>JAGTTD010000017.1:9489390-12478327 GCA_018398585.1 Simmondsia chinensis | reverse complement strand
TTTGTACATTGTTTTACATTTTCCCAGCCTTAACAACTGGGGGCTTCGTTTAAAGTTAGTTAGTTAATTTTTCTTGGTTTTGTATATTGTTTTACCCTTTCCCAGCCTTAATAGCTGGGGGCCCTCGCTTAAAGTTAGTTAGACAATTTCCCTTGATTTTAGATGTTGTTTTACCCTTTCCCAGCCTTAACGGCCGGGGGCTTCATTTAAAGCTGGTTAGCTAATTTTCCATGGTTTTATATGTTGTTTTATCCTTTCCCAACCTTAACGGCTGGGGGCTTTTTTTAACGACAATTAGTTAGTTTTCCTTGGTTTTGTAAATTGTTATGTTCTTTTCCCAGCCTTAATGGCTGGGGCCTTTGTTTAACTATAGTTAGTTTTCCTTGGTTTTGTATGTAGTTAAGTTCTTTTCCCAGCCTTAACGGCTGGGGGCCTCGTTTAACGGTAGTTTGTTTTCCTTGGATATGTATATTGTTTTGTTCCTTTCCTAGCCTTAACGGCTGGGGGCTTCGTTTAACGTTAGTTAATTTTCCTTGGTTTTGTATATTGTTTTACCCTTTCCAAGCCTTAACGGCTGGGGACTTCGTTTAAAGTTCGTCAATTAATTTTCCTTGGTTTTGTATATTGTTTTACCCTTTCACGGCCTAAACGGCCGGGGGCCTCGTTTAAATTTAGGTAGATAATTTCCCTTGGTTTTATATTTTGTTTTACACTTTCCCAGCATTACCAGCTGGGGGCTTCGTTTAAAGTCAGTTAGTTAATTTTCCTTGGTTTTGAATATTGTTTTGTTCTTTTCCCAGCCTTAACGGCTGGGGCATTTGTTTAACGATAGTTAGTTAGTTTTCCTTGGTTTTGTATATTGTTCTGTTCTTTTCCCAGCCTTAACGGCTCGGGCCTTTGTTTAACGATAGTTAGTTAGTTTTCCTTGGTTTTGTATATTGTTCTGTTCATTTCCCAGCCTTACCGGCTGGGGGATTCGTTTAACGCTAGTTAGTTTTCCATGGTTTTGTATATTGTACTATTCTTTTCCCAGCCTTAACGGCTGGGGCCCTCGTTTAACGATAGTTAGATAGTTTTCCTTGGTTTTGTATATTGTTCTGTTCCTTTCCCAGTCTTAACGGCTAGGGGCTTCGCTTAACATTACTTAGATATTTTCCCCTGGTTTTATTTGTTGTTTTACCCTTTCCCAGCCTTAACGGCTGGGGGTTTCATTTAAAGTTCGTTAGTTAATTTTCCTTGGTTTTGTTTATTGTTTTAGCCATTCTCAGCCTTAACTGCTGGGGGCTTCTTTTATAGTTAGTTAGTTAATTTTCCTTGGTTTTGTATATTGTTCTGTTCTTTTCCCAGCCTAACGGCTGGGGCTTTCGTTTAACGAAAGTTAGTTAGTTTTCCTTGGTGTTGTATATTTTTCTATTCTTTTCCCAGCCTTAACGGCTGGGGCCTTTGTTTAACGATAGTCAGTTAGTTTCCTTGGTTCTGTATATTGTTCTGTTATTTTCCCAGCCTCAACTGCTGGGGCCTTTGTTTAACGATAGTTAGTTAGTTTTCCTTGGTTTTGTATATTGTTCTATTCTTTTCCCAGCCTTAACGGTTAGGGGCTTCGTTTAACGTTAGTTAAATAATTTCCCTTGGTTTTATATGTTGTTTTACCCTTTCCCAGCCTTAACGGTTGGGGGCTTCGTTTAAAGTTCGTTACTTAATTTTTCTGCTTTTGTACATTGTTTTATCCTTTCCCAGCCTTAACTGCTGGTGGCTTCGTTTAAAGTTAGTTAGTTAATTTTCCTTGGTTTTTTATATTGTTCTGTTCTTTTCCCAGCCTTAACGGCTAGGGCCTTTGTTTAACGATAATTAGTTAGTTTTCCTTGGTTTTGTATATTTTTCTGTTCTTTTCCCAGCCTTAACGGCTGGGGCCTTTACTTAACGATTGTTAGTTAGTTTTCCTTGGTTTTCTATATTCTTCTGTTCCTTTCCCAGTCTTAACGGCTGGGGGCTTCGTTTAACGTTAGTTAGATAATTTCCCTTGTTTTTATATGTTGTTTTACCCTTTCCCAGCCTTAACGGCCGGGGGCTTCATTTAAAGTTAGTTACCTAATTTTCCTTGGTTTTGTATATTGTTTTACCCTTTCACAGCCTAAACGGCTGGGGGCCTCGATTAAAGTTAGGTAGATAATTTCCCTTGGTTTTATATTTTGTTTTACCCTTTCCCAGCATTAATGGCTGGGGGCTTCGTTTAAAGTCAGTTAGTTAATTTTTCTTGGTTTTGTATGTTGTTCTGTTCTTTTCTCAGCCTTAACGGCTGGGGCATTTGTTTAATGATAGTTAGTTAGTTTCCCTTGGTTTTGTATATTGTTCTGTTCTTTTCCCAGCCTTAACGGCTCGGGCCTTTGTTTAACGATAGTTAGTTAGTTTTCCTTGGTTTTGTATATTTTTCTGTTCTTTTCCCAGCCTTAACGGCTAGGGGATTCATTTAACGCCAGTTAGTTTTCCATGGTTTTGTAAATTGTCCTGTTCTTTTCCCAGCCTTAGCGGCGGGGGCCCTCGTTTAACGATAGTCAGATAGTTTTCCTTGGTTTTGTATATTGTTCTGTTCCTTTCCTAGTCTTAACGGCTGGGGGCTTCGTTCGACGTTAGTTAGATATTTTCCCCTGGTTTTATATGTTGTTTTACCCTTTCCCAGCCTTAACGGCTGGGGGCTTCATTTAAAGTTTGTTAGTTAATTTTCCTTTGTTTTATAGATTGTTTTTTGCCTTTCCCAGCCTTAACTGCGGGGGGCTTCTTTTAAAGTTAGTTAGTTAATTTTCCTTGGTTTTGTATATTGTTCTGTTCATTTCCCAGCCTTGACGGCTGTGGCCTTTGTTTAACGATAGTTAGTTAGTTTTTCTTGGTGTTGTATATTTTTCTGTTCTTTTCCCAGCCTTAACAGCAGGGGCCTTTGTTTAACGATAGTTAGTTAGTTTCCTTGGTTTTGTGTATTGTTCGGTTCTTTTACCAGCCTTAACTGCGGGGGCCTTTGTTTAACGATAGTTAGTTAGTTTTCCTTGGTTTTGAATACTGTTCTGTTCTTTTCCTAGCCTTAACGGTTAGGGGCTTCATTTAACGTTAGTTAGATAATTTCCCTTGGTTTTATATGTTGTTTTACCCTTTCCTAGCCTTAACGGTTGGGGGCTTCGTTTAAAGTTCGTTACTTAATTTTCCTTGGTTTTGTACATTGTTTTACCCTTTCCCAGCCTTAACTGCTGGGGGCTTCGTTTAAAGATAGTTTGTTAATTTTCCTTGGTTTTGTATATTGTTCTGTTCTTTTCCCAGCCTTAACGGCTGGGGCCTTTGTTTAACAATAATTAGTTAGTTTTCCTCGGTTATGTATATTTTTCTGTTCTTTTCCCAGCCTTAACGGCTGGGGCCTTTGTTTAACGATTGTTAGTTAGTTTTCCTTGGTTTTCTATATTCTTCTGTTCCTTTCCCAGTCTTAACGGCTGGGGGCTTCGTTTAACGTTAGTTAGATAATTTCCCTTGGTTTTATACGTTGTTTTACCCTTTCCCAGCCTTAACGGATCGGGGCTTCATTTAAAGTTAGTTAGCTAGTTTTCCTTGGTTTTATATGTTGTTTTATCCTTTCCTAGCCTTAATAGCTGGGGGCTTTGTTTAACGACTGTTAGTTAGTTTTCCTTGGTTTTGCAAATTGTTCTGTTCTTTTCCCAGCCTTAACGGATGGGGCCTTTGTTTAACGATAGTTAGTTAGTTTTGCTTGGTTTTGTATGTAGTTAATTTCTTTTCCCAGCCCTAACGGCTGGGGACCTCGTTTAACGTTTGTTAGTTTTCCTTGGTTTTGTATATTGTTCTGTTCTCTTCCAAGCCCTAATGGCTGGGGCCTTTGTTTAATAAATGTTAGTTAGTTTTCCTTGGTTTTGTATATTATTCTGTTCTTTTCCCAGCCTTAACGCTTGGGGGCTTCGTTTAACGTTAGTTAATTTTCCTTGGTCTTGTATATTGTTTTTTCCGTTTCCAAGCCTTAACGGCTGGGGGCTTCGTTTAAAGTTCGTCAGTTAATTTTCCATGGTTTTGTATATTGTTTTACCCTTTCCCAGCCTAAACAGCTGGGGGCCTCGTTTATAGTTAGGTAGATAATTTCCCTTGGTTTTATATTTTATTTTACCCTTTCCCAGCCTAAACGGCTTGGGCCTTTGTTTAACGATAGTTAGTTAGTTTTCCTTGGTTTTGTATATTGTTCTGTTCTTTTCCCAGCCTTAACAGCTGGGGCCTTGTTTAACGATAGTTAGTTAGTTTTGCTTGGTTTTGTATATTGATCAGTTCTTTTCCCAGCCTTAACGGCTGGGGGCTTCGTTTAACGTAAGTTAGTTTTCCATGGTTTTGCATATTGTTCTGTTCTTTTCCCTGCCTTAACGGCTGGGGCCTTTGTTTAACGATAGTTAGTTAGTTTTCCTTGGTTTTGTATATTGTTCTGTTCTTTTCCCAGCCTTAAAGGCTGGGGCCTTTGTTTAACGATAATTAGTTAGTTTTCCTCGGTTTTGTATATTTTTCAGTTCTTTTCCCAGCCTTAACGGCTGGGGCCTTTGTTTCACGATTGTTAGTTAGTTTTCCTTGGTTTTCTATATTCTTTTGTTCCTTTCCCAGGCTTAACGGCTGGGGGCTTCGTTTAACGTTAGTAAGATAATTTCCCTTGGTCTTATATGTTGTTTTACCCTTTCCCAGCCTTAACGGCTGGGGGCATCATTTAAAGTTCGTTAGTTAATTTTCCTTGGTTTTGTATATTGTTTTACCCTTTCCCAGCCTTAACTGCTGGGGGCTTCGTTTAAAGTTCGTTAGTTAATTTTCCTTGGTTTTGTCTATTGTTCTGTTCTTTTCCAAGCCATAACGGCTGGCGCCTTTGTTTAACGATAATTAGTTAGCTTTCCTTGGTTTTGTATATTTTTCTGTTCTTTTCCCAGCCTTAACGGCTGGGGCTTTTGTTTAACGACAATTAGTTAGTTTTCCTGGGTTTTGTATATTGTTCTGTTCTTTTACCAGCCTTAACGGCTGGGGGATTCGTTTAACGTTAGTTAGATAATTTCCCTTGGTTTTATATGTTGTTTTACCCTGTCCCAGCCTTAACTGCTGGGGGCTTCGTTTAAAGTTCGTTAGTTAATTTTTCTTGGTTTTGTATATTGTTTTACCATTTCCCAGCTTCAACTGCTGGGGGCTTCGTTTAAAGTTAATCAATTAATTTTTCTGGGTTTTGTATATTGTTCTGTTCTTTTCCCAGCCTAAACGGCTAGGGCCTTTGTTTAACGATAGTTAGTTAGTTTTCCTCGGTTTTGGATATTTTTCTGTTCTTTTCCCAGCCTTAACGGCAGGGGCCTTTGTTTAAAGATTGTTAGTTAGTTTTCCTTGGTTTTGTATATTGTTCTATTCCTTTCGCAGTCTTAATGGCTGGGGGCTTCGTTTAACGTTAGTTAGATAATTTCCCTTGGGTTTATATGTTGTTTTTCCCTTTCCCATCCTTAACGGCCGGGGGCTTCATTTAAAGTTAGTTAGCTAATTTTTCTTGGTTTTATATGTTGTTTTATCCTTTCCCAGCCTTAACGGCTGGGGGCTTTTTTTAACGACAGTTAGTTAGTTTTCCTGGGTTTTGTAAATTGTTCTGTTCTTTTCCCAGCCTTAACGGCTGAGGCCTTTGTTTAACGATAGTTAGTTAGTTTTCCATGGTTTTGAATGTAGTTAAGTTCTTTTCCTAGCCTTAACGGCTGGGGGCCTCTTTTAACGTTAGTTAGTTTTCCTTGGATATGTATATTGTTTTGTTCTTTTCCCAGCCTTAACGGCTGGGGGCTTCGTTTAACGTTAGTTGGATAACTTCCCTTGGTTTTATATATTGTTTTGCCCTTTCCCAGCCTTAACGGCTGGGGGCTTCGTTTAAAGTTCGTTAGTTAATTTTCCTTTGTTTTGTATACTGTTTTACAATTTCCCGGCCTTAACAACTGGGGGCTTCGTTTAAAGTTAGTTAGTTAATTTTCCTTGGTTTTGTATATTATTTTACGCTTTCCCAGCCTTAATGGCTTGGGGCCCTCGTTTAAAGTTAGTTAGATAATTTCCCTTGATTTTATATGTTGTTTTGCCCTTTCCCAGCCTTAACGGCCGGGGGCTTCATTTAAAGTTAGCTAGCTAATTTTCCTTGGTTTTGTATGTTGTTTTATCCTTTCCCAGCCTTAACGGCTGGGGGCATTTTTTAAGGACAGTTAGTTAGTTTTCCTTTGTTTTGTAAATTGTTCTGTTCTTTTCCCAGCCTTAAAGGCTAGGGCCTTTGTTTAATGATAGTTAGTTAGTTTTACTTGGTTTTGTATGTAGTTAAGTTCTTTTCCCATCCTTAACGGCTTGGGGCCTCGTTTAATGTTAGTTAGTTTTCCTTGGATATGTATATTGTTTTGTTCTTTTCCCAGCCTTAACGGCTGGGGGCTTCGTTTAATGTTAGTTAATTTTCCTCGGTTTTGTATATTGTTTTACCCTTTCTAAGCCTTAACTGCTGGGGACTTCTTTCAAAGTTCGTCAATTAATTTTCCTTTGTTTTGTATTTTGTTTTACCCTATCACAACCTAAACGGCTGGGGGCCTTGTTTAAAGTTAGGTAGATAATTTCCCTTGGTTTTATATTTTGTTTTACCCTTTCCCAGCATTAACGGATGGGGGCTTCGTTTAAAGTCAGTTAGTTAATTTTCCTTGGTTTTGTATATTGTTCTGTTCTTTTCCCAGCCTTAACGGCTGGGGCATTTGTTTAACGATAGTTATTTAGTTTTCCTTGGTTTTGTATATTGTTCTGTTCTTTTCCCAGCCTTAACGGCTCGGGCCTTTGTTTAACGATAGTTAGTCAGTTTTCCTTGGTTTTGTATATTGTTCTGTTCTTTTCCCAGCCTTAACGGCTGGGGGATTCGTTTAACACTAGTTAGTTTTCCATGGTTTTGTATATTGTCCTGTTCTTTTCCCAACCTTAACGGCTGGGGCCCTCGTTTAACGATAGTTAGATAGTTTTCCTTGGTTTTGTATACTGTTCTGTTCCTTTCCCAGTCTTAACGGCTGGGGGCTTCATTTAACGTTAGTTAGACATTTTCCCATTGTTTTATATGTTGTTTTACCCTTTCCCAGCCTTAGCGGCTGGGGGCTTCATTTAAAGTTTGTTAGTTAAATTTTCTTGGTTTTGTATATTGTTTTAGCCTTTCCCAGCCTTAACTGCTAGGGGCTTCTTTTAAAGTTAGTTAGTTAATTTTCCTTGGTTTTGTATATTGTTCTGTTCTTTTCCCAGCCTTAACGGTTGTGGCCTTTGTTTAACGATAGTTAGTTAGTTTTCCTTGGTGTTGTATATTTTTCTGTTCTTTTCCCAGCCGTAACGGCTGGGGCCTTTGTTTAATGATAGTTAGTTAGTTTCCATGGTTTTGTATATTTTTCTGTTCTTTTCCCAGCCTTGAGGGCTGGGGCTTTTTTTTAACGATAGTTAGTTAGTTTTCCTTGGTTTTGTATATTGTTCTGTTCTTTTCCCAGCCTTAACGGTTAGGGGCTTCGTTTAACGTTAGTTAGATAATTTCCCTTGGTTTTATATGTTGTTTTACCCTTTCCCAGCCTTAACGGTTGGGGGCTTCGTTTGAAGTTCGTTACTTAATTTTCCTTGGTTTTGTTCATTATTTTACCCTTTCCCAGCCTTAACTGCTGGGGGCTTCGTTTAAAGTTAGTTAGTTAATTTTCCTTGGTTTTGTATATTGGTATGTTCTTTTCCCAGCCTTAACGGCTGGGGCCTTTGTTTAACGATAATTAGTTAGTTTTCCTTGGTTTTGTATATTTTTCTGTTCTTTTCCTAGCCTTAATGGCTGGGGCCTCTGTTTAACGATTGTTAGTTAGTTTTCCTTGGTTTTCTATATTCTTCTGTTCCTTTCCCAGTCTTAACGGCTGGGGGCTTCATTTAAAGTTAGTTGGCTAATTTTCCTTGGTTTTGTATACTGTTTTGCCCTTTCACAGCCTAAACGGCTTGGGGCCTCGTTTAAGGTTAGGTAGATAATTTCCCTTGGTTTTATATTTTGTTTTACCCTTTCCAAGCATTAACGGCTGGGGGCTTCGTTTAAAGTCAGTCAGTTAATTTTCCTTCGTTTTGTATATTGTTCTGTTCATTTCCCAGCCTTAACTGATGGGGCATTTGTTTAACGATAGTTAGTTAGTTTTCCTTGGTTTTGTATATTGTTCTGTTCTTTTCCCATCCTTAACGGCTCGGGGCTTTGTTTAACTATAGTTAGTTAGTTTTCCTTGGTTTTGCATATTGTTCTGTTCTTTTCCCCGCCTTAACGGCTGGGGGATTCGTTTAATGCTAGTTAGTTTTCCATGGTTTTGTAAATTGTCCTGTACTTTTCCCAGCCTTAATGGCTAGGGCCCTCGGTTAACGATAGTTACATAGTTTTCCTTGGTTTTGTATATTGCTCTGTTCCTTTCACAGTCTTAATGGCTGGGGGCTTCGTTTAACGTTAGTTAGATATTTTCCCTTGGTTTTATATGTTGTTTTACCCTTTCCTAGCCTTAACGGCTGGGGGCTTCATTTAAAGTTCCTTAGTTAATTTTCCCTGGTTTTGTATATTGTTTTAGCCTTTCCCAGCCCTAACTACGGGGGGCTTCTTTTAAAGTTAGTTAGTTAATTTTCCTGGGTTTTGTATATTGTTCTGTTCTTTTCCCAGCCTTTACGGCTGGGGCCTTTATTTAACGATAGTTAGTTAGTTTTTCTTGGTCTTGTATATTTTTCTGTTCTTTTCCTAGCCTTAACGGCTGGGCCCTTTGTTTAACGATAGTTAGTTAGTTTCCTTGGTTTTGTGTATTGTTCTATTCTTTTCCCAGCCTTAACTGCTGGGGCCTTTGTTTAACTATAGTTAGTTAGTTTTCCTTGGTTTTGTATATTGTTCTGTTCCTTTCCCAGTATTAATCGCTAGGGGCTTCGTTTAACGTTAGTTAGATATTTTCCCCTGGTTTTATATGTTGTTTTACCCTTTCCCAGCCTTAACGGCTGGGGGCTTCATTTAAAGTTCGTTAGTTAATTTTCCTTGGTTTTGTATATTGTTTAGCCTTTCCCAGCCTTAACTGCTGGGGGCTTCTTTTAAAGTTAGTTAGTTAATTTTCCTTGGTTTTGTATATTGTTCTATTCTTTTCCCATCCTTAACGGCTGGGGCCTTTGTTTAACGATAGTTAGTTAGTTTTTCTTGTTTAACGATAGTTAGTTAGTTTCCTTGGTTTTGTATATTGTTCTGTTCTTTTCCAAGCCTTAACTGCCGAGGCCTTTGTTTAAGGATAGTTAGTTAGTTTTCCTTGGTTTTGTATATTGTTCCGTTCTTTTCCCAGCCTTAACGGTTAGGGGCTTCGTTTAACGTTAGTTAGATAATTTTCCTTGGTTTCGTATGTTGTTTTACCCTTTCCCATCCTTAACGGTTGGGGGCTTCGTTTAAAGTTCGTTAGTTAATTTTCCTTGGTTTTGTCTATTGTTCTGTTCTTTTCCAAGCCTCAACGGCTGCCCCCTTCGTTTAACGATAATTATTTAGCTTTCCTTGGTTTTGTATATTTTTCTGCTCTTTTCCCAGCCTTAACGGCTGGGGCCTTTGTTTAATGACAATTAGTTAGTTTTCCTGGGTTTTGTATATTGTTCTGTTCTTTTACAGCCTTAACGGCTGGGGATTCGTTTAACGTTAGTTAGATAATTTCCCTTGGTTTTATATGTTGTTTGACCCTTTCCCAGCCTTAACTGCTGGAGGCTTCGTTTAAAGTTCGTTAGTTATTTTTCCTTGGTTTTGTATATTGTTTTACCATTTCCCAGCCTTAACTGCTTGGGGTTTCGTTTAAAGTTGGTCAGTTAATTTATCTAGGTTTTGTATATTGTTCTGTTCATTTCCCAGCCTAAACGGCTGGGGCCTTTGTTTAACGATAGTTAGTTAGTTTTCCTTGGTTTTGTATATTTTTCTGTTCTTTTCCCAGCCTTAACGGCAGGGGCCTTTGTTCAAAGATTGTTAGTTAGTTTTCCTTTGTTTTGTATATTGTTTTGTTCCTTTCGCAGTCTGAATGGCTGAGGGCTTCGTTTAACGTTAGTTAGATAATTTCCCTAGGGTTTATATGTTGTTTTACCCCTTCCCAGCCTCAACGGCTGGGGGCTTCGTCTAAAGTTCGTTAGTTATTTTGCCTTGGTTTTGTATATTGTTTTACCCTTTCCCAGCCTTAACTGCTGGGGGCTTCGTTTAAGTTAGTTTGTCAATTTTCCTTGGTTTTGTATATTGTTCTGTTCTTTTCCCATCCTTAACGGCTCGGGCCTTTGTTTAACGATAGTTAGTTAGTTTTCCTTGGTTCGGTATATTGTTATGTTCTTTTCCCCGCCTTAACGGCTGGGGAATTCGTTTAATGCTAGTTAGTTTTCCATGGTTTTGTATATTGTCCTGCACTTTTACCAGCCTTAATGGCTAGGGCCCTCGGTTAACGATAGTTGTTTAGTTTTCCTTGGTTTTGTATATTGTTCTGTTCCTTTCCCAGTCTTAATCGCTGGGGGCTTCGTTTAACGTTAGTTAGATATTTTCCCCTGGTTTTATATGTTGTTTTACCCTTTCCCAACCTTAACGGCTGGGGGCTTCATTTAAAGTTCGTTAGTTAATTTTCCTTGGTTTTGTATATTGTTTTAGCCTTTCCCAGCTTTAACTGCCGGGGGCTTCTTTTAAAGTTAGTTAGTTAATTTTCCTAGGTTTTGTATAGTGTTCTGTTCTTTTCCCATCCTTAACAGCTGGGGCCTTTGTTTAACGATAGTTAGTTAGTTTCCTTGGTTTTGTATATTGTTCTGTTCTTTTCCAAGCGTTAACTGCTGGGGCCTTTGTTTAAGGATAGTTAGTTAGTTTTCCTTGGTTTTGTAGATTGTTCCGTTCTTTTCCCAGCCTTAACGGTTAGGGGCTTCGTTTAACATTAGTTAGATATTTTCCCCGGGTTTTATATGTTGTTTTACCCTTTCCCAGCCTTAACGGTTGGGGGCTTCGTTTAAAGTTCGTTAGTTAATTTTCCTTGGCTTTGTCTATTGTTCTGTTCTTTTCCAAGCCTTAACGGCTGCCGCCTTTGTTTAACGATAATTAGTTAGCTTTCCTTGGTTTTGTATATTTTTCTGTTCTTTTCCCAGCCTTAACGGCTGGGGCCTTTGTTTAACGACAATTAGTTAGTTTTCCTGGGTTTTGTATATTGTTCTGTTCTTTTACCAGCCTTAACGGCTGGGGGATTCGTTTAACGTTAGTTAGATAATTTCCCTTGGTTTTATATGTTGTTTTACCCTTTCCCAGCCTTAACTGCTGGAGGCTTCGTTTAAAGTTCGTTAGTTATTTTTCCTTGGTTTTGTATATTGTTTTACCATTTCCCAGCCTTAACTGCTTGGGGCTTCGTTTAAAGATGGTCAGTTAATTTTTCTGGGTTTTGCATATTGTTCTGTTCTTTTCCCAGCCTAAACGGCTGGGCCCTTTGTTTAACGATAGTTAGTTAGTTTTCCTTGGTTTTGTATATTTTTCTGTTCTTTTCCCAGCCTTAACGGCAGGGGCCTTTGTTTAAAGATTGTTAGTTAGTTTTCCATTGTTTTGTATATTGTTCTGTTCCTTTCTTAGTCTTAATGGCTGGGGGCTTAATTTAACGTTAGTTAGATAATTTCCCTAGGGTTTATATGTTGTTTTACCCCTTCCTAGCCTCAACGGCTGGGGACTTCTTCTAAAGTTCGTTAGTTAATTTGCCTTGGTTTTGTGTATTGTTTTACCCTTTCCCAGCCTTAACTGCTGGGGGCTTCGTTTAAGTTAGTTTGTCAATTTTCCTTGGTTTTGTATATTGTTCTGTTCTTTTCCCATCCTTAACGGGTCGGGCCTTTGTTTAACGATAGTTAGTTAGTTTTCCTCGGTTTTGTACATTGTTCTATTCTTTTCCCCGCCTTAACGGCTGGGGGATTCGTTTAATGCTAGTTAGTTTTCCATGGTTTTGTATATTGTCCTGTACTTTTCCCAGCCTTAATGGCTAGGGCCCTCGGTTAACCATAGTTACATAGTTTTCCTTGGTTTTGTGTATTGTTCTGTTCCTTTCCCAGTCTTAATGGCTGGGGGCTTCGTTTAACGTTAGTTAGATATTTTCCCTTGGTTTTATATGTTGTTTTACCCTTTCCCAGCCTTAACGGCTGCGGGCTTCATTTAAAGTTCGTTAGTTAATTTTCCTTGGTTTTGTATATTGTTTTAGCCTTTCCCAGCCTTAACTGCCGGGGGCTTCTTTTAAAGTTAGTTAGTTAATTTTCCTTGGTTTTGTATATTGTTCTGTTCTTTTCCCATCCTTAACGGCTGGGGCCTTTGTTTAACGATAGTTAGTTAGTTTTTCTTGTTTAATGAAAGTTAGTTAGTTTCCTTGGTTTTGTATATTGTTCTGTTCTTTTCCAAGCCTTAACTGCTGGGGGCCTTTGTTCAAGGATAGTTAGTTAGTTTACCTTTGTTTTGTATATTGTTGCGTTCTTTTCCCTGCCTTAACGGTTAGGGGCTTCGTTTAACGTTAGTTAGATAATTTCCCTTGGTTTCATATGTTGTTTTACCCTTTCCCAGCCTTAACGGTTGGGGGCTTCGTTTAAAGTTCGTTAGTTAATTTTCCTTGGCTTTGTCTATTGTTCTGTTTTCCAAGCCTTAACGGCTGCCGCCTTTGTTTAACGATAATTAGTTAGCTTTCCTTGGTTTTTTATATTTTTCTGTTCTTTTCCCAGCCTTAACGGCTGGGGCCTTTGTTTAACGACAATTAGTTAGTTTTCCTGGGTTTTGTATATTGTTCTGTTCTTTTACCAGCCTTAACGGCTGGGGGATTCGTTTAACGTTAGTTAGATAATTTCCCTTGGTTTTATATGTTGTTTTACCCTTTCCCAGCCTTAACTGCTGGAGGCTTCGTTTAAAGTTCCTTAGTTATTTTTCCTTGGTTTTGTATATTGTTTTACCATTTGCCAGCCTTAACTGCTTGGGGCTTCGTTTAAAGATGGTCAGTTAATTTTTCTGGGTTTTGCATATTGTTCTGTTCTTTTCCCAGCCTAAACGGCTGGGCCCTTTGTTTAACGATAGTTAGTTAGTTTTCCTTGGTTTTGTATATTTTTCTGTTCTTTTCCCAGCCTTAACGGCAGGGGCCTTTGTTTAAAGATTGTTAGTTAGTTTTCTTTTGTTTTGTATATTGTTCTGTTCCTTTCTTAGTCTTAATGGCGGGGGCTTAATTTAACGTTAGTTAGATAATTTCCCTAGGGTTTATATGTTGTTTTACCCCTTCCCAGCCTCAACGGCTGGGGACTTCGTCTAATGTTCGTTAGTTAATTTGCCTTGGTTTTGTATATTGTTTTACCCTTTCCTAGCCTTAACTGCTGGGGGCTTCGTTTAAGTTAGTTTGTCAATTTTCCTTGGTTTTGTATATTGTTCTGTTCTTTTCCCATCCTTAACGGCTCGGGCCTTTGTTTAACGATAGTTAGTTAGTTTTCCTTGGTTTTGTACATTGTTCTGTTCTTTTCCCCGCCTTAACGGCTGGGGGATTCGTTTAATGCTAGTTAGTTTTCCATGGTTTTGTATATTGTCCTGTACTTTTCCCAGCCTTAATGGCTAGGGCCCTCGGTTAACCATAGTTACATAGTTTTCCTTGGTTTTGTATATTGTTCTGTTCCTTTCCCAGTCTTAATGGCTGGGGGCTTCGTTTAACGTTAGTTAGATATTTTCCCTTGGTTTTATATGTTGTTTTACCCTTTCCCAGCCTTAACGGCTGGGGGCTTCATTTAAAGTTCGTTAGTTAATTTTCCTTGGTTTTGTATATTGTTTTACCCTTTCCCATCCTTAACGGCTGGGGGCTTCATTTAAAGTTCGTTAGTTAATTTTCCTTGGTTTTGTATATTGTTCTGTTCTTTTCCCAGCTTTAACGGCTAGGGCCTTTGTTCAACGATAATTAGTTAGTTTTCCTTGGTTTTGTATATTTTTCTGTTTTTTCCCCAACCTTAACGGCTGGGGCCTTTGTTTAACGATAGTTAGTTAGTTTTCCTTGGTTTTTTATATTGTTCTGTTCCTTTCCCAGCCTTAACGGCTGGGGCCTTTGTTTAACGATAGTTAGTTAGTTTTCCTTGGTTTTGTATATTGTTATGTTCTTTTCCCAGCCTTAATTACTGGGGGCTTCGTTTAACGTTAGTTAATTTTCCTTTGTTTTGTATATTGTTTTACCCTTTCCCCGCCTTAACGGCTGGGGGCTTCGCTTAATGCTAATTATTTAATTTTCCTTGGGTTTGAATATTGTTATGTTCTTTTCCCAGCCTTAACGGCAGGGGCCGTTTTTTAACGATAGTTGGTTAGTTTTCCTTGGTTTTGTGTATTGTTCTGTTCTTTTCCGAGCCTTAACAGCTGGGGCCTTTGTTTAACGATTGTTAGTTAGTTTTCCTTTGTTTTGTATATTATTCTGTTCTTTTCCTAGCTTTAACGGCTGGGGGCTTCGTTTAACGTTAGTTAATTTTCCTTGATTGTATATTGTTTTACCCTTTCCCTGCCTCAACGGCTGGGAGCGTCGTTTAAAGTTTGTTAGATAATTTCCCTTGGTTTTATATGTTGTTTTACCCTTTCCTTGCCTTAACGGCTGGGGGCTTCATTTAAAGTTCGTTAGTTAATTTTCCTTGGTTTTGTATATTGTTTTACCCTTTCCCAGCCTTAATGGCTGGGGGCCCTCGTTTAAAGTTAGTTCGTTAATTTTCCTTTGTTTTCTATGTTGTTTTATCCTTTCCCAGCCTCAACGGCTGGGGGCTTTGTTTAACGATAGTTAGTTAGTTTGTCTTGGTTTTGTATATTGTTCTGGTCCTTTCCCAGCCTTAACGGCTGGGGCCTTTGTTTTACAATAGTTAGTTAGTTTTCCTTGGTTTTGTATATTGTTCTGTTCTCTTCCCAGCCTTAACGGCTGGGTGCTTCGTTTAACGTTAGTTAATTTTCCTTGGTTTTGTTTATTGTTTTACCCTTTCCCAGCCTTAACTGTGGGGGCCTTTGTTTAACGATAGTTAGTTAATTTTCCTTGATTTTGTATATTGTTTTACCCTTTCCCATCCTTAACGGCTGGGGGCCTCGTTTAAAGTTAGTTAGATAACTTCCCTTGGTTTTATATGTTGTTTTACCCTTTCCCAGCCTTAACGGCTGGGGGCTTCTTTTAAAGATAGTTAGTTAGTTTTCCTTGGTTTTGTATATTGTTCTGTTATTTTCCCAGCCTTAACGGCTGGGGGCTTCATTTAACGTTAGTTAGTTTTCCTTAGTTTTTTATATTGTTCTGTTCTTTTCCCAGCCTTAATGGCTGGGGCCTTTGTTTAACGATAGCTAGTCAGTTTTCCTTGGTTTGCTATATTGTTCTGTTCCTTTCTCTGCCTTTACGGCTGGGGGCTTTGTTTAACGTTAGTTAGTTTGTTATGTTCTAGATTAAATCTTGAACTTAACCTAAGAATCAATAGAATTTGTGGATGAGAAAGAAGTGAAGGAGATGAGAAAATAGAAGAGTTAAGATGAGAGAAAGAAGCTTTAATCACAAGGATTAGTATGTATTTCATTGGATGCCTTATTGCAAGCTAATCAACCACTATTTAAGGAGAAATAACAAGAATAACTAACATGGGACCACACATACTATATTCCCGCCAAAACCAATTCAAACAATTAAGCTACCCGCCTTTGAATTACAGCCCGGATTCTTGCATTCATAACATTCCCTTCCCCTTGAAAACTTTCTTGTCCTCAACAATGGAAAAGAGTTGTAACCATGCAGATCACTTAGCTTATGAAAAGATAGCTGAACTTCTTGCTTATGAAGTATTGAACTCCCTGCCGAATTCTTGCAACTGAAGCACTCTATCTGCACTTGAAACTCACTTGCTATGCAATAGGAGATACCTTGAGTGTGCCCACTGCCTCGCAACCTCATATAACAGCAAGAACATGTATGTAACCCGTGCAAATCAAGAACCAAATGGTACGGCAATTGGACCTGCTGAATTTTGTTGCAACTAAAATGTACCCATGCTGAACTAACTCCAAAACGGTGCAGTATTTCCCTTGCTGCTACAAAATGTTGGTGCTTGAATATATAGTCCTCCTCAGGGGGTCTGGACTGATCAAACCATACATCAACACCCCCTCTAACACACTTCCTAATGCAGTTAATACAGCTCAAGACCTGATACTGCTGCAGAGAATTATTAACCGCAGCAGCAGCACTGTAATTCTACTTGTAAGATGCTGTACAATAGAGTTTGAATGTCATCAACCCCATGAGTATGCATATGAAGTCCTTTAACTTCTCGGGAGGCCTCCCAAACTCAAACCAAGAGAACCTAACATTAAGATTTTCTTGTAAGCATTTCCCATTGCAATTCAGACAGCCCAATTTCTTGTCGATGTACACTAATGGCCAAAATTTCAGCAGCTGTAACTTCAAAAATGCAGTGGTTTCTTTGTCCTCAGTTGAGACCTCGGTGACAAACGTCTTGCAAATGTCTTCCCAATAGCATAGCTTCATGATAGGGTCCTTATTAATCAGATCTCTTTTCCAGAAAAGAATTAAATCATGCCAAACTTGCCGATCGGCATGCCGACACTGCATATTTGTTACTGGAATCTGATTTCTGGCTGAACCATTGTGCTCTGCAGCAATGACAAAGCTTACAACATTGTTTTTATCAAACATTTGGATGTTGTGAGTTTTAGCATTCAAACAAACAGGACGCGGACAATCTTTCTGAACAAAATGCATGCTAACAGATTGAATACGCTCTTGATTAGGTGATCGTTCATGTGGACTGTTAGTTCTTTCAACTTCAGGGACATGATTTTGAGGCCTATCTTCATCTAATTGAAGATGAACTTGAGGACTAACATTTACATTAGCAACTTGAGATCCTTCTTCAACCAACTTCTCCTCACGCTTCATCTGACAGCTTCTTGATCTTGCATAAACCACACAAACTAAGGGTTCATAAACCATTGTTGAATGCCACTTGCACAATGTCATAGCTTGGACACCCAAACCATTCCAATCTACATCGCCCTTGCTGCAGTTCACACATTCCTGCTTGCTCTCAAGTCTTCCCTTGCTGATTTTCACTCCCATTTCAGATGGAGTTGATCTTGATGTTGCACTAATCTTCTCCCTCCATATACTAATTCCCATCTGCGGATTGTTGCAATTTACAGGAGCTATCGTCCTCGGCCCTTGGCTTCGTGCAATGCTAACCTCACCATGACTCACAGCCAAAACCATTTGTCCACTAACACTTGCACCAACACTGAACTTTTCATCAACACACAGCAGCACCTGTTGCCAAGCTTCTCCAATCACTTGTGATTCATCCCCTCCCGGTTCAAGGACCTTGTCATCATCTATTAAACCATTTAAAGCTCCTATGGTACTGATGTGGAACTGATCAGAGGTATATCTTCCCACATTACAACCTTGGTACACAACCTTCAGCTCCAATGTTTGCAAGGGAACCCAACTTTGTGTGTTGTGGAACTTGAAACGCACTCTCGCAGTTCGAGTGCATCTTTTTAACAAAAAATCGACTCCTCTCAGCTTCATATAGTCTTGAGAGTCTTCTCCCGGATCAGGAGGCAACCTATCATAAGAACTTGCACTCGGATAAGTCATAACTCTATTGAAATGAAGAAATAGACCATTGCGAACTTGCCGATCGACATGCCGATAATGCATTTCAGCTGCTCTCAATTCATAAACATCCTTCCAACACAAGAGACCTTGCAAGGCCTTCAATATAATGTCATTCTGGATCTGAGTTAGCACCACAGCATGCCCAAATGTGAACTTAAGCATACCTTGAATTGTATCTGAAGGTACTGCAGCAACAACTGGTTCTCCAACAGAACAACATTGCTCAGTAATGAAATTGCTTCGATTCTGCATGTGAGCTGAGTCTTGTATACTAGCATGTACAGCAGTAAGATCAGCATTTTGATCATCACACCTCATGTGCTGCAACACAACCTTATGCCTCGATTTCTTCTTTGTGATCTTCTTTGTTTCCCAAAAATCTTTCATTGCATTGTTAAGATGATTCTTCTTCACTTTACTCTTTGCATTCTTCAACATTCCCATGACATGAAGATCGTATTCCCATTCTTGAAGCATGTCGTACTATATCTCATCCTCATCAAAATACTCTAATTCTAGCAAAGGGTCTTCATAAAGATCATCACGTTCAACCTCAGGTTCATCCAACTCGTTTTCATCAACTATGGCATTACCTTGATCCAATTTTTCTTCAACTACATTAAGTGGCTCGACAATGTGCACTTTAGCTACTGTGGAAGAGTTTGGCCTTTGACATTGTTCTTGAATCTTAGCTAATTTCACTTCAAGTTCCTCCTTACACTGATCCCAACGCTTGTTAACCCTATCCTCCAATTTTTGTGATTGAAAAATGACCTGATCAGATTTGTCTGATTCAAGCGGTTGAACTTGCTGATGAACCTTGCCAAAGACTTGCTGCATCACCTGTTGTAATAATTCATCGCAAAATTGCTTCATCCTATGGTCAAAGTATGCATTCGTAAGCCGATCCTGACCTGTTGCATCACTACCATCCATATTTCACTCCTGAACTTCACACTATGAATTGATCTTAATGATCTTCGAATTTAAAGCAGCACAATCACCAGTTACCAACAATTTTCTGAAATTTCAAGATCGGATTTAAGAATCACACATATTCCAAACCCCAACTGTCGAACTCGAACAGAGGAAACGCGAACAAACCCTACCCGCAAAGTTAGTCGAGTAATTCGACTTACACCACTGAATTAAGCTCAACTATAACTCGCAATCAAGACCTCAACGCGATTCTCAGATGATCTTATAAACAAAATCGGATTTCAACACTTTCGCTCTACTGTCAGACTTTCGCCTATGCTGTCAGAGTATCGCCTTCGCTGACAGATTTTTGCCTAAGCAATTCTCCACTCGATGACATATAATTCTTAAGAATTAACACAGATTCTGATGAGTTCTTACCACTTCTATGCTTAATAACACAATATTCATCACAATTCAGCACAAGAGCAGCATCGGATTGAATATGAACTGAACCTCAGAAAGCAGTTACCTCAATCAACTTCTGAATTTCGAATCCGAATTAACCTCAATGTCGCTTGTCTTCTGATTTTTTTTTTATTCCGACCAAGTGTAATGTGGATCAATTAGGTCACTCTTAACTCCTTCTTCAGCTGAACAATGAAAATCTGATCAAGAACAATTAAGCTTCTCGCTCAAACTTCAAGGCCACAGCTCTGCTTCAGCTGAAAGTGATCAATGTGCTGCAATAAACTCTCCATTCTGATCACAGTTACGATCAAAATGAACTTACTCTTCAATCACTGAATTCTACTGTTTAATTTTCAGCAATGTGATCGACACAAGCTTGAATTCAACGACTTCACCACCGATCAACAATTGAACCTCTTTTTATGTGTTTTTACAAGCACTTTTCTCTACAATTGACAATTGAATTCAGAACTGAATTCTTATACAAATTGCAATACAATCAAGGGTATTTGATATCAAATCACGTTGGATATTTTTGGAAGCCAAACGAGGCTCTGATACCAATTGTTAAGTTCTAGATTAAATCTTGAACTCAACCTAAGAATCAATAGAATTTGGGATGAGAGAGAAGTGAAGGAGATGAGAAAATAGGAGACTTAAGATGAGAGAAAGAAGCTTTAATCACAAGGATTAGTATGTATTTCATTGGATGCCTTATTACAAGCTAATCAACCACTATTTAAGGAGAAATAACAAGAACAACTAACATGGGACCACACATACCATATTCCCGCCAAAACAAATTCAAACAATTAAGCTACCCGCCTTTGAATTACAACCCGGATTCTCGCACTCATAACATAGTTTTCCTTGGTTTTGTATATTGTTCTGTTCTTTTCCCAGCCTTAACGGCCAGGGCCTTTGTTTAACGATAGTTAGTTAGTTTTCCTTGGTTATGTATATTATTCTTTTCTTTTCCCAGCCTTAACGGCTGGAGGCTTTGTTTAACGTTAGTTAATTTTCCTTGGTATTGTATATTGTTTTACCCTTTCCCAGCCTTAACGGCTGGGGGCTTTGTTTAAAGTTCGTTAGTCAGTTTTCCCTGGTTTTGTATATTGTTTACCCTTTCCCGGCCTTAAAGGCTAGGGGCCTCGTTTAAAGTTAGTTAGATAATTTCCCTTGGTTTTATATGTTGTTTTACCCTTTCCCAGCCTTAACGGCTGGGGGCTTCGTTTAAAGTTAGTTAGTTAATTTTCCTTGGTTCTGTACATTGTTCTGTTCTTTCCCCAAGCTTAACGGCTGGGGCCTTTGTTTAACGATAGTTAGTTAGTTTTCCTTGGTTTTGTATATTATTCTGTTCTTTTCCCAGCCTTAATGGCTGGGGCCTTTGTTTAACGATAGTTAGTTAGTTTTCCTTGGTTTTGTATATTGTTCTGTTCTTTTTCCAAGCCTTAACGGTGAGGGGCTTCGTTTAACGTTAGTCAATTTTCCTTGGTTTTGTATATTGTTTTACCCTTTCCCTGCCTTAACGGCTAGGGGCTTCATCTAAAGTTCGTTAGTTAATTTTCCTTGGTTTTGTATATTATTTTTCCCTTTCCCAGCCTTAACGGCTGGGGGCCTCGTTTAAAGTTAGTTAGATAATTTCCCTTGGTTTTATATGTTGTTTTACCCTTTCCCAGCCTTAACGGCTGGGGGCTTGGTTTAAAGTTAGTTAGTTAATTTTTCTTTGTTTTGTATATTATTCAGTTCTTTTCCCATCCTTGGCGGCTGGGGCCTTTGTTTAACGATAGTTAGTTAGTTTTCCTTGGTTTTGTATATTGTTTTGTTCGTTTCCCAGCCTCAACGGCATAAGTTCCGCCTAACACTGGAACTAAAGGCAGCTCTCACCAACCGAGAAGCCTTAACGGTACAAGTTCCGCCTAACACTGGAACTAAAGGCAGCTCTCATCAACCGAGAAGCCTTAACGGTACAGGATCCGCCTAACACTGGAACTAAATGCATCTCTCATCAACCGAGAAGCCTTAACAGTACAAGTTCCACCTAACACTGGAACTAAAGGCAGCTCTCGTCAATTGAGAAGCCTCAACGGTACAAGTTCCGCCTAACACTGGAACTAAAGGCAGCTCTCATCAACCGAGAAGCCTTAACGGTACAAGTTCCGCCTATCACTGGAACTAAAGGCAGCTTTCACCAACCGAGAAGCCTTAACGGTACAAGTTCCGCCTAACACTGGAACTAAAGGCAGCTCTCGTCAACCAGGAAGCCTTGACGGCGCAAGTTCTGCCAAACATCAGAACTGACCGTGACTCTCAACAAGTTTAGAAACACTTAACAACGAAGACCCCACCCAAACGGTGGGGCTAGCCGTATCTAATCCTGCCAACATGGAGCCCCCCCTCCTAGTCAAGGGAAAACCATCATACCAGAAAAAGCAAAGCAACGAACAAGAATCTTGTAAAACGCTAAGCAAAAAAGCTGGGCAAAAGGCGCCATAGGGAAAACCATCATTCCTTTCCAATAAAAACTAAGAACCATGTTATAATTTGCTAACCAAAACCAACAAAAACCAACAACAACAAAACATGACTAGGCATGGTTGTAACAAAGCTAGTACTCATAAAAGCCAAACTCCCACCAAAAGTCTATCTCACATAAAGGCAGCAAAAGGCGCCATAGGATCATCACCACAATGGAATAAAGATCCCGAGTATGGAAACAACTGCGCCTGCACCGCACAACGATGGTTCCCCAGGTAAACTATACGATCACGTTGATCTACATGAAGTGCACGCCGGAACATTTGATTATGAGCCGTAAAGCCTAAATGATCCCTAGTCACTGTGAAACTGGTAATCACCGGGTCCCACCTACCTCCAGACCATGGTAACCGCACGTGTAAACGAAAGCGTCTCTCCTAGGAAGAAGAATCCTCTGGACGAGACAGCGTCCACACAGTGAACACCGGGCTTCGCAATGTAACCAAGCAAAGAACAGGAAGATCCGCTGAGGTCTCCCACCACTTAGAAAGCTTGGCATCCCGGCAGGCAAAGAGGTTTTCACCAACTGGGTCTGGAAACTACATTCTACGAGAAGTGCCGGCGGCAATATCCCAACGGACTATATAAGGGCAGGCTTGAGCGTCACCCAAGTAATGTCCCCAATCCAATAGGAAGTATAGCTCTCCGCCCAAACAAACATGGTCTATAAGGGAGACATTCCTAGGACCCACGTCCAAACTTCCCCAAAAGTTCCAACTCCTTTCCCTAAAAGTACACGTGATACACACTCGGCCAAGGCCCCCAGTAAGATTAAGACAAATCAAGCACAAGCGGGTAAAGATAAAAACCAAAGTCCATGGTAGTATCAAAACACCCGAACACCAGGTTTAAAGGGGAATCTGCTTAGCCCATAGAAACCCTGTCGGGAAGAGGAGCCATTTGACGTATTCCCATAGCCGGATTACAAACGAATAACCGAGAAAGGTTATAGTCACGATATAACAACAAACCACTGGCAACACCCAATACACGAACATTATCAGTCAAAGTCTCTAGTACCTTAACAGGAACAACTGGAGAAAAATCTCCTGAAAAAGAAAAAGCCTCCAAATCGTCACGGCGCGCATCAGTCTCAGGCTGCAAAAAGAATTCGTCCGCCATACGGCTCAAGGAGTAGAAAGACTGCCGCCTAATAAAATCATAGTTGAATAGCAAATTACGGGCGAAAGACGACACACAGGAAAACCTTAGAATTGATTTAACTGGAAGACGCAACCAAATTTCACAAGTAACATCATCCATGATAAGGGAAAGAAACAAGCAAAAACAAAAGTTCAAGAGACCCTTTTAGTTAAGACCCCCACAGCAACGCACCACTTGGACCACCGAACCTGTGAAATACTGGCCCCCACATGCAAAGGTATTTATAGCAAGACACTTTGGGATAAAAAGTGCCTTTTTTTCCCAAAGTGGGGGGCTAACTGTTAGGGAAGGACCCTATTTGCTGGGATTACCGCATCCCCAGGATCCACCACAAGTACACCCTGGCGGAGCCTCTACCCTGGCGGTGCCCCTACCCTGGCGGTACCTCCCCTACCCTAGCGGCATCCCTACCCTGGCGGTACTCCCTACCTTAACAGCACTCACACACAACCATACCCAAACTTTCCCTTTTCTTTGCCACCTAAGCTTCAAGGAGGCTCCCCCCCCCCCCCCCCCCCCCCCCCCCCAAATCACTATAAATACAACCTCAGCTACCACAGTGAAGGGGACTTGAGCTCGGTCCTCCCTTAAAAAGAACCCAATCAAAAAACCCCGAAACAGCCAGCTAATGAGAAATACAAGAACAGGGTGCTAGCCAAACTTGACAGGTCAATTCTCTCAGCAAAAATGATGTAGTAAATGACACGTATGAGCTAAAACTTAGTTCACATGATTTGCTACTAAGAGTCTCAGGCTGTTAGTATCACCTCAAATCCTTTGTAGCCTCCATGTTCCTACTACATGTATACATATCCTTTATGAGTGACAAGAAGCACCCATTTCAATGATTTCGATGTATCAATTAGAGATACACAGTGAATTGAATTGATTAGAGATAAAATTAGAGATTTTGAATAGGAGAAGAGAAGAGTTAGAGAAGAAATTAGGGTTCAGAAAGAGGGGGGAGAGAGAGAGAGAGAGAGAGAATTTATGAGAGAGAAAATGGTTTGTTATTGTATTTGCTTAATCTCTCAATTACACTTAACAATTCCTTTTATATCGTCACCTAATATCCAAAACTACTTAACTATTATGCCTAACTCACTAACCAGCTAACTAACATTTTATTATTTCCTACTAAGAACTTCCTTTAGATATTACATATACCATTACCCCCGCTAAAGAACTTCCTTGCCCTCAAGGAAGAACTTGAGAAATACATAACCAAAATACGTCATCAAAAACCAGCATCTGATTTTCCATCTGGAATGCAAACTAACAATCCCCAGGGATAGAAAATGGAGATGTGAAACACAATCGTGGAAATTAATCTCCCAAAATTTGTTATGCTCATATTGGATTCCACATTGTAAGTGTAGAAGCCTGTCATTGTATCCTTTGTTGCAAATATTATGTGGTGATTGAAGTTGAAGAACTTTGAATTGGAAGTCTTGGATGAGGGAAAAAGTGAGAATCCAACATATTGAGAGACATATTTGGCCTTAGTTATATCAACCTCCATATATCGTCAAGGAGCTTCATACAACCCCTTCATTGCATCCACTATCACAATTTTATGCTCATTGTCATTCTGAATATTTTTTTGTGTATCACCTTCTACTGATTCTTGGGTATTGTCAACATTATCTTCCATAGTACAGTAGGGAAGTCATAAACTTCTTTGTGTTTTGTTTCTCCTTCATGTGCTTGCATGGGATATTGTGGAGATTGGGCAACCTTCTCATATGGAACCACATCTTGTACAACAAAAGAAGAAACAAGAGAAGAATCTTGGATGGATGAAGATGATGCAAAAGGCCTTGGAGCCAAGCCTTGTTCTAGAGTATCCATTTGTCTTGTTGGGGAATCAAGAATTAGAAACAAATCTTTTTTTTTTTTTTTTTTGTGTGATAAGTTGTCTTAACAGCTCTATTATTTTACCTTGTACATTTTTAATTAAAGATACGTTAGCCTGAACTCTAGAAAGAGTGTCGATCAGGGATTTGTGCTTGCCTTCATATTCATGGAAATTCTCATCGAAGAAGTAATGCAACTTGTTTTCATGTTAGTGTAAACGAGCCTCTAAATGACGGAATTCAGCCACATAATTGATTCTTTCAACCATTCATGAACAATAGCACAACACGAACCAAAATCTGATACCAATTGATGCATCAATTAGAGATACATCGTGAATTGAATTAACTAGAGGTAGAATTAGATATTTTGAATAGGAGAAGAAAAGAGTTAGAGAAGAAATCAGATTTTAGAAGGGTAAGAGAGAGAAAGAGAGAGAGAGAGAGAGAGAGAGAGAGAGAGAGAGAGAGAGTTTAGGAGAAAGAAAATGGTTTGTTATTGTATTTTCTTAATATCCCAATTACACTTAACAATCCCTTTTATGTCATCATCTAATATCTGAAACTACTTAACTACTTTGCCTAACTCACTTACCAACTAACTAACATTTTATTATTTCTTACTAGCTACTTCTTTTATGTATTACATGTATCAGATTTCGAATCCCTATCCAAGTATTTATGTTAACGACTTCATAGGTGAATCTAGTAGAATCTCATATAGGTGTTGTGAGAGTGAAGAGATTAATATATAAGCCTAGTATTACTTTACCTAATGCCAATTGATTTTAGGTTGTAATTCCACTTTTTTTTATATATATGGATCTCATGTGTGTCCACTCCGTGGATTGGGCCTAAACACTAAGTAAAATTTAACAATTCACTCTCTCTCATAACCACCTCAACTCTCTTTTTCTTTAAATAGACCTCCCGAGGCCATAACCCATAAGCTTCATCGTTTTCTTGTCCATTGAGGAGTCCAATCCTAAAAAGCTCCACTAAAATTACAGTTTTGTTGTGTTCCAAAAGTCTGTGCAAAAACACTCTATTATTGTCCATCCAACTTTTTTTTTTCCTTTTTGTCATTGATGAGGTTGAGCTTTAGAAAAATATATTGAATTGATGACATTATAGCATGATACACGGCTTATGTCTAGTAAGCTTGAGATTTACTTGAACTATGATTGTGTAGCTCAAGCTTTCCGAATAGTTAAGTACATTATTGATATGCAGTACAACTAATTTATATTTTAATAATACTTTTTGACCTTATTTAGTGTGCAAATTGGATATG
Organism: Simmondsia chinensis; assembly: GCA_018398585.1. Taxonomy (NCBI): domain Eukaryota; kingdom Viridiplantae; phylum Streptophyta; class Magnoliopsida; order Caryophyllales; family Simmondsiaceae; genus Simmondsia; species Simmondsia chinensis. The sequence goes on along the minus strand of JAGTTD010000017.1, from coordinate 12,452,396 downwards.
TTCCTTCCATATTTTTTGTCGATGTATCCCTTCAATATATATATATATATATTTATATATAGGTAACATTCCCAATGCTCCAAGAAATCCCACATAAGCAGGGCCAAGGGTGCTACCCTAAAGAGAGACTGTTTACGAGAATCCCCAACCCGAGGGGTATACCACGAGCACTTCCCAGGAAGTCATCTATCTTGGTACTACTTTCTCCCAAGCATGCTTAACTTCAGAGTTCTAATGAGATCTGATGCTTGTGTGTTGGTTCCCTCTTAGGTTATTCTTTCAAAATATAATACTCTTAAATTTAGGAATGCAAAATTTATATATTTGTATTATGGATTTGCTGTTGGAAAGTGTTTGGAGGTGTGGATCAATGTTTCAATTGCAACAAAAGTCTTGGTTTTCTAATATAAATATGTTTCTTAAGTTGCTTATTCAAAGACAAATCGTTGGACTTGTTTGCTCCTTCTGTTTTCTTTATGTGGATTTGTGGTTCCCATAAATACATAATCAAACAAAAATGCAAAAATGGACTCGCCTCAATTTGTGAGAGAATTTAAATTTCGAATTGCATGTGTTTGACCTCAATCAAAGTCCTCTGAAATAGCATTGCTTCTTTTCATGTATCCAACTTCAGTTTGCAATAACAATGTGATTCTACTCATGCTTCAATTAAAGAGACTCAATTGTATATTTTTGGATTTCTTGGATTGGTTATTTCGTTGTAATAAATAAAGGGATACGGACTTGGCACAAGTGGGAATTAGGGTGAAGTAGCGGATCCCAAAGACACAATACCTTGTACACTTCTGAGCTAGAAAGTGGGGTGGAGAAAAGTTCAAGAGCTCAACAATCCATTCATAAGCCCTAGCCTATGGATTTTTAGACCTGGCACCCTTTTCTTATGATAACTTGAAAGAGTTAAAACCTAACAAGATTAACATGCAGCCGTGTTTGGATCACTGCATTAGGACGAATGTAATCAAGGTGCAGCCGTGACTGTTAAATCCTTGAAACAGTGATTCAAACCAAAATTCACTTGATTTTTTAAGCGGTGACACCAATTCAAGATCAACGCAATCAAGCTCCAGGGCTTGGCCTTTAAAGATTTTAACCAAAATTATGCTAAACATAACTCATTAATTTTTGGAAAAAACATTTATGGCAAGAATTTCAAACCTGAAAACTGAAATGTAATGCTTTGTGATAGTATGTTGTAGAAAAACTTAATGAAGTTTTATATTTGGTGCTCGACCCCTTTGTTAGGAATGCTATCCTGAAAATCAAAATTTTTCCCTCTAAATCTTATTTTATTAAAGAATAAAATTGAAGTTTCAGTCGTTTCCTCATTAAATTTGTGTAAGTGAGCATATATTGCTTATGATTTTCTTTTCGGAAACATCCATGAGATGGGTGTAGTACTCGAACTATAATTTACATGTTTGCTCTAAGTGGTTTATGAGATTAACCCACAGATAGACTTGGACCAAATGGTATGGATTGTTGTTTGAAAACCCCACAGTCAAAGACAAGTTTGGACCATTTGTATGCCTAGACTATAACGTGACACTTTAGATGAGTTATATTGGTCATGCGGATGGTGATCTAAAAGTGTTATTATTGTTGTGTTTAATAAGATTGATACACCGAGTTTGATAATGTGATTTACTTATTTCTAGACTACTATTCGAAATGAGTGATTCATGTTGCACTATCTGAACGATGACTCTAAATCCTGAATGTAATATGGACTTGTGGATAGAATGTTAGTTACTTTGGTGTACTATAAATAAGTTCTTAATGAAAGACTGAATTCCCACCTTCACTAAGTAGAGGCATGAAGTGTGAAAAGGACAAGGTATTCAATAGGGAATCTATAGTCTTTTGTGAGATACAGATGTCCCCTTAGTTGATTCGCAAACATTTGAATTAATTCGAAAAGTTCAGCCAAAGTGTTCCAAGTGTTTGATATCTGAAATTTATACTATGAATATGTTCAAGTGTAAATGAATTATTCAGTAAAGGGCGAATCGATAACTAATGAAGAAGCTGTGAGAAAAATAATGGGCAACCAAACTTCGTGATACAAACTTGGATCAAATCTAGCTCTAATAATGGAATCAAAGCTCAATCAACACACACATTAGGCCTACGGGGCAGTAATTGGCTACCCCTTTGTATATATTGATGTATAAACGCAAGTACATACTCCAAAATGGAGGATTTATAGGGAAGAAAGGGAAGAAGACATAGAAGCAATTTCATAGGAGCAGCGAAAGTTCACATCATATTTGCATGAACCTAAAAATAACTAACTCCCCCTATTTTTAGAAGACAATGCTAAAATATCTAATAAAATATCTAAGCAAATGTGGAAGAAGGAATAAGGTAGGATATGCTAATGCATTCCCACTGATAGGTGGTAGAGCAGACACACGCAGCATTTGGTGGAAAAGCGGACGCGAGTGGCAATTAGCATCATGCGTTGTGAGGACTTGGCGGTAGCTGGTTGTGGGACCTTAGTAGCATCTGGGAACCCGGGTTTGATGATCCTCGTCCTCAAGGATTAAAAGAGGGAAAATGTAGTTGGAAGTCATGAAGGAACTCCCAAGTGGTGTCCTCGGGAGATTGGCCCACCCCCTAAATTAAGACCTGGGTGGTGGCAATGCGTCAATGTCTGATAAGTCGATGGTATAAGGTGGTGAGGGGCTAGGCAGGGGTTGCAGCCTAGGGCCAAACATCTGGTAAGGGAGTGCTGGAAGTAGGAATAGAGAAACAGCGCTTCAAGAGTAAAATATGAACTATGTGATCGGTGGCGGCGTGAGATGGTATTTCCAGGCAGTAAGCAACATCCCCAGCTTGATCAAGTATCTAGAAAGGCCCATAAAATCGAGGAGCAAGTTTGTGGAAACACCGAGCTTCAACACTGTGCTGCCGATAGGATTGAAGTTTGAGCCAAACATAGTCCCCAATTTGAAATTCTCGATCAATGCGATGGCAGTTAGCTTGTTGTTTCATGCGATTCTATGCACAAAACAAGTGATGACGAAGGTAGCCTATAGTTTCCTCCCTATCAGAGAGAGTACGATCAACGGCGTCAATGATTGATTCACCAGGCAAGTAAGGAAGGTGAATTGGTGGAGGTTAGCCATAGAGCAACACATAAAACGTGGATTGCACCTAGGATTGGAAGGTAGTATTATACCACCATTCTGCCAACGGTAATCTATGAGTCCAAAAGCGGGTTGCTTACTGTCAATGCAGTGTAAGTATGTTTCCAAACAACGGTTAAGTACCTTGGTCTAGCCGTTTGACTGCAGATGGTAAGAGGATGAGAGATTGAGGTGAGTGCCCATCCAACAAAAAAGCTCGCTCTAGAAGAGGCTAGTGAAGATAGGATCATGAACACTGATGATAGTCTCGGGGAGACCGTGAAGATGATAGATGTGATCTAAGAAGAGGTTTGGGACCCCAATAGCAGTACACGAGTGAGTAAGTAACAAGAAGTGAGCGTACTCAGTCAGACGATCCACAACAACAAGAATAACCGACCAGCCCTCCGACAGGGGTAAAACTTCGATAAAGTCCATGGAGATATTGTTCCATACTGAAGAACGGATTGGAAGTGGCTGAAGAAGACCAGCAGGGGCTGAAGTGTCATGTTTGTTGCATTGGCAAACAGAACTGTGGTAGATGTAAGTCTGGATATCATGGCAAAGGCCCTTCCAATAGAATAACGGATGAATGCAATGGTAACTAGAGCCGAGGCCCAGATGACCGCCTTGGGCTGAGTTATGAAGCCATAATAAGATAGCTTGGCACAGGTTGGTGTCATCGCCAACAACGAGGTGGCCGTTGTAGCATAGTTGATTCTGGCACCAAGAGTAGCGAGGATAGGATAGCAGTTCCTCCAACTTATCGGCGATGATATGCGCGAAAACAGGGTCAGTAGACCATGACACCGTTAAGCGGTCAAAGAAGTCAGCACAGATGGATGATAAGACCATGCAGAGAACTTCGAAAGGCGGAAGAGGGCGTTGGCTGCCCGATTCTCAGAACTCTTTTTGTACACTATGTCATAGTCGAGGCCAATTGGGCGGGATAGCCACAAATGTTGTAGGAAAGTGGACAAACGCTGCTCAATAAAAAAACTTGAGGCTTTGTTGATAAGTCCAAAAAATGAAGGGATGGCCTATAACATGTTGTTCCCATTTCTCCACAGCAAAGACAATGGCGAGCAACTCACTGTCATAAACAGAGAGACCCTAATGGCAGGGTGCGAGAGTACGACTGATATAAGCTAAGGGCCTACCACACATTAAAATGGTGCCAGTTTTTATCCCGGATGCATCAGTCTCAATGATAAAGGGCTTTGTGAAATCAGGAAGAGCGAGTACAGGCGCGGAATGTTAATGCATGCTTCAAGCGATCAAAGACGAGTTCAGCCTCCGGAGTCCATAAGAAATTGTCTTTCTTGAGGAGGTCAGTCAGAGGGCTAGCAATGATAGCATATCGGATGATAAAGGGGTGGTAGTAGCCAGAATGACCCAGGAATCTGTTATGTTTCTTGCATGATTAAATGTAATTCATTGTAAAAAGGGGCTGTGTTGTAGCGTTTGGCTCGGTAGCATTCAAATCCTAGTTTTGGTGCCAAAGTCGGTTGCCGTTAGTTGGGTAGGTCTTTTGGCGGGTCAAGCTTGGCGGCTGGGTGTAAGTCGGTTAGGCTTAGCTAGTCTTGATTCAATGTATGTAGTTTCTATTAATAGGCTGATCTTGTGTAACCTTGATTCATCAATTGAAATATCAACCAATCTCTTTGAGATTAATCTTCTCTCTCTCACCTAATTCTCTCTAATTTCTCATCTCCTTCACTTCTTTCTCATCCCATACTCTCTTAATCTTAGTTTATGTTTGTGATTTGATCACAAACATAACAATTGGTATCAGAGCCTCGTTTGGCTTCCAATTCAAACGTGATTTGATATCAAATATCCTTTAATTGCATTGCAAGATAAAAATTGTTGAAAAACACACAAAAAGAGTTTCATTGTTGATCGGTTGTGAATTCATGGAATCAACCAAGGCCGCATTGATCAGTGGAATGATTACCAGATCGGCAGCAGCTAAGGTAGCTGCTAGATCTTCATATGCCGATGTGGTTGGAGGCATTGATGCAGCAAATCATGATGTTGTCACAAACGCGCATTTGGACAGTCAATTGAAGGTGATGTGCGCTCACATGTTAGTGTAGATCAAGGAAGCTAATGTTGAAATAATGCAGCAGATACATCAACAAGTGGATGCGAAACTTGATCAACGAGCTCAGCAAGTTGAACTTATGGTTTCTGATCAGTTTAACCGACAAACACAGGAATTGGAGGAAAGGATTACCTTGAGGTTTGATCACGAAATGCAGCAGTTGGAAGCAAAATTAGCTGAAATTCGCGAGTAGTTCAGGAGGCCAAATCCTCCTATTGCTCCAGATCCATTACTTCCAACAGGTGTGTTACAAGCTAATCCTACGGTGCGAGTTGAATCATTAAACCATGAGGGAGAAGCTGGAGCTCCAATTAGAGCACAAGAAGCTGGTGTTACTGACAGGAAAGGGCAAAGTGAGCAGGTACAACCTCGACCTTCAAACTGGAATGCTGCATCCGGTGACAGAATTCAGGAAATGGAGCATTCTTTCAGGCCTCGTGAAGTAAATGCTGATCATCGGGATCGACCTCCTGATTCTTGGCAGCAACATCGATCAGGAAGTAATGAGGAGTCTTCCAATAGAAGAAATAACAGCCATGGACAGCATTTGAAGGTAAACAACCTCACTCGTGGTTAAGAAGGTGTGAGCGTTATTTCCACTTCTATCATATTGATGAATTGGAGAAGGTACAAATTGCGGCTGTGTATTTGCTTGGTGATCATGAGGTGTGGTTTTATAGCTTGATAAGAAGTAAACCTTCCATTTCATGGAATGAGTTTGCCAAGGCCTTGTGTGCTCGGTATAGTGATGAAGTTGAGAGCGATATAGTTGATAAATTCAATAAAGTGAAGCAAGAGATGACTGTGAAGGAGTATATGACTAGATTTGAGAACCTCTGGGCTAGCATTGTGACTGAAATTGAGGCCTCTGAGTCATATTACATATCAGCTTTTGTAAGCAGTTTGAAGCCCAAGTTGAAGAACTTAGTTAAGGCAGTAGATCCTATTGATTTGTTTGTAGCCTTTGCTAAAGCCAAGCTTTATGAATCCACGGGCATAGCAGCTAGTGATGCTTCCAGACCTCATGGGAGTAGCTCCAAATTTCAGCACAGCTCGAGCAGGAACAGGCCTAACAGACCGGATGACAAACCACAACAGAAATTGTGCTACCGTTGTAATCAACCTTATCAATTTGGCCATAAGTGCAATCCCAAGTTCCTCATGACTGTTGAAGGAACTAATGCTGGTGAGCTCTCTAATGATGAAGAAATTGCAGAGGATAATATTGATTCAGATCTGGAAATCGAGGACGAATTGGAGGATGCTGTAGTAGAGATTTCAGTGAAGGCATTAACCGGTAATGGTGCCCATGGCACGATCCGAATCAAAGGGAAGGCTGGGAAATGATCTATTATTATTCTCATTAATCGTGGGAGTACTCATAGCTTTGTTGATCCCAAAGTAATCAAGAAAGTGGGTCATGAAGTGATAAAAACACACCCACTTGCTATTACCGTGGCCGATGGTAAAACTGTCACCACTCAAAACAAGTGTCAGGGGTTTGTGTGGCTGATGCAAAACCGTAAGTTCATCTATGACTTCAGGATCCTTCCTCTGGGTGGTTGAGACATGGTGCTCGGAGTTGATTGGATGAGAACTCATAGCCAGGTGTTATTCGATTATGCCAATCTCTCGGTCTCCTTTATAGTCCAAGCTTCCAAGGTCACACTTCATGGCATTGCCGAGGAAGCTCAACTCCAAATTATGAAAGGAAGTAAGCTGAAGAAAGGCCTGCAGTGCTGTGCGTATCAGTGGGTAGCTCAGCTGTTTGCTATCTCCTCTGCTGAGGTGACTGACATTACCGAACCAGAAATTCAAGCCTTGGTTACTGAATTTGAGGATGTATTCGAGGTGCGTAGATCCTTACCTCCCAAGAGGAGTTTGGATCATGTAATTCCACTCAAAGAAGATGCCCGTGAAGATAAGACCTTATAGATATCCTCATGCTCAGAAGACAGAAATTGAGAAGCAAGTGGATGAATTACTTAAGACTAATTTCATTCAAGCAAGTCACAGTCCCTTTGCTTCTCCGGTCATCCTTGTCAAGAAGAAAGATGGTACAGCTCGTATGTGTATTAATTACAGGCAACTCAACTCTATGACTGTGAAGGACAAGTTCCATATACCTGTTATAGATGATTTGTTGGATGAATTATATGGAGCTCAAGTCTTTTCTAAGCTGGATCTTCGGCAAGGATATCATCAGATTAGAGTGGGAGAGCATGATGTGTCTAAGACTGCATTCCGAACACATCATGGACACTTTGAGTTTATAGTCATGCCATTTGGCTTGACCAATGCTCCAGCAACATTCCAGGCTCTTATGAACGATGTCTTTAAACAATTTCTTAGGAAATTTGTGTTTGTTTTCTTTGATGACATCCTGATTTACAGTGCAACAATTGGGGAGCATTTGAAACATTTGAGGGAGGTGTTCTCTGTCATGAGGAAGCATAAGTTGTTTGCTAAATTGGCCAAGTGTTCTTTTGCCCAAACTCACTTGGAATATCTTGGTCATGTGATTTCTTATGAGGGAGTTGCCACCGATCCCACAAAAGTTCAAGCCATGAAGGAATGGCCAGCCCCGGTTACCTTGAAACAAATAAGAGGATTCTTAGGCTTAACAGGCTATTACCGCAAGTTTGTGGCTAACTATGGAGCCTTAGCAAAGCCATTAACAGATCTATTGAAGAAAGACTCATTCAAGTGGTCGGATGTGGCTCAAAAGGCTTTTGAAACACTCAAGGCTGAAATGTGCAAGGCACCAGTGTTGGCAATGCCCGATTTCTCTTCAAGCTTTGTTTTGGAAACTGATGCGAGTGGTAGTGGAATTGGGGCAGTGTTATCTCAAGGAGGAAGGCCTATAGCATATCTTGGCCAAGCTTTGAGCTCTAAGCACCAAGCTCTTTCCACTTATGAGAAGGAATATCTTGCCATTTTGCTTGCGGTGGATAAGTGGAGACACTACTTGGATGGGCATCATTTCCTCATTAGGACTGATCACCAAAGTCTTAAGCACTTATTGGAGCAGAAGATTGTCACTAGGATACAAAGAAAAGGGCTGATGAAGATGTTGGGACTCAATTACGACATTGAATACAGAAAAGGGAAAGAAAACTGGGCTGCTGATGCTTTGTCACGCAGATTTGAGGACCTTGAGCAGGGTTCTCTTGGGGCTGTTTTCGTGGTTTCTCCTGCTTGGATGAAAGAGTTACACCAATCCTATGAGAATGATTCGTTTGCGCAATTAAGGCTTGCAATCAGGCTGCTGGTGCACAGATATCTGTTACCCGAGGCAATATCAAAATTCAGGGAAAATTGTACATTGGTACCTCGACTGATCTTAGACGCCAAATTATCAGTGCTGCTAATGATTCTTCATGGGGAGGACACTCAGGCATGGATGGAACATATCAGAGGTTGAAGGTTTACTTTGGTTGGCCCGGAATGAAGAAGGAAGTGCATAACTTTGTTCAAAGTTGTGAGGTTTGTCAACAAACTAAAATTGGTGAACAAAGGTACCAAGGACTTCTCCAGCCTTTACCTCTTCCTGAGGGTATTTGGCAACATATAAGTATGGATTTCATTGAAGGATTGCCTAAGTCAGAGGGGAAAGAGATGATTTGGGCAGTAGTGGATCGATTCACTAAATCTGGACACTTCATTGCTTTAGCTCGTCCTGTGACTGCTGAGAAGCTAGCTCGTGTGCTCCTAGACAACATCTACAAGCTCCATGGTTTGCCTCAGTCCATAGTTTCTGATAGGGACAAGCACTTTACAAGTCAATTTTGGAAAGAATTGTTTGGACTTTTGGGAATGACCTTGGCTCTCAGTTCTTCCTATAATCCTCAGACTGATGGTCAGACGGAGAGGGTCAACCAATGCATCGAGAAATACCTTAGAGGTATGGTGTTTAATCATCCTAAAGTGTGGGGAAGATGGCTTTCCTTGGCAGAATTTTGGTATAATACCCACTTCCATGCTTCAATTGGCACTACACCCTTCAAGGCATTATATGGGTATGATCCTCCCACTCCCTTGATGTTGCACGAAGCTGGGACAAGTGTGGTTGAGGTCAATGAGCTGGTGCATCAGAGGAAACATGTTATGCAGCAGCTGAAAAAAATCTCAGTGAATCTCAAGCCCGAATGAAGTGGTATGTAGATAAGAAGAGAGTCGATCAAAATTTTGATGTGGAAGATATGGTATACTTGAAGTTACAGCCATATAGGCAATCCACAGCAGCAGTAAGGAAAAATGTTAAGCTTTGTGCTCGGTATTTTGGGCCTTATAAGGTGTTGGAAAGGATTGGCAAGGTGGCTTACAAGTTGAAGCTTCCTCCGGACACTTATATTCACCCGGTCTTTCATGTTTCACTTCTAAAAAAGCAGGTCAAGAAGGGACTTAGCTCATCTTCAAGTCCTCCAGAGACAAGGTCCAATGGTGCTTTGATCTTACGTCCTGCTGCAGTAGTGGAGTAGAAGCAGGGAGCAGCAGCTGGTAGCGCAGGTCAGGAAGTTCGGGTGAGCTGGAGCAACTTAGATGAATCATTTACTACATGGGAAGCTAAGCGGTTCTTGAGGAGTCAATTTCCTTCTTTTTATTCTTGAGGTCAAGAATGCTTTAAGGGGAGGGGATTGTTATGTTTCTTGCATGATTAAATGTAATTCATTGTAATAAGGGGTTGTGTTGTAGCGTTTGGCTCGGTAACATTCAAATCCCAGTTTTGGGGCCAAAGTCGATTGCCGTTAGTTGGGTAGGTCTTTTGGCGGGTCAAGCTTGGCGGCTGGGTGTAAGTCGGTTAGGCTTAGCTAGTCTTGATTCAATGTATGTAGTTTCTATTAATAGGTTGATCTTGTGTAACCTTAATCCATCAATTGAAATATCAACCAATCTCGTTGAGATTAATCTTCTCTCTCTCACCTAATTCTCTCTAATTTCTCATCTCCTTCACTTCTTTCTCATCCCATACTCTCTTAATCTTAGTTTATGTTTGTGATTTGATCACAGACATAACAGAATCCACGGAGCTGCTTCAATTACTAAGGACGAAGCCAATTGACGATAGTTTCAAGTTTCTTTGGATTAGTGGTGACGCCATCCCTAGAAATGTAGTAACCAAAGTACTAGCTAAGGCGAGCACCAAAAGTTCACTTAGCGTGATTGGCGGAAAGATGATTAGCACGCAGAATGGCAAAGACCATATGGATGTGATTCAAGTGAGCAGGCAATGTGGTGCTATAGATAAGGATATCGTCGAAGAAGGCAAGGACAAACTGACGAAGAAAAGGACGGAATAAGTCATTCTTTAGAATCTGAAATGTGGACGGGGCGTTCGAAAACCCAAACAGCATCACCGTAAACTCATAATGACCGAAGTGGGTGTGGAAAGCGGTCTTCAGAATATCATCAGCGGTCATCCAGATTTTCCAATAACCCAACTTAAGATCGATCTTAGAGAAAAAAGCAGCTTCGCCAAGCTCATCCTAGAGCTCCTCAATGATGGGTATAGAGAATTTATCTTTAACTGTCATCTTATTGAGGGACCAGTAATCCACATTGAGGCACCAAGAACTGTCTTTCTTTTTGATAAGGACTATTGGAGAAGCGAAAGGTGAATTGCTGTTTTGGATGACCCCTGCGAGTAACATATATTTGATCAGAGAGTCGATAATATCTTTCTGGAAAAGGGGATGACAGTAAGGCTAAATATTTACGGGATTTCTGGCCTCTTTAAGCGGGATGCGGGTGATTGAAGAAATGGCGGGATGGAGGCAGTCTAGATGAGGAGGTAAAGACATCCTCAAAATCGGTAAGTAAATCATGTAGATCCAACGGGGTGTCTTCCATTGGTGGAGTAATTGTGACCAAGAAACAAAGCGGTGAGCTAGATGTTACTGTAACCTAGATAGCAAAGAAGGAAGCGGAAGATGTCAGAAGCGAGGAAAGTGTGTTCCCTGTAATGGCCTTCAATAGTGGTGGGCGAGTCCCTTGAAGAGTGTAACGATGACCTTGAAGGCAGAAAGACATGCAAAGGTCAACAAAGTTCTAAAGGACATCGCCTAGAGTATGGAGCCACTAGATGCCCAATACCATATGACAGCCTGATAATAGAATGAGAAACATATCAAACTGAAAGGTAGCATCCTGTAGCTGCCAGCAGAAATTGCAGTAGATGCCCATACAAACTATTGACTTTCCGTCCGCAACAGTAACTAAGGGCCAATTGGTGGTATTAATGGGACAATCAATGAGTATGGCGAAGTCGGCATCCAGAAAGTAATGAGTGCTGCCGCTATCAATGAGGATACCCAGGGAGCGGCGCTAATGTTGACCTTGAACATGCATTGTCTGACAATGTGGCACCCCTTCTAAAGCATGGATAGAGATGTGTGGGTCAGTAACCGAATATGAAGAAGGATTTGGTGACAATGTATTGGCGGTATACTGATCCTCATCATCCGCCTCAAGCCAGGACACGCGCACGAGATTGTGCATGTCGCACTAACAACTCCAGGTGAAGCGTTCCCACAATAAAACATAAGTTGCGAGCACGAAGATCGTCCAATTCAGTTGGTGTCAAGCTCAATTGACCTCGAGGAGGGGGTCAAGGCATGGTCCCGGGAGCGGGTAAGATGTGGGCAGGTGGTCTAGGGGGTGGGAGCGTGAGTGTCACATGAGGCGGACCCGGTGATGGAAGTAATGGTGTTGTTTTCATTGGGTTCTTACCGTTTACATGGGCCATATAAGCACACTTACGTTCTTGCTGTTTAGCAGGTGTGATTGCATCATGTAGATATTGAGATTTAAATATAAGGACATGACCCGAAATCTCTTCTCATAATCCACCCAAAAGAATGTTAATCCTTTTGTTCTCACTCAACCCCACATCTATTCACAAGTGCTTCAATCAAAAATTCATCAACACTACCCACTTGTCGAAGTCGTCTCAGTTCGGTCAATGGGATATTGGCGATTTCAGCAAATCGAGCTCGAATTTGCGGGGTGTAAACCTCCCACGAAATATAAACATCTGGAGGCCATGAATTTTTGAGTGAATAGTGCCATTGCTGTGCATCATCCTCCATTGATACACTAGCTAATATAATCTTTAACTCATTCGGGGTTTCCTCAAGCACAAAGTATCCCTCACATCTTTGTAACCAACCTTGGACTCCTTTACCACTAAACCTCAGAAAATCAATCTTAGTAAATCGACTGGGGACTTGGTAGTTACCTCGAGCAAATGCCAGCGCATGGAACTCAGGGGCCTCATTGTGTGGTGGTGGAGGTGCCGGTTCAAGAGTTGGCATTAGAGGAGGTGGTGCACAGTGGACTAGTTGTGCAAGTCCAGTGTACTGAATCGATAAGGCATCCATAGCTTGTCGGAGCTCTTCACTAATCCATTCCATGTTGCGCTTGATTGATAAAAAGCAGAGCTTGTTAGCTTCCTCCATTTCCCTCAGCGAAGTCTGGGATCGGGTCCCATCAGCCATGGCAGCGAAGATTGGTGGTTAGTAAGGGTGAATCCAGAACCAGGGATGATTAGAGGTAATCGTTGCTGATTACTGGATGTTGACCTTTGTTGCAAAGGATTGAATGGCTCTGATACCAATTGATACCAACTTGGATCAAATCTAGCTCTAGCAATGGAATCAAAGCTCAATCAACACACAAAGTAGGCCCATGGGGCTGGCTGCCCCTTTGTATGTATTGATGCATAAATGCTAATATAAACTCCAAAATGGAGGATTTACAAGGAAGAAAGGGGAGAAAAAATAGAAGAGGTTTGAGGGAGAGAGAGAAAGTTCACATCACATTTGCTTGAACCCTAAAAATAACTAACTCCCTCAATTTATAGAAGATGATTCTAAAATATCTAGTAAAATATCTAAGCTGACGTGGAAAATGAACAAGCTATGCTGATGTGTTCCCATGGATAGGTGGCAGAGCAGACGCACGCAGCGTCTGGCAAAAATGCGGACGCAAGTGGCAATTGGAGTGATGCGTTGTAAGGACTTGGCGGTAGCTAGTTGTGGGGCCTTAGTGGCATCTAGGAGCCCAGGTTTTTATCACATCCTGCGACACATGTCCCACACTGGGGTTTTCAAGGAGACGATCCACGTCTTCGAGTGCGGACCAATCAACGCACGCCACGTGGCACACGGTGATAAGGCTAAAATACACGGTGTGAAACGCTGCATTTTTGAGTGTTTGATTATTTAAAGCGCTGCGTTTCGTTCGTTGTGCATGTGTCCCACATCAATAAATTGGAATTTTCATTCCGGTATCCTACTATAAATAAAGGTACCAATTTCAGGGTTAGGCATCATTTCAATAAAAGGTTTTTAAAAATGTTGACTTTTAAAAATATAATTGGAGAGAAAAATTTTTGTTGAAATTTTTCTTTCTTCAGTTTAATATTTTTCGGAGCCCACTCTCCAAGCATTTTGAGGTCATTGCGTAGAAGGTTGCTGAGTCTCGGTGTTCTCCCAGTTTTCTCAGCATTCATGGTTATTATTCTGGTTTTCTTTAATTGGAGCAATTCTAGGTATTCTTCTTTCCTTCTCTTTTAAATTTTTCGCTTTTCTATTTATTTACAATATTCTTATTATGCTAGTTTAAATTCATGTTGTTATTATGAATATATTAGAGTAGAGGCCTGTAGATTTAAAAATGGAATTTAAATCTTTAGATTTAAATTAAAAATTTAAATATGTAAATTTAAAATTTTGAATTTTGAATCAGCCTTAGATTTAATAATAAAAATTTTAAGCTCTTCCGCTATGTTAAGTTTATCAAATTAGGAAAAAATTTTACAATTCGTCCCAATACCCCCAATATGCCACCAAAGTCATGTATTTATAGCCTAAGAATGTAGCTAGTGCACCGTTAAAATGGGCCATATCTTTTCCACGTTTAGTCTTAATGCCTTCCATAACGCTGAAATGATGTTGAGCATGTGTTGAAAAACATGCCCATGGCCCCCTTGGTCTTTTCACGTTCTTCCACTTTTCTTGGAATTTACTTGATGCTCACTTTCTTGATAGTGCTCTAAATAACTATCTCAAGCTTGGTAATTACCTCGCTTGCACCATTCCTTGCAAATGTCTCGAGCTCGAGCTTGCTTAGCCCCAATAACCATCTCGAGATGCTTTTATTTTAAGGCTTTGGTTTATCATCTAGCCGGACTTGGGGCATCGTTATTTTCATTTTTAAACGATTTATATGTTGGGATTAATTTTAAAAATTTTTCCTAATTAAATAGATTCGTGCACCGTAATGATTTAAAATTCCAGGTGATTTAAAATTTCTAATTTGAAATATACAGATTTAAACTTCATAATTTTAAATCTAGTGGCCCCTAGTCTAATTCATTCACGACAATAACATAAATATAAAACTAGCATAATAAGAATACTACAAATAAATAGAAAAGCGAAAAACAAAAAGGAAAGGCACGGAAAAATACCTAGAAAAGCTCCAAATAAAGAGTGCAAGAAAAACTGAGACCCTAAAGCCTTCTGCGCAATCTCCTCAAAAAATCCAGTGAGTGGGCTCCGAAAAATATTAAATTTAAGAGAAAAAATTTCAACGGAAAGTTTATGTCTTTTAGATCTCCGAAGTCAACATTTTCAAGAAACGTTTTAATTTAAAATTGGATGCTAAACCTTGACTTCAATACCCATATTTATAATAGGTTGCCAGAGCGAACAAAACACCAAAAATTTGATGTGAGACTCAATAAAAAATGTACAAAACAACGAGTATAATGCAGGAAGTCAAACCATGCCAAAAACACAGTCCGCGAGCCACGTGTAACGCTATGATCAGTTTGCGCCAAATGCCGCGAATCGTCCCCCTTAGGGGCGCTCTGATTGGTCAGCACCCATTGGCGCGGATCACTGCCTAGGCAACCCAGTGCGCGATACGTGCCACGAGCTGATTCATTGCCGTGATTTGGCGTGGATCGCGCCTGTGTTTAAGTTTTTTTTTTTTTTTTATCTTTCTATTTTGTTTCATTTCCCACACGTTAATTTTTTAAAAATTATTTTTTTTACTATTTTTAACTTTTATTCATGTCATGAATACTGTTTAGTAAAATTAAATTTATTCATCTCATGAATAAATAATTCGTTTTATGAATTCTTTAATATTTTTCCTATGGTAATAAAAAATAGAGGCTTGCGCAGGGACCTCAGAGACAATTTAAATCTAGCTCTAAATGGATTAAACTAATTATCATCTTATGATAAAATATAATAACCATTTAATGGGACTTAATTCTACTAAATGAATCCCATTGCACTTTAGACTTAAATCTTATCCAATAATTTCAAATAGACTATATTGATAACAACAACCACTTGATTAGATATCCATGACAAAAACTAATTAGAACCACTACATTTATTTTTCTCACAGCTTGTACATTAGTTACTGACTCGCCCTTTTTCGAATAATTCATTTATATTTGAACAAATTCACAGTACAAAATTCCAAATGTCAAATATTGGGAACACTTTGGCCAAATTTTCCGAATTAATTCAAACGCTTGCGAATCAACTAAAGTGACATCTGTATATCATAAGAGATTCTACATTCCCCTCACACTTCATGAAGTTACCCAATGCACGGGGGATTTCGGCCGTATATCAAGGCCTTACTTATAGTACACCAGGATAACTAACATTCCCTGCATTGGTCAAGAATACTCTAAGGATTGAGAGTCATCGTTCAAATAATGCATCATCAACCACTCACTTCTAATAGTGGTCTGGAAACAAATAACACTTCTGGATCACCGTCCACATGACAATGATAGGTCATCTAAAGTATTACGTTATAATCTTAGCAGATAAGTAGTCCAAACTTATCGCCAACTATGAGTTCTTCAAATAATAATTCATTCCATTTGCTCCAAGTCTATGTTATGATTCTAAGTCGATTGTGATGTAATAAGGCTTAATCGTTTGATTGTAATAGCTTGTATTGTGAGCTAGTAGTTTTGGCTCCAAATAAGGCTTGAATGTTAGTTTTTTCGGTTGGGTCATGATGAGTCAATAGTGATGACTGGTTTGTGAGCTTGGGATTTTAGCTTGTCCAAGTCCATTGTATCTTGATTCATATAAGTAGTTAGATCATGTGTAATGAAAGATTTCAATGAAAATTCAGCCTAATCTCTTTTGAGATCTTTCTCTCTCATCTAATTCTCTCTATATTTCTCATCTCCTTCACTTCTCTTCTCACCTAATCTCTCTTTCACAAGGTTAAACTTCAAGATTTATCTAGAGCTTTAACAATTGGTATCAGAGCCTCGTTTGGCTTTCAAATCAAACATGATTTGATATCAAATGTCTTGAATTGCTTTACAAATTGCTTGAGAATTTAATTCTGAATTCTATTGTCGTTGTTGCGGTTATTATCAGGAAAATTGCTTGAAACACATAAAAAGAATTGAATTGATACATAAAGTCTTGGAACAATGGCCAGTGGAGCCATTACAAGATCACCAGCTACTAAATCAGCAGCTAATCCTTCACATGTTGAGGTTGTTAGTGGTAATGCTGAGGATGCATTGCAAGTTATCACTTCAGACATTTTGAATGCGCAGATAACAGCTATGATTGTTCAGCTTAATCAATCTCAGCTGGAAAGAGAACAAAGAATTGAGGATCGGATGCGTAACTTGCTGAAAGAACACGAGCAAACGTTTAATGAGAGGTTCAGCTTATAATCAAAGTGTGTTGATGAGAACATTGCTGATCAATTAAATCAACAAAAGAAACAAATTGAGGAGACATTGGCTGAGCTATTTGATCAACAAACATGGTTGTTCAGTGAGAAGATTGCTAAAATTCAAAGTTAGTTCAATAAACAAAATGTACCTTCACTTCCTTATCCTTTGCTCCCTGCTAGTTCATTGCCTGTGAATCAGCAGATATGGCCTCCGGTAATGTCACAATCTAATGTTCCTGCTTGACCTGCCGTAGCCAGTGAAAGACTTTAATTTATGACTCAAGCAACTGATGTTAGAACTCAAATTCGAAGTCGAGAAGAAGAGGTATTCACTGGACAGGATCGATCATTTGATCAAGCTCAATCAAGACCTACTAGCTTGAATTTAGAACAGGCTGTTCGCCCCCCTGAACAAGCAGATATGCATAGATCTAGTAGTTTGATTGAAGAGAATTTTGATCGGCCTCCTGATCAATGGAACCAGCAGTGTATAGGCGGTAATGATGTGACATCCAACAATAGAAGCAGTGGCTATAGACAACCAAGGGTGCAGATTGATCCTTTGGATGGGAAGCAACCTCATTCATGGTTGAGGAGATGAGATCGTTATTTCTACTTCTACCACATTGATAAGGCCGAAAAGGTTCAAATTGTTGCTGTTTATCTTCTTGGTGATCACGAGGTATGGCTATATAGTTTATTAAAGAGCAATCCTACTCTCACTTGGGCTAAGTTTGTGAAAGATTTGTGTGAGCATTATGGTGATGAAGATTCTAGCGACATTGTTGATAGATTTAATAAGGTGATACAAGAAACTTCTGTGAAGGAGTATATAACATGGTTTGAGAACCTTAGAGCAAGTATGATAACTGAATATCCTCATGCCACTGAGTCATATTATGTCTTAAGTTTCATAAGTGGATTGAAGCCCAAGGTTAAGAATCTCGTCAAAGCAGCTGGACCTACAACATTGTCGAAGGCTTATGCCAAGGCTAAGCTTTTTGAAGCAACAATATTAGCTTCAAGTGATGGAAACAAGGGTCATGGAGGCAGCTTCAGATCTCAGAAAGGATATGTTAGGCCCAAGTTTAACCTATCAAATGGGAAGAAACTTCAAAGGCTTTGTTACAAGTGCAATCAACCTTATCAATTTGGCCATAAATGTGACCTAAATTTCCTCATGTTAGCTGAAGGAATCAGTGCTGATGAACAATCCGAGGGTGAAGAATCTGATGCTAGTGGGAATGACTTAGTTTAGGAGACATTTGAGAACCTTGTTGATGATGAAGTTGGAATTTCCATGAAGGCCTTGAATGGTAATGGAACACACAACACAATCCGGATTAAGGGAAAGGCGGGGAAGAGACCCACAGCTTCATTGACCCCAAGGTGGTTAAGAAAGTGGGCCTTAAGGTGATCAAGACTCATCCTCTAGCAGTGACAGTAGCCGATGGAAATTCAAGTGATGACTCAGAACCAGTGCCGAGGATTCCAATGGTTTATGCAAGATCGCAAGTTTGGTTATGATTTCAAAATCTTACCTTTGGAAGGACGTGACATGGTACTTGGGGTTGATTGGATGAGATCCTATAGTCCAATTCTGTTTGATTTGGCTAAGTTGACAGTTTCTTTTGAGATTCAAGGCTCCAAGGTCACCTTGCAAGGAATGGCAGATCAAGCTCAATTGCAAATTATGAAAGGAAGGAAGTTGGAAAAAGGATTCAAGAAATGTGCTTAACAGTGGGTAGGACAGTTTTTTGCTATATCACTAACTGAGGTTATGAAGATTGCTCAACCTGAAGTGCAAGCAGTGATAGAGGAATTTGAGGATTTGTTTGAGCTGCCCAAGGCTTTACCTCCTAAGAGAAGTTTAGATCACGCTATCCCTCTCAAATCTGATGTAGAGCCAGTAAAGCTAAGACCATAAAAGTACCCTCGTGCGCAAAAGAAAGAAATTGAGAAACAAGTGGATGAATTGCTCAAGACAAGTTTCATAAGGCAAAGTCACAGCCCTTTTGCTTCTCTGATCATTCTTGTCAAGAAAAAAAAAATGGCACGGCAAGAATATGTATTAATTATAGGCAGCTCAACTCTATGACAATGAAGGATAAATTTCCCATACCAGATATAGACGACTTATTTGATGAGTTACATGGAGCATAAGTCTTTTCGAAGCTTGATCTACGGCAGGGCTATCACCAAATCAAAGTAATGGAGCAAGATGTGTACAAGACTGCATTCAAGACACATCATAGACACTTCGAGTTTGTAGTTATGCCATTTGGATTGACAAATGCTCCAGCTACCTTCCTGGCCCTCATGAATGATGTCTTCAAACAGTTCTTAAGGGAGATTGTGCTGGTGTTTTTTGATGACATCCTGATTTACAGTGCCTCTTTTGAAGAACATTTGAAACACTTGAGAAAAGTGTTCCTAGTCATGTGCAAGCACAAGTTGTGTGCAAAATTGGCCAAATGTTCTTCTGTACAGACTCATTTAGAGTATCTTGGCCATGTGATATCCTTAAAAGGAGTTTCTACTGATCCTTTAAAGTCCAAGCAATGAGAGATTGGCCTATTCTTGTTACTTTGAAGCAGCTGAGAGGATTTTTGGGCTTGACTGGATATTACCACAAGTTTGTGGCTAGGTATGGAGCTATAGCCAAGCCTCTAACAGATTTATTGAAAAAAGATGCCTTCAAGTGGTCAGATGAAGCTCAAGTGACATTTGAGACTCTGAAATCTGCAATGTGTAAAGCACCTGTGTTAGCTATGCCTGGTTTCACTTTGGGATTCATATTAGAGACTGATGCTTATGAAATGGAATTGGGGCAGTATTGTCTCAAAAAGAGAGACCTATAGCTTATCTCAGCCAAGCTTTGAGTCATAAACATCAAGAACTGTCCACATATGAAAAGGAGTATCTCGCTATCTTGCTTGTTGTGGAGAAGTGGAGACACTACTTAGATGGTCCCCATTTTACAATCAAGACTGATCACTAAAGCCTAAAACATCTATTAGAACAGAAAATTGTCACAAGGATTCAGAGAAAAGGGCTAATGAAGATGTTGGGTCTTGATTATGACATCAAGTACAAGAAGGGAAAGGAGAATGTTGCGGCTGATGCTCTGTCACGCAGAATGGAGGACTGTGAGCAGGGCTCTTGTGGGGCACTTTCGGGGATTATACCTGCTTGGATGGAAGAGGTACATCAGTGCTATGTGGATGATCCTTTTTCACAAGAATGCATAGCAGCTTTCAGAATTGGCAAGGCAGACAACTCAGCTTCGGGTTCAGAAGTGACAAGGGCTAAAGGCATTATCCGACTTAAGGGGAAGCTGTACATTGGAACTTCAACTGATCTTAGACACCAAGTTATTAGTGCTTCACGTGATTCAGCATGGGGAGGCCACTCAGGAGTGGAAGGAACATATCAAAGGCTCAAAGCTCATTTCGATTGGCCAGTATTGAAGAAGGCAGTGACAGATTTTGTTCAAAGTTGTGAAGTATGTCAGCAAACTAAGCTTGGAAATCATAGATATCAAGGGCTTCTTCAACCATTACCTATTCCAGATGGTGTATGGCGAAACATAAGCATGGATTTCATTGAAGGATTGCCTAAATCATAGGGAAAAGAGGTCATTTGGGTAGTAGTTGATCGGTTCACCAAGTTCGGCCACTTCATTACTTTAGCTTGACCTATAATAACTGAGAAATTGGCTCATGTGTTTCTTAACAACATATATAAGTTACGTGGGTTGCCTCAATCCATAATTTTTGACAGGGACAAGCTCTTCACAAGTCCTTTTTTGAAGGAATTGTTCCACTTGTTAGGAACTACCTTGGCTCTTAGCTCATCTTATCATCTACAAGCTGATGGCCAAACTTATAGGGTAAATCAATGCATTGAGCAATATATTAGAAGTATGGTGTTTAGCATCCAAAGGTTTGGGGAAGATGGTTGTCGTTGGCTGAGTATTGGTATAATACTCATTTTCATGCTTCTCTAGGCACTACTCCATTTAAAGCGTTGTATGGATATGATCCACCATCCCCATTGATGTTGCAAGGAGTTGTTTCACATGTGTCTAAGGTTACTAAATTAGTGCAGCAGAGGAAGCATCTAATGCAACTTTTAAAGGATAATCTCCATCAATCACAAGCCCAGATGGAGCTGTATGCTGACCGGAAAAGAGTGGACAGATCTTTTGGCGTGGGAGACATGGTTTACTTGAAATTGTAACCTTTTAGGCAGTCCACTGCTGCTGTGAGGAAGAATGTGAAGCTTAGTGCGAGGTTCTTTGGACCTTACAAAGTCTTGGAAAGGATTGGCAAAGTGGCATGCAAGCTTGAGCTTCCACCTCACTCATATATACATCCTGTTTTTCATGTTTGTCTTCTCAAAAAGTAGGTTAAGCAAGGCCAAAGTCACTCTTCATCACCTCCGGAGGTCGGTTCAAATGGCTCATTGACTCTACAACCTGTAGCTGTAATGGAGACCCAATCTGTTAACACAAGCATACCATAGGTTCGAGTGACTTGGAGCAATTTGGATGGCTCTTTCACTACTTGGGAAGAAAGACATTTTTTGTTGAGCCAATTTCCCTCTTTTAATTCTTGAGGACAAGAATGTTTTCAAGGGAAGGGTATTGTTATGATTCTAAGTCGATTGTGATGTAATAAGGCTTAATTGTTTGATTGTAATAGCTTGTATTGTGAGCTAGTAGTTTTGGTGCCAAATAAGGCCTGAATGTTAGTTTTTCGGTTGGGTCATGATGAGTCAATAGTGGCTGCTGGTTTGTAAGCTTGGGATTTTAGCTTGTCCAAGTCCAATGTATCTTGATTCATATAAGTAGTTAGTTCATGTGTAATGAAAGATTTCAATGAAAATTCAACCTAATCTCTTTTGAGGTCTTTCTCTGTCTCATCTAATTCTCTCTATATTTCTCATCTCCTTCACTTCTCTTCTGACCTTATCTCTCTTTCACAAGGTTAAACTTTAAGATTTATCTAGAGGTTTAATAGTCTATATGTGGCTTCATCTCATAAACCACGTAGAACAAACATGTAAAAAGTAATCTAAGGACTACATCCATCTCATGGATGTCACTTAAAAGAAAATCACATGCAACATGTATGCTTATTTACACAAATTTAACAAGAAAATGACTGGAACTTCAATTTCATTCTTTAATAAAGTAACATTTATAAAATAAATTTTGATTTTTAGGACATTATTCCTAACAATCTACCACTTGTCTTAAATCCAAGTTACTTCACACTTTATACCCATTCCTTCTAAGTGTGATTGAAAGGTCTTTTGAGTCAAAGTCTTTGTAAAAGGATCTATAAGATTATTGCTCATATCTATCTTTAATATCACTAGCTCACCCTTCTCCCCTTAGTCTCTAATGAGGTGGTATTTCCTCTTGATGTGTTTGGACGTCTTATGCCTTCTTAGCTCTGTTGAATTAGTCACCGCACCCGAGTTGTCCCAGAATACTGTAACCAGCTTTAGAGCATCTCTAATGACCTCAAGATCTATCAGGAACTTTCTGAGCCAACATGCCTCCTTTGCAGCTTCTGAAGCTACAACGTAGTCAGCTGCCATGGTCGAATCAGCAATACAAGACTGTTTGACAATCCTTTAATGGATGGCTCCAAAGGTCAAGACATATCCAGACTTCCAATGTCGGGCATCTCTATCTAACTAAAAAGCTAAATCAGTATAGCCAACTGGAACCAGTCCATCACTATGAAAGGTTAAAATATAGTCTCTTGTTCTTTCTCAAGTACATGAGAATATGCTTCACTGCCACCTCATGCAACAGACCCGAATTAGACTGATATCTACTCACCATGCCTATAGCAAAAAAGATATCTGGTCTTATTAACAACATGACATAAATGAGGTTTCCCATAGCCAAAGCATCTGGAACATTCCCCATCCGCTCTTCCTCTTGAGATGGCTTAGGACACTGCTCTAAAGATAGAGGAATTCCATGCTTGAAAGGTAAAAGCCCTTTCTTAGAGTCCTCCATGTGATACCTTCACAATATCTTGTCAATATAAATGGCTTGAAAAAGACTCAATATCTTATTCTTACGATCTCACAAAAGCTAAATCCGAAGAATATAGCTGGCTTCTCAAAGGTCCTTCATATTAAACTAACCTGACAACCAAATCTTAATAGCTGATAAGACACCTACATCATTTTCAATGAGTAGTATATCATCCACATACAACTCTAAAAAAGTCACTAATTTCTTTTGATGTCGTTTGTACACACAAGGCTCATCAACCAGTTGCTCAAAACCATAAGACTTAACCACTTCATTAAATCTAATATTCCATGAGCGTGATGCTGGTTTCTATCCATGTATGGACTTCTTTAGTTTGCATACCATATGCTCCTGATTTTTGCCAGTGAAAAAGTCTGGTCGCACCATATAGATGCCTTCTTCAAGACGACCATTCAAAAAGGCCATTTTGATATCCATTTGCCAAATCCCATAATCATAATGAGCTACAATGGATAAGAGTATCCTTATAGACTTTAGCATGGCTACCAGTGAGAAGGTCTCATCATAATCGATTCCTTCATTTTAGGTAAAACATTTAGCAATAGTCTTGCCTTAAAGGTCTACCTTCCTGTCCACTCCTCTTTTTCTCTTATAGACCCATTTAGGTCCAATGGGTTTAATGCCTTTCGGCACCTCTACAAGTTTCGAGACCTGATTAGAATACATAGCTCCTATCTCAGATTTCATTGCCAAGACCCGCTAGTCAGCATCCTCGTCTTTAATTGCCTCATTATAACTAAGAGGATAAGATTCAATGTCACAGTCAATCATTAAGGCTTCTGCCATGAACCTATCAGGCATCCTAACAATCCTCCCACTACGGCTAGGCTGTCATGTACTTAGAACATCCTCGACCCTATCCGTAGGTGTATCTAATATATCCACTATGTCCTAAGATGTGTCTAGCTATTAAGAACTAGCGTCATGCTCTCTTAATTCCTTATAGACTGCAGCTCGTTCAGCTTTTTAATGGCTTAAAGCTGTGAAAAGGATCTAGTTAACTGTTGACTGAAAAGATATTTTTACATCTTTCTCAAAGCTTAAATATAAAGATGAAAAAGCTGTTTTATAACTAGGCAAAAAAATGCAAAACTCGATCTTTTTCACAGCTTATTTTAGAAATATGATTTAAAAAGGCTATATTAACATGAAATATTCATCATCATGACCTAGTTTTACTTGTTATCATCACGCTCACCTACCACCACTCTTTTCATGCCCTTGGGTGACTATACTCCCCACTTTCCATTACCATGATCGACTATTATCATGATTCTCTCTTCTGCACTATTATTAACCGATTTATATTATTAAGTCATTTTTGTGATTATAATGGATAAATTTCTTTTCGTAAACTTGTATCTAAACACTTTATTATGTAAAAAAGATCTTTTTGCACTACACAACCAAATACTTCACTGTAAAATGATGCAAATCCTATTAAAAAAGACAAGTTGAAATAAGCTGAATCAAATGCACCCTAACACTATCTTGCTTTTGCTTTTGTAGTCTACTACAAAATCCTCCTCCAAATATTTCACATTCGCACTTAGAAAAACCTTTTGTTCAGAAGGACTATAGAAAAGAAATCCCCCCCCCCCCCCCCCCCCCCGGTTCCTTTGGGGTAACCAACAAACATGCAGACCTTTATCCTTGATTCTTACTTATCAGGATTCATTTTCAACACATGTGCTGGACACCCCCAAATGCGAAGGTACCCTAGACTTAGCTTTTTTGCCTAGTCCATAACATCATTACCATTTTGGGAATTGACTTGGATGGAACTAAGTTAAGGAGATATGCTATTGTTTCCAAGGCCTAACCCCAAAAGGACATTAGTAAAGTAGCATGACTTATCATGAACCTTACCATCTCCAGCATTGTCATATTCCTTCTTTCTATAACACCATTCTCCTGCGGTGTACCGGGAGTAGGAAGCTAAGATCTTATCCCATTGGCACTTAGGATATCTAAAAAATCACCTGAAAGGTATTCTCCACCACGATCTGATCGAAGTGACTTGACTTGTTTGCCTAATTGTTTTTCAACTTCATCTTTATACTCTTTGAACTTTTCAAAAGAGTCCGACTTATGTCTCATTAAGTAAATATATCCATACCTAGAGTAATCATCAGTGAATGTGATGAAGTACTCATACCCACCTCTTGCTTGAACGTTCATTGGTCCACATACATCTTTGTGAACCAACTCAAGAAAGTCACCAACCCTGTTGCCTTTACTCTTAAAGACAAACTTTGGTCATCTTGCCTTCTATGCAGGATTCGAAGACTGGCAAGGACTTCAAGTCCAAAGGTTCTATCAGTCCATCTTTTATTAGTCTTTGGATCCTAGTAGAAATAATGTGACCTAAACGTTGGTACCATGTGAAGGCATTATCCCTTCCAGGGTGTTTTCTTTGAAGAGATTGAACAAGTGAGCTTGTGCTAGATGCATTCAAGCAAATATTAGAGTCTTAATCAGGAAATAACATGAATAAACCATCCACACATATACATTTGCAAGTAAACAATTTATTTCTCGTAACAACAAGTTTAGAAACGAAATTTACTAAATAACCACTATCCACTAAACGAGAGATAGAAATCAAATTTCTGCACAATGCAAATGCAAATAAACAATCCTTTAAAATCAAAATCTTACCACTAGAGACTAAGCTAACATCTCCTAATCCTAATACCATTACTCTTGTACCATCTCCAACCGCCAAGTACACATCTCCGTCATACAGCCTCCTGGTTAGCCTAAGCCCTGTAACATATTACAGATATGGTCAGTTAAACCTGAGTCCACACACCAGGAACCTAGCAGATTCACAACTAAGCATGATTCAAATAAGCAAGATATCATCATACCTTCACCAGATGGCTTAAAAGTCTTTGCAGGAAAAGTAGCTATGTTTTTTGTTTAGTTCCTCTTCCAGTGGCCCATCTTTTGGCAAAAGAAATACTTTCCTTTTTCTTACTTCTTATTAGGTTTAGTCACTACACTAGCAAAATTACCTTTGCCTTTCTTTCTAGTCGGTCCGTTGTTCTGCTTGCTTCCACTAGCCCTTGATTCTCGAGTCAAGTGAACACTCCCCTTGGCTCGCATTACACCCTCTGCAACTTGCAGCTACTTCATCAACTCTAGCAATGAATAATATTTATTATTCATTGTGTAATTGAGCCTGACCTGGGTGACGGAGCCCAGTAGAGAACTAAGGATGATGTCCTGCTGAGATTAACTATCAATCTTAGCACCCAGAATATCGAACTGATACAAACACGCAATCATCTTCATGGCGTGTTCCTGAACTGGAGTTCCTTCTGACATCCTCATGTTAAGGAGCTTTCGCATCAGCTCTTGTCTACCTACCCTATCTTGACCACCAAATATTTCCTTTAAATGTTTGATTATCTCAGCTGTTGTTTCCATCTCAAGCATATGATTCTTGAGAATATTTGTCACTAAAGCCAAAATATAGCATCTAGCTCAAACATTAGCCTTATGCCCGCATTCATAATGCTCTGTAACAGCAGTTGCAGAATTATTAGTGGGCACCATAGGTGGAGCATCAGTGTGAAAAAACTTGTGACCCTCATGTATGAAAATTATGTCCAAATTCGTTTTCCAGGTGAAATAGTTAGGCCTAGTCAAAGCATTATCCTTAAGTATGGAGTGAAGTGTACCAGTCACACCCATTATTATCTCTATAAATGCAAACACTTCTATAACTATATAATATAAGTCATATACAACGCAGTGATATATATTCTTTTAATTTTAGCGAACAAAATGAGTTAGGTATCCATAGAGTTGAACTATCATGTATGCATTGATGACCCAAACACCCCTTACTTCGTGACAGCGAGGTCGTATAAAATCAGTTTAGGTGTGAACAATTGTAAATTAACATGTTTTTTTTGTAACTCTTACTGAACATGATTAACTCACCATTTTTCCTTAGTCTTTAACATGACAAAATAGAGCTCCTCATGAAGGATAATGTATTATGCTAATCATGTGTAAACTATTACTTAAACCTTGATACAAATACACGCAATACTCTACGGTAGCATGGTCACATGCTTCTTTGAACTTCAATTTATCCTATTAGAAGCCTAACCCTGTAATCTTCAAAATGTGTAAACTATTACTTAAACCTTGATACAAATACATGCAATACTCTACGGCAGCATGGCTGCATGCTTCTTTGAACTTCAATTTATCCTATTAGAATCCCAACCCTGTAATCTTCAAAATGACACCTTCTGGGGGAGCGATGTCAATTCAATATACTACTAGACCGGTAATGAAAATTGTGAGGTTTCAACAATTGAACCTCGCTCCCATTTGAATTTTGTAAACCAGTAGTTTCTACTTAAATTTCATTTACAACTTAATTATCTCATAATCAAATGAGAATCTCATTCTAAAAAAATTAATTAACAAAAACTAATTTTTAAATTATTATTATTTAATTTACTACTGAAGTCTACCCATCTCAGAAAAAAAAAATTTACATGTGCCACATCATCACTGATGTCAGCATCAGCACTCATTCAAAAAAATTTTAATAAAAAATATTGACTCCAATCTCATTACATCAACCCTGTAGTTTTGTTAATCTTAACAATATAGGCATAATCACATCATACGTAATCTGAATATAAATGTAATTTTAAAACCTACATCTATGGACTTGAATTAACTATTAATGCAAATAAGTGTTTTAAACAATTCAACACCGGGTCTACTTTTATGATTAATAGTGAATTAAACAATCTTTCCTTTATATTTTAATAAAATCTCTATTTTATTAAATAGCAAGTCTATTTATTTCAATCTTATTATACCAATTATGTATATTATGAATGTAATCAAAGGCTGCCTCTAATACCTATAGTTGGGACGAATTTAAAAAATTTCCATAATTAAATAGATTAATGCAGCAGAATGGTTTAGAAATCATAATTTTAAACCTGCAGGTGATTTAAAATTTCTAATTTTAAATCTACAGGCCTCTACTCTAATACATTCATAACAATAACATATAAAACGAGCATAATAAGCATATTGTAAATAAATAGAAAAGAAAAAAACTAAAAGGCAAGGGAAGGAAGAATACCTGGAAAAGCTCCAAACAAAGAATACCAGAAAAAACCGAGACCCAGAAGCCTACTGCACAATCTCCTCGAAAACCCCAGAGTGTGGGCTCCGAAAAATATTAAACTTAAGAGAAAAAATTTCAACAAAAATTTTCTCTCTTTTAGATCTCCAAGAGTCAACACTTTCAGGAAACCATTCAATTTAAAATTGGATGCTAAAACTTGGCGTCAATACCCTGATTTAAAGTAGGCTACTAGAGTGAAAACAAAAACCAAAAATTTGACGTGGGACTCATTGAAAAAACGTACATAACGATGCCGTATAATGCAACAAGTCAAACTGCATGAAAAACACAGCTCGTGGTGTCAGGCTGTGATTGGTCCGCACCAAATGGCACAGATCGCCCCCTTTAGGGGCACACGCATGCTTAAATTGGTCCGCTCCAATTGGCGCGGATCACCCCTAGGCAGCCCAATTCGTGACACGTGTCACGTGCTGATTGGCTGCCTTGGTTTGGCATGGATTGCGCCCATTTTTAAGTTTTTTTTAGTTTCTTTTTTTTTTTTTTGTTTTGTTTCCCACATGTAATTAGAACTACTACATTTATTTTTCTCACAGCTTCTCCATTAGTTACCGACTCGCCCTTTTCCGAATAATTCATTTATACTTGAACAAATTCACATTATAAATTCCAAATATCAAATACATGAAACACTTTAGCCAAAGTTTTTGAATTAATTCAAATACTTGAGAATCAACTAAGGGGACATTTGTATGTCATAAGAGACTACCGATTCCCTATTGAATACCTGATCCCTGCACAAGATTTAGGCTATATATCAAGACCTTACTTATGGTACACCAAGGTCACTAACATTCCATGCAGTTACCAAATGCACGTGGAATTTCGGCTATATATCATGACCTTACTTATGGTACACCAAGGTCATTAACATTCCATGCACAGGTCCAGAATACTCTCAAGATTTAGAGTCATCGTTCAACTAGTACATCATGAATCACTCATTTCTAATAATAGTCTAGAAATAAATAACTCACATAGTCCAACTCAGTGTATTAATCTTATTGAACACACCAATATAACACTTCTAGATCACCATCCTCTTGACAAAGACAAGCCATCCAAAGTGTCACATTATAGTCTCAGTAGACACGTAGTCCAAACTTATCACCGACTATGAGTTCTTCAAATAACATTTAATTGCATTTTTCCCATGTCTATCTGTGGCTTAATCTTATAAACCACTTAAAATAAACATGTAAAAAGTAATCTGAGGACTATATCCGTCTCATGGATATCACTTAGAAGAAAATCACATGCAATATATATGCTTACTTACACAAATTTAACAAGGAAACAACTGAAATTTCAGTTTAATTCTTTAATAAAGTAACATTTACCGGATAAATTTGGATTTTCAGGACATTATTCCTTACATAAGCATAGCTCAACATGTTATGCACGTGTCCTTTTATGTCCACACAGAATCGTTCCAACTCTCTTGCACTTTCGCCATTGGTGATTTTCAAATTTGTAACAGGTAAAAATCTATCTGATTTGACCTTTAGCGGCATTGGAACTCAAAATGACACTATTTTAAGCTCAAGGCTGTTTTCGTTCTCATATAGCTACAAATACTCAAGTCTTTTGGGATTGAATTCCCTCACTATGTGCTTTGCTTTCGAATCTCTTGCAATCATTAGCACTCAATTCCTGCTCTTGAGGTCTTGAATTATTGTGTGTTCTTACAAAATCCTATCAATACTCCCTATAGAGCAGTAAGTCTTCATTTAAACAATGGATCAAATTACACATTGTGTCTCCATTGTCATTCCTAAGGTAGATAGCTCAGTGCATATTCTCACCCGCTTGGTGCAATCACACAACTCCACTGTTCTTGATAGGCTTCAAGTCCCTACGGACTCCATCCTCGTTGAGGAGAATCCCTCATGCACATCTAAAGAGGGGTCCTTTCATTCCGAGCCTCATCTTTAACCCTATATAGGAAGTGCCAAGCCATGATGGAATATTCCCTAATACTCCAAACTCTCTATTGCTTCCTTCCTTCTTAGCAGGTCAAAGACGGGGAGGATGTCGTTTTTGTAAGGAATCATCTCCTTCAAGAGCTGGAACGTTTTGACGAGGCAATATGTTGATTGGGTGGACTAGTTAACGCTTCTTCTTGAGCAAAAGTGGAGGGGCTTCGATTATTCATTGCTACAAGACTTTCTAACGTCTCGCTCGGGTATGATTATTCTATTGTAACAACCTCACATGTTGTTGGAACACCAATTAAAATGCTTTTGCCCTTCTAGAATGCTTTCTCAGGATCGCTCTAGATGACATTGCAGCCTTAGCAGGTCTTTCATCTGGGAGCTTTAAGCTTCCTTTGGACTCTTATATCTTGAAAGATGTTGAAGCTTTCTCTTCTTTGTTTTTTTTTCCACTTTGCTACCCCCTAGCTACTAATCTATCATGAAGTTCTTTTACAAGGAAGTTCATGAATGTGGGCCAAGTTCTAAAAAAAGAAGGTTTATTTTTATTTGATTTTTCATGAGCAAGTTTTTCTTTGCCAACACAAACACCGGTCTCAAGTCTCTTTAGACATTGGCAGTTAACTTGGCTTTCAACACTGGTCCTTTAGCTTTAGGACCATTACTCTTAAACCAAGTATGTGGACATCGTACTAAAGAAATACACTGTCCAAATAAGGGGCTCCCTATCCCTTGTCCATTTATGGGCTCAAGGCTACTTTCCTCATTTCTGTCATAGAGACTTCTTTGTCTAAACAGATGATCTCACAACCTGCTATTGAGAGTACTTTTCATGTATGGAGGCTCTCTTTCGTATAGGAGTGTCCCATGAGCATTTCCTTGAGCAACTTTTGGCTCGAGATAATAGGTCTATAATCTAATGGACTTGTTTTAGGGAAAGGGACTTTTGTATCCTTTGGTTTAGAGATATGAACCTTAACCAAGATGTCTTTTTAGACCAACTCCAAACACTGGCACACAATCCTTTGTCCTCAATAATTCCTTGTTTACTGCTAGACTCGACCTGTTGTGAATTCTAATAACCTTCCAATTTCACAAGTAGGTTCTAGTCTGGTCATGGGGTGGTGTCTTATAAAGGATGCATCTTCTTGCCCATTAACCCCAATGCTCTACTCAGGTCTTAGGATCTTCCCCATGCATGGGTAGAAGGAACCCGACTTTACTCCAAGTCTCAAGGGATGGCATGACCTAGGCATCGGTGTTCAGGTCCCTTGAATCCAAGGTTTGTTCCTTGTTTGAGTGTGTAGAAGCTCTAGGAGCCTTTTTTTCCTTTGCTTCGTATCTAGTAATAGAACACCTGGTCTGGCCATAATGGTGTTTCCTCTACCCTAAGAGCTGGCACAAACATCTCCACTAACTTGTAGTCGCACGCTCTATGAGGGGTGACAAGTATAACTAATAAGAATTGGGGGACGAAGAGCTGGCCTTTATTTCGAAAGTCTTCTCTAATCTCTTGAAGAAGACCAATTATATGTCTCAACTTGTCTTGTCACAATGGGATCAACTTTTATGACTATCCATCTTGCCACGTCTTCGGCTATGAAAATAGCAGTAGATAATAAGGTAGCATTTCATTTCAACAAAAACTCCATTGGTTTCTTTATGCAATATGTTGTTCATTAAAGATTCAATGTTGTTAACAATAGCCCTTAGAGTGGCTATGTCTTCACGCTGGCCAGCTAGAGTATATTCAGTCTCCACACATTCTTCTCTAGAACTGCTCTTTGAGATTGGTCATGTTTTTCATCCATGAGTTGCATTCTTACCTTACGCATGGCAATAAAACTCTTTTGAGAATAGCCAACAAGCACAATGCATTCATCTATTGGGATGTCTCCATAACCCCTACTTTCCGTACCGCATTTGTGACTAATTTCATCGACTCATGAGATGGGAGTTTGTTTTAGAGGAAACTGAAGCGGTGACCTAATTAAGGACAACCCTTAAGTCTCAGCCGCAATAGCACTTGCTCTTCAAGTTCTGACCATTGGGCAATTGTCTGAGGTTACATTATTATAATCCATGATGGGGCTAGACACTATAGATCCTCCCACTTTGGTCATCAAAAGTTGTGTTTGCTTCTTTCGGTTGCTTTTTTGTGTGTGTGTGGTCGCCGTAAATACAAAATCGAACAAACATGCAAAAAGGGACTTGCCTCTACTTTGGAGCGAGTCTAAGTTTTGAATCGCTCATTTTTTACCTTAATTAATAAACTGTAGAAGAGGGTTTATTCTTTTGGTGAATCTGACTTTGGTTTGCAATAATATGGATTTTGCCAATGGTCCAATTAAGAGGTTGTAATTGTGTATTTTCAATTCATTTATCCTATTTCTTTTATAATTCTCAAGCTCCAGTTAACTGGCCTAAAGTTCACTTTGGTTTGTATTAAAGTTATATCTTGGTTGCTCATTTACATAATCTTGCTAACAAGGATATCATTTAAAAAAATTAAGATGCATTTCAAAGAGAAATAGGAATTTATGAAGCAACTAGCACACAAGTTTGTAGAGAGTAGATTGGATGCTAGGGCAAGAAAGAGAGTTCAAAGTAGTGAGAGTGGAAAAAAAAAAACTTAGGTAGGAACGAATGAGAAATTTATAGAACAACATAAAGAAGCTATATTTCTTGTAGTTGCGCCCTAATGAACTCTCCATTATTGTTGACAATCGAATCAAGATTTTATCCATCGTAAATTTCTAAATTTTCCAGTAGATAAAAGGTGGAATTTGTTTGCATACCAAATTTAAGGGGCTAGAAGAACTTCGTTTAGATTATTTAGGAATATGCTTGTCATGTAAAAAAACCTCTAATTTCAAGCAAATTCAATGATTTGGGAGTGACATTGTATTTATTAATCAAGTACACAACTATTGGAATGTCAAGCTCAAGCACGAGGTCATTACCAAGAGCGTTAGGGCAAAAGGTGACTCTTGCATGACCCAACTATTCAAAGCACTAAACCACAAGTCCCATAAAAACATACAAAATTCTCCTTAGCGGGACCATTGGTTGAATCCATGCAAAGAATAGCAAATCGATGTCCGATTCACAAAAAGTATCAACACTCATAAGAAGTGAATGACTGAGGTCAAACACCACCAATTCTAAGTTGACTAATCCAAATTTCACCTTAAGATCTTTGAGCACATTTGTTTCCTTAGATTTACATTGATTGCACTCGTTGAAAAAAAAAATAATGAAAACAATTCTATCAAAGAATTAAGCACTTATACCAGTAATACTTAAGTTAAAACCACTATAGATGGAGTTCGAAAAGCCTTAAGCCTTTCATCATTAAGAATTTGTTTAAAAGAAGATATTATGGCAGTTGTCTGAGCTCTTCATGGTAGAGGGTGTGAGACAATAATTTAGAAAGCATACCCAATAGGGTTTCCTAGGTACCATATATATAGAGAAAACTATATAGAGGAAACTACAATAAATATCCTAGTTTTATTTTATTGAATAGTATACTAATACACACCACTTGATATCAGCTTGTGTGACCAGAGTTCAAATTCGTTGTACGAATGTAGAAGCAACAAGTAGAGAAGCTCTTGGTGAAGACATTGGCAACATTTTTCGTAGGAGGAGTGTATCGAACTTCGATGTCACCCTCAATTACCCTGTGACGGACATAGTGAAAATTAACATAAACGTGCTCACCACGATCATTAGAGATAGGGTCAACAGGCAAGATACGTGATCGAGACATTGTCTAATAGTGTTGAACAACACCAAAATAGTGAAGGCCAATATCACGCATAAGATACCTAAGCCAGTCACACTTAGCAACAACCTAAGCAACAACTCTATACTCACACTCAATGGTACACTTATCAACAATATGTTGCTATTTGGCATGCCAAGAGATGAGGTTGGGACTAAAGATTAAGGAAAAACAAGTGGTGAACCGATCAGTGTCAGGACATCCATGCCAATCAGCATCAACGTAGGCAGTAATAGCGTACAAGATCCCTTGGAGATAGTGAGACCATGATTAGTCATGTGTTAAAGGTACCATGATCGGGTGGTAGACCAAATGAGGCATAGTGAATCAACTTCCTAGTACAGACGGACAAATCTATGGCAGGTAGGTTATTGGTTATGTTTTAAAGCATAATAAGGTAGTATTCCATGGTCTTGTTATCTTTACTGAGGATAGCGAACCAAGAGTGTAGGTTAAATTTTGGGGCTAGGGAATGATCTTTAAATTGTTTAGCAAGGGCATCTCATATGTCCCTAAAAGTGGGAAAATTAATAACTTTGTTTCATACAGAACGAGAGAAGAAGACAGAAAGCTAGGACCACTCACTTTGATAATTACAGGTCCTATTAATATCATTTACACCCTAATTTCAACAAGGCCGGGATGATTCCGTTTTTCAGTAAAGAGCCACGTGGTCATCACGTGAGGTTCTCCTCAAGGGGAGTTAGGCCTTTGGGTACTTCAGTAGTGGCGTCTCGAGCCCAGTTCCGGGGAAACATTATTACCCTTAATAAGGGTATCAGGCACTGGAGGCTCGAAATGGTTGAAGGGTGAAATAAGCTCGAGCTCGAGGGGCTACTAGGAAAGCTACAAGAGCAGTAGTTTCAAAGCTTGAGAAAGTTAATTAGAGAAAAATTTCAGTTGCTCGGCCTTGAGCTTAATTCAGGGGAATGTGGAGCATTTGGAGGAGACTTCTACTAAAATTCTGGATTTGGGCTTCAAGGATTTCCCTCTAAAACTCAAGAAACTTGGAAAATAATTAACACGCATAAAAGAAGAGCTTAGTGGCAAGACGTTGGTGAAGTTTCTGTGAAAATAGGAGCAGGAAGTATTTTCTTTTTCTATAAATAAATAACTTTGTGTCAGTCCTAAGTAGTACACGCACACTCAATTAAAAACTTCTTCAAGTTTTTTTTACAGTACACTGGTGCATTTTCTCTTGGGAGTACTGTAACTTAGCTAGAAGTAGTGTGACGTTGATCTTTGATGTACTTACCTCCATAGTAATACAGTTCTCGAGCTTCTTGTATGACTTTGTAGTTTTAATCTGTTTCCACAAATCGAAAAGTTGAGATTTGAGGCTTTAGTTTAAGGCTTTGATAGCCAAGACTTTATTTCTTGATTGCGTTGGTCTTAAAACTATTGTCACTGCTTGATAAGTCAGGTGAACTTAAGTTCGCGCCATTGATTACAGCTTTGATGGCCAAGACTTGTCCCTTGATTGCATTGTTCCTAATCTAGTGACCTGAATACAGTTTGCTTCGTGTTAATCTTGTCAGACCTAAACTCTTTCGAGTTATTATAAGTCAAGGTTGTTAGGCTTAAAAACCTAATTGACTCGAGCTTGTAAGTGGAGTGTTGAGTTCTTGGATTTGTCTCCACCCCAGTTCTTGACTTTTAAGTGTATGGGGAAAGGTGTCTGTGGGCCCTGCTCTAGCACTACAACTGCCACTTGAGTTAGGTCCATATCCTCTAATTTTCTCACACAAAAATACGTAAAATCCACAAAAATACTTAACAATGTCTCTTTAATTGAAGCGTAAGAAGAACTCATGGTATAACCAAACTTAGATACACTAACATATCACAACCTTTTCTCCAAAAACGATGAGTGGTTGAGGTCAAAGACATGCAGTATGTAATTAGGCTCATCCCTAGTGGCAGTGAGTCCATTTAGCATGTTTGTTTTGTTTTCACATTTAAAGCAACCTTGCACGCATCAATTGAAACAAAATAGAGCAAACACGCTTTTTGGTGACCACAGTGGGAGGCTTGAAACAAGATTTCCTCGTCTGTAGCCTATTGTAGATAACCAAGACGTAATTGCTGGCTAGTCTTCGATGGTTAGAACTAGGAGGTCTGGTGCTCTCAAGCTCGAGGAATTGGAAGGCTTAACCCTTATTAGGACCCCACTTGAGCATCCTGTAGAAAAAAGTCCCATATCTTGAAGGGATGAAATGAGTCACAGCCACGGCAGCGAAAGTAGTGGTGATGATGACGTCCTAGAAGATGAGCGCATTGGGCTCGATGGCCATTCTCGCAAGAGTTTCATGGCTATACTCAAGCATTGTTTAGAGGTTGTGGACCCGAGAGTCCAATAAACAATGAGAGAAGCCTTCGAGAGACAACATGCTGAAATAGAGCACAAGCTTGCGGCTCAGCGCGAAAACTCTGCCTCTAATAGAGCCTTGACTAATGACGTTGGAACCTCTATGAATGAAAGGCTACACAAAGAGACGAATAGCTTCTTGGTATAAATGAATTCGAACTTGTCCTCTACTGCTACCCTTATTGCTAAGGAAGCAACTAGGCAGATAATGGTTGAAGTTTACCGTATTTTGGTTAGATAAGCTAAGACTCACAACCTCTTGGCATCGGTGTGCCTCCAGGCGCACCATGTAACCCAGGTCCTGCTGGAACATATTTTATGTCTAACCAAGTGCATGGCCATTACGATCAAGGGATTTATCTAAGGTTTAGGGGGCAATAATCATTCCTTCACCCGATTGTGATGGGTGCTCAGGGGTATCCCACAGATCCTCCTTGAGATCCCTACCCGCTTAGGGCCAGTGGCAGGCATATAATCATTTGCCTAACCTTTCCCTCTAGGATCAAATGGCCGCCCTATTTCAGCAAATGTATGGGCCGGGTCTTGCAAGGGTTGATAGGCCCTTGTATAGCAAACCTTACCCTGACTACATTGATAGGGATCACCCTTTTCCTCGAGAATACAAAATCCTCGAGTTTACCCTCTTCTCAGGGGAAGGCTGCTCTCGGGCACCTAGCAAGGTTCAATTGCCAGTGTAGGGAAGTAGCAGATCACCAACATCTCAAATTAAGGCTGTTCCTCAGTTCGTTAATTGAGACCGCTTTCCATGGGTATATCAGCCTCCCACCTAATTCTGTTTACTGTTGCGATGACATGGCAAAACAATTTCAGGCCCAATTCCCTAGAATGGAGTCAGGAACTTCTGTGTCAGACTTGGCTTGAATGAGACAAAAGTCAAGCAATTCTGTGGAAGAATATATTAATCAGTTCAGGCGAGCCCGGTTGAAATGCACTGTCACTCTTCTTGAGCTTGAATACACCAAGCTAACTCTAAACGGCTTGGACATTAAATTCCAGAAGAAATTTGATGGCTCCAATTTTACGACGCTGCTTCTGCTGTAAGAATGTGCCACCAGATACGAGGCAATCTTGAAAGAAGAAAGCTTTAGGAAGAACAGCGTGTATGGGACATATGGGCATGACATAATTGAGGAGGAAGAAGATCCTCAATACGAAATCGATATAGCTAAATACATTAAAGGACGCCTCGTGGTTTGTAATCGTTTGATCAAGAAGGATATTAAGGCCAGGAAGTCCTACCAGTCCCAAGACTTAAGAAAGTATTCATTTAACCTTTCTGGAGCAGATGTAATATTTGATTGGCATGAGACAAATAATAAACCTAGGATTAGGGGTAAACATAGAAACCCGGACTCCAACTCGAATAAGGGGAAGGTATACTTTAAGTGGCATGATTCATTAACTCACTCAATGAAGAACTGTGTGATCTTTAGAAATGTGGTTCAAGATACCAAAGAAGCTGGAGAATTGATCTTCTCAAGGGAAGGACAGATGGGGGTCGATAAAGACCCTTTTCCTTATCCTGCCCAAGTTAATGTAGTGGAGGTAATAAAGCTTTACCGCCCTAATAACAGCCAAACTAATGGTAAATTTTTGTGTAGCATGGATGCAGAGAAAAGGATTTAGGCGTTGGCAACGCTTTGTTTGATAGGATGCTCAAATCAGGAACACTGAGCTTTCTTACAACCATGTTGAAATTGCTAGAAGACCATTGTAAATAGCATATCAAGGTTGAACATTCTACAGGAGATTGTGAAATGTCCAGAAGGTTCATAAAGAAGCAATTAGAGGAAGGCACCTTTCTTCTCTCTACGGAAGAAGAACAAGCCATGGTAATTTTCCTGGATGACCATTAGCAAACACTGTTTGCCTGGAGAAAGCAGACGACAAAGAAACTCCTGCACCTCACTTATGACCTGTGCGAAGATTGTGGTCATAAGCTGGTATCCGAAATGAAGAAGTCGAACCCTTTTCCAAAGAAAAGAATAGCTCTATAATCAGAGAAGCCATTGTTTGGGCTTTCTCGAGGCTAGGTACTGAGAACTCAAATTATTATGAGGACAAGGCACATTAAGAGAGACTCGAAGTACACCTTATTGGACATGGACACCAGCCAGGCACCATGGTAGTCAATTATCAACCAACATGTGTCAGGTTTGGTAATATATGGGGGAGAAATCATATCAATCAGGAGGTATCTAGGCCTTCCAACTTAACTCAAACTGAGAAGAGAAGGCAACTGCATAAGAGGGCAACCTAGCAAAGAATTATGCTTGATTCCTGCCTAACTGGGCTTTCTCCAAAAGAAGCCAAGGTCCATAAGGGTAAAAAGCCCAAGCATGCAGATCTCAAGGATCTAGTGATTGGTCCAAGCCTCCTACCACTAGTAAGGGTGAAAACATAAGAAACTAAAAAGGTGGGCTAGTCTCTCATCTTCAAAAGGGCAAGAATCTTAGTGGGATCACCTTATCAAAGACCCCCTAGTTCGGTCATTAGCTGAGGATGAGAAGGAATACTCTCCTTTCAACATTAACTTAGTGGAACCATCAGATCGCTTCAACCCTACATGGTCTAACATTGAAATTGACTTCCACGAAGAAGACTTCGCCCAGCCTATGGAGGAGTCTCAAACTTCAGAGGCTGCCAATTAGCTGGGTTCTGCAACAACAAAGAGGGGATACACCCATGGTCGATAACCCTGAGAAGGAGGCGCACCAAGGGATCCAAATTCAATTCGGGACATTGCCTAAAAGGGTGGAGGACAGAACTGCCCTACTCCTTCCCTTGGAATTCATGGTAGTCGATACCTAAGAAGGTCTCAACGGTGATGTCATAGCATCAGATGAGGAGCCTCAAGTTTAGCTCGTGGTTGAAGCAAGCAGCCATTAAAGGCACACTTGAAGTTTTATATTTTACAGTTAGTACTACAACATCCAAATTACCTGATGATCCACCTAACATAAAGAAGATGATGTTTGATGACCCAATATTGCCAATAAACCCATCAAGCCCCTACATATTAAGACCAAATTAAATAGCATTCTAATAAACAGGGTCATGGTGGATAATGGCGTGGTTATCAACATCTTCCCTTCATATATGTTGGGGGTCATTGGTAAGTCTCGACAAGACTTAATTAGTTTAGATGTGGCAATCTGTGGTTTTTCTAGAGCTACCACCAAATCTGAAGGAGTAATCCCAATTGACTTAACTATTGGCAGCATAAGCAAGCTAACGGCTTTCTTTATGGTGGAAACTACCTCAACCTATAATGCTCTGCTTGGTTGGGATTGGCTACATGCCAATTAATGTATTCCATCCTCACTTCACCAGTTGTTAATCTTCAATAGCCAAAACAAGTACAAGCATACCTCCTTTTTTCTGGAACCTTGCCTAAAGTTATGAGCTTATGTTACAAACTTTATAACAAAAGATTCATAAACTTCAGGCAAGTCAGTAATGGAGAAGGAGGAGGTGAAGGCTTCAGCCTCTGAAGAAACGAAAGAAATAAGGGGCAACTCTTCTCCCCTAGGTGAAAGACCCATTAGGGCCACTATGTTAGCTAAAGTGATTCCTCTTCAGGGAGGAAAAAAGTGTTATAATAGTTATTCCTACACCAAGATTAATGGTATTATAATGGGAGAATCATACCTAAGGAAAATGGTCAAGAGCTTGATGTCTTCGTGGATGCAAAGTTGTTTCCATTTCTCGCCAAAAGTCGCCATCAGCCCATCTACCCATTTAGGGTATCGTTTAGTCAAAAATGTCCACCTTTTAAAGGGAGCCGCTTCCTTGCAAATGTGTCTTCCTCCCCAAGAAAAGCTATAGGATGCTGCATGTAGAAGAGGTGACTCAACAGTATCTGGGAACAATCCATCAAGACTTGGAATCTCGTAAGACGGAGCAAAGATTGGCCCTAAGGCGCAAGATGGCAGATTCGATGAGGGACCATTCTCGGACAACCAAGAAAGATCCTCCTTCATAACACTAAGATCCGTTAAGCTCTGAACAACATCGGAGATGATTGAAAAGTCAGATTAGAAAAATCGGGTCAGTTTGTTCAATAGGGTTGTCCGCTTGAGGAGGGGGAGTAGAGATGGCGTATGAGGTTTGTACCATTATCAGATTAAAGAGATAACAGAGCAAAAAGTGAAAAGTTGAAACCATAACCATCATACTTATAGAGACACGGGAAGGAATAGTAAGTGACATACAGTGTTCTCTCAAGCTCTCTCTAGTCATCGAGGGTCAAATCAGGCAAACTTTTTTACTCGTTGTAAATTAAAATTTACTAACAGCTAAAAAAGGAGCATTTGGTTATACCCTGGTTAGGGTTAGGACAACGCTGTTTTTTAATAAAGTGCCACACGGTCATCACATGAGGTTCTCCTCAACGGGAGTTAGGCCTTCGTGTACTAGAATAGCGGCATCTCGAGCCCAATTCTTAGGAAACATTATTGTCGTCGACAAGGGTATCAGCAACTTAAGGCTTGAGATGGTTGAAGTGTGAAATAAGCTCAAGCTCGAGAGGCAGCCAGGAAGCTACAAAACGGTAGTTTCCAAGCTCGAAAAAGTTACTTGGAGTGTAATTTCAGTTGATTGGGCCTTAACCTTAATTCAGGGGAATGTGGAGCTTCTAGAGGGGACTTCTACTGAAATTCCGGATGTGAAAATCAAGAACTTCCCTCCAAAACTCAAGACACGTTGATGAAGAATAAACGCGTGTAAAGAAAAGCTTAGTGGCCAGATGTGAATGAAGTTGCCGTAAAAAAAAGAAGCAGCCATTGTTTTCTTTTTCTATAAATAAAGGACTCTGCATTAGTCCAAAGTAGTATACATACACTCAAGATGAAACTTTTTCAAGTTTTTTTTGTAGCATACTTGTGCTTTTTCTCTAAGGAGTAGCGTAACATATATCTTTGTTGTACTTATCTCTATAGTAATACAGTTCTCAGGCTTCAGGTATGACTTTCCATTTTGAATCTATTCCCACAAATTGACAAGTTAAGATTTGAGGCTTTAGTTTAATGCTTTGGTGGCCAAGGCTTTATTCCTTGATTGCATTGGTCTTAACATTTCTTCCACAGCTTGATAAGTCAGGTGAACTTAGGTTCACGCCATTGATTAAGGCTTTAATAGCCAAGGCTTGTCCCTTGTTTGCGTTGGTCCTAATCTAGTGACCCGAATATGGTTTGCTTCACCTTAATCTTGTCAAACCTAAACTCATTCGAGTTATTATAAGTCAAGGGTGTCAGGCTCAAAAACCTGATTGACTCAGGCTTGTAAGTAGATTGCTGAGCTCTGGGGTTTGTCTCGACCCCTATTCTTAACTTTTGAGTGTACAAGGAAAGGTGTCGGTGAGCTTGCTCCATCACTGTAACTACCACTTGAGTCAGGTTTAATTTTTTGTCGTAAAAATACATAAAATCCTCAAAAATACTTAACAAAGTCTTCTTAATTGAAGCATAAGCATAACTCACGGTATAATTGAAGTCAAATACACCAACATATCACAGCCTTTTGTCTAAAAATGACGAGTGGTTGAGGTCAAAGACGTGCAGTTCATAACTAGGCTCACTCCTTAGTAGCGGCGAATCCCTTTTCATGTTTGTTTTGTTTTAATATTTACGGTAACCACTGGCACATCACTTGAAACAAAATAGAGCCAACAAATATAATTAGGGTTGGGGATATAGAAGCCATCATATTATTAAATTTCTTTTCTTTTTTTTTTTTTGGGGGGGGGGGGGGGGGAGGCGGCGGGGTGCAAGGGATAGAACCATAAACAAATCACATGACACGATTAGAGCGAATGATCATTGAGATCTATTCGAGCCGTGTGGGATAGTGAGTGAACAACTAAAGTATAACAGTAATTAGACTGGCAATGATCAAAGTAGATAGAGAGCCTAGTAATGAAGGGTAGGTTGGCAAAACAGTGCTCCAAGGCCAAGACCAATGTTAGGTTGGGTCGTGTAGGGCATAGTGAAAGAGGACAACACAAGTGTGAATGACGAAATTGGCAATGATTGAATAAAAGAAGTATGGTTAGAAGTAATACCTAGTGAGTGAGAAAAAATTTGGGGAGAGGGAGCGAGCCAGGTTAGCCCATGTGTGATCGAACTCGAAGTCATAGGGGTGGTGATGGCTGAGTGTGGTAGTCAATGGGATACTCAAGTTTAATAGTGACTAGATTAGTAATAGTCAAAGTAGATAGAGAGCCAATTAATGATGGATAGGTTGGAAAAACCAACGCTCCGAGGCCAAGACCAACATCAGGTTGGATTGGTTAGGGCATAGCAAAAGAGCATGGCACGTGTGTGAACCAGGAAATTGACAATGAGGGAACAAGAGAAGACATGCCCAGTGAGTGAGAATCAATTTGGGGAGGGGGAGGGAGCAGGGTTAGCCTTGGTGAGGTCGAATCCGTAGCTATGGGGGTGGTTTTGATCGACTGTTGTAATGGAACAGAAGTGGTTAGGGGTGGTCGGTTCGAAGTCAAGGGGACAGTAGTGGCCTGTAGACACAGTGGCCTTCGTCAACGAAGAGTAGGAGTGTCAGGTTGGGTTGCCATTGAGGTCATTGGAGCCTAAATAGGAAGAAAGGGATGAATTGAGGAAGGTAGGGATGGTCAGCGACGCTATGAGACGGCACTCGGAGAGAAGCTACATTGATAGCACTAGAACTAGGAAATATTAGAATTAGGGAAAATTAGGAAAGTAAAAGTGATTTATGGTTTGATATGCTTTGATACTATATGAGAGAATAATTTTGAGAGCATAGCCAATATTGTTGCCTAGGTACCATGTATATTGTGAAAATTATATTTAGGAAATTATAATATATTCCCTTAATAATATACTAATAATATCATATTGGATATTATACAAATAGAGGAAAATATTCATGGAATCCACAAGATGATTAACTAAACAAAAATGTGCTTTGACTTGTCTTATTTGGTTGATACTTCTCATACAGAATGTGATTATGTTGCGAATTTTGGTTATTTTATTTCTTTCTCTAAAGACTTACCCTACAAATAATTTGTCTTGCAACATTAAATAGATTTCACTTCAAACACGCTGAAAAGGAAAAGTTGAACTCAAAAGACCAAAGATGTAAATTAAAACACTCCATAAATAATATTGTTAAACGTAAAGTCCATTAGTGCATAATACTCTAATGGCCACAAGCTTTAAGATTTTTTATCCTAACATTATTCTTATAATTAACCCCCTTCCCACCCCATTTAGCTTCCTCAAGCACATGTCTTTTTAGACGTACTTATATACATATATATATATATGTATATATATTAGAAGCTGGTAGAGAATGGAACATCAGTTTGGGGCCACCACATGTTATGCTTGGTGGTGGTGAAAGAATGACCATTGTCATGAACCTCAGAACATCCAAAATTCAGATCAACATCATCATTCTTTTGCGTGCCAGCGCCCCAATTTTCATTGCTGCCAGACATAAATATTAATGGCGATTCTGCCACTCTCTTGTATGCCACCATGATTTTTGTTGTTGCCGGAAGTGAAAGTGCAGCCTTTGAGAACTATCATGGTGAAATCTAATGTGTTTTTTTTTTTTTTTTTTTTTCCTTGTGGTTTTTGGGCTTGCTATGATAACAAACGATAATGCCCCATCTATTATATACGTTCATGATAGAGAATATTTGCTAAGAGTATTTTATTGGCATTAAAAAAAAAAAAAAAAAAAAAGTAAGGTCCTAGTTAATGCACATGTATTAATAGTTATTAAATTATACAAACACAAATAGAATCATTTTCTTTTTAGCATCCAACGATTCTTCTTTTGATTGTTTGGTATTGATTT
Organism: Simmondsia chinensis; assembly: GCA_018398585.1. Lineage (NCBI taxonomy): Eukaryota > Viridiplantae > Streptophyta > Magnoliopsida > Caryophyllales > Simmondsiaceae > Simmondsia > Simmondsia chinensis. Next base: position 12,408,167 of record JAGTTD010000017.1, on the reverse strand, counting down.
AAATAACTGAATACAATTACTGTTATTTATATTGTTGTTCCATCTGAAGATTAATAATCTTGCATTAGAAAAATGTTTGGCTACATAATACCAGGGTTGTATATATAAAACCACCTTGAAAATTTGTCATTTTTCACTTAACTATCATTTGTTTTCAGTTTTTCATGGAATCACATCAAGAAGTCTAAAATTTTTTTTTATCCAGCACCTTAAATATGTTGTCAACTATCTGTTAACTATTATGTGACTTCTTATGGATTTTAGCTTATGCTTTTTGTTTTTAAGTGCACGTAAAATATAAGTTGAAACAAGTCAAGAAGACATTGCATTCAATTTCACCCCTGCCCCAACTAGGTTTGATCCTCGCAGGGTTCAAAAGGGGCAAAACTTGAACCTTGGCAGGGGAAAGCGTTGGAAAATATTTTTTCACCTTAGATACTTTGAATCATGCTTAATGTGCACTATAAAATTCACATAAAGCCCACTTGTGGGTAAAGAACATTTGAGAGTGTGATGCAAGATCGTTGATTGAAAATTTTGGATTTCTAAAGGTGATTTTGAAAATTTAAAAAATTGCGGTTAGGTTAAAATAATAACTTTTGAATTTGCTTTTTTTTTTTGAAAAAAAAATCCTAATAGTTATAAATAAAACGGCATATTAGATCAAAAAAAATAAAATGGCAGAGATAATTAATTTAGTATATTCTAATTGTTATATATATATACACATATATTTTGAATACGTACAACTATTGCTCCCTTTTATTTTTCTCATGAAAAAAGTGAGCTTGGACTTCCTAACTTACCAAAGATATGAAGATCGTCGACATAGCCTACTGGCCCGCTAGTTCGCACGTCAATTCTCCCGGCATAAAAAATTTAGTGAAGGATATGTATGAGCTACAACTTAGTTCACATTATTTGCTACTAGAAGTGTCAGGCTGCTAGTATCACCTCAAATCCTTTAATTTTTAGCGTCCATGTGCCTTTTAGATGTATATATATCCTATATGTAGCACAAGTATCCATTTCAATGATTTCGACTCTCATCTGTTGGAAAAATGATATAAGCTAAACTTAAAAGTCATGGAAAAATTTACATCCCACTTTGAGAATACAATAAGAAGCCCTCTATCCCACATAGACAAATTAAGGGGTTTTAGTTGAGTTTATAAGGGTATATGCCCTCAACTCATTTGAATTAAGCCATGGGTGAGAGAATGGTGGGAACCACGCGCAGCCCACTGTGCCGTGCTCGGGCGAGGAAGTGGTTGTTCTTTTTATTATCGAGCACATTTATTTTACGGAAAATAAGTTACCGATACTATCATTATTCCAGCCATTACCATTTTGATTTTGTATTAACCACACAAATAGCTGTTGGAATAAACTAAATGCTACTTCCCATAGCTATCCATTTTCGATTTACTGCAGCCATTAAAACAAAACGATACTAGCTGTTAGAAAAGAGATTCACTGCACATTTGTATTAGTATAAACATAGAACAATGCATGCTCATCATATACATCATCTGATACACTTCATTCCTCCTCTCTTCCTTCGTTCCTCCCTCTCTCTCTTCAAATTACTTGGGAAAAGTTCTTCGGCACTTCTACCCGATGATTAACGAGTGCACGTTAATAGTAGGACCGTGTTAATCCTGGAGGACAGCCGCCGATAACACTGTTTGCACTGTAGCAGTGGCAAAATCATCTTTTAGGACAGTGGTATTTCCCACGGCGCGATATCTTCGGTATTCAATCTACTTCTCCACTTCTTCGTACTATTTGATTGCTGTGTTTAGGTATTTTTCGTGAATTTGTGCTGTGTTTTACTGCAACCATTTTTGCAAATTCTCACTAAATTTTGACAGATTATTTCACTGAGTTTTATCGCTGTTTCGCTGCAAATCGTTTTCTGTAATTTTTACTGATTTTTAATTGTATTTTGCTGCTATATTTTACTGCAGCATCTAGTGTTTTTACTGCAATTTTTACAGTGTTTACCTTGCGATACTTGCTGTAATTTTTATCAATTTTCACTGCTATATTTTGTCAAATATTGTTGCTGTAACTTTTTAACAATCTAAAAGATGAATTTTCACGTACTTATATTTGAACATGGCAACCAAATTACCTCTTTCCGACATGTCTAAAGTGGAGCCCCTTGATGGGAAGAACTACAAGAGGTGGTTCAAAAAAATTTTGTTTTTCTTACAACAACTGTGCATCGATTACGTACTTTATGAGAAGAAGGCACCTAAAAATGAAAATGAGAAAAAAGCTTATGAAAAAAAATTCATCATAAATGACCAAACCTGTAGGGAAAATTTGCTGCATTATATGAGTGATGGGCTCTTTGACATTTATGTAAAGTCAAACTCTTCAAAAGAAATTTGGGATTCCCTACAAAAAAATATGGGGGCGATGACGCAGGGACTCGAAAATATGTTGTTAGAAAGTGGTTAGATTTCAAATTCGTGGACAATAAACCAATCATTGATCAAGTCCATGAATATGAAAACATAGTGACTACTCTTTTGTCAGAAGGTCTTAAAATTTGCGAAATAACTCAAGCATATGTTTTCGTTGAAAAACTTCCACCTTCTTGGAAGGATTATAGAAACCTACTTATGCATAAAAAGAAGGAGTTGACATTGGAGGAGTTAGTGAACCACTTAAAAATTGAAGAAGAAATTAGGCTTAAGGACAAGGGGTTCTCATACTCCGACCAATCTAAAGCTAATATTGTCGAAGATAGGCCGAGTGCATCTGACAGGTTCAAGAATAAAGGGAATAAGTGTCATTAAAATTTCAAACCTGGCGGGAAGATTCAAAAGCCGAACAATTGATTCCTCAGAGATTGCTATCACTGTGGAAACATGGCCACATGGCTAAAGATTGTAGGAGTAAAAAGAACCAGCCTAGGGAACAAAAGCACAAAGCTCGCCTCGTAGAGACAGAGAACATTGCAGCGGTCATTTCAGAAGTGAACCTGGTGAACAATATGACTGAGTGGATCATGGACACCGGGGCTACAAGGCACATTTGCACGAACCAAAACATGTTCCAAGAATACCAGAAAATGACCGATGGAGAGGTGGTCTACATGGGCAATTCTGCAGCTACACCAATCCTTGGAAAAGGGAAGATTTCTTTAAAACTCACCTCTGGAAAGTTTCTTACTTTAACAAATGTGTTGCGTGTGTCTAATATGTGTAGGAACCTAATCTCGGGAAGTCTTTTAATTAAAGATGGTTTAAAATTGTCCTTTGACTCTAACAAGTTAGTCCTAACTAGGAATGGGGAATTTGTGGGTAAAGGATTTTGTAATGGTGGTCTTTTTGTCCTTGACGCTGTTTGCATGAATAACAATACTAGTACCTCTTCTACTTATATTGTTGAATCTCTTGAATTGTGGCATGGTCGCTTAGGACATATAAGTGTTGAATCAATTAAACAACTTAAGAAAATGAACATGATCCCTAGCTTCAGTAGTATCAACTTTAATAAGTGTGAAGTATGTGTAGAAGCTAAATATGCTAAAAAGTCCTTTAAATCAATTGAGAGATAATCAGGTCTTCTTGAGCGAGTTCACAGTGACTTAGGAGACTCTGAAAGCCAAATGATTAGAGGTAGAAAAAGATACTACATGACCTTTGTAGATGATAACTCTAGATACTCAATGGTATATCTCTTAAGTACTAAAGATGAAGCAGAAGAAATATTTTTAAAATACAAAGCTGAAGTAGAAAGTCAACTAGAAAGGAAAATAAAAAGAGTTAGGTCTAATAGAGGAGGAAAATATGATCCCACTTCTCTAGAAAAATTTTGTGAGGAGAATGGAATAATACATGAGTGAAGCCCTCCCTAATGTCCACAATCTAATGGTATCGCAGAAAGGAAGAATAGAATTTTAAAAAGTATGATGAATGCTGTGTTTATTAGTTCTGGACTACCTGATAACATGTGGGGGGAGGCGATATTATCTGCATGTCATGTGCTGAATATAGTTCCTCATAAAAAGCTAGATAAAACCCCGTACGAGATGTGAAAAGGTTATGCGCCTAATTTAAAATACTTGAAAGTGTGGGGGTGTCTAGCCAAGGTTGGATTACCTGACTTTGAACGGAGTAAAATTGGACCTAAGATTGTTGATTCTATTTTTATCGGGTATGCTCATCACAGTGCTGCTTATCATTTTTTGATCAAAGGATCTAATAATTCATATGCATGTGGTAGCATTATGGAATCTAGAGATGTTGAATTCTTTGAACATGTATTTCCCTTAAAATCTAATGATGCACGACCTACTAGTTTGCCTTCTCATAATGTAACTACTAATCATGATAATACTAACAATATCGACACTCTTAAAATGTGAAGGAGTAAAAGAGCTAGGAAAGAAACCAAATTTGGACCTGATTTTGTTACCACTTTCCTCTCAGAAGATAACTTCATAATTGAAGAAATTGCAAGTGTCTATATGTTAGGGGAAGACCCGAAAACCTATGATGAGGCTATAAGATTAGTTGATTCTTCGTTTTGGAAAGAAGCGTTTAATAGCGAACTATAATCAATTCTAAGTAATCACACATGGGAATTAGTAGACCTTCCTAGAGGTTGTAAACCAATAGGTTGTAAGTGGGACTTTAGAAAGAAAATTAAGGCTGATGGGACAATAGACAAGTTTAAGGCCAGGTTAGTGGCTAAGGGTTACACCTAAAAAAAGGGGTTAAACTATTTCAATACTTATTCACCTATCGCTAAAATAGCCATGATTAGAACCTTGATCGCCCTTGCATCTATTCATGATTTAGTAGTGCATCAAATGGATGTTAAAACAACATTTTTTAACGGTGACCTAGACAAAGAGATTTACATGGAGCAACTTAAGGGTTTTGTTGTTCCTGGCATTGAAAATAAAGTTTGTAAACTTGTAAAATCTCTATATGGTCTCAAACAAGTACCTAAACAGTGGCATGAGAAATTCAATAGCACATTAATAGCTAATAATTTCCTTGTAAACAACAGTGATTCTTGTGTGTATTCTAAATCTAATCAAAATGAATGCGTGATAGTTTGTCTATATGTTGATGATATGCTGATATTTGGCACGAACTTGACTGTTGTTAGGGAAACGAAAAACTTTTTATGCTCTAAATTTGATATGAAAGATATGGGTGAGGCAAACGTGATTCTAGGAGTTAAAATTGTGAGAACTCCTAAAGGCATAAGCCTAAACCAGTCTCACTATGTTGAGAAGTTACTTAGAAAGTTTAACATGGTTAATACTAATCCTGTGAAAACACCTTATGATCCCAGTGTACATCTAACTCAACATAAAGGTGTTGCTATGTGCCAATCTGAGTATGCATAATTGGAAGTGTTATGTTTTCGATAAACTATACTAGACCTGACATTGCATATGCTGTAAGTAGACTCAGTAGATACACACATAATCCTAATCAAGAGCATTGGAACGTGTTAAAAAGATTGCTTAAATATTTGAAAGGAAATGTGGATTAGGGACTTCACTTCAGAAATTTTCCCGCTGTTTTAGAGGGATTTTGTGATGCCAATTGGGTGTCTGATAATGAGGAAATTAACTCCACTAGTGGGTATGTATTCACACTAGCTGGAGGTGCTATATCTTGGAAATCCTCTAAGCAATCTTATACTGCTACGTCTACTATGGAATCTGAGTTTATTGCTCTTGAGTTGGCAGGTCATGAAGCCGAGTGGCTAAGAAGTCTATTGGGAGACGTGCCATTGTGGGGGCTTCCAGCTCCATCAGTGTCACTTCACTGTGACAGTCAAGTTGCAATTGCTATGGCTAAGAACAAGGTTTATAATGGCGAGAAGAGACACATTCGTCTTAGGCATAAGATCGTGAAAGATCCACTAGAAAGTGGAGTGATATCACTAGACTGTGTAAAGTCTGAAAAGAATCTTGTGGATCCATTGACAAAAGGCCTTTGTCGTAAAATGATTGTAGAAACATTGAGGGAGATGGGATTAAAGTCTATACATGAATAAACTGTGATGTATCCAACCTGGTTTTAACATATTCAATGTGAAAAGTCATAGTTTCATTCGAGAAATGCACAGTGGTTTATGTTGTCCCTCCCTACAGTGTGACAGTGTGGAGATGGGTCCATAGCCATATGTTTGGTGGTGTGAGCAAAGCTTGCACTTGATGGACACTGTCTGTATGTTACCAAGGGGTGAGGTTGAACTTTAGCTCTTAATGGACCCATATGCATATGTTTGGTGGTGTGCGGTAACACACACTTGATGGGATCCACCTATATAGGTGTGAAAGTCTGGCCGCTCCGTATGAAGGATTTAAGACTTTCCTTCTAGATCGCCTATCAATATCAAACACGAGCGCATGGCCGATAAAACACGCAAAGGAGTTGCCAAGCTATGAAGTTTGGTCTGTGTCCGAGTGGAGGACTATACAACCCCTTGTGAGGTTCAAGACGAAAGTCACCTTACAAGATGTTGGTCCTAAACTTGGGTTACACTAGGTGACGATTCAAGTCGCAAGACATCGGCACCGAAAAACTGAACTTCCTTTGCCCAATCTGTTCCTATCTTTCTCTTCTGCTAGTATCCTTTGTGGGGATTGTTGGAAAAATGATACAAGCTAAACTTAAAAGTTATGGAAAAATTTGCATCCCACTTTGAGAATACAATAAGAAGCCCTCTATCCCACATAGACAAATTAAGGGGTTTTAGTTGAGTTTATAAGGGTATATGCCCTCAACTAATTTGACTTAAGCCATGGGTCAGAGAATGGTGGGAACTACAAGCGCATCCGCCGCCCACCCACCGTGCCGTGCTCGAGCGAGGGTGTGGTTGTTCTTTTTATTATCGAGTACATTTATTTTATGGAAAATAAGTTACCGATACTATCATTATTCCGGCCACTACCGTTTTGATTTTATATTAATCACACAAATAGTTGTTGGAATAAACTAAATGCTACTTCCCATAGCTGTCCATTTTCAATTTACTGCAGCCATTAAAACAAAACGTTACTCGCTGTTAGAGAAGAGATTTACTACACATTTGTATTAGTATAAATATAGGACAATGCATGCTTATCATATACATCATCTGGTACACTTCATCTTTCCTCCTCTCTTCCTTCGTTCCTCGCTCTCTCTCTTCAAATTACTTGGGCAAAGTTCTTTGCCACTTCTACCCGACGATTAATGAGTGCACGTTAATAGTCAGACCGTGTTAATCCTGGAGGACAGCCGCCAATAACATTGTTTGCACCAGAGCAGCGACAAAATCGTCTTTTAGGACAGTGGTATTTTCCACAGCATGGTATCTTGGGTATTCAATCTACTTCTCCACTTCTTCATACTATTTGATTACTGTGTTTTGGTATTTTAGGTGAATTTGTGCTGCATTTTACTGCAACGATTTCTGCGAATTCTCACTGAATTTTGACAGATTATTTCACTGTGTTTTATCGCTTTTTCACTGTAAATCATTTTTCGCAATTTTTACTGATTTTTAACTGTATTTTGCTGCTGTATTTACTGCTGTATCTAGCGTTTTTACTGCAATTTTTACAATGTTTACCTTGCGATACTTTCTCTAATTTTCGTAAATTTTTGCTGCTATATTTTGTCAAATATTGTTACTGTAACTTTTTAACATCATCTACATGTGAGTCTAGTAAAAATTTACATAAAAGTTGTAATAGTGAAGATATCAATATATCAACATAATGGGTTACTCCACTAATGTGAATTGGTTTTAGGATGGATCACCACTTGAGCTTATATGCATATCTCATGTGTGTCAACTATGTGAGTCAAGCCTAAAAGCCTGTTGAAGTTTAACAATTCACGTCCCCTCTCATAAATACTTGAACTCTCTTTTTCTTTTAACAGACCTCCAGAGGCCATAACACTTAAGTTTAATCGTTTTCTTTGTACATTGAAGAGCAGATCCTAGAATGTTCCATTAAAATTACAAAAGCTGTGTTCCAAGAGTCGTGCAAAAATACCTTAAAATTTGTCCATCCACCATCCATCCCCCCCCCTCTCTTATCATTGATGAGGTGAGCTTTAGAAAAATATATTGGATTAATACCATTATAGCATGATACATGGATCATGTCTAGTAAGCTCAAGTTTTACTTGACGAACTAAGATTGCGTGGCTCAAGCTTTCCGAATAGCGCTCTTATTTTTTTATTGGTATGCTTGATAGTGCACACAAACCACCACCACTACAACAAGAAATATTTATGATATGCTAGTTTAGTGCGTAATTTGGATATATTCCTTCCGTATTTTTTTCGATATATTCCTTCAATATATATATATATATATATATATATATATATATATGAATTCTTTCAACATATACTGCTCTTTAATTTAGGAACATGAAATTGATGTACACGTATTATTAGTTAGCTATTGGAATGTTTTCGAAGTATGGACCAATGTTTCAACTGCATTAAAAGTCTTAGTTTCCTACAAGTTTGTTTTTTAAGTTGCTTATTAAAAGCAAATTATTAGACTCCTAGTTTCCAACCACTCCCAAGATTACAAGGAAGATGGTCACCTTTGGCTTCTATAGTTGGGTACACGTTGGAATCAAACTCTTTATAGATTATGAGTCTTTAATGGGAGGACTCCGAGTTTTTCAATGTAGAAGTTGTTGGTTTTTACTCATGGGAGGAATAAGTTTTATTTACCCATTGAGATCTCAAATCCCGTGAGTGGAAGGCCTACGAACCGCCATTTACCATCCTTCTGCTCTTATTCGAAGTTCAATCAACTTTTGTTGATTCATCTATAAGGTATGTTTTATTTTATTTATAAAGTTAAGAGTTATTATGATGCTTAATTAATTTTCTAGGGTTTATTTTGAATATTTTTCGATATTTGATTAATATTTGCAGCAAGTGTAAATTTACTTTTTCTTTTTCTTTTTGAACTTTATCTTCTGGATATCACCTAAGAGGGTACCAACAGGCAAGTATCGGTCCCACTAGAACTCCGAAATTAAGCGTGCTTGGGTGAGAGTAGTACCAAGATGGGTGACCTCCTGGAAAATATTCGTGTTGCACCTCTCAGGTTGGGGGTTCTCGGAAACCCTGAAGGGGGAAGGCTGCGTACCCCCCCCCCCCCCCCCTCCCTCAACCTGCTTTGGCGGGAGCCCTTGGGACACTGGGAATGTTGGTTTATCTTCTCAATATCATTGTCTAGTGCTTCACACGGAAGTAAAACTTTAGGGCAAAACTTGCAAAAACAAGTTGGCCAGTAAGGATGTAAAGGGGATTGACGAGTATAAAGGCGTAGGACAGTGGAAGAATTCACCTAATTTAAAAAGCTCAGAGTCCAATAAGAGATCCATCATCACCTTGTTCCATACGCTTTTCTTCTCTTACTTTTAGAACCTAGAATCCAATTTAGAAAAGGATTCCTCTTTTAAATATTTAGGTTTCTTACCCTTATATCCGATTACGAGTAGGAGTTGTATTGAGTTTAGAAGAGTAGCTATAAATAGACTTGTAATTTTGGATTTCCCAGTCTTTTCCCTTTGCATATAAGACTTAGTATTTTATTTCCTCCCTAGATTGTCTCCTAGGAGATTCAAGTTGGAGGGGTCCCTTTATTCATATTTGATTTGGCATGTTAAATCAAAGAAGGCTGTGAGAATTGTTCATTCCATCCTTTCCTAGATAGGCGACTACATTAGTTTGATATTGAAGTTAGAATGTTTAGCCATGGCCTAAGGGAAGAAAGATACATGCCCGTTGAAAAATATCTATGAGACGCATATGCTAACTAAACAAAGAGGAGATTTAAGATGACGGAAGAAATATTTTGGAGTGCTGAGTTACTTATGGAGCTACTTCCCACGGCGTTCAAGGAAGCAACTTGCTCTTAAGATCAAGAAGGCATGGGAGATGTAGTACAAAAAGAGGGGAGTTTCAACTATGCTTTCAAGGAAGTTTGCCCCCGGGGATGCAACTACAATAGGGAGGCACTCCTAAAACATATCTAAGTATTTAAAGACTGACAATGGGACTCTAAAAGTTAGATTAAGTTCCCAAAAATTTAAGGTGGAAGATAACTAGAGGAATTGCTAAAATGGATGTTGTCAACTAAAGAAGTACAAAAGTTTAAGGAGGTTCGCAAGCACAAGTGGGATTTTTTAGTGGAGGCTATGCTACAATAAAGAGTAGTCACCCGATGGTAGCAACACAATAGCATTCAATTTTTAGGCAGGAAAACAGTAAGATTGTACTTGGGTAAAGATGAAGAAGAACATAAGCAGCCTTCTTGCCTTACAATTGCATTAGTCTAATGTTATAAAAGATCTCTAATTTGCATTAAGGACCGCGGTCCGTGGAAGATTGCATTGCAGAATTTTACATGTTGAGTGCAAGGAATGACTTATCAAAAATGGAGAAGTAGTTTGTGGATAGATATATTTGCAAGCTGAAGGTGATATTCCAAGAGGGGTTGAACATATCTGACATCTTTTACATTTATGAAGCTTATCGGAGAGCCAATACAAGTAGATAGACAGTAAAGGCAATGCCAGAAAGATTGATCTTAGAGAAACCAATCAAGTGGCTATGAAGCAAATTAGGTCAGTCCACCTAAAAATATTAGTGTACAAGGACCATGTTGAAGAACTACTAGGGTTAGTACCAAAAAGCATAACAATGAGAATATGGCTTGTGGTTTGAAGACGGGATTATTTTGATGCGGTGAGACTGGACATCATGATGTTGAGTTTCATAAAGGTGAGAAGAATGACAAGAGATTTACAAAGCCTAAAACAGTGAGTTGGTCGTTGAAGTGGTAGCGGCAATGGAGGACTCAACTAGCAAGAGGGAAATGGCTAGGGAGAAGGGACATCTATTAGTGGTAAGGCATATTTTCCTTATTCCTCGTGAAGCTACGAGAAATATGGGGTAACAACCATCTTCAGGACACTTGCATTGTTGCAAGGAATGTGTTCAACCACACCCCCCCCCCCCCCCCCCCCCCCCCCCCAACTCAAGGGATTTTAAACAATGTCTTCAATCAAAGGATAAAAGGACTTGGGCTTAACACACTAGATCGTGCTCAAGACCCACAAGTCTTAAGAAGTGGAAATGACATCATCTAAATTTTTTTTTCTTAAACTAAAGTCCAAAGATTATAGTCTCTCGAGGTGACTGACTGGACTTATAAGCTCGAGATCAAAGAGATTAATTAAGAGCGTTTCTTGAAAGGTCACTTCCCAAGCTCGAGATGATTATTCAAAATGCATATTAGAAAAGTGGGCCCCTAGAACATTTAAGTGAATGTGGACAAACACGGGAAGATCATTTGACCTCCAGCATGTGCGTCAAAACACTTTCAGTGCCAATTCGGGGTTGTGGAGCAATGGGGCCACATGTGGAGGAGATAATGCCTTCAAAAAGAATGTAATGGTTATGAAATGAATCTATAAATAATGGATTCCCGTTATTTAGCAAAGGGCCAGATATGTCCTATCTTTAAATGCTTTATGCCCCATTCCCATGAAATGTTTTGTTATTATGTATGTACTTTGGTGCGATTTATGTGTATTTAGGCTTGGAACATGTTGGAGTAAGGACACCTTAAAAAGCGGTGAAGGATAAGCTAATGTACAAATTTGGATATTGCATTATGAAGCCCGACCATGTGTGGAAACAAAGACGAATCGGGTCATAATGAGGACAAGAAGAGTCTCCCCTCGAGTGTGCAAATCGGTACGTAATGCATTTTTGAGACCGGTCGACCTTAAAACGTGGAAAATAAGGTTAAAATAAGAGTATCAATGAAACATTAATATACAATCCCACAAACGATGTCACTGGAATCATATAGATCTATTCAAGAGCTTTGTTTTGATAAATAATTGTCCTTGTAACACCATTCGGATCAAAAATTACGCATGTGTTAAGTGACATGCAGGCACTGCAAAAACCTATGGATCAACTGTACCTGCGACGCATCCTATGTACAAATACCTGAGGCGAGGCTTATTTTTTCATTTTTTTCTCTTTTCATAGGTTTCCTCCCTCCTAAAAAGCCACCTCGAGATATCGAATTTACATAAAGGTCCAAGCGCAAGTGGTCATAATACTAGGGGATAAAGTCTCAAGTCAAGTCAACATCAATCAAGAGAGTTATCAATTCATGAGTTTTCCTTTCTCGTTTTCTTTTAAATTTGCATTTTTTAAAACTCATACGAAAGAGCAGAATTTGAGTTCAGGGGTGAAGGACAGTTAGTCGTACAAATCCCGGATTTATATTCTTATGCGATAATGACTGTAATTATACTATTTTTACCCCTGTGAGGAGTTTCATATTTTCTATTAGTTTTTCTCTTACATGCTTGTAGCCCATGATTTGACTTACTAATTTAATTGCATGTTGTCTTATTCTTGTAACCTAGACTACAGTTAACAAGTTTTCATGAGTGGTTAGGTTGAGGTTGTACCAAACCTTGAGCACAATCTTTTATAAGAACTATTGTAATTAGGTGATTTGCTCCTTTTGCCTATTTAGTGTGTGTGTTATTTTCATAAATTCAAAATCAAACAAACATCAACAAATGGGACTCACAACGACATGGAAGCGAGCCTAAATTCCAAACCGCACATGTTTGACCTCAACAAATTACCTTTTAAAAGGTCTGGCGCTTTTGGTGAATCCGACTTCGGTTTGCAATTTTAATGTGGATCATACACATGCTCCAATTAACGAGACTTTTAATTATAATTTTTCATGGATATTTGGGTTTAATATTTGGACAAAAATGTGAAGGGATAAAGTGGCAGTCGCGGTGATGGAGTTGAGCCCACAAACATCTTACCTTCTACACTTAAAAGTTAGAAGCTAGAGTGGAGACACACTCAAGCGCTCAGTAATCCACTTACAAGCCCTAGTCAATCGGTTTTGCAGGCCTAGCACCTTTGGCTTGTAATAAATCGAATGAGTTAGATTTTGACAAAATTTAGGTGGAGGACACCCTATTTGGGTCACTGGATGAGAACTAATGCAATCAAGGTTAAGAGTTGGCCATCAAAGCCCTTAAATTATGACTTAAACTTAAATTCACCTAACTTATCCAGTAGTGACAAGGTGTTAAGACCAACGCAATCACGATCAAGCATTGGCCGTCAAAGACTTAAAGCAATGCCTCAAATCACAACTTGTCGATTGTTGGGAACATACTAAAATAGACAATTCATATTTGAAACCCGAAATTTGTATTACCTTCAAGGAAATCAAGTACAATTTATGCTATGCTAAACTAGGCTATGTTACGCTACTCCTAAGAAAAAGACACAAGTGTGTCATAAAAAAAACTTGAAAAGGTTTTGTACAGTGGTGTTAGACACTTTACAACTATCAAAGTGTCTATTATTTATAGAAAAACAAAATAAATGCAACATCTTGAAATTCTGGCATATACACTCCACGTCAGCCTCAACTCCTTTTTTCACGCAAAATGAGCGTTGATCATATCCATAAAATGTATGCTTGTGCCTCTTTTTGGGTGCCTCACATCCATGTAAGTCGCCAGAGACTCTTCTAGATGCTCCACGTTCGTCTGGATATCCTTGAGGCCCACTCTTCTATCGTGATTGTGAAGGACTTTGATGCATTTTAGTTGATTTTTGATGTTAAACTCTCATTTGAATTTAAATTCAGTTTTTAGCAGGAAAGGTCGTTAGCCGGTTTGGGTGTTTTGGTGGGAATAATTGTTTGTATTGCTTTAGCTTGTTTTTTCCTTGTTTTAGCTTCCTGTTTGCAATTAGAGTATATATAAGATTCATTCGTGTACTTGAAGATTCATTCAATGAAAAAGTAATCTAATTCTCTCTCTTAACCCTAATTTTCTCTCTATTTCTCATCTCCTTCACTTTTTTCTCGTCCCATACTCTTATATTTCAAGTTTATGATCCTAGTTTGATCTAGGATCATAATAATTGGTATCAGAGCTTGTGTTTGCTGCCGATTGATTGCTTGATAAATTGATTGGAGCTTGCTAGACGTAAGAAATCAATACCAATGGCTGGTGGAGTAACTACTCGAGCAAATGTTACTACAAATGCGACTTATGCTGTTGCTCTGGGTGCCAATACTGGTGCTGGTGTGGAGGTCAATCAATTCAAACAATTGAGACTTCAGATGGAGGAAACATTTGTAAGAATGCAATAATCACAGGATTAGAAGCTAACTGAGAGGTTAGATCAGCATTCTCAGCAAATTGAATTGAAGCTCGATGGATTACAACAGCAGATTACTAGACAAAATCAGCCTCTAGGAGTGGGAGTGTTATCTGTAGCTAGCCAGCACGATCGTCCCCCTGATCCTACTCATCAGTCTGTTGGATCCAGTGAGAATGGATCTGCTAGTGGAAGGACTCAAGGACACAGGCAGCCACAAGTGGAGATTGGTGAATTTAATGAAAGACAGCCTCAAACATGGGTAAGGAGGTGCGAAAGGTATTTTCGATTCTATCACATTAATGAATACGAGAAAGTTGAATTAGCAGCTGTTTATCTCCAAGGAGATCATGAGGTTTGGTATTATAGTTTGATTCGTAGCAATCCTTGCTTGTCATGGAATGAATTTGTGAATGAATTATGTGAGAGATATGGAGAAGGAGATTCTAGCGAAGTGATTGATCACTTTAATAAACTAACTCAAACTTCCTCTGTGAGAGATTATATGACTCGTTTTTAGAATTTGAGAGCAAGGATGTTGACAGTTACTCCAGGAGATGACGAATCCTATTATATATCCAGTTTCATTAGTGGTCTTAAGCCATGAATCAAGAACTTAGTGAAGGCTTCGAATCCAGGTACTCTGACTCAGGCCTTTCAAAGGCTAAATTAATGGAGGCCATGGTCTTGGCTGGTACTGATGGACCTAAGACCAAGGCTCCACAATCATCTTCTCAATAGTAAGCTACCTCTGTGAGTGTTCCTAAAGGTGTCTGGTTTGAGTTTGGAGGAAAAGAAGAATCAAAGACTGTGCTTCAAGTGCAATTGGAAGTATTTCTTTGGACATAAATGTAATCCTAAGCTATGACTGGAGCTTAAGCTAGTGAGGATGTTGAGGATCAGGAGTTAGAGGAGGCTTTTGAAGGATTAGATGAGGAGGATACAGCAGAATATTAGAGTGATGAAATGCAGATTTCTGTTGGAGCTCTTACTAGTAATGGCTCCCACAACACAATCAGAATCAAAGGAGAAATAGGACACAAGCATATGTTGATCTTGATTGATAGTGGCAATACACATAGCTTTGTGGATCCTAAAGTTGTGATGCAAGTTGGCATGACATGATAAAAACTAGTCCCTTAGCTGTTACAATGGCTTATGGCAATTTGATGATCACACAGATGATGTCCAAGTGATTCTATTGGAGAACGCAAGGGCACTAGTTTGAGTATGATTTCAGAGTATTGAAGCTAGGTGGTTGTGACATGGTCCTTGGAGTTGATTGGATGAAAACCGTCAGTTTTTTTATCTTTGATTTCACTCAGTTAGCAGTACCTTTGAAAGGGATGGACAGAAGGTGGTTCTGCAAGAAATTATGGAGAAAGGGCAGCTCCAAATAATGAATGAGAAGCAGCTAAAGAAGCTTGTTAAAAAGGGAAAGTGCCAGTGGATTGGTCAGTTGTTCTCGATTGTTGCTGGAGCTAATAAATCACACAAGACTTCTTATCCTCTTGTTGGACAGCTGCTGCTTGAGTATGAAGATGTGTTTGCTCAACAACCTGCCTTGCCTCCTAAGAGGATGTTGGATCATGCCTTTCCTCTCAAGGCTCTCTCCAATCCTGTGAACTTAAGGCCCTATAAATACCCTCACTCTTAGAAGAGTGAGATTGAGAGACAAGTTGAAGAGCTGTTGCAGACTAACTTCATTCGTCATAGCCACAGCCCATTTGCTTCCCAGTGATTCTAGTTAAGAAGAAGGATGGTTCATCTCGAATGTGTGTGGATTACAGGCAGCTAAACTCCCTCAGCATTAAGGATAAGTTTCCAATACCTATCATTCATGATTAGCTTGATGAATTGAAGGTTTCACAGTATTATTCAAAGTTGGACTTGAGGCAAGGTTATCACCAGATTTGAGTGCTGGATGAAGATATTCATAAAACTGCCTTCAGGACACACCACGGTCATTATGAGTTTGTGGTCATGCCTTTTCGCTTGACTAATGCGCTTGAAACATTTCAGGCTGTAATGAATCAGGTGTTTAAAGATCAATTGAGGAAATTTGTGGTGGTATTTTTCGATGATATTCTAGTTTATGGCCCCTCCATGGAAGAACATATCAGGCATTTGAGACAAGTATTTCATATCATGCGCAAGAATAAGCTGTATGCTAAGCTAGCCAAGTGTTCTTTTACTCAAACTCAAGTGGAATACTTAAGTCACATAGTCTCTAAAGAAGGTGTAGCCACAGATCCTAGCAAGATACAACTAATGAAAGAGTGGCCTATTCCTAAAAACCTTGAGCAGCTGAGGGGTTTCTTTGGATTGTCAGGGTATTATAGGAAATTTATTGCTGGGTATGGAGTGCTAGCCAAGCCCCTTATTGATCTTTTGAAGAAGGATGCATTCAAATAGTCTAATGTGGCTCAAGGGGCTTTTGAAGGCCTCAAATTAGCTATGTGTTCTGCACCCGTTCTTGTTATACCAGACTTTGGGAAGCCTTTTATAGTTGAGACTGATGCTAGCAGCAGGGGAATTGGAGCAGCGCTCTCTAAACAAGGCAGGCCAATAGCTTTCCTCAGCCAAGGACTCAGTCCTAGAAATCATAAACTCTCGATTTATAAGAAAGAATATTTGGCTATCCTGTTAGCAGGCCAGAAGTGGAGAAATTACCATGATGTGCATTATTTCATTATCAGAACTGATCATCAGTGTCTAAAATATCTCTTAGAATAGAAGATTACCACTAGAGTGCAGAGGAAGGGACTCATGAGAATGTTGGGACTGAGTTATTCTATTGAGTATCGCAAAGGGAAAGAGAACATTGTTGCTGATTCACTTTCACGAAGGTTGGAAGAAGGGGAGTCTGCTTCTTGTTCAGCCATCTCTTATGCATTACCTGACTAGATGGAGGAGATTTACAAGTCATATGATGGGGATAAGTTTTCTTTACATTGCATTACAGCCTACAGTGTGAGCAATTCATCCAATCCAGTGGTTGAAGTTATTGTTTCGAATGGAATTGTTAGAATAAAAGGGAAGATCTGTGTAGAAGCTTCTACTGAATTGAGAAGGTAGATCATTCAGGCTTTTCATTCATTTGCTTGGGGTGGTCACTCTGGTATAGAGGGCACTTACAAGAGATTGAAGCAGTATTTTTGTTTGGTTAGGGCTATGAAGGGAGTATAAGAGTTTGTGCAAAGTTGTGATGTTTGTCAAAGGACCAAATCTGAGCATGTTTAGTATCCTGGTCTCCTTCATCCCCTCCTAATTCCTAATTGAGCATGGCAACATATAAGCATGGACTTCGTGGAAGGTTTGCCAAAGGCTGAAGGTAAGGAGGTAATATAGGTCATTGTGGAATGATTAACTAAATTCAGCCACTTCATTGCCTTGAATCACCCCATCTCAGCTGAAAAGTTAGCCAGGATATTCCTTGATAACATCTACAAATTGCATGGATTGCCTCAATCCATTGTATTTGATAGAGACAGAATGTTCACTTGCCAGTTCTGGAAGGAGTTGTTCTTATTGATGGGCTCTACGCTTGCTCTCAGTTCCTCCCATCATCCTCAATCTGATGGGCAAACGGAGAGGGTGAACCAGTGTGTGGAACAATATCTTAGAAGCATGACTTTCACCTATCCTAAGAACTGGTCTCGTTGGTTATCTTTAGCAGAATTCTAGTAAAATACTCACTTCCATTCAGCTATTGGGACTATTCCTTTTAAGGCTTTATATGGGTATGATCCTCCTTCCCCCATGGTGCTACAAGGTTTGACATCTCGTGTGACAGAGGTTAATGATCTTCTTGAACAAAGGAGGCAGTTGATTCAGCAATTGAAAGACAACCTGTAGCTTACCCAAGCAAGATTGAAGTTCTATGCTGATAAGAAATGTTCTGATTGATCCTTTGCAGTTGGAGATTTGGTATATCTCAAGGTCCAACCTTACAGGCAGTCTTCCATTGCAATTCACAAGAATGTGAAGTTAGGGGCTCGTTTCTTTAGTCCTTACAAGGTATTAGAGAAAGTGAGAAATGTAGCTTATCAATTAGAGTTGCCACCTCAATCCTTTGTGCATCCTGTTTTTCATGTCTCTCTTTAAAGAAACACAAGGCAGAAGAGAAAGAATGTTCTAAGCAGCCTGCTATAGCAACACAAGGTGGGACTTTGATACAGGCTCCTACAGCAATTCTTGACTCAAGCTTGGTACAGCAGCAAGGTAAAACCGAGAAGGAAATTCTGGTGCAATGGATCAATTTGGACTCAACACAAACCAGCTAAGAGAAATTGCAGTTCTTACACAGTCAGTTCCCTTCTTCTTCATTCTTAAGACAAGAATGATTTGGAGGAGAGGGTATTGTCATGACCGTGAAGGATTATGATGCATTTTAGTTGATTTTTGATGTTAAACTCTCATTTGAATTTACATTCAGTTTTTAGAGGGAAAGGTTGTTTGCGGTTTAGGTGTTTTGGTGGGAATAATTGTTTGTATTGCTTTAGCTTGTTTTTTTCCTTGTTTTAGCTTCCCATTTGCAATTAGAGTATAAATAAGCTTCATTCATGTACTTGAAGATTCATTCAATAAAAAAGTGATCTAATTCTCTCTTTCAACCCTAATTTTCTCTCTATTTCTCATCTCATTCACTTCTTTCTCATCCCATACTCTTATTTCTCAAGTTTATGATCCTAGTTTGATCTAGGATCATAACAGCTTCCTTGATATGTGATCTAAGTAACTACCTTAAGCTTCAGATCCACCTTTCTTGTAGCCTTCTAGGAAGTCCCTTGAGCTCGAGCCTTATTTATCCCATCAACCCCTTGAGTGCTATCCCATAAGGGATTTAACTCATTAGGCAACCAAGCTCAAAACACTGTTATCTTATTCTTTAAAGGCCAAACACTCCTCGAGGATGGCCCCACATGGCAAGCACGTGTCCTTTTGTCTCAAAATGTCGTCATCCCAACTCCCTCAAGTTTAGGTTGTAAAAAAATGCCCCACTTCTGCCATTGGAAATTTTGAATTTCCAATGGGTAAAAATTTGCTTAATTTGACCTTCAACGGCTATAGGGAGCTCAAGAGGGCACTGTTTGATGTTCCAACTGCCTTTGTTCCCACATGTCTATGAATATGGTACTTAGGGCTTCAAAATTTTTCATGGTTTCTCTATGCTCTCTCTTTGTTACAATCAAGCACTTTTACATTGGATGTCTTTTGCTGATTATGTTTTTAAAGCTTTAAATTTATATTAGATGTCTCTTGCTAATTATGCTCTCTCTTCATTACAATCAAGCTTTAAATTGCTCTCAACTTTTATATTCTTGTTCTTTTTGCTAATTATTTAAAGCTTTAAATTTTTCAAACCATAGAAATGGCTCAAATTACTCATGCTCTTTTCATACCTTTCCCTGAGGCTGCTAGCCATATTTAGTCCTTGACGCGTTTAGTCCCATCTAACAACACGTCAGTCTTAGATAGGCATCAAGCCCCCACTGACCTCATCTCCATTGAGGAGGATCTTTATTGGATATCTTAGAAGGATCTGTCTTCTTCCTATGAACCATATGCCCTAAGCCCAACCTTTAACCCTTCGGAGGACATACCTAGCCTCGAGGGCATTTTTCCTGATACTAAGTATTCTCCTTTACTTCGCTCTGCTTCCGCAAGTCACTCATGGGGAGGAAGGTGCATTCGAAAGGAACTGCTACCTTTAAAGGATGGACATTATGTTATAGTCCAAGTAGAATCTTGGCTATAACTTATGTGAGATAGAGGTTAGATGACAAGAGAAGTGAAGGGAGATGGGAAGATAGAGAATATCTCAAAGAGATGTGTATTTCATTCAATGAATATGAATCTTACAAGAACATCATTATTTATACTATTTACAAGACATAAGCTTCAAACAACGAATCTAAACAATTACTAACATAAGCACCGACTCATCAGCCGCCAAAATGGACCAAACTAATCGCCCAAAGACCAGCTCAACTAACTTTCCTGCTAAAACCATTTGAACAACTAAAAAAACCTTCAGGCTATGACATTACCCTCCCCTCGAGCTCATTCTTGTCTTAAGAATGAAAGGAAGGAAATTGAGACTTCAAGAACCACCAGTTTTCCCAAGATGCATTATCCTTTCCCAAATTAGCCCACTAAATCAAGACTTGATCCACATCCACTCCTTGCTGCTGCACGACCCTTCAACCCAGAACAGCTATTGGTTCCTACAGAACAACTGCTTAGACTGAAGCTAACAACAGTTTTGTTGCACAAACTGACCCCTTAGCCACATGTTTCTTGAGCAGAGAAATATGGAACACAGGATGTACTAGACTATCAGGAGGAAGCTCAAGCTTATAAGCCACTCTTCCAATCTTTTCCAAGACCTTGTAAGGGCTAAAGTACTTGGCACACAACTTAACATTCTTACACATTGCAACTGAGTTCTGCCTGTAGGGCTGTATCTTTAAGTACACAAAATCTCCAACTGCAAAACTTCTGTCTACTCTCCCCTTGTCAGCATAATACTTCATTTGAGCTTGTGCAACCTGAAGATTATCTTTAAGCTACTGAACTATTTGTTTTCTCTGATTCAGAAGTTCATTAACAGAATCCACATGAGAAGTAAGTCCTTAGCACACCAAAGGTGATGGAGGATCATACCCATACAGGGCCTTAAATGGAGAAGTGCCTAAGGAAGCATGAGAATGAGTATTTTACCAATACTCCACAAGTGTCAACCACCCATTCCAACTCTTAGGATGCAAAGAAGTCATTCCCCGAAAATACTATTCCATATAGTGATTTACTCTTTCTATTTGCCCATCTGATTTGGGATGATAAGAGGAGCTCAAGGACAAGATGGTTCCCAGCAATGAGAACAATTCACTCCAGAAGTTACTAGTAAACAACCTGTCTTGATCAGAAATAATCAATTGAGAAAGTCCATGCAACTTATAAACATGATTCAAGAAGAGCCTTGCTAATTTCTCTGCTGAAATGGAATGGGAGAGAGCAATGAAATGCCCAAACTTGGTGAATCGATCCACAATCACCCAAATTATCTCCTTACCCTCAGATTTTGGCAATCCTTCAATGAAATCCATGCTGATATGGGTCCAAGCCCCTTCTGGAACAGCTAAAGATTGCAATAATCCCTTGTAAGGCGTATGCTCTACCTTGATCTGCTGGCAAACCTCACATTGTAGGACATATTCTTGCACTTCCCTCTTCATACCAGGCCAATAGAAGTATTGTTTGACCCTATAGTAAGTACCATCCCTACCTGAATGTCCTCCCCAAGGAGAATCATAAGAAGCTTCCAAGATCTGCCTTCTGAATCCTATGCTAGTGCCAATGTAAATCTTTCCTTTAACTCGCACGATGCCTTGCTTAACAGTCACCTCTTCATCCTTCTCTGCATTCTCAGGCTGAATACAACTAGGAATAACATACTTCTGAGCATACTCATCATTCTCATATGACTTAATAACTTCGTTCATCCATAAAGGAACAACTAAAGTCACGGCAGCACATGTAGCTTCCCCTATATCCTCCTCTTGCCTCCTGGATAAAGCATCTGCCACTGGATTTCTGTCCCTTTCCTATACTCAATAGTGTAATCCAATCCAAGCATCTTCATTAGACCTTTCCTCTGCACTCTGGTAGAGATTCGTTGCTTAAGCTGATACTTGAAGCTTTAATGATCAGTTTTAATCACAAAATGGTGCCCTTCCAAGTAAGGCCTCCACTTTTGCACTGCTAAAAGAATTGCCATGTATTCCTTTTTATAAATTGACAGCTTTTGGTTCTTGGGACCCAAAGCTTGGCTGAGCTAGGCCAATGGCCTTCCACCTTGTGAAAGAATTGCTCCAATTTCACTACTACTTGCATCAGTTTCCAATACAAAGGGTAGATCAAAATTTGGCATCATTAGGACTAGGGCTGAAACCATGGACTTGTTTAGTCGATTGAAAGCTTCCCTCGCTGAATCACTCCAATGGATTCGTCTAAGCCGACTCAAGCCTGCTTGACTCGTTTCTTCAAAAAAGAGTTCACATACCACACTACTATTTAAAAAGCAAACACCAGTCGTACATCGTATGAGACAACTCTAGCTTATTTTGAACAACTTGAATGACTAATTAAGAATTTTATTAAAAATTAGGTAATTAAAATTTTCAAATTTTAATTTGAATAATCAATAGTTAATCTAAAAACAACCTAATTGTATGTTAGTATATCAAAAAATAACCCAACTCTATTTTCTAACCAAAAAATAACTTAACTCTAACTTTTCTACCAAAAAATAACCCAACTCTAACTTTTCTACTAAAAAATAACCAAACTCTAAAATTAATTAAAAAAAATATTGAATTGATGGCTAAACATGGTGTATAGTATGATACTCTGACAATATATTTTTCTTCTATGTATTTTGATTTGGCTTGATTTCTTTTCCCACCTAACCATACTAAAAATACGTTTTTTTCCGATAATTGAGTACAACCCTACAAAAAGGCAACATCCCGAAAAACAATCGAGGAATACAACCAGAGAACTAGAGCTGCAAATGAGCCGAGCCAAGCCTATCCTAGCTGAACCACAGCTTGCTTAGCTCGGCTGGCTTGTTAACTAAATGAGACCAGCTCCGTATCCGTAACATTTAGGCTTGATTATTTGGTGACCTGGTTCATTGAGTTTTGCCGGCTTATTGCGCTCATTTACCATGCTCGTTAAGCTCATTTATTAGGCTTGTTAAACTCATTTATGATTATTGTTATTTGAAATAAAATAAATCAGGTGTGGAAATTGGAAATAAAAAAATATATATGTAACTCAAATCCATAATGTAGACATGTGAGCCCGTAAACAAGCCAACTCATGAGCCTTTCAAGCCAAGTTGTCCTCAATTCAATTTGGCTCATTTATTTAAACAAACATCCCTTAAACGAGTCAAGCTGGCTTAAGTCGGCTTAGACGAATCCAAGCCGAGCCCTTAACAAGCTGAGTCAAACTGACTCGAGAGCCAGCTTGGCTCAATTGCAGCTCTACAGAGAACACGCCAAACCAAAAATACGTAGAAGAAAAATATAATGTTGGAGCATCATAATTCAGTATTTTTTAAATCAAAATTTTAGAGTTGGGTTATTTTTAGATTAATTTTAGAGTTTGGTTATTTTTTAGTAGAAAAGTTAGAGTTGCGTTATTTTTTGGTAGAAAAGTTAGAGTTGTGTTATTTTTTGGTTACAAAATAGAGCTGAGTTATTTTTTTAGTATATTGGCATATACTTAGGTTATTTTAGATTAATTGTTGTTGAATAATTAACTTGGCTATTTTGTATCACTGACTTTTTTACCCCAATAGCATGGTTTAAAAAAAAATTACAAAAATGGCATGGTTCAAAAAATATTTACCAAAATGGCACGATTTATTGTAGCATCTTCAACGTACACCGTTTAAAACGACGTACGATCCGGGTATGTTGACCGTACGCCGTTTGTAACAGCGTACATTAGCCTACGCTATTACAAATGATGTATGGCCTTCATACTCTGTTAAGACCCGGGAATCCAAGGCATGAGCTTGAGGTGGCTGTGTTGCTGTTTAGGCTGTTGGACTGCTGCTGCTATGGTGTTCTATTGCATAATGTTCTATTGTTGCTGCGTTGCTGCTGTTAGTGTGCTGTTATGTTGATTGTTTACCTTAAGAATTTGTATTAGTCATAGTTAAGTTCCAGTTTCTGATGTAATAAGCTGTGGGTTAGTGCAGCACGGTTGGTAGGCTTAAATGTTAGTTGGTTGGGGCCAAAATATCTTAGTTAGTTAGTTAGTAGATATTTTCATGATCTAGATATTTTTAGCTTAGGCGGTTACTTGTAATTGTCTTGATTCAATGTCTTGCTTGCTTAAGTTTTCCTATAAGTAGTAATGCTGTAATAATTCAGAAATCATCCAATGAAATTGACAACAAATATCTCTTTGAGATTTAACTTCTCTCTCTCATCTAACTCTTTCTATTTCTCATCCCTAATTCTTTAATTTCTGATCTCAATTCCCTTCTTTCTCATCTCATACTCTCAATCTATCCAAATTTACTTAGCTTACGTTTGTGGTTCAATCACGAACGTAACAATTGGTATCAGAGCCTCGTTTGGCTTCCAATCGAGCTCCTAATCCAAAAAAAAATCAGATTGTTGTGCTGTGCAAGAGACTTAGATTTAGTTGAATCAAATTCAACTAAATTGAGTTTCGAATGTGACAAGCTTTGGAGTTGAATTTTAAGTTCAATCCAGCCGATCGAAGTGCAAATCCAAATACAAGAACAACCGTATCATAATCAGCTCAAATTCAGTATTTCAGGTACTGTTTTATTGATGATTTAATTGAAGATTGGAGAGTATGTTGCGGATTGGTATGTGTTGTCATTAAGTTGTGAATTTAGTGAGCTAAGTTGCATAGAAGGTGTTCGATTAGTTGTGTCTAGTTCAGTTTTAAGCTGAACTTAAACAAATCCAGCTTGTGAAGTTAGTGAGTTGGCTTTACGCAAGAATCAGCCTTCATCATGGTTGGTGGAGTAACAACAAGATCTGGTGCAGGAGCTGGTAATCCAGCCACTTTTGCTGATCCTAACAACTCATATGCTGCTGTAGTTGGTGCAAGTGCAGCAAAGGAGGCACAATTTGTTACTAATGAACAGCTAAATTCGAAGATTGATGCATTGTTTGAACGGTTTAGACAAGAGAGCAATCAACAAAGGAATGAAATGTTTGATCAACTTAAGCAAAGTCAGCTAGAAAAAGATCAACAAAGGATTGAATTGTTTGATCAACTTAAGCAAAATCAGCTGGAAAATGATCAAAAGAGGGAAGAAAGAATGCTCCAATTTCTGAGGGAAATGCAGCTGGATAGCAATAAAAAGAGTGAAGAACGATTGTCTCAACATTTGCAGAGAATTGAAGCTAGAGTGGAAGAACGTTTTGCTACCCTGTATGATCAAATGCAAAGACAGAGATCTGATGCTGGTGTGGGAGGTTTGTTGCCTGCAAGTCAGTTAGGAAGGCCTACTGATGGGATACTTCCTCAGGTACTAGATGCTGCAGCAGGTCCTCAAGGAAGACCACAAATGGCTAATGTGTCTATTAGACCTCAAGCTCACCTCCAACCTACTGAAGTTGGACCACAAAATTGCATTTCAGAAATTGATTTAACTGCCAAACAGCATGAACATCAGACTGAGCAGGTGCAAGTTCGATCTTTCAGCAAGAATCTTGAACAAAATGGGCATTTTCAGGATCCTCTAGTGCAATTCAGCTCAAAAACAATGGATGCAGGACAGTTTGCTCACCTACCTGATCAAGCCCATACTCAATCGACTTGTTTGTTTGGGGAACATTTAGTTCTGCCTCCAGAACTGGTTCAACAGCATGGTTCTGGACAGTATGCTTCTGAAATTGGTCCCATTCGAGGCAGCGTTGTTACAAGTGGTAGTAGAGACAATGGCTTTAGACAACCAAGAGTTCAACTTGAAAATTTTGAGGGGAAGCAGCCACATTCTTGGTTAAGAAGATGTGAACGTTACTTCCACTTTTATTCCATTCCCGATGAACAAAAGGTGGAATTAGCTGCGGTTTACCTTCAAGGAGATCATGAAGTTTGGCTCTATAGTCTATTGAAGAGCAATTCCACACTTACTTGGGCTGAGTTTATGGTTGAGTTTTGTGAACGCTATGGTGATGATGTCTTGAGTGATATAGTTGATAACTTCAACAAGCTGACTCAAGTTACAACCGTAAACGAGTACATGACAAGGTTTGAGAATCTCAGAGCAAGTATGATAACTGTCACTCTTCAAGCCCCGAAGTCCTTTTATGTCTCGAGTTTTATCAGTGGATTAACGCCTAAAATCAAGAATTTAGTAAAGGCAATTGGTCCTACTTCTTTATCACAAGCTTATGCTAAGGCGAGGTTGTTTGAGGCTACATTCCTAACAACCAATGAGGGGCCCAAACATAGAGGAGAAAGCTCGCAACAACATCACAAAGGGGGAGAAGAACCCAAAGTGAACCGTCCCTTTGATAAGAATGCTTTTGAGAAGAGGCCTCAAAGACTCTATTTTAAGTGTCGTCAACCTTATGAGATAGGCCATAAATGTAATCCTAAATTTCTCATGACAGTTAGAGGAATTGACATCGAAGGGCAGTCCGATGGTGATTGGACCGATGTTGAGTATGAGGATTCCGACCAAGAAATTTTCATTAAGGATGAAATGGAGATTTCCTTAACAGCTTTGACCGGGCAAGGAATGCATGAGACGATCAGGATCAAAGGGAAAGCAGGCACGAGATCGGTTGTCATCTTGATAGACAGTGGAAGCACTCACAGTTTTATTGATCCAAAATTAGTGAAAAAAGTGGGACATGAGGTGATCAAGGCTAATCCCTTGGCAGTGACCATGGCGGATGGAAACTCCATCCTTACACAGGACAAATGCCGAGCCTTTCAGTGGTCTATGCATGAACATCAGTTCACACACGATTTTAGAGTTCTTCCCTTGGGCGGATGCGATATGGTGCTTGGAGTTGATTGGATGCGTGGTTTTAACCCGGTGTCTTTCGATTATGTTAAGCACGTTGTGTCATTTGAATGCCACAGATCTAGAGTTACTTTGCAAGGCATGGATGATCACTAATTTCTATTCTTGAGGACAAGAATGTTTTCAAGGGGAAGGGAATGTTATGACCCGGGAATCCAAGGCATGAGCTTAAGGTGGCTGTGTTTCTATTTAGGCTGTTGGGCTGCTGCTGCTATGGTGTTCGGTTGGATAATGTTCTGTTGTTGTTGCGTTGCTGCTGTTAGTGTGCTGTTATGTTGATTGTTTAGCTTAAGAAGTTGTATTAGTCATAGTTAAGTTCCAGTTTTTGATGTAATAAGCAGTGGGTTAGTGCCGCACGGTTGGTAGGCTTAAATGTTAGTTGGTTGGCGCCAAAATATCTTAGTTAGTTAGTTAGTAGATATTTTCATGATCTAGATATTTTTAGCTTAGGCAGTTACTTGTAATTGTCTTGATTCAATGTCTTGCTTGCTTAAGTTTTCCTATAAGTAGTAGTGGTTTAAT
Organism: Simmondsia chinensis; assembly: GCA_018398585.1. Lineage (NCBI taxonomy): Eukaryota > Viridiplantae > Streptophyta > Magnoliopsida > Caryophyllales > Simmondsiaceae > Simmondsia > Simmondsia chinensis. The sequence continues at coordinate 12,380,803 of JAGTTD010000017.1, read as the reverse complement.
AATTTAGAAATCATCTAATAAAATTGACAACAAATATCTCTTTGAAATTAAACTTCTCTCTGTCATCTAACTCTTTCTATTTCTCATCCCTAATTCTCTAATTTCTTATCTCAATTCCCTTCTTTCTCATCTCATACTCTCAATCTATCCAAATTTACTTAGCTTACGTTTGTGATTCAATGACGAACGTAGCATACTCCATCTCTAACAGCATACAAAAAAGCCCCTTTTCGTACGCCATTTGTAATGGCGTACGGGCATGACATACCCCCCATCCCGTGACCCCTACCCCCCTCATCTCGTGACCCCTACCCCTGCCATAACCCTGCCACCCCTACCCCCTCACCCCCTGACCCCTAACCCTTTCCACACCCCCTTCCCCATCTTCATTCTCTACCCCTTCCCGTTTCCCTTTCTCACCCCCGCTCAACCTCTTCACCTCTATAAATACTCCATATATCTTCTTTATATTTTATAACACTCATTTACTTAAATACATGTTTCAACTTGTTATCCTCTCAAATAAGACTTTCAATCTTCCTTTCACTTTCACAGCTATGTAAGTCGTTTTTATCGTCATTTTTTAATTTTATTTTGGTTTTTAAATTGTAATATCATATTATTTTATAAGAATTTATTATTATAATAATATCATTATGTTAGTTTAGTAATATGAATTTAATAATTTTGATATATAGAATATTAGAAAATGTGTTTGTTAATGTAATTTTGAATAATATGATGCTAGAAAAATTATTATGTTATATGTTTTTATGTTATATTTCTATGTATTCATAATTTTGGTAGCTTATATAATTTTTTAGCACTTTAATATAACAATATTAATATCTATTTATTTTTTATTATATGATATTCAGAAAGCTCTATTTTGAAATGTAAACTTATCTTTTAAATGTTTATAATACTTTTACGTATTTAAAATATTTTGTAGACATATTATAATTATTAAAATTTGACTTATTAATTTTTTCGCGCTTGCCTTTTAGCCAAAAAAAAATCTATCTTATAAATTTTTTAAATATTTAAAATCAATTTTCTAAACAATTTTGAGATGTAATTTTATTTTTTATATATATTGCAATTATTTTAAAGTGATTCGAATTTGTAAGATATTAAGAATGGTTAGAAAAACTATTATATTATATGTTTATAAGATATATTTTATGAGGTCAGTTTAGTAATATTAATATAATAATTTTGATATATATAATAGTATATTATAAAATGTGTTTGTTAATCTAATATTGAATAATATGATGCTAGAAAAATTAATGATTATATGATTTTATGTTATATTTCTATGTATTCTTGATTTTGGTAGTTTATATAATTTTTCAGTGTTGCATTTTAATATAACACTATAAATATTCATTTATTTTTTATTATACGATATTTAGAAAGCTATATTTTGAAATGTAAACTTAGCTTTTAAATGTTTATAATACTTTTACATCGTTAAAATATTTAGTTGACATATCATAGTTGTTAAAGTTTGACTTACGAATTTTTTAAATATTTAAAGTGATTCAAATTTGTAAGATAGAAAAGCTATTATGTTATATGTTTAAATATTATAGGTTCTAATATTATTTTGTAACATAGTTATGTATTATATAATTATATTTATCAAGCTATATGTGTTATCCTAGAAACTAATAGGAGTACTTGTGTCAAAAAAACTAATAACAATATTTTTTTTTAAATAATATAAAATTAGAGGCACAAGGAATTAGGATATTAGGAAAATAGGAGATTTTAAAGTATAGAAGGGATTGTGACTGCTTTGAGTTAAAGATTAGATAAAAGATATCTTTATACTCAATTTTGATTTCTGGGTCAAAAGAATAAACATATATAAAAAAGTAATCTAAATTTAGAGGCATTAGGAATTAGAAAAGTAGGAAAATATAAGATTTTAATGTATAGAAGAGAGAGTTACTACTTTGAAGCACATTTACCCAAGCACCCTACATTTCTTAGAGAATTGTATATATTATAAGAATTGTATATTATGAGAATAATACATAATTAGTTAATATGTTGTAAAATTTTGTTTTTTAAAATATTATTAAATACTTTCTTAAGTAATTATATTAATATTATATTGTATGTTTACCTGAGCTTTAGCCACGTTAATAGCGGACTGTATAAGTCTACCCAGTCCATAAGCAAGCCGCACCATCTCCTTCTCACCATTGTGCTGCAAAAGAATGAAACCCATGATTTTTGAAGCATTTTCAGGGTGAACGCTTTGTATTTTAGGGTACATAGCACTAATTGTATCATCAGAACCTCTAGCCATGAGCTTTTAGATAGAGAAAAACAAAGGGTTTTGAAGAGAGAGAAAGATCGGTAGAGAGAGAAGGGAAGAAGACAAGAGTTTAGATATTTATAATACTTTTATATATTAAAATGTATTTTAAGCATATTACAAAGTTGCGAATTTGTTAAATATTACTGATATTGTTTATTTTATTTTTGGGTAATCAACCTAGAAATTATGGCGTGCGACGTAGTCAAATTGTTGTGTTATTATGATGCAGATATGGTGCAAACTGTTGATGGTGTTGATTACACGGGTGGAAGACAGCTTGTACTCAGGGTACAACCCGGAATTTCTCTTTCCGAGTTGAAAGGAATGATGCATGAAGCCACTGACTGGGATAGTAACACAATTGATATTGCGATTACATGGAGAATGTTGTTATCCCAAAATACTATGCGATATACACCTATTGAGATCGTTTATGCAGTGGCATTAAGGTCTATGTTCAAAATGGCTTTAGAAAATAGGGCGACATACATAGACTTGTATGTAAATGCTATGGATGTTGTGGGAAGACCTCAATATCGTGTATGCACAGTCAAGTTGAAGCATCAGGCTCGTCTAGAGGTCCCATTGTGGACGTTTTATTGGTAGCTGGAACGGTTGCGAATGAGAACATAACTATGTTCGATAGGGCTTATACCAACAATGATTCTGAGGCATCTGATGAAGATGCAGATGTGGGGATTGACGAGGAGAAAACTGACGAAGATGATGATGCCGGGCCTTCAATTGCCCAAGCTCCTATTCCTAAGTTCGAAGACGTTTCTTGGGCAGACCAGGCAGTATGTTCTGATTGGGAGGAAGGTAGAAGAATTGGTTCAACAGGATCTATATTGGAGGAGGGACAAGTGTTCCATACAGAGGACAAATTAGTCAATGCAGTTAGGGTGTGGCACATTAAGAACAAGCTGGAATATGTAATGCATAGGTCGAGGCCTCATTACGTAGCCCTAAGGTGTGTACAAGCACCACAATGTGAGTGGTATCTGCATGAGGCACTCAAACAAAGGCTAGGGGCGTTTGAGATTTCGGTTTTGAGGGGGCCACATACGTTTTCTACCACTGTACTGGCAAAAGACCACTGTTCCCTAACCTCAAATTTTGTTGCAACTATGGTGTCACCTATTGTGTCTGCTGATCATAAAATGAATATTGCAGCAATTCGAGCTACAATTCAACAACAACATGGGTACGCTATTTCGTATCGGAAGGCATGGAAAGCAAAGCAGGGAGTGATTGAGTGGTTGTTTGGCTCCCATGAGGATGCATTTTTTATGCTACCTAAGCTGCTCATTACGTTGCAATAGTCAAATCCAAGCACTGTTGTTGACTGGCAATATAAAAGCCAAGTGGGAGATGAAGCACTCTTTCGCGGAGTTTTTTGGGCATTTGGGGCATCCATTGAGGGATTCAAGTGCTGTCATCCATTGATTAGTATTGATGGTACCCATTTGTATGGGAAATACATGGGGAAGCTGCTAGTTGCTCTCGCATTTGACGCTAACAATAGTCTATGCCCATTGTGTTTTGCTCCGGTGGCGAGGAGAGCGCATGGAGTTGGGGTTGGTTCCTGTTATGTCTACGGACCTATGTGAATGGCGAGTGCCAACCGTGTGTATTATATCTGATCGACATGCTAGAATCAAGAGTGGGATGTCATTCATTTGGCCTGAGCCTGAAGGGCAGCATCGGTACTGCATTCGCCATCTAGTTAGTAACTTCAACTACAGATTCAAAAATTCAGCACTAAAGAAGAGGTTGAGTGAGATGACGAGTGAACCTTCCAAGAGGAAGTTCAATGCTTTGTATTACCATTTCATCCACGTCAATGATGAGGTCAGAGATTGGATTGAACGAGAGCCTAAAGAACATTGGGCACTTTTGTATGATGGTGGTTATCGCTATGATAACATGACCACTAATATATCAGAAGTGTTCAACAGTGTTTTGAAAGGGCGATGAGCCCTCCCAGTAATTGCTCTTGTGGAAATGACTTTTTATCAACGCAACAAATATTTCATCAATTGCAAGAATGTAGCCGGGGCATATTTTTTTCACAGCGTCTTCTATGGCCACCTAATGTCTCTACTCAACTAGAACGTGCCACCATGAAATCAAGGATACATAGGTGACGCTGTTTGATCAAAACACCGTGGAGTTCCAAGTAGCAACTCCGAGCTGTCAGACTGAATCAGGATACAGAAGGGAGATTCACCATACAGTAACGCTGAATGAATGGAGTTGCACTTGTGGTACATGGCAACTATTTCATCGTCCGTGTTCACATGTGATGGCATGTTGTACCACATCTCGACTCGAGTACGGACAATATGTTGATCCATTATTAAGCCTTGGCATGTACGCAGGTGCGTATGCTCCATTGTTTCACCCCCTTCCCGATTAGTCTCTATGGACAGAGTACATTGGGCCTATATTGGTTGCAGATCATACAAGGTGGAGACATGGTAGAGGACAGCCACGATCAACCCGGCTACATAACAAAATTGACGTCAGAGAGGGCTCATCCAAGAATAAATGTAGCATATGTAGTCAAAGAGGGCACAATAAAAAAACATATCCTAATAGACAGTAGTACTTTTGTAATTAACTTCATAGCTCCATTTCATTCATTTTTTGCTGTAACATACTATAATACGTAGTATTATCAACTGTAATTATATAATAATACATGTAATTTCATTTTTGTGTTGTGATCGATTCGAATGTTGTAATATTTGTAATTTTATTTTTAACACATGGATATTAGTTACTATTTTTAATTTTTCTATAGAGATAGTAAGAACATGAGGAGGACATGCTTCGATTTCGATTGCTCGATATGGTGAGCAGAATCCGGGTCTAGATAAAAGATCATTGTTGCGTCGGTCGGAGGATATTTGGAATGGACCAGTATGTTAATAATAAATGTTTAACCGTAAAATATTATGTCTTAATTATTCAAATAGTTGATTGATTTATTTGATCTCTTTGTGTTACAGGGCGACGACGAGATCAGGGTGAGGCAACACCACCTGTCACGCCTTCACCAATTAGTGCGACCTTATGTCGTACGGGATGGTTTTATTGAAGTGACCCAAGTAGGTCACCTCCAAATTAATAACCCTTTGATTAGTGCTTTGTTAGAGAGGTGGAGGCAGGAGACCCATACATTCCACCAACGTGTTGGTGAGATGACGCCAACACTGTAGGATGTTGCCGTCTTACTGGATCTACGAGTAGATGGTCGAGCTGTCACTGGTACCTCTAGCTATAATTAGAGGAACCTCTGTCATGCTTTATTAGGTGCAGCCCCCCCAGAACAAGCATTAAAGGGCAATGTGATAAGAAGTCAATAGTTGAAGGGACTGTGTGCACAGGACCCCCCAGCGCACGCTAATGAGCAAGTGTTGTTGCAACATAGCAAACGCTACATCATTGACTTGTTCGGCTCCGTGATATTCACCGACAGCACTGGTAGTTGGACATCGCTGATCTACCTTCCATTGCTTGAAACGATGGAGGGGTGTAGTGAGTACAGCTGAGGGTCAGCAGTGCATGCCAACCCGTACAGGCAAATGTGCCAATGTTGCATGAAGGGCCACAGCCAAATCGGCGAGTATGTTTTATTGCTCCAGGTATGGACCGCCAATGATATTCATGTTTAATTCTTTAATATGCTAAATCCCTAATTTCTACGTGTCATCACTTGTGTAGTTGTGGTCGTGGGAGCATTTACATATCAATCGACCATTTATATCTACACCCCCCCCCCCCCCCCCCCCCCCCCCCCCGGCGTCCAATTCCAACTACAGTCAATGATCCGTTGCCGCCTTTGGGATCTCAGTAAGAGAAAATATTTTCTACATCTTGATTTAATGTATATGTAATATTATATATGTATTGAAATAATTCACTTTGTATTTGATCAGCTGAATTGCTGCCTCGGCAAGAATCTGAGGCAATGCTAGTCCTTCTACAGGGACCAACTTGATGTCCAAGAGCCACATTAGGTATATACATAAAAATAGACATATTTCTTTGTCTTTAATATTTAATGTAATAACTAAGTTATTTTATATGTGCTTAGGTTGATTGAACGCCTTACAGGCAACTCTAGTTAAACTCCTTGCCCGCGATTTGTGTCGAGGGTCGTCATATCTGGCGATATGAGGGACCAATGATATGCTTTGGCATTGTAGAGCTACATTGCCCTGTCAAAGTATTGCGTTAGTTTGGATTGATGCAGCATATCCCAGATCATATCGACACTCTCGACTCCTTACACAATATATCTCGTTCAGGCAGGTCTGACGAGAACTGGGATCTCTATCATTCGAACTGGATCACAGTGTGGAACTCACTGATGGATCGTATCGCCAACGTGCATCATCCTCCTATATCTGCCTACAGAGTACATGTAATGGTACTCCTTTATCACTAGGCGTCTCATAGTACGACGTGAAGTGCATGTTCCGCACCGTCCCTGGCTTCGTTATGAGCCAATTATGTTTAATTAACATTTAAAAGTACTATGTGCTAGCTTGATCTTCTTGAAAAGCATGCTAAAAGGGCAGCTCAGGTGCTACGTAACATTGTTGGCCACACCGTAGAGTCTGTCTCCAGAGAATGGCTGACTAGTTGCAGTAGCGTAATAGATGCTGTCGGTGAAGGACAACAATTTAATCAGCTTATGCAAGAAGAAGGGATTGACTGCCGTTCTTTATGGCTGCGGAAGGAAGTAGACGTGAACTTCCTCCACGACACAGTTTTGCGGTTTACACGGAGTTCTCACCCTCATGGCATTGTGGTGAACCTAGTTGTAGATTTGCGTCTAGTTTTATACCATAATTTACATTACTTAATTTTATGTACTTTTCACATTATAATGTATTTTTTCCTTTTTCATTATCCTGTACATTAAATGATGTTACTTTGGTAAATTTTTTTTTCTGCTACACCACTTTGCTATTTTTTGTCAATTGTGTTAGGGCTAGAGCTGACGTAGGTATTGGGGTGGGGGATTCACAGGTGGGGTTAGGGCGTAGGTGTCAGGGTAGGGGGGTCGGGGTTGGGGAAGGTGTCATGGCCATACGCCATTGCAAACGGCATATGAAAGGCCACCGTTGGCCGTATGCCTTTTTAAATGATGTACGTTAAAGACGTTACAGTAAACCGTGCCATTTTAATAAATATTTTATAAACCGTGTTATTTTAGTATTTTTTTTGAAACCGTACCATTGGAGTAAAAAAAGTCTCGTATCACTTCGGCGACGGTGAAGTGACTTGACAAGAAGTTCGACGGAGAGAGGGAGAAGTAAAAGGTGGGAAAGGAGAATATCTAAAACAGAAAAAAGGAAACGGTGAAGAGAGAGAAAACGGAGATGAAGTTTGGAGAAGCATCAGAAGAGTTCGATCTTCTTTTCTCTTCTATGCGAGGTAAATGCTTCATGCAATTTCCTAAATTTCTAAACCTTTTTCGTTTCTGTGCGTCCCTTTACCTGCATTTGGACTAATAATCTCGTGATATTGCTGCGTATTGTATTCAAATCGCGTTGACGTGTATAAATCATCATGATTTTGCGGTTGCATTGGTTTGAATCATTCTATTGGAGGTTGCTATAAAAGAAACCATTCTATTTGATGTGAATCTTGTGGGATTTTAAGCAATAATCTTAGGGTTTTGGGGATTGATTATTTAGGGCTAGTTTATGGCTCCTTTTGACGTCTGCATTAGGTCTTTAGATTGTTCTGAAATCTTTATTTTAGGGCTTGTTGAATTAAAAAGTATTCTTGATGCCCACAAAGGAGTTTCCATTGTCAAACCATTTGGAAATGGATGGACTAGCTCCCTTTGTTTATATATGTTGGTAATCTTTTTTCATTCACAGCGATGTGGGATGTATCGATCCACCACACTTCCAATCTCATGTCCACGCGAGTTAGCTTTTTACTGGATGCTATTTTGGGATGAACACTGCAATTCCAGTGTCACCATCTACACTTTAAGGACTGGCTCTGCACTAGATATCTAGTCCCCAACGAACATTGCAATTCTAACGTCACCACCTCGCAATGGACATGGCTTTGCACTAGAGTGTTTTCTAGTCCCAAGTGAAACACTGCAATACAGGCATCACTATTTGAGACCCTTGGCATGGGCCTAAATAATTTTTAGTGGCAATCAATTTATGACATGTCACACGCCGGCCCCTCATAAGACCGCCTGGTGACGTCGGCCCCCCGCATGACCAGTGCATGGGATCGATCCCACATAAGACCATTAACCCACGACGCAAGATCGATGGCTCTTATACCAATGATACACATCAAAAGAGGTTCCACCTATAAACCAATTAGTAATGGGTGGAGTAACTCCCTTTGTATATACATATACGTATTGATATTCCTTTCTCATTACCACTGATGTGGAATGTATGAATTGTTTCTAAGCTTTGATTTTATACTTATTTGGACACTAAGAAAAGCAATGTGCTTATTGTTTGTTAGTGTGCCGGAGGTCTGATTTTTGAGTGATTATGATGTGCTTTAGACAGGAATGTTGTTATAATTGTTGGAAGCAACTAATGCTTTGGTTCAGTGGTTAAAACTACCACAGTGTTTAGGGCAGAGGATAAAAGGCCTCAAATCAATAGCCTTGATTACACACCAAAGAATAGGGTGATGAATGCTGAAATTGTGGAGGAAATTCTGATATAATGTGATTTATAATAGTTACTTTCAGTTGAGTTATTGGTGGTGTGATTTTTGAGTTTTTTAGCCAGTAAAGAGATGAGATTTCTCCTTCTAAAGCCTACCAAGTGTTGATGAATGGTGGTGGCTATTTACCTCTAACTCTATGCGAATTTCATTAGCTATTATGTGATGACGGTTGTTGTTACTGGTTATGTTAACAGTGGGATACATGGTTGGATATGGTGAAAAGAAAAGTGTTTCCAATTATGCTTATTGGTTGGTGAGTTCTTTTCTTCTTGTATTGTTGGCTATATTCCTTATACTATACAATGACATGTACGAGTATGAAGACCATGACTAAAAGAACAGTGTTTGTTTTTGTGACAGTGGGAAGTGTTCTACTTCTTGGGAAGATCAAAGTGATGGTTGATAGCCTAGTTTTGTTATTGTTGATGTCATTTCTTTAGGTTCACTTAATTTATATGGTTTGATGCCCTCTTTAGCATCAGGTTGAGCAATTAAACTGTCTTCAAATACGAACACAAGCTGTAGGATCACTAAAAAGGGGAAAAGATTATATTATACAACGGAGAAAATGAGAACAAAGTAATGCACAACTTGGGACACACCGAGTTCCCAACCACAACAACAACAACAACAGTCCCAGTGCCTCAAGGGCTCCCGCATATGCGGAGTCCGCATGAACCTATTTATGGAAAAAATTATGTACCGACTTCTACTGTACATGGTTTTCATGTGTAGTGATGCACTGGTACTTCTACACCCATCCACAGTGAAAACTTGAAGTTTGATAATTGTAGAGTGATAGTGTTGGTAGTAAATCTTCATCTGAGAAGGGTATTTGAAAATGATTAATTTATCATGCAGTGTTGTGTGTGCTAATGAGTTAATGATTGGTTGATGGTCAGTACAATCTCTTTCTTACCAATGAGGCAATGATCATGTATACTGCTGGTTTCGAGCCTTAAAAACAGAAGCTACAAATAGCTCTCTTTTTATGAGAAACTGATTTTTGGAAAGACGATTTCTCCTGGAAGAAATGAAGTGAGGACAAACAAACTCCTAGTGTTTATGGTGGACTGAGTTGAAAGTCTGTTCCCATTGTTCCTGTTATCAGGATCATTCCCGGAGTTGGTAAATGGACACTTTTATAGATCATTTTCTTGGATATCGTCATATGTCTATTTTCTTATCTATGCTCTTACCTAGCTAGAGTGATTTGGTATATGTTATCTGCATAGTGGAAGTATGTACCTTGCCTCCTTAATAACTCCATTTCAAGGGATCATGACTTTAGTATCCCAATTTTAAGGCTTAATTTGGAATGCATGAAATATAGTTATGATTAGAATTTTGTCTTTTGCTGATCTGTCCAGTACTCTCAGGCAATATTGATAATTTATTGCAGGCAAAATCCAGCCGGAGATGAGTTGGCACAATGAGATGTCCGACTGGAAGACTTTTGGGCAAACTTTGCAATATGACAGAGTGACTCAGTTAAGCAATGTCTAGACCGTGATTTCTATGTGCAGAGCTTCTTTTGCTTCATTCTTTTTAGTGACCAGAACCCAGGATTTTGACTCCAGAGGCACACCTGCTTGCTTACCAAAAATAGAAGAGCTCCCTGGAGGTGGATTTTGGAAAGGACCAGAGCAGGCACTGACAATTGGCTGACTGCTCATATTTTCCTCGTTCCTGAAGAAAATCTGTATGTATATTTTCCTGTTGTCGTTTTGCTTCTCTTTCTCATTGTGAGTTCCAAGTTTTGATGGAAATGTGGTGGGGCATTAAGTGCTAAAGGAAGTTAGGAAGGGGAAGAAAAAGGACAAATGGGATCAGAAAATAACTCACCATCTCCCAGTGGGAAGAGAAGTAGAGATACTGAAGATGAAGTTTATGTTGACAATCTTCATTCCCATAAGCGTTATCTCAGTGAGGTAACCCTCTGCTCTCTCCTCGCTTGTGTGTCTGGATAATTTATTACTTTTCTTTTTGCAATTGGTTTTTCAAGGGAATAGAAGTTGCTTTTAGCCTTATATTTACAAAAATTGAGTCCATTAATCTTTTGTACCTCTTTGACAGTTTTTGACATGGAAATATATTTAGTCATATTTTAATGAATAAAATAACTACAGAATACAATATATTCGGCAAGAAAGAAAATACAGCACATATGCATTCTAAAGGCCTAAAATTATTGTTACGTAATTATCAATTGTGTAATGGCTTGCTCAAAACTCGTGTAATGGCCTCCATTTCATTCCATTTCTTTTGGTCCTACTTTCACCTACACTTCTTGGTTAATGATTCAAAAAATCACCTTTTAATTATATCTTAAGTTGAAGTTTTCAGTTAATGTTGGGAGTTTGCTCAGATGATGGCATCGAGCTTGAATGGGTTAACTGTGGGAGATCCTGTTCCTGAAACTAGCATGGATTCTCCGGCAAGGTCCGATGGCATGTCTTGTTTGAGGTGAAGTGATCTTTTGGCTTATTTATATTCTTCCCTTTGTATGTCGTTTTCTTTATGATTTTTAAATGAATTGCTTGCCCTAGTTGCCTTTTCTTGATAGCAGATGGGAGCTTTGATTAGATTAGTTATTTGTGAATGCTATGAGATTCTCAATTTTCCCCATCTGTTGTGTTTATTCTAGCTTTGCCTTAGTTATTCTTTTTAACTGGAAAAAAAGTATTAGTAAGAGATAAGCGACATCTAATGTTACCAAGAGTGACAAAAAGCAAAAGTACAAAAGTCAGAAGCTAGTAGCACAAGGCCCTTCAGTCTCTGACCTTTCAATCAAGGTTGTTCAGTCAAGCCGCCTAAAAGCTTTTCGTCCCAAGAGATCCTAGACAAACTACCTATTCCCATAAGGAACTCACCGCTATGTGTTGGTCTAAACATCCTTGACTTTTCTCTAGTCTATTGCTCTGGACAAGTGCAATCTGAGCAGCAAGGAATGGAATTTTGACATCTTTGCCCTTTCTTATTCCATGGAGTTGGGTCAAAATGACACTTCCAGTAGTCCATGGAGACAGCCATATTTGTTGAAAAAGTGAAAAAAAGGCTGCAACATAACTCGTGCAATAACCAAGGATATGGCCTTTTAATTCCTAATCTCAGCTGGTGATGCCTGTTGACCTTGTGGTTTCGAACTAGCTATGTTGATGTTTTCATTCAGGATTAGCCACATGTTTGTTATGCGGATGGATTAATTCATCTGTGTTCTTAAGGACCTCCAAATGCAGCATAACATAATGTTCATTGAGTTCCGATCAAAAAACAAAATTCATCAAGGAATGTTCCATAGTTCAGATAATTCGACTATGTTCTTAAGGAACTCAAATTGTTGTATAAGATAATGTTCATTGAGTTCCAATAAAAAAAAAAAAAAATTCATTCAGGAATGTTCCATAGTTTTTTCTCAGCTTGCAATGTTTGAATGAAATGTACCTGCTCAAGTACGTTTCTAGTGGGATTATAACCTTTTTATAAGGTTCTGTTGAGTTTAACTAAGATACCTATTGTTGATATACTAAATGAGGTGGTGTGGTGGTTGTGTTCTTGCGGACTGTTTGCAGGCCTTGGCTTTTTACTACTTCTTATCTAACATCATATCCTGTTTGGCACATGAAATTAGAACTTGAAATTGAAGATTGAAACTGGAACTGGGTCTAGAAATCCAGTTTTGTTGTTTGGTTTCCATGTTGGAAATCGAATTATAGTTCCACTGTCAAATTCCATGGAATTGGATTATGACTAAAAATTATACATTACAATTCTTTGGAGTGGTTGACTTGTAATTCCATAGTAACCCTGTTGATTTGAAAACCAAAATGATCCCACTTAACCAACCTAAACCCGAGACAACTTGAAACCGAAGACTTGACGCGACCTAAATTTGACTCAAAACTCGAAATTACCCAAATTGAGTGACTTGTACTTAAAATGACATGATTCGATTACCTCAAAATTTGAAGTGACCCAAAACCCGAAATTGCTCGAGTCAAGAAATGTAACTATCCAACTTGAATTTGACATAATCAAGATGTCTCCAAAGTCGAAATGACCCAACCTAATTGACCCAAATCTAATAAGAACCAAACCTAAAATGACCGAACCCGGCTACCTCTTGGCTTAAAATTGACGCGACCTGAGATAATTCGAAATTCGAAATTTGAAATGATGCAACCTAATTTACCCTAAACCAAGATGGCTTGAGCTCAAAATGACTTGAATCAACTCAAACCAGACCCTTTCTAACTTTAGTCTCGAAAAGACACAACACACTAATTGAAAATCTAATAAGACTTATACACAAAATGATTCAATGCCACAAAAACTCAACTCAATTTGACCTGAAACTCAGGATAACTTGAACTCAAAGTGACTGGGCCCTAGGAAAACCCAACCGTAGCTGATACAACAACAACAACAACAACAAACCTAATGCTTCAAGGGCTTCCACATAAGCAGGGTTTGGGGGAATCGACGTACGCAGCCTTCCCCCTTTAGGGTGCTACCCTAAAGGGAAGCTGTGTTCAAGGACCCCAACCTTAGAAGCATAACATCATGGAAGCATGAGAGCATCAAAGCATAAGAGCAAATCATAGCACAAGGCAAGCATTATGAAAGCAAAACTCAATGGAATGTAACTACAAGGCAAATAATAGGCAAGTAGGCAAATAAGTAGATAAGTGCACCAAAGAGGAAGTCATATATGCCTAGAAACACTAGTATTAGCAAGAATATGCTCCTTTATTCTAAGCCGCTACATCAGCTACCCCTATGCTAGCCCTCTACCGAGCTCTATCTAAGGTCATCTCCTCCCGTAGGTTTAGGTGGCTGAGGTCTTGGCGGATCATCTCCTGCCATCTCTTCTTTGGCCTATCTCTCCCTCTCCTGCCTAGCATAGTATGGGGGCTGTTCGCATCTCCTGACTGGAGCAGTGGTCAATCTTCTCTTAACATGTCCAAACCACCTCAAACGTTGCTCCCTTAATTTTTCCCCGATCAAGGCCTCGCCCAGTTTGCCTCTTATGACGTCATTCCTGATCCTATCCTTCCTTGTGTGTCCACACATCCGCCGCAGCATCCTCATCTCAGCCACGTTCATATTCTGTGTATGATGTTGTTTTATTGGCCAACACTCCGCACCATATGACATAGCTGGTTTCACTACTGTCTTATAGTATTTTCCCTTTAGTTTTAACGGGAACTTTCTATCGTAAAGTACTGCGGAGGCCATCCTCCATTTATGCCAACCTACTTTAATCCGGTTGTTGACATCCTCGTCAACTTTGCTGTTCTGCTGTACCGTGGAACCTAAATGTCTGAAACACTCCTTTCTCGGTATGGTCTTTGATCCAATCTTGACGTCTTCTATGCTATGCGTGGTGGAGGTACCGAACTTGAGTTTCATGTACTCGGTTTTGGATCTACTGAGTCGCGAGCCCTTCGATTCCAATGCCGTTCTCCACAATTCTAGCTTCTCATTTACCTCTTCTCGAGACTCCCCCACCAAAACTATGTCATCTGCAACATGTGTGCCTAGTGAGCTCATCCATAACTAGAATGAACAGAAAAGGATTCAAGGCGGATCCTTGGTATACCCATCTGTTATGGGGAAAGCATCTATCTCCCCTTCTATTGTACGCGCATTAGTTTGTGCATCCTCATACATGTCTCTAATGGATGTAAATAGCAAATAACTTGGTTAATAATCTAAATTTGCATTTTGGAATGTGAGGAGGTTGAAATTTCTTAAAGTCGTTTTTGGAATCATTGTGACTACTGAATCAAAGAGAAGTCATTATGTAACATAATTGTCTTTTGAAAACGGATTTGACCTAGCTCTTCTTGATATCTGCGATGTATAAAGTACTTTAACTGAAACCCTACTTTCGTGAAACTGTGATCGCGAATGTGAGAACCACGAGGTGATTGCTACATAAAGAGTACATTGGCTAAGAGTCGATGGTTAACTGGATTGGGAACCTTGTCATTGTCTTAATCTTGATGAATAATGTCAGCGAGAATGTTCTGTATGTTAGTGTCTTTATTACCTTTTCTGCCTGTTTTCCGTTTCTTCACTTTTCTTTTCCTGTTTCTTTTATAGTCTTTTTCTGTGTGTCTTAGAGCCATGCTAATAAGAGGTCGTTACATATGGCTGTAATGGATTTTGCGGGTGATTAGATATTACACAATGATAGTTTTACTGAGTTGTGAACATGCTTATATGTAAAAACTATCAAAAAGGTATCAAAACTAATCGTTGTAAGACTTCTCATTTAGATATTTTGAAGCATAATTCAATTCGCCAAAAAGAAACCATCCCATTGTGTAACCGTGACGCCCCGCTTTTTTGATGCTGCGGCTGTGAACTACATTTTGATTCTAAAGTCGAGCTCCTCGACTAGGAACATATCTGATTTGTTTCAGCATTGTCTATTTCTATACAACTTTTCTCATCCCCCCATCCCTTGCAGAGATGAGATCTCCTTGCAATACTCGCCAATGTCCGAAGACTTAGATGATGCACGATACTGTGAAACTCCTATGAGTGCGTGTTCCTCTCAATCCGAAAGCCGACCCACGAGCCCTGTCTCCCCCTACCATTACAAACCTGTATCTGCTATTTCCTCTAGTCCGCCCTACACGTCACAACCTTCAAGTACTTGCACAGTCCTCCCCTGCCCTTCTTCGCAGCCTCGCCAACGAGGGTCAGATACTGCCGACGGCCGGTTCCCTTCTTCACCAAGTGATGTATGCCACTCAGGTGACTTAAGAAGGGCTGCGTTGTTGAGATCTGTACAGATGAGAGCGCAGCCTCCAGGCCCATCAGCCTTTGATATGGTTCAGGAGCAGATGTCGAGCATTGAAGGTGAAGCGCGGCCCTGTTCATGTATGAAATCATTGAACGGCGAACGAGAGTACCAGATTGATGTTTGTTCTGAAATGGGTGTGTCGGAATCTGAATTTGATGAGGGAAGGCCTTCCATGGTGGCAGATAGAGGAAAAGCAGATGGATCTGGGGAGTAGATGCCATGAGGGAAATATCCAGAGTATGTCACTGACCAGAACTAAAATTTTGTCTATCAACCCTTCAAGTTAAAGGTTGTGTGTTTAAAGATCATCACCCTCCTTCCCTAACTGTCGGTTACCCACTTTAGGGAAAAGATGTACTCCTTATAAATGTAAAAAAAAAGTCTCTGACTAGGACTCGTGTGTGTGGGAGGGATTAGTATTGCTTGATTATGTGTTCACCTTGCTTAGTGCTTGGGCTGTTAAACGAAAGCATCCGATAAAATTCTCGTTCTCAAATTAGATTAAAGCTTATTCATGTTTGTTTTGAGGGCTCAATAATCCAAGGAGTTGAGATGAGCTGAGCTACCTAACGGGATGAGTTCAAAAAAGGATGCTGAGCTTAAAGTTCGCATATAGCTCATCAAGGATCCCAAACTCGTTTATATTATACCAGGCAGCGTTTGTATTACGTATAGATGAAAAAGTGGAGGACGTGATAATCTCTTCACTCACTTGAACAGGCGGGGTTATGATTTTTTGAACTTATTTATTGTACCTCCAAGTGGACTTTATGTATTTATCCTCTCTACTAATGTCAAGCCTTGTTCGGCAGTTTGTAATTATTGGCGACGGTTGATTGGTTTTTTCTCTTTCGCTGTCATTGTTCCAATCCAATGGTGATTTTCTTGATGTGATTGAGATAGGCTTCATACTTTGCCCATTTGAAGACTTAGGCTCCGTTTGTTTAGGAGGAAAAATAGATTCCAAGAATTAGTTTTTCTTTGAAAAAGATAACAAGGAAAATTCAATTTTGATTGAGGTTTTATGTTTGTTTTAAAGGAAAAATTGACCCCGTATTATGCTTTTTTTTTTTTTTTTTTTTTTGGTTTCAAAGAAACATTTTTTACTAATCGTCGTACAATTTATTATAGGATAATATAAGTAGTAATACAACTTATATTAGAAGTAACAGAAAAATAAAATTAAGTATCAAAGCTATATAAAATAGAAAAATTATCTATTAGGCATTTTAAAATTAGAGCATTTATTACCTAAGTACTCTATTATTTTAATATATACAATGAGTTACATTGACATATGAAATTTTATGATTTAGGTATATTCTATGTTAGAATTTGATGAATTCTCATTAAAACTTGTAAACTTCGATGCACTAGGGTGATGAAGTTTTTAAATTTGAGGGTACATTGTTGTATATTATTAAAACATCATAATATATATATAAAATAAATGCTCAATTCTTAGGGTACTAAATGATAACTTTTCTATATAATGTAATATAGCTATTGAAAATGATAAAATTTTTTTGTTGAAACAATGACAAAGTAGCATCTGACCTTTTTTTGATTATTTGGTACAATTTTTATTCGTTGTTATGACGTTAAAGGTTTGTATTCTAATGCAGTTCATTTCAGTTCGATTAAGAGTTGTGCAATGATTACCATGAACATTTTGTCTTCACTTGGAATCACGACTTTCCTCATTTTAAAGGGAAGTTATTTCCCTTCTAATGGTGGAAAACCTTTTCCGGCAGAAAGCATTTTCCATGGATGAATACACAACAAATAAGGGAAAAGTAGAAAACATATTCTTATAGTCTACTTTTCCGTCCAAACAAATGGGGCTTTAATGGTGTTCAACTTTGGATGTCAACACGGAAAATGGTGCTTCCCTTTGTTGATCGCTTGATGATTTTTTGTATATTACTCGTTGTCATATGAAGTTAGTTAATTTTTTTTTATAAATCAGCGAGAACTTTATTTATCAAAAAGAGAAACATACAAGAATAAAAGGGGCATACTCTAGGAAACGGTCGAAGCCTACAAAGAATTCACAAAAGAAAGCTGGACGAGCTGAAAAGCAAACAAGGCAAAAAGCCAAAACAACATGAAAGAAATACTACACTAAGTGTCAATCTCCCACTCCTAAAGAAGATTAGCATGACGATGACAATCACGGAGAGAAGGAGCTGCAATAAGGTGACTCCAAACAATACTTGTAATCTCCTCAATCATTGCAATAGCAGGTCTGGACTGGTGTCTTTGAATCCTCAAGTTCTGCTCGTACCAGAAGATATATATTGTTGTCGAGAGATAGAGGAAAGCAATCGAGTGATCAACTTCACGCCCCCTGAGATGTGTAGAGGCCCAAGCTAAGAGCTCACGCCATGGGTGCGTGGGCCAAGCAATCAGCATGCGCGAAGCAACTCTACCCCAAACAGATGTTGAGAAAGAACACGTAAAGAAGAGGTGGTTGTAAAACTCATTAGTAGTTAAGAATTCTTAATCTATTTAAAAAAACAATCGAATTAATTTCTTATTAAAATTCCTTAGCTTATATAACACGAATATAACATAATATACACTTGGGATCCAATTTGACCGAGTCCTATGTACTAACGAGACCCTCAAACACTTCTCAACGACGACGTCAAAAATCAAAGTATAAAGGGAGATTGACTTCATCTCTACCAATTAGTGCATTCCCCACCAAAGTTTTTTCCCCATTTGTACCAACTTGAAATTATTATTAGATATTTTTATCATTTAGGCTCTAGTTCGAACACGTGAGGAAAAAAAAAAAAGTAGTTTTCATGTTTTAAATATAAGAAAGATATGAGACAAAATAAAAGAAAATTTTAAAAATTATATCAACCTGAGGAGAACTATTTTTTTATGAAAAGGGCTAAAAAATTGGAGGAAAAAAAAGAATCTTGGTTTAAATGATGCCATCCCAATAAGCATTAGATTTCATCTTAACTTCATGTTTCATCAACGAAGTCCACTTTGCAAAATCAAAAAAGGTCATTGAATATATTTTAGTATGTTTAGTTTATAGAATAAGTATAAATTAAATAAACTATTCATCATTTATGCACCTAAGATTTAAGAAATTATTACCTAAATATCATTACATTTTAATATATTAATGAGATATCCCGAAGTTTAAAAAACTTTTTACTTATGTACCCTTTGTTGGAATTTGAGCATCTAACCAATTTTTATCATGAAATGTTGATATGGTAAATGGTTATGGTAATATTTATGATCCATGTTATTGTTTTTAGCAAGAACTCGGGATTATGAAAAAGATATCATTAGATTTTGACGAAGAGTACCTATATTCTTGATACCATGTTTTATAGTTTTCCATCAACATTTTTAGTGAAAAATCATCAAATTTTGATGAAGGATACCTATAAATCTTGTTTTACAGGAGCATTTTGCAATGCAAATCAACCTTTTGGTAGAATATACATGATTGATGGAAATTTGAACTTCGAGATATTTGAGTGATAAAATTTTTAAACATCGGGGCCCCTTATTGTATATATATTGCAACGTCCTATACCTAGTTGATAAAAGATTAAATTTAGGTAACCTAGATAATAATTTCTCAATGAAACATTGTCAAGACAATTCACAAGAACATTTCACACGAACAAAATGATAAAAGGAAATGAGCATTCCATACACCACACAAAAAGGCACACGAAATTGGCACAAGTGACGCCATCACAATTGAAAAATAAATATATAATTAACTCAAGAGAATCATGTAGAAGGCTGTAGCTTAGATGGTAATGGATTTTGCAAAGCATGTGCGTGGGGGGAGTTTAAATCCCACTTATGTCATTTCCGTGCCTTTATTTTTTGTGGTTTATAGCATTTTTCAAAGGAATATAGCTTATTAGGTCAAACAATAGGTTTTTTTTTTTTTTTCCATTTTATATTCTTCCAACCAATCAAAGAAAAAAAATTTAATCTTGAAAACTTACTTTTTTTTTTTTTTTTTTTCCTTTTTTCCCTTAACTTTCAAACAAGAAAAAAAAAAATCATTTTTTTATTTTTTTTTTCTTTCAACTTTTTTTGTTAAATATTTGATTTTCCTCCAAATTTATTTAACTCCAAATGGAGTTAATAGTAATGCAAAATATAAATAATTGTGTCATTTCTATTTCTATGCCTTTATTTTTTGTGGTTTATAGCATTTTTTAAAGGAAATATAGGTTATTAGGTTAAATAATAGGTGTTCCCCCCCTCCTTTTCCCCTTAACTTTCAAACAAGAAAAAAAAAAAAATCATTTTTTTTAATTTTTTTTTCTTTCAACTTTTGTTGTTAAATATTTGATTTTCCTCCAAATGTATTTAATTCCAAATGGAGTTATAATAATGCAAAATATAAATAATTTTGTCAGTACTTAGATGTTGAAGAAATATGAGAAGCATCCAAACGCAAACTTTTTCTTTGATTCATGCCACTAAATTACTTTGAGCCAATATCGTCTTTTTAATTTTTTTGGTTTTTTGAAAATTAAAATTATAGCTTGCAAACAATTTTTCTTAATTTAAATTTTTTCCTGATTGAGTGAAAATTAAAGACTAAAAATCAAAATGAAACAATTATTTTCAAAAACAGCTTTTCTAATTAAAACGAAAAATTATGAACAAAAAGTTTGAGGGTTTTTTATTTTTTAATTGAAAACTGCCTAAATTTTAGGTGCAATTTCAAGCAATCCAATAAAATTTTCTAATTTCTCAATTTGACACCTGAACTTTTTAAAAATTTTCAACATGACACTTTAAACACACTAATGACATTCGCTAGTTTTTTTTTTTTTGACATGGCATTCTAAAAAAAGGAAAATAATTAAGAAACGAGTGTTTTTCCATGCGATGCATGGAGGTGTTTATATTTTTTAATTTTCTATATTATTACATTACAATTGTATTATGCATAAACATTAGTGCATGCAATAAATTACGATAGATTTTGAAATTTATAATTTTCACACATTAAGATTAAATACATACATTAATTAATAGCAATTCTTGATTGACAGTTGAGTATCGACACCGAAAAAGATTTGACTTCTCCCTCTTAACCACTTTTAGTTATCTTTCATGTTCATGAGTTTATCTGTTGTGGTAGATAGAAAATCAAAATCTTATTTATAGATAAGAAAGGGATGACTTCTATCAAAACACCAATAGACGTGTTCTTTAATTAATCTACACGTCTTTTTATTAATAGACATGTTTCTTCATTAATAGATATGTCTCTTCAGTAAAAAATGTATCTCTTTATTAAAAACAATATCAAGAAACATACTTCTGTATTAAAAGACATGTTTTTTCATCAAAACATATATCTTTTCGTTAATGGGTGTTTTTTTTTTTTTTTTTTGAAAAATTCACTTTGTAATGAAATGGATTAAAATTTTAGGATTATTAAAATGGACAATTTTAGGAGGATTTATGGAGAGTGAGGGTTTTGTAATAATATAACAGATACATTTGAAATTTCATTTAGAATAACTTTAAAATATTTTAAATATATTTAAAAAACTTTGTCCATATTTTAAAAATACTTTAAATATTTAGAAAAATAATTTACATATTTTATAAAATATATTTTTTAAAATGTCATGTCATAAAAAGAAAAAAAAAACTAAAAAAATATTAACGTCGTCGCATTAAAATATAACATCAAAAATTTTTGCAAAGTTCATGTATGACATTGAGAAATTGTTAAATTCATTTGGGCTTTTTAAATGCAGAGCTAAATTTTAGGTAACTTTTAGTAAGAAAATCCAAAAATAAGACCAAACAAGCCTTTTGGAGTGTGGATGTCACCGTGAGATGAGCAAGTGGCTTTCTCCAAATCAAACCCCATCTTCCTTGTGGGTTCCTCAAGGACCTTCAAAGACATCACGCACAGACTACCAAAATACCACTATAAAGTCTTGATAGTGTAAGTGACCTTTAAATGCGTACAAATTCTATTGGTTGATATTACAATAAGTCAATAACCGCAATTCATATTCTTCTCTAAAATGGTGCCATTAAAATTTTGTTTAGGCAACCCACCATTTTGCTCTGCTTTTCCTCGTATTTAGTGGTTCACTAACTGAAAAAAGGCAACATATGTGAAATTGGTTTGAATTAGTGGAGTAAGTTGACACGTTAGCTGCATATATAAATTTAAATGAAAATTTTTTTAAATTAAACTAACATAAAATGGTATACCTACCACCTTGATGCAGCCTGATAATTGGCGGATGGGGCTTGGCGGCTTGATAGCTTGGCGTGATCCTGGGCGAGGCGAGCTACGGATAAATGCGGCTAGAGATGCGTGATTAGAGATATGGCTTGAGAAGTTTGTCATCTTTTATGATACTTAGTTAGTAGGTTATAGATAATTAATTATTAATATTTATTTGTGCTTATTTTTAAATTTTTTATTAATTTTTTTATCTTTTAAGTCTTTTAGATGAAGTAAGTCTTCTCCTCTATTTAAACAAGAGGAAGACTAAGATTAATTTATCATTCATATATTTTTCATATTTAATTCCAAGAATTTCTATGATTTTCTTTCTTTCTCGGGTTGTCATAAATTGAGGGCCTTTTTCCCCCCTTGTTTTATTATTTTCGTAATAGAATTAAAGGGAAGGCCATTGAACCCTCCTATTCCCAAATTTTCCCACTTTGTGTGCTGCATCACACCTTAAAAATACATATGTCGTGGTACATTTTGAATTTTTTGTTTGGTTAAAAGTGGAGGTTAGTGTTGAGCTACAGTCCTAGTATGAACCTTTTTTGGATTTCCCTATATCTATCTATCTATCTATCTATCTATATATATATATATATATTGTTATAGAGCTCTTGCTTTGAGCATGAAAAGGAGAGATAGTGAGAGTGGGAAAGACTACTCATAAAACCTCCATTTTCAGATATATTCTCTAGCTCCACCTGTGCGGAAATAAACAATTCTCCCGGATCACAATCAAATCAAATACCACGACAATAACGAGAAATAAATGGACTAAAAGAGAAACGAAACAATAAACACAATGATTTACGTGGAAATCCCTTTACCATCGAAAGGGGAGAAAACCACAGGCGAAGATCGGAGCTTTTATTATTGAATCAAAAGAAGAAGAATTATAATATTCTCTCTAACTCTCAATTTTTATTGGCGGCGCCTCTAGGAATACCTCACGTTTATTTTTGGATTTGGATACCTAATGACGTACCCTACGTCCGTATTTATAGCCGCACAGGAAACGCATTTCCCGAACGATCGGCCTGCTCTCTGGTGGCGTCCTTCTTTTTACATAACGTTCCCGATCGATCGACCTCCACCTCGATCGATCGAACTCCTCACGGCCTTCTCCTTAATATGGCAAGTAATTTTGAGACATTTTCCTAACAAATCTCCACCTTGGCTCAAAATTAACATCAACAATAAAACAACTCCACCTTCTCCACAAACGCCCCCTCAACCGGGGCTAACATACATCATACTGAAAGACCCACCAAATTCGAGCAATGCTCGAACTTGCTTCCTGGTGGAACCTTCGTGAACATGTCAGCTGGATTGTCTTTAGTCCCAATCTTCCTCAACTCCACCTTCCGCTCGTCAATCAGATCTCTAATAAAGTGATGCTTCGCATCTATATGCTTCGTTCGGTCGTGATGTGACATCTGATCTTTCGCTAGGTGAATGGCGGACTGACTATCACAGTATACTCTAACTGTCCCCTGCTCGACACTGATTTCACTGATCAAACCTCTCAACCAGACAGCTTCTTTGAATGCTTCTGTAACTGCCATATACTCGGCCTCGATAGTAGACTATGCTATAATAGGCTGTAAACACGCTCTCCAACTGATAGCTGTGTCACCTAAACAAAACAGATACCCTGAAGTGGACTTCCGCTTATCAAGGTCTCCACCATAATCAGAATCTACATACCCAACCAAACAACACTTACTTTTCCCATATTCCAAACACAAATAAGAGGTTCCA
Organism: Simmondsia chinensis; assembly: GCA_018398585.1. Classification (NCBI taxonomy): domain Eukaryota; kingdom Viridiplantae; phylum Streptophyta; class Magnoliopsida; order Caryophyllales; family Simmondsiaceae; genus Simmondsia; species Simmondsia chinensis. Next base: position 12,356,881 of record JAGTTD010000017.1, on the reverse strand, counting down.
CGAAGATACCTGAGAATCCACTTCACTACATGCCAATGTTCTTTACCCGGATTCGCCATGTACCTACTAACTCTGCTCACTGCAAAAGTAATATCTGGACGTGTGCAAACCATCGCATACACAATACTGCCCACTGCACTAGAATAGGGAATCTGAGACATGTACCTGACATCCTCCTCAGTCTGAGGCGAATCTAATGCCGAGAGTCTGAAGTGAGCTGCTAAGGGCGTGCTAACTGGGTTAGCATCCTTCATATGAAACCTGTCTAACACCTTCTCAATATACTTCTCCTGAGACAAGTATAATTTTTCGGCTTCTCGGTCTCTATGAATTTCCATGCCTAATATCTTCTTAGCTGCTCCAAGATCCTTCATCTCAAATTCACTCTTCAACATAGATTTCCAGTCATCAACATCTTTCATATCTCGTGCTGTAATCAACATATCATCAACATACAAAAGCAAATAAACAAAGCCTGAATCAGTCTTTCTGAAGTACACACAACTGTCATACTTACTTCTGATGTACTCATGACTTGTCATGAACTGATCAAATCTCCTATACCACTGTCTAGAAGATTGCTTCAAACCATATAAAGACCTTTTTAGCAAACACACATGATCTTCTTTTCCTTCTACAACAAAACCCTTGGGCTGATGCATAAAGATACTTTCTTCTAGTTCACCATGCAAAAATGCAGTCTTTACATCTAACTGCTCAAGCTCTAAATCATGCATAGCAACTAAAGACAACAATGCACGAATCGAAGTATGTCTAACTACATGTGAGAATATATCATGAAAATTAACACCTTGTACCTGACTGTAGCCTTTAGCTACCAAACGTGCCTTGTACCTTGCATCTTCAACTTCAGGAATGCCCTCTTTTCTTTTGAAGACCCATTTGCATCCAACCAGTCTTTCCCCTGTGGGAGGCTTCACCAGTTCCCAAGTCTGATTCTTATGAAGAGACTGCATCTCTTCATTCATAGCAACGAGCCACTTATCAGCATCTGATCTTGATACAGCCTCTGAATAAGAAGTCGGCTCACTGTCATCTAACGACTCAGCCGTAGTGAGGGCATAGGCAATCATCTCCTCATACCCATATCTCTCAGGAGGCCTGATTTGTAGCCTCGGTCTACCACCAGCTATAGTATTATTCTCCACCTGCTGACCTGTTTCTGCATTATCAGTAACAACATCAGAAACTCGTACCTGAGGTGTTGGAATACTCTCTAGCTGAACAATCTGCTGATCTGACTGTATCTCTATAACATCAGGTGTCTCAACCTGAACTATATCTCTGTCAATGGAGGGTGTGTGTGGCGGATTAAGTAGAGCAGACTCATCAAAAGTAACATCTCTACTAGTCAGAAACTTCTGAGCACGTGGATCCCACAATCTATATCCCTTCACACCTGACGAATAACCAAGAAAGATGCACTTTTTGGCCCTAGGCTCCAGCTTTCCATCATGAACATATGCATATGCAGGACGACCAAAAACTTTAATCTGAGAATAATTAGAAGTTGAACCAGACCATACCTCCTTAGGAGTCTTCATCTGTAATGAAGAATGCGGTGTCTTGTTCACAAGATAGCAAGCCATACTAACTGCTTCTGCCCGCCATTCTCTCTTTAAACCTGCATTTGAAAGCATACATCGAGCCTTTTCAAGTAATGTCTTGTTTAACCTTTCAGCCACTCCATTTTGCTGAGGTCGACCTGTACATGTCCAGTGTCTGACTATACTCCGATCTTCACAAAATCTAGTGAAGTCACCTTCGACAAACTCAAGACCATTATCAGTCCTCAACCTCTTGATCGGCTTCCCTGTCTGTTTTTCAAGCAGAATCTTTCATTTCTTGAAGATATCATACACTTTATTTTTCTACTTCAGAAAATAGACCCAAACTTTACGTGAGTAATCATCAGTAAACGTTAGAAGATACCTGGACCCACCTTTAGAAGCCACTCTGGAAGGTCCCCACAGATCAGAATGTATGTAATCTAACGTTCCCTTGGTCTGATGCACTGCTAACTTGAAGCTGACTCTCTTCTGCTTCCCATAAATACAATGCTCACAGAATTCCATCAGTCCTGTTGACTGGCCACAAAGCAGTCCCCTCTTATCGAGCTCAGACAATGCCTCATCACCAATGTGACCCATTCTCATGTGCCACGGTCTTGTGATCTCTGCATTTGTCATAGCATATGTGGAAACAGCAACTGAACCTGTCACGGTTGTACCTGCAAGCTCATACAAAGTACCAACCCTATTTCCTTTCATCACAATTAAAGCACCCTTACTGACCCGCATGACTCCACCTTCAGCAGTGTACTTGTACCCACTAGACTCAAAGGTACCTAAAGAAATCAAGTTCTTTTTCAACTCCGGGACGTGACGTACATCACTTAAGGTTCTAATAGCCCCATCAAACAATCTCACACGGACTGTCCCAATCCCCACTACCTTACAAGCATCATCGTTACCCATCAAGGCAACCCCACCTTGTACATACTTATACGTGGAGAACCAGTCTCTGTTTGGAGTAACATGAAACGAACAACCCGAATCCATGACCACTTATCCTTGGACCTAGACTGAGAATCAGCGACTAATAGAAACTCCCCTTCACTATCTTCCTCTACAACACTAGCCTTAGCGGATTTGTCCTTGCCCTGGTCACCCCTGTTACCCTCTTTCAATTTATTCTTATATTTGTAACAGTCTTTCTTTATGTGCCCTTTCTTGTGACAATAATGACATGACAGATTCTTATGTCTAGATTTGGACATAGACTTATTCCCACCATTGGATCCCCTATGTTTTGGTCTACCTCTCACATGCAAACCAATACCTGAGTCATTCACCGAGTCTGATAATTCCCTATCTACCCGTTCTTTACTCACAAGGTTTCTTTTTACCTCATCAACACTAATGGTTGGCCTACCCCCGTATAGCATGCTTTCTACGAAGCCCTTATACGAATTAGAGAGCGAACACAGTAATATCATAGCTTGATCCTCGTCCTTAGGGACATTATCCAAAGCCTTTAATTCTTGTATAATTGAGGTAAACTCGCTAAGATTGTTTTTAAGAGATGTACTTTCTGTCATAAGGAAAGTGAACAACCGACGATTCACTGCGAGTTTGTTGGAGACTGACTTGTGGCAAAACATGTCTAACAATTTCTCCCATAACTCCTTTGCGGTTTTCATCTCCAAGACCTCTAACAGAACATCATCAGCCAAACAAATCTGTATCGCCATGAGAGCCTTGTCATCCAACTCTTCCCATTGTGCCTCGGTCATAGTCTCGGGTTTCTTCTCTTTCCCCTCTAGTGCTTTCTTCAAGCCGTTCTGAGTCAGGAGTCCTTTCACACGGACTTGCCATAAGCTAAAGCTTCCCTGACCATTGAATTTCTCAACCTCGGTCTTAATACCTGATGCCATTGTATCAATTCGAAGAACCGAGCTCTTATACCAATTTGTGCGGAAATAAACAATTCTCCCGGATCACAATTGAATCAAATACCACGACAATAACGAAAAATAAATGGACTAAAAGAGAAACGAAACAATAGACACAATGATTTACATGGAACCCCTTTACAATCAAAAGGGGACAAAATCACGGGCGAAGATCGGAGCTTTTGTTATTGAATCAAAAGAAGAAGAATTACATTATTCTCTCTCACTCTCAATTTTTATTGGCGGCGCCGCTGGGAATACCTCACGTTTATTTTTGGATTTGGATACCTAATGACGTACCCTAAGTCCGTATTTATAGCCGCACAGGAAACGCATTTCCTGATCGATCGGTTCCTTGCCGATCGATCGGCCTGCTCTCTGGAGGCATCCTTCTTTTTACGTAACTTTCCCGATCGATTGAGCTCCACCTCGATCGATCGAACTACTCACGGCCTTCTCCTTAATATTTCAAGTAATTTTGAGGCATTTTCCTAACACCACCTATGATTTGTTTCCTCGTTTGAGTGATTTTCATGTAAATTTCAATGTCTTTATTTCTCATTCTCCCTTATCTTCTCTTTCGATTATAAATCATTGTAAAACTATGCACATATGAAATTGCCAATCATTTTCATATCTCATGAAGTCAATGCAAATTTTTTTTCCTGGCTGGGAAGAGGCCTTCATAGATTGTCTAAGTCAGTGGAATGAAGTCTTCAACTGATAATGACATCCAAATACAAGAAAGTTTCATTACTTGGAATCTAAAATCATATTTAAGAATGAAACCAGGACCCAACTCATTACCCCTCATTCAATAAGTTCCCATTTCTCTGATCCCCATTTACATTTGCGAAAATTCCAATCTTCTCGCCACTCTTTTCCTCTTACAGGCAGATCTAAGGTAAAAGCATCGGGTCATAACCCAATAAAAGTTACCCCCCCCCCCGTATTTGGCAACAACATAAAGAGAGCTAAGAGTAACAAGGTAAAATCTTTGACACTTCTGTTTCACAAATATTTTTAAGGGGTAAATCTTTACCCTATTTTATTTATTTAAATATTTTAGACAATTTTACCCTTATTCAATTATACTTTTGTTTACCCTTACTCTTTTATCAATTGTCAAGCAAGATTATTTTATTTTTCGGCTTTTGCCTTTATACCTCTTTATTAAATATATCTAAATAAGTATATGATAATATTTTATCATCCCCTTCTTCACCTTTTATGCAAACGCCAAACAAAAGATTAGGATTTTTTGACGGGTTTAACTACCCATTTTCTCCTTACTAGAAAGTTACAGCAAGTGGCAGTTGAATAGAAACTAGCCACTGTTTTACCAAGGTGCCCATGAGAACCATTAGAAGAACAGTAAAATTTATGCAATATTTCATTAACGTAACTTTTATCAAAAATTAGTCAAAAAAAAAAAAAGGAGAGAAGTTTCGAAAATTTTACGTTGAAGGACCCAATGCAACTTATGTAATATTGGACTAAAATATGCTACAACAACTCTAATATTATGTATACTTCTTTTTTTGTCATAAATTAATTTCTTTTTTCATTCCTTGTTCTTGGTCACCCATGTTTTCCTATTTTACCTCTTCTCCCATTTTTCTCTCCCCACTCTTTTCTACTACAGTTACCATGACATATTTCATTCCATATACTACCTTTTCTTCCACTCATCTAATTATTAATTTTGTTAACAGTTACAAACATCGGCTACTACTAAGATCGCGCGATGGAAAAATTTTCTAAATCTGCCGTTGATACTCGTGAATTCTTACAAATAGAGAAACATCCAGAAAAAATAGATGGTAAAGCAGGCACAATTGTGTGCATAGTGGGGATGCTGATGCCAATTTGGACAATTTATACTGGATATAAGTTAGCAACTGAGAGGAGAAGCTACCATTTGGATCAGTACAGCAGTTTGGGTGTCATTTTTGGGGTTGCAACTGCAGTACTTGGTTCTATTTATTTCATTATTGGAGTACATGAAGTGGCACAAATGGGTTCCGATTTTTTGGAATTTGCGCAGGAAAATGACATAGAAACTGGCATTGAGCAAGGTATTCGACATGTTATTTCTGTAGTGTCTGTTCTCTGAGATGTTCTGTTTTATAATTATGGTTGATGTTACATACAGACAGACTACAAAAAGAAAAGACAGAGTTTGCAAAACCTACCTATAATATCTAAATGAAATTAGCAAAAGCATACAATAAAAATGAAACTCATGTGATTTATTCTTTTTATTTTTAGCTTTTATGTAAGGGTAAAGTTGTGTATATCGTACCATCCCTAAATCCTGCCTTGGCAGGAGGCACAAGGTTATTATTGTTGTTGTTTTAAATTGTATTAATTTACATGTATATTGCATTCTTTTTGCATTTTAAAATAAGAACGAATTCAACAAGGTAATTGTTAATCTGATAGGACATGATCGGTTGTAATATTATGTCCAACACAAGCACAGTTACCAAGTCAAACATGCTTCGATTTCTGTAATATGCACCCTTTTTGTTAAATATAAGTAATACTATAAAGTCTCACATATTTTTTTTAAATGAATATTTAAAGGTACATTTGTTTTGAACCTAATATACATGATAAAGAAACAGTAAAATAATAATTTGTGGAAATTTAAATTATTACAAACCACTTGGGGAACAAATTCCAGCCTTTGGACCTAATATGCACTTGCTTGAACATCCTACATTGAGACTTCTATGTGGCACACTTAATGATAAAATTTTGGAAACAACCTTTCCACCACTAATGTTGGGGTACGACTTCACACGTATGATATTTCCCAAAGCTTGCTAAAGTGTAGTCTTATACGTTGAGTTGTTCTTTTTCAAACTATAACCTTTATGTATACTGAAACAGCAAACGACCGGAAGGTGATATGCCAAGTTTTGGTACAAATCTCTGAAGCTGCAGCCTCAAGTATGATGCTGATTTGGGCTATTTATAATGCAGTCAATCTTGTGATTGAACCCCAGAAGGATTACAATCACTTGGCATTTTTTATAGGAGTCATTGCCATCTCTTTTGGGTTTGTATATTTCATTATCGGGGCGGCTATAATTGCCAACTTTGCTTTAAATTTATCAGCCCACATGCATTCGCAGCTTCGGGACTCTGATCACCAATTTCGGAAGATCAGGGAAAATCTGGTTGTACAGATTTTTTTTTCTCGAAAGAAATACCTAAAATAGGCATTGTTCTTGACAAAAGGAACATGGGTACAGTGTTATTACATATAAAAAAGGGAAATATATTTTGCAACAAAAACAAGGACATGTTTTAGAAAAAGAACAAGGGTGTTAGCTTTGTCATAGGTTTCTAGAATGATGATATGGCAATTAGAGATATGACACAGTGGATGTATAGCAATTGGCAATAAAGTCAATGTGATTTCTGATTTTTTTTTTTCCCCCAAAACATGTTGCTCTTTTTGTTCTTTTCTCAAAACATGTCGTTGAGTATTTGGTAAGCGTTAATATCCTTTTTGTTCCTTTTATCAAACATAACATGTTCAAGGTAATATGCTAACTAGGGACGTGCTTTATCTACACAAATTTTGTATACAATTGAGTACTTATTATTCGAAATTATAGAAGTTCTTTTGGGCCTAAGAATGATTGAAGGAGTTCATCTGTAAGTTGAAGCGAGTTTCATTCCTAAACTAATTGATATTAAGCAAAAAGATTCACTATGCTTACTTGTCTTTCATCTTTATGACAACCATTATGTGTGATTTTGTTATTAAATTCAAATGTGAAATCTTTGATACTCCCGAGTCCTTTCAAAGTGCAACTCTTGTGTCAAAACTAGTTCACATTTAGTCACTGGATCAATCATTGGCTGAAGAGGGTCTTAATGCAACTAATTCAAGCGTCTTTTATCCCAAGTAAATTATCTCTCTCTCTTTCAAGCTCTTGGTGCCTTGTGTAAGTGCGCAAAATAAATAGCTTGCTCTAGTACCACCGTTAAAATTGTCATTGGACATGAGCTAAGACCTAAGAGTTTGTACGTGAGATCTACATTAGTCTAGTTTGGAGAATTAATGTATCATATCATATTTAGGTATAATGTATTGTAAAAATAAGCAAACGGAGTAATTATAACTCATCGGGAAGACCGAAGAGTGTTGTCATGTCAAAGAGTTTACCACTGCACCAAAGAGTCGTTCATGCTCCCGTATCAGCACAATGTGACCAAATGAACTCCAACTCCCAAGGCTAACATGCTCCAACAATAGTAGACTAGAATATGCTATAATATAGCTCAGTATTTGAACTCATAAGATCATAAGTGAACTTAAAAGACTCAAACTTTTCATTATGTCTTCCAAGATTGAACTAGAAAGAGACATGTTGGAGACAAGAAAATTTAGTGCTCCCTAGGTTTTTTGACTCACAGAAAATAAATGTGCTTGTAATTTGTTTTTCAAAACATATTTGCCTTAGTTAAAGTAGAGACATAGAACTTTAGAAACAAGCACATACACACACAACACAACTTTCCAATTGATATCGATTAACACTCAAATCAACAACAATCACTCTCAAATCTTAAACAATCAACAAACAATTGACCCAATCAAGTATTGTATTGTATTGTATATGTGCTTCAATAGTTTTTTTTATATAAGTATATGGAATATAGAGTATAAAGTATAAGGCAATTTGTAAGGAAAATGGGGGAGAAGATTAAGAGGAAGACTTAAGGGGGAGTGTATACACCTCAAACTCGAGGGTTGGGACAACGCCATTTTAAGGGTAAGAGTCACATGTTTATCACATGAGGCCATTCTCAAAGGATGTTAGGTCTTTGGATGTTAAGACAATGGTGTCTCAAGCCCAATGGCTTGAAGAGTTAAAATCCCTCAAGGGACATCAACCATTCGAGGTGGTTGATAGGGTAAAAGAGGCTTGAGCTAGAGGGACTCGCCAGAAAGGCTGCAAAACAGGTGCTTTTGAGGGCTGAGGCAGTTACTTGGAGAGCATTTCTAGATATGTGGGCCTCAAGTTTATTCAAAGGAACAAGCGGCACCTAGAAGGGGACTTCGACGATTTATATAGACGTGCGGTTCCCAGAAAGATGCTCAAGCACACAATTGCAAGGCATGATCAACACCCATTCAACGAGCCAAAGAAGCTTTGACACAAACGTGGAAAGGAAATGCTGGAAGAATAGAATGTAGCAATTTCTTTCTTTTTCAATAAATGAGAGACACTATTACAGTCGTAAAGCATCCAACACCAACATATAAATTTCAAGTTTTTTTACAGCACTCTTGTGCTTTTTATCTAGGAGTAGCATAACTTAACTTAGCCTTGCTTAGCTTAGCATAGAATACTCTTGTACTTGCCTTCTTCAAATCAATACAACATTACGAGTTTTAGGTGTGAACTCGTTGTTTTAATTTGTTGACATAATCAACGAGTTGAGAATCGAAGCGTCAGTTTAAGGCTTTGATGGCCAAGGCTTGACCTTGATTGCGTTGAGCTTAACACCGGTGTCACTACTTAATAAATTAGGTGAACTTAGTTTTGAGTTATTGCTTAAGGGCTTTAACATCTAAAGCTTGACCTTGATTGTGTTGGTCCTAATCCAGTAATCCAAATACGGTTTGCTCCATCTCTCTCTTGTCAAACTCTAACTCATTCGAGTTATTACAAGTTAGAGGTGCCAGGCCTAAAAATCTTATTGACTTGGACTTCTAAGTGGATTGTGAAACTCTTGAGTTTGTCTCCACCCCAGTTCATAGGTTTTAAGTGTTCGAGAAAAGGTGTCAATGGGCTTAGCTTCATCACCCTAACTACCACTAGAGCTAGGTCCATATCCTTTTTTCTTTCCTGTCAGTTATTATTTAAAAATTCACAAAAACATGTTAAAAAAGTCTCTTTAATTGGAGTAGAAGTAGAATCCACATAAGTTTCAAACCGAAGTCGAATTCACTAGAAGCACAATCCCTTTTTTTTTCCTTATAAGGTGATTGGTTGAGGTCAAACACGTGCGGTTTGGAATTTAGGCTTGCTCCCATGTCACTACGAGTCCCGTTTGGCATGTTTTCTTGATTTTGTATTTACGGCGACTACACACACATAAGCAAACAAAAAGAGCAAACAGGCTTTTTACTGCCCATAGTGGGAGACTTATAACCAGACATAACTGCCCTCAGGCCCATCTTGGATTATCAAAATATAGCCTTAGACCATTCACCACTGGTCAAAACTAGAAGATCTAGTCCTCTTGAACCTAAGGAACTCGAAGGGTTGGCCTTCTTAGTGACGCAGGCACGCCTTTGACATGTTAAGGGTTGCTTGGTGGGCAGATCTTGGTGAGTTGGCAAGTTTGGCGCGATGGGAGAGAGTCATGGAAAGGGGAGAATGGGCATTGGGAGTTCATGTTAATTAGGAAAGTTTAATTTAGATTAGTAGATTTATCTATTTTTCTTTTATATTATCTTTTTTTAATTTTAATCTTTTATTTTAGGTGAAATAGCTCTTCTATTTAAGGAAGAGGAAGACTAGGGTTTTATTATTCATTCAATTTGTTAAGATTTTATCTCTTGTTTATGTGTTTCTGTCTATTCTTGGGTTGTGATAATTATGATTAAAATTTTCCCTTTTGTTCTTAATTGTTTTAGCAATAAGAATTTAAAGGAAGGACGTTGACCTCTTGTTCCCAATTTTCATCTTTCTATGCTACATCAGTTGGTTGAGAGCTCAGAGCGTTTGTGTGTTGGCCCATGAGCAACAAAGGTACACTGCCATTGGACACGTGTATGAATGAGATCGACAACATCAAACTGATAAGAGATTCAAGGTGATGGAGGAGAGATTCCTACAAATTGAGCTATGTTTAGTGCAACTACGTGTTAATCCAACCAAACGACTACGGCTCAGCCTCGACACCCACCAAAGGTGGGAGGAGAGGACGAAACCAAGGAGGGCTATCTATTAATGGTCAGGCGGGTTTGCTTCATGCCTAAGGAAGCAAAAGGACATGGTTGGCTTCAAAATAGCATATTCCAGACGGCATGTACCAATGGCAGGAAGGTATGTCGCCTAGTCATTCATTCCAAAAGTTGTTAAAACGTCATCTCCGAGGAAGTGGTCCGGAAGCTAGGGTTAAAGACGGAGGAGCAACCGAAGCCTTACAAATTTTCTTGGCTCAAGAAAAGAAACCAGGTAACCGTATCTAAATATTGTTTGGCTAATGTTTCAATTGGGGGGGAAAAAAATACCATGATGGGGTATGGTGTAATGTGATTAACATGGATGTGTGCCACTTGTTGCTTGGACGGCAATGGCAATTTGATAGAGGTGCCACCCATGTTGGAAGGTGAAATACCTATAGCTTTGTGTTTGAAGGCACAAGGATAGTCTTATTGCCTAAGAAGCACAAAGCACCACATTCATTGATAGCCCAAAACCCGAATTTCTATATGAGCACCGTCATCACCAAAGAAGTTGGCGAGGACAGAGTAGAGTCTGCATTGTTTGATAAGGAGTGCTAGGTGAACAGGGAAAAGTACCATACGAGGTGGAAAATTTGTCAAAGGAAGTATGGCCAGAAGGGTTGTCGTGTTCTATACCGCCATTAAGAGGGTTCAGCACTAGGTTGATACCGTGCCAGGAGTTGCCTTACCAAAAGGATCATATTACTGAATGAGCCTTGCGGAGCATGAGGATCTTAGGCGCCAAGTTTGAAAGCTACTCGCCAGGGGTTTCATTCGAGAGAGCCTGAAGAGCGGATGAACTATCTTGACGCCAAAAAAGGATGGGACTTAGCGGATATGCCTTGATAGCGGGACCATCAGTAAGATCAGAGTACAATATAGATTCCTCATTTCAAGACTAGAAACTTTCTATGCCAATTGTAGAATTCAATGGTGTCTAGCAAGTGGGATCTGAAGAACGAATACCATCAGAGTCGCATTTCACAGAAGGTGAGTGGAAGACTGATTTTGAAACCCGACAAGGATTTAATGAGGGCCATAAGCATGGCGTACCCGCAAACATTGTGTCAGATAGGGATGTATGCTTTGTGTAATATTCTTGGAAGCTGTTGTGGAAGATGGTGAGTACCACTTTCGCCTTTAGCACTGCATATTACCCACAAAAAGATGGTTAGACGAAAGTGATGATTAAATCATTTGGGAACCTCATTCAAAATCTTCTTGCCGAGTATGGAAGGGGATGGAACCAGAGGTTATATCAAGCAGAGTTCGCCTATATTCACTTAGTAAATCGAAACAATGGTGGGAATGATGCAATCCATAACTTAGAGAGAACGGTCAGGATGACTCATTGGCGAATTCGAGGGCAAATTCGAGCCGAGCCAAGGAGGATGATGCAGCACGTATCTTGGTGGGTCGAACCGCCCATGCCTACTCGAGCCTGGAGAGTTAGAGCCTGGCAAGATGGAGGACCGGAGCAAGGGGACATGAACTGGACGATTCGTTAACGAATTTGAGTGTCAATTCTCTCCCGGCAGAGGAGGATGATGTAGGCACGTCTTTGACACATTAAACGTTGCTTGGTAAGATAGATCTTAGCGAGTTTGCAAGCTTTGCGAGATGGGAGAGAGTCGCGCATTAGGAGTTCACATCAATTGGGAAAGCTTAATTTAGATTCATAGATTTAATTATTTATCTTTTAACTTAAACCTTCTATTTTAGGTGAAATAGACCATCTATTTAAGTAAGATGAAGACTATAGTTTTATTATTCATTCAATTTGTTTAGATTTTATCTCTTGTTTATGTGTTTTTCTCTATTCTCGGGTTGTGAGAATAAGGGTTAAACTTTTTCCCTTTTGTTCTTAATTCTTTTAGCAATAAAAATTTAAAGGAAGGCCATTAAACCTTCCATTTTCAATTTTCATCTTTCTGTGCTGCATCACTTAGGTTCACCACTCGAGCGCCCCTTAGAATAAAGCCCTCTGTCATGAAGGGATGAAATGAGTCACAACCACAATGAAGACATCCCTAAAGATGAGCTTATTAGGCTTGATTGCTATTCGAAAAGAGTTTCATGGCCATGTTCAGACGCCGAATGGAACTTGTTGATCAAAGACTTGAACAAGCTTTGAAAGAGGTCCATGAAAAGCAACATGCGGAGACGGAGCACACTTTAGCGGCTCAGCGTGAAAATTCAGCTGCAGTGAGAGCCATTATTAGTGATGTTGGGACCTCAATAAATGAGAGACTTCATAAAGAAACCAATAAAGTCTTGGTTGAAATGAACTTAACCTTGTCTTCCACCGCTACCCTTATAGCTAAGGGCATGGCAAGGGCGACAGTAGTTGAAGTTGAGTCCATCTTGGTAAGGCAGGTTGATACTCAAAACAACTCAGTTCAAGCCATTACGGGAACATTAGGTAGTTAAGGCATGTTCCTTCTTCCTCTGCTCCCACTAGATACCGTGGTGGTGTTCCTTCAAGCTCACGGATGCCGGTGGTTCAGGTTACTCATATCACCCTTGAAAGAACATGGAATCCTACTATAGTAAGCCAAGTGTAATCCAACTCAAGTCATGGGAATCATAATGCAACTTATGGAGTTGTCGGGCCTTTCAATTAAGAGTGTACCTTGACCTCAAGGAACCTCAACACCAATGTCCAGGTCATGCCTACCCCTAAGACTAGGTGGCAGGGCCACCCTCCTCATGTTGGATATGCTATTTAGAGGCCTTGTCAGAGCCTTGGAACAGGTATGCAAGGACGAATTCCCAATACTGGGGATCGGTTTCCTCCTCCAAGGCCTCCTTCCAAGGATCAGTTGGTTCATAAGTTGTGGCTACCTAACCAATTGGCCATACTAATCAAGGGGGTACCATCAAATTGTCATGAGAGCCCAGGGGTATCCTGCTGATCCCCCTTGAGATGCTCAACCCCTTTTGGGGGCAATGGAAGGCAAATAACCAAGCACTAAACCTACCCCTCCAAGACTAATTGGCCACCCTTATCGAGCAAAAAATATGTTTACTCTCCAGCCACAGAGGTATATTGACAAGGTATGCCCGTTCCCTGGAGGGTATAAGATCCACAAATTTACTCTCTTTTCTGGAGTGGGGAGCATGTCTACTCTCGAGCATTTTCCAAGATTCAATTTCCAATTCAGGGAGGCAGCTGATAACCCATATCTAAAACTTAGGTTGTTCCCCAGCTCCTTAACAAGGGCTGCCTTTGAGTGGTATATTAGCTTACCACCCAATTCTATCTGTAATTGGGATGACACGGCTAGACAATTTTAGGTCCAATTCCCAAAGATGGACTTAGGAACTTTTATGCCAGGTGAATCCGTAGAGGATTATATTAACCAGTTCAAAAGGACCAGGTTAAAATGTATAGTGGCCCTCCTGAATTGAATATGCCAAGTTGGCTTTGAACTGCTTAGATATTGAGTCCAAGAAGAAGTTTAAAGGTTCAAACTTCACCACTCTTGCAATTGGCAGAGTGTGTTGCTAGGTATGAGGCTATGTTGAAAGAAGAAAGCCTTAAGTAGAATAGCATGTCTGGAACCTACAGACACGACCTGATTGACGAGGAAGAAGATCCTCCATATGAAAATGACATTGTTAAATACGTCAAAAGGCCTCTTATGATTTATAATCCTTTGGTAAAGAAGGATATTAAATTCAGGCAGTCAAACCAATCCCAAGACTTGAGAAAATACTCGTTTGATCTCTCAAGAGCCAATTTTATATTTGATTGGCTTGAGGCAAACTATACGCTCCAAGTTAGGGGGAAACACAAGAAACCTAACCCTAATTCACTAAAAAGGGGAAGGGTCACCGACTCAACAAAGAGCTGTGTAATCTTCATAAATGTATTCCAGGACGTCATCAAGGCAAGGGAGCTCATCTTCCTTGAAGAAGGGCATATGGGTGTTGATAAAGACCCATTCCCTTGTCCTATACAAGCGAATGTAATAGAGGCTTGTTTGATAGAGTGAGGGGCACTCCGATTCCCTAAAACTTTAATTGAGTTAGGAGATGAGTTTTGCAAATGGCATATCAAGGCAGAGCATCCAACTTGTGATTGTGCCGCCTCTAAGAGGTTTCTAAAGAAGCAACTGGAGAAGGGAACCATTCTTCTCTCAAGAGAGGATAAATTAAGCATGTATATATCCACTAGTGACCACTGGCTGACCGTCTTTACCACTAAGAAAGAGGAAATGAGAAGGCTTATGCAGTAACACATGACCTTTGAGGAGGTTGTGGTCATAAGTTGGTGTCTGAAATGAAGAAGTTGGACTTGTGCCTAAAGAAGATATCAACTTCCTGAAAGAAAACATTGTTGGTTGGACCAACCTAAGGTCTTACTTCAAAGGATTAGCTAATCATGAAGACCAGGAATCCTAAAAGGAAGTCAAAATACCACTTGTTTGAAGTGGATGCTAAACAGGGACCATGAAAATCAGGACAACAACCCTTGGGGCTTGACTTTGGTAACATATGGAAGAGAAACCAACTCGAGCATGAAATTGCTGATTCTTCCAAACTTACCTGAAGTCAAAATAGGAAACTGCTTCGTAAGAAAGCAGCAAAAAGTAGGGCTCAACTTGATTCTTATTTGGCTAGAGACTTGAGGAAGACACAGGCCACAAGGATAAGAGCACTGAACAATTGGATTTAGAGGATCCAAAAGGCAAAGTAAAGCCCATAGCCGCCAAGGCTAAAGAAAAGCCACGTAAGAAGCTTAAGAGATGGGCCACTTTCTCGTCTTTGGAAGGTAGAGAATCTTGGTGGAATCAGTGTACTAAGAACTCATGGGCTCGAAAACGTATGATGATTAGGAAGATTACAGTCCCGTCAGCATTAATTTAGTGGAACCTCTAGACTGTGTCAATCCAACATAGTCTAATATAAAGAATGCCTTCCACGAGGAAGACTTCCCTAAGCCAATGAAGGAGTTTAAGATCCTTGAGGTTGAACTAAAAGACCAACCTTAAGACTAAGACATGCAGATTGATGATAGTCCTAGGAAGGAGACAGACCAAGGGATCCACATCTAGTTTTGATCGCTTCCTGAGCAAGCTGATGTTAGGACTGATTTGCTCCTCCCTTTAGAGTTGATGGCGACTGGGATGCAGGGGAGCCTCGAAGGGGACGTAATTTCAACAAACGAAGATCCCCATGTGGAACTCGTGGCTGAAGTCGAAGCCCCCAATGGTAATTCTGATCTGGTATTTGTTAAAAGTTGGTCTCCAACATCTAAGTCAACTGATAACCTTTTTGACATGATGAAGATGATGTTTGATGGTCCTACCACAACAAACAAACACATTAAGCATCTAAACATCAAAGCCAAATGTTATGGTATTTTGGTGAGCAGAGTCTTAAAGGACAATGGAGCAGCCACCAACATCTTACCTTCCTACTGGTTAGGGGTTATTGGTAAATCTCAAAATGACTTGGTAACTTTTGATGTGGCAATCCATGGCTTTTCTAGGGCCACCATCGAATCTTAAGGGGTCATCCCGATTGAGTTAACTGTTGGCAATATAAGTAAGTTAATAGCTTTCTTTGTAACCTTACGCTATAATGCACTGCTTTGGATAGATTTGCTGCATGCCAACTATTGTTCTTATCTTCAATTCACTAGTTATGGATCTTTTAGAACCATGACAAATATGAGGTTGTTATAGCAAATGACAAGCCATTCATCGCTTGCTTCAACTTCGTTGAGGCAAATTTCTATGAGGACGGTGTGGGACCATTGACCGTGAAAAGGACCACCCCTCGAAATTCCCAACACGAAGATGTGATAGCCATCCTTGAGAGCCCGCTCGCTAAAGTTGACCTGGAGTCAGATGGCTCGTACTTTTAGGGATGCATGAGAGCTGTTCTTGATGAAGGAGACCTTCAAGACACGCAGGAAGCCTTATGAAGGGAAGCCAAGTGTTCCTAGTGAAGGCCCAAAGCGTTATCTCATTACCCATTACAAAGCTAGTGGCTTAGCATGCTGAGGATCAATTATGGGCAAAGCAGTCATTTATTTTTTGTAATGGCTTTGAAGTCCAACTAATACATGAAAAAGGGCTGGAGTTTTCTGACTTAAGAGTGGCACCAGCTAAGATGGAGGACTTGATGGCTGAAGTTCAGGATCCTCGCCTCGTGGTTAACTTAGGTTTATTAGAAAACCTAAGGCGTATCAATGTGAGTGCGCTGCTTTTTGAAGAGCAGAAGAAGTAGTACATAACCTTGCACCTCGAATGTAAGGACTACTTTGTTTGGGACCATCATAAGGTGCCTGGCCTAGAAAAAAAGTGGTTGAGCATATATTATCTATCACGCTTGGATTGAGGCTCGTAATTCAAGCCCAAAGAAGAATGTCCCAAGAAGTGATAAACTTGTTCAAAGAGGAAATGGAGAAACTCTTGAAGGTCAAGTTCATCAGAATGGCCAGGCACATTGAGTGGTTGGAAAATATCATTTAGGGTATTGAAAAGAGCGGCAAGATTAGAGTATGTATAGACTTTAAAAATCTAATTGCAGCCACCCCATAGAATGAATATCCTATGTCTATAGCTAGTGTCCTTATTGATTCAACCTCAAGGCATGAGGTATTATTTTTTATGGATGGATATTGTGGGTATTACCAAGTCATGATTGCTTTAAAAGATACCTAAAAAATCGCATATGGATCTAACTGCATATTAGAGTCCGTATTGGCTTTAGAGATCTAAATATAGCCACTCCAAAGGATGAATTTCCTATGTCTATAGCCGGCGTCATCCTTATTGATTTAGCTTCAGGGCATGAGGTATTATTTTTTATGGATGGCTATTGTGGGTATTACCAAGTCATGATTGCTTCAGAGAATACCCACAAAACCACATTTAGATGTCCTGGATCAATGGGGACATTCGAATGAGTGGCTATGCCATTTAGATTAAAGAACGCTAGCACCACCTACCAAATAGCCATGAACATGATTTTCCATGACCTTATTAGCAAGACCATGGAAGTCTATCTAGAAGACATCATGGTCAAATAAAAGTCCCAAATTGAACACTTGGAAGACTTGACAGATGCGTTTATGAATGAGGAACCATAACCTCAAAATGAACCCACCAAAGTATGCCTTTGGAGTTCTAGCCAAAAATTTCCTTGGCTTCTTTGTACACCAAAGGGGGATTGAGGTTGATATAAATAAGGCTAAGGCCATTCAAGAGGCTAAACCGCCTTCAAGAAAAAACGAGCTCCAACATTTCTTGGGGTAGGTTAATTTCCTAAGATATTTTATATCAAATGTTACAAGAAAGGCTAAAGTCTTCTCTCCATTGCTGTAGCTCAAGTCTGAAAAGGACTTCAAATATGTGGAGCCACACTAAGCAGCTTTTGAGGCCATCAAGGATTATGTGCTCAGGCCACCAATGTTGATTCTACCTAAGCAAGGCCAACCATTGAAGATTTTTGTCTCTGCTTCTGATGAGTTAATTGGTTGTCTATTTGTACAAGAGAATAAGCAAGGGTTTGAATAAGTTGTGTTCTACCTGAGTCGTAGTTTGAATATTTGTGAAATAAAATACTCTTCCATTGAAAAATTGTGTCTATCTTTGTATTACGCATCAGTAAAATTGAGACATTACTTCCTGGCATTTACCGTTTACATGGTTGCTTAAATAGATGTCCTTAAGTATATGTTAGATAGACCCTTGATGAGAGGAAGATTAAACAAGTGGAGTATTGTTCTACTTTAATTTGAATTAATCAATGTGTTACAAAAGTTAGTAAAGGGCCAAGCTCTAGTAGACTTCTTGGTTGATCATCCAAATATTCAAACTGAGTCTATCCATGAGCTGAGTGAGCTCTTAGTGATTGAAACGGTCCCTTGGAATCTATATTTTAATGGATCAAGGACAAAATCATGTGCTAGAGAGGGGGGGGGGGGGAGATCACTAAGCTTGCTGATACCTTGGTAGGAAAGTGTTCCAACAACATGGCTAAGTATAAGGCATTGATTATTGGCCTTCAAACTCTTCAAAAAAATGCAAGTCCTCGATATAGTTGTGAAAGGGGATTCATAGTTGGTAATTTGCTAAGTCAAAGGGGAGTTCCAAAGTTTGAGTGACAACTTGAACAAATATATCTAGATGCTACAAGACCAGTTAAGTAGGTTTTATGGTGGTCAGTTTGAGCATATACCTCATGAACAACACAAGACAACCAATGATTGGCCCAATTAGCTTATGGGTACAAATTGCCCAAGACATGGTGCGGGGAAACTATGGTTATGAAGACCAAGGTCCTAGACCATGAGCTAAAGATCACTGAAAACTTTAGTACTGAAAGCAAGGTGATTAAGAGTGAAAACTTGGATTGCTTTGAAGTATAACAATCTATCACAAGTCAATGTTCGGATTGGAGGAATCCCTTGACGAAACACTTCAAGATCCCTCATGACTATGTTAAGGAAAGGAAAATTAAAATAAGAGCTCATAGATACCATCTTGATAATGAATTTGGAGAGCTATATTAAAAGGACGCTAGTGGAGTGCTTCTCCAGTGTCTTGACTTAGACGAAGCAATGCTAGTGATGGTTAGAGCACATGAGGGAATCTGTGGGTCCTATTTGGCCGGGAATAAGATACACTGGCTCATTAGACGTTATGCCTATTATTGGTCATCAATGATGGACAACTATATCAAATATGACAAGGAATGTAGAGAATGCCAAAGGCATAGACATGTACCTTGGGTCCCTGCAACTGAGATGCATGCTATAGTTCAACCATGGCCCTTTTGAAGATGGGCAACGGACATTATAGGAGAAATCAATCCTCCTTCTAATAAGTAGCACTCATATATCATTGTAGCCACAAATTAATTTACAAATTAGGTTGAGGCCAAGCCATATAGGAATATCAGTTAATGGGATGTGATTGATTTCATCAAGGAATATATCCTATGTGGGTTTGGAATCCCATAAACTATGAATGGGGGACCAAGCTAAATTTTTTAGTGGGTTTGAGATTAAAAAGTGTATCAAGAGCTTCAAATTGAAATCTTGGACTCAACTCCTTATTATGCCCAAGCAAAAGACCAAGCTAAGCCTGCCAGCAAGATTCTAAAGGTCAGCATTGGGAAGATGTTTGAAAATAATCCCAGAAAGTTGTATGAGTTGCTACTTGATGCTCTAGGGGCATAAAAAATAAACAAACATGAACCAACTGGGATAAATCCCTTTCATTCAAAATATGGCCATGATATTATACTTCCAATGGAAGTATGCTTCAGTCTATTAGGTTGGCCATCAAGGGAGGGTATCTGAACTTGAGTACGAGCAAGCTATGATGGATGAATTGACAAATTTAGATCAGGTTAGACTGGATGCTCTTCATAAGCTGGAAAGGCAGAAGAAAAGAGCGGTTGAAGACTATAACAAAAGAGTTGTATCAAGGTCCTTTGGCTTAGGGGACTTGGTCTAAAAAGTGGTATTTCCCATTGGCCAGAAAGACCATATCTTTGAAAAGTGGTCCCTAAATTGGAAGGGTCCATTCAGAGTTATGGAGTTATTTGGAGACAATGCTTATTTACTCCAAGATCTAGATGAAAGGACCCATCCTAAGGCCATTAATGGAGGATTTCTTAGGAAATATGTGCCTTTACTTTGGGATTATAAAGAGGAAGTTCTCAAGTTTAGATTTACTGAGTTGTGGGTTCAATTCAAATAGCAATGTCTTGAGGATCAACTTAATGATCCCCGAGCAGTTGAAATTATAAAACTAACAAACGAACTACTAATTTGAGAGACATATTGAAACAAAGTATGTATTTCATTAACATTGACAGAGGAGGAACTATAAGGGAATCACAAAATAATACAAGGATATTACTTTTATGGCCTATTGCTTCTATACATTTTTAGAAAAAATCGAGTCATAGTCCTAACTAACGACTCTTCTATTGTTCTTAACTAGTTGGTTGTCTTATTCAACTGTTGATCCACTGAAATGGCCTCCTCTTAAAGAGTTTGTTGACCGTTGGACCAGCCAATAAAATTCTCCTAAGTGGACAGCATAGTTTCTAAATATAATGTCCCTAATACAGCCATAAACTTGGGCCAAGAGCATTGATCCCAGAGCCAAAGGGCCAGTTCTAAAGGCCATGATCACCGCAATCGTCTTAAAGATTTAAGAACAGTGTTGGAAGAGTTGGCAAAGAAAAACGTGTTCATCTAGAACAAGTCAAAAGAAATCTCTTCTTCCTTGGATGCTTGCTCATAGTAGGCAAGGAGGTCATAAGGAAGGAAGAAGCAAAGGCTTTAGCCTCTTTTGAGACGAAAGAGTCTAAGGGCAACTTAGCCTCTCCAGGGGAGACTTGCTAAGGCTGTTGTGTCCTCTATGGTAATCCCAAGAAAGTCCTCGAAAAGGATAAAAGTGTTATAACAGATGTTCAAATAGTAGGCTAGGGCTATCACAACTGTAAAGTCATACCTCACTGCGTTCTTGGAAAGCCTGATGGCTTAATAAATGCAAAAATTCTTCCATTTTTCTCCATTTTTAAGTGCCAAGGGATCCACCCAGTCAGTGTATCACTTTGTCTAGAACATCTACTCCTTGAAGGGGGCAGATTCTTTGCAATTACGCCTTCCTCCCCATTGTTGACCTGCAGAGATAGAATGACGTAAAGTGGAGTCATTTGTGTCAAGGAAAATTCCTTCAAGGCGAGGGATGTCAACAGAGGGGTCAAAGATTGGCCCTACAATACGTGGTTCGAAGGAAGAAGAAGGATCATTCTCAGTCATCTAAGAAAGATCCTCCTCCTGGGAGTTAAGGTCAATACAGTTTTGAAGTGTGTCCAAGACCATTGAAAAATCTGATTGAACCAGATTTGTCAACTATTCCATAGGGCTATCAGCCTTAGGGCTGGAGACAGAGAAAGCATGGGTGATTTGAGCCATTATCTATGGCTTGAAGGATTGTAAAAGCTCTAAGCATGTAGTTGACATGAAGAACGAAGATTCGAAAGTCAAGAGTAAGAGTCAAAGTGCTTGGTTGCAACAAAAAGAGAGCACAGGGCAAACAGTGAAATTTTTGAAGCCCCAACTATCATATTTATAGACACGCAGAAATGAAAGAAACTCAAACGTCAAGCAGTGCTCTCTCGAGCTCCCTATAGCCATTGAAGGTCAAATCAAGTAGAATTTTTACCTAAAATATGAAATTACCAACGGTTAAAAGGGAGGCATTTTTTCACAACACAAAGTCGAGGATGTTAGAATAGGAGTCCTAAAAAACCCAATTAGTTACTTTTAAATATTAAACAAATAAAATTATTTTATTTATTTATTGTTTGATTATATTTTATGAGTAAAACATGCATGTTTTTTTTAAAACGTTCCATGACATGGACGTTGTCCAAGATAACGTGTCAGATTTCGTTTAAGTGGCCAATAAGATTGAACCATGGAAAGACTTAGGTCAAACTAGTACATGTTGTCAAAGTATATTTGTAGTCTGTGATAAGTTTGGACAACTTATCTGATAAGACTATAATATGATACTTTTAATGACTTGTCCAGGTCATGTCGATAGGGATCAAAGAATATTATGTTGGTACTTTCAGTAAGATTGGAACACCGAGGAGGGCCACATGAATTAGTTGTTTCTTTAACTGCTATAAGAAATAATTAATTCTTTAAGACGATAACTCTAAATCCGAAAAATAGTCCGGAGTCGTGGATGGAATGTTAATTGCTTTAATGCCAAAAATAATAAGGTTAAAAGTGAATAACTAGAATCTTACATTGTTGTGCAATTGCACGAAGTGTGGCAAGGACGGATAATTTGCTAGGATGTACAATGTAAGATATCTCCTTAGTTGATTCGCAAATATATGAGCACATTCTAGAATCTTTGGCCAGAGTATTCCATATGCTTGACGTTTGGAATTAATTGGAAAATTAATTCTTTATTATGAATTGTTTGAGAAGGCCGAGTCGAGAACTACGGTGATAGGTATGAGAAAAATAATGATAGTAGTTAAAGTTGTTTCTGCTCACAAATATCGACAGAGGGGTTGATTGCCACAATAAAATTATTTGGGAAATTCTTGAATGAATATATTTAATTCTAGAATGCAGTAAAACTTATTTCATGAAATTAAATTTTATTAAATGGTAATCAATTGTAATCATGAAATGATAGTCAGATTTGACCTATTTGGAGCTAGAGTTAAGTTGTCCCTAAAGTCGTTCCACAAACTTCAACTCAAGCACTGTATGAAAGTATTTTAAAAAATGAGAAAAATAAACTTTTTTGCTAAACAAATATTCATGAGATAAATATTTAATATGATAAATTGTAGTGTTTTGAACGAAACAAAAACAAAACTAAAAGAAGCAAAATACAAAAAAGAAATGAAAAGTTAAGTATACGGTGAAGAGGTGGACGTGTGGAAAAAAAAAAGGAAAACCAGGAGTCGCTGAGATCGATTACGCGTGATATATGGGAAAGATAAGGAGCTGACGTCAGCATTCCCCTTTTGTTTTGTGTACATATATGTAGAGAAAGCCATGAGATATAATTAAGGTTTTAGATTTTGGAACCTGGTTTTTTCCTACGATGAAAAATATAAAATTATTTAAGGATTTTTCTAAATAAACTTTTAGCATAATTTCTCTAAATAATTGTTTTTTGGAATTAAAAGGAAAATTTTGTCCCTAAATTAAATATTTTAGGAGCCCATACTCCGGTGCTAATAGAGGTCATTGCGAAGAAGATCTTGAGTTGTCAAGAAGTTTTCTTCCTCTAATTTTAGATCTTAAAGTTGAAGTTTGGATTCACGCTTCAGGTATGTTTAAATTAATTATTTGATATTTAATTTTTTCCCTTTATTTTATTTATTCTACATACTATATTTATATATGTTTAGATATGCTTTATTCAATATTTTTTTATTTTTCATATTATGAACCTAGTAGAGTAAAATTTAGGTCTAATTAAATAATTTAATTAGACAAGTGTATTATATTTAAAATTAAGAATTTTAAATTATTTTCCTCTATGCCCGCTCTAGTCATTTAAGGAAAATTTTTTTGAAATACGTTCCCAACAGAGGAAGTTGGGACGACACCTTTTTAAGGCTAAAAATATGTGTTTATCACATGGGGCTATCCTTAAGGGAAGTTAGGTCTTTGGATGTTAAGATAATAGCATCTCGAGCCTAGTTACTTGAAGCGTTAAAATCCCTTAAGGGATATCAAACATTCAAGATGGTTGATGCTATAAAAGAGGCTCAAGATCGAGGGACTTCCTAGAAGGCTGCAAGACAGGTGGTTCTGAGGCTCAAGGAAGGTACTTAGAGCACATTCCTAGATATGTTGGCCTCAAGTTTGTCCAAAGGAATGTGGGGCATCTAGAAGGGGACTTCAATGAGTTATGCGGATGCCAGGCTTCCAAAAAGATGCTCAAGCACACAATTCTATGACATGATCAACGCCCATTCAGCGCACCAAAGAAGCTTTGAGCAGACGTGGGAAGGAAATGCCAAAAGAATAGGATACAACAATTTCTTTCTTTTTCTATAAATAAGGGGATACTATTGTAGTTGTAAAGTGTCTAGCAGCACCATACAAACTTCTTCAAGTTTTTTCACAGCATTGCTTGTGCTTTTTATCTATGAATAGCATGACTTAACTTAGCATAGAATAATTTTGTACTTGCTTTCTTCAAGGCAATACAACAATTCGGGTTTTAGGTATGAACTTCTTTTAATATGTTCCCAAAATCGATGAGTTGAGAATTGAGGCATTGGTTTCAGGCTTTGAGGGTCAAGGCTTGACGTTGATTGCATTGGTCTTAACACCAATGACGCTGCTTAATAAGTTAGGTGAACTTACGTTTGAGTTATTGCTTAAGGGCTTTGATGGCCAAGGCTTGACTTTGATTCCGTTGCTCCTCATTCAGTAACCTACATACTATTTGCTCTTTCTTTCTCTTGGCAAATGCTAACTCATCCAAGTAATTACAAGTTAAGGGTGTCAGGCCTTAGAATGTGATTGACTCGGGCTTGTAAGTAGACTGCCGAGCTCTTGAGTTTCTCTCTACTCCAATTCGTAGCTTTTAAGTATTCAAGTAAAGGTATATGTGACCTTAGCTCCATCATCCTAACTACCACTTAAGCTGGGTCTAAACCCCTTTTATTCCCTGTCAATTATTATTTAAAATTCCACAAAAACATATTAAAAGAGTCTCCTCATGTTGAGCAGAATTAGATTCCACGTAAGTTGCAAATCGAAGTTAGATTCACCGAAAGCACCATCCCTTTTTTCCTTAAAAGATGATTGTTTGAGGTCAAACACATGTGGTCCAGAATTTAGAGTCGCGCCCATGTCGATGTGAGTTTCTTTTTACATGTTTATTTGATTCTGTATTTAAGGCAACCACACACACAGACACACACTAAGAAAATAAAAAGAGCAAATAGGGAGAGACAAATCATTAAGGTAATCCATTCATATCTTAACCTAATAAGCTAAATAAAAAGTGGTGCTGTGGCATTGGTGAGTGGCACTAGTAACATGGCATGCTCGAGGAGCCTGGAACTAGTGAAGCATTGGGGTGATTGAGAATATTTATACCATATTCACTATAGATCGTATTTACCAAAAAAAAAAAAGTTAAAAAATCCGACTTTAAAAAATATAAAAATTGAATAAATGATTTTAGAAAACGAAAACCTTATATCTAAAGAAATGTAACTCAAATAATAGGACAAAGGGCATCTCAAAAGCATCAAAATGAAAAACATAATAATAGTGACTATAAAATATAAGTAATAATTACAAGAAAAAATTAACGTTAAAGAGAAAATGGAGAGTGACAACAAGAATCGAGTGAAATACAACATAAGAACTCAAATTACAGACTCAACTTCTAAGATAGAAACCTAAAAAACTAACCCTAAATCTTACTAATGTTCACTCCGATAGCTTGAATCTTCAAGAATCTTGGCCCACGAACTTGGAAACTCTGTGAATTAGGCTCAGTGAAGGATGTAGGACTAAGTAGGATAAATTCTTAGCATTCTTGCTTTGATTTTTTGCTTAGTTGTTGAGATCTTGTGTCTTTAATTCGTATTTTCGTTTTCACGACTTGTACCATGCTTAACTAACGGTAACTCACAAATAATGCTAATAAGTGGTATCAGTGCTAAGGTTGTAAGCTAAGATTTGTGAGATGGCTTCAGCTAAGCATGATATCGAGAAGTTCTATGGTAGGAATGACTTTGAACTATGGAAGGACAAGGTAAGGTATTATTGATGTCCTCGGGGACTAGTTCTGCATTACTACAAGAGAAGGACAAGCCGGAGGAACTTATAGGCAATCAGAAGGCCAACATTGAAGCTGTGGCCCATCGTAATATCTTTTCGTCTTACCAATACTGTTCTTGCTAAGGTTTTCGGTGAAAAAAGTGCCTCTATTGTATGGTCTAAGTTAGAAGAGTTGTATGCTTCTAAATCACTAGCTAATGCAGTTTTTTACACGGAAAGATTCTACACCTTTAAAATGGATGAGAACAGACTTCTAAAGGATAATATAAATGAATTCCATATGGTTATAGATGGCTTAACAACATTAAAAGTTGAAATACTTGATAAAGTGCAGGTTGTAATATTGTTAGGATAGTTTTCTAAATTTCTTAGGTCACTAAAAGATAAATTGAGATATGGAAGAAAAACAATATCCTTAGAGGAAGTTGAGCACAACTTAAGACGTAGGGTAAATACACCATTAGCAATCATAATAACAGGAACAACAACGATGAGGGCCTTATTGCTAGAGGAAGACCTAAAACTAGGGATAACAAGAAAAAGAAATGTAGAAACATCAAGAATAGGTCAAATCTAGGGGTAAGAAGGATTTATTCAATACTAAGTGTTTTGATTGTGGCAAGCTAGGGCACGTTAGACATTACTGTCCAAACAAAAACCAAGCTAGTGCTGGTAATGTTGTTTCTAATGACTATGAATCCGGTGAAGTACTTGTTGCTTCTTCTATTGTTACAACACATGAATAGGTTCTTGACTTTGGATATAGTTTACACATGACTAGTGATAAATCTTATTTTTTTGAATATGAATGCGTGAATGGAGGGAAGGTGATGTTAGGTAACAACTATGTCTGGTAGGGGTTGGGTCAGTTAGGGTTAGGCTAACTGATGGAACCAACCTTTTTCTGATGCGGCCCGATAGTTGGTGCATGAGGCTTGGTAGATTGATAGGCTTGGCAAGATCCTTGTCATGATGAGCTAGATACACAGTTAGATATCAACTATGGATTCAAGAGTTTGCCATCTATTTGGTTATTTAGTTAGTAGACTATAGATAAATATTAATTGTTTAGACGATTAATAATTGTTTTTATATTTATCTTTTAGTCTTTTATTTATCTTTTATCTTTTTTAAGTCTTTTATTGTAGGTTAGTTTCCTCCTTTATTTCAACAAGATGAATACTAGGATTCAGGGATCATTCAATTTCTAGATTCATTTTCATAATTTGTTAGTTTTTTCTATTCTGGGGTTGTGAGAATTAAAATAGACTTTATTTTCCCCTTTGTTTTTATTATTTTCGTAATAAAAATTTAAAGAAAGGCTGTTGAATCTTCCATTTCCTTAATTTTTCATCTAAGCGCAGCATTAGTTGGTATCACAGCTCAAAACAACTTTTGAGATGGCCCGTGGGCGATAGAGATATGCCGCTATCGGAGAAGTTTACGAGTGTGATGTTCATCGACAAACTGAGAGGAGAAAAGAGGACTTGAAAGAAAAATTCTGGCAAGTCAAGTCATGTTTGGTTTAATTAGGGGTGAGTCCCAACCAAAAACCGGTGGCTCAGCCTCATATCCCACCAATAGTGGGTAGAGAGGAAGAAACAGAGTCTGTTTCTAGAGGTTGAAGACCATGGGCGGAGTGTGCGAGGTGCTCGGCCAATTACCAGAGCCTTTGATTGTTTACGCGATCAAAGGTGGGAGTCTGGGCTTTAGGACGAATTTTCGGAGTTTAAAGAAGAAGGCATGATAGTGGCGGAGATTATTCAAGACGAGAATTTCAAGAGAGAGCTTATCTTTGATGACTCAACCTATCTTAATTTATCTTCTCCACCCATCTTTAATGAGCCCATCTAGGAAGAGGAGGAACTATCAAATGAGGTGCACTCTCTATCAAGGGAGGATTGTTTAGAAGGGTTGGCGTATTTCTTGCTGCCAATAAAGGGGATTCACCATTTGTTTGATTGGGTTCCAGGAGTTACCTTACCGAGTAGCCCACATTGCCGAGAAAGCTTTGTGCATCA
Organism: Simmondsia chinensis; assembly: GCA_018398585.1. Taxonomy (NCBI): domain Eukaryota; kingdom Viridiplantae; phylum Streptophyta; class Magnoliopsida; order Caryophyllales; family Simmondsiaceae; genus Simmondsia; species Simmondsia chinensis. Next base: position 12,329,072 of record JAGTTD010000017.1, on the reverse strand, counting down.
TAGGGATTTTTGGCGCCAAGATGGAGGACTACTTGCCATGAGTTACATCCAAGAGACTTGAAGGGTAGATCAGCTGTCTTGACACCAATAAATGACGGGACTTGAAGGGTATTCCTTGACAGCAGAACAATCAATAAGATCATGAGTCAACTTCCGCCAGAAGGCGAGTGAAAAACTAAGTTCAAAATTTGAGGAGGGATATTTTGGGGCATAAGCATGGCGACCCCGCCAACATTGTGCCGGATTGGGGTATACACCTTATGCATTATTCTTGGATGCGGTTGTGGAAGATGGCGAGCAATGGAGACATTGATGAGAGTGATGCAACCCTTGACTTGGTGAGAATGTTTTGAAGCATCGTTGGCGAATTTGAGGGAGAATTTTTTCTAGGCCAGTGAGGATGAAGTAGCTCACATCATGGGAAGATGGGCTACAACTCATGCCATGCCAAACTGGGTCGATATTCCACAACTGGTTGAACTTAACGAGTTAGAGCTTGGCAAGTTAGGGGTTGAGCGTGCAGAGTTTTATATTACCGAGAGTAACCCACATAATGATCAGAATTTGAGGACAAATTCTCTCCAACTCGGGAAGAATGATGCAGCCCGATAGATGGCGGATGGAGCTTGGCGGATTGATAGGCTTGGTGAGATCCCGGTCGTGGCGAGCTAGATACACGTCTAGCTACCAACTTTGGATTCAAGAGTTTGTCATCTATTAGGTTATTTATTTAGAGGACTACAGATAAATATTAATTGGTTAGATAATTAATAGTTGGTTTTATATTTATCTTTTAGTCTTTTATTTATCCTTTATCTTTTTAAGCCTTTTGTTCTGGGTTAGTTTCCTCCTCTATTTAAATAAGAGGAAGACTAGGACATAGAATCATTTAATTTCTAGATTCATTTTCATAATTTGTCAGTTCTTTCTATTCTTGGGTTGTAAGAATTAGAATAGACTCTATTTTCCTTTGTTTTTGTGTTTTTTGTATTTTACCACCTATATTTTATACTATCTAGCTTTTAACCTTTTTTTTTTTTTTTGACCACCTAAAAAAAAATATTTTGTAGCAAATGACCACCATTTGACATTTTCAATAGAAAAACGTAATATTCCATCAAACTTTGGTATATTCTGTGTTCACTCCCTATATTTTATGATTCTAGCTTTTAGCCACCTGTATTTTATAATATGTAGCTTTTAACCACCTTTATTATATGATGTCTAGCTTTTGAACACCAATATTTTATGATATATATAGCTTTTAATCACCTTTATGTTATTATATATAGCTTTTAATCACTTATATTTTATGATTGCTAGCTTTTAACCATCTGTATTTTATGATATACAGTTTTAACCACCTAATTTTTATTCTTAACCACATATTACAGAAACATTCTCAAAATCTATATGCTGACACAAAGATTATGTGTGTTGACACACAAATTCTGTGTGTCGACACACAATCTTACAAAACACACAGCCTGCATCTGTGTGTGGACATATATGCCCTATGTGTCAACACACAGAGCAATTATGGCTGTTGCCTTGCGTGGGTTTTTGTATTTTTGAAAAATTAGTTTAGTTTATTTTAAAAGGTTGTGTCCCTTGATTAAAAACATGTTTGATAATATGTGTCTCTTTCTAAGAGGCACATAGATTTTTATATATGCCATAACATATGTGTAAATAAGAATTTGCACTAGACCTATATACAAACATATATTATAACCTGTAAAAATTGAAACAAAAATATGCTAAAAATAGGTCTCGTACGCATAAATGCTATATATTTACATAAGCTTACATAAATCTTCAAGGTGCAGAACTTCTTACCAATCATGCCTAATCAAGAGGATAAGGATGTGTTTGATCATCATGATAGTATGGATGAACGTATTTTAAAGGACATTGAGCAAATGCTGAGTTTACAACAACCACCTGTTGATACTAATGATGATATAGAGTTGGATGTTGATACTAATGTTGATATAGAGTTGGATGATTGGGCATGATTGGTAAGAAGTTTTGCATCTTGAAGATTTATGCAAGCTTATGTAAATGTTAGCCTTTATGCGTATGAGATATATTTTCAGCATGTTTTTATTATTCAATTTTTATAGGTTATAACATATGTTTGTATTTAGGTCTAGTGTAAATTCTTATTTACATGTTATGATATATACAGAAATCCATGTTCCTCTTAGAAAGAGACACGTATTATCAAACATGTCTTTAATCAAGGGACACAACCTTTTAAAATACACTAAATTAATTTTCCAAAAATCACAAACTCGTGCAAAGTAATGGCCATAATTGTTCTATTTGTTGATCTATGTGTCAACACACAGGGCTTGTGTGTCGACACACAGATGTAGGCTATGTGTTTTGTAAGATTGTGTGTCAACACACAAAATCTGTGTGTCAACACATAGAATCTTTATGTCAACATGCAGATTTTTGAGAATGTTTTTGTAATATATGATTAAGAAAAAAAATTAAATGGTTAAAAGCTACATATCATAAAATGCAAGTCGTTAAAAGCTAGAAATCATAAAATATAGGTCATTAAAAGCTATATATGATAACATATATGTGGTTAAAAACTATATATCATAAAATACAGGTGATTAAAAGTTAGACATTATTTTATACAGATGGTTAAAAGCTATGTATCATAAAATACAGGTGGTTAAAAGGTAGAAATCATAAAATACAAGGAATGAGTATGGAATATTCCAAAATTGGATGGAATATTCTATTTTTCTAATAGAGTTGTCAAATGGTGGTCATTTGCTGCCAAATTTTTTAGGTGGTTAAAAGCAAAAAAAAAAAAAAAAAAAAAAAGAGAGAAAAAGAAAAAAAGTTAGGTGGTTAAAACCTTCATAGTTTAAAATATAGGTGCTAAAATGAAAAAAAATTGTATTATTTTCTTAATAAAGATTTAAAGGAAGGCTGTTGAGCTTTCTGTTTCCTTAATTTTCCATCTACATGCTACATCATGTTCTTGAGGCGGTAAGGCATGTACCAGAGCTAAAAAGGAAACTTATATCCCTAGGACAACTTGACTTAGTTGGTTTTACCCTTAAGGCATGTAAAGGAAAAATGAAGGTCCTTACAGGAACCTTAGTGGCCCTTAAGGGGGTAGTCAACAATACGTTATATGTCCTAATAGGGGAGATCATATCTGGGGAAGGAAACATAGACAAGAAAGACCCTAAGGAGACTACATACCATTGGCATAGGAGGTTAGGTCACATATCAGAGAGAGGGCTATTAAAACAACAAAAACAAGTGGTGTTTAAGTCTGATGTATTGTCTCAACTTGATTTATGTGATCATTGCATCTATGGTAAGCATCATAGAATTGCATTTTCTGTTGGATCACATGTAACAAGGCATTCTTGATTATGTTCATTCTCATCTATGGGGAATCTCTAGGGTTCCCACAATGGGTAGAGTATCTTACTTCCTCCCCCCCCCCCCCCCCCCCCCCCCCCCCCCCCCCCCCCCCCCGCTTGTTGGGGATAATTTCTCAAGAAAATTTTGGGGTTTATTTGCTTCAGAATAAGAATGAAGCTTATGAAATCTTTGTAAAATGGAAGAACTTAGTATAAAACCAAATAGGTAGAAAGTTAAAGACCCTTAGAATAGATAATGGCATTGAGTTCATTAATAAAGAGTTTGACAATTTATTATGTGCTAAAAATGGAATTAAAAGATATAAAACTATTAAAAAGACACTCAACAAAATGGTATTATGGAAAGAGTGAATAGAACACTCTTGGATAAGGTTAAATGTATGTTATTCTCATCTAGTTTGCCAAAACAATTCTAGGAAGAGGCTGTAAATACAGCAATCTATTTGATAAATAGGTCCCCAAATTCTGCTTTAAAAAAAGCACCTAAAAGTGTTTGGATTGGAAAAATAATGAGTTACTCTAATCTAAGAGTGTCTGGCTATTCAGCCTTTCACACCAAAGTAAAGGGAAGTTGGAACCTAGGGCTATTAAAGGCATTTTTCTAGGTTATCCTTCAGGGGTCAAGGGTTATAGAATAAGAGTTATACTATTATTAGTAGGGATGTCGCCTGAGGTGAGATGCCCTACCTTAAGGAACAACTATTTTGATTTTGACCTATATGAGTTTGAGGTGAACCCAACTAATTCTATTAACCATAGGACTAAAGTAAAGGATAACCTAGATGAAAATGAAGATAACTTAGGTGAAAACAAAACAGTTGCAGCACAAAACATACCTTAACAAGTTCATTTGAGACCAGAAACTGGACCTCTTGGTGCTGAACAGAACTTGGATAATTATCAACTGGCTAGAGATACGTATCACATACCATATCAGATCTGTCAGATTCTATAAAACCTTCTGGCTGAGCTATAAGGATCTCCTCCTCAAGCTTACCATGTAAAAAAGTGGTAGTAACATCCATTTGATCCAAGTACACATTATAGAAAGAAACTAAACACATAAGAACATGTATAGTTGTGTTTTTTCTTACTACAAGACTAAAAATTTTAGTATAATCAACAACTTCTTTTTGGATGAAACCGTTGGCTACTAGCCTGGCTTTAAATCTAGGTTTACCATCAAAGGTTTTATGTTCCTTAACCTTAAACACCCACTTAGACACTACCAATTTCTTATCCTTAGACCTAGGAACTAAGGACCAAGTCTGATTTTTCCTAAGACTCTTCATTTCAGCAGTCATGGCATTCATCCACTCTGCCGAATGCCTACTGTTTATGGCTTGGTTATAGGACACTAGTTTAGACTCTACATACTCTAATGTAGTGTTAAGGACATAGGCTATACAGTCAGCAAAACCGTACCTATTAGGAGCCCTAATGTCTCAGTTCGAGCTTAAGCCACATACCATACAAATACTTCCTTCATTCCACGGCTTATGTAATGAGAACCCATACTCACACTTGGATAGTTTCATGGAGGTTTGCTCAACCTTCAGGATTCCTAAAATTAGAAATGACGCCATCTTACTTCGGGTTTTTCCTTTCTCTTTGAAGGATAAGGCTAAGTATTGGTTAGATACCTTACCTAGTGGGACGATTAGTACTTGGACTCAAACGCAACAAGAATTTCTTAAGAAATTCTATCCCATTAGTAAGACCAACACTGCTAGGAGAGCCATTAACACCTTTTCCCAACTTCCGAGTGAAAAGTTTCATGAGAGTTGGGATAGGTTTAGGGAACTACTGAGAGCCTGTCCACATCATACTATCCCTAAATGGCAACTGGTTCAAAACTTTTATTATCCGTTGAATGAAAAGGGTCAACAAATTGTTGATGCCTCTTATGGTGGTCAGTTCCTTAGGAAGAATGAGGATGAGGTGTGGGAATTGTTTGAGCATGCGCATAAGAACTCACAGCAGAACGTCGCACATGCACGTTTAAATGCTGCTAGGTTGAATAGAGGAGAAGTACATGAAATTGCTTACACTTCCATCTTAGAAAAGAAAGTAAACTCTCTTGCCACTTCTGTGGAGCAGCTTACTAGCTCACTTCCTTATTTAATATGACATTCACTCCTTCTACTATGCCTAATGTATCTTATGTTCAAAATATGCATAGTGTCTGTTCTTCATGCTCTAGTGTCTCTCATTCTACACAAGATTACCCCTCTTCTTCACCTTTTGTTTAGTGGTCAAAGGAATAGGTTAATGCATCCCAAGGATTCTCGAGGAACGATCCGTACTTGAACACATACAATCCGGGCCAGAGAAACCATCCAAACTTCTCCTAGAGGCAAGGAGGAGAAGGAGGATTTGTGCCACAACAACCGCATCCACGACCTCAACCATCTGGTATGATACGACCTCTCGGTTTTCAACTGCAAGGGTATACTTCTAACTACTCTCAACCTTCTAATTTGAGCTCTAATTCGAATTTTGAAGAGAAGGTCTTGAGTGCGCTGAAAAGTTTAGAAGCTAATTCCTAACTCCTCCACTCCCATACACAATCGATCTCAAAGCTAAAAACCCAAATAGGTCAACTATCTAATAGTTTGAGTAAGAGAGATGAGGGAAGACTCCCTAGCCAAACTATAGAGAACCCTAAGAACTGTGTGAGGCAAGATAACTATCCTCCCTATCAAGAACAAGCAATGTCCATTACAGTTTTAAGAAGTGGGAAGGAGGCTGACAATGGGGTAAGTGCTGAGAGTAAAGTACCCATAAGTGGTGAGAGAGTAGAGAAGAGCAAGGAAGGAGAGAAGGCGACCGATGAGATCACGCACCTTCTTCCACTCCTAAGACCTCTGATCTTCCTTCCTCATATGTACCTAGGGTGCCCTTCCCCCTAGCCTTAGTTACTCCACGTCCAAATGGGAAGGACAAGAAGTGGGAAGATATTCTAGAGATATTTAGGCAAGTAAAGATAAACATTCCCCTGCTTGATGCTATAAACAGATCCCAGCCTGTGCGAAGTTTATTAAGGACTTACTGAACCAAAAGAGGCGATCGAGAGCACATCTGCCTAAAAAAGTGTTTTTAGCCAAGCAAGTGAGCTCCATTCTGAAGTGTGACACTCTGACTAAGTATAAAGACCCTGGTGTCCCCACCATTTCTTGTTCAATTGGAGACTACCCGATCGATAAAGCTTTTATTGGAATTAAAAGCGAGTGTTGATATTATTCCTTACTCAATTTAAGAGAAGTTAGGCCTAGGAGAGTTGCAACCCACCACGGTGACCTTGTAGTTAGCGGATAGATCAACTAGAGACCCCCGTAGTGAGCCTACTAAAGTACTAGTGAAGGTTGACAAAGCCCTTTTTCCTGCTGATTTCCTTGTGCTTGATATGGAACCTTTTAATCATTCGAAAAACAATATCCCCGTCATTCTAGGTCGGCCTTTCTTAGCCACAACCAATGCTACCATTAACTGTAGATTTGGGGTAATGGATGTTACTTTTGTAAACATAATTATTCGGTTAAATATTTTTAAGGCTTCTGTGTCACCCACTAGTGAGGATGAGTCGGAGTGTTTTTGTGTTGATGTTATTAATGATTTGTTGGACCAAACATCCCCCTCTACCCTCGTTAGTGAGCCCCTGGATGAGAATGCAAGACCTTCTAAAGAGATGTAATGAAGGTTGAACCCGGACACGAAAGAAGTTTTGGGTTGGGAGAAGAATCATGTAATAATTCAAGAAGGAATTATACTAGGTCGTAGGTTGTCTAAGGAGGGCATTGAGGTTGATAAGGCTAAGATAGATTTGAATGTTAACTTGCTCCCTCCCTCAAATGTCAAGCAAGTTAGAGCCTTTCTAGGTCATGCGAGCTTCTATAAGGGATTTCTTAGGGATCGTGGGAAGTTAGCCAGGCTATTGACTAGTTTTCTATCTAAGGACATATCAGTTGAGCTCAATGAGTCTAGGTTAAAAGCTTTTCATGAGCTTCGATCTACACTTGTTGCTGCCCCCATTAGACATCCATACGACTACTTTGTCCCTTCTGAAATTATGTGCGACACTTCTGATTTTGCTTTAGGTGCTATCTTAGGTGAGCTCAGTGAAATAGGTTCCTTGATTTACGTCATTACTTGATCTTCGCTAGATGTATTGGGCTCGGCTGAAGTTGTAAAACTTAGCGCTACTAGGAGGCAGCCTAGGTTTGTTAATTCTTGTTTTTAATCTAGTTTTTAAAATACTTAGTTGCTTGGAGGCTTGTTTTCTTTCTTTTCAGGTTCTTGTCCCATGTTGAAGGAGTCATATATAAATGTTCATGTCACCTTGTCAGGTTGTATCGCTCCATCTCACCTATTTCTTGTGCTTTAATTATTAATGTTGTCGCATTGAGGACAATGCATGATTTAGGTGATGGGGTGAGGCTCATTTGCATATGCTCCTTTTTTTGGTCAAATTGTTAAATTTTGAACATCTTTTGTGCATTTTTGAGTGTGCATTATAACTATTTAGCCAAGTTTTCCTTGATCGGGCCATATGTAAGGATGATAGTAGGATTAGCTGTTTATTTCATTCTCTTAATTCTATGAAATTAAATGATTCTACTCCATACTTATTAGTGAGTGTTGTAGATCATTGTTGATATTAATGGGTTCTACTTATACGGCTCACATATTCACTATGCACAGGACTTTCATGTTATGGAAATTCTAAAAAATTTGAGTAAACAATCTTATATGTCTTGAGTTTTGCAGGCTTTCCCTATTAGCTTATCCTAATCCTTGGCTCTTGATGCAATGTAAAGTACTTGTGATCAATGTCAATCATAATGTTGAGGTACTTGTTTATGTGAAAGTCCAAAAAAAAAAAAAAAAAAAATTGGACAGAAAAACAAGAGGAAACCAAAAGAAAAAAAGACAGAAAATGAAAAAAAGGAAAAAAAAAGTTTCCTCCTAAAAAAAAAAAAAAAGAAAGAGCAAAAGAAAAGGAAAAAAGTGAAAATTGATGTGCATTCATGATAAAGATATAAAGTGGTCATTCATATGCCACTTAAAATTCTTAATGTATGGGCATGTGTTTAGGTAATTCAATAGTGTGGGTGTACGAAACCTTGGTATATATGATTGGAAGCGAGAATATGAGGAGATTCTATGGCATGAGATTCTATTTACTTTCACTTGTTGATACAGGGTTAATGAAATTCTATGACGAGTTTTGAAGTTTAATCATCTGAATTCATGGAATTGGAGAATGCACTAGATGTCTGAATCTTATCTTGAATAGTAATGTATGCGTTAACCTCAAAAAACTTGGTGAAGATTGGGATAGTTGATTGCTTGAGTACTTGACTTTATCCTATGCTTTGCTCGAGGACTAGCAAAGGTTAAGTGTGAGGGTGTTGATACGTCTCATATTTGCGCATCTTTTAATTGCTATTTTAGTTATTTTTGCACCTGTTTAATTATAGTTATATACTCATTTCGGCAATTTTTATGTTTTTATAGATTCGATGATCAAAGTTTCGAAATTGTCAATTGGGTGCAAATAAGACAAATTGGATGCGTAGGTAATTAAATCAAGTTAATTTGAGATTAGGACAATATCATATGAGTCACGCTTGACCCACCTCCCCACTAACCAGCGTCTTAGGCCCATCATCTTCAATTCAAGCCCACCAACACCTGAGCCCAACAACCCAAGACCACCATTGACACTAGACCTGCATCCAACGTCACCACTGCAAGCCCATCATCACACCGAGATGAGCCCAAGCCCAGCTTCACGGTCACAATCAGCACCAACTCCTGGCCCACAACTCCAGTAGGCTCACAGCCACCGTCACTCACGCCTAACCACTAGCAAGCCCAACTCAGTCAGGCCCACAACCTCAACCCATGACAGCACACACATCCCAGCTCGCTTTGGGTTGTTAAATGTCAGTATAAATTTGGATTCGGGGCTCTGTTTTTTTTGGGTGGGGGGGGGGGGGGGTTATTCTCTGGATTTTTTACAGCTGAGCTCTTTCTCTCTCCTCTCAATTACTTTTTCTTTTCTTATTAAATTAAAACAAGAGCGAAATTAGCGTGAAGATCGACATGAGTTCATACACCTCCTCTTTCACCAGGTCATCCTTGATAGAGAGCTAACTTGCTCTCTGGGGTTAGATGAAGTCTTATCCTTTTTATTTTTGTATGACTTTTAATTTTGGGATAATTTATTTGTTACATGAATTGCTTGGTTGTGAGAAATACTATGAAGTTTGTGCTTTAACTGATGAGATTGATATTTATAAATTAATTCTTTGTGCTTGTAGCCTTAGGATTAATTAATTAAGTAATAGTATTAACCGAATTGTTAATTAAAGCCTATCTTTCCTATGCTTTAGTTAGATAGGATCAATATGTAATAATTAATAATATGTTAGATATAGTCTATTTTCCTTGCAATTTAGTTAGATAAGGTCAATACGTAATACTAACAACATCACCTTAGTGGGTTGAAACTTGTAGCCTAAACCACCACCCGTATGACTATCAATAATCCCAAGTTAAGAGTTAATAAAAATGATTGGCTAATCATGGATTCGAAATCCTAGGCTCCAATTTAATATACTTTTCTAATTAGAAGTAGATTATTTTAGTTTAATTATTGTTTCCTAGATTAATTAACACAAAAACCTCTCAATTTTATTCAAATCAATTTAGGCATAGAATAATTTCACGTACTCTTAGTCCATGTGGTTCGACACTTGCCCTGCACTTCAATTTAGATGTGTTTAGTGATTAGGGTTAAATATTAAATTTTGATAGACGTAAAAAAACACATCAGCATGTTTGTTGAGAAAATTATAATATGGTTTAAAACAGTCACCACGTTAGTGCTGCTAAAGATTTGATGCTTTTATGCGTGATAGTGGTTTTTTGAGATATGTGCATGATACTTGCTTTTATAACAAGAATGTTATCTGTGTTAAAGCCTTATTCCTACAGATATATACTGATCACTTGCTCGTAGCTAGCAGGTCCCAAAGTCAAATTCTAGATCTAGAAGAGGAGGTAAAACAATTTGTTTGACATGAAAGATTTAGGTAATATTAAGCAAATATTAGGAATGGATTACAACTATAACTTCAAGTCAAAACCATTATCTATCAAGGTTTTAAAGAGGTTTAATATGTATGATTCTAAACCTATAAAACTGCCCATGGCATTGTAATATAAGTTTTCAATAAACCACTACCCTAAAACTAAGAATGAAAGGCTTAAAATGAGTAATATACCTTATTCCAATGCCATGTGATCACTTATGTATGTTATGACATGTACTAAGCTTGATTTAGCCTTTCCAATGAGTGTACTATCAAGGTTTATGGCCAATCCTAGTAAAGTTCACTGGGATAGTGTTAAGTGGCTACCTAGGCATATAAAGGGTACATTAGACTTAGATTTGACTTTTGGACATGATCAAAGTAACCTAAAATTAACTGGGCATGTGGATGCTGAATTCATTGGGGGATTTGGATAGAAGAAGATTCACTTCTAGCTATATTTTTACTTTAACCGATGGAGCAATAAGTTGGAAGTCTAAGTTGCAGACTTTAACCTCACTTTCTACCACATAAGCAGAATTTATGGCGATTTCTAATGCTATAAAAGAGGGTATATGGCTTAGGGGACTACTATCTGAAATTAAGTTAGACCGGGGACTACTTAAAATCTATTCAGATAGTCAATCAGGAATAGCACTGTTTAGGAACCCAGTATTCCATGATAGAACGAAACACCTTGCTTTAGAAGGTATTTCATAATGCACCAATTAGATGCAAACCTGGCTGATTTGTTGAAAATAGATACTAAGGACAACTTTGTAGACATGGGTATGAAGTCCCTTCCTTTGGATAAGTTTATACATTTTATTAAGCTTGTCCAAATAGATTGGAACCCAGGGTGAAATGGTTTGTGAAAATACTCCCTATTGTTCGAGGGGATCTAGCAGTTAGTTCATATAAATAGTAAGGTGGGTATATGACCTACACCATGCCTAATGATGATTATATTAGGTAAAATGTGATAAAATGAGATTAGCTACAATTAGGTGCAACAACAACAACAGTCCCAAGGCCACAAGGGCCCCCACATACGCAGGGTCGGGAGGATAGATGTACGCAGCCTTCCCCCTTTAGGGAGCTACCCTGAAGGGATACTGTTTCTGGGGACCCCCAACCTAAGAAGTGTGTCATCAGGGAAGCCTAGAACCTGAAATCATGAGAACAACATAAAACTAGAGCAGCACAAGCACAAGCCAAGCCCTATGGAACACCATACAATGGAAGGACCTTGCTAGCAAATAAACAACATGTTCGCGAATGCTTAAGAACACAAGTGTACAGATAAGCAAATAAGTGCGCCAATGCTTGCACCAAAGAGGAAGTCAAGACATCAAGAGACACTAGCGCCCACAATAGTAGGATGCGCTACTCTAAGCCACCACCTCAGCCACCCTATGCTCGCTCTCCAATGAGCTCTATCTAAGGCCATCTCCTCCCGTAGGTTTAGATGGGTGAGGTCTTGTCGGATCGTCTCCAACCATCTCTTCTTTGGCCTGTCTCTCCCTCTTCTCCCTAGCATAGTATGAAATTGTTCGCATCTCCTGACTGGAGCAGTGGGCGGTCTCCTCCTAACATGACCAAACCACCTTAAGCACTGCTCCCTTAATTTATCCTCAATAGGGGCCACACCCAATTTGCCTCTTATGACATCGTTCCTGATCTTATCCTTCCTTGTGTGTCCGCACATCCACTGCAGCATCCTCATATCCACCACCTTCATCTATTGTGCGTGTTGTTATTTCATTGGCCAACACTCCGCCCCATAAGACATAGCTGGTCTCACTACCGTCTTATAGTATTTTCCCTTTAGTTTTAATGGGAACTTTCCATTGTAGAGTACCGCGGGGCCATCCTCCATCTATGCCAACCTACTTTAGTCCAATTGTTGATATCCTTGTCAACTTCACTGTTCTGTTGAACCATGGAACCCAATCATCTGAAACTATCACTTCTCTGTATGGTCTCAGATCCTATCTTGACATCTTCCATTCTCGACGTGGTGGAGAGATCGAACTTAAGTTCCATGTACTCTATCTTGGATCTACTGATTTGTAAGCCATTCTCAACAATTCGAACTTTTCATGTACCTCTCCTCGAGATTCCCCCACCAGGACTATGGTATCTACAAAGAGCATGCACCAAGGCACCTCTCCTTCATGTGCCTAGTGAGCTCATCCATAGCCTGATGAACAGAAAGAGACTCAAGGTAGATCCATGGTGTACCCCTACTGTTACTAGGAAAGCTTCTGTCTCTCCTTCCACTGTACGCACGTTAATTTGTGCATCATCATACATGTCTCTAATGGCCCGGATATATGGCCTTGGAATGCCTTTCCTATCCAATACCTTCCATAAGACTCCTCTTGGCACTGTATCATATGCCTTCTCTAAATCAATAAAAACCATGTATAGATCATTTTGTCTCTCTCTGTATTGCCCAATCATCCGCCTTAGGAGGTGGATGGCTTCTATTTTTGATCTCCCGGGCATAAATCCGAATAGATTCTTGGACACCTCTATCTACAGCCCTAACCTCCTTTCTACGATCCGCTCCCACAGTTTCAAAGTGTGGCACATTAGTTTAATACCTCAATAATTGGCGCAACTCTGAATGTCGCCTTTGTTCTTATAGATCGGGACTAATGTACTCTTCCTCCATTCATCAGACATCTTCCTCCCTAGTAAGATTTGGTTAAATAATTTAGTCAGCCAGTTGATACCCTTTTGTCCAAGGCATTTCCATGCCACTATGGGTATCCCATCTTGGCCTACAGCCTTACTCTTTCCCATACTTCTCATGGCTTCCTTGACTTCGTCGGGACTAATTTGCCTGCAATAACAGTGGTTCTGCTGCATCGCTAATGTTCGGAGATCACCTAGGGCTGTCTTAGTGTTCCCCTAATCGCTGACCAGATCGTGGAAGTAGGCTTTCTACCTAGCTTTAATTCGTTGTCTGCCCATAAGCATCTGACCATCTTCCCTTTCTATGAACTTTACTCGGTCCAAGTCCCTCGTCTTCCTTTCTCTTGCTTTGGCAATTTTATATATATCCCTGGCTCCCTCCTTTGTTTCCAGCCTCCTATAGAAATCCTCATTAGCTACAACTAGGTGATTATTACAAATTTAAAACGCATAGTTTAGTGTTTATATTAACTCAAAACGCAGCACTTTGATGTCTGGTTAATATAATGGTATATTATGTAATTAAATACAAGTGAGAGGGCATTTTCAATCTAAAATTGAAAATTTGGACTAAATGGGTATTGTCCATTATGCCCCTGTGTACTTTTACTATCCTAATTGTGTACTATGAGCTACCCCACCGATATACTACACCTACCCGTTGTACTACACCAGCGCATACTAACCAAGCTTCTATGAGAAGCTTCATCTAGCTTTTAACGTGTGTCATCATCTTGTGCTTTTAGCTAGACACATGTTGCGAGATTAAAGGGTAACTTTGTGTTCTCTGCGCCTTATGTGAGCCGTTGGATTAAAGCTAGATGAACGGCTGTGATGTAAAGGAGGGGGCGGCACAAAGATAGGTAAGGCTTTGGGTATATAAACCATGAAACCAAATCATGCCCCTCACTGCTTTAGAGATTTGCTGGGGGATTGGGAGGCGATAATCGCCCTTCAGTAGGGCAGCACCGCAGCTGCACGGCGGTGCTCGGTCGGGCCTCGGTCGGGCAGTAACAAACTCGCCGGCCCCTTAGCTCCCTGCTGGGGGCGTTATTGGCAGCCACCTGCGACCGATGAGGGAGAAATCATGTGAGGAGGGAGTTAGGGTTTGGGTGTGGGGCGCCGCAGCGTGGGACGTCTTGGGCCACGATTGGTAGTCCCTTTGACAGGCACTCATCTTAGGCAACCTCCTCCTACTTTCGTCTTCTTTCGACGGCGGCTGTGGTGGTCGGATTTCGGCAGGACACGGCTGGGCGATCTTGGGGAGATTGCAAGTCGCGATCTCTCTCTCTCTTCTCTCATTCGATTTTTGGAGCTCTCGCTTGTAAGTCTTCATCGATCCTACTCTAAATTTTCTAGCTCCTTCATTGGTGGTATTTTGTGGGGCTGTTTGTGGCCGGATTTTTGGGCGTTGCCGGCGTCCTTGGTGGCACTAAAACCCTAATTTCTGATTAGGGTTTTTTTTCACTTTGGGGTCACTGTTTTCGACTCCCGCACCATGTCTGAGGTGCGGGATGCTCGTGTTGTTGAGGCTGGTTTGAGCTCAGGTCCGGATGTGGGTGGCACTATTGGTCCTTCATGGGCGGATCGGATGCGCTCAACAGATCATAACGCCCTTCAATATGTGCATCCGGTTCTTGTAAATGGCAAGACTGTAGGAGTCATTCCACGTGAGGTATTTGCGTCAGGCAATGAGAAATGGGAGCATTGTCCAGTAGGTCGCTTGATTGGCACGGGGCTTGCTTATTCCCATGCACAGGAGATTGCTACTTTTTATGGGGGGAGAAGGGCCTTGAGTGCGTTCTCTCTGACGATGAAGTCTACTTTTTTCGGTTTCGCATGAAGGAGCAAGCTGATACTGTGTTGATGGGTGGCCCTTGGTTCTTCAAGGGTGTGTGTATGTCCCTCCATCTTTGGAGAGAGAGGCTTACTTTACAGAAGAATTCTTCTACTGCTCCTATTTGGATTCGGGTTTCTGGTCTTCCTCTAACTCTTTGGAAGCCAGCTGGGATTAGTGTTGCCTGTAGTACGGTTGACAAGCCCTTGTTCATGGACAAGGTTACTACAGATTGCACTCGTCTTGGTTACATTCGGGTCTGTGTTGAGGTGAAGGCGACGGAGCCAATCCCTAGAGAGACCTTCATTGATATTGATGATGTTCAGTGTCATGGTCATGACACTATCGGTTTTCCTTTACATTGTCTAGATACGAGCAGGTGTCCGTGGCCGTGCTGAGTCGCTGCCCAGGTAGCTGCCAGTTCGCACCCAGACCTTGTCAAGGAGCCGTGCCAGTTCACACCCCAGGCTTGTCAAGGTGCCGTGCCAGTTCGCGCCCAGGCCTTTTCATGGCCTTGTCCAAGTTCGCGCCCCAACCCGTGTCTATGCTGCGTCCCTAGCTTCCCTTCCCAAGGCCGAGCTGCACCTGAGCCCATGCCAGACGCTCCTCTTGCCCATTAGATCCAGCCTGTACTAGCCGTTAGAAGGCCGCTCCTCATGATCATTGGGCCGCTCCTAAACTAGCCATTAGGGAATATTTTGCAAGATATTATTCTAGATTTAATTGATGTATTTTATATTCTTTGATATTATTTTTAGTAATTCTTGTAATTCTATAAATAGAATTGTTGTAATTCATTTTGTAATCAATTATGCAATTAATGAAATATCTCTTTCATTTTCTCATCTAATTCTCTCAATTCTCATCTTACTCTACTTCTCTCCCATCTTACTCTAATTCTTTCTCTCATCTAAACTCTATTTCTTCTTCTTTTCTTACCTAACCTCTTTTCATTTTGGGCCCAAGTCTTGAACTTTGGCCATCACATCCGCAAGGCTGTGACAAATTGGTATCAGAGCACGTTGCGATCACGAAATTGGCGATTACAAGAAACAATCGAGCTTCCAACAACATGTCTTCATCTTAGGAGACGTTGGGTTCACAAGAATGAACTAGGGCTATTGAAAGGAGATTGGACAAGCTTGACACGTTGGTCCAAGACCAAAACGTTGTGAGCGATGGTTTGAAGTCCTCAGTGGACAACTTGACCACTGAAGTCACGGGCATTGCACCCAGCCAACGTTGGTTCGAAGCTTCAATGGCATCCTTGGCTGAGACCATGAACCGAATATTGATGAACCAAGAGAAACGACCCGAAAGCATTCCTGTAGCAGCACTCGAAGTTGCAACGCATGGTGAGCAAGTTGGATCGGGTAACTATATGCCTGTAGGGGGTTCAGGAATTCTACCACCACCACCCCTACCACCTCCTGTCCGTGTTCCTGAGCAAAGAGAAGTAAGGCACCAACCGAGATCCGAAGATGGGGAGCACAGCCGCAATGACTATAGCACACGTTCGTGGTCCTCCCATCACAACCCAAAGATTGATCTCCCAACCTTCAATGGTAAGAATCCTAGAGTTTGGATACATAAATGTTTAAAATACTTTCGTTGGTACCAAACTCCGATTGATGAATGGGTCAACATTGCCTCGTCACACTTACATGAGTATGGGGACATTTGGTTCCATGCTATAGAACTAAGCAACCCGGTTATGACTTGGCAATTTTTATAGACGAATTATGTAAAAGGTTTGGGGATAAGTCTTTATATGACGTGGTTGAACAATTTAATAAAACTGCTCAAACCGGCATTATGGAGGAATATGAGGTCTGATTTGAGGAATTACGAAGTCGGATGATGATTTATCATCACAACCTAAGTGAATCCTATTTTGTCTCGAGTTTTATTGGGGGTTTAAAGCCCGCAATCCGGGCTGCTGTTAAGGCCAACCGTCCATCCGATATGAATTCCGCCATCGAGCAAGCAAAACTCCAAGAAATCACTATATCAGAGATTAGGGGAGCCACGATCCCTAGGCCTTCATACAGGCAGCAACCATATGGGACCAAAGCTGGGTCCTCATTCCAGTCACGCCCAGCAGCACCGTACCAGTTCGGCACTCAGGCCCCTACGGGCGCGACCCAGACCGTGCCTCCAAAGCCAGCGCCTAGCACCTCGGCAGCACCCGACGTGCCTAGGCGAGACCCGGGACAGTGCTATCGTTGTCATGAACGATATTTTCCTGGCCATGTATGCCAAAACAAACAGCTCCAAAGCATGGAAGTCCAAGAGGAAGTGGATGATGAACTCGAAGATAAAGAAGAAGAACTTCCCCAAGAAGAAGAGGGCGATGGTGTCATGGAGATCTCTTTGAATGCCTTGTCCGGACACATCACCCAGAACACATTAAGGTTGAAGGGCTCAATCAAGAAAAGGCCTATCACGATCTTAGTCGATATCGGAAGTACCAACAATTTCTTGGACACAAGCGTTGTTCAAGAGCTCAAGCTCGACACTGTGCCTACCGTAGTGATGACGGTGACGGTTGCCAATGGCGAAAACTTGGTGAGCTACCAAAAATGCCCAACATTGAAGTGGAAAGTGCAAGGTAACATCTTTCCCGATGACTTACGAGTACTTGATTTAAGACGAAGTGACATGGTGTTAGGTGTGGATTAGCTACAAAGGTATGGCCCGGTTACTTTTGATTTTACTAACCTTAAATTCTCATGTTTTAAGGATGGACAACCTATTCACTTACAAGTCACATCCGATAATGCGACCTTACATGCTATGTCCGAAAAAGGCCTAACACAATTTCTTAAAAAGAAAGTTCATAGTTTAGTGGGTCACTTATTTTTGGCTATTGGAAGTGAAGAAAAAGCAATTTATGCCCATCCGGACCTTGAGCCTACACTTAAAACATATGAGGATGTATTTGATGCTCCTAGGACACTACCACCTAACCGAGCCCATGATCATGCTATTCCCACCCAACCCAATGCTAAAACCGTATCTATAAGACCCTATCGCTACCCTCATAGTCAAAAGAATGAAATTGAAAAACAAGTTAAGGAAATGCTTTCCTCTTCTGTAATTCAACCTAGTCGTAGCCCATTTGCTTCACCCTTTTTGCTAGTACGTAAGAAGGATGGCACTTATCGTTTTTGTGTTGATTATAGGCAACTTAATCATATAACGATAAAAGATAAATTCCCCATCCCCGTTATTGATGATTTACTTGATGAGTTGCATGGAGCCCGTGTATTTTCTAAGATAGACTTAAGAGCCGAATACCATCAAATTCTTGTCCGAGATGAGGATCGCCACAAAACGGCTTTCCACACGCATCAAGGTCATTACGAGTTCATGGTGATGCCTTTTGAACTCACCAATGCACCGGCCACTTTTCAAGCTTTAACGAATGAGGTCTTCTCTTCTTTCCTTCGTAAATTTGTTTTAGTCTTTTTTGATGATATTTTGGTATATAGTCCTGGCATGAAAACTCACATTGGAAATTTAGGAGAGGTCCTTGAGACACAACGAACTCATCAATTATATGCTAAAAGAAGTAAGTGTGCGTTCGGTATTGACCATGTCGAGTACCTAGACATATCATTAGCCCACATGGTGTAGCTACGGACCCTAGTAAAATTGAAGCCATGGTCGCTTACCCATTACCGAAAAGCTTAAAAAGCCTTAAGGGTTTCTTAGGTTTAACCGGTTACTACCGAAAATTTATTAAGGGCTATGGATCAATTAGTAAAACACTAAATTGCCTACTTTCTAAAGGGGAATTTCATTGGAATGAGAGTGCCCAACTTGCGTTTGACACCCTCAAACATGCTATGGTGCCGGTGCCGGCGCCGGTCCTAGCTCTCCCCGATTTTACTAAACCTTTTATACTTGAGACGGATGCTTGTGGTATACACTACAAGAAAAAGGGTCATTAACGACAGTGATTATCGTCGTTAAAAGCCTAGTTTACCGTCGTTAATACTATTAACGACGGGGGAAACCTCCCGTCTTTCGTCGTCGTTATTGCTTCCAACTTTAATACTATTTGAGATCAACGACCGCTAAACTGAGCCGTCGTTAAAAAGTATCTACGACGGTATACTATGTCTCTTGTTAAAAGTGAAATCAATAACGACAGCACAGGTTGTCGTTAAAAGTAAAGTCTTTAACGTCAGGTGGCACTGTTGTTAAAGAGTTGATCAATAACGACAACAATTGTTGTCGTTATAAATATTTACCGCCATATAGGAAAAAGTTTTAACGACGACAAAAACAATCGTTAAAATTTTCGCGCTACTAATTGAAAATAGTAACCACAATATAGACCGTCGTTGGTGCAAAATAGCAATAATAAACCATAGTTAAAACATTTTCCACCAATTAATGATAAGGAAAACTGTTGTTAAAAATACTTCCTCCATCAAGAACAATTATAACCAAAAAATTTTATCAATGTTAAAGACTTTGTACAGTCATATGGTACAATATATACATTCATAAATACTTGTACATTTATGTCATATAATGATAATTTTCTAGCTGTCTACAACATCTATGCATCCATATAAGAACAATTTTCGGGTTGTTCATAACACTTGTACATAAATGTAGTATAACGACATTTCATTTCATTTATAACACCTATAGAATAGTACTGTATAACCATACAGAAATAACTCTTATATATCATTCAATGTAGCAACGAATTCTAGTAAAAAAATAAAGATGTTATTGAAACTTAAATATCCAAGTACTCACAAAAGCCAATTTAATACAAAAACTGCTAAAAGCGTACATTGTAAAATTCAATGCCTAACAATTTAGAAAAAAGTACAAATCCGACAAAAGTTCACAAATAAAAGTTCCAACAAAAACAAGAATATACAGTGCAATCTTCCAACACCTGAAAAATAAATACAACACTCATGTTAGGAAATTCTTGTCACCTGAGCATCAATAATCAATAGTATAGACACACAACCGACCAGTAATAAAAAAAAATACAACATATAAAAACCATATTAAAGTAATCAACATAAAATTGGCTAAAAAAGAAACAATTCATATGCTTTTTAATACAAAACAATGGCAAATCTTATCTCCACATTATAAAACTTAATCACAGTATCACAAATTCAAAACATTCTTAAACTTCACCTAGCATTCAATCACAGAGTCCAAACTCAACAACTCTTCCAAATAACTCAACTCAATAATGTGTTCTTAATAAATACCAAAATGATTGTAAACTCTTAACTCCATATTGAAACTCAAAGTTGTAAAATCCACAAATCTCAAACTCACAGAGAACTCAATCATACAATCCAAACGCATCAACAATTTCAAACAACTGAAGGGTGACATTTTTTTGATAAAAGCGAAGACTCATAATACAAATCCAAAACAAAACAAAATATAGCCTAGATGCCATGACACATCAAAAGACCTAGCAAGATACAAGCTCAAAACAAAGTGAAACTACTATCCACACTTACTTCAAATGCCAATTCAAAAGCTCCTTTGTTATGATTGTAAAAAGATATACTAAAGGATTGAGACTTAAAACGCTTGGGGTGCTGAGTAACAAGAAATCAAGGCTGTCAATGCATGTGTCTGTAAACAAAGTGGCAAGCAATTCACGTTATAAGCTAAGTAGGAATGTTAATCACGATAAAAGCAAGGAACACACGACAAAGATACAACGTAGTGTACATCATCCTAAGGTTACACTGCATAAGTTTGGGTTTCAAGAACTAGAAGCTGACCTTTTAAGTACTGCAAAGACACTTTCAGTTAGCAGCAGGGGCAATTGGACTGGAAGAAGCAATGTATGTACTTAAGCCAGCTAAATCGCATTGTCATTTGAGGCATTTGCAAGATCGACATGATCTGTGTCCATTTTCTAGAAGAGATGTGACTTATCAAAGCACCATCTCTTATGACAACCTTCCTCCCTAACCGGGAGAAGAAGATCAGGGTTATATGGAGCTGAAACAAATGGCTGAGTTGGAGAAATACATTAATCAAGCGACCCAAGTTTACTCGCAAGCTCAACTGAGGCAAGGTTTTGCTCCTGAAAAAGTGTTTGAAGCATCAGTAGTTCACAAGATGGGTAATGAGCTAGAAATTGGACTGGTTCAGACAAGATCCAGTAGAGTTAAAGGTCATTGGAATATGATTGAAGTTGAAAGACCCCCTGATGCTTTGGTGAGGTCTGGATACTGCATCATGTCTGAAATGGCAATTTTGAACAGTAGATTCGCAAGTGAATTGAGCTTTATACTTAGGCTATGTCTGAATGGAGCTATGGTCAACTTGCTCCAATGGTGCAACCAAAGGTTTGGCCACCTAAATTTGAAGAAGAGGTGCAGTACATAAAGAATGGAGCAAATTCAGCAATCCAAGCTGAGCAGTTCAGCCAAGATTATTCGAGCTGGTCGGGTGCGAATTTGAGGCAGAGTTTGAATCTGTATTTGGAGATCTATGGTGTTTATTGTGAATGGAAGAATCAGTTGCACAAGCTCCAGGGTCTTTTCAAGGCCTGGGTGGAAGAGATTAGCAAGAAATTTAAAATGACTCTAGCTGAAATCAGTTGGTACATCAGCTGGACAGCACAGAACAGATTTGAGCACAAATTTAAGCCTTGTCAAGTTAAGAGAGTGTGGGTATATTGTGTGGAATATACAAGAGTTTGGAGTAGACAGGTTGGGACTCTCAGATCACACAAATTCAGAATCAAGGTGCAAGCAACAGAATTCAAGGAAGCTGCTGAAAATTGTTGGAAACTCTCAACTCCTTCCCTGTCAGCAGAGTATCAGATGATTAATGGAACTACGGTTGTATTCAGCAAGTTATCGGAGTACGCAGAGGAAGCAATCAATTATGGATTGGCACATGGAATTCTCAATCTTATGGCTAGCTTGTTAGTAGTTGGGTAAGTCGGTTGAAGAGGTTGGCTAGGTGCAATGTATGTGTCTTAACGCCTTTAGCATTAGATGGTTATAAGTAGTTGTGTTCTTCATTGTAATGGATAACTTTGATCAAATACATGACATCTTTGATATCTTTTCTCTCTCTCATCTAAACTCTCTCTCTATTTCTCATATCTTTCACTTATCTTCTCATCTAACTCTCTTTTATCCTAGTTCATGATCCGAGATTCATCTTGGGACATAACATCCTTGCTCTATACATCACAAACTCAAACTCTACAGTACACAATCTGAATCATAAGTCAACAACATTCTCAAACTCCACATAGAACCTAATCACAAAGTCCAAATCCACAACAATTTCAAAGAACTCAATAATATATTCTTAATGAATATATTAACATACATAAGTGAAAACTAAGGGAAAAAAAAAGGAGAAAGAAGAAAAATGCATCCATTCTTTATTAGGCACCATATTGTTATAAGTTATACCAAGAATATATCTAAAAAGCATAGTTCAATTAGTGTAAGATGTTTCAACACAATTTTCAATTTGAATGTCAACAACAAGGGCAATGTCAAAAACAATCTCAAAATTAATATCTCTATAAATTACAAACCCTAATATATAACTAATCTGACACTCTAAAAGCAATGTCAAACATCTGTGTACGAATTAGTCATTTACATTGAAAAGCAACTAAATTAGGGCTATTAATTGCCAACAAACAATAGACATGGACTTATAACAAACAAGAACTACCAACTAATTTGTGAATTCAGCAAACATAACATGAACTACCTACATAAAAGGGATAGATTCTCTTTGAAGCTTTGACAATCTAGCAAAAAATCATTCAAAATCTAGATACAATGTGTCAATATAGCAAGAAACTGAATTGGGGTTGTTAATTGCCAGCGAACAACAGACATGGGCTTATAACAAACACGAACTATCAACATAAAAGGGACAAATTCGATTTGAAGCTTTGTCAATCAAGCAAAAGTTCATACAAATTCTGGGTATAGTGGGTCAATACAGCGAAGAATCGAATTAGGGTTGTTAATTACCAACGAACAATAGACATGGGCATATAACAAAATAAACTACCAACTAATTTGTTAATTCAGCAAACGCAACACGAACTACCAAAGAACAAGACAAATTCGCTTTAAAGCTTTGTCATTCCAGTTATAAATCGTTTGAAATCTTGGTACAATAGGTAAATATAGTAAAGAACGGAATCAAGGTTGTTAATTAATCACCTGCTGTTCGATTTCGCCGCTTTGCTCTGGTTCACGAATTACCAGTAAAGAATCGGTCGCTGCTTCGCTGGTTCGCTGCTGGTGGTGTTCGAGTAAGGGAATTGGAGAAGCATATGAAGAATTGGACGCGGAGTGTTGTACCGGTAAAGAATTAGTCATTGCTTCGCCGGTTTTTGCTTCGTTACTTAACCGGTTCAGCTTCGCTGCGTCCCCTGGTTCAAGCTTTCTCC
Organism: Simmondsia chinensis; assembly: GCA_018398585.1. NCBI lineage: Eukaryota > Viridiplantae > Streptophyta > Magnoliopsida > Caryophyllales > Simmondsiaceae > Simmondsia > Simmondsia chinensis. The sequence continues at coordinate 12,305,558 of JAGTTD010000017.1, read as the reverse complement.
AGGAGCTTTCGTTGGGAGCTTTCATTGGGATAGAATTGGGTATGAACTATTAGGGTTTTGTGGGGTATACATGGGTAATGGAGGAGGGATTGTCCAAAATTAAAATTTTTTTTAATTGAAATTTTTGTCCAAAATTAATTTAATATCTTTTTTGTTAAATTATTTTATTTATTATATTTTTTTAATTAATTAAAAAAATTATATTTTAGCATGTAAAAAAAAAATTTATCAGTATAATCAAAATATACTGAAAGAGTAAAACATTGAATTAAGTATTAATTGGGATATTATTTAGTTCTCGAACTTGAATTACGGTATAGATGGGTGAGATGTCAATTAGAAAATTTAAGAGAATAAAAAAATTGGGAATAATAAATTTAAAAAAGATCCTAATTTTTAAAAATTAACGAATTTAACTTTTTTACCAAAATTTTACCACTTGCTTGAGCGTATTAATGACAGTATGTGAGTAGAATTAACAACCTTATTTAGTGCCCGTCGTTATAAGCCCAACATGTACTACCTTTTAACGACGGTGTTTTAATGCCGTCGAAACTAAGCACTGTACACACACTTTTAACGACCAAAAAAAATTTCAGTCGTTATTTTTGGTCGTTAAAAGCCAGTTTTCTTGTAGTGATAGGTATTGGTGCGGTTTTGAGTCAAGAAGGTAGACCTATAGCTTATCTTAGTAAGGCCTTAGCTCCTCATCACTTAGGGTTATCGGTATATGAAAAGGAACTCATGGCAATCCTAATGGCAGTCGAAAAATGGCGACACTATTTACTTAACAACCATTTCATTATTAAAACCGATCACGCTAGCTTACGTTTCTTGTTAGACCAACGTGTGACTACCCAATTGCAACAAAAGGGTATGTCTAAGCTCATGGACCTTAGTTACTCTATTGTGTACCATAAGGGAGTGGAGAATAGAGTCGCGGATGCACTATTTGAACGTGACGAGGAATGTGAGTTAGGGTCTTGTTCGGTCCTCACTAGTGTGGTACCTCAATGGGTACGCGAAGTCGAGGCAAGCTATGACAACGACAAGCACGCCCTAGATCTCATTTCCCACGCCACCCTTGGAACCTTTGGCTCAAGGCCCCTTCACTCTTCATAGTGGTATTTTAAGGTATAAAGGTCGTATTTACATAGGTGAAAACACGGACTTGCGAACTAAAATTATGCACACCTTGCATGATTCACCTATTGGAGGGCACTCCGGTGTCCAAGGATCTTTAATAAGGGCAAAACATTTATTCTATTGGCCTAATATGAAAAAGAGCTTTAGTGATTGGATTTCTAAGGGTGACACATGTCAACGCACCAAAAACGAGCATGTCGCCTACCCCGGATTGCTTCAACCGTTTCCCATTCCTAGCCAAGCTTGGAAAGTGTAAGTCTTGATTTTGTTGAAGGCTTGCCTAAGTCCATGGGTAAGGATACAATATTGGTAGTAGTTGATCGCTTTACTAAGTATGCTCATTTCATGTCTTTAACTCATCCATTGACGGCTACCAAAGTGGCACAAATTTTTCTTGACAATGTGTATCGTTTGCATGGGCTACCCAAAAACATAATATCGGATAGGGATGGCACCTTCCAAAGCATCTTTTGGAAGGAGTTATTTAGGTTGGCGGGTGTAGGACTTAACATGAGTACCTCCTACCATCCCTAATCGGATGGGCAAACCGAGCGTGTGAATCAATGTTTAGAAAATTATTTACGAGCCATGGCCTTGAACAAACCGAAGGCATGAGCTCAATGGTTAGCACTCGCAGAATTTTGGTATAACACTAACTATCATTCCTCTATTAAGACTACACCATTCTTTGCTCTTTATGGGTATGAACCTAGGATGTTGGCTATAAACTACCCATGTGTATCTTCTTTCCCCGGAGTAGAAGACTTGCTTAATGAGAGGCAATCTAGGCTAACCTCTTAAGAGAAAACCTAGTCGAGGCGCAACATCGTTATAGGCAACAAGCCCACCTACATAGGACCGAACGTGAATTTGACATAGGAGACTTAGTGTACTTGAAGTTACAACATTATCGCCAAACCTCGGTCACCATGAGGCGTAACCTCAAATTAGCCGCTAGGTATTACGGGCCATTTAAGATAATTGCAAGGGTAGGGAAGGTTGCCTATAAATTGGATCTACCGCAAGAATCTAAAATACACCCCAAATTAAAAAATAAAACATACATCCATGTATTAAAAATTCTATGCTAAAATTTAGTTTTTTGACGAAAGTAAAAAAAAAAAAAAAAAAGGAATAAAAACGTTCAAATGATGACATGGATGTCATCTAGGTAAGTAGTTTTTTTTTTTAAAGTTAGTTTTGCAGATATTTTTTATTTTAGTGTTATTTTGGAGAATGGCATATTGGATCTGAGGTCCTTTTTATGGCATGCTTGATGTGTACATTTTTTTTTTTTTTTTTTATCTGGTGTTGCCTCAAGGGCTTTGGAATCCATCAAGTTTCTATTACCACATTATAGGTGTATTTTAAGGAGTTTCCTTTCGAGTTCTCGATTTTTATTTTTTGGTTATCTTGTTTTATGGTGGATGGGAGAAGCAAGCCTTTGTATGCTTGATTTCTAGTTTGTATTGATGTAGAGCAACAACAACAACAACAAAACCTAGTGCCTCCAAGGGCTCCCACATAAACAAGGTCTAGGGGGTAGATGTACGCAGCCTTCCCTCTTCCTCCAAGGACTACCCTGAAGAGAGACTGTTTCCGAGGACCCCTAACCTGAGAAGCTAGTCCGCAGCATGGAATATGTATTGATGCAGAGCATAATTGCTAATTATCAAAAAAAAAAAAGCACAATAAAGCAAATGATTTACAATGTTGAACGACATTGGATGATTTATTTAAAATGTAAAACTTGTGATGTATCGTAAATCGAAATTGATCACTTTTATAAGTGACTCGACGGGAATGATTAACACCTCAGATAGTAACATTTATCTCAAACATAAACAGGCACCCAATAACAAAACCATTAATAAATAATGCAACTAAGATCGTGAAAATCTTCAAGATCCTGCTCTGATACATGTATTAATAAGTAATAAAGGGGTAATAAGTGATTAGTATAAATACTTGTATTAGATTAGTAAGTGGGCATGGAATAACAAAAATATCTTCTCATCTCTCTCTCTAATTTCTCATCCCTTTCTTCTAATTCTTTCCTTCATCTAACACTCTTTCTTCAATCTATCTCCAAATCAAACCCTAATTTCGGATACAACTAAAATAGTTATATCAATTGGTATCAAAGTAGGCTACGTGCTGCGTTTTGTGTTCATGGCTGACAATACGTGTAACGTCTCAAATTGGTGACGTTTGGAGGGTCGATTAGATGATATCAAGCACCGTGTGGATGAGCGATTTCAAGCAATTCAATCGGATATCGCTTCAATTAAGCAAGAACAGAGCACGATGTTGGAAATTCTTCGCGAATTGCAACAAAATTAGCGTCAATGCAACGGACTTCGACCTAAGAAGATTGTTGTTTTAAATGAGGGCTACAATGCTAGTTTCAGTGCATCTCATGTGGACAAACATGATTCGGGAGTATCTGCGGAGCTTTCGAATGAATTATTTGTTCAGCCTTTCAAACCGGAGCTGCCGGTAACCGCCTCGGTTGTGGGCTCTGGTATGACTTCATCCGTTATTTCTCCTTCTCAAGGGACAAAGACTACAAATGAAGACATGCCTGAAATCACCGGAATGGAATCACAAGATCGGTTAGATGAAACTCCTATACAATATAATGAGGTTGAGGTCATGAAGTCGGAAGTAGTCGATCAGTGTGTTGCTTTTCCCCTATTTCCTTCATTACAACAAGGTAACAATGTCCGGACAAAGGCACAACAACACTATGGTCCACCAAGAAAGAAGAAAGACCATGGCATCAACAAGAAGACCAAGAAGACACGGGTAAGGGAGAGCTTTCCCCGAATAGGGATTGGCACAAGAGGCGCATCACGCATAACCCTACTTGACCCTAAACTGATCACAAGAAAAGGGATCGGGTAGGCCATGAAAGAATATGGTCACGTTAGTATACATAAAATCGTAGAAATAGGTATCATGTAAAAATCGTTAAAAAAAAAAATCTTAATAGTTTGTTACATAGGGTTGTTAGGTAGTTACAACTTAGGAATTGTTTAGTTGATGTATTAGATTTCAGTATCTAGTAATAGAATGCTTGATGTAATGTTAGGGAATTCATGTAAAATTTAGGCAAAGTTCATTTAGAATCCCTCATCCACGGCAATGCTTCAAGGGTGCCAAAGAACGAAAATTGCGCGAGGCTTGAGACGCCGATTCCAACTTTTTTCTTCCTTGAGGGCAAGAAAGTTCTTTTGGTGGGAGTAATGATACATGTATTAGTAAGTAATAAAGGGGTAATAAATGATTAGTATAAATACTTGTATTAGATTAGTAAGTGGGCATGGAATAACAAAAATATCTTCTCATCTCTCTCTCTAATTTCTAATCCCTTTCTTCTAATTCTTTCTTTCATCTAACTCTCTTTCTTCAATCTATCTCCAAATCAAACCTTAATTTCGGATATAACTAAAATAGTTGTATCATGCTCCATTGCAATAATATCTGTTTCAAGATTTTGATGATATTAATATTGCAGCACTCCTCTAAAATTTTCAGCTGCATACATAATATATATTTCTATTTTCCACTTTGAGATTACACTAGAACGCTATTGTATGTGAAACATATATTTTAAATAAGAAATAGTTTTTCAATAAGAGAAAAACCACCTTAAAAAGGTTATAATTTATCATTTAATCACTATAACTTTTTAATTTTTAAAACTACCTCAAAAAGTCTAAAATTGTTTTAATCAAACACCTTATATAAAACTTTTGACAAACCATTCAATATTATGCATTTTCCCAGTGAATTTTAGATTACTTATTTGTTTTATTTTCTAAATGCACAATAAATCTGAGTCAATATTAACATGCCCACTCCCTACCTTTGACCTTGAAGAGGGTGATTCAAACCTTAGTGGGGGCGGAAAATGTTGGGCTAGTTTAAATATTCTAAATTTTTGTTAAATGATACTCTAAATAAACGCATTAGCATGTAAGAAATAATTCACAGTTTAATGTTCCAAAAAAAAAAAAAAATCACAATTTGATTTTAAGATTATTGATTTAAAATTCTTAAGACTTTTGGAGGTATTTTTTTGAACAACTAAAAATAAAACTGATTAAGTAAAAAATAATAATTTCTTAAGATGGTTAACGTAAAAAAGAACCCATAAGAAGATGCATTGATGTACTGCCAAAACAAACAAACAAACAAAAAGAAAAAAAAGAAAAAAAAAAAAACAGTTAGTATACGACACCAAATTATACGACATTTGTTAATAAGTTTAGATATGAAAGCGAGTTATATAATTTGACAGCATGTAACTTCAGAGCCAGAGAGCGCCAGCCTCTTTGAGAAGCGGAACAAGAGTCCCATTGATATGGCAAGCCATGAGCGCCTCCACTCCGCCAAGGAACTTTCCCCCGACAAAGATGGCTGGAAGACCCTGCTGCTTTAGGAATCCCATAACGTCAGGATCAGAGTCGAGCTCAACGACAGCAGGTGCGGCACCAAGGCTAAAGAGGAGTTGTCTGGCCACCGTACACATACAACAGTCAGCGACACTGAACACAACCACCGCACTCCCTTCTGCCGCCTTCCTCGCTCTCTCGTACGCGGCCTGGACAGTGTCCAACCCGCGCGCATTTAGGCGCTGCTTCTCCACCGCCTGCATTTGATACTCTAGCGAGCGCCCGGTTGTTTCTTGAATTGTTGTTGTGGAAGTAAAGGTGGAAGTGTTTGTGGGGACAACGCGGGGTGATTCGGAGATATAAAGAGAGGGGAAGGGGATGAATCACTAGGATATCATGAGCCTGAACCATGGCAGAGAGAGAGGAAGGAGAGGACACAATAGGGCATCACATAACTAACTTTCCTTTTTACCATATGGGCCCCACCCACAAGGTTATCTCTTTATCTATTTTTTGACAGATAAATATCGGGCAGGAAAATGTAAATATGTCTAATTTTGGTAGTGTTCAATTATAAATTAAATTAAGTAATTATTATGAGTTATAAAATTTTCATATCGTAAACTTTTAATGGATTTCATCAAGTAGCAAGTTTTAATGTAACACCATCAAAAAATTATTGTATAATTAAGGGTCACTTCCTCACTTTGTGCCATGGGGTGATCCACTCACTTTTAGATAAATTAATTTCTCCTTAAAAAGATCAAAAGTATGGGAGTTATTTTTTATTTTTTGGTAATATTTTCTATGATTTGACACTATTTTTTAAAATTAAAATATTTTGCTTAGGATTTTATTTCGACCACCCATTTTTAAAATTTTAATTTTTAAAATTTAATATTTTGCTTGAATTTAAGTCATTAAAATTGTAAAAAAAATAGTCCATCTCTCTCTGTCTTTGCTTTTAGATATCCTTCTAATCATAATTTGTTAAAAAAATTATGTTGAATATAAAATTTTATAATTACCCATCAGGATCTTGCCTCAATGGTAGGAGACAAATAAGGAGATCAAGTGTTGCTTTAGTTTAAAAGATCTGGAGTTCGATTTTCCCTTGATCTTCTCCTTAAGCAATCTTTGACTTAAATGGCTTTTGTGGTGTGTGATTGCCACATGAGCCAGGATTTACGTGGTTCCTCATTGGCAAAATAAAACTTCATAATATTAATACAAGTCAATAAAGTTCTAAATTTAAATTATAGAAATTGTACAAAAAAAAAAGGAGGGAGTAACTCCTCATACTCTCAATTTAGAATCAAAATTAATTTTCCAATTTTAAAATTAAATTATCTCTTACTTTTTAATTTTAAATTAAAATTTTTAATATTAAAATCAAATTTCCCAAAAAATAGATAGTTTAAAATTAATTTCTTACTTTTAAAATTAAATTATCTCTCAATTTTTAATTCTAATATTAAAATTAAATTACCCAAAAATAAGGAATGTAGAGTGAGTGGGGTCACCAAATGACATAAGTGACGTGGTGACCACAAGTCACACAACAATTTCTCATTACCATCTTAGTAAAATACGCTTATAATTAATGTATTAAATATGTATTTGTGTTTTCTATTTTAAAAGGATTTTTTTTCCCGATAATTAGACAAAACAAACTCACAATACATACCGACGTACCCACCAAAACGGAGCCAGAGAAAGCCTGTAGGAGCAGGGGGAAAAAAGCAAAACAAAAGACCTCAAAAAACTTCTAGATTCCAAGAAACACACCTACACCAACTCCCATATTACAAGACGTCAAATGGATCACACCAATTTAAGCAAAAAGGCTTAAACATGAAAACATGCATTATTGATGAAGAAGGCCCTCCATCTTATTTAGGACACCACAAAGTAGACGCCGTCTATCTCAAATGGCATGTTCTCATATAGGATGGAAGCCACAATCCTGCATGAATGGAATGTAAATCACCACACTGCAGATGAGACGCAGCTCTAATCGACCAAAGATTCCACGCTCATAGTTGCAGCTCCTATTAGGATCAGATTGGGATCGAAGCATTGGCTGGCTTCTTCTTGTGAGGCTTCTTTTTCTTATAGGGACATTAGCTTCAAGAGAGTAAAAGAGAGGATACATAACGCAATTAGATCCATCATTAAGCCCAACTTCTTTCCAAGATTTTAGGATTGACTAGCCCTACAGAGGACGGCCAAAAGCTTGGGAGAGGGCTTAACGTGACATGAAGTATGGCCAATTTCAAAAGGGGATAGATGTACAAAGCACTCAATGTGCTCCTAGCTAGTATAGGTAGGCGATCGTCACCCAAATCATCATTACCCAACACATTCTCATCGACCTCCACTTGAGCACCATCTCTAACAGAAGCACCATTCTTATCTTGAGATGTCGGCAAGCCATCCAATGTAAGGGACGCACCAACTATAACAACATCTTCATTAGAAATTTCATAACCACCGGCTGCTAAAAGAGTGGATCGCCAGCAGTATATTATCTAGCTTTGCAGCACCATTAGCGTCCCTGTAATTGCTACATCTAGCCACTTTCTTACCTTTTCTACATGCTAGCTTTGCAAATCTATTCATCTTCAAGAAGCCTAAACACCATTAAACCTATTCTCCTTCTATTTATGCCCGGTCTTTGCACTTGCCTTCCTGATTAACCAGCTTATTTCTTATGACCACTTGCTTTGTTAGCTTGAACGTCACTTGATTCCAAGTCACTGCCCAATGAGACACCATGCATTTCAGCCAACCTACCACCAGAGCTCAAGCCACTGTGCACATTTGAATCACCTACCACTTCAGCCACACCACCACCAATTTCTGGAACACCGCCCACCTCAACCACATCGCCACTAGACTTCATGCCCCCGTTGACATAACCTTCTATGCCATTGGTTTTGGAGCCACTCTTGACCGAATTTGATTACAACAATTTGTTGAACACCTTAGAGGAGATCCGAGCAATTTCAAAAGCATCGAGCATATAGTATGTCTTGCATATGAACAAGAGCAATAGGTTCCAATTTATCAGTTTCTGCAAGCACCCTGCCAACTTCGAAGAACTCGTGATCATCTAATGTCAACTGCTAGGGCAATACCCCATTGCTTAGCAATTTCAGAAAAATGTTTCCTCATTTCAAGCCTGCAAAGGAACACCATAACACACTACCCATGCTTTCTGGTGTAAATTCTTATCGAATTATGAATATCTTTTAGCATTCCACAATTTTTAGCGCCGCCATTTATTTTCATCTAGTAGAGCTGACTATAGTAAAATAAGCGCTTTTTTATGTTAGCCGTATAATACATGTTCTACAATACATACATATCCGTATTTTTTTGAAATGAAAGGCAAAAATCAGTTATTAACAATCTTAATTATACCAAAATTAAGTATTTATGTTTTATATTTTGCTAAATTTATCACTTCAACTCCCAGCTACTAACTCATATATGATTTTTTACAATGTATCATACTTTTTACTACTGGTATTGTAGGTAAAACGAACAAATTAAAGTTAAAATTGACAAAATTATATTTTTTCCACTATTTTTGTATTTCAGGAAAAGTTGCTATTCACTTTAATATAATCATATAAATGAGTTTCATAAACCAACAAATTTTTGACGGAATATATTTTGTATAGAGCCAAATAAAACATAACAAATTAAATTCTAGTTAATTCTCATGTCATCTTTTAGGGACTATGATTAGCTTTTTATATCAATAAAAAATTATTATTTTATAATTTTGGACCACAATTAGGATAAATTAAGTAGCTTTGAATAGGCTGTAGTCCAATGGGGCTAAAATTGACATTTTATTTGATATCATTGAGCTTAAAATTGATTAGGGCCTTAAACCACCTTTCGTAGAGCGATATACACGCTGTATTTGACAATAATTTTTTTAACAGCATTTTAAATGGCTTTTAGTTGTTTGATAAGTCAAACAACTAAAAGTTATGTCTGATAAAAAATAAATAAATAAATTAGTGTTTTAAATAAGCTTTAAATGTTTAGAAAATAGTTTTTCAAAAGCTATTCAAGAAAATTTTAAAAATTTTAGAGTTTGACGTTTAGATTTTTATATATTAAATTACTAATCTACATTTTTATCGTATTAAAAAAAAAATACAAAATAAGTGAGTAGTTCATTTATTTTTGTAATTTATGACCTACCTAACTTATTTTTCTAAAAGTATTAAATTACTTTTATAGAGGAAAATGTAAATAAATTTAAAACATAATAAAATAAATTGATTTAAAATAAACTTATTTTAATTATTATCAATATTTTAATTGTTAAGTTGGTCAAAAATTTTAATTTGGTTAAAAAAATGTTTTAATTGTTAGATTTCACGTAATATAAATTAATCCATAAACTATGATACCTAACATATAAATGTTAGGTCAAATTGAAAACAAGAACTTAAGTGCTATTTTATTAACTCAATAATTATATTTATCAATGTCTTTATATGTCATTGATATTAAAAAAAATACCCACAATAGCTAATTATCAAATATTTGTATCTATTTATTTATCTATTAGCGAACCGCATACAACTATACAATCAATTAACCGCTAACAGCTAATACTTATTCGCTAATAGCCAACCGTCAACAACCAATAGCCAATAGGCAACAACTCATGCCAAACATAGCCATTGTCTCTCAAAACTCTTCTTACTTATAATATCTTTTAGTTACTCTAATATTTTAATATATTAACATTCAACATTTGATTTAAAAAAAAAAAAAAAAAGCATTAACATTCAACATATTTTTTGAAAAATGTTGCCATGTAGCATGATTATAGCAACATATAGGAACCGATTGTCGCAATTTGAAAAATGTTGACATGATATAAAATTCTGCAATATATAGAACTGCCTTTCATCAATGAACCTTAATTGTAGGGTAGTGATATTCAGGTGAAAATAATAAAATGGTTCATATATATATATATATATATATATATATATATACTTTCGTTGAAAACTTGTTGGATATGGGGAAAATCGTTACATTCCAACATATGATACTTAAGTGATAATCTTTGATCATTAAATTATCACATCAAATTTTTTGATGGAAAATAATGTCATTATGAAGAAACGGGCATGTTTATTAATACAATAAAAACTTATAGGTCGTTTTATTACTTTAAATAGTACATGGTTCTTTTTATTATTTTAAAAAATTTTGGGATATTAAAATGTAAATAACTCATTACTTTGTTATATGCATTAAAACATAAAAGTAACTGAATGGTAAACGTTCAAACTACCTAGTAATAAATTCCAATTAAGGGATCTATTTTACTTCCTTGGAATTTACAAACAATTTTTCATCAAGCGTTGTTAATATATCGGTTATTTAAAGTGAAGAAATTAATTTTTTATTTTATAATAAAAAGTATACAAGGCCAAAAAACTCAAAAAGTGCGGGGTAAGGGCTGAAGGCAAGCAACAATTTAAAATAAACAAGAGAAGCCCGACACCCTCACAACACAAGAACTGTCCATTATGCTCACTCACAATATTATTTACAACAAATGCATGTATATCTTAATGGTATTTTTGTGTTAACAGACTGAGAAGGTGTGGAATGGAATATCTTGAAAAGAACCGAAAAACTTATTAAACAAGCATTGTGGAAGATGTCACCAAAAAAAATCTTACAATGTGTGCAAAAAGACCAACCGAGTACAAAATAGGTCAAAAAAAAGTCCCCTCCCGAGTCAAAAGAAATGCATCCACAACCCAATAATAGCTTTCCAGTGGTGATTCCATTAGGATCACGTAGATCTCACTGTGAGCTTTGTTTTATATATGTAATTTACCCCGTATCTTATAACAGATCACAAGTTACGCGCATTTTAATTTACATTGTCGTTGATGATCCGACTGATTGACATGTGGGTCGACCAATAAACTAGTGACTAAAAGCATCCATCTCTTTATAAACACCCTACTTGCCTAGATTTTAGAAGACCCTTTCTCTTCCAAACATTCTCCCAAATTCTCAAGCCATAATTGGAGGCAGAGTTTCTTCAAAAAGGTCGAAGCCCACAAGAAGGGATAAACACGAATTGAAAAAAGGATTGTAACATTCAATCAAGGAAGTCGACATCTTTATGAGTTTTTCATTCTCTGTGCTTTGTTTATTTTGCGTTTCTAGAAGAGTCTAAAAAATACAAACATGACATATATATATATATATATATGTATATATATATGGTAGCGTTCTTATGAGAAGATGAGAGCGTGAGAGGGGCGAATTCTAGCCCTCCATTACAATAGACCGCTAGGATTTGTCAAACACTAAAAAAAATTAACAATTTATGGCCCATATCTCTTCATTGGGAAGCAAAAAGAAGGGATAAGGGAAGAAAATTATTATTTTTTTTAATACTCAACAAATTTTGGCCATAAATTGTTAATTTTTTTTTAGTATTCAACAAATCCTGGCCATCTAATGCAATGGAGGGCCATAATTCGCCCTTCTCACTCTTTCACCATCTCATAAGAACGCCTTATTATTATTATTATTATTATTATTATATATAGGGGCACAATTCTTATGAGAGGATAAGCGTGTAAGAGGATTAAATTTTGACTGTCCGTCATAATGGATGGCCAAAATTAAACCATTTTAATGTCACCCCCCCTTTAAAAAAATAAAAATACTATAATATCCTTCCCTCTCTCTCTCCAACCCTCCCCCACCTCCATTCTCTCTCTCTCCTCTCCCCCTGCAGCCGCCACCTGCCGTCGACCCCCAACCACAGGCCGCCACCACCGACCACCCCTCTCCCCCAAATACAACACCCCCCCCCCCCCCCCTCCCCCCCTCTCTTCTCCTTTCCCCCACATATATATGAGTTTTGCAATTTTTGATATAACCTAGTGAATTTTGCCAAAAATTTTGACATGTCATTTTTTCGATAATGAGAGCGAAAACCCTCGATACAAAATTCGGCGCACCTGTTGAAGTAAAGCCCGAGAAAGCCCACATGAACTGGACAAAAATAGAAAGAGAATTAGCTCCCAAAATCAAAAGAAAAAGACCTAGACAACCAAGACTCCTACATCTACGGCAATTCGAAAGGCACTCAATACTTCTAGCACTTTCCACCTATGTGTACTTAGTCAAGTCATGTAACGCCTAAAATCAAATACAAAAACTCCACACTCCAAAAAGAAAATGCTCCAAACCCACTCCGAACTCTCTAACATGATCAAACTTCTAGTAGACCATACAATTCAAGACTCTACAAGCACTCTAGACAATTCAGTTCGAACTGCCCCATGTAATCCACGCACAGAGCTACAATGACATCAACATCTAACGAGAGATGAAGCATGGTCGGACTTTTTCTTTTAATGTTGCTTCTTCTTTTGGGTAAACCCAGAAGGGGCTTATCCATTAAAAGAGCAAACGAGCTAATAAATATTGAGATGACATGTATTAAAGAAATATGTGAATTATTAATATGTTGAATCAGTGTGATGAAAAATACACAGTTCCAAGAAAAATATAGTTAGGTAATAAAAATTTTAAGAAGTATAATATTATACGCATACTTAAATAACAGAGTATTTAGATAAAGATAATTTTCTAAGATTTTAATAGATTGTTAAAGATATAAATTTAATAATTAAATCAGTAATATTGGCCTAGGCGTGACTGTGTATTAGGAGTACGAGTTCTGTTTTGCAGTAATAAGTTTCCAAAAAAGGGAAAGAAAATAACTAAAAAGGAGGCTGGAGAAGGAAAGGGTAAAAGCGTCAGTGCCCGACAGCCCGACAAAAGTCTCTTTACACGCCGTCGTTTGACTGCCTTGTTACTCCCAGCTCTTCTTTTATTTATTTATTTTTTTTTTTTCTTTTTTTGGCTTTTCTTTTGGTTTCAAAAAGTTTTCTATTTTGCTGTTGGCTAAGTTTATGTGCCAAAAAAATATTGAAGCTTATTGTGATTTACATTTTATATTTTAGATATATTATATATTATATTTACTTATTAAAAAAAATTTCCTGTGGCACGTATAATAATTGTTTATATTTTAAATTGGGTTATGATGTGTTTTAAATGTGTGTTTTAAAACCGTCTACTCGCAAGCGTACGAGATCATCGTGGTTAAATTGGGTATACGGGTCGTATCCGCAGGGAATCGGAGTTAAGTTGGATTTTGTTATTAACGAGCGGTTGAAATCGAGTTTTAGGTTGGTTTAAATGATTTGTTAACTAAAATAGCAAAACTGACGATAAACTAAAAGTGTCAATTCAATTGAGGTTAGTTTAGCGAGTGAATTTAGGGTAGCTTAACACGTATCCCATCATTATATTTTACTTAGGACGATGATTTGAAGGACTTAGGCTACAAGCTCTAAGCCTGTGTTAATATATAAATTAGGGCTTAGGGTAATGAACTAGTCTAAAAGCATAACCTATCTTAGCACTCTAGATGTAGCATATGTTATCTCATTAGCGCATGCATGAATTCCTGTTATGTTATGGTCCAGGCTACAAGCACGAGACAAATCGCTGCAAAGTTGGAGACATAGTCATTGCTACAAGCACACATACAAAAATATCCAACAATTATGAAGAACTCCCCACAGGGGTGCGAATATAACATAACTAAACCAATCGTCAAAAGTATAATATAAATTAGGGATACGGGCGGCTACCCGTCCTTCATCCCTAAACTAAAAGTCTACTCCTCCGTAGGAGTTCTGAACATCATGAAATCCAAGAAAGAAAACAATAATGATAAAACTAAGGATTTGAAGACTCCCCCAATTGATGTTGACGTTGATCCTTGCTTTAATTCCCCAATACTCTGACCACCTGCGCTTCGGCGTTTGAGAACCCTTTGGATCTCGTAGCGGCTTCGGGAAGGAGAGGATGAAAGGAGGCGTGGCAAAAGATACCTTAGGTTGACTTCCCCTTCTTTATTTATAGGCGTAGAGGATTTAGGGTTCCGTACGGAGCACTCCCGATCGATCGAATGAAAGAGTCGATCGATCGGCGATCTCACGCACTAAATCTCGATCGATCGGTGATTTCGGCCGATCGATCGACAGTCTTGCGGTTAATTCTTTAGACCCCTTTTTCCGGTTGAGTCCTGAAGCGTTATGAAAAATACTCGGTTCATCAAATTATGATCTAATGCTCCTTTCATCTGCACAAATGGTCGGGTTTCTCCAATCAGTCTTCAAAAGTGCCTCAATCATGCTCGGTTTTGACATAATTCCTCTTCCGCCGCTTTGATGTATTCTACATGAAAATGTACCTAAACAACAACCGAGCACGCATGCAAAGGTCAAATATATGACAAAAAGGGAAAATAAAATGTATAAAAATCATGCGTATCAGGTTATTTACTTAAAACTACCTATAATTTTCAATGTTACACCTAAATTTTTTAATTTCGTACATGAATATTAATGCCGTTAATATCCGTGAGTTTTTACTAAAGTGACTTTTCAAAAAAAGTGAAAACAATTTAAAAATTCATATTTACATTTCAAATAATTTAAAAATATTTTAAATATCTAAACAATTTTAACTTATTTTTAAAAATAAATTTTATTTTTCTTTGAAAATAGTTTTTAATACCACGTTATCAAAATTTAATGGATGTTAACAACTTTAACATTAAAGTGTGACATTGAAAAATTTAGGTATGATATTAAAAAATTAAAAAATTTCCTAAAAGCATACCTAAAATTCAAATGAATTTTAGTAAGAGTCCTTTTAAATAATTACATTTTATGTATAATTTGATTCGAAGATGAAAATAATTTCCTTATCCTAACTAAAAGTATATTGTACATGTAGTAGTCATGCATCGTGTGTTATAATTCGAGGCTGCATTTGTTTACAAATGAAAACTTGTGTTTTGCATAAAATGTAGGCTTTTAGGATCATTTCTCTCTCTCTCTCTCTCTCTCTCTCTCTCTCTATATATATATATATGTATATCTATCTATGTATGTGTATATATGTCAATGTATGTATGTATATATACATATATGTATGTGTGTGTGTGTGTGTATATATATATATATATATATATGTATGTATGTATGTATGTTACAAACATAAGATTGAAATATAGAAATTGAAATTACAGAATGAAAACTGAAACTTACAAAGTATTATAATTGAAGATTTGAATACAGATCACAAGTTTACAAGGAAAGAAAGAAAACTTTTGAGATTTGGCTTAGCTCTCTTAAATTTTCTCTGTAATTGGTCCTGCCTTTGAATGGATCACTGAATGCTCCTTATATAGCCTTCATAATTGAAGCGGATTTGAAAATTTTTGAAGTCCGGAACACCTGGCCTTGAATAATTGTACGATCAACAATTGATTGGATTATTGCAACAGTAACTGGACAGCTCGTCGTCCTTGCTACAGTGACTTGTCTGGTAATCAGCTGCTTTTGGATTATTGAAGGGTTCTGCATCATTGCTTGTGTCATGTTGAATTATTGAAGGAAATTGAATGGATCAGTCTGAGATGAGCTGGCGTCGTCGCTATTGTCATCGTCAGTTGAATCTTGAATTTGTTGAAGAAGTTGAGCTAAAAGTTTTTTTGAAATCTTCTTCTTTGATTTAGATTTTGAAGAAGAGCTTGAGTCTGAGTTTTTGACAGGTTGAATTTTTAAAGGTGTTGAAGATCCAGGAGGGAGATTGGGAATATCTTTGTTTTTTGTTTTGAAGAATTAGGAAAGAATTTCAGTAGAACAATCTCGTTCTACTTCATACCTATCCCACCACTTGATCTTGTATTCTTGTACAATAGAAAAAGGTAGGGGGGTTCCAAAAATTGAGTGTGCGAAAAGGACCAGCACAAGATCCAAGGGATTTGGAAATTTGAATGAAAGTTGGTGATTTTATAAAGAAATTTGTGCTGATCACCTAGGCTCTTTGAATAAGAATTGAAGTATGCTTGGACATTAGCAGGGTAAATGGTTTGAGAAGGACCAAAATATCTCCACCATTCAAGAAACCAGGTTGGGAATTCTCTGGATTTCTTTGAAAATTGAAAAAAAACAAAGAATGATGAAATGGTTTGATAAGAAAGCATCTAAACCAAGCCATTTTGAATGAAAGCATCTAAACCAAGAATGATCAAACGGTTGAGAAAATTGTTTAGAAGTAAAGGGGTTGAATCCAAAATCAAAACGGTTGCAAATATTTAAAATTTTGCAAGTTGAAAAGGTAATAAGTCCGTTTGGAGAATAATTTTTGTGTTTGATTTGAACAGATTTTGAATTGACCAAAATGAACTCATAGAATTTTAGTGTTCTATTAAGATCATCTAGAATCCATTGAAAATCTTTAGGAAATGTTGAGTTTACAGAAGTTTGGATATCATTGACAGAAAGTGGCACATAATAATTTGTCAAATAAATAAGTTCCACTTGAGGTTTTGTAATATATTGAGAGGAGGAAGAATCTTGAATATTCTTGTTTGAATTTGAAGGTTGTTGAGGTGACCTAAGGGCTACTACTGCATAAGAAATTGGGGGAAAATCTTGATCAAGGATTGAGTAGGGATTTTGAGTTTGAACTTGTTTTGAGGATGGTTGTGGTTGAATTTTTATGGCGTAGTCTTTAGGATTTTGAAAGTCTTCTTCTTTGAGTTTTTCTTTTCCTTTGTCCTTAGACATGATTCTGAAGGAGAGAACAGGGTAGTGTCATGTCCTTGCAAAAATTCTCTTGAGAGAAAATCTGGGAAAGAATTATTTTCTCCTTTGATGAATTTGATTTGAAAATCAAACACTGATAGAATTGCTTGCCATCTAGCAAAAATTTGTTTTGAAACTAGATTTTTAACGTCATTTTGCAAAACTTCTTTTACGGGCTTACAGTCGACTCGCAGAAGGAAAGTTTATTGTATAGATCATCTTGAAATTTTGAAATATTTAAAACAATTGATAAGATTTCCTTTTTGATAGTTGAATAGTTTTTTTGAGGTCCTAGCCATAAACCCGAATGAAACCTAACAATTTGTTCCGGTTTTGAATCTAATTTTTGTTTGAGTATTCCTCCATAACCAATATTAGAAGCATCAGTTTCGACTACTAGAGATGCTTCCGGGACCAGGAAGTGTTCCAAACCCAGAAGCATCTCTAGTAGTCAAAACTGATGCTTCTAATATTGGTTATGGAGGAATACTCAAACAAAAATTAGATTCAAAACCGGAACAAATTGTTAGGTTTCATTCGGGTTTATGGCTAGGACCTCAAAAAAACTATTCAACCATCAAAAAGGAAATCTTATCAATTGTTTGAAATATTTCAAAATTTCAAGATGATCTATACAATAAAACTTTCCTTCTGCGAGTCGACTGTAAGCCCGCAAAAGAAGTTTTGCAAAATGATGTTAACATGTATGAATGTATGTATGCATATTAGATAATGTTTATTATTATTTTAGAGTTCTGTACAATAAAACCCCTATACTTTATCTATTATATCAATTTAGCTTTTATACTTTTAATTATGTCAACTTAGTCAATGTGCGATTGATGTTATGTCAAATTGGTCATTATAGTAAAATTTATTTATGTTGTTAGTGAAAATTTTAATGATTCGGCCATGGATTGGATTAAATTGAGTGAACATGAGGATTTGTAGTGTGTTACTTGCATCCAATGTAACTATACCCTTAAAAATTACGTCAACATCTTAACTTAAATTATGCCCAAGTATTAAATTGACACAATATTGCCATGTGTAGAAGAATATTTTAGAGAGCATAACCCAATAGGGTTGCTGACATGTTATTATATAGAGAATAACAGAGGAGAGATTACAATAATATCCCTGAAGGATATATAAAAGAGAGAATAAGGTATAATCCTATAATATTATACTAATACACACCCTCAATCTGAGCATGGGGGACCAACATGCAGATTGGGCTTGTGATCGAGGAAGCGATCTTTGGATAAGCCTTTGGTGAAGATATCAACAACCGGCTTCCTAGTTGGAGTGAATCGAACCTGGATGTCACCTTTGATAATCGTTTCCCTAACATAGTGAAAATCAATGTCAACATGTTTGATGCGATCATTAGAGATAGGATTTGCAACAAGGTAGGCCGCAGAAAAAAATTGTCAAAACAAAAAATCTGTAGTGGACTAGAATGGCTTAATCTTAGATCACACATGAGATATCGAATCCAATCACATTCAGCAACAACTTTAGCCACAGCATGATACTCAAATTCAGTAGTGGACTTAGCAACAATAGGTTATTTCTTGGCACGCCATGAGATGCCGTTAGGGCCAAGAAAGAAAGCAAACCCGGTAGTGGAACGACGTGTAACAGGATAGCCACCCCAAATTAGTATCAGCATAAGCTGTTATAGTCGTTCAGGAACCTGGAGTGATGGTGAGGCCATGACCAAGAGTGTGCTTGAGATACCTGAGGATATGCTTTACCATTTGCCGATGCAAAGACCCGGGAGCATGCATAAACTTGAACACACAGTTAACAGCATAACATATATCAGGTCGAGTCATAGTGAGGTACTGAAGAGCACCTCATGCACTTCAAAACTCAGTCAGATTTGCTAAGGGCTCACCATCAGTTATTGACGATTGGACCTGGGCAGCTAGAGGAGTTTGAATAGATTTCGCCTCAAGCATGTCATGTTTACTTAGGAGATCAAGTATATACTTATATTGAGTGAGAAATAAGCCAAGTCATGTAAATTTTGCTTCAATACCAAGAAAGTAGTGGGGAGAGCCAAAGTCTGTCATTGCAAATTGTGATGACAATTGATGAATTAAGTGCTGAATAAGAGAGGGATTTGATTCGGTGAGAATAATATCATCAACATACGACAATAAGCACACTATACCTATCGATGAATAGTGAATAAACAAGGAAGGATCTGCTTTGCTACAATGGAACTCGAGACTACAGAGACAAGCGCTAAACATGTGAGACCAAGCTTGAGGTGGTTGTTTAAGTCCGTATAATGCTTTATGTAAACAACATACATGGTTGGGAAATTTAGGGTGTATGAACCTCTAAGATTGTTTCATATAAACTTCTTTATTTAGAAAGCCATGTAAAAAAGCATTCTTTACATCAAGTTGGCGAATGGACCAAGTATGGGCAATTACGAGCAAGTATAAATCTAATGGTTGTTGGTTTGACTATAGGGCTAAGGGTTTCAATGCAATCAAGACCTTCACATTGATGAAAGCCTTGTGATACTAAGCGAGCTTTAAAATGATCAACTGAACCATCAGCTTTATATTTGACCATGTATTTCCATGTGCTACCTATAATATTTTGACCGGGTGAGGGAGGGATTAAGTCCTAAGTTTGGTTCTGAAGGAGGGCATTGTATTCCTTAGCCATAACCTCTTGCCATTGTGGGTTTTTAACTGCTTGTGAAAAGCAAAGGGATTCCTGAACTACAGTGACAGATGAGAGGGACATAATGTGTTTAGACTTATGGATGCCATCCTTGAATCTGGTGCGCATGGGATGGGCGTTATGTGATGGTGCAACCAAACCTTCTTGAGTTGTTGGAGTGTTAGTACCACTAGTTGAGGTACGGTCACTTGATAGTGATGAGCACTCCCCCCCAGGTTAGAAGATGGGAACACGTGAGCTTCGTGGCTTGAGCAAGGTAACTCAATCAGTGCCAAAGGCATGGGCAATGTAGATGTTGTTGTTGGCTGTGCAGTCGTAGCGGTGGACACCACTAGTGGTGTCGGTATGATGCGGTCGAGCTCGGAGTTGGTAGCGGGCCATGGGAGAGGCAAGTGCATAGAGGGGGTCTATGGGATCATGTAAGTGACATGAAGGAGAACAGCTACAGAACTAGCATTAGAAGGCACCATGGAACTTGACACTAGATAGGGATAGGGAAATAGGTCTTCCATAAAATGCACATGCCAACTAATATGCACATGACCACTAGTGGGATCTAAATAGTGTAACCTTTGTAACGAGCCGCATAACAAAGAAAAACACACAAAATAGACCGAGGAGACAATTTGTGAGCAGTACAGGGAGTGATGTTAGAGTAACATGCACACCCAAAAATACGAAAAAAATTATAATCAGGAGCATGGTAAAATTTTTTTTCGAAGGGCAAAAGATTTTGTAAAGTAGGTGCTGATAAACAATTTATTATATAATAAGATGTGCATGCGGCATCAGCCCAAAAAGAGGGTGGTAAACGTGCTTGAAATATGAGCATTCATACCATCTCACTTACATGTCTACGCTTTCGTTCCGCCACTCCATTTTGTTGTGGTGTATCAGGACAGGAGAGACAAAAGTGAATTGTCAAATTCACGGCCTCCATTACTTTGAAAACATTTAATTTCGGTATCAAACTAATTTTCAACAAATGTTTTAAAGTCCGATAAAATAGAAAATACTCCGTCTTTCCGGCTCATCGGATAAAGCCAGGAAAATCGAGAAAGCATCAATAAAAATTACATAATATTGAAATTCAGATTTAGATGCTAAAGGAGCCTGCCAAATATTAGAATGAATTAATTGTAAAGGTGCAGTACTAGTATGTAAAACATGAGTAAAGGGTAATTTGTGAGATTTTCATAAACAACACGAATTGCAATGATTCAATGAACTAGCAGTACTGTAAATTAAATTACAACAACGCAAAGTATCTAAAACATGATTGCCTAAATGTCCTAAACACCTATGCTAGAGTTTAGCAGTAACTGTCCGTGAAACAAGTCCGGTGAGCTATGATGAGAATCCACAAAGCAGTCTAACACTATGTATAGGGAGGTCCCCGTAACATTGTCCTTCACACAAAAGGAAGTAGGGTCAAACTCAACTATACAGTTATTGTCACAACACAACTGTTTAATGTAAAGTAAGTTATAAGTAAGACCAGCGACAAATAAGATATTGGACAGTGATAGACGATGAGACCGGGCATGTAAAGAAGAGGTACCAACATGTGTAACAGGTAAAAGTGAACCATTTCCAACTTGAATAGATTTAAAACCATTATAAGATTGAGCGTTTTTCAAAATACCTGAGTTAGAAGTCATATGGTTCGATGCTCAAGAGTCAGGGTACTAAGTGTGAGCAGCAGAATCAGAAACTGACGTGGTAGATAATGAATGAGAAAGATCTATCTGATCATATCGATGTATGCAATCCGATGCAGCTTGACCTGCATGATAACAATTCTGACAAACAAGGGGCCTGGAACCAAGTATACCATCATTAAATTAATAAGAAGATGTACCTGTAGAATGTAACCAAGATGGGAAGTGCTTAGGCGGTCCTCCAAGCCCTACCATGACCGAGCCATGACGTGTATGGCCACCCATGGGTGGCAATTGTTTTTTGTTATGTTGATAACTGTGACCACCATGACGGCCCCAACATCCTCCATTACCCTTAGAATTGCGTCCTCGGCCTCCATGCTCATGACCACCACGACCACGCCCAACAATGAAGGAATCCTGAGGTTGACCATTGGAGGCTAAACCGTAACCATGACCGATGGTGGATGGCCCATGAGGTCGAGCAAGAGCTACTTCTTCGTAAATTAAGGAGGTCATGAGTTGTTCAAACGTGTAGATTACGAGAAAAGTTGCACGTGAATGTGTTGAAGGGACCATACTCTGGCGGGATCCCAAACAAAGCGTAGTGTATCAACCCCCGGTTGGAAGCTGGTGAGTCAATGGCAGCTAAGTTATCGGCTGTAGTTTTGAGTTTAGTCAGATAGGTATCCATAGTCTTAGTGTTGTTACGAAGGGTAACAAATTGTGAGTGAAGATCAAAGTCTTTTGCTAAAGAGTGGCCCCAAAAGCGTTTGGCAAGGGCGTCCCACATAGTTTTAGAAGTGGGATGATGAATTACGTCGTTTAGGACAGAACAAGCAAGGGAAGCAGAATTACAAGAGCGAAGTCTTTGATCAGTGCATGACCAAGCTAAGTATTCTAGATTTCAAATTAATTTACCATTGAGGTGGCGTATGTGAGGGGAAGGGCAAGGGATTGTACTGTCAACAAAACCCGTTAAATGATTGGCCAGAAGGATCATTGAGATTTATTCACACCAGGTCGTGTAGTTAGTAGGAGACTCAAGTTTAATAGTAATAAGGCTTGTTATTATGGAATTGAAGAGAGAGGAAGAAATAGGAAAGTATGATGGAGAGACATAAGGGGCCAATACCAATACCAAGGTTAGTCCAAATACTATTACCACCGGTAGTGGGGGAGACATGGCCGGTGCTGGGAGTAGTGTAGGTTGACGTGGGCATGAGAGCGGGGCAAAGATAGGGACCCATAGGTAAGGATCTGAGGAATGGGGGTGACGGTAGCCTAGCTGGCAATCAGGGTTCCGGGAATAGAGTAGCGGTGGTCTGGGAGGGAAGGGAGAGGGTGGACGACATGTAAGTAGCGGGAGGAAATGACATTGTGGGTGGTATGGTTATCCGCACTAGAACCATAGGGTTATGTTATGATTCCTTTAGTTTTTGGTTGTAATTGGTCTTGAATTGCATGTAATGTTTTTAAATTGATTTGGTGTTGTATTCGGAAGTTAGTTGGCAGGCCATTTTGGGCGCCAAAGTCGGTTGGGGGTCAATCAAGTCAAATGTGGCGGCTAAGTAAGTTTTGGCGCCAGAATTGGTTAGTTTCGGTTATAGCTTTAGGTCTTGGTTCAATGTATTAGATCAAGTATAAATAAGCTCAAATAATGTATATTCATCATTCAATCAATACAAATCAGATTTTCCTTTGGAAATTCTCTCTCTATTTCTCATCTCCTTCTCTATTTCTCATCCCCTTCACTTCTCTTCTCATCTTAACTCTTCTTCTACAAGGTTAACTTCCTATTCTTGGATTGGAAGCTAACAATTGGTATCAGAGCTGGTTCAAGCAATCAATTGATTGATTGGAGCTGGCAAAACAAAAGAAAAACAATCAAAATATGGTTGAGGGAGGGAGGACTCGATCGGGAGCTGGTGGAGCCAATGCAGCAGCAGCTGTTAGTCCAGATCTTTCTTACGCTGTTGTTGGTGCAGATGCTACAATCGGACCTCAGCACTTAACTACTAATCATATTCAGGTCATATGTGACCGCGTTAGCAATTCACAAAAGCAAATGATAAGCCAAACGATGGACCAAAAGTTTGATCAATTTTAGCAGTTACTGCTGAAAAATGAACTGAAAAACGAGGATCGTTTGCGGCAAATTGAGGCGAAGCTTATGAATTTGCAGGATCAGATTAATAAGCAAGGGGAATCATCGGTTAATGCGATTCTTAAGCCTGCTAGCCAGATTATTCCACCTGCTGAAGTGGCTCAACCGCAAGTGAATAATAGCAGAGCTGAGAGTTTAGCAAGGAATCGAGATAAATCTCTAATGATTCAACCAGAGGCTGGGCCTTCAATTCAAATCAGATCAGTTGATGATCGACCTCCAGAGGTTGAAATTGCTGCAGAGAATCAGGATCGAGCCACAGAACAAGCTCATTCTCGATTGTATGGCTAGAATTCAGGTCTGCATTAAAGACCTCCCGATTCGGTTGTTCACCACAGAACTTCATTTGATGACTTCGAACATCAAGATAGGTCACCTAATTTGCATCATCAGCAACGATCAGTGAGTAATGATACTTCATCTGGTGGCAGGAGCAGTTCTCACAGGCAGCCAAGGGTCCAAATCGAGCCTTTTGAAGGCAAACAGCCGGAGTCATGGTTGAGAAGGTGTGATCTGTACTTTCAATACTATAACATAAGTGAAGCTGAAAAAGTTGAGCTAGCAGCAGTGCACTTACATGGAGATCATGAGGTGTGGTATTATAGTGTGTTGAAAAGCAAACCTAATATTTCTTGGGGTCAATTCGTGGAAGAATTGTGTGAACGATATGGAGAAGAGGAGATAAGTGATGTAGTTGACAGTTTTAATAAGGTGTATCAGACCTCTACCATGAAAGAATACATGATCAGGTTTGATAACCTTCGAGCTAACCTGTTGTCCATGATATCCATTGCTCCACACGATTCAGAGGCATACTATGTCTCTTGTTTCATTAGTGGTTTGAAGCCTAGGGTCAAAAACATGGTGAAGGCCATTGGTCCTAAGACTTTGTCTAATGCTTATAACAAGGCTAAGTTGATTGAAGTCATGCTTACAACTTCAAGTGATAAGAGTAAGCTTAGCAGCAGCAGCTTCAGATCTCATCACAAGGATGCATCAAGCTCCAAATTTGCGCATGCTGTTGACAAGAGATCAGCGAGATTGTGTTTCAGATGCGACCAGCCTTATCAGCCCGGACATAGATGCAATTCTAAAGCCTTAATGTCTGCAAGAGGAACACGAGTAAGTGGTGATTCAGACAGTGAAAATTCAGAAGCAGAGGATGATAGTTCTGAGCATTCTTCACAAGCTGAGTTGATGGAGGATGAAGTCGAGATTTCTATGAAGGCCTTGACAGGGAATGGAGCTCACAATACCATTCGGATCAAAGGAAAGGCTGGTAAAACTTCCATTATTATTCTTATTGATAGTGGGAGCAAGCATAGCTTTGTTGATCCAAAATTGATAAAGAAAGTGAAGCACGAAGTGACTAAGACCCATCCTTTGGCGGTTATGGTGGCTGATGGCAACTCCATAACTACTCAAAATAAGTGCCAAGCTTTCTAATGGTCTATGCAAGATCATCAAGTCACTTTTGATTTTAGAGTTCTACCCTTGGGAGGTTGTGATATGATGCTCGGGGTAGATTGGATGAGATCATTTAATCCGGTAGTGTTTGATTTTGATAAAATGACAGTAGCATTTGAAAATCATGGCATTAAGGTCTCGCTGCAAGGCATTTCTGATCAAGCACAACTTCTGTTGATTAATGGCAAGCGTTTGCAAGGTGGATTCAAGAAGAATGCAATCCAATGGCTTGGGCAATTGTTTGTTATCTCACTTGTTGAACTTCAGCCAGTAATTCAGCCTAAGGTTCACGCTTTGATTGAAGAGTTTGAAGATGTTTTTGAGCAGCCAAAGAGCCTTCGTCCTCAAAGGAGTGTGGATCATGCCATACCACTTCGAGCAAATTCTGATCCAGTGAAGATCAGACCTTACCGATATGCTCATGCTTAAAAATCAGAAATTGAGAAGCTAGTTGATGAGTTGCTTCAAATGAGCTTCATTAGACCAAGCCATAGTCCTTTTGCCTCACCTGTGATTCTTGTGAAGAAGGATAGCACAGCTAGGATGTGCATCGATTATCGCTAATTGAATTCCTTGACAGTGAAAGATAAGTTTCCTATTCCTGTTATATATTATTTGCTTGATGAGTTAGATGGAGCGCATTACTTCTCTAAGCTTGATTTGAGACAGGGATACCATCAAATCAGAGTGCTCAAGCTGGATATATATATGAGTGCTTTTTAGACTCACCATGGGCATTTCGAGTTTGTTGTTATGCCATTTGGCTTAACAAATGCTCCGGCCACCTTTCAAGCGGCTATGAATGACATTTTTAAGCCTTTTTTGAGGAGATCAGTGCTAATCTTCTTCGATGACATATTGATATATAGCTCTTCTTATGAGGATCATCTCATCCACCTTAGAGAAGTCTTTGTGGTGATGCGGCAGCACAAGTTCTTTGCTAAGTTGTCTAAATGCTCGTTTGCTCAAACCAAGCTCCAGTATTTGGGCCATGTAATATCTCATGAAGGTGTTTCCACCGATCCTGCCAAGGTCCAACAATGCAAGATTGGCCAATTCCAATAACCTTGAAGCAATTGAGGGGATTCTTGGAATTGACCGGTTATTATAGGAAGTTCATTAAAGGTTATGGTTCTATTGCAAAGCCTTTAACTGAGCTCTTAAAAAAGGATGCCTTCTTGTGGTCAGAGAGGGCTCAAGGAGCTTTTGAGGCTCTCAAGTCAGCCATGTGTGCAGCACTTGTATTGGCCATGCCTAATTTTGCTGAAAACTTCATATTGGAGACAGATGCGAATGGGTCTAGTGTTGGGGCTGTTCTCTCTCAACAAGGAAGGCCTATTGCTTATTTGAGTCAAGCACTTAGTCCCAAGCATCAAGCCATGTAGACTTATGAGAAGGAATACTTGGCTATTCTACTAGCAGTCAAGAAATGGAGGCGTTACTTGGATGGTCATAGATTCATCATTCGACCTGATCAACAAAGCCTTAAGCACCTCCTAGAGCAAAAGATTGTAACTAGAATTCAAAAGAAGGGATTAATGAAGATGCTTGGCCTTGATTATGGTATTGAGTACAGAAGAGGTAGAGGCAATGCAGCAACTGACGCCTTGTCAAGGAAGTTTGAAGATGTTGATCTGGGTTTGTGCTGCGCAATGTCCGTTGTTTTACCATCATGGATGGATGAAGTTTATAAGTCCTATGAAGCTGATCCCTTTGCTCAAGAGTGTGTGACAATAAGCCTGGGAAAAAATGCAGAAAAGAATGGCAATGTTGCTGATATATCAGTGCAAAGAGGTGTCATCAGGTTGCAGAACAGACTTTACATTGGTCCAGCAACAGATTTGAGGGATCAAATTGTCCAGGCATCACATGATTCAGCTTGGGGAGGACATGCTGGTGTAGAGGGCACTTATCAAAGAGTTAAAGCTTATTTCAGCTAGCCAAACATGAAGAAGGCAGTGAATGAGTATGTCAAGGCATGTGAAGTTTGTCAACAAACCAAATTGGGGGATCATAGGTACAAAGGACTTCTTCAGGCACTTCCCATTCCGGATGGAGCTTGGATCAACATTAGCATGGATTTCATAGAGGGGTTGCCTAAGTCTGATGGCAGGGAAGTCATGTGGGTTGTAGTAGATCGTTTCACCAATTATAGCCACTTCATTTCACTCATACGGCTTGTTACAGCTGAGAAGTTGGCTAAGATCTTCCTTGACAACATATATAAGTTACATGGATTGCCTTAATCCATTGTTTCTGATCCGAACAAGATCTTTACAAGCCATTTTTGGAGGGAGTTATTCAAGTTGCTGGGTACTACCTTGGCACTTAGTTCATCTTACCATCCCCAAACGGATGGACAAACCGACCGGGTTAATCAATGTATTGAGCAGTACCTTCGGAGCATGGTTTTCTCATAGCCTAGAGAATGGAACCGATAGCTTTCTTTAGCTGAATATTGGTTCATCACTCATGTACATGCATCTATTGGCACTACTCCTTTCCAAGCACTATATGGATATGCTCCTCCTACTCCATTTATGTTGCAGCAGCCGGTTCAATCTGAATCTGCAGCAACCGATTTCATACAGCAGAGGAAGCGAATGATGCAAATTCTCAAGGATAATCTTCTCCAAGCTCAAGCAAGGATGGAATTCTATGCCGATAAAAAGAGGGTAGACAAAAATTATGAAGTTGGAGACATGGTCTACCTCAAATTACAACCTTATAGATAGTCTTCTTTGGCTGTCAGGAAGAATGTCAAGCTAAGTGCTCATTTCTTTGGCCCATACAAGATTTTGGAGAAGATTGGCAAAGTTGCATACAAACTTGACTTACCTTCTCATTCATACATTCACCTGGTGTTCCATGTATCTTTGCTTAAAAAGCAGGTGAAGAATGGAGCTAAGCATTCACGGGAACCACCAGAAGTTGGCGTGAACGGGGCATGCTGCTACAGCCTGCTGCGGTCAAGGGACGAAGGACAATGCAGATTGAGGAGGGTGCTTTGCAGGAAGTGTTGGTGTAGTGGTGTAATTTGGACAAGAGCTTTGTCACTTGGGAGAACCTCACATTTTTGAAGAGCCAATTCCCTAGCTTTTCTCCTTAAGGTCAAGGAGCTTCTCAAGGGGGAGGGAATGTTATGATTCCTTTAGTTTTTGGCTGTAATTGGTCTTGAATTGCATGTAATGTTTTTGAATTTATTTGGTGTTGTATTCAGAAGTTAGTTGGCAGGCCATTTTGGGCGCCAAAGTCGGTTGGGGTTCAACAAGTCAAATGTGGCGGCTAAGTAAGTTTCGGCGCCAGAATTGGTTAGTTTCGGTTATAGCTTTAGGTATTGGTTCAATGTATTAGATCAAGTATAAATAAGCTCAAATCATGTATATTCATCATTCAATCAATATAAATCAGATTTTCCTTTGGAAATTCTCTCTGTATTTCTCATCCCCTTCTCTATTTCTCATCCCCTTCATTTCTCTTCTCATCTTAACTCTTCTTCTACAAGGTTAACTTCGAATTCTTGGATTGGAAGCTAACAGGTTATCAACCAATGTGGGGGGAGAAGAAGACCTAGAAGTTGCCATTGAGACCACCAGAACCAAAGGGAGAGGGGCCGTTGGAGTTGTCGGAGTTTGGGGCTGCTGTGTGGGGCTGTGCCGCTAGGGGTGGGCGGCGCTAGAGGGAGAGAGACCACTGTGAGGGCTACCTCGGGTTGACGATGGTCAGAGATTGAGGTCAATGCTGGAGGTTGATGGAGCTCGGGCCGCCAACGGTGTACACAAGGTGATTTTTGCCTTGAGGAATTTAGAGTTGGGGTTGTGCACACTGGGTTAACAGGGGAGCACGGACTGCATTAGGATTGGGGAGTAGAAAATTAGGGTTAGGGTTGATTTTGCTCTGATATTATGTAAGAAAATATTTTAGAGGGCATAACCTAATAGGGTTGCTGACATGTTATTATGTAGAGAGTAACAGAGGAGAGATTACAATATATCCCTAAAGGATATATAAAAGAGAGAATAAGGTATATCCTATAATATTTTACTAATATCATGAATTAGGCAAAGTATCTAGAAATTTCAATTATAAACTTCGGCGGGAAATGTGTTTAGGCTTGAATCAAGTTGTTGGCGGGAAAGCATTGGTTGTTTGTTGGTTGGTTTGCTTGTATAAAGTATACATAGCATCTTGTAATCTTTAGTTACACATGTGAAAAGAAATATATTGCCGAATAAGTAACTCTCCTCTCATCCTAAACCTCTATCTTGATCTTCTCATCTCAATTTCACTCTATCTTCATGCTATGAACTAGATTCATAACAAATATAAATTGGATACAGACTAAATTGACACAATTAAGAATATAAGGAGTAAACTGACACATCCAAAGAAGTAAATGGACCATTGATGTAAATAATTCACTAAATTATTCTATTGCAGCTCCTCTTACTATTGTTGGATATATTGATAAAACTATTTTAAATCACGATCTTAAAATTCAATACAATTTTGACGATTTTATTTATTCTTTTTAATTTGTTGAAAATAAAAAAAATAAATACATCTAAACTTTAAATTATACTGCTTTTCACCGTGTGTAAATATGGGGTACTAATGTTAATAATAATGATATGTGATCAATTACTAATGGGCAATGCAGCTGTGCAAATAAATGGGATTAGAAATGCTGAACATGGAAGCTCAAGCTTAAATACTATTAGTAAAGAAAATTAAGCGTTTGGGAGATATTTTTAAAAATCAAATATCAATATATATACTGATGCAGATTGATTTAAAGACCTAACTTGCAGCCTCGAATCTTGACTATGCATGGTGGGAAGTAGAGATGGCCAACGGGTCGATTTGGATCTATCCGTGAGCCAACCCGCGGGTCAAACGAGTACGGACGACTCGACACGGGTCATAGGACGGACCAGGTCATGTAGGGGAGAGGGCAATCCCTGACCTGGTTTAGCCCGTGACAATATTCACAGGTAGGTCGGGTCCAAGCAGGTCACGAGTTTGGGACGGATTAGGAGCTGGCGAGTTAAAGCTGGGTCAAAATAAAAAAAATTTACAAAAAATATAAAATAAACACATCGGTATAAAATAAACATGAAAAATTATAATTTTATTAATAAAACATAAAATACATAACATGACATTAAAATGTGTACGGTCACTTTAGTCAATTGCCTACATACTTAAAATATAAAATACATAAACATGAAATTTGTACAGTGACTTTAGCTTCCTTAGTACTCCTTGTTTTGTCACTTTTGCTCTTCTTGAGGTATGGAATGGAAGGTCAATCTACATGCTACAGTCCAATACACCACCAATAGTTCTATAAAAAAAACTTACCATATACATCTACAGGCAGGCAATCCTCGTAACAAAATAATTTATTTTATCGCCACAATTAATATAATTAAGCATTTTGTTCAGCTTCTGGTGATAAGACCACCCTTAGGTCTCAATATAAGTTAAGTACGATAAAATAAGGGTATAACTAACTATTATGTATGGCATGATACAATTCATGAACGTGTAATAGTAATAATAATAACAATAACTAAAGTTGAGAGAAATTTTGAACATTACAATTTTAAAATATTTATAATTTGTATAAGATTTTAAAGGATGTATTCATGGATGACGTGGGGATTAGGGTGGGCAAGTAGGCAATGGGGAGGGGGGTATTTATAGCCCGAGGAGGGGAGGTAACGGGAAGTTTTGTTTCTTTTTCAAAATTAGTTTTTCTTAAAGTGATTTGTCACTGCATTTGAGGTGACAACACCACTACATGCATGCCTGCATGGTGGCATCCAGGGGCTATGAACACGACGGGTTAGGCGGGGTCTAGATTTGCAACTCTAAATTTTGATGCATGACCCGACCCCCTATAGTGTATGGATCGACCCAGAAACATGGTAGGTTGAGTCGAATTGTGTCTTTTTCCATGACCGACCAGGTCTGATCGTGGATCGACCTGGCTCATTGGCCACCTCTAATAGGAATGATAAGGTGCCTCTAACCTATTGACCATACCCAATGATGCTGAATTAAGAGGGATTGGCTAAAACTAATTGATTATGCAAATATCCGAGCAATAACTTAAAGAGAAACCATGTAAGTTTATTGAACTTTTTCAAAATAAAATTACAAGATCGATTCGAAACATGAGAAACTAATCAAATAAATTCAATAATCAAAAGATTCCTAAAATAAATAATTAACAGCCTATTTATATTTTACTCCTATTTCAAATTAAACCTTAAAAACAATTTATTCCAACTTTAACTAAACCTAATATAATCCTGAAATAACTCAAATGCTCTAATTCTAATTACATGATTCAGTAAACTAAATCCTAATAAATAAGACCTTAATTAAGTAAAATATCTAAACCTAATTAAGCTAAGCCCTGTTATAATTCTAACAGTTCTCAAGCTCCTTTTTCTTATTTTTTCATCTTGATCAGGTTATTTTTGTCCCTATTTGCGTCACTTTCACCGCCCGCTTGAATAGAACTTGTCCTCAAATTCAACCTGTTAATCTTGTTGATGGATGAAGAGGACCATGGGAAAAATAAATGGCTTCAAATTTATGAGTTTGAGTTGTCAAGTGTAGGGGTGCCTTGGTGCTTGTGGGGATGGTGGGGTGGATGATATTTTCGATGAAGGTAACAGAGGTGGATGAATGTATGAATTTTGTGGCAGAGCTAATTGTGGTGATTGTCAGTGGTGGTGGATCTAGGATCTCAATATTATCATGTATCTCCTTATCAGAGATGGAAGCATCATATATGGGCTAATTGTGGTGATTGTCAGTGGCAGTGGATCTAGGATCTTAATATTATCATGTATCTCCTTATCAGAGATGGAATCATCATATATGGGCTTATCAAAGATTGGTGAAGACGAAAATTCACGATGGAGTTCATTGTCCGTTTCTTTTGGTGGGTAAAACCGATTTGGAGGGCTAGGGTGGGTTGACAGTGGTAGTGATGATGGGAAGTGGTCAAGGGATGATTTGGGTGGTTTTGTATGATAGATGATGGGTGTTGTTTTGTGGTGGAGTCATGAATGATATCAGGGTGCGACTATGGTGGACGTTGGACGATTTTGACAGTGGCTTAAAGGTGACGGAAAGTGGAAGATACATGGTGGAATGTGGTAGTTTGTTAGGCCGAAAAAGGTTGTGGGGGCGGTGGCACTCGGGTTAACTAGGTGGTAAAGTGATGACTCCCCGATTTTTATGATGTTCAAGGTGGGATTGTCCTGGAGAACGATCGACGGTGATGTAACTAGTTGGACTCTTCCATGGGCTAAGGCTATCATCTTTGCATCAATCGCTCTTCTCTCTCTTGAAGCCGCCTGAAGCTTTCATCCATCGTGAGTGAGATCAATTATCCGCCTCCTTGGTGGCATGACTAAGGAATGTGCCTTCACTATGATGCAAATCAGTTTAAAGATGTTACCTGTAGCCTCAAACCTTAACGGTGTGTGGTGGGAAGGATAGGGTTCCTCTAACCCATTGGCTGTACATGCGATGCTAGATTGAGAGAGATTAGCTAAAACTCGTTGATTCCGCAAATACCCGAGCAATAACCTAAAGAGAAGCTATGTTATTTCATTGAACTTTTTCAAAATGAAATTACAAAAATCGACTCAAAACATGAGAAAATTCATCAAATAAATTCAATAATCAAAAGTTTCCTAAAATAAACAACCGATGACTTATTTATAGGCACTTTCCTACTCCTAATTTAAATTAAACTTTAAAAACAATTATATTCTAACTCTAAATAAACCTAATATAATCCTAAAAGGACTCAAAACTCTATTTCCAATTACATGATTCAATAAACTAAATCCTAATAAATGCAATATTAATTAAGCAAAAGATCTAAACCTAATTAAGCTAAAAAACCCTAATTCCTAATTAAACTAAAAAACTACTCATGTTGCTGCCTAGCTCGATTACAATTTAACCGTACTTGAGTTCCTTTTTCTCCATTTTTTGTCTCGATTGGGTTACTTTTGTCTTATTTGCAAATAAAATTACAAAGATCGACTCAAAACATGAAAGAAAACTCATCAAAAAATTTAATAATCAAAAGCTTCATAAACTAAACAACTAACGGCATATTTAAAGGCACTTTTTTACTCCTATTTCAAATTAAACTTTCCTAAAATAAACAACTAATCGCAGGAGGTTCAGTCTCAACGACTGTCTGTCTTGCCACATGAGGCTAGCGGTGGACGATAGGGCCGCATTGATCTCACCTAGGTTCTTTCTATCTCTATATATGCCCTCTCATTTATTGAGACCCCAATGTTGTTAAAATTGTTTCTTAAAGCAGTAGTTTTTTCACGTTCGCCATCAAAGTACATTCATTTTCGACACATTACCTCTCTAAGAAGTTGTTGAAGGACTGCTTTAACTTATCCTTGATACTTTACACCCTTGTATTGAGCATGGCCATGGAACTCTTTCGAAAACAGCCATCAGGATCAATGCGCTCATCCTCGTGAATGTTTCATCACTGCTGTTATTAAAACCATGGTTGTGACTAGTTTCGACTTCCTGTTAAGGAGGGCTTTGCAATAACGGGCTTAAATTCCAGCCAAAAAGCTAGGCCTTCATGATATGCTCCCTTGCGGGCAATAGCTCTTCTAGTCTGGACCGTTTGAATATGTTCTGGTGTTGGATTTTGACATTCCACTGTGTAGGCACATGCTTAAAGCTCCCACTATGGTCGCAAAAAAAAATATGTTTGTCGTTTATTTTAGCTTGTTTAGTTTGTGTGGCCAGTAAACAAATAATCAAATAAATATGCAAAAATAGACTTATTGTGACTTGGGAGTGAGTCTAATTTTGAACTGCACGTATTTAACCTCAATCGACCTCCTTGGGAGGAGGATTGATACTCTTGGTGAATCCTAGTTTGGATTCCAATTAATATGTGGATTTTGTTAATGCTCCTACTAAGGAAACTTCAATTGATTATGTTTGGTGTTTTTGAGTTAAATTGATACAAAAAAGTACAGAAGATATGGACCTATTCTAGTGGCTGTTGGGGTGATGGAGCAAAGCCCACAGACACCTTACCTCCTACATTTAAGAGTTAAGAATTAGGGTAGAGACAAGTTTAAGAGCTCAGTGCCTATCTTAAACCCAAGTCTACAAATTCTTGGGCTTGGCAACTTGACTTGAGATAACTCATATGAGTATAAACTTTACAAGATCTACATGGAGCAAACTATATTTGGGTCATCGGACTAGGACCACCATAATCAAATGTGAACCCTTGGCGGTCAAAGCCTTGAAATGATGACTCAAACCTCAATTCACCTAATTAACTAAGTCGTGTCACCTATATAAGACTAAGACTTTCAAGCTCTAGTATTGGCCGTCAAAGCCTTAGACCAACAATGCTAAACTTAATTTGTCAAAAGGGTTGGGATAGAAACTATGGTAGAAGAGTATACCTTCTTATACACCATAACGGAGCACTTGATCTATTGCTAAAGAGTAAAATGAAGCCACCATTACATCTACTCGTATGGAAAAGGAAAAGAAAAGATAGAGCACAATTGTGTTGTAAAAGATGAAATTGTAGAGTTTGTGTTTTGGTGTTGGGACCCTTTTCACAATAGTAGGAGTCCTTTATTTATAAGCTGAAAATCTAAATGTTGCATCCTTGTTTGGCTGCATATCTCTATCATGTCTGGCCCCCATGCTTCTATGACCTTGAACTTGCTTTGAAAATGTTTGACGCAAATGTTTGGGGTTAAATGGTGTTCCCCACATTCATCAATGTTCACTTGAATGTTATAGAGAACCTAGTTTCTAATATGCACTTCAAATAATTTTCACAAGTTTGGGTAGTTACCTATACCGCAGCACTCCTAGCAATATCCTTAAGCTCGAGCATATAAGTCCAGTAAGCTACGTCAAGTGACTATAGTTCTGGGACTTTACATAATCTAGAAGACGTTGTTTCCATTTCTCAAGCCTTCTAGGTCTTGAGCACTTTCTCACGTGTTGAGCATGTGTCCTATTATTCTAGACGACGTCGTTCCAACTCTCTTAAATAGGGGGTGTAAACAAAGTGTGAATGTTGTAAATTCTACAAAATATTATTTGAGTTCATTTTCCCTATGAAAGACCTAGGGAAGATCAATGTGACACTTAGCATTAAAAAAAATCAGATCACCTGAGAGTTTGACAAACAATTGGATCACTTGAGAGTTTGACTCTTAGTCAATCCTACTATATGTAGAAAATATTTAGAAAGTTTGCTCCTACTAAGACTCCATATGATTCTAATGTTCTCTTGAGAAGGAATAAGGTGATAGTGTGTCACAAACTGAATATACTAAGATTATTGGTAGCTTCATGTTTTTAATTAATTGCACTCATCTTGATATTGCCTATGTCGTAGGTAGATTAAGTCATTATACCATAATCCAAGTGATGAGTGTTGGGTTGCTGTAGTTAGAATTTTGAGGTACCTTTAGGGTACTAAGGATTGAGGTTTACACTGTAAATGATTCCCTACTGTGTTAGAGGGATACCGTGATGCCAATTAGGTATCTGATAGTGGTGATATTAATTCTACCGGTGGCTATGTTTTTATGCATACTATCAGTGCATATCTTAGAAATCTTATACATGTGAATTGCTAACTCTATGATAGGATATGAGTTTATTACTCTAGATGTGGTAGGTTTGGAAGTTGAATGGATAAGGATTGTGCTTGGACAAATTTCTTTATGGCGGAAGCCCACATCATCAGTATTAATGCACAGCGGCTCACGTGCAACCATTAGATTGGCATAAAATGAGGTGTATAAAGGCATGTGTAGGCATATTTTCCTAAGGCATGGTGTTGTAAGGTACATGTTCGAGAATAGTGTGGTCTCACTCGAGCTCGTAAGAAGTGAGGGAAATTCAGTAGATCCCTTCTCTAAAGGCTTTTCTAAGAAGACAATGTGTGATACAATATATGTAACCGGGGCTTAAGCCCACTTGTATGTCTTGGTGGATACTGTCTCAAGAGTTATTCTCGATGTTCAATGAGTCAAACAAAGCTAAGGTTTAGAAAACGTGACTAAAGCCATTCTAGTCCCTTACGAGATAATGTTGTTTTGTGGCTTATGGATCTGTTAAATATGCCATGACATAGAGAATGAGCTTAATGCTCTTAGTGATGTCTATAGTCGGTTATGGTGGTGTGGGGTAGCACACTTGATGAACTCATGTGCCATGATAACGAGGATAAGCTTAATACTCTTAGTGATATCCATAGCTTCCTATGGTGATGTGGGGCAGCACACCTAATGGACTCTCCTACAGGAATGTGGGGTGTCAAATCATCCTTTGTCAACAGTTAGGGCTTATTCTCTGGAATGTTCTTGAATACCCAGGTACTGGATTTGTTTTGTTGAGAAGGACCTCAAATGTCCAAATTGCGGAGTGCATTTCAACCTCGAGAACCATAAGAAGTGGGCATGTGTTCTCTTCACAATGATTACTTAGCTTCAAGACTACTTTCACCTAGATTAGTTGTGTGGGACATGCGTACTCATTAGGTGTTGATTTAAGTATAAAAGACACTG
This sequence comes from Simmondsia chinensis, assembly GCA_018398585.1. Taxonomy (NCBI): domain Eukaryota; kingdom Viridiplantae; phylum Streptophyta; class Magnoliopsida; order Caryophyllales; family Simmondsiaceae; genus Simmondsia; species Simmondsia chinensis. The sequence continues at coordinate 12,268,625 of JAGTTD010000017.1, read as the reverse complement.
GTATCACCAAGTATGGGTCACATTACTCAGTAACATCTTTTTTTCCTTTTCTTAAAACTAAATTACGTGGGAGATTGTTGGAATTTAGAGATTGTGTGCTTCAATTTGTTTAAGTTGTTCTAACTCATTGACGTCATACAGAAAATCTAGATGTGGGAGCTTTATATATCCCCTTCTTCTTTGAATTGTTAAAGTCTTGTGGCCATAGTGGGCCATGCATGTGCACATGCTCTGCTACTTTAGACCAAGCCAGTACATTGCTGTGTGGTGTAGACTATTTTCAAACTTAGACTTCTATTTTTATGGCCATTATACTTATAGTCGTTGCAATAAAGTCGAACTCAAGGCAAGTTCCTTCTTGCCCGAGCATGAGGCAGCAAGCTTGAGCTTTAGTTACCTATCCTTGGACAAACACTAGGCTAAAGCTCGAGCTGCCGTTGCTAAATTTTGTTCGAATTCGTAATTTCCACGCCCAGACAAGTGTTAAAGGAACTAGCTTTCCTCAAACCTTAAGCTGATCATGGGTGAAAGCCCTGAAATGGTTTTATACTCTAACATCCCCCTCATGTGATTGGCCATTGCACTTGAAGTGTGGATATTGCATAGGCCCACCTTATATCTTATGCTTAGTTTATATTAATATTGAAAGTGGAGGAAATTAGGGTTCAAACTCATGACCTCTTGGTCACAATGCTTTAATACCCTATTGAGAAACCAATTTTCCCAAAAGCTTAAGCTAATGGGTGAAGGTCCTGGAATGGTTTTATACTTCAACAACTATTAACACAAGAAAATCGATTCTCCATGAAAGTCTCCATTGAAGGGATGAGAGGAAGAGAGAGGAAACGTTGCTTAAGAAGGGTATATGTAACCCTATAATTTTGAATTGAGCAAAAATGAAAAAAAAGTCTATAAACTAAAAGGCCCAAGCGAACCTAAATACATCAGCAAATAAAAAATGCCAAAGATGTGGGCCACAAACTTGGCCCCCCCAAAAAAAAAATAAAAATACAGTACAATAAAATAGTAAAAACAGAAGGTGTATTTCGTAATACCCCCCTCAAGTTGGGAGGTAGATATTATGGAGTCTCAAATTTCCCAATATGGGAGAAACTGACTAGCTGTAAGAGGTTTTCTAAGAAGATCAATAAGCTAAAACATGTTGCGAATATGGAGGACTTTAATAATGCCTTCCTCAACCTCGTCACAAACTAAGTGACAATTGATTTCAACATGCTTCATGCGCTCCCGAAAAACCAGATTCTCAGCAATATAGGTGGCAACAAGATTGTCACAAAAGAGAAGAGCATGAACTCGAGAAGCAACGCAAAAATCAAAAGTAACCCAATCAACTATAACAGCTTACAAGTGGTGCAAGCCATATTGTATTACTTAGCCTTGGAAAAGGATCGAGACATAGTTCATTGTTTTTCAAACTTCTAAGAAACAGGGGAAAAACCAAGGAAAAAAAGCAAAACATGTAGTAGAACATTGAGAATCAACGCAAGCGGCCCAGCCAACGTCAAAGAAAGCTTTGAGACGTAAAGAGGATGTGACAAAATAAAAAAGACCACAACTGGGAGCCCCTTTGAGGTAGTCTAAAACATGATAAGCAACTTGAAGGTGCGGCTGCCTTGGGGCCGCAAGATACTGACTTAGTTTGTGAATGGCAAAAGTGATATCTGGACTCGCAGTAGTCAAGTAAAGAAGTTCCCCAATCAAACGACGATATATCTATGGGTCAGGTAAGAGAGCCCCATCATCTTTACTAAGCATCATTGTAGGATCCGTGCAATAAGGCAAAGGTTTGGACCCTAAATGATCAAAATTTTCCAAAAGGGTCGATGCATATTGTCGTTGACAAACAGAAATATCGGCTGGAGTATGGGCTACTTCAGGACCCAAAAAATAACATAAGAAACAAAGATCCTTAAAGTCAAAAACGAGCATGTAAAAGGTCTTTTAGTTCAATGGCTGCATGTAAATAGTTACTTGCAACAACAATATCATCAACATACACCAAGAGAGCACTAAAAGAAAAACCATGAGAACCTATGAACAATCTATAGTCGTGACAGGGCTGAGTGAAACTAAGATGAAGAAGAGTGCTAGATAACTTGGCAAACCATTGCTTACTTGCTTGGCAAAGTGCGATAGAGACTCTTATGAAATGACAAACAAGGTTTTGCGCACCTCCTCAACCAGAAAACTGAGGGAAGAGTCATCTAAACTTCTTCATTTAAATCTCTATTTAAATGCATTATTTACATCTAACTCTAAAAGATCCCAATTGTTGACCACGGCTAAAGCAAGCATCAAACAAACAGTTGTCCTTTTAACAATGGGAGAAAAAGTTCTAGTGAAGTCAATACCCTTCGGTTGGGTAAAACCCTTTGCAACGAGATGTGCCTTATAGCACTGAATAGTACCATTTGACCCACTTGTAACCCACGGGTTTTTTACCAGGTGGTAAAGGAACAATAGACAAAGTATGGTTGGACTCGAGAGCCAAAAGCTCACTATGCATAGCCTTACACTAATGGGGTAAAAGGACAGCTTGATAGTAAAATTAAGGCTCATAAGTAGTGAAAATAGTAAGAGCCAATTGACAGGAAGTGGGAGACAAGCAATCATACAACAAAACAATGTCAAGGGAATGTTTTATAGACGAAGAAAAAGTGCCAACGATAGTGTCTTGAGTAAGATTACAATGATAGGATTGTAAATAAGAAGGATGTTTATTTGGGGGAATGGAATGACGAGGAGGAGGATTGGAAGGATCGATTTTTAGGGGGGGGGGGCGCTTTTGGAGTAGTGTAAATAGTTTTTTGAGAAGTAGTATAATTTGGTGAAAAAACGGATGAGACAGTAGGAATGGGAGGTCAAAAGAAGAAGGGTAGGTTTCTTATGATGGAAGGGGTAGTGGCTCAGGACTTGTTTTAGGGGAAAAATCCTCATGTATAACAGGACATGGCAAATAATTGCTCTCTAATGGATCATCATAAGATGGATGGTTGTGAAAAGGAACACATTTTCATGGAAAGTTACATGACAGGAAAAGAATATTTCTTTGGTTTGTAAATCAAACAATTTGTAACCTCTGTGTCATGATTGTGATATAATGGATAAAGTAGTAATAAGCCATTAATAGTAAGCAAGTAGTTCAATTCAATTGTATTAGTTTTATTAGTTTTTTAGTAGCTTTAGCCGTGTATGAGCTCTATTAGCTCCTTAGTTGTAAGCAAGTAGTTAGTGAATGGTTAGATATTATTTTGTTTTGGAGAGTCGATTAAGGGCTCGATGGAAAGTTAGTTGTGGCAGTTATTGGTTTGTCTAGGTGAAGTGCACTAGTTAGATATTTTCCTAAGCTTGTATTATTATGAGTAGTGGATTCCTCATTTGTAATCTTCATTGAATGATAATATCTTGATTCTCTTTCTCTCAACCTTCATTCTCTCTATTTCTCATCTTCTTCTTCTACTTCTCATCTCAATTTCCCCTTCTTTCCTAGGTTATGACTCAAGATTGATCTTGAATCATAATAGTTGGTATCAGAGCTTGTGAAATTGCATTCAAATAAGTTGAAATTGCATTTAATCAAGTTGAATTGCTTTTGATCAAGCATGATTAAAGGTAAGAAACAAGTTATTAAGGCTGGTCATGCGGCTGATGGTTCGATTCAAACTGAGCAATTAGCTTAATTATAGCAGTTGTTACAAGATCTGTGTGTTACGTTGGAGAGTAATCATCACTCGCTACAGCAATAATTGGCTAAGTGCAGCAGCAATTTCAACGATTAGCTGGAATGCAATAGCAAACTATCAGACAAAATGCACCTATTGAAGCTATAGAAGCGCATGACCGTGGATTTTAGAGCGGCGTTTCTAATCCAATACAGAAAATTACAAGATGGAATGTTGCTTTGAATGTGGCAGCAGTGAATCAGGTTGATATTGCAGTAACACAATCTAATCTTCATGAGGAATTGGTGCAGCAGCAAACCTTGGAAACGCAAGGCCAGCTGTACAAGGTTAATTAAGGGAAGTTGAGTTAATTCAACTTTGAATGATCATGGTAGGGCTCTTAACCCAAGGATTCGCAAGCTCATTGTCAAGAATGCCAAGGATCCAAGGAAGGTAATAGATGAATTTAATAAGGTGATGCAAGAGGGATCTTTAAAGAAATACATGAATCGATTTGAGGAGTTAAAAGGCAAGAATGATTTCTATACTTCCGGGGACAAATGAGGATTATTTTGTGTCTCGCTTCATTGGTGGCCTCCAACCTAAGCTCAAATACATAATAATGGCCCTTAATCCTCTAACCTTGTCTGTGGCATATGATAAAGCAAGGTTGTTTGAATCTCTAGTTCCTTCTTATTTAGAGGAAGAAAGAGGAAAGATTGATCAAGTAATAAGAGAACAAGCCTTAATTCACTTCAAATTCAGGCATTTAATTCAAGTGGGATTCATTTAAACGGTAGCAACACGTTGGTACATCAGCCATTCTTGGGAATTCAAAACAAGATTGTTCAATCAAGGAATGCTGAGTTTTCTCCAGCTGTACTGTCACATAATGCTAAAATTAAGCAAGATCAGTTCAAAGAATAAATTAACACAAACCAAGCCATTGAGATTCGAAAGTAATAAGGAAATCCCTGGGAAGCTAATTACAGCAAATTCATCATTAATTTAGGATGAAGTTACAGCTTTTCACTCAGTTGTGTGTGAAGAAGTGGTACCACCAATTGTTGCAACAATAGTATGGAAGGTTCATATTGAAGTATTAGGCAGTAAGTTGCTATGGTTGAAGTTTACATCATATCCAAGCATTATGTGCAAACTGACCTCCTGCAATAACAGCTGTCTTGACCTAGGATGGTTCAAGAACTCAAAAGCACTCCTTTGTAAGTTCGTAGAAATCTTTAAGTGGGTAAAGGAAAAGAAAGATTTGCACCTTGGTTGTTGATCAGGGTGTTGTTCCAAAAGTGCAACCAAATGTGAAGCCTCTGAAACATTTATTATACTTTTCCACATTACAAGAGAATGAGGTTGATCAATCTTCAATGATGACTGGTGAAAAGGAAGCTACAAGGGCTATTAGTCCAATCGGTGGTTCAAATTATGCAGTACAATGGGCCAAATTTCATCATAGTTTTAAGAATTGGTCATAGCATTGACAAATGGGCAGCATTTGTGTGAGTTGACTCTTTTGCAGCTTGAGGAAATATAGAATCATGTTCTTAGGCAAGCAAATTGTGTTGGGATAGGAGCAATGGCAGAGATATACTTTGGAGGATTGAGCATCATTAAGAGACCAATATTGCGACAGCCCAAGTTTAAGAGTTGGTTAGAGTATGTGATGGAATTGTGGAAGATGAGTGGTGAGGTGGTCAATCAATCGAATAAGGTGGGTAGAATGCTTTAATGAGGGAAACTGAGTTTCGAATTGAGCCTATAAAGGCAAGTTCACACTGCAAAGCAGCATCCAAATTCCTCATTGCATCACTTTTGGCAACTAAGAAGAGGGTGTCGGCTAGAATTAGTTCAGCTCAAGAGTTCATTGGGGTCTTGAAGACAATCATGTGGTCAGGACAGAATAGAATGCTGATGAAAAGGGCTGATTTCAGTAAGGTTTTCAGCATAGGAATAGGTGTTTACAGCACTAGCGAGGTCTGGATCTTGGAATTCAGTAACATGGAAGTGCAATTAGCAACAGAATGCTATGTTCAAATTGGAAAGTCACAAGGGGATTCTAAAGAAGTTCATCAGAATGCTTTGAGGATAAAGGAAGGTGGACTTCATGGGTTTGAACAATTATTCTCTATTAAGAATAAATATTTGGAAGTCAAGAGGGATATTTCAATATGGGCCAATTCAATTCATGAGATCTTCGAAAGGGAAAAGATAGCTACGTACTCAATGCGTGATTCCGGATGGTAGATGGCTTTCAAGCAGCTTCTTGAATGATATTCTTACACCATACAACAAAAAGGCAAGATGAGGCGTGTCGTTACTTGATTCAAGGCCAAGTTGTTCACACTATAGATACAACATTCAATCATTAAGCGTGCTTGAAGCTGCAAGTCCAACAACAATAAGAGTCCTTCAAGATACAAATTTTCAAATAAGATTCTTGAGGCAAGAATCTTTTAGGGGGGAAGTATTGTCATGATTGTGATATATTGGGTAAAGTAGTAATAAGCCATTAGTAGTAAGCAAGCAGTTCAATTCAATTGTATTAGTTTTATTAGTTTTTTAATGGCTTTAGCTGTGTATGAGCTCTATTAGCTCCTTAGTAATAAGGAAGTAGTTGGTGAATATCCGGGCGATGAGTTCGGCTTCTTGGTGCTGGCGTCAGATCCTATCAGTTCGCCGCCTCTGCTCTGGTTTTATCTATCATGTCATAGGCGACGGCCTTGACACTGCCCTATGGACTGATTACTGGCTGCCATGTGGTTGTCTTTAGGAGCGCTTCCCTGCTCGACTGCTTACCTCTTCTGGGCTTCATTGGGATTCTCGGGTCTCATCCATTATTGAGGGTGGTCAGTGGAGATTTCCACAGGGTTATTTAGAGCTCCGACCCATCTGGGACATGATTGACTTTAGCCCTCGGGCTGGTGTAGCGGACTCCATCCGGTGGTTGGGTGACCCTTCGGGGCGCTTTACCACCAAGTCCGTTTGGGAGATGCTGCGGAGTAAGAGAGAGGAGGATACCATTCATCACCTTCTATGGTTTCAGATACATATACCGAGACACTCCTTCATTCTCTGGCTCGCTACTCGACAGCGACTTTAGACCCAGGACCGACTTCGGTGTTTCGGAGCACTAGAGATTCAGAGTGTTTGTGTGGTCTGCGGTTCTACTGACGAGACTCACGAGCACCTTTTCTTCACCTGTTGCTTTTCCGCCTCGTTCTGGAGCTCTGTCACTCCGAGTACATCTATCGCTTGGCCCACCCTTTCTTGGGGTGATCTTGTCGCTTGGGCTGCTCAGCATCTCAGGGGACGGGAGATTGGCAGTATCATAGCTCGACTCTGCCTCCCTGCGACTGTGTATACTATCTGGTACGAGCGCAACCTTCGGGTTCAGCGTTCCCAGTCCAGATCAGTTGCGGCCGTACGAGAGGAGATTACGGGTTTGGTCAAGAGCCGCCTACTTGCTGCTTCTTCGTTCAGAGGAGCCCACCGTCATGCCTCATTGCTTCGGAACTGGGGTTTTGAGACTTACTTTCTTTTTGTCCCTTTTGTTGTTTTTTGGTTGCATGTTGTATGGACTTTGTCTGAACTTTTTTGATGTTGTTTCATACTTGTAGGCTTCGGCCGTGTCCTAGGGTATGCCCCTTGTAACTTGTACTGATTTTCTTTCATCTATATATTTCGCTGACTTACCAAAAAAAAAAAAAAGTAGTTAGTGAATGGTTAGATACTATTTTGTTTTGGAGAGTCGGTTAAGGGCTAGAGGGAAAGTTAGTTGTGGCTGTTATTGATTAGTGTAGGTGAAGTGCACTAGTTAGATATTTTCCTAAGTCTATATTATTATAAGTAGTGGATTCCTTATTTGTGAGCTTCATTGAATGATAATATCTTAACTCTCTTTCTCTCAACCCTAATTCTCTCTATTTCTCATCTCCTTCTTCTACTTCTCATCTCAATTTCCTTTTCTATCCTAGGTTATGATTCAAGATTGATCTTGAATCATAACACTTTAATACCATACGGGTAACCAACAAAGATCTTGTGCAAGCCGTAGGATAGAACTTGTCTCTATGTGCACGAATGGTAGAGGCAAAACACTAGCAAACAAACGCACATAATTGTGTATAGGAAGGTTTGCAATTGAATAACAACTCATATGGGCATTTGTTTTGGAGTATGGGGGAGGGAAAATGATTAATGAGGTATATAGCAGTTAACATGCATTTATTCAAAAGGTAAGAGAGAACATTCGATTGGAACCTTAATGCCTAGGCAAACATTACGAGTATGTTGATGTTTCCATTCAATAAAAGAGTTTTGTTTGGGGGTATCCACACAACTTTGTTGATGTACAATCCCTTTTACACTAAGAAAATCATGTAACATAAATTCTACACCATTGTCACTTCGTATGGCTTTAATGTTGGCATGAAACTGAGTATGGACATGTGTATGAAAATCAGGCACTAAAGAAGAAACTTTGAATTTTGATTTCATCATGAATACCCAAGAAGTTCGAGTACAATCATCAATAAAAGTAACGGGAAAAAAACATTTATATTCAAAGAAGGTATATAAAAAGGACCCCAAATATCACAATGTACTAAAGTCAAAGGGTGGGGGACAATTTATTATTGTTAGGGAAAGGTGTTTACACCCTAATTTCAAACTAGCTAGGACGATGCCGTTTTGAGAAAAGTACCATGTGCTCAATACGTAGGGTCAACCTCGAGGCAAGTTTGGCCTTTAATGCTAAAATAATAGCGCCTCAAGCTCAGCATCCTAAAGAGATAATTACCCTAACAAGGGTATCAACCACTCGAGCACTCAAGATGGCTGAAGGGTAAATGGAGCTCAAGTGAAAGGGACTTCTAAGAAGGCTACAATACAGGTGATTTCTAGGCTCGAGACGGTTACTTGGAATGCAATCTCTGATACTTGAGCATTAAGCTTAACCCAAGAAAACGTGGGGCTTCTAGAAGGGACTTTCACTAAGATTATAGATGTGAGCACCAAGGAATTCCCTCCAATACTGAATCAAGGACACGTTTGTTGATATTTTGAGCATGCGAGAGGAAGCTTAGTGACCTGGTGTGGGAAGAGTTGCTGCATAATTAAGAGAAGCAGTTATTTTCCGTTTTCTATAAATAAAGGGCTCTACATCATACCAAAGAGACAACGACGACATATTAAAAACTTCATCAAGTTTTCTTTACGGCACATTTGTGTTTTTTTTCTTAGGAGTAGCATAACTTAGCATAGCTTAGCTTAGAATAAAACTTGTTGTACTTACTTTATCAGTATTACAGTTTCTCAGGCTTCAGGTATGAACTTCTAGTTTTAATCTGTTCCCAAATTTCGACGAGTCGAGAATTGAGGTTTTAGTTTAAGGCTTTATGACCAAGGCTTAAACTTGATTGCATTGGTCTTAACACTACTATCATTGCTTAATAAATCAGGTGAACTTAAGTTCGCGCCATTATTTAAGGCTTTAAAGGCCAAGGCCTGACCTTGATTGCGTTGGTCCTAATCTAATAACTTGAATACGGTTTGCTCCATCTTAATCTTGTCAAACCTTAACTCATTCAAGTTATTATAAGTCAAGGGGGCCAGGCCTAAAAACCTAATTGACTCGGGCTTGTAAGTGGACTGCTAAGCTCTGGGGTTTGTCTCCACCCCAATTACTGACTTTTAAGTGTACGAGAAAAAGGTGTCTGCGGAACCTACTCCGACACTGTAACTTCTACTTGAGTTAGGTCCATATCTTTTAATTTTCTATCAACATGTGTATATAAAAGATCCACAAAAATACTTAACAAAAGTCTTCTTAATTGAAGCATAAGCTGAACTCACAATATTACCAAAGTCATAGACACAGATTAACCACAACCTTTTCTCCAAAAATGATGAGTGATTGAGGTCAAAAACATGCGGTTTTTATTTAAACTCACTCCCTAGTTGCAGTGAGTCTCCTTTGCACTTTGTTTTTGGGGTTATCATTTTACGGCGACCACATCAAACTTAATTGCAAACAAAACAAAGTAAACACGCCTTTTGGTGACCACAATGGGAGGCTTAAAACAAGACTTCATTGTCTTTAGCCTATCATGGATTACCGGAATCTAGTTTTAAACCATTCACGAATGGTCAGGGCTAAGAGGTCCAATGCTCTTGAGCATGAGGAGCCAAAGGGCTTAGCCCAGATTGTATTCACACTTGAGCATTCTCTTGAACAGAACCCTATACATGAAGGGATGAGCTGAGGTATAGCCATGGCGGTGAAAGCGGCGGTGATGACATCTCGAAGGATGAACAAATAGATATAGATGGCTATTCTTGCAAGAGTTTCATGGCTATGCTTAAATGCATTTGAGAAATAGTGGACCAAAGAGTCCAACAAAAAATGAGAGAAGCCTTTGACAAACAACATGCTGAAACAGAGTGCAATCTAGCAGCCCAGCATGAAAGCTCTGCCGCCATGACAGCCATAATAAACAACTTTGGAACCTCGATGCATGATAGTCTTCACAAAGAGACTGACAGAATTTTAGTTGAGATGAACTCAACCTTGTCTTCTACTGCTACCTTATTGCTAAGGACGCAGCAAGACAAATAGCAATTAAGGTTGTGCCTATCATGGTTAGACAGGCTGAGGTCATAATGGCTTAGTTCAAGCCAGTAGAGAGGATATCAGGCAACTTAGGCCTACACCACATCTGTTAGAACCAATTGGATATCCTTGTCAGGCTCCCTCGAGCTCACAATTATCAGTGACTTAGGTTGATTTTATTGTTTCTAAGAGAACAAAAAACCCAGTTATGGCTAACCCAAGTGTCATACACTTGGAATCTAGCCAAAGTAACAATGTGCCCCTTGGGGTTGCTAACCCTTCGAATCAGAGTTTTTCTATGGTCTTGAGGGATCTTAACGCCAATGTGCCAGTGTTACCTGCCTCCGAGATAGGGGTAAAATCATTCATACCTCCTTGGGTAATAGAGGAAACTTTGAGGCCCACTCAGGGCCTTGAAGTAGGAATTTAAGGACAGGTACCCACTTCTAAGAACCAGCCTATCCTTCCTAGACCTCTCCATACTTATCGTACTAGGGGGTACATTAATCACCCACTTCCTCAAGTTCATGACTTGGGGACTGATCAAGCAAGGATGTACCAACAGCTTGCTAATATTGGTGTCCTCCCAGGCATGTTGTATAACCCAGGTCCTATTAGGACATACTTCATGGCCAATTAAGCAAATGGCCAAATTGATCAAGGGGGTTACCCCAAGTTTGGGGGGGCAACAACCATTTCCACACTCGATTGTGACGGGGGTTCAGGGGTATCTTGCGAATCCCCCTCGAGATCTTAACCTACTTGGGGGGCAATGGAAGGTGCATAACCATGTTCCTGAATACCCCTCCCAGACCAACTGGCTGCCCACATTAAGATGATGTATGGGCCAGTCCTCAGAAGGGTTAATAGACCCTTATCTAGTAAACCTTACCATGACTACAAAGATAGGGACTATCCTTTTCCTTGATGATACAAAATCCCAAAATTTACCCTCTTCTTAAGGGAAGGGACTATGTCTGCCCTCGAGCACTTGGCAAGAGTTAATTGCCAGTGTAGGAAGTGGCTGACAATTAGTATCTCAACCTTAGGTTGTTTCCCAACTCCTTAACTAGGACCGGTTTTCAGTGGTATATTAGCCTACTACCTAATTCCATCTAATTATTGGGATAACATGGCAACGACATCTCAAGCTTAGTTTCTAAGAATGAAGTTAGGAACTTCCCTGTTTGACTTGGCTCAAATGAGACAAAAGCTAGGTGAATCTGTTGAAGATCACATTAACCGGTTCAAGGGAGCCAGGTTACAGTGCATAGTAGCCCTTCCTGAAGTTGAATACACCAAGCTAGCCTTAAATGGCTTCGATTAATTTGAAGGCTCTAACTTTATGACCCTCCTACAACTGGAAGAATGCGCCACTAGATACGAGTCTGTCTTGAAAGAAGAAAGCCTGAAGAAAAATAGCGTGTCTCATACTTATATCTAATAGAAGAGGATGAAGATCCTCCTTATGAGATTAATGTTGCTCAATATGTCAAGGGGCCTCCTATGGTTTGCAATCCTTTAGTTACGAAGAATGTCAAAGCCAGGAAGTCTTATCAATCCCAAGACTTGAGAAAGTACTCATTTGACCTTCCAAGAGCCAATGTAATATTTGATTGGCTTAAGAAAAATAAAAAACTCAAGACCAGGGGTAAACATAGAAAACCTAACCCCAATGCTAATAAGGGGAAGGTATACTGTAAGCGGCACAATTCGTTAACCCATTCAATAGAGAAATGCATCATCATCAGGAACGTGGTTCAGGATGCCATAGAAGCAAGCGAATTAATCTTCCTAGGAAAGGGACAAATGGGTGTTGTCAAAGACCCCTTCCCTAGTCCTATCCAAGTTAATATAATCGAGGTAACAAAGCCTTGTGATTCCCGTAACAGCCAAACTAATGCCAGCTCTTTATCTAGGATGGATATGGACAAAGATAGACTGGTCGTGGCCAATGCTTTGTCTAACAGACAGCTGGAATCGAGAACACTTAGGTTCCCCATAATGGCATTAAGATTGCTAGAGGATTGCTGCAAGTGGCATATCACCACTGAACATTAAACACACAATTGTGATATGTTTAGAAGGTTCTTAAAGAAGCAATTAGAAGAAGGCATTGGTCTTCTCTTTAAGGAAGAAGAGTTAGCCATTGGTATTCTAGCCGATGACAAGGTGTCGAGGGAACTCCTGCTCCTCACACATGACCTCTATGGAGGTTGTGGTAACAAGTTAGCATCAGAAATGAAGAAGTTGAGTCTTTACCTAAAGAAGAAACTAGCGCTCTCAACAAAAACACCACTAACAGAACGTCCTCGTGGTTTTACTTCAAAAACCCAGATCATCATGAGAATTAGGCATCCAAAGAAAAACCCAAATAACCACATACTAGACGTGGACACCAGTCAAGCACCACGATAGTCGGGACACCAACCTTCTGGCATCTGATTTGGTAATGTCTGGAGAAGAAACCACCTTGAACAAGGAGAGATTAGTCCCTCTTGCCTTAACAGATCTTAAAAGAAGAGGCAGCTACGGAAGACGGTAGCTTAGCAGAGGACTCTGCTCGATACTTGCTTAATTAGGCTCTCTCAAGGGGAAGCTAGAGTCTGCAAGGGCAAGCAAACTACGCATATGGATCTTGAAGATCCAACAACTGAGTCTAGGCTTTTTACTACTACCGATAAAGGGCAGACACACAAGAAGCTTGAGAGATGGGCTAGCCTCTCACCCTCTGAAAGGCGAGAGTCTTAGTGGGATTAGCTTGCCAAGAATTCCCTAGCTCAGGGAGCAGTTGAGGACGAGGAGGAATGCTCCCCTCTCAAGTCAACTTAGTGGAACCTTTAGGCCATGTTAACCTAACATGGTCTAATATAGAGAACGATTTCCACGAGGAGGACTTCCCCCCAACCAATGGAGGAGTCTCAAACCCTAGGGGTGATCCAAAGGACCAAACTCTAGAGCAGGATACACCAACGAATGGCAATCCACAACACCAAAATTAGGACACACCCATGGTTGTCAGCCCGGAAAAATGAAGAGACCAAGGGATCCAGATACAATTTGGGACGCTACCAGAAAATGTTGATTTCGGAACTGAATTACCCCTTCGTTTGGAGTTCATGGCAATTGACACTCAAGGTGGCCTCGAGGGGTTTAGGTGGGTTGTAGCATTAGATGAGGATTCTGAAGTGGAGCTTGTGGCTGAAGTGACAGCTACCAAACGTAACCCTGACCTCTTGTCTTTTAAGGTTAATACCTCAACATTCAAATTGCCTGATGAATCACCTGACATAAAGAAGATAATGTTTGATAGACCTAATACCGTCAATAAACACATCAAGCCCCTATACATCAAGGCCAAATTTGATGACATTTGGTGTACAAGGTCTTGGTGGACAATGGCGCGGCCATCAATGTTCTGCCTACATACCTGTTGGAGGTCATTGGTAAATCTTGAGATGATCTAATTACTTTGGATGTTGCAATCTGTGGCTTTTTGGAGCTACTACTAAATCCAAAGGGCTCATCCCAATTTACTTAACAGTTGGCAGCCTAAGCAAGCTCGTAGCTTTCTTTCTAGTGGATACTACCTCGAGCTACAGTACTTTGCTCGGGATAGATTGGTTACTTGCCATTTATTGTATCCATTATTCACTTCACCAGTTGTTAATCTTCTAGAACCATGACAAGTATGAGGTTTTTATGGTAGATAACAAGCCATTCATGGCTTGCTTTAACTACATGGAAGCAAAATTCTATGAAGATGGCATGGGACCACTTGATGTTAAGAGGACCACTCCACAATCTGCCCAATGACAGGACACTATTGCCATCCTTGACAGCCTCATTAACTGAGGTTGGGGTTGGTCAATTGGATGAAGAGTCCAAAGACTGATTTCTAAGGATGCATGAGGACCCTTCTTGAAGAAGGAGATTTCAAAGGCACGCCTGAACCCCAATGCAGAGGGCTAAGACCTCCCATTAATGGCCCAAGAGGCCATCTCCTCAGAGCTAGCAATGTTCGTGGCCTGGCATGCTAAGGATCAGCTTTAGATCGAGCAGCCTTTTAGTGGTTTCGAGGTCCATACATCACAAAAAGAGGAGCTATAACTCTCGGACTTAAGAGCAGCACCAGCCAAAATGGAGGATCTGAGGGCTAAAGTCCAAGATCCTCTCCTTGAGGTTAATTTGGGCTCCACAAAAGACTTAAGACCTACTTATCTGAGTGCTGTATTATTTCAAGAGCAGATAGAGCAGTACTTGACTTTGCTTCGGGAATTCAAGGACTGTTTTGCTTAGGATCATCACGAGATGATTGGCCTAGAAAGAAAGGTGGTTGCGCATAGGCTTCCTATCAAACCAGGTTCGAGATCCATCATTCAAGCCTAGAGGAGATTCGTCAGTATTTGGAAAAAAAATCCCTGAAGACTTGGAACATCTCGAGATGGGTCAAAGATAGGCCCTGGAGCATACGATGCAAAGGAAGACGAAGGATCATTCTCTGATAACCAAGAAAGATGTTAAGATCAATTGGGATTTGAAGCATAATAGAGACTATCGAAACATCTGATTGAAGCAAACGCTTCAGTTGCTCGATTGGGCTATCAGCTAGAGCAATGGGGGCAAAGACAGCGAATGAAATTTGGGCCATCATCAAATTAGAGGAAGCGAGGGATGGAAATCAAATTGGATTAAGATTTAGAGGTTCAAAGAACGAAAGCAAGAATTTGTAAGAGCGCTTGAAAAGAGAGAACATAGCAGAAAAGTGAAAATTTCGAGCCTTAACTGTCATACTTATAGACACGCAGAAAGGAAGAGTAAGCAATGCACAATGTTCTCTTGAGCTCCCTATAGCCGTTGAGGGTCCAATCAGGCAGATTTATTACCCATTGTAAATTTGAATTTACCAACGGCTAAGAGTGGGGCATTTGTTTACACCCTAATTTCAAAAGGGTTGGGACAATGCCGTTTTGGGCAAAGTACAATGTGCTCAACACGTTAGGTCCACCTCAAGGCAAGTCTAGCATTTAGGTGCTAAAGTAACGGCGTCTCAAGCCCAGCATCCTGAAGATATGATCACCGTAACAAGGGTATCAACCACTCAAGGACTCGAGATAGTTGAAGGGTAGAAGGAGCTCGAGTTCAAGGGACTGCCAAGAAGGCTGCAAGACAAGTGGTTTCTAGGCTCGAGACAGTTATTAGAATGCAATCTCAGATATTTGGGCACTAAGCTTAGTCCAAGAGGACAGGAGCTTTTAGAAAGGACTTCCGCTAAGATTACGAGCGTGAGCACCAAATAATTCCCTTCAATACTAAATTAAGAACACGTTCGTTGATATTTTATGCGTGCAAGAGGAATCCTAGTGGCCTGACATGGAAAGAGTTGCCGCAAAATTAGGGGTAGTAGTTATTCTCCGTTTTCTTTAAATAAAGGGCTCTGCTCAGTCCCAAAAGACAATGAATGACACAATACAAAACTTCATCAAGTTTTTTTGTACAGCACACTTGTGCCTTTTTTTTTTTAGGAGTAGCATAACTTAGCATAGTTGAGTTTAGCGTAAAACTTGCTATACTTGCTTCATTAATAATAAAGTTTCTTGGGCTTCATGTATGAACTTCCAGTTTTAATATGTTCCCAAATTTTGACGAGTTCAGAATTAAGGATTTAATTTAAGGCTTTGACTGCCAAGGCTTGACCTTGATTGCGTTGGTCTTAACACTACTATCATTGTTCAATAAGTTAGGAGAACTTAGGTTCGTGCCATTATTTAGGGCTTTAAAGGCCAAGGCTTAACCTTGATTACGTTGGTCTAATCCAGTGACCTAAATAAGATTTGCTCAATCTTAAGCTTATTAGACCTTAACTCATTAGAATTATTATAAATCAAGGGTGTCATGCTTAAAAACCTGATTGACTCAGGCTTGTAAATTGACATTAAACTCTTAGGTTTTTTTTCCAGCCCCAATTCCTGACTTTTAAATGTATGAGGAAAGGTGTTTGTGGGCCCTGCTCCATCACTGTAACTGCCATTTGAGTTAGGTTCATATCCTTTAATTTTCTATCAACACTTATATAAAAAAAACACAAAAATACTTAACAAAAGTCTTCTTAATTAAAGCATAAGCTGAACTCACGGTGTTACCAAAGTCAAACACTCTAACATACCATAACCTTTTCTCCGAAAATGGTGAATGGTTGAGGTCAAAGACCTACAACTTGTATTTAGACTCACTCCCTAGTCGCAGTGAGTCCCTTTTGCATGTCTGTTTTGTTTATCATTTTACAGCAACTACATCACCCATAATTGCAAACAAAATAAAGCAAACAAAGGGTAATCTTTGTTGTTTAGCTAAAGGACAGACTAAACACAGCTTACTAAAATCATCACATGTGTGATCTAAATCTAGTTCTTGTAGTCAAGCATGAGAAGGATGCCCAATTTATAGTGTGACACGCTATGGGCAGTAAGATCCGGGAATAGGTTGGTGAGGGTATTCGCCAATAGTTGAGCTGTATGAGCAGCTAAATATATACCTCTTAGGGAAGCTGAATGCGTGTTGTCTCTTAAAAAATAGAGGTTGCTGACGTTAACACCCATCCTAATCGTGGTCGATCGAGTGATGTCCTAAGTATAGCAAGTATAAGGCAAAAAAAAAAATGTGCAACTGTTTTGTGAAGTTAGTTGAGTACCTAAAATCAAATTAAATTGAAACATGAGGACAAAAAGAACATCACATAAAACCAAGGTATGTGTGACAGACATTGTGCCTCTATGTGTGACTTGAGCAGTGTTCCCTTTAGGTAAGGGCTCAATTGATTGAGCACACAGGGATAGGGTCATATAAGATGTCGCTCCACAGTCAATCACCCATGAATGTGATACTAAGCATGATGTTAAGATCGAGATTGGATCTTGATCTTAACCTAAGGGAAAGAGAGTAAGGGATGAGAAAGAAATGAAAGGAGATGAGGAAATAGAGAGAGAATAAGATGAGAAGAGAAGCTTATCTCATAGAGATAGGAAATTTTCATTGAATACCTCAACATTACACAAGATCAACCTATTTAAAGGGAATTTGAGACAAACATTCAAATTCCTAACATCAAGCTAAGGTCCCGCCCAAAAGCTAACTATCGGACCCTAGCTTAACTAATTCTGGCGCCAAAAGGCAATTCAAACTAATACATGCAATTCACGATTTATTACATCAAAATATTAAAGGAAAACGTAACAATCCCCTCCCCTTACAAAATTCTTGTCCTCAAGAATGAAAAGAAGGAAATTGACTCAACAAAAATTTCTTTTCTTCCCATGTGGTGAAGGCTTCATCCAAGTTGCTCCAAGTAACTCGCAGTTGCTGAACTCTTTCACCTGCTGCTGCCGCTGCTGGGCCTTCTTCGACTACTGCAGCAGGTTGTAATTTCATAAGGCCATTGCAGCCCACGTCTGGAGGAGCTAAGGATGGCTGGTGACCAGCTTGAACCCGCTTTTTAAGAAGAGAAACATAAAAAACTGGGTGAATGTAAGAGTCGGGTGGCAGCTCTAGTTTATAAGCCAGCTTGCCAATTCTTTCCAACACCTTGTAAGGACCAAAAAATCTGGCACACAGCTTGACATTCTTCCTTACTGCTGCTGTGGATTGCCTATATGGCTGTAATTCCAGATATACCATGTCTCCTACCTTAAAATTTCGATCAATTCTTTTCTTATCAGCATACCACTTCATCCGGGCCTGAGATTCTATGAGATTGTGCTTCAGCTAGTGCAAAACATGTTCCCTTTGTTGCAACATATCAGCTACTTCACTCAAATTAGACCCAACTCCTTGCAATCCAAAAGGAGAAGGAGGATCATAACCAAACAAGGCCTTGAAGGGAGAAATGCCCAAGGAAGTATGAAAATGAGTATTATACCAAAATTCTACCAAAGAAAGCCACCTTCCCCACACCTTAGGATGATTAAATACCATGCTCCTGAGGTATTGTTCAATGCATTGATTAACCCTCTCCGTCTGACCATCGGTTTGAGGGTGGTATGAAGAACTCATAGCCAAGGTCGTTCCTAAGAGTCAAAACAACTCCTTCCAAAAGCGACTTGTGAAGAATTTATCCCTATCTGAAACTATGGATTGGGGCAATCCATGAAGGTTGTAGATATTGTCTAGGAACACACGAGCTAATTTTTCTGCAGTGACAGGACGGGCCAAAGCAATGAAATGTCCAGATTTGGTGAACCCATCAACAACTACCCAAATCACCTCTTTCCCTTCTGACCGGGGTAATCCTTCGATGAAATCCATGCTTATGTGTTGCCATATGCCCTTGGGAACAGGAAGGGGCTGGAGCAGCCCTCGGTATCTATGATCACCAAGTTTGGTTTGTTGGAAAACCTCACAACTTTGCACAAAATTAGTCACCTCCCTCTTCATCCCGGGCCAGCTAAAATGAAGCCTCAATCTTTGATAGGTCCCCTCCATGCCTGAGTGACCTCCCCATGAAGAATCGTGTGCAGTATGGATGATCTGATGCCTGAGATCAGTAAAGCTGCCAACATACAATTTTCCCTGAATTCTAATAATTCCTCGGGTAACAGAAGTACCAGCAACCAGATTGCCAGCCTTGCCCACACTAGCAGTAGCTATACATTCCTGAGCAAAAGGATCATTCTCATAGGACTGATGTAACTCTTCCATCCAAGTAGGAGAAATCAAGGAAATAGCTCCAAGGGAACCCTGCTCATGGCCCTCAAACTTGCGTGACAGAGCATCCGCAGCCCAGTTCTCTCTGCCTTTTCTGTACTCAATATCATAATTCAACCACAACATCTTCAATAGCCCTTTCCTTTGTATCCTTGTGAAAATCTTTTGCTCTAATAAGTGTTTAAGACTTTGATGATCAGTCTTAATGATGAAATGATGCCCATCTAAGTAATGCCTCCACTTATCAACCGCAAGCAAGATGGCAAGGTACTCTTTCTCATATGTGGAAAGAGCTTGATGTTTTGCACTCAAGGCTTGGCTGAGGTAAGCTACAGGTCTCCCTTCTTGAGACAATACTGCTCCAATACCACTTCCACTTGCATCTGTCTCCAAAATGAAACTTGAAGAGAAATCCAGCATAGCCAAAACTAGTGCTTTGCACATTGCAGATTTGAGAACATCAAAAGCTTTTTGAGCATCTTCCGACCATCTGAAAGAATCCTTCTTAAGCAAATCTGTTAGGGGCTTGGCTAAGGCTCCATAGTTAGCTATGAACTTGCGGTAGTAGCCACTTAACCCCAAAAAACCCCTCAATTGCTTCAAAGAGACCAGAACAGCCCAATCCTTCATAGCTTAGACTTTTGAAGGATCGGTTGCAACTCCATCACAAGAGATCACATGGCCGAGATATTCCAGATGTGTTTGAGCAAATGAACACTTGGCCAATGTAGCAAACAATTTATGCTTACGCATGATCAAAAATACCTCCCTCAGATGCTTCAAGTGTTCCTCAAAAGATGCACTGTAAATGAGGATGTCGTCGAAGAAAACCAATACAAATTTCCTAAGAAATTGTTTGAAGACATCATTCATGAGAGCCTGGAATGTTGCAGGTGCGTTGGTCAAGCCAAATGGCATAACCAAAAATTCAAAGTGTCCATGATGCGTTCGGAATGCAGTCTTATACACATCAAGCTCACTCACTCTGATCTGATGATACCCTTGCCGAAGGTCCAGCTTGGAAAAGACTTGTGCCCCATATAATTCATCCAACAAATCATCTATAACCGGTATAGGGAACTTATCCTTCACAGTCATAGAGTTAGTTGCCTATAATTAATACACATATATGCCGTGCCATCTTTCTTCTTAACAAGAATGACCGGAGAAGCAAAGGGACTATGGCTAACTTGTATGAAATTAGTCTTAAGCAATTCATCCACTTGCTTCTCTATCTCGGTTTTGTGAGCATGAGGATGTCTATAAGGCCTAATCTTCACCGGCTCTGCACCCTCCTTGAGAGGAATCTCATGATCAAAACTCCTCTTAGGAGGTCATGATTTAGGCCCTTCGAACACATCTTCAAACTCTGCTACTAAATTCTGCACCTCTGGTTCGGTTATGTCAATCAATTCTGTTGACGAAATAGCAAACAATTGGCCCACCCATTGGTATGCACAACCTTGAAGGCCCTTCTTAAGCTTACTGCCCTTA
The DNA here is from genome assembly GCA_018398585.1 of Simmondsia chinensis. Taxonomy (NCBI): domain Eukaryota; kingdom Viridiplantae; phylum Streptophyta; class Magnoliopsida; order Caryophyllales; family Simmondsiaceae; genus Simmondsia; species Simmondsia chinensis. Next base: position 12,248,123 of record JAGTTD010000017.1, on the reverse strand, counting down.
ATGACTTGCAAATGAGCCGGCTCAGCTATCCCCTGCAGTGTGAGTTTGGACCCATGTACATCAAATGACACCGATAGATTTGCATAATCAAACAATTCCGGACTATAGGATCTCATCCAATCCACCCCAAGCACCATGTCGCACCCTCCCAAAGGAAGGATTCTAAAGTCGTAGCTGAACTTGCGGTCTTGCATTAACCAAGAGAAACCTTGGCATTTGTTCTACGTGGTAACTGTCTTCCCATCAGCCACGGTGACTGCAAGCGGGTGAGTTTTAATCACCTCATGGCCCACTTTCTTGAAAAATTTAGGATCTATGAAGCTATGAGTACTTCCACTATCAATGAAAATGATAATGGACCTCTTACTAGCTTTTCCTTTACTCTGGATTATGCTATGAGCTCTATTACTGGTAAGAGCCTTAACTGAAATCTCTATCGCAGCATCTTCTAAGCTCAGCACACTTTCCTGATCAGACTCAATGTCCTCATCCGCAATTTCCTCTTCATTAAGGTGTTCATCAGCATTAGTACCTTCCACAGCCATCAGGAACTTGGGATTGCACTTGTGACCAAATTGGTAAGGCTGATTGCAACGAAAGCACAACTTCTGCTGCGATTTGTCCTCCACTCTGTTAGACCTGTTTCTGATCGAATTTTACTGAAATCTGGAGGTACCTCCGCGAGTTCTGGAGGCATCACCTGCTGTTATGATCATGGATTCATAAAGCTTTGCTTTAGCAAAGGCTGTGGACAAATCAATGGGATCAACGGCTTTAACTAAGTTCTTCAACTTAGGCTTCAAACCACTTATGAAAGCTGACACATAATATGATTCAGATGCTTCAATTTCAGTCACAATGCTAGCCCGGAGATTCTCAAACCTGATCATGTACTCCTTGACAGTTGAATCTTGCTTCACTTTATTAAATTTGTCCACAATATCACTATCATCCTCATCACTATACCGAGCACATAAGGCCTTGGCAAATTCATACCAAGTAATGGAAGGTCTACTTCTTATCAAGCTATAGAACCACACCTCATGATCTCCAAGCAAGTACACAGCCGCAATTTGCACTTTCTCTGATTCATCAATGTGATAAAAAAGAAAATAACGTTCACACCTTCTCAGCCATGAGTGTGGCTGCTTACCATCAAACGCATCGATCTGCAACCGTGGCTGTCTGTGGTTGTTACTTCGACTATTGGACGAATCCTCATTGCTGCCTGAACATGGATGCTTCCAAGAATCAGGTGGCCTGTACAACTGACCTGCACTGACTCCTTGATTTCTGAAGGTATGTTCCATTCCTGATGCCCGGCCTTCTATTACTTCAGTCCAGTTTGGAGGTCGAGGTCGATCATGCTCACTGTGTTCATGTCTTTCAGAATTAGCTGCCTCTTGAGTCCTAACTGGAACTCCATCTTCACGATTTAATGTTTCAGCTCTCAAAGAGGGACTAGCTTGAAGCACACTAGCTGGTATCAAGGGATCCAGAACCAATGGAGGATTAGGCCTCCTGAATTGCTCACGAATTTCTGCTAATTTCACATCCAATTGTTGTAATTCTCGATCAAACCTCATTGCAATCTTCTCCTTCAACTCTTGTGCCTGTCGAGTGAGCTGATCAGAGAACTTAAGTTCGACCTGTTGAGATCGTTGTTCCAGTTTCTCCTCCCATTGCTGCTGCAACATCTGAACTGACTCCACTTGTGACACCTTGAGTCGATCAATCATGTACTCACTCCAAGCCTTAAACTGATTCTCCAAAACATTCTTTGTGACAACCTCCTGACCTGCAGGATCATTGCCGCCAATTGCTTCAGAAATCGGAGGTCTGGTAGCTGCTCTGGCTGCAGCCGATCTGGTGGTTACACCACCTGCCAATACTACCTCGGATGACATTGCTATTGTATCTGAATTTGGGAAGCCACGAGGCTCTGATACCAATTGTTAAGATCGAGATTGGATCTTGATCTTAACCTAAGGGAAAAAGAGTAAGGGATGAGAAAGAAATGAAAGGAGATGAGGAAATAGAGAGAGAATAAGATGAGAAGAGAAGTTTATCTCATAGAGATAGGAAATTTTCATTGAATACCTCAACATTACACAAGATCAACCTATTTAAAGGGAATTTGAGACAAACATTCTAATTCCTAACATCAAGCTAAGTTCCCGCCCAAAAGCTAACTACCGGACCCTAGCTTAACTAATTCTGGCGCCAAAAGGCAATTCAAACTAATACATGCAATTCACGATTTATTACATCAAAATATTAAAGGAAAACGTAACACATGAATCTGATGATACCAAAGCACAATAAGATATGAAAGAAATATAGTGAGATGAAGGTGATATACCAAACTCATGGTGTGGGTAGGCATAGATTCACTCGAAAGAGATTCACACGAAAGAGAGGAGGAGGAAGAACCTGAACTCAAAACAATGATTTCCTTTGCTTTTTTTGCTGAACGATAGTGGAGAATATATCTCCAATATCCAGTGGAGGAGAATCACTACCACAAGATAGGCTTATGGCAATGGTTCGTTTGCAGCGGTTCTAAAACCGTGGCCAAAACAAACTTTATGCAACAATTTTGTGGCGATATTAAAACTGTTACATAAGGGTATCTATGGTAACATTTTTTGTAACGAAAATATAACCGTAGCACATAGTTATCTACCACAATAGTTTGCAACAATGGTTTTCCAAACAATACTGATTACAACGGTTTAGAACTGCTGTCTATTCTCATGGGTGCTAATGTCAAATTTTGTAAATGTAACTTTAGATTTTTTTTTTCCCCCTTAACTATTATATCCATGTTTGTGATGAATTTGGTTAGTATGCTTATTCATCATTTTGAAGTTCTGTATGAGGTGGGGTTTGCTATGATGAGCTGAACTTAAGCTGTAGCTGCAAGCTCAATTTAATATTCCCTATTTGTGGTGTTTAGTAGGCGTTTGGGAAGAAGCTAAACTCAAGCTACTTAAAGATTGGCCAATAATAGTGGCTAACTAACAAACAGTTAGTTGAATAGGTGGTTAATAAATGCCTAGAGTTAGGCAGATAAAAGCAACCTCTTCTATTGTTTTTTCTTAAGTTATTGGCCAATAATAGTGCCTAACTAACAAACAGTTAGTTGAGGTGTGGGTTGGTGGCTAAGAAGATAACGATAATACCTTACACTGTCCTTATTAAGTTGTTGATCAGTTTGTGGTATTAGATAGCCTAGCAAAGGGTTGGTTGGAGTGTAAGTCACTCAGGCGTAATAAGAAATGCGGCTTATTTCGAATTTTTTTATTAGAAATATTTTGTCAAGCTGCGATAAGCAACCAAGTTTGGTAGTTTGATTTGTGACGAGTAGTGAAGTCTTCTGGATATGCCATAATGTTGTGTACGTAGCACAATTGAGGACGAAGTTTACTAGTTTTGAAAAGGATTGCCCTTTATGGACGGACAATTCTTGACTCGTAATTGTTTTTACTTGCTTTGCATCACGCATAAAGAATGTACTTTTAACTATTGCTAATTATGAAGCTTCCAAATTTTGGAGTAGTTTACCATTTGTGATGGAAGTAATGCCTAGTCTGTGACCTGGGTGTGAAGTCCCATAGTCGTAAAAAATGATTTGTGCCATTAGGATGAAGAAGCTAAAGTTGTGAATTGAGATGAAGTCCCTCAATGCCAAAATGGTACGCGCCACTTAAGATAAGGAAATGGATGAGGTGAAGTCTCCTAGTGTGAAAGGGATTTATTACTAAAATAAGGGAATGACTGAGGCGAAGTCCCTAGTCTACAGATGATTTATACCACCGTTGAAACGATGTTCGGATTGTGAACAGGGATGAAGTCCCCTCAATCTTAAAATAATTTGTACCACTGGTGAAATGAAGTTTGGACTGTGAACAGTGACAAAGTTCCCCCCCCCCCCCCCCCCGGTCTTAAAATAATTTGTACCACCGTTGAAATGAAGTTCGGATTGTGAATAGGGACAAAGTCCCCTAGTCTTAAGATAATTTGTACCACCGCCGAAATGAAGTTTGGACTGTGAACAGGAATGAAGTCTCCCGGTCCTAAAATTATGTGTATCACCGCTGAAATGAAGTTTTGACTGTGAACAGTCCTAAAATGATTTGTACCACCACTGAAATTAAGTTCAGACCGTGAATAGAGACGAAGTCCCTCAGTCCTAAAATAATTTGTACAACCGCTGAAATGAAGTTTAGACGGTGAATAGGGACGAAGTCCCCCAGTCCTAAAATGATTTGTACCACACCTGAAATGAAGTTCGAACTGTGAACATGGACGAAGTCCCCCAGTCTTAAAATAATTTGCACCACCGCTGAAATGAAGTTTGGACTATGAACAGGGAAAGTCCCCCAGTCCTAAAATGTTTTGTACCACCGCTGAAATAAAGTTTGGACCGTGAATAGGGACGAAGTCCCCCAGTCCTAAATTTTTACCACCGCTGAAATGAAGTTCAGAATGTGAACTGGGGCAAAGTCCCCCAGTCTTAAAATAATTTGTACTATGGCTGAAATGAAGTTCGGACTGTGAACAGGGACAAAGTCCTCCAACCCTAAAATGATTTGTACCACCATAGATAGGGAATCGTGGATGAAGGCAAAGTCTTCCAACTCCCAATACTTTTGAAATGGTTTTTAACTCGGATACATTTTTGAATTTTGATTTGTTTTGATTTAGCTAGACTGAAAAGTATCTCTTAAAAAACTATTTAGCCCACAGCCACGTCCGATTTCGAGAAATAGTGATATCTTGCAGCTTATGAAATAAATTAAGTATGGTGGAATTCTCTCTCTTTTTTTTATTAAATAGCCTTTGCTAGCATCTTGTAGGCAAAAAATTGCCACGCTACACATGACAAGTAGCTTGTACTGTAACAACACATTAAGTTCCCCTTGGATGAATTGTTCGCTTCGGGATTTTCTTCGTAGGTATATGGAATATGCTAATAAGAAATTCATGGAGTAATTGGATTAGTCATGGATGGAGAGAGACAAATGACATGCCTTGTGAATTCCATGGGAGTTATGAGGTCTCTTACGTGCCTAAACAAAGCCCTTGGAATGAATCATATAATCTGGCTGTCTTGTTATAAGTATTTTTACTAATCCATAACTCAACACTTATATGTGTTCTTTGATTTGCACTCATGTTTTGGTGTCGGATAATGTGCGTTTTGTATTTCAAAATCATTAAGGGTAGGGTTAGTGACTCTATTCCTTTAATGCCATTAATTTAGAATTGTCGTGTCTAATTGTTAATTTGATGATTTATGGGTAAGGATCTAGCGAAGTATAACCTTGTCGAACTAGAAGGTTATAGCTAGAGTGTGTTCAAGTACAGCTGGTCTGGATTAAAAATCTTAGCAAACTTTTATTTAGCTTAAAATCCGCTAACTGATTTCCTTAGAAGCTGATTGAATAGAAATTGACATAATCAGGGCTTGAGCAGGCCAAAACTCTCGCAAGTGGTGATTCAGTTGGGATTGAAATGAACCTATGATGCAACAAGGATTAGTTCAATCAGAATTTGATTTACTATGAAGATTGAACCAAACTTATAAAAAATTTGCTTAACTAGAGTTGACTTCAAGTAGGATCGCAATGAAAATTGATCCAATTAGGGTTTCATTTGAATGAGAATTGGAACAAATCACGATTGGATCAAACTAAGATTGTAATGACAATCAACACACTTATGATTGATTTGAACAAGGATTGTAAAAAGTGGCTCATTTAAGGTTGAAGTACACCGATATGGTAGCAAAAATTGACCCATTTAGGGCTAAATTGAATTAGACTACAAGGAAAACAAATCTTTCAAAGTCAAATTAGACTAAGATTGTAATAAGAATTGACCCAAATTCGGGCTTAAAGGATAGAGCAAGGATTTGACCATGGTGGTGGCCAATGACCAGTGACGACCGGTGTGCCAGTGGCAGCTGTTGTGCAACCGAGGGCAACGGTGGATATGGGTGTTATGCCGGTTCCAACATGTGGCAGGAATACTGATAATGGTGGTGGAAGATGAAGCTTCATATGCGGTGAACGAGGCATCACGTGGTGGCGACTTCGGAAAGGATGGTGGCTGAAGTCCCAAGCGTCGCGGAAGTGACGGTCGTTAGTGAGAATGATGACAGCGGCTTGGGATGGTGATTGTGGTGTGGTAGGCAAAGTGTCAAGAATAATGCTAGGTTTTAGGGATGACGCTTGGTTGTAGATAACGCCGGGTAGGGAATTCATCGGATGGTGGAATTTGGCGGGCTAGGTAACTTGACCTTGTGACTTAAGGCGGCCACAGCTTTTAATCCGTAAGGAGTTACGGATTAAATTACCGATCAAAGTGAAGCTATTGAAGCGTTTTATGTAATTATGATGACTTATAAACCTTTTATTAAATAAAACATAAAGAGGAGGCGAAAAGATGAAGTGGGTGTTTTCCTCTTGTAACAGTTATATAGCTTGACCCCTTGACTTAAAATGAGCCTAACTTTCTATCCACGAGTAATCATGGAACGAATCCACTGTCAAAATGAAAATTGGGAAGTATCCTAGTTAGCTATAATGAGGTTCTAAGTTTTGAATCAAAGAAAATATGAAAAGGAGGTGAAATTTCGAACTGGGCGAATTCCGATTGTGGTTGCTATATAACGTACCTTGTAACTTAAAACTGTTAGGAACAGTGTCCTAAAATCCAGATTTATTCTAGATATATTATTTAATTAATAAATAAAATTGAAGTCCCAGTCGTTTCCTAGTTAAGTTTGTGTAAGCGAGCATTTATACTGCATGTGATTTTCTTTTGAAAGACATCCGTGAGATGGGTATAGTCCTCATACTGCAATTTACATGTTTTTTCTAAGTGTTTTATGAGACTAAGCCACAAATAGACTTGGAACAAATGGTATGGATTGTTGTTTGAAAGACTCGTAGTCGAAGACAAGTTTAGACCACTTGTATGTTAAGACTATAACGTGACACTTTGGATGACTTGTCTTAGTCATGTGGATGAGGATCCAAAAGTGTTAGGTTAGTGTGTTTAATAAGATTGACACACTAAGTTGGGCCATGTGGGTTACTTATTTCTAGACTACTATCAGATATGAGTGATTCACGTTGTACTGTTTGAACAACAACTCTAAATCTTAAGGGTATTCTAGACTTGTGCATGGAGCATTAGTTACTTTGGTGTACTATAAATAAGGTCTAAACGAATGACTGAAATCCCACGTATACTGGGTAGCAGCGTGAAGTATGACAAGGATCAGGTATTCACTAGGGAATCTATGGTCTCTTATGAGATACAGATGTCTTCTTAGTTGATTCACAAATATTTAAATAGTTCAGAAACTTTGGCCAAAGTATTCCAAGTGTTTGACATTTGGAATTTATACTGTGAATATGTTCAAGTATAAATGAATTATTCAGTGAAGGGCGAGTCGGTAACTGATGGAGAAGCTGTGAGAAGGATAATGGTAGTGGTTATATTTATCCTTTGTCATGGACATCTAGTGGAGGGGTTGTTGTCATCATTACAGTCTAGTAGGGAGATATCGAATAAATAATTTAAGCTACGAGTGCAGTGAGATTTGTTTAGTGGAATTAAGTCTCATTAAGTGGTAATTAAATTATTTCATGAGATGATTAATTTAACCTATTTGGAGTTACATTTAAATTGTCCCTCAGATCCCTGCGCAAGCCTCTGTATTTATTGCCATTGGAAAAATATTAAAGAATTCATGAGATGAATTATTATCTATAAGATGGATAAATTAATTTTTCCAAATATTATTCATGAGATGAATAAAAGTTAAAAATTAATGTAATGACCCGGGAATTCGAGGCATGAGCTGGTGGTGGCTGTGTTGCTGTGGTGTCGCTGCTACTGGTGTTTGCTATTGTTGGGTATTAGTTTAGCTTAAGAAAATGTAATAAGATGTTGAATCTAGCTGATGGAGTTGTATTAGCGAGTTCATATTGTAATTAGAATAAGTTTGGACGTAATTAGTAGTATGAGCTTTGGTTAAGTCATGTAATAAGTGAAGTAGTTGCTAGTAGTTTGGGTGGTCAAGGCCGCTAGGTTAGTTATGTCAAATGTGGTGGCTCACTCAAGAGGCGGTTAAGTCCTTGTGTCTAGGATCATTGTATCTCTAGATATTTTTAGTCTTAAGCCATCCTAAGAGATAGTAGTATAAATATGTAAAGCTTCTCTTGGAGAGCTCGTGATAACTTTGATTAATGAAATTGATATCTTTGATATCTCTCTCTCTATTTCTCATCTCTTTTCACTTCTTATCTCTTCTAAACTCTAAATTCTCTTCTCATCTTATACTCTCACTATCTCAACCTAAGTTAAAATCCAAGAGTAATATTGAATCTTAATAATTATAAAATAAAATAATTTTGAAAATTAAAATTCATAAGATGAATTTTTACATATGGAAAACAAAGCAAAAAAAAAAAAAAATTTCACGAAAAGAACTGCATAGGTCCTGCGATCCATGTCTTCACGGATGGACCAACCAGAACGTGACACGTGTCACGCGCTGGAGGCCCAGGGGGCAGATCCGCGTGCGCCCGCGTCAGCCAATCAGGACGCAACACGTGGCACACGGTGACAGGCCCTCACAGGCGGTTTGTACTGTTTCAAAACGCGGCGTTTTGAGCTAATTGGAGAGGTGCTTATTTCGAGGTTTGGTATTCAAATTGAAATATTTCTTTAGGGTTTCTGGAATTATTTCGGAAACCTAATTGGAGAGAAAATTTTCTGTTGAAATTTTTCTTTCCTTAGTTTAATATTTTTCGGAGCCCACCCTCCAGGCAGTTCGAGGTCATTGCGTAGAAGATCGCGGGGTCTCGATTTTCTTGGTTTTCTTTATTATTGGAGCAATTCTAGGTATGTTCTTCTTTCTTTATTCTTTTTCACTTTTCTATTTATTTACAATATTCGTTATTATACCTATTTAAGTTTATGTATTACTATGAATGTATTAGGGTAAAAGGCGTGTAAATCTAAATTATGAATTTAGATCTGTTGATTTAAATTATGAATTTAAGTCAGTAGATTTAACATTAAGAATTTTAAATCGACCCTAGGTTTAGAGTTATGAATTCTAAACCCGTTCTGTTGCGTAAACTTTAGAGAGAATTTTTAAAATTTATCCCAACAACTGGTATTAGGGCAAATGGTTTATAGAGATAAACCTATTCCCGGAACTCTCGCAGGTAGAGAGAAGAGTGTCTTACTCTATGTGCTCTAATAGGTGCCTATTATTGTAACCATAGTTGAGAACTGTGAACCCAATAGTCGGCATCAGAGTTTATTTTTCAACAAAATTTTTTATGTTTTTCCCAACAAAAACAAGGTTGTCGTCTGACCGTTCTTGTTCATTGTTGCTCGACCTTCCCCATCTTCACTCTACCTTCTCCATTCGTGCTTCTTTATTGTCGCTTGTCCTCTTCCACAGCAAAGTCCATTTTCTGTTCGTTTGAGGTTGTTTGAGATTGCCTTAATTTGAAATTTTAGTGGTTCTGACCTAATTCTAGCATATTTTCAAAGTAAATGACCTAAAATATACATTAATATGTTTGACATTGTGCTTTTCATGTATTGTTGCTTTGAGTTTTGGTGGTAGTATTTTGTCATTTTGGTTATCTTTTGTTTTATTTTAGAGCTACTCCTTAGTTGTTTCTTAATGACATTGTCATTTATGAAGTTTTGGGTTGCGTAAATTTAGGTTTTGCCCTTTTGCCTTGGTGCTAGTTGTTAACTATTAGGTCAAGAAAATGTTGTTTGTGTCACTAAGGGACTCACATGCTACATATGAATCTTGTCTTTGTTGGGTTTATGACAATTTCCTTGGTGAAGTTCTGAGTTGTGTTACCAACACGTAACTATGGCCTTGTGCTTTGATCAAATATTGACAAATGCTAATTTCACTAATGAAATGGATTTGTTTTAATCTGTATGCCAAAGACAATAGCATTATGTGGTCTTCTAGAATATGCTTGTATCTTTACTCCTTTTGAGGTTAGCAATTCAAATACAAAGCAGATGCTACTTTAATCTTTGTTTTGGCCTTGGATTGACATCTCATTGGCTTATAAATATCCTTTCTTTTGGGTGTGCTTATTGAGTTTTAGAATCATTGTTAGACTTTGGTTTTATAAGTTCTTAATAGACTCAGTACGTTTATCGACTAAACACATTGGTCCAATCAAGTCAAATTAAGCTCGTTATCGAGCTAAGTTGAGCTCATTACCAATCTAAACTTAAAGCTGAGCTGGGTTTATTAGTAAAACATTAGCAAGGTTGAGGCCCTCGGACAAGATGTTTTACAATCATATCCTTAATACCACTTACCTACCGGAAGAAAAGACTGCTTGTTCAACATGACATGCTTGAACTTTGCGCGAACGTTGTTCATCAAGTGTTGTGACTGTGGTACTTGTTGGGAATTTTGTCCTAGAAATCCAAATTTTACTCGCTAAATGTTATTTTATTAGTGAATAAAATTGAAGTTCAAGTCGTTTCCTTGTTAAATTCGTGTAAGATAGCATTTATACTGCATGTGATTTTATTTTTAGTAACATCAATGAGATGGGTGTAGGCCTCAAATTACAATTTACATATTTGTTCTAAGTGGTTTATGAGATTAACCCACAGATAGACTTGGAACAAATGGTATGGATTGTTGTTTGAAAAAAACTCGTAGTCAAAGACAAGTTTGGACCATTTGTATGCTAATACTATAACGTGACACTTTAGATGACTTGTCTTGGTCATGTGGATGGTGATCCAAAAGTGTTATGTTAGTGTGCTTAATAAGATTGACCCAGTGTGAGTTGCTTGTTTTTAGACTACTATAGGAGATGAGTGATTTATATTGGGCTTTTTGAATGACAACTATAAATTCTGAGATTATTCTGGACTTTCGCAAGTGTTTGAATAGTTTGGAATCTTTGCCTAAAGTATTCCAAGTGTTTGACATTTGGAATTTATACAATGAATATGTTTAAGTATAAATGAATTATTTAGCGAAGGGTGTATCAATAACTAATGGGGAAGCTGTAAGAAGAATAATGGTAGTAGTTATAATTATTCTTTGTTATGCACATTTAGTGGAGGGTTTGTTGTCACCAATACAGTCTATTTGGGAGCTATCAATTAAATGGTTTAAGTCTAGGCTGCCGTGAGATTTGTTTAGTGGAATTAAGTCCCATTAAATGGTATTTAAATTTTATTATGAGATGGTAATTAATCTGACCCATTTGGAGCTAGATTTAAATTATCCCGAGGTCTCTGCACAAGCCTCTGATTTTATTGCTATTGGAAAAATATTAAAGAATTCATGAGATAAATTATTTATTCATGAAATGAGTAAATTTAAATTTACGAAGCACTACTCATGAGATGAATAAAAATTATAAATTATAAAATAAAATGATGTTTTAAATTAAAAATTAATGGGATGAATTATATATATATATCGCATAGGTGGCGATCCGCATCGCATGGATAGGTGCAACAAGTGCGCGACAGGCTAACAGTGGCGATCCGTGCTTTCGGGCACGGTGGCACGCTCTAGTAAAAGGGGAAGGGGATTGATCCGCACTGTTAGGCGTGGACCAATCACAAGGCGACACGTGGCACACATAAGGAATAAAAAAGACGTGGTTTGAGCTGCTTTTATACAATGTTGTTTTAATCATTTTTTAAATGAAATGAAGTGTTTTGTGTTTGACCTACAAATCCTACATCCTTTTTTTGGTTCTTTTTCGCTCTAGTAGCCTACTATAAATAGAGGTACCAATTTCAAGGTTTGGTAATCAATTCAAAATAAAAAATTAAAGGTCTCTTAAAGCATTGTCTTTCGGAGTCCTAATTTAATATTTTCGGAGCCTACTCTCCGGGCGTTTTAAGGTCATTGCGTAGAAGGCAGCTGGGTCTCGATTTTCTCAGTTTTCTCGAAGTTCCTTATCATTCTGGTATTCTTTGTTATTGGAGCAATTCCAGGTATGTCTTTCTTTCCTTCTCTTTTAAGTTTTCACTTTTCTATTTATTTACAGTTTTACTATTATGCTGGTTATAGTTCATGTAATTATTACGAATGTATTAGAGTAAAGGCCTGTAGATTTAAATTAGGAATTTAAATATGTATATTTAAAATCAACCTTCGGTTTAAAATTAAGAACTCTAAACCTTTCCGCTGCGTTAACTTTATTTAATTAGAGAAAATTTTTAAAATTCGTCCCAACAGTATTCTCTTCACTTTGATTTATTAGTACAGAACGAAAGATAGCAATTAATGGAGGATAGTATTAGTTTGAGAGTAGTGGAGCAACTATTTTTCAAATTTCTGCTTTCGGTTTTTGTTCTTTTCCCTCTTTCCCATGTTGTCCCTCATCTTCCTCTCTTCCCACAACAAATGAATTTATTACCAACAAGTTTACTTCTAAAGGTTAAGGGAAAGGGAATAGAGGCAACTTTGTTGCCCATGTCATAAGTGTATTTATAGATTTTTATGATAAAAAAAATGAGCTTTATGATCATTTGATTGCTGATGGTTTTGTAGGAAAGTGTGATTAACATTTCCATGGGGATGGGTCTTCGTCCAATAATGAGAACTTAGTTTGGAGACTTATGATCAAATGAGAGCTCTCTTCAGGCATTAGAATACCTCAACAGCACAGGTGTTTATAATAGACCAAAAGAGCTGTTGGAATTCGGGGGGTAGCATGCTTCAATTTTGGAGTCTTGTGTTTTTGCCCCAATCCCACATAGAAAATCTAGAAGAGGGGAGTCTAGTTTATATACCCCTTTGTTATTGTACTTGGTAAAGTATTGTGGGGTCTAGAGTGGGTTTTGTGAACCACACGAGCGTGCGCTCGCTCCGCCTAGCCTAGCCGGCCGGCCGGCGCATTGCGATGTGGTGTGGTGTAGACTTTTTCCAAACTGGATTTTTATTGTTACAACCATTGTCTTTGTTTAAGTTGTTGTAAACTAACTTGAGTTGAGTTCGTGTTGTTGGGTTGTGCTCGAGGCCTTTGGCTCGAGCTCTAGGGGTCCTCCTTAAATTGATCTTGAGAGTGCTACCATGAGATTGTATATAGTTCTGTCTCAAGGCTTGAGGCTACAAGCTCGAGCTCGAGCACGCGTTTTGACCGTGTCTTTTCCCGCTCTTTCCTTAACTGATTTTTTCCATAACAGACCGGATTTCTTGGCTCCCATATCCGCCACTTTCCTAATTTGAGTGGGATTCTAAGTTATGATCTTTTCCTTAATCTCCAAATATTTCTTTCTATAAATATGGAGCCCTAGGGTTTTGCTAAGCACGCATTCAACATAATTCACTTACGAAAATACATAATTTCTCTTTCTCCTTCACGGCCTTCCTTTCTTTGTAAATATTTTCTCCTCTGTTATTGAGCAAGTTGGGGCATAATCCAACCCACTTCCCTGGAGTGGAGTACATTGCTGAGGCGGTTCCATGTTTACCTTGGGAGTCGGAGTGCCGTTCACCCCGTTATACCTTTGTGGGGGCATAAATAGAGGTGGCCAGTGGGCTGGGCCGGGCCGGCCCAGTCCTTCCCTAACCCAGGCCAAGGCTCGGCTCGTTGGGGGGTTAGCACAGCCTGCCCCCCAACGGCTATTTTTTGGGGGGGGGGGGGGGGGGGGGGGGGGGCGCGGCAATGGCTCTGTCCCCCCAATTTAAAAAAAAAACAAAAAAATTTCCATATAAATACTAATCCAAATTTCTCATTTCACCACAACAATCTATCTATCCAATTCTCTCTTCTCTACATTTGCTCTAAAATTTTGAAGTTCGAAGTTCCAACTTGTTCTGCTCGTAGAATCTTGTAGAAGTTCAAATTTTAGTTTTCGCTTCAATAAATTTAGTATCGAAATTTTATTTGTTTGTCATTTTTATTTACCGAACTTGCATTCTTAGTTGCATTTTTTAACTAATAATCAACAATACTAACATAGCACACAATTCATCTTCATCTGGAGCTGGTAAATCTAGTTCAAGCTCTTCACGACCGTCTAAAATTCCTAGGACGGGTAGAGTTGTTGAACTTAATACCCTAAAACAAACATTTTTAGTACCCGATCCGTCATCTCCCCACACAGACACTTTAAATTGGGAGGACCAATAACAGTGCTACCACGACCAGGATTTTCCTGAATCGGAGAATGCTCAAACTTCACAAATCAAAGAAGAACTCTCACCCAGCAACATCGAGACTGAAACCCATGCCACCAGTAGTAGTAGGCGGAATACTAGTGAGGTGTGGAAACACTTCACACTAGATTGGGCACATATTAAAGCATATTGTAAATTATGTGACGCCCCAAAGGTTTTTAGTCATTCACGTGGTGGTGGAACACACACGTTAAAAAGACACCTAGTGAGAAGCCACTCCAAACTAGACACAGATAGATCCTAACAACATTTAGTATAACAAGTGACCGGTGCGCTTGCTAGCTTTAGATTTTCACAAGAAAACCATAGACGAGAATTAGTAAGATATGTCATTGGGGCTGAAAAGCCATTTAACACCGACGAAGACCCTAGATTCGTCCGGTATTGCCAAAACGTGTTAAGCCCCACCGCCATAAGGGTTCCTCAGAACACTTTCAAGCAGGACATCATTTTAAAGAATTTTATAGAATGAAAAAATGAGCTTCTAGACATTTTTAGGACGAACACGTATATGTTCTCGTTGACATCCGACACATGGAGGTCGCAACCCTATGTGCCTTTCATGTGCATAATGGTACACTGGATCGATTCTTCCTTCATTATGCAAAGAAGAATAATTCATTTTTGACATCTAGATTGTCCCTACACTACTAAGATAATCATGGGTACCATTACGGAGGCCGCCGCAAGTGGGGGATAGAGCGCATAATTTTTAGTATTACTTTTGACAACACTACAAACAACACTGCATTCGTAAAAACAATTAAATAGACACATGAGACCCATGTCAGGTGGAAAATATTTTCACTTGCGTTACATATGTCATATTTTGCATTTAATGGTAACTGATGATTTGGAGCTAATACGTACTTCTTTTGAGTGTCTAAGAGAATTAACTATAGCAATCAAATCAACCGGAACTAGAAGGAAAAAATTTAAAAATCTTTGTGACACGCATGGTATTCAATCTAAACAATTTATATTAGATACAAATAATAGATAGTCATCAATAGTAGACATGTTAAAAAGATTACTACCCTATAAAGATATACTAATTGAATTTGTATAGGATAGTCGCTCAGATCTAAGGGCTTTTAATTTGAACACAGTAAATTGGGATACAATTAGTGAAATCTGTAAATTTTTTTGTATGTTTAGAGACACTGCGATTTTTTTTCTGGTTGTTATTATCCTACCATGCCACAAGTAATATTGAGATTAGTAGATATTGTTGATTGGATGGCAGAAAACCAATCCAACTCCATGTTAGAGGCCTCTGTTGCTGCAATGAAGGTAAATTTGTTAAATATTATTTTGAACTATCTCCTACTTATTGTTTTGCCACCATTTTGGATCCCCGTTGTAAACTTACATGTTTGCAATTATTTGCCAAATTTTTTTACGAAAAATTAAATCCAACTTTTGATAACGCATCTTTTATTGCAGAAGTCAATGCAGATTTACATGAATTATTTTTCTTGCATTCTCGAAGATTATCAGCTGATAATCCGCACGTTTCTTCCATATCACATGGTTCTTCCACATCTAGTAGTAGTTTTGGAGAAAAATCATATGCGTGGGAGATGTTAGACCGATTCAAGCCCAAACAAAATCCCACGTCATGTGACAAGTTAGATTATTACTTGCGTTCGCCTATGCTCCAGTTCTTCTCAACACCGGCAAGTCCGTGCTTTGATATTTTGGAATGATGGTGTTCCAATCAAAACCAATATCCCGTGCTTTCTACCATGGCACGGGATATACTAACATGTTGGGTGTCTTCAGTAGCATCGGAGTGTGCTTTTTGTGTAAGTGGCAGGTTGTTAGGAACCAAAAGAGCGAAGCTATCATCATCCAGCTTGGAAATGTCGGTGTGCTTGAAGGACTGGCTGCACGCAGCAGATAGGGAGCAAGACTAGCTGATTTTGGGTTCATCGAGTAAGGATGAAGACAACCGTACTACCGATACATCAAGTCCCGGCGCACCAACCCCTACTAGCTTAGGCTAAGTTCTTTATATTATTGTAATTCTATTTCTCTATAATATATTTTTTTTATAGAATATATTTGTAATTTTAAATGGTGTAGATGTATTTGTTAAAAATTTATGACACATTTTATTTTATTAGCTATATTTACCATTATTTATGATTGTGTTGTATTGTATTTGTATGTTATATTATTCATCAATGAATTATAATTATTTTTTGGACAAAATGAATGTGCATGTTATACTTTTACAAGTTGTATTAAATTGCAAACAAAAGGGGTTGGACCAGAAAAGGGGTGCAGGAGCCAGCCCGGCCCTGGCCTGGTTAGAAATGGGCTTGGCCCAGCCTGGCCCGCGGCCACCTCTAGGCATAAATGACTGAGGGCAATAGATTCGCCACGGCACTGTAATTTCTTCAATCAATTCTTTCCTTTCTATTCTTTCGTTAAAATTGTTTCTTTCATCATCTTATAATCTCGAAATCAGCCTCGGATACAGCCTCTCTTTAGGGTACCTCCTGAAGGGGGAAGGCTGCGTACATCTACCCCTCCAGACCCTGCTTAGGCATGAGCCCTTAGCGGCAATGGGTTTTTTGTTGTTTGTTTGTTTTGTTATAATCTCAAAATCAAGTTAATTGAAATAAAGGAGTTATGTTTTGGCCCCTCATTCACCTATTTCATCAACAAGAACATATTTTGACTATGTATGTATCGTAATTTTTTTTTGTAACATGTTTTCTCATATGTTTTTCACAGAATGTTGCTGCAATCAGCAACCGTAATTCCCGTATGCAGAAATATAGGCACATTGCTAGTAGAAAAAGCTCTCAAAAGTTAGTTATGGATTGGTAAAAGAGCTTTCTAATTGTTATTTCCAATTTGGCCATTGTTATAATTAGAAACGACTCTGATTTTATTACAACTTCTTGCTTTGGTGCCATTTGTAGCAACAAGCAGATCTTGATAAGCAACCCCCTTTGCGAGCAGAAATGTTCGTGCTGACGCGCAAAAGGACACCTGGTAGAGAATAGAAACAGGATGTAGAGAGTACTGTTAATTTTAAGTTGGTTTATGAATAAGTTAAACGACTAATATCTTACTTCGTTTGACTCGTCATTCATTTATACATACGTAGAGTGAAGTTCAGGCACAAACAGGCTAAGATCAATTCTGAGGAAGGTACAAACTCCACGAATAGAGATGCCTTTTCCAAGTTTATGACTAATGAGCATCCCAGTCATCTCTGTCTTTATAGGAGGGATGTTTGTGAAAGGGATCTTAAAAGAAAGGCCGAGGTTGGTGACATACAAGTTCCATGTGACATTGTGGATGCTACCAAAGCCAAAATCAAAGATGATGTTATGAAAGATGTTCTGAAGGAGCTTTTATCAAAGCATGGAGGCATTGTCCCAAGCTTACACAATCTTGGACCTGAAGTGCTACAAGGATTAGTCGAGTCACTTGAAGATGCTGCTAGTGCTCCAAATAGAAATGGTGCTTTGTCTGGTGTCACAAATTCTCAACAAAATCAGGTGCGCTTCTTTAATTTTTTTTCTTGCTTTATGAAGTATGCTTTGTGAGTACTTCTCGGTTTTGGTTCTGCTTGAGGTTTTTGTGAACACTCCAATTGATCGGTGAATGCAATCTTATTGTCAATGTAAAGATGAAAATAGTGCTTTACTAAAATGTTGCTCAACTTTGTGCTTATGATTTAATGTCTTTTTATGGTAGGTTGATGAAGATGATGTTTAAAGAAAAAGATGTTGAAGAAGATACTAAATAAGATGTTTATTTGATTGTTGTGTAGTGAACTTTGAAACAATTGGGTAGTGCATACTTTCTTCAATAACAATTGAATTGTCTAATAGACTAATTTTCTTTGGTGGATGGTTGTGTTGAACTAGTTGGACTTTGTGTTGTAGTTGATGGATGCACGTTATCTTGTTGACAATTGCTGAATGAATTTTTTTTTTGCCAGTGGATGACGTTGGACTGTGGTGAATAATCTTTTCCTTTTTGGAAAAATAAGTTTGTCATTTTTGTTATTTGAAACAGGTGTATTAAACTAAGAATTTTATTGTGGCAGAGGATGATAAATGTATATAGAATTGTTGTTATATGAAAATGAATTGTTGCAATAGGTATCTAAATTTTTGGCTTGTATGCTGAAAAATCATTGCCATAGAGAATTTTGAGTATGATAACTATTGCCATTGGGAGAAAAACTATTGCAAAAGGTATCCCAAACCGTTGGGATTTATGCTAAAAATCGTTGCCATAGATAATATTACATATAAAAATTGTTGCCATATGGGAAAAATAGCGTTGTGAATATATCTCAAACTGTTGTAGTACCTAAAAAAAACTATTTCTATTTCATAAAAACTGTTGCTATAAGTATTACTATTAACAAAAAAGCGTTCCCATGGGGAAATACAACCGTTGGTGTATAAAAGCCAAAAGCCATTGCCATAGATAGCTTTACTGCAACGGTTTATAATTTGTTGCAGTAGTGCAAAAAATCGTTTCCATAGGCTATGGTAACGATCACGTATTCAATGGTTCTTAAACCATTGCCGTAGGTCTAGGGCAACGGTTTCAACCGTTGGCCTAGCCCTATTTTATAGTAGTAAGCATGACCTGATCTCTAACTGAAGTATAGCAGTTATTCAATTCCGTAAGAAATGTCATAATGAAATCCTAATTCATGATATTTGCCATAGCTTGAAGAACTCCGCACTGAAGATAAGGGAACGAAGGCAATAAAATCATCCCTTAGGGCTCTCAAGGGTGCAAAATATGAAGTAATAGGCAAAATATGAAGTAATAGACAAATTGTCAAACTTGAGAGATGAAATTTCCTTCTTTAGCTAATAAACTCTTGGACCATTCTTTTGTGAGTAGTGACGAGTAATATCATTCCATATTTCTGGTGCAGAACCACAATGCAGAATACTTGAACCAATTTCCTTTCAAACAAAATTCAGGATCCATGATATTAGCATACTATCACAACGCTTCCGTTTACGAGAGTTGGAATAAATCTTCTTTGGAATTGGAAACTCTCTGGTGAAAAATTCTATCTTGTTCGTTGCTTTAAGCGCTACACACATTGAATGCTACCAACCACTATAGTTCTCACTGCCGATGAAAATCAGAGTAACAAGAACACTTCCAAGAGTATCACTACTAATAAGGCAATAAGGTGCCATCGAATTGTTGGCTTGGTCCATTAATGCTTGAGATTGATTTACAAGAGGAACAACATGTGATTGAGTCGTCTCATACTCCTCGCCATTACAATTCTTCAAATTGTGCGGCATTTAAGATTGAAGTGAAAAACGAAGAAGAAACCTCAATAAAGGCAGAAAATTAGGACAGAGGCCTTAACTCACGAAGTTGTGAAAATAAAAGAAGAAAACCTCAATTAAAGACAATAATTAAGACAATTGCAACGAAGACTTACTGCTTTGATACCATATTAACGCAAGTAAATTGATTCTTCATAAAAGTCGCCATCAAAGAGACGGGAGGAAGACAGAAAGCGCTGGTTGAGAAGGATATATGAAACCCTAGAATTTTTAATTGAGCAAAAGTGAAAAAAAACAAGTGTACAAATAAAAAGGCCAAGCATACATAAATACCTAAGCAAATGAAAATGAACAAAAGACGTAGGCCTTGACCAGGAAAAAAAAAAAAAAAAAAAAAAGGAAAAAAAAAGAATGTGTATTTAGCTATAGTTGTCTCGTTCCTAGCAAAATTCACTTCCTTTTCCCCATTTCTTAAAGATAGGGATGCACTTAGCGGTGTGGCTGCAGTTCATACACGACCCACACCACCAGACACAGCCACCAACTTTGCACTTCATAGACTTTTAACGGAATGACAAAATTCCATAACAAAAAAAGTTGAGTGAGAGCTTCTCATTAATGGAGCTCTGCAAGCCCATTTCCTGCTCTTGGACCTCCTCCTTCTCCATCCCTCCTTTATTTCACTCCTCTCAGCACTTCCCTGTACTCTCTCTCTCTCTCTCTCTCTTTCTGTTTGTTTCCTTCTTGTGCATCTTTGCTTGTTGACAACTCTATGTGTGAACCTAATTAAAGTGTTTAATGTTGTGATAAAGAAGCAGTTAACACTTCATATATGAGTTTTGTATATATTCCACGCTTGGAGTTATAAGTGGAACATATCAATATATAAATCTTATGAATTATTCCACTAATGGCAATAGTAATTTTATTTCCAGGGTAAAATTAATATTTGCTTGGGCAATATCATAGTTTTTAAGGCAACCTTTTGGCTTTAATTATTTATAAGTCACATTATTACTGTCCTAACAATAATTTGTGTTAGGGTATAAAATACTTTGTGGACCCTTATCCATCAATTTAAGCGCTAAAGATTGTTGATTCCTTGATATGGTATGACTAAGAAGTTACAAGTTTGAATCCTATCAGTCTCTACACTAAATATTAATATATTTCAAGCACAAGGCATGGGAGGACTTGTGCATTATCCGCGATTCAAGCCCCATGAACATACGCACGAGGGAGCATGGTATAGTATAAAACCGTTATGAGTCTTCACCTATCAGCTTAAGTTTTTGGCATAGTTGGT
Source organism: Simmondsia chinensis (assembly GCA_018398585.1). NCBI lineage: Eukaryota > Viridiplantae > Streptophyta > Magnoliopsida > Caryophyllales > Simmondsiaceae > Simmondsia > Simmondsia chinensis. The sequence continues at coordinate 12,227,281 of JAGTTD010000017.1, read as the reverse complement.
TCCTTGACAAATTGGTTTTGAGGCAGAACATCACTTTAGCTTATATGTGGACTTCATATATGCTAACTTAGTGGTATGGTCTAATGTCTAGTAAAATTTAACGGAAAGGTTTGATATAAGTTTAGGAAGCCGCTCTATCTAATACGAATTAATTTTGGAATATAACCTTATTTAATCTTATGCAAGGATTTTTAGTGCCAATCAGGATGAAATTTCACCTTGCTCACTGTTGTTTTTATTTTTCTCTCTTTTTTTTTTTTGTTTTACTGTTAGAAATGTAAGGTGACTAGCAGTAAGAGAATAGGAGTATGGTGCCAAAGCAGGGAAAACGCTACTGACCAGCCTCAAAAGGTAATTCATTTTTTGCATTTTGTTCTTGCCTTGCCTTTTTTTGAACTGGAGAAGTGAACAATTACCTATTTCAGTGTTTCTCCTTGTCACCTCAAGTAGGTAGTTTTGGCCAAGATTATTGAGACTAGAAAGAGAATTACAGATAAATTTGTAAAGGGTTTCACATGTGAGTTCAGTAAAATGCTACATCGAAATTATGAGAGAGAAGTGATTAACATATAAGTTGGGAGGACTAATTTGTTTAATGCTAATTGGGTTCGGAATGAAGCCTCATAGGCCTTATTTGTGGATCTCATGTACAAATTATGTGGTTAGTTTAGGACAGATGAAATTTGACAATTGTATATCAAACGTTAGTTGTTTTATAATGTTGGCATGTATGTTCTTGCGTGTGAAGTTGTTCAAATGAATCTGGAAAGTTTGTTGAGTAAAAAATTTTCCTAGTCTCTTATAAAGGGCATTTGCTTAAGCGTACATGAAGTACTATCCCTAGTTTTAGGGGTGTGAACAAAACAAACTAAGGTGTTCCTTGAACTGCTTATGCTCAAAATTAGTTAAGGCTTTTTTTTGAATCTTGATAACTACCCAAACTGAATTCAAGTACGTTTGAGAAGCTTATCAAGCCAAGTTCGAATGAGGGATACGCAACTTGTCAAAGTTTGTGTTAAAAGACTCTTTAAGAGCTTGTTAATGGCTTATCACGGGTTTGCTAAATGCTCCATATTAGCTTGATAATGGCGTGTTAGTTGCTTGAGCAGCATGTAGCTAGCAGTCATTTGGCACAGGATTTGGCTTCTATAGCTTGCATAGTACGTTAAAATATAGTCATTTGATGCAAGATTCAACTCGATTGTGGCTCAAGCAACTCAGTTCGATAACAAGCTTTGTGGGATAACGAGCTCGTCTCAGTTCCATTAACCTACTTAGCTGAGTAGATATGAGTATCAATCATACCAATACCTCATCACATATCAAGAAAAAAAATAACATCAAATCGAGTTCAAACAGAGGTTCAAATCGTTTTAAGGCTTTGCTCCACTTGAACTCGTTAAACTTGGTTTGTTTACCCCAGAGTTGTGTCCCTCCCCTTGCTGGGAAAAAAAGGTAACAAAAAGGATACTAAGCCTGCCATTGAATTTCTTGTTCTTAGCAAGTTTCACTGATGCAGTATTTGTCATTTGTGGGCAAACCAGATGACTGTATCGATAACAGGTGCTACAGGGTTTATTGGTAAACGATTGGTCCAAAGGCTATACGCAGGTTATAACCTATATCTCACAAGATTCTTGTTTCTCATGGTTTTACATTATGAACTAAATTCCATGACATGGCCTCAGCTCTGTTGTTCTTTTAGTTCTAGCAATGAATTCTTATAAATGGTAGTGTGCACGTTAGCTTGTTTATTTGAATTTTGATGCATGTTCTCCAGTTCTTACATCTGAGTTTTGAGTCACTCAACTAGTTGACATTTATCATGTCATGGCGATACTTCCTGTTGCATTGTAGTTATATTCCATACTTCATCTCCTTCAATGATCTTTATGAGACTCCAGATCCGAAATGATGGTGCCGTGAGTTTTTGCTATACTGCACCTATGAAGTAAATATAGAATTGAACGAAAGTTGGATTCTCAATATTTTTAAGCTGATGCAGTAGCATAGGACATGTGGGTTGTAACGGGGTTCAATCATGGAGTCAAATAATGATTGTTACTTAATGTGGACGTTATATATTTCGGGCTAATTATTACATGATTGGTCCTTATGTAATGATGCTTTTGTATGACCTCCATAATGCACTAATATAGTACTTTCTTTATTAAAACATATTTATAAATGAATTTATGTGGTTAAAAACTATCGATAGGATAAAAAATTACCGATCTTATCGTTTTCATTCAAAATTTTGAAAGCTAATGATGCAGTATGTGATAGGGCAATAGGGGATACGAGAAGGTTCAACGGTCTTTCCTTTGTATTTTATTAAGAATGGTAATAAAATAAACAAAGAGGGGTAGAATTTGCTCGCTCACACCTCGAGGAGTCAAAATCTCCAGGAAAATAATATGAATTCTCAAAATCAAAGTCTACCTAAAATCCTAGAACCAACCCCTTATTTATAGAGGGAAGTTTACAATCTAAATTTGAATCTAAATCTAACTAACTAAAGAGATAAATCAGCTAACTAAAGGATAAATAAAAAATATAAGGAAAGAGATAAAGTTTGAAACGGAAATATATAAAAAATGGCCCTTGAATTTAGCCGGAAATCCTGTGTGCCTTCTACCGCGTCTAATCCATGGGTGGCACCAAGTTACATTGTCACCAATCAAGGGCGGCGCCAATCTGGTGTTCTCTTCCTTTGGCTTTGCGTTCTTCTTCCTTCGCCAATGCCAAGCTTTTTCTCTACTCCACACCATAGGATCTGCTAGCCTAGTATAAGTTAGATTACTTCCTTTAAGCCTACGTCAACATGGCTCCCATCTCCTCTTGAACTTGCCCCGCCTGGGCCCTGACCATGGAGATGTTGACCCGATAGTGTTGACCTACCATTGATGGATTACTCCCTGCATCATTCTCTCCGGCCTGGAGAGAATTCGTCCTCGAATTCTGAGCGTTGTATGCTTGATTAGCCTTGTCAAGTGGTGCTCCCCTTATCACCTGTTTTGCTTAATTTCGTCCTCTTTGGTCTGTGCCGCTTTGGTGTAGATGTCATCATCCTCCCCGGATGAGGGAGAACTCGTCCTCGAAGCGACAACCCAACAACTTGAACCGTCCTTACATGAGCGCTTGAGGTCACGATTTTCATGATGTTGGTGCTACCGCCAATTGCTTCCCATACGATTCACCTTTTGTGGCAATGGTATTGTGCACATTACTCTCTCTTCAGGGTTTGGGTTCTCGGATGTCTTGGGCTCACCTTGAATTGTTTTTGGCATGTCTTGGCTTGTCTTCAGATCCTCTTCTTCTCTTACTGCCAAATTGGACTCCGGTTCCTCTACATCTTGACGTGCCCCTACTGGTTGGTCTTCCTACTTCGTGACGCCAAGTTGGATTTGCCGACTGTGCTCCCGGTGGTCTTTTCAAGTTGGGATTCCTCTAGGGTGGCGCCAACTTTTGGTTCCACCAAGGTGATGTCGCCAACTGTGCTTGAGGCTTGCTCTTTTGGCACCGGACTCTCATCTTTTATCACACCTGGCGCCGCGACTTTCTTCGGCAGTAAAACGAGCTTTACTCCCTCATAGACGAAGGCAAACGTGTTCTTCCCTTCATCATAGATGGCGCCTCTATAGTCCATCCATGGCTTCCCCAACAACACGTGGTAAGCGTCCATGGCCACCACATCACACCAAACCGGCTCCCGATACTTTTTCCCAATTGAAAAATTGATCAAACAACGTTTTCGTGGAAGTACCTGCTCATGTCTTCCGGTCATAGTGTAAGGGTTTGGGTAATCCACCGTCTTCAACCCTAACTTTTGGACTGCTTCTTTAGAGATGGCGTTGCTACGTCTTCTGGGTTTGATGGCTAGGCGTGCAATTCTCTCGCCCATCGTGCACGTCGTCTGCATGGATCCCGGTTCAAGATTGGGATTTGCCCCCGGGTTGAGTCAAGCAACGCTCGATTCGCCGGCATGCCTCTTCCATATCCACTAACTTCCTCTTGATTTGCGGTTGATCTCTACGGTCACGAACATCATTGATGGCGGCGTAACTCGGTTGCCCACGGGCCATCTCAGAAAAGGTTCTTAGCTTTAATACCAACTGATGAAGCGCGTGATAGGGCAATAGGGTGTACGGGAAGGTTCAACGGCCTTCCCTTTGTATTTTATTAAGAACGGTAATAAAATAAACAAAGAGGGGTAAAATTTGCTCGCTCACACACCTCGGGGAGTCAAAATCTCCAGGAAAATAATATGAATTCTCAAAATCAAAGTCTACCTAAAATCCTAGAACCAACCCCATATTTATAGAGGGAAGTTTACAATCCAAATTTGAATCTAAATCTAACTAACTAAAGAGATAAATCAGCTAATTAAAGGATAAATAAAAAATGTAAGGAAAGAGATAAAGTTTGAAACGGAAATATATCAAAAACCGCCCTTGAATTTAGGCGGAACTCTTGCGTGCCTTCTACCGCGTCTAATCCATGGGTGGCGTCAAGTTACATTGTCGCCAATTAAGGGTGGCGCCAATCTTGTGTTCTCCTCCTTTGTCTCCACGTTCTTCTTCCTCCAATGATCCTGTCAATGCCAAGCTTTTCCTCTACTCCATACCACAGGATCTGCTAGCCTAGTATAAGTTAGATTACTTCCTTTAAGCACGGCTCCCATCTCCTCTTGAACTTGCCCCACTTGGGAGATGTTTGTTCGATAAAATCCAATGCGGACAGTACATCCGTAGTGAAAACGCAGTAAAATGACCAATTAATTTTCAGTAAATTAAACTGAAAATTGTAGGAAAACAAAGTTTAAATACTGTAGTAAATATATGCAGTAAAATACGCTGAAATTATGCAGTAAATTATGCAGTAAAATACAGATAAAAATTCAGCAAAAAATTGTAGAAATTAATGCAGTAAGTCGCAGTGCAAAATTGGCGTAAATTGTTTAAACACAGCTATCAAATACTACCAAAAGTGGAGAGATTTATAAGAATACCGGAGATACCGAGCCGTGGAAAATACAACTGTCATAAAAGACGATTTCGCCGCTGCTCCATATCTGTTGGTAACAGCTTAATTAAATTTCCAAAAATTAATTGTACCCGTTCACAAAAAGATAACTCACACCCACGCCCGAGCACGGCACGGCGGGCGGGCGGCACGCGCGCGTGTGGTGTCCGTTCTTTCACCCATGACCTAGCTCAAATTGGAGGATTTACATATACCTATTTAAACCCTTTGAAACTCTCCTTCTTTTCCTATGTGGGATTCTAGTAAGTGATTACAATTTTATTTGCTTTTTCAATGTGGGATTAAGTTTAGCTTGTATCATTTTTCCAACAATCCCCCACAAAGGATACAAGCGGAAAAGAAAGATAGGAATAGATTGGGCAAAGGGAGTTTAAGTTTTTCAGTGTTGATGTCTCGCAACTTGAATCGTCACCTAGTGTAATCAAAGTTTAGGACCATCATCTTACGAGGCGACTTTCGTCTTGAACTTCACAAGGGGTTGTATAGTCTTCCACATGGACACATACCAAACTCTAGATCTCGGCAACTCCTGCGATTTGGCACGTTTTATTGGCCAAGCGCTCGTCTTGGATATTCATAGGCGCTCTAGAAGGCAAGTTTCAAACCTTCATGGGGAGCAACCAGACTCCCACACCTATATAGATGGATCCCATTAAGCTTGTGTTACTGTACACCACCAAACATATGGATATGGGTCCATTAAGAGCTAAAACTCAACCTCACCCCTGGTAACATACAGACAGTGTCCATCAAGTGCAAGCCTCGCTTACACCATCAAACATATGGCTATGGACCCGTCTCCGCACTGTCACACCATAAAGAGGGACAGCATAAAACATAGTGCATACCTGGAATAAAACTATGACTTTTCACATTGAACTTGTTAAGACTAGGTAGGATATATCACAGTTTATTCATGTATAGACTTTAGTCTCGTCCCCCTCGATGTTTCTACAACTGTTTTACGACATAATATCTTTATCAATGGATCCATAAGGTTCTTTTCAAACCTTACACATTTTAGTGATATCACTTTTTTTTTTTCCCGAGTAGACCGTTTACGATCTTATGCCAGAGACGAATGGGTCTCCTTTTGCCAAACTCATCAAGTGTGTAGTGTCCACACCATCTGTTACGGACTATGGGTTAGGTTAAAGCATCAAGCTCAACCATCATACATGGCATTTCACACTATATTACAACAAAGCGATACAAGTTGGCCACTGCAAACATCAATCACGAGTTGATCTCACCCCCACATTGAGGTATTTGCAACGAGCTATTAAACAGCTAGCTCCATCACCTGCCAACTTCAACAAAAGTCAGTATAACACAATAGTGGAGCAAATATCATATCAATAAAATCATATCTCCACGCCAAGTACTCACATAGTACACATATCATACACATATCGTATATACAATTGGCACGAAAGACATATACTGCAAAGTGTCACTTTCACATCTCATCACAATCATGCAACATTATCACCAAATTAGGTCACAATAGACCATATACCCATTCTCATCGTACTTAGTGTACATGCGTTATTACTATTAGGGGTAGTCCATGTCTTATCAATATTGCGTCAAAATTGGTGATATCAAGAGAAAGAGGTACAGAAGACCATAATTCACAAGATGCCTTTTATAATTCAACATAAGGCAATCCAAGCCTCTACAAGGCTCTCGAACCTAAGTGCTTAGCACCATTAAGCTATTTACACCGACTTTGGACAATCGCGAAATAATATTTTCACCATAATCAATTTCCATAAGCTAGCTATAACTAGCAAACATCGGTAAAAACACAATAATCAGAAAAGATTATGATCAGACAACATACCTCATAGGGTCTCGGGTGCTCGTACAGCCTCCCACATTGGAATGTCTCACACTACATTCCTAAGCTGTTCAATTTTTCTACCTGCCAACTCAGTGTTTAAGGACAACTAAAATATGCAGGTTTCAGAGGGGTGTCACAAAATATAGCTTATTAATGAGCCTAAATACATTGTAATTAGTAGAACATCTCTCATTGATATTAGACATCCAACACAACAAAGAGTCTATTAAAACGTTCGCCACATTCATAATACTTCATTAGTACTTGAACAATTTAATTAGATCACTTCAATAATCATCATTTGGATCAATGTATGTAGACTAGGTCTACCAGTGAAATATGAAATAATCGGACGAATGTTGTGTTTTTCATAAACTATAATGTCATCAATCACCTTAGTGGCATTTAGCTTTTGACGCGATGCCACGTTTTTCTCCGCATCAAGTGAACATTAGAGTCATATAGTATGTCATTCAAATGACCAACATGAGCGTACAACATATGACAAGAACTCAAATAAGGTATCTAGGCACAAGCTAAATTCCAAGCCTATGATCAATCAAGGTTCTCATATGACTTACACCTTACCCTTTTCCCAAAACTAGAAAAGAAGGATGAAACAATGATTCTAAGGGCATAATAAATCTCCAAAGACAACATAAATCCTCATATGACTCGAACATATCATGTTTTTCCAACTCTTGGCTAAAATTCAGCAAAATAGTCCAAAACCTAGCATAACACTAGCATGCACAGCAACATACAGCTGCTAAATGTCATAATCTGCATTATGTACACAACATACAACCCAAAAACCGTATGAAAATAATATGGACAATGATATACAACAGCTACACATCAAGTAGCAATATATTCAGCTTGAAAACAGTCCATAAACAACTTGTTTGTCATCACTTCAAACAACATGTACCAACAAGTACCAACTTGCTTCAAACATAGCTATGATAAATACATGAGACGCATCAGCATGGAGACTAATACACAAAATCACACATAAATCTCCAAGAACTCACAAGTCCTATTAGCCCTTTATAAGAATCAACTTATTTCATTAGGTCACCTAAAATATGCAAGAAACTCCAATTCTCATATACAAGATCTAATCCATGGTTTAGCTCAACATTCAATGTTCTACCAACGCAATAGGATTCAAGATTGTGCAACTAACCATACCTAACTTAAGAGTTGACCAATTCTAGGTTCAAGGCTCAAGTTCACAATTGACCTCAAGTATTAAACATGTATTAACTATAACAATCATACAGAAAATTGAAAAACACACAATTCAATTTTCGTATAGCATGGTCAGCCACACAATAGTAGCATTAGCACCATGCATAGATGTTCAAAACAACATCGATATAGAATCCAAACCAAGGACTCTCTCCAAGCGTCAACCCGGTCTAGCCCGAGCAATTTAACTCTTAAATCGCTCTATTAAAACAAGAATCTACACGAGATTCTCAACCGAGCATTCATGAGGCCAAACAAGCTACTAACACTGAACCGCTCCAATGATCAGATGTACCTAGAGCTTTCTCACTTCAAGACAAATCGTTAGTCTCAAGCATAAACATCTTTTCCACAAAAGGAAATGAAAGGATGTTAAAGAAAATGAGAAATTCATCTTCAAAACTAGTCCATTTAATATCTATACCACAAGATCATTGATAAGAGCAAGAACTTATCAAAATTCTTAAGAGTTTCTGTCTTAGACATGAGCTAGATGGTGTTAGAAATCAATTTCATGTTTTTGGGGTATCCTTTAAGTACTAGTTTTGACTTTTATTTAGCCGTTAACCTTCAATTAAGTTTTTGAATACCCACTCTACCGCTAATTGGTTTACACCCTTTAAGAATGTCAGCTAATTTCTGTGAGTGATTATTCAATGACCCAGAATCAACATATTTCATGATCTAACATATTGATAATCATGTTTAACCACAAACACACCTCCACCTCAAGCTCTCATGTCGCTCTTCTATCGTACACTCAAGTTGGAAGTTATTTAAGCACATGAGATTATTGTCTTTTATATATCTCTATCAGGGTGGGACATCATTTCTTCAACCTAACTAGATAAAGCCTAATGTAGTTTAGAAATTCAAAATAATACAACACGACAAGTTCTTGCAAAATAATCAGTATTATTTTACTAGGCTATGCTTCCCCACATTTAGCTAGCTTGAGGCATAAGGCATATGAATGTGAGTTTAACTAAACAACATATGCAGCTTAATATGTGCACCACACAAGATCATTAAGCTTGAATACAACAATTTTTGTGCTACATGCGCGGGGATGAAACTTCATATGAGTGTACCTTCATCTCCATTATATTTTAATCTAAATGTCCCCACATTAACCCAAATTTTTACTAATAGAGCTAAGTTGGCTTAATTTTTGTAAGACCCAACTAGCATATGATAACATTTACATGAGCAGTTAATAGATGTTATCTCTTCCTCCGAGGCCACAAGTTTGATGCCCCTAACTGGCAATTCGCCAATTTTAAAGTAATTTGGCCATATTTTACCACAAGCCCAAACATCCTTTACAATTCTAAGTTGCATTTTTTTTAAGCAAATAATTTACATCTCAGTCATGCCTCCTACTTCCGCACCTATTGATCTCACCTTCTCTCCAGAGGCCAATTATCTCCACATCCACCAGGCAATTTAGGCATCATCAGGTATACTTGATAAATAATCAAACCCAATTCTCTGATTGTAAAGCTGAACCTAAATTTCTGATTTTTCAATTTTCAAATTGAGCGTTTTCCAATTTTTACGGTGTATTATAGAGGTTCAACTTTAAATTTTAGCGAAAATGTAATATATAAAAATTCAGCAATTGAACCCTCCTTTTCCTTCAAGATCTGTTAATTATTCTTTCAACACTAACCACATTAAAATGCTAATTACTCACAATAAACTACGATTAAAAAATTCTCTGTTTTTCTACCATTCTATCAATCTTGACGTTCCCTCGAAAACGATGATAGAATAGTAAAAATCGTCTTTTAGATTGTCCGATAAAATCCAATGCGGACAGTATACCCGCAGCAAAAACACCGTAAAATGACCACTTAATTTTCAGTAAATTAAACTGGAAATTGCAGGAAAACAAAGTTTAAATATTGTAGCAAAATATGCAGTAAAATACGCTGAAATTATGCAGTAAAATACGCTGAAAATATGCAGTAAATTATGAAGCAAAATACAGATAAAAATTCAGCGAAAAATTGTAGAAATTAATGCAGTAAGTCGCAGTGCGAAATTGACGTAAATTATCTAAACACAGCAATCAAATACTACTAAAAGTGGAGATTGATAAGAATACCGAAGATACTACGCCGTGGAAAATACCACTGTACTAAAATACGATATCGTCACTGCTCCGGTGCAAATAGTTGTATTGGCGGCCGCCCTCTAGGATTAACACGGTCCGACTAATAACGTGCACTCGCTAGTAGTCGGATAGGAGAACCGAAGAACCTTGCCCAAGAATTTGAGATAGTGAACCAGAGAAGAGAGATAAGAACAGAGAAACGTAGAGAGTGTTGTGTTTTCTGATAAAAACTGTAGAAGAGTAACATACGAATTTATACTAAAAATGAGGAGCAAAAATAACAAACTGCAGAGGAAAAAATGCCAAGCATATCTCAAACGGTTTTTTAGTGGTCAAAAATCAAGCAGCCATATGTCGTAATGTCTGCCGGTAACAACTTAATTAAATTTTCCAAAAATTAATTGTACCTGTTTACAAAAGGATAACCGTCCATTCTTTCACCCATGACTTAACTCAAATGGGAGGATTTATATATACCTATTTAAACCCTCTACTCCTTTTCCTATGTGGGATTCTAGTAAGTGATTGCAATTTTATTTGCTTTTCCAATGTGGGATTAAGTTGAGCTTGTATCATTTTTTCAATAATGTTGACCCACCATTGATGGATTACTCCCTGCATCACGTAAGGTTTAGAACAAGTTATATTCCATTAAAAAAATTCTAAGGAGATTGCTACGGCTCATTGCATAATTGTTTGTGACACCTTGCTTCCTCAAGACTACGATTCGTCCTTCATTTCATGGTTCAGATGCAAAGAGTATTACTAACAGCACTTCCACAGTCATCATCCCGACCCCGGGGGACTGATATAAGTTCTCTTTTTTCCCTTTTAAGCACTCAATGAATTGAATAGCTTTCCATGAGCATGTGACATTGGGTATGTATGACCTCACTCTTGGGAAGTGGAGCCTAACTGCTGTACCAATCCTAACAGCTTGTCACATTCTATATGACTGCCAGTGTGTACATTTTACCGAGCAAAATATGTTATGTTTGGACCTGAATTCTAGATGTAACATTCTTTAAGGAAAAGTCAGACTTTGTTCTGTACTCTTTTATACTGCACTCAGAATGATGCATTATGGATTGGCTTAGCTGATTTATCCATTTCCTTTTATGTAATGCAGATAACCATCAAGTTCGTGTCTTAACACGGTCCAGATCTAAAGCTCAACTAATATTTCCGGGTAAGAAGGTAATGAACCATTCCACATTTCTATTAGCTAATATGCTTGGGAAGTATATCTGCATAACCGAGATTGAGAGTCATGACTTCCTCAGGGGCTCATTGATAAACCGTTTTCCCTTCTCCCATAAGTTTCTTTAGCTTGAATACATTCTTCTTGTGGTTGCTTCATATTTGCAGCATGGTAGCTAAAATTATAAGGCCAGTTTGGTATTGTTTTATGTTTGTCGCTTTTAGCTTTCAGAAACGAAAATCCATATTTTGAAAATGATTTCTTCTGGTTTTTAGTTTCTTATCTTTCGTTTCCTTAGTCTGGTAAAACTTGAAATAGAAAACCAAAACATGAAAAAAAGCTGTTTCCAAAAGCTGATTTTTATTTATTTAAAAACCAAAAACTCAAACAAAATAATACCAAACAAGCCTTTAGTTAGGAAGTATATTACTTAGGTACTAGTTGATTTGATCTTTTATTATCTAAGTCACGTGATTTTGCAATATATTCAATGAGGTATCATCAGGTTAAAAATTCTATGACCTAAGTACTATAAGTGAAATATATGATGATTTTTTCCCCCCAGAAAATGCTACATGGAACATGATTTTGGCAATGTTTATTTCCCACATTTAACATTTTGCCACAAAAAAATGTCTGACTCAGATGAAGTATATTTGGGTGATCAAATTTCTAAACTTCAGAGTACCTTACTCTATTTATTGAGGGTACTTGGGTTGATGTACAAACTATAGGGTACTGTTAAATTTCACCGGGCCTTTAGGCCCAACCCACGGAGTTGGAACACATGAGATCGACATTTAAGCCCAAGTGAGGTTCCATCCTAAAACCAATTGGCAATAGGTGGAGTAACCCACTAGGCTTGTAAGGTGATCTCTTCTTTCTCTCAACTCCGATGTGGGATTCCACAAGACTCACATGTGGAGTCTTCAACACTCCCGCTGGCATGTGAGTCTGTGACAAACGTACCCCCCGCCTTCTCCGATCCAATTGGATCCAACATACTGGAGAGGCCTTTGGCGCACCAAACACAAATGCACCTCCTCTTCATGAGGACAATGTGCGACATACACGAGATCGGGATCAACAACCCGCTCTGATACCATGTCAAGGAACCATCTTTCCCAAAAGCTTAAGCTTATGGGTGAAGGTTTAGAAATAGTTTTATACTCTAACATGCCCATTTGGGCTTAAAGCGTGGATAGTGCACAGGCCCACCTTATACCTTGTACTTAAATTGTTTTAATATTGAAAGTAGGAGCTGTAGAGATTCGAACTTGTGACCTCTTAGACAACAAGACTCTGATATCATATCAAAGAACCATCTTTCCCAAAAGCTTAAGCTTATGGGTGAAGGTTCATAAATAGTTTTATACTCTAACAGGTACTAAGTTCCCAAATTTTTATGAGTGGTCCAATAAATTTTTACTGTCCTAAGTTTTCTATGGAGAAATTGTCCAACTCTAACCCTCCTATTCTATCTGGATATTTGCAGTGACGGAATTCCCGGGAATTGTACTTGCAGAGGAGCCAGAGTGGAAAACCAGTATTCAAGGTTCAAATGCTGTGGTAAATCTGGCTGGAATGCCCATCAGTACAAGGTGGTCACTAGAGGTTTGTCTTTTTAGCTTATTGAACTCCTTTCTCTCATAGACATCGATTTTTCAATATTTCAAGTTCTGAAAAGGCTACTGTGCAAAATGAATCCGAAGTTGCTTCTAAACTATTGTTTGGCCTATTTTCCTTACATGAAGTGTACTTTTGGGAAATGGGATACCCAAGCCATTGTTGCTTTTACCAGAAGATATGCGTCCTCACAGCATGTGGAGAAGTACTCGTTTATTAGGAAGTTAGTAGTGTAGGACTGTTAGGGAAATTGTAAAAACAAGGACCATAAATCAGTCACCAGTTTCAAGGCTTGTAGCGAAACACTTTCCTTAAGACTTATTTCGTTGATACTGAAATAGTCTTCAGAATACAATGAAAGCAAAAAAAACAAAGTGAAGTAAGAGTTTAGAAAGGAAAAATGACAGAGACAAGAGGAGAAGAGGATGATGTAATATTTCAAATGATTTGCAAATGCCTTTGGTGGAGCTTTATATAGACTTGAATGTGTCTCATGGGAAGAGACACATCTTTTCAAAAATACCCTTTTGCAGGGAACACAGCCCTTTGACTAGAGCTGTCTTGTGTGTTGAAGCTGTGTGTTGACACATAGCTTCAATTTCTAGGTTGTGTGTCGACACACACCTTTCCGAGAGGGTTTCTAGTATATGTATGTCTACACACACCATTTCGTGTATCAATACATGCCATACCCGAGTCAAAACTAATATGAAACACTTTATTTTGAAAATACACCATCAACCCCCCACCAATTTCAAAATACATGCATTCTCATATAAATTATACGTCATCTTGAAATAAAAGGAAGTCTTTATGCATAAATGAAGGTGTCTTGCGATTGAACCCTCACTCAGTGAAGACACACTACAATGAAGGGCCGAGCCAGCCTACCCCCTATGGTCAACAAGCAGCAATATGCACCTTCAAGAGACGAAATACACGGCATACCACGGACATACCTGAACACAATGAATGCGCATTAGTATCGGACATGCTAAGGAGACCCCATATGGCATATGTCTGCTTATTGAGCACCGGGGACAGTGTCAGCCAAAGGCGGCCCGTGACACTAAGCTTTGAACCATACATTCCATTTGACTAATTGAATACATCTCCACATATAAGACTTACTTCCTACATACACCTCATCTTCGATTGACACTTTTTAGGCCCTATGTCCTGTACCCGTCATGAGTTTTATATAGTCAAACCCTTGTCATTAAAACACTCCTTGAAGCGGCTAAACCTCACACTTAGGGCCTGTTCGGGATTGCTTATTCTGGGGAAATAAGTGCTTTTTTCTGGAAAAAGCAATTTTCTGGAATCTAGACGGTGTTTGGCAAACATCAAAAAGTGTTTTTTATAAAAACCAGAAGCTGTTTTTTGCTTATAAGTAGAAGCATAAATTTGGTGCTTTTGATTATAAGCAGAAGCAGAATCAAAAACTTAAAGTTTTTAAGACAAAAATACCCCTACTCAAATATTAAAATTACATCATACCCTATCATCTTTCAAAACCCTTACCCTCTACCCAACAAATGTGGTCCTTTTCAGTAATTTGACAAAAAAAAAAAAAAGCACTTTTCTTAAACATTGGCCAAACACTAACAATAATAAAATAAGCGCTTCTAACTGGTTGAGCCAAACACAAACTGCTTCTTCAAAACAACACTTTTCACATAAGTGTTTTTACAGCAAGTGCTTTTAAATTAAGCAATTTTTTCACAGCAATCCCAAACAGGCCCTTACTTAGGTAGACTCCATTGATCATGTCCCTTCAACATGACATTCAATAATTTCCTTTGGTCCATTAAGAGCATACACGCAACCTACTTTTCCCTTTGTCATAGGTTACCAATCGCTACACCCGGGATGGAATTTTGCTTTTAGTGCTTGCAATCACATGGATGATGGAACTCACTCATTGAACTCAAGACTTGGCATTTTACCAAGCGTTGGGTTGAGGGTCCATCATGGGTGATTATAATTGATGGGTTTAGGTCCCATCCCTTTACTCGTATTCATTACAAAGTCTCTCGCAAGGTTTTTCGTTACGGGATCTGCTAGATTCTGACTTGCATTTATAAAGTCCAAATTGATCATTCAATGCTTCATGAGTTGTTTCACATATCTATGTCTCACACTAATGTGTCTGAACTTTCCATTATACACCTCACTCTACGCATTTAAAAGCGTAGCCTAGCTATTACAATGGATAGAAACAAGTGATATTGGCTTAGACCACAAAGGAATATTAAACAAAAGATCCTTTAGGCTCTGTTTGGAATTAATAAAATTTGAATGAAAGAAAATTATTAGGAAAAAAAAGGTAAAGGGAAAGAAAATAGGGGAAAATTACTTTTTTCCGTTATTTGAAAGATAAGGAGAAACAAGGAAGAAAAATTTGTTTCCAAGATTAAATTTTTTTTCTCTTTGTTTGGTTCGGAGAAAATAAAATGGGGAAAAAAATAACTATTGCATGCCCTAGCAAACTATATTTTCTTGTATTGTTCAGATCTTGAGAAGTTTCATGGTGAGCTGTGTTGCTAATGTTCTGTTGGAATTTATTATTTAGGTACTTTGAGTTTAATCTTTTATTAGTTAGATATCTAATATTTAAATATATACACAATAAACATTTAAAAACATTTAAATCTATAAAAACATTTTAAATATTTAATAAAATATTCAAATACTAAAAGGTTTGTAAATATTTAATATTTAAAACTATCTTTGCTTTTTTGCTTTTTCGGATAAGGGACCATCAGAAGCAGCCTCCCTTCAGGGCATAGTTAGTTAAATACGGTACAGAAATAAAACGGAGTTTAATATGTACGTGTATTATTCGGCTTTTCAAACTAAAAGTTCGGTCAAAAATCTGATGAAAAATGCGTTGACTCATAGAAAACGTATACAAATGTATTCGTTATTTTCAAATATATGACTCAAAAATTTGGATCAATTTTTGCAAAATTAGAGTATGTACAAGCTAAAACAATGGAAAATTAACAGTTATGTACCTCGAGATTGGACTATTTAGTACATAAATATCTTGACATTTTAATATATACAACGATAGTGTTTCAATATTTTATCATGTAGGTATTCTATGACTTAATTTAATAAATTTTTGTACAAATTTGACCTATTTTATAAAGAAAATATAAATGTAGTACATGCATACGATAATATACATAAATCATGTCAATGTTCTCCACAAAGTTTAATGAATTGTGATAAAAAGTTCAGTTAATGTTAATTTAAACTACCTATGTGATAAATTTTTGGAACCTTGAGGTATTCTATTGTATATTTTGAAATGTTATTTTGAAACGATAGAGCAAGGTAAGTGAATTTTTCATAAATACTATAATATGTTCGACCTAATTTTTTATTTCAAAATTTCAATATAATTTTCAAGTGTCAACGAATTTTTGGAGGAAAAGTGAGTATTTTTATAAAATACGTATAATATGTTCAATATTGAAAAACGCAAATGTTTCCGTATTTTCGGAAAAAAATACGTAAATGCGAGTATTATACGCCATTAATACGTATAAGCAAATTTTTGAACAGCAAAATTCTGTTAGATGCAAGTAACTTATTGTAAATTCTTCCTTTACTCAATTTAACCCAACTTGCGGCCGGACCATTAAAAATTTCATTATAAACTTAACATAGATTTTTCTCTAAGGACCAAATGACACATTTTTTATTGTATAGGGACTAAATTGACAGAATTTATATTGCACAGGGCCTAATTTGACACAATTAAAAGTACAAGGACTAGAATGACATAATGGACAAAGTAGAAGGACCATAAATAACCCTAAAAGATATGTTAAAAGTTAGGTAAAAAAATTTTGTTTTTGAAAATGTTTTTCAAAGTTTACCTCAAAAATATTTCAAAACCTTAAAAAATATATTTTAACTAATTTAGATACTCTGAGTTTAATCTCTTATTACTTAGATACCTAATATATATTTCAATATATATTTTAGTCTAGAATACCTCAAAAACATTTTAACTCATATGGTACCTAAAAAACATTGACAAACATCAAACACTTAAACTAAATTTTCGCAAATTCTTTGACTCAGGTACCATGAAGATATATTATATTGATCATATATCTATAAATAATAAATATTATACTCAGTTTATATTTTTTTATATGTACTAAAAATGCTTAAATGTATGAATGAACTTATGTGACAAACAAAGCAGGCCATGTCGATGAAACATGAGGTTGAGATCAAGTCTACTGCATATTAGGTTGGTATCGTTCCAAATGAGATTCATTTTTTCTCCCCATTTTCCTTCCAATTTCAAGAGAAAAATGGTTTTTCTCAAAACCTATTGTAAATGTTCTAAACTTTCCATTCAATTTTTTTTCCCCCTTCATATTTTACTGCACTCCAAACAGTGGAAAAGTGCTTTCCTTCAAATAGTTTTTCTTTGTGCAACATTTTCGGCATTCCAAACGGAGTCTTAATCATTCTGCTTCTTTTACTAGCAGAAGCAATAGTAATAAACTCTAAAATCATGGTGGAATTAATAATACATGTCTATTTCTTAGAACCCCAAAAAGATAACACCCCCACCAGGTGGGAATATCTACTCGTTTGTAGAATTGTAATCATTCTTATCGAAGATCCAATTGACATTCGAGTATCCTTCTAAAGTGGAGGAATACCCATTAAAAGTAATACCATAATCCACGGTTATTTCAGTACCTTATGTACCGCATGCCAGTAAAATTTACTTGGATTTCTAGTAGATCTACTTAACTTTCCAGCAACTAAGGCCATATTGGGCCTTGTGCTAGTCATAGCATACATCAGACAACCTATGCTTTTGTCCATACTGTGATTGCACTATTGGAGTACCTTCATTTGGTACCATACATATGTCCATCCCAAATATCAACATGTGATTGACATAAAAACATATAACAACTCCTTTATCATTATCAAACTTGCTATATACGCATTTATCATAGTCATTAATCATGAATCCGTTGTTAGAACAACTTGATCAAATTTTGGTGCTTTTGTTTAGGGGCTTGTTTTAGCCCATGCAGAGATTGTATGAGTTTACGTCCTTTTCTCTTTCGACCTGGAGCAAAAACCCTTCCTGTTGTTCCTTAGACACCTCTTTCTCCAATTCACCATTTAAGAATGTCGTTTCACATACATTTGGTGAATCTTTAAGTCATAGATAGAGGCTAGAGCATTACTACTCTAATTGTCGATATGCTTGCCACTGGGGGCCGTATTTGTCAAAGTAGTCTATCACATGAATTTGGATAAACCCTTAACCCACTGATCGGGCTCTGAACTTATTAATAGTTCCATTGACTTTTATTTTCTTTTTGAAAATTCATTTACACCTTATAGGCTTACTTCCTATTGGGAGATCCACAAAAATCCAGATATTGCTGCCCGTGATGAATCCATCTCATCATTTATTACTTCTTTGCAAAAAGTGGCATCACGACACTTTATAGCCTCGTCAAATGTCATAGGATTTGACTCTATGACAAAACAATATGAAGTTTCATTGTCCATGTTGTCTCTAGTTTATTCTACTAGAAATGTATAGAACTCCGGACAGAAGGATTTCTCTCTTCTCGCTCTCTTACTTCTTCTAAAATCTAGCCTCACGTCATGATTTTCATCCATGCCAAAGACATGTCACATTCCAATGAAATTCAATCTTTCGGTCTAGGAATTGAGCAAAAAACCATTTTCATCTTAATATATTTTGCTTCACATTATCATAATGCAACATCATTTCATCAATATTAATGTGAGATTCAAAATCACTTTTGTATACTCATCTATATTTATATTCATGAAATTCAATCTATCTATAATCAAATCATTTGTTATTTATTAGCATCTGAACTCATGGGTAATTGAAAATGAATCAACAACAATAACAACAATAATAACAACAAACCCAGTGCCTCAAGAGCTCCCGCCAATGTAGGGTACACTAAAGAGAGGCTGTGTCCCAGGACCCCCAACTTGAACTTGAAAAGCATAACAACAGTAGTATAGAGAAAGCATAAGGCGGCAATAAGCAATAAATCAACAAGCAATAAAGCGACAAAGTGACAAGCAGCAAAAAATATCAGTGAAAATGAATCATCATAATTAATTTCTTATATTTTTACGATTTGCTCACTTTGATGATGTTGGAACAATTTATTAAAAAGCACTCAAATTTATTAGAAAATAATAGAACGGGTATCTAAATCAGTCACCAGCTTCAAGGCGTGTAGTGAACCACTTTCCTTAAGACTTATTTCACTGATATCGAAATAGTCTCAAAGATACAATGAAACCCAAACCAAAGTGAGATTAAGAGCGTAGAGAGGAATAATGAGCGAGACTTAAAGAATTAGAGAAAGTTATGTTTTCCCATGTTTTTAATCTTAGGAAAGGAGGGGGTATTTATAGTTTTCAAGTGTTTTTTTACGAGGAGACACATCCCTTTATGCAGAGACACATCCCTTCACAAAGAGACACATCCCTTCACCCAAAAGACACCAAATCATCTTTTGTTTATTTTGAAAATATATTCAGGATAGAAAATACATACATTCTCATACAAATATCATCTCGGAGTAAAAGCAAGTCTTTATGCATAAATCAAAATGTCTTTCGATTGAACCTTCACTTAGTGAAGACACGTTCCAATTAATTAGAACGAAATAGTAGACTAAGCTTTGAGCCATACATTCCATTTGACTAATTGAATACATCTCCACAGACAAGACATACTTTCTGCACACACCTCATCTTCAAGACCGACACATTTATGGCCTTTTGTCCTGTACTCTTAATGAGTGTTACAAAGTCAAACCCTTGTCATTAAATCACTCTTTGAAGCGGCCAAACTTCACACTCATATAGGTAGACCCCATTGATCATGTCCCTGCAACACGACATTCAATAATTTCCTTGGGTCCATTAAGAGCATATGCTCAACCTTTCACAGGTTACTGAGCACTACATTCGGGATGGAATTTTACTTTTAGTGCTTGCAATCACACGAATGTTGGAACTCTCTTATTGAACGTAAGACTTGGCCTTGTACCAGGCGTTGGGTTGAGGGTCCATCATGGCTGACTAAAATTGATGGGTTTAACCCATCCCTTTACTTGTATTTATTACCAAGTCTCTAGCAAGGCTTTTCAATAAGGGATCCATTAGATTCTGACTTACATTTTCAAATTCAGCAGTAATCATTCAATCTTTCATGAGTTATTTCACATAATTGTGTTTCACACTAATGTGTCCGGAGTTTTAATTATATACTCCATTCTTATGCATTTGAAAGCATAGCCTCACTATCATAATGGATAAAAATAGGGGATATTGGCTAATGCCACAAAGGAATCTTAAGCAAAAGATCCTTTAATCATTTTGCTTCTTTACTAGCAGAAACTAGAGGAATAAACTCTACAATCGTGGTGGAGTTAATAACATATGTTTGTTTTTTGAAACCCCAAGCGAACACCCCCACTAGTTAGGAATATCCACTCGCTTGTAGAAGCGCTGTCCTCCTTATTGGAGATACAACTGGCATCCGATTATCCTTCTACAACATAAAAATACCCATTAAAAGTAATACCAACAATCAATGGTTATATCAATATCTCATGTACCACATGCCAGTAAACTTTACTTAAATTGCTAATATATCTACTTAACTTTCCAACAGCAAAGGCTATATCAAGCCTTTTCATACTCCAGATGTACTACTGGAATACCTTCATTCGGTACTAAATATCTATATCAAATATCAACATAGAAACATACAACGAATCTTTTATCATTATTAAACTTGCTATATACGCATTTATCCGATTCGTTTATTTCCTCTTTCCAAAAGCGGGATCATGAGACATCATAGCCTCGTCATATAATCATATTCTATAATACAACAATATGGAACTTGACCATCTATATTGTCTAGTTCATATCACTAGAAATCTATAAAAATCTGGACTGAAAGATTTATCTTTCCTTGCTCTTTTACTTCTTCTATATTCTAGAGCCTTTTCAGGGATTTCTTTCCTTACAACATGATTTTCATCATATGACAAAGGCATGTCATATTTCACCGAAATGCGAACTTTTGATCTAGAAATTGTACATAAACGATTTTCATCTTAATATATTTTACTTCACGTATTCATATACTCTTAATATATGCCACTTTGATGACCAATAGCATCATAACATGTGAATATCAAATTATATAATAGTCTTATTTTCCTATAATAATTAACTTATATTGCACTTAATTTGAATATCTTAATATTAGTGGCATAACATTAGGATCAATATAAAATATAAATAATCATAGAACTTTTCCTTTTCATGATCCAATGTACATATGATATGATATTATTGGATCAACATCACATAATTTTTGTCTTTCATAATCCACAACTTTTAATTTCACTCAAAAATTCACACTACTTTTGTGTTTACCAAGTAAACATATAACATTCATGTTTACAAATTAAAATCACAAAATTCATGATTGCATTAACATGCATACATGCATTAACTGCCATAATTACATTAACATCCATTTGTGGTTTATGGTGTAGTGTCTCCTTAGAACTGAACCTTACTTTAAAAACTGGATATCTATGAACTTTGTATTCATATCAGGTTCAAAACCGATTCTTTTACGGATGATTTCATTTTCCCTAAAGATTTGTGTTACGAGTATGCGTACAATTCATAGTTAATCAATCTTTCGCAATTTCTCATTATGCGGCCATTAAATGAGATGACACATTTTTAATCTTTTGCCATACATACATTATCATTATGTAGGTAATTTTGTGAATGTATATAACACAACGGAATGGTTTCATCTTCATTACTTTTTCATAATAATGAAAATACATGCATTAAATGCATAACCGTATGAATATTCATATTTATACATGAAAAGCAAAATCGTATGAAGTAGGTTCGAAGATGATGCAGTTAACACAATGTCATCCACATATAACAACAAAATAGCCATATCTGCCCCACGATGTAAAATAAATAAAGACGAATCTGATTTGCAACTCTGAAAGCCGAGTTGATGAAGGAATGTGGCAAAGCGATTATACCATGCCCGCGGTGCCTGCTTAAGACCATATAGCGTTAAGCTTACACACGAAATCAGGAAAATTAGGGTGCACAAATCCACGTGGTTGTTTAATAGATACGTCCTCATTTAATGTACCATTAAGAAAAGCATTCTTCACATCCAATTGATGAATAGGCCATCTTCGAGATGTAGCAATCGATAGAACGGTACGAAAAGTAGTAGGCTTAATAATAGGACTGAATGTTTTGTCATAATCAATTCCATATCTCTATGTATATCCCTGGGCCACTAATCGAGCTTTATACTGCTCTGTTTCCCCGGTTGAAGGGGGTATTGCTATTGGAGGCTGCAAGCTTGATGATGAAACCCTCTGATTTGCAAATGGACACTTATGGTGAATTTGGGTGATGGTGAAATTGCGTTGAGGTAATGACCAAAAAAAAAAGAGAAATTGGATGCTGGTTTTGAGATTAATAAGTTGAGGTGTTTCGTTGTTGGGGTTCTGGTGATATTGGGTGTTCGCAGCGGTGTGAAGTGCTGCCGGCAGTAGCAGCGGCTATGGGGATAAGGTTAGGGTTAAGCGGCTGGGGTTTGCCTTTGGAAGAGAGAAAATATACGAGAGAGTTAATTTGGCTCTAATACCATGTAAAATAATGAGGAACCCACACCACCATTGAGGGTGCCCTCGTATATTTATAAATAAGAATAATTGGGTAATACAAGGCTGGGCCCCCTGGGTCTATATACAAGAATATACATAATTATATACTCTAACATGTATACACGTTATTTTGTTTCAACCATCATAATTCTATGAGAATTAAAATCCCGGTTATACATTTTTACTAGTTTATAACAATCATGTATCCATGATTTAACGTCTTTTCAAAGTTAAACAAGTCACTATCAATCAATCATTGCGAGCATGGATCATTGACCACGCACATATGTTTGATTTTAGTGTTAGCAATTACGCATGCAATATTCAATGGGGCATTACATTGCAATGTAAACATGCACATATTGCATTATATTCACACTTGCAAATTTTTATGAGCACCAAAGGAACAATTACTTACAAAGTGAATATGCGGTTCTCAATAATGAAAATCAAACTTTTGATTACCATTATTTTACCTTTAATTTTATGAATTTAAACTATAAACAAGTTTATATTATATGAAAACCCATTGTTCTTTTCTACTTATAGTTGTATACTCAAATTTTCATAATAATATGATATAATACGTAGACATGCATAAGATATGTCCTTATAGACATTATGTATCTTCATAAGATATCTTCCTTTTTGCATGTGTTTATGGTATACAAAATCGCATTTAATTTTAAAAGAACTTGAATTGGCATGTATAAAAAATTTACAAACAATAATTTCATAAAATAAAACAATGTTATCAAATAATGCATGCCTTTTCAACTTTTTCCACGTTACAAATTCATAATAATCATTCAACAAGAATGTGATTACAATTCATAATTTGACAAATTTAACCCATCAATTTAATTATTTATACAACCGCGTTATTGAAATTGTCAGTGAGATTTAACTGCCAATTTTATAATAAATATGAATACATAAATTATGTACATTTTATTATAAGTTTGGCATCAGCTCGGCTTCTGGTTTCAACACCATGCTAAATAAGGATTTTTCTTTTAGCATCGCCTCAACGTCTGGTTTCAACAACCACCCAAAACATAATTTTTCATATTACCAATTTAACAAGCATGTCTTAATTAATTGGTGGTTTATTTGCAGGCACTCAATTACTTCAGGTTGGGGGTCCTCGGAAACAGCCTCCTTTCCACTCGGAAGGGGTAAGGCTGCGTACATCACCCCTCCCAGACCCTGCTTTTTGCGGGAGCCGCGAGGCACTGGGACTGTTGTTGTTGTTGTTGTTGATCACCTTGTAAAATATAATTTAACAGTTTTTAACTGCCATAACAAACATATGCCACTTTAATGCAAAAGTCATTAATACATAATGTATTTTCTTTATTAAATGATGCATGACTTGACTTGTAGACTTGTGGTAACTATCCATGCACTTCTTTCCCTAGGCACGCTAGTTTGAATCTCATGCCCAACAACATTTCAGATTCTTTACATAAATTTATTTATGTAGTTATACAATTTTGGTTTTAATGACAAATTATAACAATTTTTTTTTTTCTTTTATTTCTTCTTCTTTTTTATTTTATTTTGTTAAACTATCATAATATTCATCATTTGATCCAAATTCATGTTGAATTGATCAAAACTTCATGATATAAAACCACATCGAAATAATGCCTAAGTTTCCAATCATGGGTTATCAACTTTGGTTTTAACACCACATGTAAAACTTGTTTTAATGCATAAACAAACAATGCATAAAACACCAATTTTCATACATCGTGAGAACTTTATGATTTTCACGTAAATTTGAATCAAAAAACATACCTTGGTCCATACTGATTTATATAAGGATCCAAGAAGATATCCCAATTCTCTCCTCACCACTTTCTCCAATCTCACAAAGTTCACTATCAAATCACACCAAGAGAAGAAGCCATTTTAATGAACAAAAATAAGTCTTAAGATTGTTGGAACAATTTGTAAAAAACACAAATTTGTTAGGGAAATAATAGAACAGGTAACTAAATCAGTCACGGCTTCAAAGCGTATAGCGAACCACTTTCCTTTAAACTTATATCGTGGATATTAAAATAGTCTCAGAGATACAATGAAACCCAAACCAGAGTGAGAGTAAGAGCGTAGAGATGAATAATGACCGAGACTTAAAGAATTAGAGAATGAAGTTTTAAAGTCATGTTTTTACATGTTTTTAATCTTAGGAAAGGAGGGGGATTTATAGCTTTCTATTTTCTTTTCATGAAGAGACACATCCCTTCATGCAGAGACATGTCTCTTTACTCGAAAGACGTCAAATCATCTTTTGTTTAATTTAAAAATACACCAATAGGTGACTAACAACATCATAATATGTGGATATAAAATCACATAATAAATTTATTTTCCATGCAATAATCATATTTATACTGCACTCAACTTGAATATCTTTTGAACCAAAAAAAAAAAAAAAAAAAAAAAAACCCTTAAATATCTTAATATCAGCAACATAATATTAGGGATCAACATAAAATATAAGTTAAGACATAAGTTTGCCTTTCGTTATACACTAATTTTAATTCCAGTCATTTTACACCATTTTTCGTTTTTCCTTGATCCACATCAATCCCTCTTTGAATCACTTTCACCAATTTCTCAAAGTTTGCCACCAAATCAGGAAAAGAAGAAGCCATTTTTATGAGCGAAATTAAGTCTTGAGATTGTTAGGAAAATTGTAAAAATAGGTGCTATAAATCAGTCCCTGATCTCAAGGCCTGTAGTGAACCACTTTCCTTAAGACTTATTTCGTAGATATCGAAATAGTCACGGGGATATAATAAAACCAAAAAACGAAGTGAAGTAAGAGTGTAGAAAGGAAGAATAATTGAGACAAGAAAAGAAGAGAATGATGTAATTTTTCAAGTGATTTGCAAATGCCTTTGGTGAGGCTTTATGTAGACTAGAATGTGTCTCTTCCCAGGAGACACATCTCTTCAAAAATACCCTTTGGCAAGGGACAAAAGCCTTCAAAAATAAATAAAATTTATATCCCAACAATCATAAGAAACGGCGCAAAACAACGGCTAAAACTACTTTGTGTATTAAAGCTGTGTGTCAACACATAGTTGTGTGTTAAAGCTATGTGTTGACATAGGGGCCCGATTTCTGGGTTCTGTAAGATTTTGTGTCGACACACAGATCTTGTGTGTTGACACAACCCTTCCCGAAAGGGCTTCTAGTATATATATGTTTTCCCTTTTTTTTTTAAAGAAAGGAAACAATTCTCATACAAGGCAGTATAAAACAAAATCCAATACCGAAATACATGGAGCCGCCCAATATCAAGTACTGGGGGTAAAATTAAAAAGCAAAAGAATAAACTTTGTGAGGGTTAATGGTAAAATATAAATAAATAAAAAGCAACATAAGTAAAATTTGGGCCTTGAGGCCCCCTCTCTACTACTATAACTGCCAGGTGATGCAGCACATGATAGAAAAATAAGGGCTACGGGAAGGTTCAATGGCCTTTCCTTTGAATTTTATTAAAAAAAAAATAACAAAATTACAACGAGGTGATAGTCTCGAATTTTTGCAGGTTGAGAAACGAGTACAAGCAAAACAATTTGAGAATTTAACTTGGATAACTAAACTAATCCGAACCTAGACTTCTCCCTTTTATAGGGGAAGAGTAAAGAGATTTGAATTCAAATCTTCATTAATTTAGGGAATAAAATAAAATTAGAAAAATATAACAATCAAACTAGAAAAATAAGGAAAAATAACAGATTTGTTAAGAAGATCACAAGGATCGCGGTTGAAATCTCGCGGATTCTGGCACTGGAGCTGCTTCTTGGCGTCACGCCAAGTTCCCTCTTGCCAACCTATTTGCCAAGCTGTCGACTCGCCGTCTCGTCTTCGCCTGGTTTTGGTTCGTCTAGGCTGGCTGCATCATCTTCCCCTGGTGGGAGAGAATTCCACCTCAAATTTGTTTGGGGATTAGCACTGTCATTTTCGCCAAAGTGAGGACTGAGGTGCTTGACATTGAAAACATCTGAGGTGTGTATGCGAGGTGGAAGTTGAAGACGATAAGCATTGTCGTTGATCTTCTCCAAAATCGTCAACGGGCCAATCTTGCGAGCCGAGAGCTTGTTATACTCCCAAGCCGAGAAACGTTCTCCAGTTAAGATTGCCCAAAACTGTTCGCCATTTTGGAATTGAACACTTCTTCGCTTACAGTCACGGGATGCTTTGTACTTCGCGTTGGTTTTCAGTAATCGAGCTTGTGTTTGTGCGTGAATGTCTTTGAGGGACGAGGTGAAGTCTTCAGCCTTACCATGGGGACGTGTCAAGTCTGGTACTGACGCCAGACCAATAGGGGCACGAGGTACGAAACCATAGACAACTTGAAATGGCGCGAACCCTGCGCTTCTATTGACCGAGCTATTGTAGGCGAATTTAGCCTGATGGACCTTCGTTGCCCAGCCCTTAGCGTTTTCTGCCACCAAACAACGGAGGAGGTTACCCAAAGACCGGTTGATGACTTCTGTTTGCGTATCCGTTTTGAGGGCGGTGGACGGTGCTGAAAGCGATTGATGTATTAGCCATCTTCCATAAGGTCCTCCAGAAGTGGTTGACAAAACGGACATCTCTATCAGACACTATACTCATTGGCAACTCGTGTAACCTGTATACCTCCTTGAAGTAAAGACCTGCAACGTGAACGGTGTCTATGGCCTTCTTATATCCAATGAAATGCGCCATCTTCGAAAATCGATCAACTACAACAAAAACGGAATCAACCCTGCCAATCGTTCTCAATAATCCCAACACGAAATCCATGCTGACATTCGCCCAAGGCTGACTAGGTACCGGTAATGGCAAGTAAAGCCTAGCATTTGTCATCCCACCTTTCGAAATTTGACAAGTACGACAACGTTTGACCAACCTCTCAACCTCCTTGCGGATCTTTGGCTAGTAGTAGTTGGCGATAACAAGCTTGAGTGTCTTGTCTCGGCCATGTCCGAAGTTATGCTTTCCTTCAATGATCTTCAGTCACCAACTTGAGTTCGGGACACACAGGTGGTTCCCCTTGAACAAAAACCTGCCATGGATTGAGTAATCGGGAATGTAGCCGGATTGAACATCGCGCCAAATACTGCCAAAGGTTGAGTCATCTCGGTATAAGTCTTTTACTTGATCAAACCCGGTAATCTCTATTCTACTCTGCGCCAAGATCAATGTTCGTCTACTCAAAGTGTCTGCTACTTTGTTCATCGCACCTGGCTTGTGTTTGATGGTGAAGTGAAATTGTTGGATGTAATCGCCCACTTGGCGTGCCGATTGGAGACCTTGTCTTGGCTGTTGATAAATTTGAGGGCCACGTTGTCCGAGTACAAGATGAACTCACAGTTTGCTAAGTAAGAACACCAATGTCGCAATGCCCTCCCCAAAGCGTAGAACTCCAAGTCATACGTGGAGTAGTTCAACCTGCTGCCGTCCAACTTTTCGCTGAAGTAAGCAACAGGCCTTACTTCTTAGCTCTGCACGGTGCCAAGACCAATCTTCAAAGCATCGGTGTGGAGTTCAAAAGTTTTCTGAAAATCCCGGAGTGCTAACACTGGTGCCGTTGATAACTTCTCTTTGATTTTGGCAAAGGCGGAATCAGCTTCAGGTGTCCATAAGAAAGAACCCCTCTTCAGGCAGTCAGTGATTGGCGCAACAATTGAGCTGAAGCCGGGAGTGAAGCGCCTGTAGAATGACGCCAAGCCATGGAAACTTCGCGCTTCGCCAATAGTCTTCGGTTGTGGCCAGTCACGGATGACTTCAATTTTTCCTTCATCTGCAGAAATCCCATCTTTGGGCACAATGAATCCAAGGAACGTAACTCGGTCTCTCATGAATTCACACTTTTTGGGCGTGACGAATAAGCTCTGAACTCTTAAAGTCTGAAGTACCTCTCTGAGGTGGCGGAGTTGATCTTCTTGGTCCTGGCTGAAGATGAGGATGTCATCAAAGTACACAACAACAAATTTACTAATGAAAGGGCGAAGGACGTGGTTCATAAACCTCATAAACGTGCTAGGAGCATTGGACAACCCAAACGGCATGACCATCCACTCGTAGAGTCCCTCTCTCGTCTTAAAAGCTGTTTTCCACTCATCCTCGGGCATGATGCGGATCTATACCCGCTCTTAAGATCTAACTTAGTGAACACCTTGGCACACTGAAGTTGATCTAATGGATCATCAAGTCTCGGAATTGGAAATTTGTAACGTACCGTGATTTTATGTATGGCGCGGCTGTCCACACACATTCTCCACGACCCATTCTTCTTGGGCATGAGTAAAGCTGGTACTGCACATGGGCTTAAGCTCTCTCTGATGCAACCCTTGGCGAGAAGTTCTTCCACTTGGTGTCTCAATTCTTCATGCTCTGTTGGGCTCATCCGGTAGTGAGGTCTGTTTGGCAAGGAAGCGCCAGGCACCAGATCAATGCGGTGCTTGACATCTCGTAAAGGCGGTAATGTGGCAGGGAGTTCTTTGGGAAACACATCAACATATTCTTCCAGTAGGGCCTTACTCTCTTGCGGTAAGTCTCGTGAAGTGATGATGTTCTCCTTTCCGATCAGAACATACACTACCTTGGTCTCTCCAACTTCCTTAGCAAACAAGGCGCGTCCTTGAACATTCAGATGCTTGGCTTCAGGTGCTTTTGCTCTTTCTTCCTTTGGATGCTATACCATCTTAACCCCCTCGAAGAGGAAGCTATAAGTATTCTTTCGTCCATCGTGGAGAGCTCCTCGATCATATTGCCAGGGATGCCCCAGTACAAGATGACATGCGTCCATAGTCACAACATCGCACCATACTCCTTTCCTGTATTTTGGCCCAATGGAAAAGTTTATGAAACAACGTTTGGAAACCGTCCCGGCTGCTTCTGAGATTACGTTTTCATAGCTTCCTGAGTCAATGATCATTCGGCATACCTTGCCACCAATAGTGCAGGTTGTTAGAAAAATGTTGTTCCGTAACCAGCTATCTCCGTGTTCTTCCTTTGGCGCAAAGCATACATGCCTAGCAACAAGCAACTGTCCCACATCACCTGCGACATCGTGTAGTTCTAGTTCCGCCAACTCTTTAAAGCTATTTTCATCAATGGTCTCATCTTCTTCAGCTCTTGGCTCTTCAATGAGAAGGGCCTTCCTCGGTCTGTCTCCCTTGTGGCAATCCAAGGCTCGGTGTCCTACCTTTCCAGAATTAAAGCAACGAGCTCTAGAAGAACCCGCCAATTCTTGGTTGACTTGTCTGACAGGGTTGGCAGGTGGTGTCCTCAGCTGAGCATTCGGGTTTGGCGTGGCCTGGGCCTGCTGTCTTCCCCTAGTTGGTGTGTTCAAGGTGCCGCCAGCAGGATGGCATCTCTGTTGCCTCTCCACTTGTATTGCTCTCTGAGCGGCCTCTGACACAGTGAAGATGTCAAACATATTAAGGACGTCTTGTATACTTTCCCTCAATCCGCCAATGTATCTATTTGCCAACCGTTCCCCTGACTCCGCCTAGTCATTCCTGGCGACTAGGGCGTGGAACTCAGATGTGTACGCCTCCACGGTTTTTGCACCTTGGCGAAGGCTCTGTAGACGTTGGTACATCATACGGGCATGATTGTGAGGCAAGAATACGCCTCGCAAGTGCTTTATCTTATCCCAATATTCGATCTTAGATTTGCCTTGTCTGAGTTGATCTACTTTTGTTGGTGCCACCAGGTGGCTGCCCTTCTGCGAAGGCGCGTAGCAACCGGTTGCGCCTGCTTTAGTTCCCGAATCTCCCGAAACTCCAAGACTTCCTCAACGGCAACGAGGCAATCGAGGAACTCTTTGGACGTCCTCCACCATTAAATTCCGGAATCTCAATCCGAAGTCCGGATTCCCGCCTCCTATCTTCGTGGTAGTTGGGTCACCTCCATTGCGCAATTGGCGCCTCAACCTTGGCTCCGGAAAATCTTCGTCATGAAATTGGTTAAGGAAAGGATCATCCATGTCTCCACTAATAACGCCTGGTGAAGGTTGGCGTTGGGGCCTAACTCCGTCTAGGAGGTTGGGGTTGGCCTCGAGTTGGATCAAGCATCGCTCGAGCCGTCGGAATTTGTCCTCCAGTTCCTCAAATCTCCTCTCATAGTGCTGATGTCGGTCACGGTCAGTCACTTCTTAGACGGTGGCATTCCGTTGACGTCTTGGGGCCATCGTTTCAGGAAGCGTTTCTGCGCTCTGATACCAACTCATGCAGCGTGTGATAGGAAATAAGGGCTACGGGAAGGTTCAACAGACTTCCCTTTGAATTTTATTTAGAAAATAACAAAATTACAAAGAGGTGATAGTTTCGAATCTCACAGGTTGAGAAACGAGCGAACACAAAACAATTTGAGAATTTAACTTGGATAACTAAACTAATCCTAAACTAGATGTCTCCCTTTTATAGGGGAGGAATAAAGAGATTTGTATTCAAGATTTGAATTTAAATCTTCACTAATTTAGGGAATAAAATCAAATCAGAAAAATATAACAATCAAATCAGAAAAATAAGGAAAAATTACGGATTTGTTAAGAAGATCACAAGGATCCCGGCTGAAATCTCGCGGATTCTGGCACTGGAGCTGCTTTTTGGCGTCACGCCAAGTTCTCTCTCGCCAACCTACTTGTCAAGCCATCTACTCGCTCTGTCTCGTGTTCGCCTGATTCTGGTTCGTCTAGGCTGGCTGCATCACCAGGCCTTTCTAATCCTTTATTGTGGAGGTCTAATTTCATGATTTTTGCCTAATCTCGGTATTTGGAAAAGACAGTTAAATATTGCGTCGGTTTCTTTTTCTTTAAACGGACGGCTAGAAGGAGCTCAGCATCAGGAAAATACGCTTCCAATCAAAGGACTCAAATGTTTGGGGAGATGACAACAGCACCCGCATCCACTGCAACAACGATGAAAGCCAGGCTTTTCAAGCCATGACCACAAGATAATCTTCCCAGAATTATCTTACAGTACTTGTCAACACACACACCATTCCGTGTATGGACACATACCATACCCTGAGTCAAAACTAATTTGAAACACTTTATTTTGAAAATACATCAACAAGGATTGCACATAGAAGTATAAACAAGAGATCAACATATATGATGAGTGAGCTACTCACTTCATCTTATTTGGGCTTATATATGGACCTTACATATCAAATCCCAAGGCTAAATTCCTGCCAATGGAACGTCGCTATGCACAATATTTGACGCATCTTCTGACAAGTTCACTTGATATCTGACAAGCAGATTTTTTATAAAAACTTTTATACTTATATGAATTTATGGCCTAACTTGTGCCCTATGTTTCCTTATATAAGTCGAATAGGGTTAGTTTTTGTCCCTATATAAATTAATGACTATCTTGTATTAGAAATTAAATAGATCAATAAAGTTAACGTTTCACATTTCAACAGATCAAGAAAGAAATCAAGGACAGCAGAATCAGAGTTACCTCCAAGGTTACTACTCATTTTTCCTACATATTACATCACTGTACCGCCTAATCAAAGGAACTCTATAAGTTTACTTGTTTGCATGTATTTAGACAATTCAAATTATGTAGGTTGTTCAGCTGATAAATGACTTGCAAGCTGATGTTAGGCCCTCTGTCCTGGTTAGCGCAACTGCTGTTGGCTATTATGGTTAGTTCAAAACAGTAATTTCCTGCTCTCGTATCTTATTTTGTCAGTACTCAACGTTCTGTTAATATTCATTTAGTACCAAGTATGAATAGTCACATTCTTCGTCTTGGTTCTCAATTTTCATGTACAATGTTTGTTACTGCCCTTCTTTGCTTGATCGTATGCAAGTAATCAACTTACACCTGATCGAGCTGTATATTACATAACTCTCTTTCAGGAATTGTATGAATGAACTTTGAAATATTCAGTTCGTTGCCCTTTCACTCACTTGTCTATCCATGTGGATTTGCTTTGATGGATTAATTAAGATACTTAAACCTAGCACCTCAAAAAGAATGGGTCTGAAGTGTGAATCTTGACATCAGTTGCAAACAATGTCTCGGGCCATAGTTAGTAAATTTGCGTATTATGCTCGAATAATATGCGTATACGCATTAATGGCGTATAATACTCACGTTTGCATATTTTTTTCCAAAATACAGAAAAATTCGCGTTTTTTTAATATTGAACGTATTATACGTATTTTATGTAAATACTCACATTTTTCTTCCAAAAATTCGTTGACACTTAAAAATGATATTGAAATTTTGAAATAAAAAATCAGGTCGAATGTATTATAGTATTTATGAAAAATTCACTTATCTTGCTTTATTGTTTCAAAATATACAATAGAATACCTTAAGGTCCCAAAATTTTATCACTTAGGTAGTTTATATTAAAATTCACTAACCTTTTATCACAATTCGTTAAACTTTTGTCAAAAACATTGACATGATTTATATATATTACTATATGCATATACTACATTTGTATTTTCTTTATAAAATAGGTCAGATTTATGCAAAAATTCATTAAATTACGACATGGAATGCCTACATGATAAAATATTGAAATATTTTCATTATATATATTCAAATGTCAAGATAACTATATAATATATAGTCCACTCTTAGGATACATAAGTGATAATTTCCCATTGTTTTAGCTTGTACATACTCTAATTTTGCAAAAATTGATCCGAATTTTTGAGTCGTATATTTGAAAATGTAACCTTTTTAAACATGAATACATCTGTGTACGTTTTCTATGAGTCAATGCATTTTTCACCGGATTTTTGACCGAACATTTAGTGTGAAAAGTCAAATAATATACGTACGTATTAAACTCCGTTTTATTCCTGTACTATATTTAACTAACTATGCTTGGGGCTACCCATTGGTATGTGGCCCAAACTTACCTTGCTACACATAGAAACTTATGAGTGGGCCGTACGTGTAACTCGAGGACTAATTGAGGTGCACATAAGCTGACCCAAACACCTTGTTGACCAAAGAAATGAATTCATTATTCATTCCTGAACAACAATCTGTTTTGAATAACTAGTATCCTTGGAGGTATAGCTTCTTTTTATAGCATTGGCATTAGTATGCTAGAATGCTTAAATATCCAGGCTCAATTCTACTATGATTTTGGGTAAAAATAGAGTGAAATTTTGTGATTCTGCCTCTTATTCCTATGGGAAATGAGGCTTTCTAAGTAAAATGCTATTATATCTCGGATCATATTTTTGTGGCATTGCATAAAATAGAGAAAAGGAACTTCGAAGCAATGATTCTTATGCAAAATTTGACCTTTCAAAGGATATTTTTGTACTATATGGAATAAATAGATGGATTTAAGGTTTATTGTCTGTCTTTAAAATCGGGGAAGCTGTCAATACGACTATGGCTAGTGTTGTGACCTTATTCATGGAGCATCTGCTGACTAAACGGCAATAAGATTCCCAATAATAAATGTTCTGTGTCATTGTCATTCCATGTGTAAGCATAGAATCAAGTTGCAATTCATGGTTGACAGAAGCGGAAATAGGTGCCGCACATGTTAATTAATGGGTCACATCGATTGCATGAGTTGTTAAAAGGGGTGTCATGCTTTTAAGCATTATACTTGCAAAATTTGAATGGATAATGAACTTTTATACCCCCCGCCAGCTTTTAACATGATATATATGTATTATAGAGGGAATCACTGTTGATTTGGAGACTATTGGGCTTCTTCAACAACTTTAAAGTCTGGAATATTTTAGAGGAGGCTCTTCACATGGCTGGTTTGGTGACCCTTCATCTGGGCGTATTTACTGCAGCCCTTCATATGGCTGGCGGTAATGGGGAGACCTTTGAGCTTCCATGGCTGTTCTGTTTTTGAGGCTTATAAATAGGGACTGATTCCTTGTTGTAAAGGCAGAGCAAAAGTGAGGAAACACAAAGCAATAGAGAAGAGTAATACCTCTGATTTCTCATAGTGAAATTCATTGCTCCCCCTCCATGGACGTAGGCTTCGGCTGAACCACGTAAATCGTTGTGTCTTTCTTCTTCCCCTACCCTGTTTTCGTTATTTCAGAACCCAATCTAGGGTTTCGGTGTGTGTGGGTAACTTAACAACTGGTATCAGAGCCAGGTTAGACCCAAATCGGGTCTGACATAGGTGAAGGAGGAAGAAAGAGGACGGACGAACCTCAGTGCTTTTCCGGCGGTGGTCGGAGGTGTACGGATCTGGTGGTATCCAGCCCAGATCTGGTGGTTCGTGGTGCTCGGTGGTTGTAGCGGCGGCAAAGGTGATCAGATCTGGTGTTTTTTCCTGCTTCGGTGACGAAGAGCCGGCGGTGGTGGTCTTGTAATCGACCAAACTTGCATCTGCGGTGGGTGTCCTATCTGAAATCGACAAAGTCATCAAAATCCGGTGGTGATTTCAGGCGACGGTGGCGGTTGTCGGTGGTGAGAAGTTTTTTGGAAGAGAGAGGGAGCTTGGGAGAAGGTGAAGGTTCTGGAAAAGTGAGGAAGTGAAAGTGTTGTGAGGAGAGAGAAAACCCTAAGCTCATTTTTTTTAAAAAAAATGTTTTTTTTGGGCCCACGTTTGAAAAAAAAAAATCATCCGAAATTAGAAACTTCTTTACCAGCCCAATTTAATTTCGACCATACTCTTCTTTTGAAGAAAATAGTTTTCAGCCAAACAGTAAATTTTTTCAATGGCATCCGAGGACATAAAAATTTTGGGTATTGAAAAATTTGACGGTACTGATTTCGGGTACTGGCGCATGCAAATTGAAGATTATTTGTATGGAAAACAATTGCATTTACCTTTGTTGGGTGAGAAGCCGGAAGATATGAAAGATGAGGAATGGGAATTGTTGGACCGACAGGTCCTGGGTGTCATTCGCCTTACCTTGTCCAGGTTCGTGGGTCACAATGTCGTTAAGGAGAAGACAACGGCGGCCTTGATGTCAGCTCTCTCGGGAATGTTTGAAAAGCCATCAGCGAACAACAAGGTACATTTGATTAAAAAGTTGTTCAACCTGAAGATGTCGGAAGGTACTCATGTTACTCAACACTTGAATGCATTTAATACCATAGCGAATCAGTTTTCGTCGGTGGATATTACATTTGATGATGAAATATGGGCGTTAGTGCTATTAGCGTCATTACCTAATAGCTGGGAGGCCATGAGAATGGCTGTTAGCAATTCCGCGGGCAAAGAAAAGTTAAAATATGACAGCATACGTGATTTAATCCTGTCTGAAGAAGTGCACCGGCATGATTCCGGTGAGTCAAATACTTCGAGTTCGGCCTTAAATGTTGAAACCCGTGGTCGAAATTTTGAAAAAATTTCACGTAGAGGTAGGTCTAAGTCTAGACCTAGGGGGAGAAGTAAAAGTTGAATGGGTTGTAAAAATACTTGCTGGAATTGTGGGAAATCGGGTCATTTTAAACGAGATTGGAAAGCTGCTAAGAAGTCTGACTCAGACTCAGCTAATACTGTAACTGAGGAAGTACATGATGCTTTGCTTCTTGGTGTACATTCTCCAATCGATGATTGGGTATTAGACTCCGGTGCGTCTTTTCACACTACCTCGTGTCAGGAGGTGATCAGAAACTGTGGTCGGGAATTTCGGTAAAGTGTACTTAGCTGATGGTCAACCGCTAGATATTGTGGGAAAAGGTGACGTTTGTATAATGTTACCGAATGGGTCAACTTGGACCTTACTTGAGGTTAGACATGTTCCCATACTAAAAAAGAACTTGATTTCTGTGGGACAGCTAGATGATAGTGGTCATTCTATCACTTTCTCGAATGGAAAGTGGAAGGTTTCGAAGGGGGCGCTGGTGCTAGCCGTGGTGTGAAATCGGGCACGTTGTATTTAACTTCGAAACCGGCTGACATTATTTTTGTTGCAGAAACTGAGAATACTTCTGAACTGTGGCACTGCAGGATGGGACATATAAGTCAGAAGGGCATGAAGATCATTGCTGCAAAAGGGAAATTACCAGACATGACGTCAGTGGACCTTGGGACGTGTGAAAGCTGTATCTTCGGCAAGCAGAAGAAAGTCAGTTTTTCAAAGCAACGTCGAGCACCGAGATCATGGCGGTAGGAGTTAGTGCACACCGATGTCTGGGGACCTGCCTCAGTATCTTCCCTTGGTGGTTCCCAATTTTATGTGACCTTTATTAATGATTTCAGTAGGAAGATCTGGGTGTACTTCTTGAAGCACAATTCAAAGGTGTTTGAAGTATTCAAGAAGTGGAAGGTTATGGCAGAGATGGAATCAGACTCCAAGCTGAAAGGCTCGCGCTTCGATAATGGCGGTGAATACATTGATGGCGGCTTCATCAGATATTGTGCTGCAAACGGAATAAGAATGGAGAAGACTCCCCCGAGGACACCTCAACTTAATGGTGTTGCTGAACGCATGAACAGAACCATAAATGAACAGGCTCGGAGCATGAGGCTGCATGCTGGTCTGCCCCTGATGTTTTGGGCAGATGCTGTTAACACTGCTGTTTATCTGATCAATCGTGGTCCGTTTGTTCCCATAGGCTTTAGATTGCCGGAAGAAGTCCGGAGTGGCAAGGAGGTGAAATTGACTCATCTACGAGTCTTTGGCTGCACATCTTATGTCTTGCTTGATCCTGATGCCAGGAATAAGCTTGAAGCCAAGTCAAGGAAGTGTTTTCCATCGGGTATGGTGATGAGTCGTTCGGGTATCGATTTTGGGATGAACAGAATCGGAAGATCGTTAGAAGCCAAGGTGTTGTCTTCAATGAGAAAGTTTTGTACCGAGACTGAGCCAGCTTAGAGAAAGAGTATGAGAAATCTGTTCGGGATGAACCATAGTTTGTCAATTTGGAGCCACTTTCTGATGTCACTTCCCAGTCCAGTGGACCGATAAGCTCACCAGGTGCCGGTCATTCAGCAAGAAGTTCTAAGTGAAGCAGAGCCGAGTACACCTGCTCCATCCTTGCGCAGGTCTGCAAGAACTATCAGACCTCCAGATCAATATTCTCCATCTCTGAACTATATTCCGTTGACCGATGGAGGAGAACAACAGAGTTTTGAAGAAAGCCTCGAAGATGAACATGCTAGAAAGTGGGAGCTTGCTATGGAAGACGAAATGAAATCCTTGTACGACAATCAAACTTGGGAGTTGACAGAGTTACCAGCAGGGAAGAAGGCTTTGCACAACAAGGGGGTTTATCAGGTGAACGATGAACCTGACGGCAGTAAGAGATTCAAGGCCAGACTCGTCGTGAAGGGTTTTCAGCAAAAGAGGGGAATTGATTATTCTGAGATTTTTTCTCATGTGGTGAAGCTTACAACTATCAGACTTGTTCTGGGGCTGGTGGCTGCAGAAAATCTACATCTTGAGCAGTTAGATGTGAAAACTGCGTTCTTACACGATGACTTGGAAGAATACATCTACATGCATCAGCCAGAGGGATTCGTAGAGTCCGGGAAGAAGCATATGGTTTGTAAGCTGAAGAAAAGTTTGTACGGTCTGAAGCAGGCTCTGAGATAGTGGTATAAGAAGTTTGACAGTTTCATGAGTGGTGCGAGTTATATCAGATGTTAAGCAGACCATTGCTGCTATATCAAGCTCTTTGACTCCTCATATATCATTCTGTTGTTATACGTCGATGATATGCTGATTGTTGGGTCCGATATTGAGGAGATTGAGAATTTGAAGTGACAGCTATCGAGTCACTTTGCCATAAAGGATTTGGGTCCCACAAAGCAAATCCTTGGCATGCGCATTACCAGAGATAGAGCCGCTGGTGCCTTGAAGTTGTCACAAGCCGAGTATGTTGAACGAGTATTGAAGCGGTTCAACATGGATAAAGCCAAACCTGTGAGCACTCCTCTGGTGAATCATTCCCGTCTTAGTCGAGATCAGGCGCCTAAGTCAGAGGAAGAACGTGAGAAGATGAGTAAGGTTCCGTATGCCTCAGCTGTTGGGTCGCTCATGTATGCTATGGTCTGTACTCGACCAGATATTGCCCACGCAGTGGGAGTGGTGAGCCGATACATGAACAATCTTGGAAGACAACACTGGTAGGCAGTGAAATGGATCTTGAGGTACCTTCGGGGTACTACTGATGTCTGTCTTAACTTTACATCTGCTGGTCAGAGTTTGCAAGGTTACGTGGATGCTGATCTTGCTGGCGACATTGATAGTTGAAAGAGTACTACCGGTTACGTGTATACTTTGGGTGGTACTGCCATTTCGTGGGGTTCTAGTTTACAGAAAGTTGTTGCATCATCAACAACGGAAGCAGAGTACATTGCTGTGTCTGAAGCAGCAAAGGAGATGGTATGGTTGCAGAGTTTCTTGACAGAGTTGGGAAAGAAACTGGAGAAAGGCACTTTGTACAGTGATAATAAGAGTGCGATCTTTCTGGCCAAGAATGCTGCTTTTCATGCCAGAACTAAACACATCCAGATTCGATATCACTTCATTTGTCATTTGCTTGAAGAAGGGAAACTGTGTTTGGAGAAAATTAGTGGGAGTGAGAATCCGGCAGACATGCTGACGAAGGGCGTGACGCTTGATAAACTAAAGCTTCGTGCTACTTCAGTTGGACTTAACACCTGATGATGGTATTTGAGGGGGAGCATGGGGGCTACTATGAGCAAAGTTTATTGTGAGCCGCATCAGTCTCCAAGGGGGAGATTGTTGAGTTGGAGACTGCTAGGCTTCTTCAACAGCCTTAAAGTTTGGAATGTTCTAGAGGAGGCTCTTCGCATGGCTGGCTTGGTGACCCTTCATCTGGACGTATTTACTACAGCCCTTCATATGGCTGGCAGTAATGGGGAGACCTTTGAGCTCCCATGGCTGTTCTGTTTTTTGAGGCCTATAAATAGGAACTGATTCCTTGTTGTAAAGGCAAAGCAAAAGTGAGGAAACACAAAGCAATAGAGAAGAGTGAGAGGGAGAGTGAGAGAAAAACACTCTTGTAATACCTCTGATTTCTCATAGTGAAATTCGTTGCTCCCCCTCCGTGGACGTAGGCTTCGGCTGAACCACGTAAATCTTTGTGTTTCTCTTCTTCCCCTACCCTGTTTTCGTTATTTCAAAATCCAATCTAGGGTTTCGGTGTGTGTCTGACGAGAAGGCAAATCACGTAATGGTAGCTCAAATTCAACATTTATCATCATTTTGTTGCGTGACAACCTTTAGCAATGTGCGCAACTAAAGAAGTATACAGTATTTAGGCTACCATCACTAGCACAACAGCTAGAAACAGTGTTTTATTTTGGATATTTTCTTCCTAGAGAAATGCAAATTTGATTAAAATACATGGGGTTGTTTAGCATCATATTGTTAAAACATGTTTGACTTATATTGTTCAGGAACCAGTGAGGCACGAGTATTTGACGAGCAAAGTCCATCAGGATATGATTACTTGGCTGAGGTAATTATTGAAGATATCTATTATCGTGCCCTAAAAGTATTGGCATGCATTAACACGAATACTTGTTTCTTGTTCATTGACGTAGATGAGTGTGAAACATTTTCCAAGAAAGTAGCACTTAGATCAATTGCCACGGTTAAGAAAGGGAAGTTTGTTTGCCCGTGAATGTTCAAAATCATAGCATTCACTTTGTGCTGTTACTAAGTGTGTTTCCCTGTTGCTCAATAACATCTCTGGAAAACATTAATTGAGAAAATGATTCATGAAAAGAAAATCACTCTGCAGATTCATTTTTCATGTCTTGTTAGAGTATAGACCTATTCATGAGTTTTCACCTAATGGCTGAAACTTTTAGGATAGTTGATTCTTTAATATGGTATTAGAACCTTTTTGACCCAAAGAGCTGGAGTTCAAATCCTAATAGTCACCACTGTATGATTAATGTAATTGAACCACAAGAGTTGATGTGGAGCAGTACATTATCCATGTGTCAAATCCAATGAAAATATGTGCATAGAGGAATGTAAGATTACGGAACTATACTTTTAAGGTTTTGGGATTGTTTCTTTGACATGCATAGTGAGTGGTTAGCATAAACCTATTACTCACCAATGAAGGCTGATAAATATTCGGGCAGGTCTGCAGAGAGTGGGAAGCATCAGCGCTGAAAATACATAAAGATGTAAGAGTGGCACTTATTCGCATTGGCGTGGTTCTTGGAAAAGATGGAGGTGCTTTAGGTATTATATGTTTTTCGTATTTTATCAAGACTACATCCTGGGCCTGCTCCTGAACTCCAAACTTGAGAAGTACAGATCACTTAGTTAATGCCACGAAATGTTTATGGAAACCTTGGTATTGCGTTGCTGCTAGACCAAGGCCTCATTGAGTCCAAACCTTTTGTCATCAAACCTGCTTTTTGGAAAGTAAGTGGAATTGAGGATCTAAACTAAGGATCTTTGGTTCTAGGGCCTCGACTTTGGTGGTATTTACCACTAGCCAAGGCCTGGACCTTTTGTTGTTGAGGCTTTCTAGCATCGATATCCTTTTGCTTCGTACAAACCATTGATTGTTAGGATGGGGTTGGGTACAGACCATCGATATTGTGACTTAGGATGTTATGGGTCCAAATCTAGGGAACTTTCGGACTTTTCCCATACGGGACTCTGATGGAAGCTCTATTTAGCAGCCTACCCTTTTCTTCGTCATAATGAAATTGGGGGTTCCAAATTGGGGGTTCCAAAAGAGTCTTCCTTAGATTGTACTCATTTCATGAAGATTCTGCATAAGTATTTTACGTATGTTCCCTTTTGATGCTTAACAGCCAAAATGATTCCTCTATTCATGATGTTTGCTGGAGGGCCCTTGGGATCTGGAAAACAATGGTACTTGACTATCTATTTTCCTTTTTTTAATGGCGAGGATGTCAAAAGTCAAGCTGAGCACTAGCTTGTGAAGTTTAAGGCTTAGCTTTTCAATATTTCACTTGACTCACATTCAATTGAAATCTCACCAAGTCTAGAGACTTTGAGCTTGACCTAAATAGTCGAGCTTGCTTACACTGGCTCATGCAGACTTGATCTTGGCTTATGGTCAAATTCGGCTTATTCAAGCTCATTTAGATTTGTTTTCACTCATGAGCCAGCGTGAGCTTTAATATGTTTGGGCCTGATTCACTTAGCTAAACAAATGGAAATGAACTAAGTCTTTGAGCCAAATGACAACCTGGCTTGGGGGCTTGCTCCTCTCATTTACACATATTTAAGGCTGTGTTTGGAATGACACAAATTTCAATGAAAGAAAATATAATGGAAAAGAACTGAAAGGAAAAACATTTGAAAGGCATTTCATTTTCCTCACAAATTTGGAAGGAAAATGAAATTCTAGAAGTTAAACTAAACTTCCTCTCATTTTTCCTTCTCATTTTCTTTATCTCCAATTTTCCTCTCATTCCGAACACAAGGGCATTTTTCGACAATTTTTTTTCTTTCCGTGGAATTTTTTTGATTCCAAACACATCATCAGAGTACTCTTCTACACAGAGGCTCTTTTTTCACAGGGAGCTCTAATTAATTTTTCCTTTTTGCTTCGCATTCTTAGAAACTGAATATACAAATAGTTCTGATTTCCAGTATGTTTGTTGTCAAAACATTCATGGTCCATTATATATTCTCGACCATTTAATGAAATAATCATTCCTCATAATGAAAATGTAGGTTTTCTTGGATCCATTTGGATGATATTGTGGATCTGATTTATGAAGCACTATCAAATCCATCTTACAAAGGTTAGAATTCCAATTTGTTTTTTTTTTTTTTCATACTTTTTCTATGGCTATTATACAGATCCCTGACTCTTCATTTTACCTGAAAGTTGACCCTTAGACATGTAGATATGATGTGATATGATATTTTAAACCTCCAAATAAATATGATAACCCTTTATTAGCCGTATCTCACCTTCATCTATATCAGTAACCTGGTCATTAATCTTGCATACGTAGTTATTCTGTGTCAAAATGTTTAAAATCTGGAGTTCTACTTGAAAACCACCAATATTCAATGTAGTAATTGCATAA
This sequence comes from Simmondsia chinensis, assembly GCA_018398585.1. Classification (NCBI taxonomy): domain Eukaryota; kingdom Viridiplantae; phylum Streptophyta; class Magnoliopsida; order Caryophyllales; family Simmondsiaceae; genus Simmondsia; species Simmondsia chinensis. The sequence continues at coordinate 12,184,391 of JAGTTD010000017.1, read as the reverse complement.
CTTGTGACCACCATTTTATTTTCTTGGCTGAAGTTATAATTTTGATTTTCTCTTTGCTGTCTAAAGTTTAAATGTTGGTTAGAAAGTATTTGCAGTATGACTCTTATGACTTTTCCGCCTTTCTAATTTCTTTTTTAGGGACACTGGCAATTGTCAAGTTGCTTCATTTGTTCCTTGAAATCAAAATAACTATTACATTACAACTGTCCTGTGAGAATCATGACCTTATTCTTAAGTATGGAGACCAACGATGCCCCCCACATTCATAGCTGGCTTTTATTATGGTTGTATAAATGAGGTGATGCTTAAGCTCCCAGGTGTTATAGTTTTAGAGGCCTAATAAATAGGATCCTATGGTAGGGGAAAGCAAAGAAAGAACAATAGTGAGAGGCAGAGTGTGAGTAGAACATTGTTTTATACCTTAGTTTATATAGTGAAATCATTGTACTCCCCTTCTATGGACGTAGATTTCGGCCAGATCATGTAACATTTCACTTCTTGGACCGGTTTCCTTTCTTTGTACTTGCTATTCCAATTTAGGGTTTGGTGTTTGTGGGTGGTCCGAACACCTATACGACATGTCCTTAATCTCTTTTTGCAACTTTCCGTAACTACAGTTTGAAGCCAAGGGCTATACATTTAGTCACCTGCATTTTAGATTCACTGGGTATTTCAAATGGTGTACGTAAGACATACTTGCCACATTATATATAATTATTCAACAATCTTCAATCACCAAAATCAAATCTGGCTATTTTATTTCAGGGGTTATAAATGGAACAGCTCCCAACCCTGTTCGGCTGGCGGAGATGTGTGAACATCTTGGGAACGTCTTGGGTCGTCCTTCGTGGCTACCAGTACCCGAGTTTGCCCTCAAAGCGGTCCTTGGTGAAGGTGCTTCTGTGGTATGTCTTTCCCTCATCTCCTCTTAGAATAAGGAAGGAAAAACCCCGGATTCATTCCTTGGTGGAAGCAAAAGAAATGAGTGCAAAAGGAGGCACAAAGTAAGAAAACAACACATCAGGTCAAGGCTACCCATCTTCCATGGTGGATCTCTAACCCAAGAAAAAAGGGGAATGGATGTTTCATTCTGTTCTGATTTTGTTTGGCATCATCTTTGAGAGAAAGTTCAGGTGAAACCTAATGAGGATTAGATGAAAGAGATGCTTTTTGAGATGGTCTAAGTTTGGGAAGCAAAAGGTCTATAAATAACACCCCACTATTAAATGGGATTTAGCCGTGGAACAAAATGATACCAAGCTCAATCCAAAGACCCAATTCACACACAAGATAGGAAGACATTGAGGGAGAAGAGAATAGAGATAAGGGAGAAAGAGATACTTGTATTTGTAATTGGATTAAAAAACACAAAGAAATACAGTCCTTAAGCATAAATACTACTCAAAGAAACCCTAATTAGTTGGAAATTGAGCAACAAAAAGAAATTAATAAGTATTGCAAAATAATAAGAAAAGCTGCGAAAATAACTGCCTTCCAGTTACATGCTAGATGCGTGCATATTACCCACCAAGCCACGTGCCAGTCACATGCCCCTTCCCACAAACTGTTTTAACTGAATTTTGAATCTTCTTGCTGAATTTTGCTGATCTCATGCTTATTTGATAGTTTTACTTGTGTCAAATACTTTCTCCATAAAATTCACCCTTGTGCTCAAGGGTGAAAATTTGGAAATTTAATTTGAAGATCATACATAAACCTTCCATTTAAGTAACACCTTTGTTGCAGCTCGATTAATGCGATTGACTATTTTTCTGTCCAAAATCAGCTCGGGTTCCTTCTTAGGTGCTGCATCTAAGTCATCAGGTATGTCAATCCGTTGAGTAGGGAGAGGTCCAAAGTGAGGTTTCAATTGTGGCACATGAATTACATCATGGATGTGTGCTGAAGTCGGTAAGTCCAGCCTGTATAACACCTTCCCTACTGCAGCAAGAACTTGGAAGGGTCCAAAGTATTTTGGTGCGAGCTTCTGATTGTTTCTATGAGCCACTGTAAGTTGTCGGTGAGGGTGCAACTTCAAGTACATCAAATCTCCCACCTTAAAGCTTCTGTCAGATCGCTTCTTGTCAGCTAACTGTTTCATTCTATTTTGGGCTTTGTTCAAGTGGAATTTAACTACTTGAATCATTTCTTCTCTTCTCCTCAAGCTTTGGTCTACAACACCAATTGAAGTTTCTCCAGGAAAATAAGGGATATGTAGAGTTGGAGGTTGGCCATACATAACCTTGTAAAGGGTCTTGCCTGTTGAGGAGGCCAATTGGTATTGTGCCACCACTCAGCTAAGGGCAACCATTTAGACCAGGCAGTAGGATTTGTGTTGCACATGCATCGTAGATATGTCTTCAATCCTCTATTCACCACCTCTGTTTGTCCATCAGTCTGTGGGTGGTAAGCAGTAGAAAGGTGCAGATCTACTCCTTGTATAGTAAATAGAGCCTGCCAAAACTCACTTTGGAAGATAGCATCTCTATCACTCACTATTGTGCTAGGCATCCCATGAAGCTTATAGACATTGTCTAAATAAGCTTGAGCTACTCCCAGTGCTATATAAGGATGAGTGAGGGGTATGAAATGAGCTGCCTTGCTAAACCTGTCTACCACTACAAGGATGAGGTCCTTGCCAAATGATCTCGGTAAGCCCTCAATGAAATCCATGGAAATGTCGGTCCATATTGAATCTGGTATTGGTAGGGGGCTGCAGCAGCCCCGGGGATGTTACATTTTCATGCTTGCGGGCTTGGCATGTGGAATATTCCTTGATGAAACTTCAAACAGACTTGTGCATTCCCTTCCAATAAAGCATGGACTTAACTCTTTGAAGTGTTACATCTATACCTGAATGCCCCCCACGTGGTGAAGTATGCAACCATTGCAAGATCCTGGTCTTCACACTTTCATCCTGATCCACTACCAGCTTCCCTTTTCGTTTTAGCTGACCTTGATGCCAACTGTACTTAGTGTGCTTGAGAGGATCAACTTGCAATTGGTCGAGGAGTTTCTGAATTGAAGGATCAGTCTGCCACGAGAGTTGAATAGTAGCATATAGGTTGCTGTCAACAGTTGATAATGCCATACAAACCATCTGATGACTGGAGATCCTTGACAGAGCATCAGCCACTACGTTCTCCTTCCCCTTTTTGTAGTCAATGATGTAACTGAATCCCATCAATTTTGAGAGCCAAAGCTGTTGGAAGTGAGTATGAATCTTTTGTTCCAAGAGGTACTTAAGACTTCTCTGATCTGTCTTGGTTTCGAAGGTGTTATTAATGAGGTATTGTTGCCACTTATGAACTGCTGGCATCACTGCCAAGAGTTCTCTTTCGTATACCGAAAGGAGCTGCTGCTTTGGACTTAAAGCCTTGCTAAGGAAAGCCAAGGGATGTCCTGCCTGAAGAAGAACAGCCCCTATTTCATAGCTGCTTGCATCAGATTCTACAATGAATGGCTTAGCAAAGTCTGGGAGTGCCAAGATAGGAGCTGTGATTAGAGCCTCCTTCAGCTTATCAAAGGCTAGCTACGAGTCACTTGTCCATCCCCATCTATCCTTCTTCAATAATTTAGAAAGAGGTCTTGCAATCACACCATAATCTCTGATAAACCCCCTGTAATAACCAATGACGCCTAGAAATCCTCGCAGCTGCTTGAGATTCACGGGAGATGGCCATTGTCTGAATGCTTCAATCTTCTTTGGGTCGGTGGCTACTACCCCGTTGTAGATAATATGACCCAAGTACTCCACTTGAGTGGTTGCAAAGGAGCACTTGCTTTCCTTGACAAAAAATTGATGCATCTGGAACTTCTGGAAGACCAGCTAAAGGTGCTTGAGATGCTCTTCCATATCAGGGTTGTAGATCAGGATGTCATCGAAGAACACCAATACAAACTTCCTCATATAAGGAGCAAAAATGTTGTTCATGAGTGCTTGGAAGGTTGAAAGGGGGTTTGTTAACCCAAAGGGCCTGACCAAGAAGTCAAAATGTCCAAAGTGTGTCTTCAACGCTGTCTTTTGTACATCCTCAAAATGCATACGAATCTGGTAGTACCCAGAACGAAGATCAACCTTTGTGAAGTACTTTGCATGCCCCAGCTCATCAAACAACTCTTCTACAAGTGGTATTGGGAACTTGTCTTTGATTGTGGCTTGATTCAGATATCTATAGTCCACACACATTCTCCAACCTCCCATCTTTTTTCTTCACTAACACAACTGCAGAGCATAGGGGCTAGTGCTGTATCGAATGTACTCTTTCTCCATCAGCTCTTGCCCCACTTTCTCAATGATGTCCTTCTGTAAAGCTAGATAACGGTAAGGTCTTTTGCAAATAGGAGTAGTACCCTCCAAATATATCCTGTGGTCGAAGTTTAGCCTTGAAGGAGGAAGCTGGCTGGGTTCTTCAAAGATGAATGAATAACGTTCAATAAGGCTCTTGACAGCCCCAGGAACTGGATTTTGCTACTGATGGCCCAGTTCCACCCCCCATGATCATCAATTCAACCTCAGGACCTAGGTGTTTACTAGGGAGAACTCGAGTAAAGCAATTATGGGTGAAGAAGAAATAGTCTTAGAGAATGCCTTAGACCCCATAGCCTTGCATTGATTGGAACCCACTCCCTTTAGCTCATGTGTCTGCCCCGCCCCCAAAAACCCAACCCAACACAACCCAACCCAACCCAACAACGTACACCATTGTAAGCTGCTCGAAATTACACCTAATTTCACCCAAGGTGGAGAGCCTCTCTATTCCCAGAAAAATGTCACAACCCCCTAAGGGAATCATGAGGAAATCTAATTGGTAGGATTGTCCCTGTATCTTCCAACTGAGTTGCTTGCACTGGTGGGTGCAACTCAAACTGCTTCCATTGGCTACTACTACTACTGATATTGGGCTCACTTTAGACTGGTTGCGGCATACTTTTGAAGCCAGTGCACTATCTATGAAGTTATGGGTTGAGCTGGAATCAATCTAGATGTGTACTAGTCTTCTCTTAGTTGTCTTAATGACCCTTAGCTTTTGATAATGATGAGCTCCTGATAAGGCATGAAGGGACATGTGAGCTGTGGGTTCTACTGAAAACATCTTCAACTGCCTGTTGCACTTCTTCCTCTCCACCTTCGTCATTGTCATCTTCATCAATTTCTATCACAAATAGTTGAGGACTCTTCATCTTGCACTTATGCCCTGCCACAAACTTTTCATCACAGAAATAACACAGCCCCTTGGCACGCTTCTCCTGTAATTCAGTCCTAGACAATGCTCTTTGAGGTCGGTTAATTGCGGCAGGGGTTGGAAGATGCCCCTGGTTTCTGTTGTGAGCTAGATTGTGTCTTGGCAAGTTGGCAAAGGGGGAGATCTTTGGCCCGGGAAGCAAGGGAACCTTGGAGTACTTTAGTTGCTTGGCTAGTGCCTCAACCTTGGCCTGAACTAATTTAGCTAGGCAGATGGCATGCTGCATTGTAGCTGGGTGCCTAGATCGAACTTCCAACTCCAAATCCTCACGCAACCCAGTCAGAAAGCAACTAATCAATTGTGCTTCATTTAAATCAGCCTTTACCGCTATGCTATCAAATTTAGCCATATACTCCTTAATTGACCCTTCTTGCCTAATCTTCATCAGATCAGAGATTGGGTCTTCATAGGCATTGCCAAAACAAGTTTTCAAGGATTGCAAATATTCTTCCCACGGCAAAACAGTAGGATTGACCCTATTTTTCACAAATTTCAAGTGCCATTGTAATGCTAAACCTCTCATATGAACATCTGCTATCTTGACCTTATCTACCTCAGCAGTATTGTCAATCAAGAAAAATTGCTCACAAGTATTTACCCATTCATTCACATCCTCCCTATTGAACAAGGGAAAGTCTACTCTACTCAATCTAGCAGTGTAAGGATTGTTACCATTGTGAAGATGCTGAGGTCGATCCTGTGGTACCACATTGGTGGTAGCAACTTGCGAACTCCCTTTATTCCCAGCTAACACTCTATCGGGCTGCCTCCCTTGTTGCAATGAGTTACCGACGATGAGTTCTCTGAGATCCTGAATTGATGCTTGGAGCTCAATTGCTGTCCGATCTAACTTCGCATCCATGGCTTTGATCTGAGCAGAAAGAGTTTCTTCTACTCGTCGCCCCTCTGACATTGAACGAGTATTGTCAGCCATTCCAGTAGCAGTCAATCACCCACAGGCAGAGGAGGTAAGCTCTGATACCAACGATACCAAGCTCAATCCAAAGACCCAATTCACACACAAGATGGGAAGAAATTGAGGGAGAAGAGAGACTTGTATTTCTAATTGGATAAAAAACAAAGAAGTACAATCCTTGAGCTTAAATACTACTCAAAGAAACCCTAATTAATCATAAATTGAGCAACAAAAATAATAAGTATTGCAAAATAATAAGAAAAGCTGTGAAAATAACTGCCTTCCAGTCACGTGCTAGACGCATGCGTATTACCCCCAGGCCACCTGCAAGTCACGTGCCCTTTTCCGCTAAAAACTGTTTTAACTAAATTTTGAATCTTCTCTCTGAATTTCGCTGATTTCACACTTATTTGATAGTTTTACTTGTATCACAAAACAAATGGTTTTTGGTCGTGTCATGACTAGGGTTCACAAGCATCACATAAACGGTCACAATGATGGCTTTGGGTTTTGTTAGGAGACAAACTTCTTTTAGATCTTATGTTTAAAATTGAATGAAAGACCATGTAGTCATCAATTTTAATAAATAAATGATGTTAGTTGCAATACAGAGGTGAATGTGAAGGTAGGCTTGTTTAACCGGAAATCACGTAATAGCTATTTAAAAATCTGTTAGATGATCAACTACAGCTCATTTTATGGAGCTAGCAGTGTCAAGAGCTCGAGAGGGAGAACCCAAAAGGCATAGTTACTACCAAAAAAAAAAAAAAAAAAAAAAAAAAGGGAACTCTGTTCTAATTGAAGTTTAACGTAGATATATTCATTAGATAGTTAAAAGTGTTGAGGTTGTGGGTGCAGGTTTTGGAAGGGCAAAAGGTAATTCCAACAAGGGCAAAAGAGCTTGGCTTCTCATTTAAATACCCCTACGTCAAGGATGCCCTGAAATCGATTCTATCATAATTACTGCTACTATTGACTGTTGGCTGAGAAATCTCCACATTCTTTATTTGTTATGGGGGTGTTTGATTCGTCAATTTTTAAGCTTGTCTATTTTCATCTTATTTGTTTCAATAAAATTTATAGTTATGGGACTCCAGTTGAAATAGACAATGATGCTGTTTTTCTACCAATGATCTCCACTCTATTATTTGACAATGTATTAGGATGTTCATTTGTGAAAAAGGACTCCTAATATGTTGTGATTCCTTAGTTTTGATTGTAATTGATTCATATGTTGCTGTTTTAGCTTAAGTGTTGCGTTGGTGTTAAGTTCAAATGTTAGTTGGTTGGTCTTTTTGGCGCCAAAGTCGGTTAATGGTCAAATTAAGTCAAATGTGGCAACTTAGTTCATTTGTTGGCGGTATTAGCTGTTTGAGTCGGTTTAAGCTTTGGTATGGATTCAATGTATCAAGATCTATTATAAATAGATCTTAGTCATGTAATATCTTCATTCATTCAATAACATTCAGATTTCCTTTTGGTAATTCTCTCTATTTCTCATCTCGTTCTCTACTCCTCATCTCGAATTCACTTCTTTCCTCATCTTTTCTCTCTTCTCTTAGTTTAGTTCTTAATTTGGATTTGGAAGCTAACATTTGGTATCAGAGCCTTGATCAGGCGTATTTTGAATCTGATTTGTGTAATCATCTATGGCTGGAAGGCCAAATACTCGATCTGGAGGTATAAATGCAGCAGCGACTGCTAATGTTGATCCAAATGAGACATTTCCTTCGATTGTAACAGGTAATGTTGGTGCCAGACCGGAGTTTATCACTCAAACTCAGTTTAGGGCGCAAATGGATGAAATGTACAAGTTACAAATGGATATGATGATGAATAGAATTCAGCAAGTGCAGGATGAACACGATCTGAAGAGTTCAGATCAAATACAACGACAAACGCTGAGACTTGAGGATAAGATTGGTGGTTTACAAGAACAAATTAACCGGAAATTAGAGCAAGATCAAAAGTTTGCTGAGCAAGTGCAGCTGCAATCCTTGCGTTTTGAGGAAAAATTGATTGAATTGCAAAATCAGGTCAATAAACATGGTGAATCTTCCATAAATGGAGTTCTGCGACCTGCTAGTCAGTTAATTCCTCCACCAGAACTTAGTCAGCCACGAGTTCATATTGACAGTGTTGAAGGTTTGGACCAGAATCGAAGTGGATCTCCCTTGATTCAAGCTGAGGTTAGACCACCAGATCGCAATAGAACAGTTGATACTCAACTTCCAGAGGTTGCTGCTAATATAAGGACTCGAGATCAATCCATAGAGCGAGCACAAACTCGGTTATCTGGACAGAATGCAGGTCTGTATACCAGACCTCCAGAGGCTGTTTGCACAACAGAAACTCATCCGATGACTTTGAACATCCAGACAGGCCACCGGATCAGCGTTATCAGCGAAGAGTAGTAAGTAATGATGCTACTTCAGGTAATAGGGGCAATGCTTTCAGACAACCTTGAGTACAAATTGAACCTTTTGATGGTAAACAACCTCAATCTTGGTTGAGAAGGTGTGATCGATATTTTCACTTTTACAACATAAGTGAAGCAGAGAAAGTACAATTGGCAGCTGTCCATCTTCATGGAGACCATGAAGTATGGTTTTACAGTGTATTAAAAAGTAATCCAAGCCTTTGAGTTTGTGGAAGAACTATGTGAACGATATGGTGAAGAGGACATTGGTGATGTTGTTGACAACTTTAACAAGGTCTATCAAACGACCACAGTAAGTGAGTATATGACAAGGTTTGAGAACTTACGAGCTAGCATGATAGCCACTTATCCACAGGCTACGGAGGCATACTATGTCTCTAGTTTCATCAGTGGATTGAGACCAAGAATCAAGCATATGGTGAAGGCAATTGGACCAAGGACTTTGTCTAAAGCTTATGCCAAGGCCAAGTTGATTGACGCCACGATTGTTTCATCCAGTGACAAGAGTAAGCTCAGGGGAGGAAATTCCAGACCTTAATCCAGAGATTCTTTTGCGTCCAAGACAAACCGTGCTGTTGATAAAAGATCTACAAGGCTTTGTTATAAATGCAGGCAACCTTATCAACCTGGTCACAAGTGCAACTCTAGGTTCTTGATGTCTGCAAGAGGGGCTCATGTCGATTTTGACAGTGAAGAAATAGAGCCAGCTGAGGATAATTCTGAGCAAGAGTCACAGGAAGAAGTGTTGGATGACGAAATTGAGATTTCTATGAAGGCTTTGACAAGGAATGGGGCTCATAATACCATTCGAATTAAAGGAAAAGCTGGAAAGACTTCTATTACCATTCTTATTAACAGTGGAAGTACTCATAGCTTCGTTGATCCTAAATTGGTGAAGAAAGTGAGGCATGAAGTGCTTAAGACTCATCCTTTAGCTGTTACCGTGGCTGATGGAAATTCCATCCTCACTCAGAACAAGTGCCAAGCATTTCAATGGAGTATGCAAGAACACCAGTTCAGTTTTGATTTTAGAGTTCTTCCTTTGGGTGGTTGTGACATGGTGCTTGGTGTTGATTGGATGAGATGTTTTAATCCAGTGATGCTTGACTTTGAAAAACTCACTGTTTCCTTTGAAGTTCATGGAATTAAGGTCACATTGCAAGGCATGGCCGATCGTGCACAATTACAGTTAATCAAAGGCAAAAATTTACAAGGGGGTATTAGGAAGAGTGCCATTCAATGGATTGGACAATTGTTTGTTATTTCCCCTACTGAGTTGGGCTCTATTACCCAGCCTAAGGTTCGAGCCTTGATTGAAGAATTTGATGACATCTTTGAGCAGCCAATGACTTTACCTCCTCAAAGAAATGTTGATCACGCAATTCCTCTTAAGGCAAATTCCGATCCAGTCAAGATGAGGCCCTACCGTTATGCTTATGCTCAGAAGACAGAGATTGAGAAACAAGTGGAGGAATTGCTCAAAATGTGCTTCATCAGACCTAGTCATAGTCCTTTTGCCTCTCCCGTTATTCTTGTAAAGATGAAGGATGGAACGGCTAGGATGTGTATCGATTACAAGAAGCTCAATTCGTTGACAGTGAAAGATAAGTTTCCTATTCTTGTCATAGATGATTTACTTGATGAGTTATATGGAGCGCATTTCTTCACTAAACTTGATTTGAGACAGGGTTATCATCAAATCAGGGTCCTCGAGCCGGATATATATAAGACAGCTTTTCAAACTCATCGTGGCCACTTTGAGTTTGTGGTTATGCCATTCGGTCTAACCAATGCTCCGACCACTTTTCAAGCTACTATGAATGAAGTTTTCAAGCCTTACTTGAGGAGATCAGTGCTAGTCTTCTTTGATGACATTTTGATATACAGTTCTACTTTTGAGGATCATCTCAAGCATCTCAGAGAAGTGTTCACATTAATGCGCGATCATCAGTTCTTTGCCAAACTGACCAAGTGTTCCTTTGCTCAACTACAGTTAGAATATTTGGGCCATGTTATCTCACATAAAGAAGTCTCAACCGATCCTTCTAAAGTTCAAGCAATGCAAGAATGGCCCATTCCAGTATCACTAAAGCAATTGAGGGGTTTTTTGGGATTGACCGGCTATTACAGGAAATTCATTGCAGGTTATGGAGCTATTGCCAAGCCTTTGACTGCATTGCTAAAAAAAGATGCCTTTAAGTGGTCGGATCAAGCTCAGTCAGCCTTTATAGCTCTCAAGGCAGCCATGTGCACAACTCCAGTTCTAGTAATGCCTAATTTTGTTGAGGAGTTCATACTTGAGACAGATGCTAGTGGTTCAGGTGTTGGAGCAGTTCTGTTCCAACATGGAAGGCCTATTGCTTACTTGAGTCAAGCTCTTAGTCCAAAACACCAAGCAATGTCTACCTATGAAAAAGAATATTTGGCTATTCTTTTAGCTATTGAGAAATGGCGACATTACTTGGATGGACACAGGTTCATTATTAGGACAGACCATCAGTGTCTCAAGCACCTTCTGGAGCAGAAAATTGTGACAAGAATCCAAAAAAAGGGATTGTTGAAAATGTTGGGTCTTGATTATGCTATTGAGTATTGAAGAGGCAAGGAAAATGTGGCAGCTGATGCTCTCTCACGGAAGTTTGAAGATTGTGAGCAAGGTTCCTGTTATGCCGTGTCCATTATTTTACCTTCATGGATGGAAGAAGTTTGTAAGTCTTATGAAGATGATTCCTATGCTCAAGAGATTATAGTTGCTGGCAGTATACAGAATTCCAGTGCAGAACAATCAGTCAGCAAAGGCATCATCTGACTTAACAACAAGCTTTATATTGGTTCTTCAACAGATTTGAGGGATCAAATTATCAGTGCTTCACATGACTCAGCTTAGGGAGGTCACTCCGGAATTGAAGGAACATATCAAAGGATGACAGCTCACTTCACTTGGCCTGGTATGAAGAAGGCAGTATCAGACTATGTGAGAACATGCGAAGTTTGTCAACAAACTAAATTGGGAGAACATCGTTATCAAGGTCTTTTACAGCCACTCCCTATCCCTGAGGGTGCTTGGATTAACATAAGCATGGATTTTATTGAAGGATTGCCAAATTCAGATGGCAATGAGGTCATTTGGGTTGTTGTGGATCGTTTCACCAAATATAGTCACTTCATTTCCTTAAACCGACCTGTCATTGCTGTTACGTTGGCCAAAAGCTTCCTTGACAACATATACAAATTACATGGATTGCCTCAATCCATTATTTCTGATCGGGACAAGATCTTCACAAGCACTTTTTGGAGGGAATTGTTCAAATTGTTGGGGACGACATTGGCTCTTAGCTCATCTTATCACCCCCAAACAGATGGATAACCGAAAGAGTAAATCAATGTATTGAACAATATCTCCAGAGTATGGTTTTCTTGCATCCAAAAGCATGGAACTGATGGCTTTCTTTGGCTGAGTATTGGTGCAATACTCATATTCACGCATCAATTGGCACTTCCCCTTTCCAAGCTCTCTATGGATACTCTCCTCCCACTCCTTTCATGCTCCAGAAAGTGATTTCAGCAGCACTTGAGGCTATTGATTTGGTACAGCACAGGAAGCACATGATGCAAGTTCTCAAGGATAATCTCATCCAAGCACAAGCAAGGATGAAACTCTATGCTGACAAAAAGAGGGTAGACAAGAATTATGATGTTGGTGACATGGTCTACCTCAAATTACAGCCTTATAGACAGTCCTCCTTGGCTGTCAGAAGAAATGTCAAGCTAAGTGCTCGTTTCTTTGGTCCATATGAAGTATTGGAAAAGATTGGCAAAGTGGCGTACCGGCTTGATTTACCCCCTAACTCATACATTCACCCAGTGTTTCATGTGTCCTTACTCAAAAAGCAAGTGAAAAAAGGAGCTAAAAGTTCAAAGGAGCCACCTGAAGTTGGAGCCAACGGATCGTTGCTGCTGTAGCCAGTTGCTGTTAAGGCCAACTGGAAGATGATTGTTGCAGATCAAGCTGTTAATGAAATATTGGTACAATGGCAAAACTTGGACAAGAACTTTGCTACTTGGGAAGAACTCGCATTTTTGAAGAGTTAATTTCCAAACTTTTCTCCTCCTAATACTTCTTCCTTATTATTAGAAAGAATTGCAATTCCTGTCTGCTCTCGATGTTTGAGTTCCACTATTTTATACGGTTTCCACTAAAAAGCAATTGTAGCAATGACAAATGTGCTACACTAATCTGTTAAAAAAAAAAAAAGGCATCTACTTGGATTTAGAGTTAGCAGTCTAAACTGTTTAGGCTTAGAGTCCAGTTCCAAATAAGAGAGTGAGACAGGAGCAATGTGAGAGGTTAGCTGATGTTCAAAAGGATACGAGTTTGTCGTTGTTGGAAAATATGATGTATACAACGACAATACCATGTATAACGTGTAAAATACTGCGTAAAATACTGTTGTAAATTACCAAAAAATAACCAAGAATTACAGTATAAATATCCAAAAAATACTGCTGAAAATTGCAGAAAAATAGCCGAACAAGTCCAGTAAAATAATCGAAAAAGTACTGTAAATGAAACAGTGAAATTATAAAAAAATTAGCGTTAAATCTTGGTACAACGCAGTAAAAAATTCAAGTAAATTTGTATCGAAAAAATCGCAGCCGAATAAATAAACACGACAATCAAATAATACCGAAAGAGGGAGAGTAGATTAGAAAATACCGGAGATACCGTGCCGTGGGAAATACCACTGTCCTAAAAGACGATTTCGCCTCTGCTTTGGTGCAAACAGACGAGTAGGCGGCCGTCCTCCAGGATTTACATGATCCGACCCGTAACGTGCATTCATTAATTGTCGGTTAGGAACGCCTTGAACTTTGCCCAGAAATTGAAGAGAATAAAGATGAGATGGGAGCAAGAGCGAGGGAGAAGAGAATTGGTTGCTGTGTATTTTGATGTACCCTTGAAGGCATATTTATAGGATGCCAATACCAGTGTCGTTGTAAATGCAGTGAATCAAAATGGTAAATTAAATGCTGTAATTGTGTTTTAATGGCAATGAATAGGGGCGTTTGGAATTTGGCAACGGTAACTTGTTTATCGTAATTTTTCTGTAAAATAAATATACCCAGTCATAAAAAGCTCACTCACAGGGCGGCGCGCGCACGCGTGTGTAGTTCCCACCATTCCTTCACCAAAGGCTTAATTCAAGTGGGTTAAATAAAAGTACCCTTATAAACTCTTCTTATCCCCCTTAAATTGTTTATGTGGGATAGAGCCTACTTAGTGCATTTACATAGTTTGATGTATTTTTTCACAATATTTAAGATTAGCTTGTATCATTTTTTTAACAGTCGTTGCTAGGTTGGGTATAACGGTGTCGTATTATCAAAGAAAGTTCAAGTGAATGATTAAGGAGCAATTGAAAATTCAGTTTTGTTAAAAGAATTGGTTTGTAAATAAATTAACAAAACTAAACAATAAATTAAAGTTGTCAATGAATCAAAGTTAGGTTATACTATGAATTTAGGTTAGACTAAATGGAATACAATCATTATATTTTATCACAACATTGACTTTTAGGGTTTAGGCTACAGGCAGCTCTAAACCTAGATTAACATTAAACTAGGGCTTAGGAAAATGAAGTAAGCTCAGGGCATAACTCATTTTAACAGTCTAGGTGTAGCGTGAATTATTTCAATATCACTATTAAATTCTTTTATTACACCTAATTTCATGGTAATCTGGATTAATAATTAAGTTAGGGCTTAGAGTAATGGACTAGTCTAAGGGCATAACATATCTTATCACTCTCGATGTAATATAGATTATCTCAATAGCACTAATAAATTGTCACTCCTAATATAGTATAATTTGTATAAAGATTGTGCACAAGGTTAAGTATAACCTCAACACTTACGACTTATGAAGAACATGTTATACTACAGTTTAAGCTACAATCACAAGACAACATGCGAGTAAAATTAAAAATCAGAACATGGCTATAAGCACATAATAAGAAAACCAATATTAAAATATAGCTCTCCACAAGGATGCGGAAGTAGTAAAATAGAAGTCATTATCACAAAGTAAATATAAAATCGGGATCCAGACTGTTATCCATCATATACTCCTAAACTACGAGTGTACTCCTTCATGAGAGTTTTACAAATCACTAAATCAAAAAGAAAAAAAGAAAGAAAAAGTCACGGATTGATGAACTCTTTTGATTACTGTTGAGTTGACTCTTGCTTCGATTTCTCCATACTCCGACCACTTACACTTCGGCCCTTATGAGAATCGCGTCTCTCTTTGCGGCTTAAGGAGGGGGGAGAAGTGAATGGAGAGAAAAATATGAGAAAAATTAGGTCCTTCTCTCCTTATATTGATGCACTGTGCCCTAGTGCACGCTCGCAAAGAAGGCCGATCGATTGGCAAAACGGCTGATTGATCGGCCACTTATTTTGTTGCTGGCATAGTTAATTGAAAACGAGCTTAATATTTGATATGTAGGGAGTTACAGGGCCAATGTTATATCAAAACGAAGCTCTCGAAGATATCTACATGATCCCAGTGATATTGTAAGTGAGAATGGATATTATTGGGTCATGAATGCTCTTCTTTTAACTTGATTGATTGCCAAAATGCTTGGCCGATCAATCCATGCACCTAAGGGAAGACTTTTCTTGACCGAATCTTGACCCGATAGGTCTGTTTTCCACATGTGGTCCAGTTTCTCAACATAGTCTTTGAATTTGTCCATTTTAGCTCGTTCTTGACTTCTTTTGAAGATGTTATTGCTTCAACACATATCAAGCCTAAATATACAAAGAGTATGCAATAGCACACATGTAGTAGCCGTAAATATCATAGGAATGGGGTATAAAAGACATAAAATATAAGACACATTAGTAACTCGTTTGATTTAGGAGGGGGAGGGGGGGATGACGTTAGGGGGTTAGGGGTAAGGGGGATGATGTGATACAATCAAATTATGATTATATCTTAATTTGAACTAGGTTAGGGGAAGAATATAGGAGAAGGAAATTAAAGAGGGAGAATTTGAGAAGAGAGAAGATTTGAGAGAGAATTTGAATTGTCACAATGGTTGGAATCTTCACATAATCATTCCATGTTTATGAAAGATAAAGCATGGAACTTTGTGTATTGAAGAAGCATGAAGGTTACACCATGAGAGAGAGAGAGAGAGAGAGAATGGTGGAAAGATACATAATGGTTCCAGGGCTTGGTATGAGCCTTTATATACTAAGGCATAGAATGATAATAACCCTAAGAAATGAGAGAATACAAATAAAACTAAATAAAATAAATGAAAAGCAAATTATAGTAAATACAATATTCTTAACACCCCACCCCCAAGTTGGAGTGTATGTACTTCGATAGAGCGGTCTTGAGGATGGCAATGGATTAGTGAGCATGTCAGCCAACTATAACTCATACTTGATATGCAAAACAATAATTATGTCGGCTTCCACCGCTTCATGATCAAAGGAACAATCAATAGCAAAATGCTTCTCATAAAGACCCGAGTTGTTTGCTAAAAAGGTAGATTGTTTGTTGTCACAAAATATTAAAGCCGATTTATCTTGCTCGATCTGTAAATCTCTAAGTAGATATAAAAGCCAAAGTATTTCGCAAGTTGTAGCTACAATACTTCTATATTTAGCTTTGGTGGCTACAATACTTCTATATTCAGCTTCAGTGGTTGATATGGAAACCACACTTTGTTTCTTTGATTTCCAAGATATCACGGAATCACCCAAGAAAATTGCATACCTCAAGATTTAATGCCTAGAATCAATACAATTTCCCCAATCGGTGTCTGCATACACTTTAGTTTTCTCTCTCTCTCTCTCTCTCTCTCTCGCTGACAGCCCTGCAACCCCCCAACGTTCGCTGACACCCTCCCTCTCTCGCTGACACCACCCCCCGTCGGCGACCTCGCAGACCCATCCTACCGGGACTCCTCCACTACCAGCGACGTCACCTAGACGGCGAAGACCCAATGCCAGTCACGCGTCGTACCACACCACACCCATCCACACACCACTTGCCATCGAACCCCACCACCACCACCATCTACACCGCCTCCGACATCGAACCCCACCACCATCTTGCCTCACCCAAACACCCACCACCTCGGACCACCGACCTCGTACCCCACCACCACCTCGCCTCACCCACCCCAACCCAGACCTTGCCTCACCCAAACACCCACCACCTCGCCTCACCGACCTCGTACCTCACCCCACCACCACCTCACCTCACCCACCCCAACCCATCACCACCCCCCCCCCCTCCCCGACTAGACACCCGCACCGACCACCACCGCTACCCACACCACACCCCACCCCAACCCAGCTCACCAAACCCACGACGTCCCATCACCACCATCACACCACACCTCACCTGCCTCACCATCGCCACCAGCCCCTCATCACCACCATCACCACCGCCAACACTCCAAAGCCAGCAGCCCGCAGCTGACAATCAAGAGCGGGCCCAGGTAAGTATTAGCCGGGTCAAAGTACCAACAACGCACCAGCCCCAGGTTTGATCTACCCTTTATTGCTGCAGGGTAGTTTTCTAATTTACCATTGTTGAGTATTTTCACTTGGTTTACTTGGTTCTTTCTCATTTCATTATTTTGGATTGTGTGATCTTACTGACTGTGGTGGTAATCTCGTGTGTATATGCTATATTAAGCTTCATGTCTATGTTGATCACTTACCCGCGTTAGTCACAGCTAGTTGATGAGCGCGACCAGTTATGGAACTCAGACATTGAGGCCATCTTCAAAGGGGTTGGGGAGGGGGAGGGCCAGGCAAAAGGGGACAGGGAACTTGAGAATAGGGTCACTAAATGTCGGGACACTAACGAAGAAGAGTTTCGAGGTGGCCCAAATGATGATGAAGAGAAACATCAACATCCTTTGTTTGCTAGAGACTAAATGTGTTGGCGCGAAAGCCAGGGAGGTGCTGGGGCATAAGCTTTGGTATGCGGGCAAGGTCAAAGGAAAGAATGGAGTTGGGATCATTGTGGAAAGCAGCCTCAAGGATAAAGTAGTCAGAGTATCAAGAGCCGGCGATGGGATCATAAGTATCAAGATGGTCCTAGATGGAGAAGTATTGAACGTAATCAGTGCCTACGCACCTCAAACTGGACTGACTGAGCATGAGAAGGCAACATTTTGGGAGGACTTAGACACAATGATGCAAGGCATACCCCAAACCGAACAAGTAATGATTGGCGGGGATTTCAATGGGCACGTTGGCGCGACGGAGGACGGTTACACTCCTCACCACGAAGGATTCGGTTTTGGACCCAGGAATGCAGTGGCCAAAGCCCTACTAGACTTCGCAGTTACATACGACCTAACGGTGGCCAACACCTTCTTCAGAAAGTGCGAGCAACACATCATCGCGTACCAAAGCGGTGGGACAAGAACACAGATTGACTACATACTATTAAGGAAAAGGTTGCCATGAGATTGCAAGGAGTGCAAGGCTACCCCAGGAGAAGACCTATCTACACAACATAGGGTGTTGTGGGTGGATATAAAGGCTAAGAAGAGGGACAAAAGAATCTACAAACCCGCGCATACATATACCTGTTGGAGAGAGTTGAAGGGGAAGAAGTATAAGGTATACAAGGAAAGAGTGGAGGCCGAGCTTAGGGAGGACTTTAAGGGAGATACAAACCAGATGTGGAACCAAATTTCCCAAAAGAAGAGAGGATTGGCACGGGAAGTTCTCGGCACGTCAAAGGGAAGGGTACCAAGCAACAGAGAGTCCTGGTGGTGGGGTGATGAGGTCCAAGAGAAGATTAAGGCAAAAAGAGTTTGTTTCAAAGACTGGGATCATAGCAGGGATGAGGATAAGCCACAGCGGTATCTTCAAGCTAGGAGAAAAGCAAAGCGAGCAGTCAGAGAAGCACATTCAAGAGCTTAAGAGGATTTCTACAAAAGGATAGAGACCAAGGAGGGTGCGAGGGACTTATATAGAATCGCCAAAGCTAGAGAAAGGAAAACTAGGGACTTGGATAGAGTACAATGCATAAGAGGGGAAGATGGACAGGCACTCGCGAACAGGCATCTAATTAAGGCTAGGTGGAAAATGTACTTCCACTAGCTGTTCAACGAGCAAGGAGGGACAGAGATATCCTTAGGTTATCTTCAAACGTCTGAGGTGCATCAAAACCACTGTGATTGTAGGCAAATTAGCCCTGAGGAAGTCAAGGAAGCCCTAAGATCCATAGGAAGGGGTAAAGCAGTTGGCCCAGATGGCATACCTATAGAAGTATGGAAATGCCTTGGACAAAAGGGCGTCAATTGGCTGACTAAACTATTTAATCGAATCCTTATGGGGGACAAGATGCCTAAGGAATGGAGGAAGAGCACATTGATTCTGATATATAAGAACAAAGGCGACATTCAAAGCTGCGCCAACTATCAGGGTATCAAACTAATGTGCCACACTTTGAAGTTGGGGAACAGGTCATAGAGAGGAGGTTAAGGCAACTGACAGAGGTTTCCAAGAACTAGTTCAGATTTATGCTTGGGAGATCAACAATAGAAACCATCCACGTCCTAAGGCGGACGATAGAGCAATATAGGGAGAGACAACAGGACCTTCATAAGGTTTTCATTGATTTAGAGAAGGCATATGATAGAGTGTCAAGAGAGGTCCTTTGGAGAGTTTTGGACAGGAAAGGCATCCCCGTACCATACATCCGAGCCATTAGAGACATGTATGGGGAGGCACAAACTACGGTGCGTATAGTGGATGGGGAGACATGCACTTTCCTGATAACAATAGGGGTGCACCAAGGGTCTACTTTGAGCCCCTATCTATTCATTCTGGTTATGGACGAGCTCACGAGGCACATCCAGGGATGTGTACCTTGGTGCATACTTTTTGCAGATGACATAATACGGGTGGGGGAGTCGCGGGAAGAGATAAATGAGAAGCTAGAACTGTGGAAAGGTGTTCTAGAGTCGAAGAGTTTATGACTAAGCAGAGCCGAGACCGAGCACATGGAACTCAAGTTCGATCCCTCTACCACGTCTTGCCGGGAAGAAGTCAAGATTGGATCTAAGGCCATATCGAAGAAGGAGAGATTCAGGTACTTGTGGTCCATGATACAGCACAACGGAAAAGTGGACGAGGATGTCAGCAACCGGATTAAAGCAGGATGGCAAAAGTGGAGGATGGCCTCCATGGTACTTTGTGATAGAAAGTTCCCCTTGAAGCTAAAGGGAAGATACTATAAGACGGTTGTGAGGCCAGCCATGACGTATGGGGCGGAGTGCAAGGCGATGAAACAACAGCACACACAGAAGATGAAGGAGGCGGAGATGCGAATGCTGAGGTGGATGTGCGGACACACAAGGAATGATAGGAACAGAAGCGACAACATAAGAGGAAAATTTGGCTTAGCCTCCATTGAAGATAAATTGAGGGAGCAACGTCTGAGGTGGTTCAGACATGTCTAAAGGAGACCGGACAATGCTTCAGTCAGGAGATGCGAACAGCCCCTTACTACACTAGGCAGAAGAGGTAGAGGTAGGCCAAAGAAGAGATGGCTTGAGACGATCCGACAAGACCTCACCCATCTAAACCTTCGGGAGGAGATGGCTTTAGATAGGGCCCAATGGAGGGCTAGCATAGGGGTATTAGATGCTCCGGGTTGGAATAGGGTAGTCCAGCTTACTAGTGCTAGGTCCTCTTGGCGCACGTAGGCTGTGTTCTGGCTCTCAGGAGCGGATACTTGCTAATTCCCCACTTATCTTTATCTCTACCTCTATATCTACCCGTATCTCATTCTCTTTCTCTATCTCTTCTATCTCTATCTCTATCCTTATCTTTATCTTCATCTTATCTGTTGATTTGTGCCTGATGTGGCATGCTTTGAGTCTATTGTTTTGCTCGCCGTGTGTTTTGCCCTACTCATGCATTTGATGCTTTTCCTGTTGCCACGTCTTTGGCTCATTGCCGCGGACCAGCTTTTCAGGCTAGGGGTCCTCGGAAACAGCCTCCCTTCAGGGTAGCCCCCTGAAGGGGGAAGGCTGCGTACATCTACCCCCCCACCCCCGACCCTGCTTATGCGGGAGCCCTTGGAGGCACTGGGTTTGTTGTTGGTGTCTGCATACACTTTCAAGAGCAAAAGAGATGATCAAGAGTAGTATAACCCTTAGGCATGTGCCCCTTTCAAGTACCTTAGGACTCAAAACACGCCTTGTAAATGCTTGTAAATGCGAAGTATGAGGTTAGGCCATGAACGGACTCATCTTGGAGGTTATGCGGGAGCATTTGGAGGCACTGGGTTTGTTGTTGGTGTTTGCATACACTTTCAAGAGCAAAGGAGATGATCAAGAGTAGTATAACCCTTAGGCAGGTGCCCCTTTCAAGTACCTTAGTACTCAAAACACGGCTTGTAAATGCGAAGTATGAGGTTAGGCCATGAACTGACTCATCTTGTGGACAATAAACATGATATCTGGCCGAGTAATGGTAAGAAATATAAGTTTTCCTACCAAGGTATCTGGTAGAGGTTTTCCATCGTCCTTGTTTAATTTCATGCTTTTGCTCATGGGGGAACTACGTGGCTTACACCCAAGATAACTTGCACTCTCAAGTAATTTCAAGATATATTGCCTTTGACATATGTTTATACCATTCTCATTTCTTTCAATTTCTAAACCAAGAAAATATTTAAGTGGGCCTAAATTCTTAGGCTTGATTTTTTTATTCAATAGAAACTTATTTTTATTGGCCATTTCAACATTATTACCTGCAATAATGATGTTGTCAACATTGCAATAATGATGTTGTCAACATAAACTAAGGGAACCAAGAAGGTCTTTTTCTTTGGAATATGTAAAAAAGCAGATGTTAAAAATAACTTTACTGAAGCCTAGGTCAATAAGGGCAGTAAAAAACTTGGAAAACCATTGCCTTGCTTGGTATAAGCTGTGCAAACTTATGTTAAGTCTGCAAACCAAAGGTTTAGAAGTTTCAAACTTAGCATCATCAATTCAAAAACTAGGAGATAAAGATATGTATACCTTCTCATGAACGTCTCCATGCAAAAATGCATTATTGACGTCAAGCTACATTAAAAACCAATCTTTTCTGGTAGCTAAGCAAAGTTTTAACAGTATTCAACTTTAGCCACTGATGAAATCCACCCTTCTTGCTGGGTATATTCCTTAGCAACAAACCTGGCTTTATACCTCTGAACAATATCGTTCGACTTGAACCTAATCCTGTATACCTATTTGTACCCAAGAGGACGCTTATTAGGAGGTAAAGGTACAATGGACCAAGTGTTATTATCTTGTAAAGCCTCAATCTCATATTTCATGGCTTCCCCCCAAAGAGGATTTTTAATAGCATGTTGATAAATTTTAGGTTCATCATGACTAGAAATAGATAAGGCAAAAGTCCTAAAAGAGTCATAGAGTGTATCATATCTAATGACACTAGATAAGGGTTATAAGGTGCAATTCTGACTACAACTAAAATTTAAATCAATTCCATTGGCAAGAGAATAATGATAGTCCTTCAAATAAGAGAGTACTTTATGTGTTCTATTGCTCCGTCTTGGAGGAACATGTTACTGCTTATCAAGGAAATGCCCAAACTCATTTCCAAGTTCGGTCAAGATCAATGACATGATGATCTTCATGATGAACCATATTTCTTGTTTCAAGTTCGTTAGAAACATTGAGTTTTTTTTGTCTTCTTGGTCAGTTGTCTTTGTTTCTATATGCTTAGTGGTCCCCCTTTCTAAATTGACTTTGAAACTCTTAGCTAACTCAAGAAGAACTAAATTATCAATCGGATCTGGATAGGGCTTGTGTTGGTTGAAAGGAAATATATTTTCGTGAAAAACCATATCCCTAGAAATAAATTAGTGTTAGTGTCCAATCAAGTGATTTATATCCCTTAATTCCAAAGGGATAACCAAGTAAAATAGATGGCCTTGCCCTACGATCAAGTGATGAGCCTTAATGCTAGATGCAAAACACAAACACCTCAAGGCCCTTAAATTGTCACAGGATGGCTCAGTCTTATAAAGCACCTTGTAAGGGAGTCTTATCATCAACTAAAGGCGATGTCAACCTATTTATTAAATAAGTACCGATAAGGACACAATCAGATTAATAGTGTAACGGAAGACTAGCTTGAAATCTTAAAACACGAGCGACATTTAATACGTGTTGATGCTTTTCGTTTTATAAAAGTCATTAAGCGCAAATTCTTGAACATTATCGGTGTGTAAACATTTTATAGTATGTTGAAATTGATTCAAAACAAGTTGGTAGAATGTTGGTATGATGGTGGACACTTCAAGTTGTTATGCATCCATCTTCCACAAGGGTAAAAAAATATATATGTATTTATGTGAAGATTCTATGCGAACAGGATCACAAATGTTGCAATGCACAATCTCAAACAAAGAAGTGGAAATTTTATTGCTAGAAATTAAAAGGAAATCTCTTCTGTTTTGCTAGGGGACAAATCCTACATGGCCCCTTATACTGATCAAAATTGGGATACCTAAACACAAGACACTTAACTTTTGATCTCAAGGATGACCTAGCCTAACATGCCACAACTCACAACTAGTAGCTAAACTCAACACTATTAGTAGAAAAACTAGAAGTCCAGGACATTGAAGCAGTCATACAATCCGCTCCTCTAACAATATAGAGATCCCCTTCTATTTTAACCACTCCAATCACTTTCAATTTGTTGTGGTCTTGGATGTAACAAGCATCACATGAGAATACACAAACCAATTTGATGATTTAAGTAACTAGGAAACTGATATCAAATTAAATTGAAAACTTGGGGCAAATAAGACGTTCTCAAGTTCAAGGTCTAATGTGATTTGACCGCACCTACGAGAGTCACATAGGATTGGTCTGCATTAGGTATTTGAACATAGAATTCTACATAAGGTGAGAATGACACAAAGAGGTCTCTATTGCCTTATATATGATGGGTTATTCGAGAGTCCAAAATTCAGAAATCGCAAAAGTGGTCAGCATTCGTAGTCACATGCAGGGCAAAAGAATAATAAAAAAGGGGAAGTACCATACCTGACATTCTCATGGAATTCAAAGTCCTAGCACCGAAATAAATAATCTAGATTTGATTTGAGGACGCCATATTTGGAGTTTGACCACCCAAATGCCCACTCAAAATAGGAGAAAACTATTGGCATTGATCTTTGCTAATGGTTAGGGTATCATTGGTACCAATGTCACCTTGTCTTTGACCTACAGTAGGATTTTGAACACTATGTCCGCAAGCACATGATTCGATCTAGCTTCCCTTTATACCCAGGTGGGTATCCATGAAGTTTGTAGCATTTTTTGATAGCATGACAAGCCATACCACAGTGAGTGCACTGCGGTCTTTCTCTTTTACATTAGTTATTTTGATTCTTATACTCACTAATTTTACCCATCATAGCCACTTAATCAGTATTTACCACCAAGGGTTTGATACCAATTTACCTTTGCTTTTCTTATTTGCCAACTTAAATTGGCAAAATTTTGGTTAATGATGGGAAGGGGTTAATGTTCAAGACCTGTTTTCTACGAGGGATGTAACTATCATCTGGACCGATTAAAAAACATATAATATGGTCCCTTTTGCTGAACGTCTAGGAATGTCTTATGATAGTTGCATTTACACTGCTCACATGAGCATTCAAGAACGAGGCATAACCTAAAAATTCTTCCCATACTGCTTTCATCTTATCGTAAAAGGTAATAATGCTCATATTCTCTTATTTTAGAAAAGAAAGTGCTGCCATAAGTTCAAAAATAGGCGGGTCATTGTTTTTAGAAAATCGTTCTTTAATATCGTTTCATAATTCTTTTGCAGTATTGCCATAGATGATAGTGGAACTAATTTCTTTTGAAACTGAATTAATAATCCAAGAAAACACTATTGAATCACATTTTTCCCATTTTTCATAAAGCTCTTCATCTGGTTTTGGGTTGGGATTCTTTCGATAACAAACCCTAGTTTATCTTTTTGCCTCAAGGCTGCGATCATCTATTTAATCTAGGTATTAAAGTTTTCTAGGCTGATAAGCTGTTGTCTAAGAAGAATCGACCAAGAATTATAAGAATTTCCAAGTAATAAGGGGAAGAAAAGGATTCATCTTGATGAAGAGTTACAAGAGACTAAACCCCTTGATTGATTGGTTGTCGTTAGATTTACACGCTTTTTATTTATTATTTTTTGTTAATTATTCAAACACTCAACCCATCTCATTCAAAACCGCCTAAAATAAGTTGGCTTTCTCCAAATATCAAGTCTTATGGCCATGACTCAGATAAACCCGTTCGTTGCTATAATGACCTTGTATGCCTGTGAGTGCACAATTTTATACACACATTAGAACCTGACTAATTGTTGTTGTACATGATTTCGACATTGTCCAAGTAGAGAATGACTATTTGTGAGATAAGATTTTCAGTGTTTGACTGCTCATCCCACTACGTTGAATTCTACATCATATGTCGAGTACTTTAACTTGCTTCCAGTAAGCTTCTCATTGTAATAAGCAATGAACCTATCTTCCTGGTTGAGCATTACGCCCATTCCACTCTTTGAAGCATAATTGTGCAACTGGAATGTCTTCTAGAATTTAGGTAAAGCTAACACGGGTGCAATAGCCAACTTCTACTTAATTGACTCAAAGGCACCTGACGCCTCTAATGTCCATCGAAAAACTCTCTACCTTCATGCAATTTTTATTAGCACCATGATCATGGTAAAGTGTGGTATGGATCTTAGGTAGAAAGAGGAAAGATCATAAAAACTACAAACCCCTGTCAAGTAGTCCAATCCCATGTTGATGACACCTTGCTCTCGTCTGCCGCTATGCCATCCATGGATACCATAAAACAAAGAGACATTATTTGGTCATTCATTGTTGTGCACTTCTTCGTACACGCTCCCACAGATATGACATATTTTGGTAGATCATATCTTTAGATTTTTTTTATTTTTTATTTTTTTATTTTTAAATTTTTTTTTTTTTTGAAAGTTCTCCTTTTGATTTTGCAATAATAATAAGTAGGCTTCATCAGCGAATAGTTGTTGCTTCTTGACATACTAAGTACTATCCTGAAGTGCTCCATAGGTTGTAGACCAGAATATCATCAAAGAACACTACAATGTGTTGGTGTATTTTCAAAATGTATGTGATTGTCCTATACTTGGTTAAGTGTTTTGAACTTGTATGGGATGTGTGTCGACACACAGGGCCCGTGTGTCGATACACAATCCAACAGTGCCATTTGTATGTTGACACACAAATCTTACAGAATTACAGTAACATTTTGATAAGTTTGGGACGTCTTTTGAACCTTATTTTCTTATATTATTTTCCCCTATTATTTAAGAGAACACATATGAAATGTGTTTACTTGCAATAATTGTGTAATATTAAAAAAGAAAGTGACTCTTCATGAAGGGATGTGTCCCTTCTTGAAGAGACACTTGAAAAACTATAAATAGCCCTTTGGGGGATTCATTTAAAAGGAGAAGAAAAGAGAATTCTCTTTCATGTTTTGAGAAATAAAATACAATTGCAAGTAGCACTTGAAAAATTCATATTTGTGAAAGTCTTTGAAAAGGTTATTCTCATTCATCTCACTATGTCTCTCCCTTTACATATTCTCTTCTTCATATATGGTTGTTGTATCCCCGAGGATATTTCGTATACCGAAATAAGCCTTAAGGAAAGTGATTACACGCCTCAACACCTGAGATCTCTCAGTTACCCGGTTCTCGGTATTTTGGAAAATTTTGCAAGTATTTTGCAAGTATTTCAATAATTTGTTCTAACAATCTTAAGGCTTAATGTTTATTGAAATGACTACTTCACTTTCCTTGATTTGGTGGCGAACCATGTGAAATTGGAGAAAGCAACAAAGAGGGAAATGTATGTCTTCTTGGATTCTTCTTGTATACTAATTACTATGGATCAAGGTATGTTCTTTTGACTCAAACATGAGTAAGAAGGATCATGAAATTTTAAGATTAATATAAAATTTGATCAAGAGACATCAAAATCATGAAGTTATATAATGACTAACGAGTAGTGGTTGATGCATTGTTGTTTATGCATGAAAATATATTTACTTGACTCGAGATAAAATCATGAAATCATGTGACGTCTCATGTAAATTGATGCGCATTCGTTGATGAGTATATATGTGATATCAAAATGAAAGTTAAGAGGCATTGAGTGTTTGGATCATGAATTTATGATCAAGTGACTTTGAATTCACAATTATGAATCATGAATTTTGATCAAGTGATACATAAAATTTAATTGAATAACTTTGTATCATGTTAATTTAACAAAAGGATGAAGATGATGATCATGCGCAGGCAAAAATAAAAAAATGGTAATTGTAGAATTTGCAATTCTCATGGTGGTTGTGCAAAACGAAATCGATACTAACAATAATTTCAAAGGACAATATCGGAAAAAAAAAAGGGGAAAGAGTTGCGGTTTCTTCAGATTCGAATCGGCGTCTCTTGAGAAATTGATATGATCCTAAGCCATTGATTCAAATTGCATTTCGTGCACAATCTATACATCAGCCCATATAAATCGAAAGGAAAGGAAAAAAAAGGGAATAAAATGAGGGGTGTGAAAATGGTTACTAGATTCGAACCGCCGTGTTCAAGGGCAAGCGTTGTCTGAGAGACTCGAACCGGCGTGTTAAGTTAACCACTCATGCATATGCGTCTACATGCATGATATGAGATATAATAATATATTAACATCAAGTGGTTAAAATTTGTTTCTGTATAAGTTACACAGATAACGATCCAAGAAGCCATGTATATTTAATTGTTTTGGCATTTTAACTGAGGATAATATGGAATTTTAAATACATGGTTGTTAGAATTTTGATTATATGAAATTTCGTGTTTCGGGTGGTTGTTGAAACCAAACGTCGAGGCGATGCTAAAAGGTAAAACCTTGTTTAGCGTGGTTGTTGAAACCAGATGCCGAGATGATGCCAAAACTAATAATAATAAATGATTGAATGAAGTATATTAATAATGATACATGTATTTTACAAATTGAAAAGAACAATGGGTTCTTCATGAAATATGAAAATGCATTCATAGTTTGGAACAAAGTATAAATTGTGCATTTGTGTATGGTAAATTCATTGTTGTATGAAATTAAAATATGAACAACAATTAAATTGAGGTTTAATGCACGTATGTTTATATTTATGTGAGAAGAGCCCATAATAGGAAATAAATATGGGTATATTGATTCGTTCTTATTTAGATGATTAAAAATCCAATCTCATATGCGTATTGTTCACTAAGGGATTACATTAGGGCGTAATTAAGTGAACGATAGCAGATTTGGAAAGTCATGAAAAGCAGTGTTTATATAATCATGATTATGAAAGAAGTTTGTGTATAATCATGTATACATATTAATGATGTTAAAATATCAATACGTATTAGTTAATATAACTAATACTTGCATGAAAGTATGAGTATGGACATTAATGTGGCTGTATGATTAATGCTTATATGCATGGAAGTATGATTTCATTAAATTGAAATTAATGCATCATAAAAATAATTGGTGTCACCATATATGTTGATGTGGTTATGAGGTCCATATATCTATGAACTTAAATGTGATTATGAATTTTTAAGGCTTGGTTATTTAGAATTGAATGCCGTTTGAATGCTTGATAAGTGAAAGTAATGCGAATTTGAATGGACCCCAATGGATCATGAAATGTATGGTGATTTTTAGATATATTGATCCCTAGTATGACTGATATAAAGAAATTCACGTTAAAGTCCATGATTAAGAATGATGAGAGAAATTGTAGAAAAGCACTTGGAAATGGTGATTTATAATTTCATAACTGACCACATATCTTCGGTGGGTTTTTCCAAAGTTATTGGATGTAATGTTCCAATGCAAACCGGCATGCGTGTGGAAAACTTTATCATCATGATTAATGCGGTTGAAGTAAAGTTTACTTGCGTATTAAGGGCATATGTATATGATGATTGAGTAGTCAATTAAAATAAAGTGTATTTTATACAATGCATTTTAAATACTCAAACTGAGTGATAGATTCATGCAATTATTGCACGGTAAATGAGATTTTTGTGTGATGATATGTTCACATATTAGGATGTTGTTAGTCATCAACGTGATAAATTTAAAGAGTATGTAAATACTAAATTATGATGACTCTATTACCCATAAGTTTTAATGCGTATAAATGGCATGTATTTTCGTATGACTGAATTATGGGTGGAGTAACCATCCTAAGACATAAATGTACATGACTACATAGAAAGTGACTTCGAGTTTTTATTGATCTTGAATGATGCATTGTGATAATATGAATTAAAATAAATTATGATGAAAGTCATGTTTGAGGGTATATCCCTGAAAAGGCTCTAGAACTTTGAAAGAATAAAAGTGTGAAAAGAGAAGTCCCTAGCGATCGGACTTGTGTATTTCTAGAAGAATGAACTAGAGGTAATATGAACATCAAAGTTCAATATTGTTGTGTCATATATTGTGATTCTATGACGAGTCTATGAACTCTTGCGATGTGGCCTCTTGTAAGAGGTAGTTAATGAATCCGAATAGTGTAAATGAATAGTTTGATAATGACAGTGGATTCATTGTGTGAATGTACATTGTTTACATGTTGAAATTTGGTATGAATACTTAGAATCAAATGAAAATGTTCCAATGGTATAATTGGAAATTGAAAAGGTTAGATATAGCCTTGGTTGTTGAATGGCTGAGTGTAAATAACTAGCTATGTAAGTAAAGATAACTGGCATGGAGTACACAAGGTACTGGAATGACCACGCGTTGTGGTGTTATTTTAATGAATACTCTTCCATCTAGAAGAATACTTGAACACCAGTTGAACGTCCGAGAGGGATGACTATGCTTTTAAAAGCTAGTAAATGTTATAAGTGGTGGGGGTGTTGTTCCTTGAATTTCAAGAAACTAACACGTGTTATAAATTCCACTGTGATAATAGAGTTTATTGCTCTGGTTTCAGCTTATAAAGAAACATAGCGATTAAAGGATCTTGTGTTTAAAATTCCTTTGTGGCACAAGCCAATGTTGTCTATATCTATCCGTTGTGATAGTGAGATGTTTTTAAATGTGAAAGAGTGAGATGTATCACTGAAAGTCAGGACACAACAGTGTCAAATATTGTGAAGTGAGATAACTCATAAAAGACTGAGTGATCACTGTGGACTTTGAAATGTAAGTCTGAAACTAGTAGATCTCTTATTTGAGAACATTGCTAGAGACTTGATAATTAAAGGGATGGTGTGAAACCTGTCATTATTAGTCACCCACGATAGGCCCTCAACTCGACGCCTAGTATGACGCTAGGTCTCGAGTTCAATGAGAGAGACTCGTCATCCGTGTGACTGCAAGCACTAAAAGAGAATTTTTCCATCCCTAGTGTGTAGTGCTTAGTACCTGCGTTAGAGATACTAAGAGGATGAGCTTATGCTCTTAATGGCCCTGGTTTTTAAAAACTTATTGAATGTCGCGTCGCAGGGACATGATCAATGAGGTCCACCTTAGTGAGTGTTGAAGTTTGGCCGCTTCAAAGGGGTGATTTTTTTACTAAGGGTTTGGCCCTGATAATTAGATTTGACCCAAATGGAGCTAGAATTAAGTTGTCCCTAAAATCACTCTGCAAGTTCCTATGAGTACACTAGTTAAAAATATTTAAAATGAATTCATACAATGAATTATTTGTTCATGAGATGAATAAATTAATTTTGCTAAAAATAATTCATAAGAGAATTAAATTAATTTTACCAAATATAATTTATAAGATGAATTTATACACAAAAAAATTTAAATTCATACAATTAAAAAAGGGAGAATTGAAAACGGCCCAGCTCAATGAAGCTGTGGAGGTTGAATCCGAGGCAAGAGCTGCACAGCCAATGCGATGGCGAAATGTGGCATCGCTTGGGAAGCCTTCCCCTAATCCATGTCCTTTAGGCGCTGCCAATCCAAACGGGACACGTGGTAGGTTTTGACCCGATCAATGCTAATGCTGTGCAATGTCGTTTAATTATTTTAAAATCAAGTTTTTTTTTTTTTTTTTAAATGAATCCCATATCAAAAATGTAAAGGTTTTTTTTTTTTTAACCTAGTTCCCTATTATAAATAGGGGTCTGTTATGATCCGAGCTTGATGAGAATCTAAGGGGTTTTGGTTGCTATTTGGGTGTTAGTTTAGCTGTTGTTTGTTCTATTGTTGCTGTTCGTTACTGCTATTGCTGTTTAGTGATGTTGTTTGCTTTCCTTGGCTACATTGTAATAAGCCTGCAATAGCAAGGCACCGTCAGGTCTGGTCAATTGTTGTTAGTTGCTGTGTTTTGGCGCCAATTAGTGGCTTAAATGTTAGTTAGATATTTTAGTAAGATTTACATATTTTCCCAAGAGGCGGTTAGCTAGAGTGTCTTGATTCAATGTCTTAGATTGCCTATAAGTAGTTTACTTGTGTAATAATTCAGATCATTCAATCAAATATCAAGAAATATCTCTTTTGAGATGAACCTTCTTTCTCTCATCTAACTCTCTCTCTACTTCTCATCCCTATTTCTCTAATTTCTCATCTTAATTCACTTCTTTCTCATCTCATACTCTCAACTATCTTCAATTTTACTTAGTTTATGCTTGTGATTCAATCACGAACATAACAAGTGGTCAGAGCCTCGTTTGGCTTCCAATCGAAAAAAAAAACAAAAAAAAAAAACAAACACGATTCGTTCAGCTCAATTAGTTGAAGATCAGCTGCGATCATTCTTGTTCTGCAGAAATTAGGTTCTGTTTTGAAGTGATTCAAGCTGTGTTTAGTTCGAATTTATATCGATCCTTAAGCATCAATCGGGCTGTGATTACATTGGACTTAATTCTTGTTGAATCAAGATCGAACTGATCAAGAATTTAGTTCAACAAAATGGTCCAGCAGCAACAGCAGAGCACTTGCAAGTGATTTGTTCTGCGGCAAAGACATAAGAAACAAGTATCCATCATGGCTGGTGGAGTAACTACAAGATCTAGTGCAGGAGCTGGAAATTCAGCCACTCTTGTTGATCCTAACAACTCTTATGCTGCTGTAGTTGGTGCAAGTGCAGCAAAGGAGACACAATTTCTTACTAATGAGCAACTGAATTCGAAAATTGATGCAATGTTTGAATGGTTTAGACAAGAGAGCAATCAGCAATGGAATGAAATGTTTGATCAGCTTAAGCAAAATCAGCTGGAAAATGATCAAAAGAGGCAAGAGGATAGAGAAATGATGCTTCAACAGATGAGGCTGGTGCTTAGAGAAAATGATCAAAGTAAGGAGGACCTAGTGTCTCAACAACTGCGAGGTTTGGAGGGAAAGATTAATGATCATGTGCATCATCAAGTTCAAAAAGGTTGAGGACAGAATTTCAGACCGGTCGAATCATCTATCTTAGAACATTGAGGAAAGGTTCAATGAATTGTGCAGACAATTTGATAGGAGAAATGTATTAATTGCTCCTGAACCTCTAATTCCGGTTAGCCTGATCCAAAGAAATCAGCAAAGGAGGCTTCCTAATGAGGTGAATCCTCCAATACCAAATAATGATGCATTTCAAGATGAACCACAAACGGATAATGTGGCTGTTAGTCCTCCTATTCATATTCATTTGGTTGATGCTAGACCTCAAAATCATGTTCCTGAAGCTAGAAGAACTGTCAGTAGGCATGAACAATCATCTGATCAAGAGCAAATTCGATCTGATAGCATGAATTTTGGTCAAAAAGGTCGTCCACCAGACCCTTCAGCACATATCAGGTTGAGTAATGTTCATACAGGACATTAAGATCATCTTCCTGATCTATCATATATGCGACCAGATTGCTTGTTTGGGGAACAATTGGTTCGGCCGCCAGATCAGATGCATTTCCAGGGACAAAATTCATCTGAAATTGGTCCTAACTATAGCAATGAAGTTACTATGGGTAATAGAGGCAATGGCTTTAGACAACCAAGAGTACAAATTGAGAATTTTGATGGGAAGCAACAACATTCTTGGTTAAGGAGATGTGAACATTACTTCCACTTCTATTCCATTCCCGATGAACAAATGGTAGAATTGGCTGCGGTTTATCTTCAAGAAGATCATGAAGTTTGGCTCTATAGTCTATTGAAAAGCAATTCTGCATTAACTTGGACTGAATTTATGATGGAGCTTTGTGAACGCTATGGCGATGAAGATTCTAGTGAGATAGTTGATAGCTTCAACAAGGTGACTCAAGTTATAACAGTGAAGGAGTACATGACAAGGTTCAAGAATCTTCGAGCAAGAATGATAACTGTTTATCCTCAAGCCACTGAGTCATTTTACGTCTCAAGCTTCATTAGTGGATTAAAGCCTAAAATCAAGAATTTGGTGAAGGCAATTGGTCCTACTTCTTTATCCATAGCTTATGCAAAGGCCAAGTTGTTTGAGGCCACAGTTCTAACATCCAATGATGGGCTGAAGCATAGAGGAGAAAGTTTCCCACAACATCAAAGGGGGGTAGATGAACCCAAAGCGAACCGCACCCTTGAGAAGAATACTTTTGAGAAGAGGCCTCAAAGACTCTGTTTCAAGCGCCGTCAGCCTTATGAATTTGGACATAAATGTAATCCCAAGTTCCTCATGACAGTTAGAGGAGTTAACATTGAAAGGCAATCTGATAGTGATGAGGCCGACATTGAAGAGGAGGATTCTGATCAAGAATTTTTTATTAAGGATGAAGTGGAAATCTCTCTGAAGGCTTTGACGGGGCAAGGAATTCATAACACGATCAGGATCAAAGGAAAAGTAGGCACGAGATCTGTTGTCATCTTGATTGACAGTGGTAGCACCCACAGTTTTATTGATCCTAAGATAGTGAAGAAAGTGGGACACGAGGTGATTAAGACTCATCCCTTAGCAATGACCGTGGCTGATGGAAACTCTATCCTTACTCAGGACAAATGCCGAGCTTTTCAGTGGTTTATGCATGAGCATCAGTTCACATATAATTTCAGGGTCCTTCCCTTGGGTGGATGTGATATGGTGCTTGGAGTTGATGGGATGCGTTCTTTCAACCCGGTGTCCTTTGATTATGTTAAGCAAGCTGTGTCATTTGAATGTCAGGGATCTAGAGTTACATTGCGAGGCATGGACGATCATTAATTTGCATTCTTGAGGACCAGAATGTTCTCAAGGGGAAGGGAATGCTATGATCCGAGCTTGATGAGAATCTAAGGGGTTTTGATTGCTGTTTGGGTGTTAGTTTAGCTGCTGTTTGTTCTATTGTTGCTGTTCGTTACTGCTATTGCTGTTTAGTGATGTTGTTTTCTTTCCTTGGCTGCATTGTAATAAGCCTGCAATAGCAAGGCACCGTCAGGTCTGGTCAATTGTTGTTAGTTGCTGTGTTTTGGTGCCAATTAGTGGCTTAAATGTTAGTTAGATATTTTAGTAAGATTTACATATTTTCCTAAGAGGCGGTTAGCTAGAGTGTCTTGATTCAATGTCTTAGATTGCCTATAAGTAGTTGATTTGTGTAATAATTCAGATCATTCAATCAAATATCAAGAAATATCTCTTTTGAGATGAACCTTCTTTCTCTCATCTAACTCTCTCTCTACTTCTCATCCCTATTTCTCTAATTTCTCATCTTAATTCACTTCTTTCTCATCTCATACTCTCAACTATCTTCAATTTTACTTAGTTTATGCTTGTGATTTAATCACGAGCATAACAGGGTCCTTGAGATTAAGTTTCGCAACTAATTAAGAATAATTCTCTGAAAAATATAATTTTTTAAAAAAATTAAAAAAAGAGGAATTTCTCTTTGAAATTTCTCTTAGTAAATATTTTTTAATAGCCCACACTCCGGGTGTCAAGGGGTCATTGCTGAGAAGATCTCGCGGTCTGGATGATTCCTCCTAGGTGACAATTGCGGTCTATGATCTAGGTATTTGTATGCTTTCTTTTCATTTTTTTATTATGCTTAGATACTCTATGTTCATTATGCATATATTAGTATAGAGGTCCTTTATATTTAAAGTTAAAGAATTTTAAAGTTGTTTCCGCTACGCCTAATTGAAACAATCTAGGAAAATTTACTTTCCGAAATTTAATTTTTCCAACAATTGGTATTAGAGCCATCTCTAATTATATTCATACTAGGCATAAGGATAATGTTAGGCATAATTAAAGTTATGAATAGAGTTGTGAATGAGAGAAATTGAGAATTTTGTTAAAGGGAAGAGTACATGATTGTGTTATTAAAGAGTTTAATAATTAAATTGCCGGTTCATGAAATTTAAATTGTTTTAACATAGGATGAATTTTGATTAAAGTAGTGGGAGTATATTTCTAAAAAAATCTAATAAGATTAGATATTCAAATAGTTGAGTGATTTAAATATATACAATGTCGCATTAAATATCTAATGAGATTAGATATTCGGTTAAGTCGAAACACTTGCATTATCACATAGAATATCTAATGAGATTAGATAGTCGGTTATTTAAATATTACAATCTAATAAGTTTAAGATAGAATTTAATTATTTAATTATTTTTTTATTTCAAAATTATAAGAAAGAAAAATCAGCATGTGCCCGCCTCAGCTCCCCAAATTGCA
Source organism: Simmondsia chinensis (assembly GCA_018398585.1). Taxonomy (NCBI): domain Eukaryota; kingdom Viridiplantae; phylum Streptophyta; class Magnoliopsida; order Caryophyllales; family Simmondsiaceae; genus Simmondsia; species Simmondsia chinensis. The sequence continues at coordinate 12,149,018 of JAGTTD010000017.1, read as the reverse complement.
TGATGTCATGCTGACAGTAGCGATGGGGAGAAAGACCCATATAGGCGTCTACTGCTGATGCTAGCATGACATCAGTAGGTACAATTTTGTTAATAAAAATGTTGTTTTGCCGTGAGTTTAAATTATGTATTTTTAGGTTTTGGAATCTAGTTTTCTCTCACGATAAAAAGCCCTAAAATTATTTTAGCGGGTTTTTAAATTGTTTGGCATAATTGTTCCTAAACAGTTTTTTATTTTTATTTTTTTTTGGGAAAGATTGAAGGAAAAATTTTTGTTTTGAACTTTTTCCTAAATTAAATATTTTGAAAAATGACGTGACCATAAAATCACATCACTATTTTTATTTTAATTAAAAATAAATAAATAAGCAAGTAATTAATTAATTAATTAGAATGAGATTCTAATTAGGATTATATGATAATTATTTCTAAAAGTGTTTGAAAACGTAACTAATTAATCCAACCCTATTTGTCCTTAAGTAATGCTGTTTAAAATAGTTTGATAACAGGATGATTGTTAAATTTTGTTCACATATTTAGCATTATTTATAGAGTTTTCAGTTATATAATGTGAATGAAATTAAACGGCCATGTAACTTCATGAAATATTTGATTTCATCTAGTTGGAGAATTTTTTCAAATAGGTCTTCAATAGCTGAATTATTTAAAACAAAAAAAGAAATCTCATAATGTATCTAGTAAAATTAGATTAAATAGGTTGGATAATTAAATGAACCTAATATGATTGGGGTTTTATTTAATAGTTAAATAAAATTTAGAATATGATTCTAATAACTGATTATGAAATAATCAAACTTAAAAGAAATATCCACTATTTAAAATTTCAAGGGAGAGCAAGGTTTAGAGGTTGATTCCTTACTATTTCCATTGGGAGTCTATTAGATAGTGGATAGCCGCTACTCCTCGAGGAGGGCTTTTGTTCATAGAATACAAGGTTGGATTTCTTTAAGACAGATATAGGTACGAGAAAGCAAATGTGGTCACGCTGATGTAAAGTATCTTGTTTACTTGTACTGATGTCTAGGTAATAGTATGCACATGACTAAGATAGTATATTAGTCTTCTAGAGAGCACTGAGGTACTATCTTAGAGGCCGAGGAGGAGATGGTGAATTAATTATGTTCAAGAAACATATTAATTGAGAATAGTTCTCACCTTATTGATAGCCCGGTGCGGCCTTGCTGACGGGGAGTGATGGATACATTAGTTTGGTCATCATAGCACACACAAGGAATTGTTAGGTCCATTCTATGCTTTGTTCATCTGCTAAATTTAATTAAAAGGTTCACACGACTCAAAATATCAAGTGCGAGCAAGCTTCTAAATGAATGATCATGGCCTCCGTTAATTGTCTAACAGTATAGTAGGTGGGCGCTACTCCCCGAGGAGAGCATTCATTTGTTGAATCCAAGTTTAAATCTCTTATGATGGACTAAAGTGTGAGAAAAGCGGGTGTGGCCACGCTATTGTAGAGTACTTCGTGGACTTGTATGGATGTCGAGTAGCGGTGTACACCTAATTAGGGTCTACATTAGCCTCTTCGAGGAGCTCTGTTGTATGACCTTAGAGGCTGAGGGTAGATTGCTGTATTAAATATGTTTAATAAAGAGTTTGTAAGAAAACATATTTATTGAGAAATGTTCTCACTTTTCTGCTATCTCAATTTGGCCTTATCGACGGGGTGTTTTGGATAGTTCAATTGGGTCGCCAGAGCATACGTGTATGTGTCATTGTTTGCTAAAGTTAAGAAAAGTAATCCTGCATGTTGTATGACTTGCTTTAAAATTGTGATTTTTGAATGTTTGTTTAAATCATAAATTATAATCAATACTGATATGTACGTTACTTGTCTATTCTGTTATGTTCACTGTGATTTAATATGTCTTAGAACATGTGGAGCACTAGTAGATGGTCAGAGTTCTTTAATTTGCTGTTAGCATATCTACTAAGTTGAAAAGAGCGTTAGGAATGTTAAATTAGGCTAATGAGTTAGTTAAATGCAACATTTGGACATTAAATATTAAATGTGTTCTAGTATTAATTACTTTCCTTGTCAACTATATAGTAGAGGTGATCAGATATTTGAAAAAAGTGTTTGATTAGAGAATTGGTGGCATGAGAAAAATTATGAGAAAAGGTGTCATGAAAACTAAGCAAGGAGTCACTTAGTGTAAACATGTATCTCAGGAGTTAGGAACATCTAGAGGGTAAAATAAAGCATGAGTCAAAATAGTTTTGTCTCTTTGATAAAAGTATTGGACATTACTATTAAAAGGGGATAGCCTAGGTACTTAGATATTGTTGTTGCCAAGACTAGAAAGCCAATAAGACAAGATATACGATATCCTGTCTCCTCTAGTTGCGACCGAAAGGTAGTGCACTAGTGTTCTGGTGAATGGGCTTTTAGTATGGGTACCAAGAGATAGTAGATTAAGTGAAGCAATGTGGTTTCGTATTTAAGTAACTATCTTAATGTATCAATTTCTTTAGAAATTTGATTTCTATTTGCTATATGTTTTAAAATGTTTTTTAATTAACTTCTAGAAAAATGGACTTATAATTAAGTAAATAAAATATTTATTTGGAAGGTACATTAGTAGATAGTTGACTTCATTTAATCAACAACTATGTTAATGGCAATTCATTAGTCTAATACAAGCTAGGCTGTGTAACCATATAAGAAAAGAATATCCTAAAGTCCATATAGCTTTTCAATGGCATTTGATCTTAAGTCACATTAGTTTAATATGATTCAAAACTCGTTTGATTTGTATTATGGACCACTAAGTGCTAAAAGTGATAATCGGTATGGGAATCATGTTCAAATTAATGTTGACTGAAAGAACCTTTAAGTGTAAAGGCAATAGAGCCACTGAGTTGCTAGAACTTGTTCATAAAATATTTATGGATGGCTGAAAGTTCAAACGAGTGAAAGTGATGAGTATTTCATAAAATGTTTATGAATAACTACTCGGTAAATTGATATATGGATATATCTATGTTATAACCCAAGAATTCGAGGCATAGGTTTAAATTGTTGAAATGGCGGGAATGATGGTTGGTGTTTAAAATTCTGTTAAAATCTGTTTGGTTTTGCTGCTGCTGTTCTGCTGCTGTCCGTTACTGCTGTTGGGGAGCTGGTGTTGCTGTTACTGATCTTTGGCGCCAGAAATTAGTTCAAATATTAGTTGGTTGTGTTCTAGAAACTTCTAGTTATTTCCTAGCTTGAGTTGGTTAGCCAATTAAGTCTTGATAAATTGTATTTTCTTGCTTAAGCTAGCTTATAAATAAGAAGGGGATGTATTGTTCAGATTCATTCAAGAAATATAACAAATACAAATCTCACTTTGAGATCAATTTTCTCTCTCTCATCTAACTCTCTCTATTTTCTCATCCCTAATTCTCTATTTCTCATCTAATTTCCCTTCTTTCTCATCTCATATTCTCAATTCTATCCAATTTATATTAGTTTACGTTCGAGGTTCGAGCCCGAGCATAACAATCTAAGAAGACTGAAGTCTTGGATATTTTGAAAAGTTCAAATAATTATAGAAGTCTTGAATATTTTGAAAAGTTCAAATAATTATAGACTTAGTTAGATAATCATATCATATGATTAGATCTGAGTGGAGGATTATAGGAGAATTCTTATTTTTCTTACTACAAAAAGTTGTATAATGAATCAATAATATGTTATTAAACATGGTAAGATTCATGTAATGGGTAGCATCTACATGTCAAAAAGGTTTGTTATTGTAGATGTTTTAGAAAGTGTTCTAAAAGAACAACACATAATTTATGTTGGATAGATTGACAGTATGAGATACTGTGTCTCTACAGTTTGGTACAATTTATGGAATAGAGGATTTATTAGATATATCTGTTAGCAATAGTGTCCTAAAAATAAAAATTAATCCTGTAAATGTTACTTGATTAAAGAATAAAACTGAAGTTTCAGTCATTTCCTTGTTAAATTTTTATAAGTGAGCATATATGTTGCATGTGATTATCTTTTAAGTAACATCCATGTGATGGATGTAGTCTTTAGATTACTTTTTACATGTTTGTTTTAAATCACTACAACATAAATGGCCTAACCCAACCATCAAAAAGCGTTGCATATTCATAAATAACCATTGCATTATGTCTAAGGCGATAATTACATGACCGTTGCATTAGGTTGTGTCGCCTATTCTATAAGCAATGTTTTTTCAACAATAGGCAATGTTTCAAAATTTTAACAAATATTATCTAAGGCAACGGTTTTAGGCAACAATTAGAAAACGGATGCCTAAATTTGGTAACACACAAAAACTGTTACCTATATTAGGTAACACAGAAAAATTACTGCCTTCAATGGGAAACACATTACAAATTATTGTCTTTTTAAAGCAACGAATTATAAACCGCTGCCCATAACATATTAGGCAATGGTAACAAACCATTGCCTTTCATGTACAAGGAAACCAAAGCGTTGCCTATGTCATATCAAAGAAAAGAATTGTTGCATAACAAAGAATACAAACCGCAAATACAACCAATCATAATCATATGAATTGCATAAACTGATTTTCACAAATAATCAACACTAGTTGATAAGTGACAAAATACATGTCTCATGTTCCAAAAAGTAACAAATTATAATTGAATTATGAGCAATGACCATACTTGAATATTCAAAATACAAATGGTCTAGGAGACAAATTTCAAATTTAACATTGTTCTTAAAAGCTAAATCTATTCATCTATTTCTTCATCATCTTCTTCTTCATCCTCTTTTTCCATAGATTGCATCCCCTACAGTATAACACATTTTTTAGAATAAACAGTTTTAAACATGTATTCAAAGGCATAACATAATACCACAATCAATAATTATCATATAACAGTCACAAGATTCATGATATCACTTAATTTTAAATGCGTATATATTTAACTTATACGGAAAGATTTATATAAGCTCTTTCTAAAAGATGAGCAATCTAAATTTTTTCACATTAATGACAGGATGTTAAGGTTTGGATTCAAGTCATAGTATTAGTAGAGCAATTGCCATAATTTCAAACTCTACACTCTTGTGTATAATTTTCTATGACCTTAGTTATCAATCTCAATTTTTCCCTTATAAAAAAATCAGGACTAAAGAAGCAATTGCTGCAATTCCAAACTCCAAACTCTAAAGCTGCAACATATGACCATAAAGATAACAAGTTTAATTAGATAGAGTTTCTATAGAACTTCTTCTCCATACATAACACCAAAAGCGCTACGGACTAGGCACTAGTCCATTATCTAGGTATTCTGGCAGCAACTAAACTAAAAAAGTAAGAGAAATCATGCGAGCAAATAGTTAGCAATGATGTAGACTAATATACCTCCAAAAACAACACTTAAAGGGTCATTGTGACCTCCACCAAAAGTTTCTAGAGCACCTGCAAAAGTAACGTCCCCATCATATGCCTCAACAAGTTTTGAGTAATAAGATAAAGAGGTGATTTGGATTATTTAAAGTAATACCTCACTTGCTCCTTGTCGAAGTAGAAATGGTTGATGTGTGATTGAAAAAGATTGCCAATGTACAGACTGCATTGCATTATAAGCACTAGAAGCATGAGCGATGGATCCTTGATCATTCAATAAATCACCAAAAGCTGATACATCAAAGGTGACACTAGGGCAGGCTTGCTGAATCTATCCAAAAATCATTTGCAACCCTTGTGCAATCATAGTTTTATTTTTTCTAGACTCTGCTGCATATTTGGCCTCAATCGTATTTATTTCTTCCGTTTGAGTTTTTTCTAACTCTTCTACAATTATCTTTTGCTTCAATATAGAACTGGTAACACCTCTGCCATAGAGACCTTTCCTACCACGCTTTCTATTATTGTTACCCAAAAGTTTAGAAATTGCACTTTCTTTCTCACAGCTTTCATCCTGTTGATTTTATAATTTTTTAAGGTCCACCTGTAATAAAAGTTGAGAAGTTAGAATGGAAGAGGTCCTTCATTTACAAGAATACAACTATAAATCAATTTCATAATGTGAAACAAAAATTTAATCCTTACAATGATTTTATCACGCTTATTTCCATCACTACGTTTCTTTATTTTTGGCTTGCGTGTCTCAATCCACATTTCTACTTGCATGGGATCTTCACCAGTTTCCTTTTTTCTTGTCTAGAAATCATAAGAAAATTAACAAAAGAATGAAAGATATTATCAATCCACACAATTATATAAAAGTGATCTATTAACAAGTTACGACATACACATACCATTTCATCCCGTATCACAGCATATCTATATGGGCTAGTTGTGTGCATTGTGTTTTTCTTCTTTGCCACGTCACGATTTTTGGAATTAATCTCATAAATTTCCTGAGAGGTTTAATATTTCGCTTGGTAATCATATATTTGTATCATTATTTGGTGTCAATTCATCCTATAAAATTATAAAAAGATCGATAAATAAATACATAATACCTGATCTTCCTTGGAGTTCCATTTCTTTAATAATTCTTTAAATTGTGGGATTGGTATCGTCCTAGGCCGATGTTTCAATCTATCTACATCTTTTTTATCTCTCTTGAAGTGAACATTCTCCATTCGACATTTGTATCCTCTCCACAATGCAGCTATAGTGCGCAAAACCCATTTCTTGGCACGATGAGGAATGACATATTTTTGCTACAAAATTCAATGTAAGTGTACGACACGTAAAGTTTGCAAGTAAATAAGTAAATGTAAAAAAGGATAGAAAGTAATATTAGAACATTTCCCCATAGCTCCTCCTTGATCTTAGCCTTGAAAACGTGCCAGCTTTTAACAGTCAATGGCAAAACCGTTGTATTGCGACGAAGTGATCCCAAAAAGCTACTGAATTTGATCACTGATTCACGATTAGGACCCATAGGCTGGTTAAGGTTGTTTAATGTAATGTGCGTATGCTCTTGCAGCTATCGTTCATGAATAGCATTGCAGATCATGGGCCCTCTTCTTCTTGTTTCTGAAGAAAAAATGTTAAACAAATTCCAAAAAATTAAGTCGATGTGACATTGACTATCACATGGAATTAGAAATAAATGTAACTCTAACGTTATGAAAAAAGATCTTTGTAAAATATGAGGTGGATTGACCTTGCTCTACACCTTCTGTTCCAGTTTCTTCGATTTGTTTTATGTGCACCTCACTTTTGTTTGAAGTTCCCAGGCCCACTTCTTGTTGTCGACTCTTAAAAGCCTTACTCATGGCCAAAGCACGATTTCTTCATTCTATGCTCGCACACTTTTGTACCAAAAAGTAAGAAAAAATTGTCATTCAACATATAGGCATTCACCATAAAGTCTCACATATATATAATATTTTTTTATATGATATGCACAAACCATTACATCTTCTATTAGTTTGTGGCCATCAACATCACCTATTTGCACTGATTTCTTCTTCTTTTTCTCTCCAAACTTTTTGATTTAGTCATAATTTTTTGCTGAAAGTTAAAAATTCCAATAAATAAATCATATGTAAATAAATAGTTAGAAAATACAAGGAAATAAAAAAATATCAATGACAAATAAATAGTTAGACTAATAAAGAAAATCAAATAAACATTGATCATGACATACGCACTTACAAGATTCTCTACTTAAAAATGAGCAATGTTTGGCTCAAGAAGTAGCATCCATATAATCCCAATCAATATCATCTACAATCTCATCATCATCCGACTCATCTAATTTCGGTTGTGAATTTAGAATATGTAAAGGAATTTCAATAGTCGAGATAGGTAGGTCAGGCCTTGACCAATTCAAGATATGATCATTCGTGGGGGTACCATAATTAGATCCAATATCAACAGTCTAACTCCAATACGACTCTCCAAAGGTCGCATCTGATTCTTCAATGATGTCAAATAAGTCTCTAGGAACAACTTTCATCACGTAATTCCAATTTTCATCAATAGGATCTTGCACATAGAAAACTTGATTCACCTGGGAAGCCATCCCAAAAGGATCATTTGAGTAGCGTGTTTTACCAAAATTTACACGTGTCAAACCATAGTCATCTTGTCGATCACCAAACCAATCACACTGAAACAACACAACATTAAATTGCCCAAAATAGTCCAACTCAATGATATCCTTCACAACTCATAGTAGCTAACATTTACCATTATAGGATTTTTATCTCTAGAACTCGCAAAATTTTGAGTTAGTGCAGTCAAGTTGACTCCACTACATTGAGTTTTCAGTTTAGAATCGTGTGCTGGTATATGGAATCTGTAACTATTGATCAGATACCCAGTGAATCTTCTTGCATTACAATTGGGGCCTCTTGACAATGCTTTAACTTGTGCAGATACATTCTCATTCTCTAGACGATGTCGAATCCAATAAATCAAACCTTCACTATGATCTCGTGCACTTGCAAATCTAGTTCTTTTACCTTGGTTATTGCTTAGATCTTGATGCTCACTGTTTGAGAAAAATGAGAGGTTATTAGACGTTTAGCTTTGAATTTCAAGTGTAAATTGAGAAACATTCTAACATTAGATTACTTACCGAACGTATTCATCAATTTGATCGCAATTGAATAACACATATCGATGTGCTCGGGTCCAAGTGCGGTCATCCAAATTAAATTTGTTTCCTCCACTATGCTTCTTTCCACCAATAGGATGACCTTGATAAATAAAATTAGATGATGAAGTAGACGTAGAACCATAATTAATAGTATGTTGATTTCTGGAAGGTTGATCACTCTTTGCCTGCACATCATGATTGAGATATCTTGTACACAATGTAAGGTATTCCTCTACCAAGTACCCCTCTACAATGGTACCCTCCTGCCAACATTTATTTTCGACATAGGACTTTAATTTTCCTAGGTATCTCTCCTGAGAGAACATCCATCGATACTGCACAGGGCCTCCAAGCTTTACTTCATTCACCAAGTGAATGGCCAAATGCACCATTATGTCAAGGAAACTTGGAACAAAAGTCTTCTCTATCATACATAATACATCTACAATTTCTGACTGTAAATGCTGGAGTTCTTGAGTGCTAATGACTTTACTACATAACCCTTTAAAAAAGGCACTCAAACTAATCATCCTTAGAGCCACAGGCTTTGGCAAGATTCTCCGGACTGCAACTGTAAGTAAATAATGAAGTAAGAAGTGAGCATTATGACTCTTATACCAGAAATTTTCCTTTCTTCAAAGTTCACACGTCTAAAGATGTTCGCTACACAGCCATCTGGAAACTTAGCACCTTTTATGACATCACAAAACAAACTTTTCTCTTCACTTGAAAGTGAAAAGCATGCTCTTGGTAGAGCGACGCATCTCTGATCATCTAACCATTTTGGGTGAAGCTCTTTTCTAATGCCCATGTCTCGCAAATCAAAATAAGCATTTACATGATCTTTTATCTTTCCTGGAATATCAAGAAGTGTTCCTAATATATTATCATATATATTCTTTTCTATATGCATTACATCAAGATTATGACGCAAATTGTTATGCTTCCAATATGGCAATTAAAAGAAGATGGACTTCTTCTTCCATGGGCTATCTCTATTGTTATTCTTCTTTTCCTTCTTCCCAAACTTGTTCACAAAACCCTCCAAAATTTTCAAAACATCAACTCTAAACATACTAGAAGGTGCAGGCCTCAACTCTATATTACCATCAAAGGAGGCTTTGTTATGGTGCCAAGTATGTGTATTGTCTAGAAACCTTCGAGCCCCTTGATAACAAGTCTTTCTACTATATTTCAAATATCGAGAGCATGTATCATAATTACAACAAGGGCATGCCACCTTCCCCTTTGTGCTCCACCCAGACAACATGGCATATGAGGGAAAATCATTAATTGTCCATAACAAAGCTGCACGCATTGTAAAAGTCTCATCCATTAAAGCATCATAAGTATCTAAGCCAACCTCACATAGCTCATTTAACTCTTCAATCAAGGGTTACAAGTAAACTTTAATGTCATATCCAGGGGAATAAGGCCCGGGTATAAGCATGGACATCATAAAAAACTCAGCTTTATTGCACAACCATGGTGGCAAATTATAAATTGATAAAACAACCGGCCATATACTGTAAGCGACATTCGTCGTCCTAAAAAGTTTAAAGCCATCACTCATAAGTCCTAGCCTCACATTGCGAGATTAGCTGCAAAATCATGATGCAAAAATCAAAATCTTTCCATGCTTGTCCATCAGCAGGATGACGCAACTTTCCATCTTTAGGGCACTCTCTATCATGCCAGGACATGGAACTTGGCCTTTGGGAAGACATGAACAATCTTTGGAGTCGATCTTTCAAAGGAAAATATCTCAAAACCTTAGCAGGAATCTTGTAGCCCGAAGCAATACTATGATTAGCTTGATGATTATCACCCAAATTCCACTTAGAAGCACCACATATAAAAGCACGTAGTATGTTTTTCATGTTCTTTCCAAAAAAGCATGCAATCGTTTGGGCATGCATCTATCCTTTTATAATCTAATGCTAGGTCTTTAACCATTTTTCTAGCCTTGTTAAAAGTTTGGGAAACTTGTGCAAAAGGAAAAGCCACCTTTATTGTCTCTAATAATTCAATAAATGAAGAATTACTCCACCCATGTTTACACTTCAAATGATAAGTTCGGATGATGAAAGACAACACTAAAAAATTCTTACAGCCAGGATATAGCCCTTATTGTGCATCTTCTACCAATCTAAAGAACTTTTTAGTATTTGCATCAGGACCTTTTCTAGCTTCTCCTGTTTTGAAGCTAGTGGTTTCTTATACCCTTCCTCTAAAACTTTCATGTACCATCTCATTCATAGAATCACAGTCATCTTGCATAATATCATGTCCGTATTGTTGAGACCAACAATTCTAGAAGATAATCCTTCACCATGAAAATCCAAAACTTTATAATCTTTCTTGAACCGCTTAACTATCAAGTGCTCAAATACCACAGCTCTGTAGTGAAAATAGCGATTCAAATATTTTACACAAGGACATAACATTTTTGGTTCATCTTTTTCCTCAGAGGTATGATTAACGTGTACTTTAGAAAATGCAAAATCAAGAAACTTTTCAACTCCATTAATATAAGTATCACTATTTCTTGGAGCATCCATCCAACTCTTCTCTATTTGTTCCATAGCTTAAAACTACCTGAGAGTTACATAAAAAAATGATATTAGTATGTATAGTAATGCGAAATACAATAAACTTGAGAACTTTATATTATATACATATAATGCAACACAAATTTTGGTCAGAACTACAACCAAAAGGAATAAATATAAAGTTAAACTAATTCATATAAGATAGTAACGAAAATGAAAACAACCAATACATTAGTACTTACATATATATAAAGATCATGAAAAGATAAAGAGGGACTACTTTCACACAGTGAGAATTCTCGGTTCTTCTGCTTCTAGAAATCTTATTCCTAACTCTGCTTGCATATTTTAAGCCATCGTCTTCGACATCTGTCATGGACCTGCGAGTCAATGACGAGATATTCACGAACCTAGGCTCATGATGATGAAATAAAGGTTAGATGAGAAAGAGAAGTAGACTTAGAATATGGGATGAGAAAGAAATTAGAGTATGAGATAAGAAAAGAAGTGAAATATTAAGATGAGAAGGGAAGAATTTTTAAGATGAGGAAGATAGAATTCATTCATATAATTTTTTGGATGATTCAAACTAAAGCTTAGCTCACTATTTATAGAGCTTTGGATTACAATACTTCACTTCTAAATACATGTACCAAATTAATTACATTGCATGCTTGCACATTAAGCTAAGCCTTGAGGGACAACAAGAAAAATAGCCGGGAAACACTTCAACTTCCTTAAGATATTTATCCTAGTGAGCTTCTAGAATACTTAGGGTAGTGAGCCAAGAGGACTGGTGCCAAAATGGGCCCGGCGCACACAACAGCCAAACTGGTCCAGCTTGGGACAGCACAGGACAAGTGCAATGCGGCTTGGGTTGGGCCTTGGACTTGGACTTGCATTTTTTGACATTACTTAACTATTTTATATGATGCTTAAACTTAAATCATAAAATAATAATAAAAATACTAATAGACATCTAGTGTTGTCTTGACAAGGCCACAGCCTAGGGTCGTGACAACATCATCATTAGGTGTATAGTCCTTGTCTTGATCAACATTTGCCTTGGGATTTTCTAGCCTTATTTTTTGTCCATTTCTTCTCCACTCCATTTTTCAAGGCATTAGCCCTTTCAACAAGGCCTACCGATTTCATATTTTGTTCAATCCGTATCATCCTTTGTTTTTCATACTCATTCATTCGGGTAGAAGCTTCCACCTCTTGGGAATTTGAGTAGTCATTGGTTTGCATTGGAGTGCGTTTGTTTTTTGCCATAGTTTTCAACTATAGAAATACGATTAGTGGGTTAAACAAATTGAAAGTGTAACAGAAAACAATAATTTAAAATTCTTTTATTAATTAAGACATATCAATCAAACTCATCCACCAATTTAAGGGCTCTAATGCTCCAACCTTGGAACCAATTTAAGCTGACCAATTACAATCTAGTATTGCAAACTAAGGCTCTTTGGCCTTGTTTTTTTGTTACTATTTTTGGTTTTTGCAAAAAAACAAACAGATATCAATAATGACTTCTTTTAGTCTTCATTTTCTTTTTTCAAATTTCATTTAGAAAAAAAAAAAAACCTAAAAACACGAAAGAGAAATTGTTTTCCGAATTCCAATTTTTATTTCTTAAAAGCCAAGAATAACAAATAGAAAACGATACCAAATAGGCCCTAACAAAATCCATATTCATTCATGTATAAAAGACTATTCCTCACATTCTCTTCACTTCACTGCGATGATAATAGGTAAACAACCACATCACATAAATAGTTTGCTCGTATTTAATTGAAAATCAACTAATTAAAACAGAAAAATATATAAAGAGTTAAAGACAAGGTATCCTCAAAATTTCAAAATGCAATAATAACAAACTGTCATGATCCTAGATATTAAAGGGACTAAGTATATTCAGCCTTGATCGATTTTGGTTGCAGTGAAATTGGATTTAGCAGGTTGCAACTATTTCTATTGCAATATAATTAAAAAGCATTTGATCAAGTTAAATTGATGTCCAATTCTTAATCAAATTGAATTGATCCCCGATAACATTGAGCACACGTATAGATTGGATACTGTTACATCAAGTATTGTTAGCGTGGCACTGTTATAAGGTTCAATTGGATTGATTTGTGCAGTAATAGCATTGTTCTGCTACAAGTAACATTGCTGAACAGAACAAAACCTATTCTGAATAGAACAAACTATAGCTACAAGCATTACTCAAAGTCTGGTTTATAACTTGCTACAGAACTGGAATTAGTTCTGATTCAGTGAACAAAATTTAGCTGAAGACTTGATTATTCAGTAGCAAAATCAAATTGAAATTGATCTTGAAACTCAGCTCACCTGTTCAATACAAGTTGTTTCCAGGATTATGTTGAGTAGATTGAGCTGAATTATTGAATCAAAGAGATCTGCAGCACTCAAGTTCAACATATATGCTCAATCTTTTCGCCAAGTCTCCAATGATGATGCGACGCTCTTGATTACAGTTTTCAGTGTTCCTCATCCCGACTAATAATTGAGTGTGATTTCTCTTCTCATCTGCTATTCTCTCTCTATTTCTCATCTCCTTTAATTTCTTTCTCATCCCATACTCTCTTGTTACTATCAAACCCTAGGTTATGAATCAAGATTGATCTTGATTCATAACAAACACTTCTTCACTTGAGCTGGACAGATCAAAGTGCTGCAGAACTTAACTCAAGACAACAAATTCATACACATTCTCAAAATGAACACTTCACCTCTTCAAGCCTCTCCTACAGCTATTATAAATCTTGTCTTGAATCATTCGATAGCATTCATGAGCAATGTGTCATGTTTTAGTGCCCTTAGTATAAGTAGTAGTTTCCCTCTTGTAATCAAGATAAGCGTTGAATGAATTGATCTTCTCCTCTCTAAATTCTCTCTAGAATTCTCTCTTCTTTTCTACTTCTCATCTCAATCTCATATAATTCTCTTCTATCTCTCATCTAAATTTGCTTCTTCTCATCAAAATTCTTCTAATTCTCATCTTATCTCACCAAAATCTCATCTCAAACTCATAAAAACCAAGGTTATGATACAGGTTTAGCTTGAATCATAACATATATGTGACTAGAGGGCTTGGTATCACGAGTAGTAAGACTACAACATGATGGTTATGGCTAGAGGACTTCAAAGGTCCCCCAAGATTGCGGCGATCATGATAGTAATCACAACCAGGTGTTTAAGGTGGGAGCAGAGACCTCCGAATCAAAGATTTAGGGTGGTCAAGAGGAGTGTTCTTGACCTTTATGTGGGTTAAGGACCAATATACTCTTGATTACTTTAGCCATAACCTAGGAAGATACAAGCAACCAACCATGGAAACAATTTAACAGATGCTACTAATGTGACATAATACCTACACTAGAAACCAAATATGAAAAATGAGTGGGTAAATGATTAAGAATGTAAATGAAAGTAAATGTGGTATCAGACCAGGCTCACCGAACAATTCCTGCCTCAAGTAATATATAAGTAGTTAGCTTGTGATGTAATCTTCATGATTGTTGAATGATTTGATTGTGATTTCTCTCTCTCATCTCTAATTTTGTCTCTACCTCTCATCTTATTCTCTCTATTTCTCGTCTCAAATTCACTTCTCTTCTCATCTAACTCCCAATTCCTCTTTTATCTTCTTTAAACCCTAGGTTTTGATTCAAGATTAGCTTGAATCATAACACAAACATGAACTAATAACGTAAAGCCCTCTAACTTCTCTGCAAATCAACTAGAACTATGTCAACAAAGCCCCCAAAACTCTTTATCTAAAGACACATGGACTCAAGTATAATGTTAGGACACTTCAAATTAGAATAAAAACGATTAAAATTCATAGAAAAATGTATAAAAGGAAACCTCCAATCAGTAATCTAAATTAACATGTAATTGCAAACAAGACCACAGGAGGCGGCCACCATTAATGGCAGCCACCCCCGCAAGGCCGAAACCCAAGATGTAATTGCGAAATAGAAAGAGAAGATGAACCACAGCATACCTAAACCAGAGGGAGAGGAGGAGGTGACATGGTGAGTAGGAGGGTTCCTAAACCAGTGGAGAAAACCCAAATCAAAAGAGAAGATGAATGGGGAGAAGAGGAAATGGGTTATTTTTGGCAGACGAAACGTGGTGAGCAGGAATTCTTCCCCCCATTTTAATTACTACATTTTACTTTTTTTTGGGTCAAGAAAACTAAAATTGTTTGTATATAAATTATGGATTATTTATTATTTAGTATCCTAGAGTTTTTGGAATTAATAAGGACTTCAACATTTTTGAGTTATTAAAAAAATCCTAAGTTTTTATCGTATTAATAAAATATTCACTCTCCTGCGTGAAGACGTCATTTTTCATAGATAGAGCTGATTTAACAATTATTTTTTTTAACTAATACTATATTAAAATCACAAAAGTACCCTTTAATACTCTTATTCTCACCCTATAATTAGAAAATTCGATTATATATTATCTTATGTAGAAACTATCTGCTTTATTATGCTGGAGAGTGGACAAAAAATGGCTAGTTAGCACTTCAATTTCGTAGATAGAAAAAAGGCGTTATTGTGCCTAAGATTGGACTTTTAGTAATACTACAAAAGATTAGGGGCGATTTCATTAATATGACAAAAATTTAGGGACCTTTATACTAATTCAAAACTATCGAGATCCTTTTTTATGATTTCGAAAAAGATCAGGGTACTAAAATGTAAGTAACCCGTAAATTGTAATTACAATTTAAAGTTTTGCCTCATGATCAAGACCTTCACCCTTAGTAGCTTGGATGCAATGATCAAGCCTCATCAGATGCCATGGGGATGTAGGAACCATAACATAGGGGCTATATATGCTGCTGGATTTTGTTTGGTTCGTTTTTGATTATGTTAGAATATGTTTTTGCATTTTGATGATGTAAACCATTTTGTATGCATTTTCTATTGAATGAAAGTACCAATTATCAAAAAAAAAAAAAAATTGTCTCATACTTCTTAGATAAATTATATCATAGGAATTTGATATTTGAACATTATCACTTGTTGGAGAAATTTAGAGGATTTTTTAGCATATGAAGTTAAAGTCATACTGCAGAACTACAAGTTGAAAAGTAATTGTACAATTAATTGTTTCAAGTTTTGAATTAATCGAGTTTGATCATTCTATATTCTAGGGCTTTGGTCAAATTGGATCATGTAGTATTCTAGTCATGTCGAGTTTCGAGTCAATTCGATATGGGTATTAGTTGGTTAAAGCATATGGTGCTGAAGTCATATCCGCTTTTGGGTTAATTAGATGGATTCATTCTAAGATTTGGGTTAGGGTTGGGTTTGAATTTAGGTAGGGCAATTTACAGCTCTAATCATCTTGGTTTCAGGTTAATAAGGTTGGATAGTTCCTATTTGGTCAAGTTAATTAGATTGGATTGAATCATGTCAAGTCATCTTAGTTACAATCATCTCAAGTTATAGGGTCATTTGGGTTGTATTACACATGGTTTTGGAGTAATTTCATTGGGTCCCATTTAAGTCAGACTTGAATCAATTAGTGTTAGTTTATATTTAAATCATCTACAATTTTGAGTATATCAAGTTAGGTACTTTCAATATTGAGTTAGACGGGGTCTGGCTGAGGTCATATCACATCATTTTGGGTTCAAATACTCAAATACAATCATGTTGAGTTTTGAGTAAAGATTAGGTCAGGCGTTCCTATTTCAAGTCATCTTGGGTTTCTATATTTATAACTGAGTTGCAACATTCAGGGCTTCATATCAGTAGAGTTAGTAAAGAATTATAATTCCTAATTAAGAACTTGGACTATATGCTTTTTAATTAAAAACCAATTAAATGAAATTGGATAGTTGAATTATAATTACAATTAATGAAGCTGACTAAAAAAAAAAAAGGAATTATTGCCCTTAATTTCAAGCTTAACCTTGGCCCAAATCCACATTCAAATTCCATACAACAAATAGGATCCAAAGAAATTTATATCACTTAGATACCTATCCAATTTTACCAATAAGTTAATTAATCAATTTAATCAATAAAAAATATATAATGAACTCATTTTCACATGATCTGAAATTAATTAATTAAAAGTTGATGTTGTATAGCTAACAACAAAAGCAACAAGTTATAAAGTGTTGCCTATTACTGCAACACTCAACTAACCATTACCTTTAGTTGAGCAAATGCAACGGTTTTTCACTTCCGTTGCCTTCAACATCAAAGGCAATGGTTTTGGAACCGTTGCCATGAGATTTATATATCAAATTTGAGGATGAAGGCAACAACATAGAAAGTGTTGCCTTTAACTAGTTTGGGCAACACTTTTTACTACTGCTGCAAATTTTTTGTTGCTTATGTCCATTTATGTTGTAGTGGATTATGACATTAAGTCATAGACTTGGAGCAAATGGAATGAAATGTTATTTGAAAAACTCATAGTCAGTGATAAGTTTGGTCTACTTGTCTGCTAAGGCTATAACGTGACACTTTAGATAACCTATCCTGGTACTGTGGATGGTGATTAAAAATGTTATGTTATTGTGTTCAATAAGATTAATACACTGAATTGGACAATGCGAGTTACTTGTTTCTAGACTACTATAGGAAATTAGTGATTCATGATGTACTATTTGAACGAGGACTCTAAATTCTGAGAGTATTCTAGACCTGTGCATTGAATGTTAGTTACCTTGTAATATAAGTAAGGTCTTAATAAATGGCCGAAGTCCCATGTAAATTGGGTCATGGCATGAAGTGTGATAGAGATTAGGTATTCAGTATGGAATGTATAGTATTTTATGAGATGTAGATGTCCCCTTAGTTGATTCGCAAGTGTTTGAATTAATTCAAAAACTTTGGCCAAAGTGTTCCAAGTGTTTCGATGCTTGGTGTTTTGCTTAGCAAGTGCAGTAATTCGTATCAAGTAATATAGAAATGAGTACAGTATTATCCCACAAGGATTGTTTATTGAATGAGTACTGAAATTAGTAGTTTCAACGCTATTTGAAAGACCAAAGTTTGTAGTGTTTGGTATTAAACAAACAAAATGAAAAGGAACTAAAATGTTGTTATGATCGGGATCGATTCCCAAACATAAGCTAAGTAAAATAGGGATAGGTTGAGAGTATGAGATGAAAAAGAAGTGAAATTGAGATGAGAAAGTAGAGAATTAGACTTAGATAAGAAAGTAGAGAATTAGACTTGTAGAGAAAACAGGTTCTTCAAGCTTGTTTTAATCAATTTCGGCATTGTCGTGGTCGAATTCATCTCCCACAGCAACAGGTTCCACTTTCTTTCCTTGGTCAACATTGAACTTCCGTTGTCTAACGCTGTCCGCTAGCTCCGGAAACTCATTTGCATCAAGAACACTAGCACAATCACAACTGATGTTAGGATAAGCTAAACATTGCCGAATCATAATTCGCTGCATCATTTCGTCCCATTCCTGTCTCCTTTTCTGCTCACGTTCTTGTTGCTTTTTTTGCCAAAATTCCTCACGGTCTTGTCTCCATTCTTGCCAAAATTTCTCAAAAAGCTCATCCAACTTTGATTGAAAAGAGCTCATATCAACCATATTGACAATGAGCAACAACTTCAATCTTGAACCAGTTCAATTCGAAGAATACAGTTCGAAAATTGCAGAAATGTGAAACGTGTTTCGCAACTCTTCAACAATCGATTGTTTTATGAAGTTGTACACCTTCAGTCGCACAAACAATCAGTTGCTATCGATTCGACAATCGTCACTGATCACAAACCTTAATACGCAAAGTCAACAAACCCTAACTGCGAACGATTTCTAACAATGACGCTATCTTGAATAATTCAAACTAAGAATCTAAAATTGGTTCGATTTTTTCCTGTAATGATGATTTAAACACACGATACACAACAATCTTCAAGAACAATAGCGGAATTCATCACCTTCGGTGCTAAGTTCGTTGTCAAAATTTCACCTTCGTTGTCAGAATTTCGCCTCAACCTCAGATTTTGAATCGTAGAATCTGAATTAACCTCAATTCAACTGGTTTCTGATCTTGTGATTACAATCAAGTGTAATGTGGATCAATTAGCTCACTTTTATCTTCTTCTCAACAGATCAAATGAATGATTGATCAAGAACAATTCAGCTCAACTTCAACAACTAAAGCTTTGTTCAGCACTCAACCAGTAGCTGAAGCTTGATCGATCCTACTGAATTTCAATCTGAATCAGCTTGATGTTGAATGTACTCAACAAATACTGGTCAATTGAACTTTCTACAATGTAATTTGATTACTTTAATTCCCAACCGAAAGCAACTTCCCAGGCCTTGCAGTAAACTGATGCAGTAACCGCCAATCACACTTTTCAAATTTCAGAATTGACTTTTGATATCACAATCTGAACTCAATCTGACACAATTGTTTTTATTGATTAATTGCAATACAATTAATCGTATTTTGTAATTTTTTCGGGATATGAGCTTGATTCGGAAGCCAAATCAAGGCTCTGATACCAATTGCTATGATCAGGATCGATTCCCAAGCATAAGCTAAGTAAAATAGGGATAGGTTGAGAGTATGAGATGAGAAAAAAGTGAAATTGAGATGAGAAAGTAGAGAATTAGACTTAGATGAGATAAGGAGGGAAAAGAGATGAGAAATAGAGAGAGTTAGATGAGAGAGAGAAGCTTTGATCACAAAATGAGAATAGTGTTTGATTATTTGATTGAATAATTCCTCAATTACAGCACAAAGCAACTACTTATAGGCAATCTAAGCAAACAAATACATTGAAACAAGACATAAGCTCCTAACCAACTACTAAAATTTCTAAGCCTTAAAGAAATATCTTCTAACTACCCTTTAAATCCTAATTCTGGAGCTAAAGACCAGCTAACAGCAACATAACAACCTGCTGCAGGAGCCCACAACTTTATTACATCAGAAACTGGATTTAACTATGACTAATACAACTTCTTAAGCTAAACAATCAACATAATAGCACACCAACAGCAGCAACGCAGCAACCAAACACACGGAACAGCACAATGCACTAGAATATCAATAGTAGCAGCATATCAGCTGAACTAATCAGTAAGACATGCATCACCAACTCATGTATTGGACTCCCGGGTCATAACATTCCCTTCCCCTTGAAAACATTCTTGTCCTCAAGAATGGAAGAGAGTTGAGACTTTGAATATCACTTGTTGTCTTGCAAATTCATGCACCAGCAAGAACATGTAAGTAACAAGGTCCAAAATGCAGCTGAAGAATTCCATGTGGATGCAGTTTGTGAAGTAATCTAGCCCAAAGTCTTTGTTGCCAATGCTTGGATTTGATTTAGAAAATTCAGCTTCGATGGTCTGCACAACCCAAACCAAACCAACCTTAGAGCAACGACCATAGCCTGCTGCAGAATTGCATTCATGGAATTGAGTCTTTGATTCCCATCAGCTAGCTCATCTTGATGTTGCAATTGATGTCCACCATTCCCAAGCACATTTACCAGCTTAATTTCTTGCATAAGAGCCAAGCTTTGTTTGTTATGAACCTTGAAACGCACTCTTGCAGCATGAGTGCTTCTTTTCAGCAAAAATTCGACTCCTCTCAGCTTCATATAGTCTTGAGAATCTTCTCCCAGGTCAGGAGGCAGCTTATCCCAAGAACTTGCACGTGGATGAGTCACAACTTCCCTCCAATAAAGGAATAGATCATCCCAAACTTGCCGACAGTGCATTTCTGCCACTACACATGCGTAATCATTTCCCCAACACAAGGGACGTTGCAAAACCTCCAAGATGATGTTGTTCTGGTCCTAAGTTAACGCTCCAGCACGCCCAAAAGTGAACTTATGCATACCTTGATCTATATTTGATGGCACTGCAGCAGAAACAATTGATTCCCCAACAGAATAGCATTGCTCATTAGTGAAAGCACTTCGGTTCAGCCTTCCATCTTGCCATGGAGTATCACTTAACTGATTTGGAGATGTATTCAATGATATTGCAACAATAACATCTAGTTTTTCAGTTGGAATATTAGATTCTGCTGCACCCAACCCTTGTATACCAACACACATTTTAGAATCTTGTATACCAGTATGTAGATCGGTAAGAACAGCATCTTGAGTTAGTTCTTGCTAATCATCAAACCTACTAAGCTAAAACACAACCTCACACTTCAACTTCGGCTTTGTCAACTTCTTTTTACCCCAAAAATCCTTCAACGCTTCGTTTAGATGGTTCCTTTTCGTCTTACTCTTTGCTTTCTTTAACACTCCCTTGACATGGAAATCATATTCCCATTCCGGATGCATGTCATATTGTGCCTCAAAGTCATCAAGATACTCTAACCCTAGCAAGGAGTCTTCATAAGGATCATCTTGTTCGAACTCAGGTTCTTCAAGCTTGTTTTCATCAATTTCGGCATTGTTGTGGTCGAATTCATCTCCCACAGCAACAGGTTCCACTTTCTTTCCTTGGTCAACATTGAACTTCCGTTGTCTAACGCTATCCGCTAGCTCCGGAAACTCATTTGCATCAAGAACACTAGCACAATCACAGCTGATGTTAGGATAAGCTAAACATTGCCGAATCATAATTCGCTGCATCATTTCGTCCCATTCCCGTCTCCTTTTCTGCTCACATTCTTGTTGCTTTTTCTGCCAAAATTCCTCACGTTCTTGTCTCCATTCTTGCCTAAATTTCTCAAAAAGCTTATCCAAATTTGATTGAAAAGAGCTCATATTATCCATATTGACAATGAGCAACAACTTCAATCTTGAACCAGTTCAATTCGCAGAATACAGTTCGAAAATTGCAGAAATGTGAAACGTGTTTCGCAACTCTTCAACAATCGATTGTTTTATGAAGTTGTACACCTTCGTTCGCACAAACAATCCGTTGCTATCGATTCGACAATTGTCACTGATCACAAACCTTAATACGCAGAGTCAACAAACCCTAACTGCGAACGATTTCTGACAAAGACGCTATCTTGAATAATTCAAACTAAGAATCTAAAATTGGTTCGATTTTTGCCTATAATGATGATTTAAAATTTTAGAATTTAAATTTTAGAATTCAAACCCTCAAACTGATGCAGTAACCACCAATCACACTTTTCAAATTTTAGAATTGACTTTTGATCACACAATCTGAACTAAATCTGACACAATTATTTTTATTGATTAATTACAATACATTTAATCGTATTTTGTAATTTTTTTCGGGATATGTGCTTGATTCGGAAGCCAAATCAAGGCTCTAATACCAATTGTTATGATCAGGATCGATTCCCAAGCATAAGCTAAGTAAAATAGGGATAGGTTGAGAGTATGAGATGAGGAAAAAGTGAAATTGAGATGAGAAAGTAGAGAATTAGACTTAGATGAGATAAGAAGGGAAAAGAGATGAGAAATAGAGAGAGTTAGATGAGAGAGAGAAGCTTTGATCTCAAAATGAGAATAGTGTTTGATTATTTGATTGAATAATTCCTCAATTACAGCAAAAAGCAACTACTTATAGGCAATCTAAGCAAACAAATACATTGAAACAAGACATAAGCTCCTAACCAACTACTTAAATATCTAAGCCTTACAGAAATATCTTCTAACTACCCTTTAAATCCTAATTCTGGCGCTAAAGACCAGCTAACAGTAACATAACAACCTGTTGCAGCAGCCCACAACTTTATTACATCAGAAACTGGATTTAACTATGACTAATACAACTTCTTAAGCTAAACAATCAACATAACAGCACACCTACAGCAGCAACGTAGCAACCAAACACACGCAACAGCACAATGCACCAGAATATCAGTAGCAGCAGCATATCAGCTGAACTAATCAGTAACACATCCATCACCAACTCGTGTATTGGACCCCCGGGTCATAACAAATGTTTACTATTTTCTGAAAGATGCACTGATTTTTAGATGAGTTTGATGGTTTAATAAGATCCAAGGCATCCAATTTTACCTAGTTGCATTAATACACATTTTTATTCACGATATTCAAGTTGTAATTATATGTTGATGGTCGAAAACCCTAATTTACTAAATATTCTCTCGAGTAACATTTAGCATGCTCTTTTACATATTAACTCATCAATCTCTTGCATGAATTTAAATAATATTTTTGAATATCCATGGTTTTCCCTTAAGACCACACAAATCGCGTTAATCTATCTCTAGCATTCGCTCAACTTGTGGTGTTTATCTCTTTAGCAATCATCATAAATATCTTCTTAGAATCATTATGAATCATTGTAGGCTTTGAATGGGGATCAAGCATTCAAAACTCATAAAGAACAATGATAAACAATAAAATAGCGCAATAAACAAACTTTGAATACGTTAAATTAGATAACAGCGTATATGAAAACTTAGGCTACATCGTAGCCTTGGAAAAACAAAATTAGCTCATGGTAGACATAATATAGAGAAAATATAAGACAAAATCTATGAACTTAAATAAGAAAAGGATAGAAAAGAACTTAAAATAAATTACAAACCAAACTCGTCTTTCCTTCCTTCTTTCCTTCCCTCGTGGTTCTTCGAAGTTTCTTCTACTTTATATTTTATTTTGCTAAATGAATTGATGCTAAAATACTTCTCCGAAACCCCTATTTATGGTATTTGAGGATGGGAAGTCATGAAAGAAAAAATTAACACAAGTTCTTCCTCATTTGCTAAGCATGCCGCCCATTGCTACCCTTTTTCAGCTTTTGAATTAACTTGTTAGTTTTTCATTTTTTTACTCCATTTGCTGCCCAAAACACGGCCTTTAAATCAATTTGAATGTGTTCATGAAGTTTTGAAGAATTTCTTGCACTTGATTTGTCCAATTAGCCACCAAAAATTGAGATTGCAACAACTTGTACATGTAGTTGTTGTTTCCTTGCATTACCGTGTGCTTTTGATATGTTTTGCCCTTTTTTTTTTTTTTTGGTATGATGTATCTTACATTTATTTGTTGATATTGATGATAAAACTTGGCAAAAATTAGCCTGAAATGAGTTTTTTTGCAAGGAAAT
Organism: Simmondsia chinensis; assembly: GCA_018398585.1. Lineage (NCBI taxonomy): Eukaryota > Viridiplantae > Streptophyta > Magnoliopsida > Caryophyllales > Simmondsiaceae > Simmondsia > Simmondsia chinensis. Next base: position 12,124,804 of record JAGTTD010000017.1, on the reverse strand, counting down.
GGCAATAGGAGCGAAAAAGAGCAAAAGCGATAAAAATTTGATGTAAAATTGTTAGAAAAGAACCTAAATGATGTGAATAATTATATACTAAATTAGACTAATCAAAATACCCCAAAACTTAAATCTTGCTCATCCTCGAGCAAGGATAAGCACTGAAGCACATGATTTCATGCTTTTTAAGAATTTTATCATATTTCAAAGCAATAATACTTCTATTAGAAAAGAATGACCAAGGATCATTAGCTTAAGATTCCAAAGGCAAAAAAATCTTTTCTAAGGAAAAACCTATCAATTACCTAGGTAACCGAATTTAAAAGTTGGCTAAGCAAATTAAGTTTATCCGTTCTTTCTAATCTTAAGACATTCAAACTGAATAAATGACAAAAATCATGCCACTCATAATAAGACTTTTCAAGTATGCCCAAGAATAAAATTATTCATAAAATTTCCTCTTCCTCTTTTTATTATTATTATTATTATTATGAGGGACTGAGGGGTGCCCTAGCCAACCTTAACCCATGAGTATATATCTAGCGAGAATCGAACTCCTGACCCCTGGGCGATGACTGCATGGGTAAGAGATGCCACTAGTGAGGCGGCCTCATGTTGAGAAGTACATATCTTAAAATATTTATATGGGATAGCGGTGCTAGAGATGCATCCCTCATTTTCTCTCCCTCTTTTTTTCATATTTTTCTTTAGACTTAGGCATAACTCTTCAAAGTCTATTATGCAAGTGATAATTTTAATGCAATCCATTCAAAATTGAGCATCTTTTAATCAGAAAGAAAGGTAAAATAGCCATGCTAACTAGTAAACTCAAATACCGTGATCCTATCAAGATAGAATAGATCATGTTTTGTAAATGGAACACAAAAACAATTGATTCTAAAATTATTCATGTCCAATTAAAGTAAACGAGCTAAAAAGAATAGAAAAATTGCCTAAAAAGCATGATAATAAAATCTTGAAAAAATTTATGATTTTAAATTGGTTCAAAATGTGCAATAAAATTTAAAAAGACTAATGATTTAAACTATAGAAAACAGAAAATTGTTTTGTTGGCTGACACTATCTACATCCCCATATAAAAGCTCCGAACTCTGGGACATACTAAAACTGACTCTAAAAGATAAAATAGGACTAGACAAGAAAATATTTTGAAAAATTTTGTTTAAAATTTTAAAAACATACGTGACAAAATATCTTTCCCACCCCAAAACATAAAGTTAACATTGTTATCTATGTTAAAAGAAATACAAGGAACGAAGCAGTAGATGAGAGATACTTTCCAAGTTTGAGGATTGCTTATTTGATGGTAAATGTTGTCATCAGGTTCCCCAAACTTGTTTCAAAAACCTATTGAACAAAATATACAACAATATTAGAAATACTAAAAATTCTAGGAAATTGAAAGAAAAGACGTAAGCCAAAGAAACTTAGGTTGCCTCCCAAGAAGCGTTAAGTGATAATCGTTCAATAATGTTCTATCTCAGATCGTTTAAAAGAATGGAACTTACTCTGTCCACCTTTAGTAACAATTTTCTTCCATGGACCTTTTTCGTGCCCTGCTTTGCATGACCAACTCTACCTTTTTCAGCTATGAGATCCTTAATTTTAATGCGCCACTCCTGTAGTTTTCTTCTTATAATTTTGGCACCTTTCTTTACTAAATCATCCTTGGCTCTCAAAGCCTCCGACTTCGTAGGAGAAACTTGATCTTCAATTTGAAAACAAGTGTCCTTCTCTAATGAAAGTTTTATTGGTTTAAAAACATTGAATGCCACTTGCTGATCTTCTATCCTTAAGATCAGTTTTCCTTTTTACACCAAGACGTCCTCTACCACTCCTCGTGGATACTTGATGGACCTGTCTGCCAATTTGAGTGATACTGTGATGGGCTTTACTTCCCCTAGGCCAAGTTTCCTTAAGTAGAGAGTGGCATCAAATTTATACTTGCACCTAAATCACATAAGACGTTATTAAAAGTACTGGTGCAAATGATGCAAGGTATTGAAAAACTCCCTGGATCTTTGAGTTTTGGAAGAAGCTTCTTTTGTAGTATCGCACTACATTCTTCGTTCAATGCCACGGTCTCGAATTTTTCCAGTCTTCTCTTGTTAGATAGGATTTCTTTCAAGAATGTTGCATTTTTGGACATTTTCTCCAACATGTGAGTAAAAGGGACATTATGGATAATTTCTTAAAAATTTCCATAAATTGGTTATCCATGTTTAGCGTATTCAAGTGTTGAGCAAATGGAATTTTTGGTTTGTAGGGCTTAGGCTCAGCCCTCTTTGATTCGCTTTCATCTTGGTTTTTGGGCTTATCTACTCATTCAAGTTCAAGGTGTGATGTGGTCTTAGTAGGTTTGTTTGGGCTGTCCTTTCTAGGTGGTTTTTCCAAAGTAATGGCATTTACGTGCTCTCTAGGGTTAGTCACTGTAGTACTTGGTAGAGAACCTTGAAACCTTTCAAAGAGTTGGTTTGACATTTTCGGATTTTGGTCTCAAGGTTACTAATAGATGCTTCTTGATTTCAGATAGAAGCTTCTTGATTTTGAAGATTTATTTGTGTTTGTTGTATGGAACTTCTGGTTTCTTCCAAAAACTTATTGAACGTATCTTTAAGATCAATTTTGTTTTCTGGTTGTGCATGAATGGGTTGTTTTTGAATCCCTAGGTTACTCCATGAAAAATTTGGATGGTTTCTCCGCCTAGGATTGTAAGTGTTAGAGTAGGGATTGTGTTGTGATTTTCGAAAATTTGAAACAAAATTGACTTGCTCATGATTTGAAGAGTTTGTATCAAAGGGGTTCCCTGTTTAACATTCTATGCTCACATGATTTCCTGCACCAAACTCACATGTTAGCATAGGAGATTGTTCGCATTAACACCTATGTTACCCAACTATTTTTGAATCATTGAAATTTGAGCGGATAATGTGGTTAAAGCGTCTACTTTGTGAATAATTGTAGGTTTCCTTTGCATTGTTCGATCAGCAGTTCTAATATAATTGTTGCTAGCCATTACCTCTAGCAACTCATGTGCTTCATCTGGTGTCTTGTTGTTCAAGGCTCCTTTAGCAGCTACATCCACCATTGTTTAGGTATTAGGTGCCAAACCATTGTAAAATGTTTGGGCTTGCATCCAAATTGGTAAACCATGGTGTGGGCACCTTCTTAAAAGCTCTTTACAGCGTCCCCACGCGTCATACAATAATTCCATATCGTATTGCATAAAAGAGGTAATATCATTCTTTATTTTGGCTGATTTGGTTGGTGAAAAATATTTAGCAAGAAATTTTTGTGCCAAATCATCCCATGTGGTGAAGGTACCTAATGGCAATGACGTTAACCATGCCTTGGTCTTGTCTCTTAGTGAGAACAGGAATATTCTTAAGTGAACGGCATCATCACTGATGCCGTTGTGCTTAAATGTATTACATATCTCAAGAAAGTTACTGATATGTAAATTCGGGTCCTCACTAGGTAGACCGCCAAGCTGAAAAGTCTGTTGGATTATTTGTATTATCGCGGGTGTTATTTCAAAATTTTTCGCTTGTATAGGTGCACGTCAGATGCTAGAAGTGCATCCACCAACAGTTGGACTTAAAGCTCTTTCATTATCATTATTTTCATTAGCTATTGTTTCAATTCGTTTGGTTTTCCTGATTTGTCGAAGTGGTTTTTTTATTTCAAAACCCAAAGGGATTATTTTGTTTTCATTTTGATTTTGCATTTAAAGTAAGAAACACAAACTTAAAAGTCAAAAGAAAGATAACAATAGCGAGAAAGAACCAAAATACTACAATATACTATAAAGCTTAACAAAACCAATTTTTTTTTTTTTTTGGGGGGGGGGGGGGGGCGATAATAATACTAATGTTCTGAAAAGCTTTAAAAATATAAACTCCACTTTGAAAAACTTATCAAGGTGTATTAAAATGTTAAAGGAAAGATAAAAATTAACATAAACTAAATTTTGAGAAGGAAAGGGGAGGGGGGAGGGGGGGGAGGATAGTAATGTTAATGTTTTGAAAATCTTAAAAATAACAATTTTAGCTTTCAAAATTTTAACGAAGTAAACTTATAAGTAAAAGAAAGATGAAAATAAAGAGAAATACAAGAAAAACAACAAAATAATACAAAATTAACAAAATTTATCAAAAACACAATTTTAAGGGGGTGTGCTATACGAATTATACAAGTGAAAATAACTTTAGAAATAAAATCAAGTGAATAAATGAAAGAAAAAAAAAATTTCTTCTTCAAACCAAAAAAAAAAAAAAATTTACAACTTCAAATTAGTGCTAAAACTGGTTGGTATCAATATCACTCAAATAAAAACAATCCCCTGCAACGATGCCAAAAAGTTGAATGCTTTGTGCTGCTTAGCAAGTTCATTAAGTCGTATCAAGTAACATAGAAATGAGCAGAGTATCGTCCCACGAGAATTGTTACTGAATGAGTACCGAAATAAGTTGTTTCAGCACTATTTGAGAGAGCAAAATTCATAGTATTTGATATGAAACAACAAAATGAAAAGGAGCAAAAATGGTTACTAATTTTCATGAAAATTGTTCTGATTTTAGATGATTTTTATGATTTAATAAGATCCAAGGCATCCGATTTCACCTAATTGCATCAATACACCTTTCTATTCTTAATAATTTAGTTATTACTCCATGTTGATGGTCAAAAATCCTAATTTACTAAATATTCTCTCTCAAGAAATATTTAGCAGGCTCTTTTCATATTAATTCATCAATCTCTTGCATGAATTTAAATAAGAAAAGAGTTTTAAAGATCCATGATTTTCACTTAAGACGACACAACTCACGTTAATCTATCTATAGCATTCACTCAATTTGTGGTGTTTATCACTTTAAAAATCATCACAAATCTCCTCTCAGACTCATTATGATTCATTATAGGCTTTGAATGGTGATCAAGCATTCAAAACTCACAAAAATCAATGACAAACACTCAAATAGCACTACAAACAAACTTTGAATACGTTGAATTAAAAAAGAGTGTAGTAAAACTTAGGCTACATCGTAGCCTTGAAAAGACAAAATTAGTTTATGGTATAAATAAATTAAAGTAAAACTAAGACGAAATCCATGAACTTAAAAATGAAAAGGATAGATAGAACTCAAAGATGCAAACTTACTAACCAAACTTTCTTCCTTCACTCCTTTCTCCTACTCATGGTTTCACCTCTCGTTCTCTACTTTATATTTGGTTTTGGCTGAGTGAATTGATGATCTAAGACCTCCCAAATACTCTTACTTATTTTTTTGAGGTTTCAAATTCAAAAATTAAAAAATTACATCAAGTTCATTCTCATTGCACCACCTTGCCGCCCATTCTGTCCACCTTTGCAAGTTGTAACTTTTGCTGATTTTGTTTAGTTTTTTAATTCTTTCCACCGCTCAAATTCAGTCTTGAAATTAATTTGAACATGTTCTTGAAGTGTACAATACATCCTTCCTTTTGATTTGTCCATTTAGCCGCCCAAATTTGCAATTTGTAACAAATTGTGCATGTTTGTTGTTCATCCTTGCTTTAGCCATGTAAAATGATGTGTTTAGCCCATTATTTGCTTTTCTGATGTATCTTGCATTCACTTGTTGATGTTGATAATGAAACCTAGCAAGAATTAGCATAAAATGAGTGTTTTTGGAAGAAAATAATGACAGGAGCGAGAAAGAGCAAAAGCGATAAACATTTAATGTAAAATGGTCAGAAAATGAACCTGAATGATGTGAATAATTATATGCTAAATTAGCCTTATTAGTCTCTGAATTGTTGAACCCTCGATCCAATCTGCTTTCCACCCTTCTGCTTCCTTTCAATTTGATAATGGCACAACTCTCATACGCCATCTCTACTCCCTCTCCTCAGGCGAACAACCCTATTGAACAACTGACCCGATTTATTCAATTTGGCCTTTCTGTTGTCTTTGATGTTCTTTGAATCCTAACTGATCTTAGTATTAGTGAGGAGGATCTTTCTAGGCTATCAAAGAATGATCCCTCTTCGTACTTGTCATCTTGCACCCTAGGGCCAATCTTTGCTCCATCTCATGACGTTCCAAGTCTTGATGGATTGTTTCCAAATACTGACGAGTCTCCTCTTCTTCGTGCAGTTTCTTCATGCCATTCTTGGGGAGGCCGACGCATTTACAAGGAAGCGACTCCCTTTACAGGGCAAACTTTCTTGACCAAACAATACCCTGAATGGGTGGATGATCAGATGGTGACCCATGGCAAGAAATGGAAGTGTCTTCACATCTACGAAGCCATCAGGCTCTCAACCATCACTTTCAGGTTCGATTTTCCAATTATAACAGCACTAACTTGCAACTAGAACTCCTATTACAATGCTTTTGTCCTCCCTAAGGCTTTTTAGGAATCACTCTAGAGGACATAGCAGACCTAACAGGTCTTTCATCTAGGGGAGAAGAGTTTCCCCTTTATTCTTTCATTTTTTTCAGAAGCTGAAACCTTTGCCTCCTCCTTCTCTATCACAGACTTGCCTGTAGGCTATGGGTATTTTGTTAAAAGGTTTGTAATAGGACCTGATAACTATAGGCAAGGTTCTAGAGAGGAGGAGGCATGCTTATACTTGTCTTGGTTGAACAAGTTTTTCTTTATAAACTCTTCTAGCTCAGTTCTCAAGTTATTGAAGGACATAACTGTCAACCTATCTTTTAGTAGTAGCCCTTTGTCCTTGGGTCAATTGTTTTTGGCCCATGTATATGGATGCCTCAGAGGCATCATAGCTAAAATCTATGTTGTCCGCATAGGTCGTCCCCTATGGCTGGTTCAGTTATGCGCCGAAGCCTATTTCCCTGGGCTGTGTCCCAAAGGCTCCTATGTTCCCATAGGAAAGGGGGTTTCCTGTTTTGGTGAGCAATTTGCTCGCTGTGAGGTTCAACTTCCTGTAAGATGGTCATTTGACCAATTTCTTGAGGCTCTAATGTCCCCTCGAGAGAGAGGTGAGGGACTCAATGGACTCCTTTTAAGAAAAGGAATCTTGGTCCTGAATGGTTTAGAAAATTGGACCTTTATAATGAATTCTTAATAGACATTAACTCCCAAATCTGACAAGTAATATTATGCCTCCAAGATTTGTTCTTTCACCACCAAACTCATCCTGGTGTTGAGACATATAAGCCTGGGTTGTTTGCCGGGCAATTTGGTATGGTCCAAGATGTTCCTTTTCTAAGTCTAAGGATCAAGAACCTTTGGTGGGCCAAGAGGGCTTCTCTTCAACCCGCTCAACTTATAGAGCTTCATGCTCTGAATTAAGAGATTAGATCCCTTTATGAATATCCTTTGGCTTGTAAAAATACTTCATGAGTCACGCGGCACATTTCAACTTGGTACCAAGCCTATTGGTCCTCCTTGGAGGCTAGAGGCGACAAGCAACATTTTATGTCTCTGCTTGGGCTTACAGGTCCTAGCTCGAGAGAAGTCAGTCAGTCATCCCCAGGCCTACTCTGCAGAAGACCCCAATCAGGTAGTTAACCACTCGAAGTATGTTCTAATTACTAGTGGCTCAAACAAGATCTGATCCTTGTTCTTTTACCTTTATAGCAGCTATCTAGGTGACTCGAAGGAGTGCCAAGACCAGGAGCTTCACTTAGATGATACTAAGGAGTCCCATCCAAGAACCTCTTCACTAGCCCCCAGGGTCGGTAGTTCCAAGAAGAGAAAGAAGGAAGAATAGATCTCATAATTAATGAGAAAAAGAAGAACTAAGGCCCTTGTAGTAGAGGTATTGGTCTTTCTTAACAAGTATTCTCATTTATCTTTTGCCAAAGTAGCTTCTAACATGGCTTTCAACAGCCACGGGAGGAGCCAACTCTATATATTGTGGAGATCCCATATTCTACATCCCAAGAAACTGCTCAAGACACTGAATCAATAAGCTCAAGTGCTGAAGAAGAAGCAGACAAGGTTACTTCAGTTATGGAGCCAATTGTCAATTACCTACCTAAAGAGGTTTCTTCCCCAGTTACTTTACACCAAGGCCTTCTCCAAGCTCCTTTCCTCCTCACTGGAGTCTCAGTCCTTATTGAAGATACCTTCGAAGGTAGAGTTTTATCGGACTTCTCACTCCTTGATGTCTTAAACCATGCTTGGTCATAACATGCAAGTACTGTCCCCTAGGAACTTCCCTTGGAGAAGGCATAGTGGCAGCTAAAGAGTCAGTAGCAATCCCCTTAGTTGAGGCACCTGCTGAAGCTCCAATGATGGATGTATCACCAATAGCTCCCATGGTAGTCCTATCAATAGTGGCACTTTCCTTGCCTTAGATTGTGGCCTCATAGATAAAGGCATTTCTTTTTAACCTTATTTGTTTTCCAAAGTCAAAACTCCGTCTGATCTTGTTAATCTTTTCATGTTACTCCTACCAAAGCCATTCCGTCTCAAAAGATAGGGGGAATATTTTCTCCGTTAGAGAAGCTTGGAGAGAGTGGTGGGTTGGCCTTTCAGCTGTTTGACCAAGAATCTCCCAAACTCCAACGGCTGAGGAAAATTACGCACTTCCCTATTCTTACCCTAGCTTATGGGGTCATTTTCGAGGAGGCCATATCCCTAATAGGATCTTTGAAGGAAGATCCAAAGGTGGCTCCTTCTATTACTAGGAAAATTGAGTCCTTGAGGAGGTGCTCCTGAAGATCAACCAAGAGGTCTCAATTCTCAACTAGAGAAAACGGCATTACCAAGATGCCATCAGGAACCTAGGGCATTCAGCTAGCTTAGGAGGCCTGTAGCTATTATTTGAAGAATTCCAAGCAGCAAGAAGAGTCCAAAACCAACAAGATCAAGGGGTCAGAGGCTTGGAGGAAGAAATCCACCAGTTGGAGGAGAGATTACGTCGCCCTCAGGAAGAACTGCTCTCCATGAGACAACAGTACGTTTCTTAAGGTTCGGTGGTTGGAAGACTCGAAGAGGCCATCATGGAAGCTCAGAGGAATAGCCAAGCCCTTTAAGAGGAAGCTTTCTCCTTAGATCAGGAGCTAGTTGATACAACCAATTGACTATCCTTAATCGAGGAGTCCTTAGTGAGGATTAGGACACGACACTTTTGATTTTCAGTTTTTGTAATGAGGCATTGGCTTCACAAGTTACTTACTTGTAATATTTGCATATGTAAGCTACGTACCTTCCCAAAATTAATGAAGTACGCATTTATTCAATATGGCTCTTACATTGGAGGTTCTTTTTTTTTCTTTTACTCTACCTAAGGATCTTGAGATTCTGGCTGATTTGGCTGGTGAAAAATATTTAGCAAGAAATATTTGTGCAAAATCATCCCATGTGGTGATGGGACCTGGTGCTAATGACATTAACCATGCCTTAGCCTTGTCTCTTAGTGAGAACGGGAATATTCTTAAGCAAATGGCATCATCACTGATGCCATTATGCTTAAATGTATCACATATCTCAAGAAAGTTAGTGATATGTGAATTTAGGTCCTCACTAGGTAGACCGCCAAACTGAACATTCTGTTGGATCATTTGTATTGTCACCAGTTTTATTTCAAAATTGTTCGCTTGTATGGGGGGATGTCAGATGCTAGAAGTGCATCCGCCAACTATTGGGATAGCATAATCCTTTAAAGCTGTTTCATTATCATTATTTTCATTAGCTATTGTTTCAATTCATTTGGTTTTCCTAGAAGTGTTTTTTCGATTTCAGGATCCATAGGAATTATTTTGTTTTTGTTTTGATTTTGCATGCAAAATAAGAAACACAAATTTAAAATTGAAACGATAGTTAACAATAATGAGAAAGAACCAAAATACTACAATATAGTACAAGACTTAACAAAAACAAAATTTGGGAGGGGGGTAGTAATACTAATGTTTCAAAACACTTAAAAATACAAACTTAAAAGAAACATGAAACAAAGAAGAAAATGTAAAGATACAACAATCTAATACAAAAACTTAACAGAAACCAAAATTTGGGGGGTGGGGGGGGGGGGGGGGGGGGGGGGGGGGGTAGTAACACTAATGTTTTGAAAATCTTAAAAATAACAATTTAACTTTTAAAATTTTAACAAAGTGAACTTATAAATAAAAGAAAGATGAAAATAAAGAGCAAATACAAGAAAAACAACAAAACAACACAAACTTGACAAAACACAATTTTAGAGGGGGTGCTATACAAATTTTTCAGTAAAAATGATTTTGCAATTAAAATCAAGTGAATGAAATAAAAAAAGAAGAAATTTATGCTTCAAACTTAAACAAAATTTACAAATTTTAACTAAATAACTTTAAATTAATGCTAAAACTGGTTGGTATCAATATCACTCAAGTAAGAACAAACCCCAGCAACGGTGCCAAAAACTTGATGCATGTTTTTCTTAGCAAGTGCAATAATTCATATCGAGTTATATAGACATGAGTAGAGTACTATCCCACGAGGATTGTTTATTGAATGAATACTGAAATTAATAGTTTCAGCACTATTTGGAAGGCCAAAATTTATAGTTTTTGATATGAAACAAACAAAATGAAAAGGAACTAAAATGTTTACTGATTTTTTTAAAGATGTACTATTTTTTAGATGAGTTTAATGATTTAATAAGATCCAAGGCATTCGATTTCACCTAGTTGCATCATTACGCATTTCTATTCTCAATATTCGCGTTGTTATTATATGTTATTATATGTTGATGGTCGAAAATCCTAGTTTACTAAATATTCTCTTTAGAGAAACATTTGGCATGCTCTTTTACATATTAAATCATCAATCTCTTGCATGAACTTAAATAATAAAAGAGTTTTCAAGATCCATGGTTTTCACTTAAGACTACACAAATCACATTAATCTATCTTTAATATTCGCTCAATTTGTGGTGTTTATCACTTTAGAAATCATCATAAATCTCTTATTGAACTCATTATAAATCATTATAGGCTTTTAATGGTGATCAAGCATTCAAAACTCATGAAGAACAATGATAAACACTCAAACAACGCAATAAACAAACTTTGAACACGTTAAATTAGAGAAGAGCGTATATTATAACTTAAGCTATATCATAGCCTTGGAAAGACAAAATTAGTTCATGGTATACATAATATAAAGCAACACTAAGATAAAATCCATGAACTTAAAGAAGAAAAGGATAGAAGGAGCTTAAAAATGTAAAATTACAAACCAAACTTTTTTCCTTCACTCCTTTCTCCTCCTCACGGTTTTCCTAAGCTTTCTCTACTTTAGATTTGGTTTTTCCCGAGTGAATTGATGCTAAAATACTTCTTTAACACCCCTATTTATAGTAATTTGAGGATGGCATGTCATAAAATAAAAAATTAACACAAGTTCTTCCGCATTTGCTAAACATGCCGCCCATTGCCGCCCATTTTCAGCTTTTGAATCAACTTGCTGATTTCTTCATTTTTTAACTCCATTTTTACACCCAAAACTTAGCCTTTACATCAAATTGACTGTGTTCATTAAGTTTTGCACTTGATTTGTCCAATTAGCTGCCAAAAATTGAGATTTGCAACAACTTGTACATGTTGTTGTTGTTTCCTTGCATTACTGCGTGCTTTTAATGTTTTTTGCCCATTTTTTGCTTTTGTATGATGTATCTTCCATTTACTTGTTGATGTTGATGATAAAATGTAGCAAGAATTAGCATAAAATGAGTGTTTTTGCAAGGAAATAACAATAGGAGCGAAAAAGAGCAAAAGCGGTAAACATTTGATATAAGTTGCTTAGAAAATGAACCCAAATAATGTGAATAATTATATACTAAATTAGACTTATCATGTTTGACATTTATAATTTATACTGTGAATTAGTTCAAGTATAAATGAATTATTCAGAAAAACGTGAGTCAGTAACTAATGGAAAAGTAATGGTAGTACTTCTAATTATTTTTTGTTATGGATATCTAATAGAGGGGTTGTTATTGTCAACATAGTCTGTTTGGGAATTATCAAATAAATAATTTAAGTCTAGAGTGTAGTGAGATTTATTTAGTGGAATTAAGTCCCACTAAATCGTAATTAAATTTTATCATGAGATGGTAATTAATTTAGCCCATTTGGAGCTAGATTTAAATTGTCCCTAAGGTCCCTGTGTAAGCCCCTATTAAATGCCGTTAGAAGATATATTAAAGAATTCATGAGATGAATAAATTTAACTTTGTTAAACATTAATCATGAGACTAATAAAAGTTTAAAAATTATGAAATAAAATAATTTTGAACTTAAAATCTATAAGACAAATTATTACATGCTGGAAACAATATATATAGCAATCAGGTCACGATCCGCATGAAATGCAACTGACCAATTAGAGCGAGACATGTGTCTTGCGCAGGTGGTTAGAGGGGGTGGATGTTTGCCTTCGGGCACGACCCAATAGGAGGGTGCCTCATGGCAGGCTTCTAGACACCCTTCTCAATGATCTGCACCTGCGTGTGTGGACCAATCCCATGCTGACACGTGGCATGCGGTGGGTAATTTGATGTGGTTTGAGCTAGACTTTATGCGACGTCTTTTTTGCTGTTCTATATGTATCTCACATTGGTTATTTGGTATTTTTTCGCTCTGGTAGCTTACTATAAATAGGGTACTGAAGTTAAGGTTTAGCATCCAATTAAAAAAAAATAAAAGATTTTCTAAAAGTGTTGACTTTTGAGACCTAAAGGAGAGAAATTTTCTATTGAAATTTTTTCTCTTAAGTTTAATATTTTTCAGAGTCCACACTCCGAATTTTTGAGGAGATTGTATAGAAGGCTTTTGGGTTTTGGTTTTGTTCTAGTTTCTTTATTTGGAGCAATTTCTAGGTACTCTTCTTTCACTTTCCTTTTAATTTTTTGTTTTTCTATTTGTTTACAATATTCTTATTATGGTAGTTTTATATTCATGTTATTCTTATGTAGTGGCCTGTAGAATTAAAATTAGGAATTTTAAATGACCTGTAGATTTAAAATTAAGAATTTTAAACCGATCCACTGCATTAGTCTAATAAATTGTGGAAAATTTTTGAAATCCGTCCCAACAATTAGTATCAAAGCCAGCCTCTTATTACATTCATAATATACATGATAGGCAAAGTAAGATTGAAATAAATAGACTCGTAATACAAAGAAAGGATTATTCGGTTTGATATTGATCATATTTGTAGATCTGGTTTTAAATTGTTTAAAAAGTTGTTAGAATTAATAGTTAATTCAGATCCATAGATGTAAACTTTACAAAGCAAAGATTATTTAATTTGATATTCATCATGTTTGCAAATCTAGATTTAAATTGTTTAAAACGTTGTTAAAATATTCAAATCTATAAATGTAAACTTTTTCAAATTATATTTAGTTTACATATGATGGGATTATGCATATATTGTTAAGATTAACTAAATAAGATGGATTGATCTAATGAGATCAGAGGCAATTTTTTTTTTAATAGAAAAACAAATAAATTATTTCTTTGTAATGTTGACGCCAACGTCAGCTCTGACATGACAATTTAAAAAAAAAAATTTGGACGTGTAGACATTACTAATGAACTAAATAATAATAATTATAGATATTAATTTATTTTAGAATATGATTCTAACGTAGATTATTAGATAATCAAATTACAAATGCAATTTAAATAAAATCACTAGTTTATATAATTCATATGGGAGCGAGGTTCAATTGATGAAACCTCACGGTCTCGAAGGGTGTTGGTTTGCAGGTTATAAGGTTGGATTTCTAATAGGAAAAACTAAAGTGCTAAGAAACAATGCGACCATGCTGCCGTGGAGTATTACGTGTATTTGTATGGAGGCTTAGGTAATGGTTTACACTTGACTAGCGTGATACATTAGCCTCCCTGAGGAGATCTGTTGTGTTACATTGGAGACTAAGGAAAAGTGATGAGTTAATCATGTTTAGTAAGACTTACAAGAGAGCATGTTAATTGATAATCGTTCTCACCTAAACTAATATCATATGGCCCTGCTGCCGAGGAGTCAAGAGGGGTGTGTTTGGGTCATCATTGCATGCCTGATAGTTCAGTCCTATGGACACTTTACTCATTGTGTTTGCTAAAATTAAAAGAATAGATATCACTGTATTAAACATGACTCATATATTATAGAGTTACACAAATGTTTGCATTTACAGAGAATAATAATGTCTGCGACTGGTGCACTTCATTCAACTCTTAAGCATAATGTACTCACTGAACCAAATTATTTTATCTAGAAAAAGAGTTTAGACATCATTCTAATTCACAAGGGTCTTAAGTTTGTTCACTAATGCTCGTCCTATTTGCCTACTAATGATTGTACAGCTGTTGTTAAAGAGTGTTATGAACACTAGCATAAGGCTAACAAGTTAGCCATATGCTACATATTGACCTCTGTGTCAGATGTTCTCAAGCATTACATGCTTGAGTTGCACACAGTAGCTAAGATGATGAAACATTTAGAAGAAATGTTTGAATAATAGTATAGAGCAGCTAAGAAAGATTTGATCGAAAAGTTGCTCAATATGAGGATGTCCAAAGGAATGCCAGTCGAGGAACGCATCATGAATTTGATGGCGTGTTTTTCTAAAATGGAAGTCCTTGGAGCTGAGTTTGATAGCCAAACTAAGTAGGACATCATCCTTAGTTTTTTATCCAGCTCATTCACTTAGTTCAGGTTGAATGTTTCTATGAATAACAAGAACTATTCGTTGCCTGAACTAATGAAAGAGCTGCAAGTAACAGAGGACCGGTTGTGGGCCAAATGAAATGTCAAATCAACCCAGGCATCAAGGACGAGTGAGGAAGTTGAAAGAAAGTGTTTTATTTGCCGAGATAAGGGCCACTGGACTGGGGATTGCACTAAGGACATAGCTACCATTCCTGCCAAGACTAGCAAACCATCTAGTGAAGGTATGTTGATATCTGACTTTATTGAGTCATGTGTAGTTGAGAGTGCACCAGGTTCCTGGTGCATGGACTTAGGTTCAACTAACCATGTCTATAATATGTTAAAGGGACTCAGGCTAACCAAGAGGCTGCTGTTATGATTCAAGATGATCTTAAATCAAAACCTAGGAAAGAGAATGTAAGATGAGGAAGAATTGAGAAGAGATGAGAAGATAGAGAGAATTGAGACAAGAAGAAGAAGATATTTTGTTTAATTGGCTACCTAATACAATTAGTGAAACAACTACTTGTACTTCACCAATTAAGGCAACAAAGCAAATCAAAAATATCTAACCCAATTAACCATATTAACCGACTCTCCCTCCAAACCCACTTAAGAAGTTACAACAATACCCGGTAAGAAAAATAGTTATTTCTAACAATGTAAATGACAATTCATAACAATACTCCCCCCTAAGAAACAATTCTTGCCTCAAGAATCAAAAATAGGGAATTGACTCTTGATGAACTTAAGATCTTCTCAAGTTGCATCTAATTTGCAAAGGTTGGCCCACTGAATCAACACTTGCTGAACTTCGTTGCCTTGTCGTTGCACTGTGTGCAAGTTCAGGATTACTAAGGTTCTTGGAGGATAATACCATTTGATGAAGCAACCAGGGGTTGAACTGAGCACTCTACACCAGCAGTAACTCATTTCTTCAACAAGGATACATGAAAGACTGGGTGGATTCTTGCATCAGGAGGTAAATCCAAGTGATAAGACATAGCTCCTATCTTCTGCAGAACCTTATAGGGACCAAAATATTGTGCACTCAGCTTCACATTCTTGCGTATTTCCACAGAGGATTGACGGTATGGTTGCAATTTCAAGTACACCATGTCTCCAACTTCAAAATATTGCTTTGTTCTCTTCTTATCAGCAAAGAATTTTATTCGACTTGAGCGAGCTGCAGATTGTCTTTCAATTACTGAAGTAGCTGTTTCCTTTAAATCTCCTCTACTTCGAAAACTTGGGTAACAAGACCTTAATATACAACTGGAAAGGGTGGATCATAACCATATATGGCTTTAAATGGAGCAGTACCCAAGGAGGAATGAGCATGAGTGTTATAATAAATTCAGCTAGCGACAACCATTTGCACCATTGTTTGGGATTGTGAAATGTCATACTACTTAAGTATTATTCCACATGTTGATTCAATCGTTCCGTTTGACCTTCCATTTAAGGATGTTAAGAATAACTTAAGGCAAGCAAAGATCCCAAGAGCTTAAACAACTCCTTCTAAAAGTTACTAGTGAACAATCTATATTGATTAGATAGGATGGATTGAGGGAGACCATGGAGCTTTTAAATGTTGTCCAAGAATACCTTTGCAAGCTTTTTAGCACAAATAGGATGGCTAAGTGCGATAAAATGTCCATACTTTGTGAAACGATCCACTACCACCCAAATGATCTCCTTCCTTTAGATCTGGGTAACCCTTCTATAAAATCCATGCTAATTTGTTGCCATGCTCTTTCTAGAATTGGAAGAGGTTGCAGCAGACTTAGATAGGGGACATGATCACTCTTGGTGTGCACAGACCTCACAAGTTTGAACACATTCTACTACCTCTTTCTTCATTCCTTGCCAATAGAAATGTGGCTTGAGTCCTTGATGAGTACCATCAATGCTTGAGTGACCTCCTAAGGCTGAAGAGTGGAAAGCCATGATGATTTTCTTCTTTAAATCAGTCGTTGTCCCAATATAAACCTTCTCTTTAACTCTCAAAATGCCAATAATCAATGTGACATCAATCGCACCTGCGTCTACTGTAGAATCCTGAATGCTAAGGGTTGTTAAATGATCTTGAGCAAAATGATCCTGTTCATATGACTTATAAACCTCATGCATCCAAGCAGGCACAACAACTGTAATAGCTGAACAAGAAGCTTCCTCCTTTTCCTCCTATCTATTGTACAATGCATCCGCAACCATGTTCTCCTTCCCCTTTCAATACTCAATGGCATAGTCCAGCCCCAACATCTTCATCAACCCCTTGCGGTGCACCCTGGTGGTGATCTTTTGTTCTAACAAATATCTGAGGCTTTGATCGTCTATTTTGATCACAAAATGATGCCCCTCCAAGTACTGCCTCCACTTCTGAACTGCCAATAAGATCGCCAAGTATTCCTTCTTATATATTGATAGGCTCAAATGTGTTCGACTGAGAGCTTAGCTAAGGCAAGCGATTGGCCTTCCTTTTTGAGATAACACTGCTCCCAAACCCCGGCTGCAAGCATCAGTCTTAATTGTAAATGGCTCATTGAAATCAAGCATTCTCAAAACCGGAGCTGAGCACATTGCCAATTTCATATTTTCAAATGCTTCTTAAGCTGTTGTTGACCAAACGAAGGCATCCGTCTTGAGAAGATCATTTAAGACTTGGAGAGTTTGGCAAATACTTTGTTTTTCACATGGTTTTGAAGGCTTGTGACAGATGTGAAATATGAGATTGCATTGTTGGGCTATCGACTAATATGTCATCAAAGAAGACAAGGACAAATTTTCTTAAAAATGGCTTAAAAATGGAATTCATTAATGCTTGGAATGTGGTAGGAGCATTTGATAAGCCGAATGGCATAACCATAAACTTGAAATGTCCATGATGAGTTCTAAAGGCTGTTTTGTATACCTCTTGTTCTACAACACGTATTTGATAATAACCTTGTCTCAAGTCTAGTTTTGAGAAGTAAACTGCACCATGAAGCTCATCTAGTAGATCATCAACGATGGGAATTGGGAATTTGTCTTTAATTATGAGAGAATTTAGTTGTCTGTAATCAATACACATGCATATGCACCATCTTTCTTCTTAACTAAGATCACTGGGGAAGCAAATGGACTATGGCTATGCTTTTGGTTTTTAAAAGCTCCTCCACTTGTTTTTCAATCTCATTCTTTTCGGAGTGTGGGTATTCGTATGGTCTGAGATTGATATGATTGGAGTTTACCTTAAGAGGTATAGCATGATCAAAATTTCTTTTTGGTGGTCATGATGTTGGTTGTTCAAATAGATCCTTATAGTCATGCAATAACCTACTAATTGAAGGATTAGAATTCACCTTGCCATCCATTAGCTCTACACTAAGTGAGAACAAGTGTCCAACCCATTGAATGTTACTCTTCTTCAACACTCCTTGCAGCGTTTTACAACTCATCATCTATAAGCTGTCCTGATCCACTAAACCTTGCAGTTGAACTGGTGCTCCATTCCCCTCAAATGATATTGTCAGCTGCACAAAATCAAAGACAATTGGGCTGATAGTTTTCATCTAATCAACCCCCGAAAACCATAACACAACCTCCCAACTTCAGCATCCTGAAATCATAAGTAAATTGATAACCCTGCATTTCCCAATTGAACTGCTTGGATTTCATCTGAATAGGCATCGAATTACCACCAGGCCCAGTCACTACAAGTGTGATGGTTTTGATGAGTTCATGTCCCACCACTTTAGCTATCTTGGGGTCTAAAAAGCTATAGGTGCTACCACTATCAATCAATATCAATAAGGAATTATGTTCAGTCGCTCATTTGATTCTAATTGTATCATGAATCCCACTTCTTGTCAATGCTCGCACTGAAATCTCCGCCTCATCTTCCTCAACCTCCTCCTGCATTTCCTTAATCTGAACTTGTGTTCTGAAATAAAACTTTCTTATCACCTTGTAAGTAAATGGCTGCCAACACAACTTTATGTGGCTCAGGAATAACATAGAAGTAGATGTACCTTTCACAGCTCTTAATACAAGATTGAGGTTGCACTCTATCCGAAACATCAATCTCCACTTTAGGTTAGTGAAACGCCGAACTTCTGGCCACAGGCAGTCCTTCTCCTTGGTCTTCCACTAACTTAGGAGGCAAAGGATCAAGGGGTCTCCCCTGGATGCAACAGTTGGAAGAATGCCAGCATCAATAGGGATAGATTGTCTATTGAACTGCTCTTGCATTCCATTTAATCAATGTTCCACTTGCTGCTGAGAATAAATCATATGTTGCTGCAGTGATTGATGATTATTGCTCATTAGAAGTAACCTTTCTTGCATCTACTACTGCAATTTGGCCATCTGCTCAGTGAAATTCAATCCTGCAGCTGTATCTCCTGCCACAATAGCTTGTTTCCAACCCTTGGCCAGTTTGAGCGGATGCTAAACAAGCTTGATCAAATGCAATTTTGGCTCTGATAACACTGTTATGATTCAAGATTATCTTGAATCAAAACCTAGGGAAGAGAATGCGAGATGAGGAAGAATTGAGAAGAGATGAGGGGATAGAGAGAATTGAGATAGAAAGAAGAAGAAATTTAAATAATTGGATACCAAATACAATTGGTGAAACAACTACTTATACTTCACAATTAAGGTGGCAAAGAAAATCAAAAATATCTAACCCACTTAACCATATTAACTGACTCTCCCTCCAAACCCACTTAAGAAGTTACAACAATACTCGGCTAGCAAAAGAGTTAGTTCTAACAATGTAAATGACAATTCATAATGGCTGCATGATAAAGATGTGTACCCGATGGTTGGAGATGGTACAAGAGTTTCATGCTTAGGAGTAGAAGATGTTAGCTTCGTTTTTAGTGGTAGGGTTTTGATTTTGAAGGATTGTTTATTTGTACTTGCATTGCACAAGAATTTGATTTATGTGTCTCGATTAGTGGATAATGGTTATTTAGTTAATTTTGGTTTTAAACTTGTTATTACAAGAAATAAATTATTTATTTGCAAAGGTACATGTGTGGGTGGTTTATTCATGTTATTTTCTAAACAAAACTCTGATATTTATTCGAATGAACCTAACACAAGCTCACTTGCTCAGTTCTCTTAAAAAAAAAAAAAAAAAAAAAAAACTCAAAGGGTTAATGCCTTCACATGGCACCAACATTTAGATCACATTATTTCTAACAGGATCTAAAGACTAGCAAAATATGGACTAATAGAACCTTTGGACTTAAAGTCCTTGCCAATTTGCGAATCCTGCATAGAGGGCAAGATGACCAAGTCTACCTTTAAGGATAAAGGCAACAGGTTGGTGACTTGCTTGAGCTGGTTCACACAGATGTATGAGGACCAATGAATGTTCAAGCAAAAGGTGATCTGAGTACTTCATCACATTCATTGATGATTACTCGAGGTATGCATATATTTACCTAATAAGACATAGGTCAGGCTCTTTTAAAAAGTTCAAACAGTACAAAGCTGAAGTTGAAATGCAATTAGGTGAACAAGTGATCAAATTGAAGTAGAGAATGCCTTTCAGGAGAATTTCTTCCTAATTGTAAACGGGATAAGATCTCAGCTTTTTGCTCTGGGTACACGTGGTGTTGTAGAAAGAAGGAATAGGACATTGTTGGAGATGGCAAGGTCCATGAAATGCTACTTTACCAATCTCCTTTTGTGGTTATGTCTTAGAAATAGCAGCATTCCACCTTAACTTAGTTCCATCTAAGCCAGTTCCAAAACGCATGTGGAGTTATGGACTGGGTGAAAGCCAAGTTTAGGGTGCCTTTGAATTTGAGGGTGCCTAGCACCTGTGTTGAAAAAGAATCCTGACAAGTTGGAATTGAGGACAGAAGTGTGTATGTTTGTTCATTATTCCAAAGGGATAAGGGGTGGCCTATTCTACAGTCCTTCTGAACAAAAGGTGTTTGTAAGTGTGAATGCGAAATATTGAGAGGACTTTGTAGTAGACTACAAAAGCAAAAGTAAAGTAGTGTTAGAGGAATCAAGAGATAATGACACTAATTTTGAACAGCTAGACACATCTCGGGACACAATTGATGTATTAAATGCACCTACGAATAGGGCCGAGGATGTTCCAAGTGCATGAGAGCCTAGGCATAGTGGGTGGATTGTCAAGGCACCTGATAGGTTCATGGCGGGAGCTTTAATGGTTGACCATGACATTAATTCTTATCCTCTCAGCTGCAATGAGGCAATTAAAGACAAGGATGTTGATCAATGGGTCTTAGCAATGAAATCTGAGATAGGATCTATGTATTCTAATTAGGTCTGGGAACTTGTAAAGGCGCCAGAAGGCATTGAACCCATTGGATGTAAATGGGTCTATAAGAGGAAAAGAGGAGTGGATGGGAAGGTAAAGACTTTCAAGGTAAGACTGGTTGCTAAGGGTTTTACTCAAAAGGAAGGAATCGATTATGACGAGACCTTCTCACCAGTAGCCATGTTAAAGTCCATAAAGATACTCCTTTTAGGAATAGTGTCCTAAAATTCAAATTTATTCTGTTAATATTATTTTATTAAAGAATAAAATTAAAGTTCCAGTTGTTTCCTTTTTAAATTTGTGTAAGCAAGCATTTATACTACATGTGATTTTCTTTTAAGTATCGTCCATGAGATGGATAAAGTCCTCGGGTTACATTTTACATGTATGTTCTAAGTGGATAATGAGATTAAGCCACAGATAGACTTCGAAGAAATGGTATGGAATGTTATTTGAATAACTTGTGGTCGATGATGAGCTTGGGCTACTTGTCTATTAATGACTTAACACTTTACATGACTTGTCTTGGTCATGCGGATGGTGATCCAAAAGTGTTAGATTGGTGTGTTTAATAAGATTGACACACTGAGTTGGACCACATGAGTTGCTTGTTTCTAGACTGCTATTAGAGATGAGTGATTCATGTTATACTATTTGAACGATGACTCTAAATCCTGAGAGTATTTTGGACTTGCGTATGGAACGTTAGTCACTTTGGTGTAGTATAAGTAAGGTCTAAACAAATGACTGAATTTCCACAAATACCGGATAACGTGAAATATGATAAGGATCAAGTATTCAATATGAAATCTGTAATCTCTTATGAGGTATAGATGTACCCTTAGTTGATTCGCAAGTGTTTGAATAGTTTGGAAACTTTGGCCAAAGTATTCCAAATGTTTGACATTTGAAATTTATACTATGAATATGTTCAAGTATAAATAAATTATTTAGTGAAGTTGGCAACTAATGGAGAAGCTATGAGACGGATAATGGTAGTGGTTATAGTTATTCTTTGTCATGGGCATCTAGATGGAAGGGTTGTTATTAATACAGTCTATTTGAAAAATATCAAATAAATAACTTAAATCAAGAGCCCAGTGAGATTTATTTAGTGGAATTAAGTCTGATTAAATGGTAATTAAATTATATCATGAGATGGTTAATTTAACCTATTTGAAGCCAGATTTAAATTGCCCTTGAGGTCGCTGCGCAAGCCTCTTTATTTATTGTTATCGGAAAAATATTTAAGAAGTCATGAGATTAATTATTTATTAGTAAGATGAGTAAATTTAATTTTCCAAACATTATTCATGAAATGAAAACAAAATAAAAATTATAAAATAAAATAATTTTTGAAAATCAAAATTCATAAGATAAATTATAAATTAGTACTATTTTAAATAAAAATTAATTGGTTAATTTCAGAATGAGATTCTGAGGTAGATTATGAGATAATCTACCTTGCAAGACGATAGTGTTTTAAATAAAAAAATTAACTAATTAATTTTGTTAGTTAATTATCAGAATGAGATTCTAAAGGGGATTGATGCAGACATTGCATATGCGTTAGCAAGTGCACTATTCACATCAAGTAATATAGAAATGATTAGACTATCGTTCCCACAAGAATTGTTATTGAGTGAGAACCAAAATTTGTAGCTTTGATGCTATTTGAAAAACCAAAAAATTGAGATATTGACATAAAATAAAATAAACTAAAAAGAAATAAAATATGTTAACTAATTTTATAAAGTTTTTATGATTTAATAATATCTAAGGTATCCGATTTCACCTAGTTGCATCAATACGCCTTTCTATTCTCGTTATTGAAGTTGTTATTACGTGTTGATGGTTAAAAGCCCTAATTTACTAAATATTCTCTCTCGAGCAATATTTAGCATGCTCATTTACATATTAGCCTATCACTATCGTGCATGAATTTAAATAAGAAAAGAGTTTTTAAAGCTCTATGATTTTCTTTTAAAAACCACACAAATCGCGTTAATTTCTCTCAAGCATTCGCTCAATTTGTGGTGCTTATCACCTTAGCACTCATCATAAATCTCCTCTCGGACTCATTATGAATCATTATTGGCATTAAATGGTGATTAAGCATTCAAAACTCATAAAGAACAATGATAAACACTTCAACAACACAATGACAAAACAATGAATACGTTGAATTAGAAATAAGCATATATTACAACTTAGGCTACATCGTAGCCTTAGAATAACAAAATTAGTTCATGATAAACTTAGTCTAAAATATTATTAACACAATATTCATGAACTTAAAGAATAAAAGGATAGAAAGAACTTAAAATTACAAAATTACAAACCAAACTTTCCTCCTTCCTTTTCCTTCTTTCTCCCTCATGTTTTTCTCTTCTTTCTTACTTTGTATGACAATTTTTTGCTGGTGAAGGATGATAAAACACCTCCTAAGCTTCCCTATTTATAGTACATAAGGTTGGAATTAAAAAAAATCCAAAAAAATGCAAGCTTAAAGCTCATTGCACCTCCATTCTATTCCTTGCCACCCAGTTCTGCAGATTTCAAAAAGTTGCTGATTTTTTTAATTTTTTCTTGCTTTGCACCTCCCAAAATCGATCTTGACATCATCTTGGACATGTTAATGAATTTTTTAAGTCATACTTGCATTTGATTTGTTCATTTTGCCACCCAAAATTGCAAGTTGAAGTGAATTGTGCAGGCTTGTGATCATTTTCTGCAACTTGCTGTTCTTTGCTATTTTTCTTCATTTTGTTTCAGCTTTGGCAGCCCAAAATGAGCTTGAACATAAAGTATAACATCTTAATGAAGTGTACAAGAAGTTCTTTCACCTTATTTGTCCATTTTGCCACCCAAAATTGCAAGTATTCTCTGCATTAGCTGCTGTTCTTGCTGTTTTTCTTCAGATTTTTGAGCTTAGCACCCTAAATTCATAGTTTACATCAACTTGGACATGTTAAAGTTTTTTTTAATCAATCATAGCTCTTTATTTGTGCATTTTGCTACCCATTTTTGCAAGTTGAATTGAATTGTGCATGAACTTTGTGATTTCTTGCTTAAACTAGTATTTTGATTGATTTAGCTCATTTTTATGCTTTTGTTGATGTATATTGCTTTCAAATATTGATTTTGATGATAAAACCTAGCATGATTTAGCATAAAATAAGTATTTTTGCAAGAAAATGGCAATATGAGCGAAAAAAAGTGAAACAAAAGCGATAAAAATCTGATGTAAAATGGTTAAAAATGAATCAAAATGATAAAAATAATTATTAACTAAATTTGACCTATCAAAATACCCCCAAACTTAAATCTTGCTCATCCTCGAGGAAGGCTAAACATTAAGGTGCGGGATCTCATGCTTTTTGAGAATTTTACCACAAGTCAAAGCATGTATACTCCAAGTTAGAGAAAAATAATTGAGGCTCAAAGTTCAGGGTTCTAAAAGCAAAACCAACTTTCCTAAGGAAAAATCTGTCAATTACCTAGTTAATTGAATTCAAAAGTTGGCTGAGCAAATTAAGTTTATCTGTTCTTTCTAATCTTAAGATATTCAAACCGAATAGAGGACAACAATTATATCACTCATAACAAGACTTATCAAGTATGACCAAAACTAATTATTTTTGCACCATTTTTTTTTCTTTGGAGGAATTTATTTACTCAAGTCAATATAAGCATATATGCAGCGAGAATCAAGCTCCGACTCCTGAGCGATGACCCATAAGTAAGAGAAGCCACCACTGCGATGCCTGTATTATGACCTCCCAAGTATATCTTCAGTGAGAATCAAGCTCCGACTCCTGGGCAATGACCCATAAGTAAGAGAAGCCACCACTGAGACGCCCTCTTAACGGGTAGCACATATCTTATTTATGTGGGATAGCGGTGCTAGAGATATTTCCCCCCCTTTTTTCGGTGCTTGGTTCCTTGTTAGCTTTCTAAGTACCCCTTGTAGCAAGCTTTCAATGCGATAACTCCTGTTCCAGTTGGCCCAGGGTACCAGGTGTTGAAACACCCCTACGGATCTACTTGCTCGAGGTACCAAGGCACGAAACCATCACACCATAGCACATATCCAAATGATAGACGTTTTTTAACAGGATAGTAATGCTTAGTGATTCTTTTCCTCTATTATTTTTCTTTTATTTAGACCTAGGCATAACTTTTCAAAATCTATTATGTAAGTAATACTCTTTATGCAATCTATTCAAATTTGAGCATCTTTTAATCAGAAAGAAAAGTAAAACAGTCATGCTAACTAGTGAAGTCAAATGCCATAGTATTATAAATATAGTGCCTTAGATTAGATCATGTATAGTAATTAGAACACCAAAACAATTAATTATCTGGTTATTCAAATTTAATTAAAGTAAACAAGCTAAAAAGAGCTGAAAAATTACCTAAAAAGCATGATGATAAGTTCTTTCTTCTTCTTTTTTTTATGAAAAATTTTTGAAAGATTAATGATAAAAATTGTAGGAAATAGACAATATTTTTATTGGCCGACAGTATTTACATCCCCATACAAAGGCTCCGAACTCTGGGAGGCACCAAAGTTGACTCTAAAACATAAAACTAGAAAACTTTTTGAAATAATTTTTGTTTCAAAACCCTAAAAATTGCCTTTTCCACCCCCAAACTTAGAGTTTAACATTGTTCTTAATGTTCAAAGAGCTACAAGGATTAAGTGAAGCGAGAGATACTTCCCAGGTTTGAGGATTGCTTGTTGATAGTGCATTTGGACATCATGCTACCCCCAAACTTGCTTCAAAAATACCTGATCAAACAAAATATACACAAACATGAGTCGAATAAAAATAATGAAAGGAAAAAAATAGATAAGTAAGGATAGAAACACATGGGTCGCCTCCCAAGAAGCGATTTAGTTATAGCCGTTAGCTTGACTTTTTGAGTGGCTTATTCGACATTGTTAAGATGAATGGAAGTTTTCTGAGGCTTGAGCTCTCCATCAATGTAAGGTTTCAGTCTTTGTCCATTGACTTTAAAAGTACCCTTTTTCTCATCCTGAATCTCAACCGTGCCATATGGAAAAACACGGGTTACAATAAAGGGTCCTGACCATCGAGAGCGCAGCTGTCCTGAAAAAAATCGTAAGTGGAAGTTAAACAGTAGAACTTTTTGTCCCTCTATGAAATCTTTGTTTAGAATGTGCTTGTCGTGCCATCTTTTGGTTCGGTCTTTGTAAATTCGAGCATTTTCATAAGCCTCATTTCTGAACTCATCTATCTCGTTGATTTGTAGCAACCTCTTTTCGCCTGCAGCTGCTAAATTGAAGTTTAAGGTTTTCATGGCCCAGTATGCTTTGTGTTCCAATTCTACTGGTAAAGGACATGCCTTGCCATAAACCAGTCGATATGGAGACATTCCCATAGATGTTTTGAATGCTGTTCTATATGCCCAAACTGTGTCATCTAACTTTTTCGACCAATCCTTTCTAGAGGCACTAACTGTTTTTTCAAGAATAACTTTCAATTCTCGGTTTGAAATTTCCACTTGTCCACTTGTTTGAGGATGGCATGGAGCACCCACATAGTGTGTAACTCCATACTTAATGAAGCTTTAAGTTGGCGGTCACGAAAATATTTTCTGTCATCACTTATAATTGCTCTAGGAGTTCCAAACTGAGAAAAGGTGTTTTTTCTGACAAAGTTTACTACAACTCTTGCATCATTGGTCAGAAAAGCACTTGCTTTGACCCATTTTGACACATAATCTACAGCAACCAAAATAAATCTGTTAGAAAATGATGAGGGGAAAGGATTTATGAAATCAATCCCCCAAATATCAAATAATTCAACAACCAAAATGTTATTTAGAGGCATTTTATGTTTCTTGGAGATGTTACCTGTCCTTTGGCATCCATTACATTTACTAACAAATTTAAAAACATCTTTAAAGAGTGTAGACCAATAAAACCTAGATTGTAAAAACTTAGCTGCAGTTTTTGTCCCACCATTATAGCCACCAGTTTCAAGAGAGTGACAGTGGCGCAGATTGTTCTCTATTTCCTCCTCAGGTACACATTTTCTGATAATCTGGTCTGCACAATGCTTATACAAGAATGGTTCTTCCCAGAAATAATGCTCCAAGTTAGCGAAGAACTTCTTCTTTTGTTGATAAGTCATGTCCTTGGGCAGTTCCTGTGCAACCAGATAGTTAACAATGTCAACGTACCATGGACAATTAGGATTCTCGCTTACCACCATAAGATCTTCATCCGGGAATTTTTCGTTGATAGAGGGACCTTCGTCCTCTCATTCGAGACGTGACAGATGATCTGCCACAACATTTTCTGTACCCTTTTATCCCGGATTTCTAAATTAAATTGTTGAAGCAAGAGAATCCATCTAATTAGTCTTGGCTTTGCATCTTGCTTTGCAAAAAGGTATTTCATAGCAGAATGGTCAATGTAAACAATTACCTTTGAATTGAGCAAGTAGGAACGAAATTTATCAAATGCAAATACTACTGCTAGTAACTCTTTCTTGGTAGTAGCATAGTTAACCTATGCATCTGTCAAAGTTTTACTAGCATAGTAAATTACATGAAATTTTTGTTCCTTCTTTGTCCTAGCACAGCCCCTACTGCATAATCACTAGCGTCGCACATAAGTTCGAAGTGTAAAATCCAGTCAGGTGCTACAACTATTAGTGCTAACACTAGTTTCTTTTTCAAGGTTTCAAAGGCATGCATGTAGTCACTATCAAAGTTAAAAGGGACATTTTTCATCAATAAATTGCAAAGAGGCTTAGCATAGAGAAGTCCTTAATGAACCTTTTGTAGAAACCTGCATGTCCTAAGAAACTCTGAATGCTCTTGACAATGGTAAGGGGTGGTAATCGTTCTATCACTTCAGTTTTTGCTCTATCAATCTCAATTCCTCTTTTTGAAATCATATGCCCTAACACTATCCCTTCCTGTACCATAAAATGACATTTCTCCCAATTCAAGACAAGATTAGTGTTAATGCATCTTTGCAAAACCATAGAGAGGTTAGCTAAACAATCATCAAACGAGATTCCAAAGACTAAAGAATCATCCATAAACACCTCTATGAAAGTTTCCACCATACCACTAAAGATTGCCATCATACATCTTTGAAAAGTCGCAGGGGCATTGCATAACCCAAAGGGCATTCTCCTGTAGGCAAAGGTACCATAAGGACAGGTGAAAGTAGTCTTTTCCTAATCTTCCGGGGCTATGGCAATTTGATTGTACC
Organism: Simmondsia chinensis; assembly: GCA_018398585.1. NCBI lineage: Eukaryota > Viridiplantae > Streptophyta > Magnoliopsida > Caryophyllales > Simmondsiaceae > Simmondsia > Simmondsia chinensis. The sequence continues at coordinate 12,096,582 of JAGTTD010000017.1, read as the reverse complement.
CTGAGTATCCATCCAGAAAACAGTAATACGAATGACTCGCCAGTTTTTCTAACATTTGATCAATGAATGGTAAGGGGAAGTGGTCCTTTCGAGTGGCATCATTAATTTTTCGATAATCTATGCAAGCCCTCCACTCGATGATAGTCCTAGTAGGGATGAGCTCATTTTCCACTACAGTTATTACCCCCCCCCCCCCCCCCCCCCCCCCCTCTTTTTTCGGAACTACTTACATTGGGATAACCCATGGGCTATCAGATATAGGATAGATGATCATGGCATCTAATAATTTGATAACTTCTTTTTTTACTACCTCTTTCATGGCAGGGTTTAACCGCCGTTGAGGTTGCACAGAGGGTTTGAAGCTATCCTCCATGAGGATTTTATGCATGCATATGGAAGGGCTAATTCCCTTGATATCCAAAAGGGTCCATCCGATTCCTGTTCTATGCTCTCTAAGAACCCTAAGCAACCTTTCCTGTTCAATATTACTCAATGAGGCATTAATAATAACAGGATAAGTGTTAGAATTACCAAGATAGGCATATTTGAGATGTGGTGGCAATGGCTTGAGCTCTAAGTTCGGTGGTTCTTCTTCTTCCGTTCTTTGCTGAATTTCAATTGCTTGAATGTCTTCCACTTTTTTTCCACGATGCTAATCGAAAGGTTCACAACTTTTCAGGTATTGGGCACATTCCCTTATTAACTCGTCTTTTGTGTCTATGGTCCCTGACTTTGTTAGACACGTTTCAAGGGGTAACTTGGGGAATGTGTCTCTGAATGTCTCTGTGACCAACTCATCTACAATATCAATCTCAAAATAAGAATCCATGTTAGAGGGAAATTGAATGGCATTAAAGACGTTGAAGGTTACCTGTTCATCTTGTACCCTTAGGATAAGCTTTCCTTGTTGGACATCTATCAGGGTTCTTCCTGTAGCAAGGAAGGGTCGGCCTAGAATAAGAGGTATCTCACGATCCTCTTCCATATCAAGCACTATGAAGTCAGTCGGGAAGATGAATTTATCAACCTTTACAAGGACGTCTTCAATTACACCTCTAGGATACTTGATTGATCTGTCTGCAAGTTGGAGGGATACAGTGGCAGGCTTCACTTCTCCTAACCACAGCTTCCTGAAAACAGAGAGAGGCATTAAATTTATACTTGCACCTAAATCACACAAACCTTATCAAAACTAATGGAGCCAATGGTGCAAGGTATCGTAAAACTTTCTAGATCTTTTAGCTTGGGAGGCAACTTCTTTTGCAGTATGGCACTGCATTCTTCAATAAGTGCTATGGTTTCAAACTCTCCCAACTTTCTTTTGTTAGACAGGATTTCTTTCATAAATTTGGCATATTTGAGCATTTATTCTAACATGTCAGCAAAAGGGACATTAATGTGTAACTTTTTGAAATTTTCCAAAAATTTAGCAAATTGTTTGTCTGCTTTTGTCTTTTTCATACGTTGAGGGAAAGGGACTTTTGGTTTGTAGGATTGAGGTTCAGCCCTTTTTGGTTCATTTTTTTCTTGGACTTTTGTCCCTTCCTCATTTTCCAATTCCTGATTTGCATCAGTGGACAGGTCAATTATGGGTTGTTCAATTGGCGTGGTTTGGTCTACCTGAGTTGGTTCTTTCAAAATTTTCTCACTTCGTAATTCTATTACTTTTACTTGCTCTCGTGGGTTAATGACAATGTTACTAGATAAAGAACCTTGAGATCTTTCAAAAAGGTGATTTGAAATTTGCCCAATTTGGGTCTTAAGGTTTCTAATGGTCGCTTCCTGATTGCGAATCAAGGTTTCTTGATGTCAAAGAGTTGCTTCAGTGTTTTGCATGAAACTTCTAGTATCTTGCATAAACTTACTAAACAATTCCTCGAGATCAGTCTTTCTTTCAGGGGGCTGAAAAGGTTGTTTTATTATCCCTTGATTATTCCATGAAAAATTTGGATGGTTTCTCCACCCGGGATTATATATGTTGGAATAGGGATTATTTTTTTGAAAATTTGAAACAAAATTGGCTTGTTCACGGGTTGATGGGGCGAAAGAATTTCCTGTTTGGCATTCTATGCTAGGATGATTCCCTATACAAAATTCACACGTAGTACAAGAGAATTTATGGCATTCACGTTCATGTGCATCTGTTTTTGAAGCACTGAAACCTGGGCAGTTAACTTTGTTATTGCATCCAGCTCGTATATTCCTGCAGGTTTCTTTTGTTCAGTTGCCCTTGCATAGTTATTGCTAGACATTACTTCTAGCAATTCATACGCTTCATCTGGGGTTTTGTGATTTAGGGATCCTCCCGCAGCCGTGTCTACCATCGTTGAATATTAGGTGCCAACCCATTGTAAAAGGTTTGAATTTGCATCCAAACTGGCAAACCATAATGTGGGCACCTTCTCAAAAGTTCTTTGTAACGTTCCCACGCCTCATATAAATATTCTATATCGTATTGCACAAACGAGGTTATGTCATTCCTCATCTTAGCTGATTTGGCTGGTGGAAAATATTTAGCAAGAAATTTTTTAGCCAAATCATCCCAAGTGGTGATAATTCCTGGTGGTAGTGACATTAACCACGCTTTGGCTCTGTCTCTTACTGAGAAAGGAAACAGCCTTAAGCGAATGGCATCATCACTGACGCCATTATGCTTAAATGTATCACATATCTCCAAGAAGTTAGCGATATACAGGTTTGGGTCCTCACTAGGTAGACCACCAAATTGCACAGTTTGTTGAATCATTTGTATAATAGCGGGTTTAATTTCGAAATTGTTTGCTTGTATTGGTGGACGTCGAATGCTGGAAGTGCACCGCCCAACAGTAGGTACAGTGTAATTTTTTAAGGTCCTTTCATCCTCAATTCTAGCATTATTAGCCCTGGTTTCAGTCCTTTTTATTTTCCTGATTATTCGAAGAGTTCTTTCGATTTCAGAGTCAAAAGGAGTTATTTCGTTTTCAATTAAATTTTGCATACAAAGTAAAAATAAACAACTAGAAAGTTAAAGGTAAAAAAAGAAAGTTACAAAAGTATAACACAAACAATTTTAACAAAACACAAATTTTAAAGAAAAATAGAAGGGTAGCAACCCTAATGTTTTGGAAAACTTAAAATTATCAAATTTAACTTTTAAAAATCCTAACAAAGTGAACATAATAGCAAAATAAAGATAAAAATAAAGACAAAATATAAGAAAAATAACAAAATAACACAAGACTAAAAACAATTTTCAAATGAATCAAATGAAAATTTTCTTAAACTTAAATAAAATCTACAAATTATTAACAATTTTAAATTAGCACCAAAACTAGTTGGTGTCGATATCACTCAAATAGAGAAAATCCCCTGCAACGGCGCCAAAAACTTGGTGCAGACTTTGCGTATGCATTAGCAAGTGCACTAGTCGTATCAAGTAATATAGAAATGAGTAGAGTATCGTTCCCACGAGGAATATTATTGAGTGAGTACCAAAATTAGTAGCTTTGATGCTATTTGAAAAACTGAAAAATTGAGATATTGATATGAAATAAAATAAACTAAAAAGAAATAAAATATGTTAACTGATTTTATAAAGCTCTTATGATTTAATAATATCCAAGGCATCCAATTTCACCTAGTTGCATCAATACGCCTTTTTATTCTCGTTATTCAAGTTGTTATTACGTGTTGATGGTTAAAAATTCTAATTTACTAAATATTCTCTCGCAAGCAAAATTTAGCATACTCTTTTATATATTAACCCATCACTATCGTTCATGAATTTAAATAAGAAAAGAGTTTTTAAAGCTCCATGATTTTCTCTTAAAAATCACACAAATCGCGTTAATCTCTCTCGAGCATTCGCTCAATTTGTGGTGCTTATCACCTTAGCACTCATCATAAATCTCCTCTCGGACTCATTATGAATCATTATAGGCCTTAAATGGTGATCAAGCTTTCAAAACTCATGAAGAACAATGATAAACACTTTAACAACGCAATGACAAAACAATGAATACGTTGAATTAGAAATAACCGTATATTACAACTTAGGGTACATCGTAGCCTTGGAATAACAAAATTAGTTCATGATAAACTTAATATAAAAAATTATTAACACAAAATTCATGAACTTAAAGAAGAAAAGGATAGAAAGAACTTAAAATTACAAAATTACAAACCAAACTACCCCCTTCATTTTCCTTCTTTCTCCCTCACGTTTTTCTCTTCTTTCTTACTTTGTATGACAATTTTTTTCTGGTGAAGGATGATAAAACACCTCCTAAGCGTCCCTATTTATAGTAAATAAGGTTGGAATTAAAAAAAATACAAAAAAAATGCAAGCTTAAAGCTCATTGCACCTCCATTATATTCCTTACCACCCAGTTCTGCAGATTTCAAAAAGTTGATGATTTTTTTAATTTTTTCTTGCTTTTCACCTGTCAAAATCAATCTTGATATCATCTTGGACATGTTAATGAATTTTTTAAGTCATACTTGCATTTTATTTGTTCATTTTACCACCCAAAATTGCAAGTTTAAGTGAATTGTGCAGGCTTGTGTTCATTTTCTGCAACTTGCTGTTCTTTGCTATTTTTCTTCATTTTTTTTCAGCTTTGGCTGCCCAGAATCAGCTTTAACATAAATTATAACATGTTAATGAAGTTTAAAAGAAGTTCTTTCACCTTATTTGTCCATTTTGCCACCCAAAATTGCAAGTTCAAGTGAATTGTTCGAGCTGGTAGTAGATTCTCTGCATTAGCTGCTGTTCTTGCTGTTTTTCTTCATATTTTTGAGCTCAGCACCACCTAAATTTAAATTTTACATCAACTTGGACATGTTAATGCTTTTTTTAATCAATCGTTGCTCTTGATTTGTGCATTTTGCTACCCATTTTTGCAAGTTGAATTGAATTGTGCATGAACTTGGTGATTTCTTGCTAAAACTAGTATTTTGATTGATTTAGCTCATTTTTATGCTTTTGTTGGATGTATATTGCATTCAAATATTGATTTTGATGATAAAACCTAGCAAGATTTAGCTTAAAATAAGTATTTTTGCAAGAAAATGGCAATATGAGCGAAAAAGAGCGAAACCGAGCAAAAGCAATAAAAATTTGATGTAAAATGGTTAAAGATGAATCAAAATGATAAAAATAATTATTTACTAAATTAGACCTATCAGGGATTATGGGATAATCCAAGTTGTAAATGCAAGTTAATAAAAAAGTACTAGTTTATAAAAATTAAGTGGGAGCGAGGTCCAATTGTTGAAACCTCGCGGTCTCCATTACCGATCTTGCAATATAGTAGATCGATAAAACTCTCTGCGGAGGATGTCGATTTGCAGACTACAGGGTTAGACTTCTATTAGGATAAACCAAAGTGCAAAGAAGAGATGCGAACATGCTACCGTGGAGTATTATGTGTATTTGTATAGAAGTTTAGGTAATGGTTTACACTTGATTAGCATGATGCATTAGCCTCCCTGAGGAACTCTGTTGTGTTATGTTAGAGACTAAGGTAAAGTGGTGAGTTAATCATATTTAATAAGAGTTATAAGAAAACATGTCAATTGAGAATAGTTCTCACCCAAGCTAGCTTCATGCGAGCCTACTGCCGGGGAGTCAGGAGTGGTGTGTTTGGGCCATCATTGCATGCAAGATAGTACAGTTTAGTGGATGCCTAACTCATTATGTATGTTAAAATAAAATAATAGATATCAATGCATTATACATGATTCATATAAGATAGTTACACTATTGTTTGCATTTACAATGTTTTTAAATGGCTACGACTAGTGCACTTCATTCGATTCTAAAAGATAATGCTTTAACTAGACCGAATTACTTCACCTGGAAAATTAACCTGGACATAATATTAATACATGAGGGTCATAAGTTTGTTCTCACTGAAGCTCGACCTATGGTGCCTGCTAATAGTTCTACAGCTGCTATCAAAGAGCGTTATGAATGCTGGAATAAGGCTAATAAGTTAGCCAGATGCTACATTTTGGCCTCTATAACCAATGACTCAAACATCAGATGCTTGAGATGGAAACAGCAACTGAGATGATCAAACATTTAAAGGAAATGTTTGGTGGTTAAGTTAGGGCAGCTAGACAATAGCTGATGAGGAAGCTCTTGAACATGAGAATGTCAGAAGGGTCACCAATTCAAGAGCTCGTCATGAAAATGATGGCATCCTTGTCTGAGTTGGAGATTCTAGGTGCTAAGATTGACAGTCAATCTCAATATGACATCATAGATGGCCTCATCAAATATAGATGGAGAAGATAAATCAAGATCAGACTTGTCATATGTGCTAAATATAGGCCCTGATATTGTTAGTGGTTGAAATGGATTTTATGAGATTAGCTTGGTTGGTGATGGTGGTGGTCTGGTGGCCATGGAGGATGATCAACGGTGGTGGTTGTCGATTCCTATGTTTTGTTCTCTCCTCCCATCTCTGGTGGTTGTTGAGGCTAAGCTCCAAGTGCTTGATTGGGAATTGCCCCCAATTGAATCAAGCATAGCTCGGTGCACCGAATTTTCTCTTCCAAGTTTCCGATTCTCCTCTCGATCTATCATTGAACATCATGCTCATAAACATCTTCGATGGTGGCATATCTCTATCACCCACGGGCCATCTTAGAAACTATTATGAGCTTTGATACCAACTGATACAGAGCATAGATGGAAATTAATGGAAAACGTGAAGGTTCAACAACCTTCCCTTAATTCTTATTACTAAAATAATAAAAAAAGGGGGAAAAGTAACTCAAGTTATCACAACCCGAGAATAAGAGAAAACAACAACAACAACAGTCCCAGTGCCTCGCGGCTCCCACAAAAAGCAAGGTCTGGGAGGGGTGGATGTACGCAGCCGTACCCCTTCCGAGTGGAAAGGAGGCTGTTTCCAAGGACCTCCAACCTGAAGTGCTTGAATCCCTGCAAATACAACCGTCAATTTATCACCAATGGATTTAACCTAATAACTGAAAGAAAATGCATGCAAGCATTTAAGTATGTATGTATGCCCAAACAGCCGAGTCATCAGGGAATAAACAAGCATATAAATGCACTCAACTACGCTGCCACAACCCGAGAATAAGAGAAAACTCTAGGAAAAATAATGTAAATCTATAAAAAATTGAATGCTAAGCAAACCCTAGTCTTCCTCTTGTTTATATAGAAGAGGAAATAACCTAGAATTAAAAATTTAAAAGATAAATAAGAAACTAAAAGATAAATACAAAATGAAACTAGATAACTAGAGCTAACTTTCGTAATTATCATAAATGAATAAAATTCAGCTAAGCTAAATTAAACTAAACTTCCTAATTATCAAAAAAACTCTATCTCGTACTATCCTCATGCGCACACCTCTCTCATTCGCCAATCTAGCCATCTCGCCTAGATCAACTCGCCAAGATCCACTCGCCCCGCAAGCCGCCATAGGCTAAGGTGTGGCTGCATCAAAAGGACTCTGCATCAGTTCGAACAACAACACAGTACAAAACTTTATCAATTTTAATTTACAACACACTTATGCTCTTTTCTTAGGAGTAGCATAACTTAGCTATCATGATTGTGATAATTTGGAGTAAGTGGTATTAAGCCATTAGTAATAATCAAGGAGTAGGTGGTAATAAGTAATTAGTAGTAAGCAAGCAGTCAATTGCATTAGAATGTATTAGTTCTATTCTTGTATGTTTTGGAGGGAATATTAGTTAGATATTTTGGGGTGGTGTCAGTTAGGATTAGATATTTTGAGTGTTAGTTAGCTGTGTTGCCGCCTTTTGTGTGAAGTTTCAAGTAGTATAAGTATTCTTATTCATCATTTGTAATCTTCATTCATGAAATAGACAAAATATCTCTTTTCTCATTTAAATTCTCTCTACTTTCTCATCTCTATCTCAATTCTTTCTCATCTCATATTCTCTCTCCTAGGTTATGATTCAAGATTGATCTTGAATCATAATAATTGGTATCAGAGCTTGTGAAATTGCATTCGATCAAGTTGAATTGCATTCGATCAAGCATGGCCAAGGGTAAGAAACAAGCTATTATGGCTGGTGATGCTGCTGATGGTTCGAGTCAGCCAAAGCAAGTAGCTCAAATGCAACAGCTGATGCAAGATTGGATGCTGACAATGCAGCAACGGCAGCAGCATTTACTTGGAACGCAGGAGCAAATCAATAGACAAGCATCTCCTCTAGGAGCCGGAGTTGATTCATCCTTACCGCTGAAAAACAGCACTTATGATCCAATACCAATTGTTACACTGATACAATCTAATTTCCGAGATAAAGTAGTGTAGCAACAAGCTTTGGAAACGCACGACCTTGGATTTAAAAGCAGTAATTGTGAACCAGTACCAAATGTTGCAATGGCACAACAGCAAGCCTTAGAAATGCAAGGTCAATTGAGGGAAGTTGAAGTTAATTCATCTGTAGATGATAACCGTAGGCCTCCTAATCCAGGGATTCGGAAGCACATTGTCAAGAATTCAATGGATGGACAACCTGATGTGAAGCTGGACGTATTTGTTGGATAACAGCCACTGTCGTGGACTCAGAAGTGCAAAAGGTACTTTAGATACCATGGCACTCATGACTCACAAAAGGTGAGATTGGCAGCTTTACATTTACATGGGGACCATGAGGAATGGTTTCATAGTTTAATCTTGCAAAATTCCATTATATCTTAGGAAGACTTTATAGAAGAGTTATGCCAAAGGTTTGGGAAGGATGATCCAAGGGAGGTAGTAGATGAATTCAATAAGGTGTTTCAAGGGGGTTCTGTAAAAGAATATATGATTCGATTTGAGGAGTTGAAGGTAAGGACGATGTCTATACAACCGGAGGCAGACGAGGATTATTATGTGTCTCGCTTTATTGGTGGCTTCAAACCTGAGCTCAAGTACTTCTTAAAGGCCCTTTAATCCTCGAACCCTGTCCGTAGCATATGCTAAGGAAAAGTTGTTTGAACCCCTGGCTCCTTCCTACTCAGATCAAGAACGGGAAAAGATTGATCAAGTAGCAAGAGAAAAGCAAATTACTGCAAATTCAAAAAAAAATTTAGGCAGTAATATCAAAGGATCAAGCTGAATCTGAAAAGCAGGAAATTGAAGTGCAGCCGAAGGTTCTGATTGAGCTTGCAAATTCTATCAGTCTCAAGAGATGTTATAATCACAAGAGAAGTTACAGCAAATTGACGAATGGGTTTGCAAACTCAGCAAAGATTCAGGGTAATCGAGCTAAAATCAATGAGTATAATCCAAGGGTACAACCGAATATTAGGCCTTCAAAAGTCTTGATGCTTAGTTCCAAACTGCACATGGTCTCCACAAATCTGCTTCAAGCATGTCCTTTGCAGGCTACCCAAACAAGAATGCTTACTTAGAAGGGAGTAGATACCTTCAAGTGGGCAAAGGAAAGGGAGAATTGTAATATGGTTGTTGCAAATCCAGCTTTGAATCAGATTTCAGCTATAGCATTACAGCAGGATGTTATGATCAAGCAAGATCAGCTCAAGGAGCTGATACACACAACTGTTACAACAATTAATCAAGCAAAGCACTCTACCATAATACAACGAAAAGCTAAAATTGATGTCCCTACTTCAACAGATTAGTTGAGTATTGCAGCAAAGCCACCAAATGTTGTAATCACGTTGGTTTATTGTAGTAACCGCAGTAAGAAATACCCCAGCAAGAAGGTTTGAGCAGAATGGTGATACTTAAGGGTTACAGTGGGAGATCTTCTGATTCCCTGCTCCCTAAACTGAATGCAAGAGTACTTGAAATGTTACATGTTGTCAAGAACACGAGATCTAGGCAGGCTAAGAAAAGGGATTGGGCTACCTTCATTCACAGCTGGATCAAGATTCTTGGTTTCATAAATGGCTCTGGAGTAATTCCATGATATCTTGGCAAGAAATTGTGGTGGAAGTGAGTAAGAGGGATAGCGGTATGGAAGATCAATTTGATGATGGGGGCAAAAGTGCTTTGGGAAAGAAGTTTGAGATTCAAATCAAGCATCTAATCCAAGTTGATCATGTTATGAAGCATATGGCCAGATCTGGCATGGGACAAGGAAAATCAGAATAAGTACTAGGTGTGCTCAAGGAAAGTGATCATCAATGGATTGGTCAATTTGGTTCTTTGTTAGCAGCACCTTTGGATGCTAAGGATACTTTGGTATGTCTTAGTTACCATGTGTCCATTTCCAATCATGAGAATGACTGATTTCAGTAAAGTTTTCAGTAGAGGAACGAATCTTTGCAACATAGGAGTGATTGGGTTCTTGGAATTCAGAATGATGGTTGTAATTCCTGGAGCAAAGCTATTACAATCGAGGCTTACAACACATCCCAGCAGTATCAACAAGCTTGCTTTCTATAGAGCAGCAAAAAGAAATTCATCATTAAGATAATTGGAGCTAGAGCGTGGCTAATTTTGAATGACAGTGGTAGACCACCGGATTTTTTACTCCCTAAATCATCAATAAGAGTCCTTGAAAGCCATACATGGTCAAGAACGTGAGGTTTAGGCAGCCTAATGTCGTGTTTGTGGCACTAGAAAGACCTTAACCCAAATCTTGGATTCCTAGGACATCCAAGGAGACTTGGAGAAAGCTGAATTATATCAAGGCTGATGCTTCTTCAATAGGGAATCTGATTGGTTCAGATGCTTCTGCAGTGGTCATTATGGGATCTAAGATTTTATTTTTGCAAACACTTGTGATTTGGATCACTTTGCTCTCCAATGCCTCATGTCCTCTGTTTTCATTTAGCCATTAAATCTTAAAGCCTCTAAGATTAACAAGAGGGTTACAGTTTTTCCTTAGTTTGAAAGACATGAGGAAGAAGGTGGAGAAATGTATGCAAGCTTGTGAGATTTGTCAAGGCTCCAAGGGAATTCATGTTTTGATCAAGAGCGATAGGGACTTCATAGAACAACTTTACAAATGGGAGGATATCTGCAAGCTGTTTACAAACAATGGTGCAGAAATGGACACAAGGCAGAAGCATGAGCTGCTGATTCAGATCGGTAGATGGATTTCACGCATCTTGTTGATTGGTATTCTTACACTGTACAGCATAAAGGCAATAAGAGGCAGTTAGAAAGTGATTCAACGGTTCAATTCTGCATAGCTCAGATACAATTCAGCAACAATAAAAGTTCTTCAGGCTACATTTGTTCCAATCAGATTCTTGAGGCAAAAATCTTTGAAGGGGGGAGTATTGTCATGATTGTGATAATTTGGAGTAAGTGGTACTAATCATTAGTAATAATCAAGGAGTAAGTGATAATAAGTCATTAGTAGTAAGCAAGTGGTCAATTGCATTAGAATGTATTAGTTCTGTCCTTGTATGTTTAGTTCTATTCTTGTATATTTTGGAGGGAATGTTAGATATTTTGTGGTGGTGTTGGTTAGGATTAGATATTTTGAGTGTCAGTTAGTTGTGTTGCCGCCTCTTGTGCGAAGTGCCAAGTAGTATAAGTAGTCTTGTTCATCATTTGTAATCTTCATTCGTGAAATAGACAAAATATCTCTTTTCTCATCTAAATTCTCTCTACTTTCTCATCTCTATCTCAATTCTTTCTCATCTAACATTCTCTCTTCTAGTTTATGATTCAATATTGATCTTGAATCATAACATTAGCTTAGCTTAGCTTAACATAAACTTGTTGCACTTGCTTCATCAGTAATACAGTTTCTCGGGCTTCAAGTATGAACATGTTCCCAAATTTTGACAAGTTGAGAATTAAGGCTTTAGTGTAAGGCTTTAACGGCCCAGGCTTAACCATGATTGCGTTGGTCTTAACACTACTGTCACTGTTTGATAAGTCAGGTGAACATAAGTTCGTGCCATTATTTAGGGCTTTGATGGCCAAGGCTTGGCCTTGATTGCGTTGATCCTAATTGAGTGACCTGAATACAATTTGCTCCACCTTAATCTTGTCAAACCTTAACTCATTCGAGTTATTATAAGCCAAGGGTACCAGGCTTAAAAACCTAATTGACTGGGGCTTATAAGTGGATTGCTGAGCTCTTGGGTTTGCCTCCACCCCAGTTCCTAACTTCTAAGTGTACGAGGAAGATGTCTGGGGACCATGCTCCATCACCGTAACTACCACTTGAGCTAGGTCGATATCCTTTTATTTTTTGTCAATTTATATATAAGCTAAACTCGTGGTATTACCGAAGTTAGATATACCTACATACCACAATCTTTTCTCCAAAAATGGTGAGTGGTTGAGGTTAATGAAGTGCAGTTTCGTATTTAGACTCACTCCCTAGTAGTGGTGAGTCCCTTTTACACGTTTGTTTTATTTTCACATTTACGGCAACCACATCACAGTTAACTACAACCAAAATAAAGCAAACAATGGGGTACCTTGAAGTTTAAAAGATTTATCATTTAGGTACTCTAAAGTTTTAATAAAATTTTATTAATCAGATACCCTTTCTTGTAAAATTTTCCAGGTTTTTGTTGAAAAATGATAAGCCAAAAAATATTCAGCCAATAAATAAGTATATTAATTAGTGCTTTGTGGTTTTTTACCAAAAAATATTGATATGACACATGATTTCGGTAATATAGTTTACCTCCAAATTTAGTAAAATTTTTGTCGTAATTCGTTAATGTTTTTTAGAAAATATTGATATGACTTATATAATTCCAAGTTTTTTGAAAACTCATATAGTTTCTACATGGGATATGTATGATGATTTTCTAAAATAGCACGTTTAGTAATTTTTATTCCCAAAATAGCACACAAAAATTCAAAATTATCAAAATAGCTAGCAAAAATTTGAAATTACCAAAATGGCACGCTCAATCAGCATGCCACTACCACGTCAGCTAGGGCATTTTGGTCATTTCATATTTGTAAAAATAAAAAAGGAAAATTAGTTATTTTTTTTATGCCTGTGGCAAATTTTCACCAAAATGTAAAAAAAGGAATTGGCTAAAATTTTTTTATTGCATTATATAAATATTATTATTTGATATACACAAATTTATCAAATTTTTAAAAAGTATTGTCTAAAAAAAATTTACTTTTATTATTGTTATATATCAAAGTTTATGTGTTAAACAAAATAAATTATTCTTTTGAACAACATAAAAATAAAAATATAATTATTTTAAGGGAAAAAAGCCATTATAGAGCATAGTGAAGTCATTAGTGTAACATGATCCCATAACTATTGGAAAAATGACATAAAAATTAAAAATTTCTTCATGTATAACTATGTGGTACAATCTAGTAAAACCTTGTTGTACGTTTAGTTAAAAGTCATGGTATATTTACTTAAAGCTCATGGTATATTTCTAAAACTAATTTCAAATGTGTTCAAACTTAGTTGGGGTGCCTGTAGGACCATTAGAGATCCTTAACAAAGTCATTAGTATAGCATAATCCCATAATTAGTGGGAAAAAGGTCATCAAATTTAAAGACTCCTTCATTTATAAATCAGTGGTACAAAGCTAATAGAACTTGTGGTGCATTTAGTTTAAAATAGAGGTACAGTTAGTTAAAACTCGTGGTATAAGAATTAAAGATTCTTTCAAGTATAACTATATGGTACAAGCTAGTAGAATCTTGTGGTACATTTGGCTAAATGCCATGGTACATTTACATAAAACTTGTGATACATTTCTAAACCTAACTCTAAATGGGTACAAACTAAGTTGGGGTACCTTTATAACTATTAGAGAGTCTTAATGAAGTCATTAGTGTAACGTAGTCCTATAATTAGTGAAAAAATGGTATCAAATCTAAAGATTATTTCGTGTATAATTATGTGGTATAATTTAGTTCAATCTTGTGATACATTTAGTTAAAAGTCATGGTACATTTAGTTAAAACTTGTGTTATATTTCTATAACTAAATGGGTCCAAACTAAGTTGTGGTATATTTAGGACCATTAGAGATTTTTGATAAAGTCACTACTGTAACATAATGCCACAGTTAGTGGAAAAATGGCGTAAAAATAAATGATTCCTTCATGTATAACTATGTGGTACCAGCTAGTATAACCTTATGATACATTGAGTTTAAAGTAGAGGTACATTTAGTTAAAATGTGTGGTACATATCTCAACTAAATCCAAATGGGTCAAAAATAAGTTAGGGCACATTTAGGACTAATATAGATGCTTAATGAAGTCACTAATATAACATAATCCCATAATTAGTGGAAAAATGGCATAAAAATTGAAGATTCTTTCATATATATCTATGTGGTACAAGTTATTAGGATCTTATGGTACATTTAGTTAAAAGTTATGGTACATTTAGATAAAACTAGTGGTACATTTCGTTAAAACTAGTGGTACATTTCTAAAACTAACTTGAAATGGGTCCAAACAAAGTTATAGTATATTTAGGACCATTATAGATGCTTAATGAAGTAGTTAGTGTAATATAATCCCATAGACAATGAAAAATGGCGTAAAAATTAAAGATTTCTTTATGTACAACTATTTGGTACAAGTTAGTAAAACCTTGTGATACATAAGTTAAAAGTCATTGTAAATTTCTAAACTAATTCCAAGGGGGTCCAAACAAAATTGGGGTACCTTTTGGACCATTAGAAAGTCTTAATGAAGTTATTAGTGTAATATAATCTCATAATTAGTATAAAAAAAAAAAATGGGATCAAAACTAAAGATTACTTCATTAAGCCATTTTTCACTAATTTTGAGGTTATGTTACACTAATGATTTTATTAGGCAAATATAATGGTTCTAAATGTACCCCAACTTAGTTTGGACCCATTTAGTTATAGAAATATAACACGAGTTTTAACTAAATATACCACGACTTTTAACTAAATGTACCATAAGGTTGAACTAGATTATACCACATAGTTATACATGAAATCATCTTTAATTTTGATAATATTTTTCACTAATTATGGAATTACACTACACTAATGACTTCATTAAAACTCTCTAATGGTCTTAAAGATAGCCCAACTTAGTTTGTGCCCACTTGGAATTAGTTTTGGAAATGTATCACGGGTTTTATATAAATGTACCACGGCGTTAAACTAAATATACCACATGATTCTACTGGCTTGTACCATATAATTATACTTAAAACTATCTTTAATTCTTACGCTATTTTTTCATTAATTATGGGATTATGTTACAGTAATAATTTTATTAAGCGTTGATGTGCTTTATATTTACATATTCTAATCTTCATTCCCATGACATATTTGGTTTTTACATGTGTGTTTTGGTTGTAATCTAGGTACATTTTAGTTTAGAGTGCAACGGAGCAAACAGAGGTAGAAAAGTGGCAGAATCAAACGTAATCGAGGCATAATTGAAGACTGCTTTGAGAAACCCGACCACGTGCGCGAAAAATGACCAACCGGGTTGTAATTTCGGTAACTCAAAAAGGTCTCGTGGATAATATATATATATATATAATATTATTTAAAGTGTGGTTGTCAATTTAATTGAGGTTAGTTTAGGGAGTGAATTTAGGGTAGCTTAATACGTATCCCTTCATTATATTTTACTTAGGACGATGATTTGAAGGACTTAGGCTACAAGCTCTAAGCCTGTGTTAATATATAAATTAAGGCTTAGGGTAATGAACTAGTCTAAATGCATAACCTATCTTAGCACCTTAGATGTAGCGTAGGTTATCTCATTAGCACTACTTAATTCCTTTGTTACTCCTAATTCAATATTAACTTATATAAAAGATTGGGTTCAGGGTTGGGTACAACCTCAACCCTAACCACGCGTGAATTCCTGTTATGTTCGGGTCTAGGCCACAAGCACGAGACTAATCGCTGCAAGGTTGGAGATCTAGTCATGGCTACAAGCACACATACAAAAATATCCAACAATTATGAAGAACTCCCCACAGGGGTGCGAATATAACATAACTAAACCAATCTTCAAAAGTATAGTATAAATTAGGGATACGGGCTGCTACCCGCCCTTCATCCCTAAACTAAAAGTCTACTCCTCCATAGGAGTTCTGAACATCATGAAATCCAAGAAAGAAAACAATAATGATAAAACTAAGGATTTAAAGACTCCCCCAATTGATGTTGACGTTGGTCCTTGCTTTAATTCCCCCAGTACTCCGACCACCTGCGCTTCGGCGTTTGAGAACCCTTTGGATCTCGTAGCGGCTTTGGGGAGGAGAGGATGAGAGGAGGTGTGGCCAAAAGATCCCCCAAAATAATTAGGTATTCGATATTTAAATCGAGCGACGGCGGTGGCATGTTGTGCACCGCCTCCCCTCTGTCCGTCTTCATATATATATATAATAATAATAATAAAATATATAATATTATATAAATATAATATAATATATATATATATATTAATTATCCACGAGACCTATTTGAGTTACCGAAATTACAACCCGGTTGGTCATTTTTCGCGCACGTGGTCGGGTTTCTCAAAGCAGTCTTCAATTATGCCTCGATTACGTTTGATTCTGCCACTTTTCTACCTTTGTTTGCTCCGTTGCACTCTAAGCCAAAATGTACCTAGATTACAACCAAAACACACATGTAAAAACCAAATATGTCATGGGAATGAAGATTAAAATATGTAAATATAAAGCACATTAATATCCCCAAACCTACACCTTGCTTGTCCTCAAGCAAGATTCAATTTAAACTAGCTGCTGGCGGAAAAGTCGATCAGGCATTTAACTGCAAAGGTCACTTGTAAAAGTTATTGTTCAATCATATTTGAGAGTGTACTTAAGAGTAGCGAATCCTTATGTGACGTTATTATTGCACTAGTTCTAACTTAAGTCTCCGTCATTAAGGTTTTTTCACTAATGAGTGATCTTAGAATTTCTCTCTCCTTCGTCTTACTTCAAAATCCTCCGATTCTAAGAAGACATAAAGGTAATAAGTAAAGGAACAAGTTATCATAACCCTTCACTGCTAATTAATAGTGAAATAAAAAGGCTTTTCTTTTCTCTCTTGTTTTCCCCTCTTCCCTTTTTTTTATTTTTTATTTTTTATTTTTACGTGGTTAGGCGTGTCTCCCTCAGACCCATGAAGCGAATTTTCGGTCGGCAGCTCCCAATCCAGTTGGCTCAAGGTACCAGGTTTTAAGAGACCCCTACGGACCTAATGGCTCAAGTCTTAAGGATCCACAACCTAATCCGTTAACACACACCGTTTTTTTTTTTTAGGTATTAGTGCTTATTTTAGTAATTACAAAGTTGATTCTTCTTAAGCTTTCCCTGTGGCCCATGTAGCGAGCTTTCGACCGGCAGCTCCTGACCCATTTGGCTCAAGGTACAAGGTTTTAAAATACCCCTACGGGCTTACTTGCTCGAGACACAGGGGCTACAAGAACCAACCGGTCACCTTTTTTTTTTTTTTTTTTTTTTTTTTACCTTTAAGGGGTTAACTAAGATAAAGAAATGTACAATTGATTTCAACATTGTTAGAAATAGAATAATGGATTCCTATTCCTAAAGTTATTTCCATTATTTCGACCCAAACAGTAGGATATGTCACAAGATTAAGGGTGAAAAGTAATAATCTCACTAACTAGTTAAAAGACAAAAATATGGATTCAAAAGTCTGATCCAGCAATAATCTCATCTCATAAACATTCTAATCATCAAAGTACATCTCAGAATTGGTCGACAATAAGGGTCACAAACAAATTTATACTCATTTACGCCTTCAAAAGTGTAGCTAGTTTATGCCAAATTAAGCTTTAAAGGATAAACAGAAGTTCGCTCTCATTTGCCATCCCAAACCCAAACCTTGCATTGTCCTCAATGCAAATCGACAAAAATAAATTCAAGCAAGGAAAGGAAAGAGATGACCTGAGGTGCGACATGTCTAGCGACATGTGGTGAGCAAATTCGAAGTGGAAAGACGGAGGTAGCAAGCTGCAATCGAAGACATAGAAGACAGGATACTAAACAGACTTGTTAGTAGTGTTAGAAATAAAGAGCGTATAAGTGCTTAGTAAAAGAGAAACAAAGTTAACATAGGAGGGATAACAAATAGTTCAGCAATTGAATGGGAGCTCATGCTAAAGAAAACAAACTAAAACAAAACTAAAGATAGGTTGGGTTGCCTCCCAAGAGCGCTAAGTTTAACGTCTTCAGCCGGACGCAGTTTAGAACACGAGATCAACCAAAATCAGTGGCAATGTCTACCATAGAACTCAGGTTGATTCGGTAGGGACGATCCCCAAACCCAACAGCGTTTTGAGACTCGTGACTATCTAGGAGGGAATCATTACCAGCATCGGGGTCACAATTCTCTATCCTACTAGATGTGGACGATGACGCACAACTATCGACACAGACAGGGATATTATTACATTCCACACTTGTGATATAATCGGGCTTATCCATCTCTACCAAAGGGTCAATATCATCAACTCTATAACATTCCAATTCGTCCTCAGTCTCAGGGTGTCGAACAAAGTTTGAGACCTTCAATTTGCCCTTGAGATTTCCAAAAGAAACCTCCAGCACTCCCGTCCTACAGTGAATCATAGCGTCGGCCATTGCTAGAAACGGTCGACCTAGAATGATGGGAGCGTTGTGCTTCTATCTAGGAGTAGGGTCTTAATCTAATATAATAAAATCAAGCAAGGAAAGGAAAGAGATGACCTGAGGTGCGACATGTCTAGCGACATGTGGTGAGCAAATTCGAAGTGGAAAGACGGAGGTAGCAAGCTGCAATCGAAGACATAGAAGACAGGATACTAAACAGACTTGTTAGTAGTGTTAGAAATAAAGAGCGTATAAGTGCTTAGTAAAAGAGAAACAAAGTTAACATAGGAGGGATAACAAATAGTTCAGCAATTGAATGGGAGCTCATGCTAAAGAAAACAAACTAAAACAAAACTAAAGATAGGTTGGGTTGCCTCCCAAGAGCGCTAAGTTTAACGTCTTCAGCCGGACGCAGTTTAGAACACGAGATCAACCAAAATCAGTGGCAATGTCTACCATAGAACTCAGGTTGATTCGGTAGGGACGATCCCCAAACCCAACAGCGTTTTGAGACTCGTGACTATCTAGGAGGGAATCATTACCAGCATCGGGGTCACAATTCTCTATCCTACTAGATGTGGACGATGACGCACAACTATCGACACAGACAGGGATATTATTACATTCCACACTTGTGATATAATCGGGCTTATCCATCTCTACCAAAGGGTCAATATCATCAACTCTATAACATTCCAATTCGTCCTCAGTCTCAGGGTGTCGAACAAAGTTTGAGACCTTCAATTTGCCCTTGAGATTTCCAAAAGAAACCTCCAGCACTCCCGTCCTACAGTGAATCATAGCGTCGGCCATTGCTAGAAACGGTCGACCTAGAATGATGGGAGCGTTGTGCTTCTATCTAGGAGTAGGGTCTTAATCTAATATAATAAAATCAAGCAAGGAAAGGAAAGAGATGACCTGAGGTGCGACATGTCTAGCGACATGTGGTGAGCAAATTCGAAGTGGAAAGACGGAGGTAGCAAGCTGCAATCGAAGACATAGAAGACAGGATACTAAACAGACTTGTTAGTAGTGTTAGAAATAAAGAGCGTATAAGTGCTTAGTAAAAGAGAAACAAAGTTAACATAGGAGGGATAACAAATAGTTCAGCAATTGAATGGGAGCTCATGCTAAAGAAAACAAACTAAAACAAAACTAAAGATAGGTTGGGTTGCCTCCCAAGAGCGCTAAGTTTAACGTCTTCAGCCGGACGCAGTTTAGAACACGAGATCAACCAAAATCAGTGGCAATGTCTACCATAGAACTCAGGTTGATTCGGTAGGGACGATCCCCAAACCCAACAGCGTTTTGAGACTCGTGACTATCTAGGAGGGAATCATTACCAGCATCGGGGTCACAATTCTCTATCCTACTAGATGTGGACGATGACGCACAACTATCAACACAGACAGGGATATTATTACATTCCACACTTGTGATATAATCGGGCTTATCCATCTCTACCAAAGGGTCAATATCATCAACTCTATAACATTCCAATTCGTCCTCAGTCTCAGGGTGTCGAACAAAGTTTGAGACCTTCAATTTGCCCTTGAGATTTCCAAAAGAAACCTCCAGCACTCCCGTCCTACAGTGAATCATAGCGTCGGCCATTGCTAGAAACGGTCGACCTAGAATGATGGGAGCGTTGTGCTTCTATCTAGGAGTAGGGTCTTAATCTAATATAATAAAATCGACCGGGAAGACAAACTTGTCAACCTTGACAAGTACGTCCTCCACCACCCCACGAGGTACACGCTCTGTCCTATCAGCCAACTGCAGTGTGACAGTAGTTGGCTTAAGGTGTCCTATTCCCAGTTTCTGAAAAACTGAGTAAGGAATGAGGTTTACACTTGCTCCTAGATCTAGCAAGTCTCTACTGGTGTAACGCTCTCCTAAGAAACATGGAACTGTAAAAGCCCCAGGGTCTCGAAACTTAGGCAGGGTGCCCGACGCTAAAATGCTACTCACCTTCTCGGTGAGCCGGACATTCTTCGGGATATGCGCTTGAGCGCGCCGCTTTTTGGTGCAAAGATCCTTGAGGAACTTGGCATACATAGGAATGTGTTTAATAGCTTCAATCAACAGTAAGTTGATATTCACATCCTTAAACACGTCTATGAGCTCCGTCCTTTTTTGGTCATCCTTCTTCTTCGGTCCTCTAAGGGTCGAAGGAAAATGGACAGTAGGTTCAGCAAACCTTCTTTGTGGACCCTTCCTGTCAGCAATGGGGGAGGGGTTCATACTCTCCTTCTCAACCTCGACCTACACATCTCTAAAGTTCCTCTCCCTAGACACTGACACAACCTGAACTTTCTCGTGAGGAGGCAAGTTGGGGTTAGAACTAGTTGACCCCGCTGAAATTGTGAGAGGTTGAGAGGGTAAAATCCTTCCTCTTGCCTATGAAGTGCTTGGGCCAATTGTTCTATCTGGTCTTCTAATCTAGCTATGGACTGAGAATGGGACCGGACCAGTTGTGTGTTATCCTCCATGAATCTAAACATACGCTCCTCGAATTGAGAAGAATATCCCAAAGGTGGGGGAGGAGGGTTATCAGGGGTAACATTGGAGTGAGGTTGAGTATCATACTTGGGCCCTCCCTGCAGAATGGGAGGGTGCGCGTTACCTGCAAAGCCAGGATCTTGTTGTCTCGTGGGTTGATTATGATTGGTGTAATGCTTCCACGAGAAGTTCGAATGATTGCGCCACCAGGGATTGTAGGTGTTGGAGAACGGGTCGCTATTTCCCGAATATCTTTGAGCCGTGTGAACCTGTTCCTGTACATAATCGGGAAATTGTGAAGCATATAAACAATTAAGCACAGAATGGTCCTCACCCGAACAAATGCTACACGGAGTAGTACCACTCGATAACTCAGCTGCGTAGACAGGGCGCACATTAGTAGGATTCGTGTGCAAGTTCATAAGCTGATCCATCTTCCTACTAAAGGCATCTAGTTGAAGCTTAATGTCATCAGTAGGTGCTACTTCGTAGACATCACGTGTGCCCCCTCTAACCACCCTCACAGAAGAGGCTTGGTCGAGAGAGTGTTCGCTAAGGCGCTCAAATAGCGTCCACGCCTCGTCCTCATCTTGTTGGCTAAATGCTCCCCCGCATGAAGCATTAACCATTTGCTTGTTGGAAGCCGTGAGACCATCATAGAAATTCTGCACAAGAGCCCACTTGGGTGACCCGTGGTGGGGACAGCTCCTAAGGAGCTCCTTAAATCTGTCCCAACTCTCATGGAATTGTTTCTGATCCTTTTGTTCAAAACAGTTGATTGCAAGTCTAACAGCCATTGTTCTGACTTTAGAATAAAACTTGATCAGGAACTTTTGCTGGAGGTCAGCCCAAGTGGTGATTTCACCTCTCGGAAGAGACTGAAACCATCTTTTGGCTACATCCTTTAACGAGAATGCAAAAAGACTTAGCCGAACAGCATCAGTTGAGTTACCTTGATGATTACAAGTTTCACAAATTTCTATAAACGTATCAAGGTGCTCGTATGGGCTCTCAATCGGCTTCCCATAGAAAATGGGAAGCATGTTGATGATCTCAGGCTTAAGGTCGAAGTTAACATTACCCAAGGCGGGTAACGTAACTCCGGCGGGTGCTACATATGTGTGGGGAATGAAGTGGTCCCCTATCATATGTGGTGCAAAGTTAGCCATTCTAAAAAAAATATAATTAAAACAAAAAAATAAGTAAAAATAAACGAACAAAGAAAAATAAAACAGAAAAGTAAACTAATGAAAAATACGTTTTTTTTTTAACAAAGAAAAAAAAATTAAAACTAAAATTAAAAAAATAAAATTAGTAAAATAATATAACGAAAAATAAAAGAAAAAAACAGAAAAAAAATAAAGTAAAATTTTTTATTTATTCAGATTTTTTTTCTTAAAAAAATAAAAATAAAAATAAAAAATAAAATAATATAACTTGTTAATTTCAAAATCTACTTAGCTTACCGATTCCCCGGCAACGGTGCCAAGCGTACTCGCAAGCGTACAAGACGTCGTAGCTTTATCGGGTATACGGGTCGTATCCACAGGAAATCATGTTAAGTTAGACTTAGTGATTAACAAGTGGTTTGAATTTTTAGGTTTTTGTTGTTTGAATAAATTGTTGACTAAATTAATAAAATTAAATATAAAGTAAATGTGTCAATTTAATTGAGGTTAGTTTAGGGAGTGAATTTAGGGTAGCTTAACACCTATCCCTTCATTATATTTTACTTAGGACGATGATTTAAATGACTTAGGCTACAAGCTCTAAGCCTGTGTTAATATATAAATCAGGGCTTAGGGTAATGAACTCGTCTAAAGGCATAACCTATCTTAGCACCTTAGATGTAGCATGGGTTATCTCATTAGCACTATTTAATTCCTTTGTTACTCCTAATTCAATATTAACTTATACAAAAGATTGGGTTCAGGGTTGGGTACAACCTCAACCCTAACCACGCGTGAATTCCTATTATGTTCGGGTCTAGGCCACAAGCACAAGACTAATCGCTGCAAGGTTGGAGATCTAGTCATGGCTACAAGCACACATACAAAAATATCCAACAATTATGAAGAACTCCCCACAGGGGTGCGAATATAACATAACTAAACCAATCGTCAAAAGTATAGTATAAATTAGGGATACGCGCGGCTACCCGCCCTTCATCCCTAACTAAAAGTCTACTCCTTCATAGGAGTTTTGAACATCATGAAATCCAAGGAAGAAAACAATAATGATAAAACTAAGGATTTGAAGACTCCCCCAATTGATATATATAATAATAAAATATATAATATTATATAAATATAATATAATATAATATTTTTATATTAAATAATATTATATATATATATATATATATATATATATTAATTATCCACGAAACCTATATGAGTTACCGAAATTACAACCCGGTTGGTCATTTTTCGCGCACGTGGTCGGGTTTCTCAAAGCAGTCTTCAATTATGCCTCGATTAAGTTTGATTCTGCCACTTTTTTACCTTTGTTTGCTCCGTTGCACTCTAAGCCAAAATGTACCTAGATTACAACCAAAACACACATGTAAAAACAAAATATGTCATGGGAATGAAGATTAAAATATATAAATATAAAGCACATCAAGCGTCTATAATGGTTTGAAATGTATCCCAACTTATTTTGGACTCATTTGGAGTAAGTTTTATAAGTGTACCATGAGTTTTAATTAAATGTACCACAATGTTCTACTAACTTGTACCGCCAAGTTATAAATGAAGGAGTCTTTAAATTTGATGACATTTTCCCACTAATTATTAGATTATGCTATACTAATGATTTCATTAAAGATCTCTAATTGTCCTAAAGGCACCCCAACTTAGTTTGAACACATTTGGAATTAGTTTTAAAAATGTACTACGAGTTTTAAGTAAATGTACTATAACTTTTAACTAAATATACTACAAGATTCTACTAGCTTGTACTACATAATTATACATGAAGAAATATTTAATTTTTACGTTATTTTTCTAATAATTATGGGATTATGTTGCACTAATGACTTCATTATGCATCTATAATGGTTTTTCCTTTAAAATAATTATATTTTTAATATTTTGAATATTTTATTTTTATTTTTATGGTGTTTAGAAAAATATTCTATTTTGCATAATACATAAACTTTAATATATAACAATAATAGTAAATATATTTTTTTGGACAATACTTTTTAAAATTTTGATAAATATATATATATCAAATAATAATATCTATACAATAAGATACAAAAAATTTAACCAATTCCTTTCTTTACATTTTGGTGAAAATTTGCCGCAATTTAATTTTTCTTTTTTTATTTTTAAAAGTATAAAATGACCAAAATGCCCCTGGTGACATGGCAGTGACATGCTAACTAGGCATGTTATTTTGGTAATTTCGAATTTTCGCATGTTATTTTAGTAATTTTGAATTTTCATGTGTTAATTTGGAAATAAAAATTACCTAACGTACTATTTTGAAAAATCACCCGAATAAATAAGTGACAAAACATAGTTACTATATAGGGTATCTAAGTGATAAAATGTAGTTTCTACATAAGGTAATTAAGTGATAAAATATTTAAATTTTAGAATACCTTATGTATATATTAAAAAATTAAGTTACCGATATGATAAATTATCAAAATTCAAGCTACCATATTTAACATATGTTTTAAATTTAGGATAAATTATATACTAGTACCCAAAAGTTTAGTGTATTAGTTTTAGTTTTCAATCTTTGTGAAACAAATTTTTAGTCCAAAGGTTATATGAATTTAATAAAATAATCTAATGTTAAATGGTGCAAAACATACCTCACTTTTATTTTTTGTATCATTATTTGAACTATTTTATTAAATACACATAATATTTTGGACTAAAATATTATTTTATATAGTTTATTGGCTAAAAAATTAATACACTAAGCCTTAAAATACTAATTTATAATTTACCCTTAAATTTATATATTTAAAACAAATATATTATTAAATCTTAAATTATATATTACACATTTAATATATTTTTTAAAATTTATAAAATATTTTTTAAATATAATATCGATATCCAGTATACTTCAAAGATATATTACTAAACTTCAGGTTATCTAAACCAAAATTCTTCGATCGTTTAATTTTTACTTCTACTTCTAGTTAAAAGAAGAAATATCGAATTTATGTTTCTCACTGAAAGTCAAAAACAGCTTATACTTTTAATAAAAAAGCGTTTCTTCAGTGTGGCCAAACACCCTTAAATTTTATGAACAGTTTTTTTTTTAGAAAAAAAAATTAGTTTCTTTGGGGGGGGGGGAAGCATCTCCAAACAATCCCTGAAAGGTGATTGCTGGAAAGCACCTTTTTTTTCCGAATGCTTATAAATATTAACAATTTTAGGAAGTTCTTAAGGAATATGACATTTAACAGATGGTAATGCAAAAGATTACAGGTGGGATGACTACGAAGTGGAGGTAGTTCTAATCCAAATATGTAAGATAGTCCAAACTCAAGAAGCACTATAAAACCATTCCCCGTCCTCATCCCCGGTGCTAGCTCCAGCATTGGCTACCACAAGGTAAGGCATGTTATGGAATGATCGAGCCAGCTCGTTGGCAAGGGACGTGACAGTGTCGTCGCCCTCGTGCAAATACTCCTCAATCCGGTGCTTTAGAGCCTGGAACATAAGCTCAGGCTCGTGCTGCATCACCCGAAGGACATCTCCACAGGAAGGCCCTGGCATGGCCCGTGTCACCGCGAACCCATGGGGCCCATCGTTCTGCGAAACACAGACCACGCTAGGGCCACCAAACAGGTTATGCAGTCCCCCAAGTGCCTCTTCGTAAGCCCCGCCTAAGAACATCCCCAAATAGTATCCACTAGCAACACCGCTTTCTCCTTCCAATGCATGAAGTGGCAAGCTGGGCTCTCCAGCAATAAACCTATCAATCTTGCCGTCACTATCACAAGTTAAATCAGATAAAATCCCTGGAACGCTGGGTTTTTGATCAAGACGATGAATTGGGATGACGGGGAACAACTGCCCAATGCCCCAGAAATCTGGGATTGATGTGAAAATTGACAAATTCACATGGTAAGTACTCACAGTGTCAGCAACACCAAGAGTCCTATACATTAACTCGCACAGCTCATCGACCATGGCTAGCTCTTCCATCCCCAGTGACCCATCTTTGAACTCCTCAACGCAATGCTGTTTGAGCTGATCTGCATACAACAAACACGTATCAAACTCACCCCGAGTCGCTGCAGCATTCAAGTTCATGTAATCTGATTTAGCCTCCTCTGTGAACCCATTGTTTATAAAGTAATCCAACCCAAAACTTGACATGGCTGGACAAGGAGTAACACTAGCAGAGATGGCCTCAAATACAAGAATTGAGTGGTGGGATACAATGGCTCGACCACTCTCACTGCAAATTATAGGATGCCTCACCCCCTTGCTGTTACAAATTAGGGAAATGGCTCTTACAACCGCGGCTGCGTATTCATTCAATGTGTATCCAACTGAGATGTCTGAATCCATGGACTTGGATCCATCATAGTCAATCCCAAGCCCACCTCCGATGTCAATGACCTGCATTTTGGCACCCAATCGGACCAATTCGCAGTAGATTTGCGTGCCCTCGGCTACACCATCAGCAACGATGGCGGTCGAGGGGATCTGAGATCCGATATGGAAGTGTAGCAACTGGAGACAATCTAACATCCCAAATGATTCAAGTTTCTTGACAACATGCAAAATCTGAGTTATTGTTAGCCCGAATTTCCCCTTCTCACCAGAAGTCGACCCAAAATGACCTGAATGCTTGGTTCTTAGCTTCGCCCTGATCCCAATCATTGGTCGAACCGATAGCATTCGGCTCAAGTGGATCACTGAATCAAGCTCTTCCTCTTGTTCCAATACAATTATAGTATTCAGTGCTAACTTTTGGGCCATTAGAGCAAGAGAGACATATTCATTGTCCTTGAACCCATTGCATACGAGAAATGCATCTGGATTTCCATTACAGAGGCAGCTCATGGCAAGAAGAAGCTCCGGTTTTGACCCGGCCTCAAGCCCAAACCGAAATGGGAAACCGAATTTCACAATATCCTCGACGACAAACCTGTCCTGATTACATTTCACAGGGTATACTCCTTGGTAATGGGAGCCATAAACTTGCGCCTGGATGGCGAAATCGAACGCTGATTGGAGGGCTTCAAGCCGGTTCTTGAGGACATCCGGAAACCGGACAATGACCGGGAGCTGGAGCCCCAGACCGCCGGTGGATGTCCGGTCGGATACCTTCTTGACCACCTTCAAAAGATCAATTTCCTGGTGCGGCAGCGTGTCGTCCCCGTAAGGCCGGACAGTGACACTGCCGGAGGCGTTGACAGAGAAGTAAGGCGGACCCCACTGGTCGATCCGGTAGAGCGCTGCAGAGTGGGTAGGAGACCACTCATTCTGCTCATCAGTGGCTGCTGTGGCAGATGTCATAGTCGTAGTCAATGGTGCGCCGGAGAAAAGAGATGCACCCGCAGCAAAAGCGGCAACGCCATACCCCAATGCCGGCATCAGACAATCTAAAATAGAATATATATCGAAACTAAAGTAAAGCAGTAAATAATTGGGGGCTTCAAAACCCAGCCGAGGCCGCAGCCCCGGCCACCCCCCACAAAAGAATCAAACAAGAAAATTTTTATGGGAGAATAATTCTGGAATCCTATATTAATAATACCCAGATATTCCCCACGTCGAATTCAGAAGAAGGAATTGAAATTAGAATATTACAATGGAAAAATTCGAATCAACGGACTGGGGATCGTAGAAGATCTAAATGTGGGTGGATCTAAGCATGCAGATGTAGAATTTTTATTACTATCGAAAAAGAAAAGAAAGAGAGAGTAAGAAATTAATTATTACTTAGAGATGGAAGGAGAAGGGGTGGAATGGGGTGAGATTAGGATCGAGCGGGATTTTATAGTGGAAAAAGGGTCCTTTTTTATTAAAAAAAAAAAATAAAATCTTAAAATATGTCAAATTATAAATAGTTGTCTGACCCAAAAAAAAAAATATTATGAATAGTTGGATTTGGGTGTAGGATACTCAAACAATAATGTTTTTTAAACAAGGGTATTATTTGAACAAAAAATTAAAACGAATTAAACAAGCTTATTAATTTTACTATATAAATGTAATTGGAAAACTATGATTTCATTAACCTTAACATTTGATTATTTACAACATTAGTATTCTGATGCTTGAATATATATAATATGATAACTAAAGATTTGAAAAAAAAAATTCAGTTGATACACTAAAATTTTAAAATTTTATCAATTACATTCGTTCCTCTAAAAATTTGATAGATTTTTGCTTGAAAATGCTAAAGCGAAATATAATTTTAATAATATATAAGTGTCTTGGTTAGGATTTGATATTTTTTGCCAAAACACATCACATAATTTGGCAATATATAAATAATTTACAATAAAATTGGTGAATATTTTGTGGTAATTCATTTAATTTTTTGAGAATATCAATGAGTTTTATATATTACGATAATCTGTATTATATTAATGCACTTATCAAAAAAAAAGTATTATATTAATATTTTCTTAAAGAAATTGTTCAAATTCTTACGAAATTTTATCAATTTCTAACATAAACTTTAGAATACTTAAATAATAAATTTTATATTTATAAATAATGATACACATATAATAAATGAACAAATAAATTAAAAATAGTTTTTCTTTAACGTATATAATGAAACTAATTAGGTACTAGTTAAATAAAACCTAATTAATTATAATAAATAAATAGTTGATATTATTTCTTATGACTACATATTAATTAATCCCATTACATTTTTTTTTTAGACAGGTAAAGCCAGGGGGGAGAGGAGGGGATAAACCCCTCAAGTCCTCAAAGAGGACCACATTTTGAGCATAGTGGGATTCGATCCCGGGTCGCTTCTTATGACTATATATTTATTAGTCCGATTACATATACATATGCAATAGACATGTTACATTTTTCAATTTTTAAATGCAAAATATGACTGTATTATTCTTATAAATTAATGATTTCTAAAAGTATTTTTGGGATCATGTGATTCCTAGAATAATATACTTTAGTTGCTACTGCTAATGTCCTTGCTCTCTAATCAACAAAACTTGCGCTCAAATCAAAGAACCATGCAGATTTTTTGTTTGGTTTTTTTTTTTTTTTTTAACATTAAGAACCATGCAGATTCAATTTTTAATATTTAATGTAAATATATTATACAAAACTATTAAATTATAAGGTAAAAATATTCAATGTTACTGTGGTACAATTATTTTTGTGACATGTGCTTTGTCTGCACATATGTTATGTAGTTGGGCAAAATATAGAATGGACGGATCTAACATTCAAGTATTGCGCATCCTACAGAATTTTGTACGTATATAATAAAGCGTGCTTAAAAGCTTCATTGTGGCTAATGGTGTAGTGGTTTTGATACACTTGACTTTTGTTACTAGGTCACGGGTTTGATTCTCCATCTCTTCCTTTTTTGCATTGATTTTTTCTTAAGTTTTTCCTTTAATACTCTTCTCTTCCTAAAATGTTCTATTTCACATTAAATAAAATTATTAATTTATAAAATGATAATTATTTAATATTTTTTATATTCTAGTATCTCTAATATTTAATTAACATTTTGTTATAAATTTATTTTAATAATTATATATTTAATTTTAATTAACTAATTATGTAATAATTTTTTTGTTTAACTTTTATAATAATTAGTTATAGAACCCACATTATTAAAAATCACCCACTATTATGGCATTTAATTGACAAATCAATTAAATTTCTACTTATGATCATTAATATAAATACAAGACATTAGTGAGGCCAGTTATGACCTACGGAGCAGAGTGCTGGTCAGAAAATGTCAACACACGTAGCAGATGAAAGTGGCAGGGATGAAGAAGTTAAGATGGATGTGTGGACACACAAGGTTGGACAAGATTAGAAATGACATCATAAGAAGTAAATTAGGCGTCGCCCCGATAGAGGACAAGTTGAGGGAGCAACGACTATGGTGGTTTGGACACATTAGGAGGAGACCCACAAATGCCCCGGTCAGAAGATGCGAGCAACTCCATATCATAGATGGCAAAAGGGGGAGAGGACAGCCAAAGAAGAGTTGGATGGAGTTGATTCGACGAGACCTCGCATACGTCAATCTGAGTGAGGAGATGGCTCTATATAGAACTCAGTGGAGAATTAGTATTGGTATACCAGACGTAGCAGTGTAGGAGTATCCTACTATAGCGGGCTCATTTTGATAACACACGAATGCCTGGCCATGGCTCCGGCTGGAATTGCTTGGTGCTCCTATGGTTGGATGGAGAGACGAATGGAGGAAGAAGCAGGCAAATCAAGAGTTGATTAGAAACTCACCCAGGAATACGAATGTCTACCTACAAGGACCCCTATTCCTTCACTGAAGACAAAGAAATTAGAAAAAAAATTAAAGAAGAATTCCATGAAGACAAGTGGACAAGACCTCGCCTACCCCAATCTAAGTGAAGAGACGACCCAAATTGGAGCTTAAGAAATACCTACTATAGCTGTGTAGGTGCATTTGCGCATCAGTAGACTATTTCAGGCTAGCTTGTAGACATGCAGTGCGGGTGCATGTAAGGTGCCTAGGACTCCTAGGAGGTACCCGTTGTCCTATTTCACTTCACTTCCTTCGATACTCGTTGCACCCTCTCTCAGACACTCTCTCTAATGCTCCCTCTGTCTCTATCTTCTCTCTCTCTCTATCTTCTCTCTATATCTATCTCTATCTCTCGCTATCTCTATATCCCCCTACCCTCTCCCTCTTTTCTCGTACTCCTTGGTTACATGCACATACATACATGCATACATGCTTACTCACTTACTCACATACATACATACATGCATACATACTTTTCTGATTATGTGCTTACATGCTCGCTTGCTATTATTGTTCTCCTTTTCTGTCTCATTGGGGATGAGTGATTATACACCTGCGGGTATCCTGCGCACTCACCCAAATTGGGTCAGATTTTCAGGTTGGGGGTCCTCGGAAACAGTCTCTCATCAAAGTCTCACCCTGGTGAGGTAAGACTGCGTATATCTTACCTCTCCCAGACCCTAAGCTAGTGGGAGCCCTTGGGGCACTGGGTATATTGTTGTTGTTGTTGTTGTATGATCATTAATATAAAAATTTTAGCAAAAGTTATAAATATTTTACTCTATTAATTTGTAGTCCCACTTGTATTATTTTGTGTAATTACTTAATGTTTAGTTTTTTATTATTTTATTTTGATTAATTTTGTAAATATGTGCAATTTAGTAGCTGATTACAGTTTATTTATTATGTTTAGAGCTAGTTTGTAAACTGTTGGTTACAACAACACAATAGTCGCAATGCCTCAAGGGCTCCAACTTACACAGGGTCGGGGGGTAGGATGTATGCAACCTTACCCCATCAGGGTGAGACCCTGACGAGAGACTGTTTCCGAGGACCCCCAACCTGATATTTGATATTGATATTGATAGTTATGAATAGCCTGTATAAAGAACATGTAAAGTATAGTATAGAAATTCTGCTAAGCAAGTATGCATGCAAGCATGTAAGCAAGTAGACAAATAAATTAGTACACAAGTAAGTATGTACGCTTGGAATCATGTCAGCTAGAGCAAAAGGTAGAAGATAAAAGGTAAATGATAAAAGCAAAGAAACATGCAGAGAGAGTAGGGAGATTAAAGCGTCTAAAGCGTATAGGGAGAAGGTAAGAGAGAGGAAGAGAAAGTAGAGAAGAGAGAGAGAGAGAGAGAGAGAGAGAGACAGAATCATAGGAGCTCTAGGCAACCAGCATACGCCAGTGCTACATAGAACTAGCTTAGGGGTGCTCAATGCTCCAATACTACCCTATTAAATTGGTTATTCCTATACTACTCCTATATTAATTCTCGACTAAGCTTTATGTAAGGCCATCTCTTCATTTAGGTTGAGGTAGGCGAGGTCCTGTTCAATTGTCTTTGTCCAACTCTTCTTTGTCCAGCCTCATCCTTTCTTCCCGTTTGTATTATGGATTTTAGCATCTCCAGCAAGGGCAATATTGGGTCTCTATCCATCTCTTCTTTGGCCGGCCTTTTCCTCTCTTCACATCTGTCGAATTTTGTCCATCCAACTTTAAGAGCACTAAGCAATTAACAAACGCCAAAACTGCGTCTCAGCCAGGCATAAAAGTATCCCGTCTGTAAATTGTTAGTTGCGCCCTTTAATTAAATTTTCTGGATCTGTCATTGCCTGTTACTATTCTCGATTGTTGCAAGAGAATACGAGCGCCGCAGCGGCGCCAAGGAAGCCGAAAAACGACACCATGTCATTGCCATTGAAGATAGCAGAAAAAGACAGTTAATGACAGATTCAGAAAATTCAATTAATGGGAGCAACTAACAATTCACAAACCAGTTCTAAACATAATAAATAAATTATAATCAGCTACTGAATTGCACATATTTACAAAATTAATCAAAATTAAATAATAAAAAAATTAAAAATTAAGCAATTACACAAAATAACGCAAGTGGGACTAGAAATCAATAGTATAAAATATTTATAACTTTTGCTGAAAATTTTATATCAGTGATTGTAAATGGAAAATTAATTAATTTGTCAATTAAATACCATAATAGTGAGTGATTTTTAATAGAGTTTGGGCATATGTTAAGACCTATCAAATACATATTTATTATTTATGTTTATTAATAAATTAAATCACTTTTGTGAAAATTGTGTCCTGTAATTAATATTGTGCGTTTTGACTAAAAAATATTGTATATATTTTATAAAAATACAACTATATTATCTATTACTATTAAAAAAAAAGATAAATTATGTATATTTAATGGTTATTATCCTGTGCCGTTTGGATATGTTAGAAAAAGACAAGTTGATGTTAAATAAACATTATAAATGTGCTAAACTGTCCTCACAAATATATATGCGGAGGATAAAAGGAGTCGATTTCTAAAATAATGCTAAAAAATTAAAAAATTAAAAAATTAAAAAAATAATGCTAAAAAAAAAATATTTCCAAATCTACTGTTGAACCGCGTTTGCAAAACGCGTTTAAATTTCAATAAAATCGGATAAAAAAAATGCGGGTTATTTCAGTATAAACCACGTTTACTAAACGCGGTTCACCTTAATATAAACCGCGTCTACTAAACGCGGTTTAACACTGAACCGCGTCTATTAAACGCTGTTTATCCCTAAACCGTGTTTACAAAACGTGGTTTAACGTCAGGATCACTTATACTTACCATTATGCCGCAATTCTTCACTTTTTTGTTCGCTTATAGTTTTCATTATGCCGCAATTTGTGATGATTATCATATTGATCCCATGTGTCTCTTAATGAAGCTCCAACATCATAAGTGAAGGTCAAATAACTCCAACAATAGTACTTGAAAGATCTCCAGTGTATAAGCAAAAGAAAGGAGGAGGCGAACGACGTGACTGGTGGTGGGTTAACGAGAAAGAGGCAGAGAGACGGTGAAAGCAGCGGAGAGAGCACGCGTGAATGAATGGGCCGGAGTTTTTTAAATAAACCTAGTAAACCGAGTCATAAAGACGCGGTTATAACAACAATAAACCGCGTCTTTTTGACGCGATTTTGTTTAAATAAAACCGCGTCTTAATAATGTCGTTTAAGCTATACAACCGCGTTATTAAAACGCGGTTTATGCCAATGTAAAACGCGGTTTATTGACGCGGTTTATCAAAGCCGCGTTTAGTAAAAGTGGTTCAACAGTAGATTTGGAAATATTTTTTTTTCAGCATTATTTTTTTTATTTTTTTATTTTTTAGCATTATTTTGAGAACCGACTCGGATAAAAGGAGTTTTTTAGCTAATTAGTATTTTTTTTAAAATTTTAAAATTTGACATAAGTTTAAAAATATTTAGCAATTTGACACATTTTACTGTAGCAAAGTGGGTGCACGTTGTGCGGAACGTCGTGCAACAGTGATCATTTTTTTTACCTCTTTAAAATTTAAAAAAATTAATAATTTTTTTATAATTTAAATTATTTTAATTTTTAATTTTATAATTTGAATCACTAAATACGTATACATTTTAAATTAAAAGGTATATATTATTATTTGAACTATTAATAAGGAAGATATAAATGAGGGACATATTTAAATGAGGAGATGGTGATATGTATATTATTATTTAAATTATCTCATACAGGAACTATAATATTACAATACTATTAATAAGGAGGATATAAATGAGGGACACATTTAAATGAAGAGATGTTGATGTTTCCAATAAAAAATCACAAGTTTACGCATTTGTATATTATTAGTTGAACTATTTTATTAGATACATGTAACTCAAAAATTAAAAAATTATTTCATGTAGTTTATAAAATATATTTTAAAAATTCATATACATTAGTTTTTAAGTTACATGTATATAATAAAATAGTTCAAATAATAATATACAAATACATAAACTCATAATTTTTTGTTGAAAACATCAATATCTCTTCATTTAAACGTGTCCCTCATTTACATCCTCCTTATTAATAGTATTATAATACCATAGTTCCTGTATAAGATAGTTTAAATAATAATATACATATATATCTCCTTATTTAAATGTGTCCTCATTTATATCTTTCTTATTAATAGTTCAAATAATAATATACATATACCTTTTAATTTAAAATTTATGCATATTTAGTGATTCAAATTATAAAATTAAAATAATTTAAATTAAAAAGAAATTTTATTTATTTTTTAAATTTTAAAGAGGTAAAACAAAAAAAAAATTTGATCACTATTGCACGACGTTTTGTATATTGTTATTTTACTACAGTAAAATATGTCAAATCGTTAAATATTTTTAAAATTATGTCAAAATATCCCCCCACAAATATATATGTGGAGGATAAAAGGCAAAAACGTAGGCCGTACTAGTGATAAATCATCAAAATCAGTTCTTGGCCATTTAACTCTCGTGCTCGTAATTGATCAGTAGGACTGTCCCAACGACGACGTCGAATTGCCGCGTGTAGGAAGTGTCGCCTAGCGGGGGCCCCTGTCTTCATCCAGCTACACAAATTTGTCCAGATTTTTGGACTCCCCGTTATATTTAAGCTTTATTGTATTGTCTAACATGTGTGCAAACGCACATGTTAAAATGTTAATTAGTAAGGATTGATTAAAAAAAATCAAATTAAATATATATAAATTTTTGTAATATTGTATTTATTAAGTTCAAAAAAAATACATTATACTAATATTAATAAATTTTTTTACACCGAATTAGCAAAAAAATTAATTTGTTTAGCACCACATATTAGAGTGTGAACCCCACTTGCCGTCCTGTAAATAGAAAAGAGTTAAACTAATTTTAGTACATAATAAATAATTAATAAAATATCAAACTACTTTTATGTGAATATTTTAGTACTATACTTGTAAAAGTAAATGAAAAGGGGTATCGTACTTGCTAAAATGAATATTTTCAATATTTAATTAGACCTGAGATAATTTTTTTAAGAATTATATGGTATCTAATACTTGCTCATATACATGTATCCTATGTCATAATTCAATATATTTTCACTCAAAAATATTGATGTAGGATATGATTTTAATATATATATGATATATTTTGACTTAAACATGGTGTATGTTAACACACGTATTGCTGGATTTTGGGGGGGTTAGTGAGCTTGAATTTTATTCAAGTAGCACCAAGTTTTGTAAACCACATAGAAGTTTTAAAAGGTGAGAAAACCACATTATATACCCCTTATCCGTAGGCTTGGTTAAGTATTGTGGACGAAGCTAGTGTAGGTTTTTTAACTACACCTTTATTTTATATTATAGTTTTTGTTAAATTTGGCGTGAGTTTAGTTCTTGGCTAAGCTCAGAGTTGCAAGCTTGAGCTCCAGTTGTTTATCCTTGGCCTAATTTGATGTTGCAAGCTTGAGTCCGAACCGTTACCTCTAATTTGAGATGACATCGAGCTCAAACAGCTCAAGCATTTTCCTGCATCCACTCACGATCTTTCCTTAAACGGAGGCCGGAATTTTCACTTTGTAAAACCACCCACTCGTTCCTTGATTTTAGACGGATTTTTCGCCTCTATACTAACTGCCATCTGTCACCAGCTGTTTTTCATGCGTTTATTTTCATTACTGGAAAATAAAACGTTATATAATTCCCATAAAAGATTATCTTATTTGATCATATTTAAAATATCTCCCTTTAATTCATCTGTTGGGGTCTTTTAATATAAATTGAAGAAACCAATTAATAAGAGATTCAAGTAAGTCAATGTAGAAGCAACATGTGGCAATTGACACGATTGCAAGCTCGGTTTCGTGTGCCATTTTAAGGACTCTTACTACTTCTCTCGATCTCCTCATAATCTGCTTTCTACTAAGCAAATTGGGGCACACTCCATTCCATCACCCAAGAGTGTTGGTATATTTTCAAAATGTGTATTGGTAATTGTTTGATTATGGTCCAATTAAATTCGATATCCACTATAGGATGCAACCGAGTTATGTAAGTTCATCATTAATAATAGGCTGGAGCGTCTTGGCTAAATAAAAATGTTAAAATTGTCGGAGAATTTCTATTAGGGAAATTAGGATGTTGTTTGCCGGTTTTAGTCACCCACCTTGTGTAGGCTCGTTGGAGACAAAATTGTATAATTATATCCTAATTTGGGGAATAAAAATTATAGACAATTTTATTGATTTGAAATTGGGTTTTAAAATGGGTAAAAGATTTGAAAAATATATTGTATTTTCGTTTGGGTAAAATAATATCAGGTTTGTTATTATTACCCGTTGGTTATTAATCTATCCAGCTGCCCGGTAGTACTGTTGCCTGCCCGAAAAAGGGCTGCCTGCTCTGACCAGTTGTATCGCCTGCCCGATTTTGGCTGACCGTGCTGCCCGTTTGTACCAGCCTTGCCCGGATTGCTTGATGAAGTGTACAGCTGTTATTTTGCTTATAATTTCATCCTCATCTCTCTCTCCAAAAAAGTGAAGTAAGCCACTTTTATAGAAGAAAGAAAAAAAAGAGAAGCAAAAAAAGGGGCAACTTTTACACAGATGAGAAATTGATGAGCAAAAAGAAGGTGAAACCCATTTTTGGGGTTTCTTGAACGAAAAACGCAGAGAGAGAGAGAGAGAGAGAGAGAGAGAGAGGAGAAAAACGAAGGAGAGAGACGACTTTCTAGTGAGAGAAAGCCCGAGGAGAGAGAAAGCATGAAGTCCGAGGTAGGAGGTTGAAGATTAAGGAGAAGAAGACGGTGGTGAACCTTAGAGCTCGGGATGCTCGGTTCAAGGCGATGCGTCGTCCCAAACGAGGTCTTCTTCATGATTCCAGCTAGGGTTCGAGTCCCTAGGCTGTTCTTCCCGTATTCGCTCGGTGATGGCTTTCATCTTGTTCTTTCTCGTTTTCTTGCTTTAATTTCTGTTATGGTTTTCGTTTTTTTGTCTTAAGACTTGATGCTCGGTCTGTGTTTGTAACCCTAATTACTGATAGTGGATTTGACTCCTCTGAAAACGGAGGCCCGTGGAGTAGGACCTCGCTGAGGTGCCGAACCACGTATATCGCGTGTTCTTTGTTATTTTCATTGTTTCTAGTTTAATTTCCGCATTGTTTTGTTTGTGGGTTTTTCGTTGCTTAGTGTTGGGACAAGATCCTATTTTCGAGTTGAGTTCGGGCCCGATTTAGGGCCCGAATTCACAACAAGTGGTATCAGAGCCTTGGTTCGGTGTCCAGTTGCATAGTGACAACCAAAAACACGAATGAAACCAGAACCAGAATGAGGGTTTAAGTTTGATTGTCTTGATTTTCAGATCTAGGGTTTTCTTTGAAAAAAAAAAAAAATTGGGATGTTCTTTGTTTCTTGGAGAGAAATGAAAGAACCAAGAAAATGTTTACAGAAATAGGGTCTGAAATGTTTCTTGTTTTTGTGAAATTTTTTGAGTCAAAATTTTCAGATAGGTTTTAACAAGAACACTTGTTTTGAGATGATCAATGGGCTTTTGTTTCTTGGAAAAATCTAAGTGTTATTTTTCGGCTATTGTTGTGTATGTGGTAGTATGATAAAAGTCCAAAAAAAAGGAAGAACATATGTGCGATGTGAAAGAAAAAAAAGAAAATGTTTAATCACTATCAGAAATTTTGGTTTGGCCTTACA
Source organism: Simmondsia chinensis (assembly GCA_018398585.1). Taxonomy (NCBI): domain Eukaryota; kingdom Viridiplantae; phylum Streptophyta; class Magnoliopsida; order Caryophyllales; family Simmondsiaceae; genus Simmondsia; species Simmondsia chinensis. The sequence goes on along the minus strand of JAGTTD010000017.1, from coordinate 12,058,277 downwards.
ATTAGAACTGGGTGCTGGTTTAGGCGTTGCATGCTTTGTTTTGACCTAGATTGAGGACTTTTACTACTTGTTTTGGATTTAATAGGTGGTGGGGTGTGCATGGTAGATGTTTCTTGAGAGATGGTTGGAGGACAACTATCTTGGGTGTAGAACATTGGATATCCCTGAATGGTTGAGAAAACTTGGTTTTCTCTATGGAACCTTAGAAGTGTCGAATTGGTTAGGACCTTCTTGAAGTCCGTAGTTGTCTCTAGTCGGGTTGGACTAGTATCGGAGATGGGTCATTTGGTTTGAGCGTCAGACTGCGTCTAAAGCCCTAGTTTGTCTCCTACGTGGTAGTTGAGACGTGTTTTAAGTGTCTTGGTTTTGGAGACTCAATTAGATGGCCTAGGTAGTATGGATTTCTCGTTGTTGTTTGAACATCATGTGGTTTCTTGTTGTGGAAATGATGTTTATGCCTTGAGACTAACGATTTGTCTTGAAGTGAGAAAGCTCTAGGTGCATCTAATTGGTGGAGCGGTTCAGGGTTAATCGCTTGTTCGACCTTGTGTATGGTCAGTTGAGAATCCGGAGTAGATTCTTGTTTTGGTGGAGCGATTTCGGAGGTAAATTGGTCGAGCCTGACCCAGTTGGTGGTCGGATGGGAGTCCTTCGTTTGGATTCTGTTTGGGTGTTAGTTTGAACACCTTGGCATGGTATTGGTGCTACTGTTGTGTGGCTAATTGTGCTGTTTAGAAATTGAATTATGATGCCTTTTCAATGTTCTATGTGATTGTAGTGGTTAACATGTGTTTAATGCTTGAGGTTGATCGTGAACTTGTTGGAATTGGAAGCCTTGAACCTAGAATTGACAACTCTTAGGTTAGGCATGTCTAGTTGCACAATCTTAGACCTGGTGTGTGGATAGAGCATTGCATGTTTTTGAGTTTAATCATGGATTAGACTTTGTATGCGAGAATTGGTGTTTCTTGCAAATGTTGGAGTGAACTAAGTGAAATAGTTGATCATTATAAAGGGTTTAGAGAACTTGTGAGTTCTTATGGAAAATCTATGTGTGATTTAGTGTACTTGGTCTCCATGTTGACGTCTCATGTATTTCCCAAGGCTATGTTGGAATCGAGTTGAATATATTGGTACTTGTTGCTTGAAGTGATAATAGCATATCATTTTAGAGATGAACCAGGTGTGTCACATGCTGTTTGGACTGTACATGTTGAAATCTGATATTTGCTGCTGATTTTACTGCAAATTTTGACATTTAGGTGCTGAATTTTCTGCATTATTGTGTGTCCTTGAGTTGTTTTGCTATATTTTAGCCAAGAGTTGGGAAAACATGATATGTTTGAGTCATACGTGGACATGGTGTTGTCTTGGGAGACTTGTATACCCTTAAGATTATTGTTTCATGCCTTCTTTTCTAGTTTTGGGAAAAGTGTAAGGTATAGGTCTTATGTAAACCTTTGGATAGACCATTTGTTTGGTAAGGTTATGTTTAGATACCTTTGGTTTGGGTCAATGGTTCACAAGTTGTTGGGTTATTTTTTGGATATTGTTCATGGTGGAATCTTATGATGCAATGTATGAATTGATTTGGCTAACTTGAATTATAGGCGAATAGCATGTTTAGCTTGGATTTCGTGTTGATATTGTGATAGACTTGATCACCATGATTGTGCCCATGTTGTTGTGTGAGCATGTTTGGTTTCTTGGTGTGAAACCTGTTTTCGAAATGGCCTCTATTTTTGAAGAAGCATTGTGAGTTAATTTCATGAAACCATGGTGGAGTTTGTTGGATTATGGCGCCATGAAATTCGATATCAACTATAGGATGTAACCGAGTTATGTAAGTTCATCAGTAATAACAGGCTGGAGCGTCCTGGCTAAATAAAAGGTTAAAATTGTCGGAGAATTTCTATTCGGGAAATTAGGATGTCGTTTGCCGGTTTTAGTCACCCACCTTGTGTAGGCTCGTTGGAGGCAAACTTGTATAATTATATCCTAATTTGGGGAATAGAAATTATAGACAATTTTATTGATTTGAAATTGTGTTTTAAAATGGGTAAAAGATTTGGAAAATATATTGTATTTTCGTTTGGGTAAAATAATATCAGGTTTGTTATTATTATCCGTTGGTTATTAACCTGCCCAGCTGCCTGGTAGTACTGTTGCCTGCCCGAAAAAGGGCTGCCCGCTCTGACCTGTTGTACCGCCTGCCCGATTTTAGCTGACCGCGCTGCCCGTTAGTACCAACCTTGCCCAGATTGCTTGATGAAGTGTACAGCTGTTATTTCGCTTATAACTTCATCCTCATCTCTCTCTCTCTCCAAAAAAGTGAAGTAAGCCACTTTTACAGAAGAAAGAAAAAAAAAAAAAGAAGCAAAAAAAGGGCAACTTTTACACAGATGAGAAATTGATGAGCAAAAAGAAGGTGAAACCCATTTTTGGGGTTTCTTGAACGAAAAACACACAGAGAGAGAGAGAGAGGAGAAGAGAGATGACTTTCTAGTGAGAGAAAGGCCGAGGAGAGAGAAAGCATGAAGTCCGAGATAGGAGGTTGAAGATTAAGGAGAAGAAGACGGTGGTGAACCTTAGAGTTCGGGATGCTCGGTTCAAGGCGATGCATCGTCCCAAACGAGGTCTTCTTCACGATTCCGGCGAGGGTTCGAGTCCCTAGGCTATTCTTCGCCCGTATTCGCTCGGTGATGGCTTTCATCTTGTTCTTTCTCGTTTTCTTGCTTTAATCTCTGTTATGGTTTTCATTTTTTTGTCTTAAGACTTGATGCTCGGTCTGTGTTTGTAACCCTAGTTACTGATAGTGGATTTGATTCCTCTGAACACGGAGGCCCGTGAAGTAGGAACTCGCTGAGGTGCCGAACCACGTATATCGCGTGTTCTTTGTTATTTTCGTTGTTTCTAGTTTTATTTCCGCATTGTTTTGTTTGTGGGTTTTTCGTTGCTTAGTGTTGGGACAAGATCCTATTTTCGAGTTGAATTCAGGTCCGATTTAGGGCCCGAATTCACAATAGTAACTATGTAAAACATTGATTAATATATGTATAAGATGTGTAGGAGGTAGTCCCGGTATGTATTTAAGTGTTTAAAACATATAAGGGGTTTGTGTTGACACATGGGCGATGTGTGTCTGCACACAATCCAACAGTAACACTGTGGAATAGGTGTGTGTCGACACACATGGCCCGTGTGTTGACACACAGCCTTACAGAAGCGCATGACAGATTGTCACATAGGGACTGTGTGTCGACACACAATCCAGCAGTGAGCTGTGTGTCGACACACAGGCCAGGTTTTTTGGTAGTTTCGTGCGATTTTTTTGGAAAATAGTGTGGTTGTTTTTACATGTTTTGAAGTGACGTCTCTTCTCATGATTGTTATACATATTGCCCAGATCCCATTTTGGATGAAAAATAAAAATAAAAAATAAAAAGAAGAACAATTACAAGTGTTCTTGTGTTTTTTGGTGCAATCCAAGTGTTTTATTGTTAAAACTTAATCAATCTCTCTACGTCTTTGTCAATCTCTCCCTTTACACATCTTCCCTCCATATTTGGTTATTGTTGTATCCCCGAGGATATTTTGTACACTAAAATAAGCCTTAAGGAAAGTTATTACATAGCCTCAACACCTGAGATCGCCTGGTTACCCGTTTGCAAGGATTTTGCAAGCGATTTTTCAGATTTGTTCTAACAATCTTAAGGCTTACTTTCTGATTTGGGTTATGGCTTCATCACTAAGGGAAATGACAGCCAACTTTGTGAAGTTGGACCGTTTTGATGGTGGAAACTTTTGCCGATGGCAGAGGAAGATTCACTTCCTCATCACGACGTTGAATATGGTGTATGTCCTGAATACACCATTTCCATCCCCATCTCTGAGGAGGAGGAGACATTGGCCGAGCAGAGGCCAGACCGAAGTGGAAGAACGATGACTACATCTGTAGAGGGCATATTCTGAATGGTATGACTAATGCCCTGTTTGATATCTACTCGTACCGACCGCGAAGGAACTGTGGGATGCTTTTGAGGCACGCTATAACAGGCTGGAGCGTCCTGGCTAAATAAAAGGTTAAAATTGTCGGAGAATTTCTATTCGGAAAATTAGGATGTCGTTTGCCGGTTTTAGTCACCCACCTTGTGTAGGCTCGTTGGAGGCAAACTTGTATAATTATATCCTAATTTGGGGAATAGAAATTATAGACAATTTTATTGATTTGAGATTGTGTTTTAAAATGGGTAAAAGATTTGGAAAATATATTGTATATTCGTTTGGGTAAAATAATATCAGGTTTGTTATTATTATCCGTTGGTTATTAACCTGCCCAGCTGCCCGGTAGTACTGTTGCCTGCCCGAAAAAGGGCTGCCCACTCTGACCTGTTGTACCGCCTGCCCAATTTTAGCTGACCGCGCTGCCCGTTTGTACCAACCTTGCCCAGATTGCTTGATGAAGTGTACAGCTGTTATTTTGCTTATAACTTCATCCTCATCTCTCTCTCCAAAAAAGTGAAGTAAGCCACTTTTACAGAAGAAAGAAAAAAAAAAAAAAAAAGAAGCCAAAAAAGGGCAACTTTTACACAGATGAGAAATTGCTGAGCAAAAAGAAGGTGAAACCCATTTTTGGGGTTTCTTGAACGAAAAACACACAGAGAGAGAGAGAGAGGAGAAGAGAGACGACTTTCTAGTGAGAGAAAGGTCGAGGAGAGAGAAAGCGTGAAGTCCGAGATAGGAGGTTGAAGATTAAGGAGAAGAAGACGGTGGTGAACCTTAGAGCTCGGGATGCTCAGTTCAAGGCGATGCATCGTCCCAAACGAGGTCTTCTTCACGATTCCGGCAAGGGTTCGAGTCCCTAGGCTGTTCTTCGCCCGTATTCGCTCGGCGATGGCTTTCATCTTGTTCTTTCTCGTTTTCTTGCTTTAATCTCTATTATGGTTTTCATTTTTTTGTCTTAAGACTTGATGCTCGGTCTGTGTTTGTAACCCTAGTTACTGATAGTGGATTTGATTCCTCTGAAAACGGAGGCCGGTGAAGTAGGACCTCGCTGAGGTGCCGAACCACGTATATCGCGTGTTCTTTGTTATTTTCGTTGTTTCTAGTTTTATTTCCGCATTGTTTTGTTTGTGGGTATTTCGTTGCTTAGTGTTGGGACAAGATCCTATTTTCGAGTTGAGTTCAGGTCCGATTTAGGGCCCGAATTCACAATAGTAACTATGTAAAACATTGATTAATATATGTATAAGATGTGTATGAGATAGTCCCGGTATGTATTTAAGTGTTTAATACATATAAGGGATTTGTGTCGACACATGGGCCATGTGTGTCTGCACACAATCCAACAGTAACACTGTGGAATAGGTGTGTGTCGACACACATGGCCCGTGTGTTGACACACAGCCTTACAGAAGCACATGACAGATTGTCACATAGGGACTGTGTGTCGACACACAGTCCAGCAGTGAGCTGTGTGCCGACACACAGGCCAAGTTTTTTGGTAGTTTCGTGCGGTTTTTTCGGAAAATAGTGTGGTTGTTTTTACATGTTTTGAAGTGACGTCTCTTCTCATGATTGTTATACATATTGCCCAGATCCCATTTTGGATGAAAAATAAAAATAAAAAATAAAAAGAAGAACAATTACAAGTGTTCTTGTGTTTTTTGGTGCAATCCAAGTGTTTTATTGTTAAAACTTAATCAATCTCTCTACGTCTTTGTCAATCTCTCCCTTTACACATCTTCACTCCATATTTGGTTATTGTTGTATCCCCGAAGATATTTTGTACACTAAAATAAGCCTTAAGGAAATTTATTACATAGCCTCAACACCTGAGATCGCCTGGTTACCCGTTTGCAAGGATTTTGCAAGCGATTTTTCGGATTTGTTCTAACAATCTTAAGGCTTACTTTCTGATTTGGATTATGGCTTCATCACTAAGGGAAATGACAGCCAACTTTGTGAAGTTGGACCTTTTTGATGGCGGAAACTTTTGCCGATGGCAGAGGAAGATTCACTTCCCCATCACGACGTTGAATATGGTGTATGTCCTGAATACACCATTTCCATCCCCGTCTCTGAGGAGGAGGAGACATTGGCCGAGCAGAGGCCAGACTGAAGTGGAAGAACGATGACTACATCTGTAGAGGGCATATTCTGAATGGTATGACTAATGCCCTGTTTGATATCTACTCGTACCGACCGCGAAGGAACTGTGGGACGCTTTTGAGGCACGCTATAACAGGCTGGAGCGTCCTGGCTAAATAAAAGGTTAAAATTGTCGGAGAATTTCTATTCGGGAAATTAGGATGTCGTTTGCCGGTTTTAGTCACGCACCTTGTGTTGGCTCGTTGGAGGCAAACTTGTATAATTATATCCTAATTTGGGGAATAGAAATTATAGACAATTTTATTGATTTGAGATTGTGTTTTAAAATGGGTAAAAGATTTGGAAAATATATTGTATATTCGTTTGGGTAAAATAATATCAGGTTTGTTATTATTATCCGTTGGTTATTAACCTGCCCAGCTGCCCGGTAGTACTGTTGCCTGCCCGAAAAAGGGCTGCCCGCTCTGACCTGTTGTACCACCTGCCCGATTTTAGCTGACCGCGCTGCCCGTTTGTACCAACCTTGCCCAGATTGCTTGATGAAGTGTACAGCTGTTATTTTGCTTATAACTTCATCCTCATCTCTCTCTCCAAAAAAGTGAAGTAAGCCACATTTACAGAAGAAAGAAAAAAAAAAAAAAAAGAAGCAAAAAAAGGGCAACTTTTACACAGATGAGAAATTGATGAGCAAAAAGAAGGTGAAACCCATTTTTGGGGTTTCTTGAACGAAAAACACACAGAGAGAGAGAGAGAGGAGAAGAGAGACGACTTTCTAGTGAGAGAAAGGTCGAGGAGAGAGAAAGCATGAAGTCCGAGATAGGAGGTTGAAGATTAAGGAGAAGAAGACGGTGGTGAACCTTAGAGCTCGGGATGCTCGGTTCAAGGCGATGCATCTTCCCAAACGAGGTCTTCTTCACGATTCCGGCAAGGGTTCGAGTCCCTAGGCTGTTCTTCGCCCGTATTCGCTCGGCGATGGCTTTCATCTTGTTCTTTCTCGTTTTCTTGCTTTAATCTCTATTATGGTTTTCATTTTTTTGTCTTAAGACTTGATGCTCGGTCTGTGTTTGTAACCCTAGTTACTGATAGTGGATTTGATTCCTCTGAAAACGGAGGCCGGTGAAGTAGGACCTCGCTGAGGTGCCGAACCACGTATATCGCGTGTTCTTTGTTATTTTCGTTGTTTCTAGTTTTATTTCCGCATTGTTTTGTTTGTGGGTATTTCGTTGCTTAGTGTTGGGACAAGATCCTATTTTCGAGTTGAGTTCAGGTCCGATTTAGGGCCCGAATTCACAATAGTAACTATGTAAAACATTGATTAATATATGTATAAGATGTGTATGAGATAGTCCCCGTATGTATTTAAGTGTTTAATACATATAAGGGATTTGTGTCGACACATGGGCCATGTGTGTCTGCACACAATCCAACAGTAACACTGTGGAATAGGTGTGTGTCGACACACATGGCCCGTGTGTTGACACACAGCCTTACAGAAGCACATGACAGATTGTCACATAGGGACTGTGTGTCGACACACAGTCCAGCAGTGAGCTGTGTGCCGACACACAGGCCAAGTTTTTTGGTAGTTTCGTGCGGTTTTTTCGGAAAATAGTGTGGTTGTTTTTACATGTTTTGAAGTGACGTCTCTTCTCATGATTGTTATACATATTGCCCAGATCCCATTTTGGATGAAAAATAAAAATAAAAAATAAAAAGAAGAACAATTACAAGTGTTCTTGTGTTTTTTGGTGCAATCCAAGTGTTTTATTGTTAAAACTTAATCAATCTCTCTACGTCTTTGTCAATCTCTCCCTTTACACATCTTCACTCCATATTTGGTTATTGTTGTATCCCCGAAGATATTTTGTACACTAAAATAAGCCTTAAGGAAATTTATTACATAGCCTCAACACCTGAGATCGCCTGGTTACCCGTTTGCAAGGATTTTGCAAGCGATTTTTCATATTTGTTCTAACAATCTTAAGGCTTACTTTCTGATTTGGGTTATGGCTTCATCACTAAGGGAAATGACAGCCAACTTTGTGAAGTTGGACCTTTTTGATGGCGGAAACTTTTGCCGATGGCAGAGGAAGATTCACTTCCTCATCACGACGTTGAATATGGTGTATGTCCTGAATACACCATTTCCATCCCCGTCTCTGAGGAGGAGGAGACATTGGCCGAGCAGAGGCCAGACCGAAGTGGAAGAACGATGACTACATCTGTAGAGGGCATATTCTGAATGGTATGACTAATGCCCTGTTTGATATCTACTCGTACCGACCGCGAAGGAACTGTGGGATGCTTTTGAGGCACGCTATAACAGGCTGGAGAGTCCTGGCTAAATAAAAGGTTAAAATTGTCGGAGAATTTCTATTCGGGAAATTAGGATGTCGTTTGCCGGTTTTAGTCACCCACCTTGTGTAGGCTCGTTGGAGGCAAACTTGTATAATTATATCCTAATTTGGGGAATAGAAATTATAGACAATTTTATTGATTTGAGATTGTGTTTTAAAATGGGTAAAAGATTTGGAAAATATGTTGTATATTCGTTTGGGTAAAATAATATCAGGTTTGTTATTATTATCCGTTGGTTATTAACCTGCCCAGCTGCCCGGTAGTACTGTTGCCTGCCCGAAAAAGGGCTGCCCGCTCTGACCTGTTGTACCACCTGCCCGATTTTAGCTGACCGCGCTGCCCGTTTGTACCAACCTTGCCCAGATTGCTTGATGAAGTGTACAGCTGTTATTTTGCTTATAACTTCATCCTCATCTGTCTCTCCAAAAAAGTGAAGTAAGCCACTTTTACAGAAGAAAGGAAAAAAAAAAAAAAAGAAGCAAAAAAATGGCAACTTTTTCACAGATGAGAAATTGATGAGCAAAAAGAAGGTGAAACCCATTTTTGGGGTTTCTTGAACGAAAAACACACAGAGAGAGAGAGAGAGGAGAAGAGAGACGACTTTCTAGTGAGAGAAAGGCCGAGGAGAGAGAAAGCGTGAAGTCCGAGATAGGAGGTTGAAGATTAAGGAGAAGAAGACGGTGGTGAACCTTAGAGCTCGGGATGCTCGGTTCAAGGCGATGCATCGTCCCAAACGAGGTCTTCTTCACGATTCCGGCGAGGGTTCGAGTCCCTAGGCTGTTCTTCGCCCGTATTCGCTCAGTGATGGCTTTCTTCTTGTTCTTTCTCATTTTCTTGCTTTAATCTCTGTTATGGTTTTCATTTTTTTGTCTTAAGACTTGATGCTCGGTCTGTGTTTGTAACCATAGTTATTGGTAGTGGATTTGATTCCTCTGAAAACGGAGGCCGGTGAAGTAGGACCTCGCTGAGGTGCCGAACCACGTATATCACGTGTTCTTTGTTATTTTCGTTGTTTCTAGTTTTATTTCCGCATTGTTTTGTTTGTGGGTTTTTCGTTGCTTAGTGTTGGGACAAGATCCTATTTTCGAGTTGAGTTCAGGTCCGATTTAGGGCCCGAATTCACAATAGTAACTATGTAAAACATTGATTAATATATGTATAAGATGTGTATGAGATAGTCCCGGTATGTATTTAAGTGTTTAAAACATATAAGGGGTTTGTGTCGACACATGGGCCATGTGTGTCTGCACACAATCCAACAGTAACACTGTGGAATAGGTGTGTCGCCCGTGTGTTGACACACAGCCTTACAGAAGCGCATGACAGATTGTCACATAGGGACTGTGTGTCGACACACAATCCAGCAGTGAGCTGTGTGTCGACACACAGGCCAGGTTTTTTGGTAGTTTCGCGCGGTTTTTTTGGAAAATAGTGTGGTTGTTTTTACATGTTTTGAAGTGACGTCTCTTCTCATGATTGTTATACATATTGCCCAGATCCCATTTTGGATGAAAAATAAAAATAAAAAATAAAAAGAGGAACAATTACAAGTGTTCTTGTGTTTTTTGGTGCAATCCAAGTGTTTTATTGTTAAAACTTAATCAATCTCTCTACGTCTTTGTCAATCTCTCCCTTTACACATCTTCACTCCATATTTGGTCATTGTTGTATCCCCGAGGATATTTCGTACACTAAAATAAGCCTTAAGGAAAGTTATAACATAGCCTCAACACCTAAGATCGCTTGGTTACCCGTTTGCAAGGATTTTGCAAGCAATTTTTCATATTTGTTCTAACAATCTTAAGACTTACTCTCTGATTTGGGTTATGGCTTCATCACTAAGGGAAATGACAGCCAACTTTGTGAGGTTGGACCGTTTTGATGGCGGAAACTTTTGCCGATGGCAGAGGAAGATTCACTTCCGCATCACGACGTTGAATATGGTGTATGTCCTGAATACACCATTTCCATCCCCGTCTCTGAGGAGGAGGAGACATTGGCCGAGCAGAGGCCAGACTGAAGTGGAAGAACGATGACTACATCTGTAGAGGGCATATTCTGAATGGTATGACTAATGCCCTGTTTGATATCTACTCGTACCGACCGCGAAGGAACTGTGGGACGCTTTTGAGGCACGCTATAACAGGCTGGAGCGTCCTGGCTAAATATAAGGTTAAAATTGTCGGAGAATTTCTATTCGGGAAATTAGGATGTCGTTTGCCGGTTTTAGTCACCCACCTTGTGTAGGCTCGTTGGAGGCAAACTTGTATAATTATATCCTAATTTGGGGAATAGAAATTATAGACAATTTTATTGATTTGAGATTGTGTTTTAAAATGGGTAAAAGATTTGGAAAATATATTGTATTTTCGTTTGGGTAAAATAATATCAGGTTTGTTATTATTATCCGTTGCTTATTAACCTGCCCAGCTGCCCGGTAGTACTGTTTCCTGCCCGAAAAAGGGCTGCCCGCTCTGACCTGTTGTACCGCCTGCCCGATTTTAGCTGACCGCGCTGCCCGTTTGTACCAACCTTGCCCAGATTGCTTGATGAAGTGTACAGCTGTTATTTTGCTTATAACTTCATCCTCATCTCTCTCTCCAAAAAAGTGAAGTAAGCCACTTTTACAGAAGAAAGAAAAAAAAAAAAAAAAGAAGCAAAACAAGGGCAACTTTTACACAGATGAGAAATTGATGAGCAAAAAGAAGGTGAAACCCATTTTTGGGGTTTCTTGAACAAAAAACACACACAGAGAGAGAGAGAGAGGTGAAGAGAGACGACTTTCTAGTGAGAGAAAGGCCGAGGAGAGAGAAAGCGTGAAGTCCGAGATAGGAGGTTGAATATTAAGGAGAAGAAGACGGTGGTGAACCTTAGAGCTCGGGATGCTCGGTTCAAGGCGATGCATCGTCCCAAAAGAGGTCTTCTTCACGATTCCGGCGAGGGATTGAGTCCCTAGGCTGTTCTTCGCCCGTATTCGCTCGGTGATGGCTTTCATCTTGTTCTTTCTCGTTTTCTTGCTTTAATCTCTGTTATGGTTTTCATTTTTTTGTCTTAAGACTTGATGCTCGGTCTGTGTTTGTAACCCTAGTTACTGATAGTGGATTTGATTCCTCTGAAAACGGAGGCCCGTGAAGTAGGACCTCGCTGAGGTGCCGAACCACGTATATCGCGTGTTCTTTGTTATTTTCGTTGTTTCTAGTTTTATTTCCGCATTGTTTTGTTTGTGGGTTTTTCGTTGCTTAGTGTTGGGACAAGATCCTATTTTCGAGTTGAGTTCAGGTCCGATTTAGGGCCCGAATTCACAATAGTAACTTTGTAAAACATTGATTAATATATGTATAAGATGTGTATGAGATAGTCCCGGTATGTATTTAAGTGTTTAAAACATATAAGGGGTTTGTGTCGACACATGGGCCATGTGTGTCTGCACACAATCCAACAGTAACACTGTGGAATAGGTGTGTGTCGACACACATGGCCCGTGTGTTGACACACAGCCTTACAGAAGCGCATGACAGATTGTCACATAGGGACTGTGTGTCGACACACAATCCAGCAGTGAGCTGTGTGTCGACACACAGGCCAGGTTTTTTGGTAGTTTCGTGCGGTTTTTTCGGAAAATAGTGTGGTTGTTTTTACATGTTTTGAAGTGACCTCTCTTCTCATGATTGTTATACATATTGCCCAGATCCCATTTTGGATGAAAAATAAAAATAAAAAATAAAAAGAAGAACAATTACAAGTGTTCTTGTGTTTTTTGGTGCAATCCAAGTGTTTTATTGTTAAAACTTAATCAACCTCTCTACTTCTTTGTCAATCTCTCCCTTTACACATCTTCACTCCATATTTGGTTATTGTTGTATCCCCGAGGATATTTCGTACACTAAAATAAGCCTTAAGGAAAGTTATTACATAGCCTCAACACCTGAGATCGCCTGGTTACCCGTTTGCAAGGATTTTGCAAGCGATTTTTCAGATTTTTTCTAACAATCTTAAGGCTTACTTTCTGATTTGGGTTATGGCTTCATCACTAAGGGAAATGACAGCCAACTTTGTGAAGTTGGACCGTTTTGATGGCGGAAACTTTTGCCGATGGCAGAGGAAGATTCACTTCCTCATCACGACGTTGAATATGGTGTATGTCCTGAATACACCATTTCCATCCCCGTCTCTGAGGAGGAGGAGACATTGGCCGAGCAGAGGCCAGACTGAAGTGGAAGAACGATGACTACATCTGTAGAGGGCATATTCTGAATGGTATGACTAATGCCCTGTTTGATATCTACTCATACCGACCGCGAAGGAACTGTGGGACGCTTTTGAGGCACGCTATATGGCCGAGGATGCTACAAGCAAAAAGTTCCTGGTTAGTCAATTTAATAATTATAAAATGGTAGATGATCGTCCTGTTATGGAGCAATTCCATGAAATCGAATGAATATTGAATAATTTCAAACAACATAAAATGAACATGGAGGATACCATAGTTGTTTCTTCCTTAATTGACAAACTTCCTCCTTCTTGGAAAGATGTTAAGAAAAGTCTTAAACATAAGACGGAGGATATGTCAATTGAGGAATTTGCTAACCGTTTACGTGTTGAGGAAGGTTACAGGATACAGGATGACAACAAAGACCGCCCTGGTGATGTTGGTGAAATCAATATCACGGAAGAAGGCCAGTCAAGCAAGGGGCCTCAGAGAACCGGACACTTCCAAAAGAAAAAGAATGACAAAAGGCCAAACATGGTCTGTTGGGAGTGTCAGAAGCCCGGTCACTTACGTAAGGACTGTTATCGCCTTAAAAAGAATAACAACAAGGTGCTTGATCTTCGCCCCAAAAATTTGAACGAGACGTTCATGGCGATGATATTGGAAGTCAATCTAGTCGAGAGTGATTACTCTTGGTGGATTGATTCGGGGGCCACGAGACATGTGTGTAAGGACAAGGGGTTCTTCACGACTTTTTAGCCCATGGACAACGGAACTAAGTTGTTCATTGGAAATGGGGCGTCGGTACCGGTTAAAGGAAAGGGAAAAGTTGATTTACTTTTCACGTTTGGAAAAACCCTTACTTTAACCGATGTATGCTTCGCTCCTGACGATAAAAAGAACCTCGTGTCCGATGGTCTGTTAAATCGGTTTGGGTACAAGTTGGTCTTCGAGGCCGACAAGTTTGTTTTGTCTAAGGGTGGAGTCTTTGTTGGCAAAGGGCACTTGTGTAATGGTATGTTCATGATGAACATTGATAATAAAATTGATAGTTCTGTTTATATGCTTGATTCGTCATTTTTATGGCATTAAAGGTTAGGTCATGTAAATTTTCATAGATTAAGTGAAATGGTTAATTCTTCATTGATTCCACGCATAGATAAAATTGATGACAAATGAAAACGTGCATGTTAACTAAATAACAAAATTACCATTTCCTTCAGTGCAAAGAGAGGCTAATCTACTTAACCTAGTGCATAGCGATTTATGTGATTTCAAGTGCACACCGAGCTTAAGTGGAAAGCATTATTTTGTGACATTTATAGATGACTGTTTGAGATTTTGTTTTGTATATCTGATAAGTCACAAAGATGAGTTGCTTGATAGATTTAAAGCATATAAAGCAGAAACTGAATTACACTGTGAGACCTTCCTCAAATGCCTGAGGTCGGACCATGGTGGGGAGTACTACAATCCTAAGTATTTCGAAACTACTAGAATTATACATGACATAACTGCTCCGTATACGCCACAACAGAATGGCATGGTCGAGAGGAAAAACGTGATTCTAACTGAAACAGTTAATTCCATGTTATCTTATTCCGGTCTCAGCGATGGGTTTTGGGGTGAGGCTATGTTAACAGCTTGTCACATATTGAATAGAGTTCCAAACAAAAGAAATAAGATAACCCCATATGAATTGTGGAACAAATGAGTCCCTAATCTGACTTATCTGAAACTGTGGGGGTGTAGGGCAGTTGTTAAAGTCCCTGAACCTAAAAGTAAAAAGTTAGGTGAAAGAGGAATTGATTGGATCTTTGTTGGTTATGCGTCTCATAGCAAGGCATATCAGTTCTATGTAATCGAACCTAATGATTATATCAATGTGAATACAATAATAGAATCGAGAGACGCGATATTTGACGAGAATCGGTTTAACTCCATCCCTAGACCGAGGGACTATGTACCGATTGAAAGTGACACTCAAGTATCATATGAAGATGTTCGTCATGAGAGGGGAGATGGCCCTGAAAATGCTCTAGAACTCCGAAGGAGTAAGAGAGCAAGGAAAGAGAAATATTTGGGTTCGGACTTCTACACGTTCTTGGCAGAAGGTTCAAGGAAGGATGTGGACCAAGTGGCTCCATATTGTTGTGTCATGGAAGCTGATCGCATGACGTTTAATAAGGCAATGAGGTTTTATGATGCATCCTTTTGGAAAGAGGCTGTGAATGATGGGATGGATTCTATCTTAGGTAATAATACTTGGATCCTTGTGGACCTTCCACAAGGAAGTAAGCCCATTAGGTGTAAATGGATCTTCAAAAAGAAGATAAAAGTCAATGGAATGATTGACAAGTTCAAGGCCGATTGGGGCCAAAAGGGTTCACCCAAAAGCATGGGTTGGGCTACTTTGACATGTATGCCCCCGTGGCAAGAATATCGACGATAATGGTATTGATTGCCCTTGCCTCTATTTATAAACTAGTGATACACCAAATGGATGTCAAAACGGCATTCCTGAATAGTGAGCTAGAGGAGGAAGTGTACATGAAACAACCGGAAGGTTTTGTTGTTCTAGGCCAAAAGTGAAAAGCATGTAAACTCATACGCTCTCTGTATGGGCTAAAGCAAGCCCCAAAGCACTGGCACCAGAAGTTTGATCAAGTTGTTGTTAACAACGGATTTGTTATAAACGAATCGGATAAATGTGTATATAGCAAGTTTGATAATAGCAAAGGGGTCATTATATGTTTGTATGTCGGTGACATGCTAATATTTGGTACTAATATGGAACAAGTAGAGAGAATCAAACGATTTCTCTCTGAAAACTTTGCTATAAAAGACATGGGTGAGCCAGAGGTGATCCTCAGTATTAGAATTGTAAAGAGTGGTGATTCCATTTCCTTGAAACAGTCTCACTACATTGAAAATGTGTTGAAAAAGTTCCATTTTGATGAGTGTGCACCGGTGTCCGTTTCGTTGGACCATAGGGTGAAACTAGTACCGAATGAGGGTGCTCCAGTGTCACAACTGAGATATGCCAAGATCATTGGTAGTCTTATGTATGCCATGACGACCACAAGGCCAGATATAGCCTTTGCTATTGGAAAGCTGAGTAGATATACCAGCAATCCAAGTAAAAGTCACTGGAAAGCTGTAGATCATGTACTGAAGTACCTTAAGAAGACTATGAGTTATGGTCTTTCTTATGTAGGGTATCCTCCTATTTTGGAGGGATACTCTGATGCAAGTTGGATCTCCGATGTGGAGGATCATGCATCCACAAGTGGGTGGGTATTCGTGCTTAGTGGGGGTGCGGTTTCTTAGGGTTCAAAGAAACAGTCTTGCATAACTGATTCAACTATGGTGGCGGAGTTTATAGCTCTCTCGCCTGCGGCTAAGGAAGCCAAGTGGTTAAAGGATCTCCTGTATGAGATACCTTTGTGGCCTAAGCCGATCTCACTGATATCTATCCATTGTGATAGTCAGATTACGCTATCTAAAGTGTACAGTGAGGTATACAATGGGAAGTCCTGACACATTGGTGTAAGACATAGTATAGTGAGGCACCTCATTCGAGAGGGTGTCATCACTATGGACTTCGCGAGGACCAGTCAGAATCTAGCGGATCCATTTATAAAAGGCCTAGCTAGAGACTTAGTTCTGAAAACAAGTGAAGGGATTAATGTGAAACCTGCCATTGTTAGTCTCCCATGATAGACCCTCAACTGGATGCCTAGTATGACGCTAGGTCTCGGGTTCAATGAGAGAGACTTGTCATCTGTGTGACTGCAAGCACAAAATGAGAATTACCATCCCGAGTGTTAAGTGCTTGATACCTTTGTCAGAGATTCTAAGAGGATGAGCATATGCTCTTAATGGACTTGGTTCTAGAACTTATTGAATGTCACGTCGCAGGGACAGGATCAATGAGGTCCACCTTAGTGTGTGTTGAAGTTTGGCCACTTCAAAGGGGTGATTTTTGACTAAGGGTTTGGCCCTAAAACACTCACGAAGGGTACAGGACACAAGGCCACAAATGTGTCGATCTGGGAGGTGTAGGGTGTGTACGGGGAGTACGCCTAGTGCGTGATTGGATAGTCGGTTAGTCAAATAGGTTGTATGGTTCAAAGCTTGGTCTACCATTTTTGATCCGATTAATTGTATGGTCCTTTCATTAGCTGAGGGTTCAATCGGGAGACGCCCACGTTGATGCACGACGTGGCGTCCTTTATTCAAGATGTTATATTGAGATTGATTGTATTTTGAAAATGGTGGGGGATTGTTGGTGTATTTTCAAAATGTGTATTGGTAATTATGTAAAACATTGATTAAGATATGTATGAGATAATCTCGGTATGTATTTAAGCGTTTAAAACAAATAAGAGATGTGTGTCGACACACGGGCCATGTGTGCCGACGCACAATCCAACAGTAACACTATGGAATAGGTGTGTGTCGACACACAGCCTTATAGAAGTGCACGTCAGAATGTTGTGTGTTGACACACAGGGACTGTGTGTCGACACACAATCCAGCAGTGAGCTGTGTGTCAACACACAACCCCTGTGTGTCAACACACAGGTCAGGTTTTCTGGCAGTTTCAGGCGATTTTTTCCTGAAACAGTGTGGCTGTTTTTGCATGTTTTGAAGGGACTTCTCTTCTCATGATTGTTATAAATATTGCCCAGATCCCATTTTGGATGAACAATAAAAATAAAAAATAAAAAGAAGAACAATTACAAGTATTCTTGTGTTTTTGGTGCAAACCAAGTGTTTGATTGTTAAAACTTAATCAATCTTTCTACATCTTGTCAATCTCTCCCTTTACACATCTTCACTCCATATTTGGTTGTTGTTGTTATATCCCCGTGGATATTTCGTACACCGAAATAAGCCTTAAGGAAAGTGATTACATAGTCTCAACACCTGAGATCTTCTGGTTACCCGTTTGCAAGGATTTTGCAAGTAATTTTTCAGATTTGTTTTAACAAAGAGTGCACTCCGGTATTCGGAACTGTGTTAACCATGGGAGAATGTCAGAAATCCCGTTTGTACTAGTGCGGGGGCATCAATGACTTAGGGCAGAGTTTTACTCCTCGGTGTAGTATTTTTTGATTTGATTCCTTCCTTCGCCCTTTCTCTATATTCCCTTTATTCAGCCATACTAGTTGTTTTACTCACTGGCCTACTAGTGCCTAAACTTTGTGTTGCTTAAAACTTATAATTGTTTTGTTCATTTTGAGACTAACTTTTATTTGAGTATAAGTTTCCTGATATAAAAAGCTCTTGCTCAATTCTCTTCGAGGTTGAGGTCAGTTCTTTTGAGATTAATTCAAGTTGAGGTGAGTAAGTTTCTCTCCTAAACTTGATTTATATGTTTTGAAGTTCCTTTGTCTAACTTGTTTCTCTGATTGCTCATTAACCCCTATTTTTTCTAACACGTATTACAGAAATGCTCTCTGGATGTTATGTGTCGACACAGCCCCAGTTTTTAGGACTGGAGCTGTGTGTTAATAATACACCAATTTAGTAGTGTACCTAGAATTACGAGAGAATTGAGAAACAATTTAGGGTTAGAAGAGAAGAGAAAGAGATTAGGGATAAAGCGAAGAAGAAGAAGAAGATAGAGAAAGAGAGGAAGGAGGGAAAAGAGTTTGTTTTATTGATGCCTTCAATCAGTTACAATGCTAGCTTTTATATGTTGACTCCAATGTTGACTCAAAATCACTAAATGGACTCTAAAAACTGAGCACTAAACATTACTCTTGTTATTACATGTATCATTACCCGCCCGCCCGCCCCCCCCCCCCCCCCCCCCCCCCCCCCCTCTCCTTGACGCTCCTTGTCGACATAAAATAAAACTTGGAAAACGAAGACACATTTTAGAATAGTCCTCCCATGTCGCATCCTCGAAAGGACAATCCCTCTAATGCACCAAGATCTAGGTTGCTGCGGCATTGCGGCGCTTGACGAGTCGACGATCGAGAATTGCTTCAGGTGTCCATCGGAAAGCCTCTAGGTGTAGAAATAGTGCCGAAACCCCATGTGTGACAGAGCCGACGTGCCAACGAAGCTGCGAAACATGAAAAGTGTTATGAATTTTAATCTCCGGAGGAAATTTAAGAGTATAAGCAACCTCTCCAACTTTAGGTACTACGAGATACGGCCCATAATACTTAGCTGAAAGCTTTATATTAGCGTAAGAACAAGCCGAGGACCGAAGGTAGACCTGGAGCTTGAGATACACCCAATCCCCTACTGCGAATTGATGTTCCGAACGACGAGCGTCAGCCATTTGTTTCATCTGGACTTGAGCCTGATGTAGATGGTGTTTGAGCAACTGGATGGCCTCCTCACGGGAGGCGAGGCTGCGGTCTGTGGTAGCAACCTCAATTTCCCCGGGCACGTACGGAATATGAAGTGGAGGTTGTTGCCCATAAAGTATCTCGTAAGGGGTTGTTTGTATGCGAGTGAAACGACGTATTGTACCGCCATTAGCAAGAGCCAAAAAACGAGACCACGAAGAAGGCATATCACTATAGAAACACCAAAGATAAGTTTCCAAGCTACGATTAACCACCTCAGTTTGACCTTCAGTTTGGGGATGATATCCCGAAGACATGTGTAAGTTAACCCCGAGCACACGAAACAACTCTTTCCAGAAAAGGCTAAGAAAGACCGAATCACGATCCGAAATGATGCTCTGCAGAAGCCCGTGTGGACGAAACATCGTATCCAAGAAGACTTGTGCCACGGTCTCGACAGAGTACGGATGCTTAAGTAACATGAAATGCGCGTATTTACTCAATTGATCCACCACAACAAAAATGGTGTCTTTCCCATTTGAACAGGGTAAGCCCTCGATGAAATCTATTGAAATCGAAGCCCAAACAGCCTTGGGAATTGGCAAGGGCTAGAGGAGGCTGGGATACTATGCATTATCAGCCTTACAGCATTGACATGTAGTACATTCGGAGATAAATTTGTAAAAATCGGGGCATAACCCACGCCAATAGAAAAAACTACTCAACTTACGGAAAGTGACATCAACCCTGGAGTAACCCTCAACCACTGAGCCATGGTATAAATCAAAAATCTGACGACAGAGATCAATATTTGGACCAATGACCAAGCGCGCAAAATGACGCAGCTCCCCATTAACCTGGGAAAAATTCAGATGTGATTTTCGGGTCTTGCTGCAGCTTGGAAATTACCTTCAACAGGGACGGGTCTGCATTGAGAGAACCTGTAATTTCAGCAAGCAGGGGAGATGACAGGTTCAATATTAAAGAACGCAACTCAACATCGGAATGTGGCATTCGGGAAAGGGCGTCCGCAGCTTTATTTTGGCAGCCTTGTTTGTACTCGATAGTGTAAGAAAACCCCACCAATTTTGCTAACCAAGCATGTTGTAAAGGTGTATTCACCTTTTGTTCAAGCAAAAACTTTAAGCTTTGTTGATCTATGCGCAGAATAAAGGGACAATGAGTGAGATAATGCTCTCATTTCCGAACAGCTATCACCATGGCCATCAATTCCCTTTCATAAACCGAGAAACCTTGATGTGCCAGAGCAAGAGCTTTGCGCAAATGAGCAATAGGTTGATTGTCTTTCATAAGGACGGCACCTGAACCTGTACCGAGGCATCAGTCTCTACGACAAATGGCCTTGAAAAATTAGGTAAGGCAAGCACCGGAGCAGCTATGAGCGCGTCCTTAAGATCAGAAAAAGTGTGCTCTACTGCGGTTGTCCAACTAAAAGAGTCCCGTTTTAATAGTTCGGTTAAGGGCTAGATGATAGCCCTAAAATGGCGAATAAAACGACGGTAGTATCTCGCTAAGCCCAGTAAACCCCGAAGTTGCTTCAGTATAGTAGGAAGTGGCCAAGCCCGCACGGCCTCAACCTTGGAGCTGTCCATAAAGACCCCGTGAGAATAAATACGATGCCCGAAGTAATCGATTTCTTCAAAAACAAAAAAAGGCACCTTTAGAACCTTTAGCAAACAAGTGATGATCTTGCATTGCTTGGAATACCAAGCGCAATTGATATAAGTGCGTGGGCACATCTCGACCATAAATCAAAATGTCGTCAAAGAAAACAAGTATGAAACACTATAAATATGGCTGAAAAACCTTGTTCATCGAGCTCTGGAAAGTGGCCGGTGCATTCGTTAACCCGAATGGCATCACATGTAATTCGCAGTGATCAAGGTGAATGCGAAATGCCGTATTATACACATTTTCGTCACAAACACGCACCTGATGACACCCACTACAGAGATCGAGTTTAGAAAAAATCACGGACCCCATACAACTCCTCCAACAATTCTTCCATCACAGGAATTGGAAATTTATCTTTAATTGTCTTATGATTCAATTCACGATAATTGACACACATATGCCATGTATTGTCCTTTTTCTTCACAAGAATAACGGGCGATGCAAAAGGGCTATTGCTATTACAAATTACCCCGGTTTCAAGCATTTCTTGAATCATACGTTCAATGGCATCCTTTTGGACCAAGGGGAAACGATAAGGCCTTATATTAACTGGGCCTTCACCGTGTTTAAGGACAATACGATGGTCAAAGTGCGGTCCACTAGGTGGCAAGAATGGAGGTTCCTTAAAAATCAAAGCAAACTTATGTAACAAAGCATGGAGCTCAGCCCACTCACATTCGGTTACCAATACAGAGGACGTAGAAGACTCCTAAGCGCAAATAGACATTAACGAATTATAAGGAAGAAGAACAACATGAATAGAAGGACTCATAAGATGTAAGCGGTGAAAACGTTTCTTACCGGCATTACGAACAGAGGGAACCGAACCATGTAGCGTGCAGGTCTTGGAGTTCCACGTGAATTGCATCTATAAGCAGTCAAAGTCCCAAAGAATTGGCCCCAGAGTGGACAACCATTGTATCCTAAGGACCGTATCACAACGGCCTAAAGCGAGCAACAAGATGTCACTGCTATAATCATGACCTTGAGCGCTCTAACGAAAATCACGACATATCTCTGAACATTGAAGACGGCTCCCGTCAGAAACCACCACGGACAATATCAGGATGGAAGAAGCCGTGCATCCCAACCAACGTGCCTTATTCACATTAAGGAAATTATGTGTACTACCACTATCAATGAGGATGTGGAGTGGTTTACGGTGATAAAAACCCGTAATCTGCATAGTACTATACGAAGAAGCACCTGCCAAAGCATGGCAAGATACATGTGGGACATCGTCCACTGTCGAAGCACCCGGGTCTAGTAACAAGTCATCGGGGTCTAGATCCTCGGTTTCAGAAATAATGCCGAAAATTCTTTTTAACTGACTATTCTTTACCTTATACACCTTCATATGCCCCGGAGTGAAGGATTCGTTACAAAAGAAACAAAGACCCTTCTCCCGATAGTCCTCAATTTCGGTTGCTGAAATTGTGCTGCCTTCACATTTCAAGGGACGAGATCCCAACCCCGAGGAGTCAGTGGAAGAACGAACAATCAACCTCGGTATAGAAGAATAGGCTGTTGAACCTAAATGATTATGAAAGCCCCCAGACCAAGAAGAACCACATGTGGAAAGCTTGAAATTCAAGGACAAATTGGCCTCCTGTAATCGAGCTAAGTTTATAGCCTGAGCTAACGTGCCAGGCTGTAGCATAAGAACTGGATATCGGATTGAATCTTTAAGCCCGGTAACAAAACACGAAACTATGACTCAGAGAGACTCAATCGAGGTACCAAATGTTCAAAGTGCGATTGGTACTCTAGAACACTTGCGACTTGCCGCAATGTCATCAAATCCGCTATGGGATTTTCGTAAATGTTACCAAATTGCTGAATTAACAAGGCCGAATAATCAGACCACTCGACATCCTCAATAGGTCGATTATGTGATTTAAGAAGTGAATGGTGCCGCTCAAGGGCCTCATCCTCAAGGTGCATTGAAGCTAATTTTTCCTTAACCGAATCCGGAGTAAGATCAATATTGAAAAATTGATCAACCTTCCACACCCAATTTTTAATAGTAGTACCACCAGAAAATCATGGAAAATCAATTTTCAATAAGCGAGTATGAAAGTGATACGAAGAAGTAGCTGAAGAAGAAATACCCAGCACTGGGAACTGAGGCGGTTACTGGAACAAGAGGCGGCTCCGAAGGACGACCCAATATACCATCACCAAGACACGAATCGGTCGAACAAGAGGCAACCAGATGCTGTTGGCTCTGAATTTCGCGCAAGATCTCCATGATTTTGCTTTGTTCCTACTTAAGTGAAGAGATGTCCGATTGCACATGACCTTCAAAAATGTGTAAGCGCTCATCCAAGGAACGCTGGACCCGTGACTCCGCCGAGTCTCCACACGCCTCAAATCGGGCGCAGCACGAGTTCCTTCAGCCATAGATCGAATCGAACGCAGCACGAACCTAAATCTGATACCAAATGATACACCAATTTAGTAGTGTATCTAGAATTGGGAAAGAATTGAGAAAGAATTTAGGGTTAGAAGAGAAGAGAAAGAGATTAGAGATAGAGTGAAGAAGAAGAAGATAGAGAGAGAGGAAGGAGGGAAAAGAGTTTGTTTTATTGATGCCTCCAATCAGTTACAATGCTAGCTTTTATATGTTGACTCAAAATCACTAAATGGACTCTAAAAATTGAGCACTAAACATTAGTCTCGTTATCACATGTATCAGTTAACAACAACAATAGCACACCAGCAAAGCACCTTATAGATAGCAACCAAGGCACACCAAGCCCCAAAATAATCTTGACAAGCGTAAACGCCTGCCCCAAAATGCATACCAGCTCCCTGAAAATCAGTGGGCAACTTCAAACAATAACAACAATAATAGCAGACCACTGCCTCAATCAGACAATCTAAATGACAATAACAATAGCAGATCAAAGCCTCAATCAGACAATCTAAATGACAATAACGATAGCAGACCAAAGCCTCAATCAAACATCCCAAATGACAATTTTGCTAGGTGGCACTCACCCTTCTATACCTAAGAAAGAGGTGGTTAACACACTCAATCGACATCACCACAAAGCCACTTTTTTATAATTTTTTTAACAGTTTTGGATGTTCTTGAAAAATTTACAATTAAGGATCAAATAGGTCTTCATTAATTTTTGGGGGTATCTATGACATATATTAGAAGCTGTGGGGTTATGGTGATCTTCACCAATAGTTCAAGGGCTGTCTTTGATAAAATTTGAACTTCACGAGTCACATTAATTCTCAACAATAGTTCAGGAGGGTTTCGTTGATGAAACTAAAAGTTTGGAAGATCACTTTGATTTTGACCAATAATTTGGGAGTTTCCATGATTATTAATCTTTTTTTTTTTACAACAATTAATCTAAAATTATCCCAAATATATGTCCATATACCAAAAAAAATCCTACTCCATTTTCTAACAAAAAAATAATACAACTCTAACTTTTCTATTAAAAAATAACCCAACTCTAATTTTGTACCAAAAAATAACTAAACTTTAAAATTAATTTTAAAAAATACTGAATTGATGGCTAAGCATAGCGTGTGGTATGACGCTCCGAAAATATGTTTTTTTCTATATATTTTTGGTTTGGCTTGATTTCTTTTCTCACATAACCAAATTAAAAATATGTTTTTTTCGATAATTGAGTACAGCCCTATAAAAAGGCAATATCCCGAGGCAAAGAGCAAGTAAAACAACCAAGGAACACAACCAAAAAACTAGGGCTGTAAAAGAGAAGAGCCAAGCCGAGCCGAGCCGAGCCACAAATTGCTCGGCTCATCAACTAAATGAGACCAACTCAGTATCGGTATCATATATCTGGCTGAGCCACATATTGGTGCTCGACTCAGCTCAATTACTAAATGAGACTGGCTCGGTATCAGTATCATTTAGGCTTGATTATTTGGTGAGCTGGCTTGTTGAGTTTTGCTGGCTCGTTGCGCTCATTTGCTAGGATCGTTAAACTCATTTATTAGGCTTAATAAACTCATTTATGATTATTATTACTTGAAATAAAATAAATCATGTATGAAAATTGAAAATTAAAAAACATACATATAACTCAATTCCGTAATGTAGACATACGAGCCAATAATCGAGCTGGCTCATGAGCCCATAAATGAGCTGGCTCGTGAGCCTTTTGAATAAAGTCGGCCTCGGCTCGAATTGGCTCGTTTATTTAAACGAGCAACCCCTAAACGAGTTGAGCAGATTCTCCAGTTGACTTAGACGAACCCAAGCTGAACCCTAAAAGGGTCGAGTCAGCTCGAGCGGCTCATTTGCAGCCCTACAGATAACAAGCCAAACCAAAAATATGTGGAAGAAAAATATATGTCAGAGCATTACAATTCAGTATTTTTTTAAATTAAATTTTTAGAGTTAGGTTATTTTTTGGTTATAAAATAGAATTGGATTATTTTTTAGTATATTAATATTTAGTTGGGTTACTTATAAATTATTGTTAATTTTTTTTTTACAAGAAATTACTGATTTAATTAGATAAATATGTACATATTACATTTTCCAATTTCTAGCACACAACATGACTGTATTTGTTACTTTTACAAACTTGGTATTTATGAAACATTTTAGGGGCGATGTTATTTTCCTTTTTTCTTTGTGAGAGAATAATTATAAAAGCATGTTCAATAGGATTGTTGAGTCATGTATATATAAAGATATTCAAAGTATGTAAATTATAGAAGAGCCTTTAGGCCTATAAAATACAGATAAATACAATTTAGAGTATTATATTAATATTCTTTTTTTTTTTTTTTTTGGGTCACGGGTGATGTTATTTTCATAACCTTTTTTTTTTCCCGACAGAACAAAGCCCATTTCATAACTATGTTTACCGAAAACATAATACTGTAATTGTTAACGTCCTTGCTCACAAATAGAGAGAACTTGCTCTGAAATGAAAGAACACTCCATATAGTACAAGTATTTCTTTGTCACGTGTTTTGTCTATCAAATAAATATCCGAAAGTCTAGACATTTACCATTTAAAACTTTGACAGTTCAATATATATAATAAATATATTGATATTTATAAATTTTATAGTATAAATATCTTTAAGTTTAAAAATTGTCAATAAGTTATTTTATATTAAAATTTACTGAATATTTATTGGAAATTTTTGATGTGAAATATAGTTATAATAATATATAGGTGTCCTCTATCTTGATATAAAATTTTTTAACATAAAATATTAATATAACATATTATTTTGTTAATATATAAATATTTTTGGTCTAGTTCTCTGAATTTATTTTGCAGTCCACAAAGTTTTC
Organism: Simmondsia chinensis; assembly: GCA_018398585.1. Taxonomy (NCBI): domain Eukaryota; kingdom Viridiplantae; phylum Streptophyta; class Magnoliopsida; order Caryophyllales; family Simmondsiaceae; genus Simmondsia; species Simmondsia chinensis. The sequence continues at coordinate 12,032,287 of JAGTTD010000017.1, read as the reverse complement.
ACTAAAAATGTTAGTATAATACATATATATTATCACAATCACGTACCACATTAATACTTTGCGCACAAATTTGGATGATTTTGACAAAAATTTACTAAGCTCTTATATAAAATATTTAAATGATGAAATTTTAAAATTTAGATGATAAATTTTAAAATTTTGTAACATCAATTTATTCCGTTCATCACACAATCGTTTAATTATGGATATCCATAAAATATTCCTTCCGCGTCAGGACTCAACAACTCTGCCCATGTGACCGTCCTTCCTTACAACTCCCATAGTCCCTACCATTCACGTTGCTGCCACCATTGTTATTCGGCCTTATCTCTTTGGCAGTGGTGATTCAGGATATTAATGGTGTGGGTCCGTATTTATAATAAAACATAAATAATATAAATAGATATATGATTTTTTTATATGACCTTATACTTAATGTACTACACCAATAAATTATTTTATTCTTGTGTTAGTGTCGTCCTTCATATTAGACTATATTCTAGAATGTTCCTAGGGTTTTACAGTTTACCCTTTTGCCCTTCGACTTATGTAACCTTAGGGGTATTCTTAGTCTTTTGACTCTTGGTGTTTGCCTATATTGTGAACTCCATGTACTCCTCTATTTATTCAATTATATTTATTCACATGGTATCAGAGCAATTACTCTGATTTTCTTTTATTTCTTCCACTGTTCTTTTCATTTCGTTGTTTGTCGGGGCGTTTTTTTTTTTTTTCCTCTCTATCCGATGCGACGCAAATTTGAAGTTTATGAAATATTCACCGGTTTCAAAAATTTAGTTGAAAACCAATTTAATTTGAAAATTAAAGTTTTCCAAAGTGATGGTGGGGTGAATTCGATTATCGGCGCATGAATGCGCTATGCCGGGATGCTGGAATTCACTTTCGACTATCATGCCCTGATACCGCCGAACAAAATGGGGTGGCGGAATGCAAGCATCGACATCTATCTGAAATGGCACGGACTCTCTTAATTCACTCAAAACTTCCCTATGAATTTTGGGACGACGCTTTTTGCACGGCATGTTTTACCATAAATTGTCTCCCTACACCAAATCTTTCTAACTTCTCTCCCTTTCAAAAACTCTTTCATACCAACCCGGATTATAATCGTTTTAGAGTCTTTGGGTGTGTTTGTTACCCCAACATCACATCTCGTGCCCCTCATAAATTAGCCCCTCGTTCCACTCCATGCATTTTTCTTGGGTATGCGGCTCGATATAAAGGTTACCGATGTTTTGATGTCTTAAACAAATGAATATATGTTAGTAGGCATGTAGTCTTTGATGAATCCAGATTCCCTTATACTGAACTAATTAGCCCTGATGTGCCCAAAACTGATGCTTACCATAATGTACCGTTGGTAATTTGCACTTCCCCTTTCCCGGGTGTTGCATCCGCGACTCCGGCTCCGGCCAAACCCGCCACAGCACCTCCTGACCGTGGGCTAACCCCGCTGGTGCCTGCGGTGCCTCCCGTCCCTGCTAGTGTCGGTCCACTGGCCCGACTGCCTGCGCAGTCCCCGCCCGCACCATCGGACGCCAACCCCCCCTCCCCTCTCGGGTCTTCGGTCCTTGTGACCAGTGATGATACACCTTCGTCATCTATTCCAAACTTCGAGTCCGACCCTAGTCCCGTGCCTAACCCACCGCCTTCCCCTACTCATAATGTGCATCCCATGCGTACTAGGCTTAAGGATGGGATCCGTAAAAATCGGTACCCACTTTCACTATCATCTATTACGGTAATTCAAGAGCCCACATGTTACTCGCAGGCCGCTAAAAATCCCCAATGGCAGCAAGCCATAGCGGATGAATTTAATGCCTTACTTCTTAACAACACTTGGGATCTTGTCCCACATGATCACTCGAAAAACCTTGTAGGTAGCACTTGAAAATATAAAGTGAAATATAAAGTAGATGGCTCGGTTGAACGGTTCAAAGCCCGCCTTGTTGCTCAAGGCTTTCATCAACGTGAAGGCCTTGATTATAAGGAGATTTTTAGCTCTGTTGTTAAACCAACCACCATACGCTTTATACTTACACTTGCTGTAACATACAACTGGTCTATACAGCAGTTGGACGTTAAAAATGCATTCCTACATGGTCACCTTAAGGAAGAAGTTTATATGAAACAACCACAAGGCTTCATACATCCAAAGTTTCCTAATCACGTGTGTCGCCTTCGGAAAGCGTTGTATGGGTTGAAGCAGGCTCCACGGGCATGGTTCCAACGGTTCAGTACATTCCTCCTTCACCTTGGCTTCACCTGTTGTCGGGCTGATCCTTCACTATTCATCCATAAAACTCGTTCTCATCTGACCCGTCTCCTCCTCTATGTTGATGACATTATACTCACTGGGTCTGACCCCTCGCACCTCACGTCTCTCATCCAGTTCCTCTCGACCCAGTTTTCGATGAAAGATCTTGGCCCGCTCCACTTCTTTCTTGGTATTCAGGCCACTCGCAATTCTAGTGGTCTCTTTCTCTCCCAACACAAATACACTGTGGACCTTCTCACCAAACTTGGTCTCTGCGACGCCAAACCAGTCAAAACCCCCCTACCCACCCAAGCATATCTCTCTTTGAGTGACGGGGCCCTACTTGAGGACCCTACTGAGTATAGGAGCGCAGTGGGTGCCCTGCAGTACCTCACTATGACCCGTCCTGATATATGCTATGCTGTCAACCTGGTCTCCCAGTTCATGCATGCTCCCCGTGATCCCCACTGGCAGGCTGTCAAGCGTATTCTCCGGTATCTCAAATCCACTCCTGATCATGGTCTTCTCCTACAACCTGCTCGCACTCTCACTATCACAGCTTTCGCTGATGCTGACTGGGGTGGTTGCCCTGACACTCGTCGCTCTACCACTGGTTATGCCGTCTACCTTGGACCAAACCTCATTTCCTGGCGAGCCAAAAAGCAGATAACCATTTCCAAAAGTACGACTGAATCCGAGTATCGGGCTGTGGCTCAGGCTGCTGCTGAAAGTGACTGGCTTCGGTACATCATGCGCGACCTGGCTATCCGCCACCCAGGACCCATCATCGTCTACTGTGACAATGTCTCCGCCTCCTACCTTGCTGCTAACCAGGTGTCCAATGACCGTAGCAAGCACGTGGATGTCGACTTCCACTATGTTCGGGAGAAAGTCCTCAAGGGTGATCTTCAAGTTCACTACACTCCAACCACGAAGCAGGTAGCTGATATCCTCACCAAAGGTCTTGCGGCGGATCGTTTCTTCCAACACAAGGCCAATCTTCGCGTGCTATCACCCCGCTCAGATTGAGGGGGCCTATTAGACTATATTCTAGAATGTTCCTAGGGTTTTACAGTTTACCCTTTTGCCCTTTGACTTATGTAACCCTAGGGGTATTCTTAGTCTTTTGCCTCTTGGTGTTTGCCTATATATTGTGAACTCCATGTACTCCTCTATTTATTCAATTATATTTATTCACACTTCATATTTTATGTTGTGTCATATAAGTTTTAGACCAAAGTGAACAATAAACAAAAAATAAAATTTTGGATAACTACAGAAAAACTTTTAAATTTTTACTTTAATAATAGAAAATCTCTCACAAATAAAATCACTCGCTCAACCCCTTCACTTTTGAAAATTCATTACTTTGCCCCCAAATAATTCTTTTGACCATTTTGCTCCTCAAAAGTGTTTGGTTTTATTTTTACGTATGAGTTTTATTTTTTAGGAAAAATAATAATTTTTTATATTTTTAGAAAAAGGAGTTTTCTATATTTATAAAATTATTATTTTAATTCATTATAGTGACATATAATTATCAACAAAAAATATTATATTTTATTTCATAATATTTTTTATGAAAATTTGAAACATACATTTTATCTTCTAAACTTATAATATCATTACTATAATTAACTAAAATAATTATATCTTTATAAATATAGAAGATCTCCTTAATTTTTTTGCTAATTTTTGCCTAATAATATAAAATTCCCTTCTAGAAACAAAATTAAACATTTACCCTTTTTGAAGAGCGAAATGGTAAAAAAAAAAAAAGTCGCATGGAAGTTAAATGATAAAATTTTAAAAATGATGGAGTTTTTAGAGTGCTTTTATTTGTAAGGGGATTTTCTGTTTTTAAAGCAAAAGATATTGAAAATTTTCTATAATTCACCCTAAAATTTTTAATAGTCGGGTCATGGTTGGCTTCACATTGGTCAAGTTCTGATATGACTAGACTGTTTACAACTATTTCATTAACTTTAACTTCATTGAGGAACCAAATTAACATAATATAAATTGTACAAATAATAAATTGACAGACTTTAAGTAGGAGCTATATTGACAAGGTGAAAAAATTACAAGTATTTTTAGCATAAGTACCCCTAAAATATTAATTTGATTAATTTCAATATGTGTTTAAGAAAGTTGGACTAAATAAAAATATGGGAGTGGTCTTTCTAGATTAGAAACGTGAAAGAAAGAGGAGCAAACTAAACTAGCAAGAAAAGTGTGTTAAAAAACACTAGTGGGAAAAGAATAGCAAAAAATGGGAGGGGCAAGCATTTTGAGACTCGTAGCCACGCCTCTAATTTGGACATCGGGGTTGACACCACCAAACCAACATGGAAGATATGCTGCAATTTCTCTTTAAAATTTTATTAAGAAGGTTCCGTTTTCTATTTCGTTATGTATATATTTTTAATATTACTATATTATATATTAATCTATTATCTGTATATTTATCAACCAAAGGACATTATTATAATCTCCTCTACTTTCATGCTATTGTATAAATGTGCCTCACCAACCCTATTGGGCATATGCTACCCTAACCTATTCTCTCACATGATATAAGATCATACTAAACCCTAAACAAAAAAAATTAAATTAAATTAAATTCTCCCATTCTCCCACTCCTAACCCTAGCGGCGCCCAACCCTAGCAGCGCCACCTTTTCCTTCCTTCCTCCGATGGTTGTTTCAAGGGATCATAGTGTGATATTCTTACCAATGCTCGGTGATCATGGCTGCTCTCTTCCTTCTTCCTTTTCCCCTCCGCCGTTGCACCCCTTGTCGACCCCTGTCTCGTCGGTGGTGTCTCCCATGGTAGATATACCTCGGCTGTCCACAAGTCGCCCATCCAACACCTCCCTCTCTCAGGTCTCTCCCTCCCACCATGTGGGCGTCCCTCTTCCTGACCACCTCCCTTGGCCCCTTCAACTTTAATATGGGGTATCCTGGTTCCTCTCCCATGATTCCTAGATCTCAATTAAATTGCCCCATCTTGTTTCCCACAGCTCTCTTCGGGTCCCCATATATGTTGTCATCCCCTTTCCCTTTGGCTCCCCTCCCCACCTCCTCTATCACGAGCCTTGTTACCATAAAACTTGAAAATCCCACTAACTACACTACCTGGAGGGAACAAGTCTCCATGTTACTCCATGACTATCGTCTTATGGGCTTCGTCGATAGCTCCTTCCCCTGTCCTCCCTCTTGAATACAAACGCCAACGGGTGTTTTTATCTCTAATCCTGGCCATCAAACTTGGTCTTGTATTGATCAAAGCATTAGGGCTTGTCTGTCTGCCTCCCTTGCCCATCTTGTTCTCATTGATGTCATTCTTCACCCCACCTCCAAAGATATGTGGGATGCCCTAGCCAAAAGATTTCTTGACCACTCCCTAGCTCAAGAATTTGATTTACGCCCTCAACTAGTTACCCTACGTAAAGATAATAAAACCATGATGGCTTATCTCATCGAACTCAAAACCATAGCTGATGACCTTACAACCATTGATTCCCCAGTCTTCAATCGAGAATTGATGAACTATGCTCGTTTTGGTCTTCCAACAATACTTTCACTCGTCAGTCCTCACGCGATCTTGCATTCGAGCGGTTAAAGACTGCTCTATTAGATGAAGAAGCTGCTTTATCCCAGATCCAAGCTTGGTCCATTGTTGATCACGCACATGCCTTAGCCGCCTCAGGTCATGCGCCAGACCACACGGGTAATAATCGGGGTCGTGGTGGACGTGGGGCGTAAGGGTTGTGGGTGTAACTCCAACCGCCAAGGATCTCAAGGAGGGCGTGGTGGGACATATGGTCAACCACACACTGGATCCGGTCAGAGTCACACCGGTACCCCACCACCGCCACCTCAGCCGTCGGTTTGCAATGCTGGTCTTGTCCCTCACTTGCCTCAGGAAGGTCTACTTGGTCCCCGGCCCATTATCTGTCAGATTTGCCATCAAGTTGGTCATGCTTCCTTCCTTTGCCCACATCGCTATGTCAACATGGATCTTTTTCATTCACTCTCTGCCATGTCGATTACGGACTCTGCTGATCCTACGTGGTACCCGGACTCTAGCGCATCTAACCATATGACATCCAACCCAGGTATTTTACAAAATATTTCACCTTACACTGGTTTTCAATCTATTCAAGTTGGCAATGGCTCTTTATTACTTGTAACACATGTTGGTTCCTCTAAATTGTGTGCTCCCTCGCGTGAACTTGAACTTTCTAAAGTGTTTTTGGTTCCTGGTCTTACTTACAACCTTCTTTCAATTAAACAACTCTGTCGTGATAATAACTGTACCATTAAATTTGACTCATCCTCATTTTGTGTTAAGACTACGGGGATGCCCCTCCTCAGGATACTTAATAATGGACCACTTTATGGCTTCTCTCCACACCTCACAGGGCTCGTCTCCTGTAGACCTATGGCATGGGTACTTAGGATATTTAGGTCATAATGTTTTTGATGTTTTACGCAGTCGTTCTTTACTTAATTCTAGCTTTGGATCTAGTTCTATTAAACATTGTCATGCCTGTTCTTTGGGCAAGTTGTGTCGTTTACCATTTCCTTGTGTTATGCATATTACTACTATACCTTTGCAATTAATACATTCTAATGTTTGGCAATCTCCAGTTCAGTCTAATTCTGCCTTACGTTATTACGTGTTATTTATTGATAGTTACTCGCGATTTACCTGGCTTTATCTAATGCAACAGAAAGATGAAGTATACTCCATCTTTTCTGATTTTAAAATTTTTGTTGAAAACCAATCTAACACTATTATTAAATGCTTTCAAATTGATGGAGGTCGTGAGTTCGACATATGGCTGCGCTTTGTCGGACTTATGGCATACACTTTCATCTCTCATGTCTTGATACTCCACAACAAATTGGAGTGGCGGAACGTAAGCATCAACGTATAAGTGAAATGGTACGGACCCTACTTTTTCAGGCACAGTAGCCATATGAGTTTTGGGCTGATGCTGCATGTACTGCATGTTTTACTATAAATCGGTTGCCTACTCCACTCTTGCATAACTTGTCTCCTTTTGAAAAGGTTTTTAACCAAGCACCCAATTATAATGTTTTTTGGGTCTTTGGGTGTGCATGTTATCCTAACATCACATCCCGTATTGCCCATAAATTAGCCTTGTGCTCCATGCCCTACGTGTTCCTCGAGTATGCTGTACGATATAAGGGCTATCGTTGTCTGAATCCTGCTACGGGTCACGTTCATGTTAGTTGTCATGTTCATTTTGTTGAACATATTTTTCCCTATAAGGATCTAGTTTCTAGTAGCACTACGCTGCCTAGTAGTACCTTTGTGGAAGTCTCGCTTTCACTTTCCCCCTCCTTTGGAGGACCTACACTTGCCTCCCTGCCTGTGACGCTCGGGCCTACTTCATCGGGTGTAGCATCGAAAATCCCTATCCCAAGTCCCTCTCACTCCCTACGGTCCCCCCGCTGTCACTTCTCCCACCACATCTGCACCGCCCATCGAGTCGCTCACCGTTGTCCTCGGTGGATGCCTCTTGGCCCTTTCCTGACCTACACACCAGTGCGCCCCTTGGGTGCCCATCGGTCCAATCTTCTGCACCGGCCCTGGGCTCCGAGGACTCCCCTTCAGCGTACGGTTGTCATCCTATGCACACCCATCTCAAAGATGGGATATATAAGTCCAAGCATATTCTTTCTCTCATGTTGGTTATGGTAGTTCAGGAACTCACGTGTTTTTCTCAAGCTGTTAAAAAACCCTCAATGGCAGGAGGCCATGGCTGAGGAATTTAATGCACTTATTTTAAATCAGACATGGGAACTCGTTCCTCCTTCCCCTTTTCAAAATGCCGTTGGCAGCACATGGAAGTATAAGGTCAAGTATAAACTAGATGGCTCTGTTGATCGCTTCAAGGCTTGTCTTGTTGCACAAGGCTTTCACCAGTGTGAAGGTCTTGATTATTTTGAAACATTTAGTCCAGCTGTCATATCGACAACCGTCAGGTTTATTCTTGCCCTTGCTACTACTAACTCATGGTCCATCCGCCAACTTGATGTCAAAAATGCATTTTTATACAGTTTTCTCAATGAAGAGGTATACATGCGTCAGCCTTCTAGGTTCATACATCCCAAGTTTCTCACGCATGTATGCCGCCTGTGAAAGGCCTTATATGGCCTCAAACAGGAACCCGGGCTTGGTTTCACAGGTTTAGTACGTTCCTTTACAATCTTGAGTTCTATTATAGTAAGGCATATCCTTCCCTTTTTATTCATTGTTCCCCTTCTAGTATAGTGTGTGTTTTACTGTATGTTGATGATATAATACTTACTGGATCAAACCTAGCTCTCCTAACCAAATTCAACTCCTCACTATCTACCCAGTTTGCCGTAAAAGACCTTGGTCCGCTTCATTACTTTCTTGGTATTAAAGCCCACCGCTCCCGACCTGGCTTGTTCCTCTCTCAACATAAGTACACCTTATGCTTGAAGCTAAACCTGTTCAGACCCCCATACTCGCCTGAGCCCAACCTTCCGCCACTGATGGCGAGCTGCTTGCGGATCCCACTGCGCTTCGCAGTGCCGTTGGTGCACTTCAGTACCTCATTATAACTTGACCTGACATTTGCTTTGCTATTAATCGTGTGTCTCAATACATGCATGCTTCAACGACGTCTCTTAATCGTGTGTCTCAATACATGCATGCTCCGACGACCTCTCAATGGAAAATGATGAAACGCATTCTACGATACCTCAAGCTCATTCCCGATCATGGCTTCACCATCACCCCTTGCTCTTACACATCTGTAACTGCCTATGCTGATGCTAACTGGGGGGGTGCCCTAACACCCGTCATTCTACCACTAGGTTTGCTCTCTTTCTTGGTCCGAATCTCATCTCCTGGCGTGCAAAAAAGCAACCAACGGTTGCTAAGTCTACCACTACATCCGAATACCGTTTTGTGGTAAGCTTGTTGCTGAATGTGATTGGATTCGAGATCTCATGCGTGACCTCGAGTTATGCCATTCTTGTCTCATTCTTATTTATTGTGATAATGTCTCCGCTACCTACTTGGTTGCAAATCCTATCTCTAATGACTGTAGTAAGCATGTTGATGTTGATTTTCATTATGTACGTGAGAAGGTGGTTAAGGGTGATATCCAGGTTCGATACACACATACTACCAAACAGGTTGCTGATATATTCACGAATGGGTTGGCTATTGATCGATCCTGCTTCCACAAAGTCAATATGCACATTGTCCCCCCCCCCCCCCTCCCCGCCCCGGCATTCAGATTGAGGGGGCGTATTAGTGCATTATACATTACTCTATTATATGTATATTTATCAGCCTAAGGGCATCATTGTAATCTCCTCTAATTTCACATTATTAATAAACGTGCCTCAGCAACCTTATTGGGCATGCTACCCTAACCTATTCTCACATAGGTCGATTGATAAAGCTGCAGTGTCTATGCATCCCAATATCCTCAATGTGGAACTGCCACTGCTCTTTGGTCACCTTCTTCGTCTCGCTTATCCTCCTTACCCTGTCACTATCTTTTTCTTCCTTGTTTGTTCCTGTTAGAAAACTTACTTATTAAAACTTGTAGGAGTTTATTTGTGTGGTTTAAAATAGTTCAAATAGTGATTGTAAGGGTGCAAAATAAGTCCTACTTTCATTATTTTATATCGTTGTTTAGATTATTTTATTAAATATACTTAACTTTTTGAACTAAAAAAATATTTCACAAAGTTTGTAAACAAAAAAATTAATACACTAAAGCACAGGGTACTAATAGGTAATTTACTCTAAGTTTTACAAAAGGGTTTCTAAAAATATTTAATACTCAAAATTAAATAATTAAGAATTTTATTATCATAATCTTTTTGTTGTGAAAAAAATTATTAATATTAAGAGTAATTTTGTGAGAATATGTGGTTATAATATTAAATACAAAGTTGAAATTATTGCCTTGCAATAATATTTTTTGTCATACATGTTGCCCATTAACAGTGTAACAAGGAGTAAGTAAATGCGCAGGATTGAAGAAGGTAATTACTTTGTCTTTGACCGAACGTGGAGAAAAATGAAAATTAAATATGCTTTTACACCTATATATGCATATAAATATGGTGGAAAAATAGTATACCGCATCAAAAATTTTATTCTTTTTTTATCCTCGTCTATTTTGATAAAATATATATATATATATATTTTTTTGGGTCCAAGATAAAATAGTAAATTTGATCATGGTAGTTCAAAAACCTTTTATAACTAGGGTGAGAGAGAATGGGTCATTGGAAGAGACTGAAAGGGAGGCGCGGCAGCTGCGGATGACGATGGCAGTGGCCAATGGCAGCTGTAGGTGACTAGGGTGAGAGAGGGGAGGGGAGGGACGGGGAGAAGGGGGAGCCTTTTGTTTTTCATGATCCCATAATTAAGGGTCAATCTTAACCATCTATTATAATAGGTAGTCAAGATCAATTTCTCTCACATCCACCATTTTATAAAAATTATCCCATATATATATATATATATATATATATATATATATATATATATATATATATATATATATATTTGAGTTTGGTAAATAAAAGAAAAGGAGAGACTACGCCCACAATGAAAACCTTAAAATTTGTTTAGGAGTTTTTATAATTTACAGTTTAGCATAATTTTTTTGAAAAATTATTTTTCAGAAATATTGAAGGATAAATTTTATTCTAAAATTTTTCTGAAACTCAATATTTTGGGGAGTATACACTCCTAGTATCGAAGAAGTTATTGCAAAAAAGACCTTGAGGTGTCAAGATGTTTTTCTTCCAATTTTAGGTAATGAAAGTCAAAAAAGGATTCGCGCCCCATATATGTTTTTAATTAGATATTTGATAATTAATGCGCCTTTTCCTTTATTTTATTTATTCTATATACCATGTTTACGCTTGTTTTATATAATGTTTTTCGTTTGTTATTTCATGAACCTATTAGAATAAAATCTATATTTAATTAAATAGTTTAATTATATCAGACCTTTAGGTTTAAAATTGAGAATTTTAATTTTGTTCCTCTAGGCCCACTCTAGTCAATTTAGAAAATATTTTAAAAATATTTCCAACAGGAAACGCATTGCTTGGGATATATTAGTGTATAATTTATTTAATTTACGTATTTAATATCTATAGTAATATCGAATTTTAAAAGTATTCGTATTAAATATTTAGAGATATATAATATTATTAAAAAATAATAAATGTTTACATATATATTTATATATGAAATACATAAACTATAGGAAATATTATTCTCCAAACTATTTATCAAAATTAAAGGAAATCCTTGAACTTTCAGTTTTATCAAACACAAACCGAACTATAGGCCAAAATCAATGTGACTCTTGCAACTTCCAAAAGACACCCCTTTAATTCTAACTAAAATCAGTTTGACTCCCTAACTTCAAAAATTATATCAAAAAAATAAATAAAATAAAATTTGGTTACAGTATCCTCAAATTTAATAATATAATTTTCAGGTGTTCTAAGATTTCAATATAATTTCACAATAACTTGAATTTTTGTAACTTTTATTTACATATATTATCCACACAACTCTTTTAGAATTCCGTTAAATTAAATTAACATGATATTTGAAAAGTAATATAACTACTATAAAAATTTCAATTGTATTTAAACAAATGTTATGTACCAAAAAATATTTAAAATAATTTTAAAAATAAAAATATAATTTTTTTATTTTAAAAATTATTTATTGGTAGTATCTTCTCCGTTTGTGTGTTTGGTCTCCTTAAGTACAAAATCAAACAAACATGCACGAATGGACTCACAATGACTTGGGAGCAAGCCTTATTTACAAATTGCACGTGTTGTGTTCGTGTTATGTTATCATGTCATGTCAAATTTTGCTATCCCTAGATAAAGCACAAGTGGGTTATTAAGAAAACTTGAAAAAATTTTGTATGATGGTGCTATATACTTTACAACAACAATAATGCCTCTTATTTATAGAAATATAAAATAATTGCTGTATCCTAAACTCATGGCGTATCTGTTTGCCTCAACTCTTCTTTTTCGTGCTGAATGGGCATTAATTCTATCCTAAAAGGGTGTGCGCGAGCCTCTTCTAGAAGCCCCACATCTATTTATTTCGCTTAGACTCTTCTAAAAGTCCCACGTTCATCTGGATATGCCTAAAGCCTGCGTTTTTTTATATTGACTCAAGTAACTTCCTCGAGCATTGGAGCAGCCTTTTGGGAGGTCCCTCGAGCAGTCCAGCCCGAGCCTCTTTTCCCTAGCAGTTGTCTCGAGAGATTGTTATCCTTTTAAAGGATTTTAACTTATCGGGTAACTAGGCATGGGACACTGTTATCTCTATACCTAAATTCCAAGTATGCCTTGAGGATGGCACCCCGTGGCAAACACGTGTCCTTTTATCTCAAAAAAGGTGTTGTCCCAACTCCCTTGAGCTTTGGAGCAACCTTTTGGGAGGTCCCTCGAGCAATTGAGCTTGAGCCTCTTTTCCCTAGCAATGTTCTTGAGAGATTGTTATCCTTTTAAAGGATTTTGACTTATCAGGTAACTAGGCTTGGGACATTGTTATCTCTATACCTAAATTCCACGTATGCATCGAGGATGGCACCCCGTGGCAGACACGTGTCCTTTTATCTCAAAAACGGTGCTGTCCCAACTTCCTTGAGTTTGGGGTATAAATCGGTAGTTTTATATTTTTTAAAATTTTAAATTTATTTAAATATTTTAAATTATCTTGAATATAGTGATTTTTGAATTATGTTTGAGGTTTTTATTATTTTTATTTTACTTGCAACATCACCATAATTTAATGTAATCCAAATGAAGTTATGGGGAAAATATTTGAAAAAAGCTATGAAAGTTTAGAATACCTCCAAACATTTCAAATTTTATTGCTACATAAAATATAAGGTTATTTAAATTTTAGTATCTTGACATTTTTGGAAATAATAAAAAGACTCTCACCTTTTAAATTTAAAAAGGACCCTAAACTAAATTTTGGTCATATTAATAAAAAGACATCTTTCTAGTATGATGACGTTATTATCCATCGACACAGTTGACGTGCCAACTACTTTTTATTAATGCTAAAGCAAAATGACAAAAGTACCCTTAAATAATCATATTTTTAACCAAATAAAATGAATGTATTGATGGATATTGTTGTCATTTTACTGTACCATTCTAAAAAAGTGTTTGTCACATCAGCTCTATTAACAAAAAAATGATGTTACCACGTAGGAGAGGGGCATTTTTATTAAAACAATAAAAATTTAGGCACATTTTTATTAATACGACAAAAACTTGGGCCTTATTCAAAAATGTTATGTTCCTTTTTATTATTTTCAAAAATATCAGAGTACTAAAATATAAATAACCCTAAAATATACTGCTAAATGTTAGGGTACCTGAACCAATTTTTTTTATCTTTAATAATTTGGATGTCTTTTGATGAAATATGAAGTTAGCGGATCAAATCTTCTTTAATAGTTCTGCCTGGGTGGGGGCGCTGTCCTTCATATAATTTAAAAGATGAGGGTGTTACATTGATTTTAATCAATAGTTTGAAGGATGTGTTCAATGAAATTAAAAGTTGGGGGTCACATTGACTTTGACCAATAGTTCAAGGGTATAGTTGATGAAATTAAATGTAGGGTCTCCATGAATGTTACCTTAAGTTATATATTATATGTCATATATATATATATATATATATAATTTCATAGATATAACAACAACAATCAAGTGGCTCAAAGAGGCTCCCGACAAGATAGGGTATGGGGGATAAGATCTACGCATCCTTACCCTTACAGGGTATTATGAAGAAGGAAGAATGTTCCCGAAGGATCCCCAATCCTAAAAAGTTATAGATATTTATAATTATTTAATATAAATATTTTTTTAATTTAATACTATTACACATATTGAATATATATATATGTGTGTGTGTGTGTGTGTGTGTGTGTGTGTGTGTGTGTGTGTGTGTGTGTGTGTATTATATGTATAAGAAAAATTGATTGAGTGTTTTTACAGTTCGACTAGTTTTTTTTCTTGGAAAAAATGTTTTTATTTTTTGAAAAAACACTTTTTTTAAAATTTTAAGGATATTAATCATACTAAAAATCACTTTTTATTAAAAATATAAGTTAATTTTTCTGTTTGTAAGGAGAAATAGAAATTTGATACTTTTTCTTTTAAGTAAAATTAGAACTTAAAATTTAACAATTGATCAAAATTGATTTAGATATCCTAAAGTTTGTTAATATATATTTTTTTTTAAGTACTCTGAACATTCATAATATATTTTAAAAATAAAGTTGTTAATAACAAATAAAAATTGTTACTACCAGAGCAATGATATGACTTACAAATACTAAAAGCCACAAAACTGGCTTTAACACTACGTTTTTGCTTTGATAATAATAATTTTGCTCTCACAATAACTTCACCCAAAAAATATTTTATAAATTTCAAAAAAACATGATGAATGTATAATATATAATTTAATATTTGACAATATGTTTCTTATTTAAAAAATATTTTCAATATTTTAAAATTTTCATAAAAATTAAACTGCATTAGAAGTTCCTAAAACTATTTTAAATATTTTAAAAATGTTCTAAAAATAAAAAATATTTATAAAATTATAAAACATTTAACTCAAAACATATTTAAGCATTTGGACATTATTTTAAAATTTTGAAACAAAATTAAATATTTTTAAAATATTTAAAAGTTTCAAAAACTATTCAAATATCTAAAAAAAGAAAAATGTTTTTCAATATTAAAAGCATATTTAAATAATTGTACAAATATTTATGTATTTAAAGAATATTTCAAATATTTAAAAATGTATTAAAGGGTTGATACAAACACGGATCCCCAACTGTCGCCATATACTCACAACGCACATCCCCAGCTACGGCCAAAAACTCACAACGCATGACGCCTGCTTCTGTTTTTCCCCCCAAGCACTGTCTGCTTTTGCTTGCCGACATTCCATATCCACACATTAATATTTCCAGACATTTATCATTTGCCGTGTCTGCTTTAGATATTTGCTAGATATTTTCTATAAATAGGATGAGTTAGTTATTTTGGGGTTTATGATGATTGTATTGTGAGTTATTTTAGGGCTTATGATGATTGTATTGTGAACTTTCTCTCTCTCCCTCAAGCTCTCTTCTATGTCTTCTCCCTCTTCTTCCATGTAAATCCTCTATTCTTATACTTATACTTTACATCAAATACATACAAACGGGCAGCCCAATTACTACTCCATAGCCCTAAAGTGTGTATTGATTGAGTGTTGATTGAGTTCGATTCTATTGTTTTGAGCCAGATTGGTATCAATTGGTATCAGAGCAGCTTAATCATTGGCACCGTTCATCATCTTCATCGTCACTGTCAGGCGGTTCATCATCACTGATCTCTGAGCAGCTCATCATCATTGATTGCAGAAAATAGAGCATCTTCATCTTCATCGTCTTCTTCATTGATCAGCCACAACCACTTGTGATTGATTCTGGTATAGATCGCTACCATGGCTGAGGGGACCTGATCTTAGATAGCCTTGAGGGAAATAGAGGAAGCATATGAGCACCGTTTTGTGTCCATCGAACACACCATGGAAAGGACTAGTGAAGATGTGGATGCCTTGCCAATTCCATACCCCTGACTCGCCCAACTAGTCACCTGTACACGGCCTCCTCCAACGTTAGCTCCTGAGCCCGCACCACCACCTCCACCACGTAATGAGTCCCCTAAATTTCAGGCACCAGCATTCGTTCGAGGTAACTACCAAGCCCCCACTCGATTTACTAAATTGATTTTCTGATATTTAGTGGTAAGGGTTTAATAGTTGGTTACAAAGGTGTGAGAGATATTTTGTGGTTGATGGAACTCCAGAGGAGTTAAAGGTTATATTAGCTAGTGTATCTATGAAGGATGACGCACAGGAATGGTATAACTCATTTGAAAAATCGTGGCCTCAAGGTGTTTATATTCCATGGGAGGTTTACGTCCCGCAAATTCAATCTCAATTCGCAGAAACCGCTAATGATCCCTTGACCGAGTTGATGCGACTTCGGCAAGTGGGTAGTGTGGATGAATTTTTGAGTAGATTTGAAGCACTTGTGAATAGATGTGGGTGGAATGAGGAGCAAGGGATTAACATCCTTTTGGGTGGATTGCTGGAAGAGATCTTAGTTCATGTGCTTATATTTAGATCTCAATCCCTCATGATGCAGTTGCACTTGCTAAGCAGCAAGAAAGAAACTGTGCTTATATGGACCGGATAACCGGTAGGAACCCAGTGAAGACTGCACCAATACTTCCATCATCGGGTTTGCCTAGAGTGATACCCACCCTCCAGCCTCCTCGCCCACCAGCCCATTTCTTACCCGCTCCCGGGACAGCGCCTAGGCTCCCCTCCTCGGGATCAATTAAGCATGACACCAGCCGAATTGGACAATCTTCACGCTCGCAACTTATGTTTTTATTGTCGGACCGCATCACTCTTGGTCATCAGTGCACCATGTGCTATCGCGCCCGTGTGTTCTGGCTTGAGGCGGATGATGAGGACCAAGATACTGCCAACACCTTACCGCCAGACCCTGATCCAGCTTCGGTTACTAACCCGCATATTTCTATCCATGCTCTTGAAGGGGTCCTGCATTGTCAGACAATACGCGTTCAAGGTCATCATCAGCGTCATTCTTTGAGTATCCTCATAGATAGCTGCAACCCTCATAACTATTTGAATGCCGACTTTGCTAGGCTTATTGGTTGTTCCATCGATACTGCCAACCGACCCTCGGTCACTATAGCAAACGACAAGCCAATAGTCTATATGGGCATTTGCCACAACTTTTGTTGGCGCCTATAGGATGCCGCCTTCTAGTCCGATATGTTACTTATTCCGATGTCTTGTTGTAATATGGTATTGGGCATCCAGCGTCTCAGTACCTTGGGGGACGTCCTTTAGAACTTTTCAGATCTTCGCATGTCTTTTTTCCTACATGGTTGATGCTACACTCTTCAAGGGATTCACGCACCTCTATTAAAGGCCATCACTAAGACCACGCTTTCTTCGCTTCTCACATCGTCTGCTTCCTTCTTTGCTATCTCAGTTACGCTGCTATCCAGCTCACCACTATGTTTCTCCATCACAACTACTTCGCCAATGGAGGAAACCCCGCCTGAACTGCAGGCCTTACTTACCGAGTATGACGATGTATTTGCCACTTCTCGTGGACTCCCTCCATCATGCCAGTTTTTCAATCATCGCATTCCACTTAAAGAAGGCATTAACCCTATCAATATTTGACCGTACCTATATCCCCTTTTTCAGAAAGATATTATTCACTCTCCGATAAAGGAAATGTTACTCACTGGGTTCATTCAGAATAGAAATTCCCCTTTCGCTTCCCCGGTGGTCCTTGTGAAGAAGAAAGTTGGTTATTGGCGCCGCTGTGTGGATTACAGGGCCCTTAATAAGATGACCGTTAAGGACAAATTTCTGATAACCATCATTTGGGAGTTCTTGGATAAGCTTGGCGGAGCCGCTTTCTTGTCCAAGATAGACCTTAAGTCGGGTCGCTGACAATTTCGGATGTCCGTTGATTATATTCCGAAGACCGCTTTCTGCAACCACTCTGGTCATTATGAGTTTACCATGACGCCATTTGGGCTGTCGAACGCTCCACCAACTTTTCAAAGTCTCATAAATGACTTATTTCGGCCTTTTCTTCGACAGTTCGTCCTTGTCTTCTTCAACAATATCCTTATTTACAGCAAAACTTGGCCCGCTCACTTAGAACACATACGTCTGGTTTTTGGCTTTCTACACCACAATCATCTCACTGCAAATCGTGCCAAGTGCACATTTGGTACTTGCCGCATTGAGTATTTAGGACACTTCGTCTCTAAGGATGGCGTCGCAACCGATCCTAAGAAAATTAAAGCTGTCGCCAATTGAACTTCTCCTTAGTCTTTAAAACAGTTTAGTGGCTTTTTAGGACGTTCGGGCTACTACCATTGTTTTATCACCCAATATGGTGTCATTGCTTAGTCATAGACTGACCTCCTCAAGAAAGACAACTTCTTCTGGATTCCGGAGGCCGAACTCACCTTTGGTCGCTCGAAGCACGCCCTAATGTTTGCACCTATACTTGCTCTTTTGGACTTTTCTAAGCCGTTCATCATTGAGACTGATGCCTCTGGGACAGGGATTGGTCCATCCGCATGCAAGGCGGTAGGCCATTAGCTTATATCAGTCGTACTCTTGCACCTCGCCATCAGGGTCTTTCTGTTTATGAGCGCCAACTGCTTGTTGTTGTCTTCGCTGTTGAGAAATGGGAAAAATATATTACAGGCCGACACTTCATCATTCGGACTGATCATCAAAGCCTCAAATTTATTATGGAGCAAGGGTTGTCCACTTTCCTGCAGCATTTGTGGCTTTCCCGCCTGATTGGCTAGATTATGATAATGTGTATAAGAAAGGCTCTGAGAATCAGGCCACCGACGCCCTCTCTCGCCTTCCAGGTTCTGAAGTCCTTTGCATGGCACTATCTTCCATCTCCTCTGACTTTTTCGGCCGCCTAAAGACATAATGGTCTTCTGACCCTGTGTTGGCACGTATCATCACTAATAATTTGGAGGAATCTCTCTCCCATCCTCACTACTCTTGGCGCCAGGGTCAATTACACTACAACTGTAGCGTCGTTGTTGGCGATGACACCAGCCTTCACCCAGATATCCTATTATGGCTTCATGACTTAGCCCAAGGCGGCCATTCTGACATAGATGCCACTTACCACCATATCCATCCATTATTCTATTGGAAGGGCCTCTGCCATGATATCCCAGATTACATCCGCCAATGTTGTGTTTTCTAACGCCACAAATACGACACATCAGCTCCAACTAGTCTCCTTCACCCTCTCTCGATCCCTACTTCGATATGGAACAATATTTCCTTAGACTTTATTGAAGGATTACTCCATCAGAGGGCCGCTCATTCATTCTTGTCATTGTGGATCGTCTAACTAAGTACGCCCACATCCTAACTCTTGCTCATCCATATACCATGGTTGGTGTCGCCAACCTCTTGTTGGATCACATATACCGTCTTCACGGTCTCCCCAAGACTATCATCAGTGATCGTGATCCTATCTTCACCAACCTCTCTTGGCACGAACTTTTTTCTTGGTTGGGCACTCACCTCAACCTTTCCTTGTCGTACCACCCTCAGTCCGATGGCAAAACAGAGGTACTCAACCACTGTTTGAAAACCTACTTATGTTGCATGATCAATGAATAACTCCGGCTTTGGACTCATTGGCTACCTTTAGCGGAATGGTGGTACAATACTACATTCCAATCATCCACACAATCCACATCTTACGAGTTCCTTTATGGCCAACCTCCACCACTTCACCTCCCTTACTTACCAGGCGAGTCATCCGTTGATGCCATTGATTGCACTCTCTCAGCTGGAAGGAAACTATAGCTCGCGTTCGTCATCTCTTGTTTCATACTCAGAACTGCATGAAACAACAAACTGACCGCCATTGCGTTCATCGCGAATTCCAAATTGGCGATTATGTTTGAATCAAGCTCCAATCCTATTGGCAACACAGTGTTGAAGTTTGGCGTTTCCACAAACTTGCTCCCAGGTTTTATGGGCCTTCTTGGATCCTTGATTGAGTTGGGACTGTTGCTTAGTGCCTAAACTTACCAGCTCACGCCGCCATCCATCATACAGTGCATGTTTCACCCTTGAAGTAGTGTTTCTTTGTTCCAGCCTCCAACATTCCCTTACCAAATTGTTGGCCCCCGGTTGTAACTCCCACCCAGCCTCTCGCCATCTTGGACCGCTGAATCGTCAAACACTGATGCATTGCCACCACCCAAGTCTTAATTCAATGGGTGGGCCAATCCCCCGAGGATGCCACTTAGAAGTTCCTTCATGACTTCCAGCTGCATTTTCCCTCTTTTGGTCCTTGAGGACGAGGACCTTGTAGTGGGGCAGCATTAATAGAAACGTGGATCCCTAGATGTCGCAAAATACTCACAACGGGGATCCCCATCTGCTGCCAAATACTCACAACGCATGATGCCTGCTTCTGTTTTTCCCGCCAAGCACCATCCGCTTCTGCTTGATGTTGTTCTGTATCCGCACATCAGCATTTCCAAACATTTATCATTTGCCATGCCAGCTTTAGATATTTTCATATATTTTTCTATAAATAGGGAGAGTTAGTTATTTTAGGGTCTATGATGATTGTATGTGAACTTTCTCTCTCTCCCTCAATCTCTTTTCTCTGCCTTCTCCCCCTGCTTCCATGTAAATCCTCTATTAAGGAGCTTATACTTATACTTTACATCAAATATATACAACGGGGCAGCCTAATTATTGCCCTGTAGCCGCAAAGTGTGTATTGATTGAGTTTGATTCCATTGCTTTGAGCTAGATTGGTATCAAGGGTAAATTCCTTATTAGTACCTTGAGCTTTAGTGAATTAATTTTTTAGTCCACCGACTTTGTAAAATAATTTTTTGTCCAAGCAGTGACGTATATTTCATAAAATAGTCCAAACAACAATATGAAATAATGAAAGCAGGTCCAGTTTGGCACCCTTGTACAGCGATATTTGGATTATTTTATTAAATACATACAGCTTTTTGGACTAAAAAAATTATTTCACAAAGTTCATGGACTAAAAAAAATTAATTAACCCTCTATTAGTAGTTTGCTATAGCTACAAAAGACTTGTTATTGTCTTTTCTGGTAATTTGATAAAAAAAAAAAGAAGGATTTTTTCTTAAATAATAGCCAAACACCAGTAATATCATAAGTACTTATATGCTGATTGGTCAAACACAAACTTCTTCTTTGTTACTATACTTTCTACATAAATGCTCTCTGTAAAATGCTTCTGAAAACAACAATTTTTTCACCGATAACTATAAAATATATTATTCAGTATTAAATTATATATTAAATATTTAATATATTTTTAAAAATTTATAATATATTATATTTATTACCAAAGTTCGTAGTATTTAAAAAATGTACGACCAAATTTCGGGATTATTAAAAGAGAAGCATTGCATTTCTGTTTCTCCTTAAAAAGAGAAAAATAACTTCTATTTTTAATAAAAAAATAATTTTTCAGCATAATGAAACACATTTAAAATCTAAAAAAGTGCTTTTCTCAAAGAAAAATGCTTTTTTTCCTTGATAATCCCAAGCAAGCCATTTTCCCATATTCTTTTGCACGATTTCTTGGATTCGTTTACCTTGATTTTCTTTTTCAATAAAATTCTCAGTGAAGAAGATAAAAAGAAATCACATCCATGTCTAGTTTATTGAGCTAAAGATGCTTGTGCATTGGTTGTCTTTCAATTCTCGATCAAATAGATTTTAAGTTAAAAATTCATTACCCCTTTGCTAATGTCAATTTCCTAAGAAATATCTCCAAATAATAGGACGAATAGAATATTAAAAATGGTATATCCATAAACCCCTTCATATTTCAAAATTTTATAACATTCAATCTCTAGGTTTTTTAGATTCTAGAGCTTATCTCAATTGTATTCAAGAAGGACTTATTCTATCAAAATATTATGAGAAAACTACAGAAAGTCTTCACACAGCAAATGGCTTCAAAATAAACATTCAATATAAATTATCTAATTCATATACATGCAATAATGGAATTTGTTTCAAAACATTATTTATTCTAGTATAAGATCTCCAGCAACAAATCATATCACGAACTCCATTTATAACTCGAATATCCATTCTCAGTTAACAAGGAAGGAGTTCATACAAATATTATGGGCATAGAAGTAACATTTTAACTTGTTAACCCCACTTTACAAAGAGATTTGCACCTCCTCCAATCAACCTCAAAATTTAAACAAATAAATTTAATTCATAATAAAAAACCTCATATTCAACATTTTCAAAAAGAAATAAAATTTCAAAGAATTGAAAAACAACTAACATTACCTCATATTCAAGAAAAAATTGACAATTTAACAAATAAAATAACCAATGAAGTATGCTTTGACCTTCCTAATAGTTTTTGGGAAAGAAAGAAGCACATAGCCACACTACCTCTTGAAAAGAATTTCAATGAAAGAAATATTTCAACCAAAGCTAAACCAATTCAAATGAACAAGGAATTATTAGAATATTGTAAGAAGAAAATTCATAATCAAGTTTTTTGAACACCGTTGCCCTATATCCCGAACCCTTTATTGTATTCTATATTATTTGGAGATTTTTTTGTTTGAAAGATGCTTGTTGCCTTTGATATAGAGGTTGACATAATTACCTAAGGTTGCAAAGTCATTGCATGGTCTTCTGAGGACTGAATTTTTTTGAAGTCTTTGATATAAAGCTTGACATAATTGCCTAAGATTAGGGGAAAAAATCTGAAATATAGTTTAAACATCCCAAAAAATTTTGTAATTGGGTTTTATTCTTTAATTGATTTAGAAATCTATCAGCAAAATCGATTACTCTTGCGATAGCTTCATTTTTGAAGCAGATAGAACTAACCCATTTCTTTTTATAATATTTAAAAGAATGTTTAGATGTTTGAAATGTTGATCTATATTGTTTGAAAAAATAAGAATATCATCAATATAAACGATGATAAAGTCTATGTATTGAGTAAAAATATCATTCACAACATTTTAAAATTTAGAGGGAGCATTTTTGAGACCAAAAGACATTACATTCCATTCATAATGTCGAATGAAACTGTAAATGTTGTTTTATATCGATCTTTTTCATGAATTTGAATTTGCTAGAAACTACTTTTTAGATCAAATTTTAGAAAGATATTTGCATCATATAATCTATTAAGTACATCTTTTTTGTTTGGAATTGGATATGCAAAAAGATGTAAAAATTTTGATTATGAATTTCCTTCTTAAAGATTTCTAATAATTCCTTATTAATTTGAATTGGTCTAGCTTTGATTGGAATATTTTTTTTATTAAAATCCTTTTCATAAAGTAGTGTGATTATATGCTTCTTTCTTTTTCAAAGAAGCATTAGAAAAATCAGAGCATATTTCATTGGTTATTTTATTTGTTAAATTGTGAGTTTTTTCTTGAATATGTCATGATCCCGGGATGGGCTTGGATCATGACTTAGAGATTTAGAAGGAATTAGAGTATGGGGTAGGGAAAGAATTAGAAAGAGATGAGGAAGAGAAGAGAATTAGAGGGAGAGTAAAGAGAATAGAAGGAAGTAAGGAGATTTGAAATTGTATATTGTCATTGAATGCCCATTACAGGGTATGAGAACATGTACTTATACTAGCTAATCAATGAATATCTAAGCTCTAACTAACTAACACAACTTCCAAAGCAACAACTAACAAGTGCTAGATTCTCTACACATCCTAGTGCAATTAAGAGACTACTACAAGTTATTACATTCTAACTACTTTAACTAATACTAATGAGTTGAGTATACAATCTAATTCACTCTAACAATCTTTAAGTATTTATCCCACATAGTGTTCATGACAGAATATGAGGTAATGTTAGTTGTTTTTCAATTCTTTTAAATTTTATTTCTTTTTGAAGATGTTGGATATGGGGGGTTTTTTTTTTTAATTATGAATTAGATTTATGTGTTTAAATATTGAGGTTGATTGGAGAAGGTGCAAATCTCTTTGTAAAGCAGGGTTAACAAATTGAAATGTTACTTGTGTGCCTTCCTTGTTGACTGAGAATGGATATATTTGAGTCATAAATGGAGTTCCTAATATAATTTTTTGTTGGAGATCTTTTGCTAGAATAAATGGTGTTTTGAAACAAATTTTATTATTGCATATATATGAATTAGATAATTTATATTGAATTTTTAGTCTAGAGTCACTTGCTGTGTGAAGACTTTCTGTAGTTTTCTCATAGTATTTTGATGGAACAAGACCTTCTTGAATACAACTGAGGTCAGCTCCAGAATCTAAAAGAGCTAGAGTTTGAATCTTATAGTTTTTTGAAATATATGAAAGGCTATATGGATATACCATTTTTTATATTCTATTATTTCCATTATTTGGAGATATTTTTCATTTGATGCCGATTCATTTGGAATTTGATTATTTTCCAATTGAGACATCTGGGGCTCTTTGTTGGATAAAAGTTCTAATTTTGATTCTAATAATGATATTTTAGCTTCTACATCAAGATTCTTGTAGTGTTGTTATAATATTTCATTTTGTAATTATTTAACTTGTATTTTTAATTCATTTACTTCTTTTTAAAGTTCTTCTATTGAAACTTGTTTAACTATAAATGGGCTAGGATATTTTTTGAATATTTGCTCAAGAGTTAAGATTGGTTTTGGTGAAATTAGTTTTTGTTCTTTGAACATTATTTCTTTAAATTTTAATAAGTATTCTTTTCTTAAATTCTGATTATCAATTTTTTCTACAATATCAAGTAGAGCTTCTTTATTTGACTTTGTTAATGTATTGATTGTGTTATATTTACATGGAAATAAATCTTGGCTTTGCATTCCTCTTAAAAATGAAAAATATGTTCTAACTAAATAAAGAAATTTTTTATTATATAAATCATCTTGAAATTTTGGAATAAATAACAAAATTGATAAAATTTATTTTTTGATAGTTGAGTAATTCTTTCAAGGTCCGACCATAAACCTAAATAGAATCTAACTATTTGTTCTTGGTTTGACTCTTAGCGTTGCTTGAGTATTGCTCCATATCCTAGGTCTGAGGCATCTATTTCGACTATAAGTGATATTTTTGGATTAGGAAGTCCTAACCATGGAAAAGTCTTAGATTACAAATTAAAGCAAAAAAATAAGCAACATTCAAGATGAAAAACTCAAAACACAAATGATGAATTTATTACTTTCTGAATTGAATTTTGAAAGTGAAGATATTATATTCAATATTCAAGAATTATATGAGAATGAAGCATCATCATCCTCACAAAGCCAAGATTTATATCCATGTAAATACAACACAGTCAATGTACTAACAAAGTCAAATAAAGAAGCACTACTTGATATTATAGAAAAAATTGATGATCATAATTTAAGAAAAGAATTCAAAATTAAATGGTAGGAAAAATACGATTTTGAAAATGATTGTTTCACTGAAATTCTTTCAAAATTTTTCAAAAATTATAAAAATAGAGATATCCAGATTCTCTCTCCAAGCATTTCAACTACCCTTTAAAGTCCCAACTATCTAAACCAACAGTATCAAGTTCTTCACCAAAATCGACGAACATTACATTATTCTAGAACGATTAATTTTGATGGTCGGATTAATTTTTTGTCGAAAAGTGTTTGAATTTCTTTCTTACAATATTCTAATAATTCCTTGTTTATTTAAATTGGTCTAGCTTTGGTTGGAATATTTTTTTCATTGAAATCTTTTTCATAAGGTAGTGTGACTATATGCTTCTTTCTTTCCCAAAAGCATTAGGAAGGTGATGCGCTTGATTTTTACACATTTTATTTCCAATTCGTGTCATATATTCGACCTCTACATGTGTGTTTGGTTGTTATTTAGGTACATTTTCCATGTGGAGCGCATCAAAGCGGACGAAAGAAGAATTCCGACAAAATCAAACATTATTGAAGCATATTTGAAGACTAATTGGAGAAACCCAACCACTTGTGCAAAAGAAAGATCCATCGGTACATAATTCGGTGACCGGGTACATACCATAGTGCTTCGGTGCTTAATTGAGAAAAGGGGCTCGGAGAACCGATCAATTAGCAGCTCACGGTTAGAGTAACTAACCAAGAGCTTGTCGACCGATCGGCTAAAAGCACTGATCGATCAGGATCTTTGCATGAGCCCACCGATCGATTGGTGCTTTTAGCTGATCGATCGGATGGCTGATCGATCAGGAGGGTTGCGTATGGAACCCTAACTACCGCTGTGCCTATAAATAGAGAAGGGGAGGTCAGTCTTTTCCACGCTTTTTCTGGGCCGCACGTCCTCCCCTTTCTTTCAAACCTGAAGCTGCTACGAGATCTACAGGTTCTCAAAAGCTGAAGCGCAAGTGGTTGGAATACTGGGAGAATTCAGGCTTGGATTAGCATCAACATAAAGATTGTGGGAGTTTATTCTTTTGTTTATTTTTACGCTTAGTGTCTTCTTTTCTTTAAGTTTTATGATGTGTAAAACTCCCATGGAGGAGTAAACTTTCTTAGTTTAGGGATAAAGGGCGGATAGCCACCCATATCCCAAATTTATATTATACTTTTGGCAATTAGTTTAGTTATATTATATTCGCACCCCTGTGGGGAGTTCTTCATGATTGTTGGATATTTTTGTACGTGTGCTTGTAGCTATAACTAGGTCTCCAACTTTATAGCGATTAGTCTTGTACTTGTAGCCTAGACCATTAACATAACATAAATTCATGCATGGTCAGGGTTGAGGTTGTACCCAACCTTGAACTCAATCTTCTATATATATTAATACTGAATTAGAAGTAACAAAAGAATTAAGTAGTGCTAATGAGATAACCTATGCTACATCTAGGATGCTAAGATAAGTTATGCCTTTAGACTAGTTCATTACCCTATGCCCTAATTTATATATTAACCCAGGCTTAGAGCTTGTAGCCTAAGTCCTTCAAATCATCGTCCTAAGTAAAATATAATGACAGGATACGTGTTAAGCTACCGTAAATCCACTTCCTCAACTAACCACAATTGAATTGTCACATTTGCTTTATCTTTAGTTTTATTAATCTAGCTAACAATTTATTCAAACAACAGAAACCAAAAAATTCAAACCGCTCGTCTATCACTAAGTTTAACTTAACACGATTCCCTGCTAATACGACCCGCATACCCAACAAAGCTACAACAATCTCGTGAGCTTGCGAGTAGACGATTTTATAACACACTTTAAAATCACACCAAGGTTTTGGTGCCGTTGCTGAGGAATTGGTTTGCTAAGTTGGAATTTAAGATTAACGAACTTTGTTTTGTTTGCTCTTTGTTTATTGCTTTGAGTTATTTTTCATAGTTTTTCTTTTTCTTGAGTCATTAGTCGAGATCAGCGTGGATTCATCCCAGCGTCAATATTGCATGCACGGTAGACGTTCGCTTGATCCTGAATTGTTACCTTACATCCCCGAAATTAAGCATACTTTGTCTACCGTGAGGAGATTAGAAGCGAGAGACAGTACATAATGAACCATGGCTAATAACGAACCACGTATGATTGGGGATCACTTCATTCCGCAAACGTACGTTGCGCCTGCCGGAGTTGCATTACCTGCTGTGGGTAACGCCAACTTCAAACTTAAACCTGGGATTATCAACATGCTTCCCACATTCTATGGGAAACCAATTGAGAGCCCATATGAGCGCCTTGACACATTCCTCGAAATATGTGAAATCTGTCATTATCAAGGTGTCTCGAATGATACGATAAGACTACGTGTATTTCTGTTCTCATTAAAAAATGTAGCTAAGAGGTGGTTTCAGTCCCTAACCAGGGGTTAAATCACCACTTGGAATGAACTTCAACAGTACTTCCTGGTCAAGTTTTTCCCTAAAGCCAGAACGATGGCTATTAGGCGCGCTATAAAAAATTTTGAACAAAAAGACTAGGAGAAGTTTCACGAGTGTTGGGATAGGTTCAAGAAACTTCTTAGAAGTTGTCCCCACTATAGGTTTCCCAAGTGGGCTCTTGTCCAAAACTTCTACGATGATCTTAGTGCATCAAACAAGAAAATGGTAAATGCTTCATGTGGGGGAGCATTTAACTAGCAAGGCGAGGACGAGGCCTGGACACTTTTTGAGCGCCTCAATGAACATTCCCTTGACCAAGCCTCTTCTGCGAGGGTGGTTAGGGGAAACACACGTGGTGTCTATGAGGTAGCACCCCAAGATAATGTTAATTTAAGTCTAGATGCATTTAGTAAAAAGATGGATAAGATGATGAGTTTAAATGCAAATCCCACTAATGTGCATCCAGTTAATACAGCCGAATCATCATCTGAGGGTATTACTCCGTGCAGTATTTGTTTAGGTGAGGATCATTCTATTTTTGAATGTTTATATGTGTCACAGTTTCCCGAGTATGTGCAGGATCAGGCTTATTCAACGTAGTACTTGAAGAATAACAATCCAGACTAACAGACCTCCAATCCAGGGTGGGGCAACCATCCCAATTTCTCATGGAAGCAGAACACAAATCAGAACCCAGCCATGAGACAACTAGCACCAGGATTTTTAGGTAAGGCAGACCTTCCTGGTTTCCACGGTGGACAAAGGTATGGTCCTTCTTCTCACCCTCCAGTTTCTAATCCACCACCCCAACCTCCGAGCTACACTTTTCAGTTTGAGGAACGTATGCTCCGCTTTATGGAGGAAAACCAACAGTTGGTCCACTCTCTTTCACTGTAATTTCTAAGTTAGAGAACCAACTAGGACAGTTAGCTCAGGCCATGAACAGGAGAGAGGAAGGCAGGTTACCCTCCCAACCTCTTGTTAATCCTAGGGGAGCAACTAATCCTAACCTTAGCTAGGTCACTCATGAGCAGGCTAAGGTTGTTTTAGCCACGGGTGAGGATGATTTGAGAGAAGTAAAGATAGAAGTTGAGCGGGAGGATGGGACTCCAAACCCCATTGTTGATAAGGATGGAGTGCCTACACCTTCGCTGGGCTCACCTCCAGAGCTGATTGTTCCTTTTCCTACGACCCTTTTAGGACTGAAAGGGAAGGGCGACCCAAAGAGAGATGAGTTACTGAACTTTTATAAGGACATCAAGATTAACCTGCCACTGATTGACGCCATTAAACACGTCCCCATGTATGCTAAATTTCTTAAGGGCCTATGCGCTAGAAAGAAGAGAGCACAAGGTCATGTCCCTAGGAAGATCCGACTCACTGAAAAAGTGAGCAGCATCTTAATGTCAGGCATCCCACCTAAGTGTAGAAATCCAGGAGCTTTTACTGTCCCTTGTGTCATAGGAGAGAGCTATATGAGTCGGGCTCTTGTGGATTTAACGGTAAGCGTGAACCTCATCCCATGCTCAAATTTTTAGGAATTGGGGATGGTAGATCTCAAACCAACTAGTGTTACCCTACAGTTGGCGGATAGATCAAAGCGTTTACCTAAAGGTATGTTGAAAGATGTTCTTGTCAAATTTGATAAGTTCATCTTCCCAGTCGATTTTATCGTGTTAGACATGGATCCTACCCCTCATCAGAGGAACCACACCCCTATCATTTTAGGACGACCGTTCTTGGCAATGGCTGATGCTATCATTCATTGTCAAACTGGGGTGTTAGAAGTGTCATTTGGGAATCTTAAGGTTAAACTGAATGTATTAAATGCTGCTAAGTTCCCTGTTAATGAGGATGACCTTGATTGCTTCATAGTTGATGCTATTGATCCTTTGGTTGAGTCAATGTCTTCTGACTTGATCAAAAAAGATGAACTGCCTGATTCGCTCACTTTTGCTAATTTTGATATGAGTACTGATGCTGATAATTTGCTTGACATGTAGGAGCTAATGAGAATTGAGGCTAGGGGTCTGATGTTTGAACCCCTAACTGGCCTACTTAGTGAACCGGCTAAGCCATCTATTGAGTGCCCACTGGTGTTGGAGCTCAAACCTCTCCCGACCACCCTAAAATATGCATTTTCAGGACAAAAGACACCCTTCCTGTGATTATCGCGTCTAACCTAACTGAGACTCAGGAATCTATGTTGTTAGTTGTCCTACAAAACCACAAACGAGCCATAGGGTGGTCGGTTGTTAATCTGAAAGGAATTAACCCCTCTGTGTGCATGCATAGAATACATTTAGAGGAAAATGTTAAGCCTTCTAGGAAAATAAAGAGGAGGTTTAACCCTAATATGAGGGAGAAGTTAAGAAAGAGGTCATGAAGTTTTTAGATGCGGGCATTATATACCCCATCTCTGATAGCCCTTAGGTAAGTCCGGTTCAGGTGGTTCCGAAGAAGTCAGGAATCACGGTCATTGGGAATGCCCAAGGTGAATTGGTCCCTATGCGAGCTACTACAGGGTGGAGAGTGTGCATCAATTATTGTAAGTTGAACTCTGTAACGTGCAAGGACCATTTTTCCTTACCCTTTTTAGATCCAATCCTAGATAAAGTAGCAGGTCAAGCGTATTATTGTTTCTTGGATGCCTACTTAGGGTATAACTAAGTCTCGGTCCACCTTAAGGACCAAGAGAAAACAACGTTTACTTGCCCCTTTGGTATGTTTGCATACCGAAGGGTGCCCTTCGGTCTGTGCAACGCACCTACTACATTCCAATGGTGTATGATGTCCATTTTTTCGGACATGTTGGATGACTACCTAGAAGTGTTGATGGATGATTTTTCTGTGTTTGTATTGTCTTTTGATGAATGCTTATCTCACTTAGATCTTGTGTTGCAGCGCTGCGAGGAGTACAATTTGGTACTCAGTTGGGAGAAGAGCCATTTTATGGTTAAGTAGGGCATAGTCTTAGGACATGTAGTATCCAAAGAGGGTATTACTATAAATAAGGCCAAGGCAGACTTAATTGCCAACCTCCCTCCACCGACCTTGGTGAAGGAAGTTCGATCTTTCCTTAGCCACGCTGGATTCTACCGGCGTTTCATTGCCAACTTCATTAAAATTGCTAAATCATTGTCAAATTTGCTTGTTAATGGTGTACCTTCATTTTTGATAATGACTGTTTAGCAGCCTTTACTGAATTGAAAACTCTATTGTCTACAGTTCCCATCATTCAACCTCTCGACTACTCGTTACCTTTAGAGATTATGTGTGACGCCTCTAATTATGCTGTAGGAGCCGTGCTTGGTCAACGAAAGGATCGTAAACCTGTCGACGTTTACTATGCTAGTAAATCATTGGATGAAGCCCAAAAGAATTATACCACTACTGATAAGGAATTACTAACTATAGTTTTCGCACTTGACAAGTTTCGATCTTATGTTTTGGGCTCGAGAGTTGTAGTCTTTTTGTGACCATGCTGCCATTCGTTTTTTTCTTATTAAGAAGGAAACGAAACCTAGGTTAATTCGCTGGGTTTTCTTACTTCAGGAATTTAACTTAGAAATCCGAGATAGGAAAGGGTTGGATAATGTTGTGGCCGTTCACCTTTCACGGATTGTTTTCCCATTTAATGCCACGACTGGTCCCATTGATGACTGTTTGCCTGACGAACAGTTATTTTCTATTACAGGAAGTCGACCCCCATGGTATGCCCACATAGTCAACTACTTGGCGACGGATAAGCTTCCTATCCATTGGCCGAAACAAGAGCGGGACCGCTTCCTTTCTCAAGCAAGGAATTTTTTCAGGACGATCCGGAGTTGTTTAAGTTATGTTCTTATCAAGTAGTACGTTGTTGTGTCCCAGAAAATGAGCATGAGAGTGTATTGCGATTTTGTCATAGTTTAGCCTGTGGAGGACACTTTGGGGGACGACGTACAGCGGCGAAAATCCTTCAAAGTGGCTTCTTTTCGCCGACTCTTTTCCGGGATGCTCGTGATTTTTGTAGGTCGTGCGATCATTGTCAACGCATAGGTGCCCTCATAAAACGTGATGAGATGCCTCAGTACCCCATTTTAGTTTGTGAAATTTTTGACGTTTGGGGCATTGATTTCATGGGGCTGTTCCCTAATTCATATGGCTATGTTTATATTCTGGTAGCTGTTGATTATGTTTCGAAATGGGTCGAGGCCATTGCAACTAGGACAAACAACCACAAGGTGGTTATTGAGTTTGTTAAAGATAATATTTTCTCATGTTTCGGTGTTCTTAGAGCAATAATTAGTGATGGGGGAACATACTTCACTCATCGTACGGTTGAGTCACTTCTTAGAAAGTCCTCAATCACTCACAAATTAGCTGCCCCATATCACCCTCGAACTAGCGGCCAAGTTGAAGTCTCGAACCAGGAAATAAAGTCTATTCTTGAGAAGACCGTTAGACCGAACCGCAAAGATTGGTCTTTAAGGTTGAATGACGCACTTTGGGCTTATTGTACAGCTTTCAAGACTCCAATAGGCATGTCTCCCTATAGCTTAGTTTTCGGGAAGGCATGCTATATTCTAGTAGAGCTTGAGCCCAAGCATATTGGGCCATTAAGCAATTTATTCATAACATGCACAGTATCGGGTTGCACCAACGACTTCAACTCAGCGAGTTGGATGAGATACGATACAAGGCATATGAAAACGCCAAACTATACAAAGAAAGAACCAAAGCTTTTCATGACAAAAGAATTTCGTGCAAAGGTTTTGAAGTTGGTCAAAAAGTTTGGCTTTACAACTCCAAGCTTCGGTTCTTTCCCAGGAAAGTACGTTCACGATGGGATGGACCTTACGAAGTGGCCCATGCATACCCTTCTGGGGCAATTAAAATTCGAGACATCAATGATGGTCTCCTTCTCACAGTCAGTGGCCATCGTCTTAAACACGCTTTTGGGTTAGGGGATCGACCACACGAGTTTGAAGAAATTCGTCTTAGGGACCCTACGCCGGGATCAGCCTAGCGTTGAAGAAAATACCGCGTCCGGCTGAAGACGTCAAACTTAGCACTTTTGGGAGGCAACCCAATTTATTTCATGTTTCGTAGCTTATGTTTTTAAATTTTATTTTATTTTATTTTTTTAAATTGAAAGTCTTCAAAACCAAGGATTTTTAGTACAGGGCATACCGCGGCCTCCCCGATCGATCGGCTTTGAGCCCAATCGATCGGGAGTACTATGGCTTGGGGCTTTCTGCCTTTCAACCCCAATCGATCAGATAGTACCCGATCGATCGAACTCCCAATCGATTGGCATTACCCGATCGATTGGGGTGCCCTCTGTATGACCCCCTCGTTTTAAAACCCCGCAATCCCTTGGCCCTCTCCTCACTTTTACTTCCCCCACCACAAACCTTAACCCATGACCTCCTCCCCCATCTCCGGCCACCACCTCCGAGCACTGTCGTTTACGGCCACCATAGCCGACCCCGGCACTGGTAATCCACCACTTTTTCTCTTCGTTTTTACAGTTTATTACAAGGTATGTGTTCTTCCCTTCTTTTATCTTTCACTTTACCTTGTTTCTACTTTAAGAGAGCATGTTTAGGCCGTTCTTTGGTTGTTTTCTTGCTTTATTAAAGTGGCTTAGTCCTGATTTATGTCTTAGTTATGAATAAAGTTTGAATTTCTTGATATTGTGCCATGTTTACACCTTTGTTCATAAACTATGTTTATATAAGTTTTCAGTGACTTAATTTAGCCCTATGATACTTGTGGTTACTGGATTTATGTTTACACCTTTGTTTATGAACCATGTGCCTCCCGTTGACTGTAGGTCGAGATTGGGGTGGAGTTCTTCTTGATTTTCCTCTATTTCTTTTTTTTTTTTTTTAATGTTTCTTTCTTTCCCTTATCTTTGTGTTCATCTGCTTTTGTTTTTATTTCTAGATTATGCCACATGGCAAGAGGAGCTGCACTGAGGAGGGCAGCAGCTCCCAACAGAATGACATTCTTGCTCAGATCAGGGCTGCCCGATATCTGGGGAGACGGTGTTTGGTGAGGATCTTAAAGATGAGAGGGAGGGTGTTTGGGCCATTCTTTTTTGCCAACATTGGGATCTTACTTACCTTCTTGGTAGAGAGCTGGAGGGAGACCCTGTTTTTCCATCTTTAGTGAGGGAATTTCATTCCTCCTATGCTTTCCATCACGAAGGGGTCGGACCTACGGTGATGTCACTATTTGTGACAAGACCATCTGATTTGATGCCGCGAACTTTGCCGAGGCTATAGGTTATCCCTTGTATGTTGACGAATCCATTTGGCACCCTCCCGTTAACCCATCAAAGGCCATGGACATTATCACTGAGCTATGTGGCGGCCAATGTGTGACGGATCGTCCATCCACCACATTCTGCTCCACCCTTCCTTCGCATATGTGGCTCCTAGACACCATTATTAAGGCCAATCTATGGCCTACCGGTCATGCCTAGGAGCGCATCGGCCCTATTCTAGATCTTCTTTGGAAGTTCTACCGGGGTGTATGGGTGGATGTGGGGGCGACTTACTTACTGAGTTTTACTACTGTCCGCCATCGACTTCAGCGCTTCTCTGTTAGTGGCAGTGCTCTATACTTTCCTCGTTTAATTACGTGGCTTGTACGGCGTGCTTGGATGCGCATACCGATTGCTCCCAACCGAGCTTACGTACTGCTCCGCCACTTTGATCCCACCCAACATCGTCGAACCTTCCTTTCCCTAGCCCCGGCCGATGCATGCAAGGAGGATTCGAACATGGAGGATGACCCGGCCCAGGCCGCTGCTCCTGCCAGAGCATCACGTTGCAAGGGACGCCCATCCACGCCACCCGCTCCTACTGATCCCGGTGACGCCTGCCAAATGTGACCGATATTATGCACCGTCTGGTTCAATCTTTGGTCACCGAGCTCTATCGACTGCAGAAGGCTTGCTATTGTCTGTCTTCAACTTCTGGGATTTGCTCGACATGTGTGGCTGCCTATTCATGATCTCTGGTCGTCTCTCTCCTTTCCTTGCCTCTATTTTAATTATGGTGCATTGAGGACAATGCAATGTTTGAGTTTGGGGATGGCAGATGAGAGTAAACTTTGTTTGTTCTTTAAGCTTAATTTGGTATAAATTAGCTACATTTTTGAAGGCATAAATAAGCGTAAGGTTGTTTGTGACCCTTATTGTAGCCCAGTTCCGAGATATGCTTTGATGATTAGAATGATTATGAGAAGAGATTATTGCTGGATCAGACTTTTGAATCCATATTTTTGTATTTTAACTAGTTAGTGAGATTATTTCTTTTCACCCTTAATCTTGTGATATAACCTACTGTTTGGGTCGAAATAATGGTAATAATTTTAGGAATAGGAATCCACTATTCTACTTCTAACAATGTTAAAATCAATTGTACATTTCTTTATCTTAAGTAACCCCTTAAAAAAAAGTGACTGGTTGGTTCTTGTAGCCTTGGTGTCTTGAGCAAATAAGCCTGTAGGAGTATTTTAAAACCTGGTACCTTGAGCCAACTGAGTTGGGAGCCGCCGGTTGAAAGCTCGCTACATGGGCCATAGGGAAAGCTTAAGAAGAATCAACTTTGTAGTTACTAAAATAAGCACTAATATCTAAAAAAAAGATGTGTGCTAATGGATTAGGTTGTGGATCCTTAAGACTGGAGCCATTAGGTTCGTAGGGGTCTCTTAAAACCTGGTACCTTGAGCCAACTAGATCAGGAGCTGCGGTACGAAAACTCGCTACATGGGTCTAAGGGAGACACGCCTAACCGAGTAAAAAGAATATATAAAAATAAAAAAATAATAAAAAAGGAAGAGGGTAAAATAAGAGAGAAAAGAAAAGCCTTTTGATTTCACTATTGATTAGCAGTGAAGGGTTAGGATAATTTGTTCCTTTACTTATTACCTTTATGTCTTCTTAAAGCCGGAGGGTTTTGAAGTAAGATGAAGGGGAGAGAAGTTCTAAGATCACTCACCAGTAAAAAGACCCTAATGACGGAGACATAAGTTAGAACTAGTGTAATAATAACATCACATAAGAATTCGCTACTTTCAAGTACACTCTTAAGTATGATCGAACAATAATTTTCACAAGCGACCTTTGTGGTTAAATGCTTGACTCGACTTTTCTGCCAGTAGCTAGTTTAAATTGAATCTTGCTTGAGGACAAGCAATGTGTGGGTTTGGGGATGTTGGTACGCTTGATTTTTACATATTTTATTTCTCATTTCTGTCACATATTCGGCCTCTGCATGTGTGTTTGGTTGCTATTGAGGTATATTTTCTATGTGGAACACATCAAAGTGGACGAAAGAAGAATTCCGGAAAAATCAAGCATTATTGAAGCATATTTGAAGACTAATTGGAGAAACCCAACCACTTGTGCAAAAGAAAGGCCCATCAGATCATAATTCGGTGAATCGAGTACATTCCATAGCGCTTCGGTGCTTAATCGAGAAAAGGGGCTCGGAGAACCGATCGATCAGTAGCTCACGGTTAGAGAAGCTAATCGAGAGCCTACCGATCGATTGGG
The DNA here is from genome assembly GCA_018398585.1 of Simmondsia chinensis. NCBI lineage: Eukaryota > Viridiplantae > Streptophyta > Magnoliopsida > Caryophyllales > Simmondsiaceae > Simmondsia > Simmondsia chinensis. The sequence continues at coordinate 11,995,844 of JAGTTD010000017.1, read as the reverse complement.
ATCTTTGCTTGAGCTTACCGATCCATCGGATGGCCGATCGATCAGGCCTTATTCCCAATCAATCGGGAGGGTTCCATATGGAACCTTAACCGCCCCTGCGCCTATAAATAGAGAAGGGGAGGTCAGCCTTTTCCACGCTTTTTCTGGGCTACACATCCTCCCCTTTCTCTCAAACCCGAAGTCGCTACGAGATCTACAAGTTATAAAAGCTAAAGCGCAAGTGGTTGGAATACTGGGAGAATTTAGGCTTGGATTAGCATTAACACGAAGATTGAGGGAGTTTTATTCTTTTGTTTATTTTTACACATAGTGTCTTCTTTACACATGTGTAAAACTCCCATGGAGGAGTAAACTTTCTTAGTTTAGGGATGAAGTACGGGTAGCTGCCCGTATCTCAGATTTATATTATACTTTTGACGATTGGTTTAGTTATGTTATATTCGCACCCCTATGGGGAGTTCTTCATCATTGTTCGATATTTTTGTATGTATGCTTGTAGCCATGATTAGGTCTCCAACTTTGCAACGATTAGTCTTGTGCTTGTAGCCTAGACCATAACATAACATGAATTCATGCGCGGTCAGGGTTGAGGTTGTACCCAACCCTGAACCCAATCTTCCGTGTATATTAATATTGAATTAGGAGTAACAAAGGAATTAAGTAGTATTAATGAGATAACCTATGCTATATCTAGGGTGCTAAGATAAGTTACGCCTTTAGACTAGTTCATTACCCTAAGCCCTAATTTGTATATTAACCCATGCTTAGAGCTTGTAGCCTAAGTCCTTCAAATCATCATTCTAAGTAAAACATAATGACGGGATACGTGTTAAGCTACCCTAAATTCGCTCCCTAAACTAACCTCAATTGAATTGTCACATTTGCTTTATATTCAGTTTTATTAATCCAGCTAATAATTTATTCAAACAACAAAAACCCAAAAATTCAAACTGCTCATCAATCACTAAGTCTAACTTAACACGATTCCCTGTGGATATGACCCATATACCCAACAAAGCTACGATGATCTCATGCGCTTGTGAGTAGACAGTTTTATATCACACTTTAAAATTACACTAGAAGGTCATAGCATATTTCATTGGTTATTTTATTTGTTAAATTATGAGTTTGTTTCTTGAATATGAGGTAATGTTAGTTGTTTTTCAATTCTTTGCAATTCTACTTCTTTTTGAAGATGTTGAATATGAGTTTATTTTTTAAATTATAAATTAGATTTATTTGTTTAAATATTGAGGTTGGTTGGAGGAGGTGCAAATCTCTTTTTAAAGTGGGGTTAACAAATTGAAGTGTTTGTGTGCCTATAATATTTGTATGAACTCCTTCCTTGTTGACTAAGAATGGATATATTTGAGTTATAAATGGAGTTCCTAATATGATTTGTTGTCAGAGATCTTTTACTAGAATAAATGGTGTTTTGAAACAAATTTCATTATTGCATATATATGAATTAGACAATTTATATTGAATTTTTATTTTGGAGCCACTTACGGGGTGAAGACTTTCTACAGTTTTCTCATAGTATTTTGATGGAATAAGTCCTTCTTGAATACAATTGAAGTTAGCTCCATATTCTAAAAGAGCTAGAGTTTGAATCTTGTAGTTTTTTCAAATATGAACACATTATACCAAACCTTTTCTCAATCCTTACTGAAGATTTTCTTTCAGTATCCTATTCAGCAACAACATTAAGATCTCCAAATCCTCTTTCATTATGGCCTCCAGCCTCTCCTCAATAACTCAACGAAAGACTCCAAAACACTTTGCCTCTTCAATCAACCCAGTGTTTTTTAAAATCTCAACTAAAACATATTTTTCCAAGTAAACAAAGAGAACCTCTTCCAGTAACTGGTGTTCAAAATTTAGTAAATTCAACATTTCTCGAAAGTTTTCAATGGTTTCCCGTGACACTCAAATAACTCAAAGATTTTATGAATTCATCTTGGTTCATACAGAATCAGCCTAAATAAAACACAAAAGAGATGACAAGGCTAGACAGATTCTTTATTCAACTTGCAAAATCTTAGAAATCCGGCATATCAAAGAATTTCAATACACCTTTACCACGACCCTAACTGTGACAAGATCAAGAAAGGCGAGCAACCAAGCCAAGACATTGTCCAGCAGGTGTCAAGGAGCCGAGCCCAGCAGTGTCAAGTCCATGTCCCTCAGCGGGTGGCTCGGTAGCGGGCTTCCTAGCTCCAAAGACGCGCCTAGTGGGACCTACTTCTAGAAGATTCCCCAACCGAATTTCCCGCCTTTTACTTAGCTATTTCCCGCCAATATTTGAATAGGTAGTTATTTCCCGCTCTTATTTGAATTCAAATAACTTTCCCTCCTTTATGTTTCCCGCCATTTTGATGTATTTCGGTTATGGGAAGAGCTAGGAGATATTCTAGGAAGTTCTAGATTATTCTTTTAATTCTCTATAAATAGGAAGCATTAGCAAAGTAATAAGGCATTCAATGGAAATCAATTCAATCAATCAAAATGTAAAGAATGGATGAACTCCATCTTTCTTTCTCATCTCAAGTATTCTTTATTTCTTTCTCTCACCTAAACTCTAATTCCTTCTCATCTATCAATCTATCTCAATTTCTATCTCTCATCTTAAACTCTCTTTAAATTCTAACCTTCTCAACTCAATTCATCAACTCACGTTCCAAATCCTATCCGAAATGAGGTCACAAATTCAAGGAACGTGACAAGTGGTATCAGAGCCACTTTCGATCAAAGGCTAATTAAAAAAAAAAAAAAAATTTCCATTGCGTTCTCAGCCTTCTAAAAATCGAAGGATCTCACTACCAAAATTTAAAAAAAAAAAAAAAAACAAAACACCGCTGCAAATTCAAATTGTCAAGCACAACCGTGGTGATTGCAAACGAGTACTGCGCAGACAAGAATCCCAAACCTGGCAGTGCAAATTCATTGATTCAAACGAGAATTACTTCAAGTGATCGAGAGCTAAGCGATATTTGGAATTAGTTGCTGCTGAATCAATCAGGAAGCTGTCGTGTGCTGCTGCACAGATCAAGGCCACACTGATTCGATTGTTGAAGGATCGAGCTTATCTATTCGATTTCAGCTAACAGAATTTAGTTAAGGTTTCAATTAAACAAATTAAGCCGAGGTCTTGAGAATTCTTCTGCAGCAGAACATTGGAAGTAACAATTGATTATGTTAGTTCGGTTGTTGCATTGAGTGTTCAGTTCTGTTCAGATTCAAGATTGAGCTTTGAAAGTGATCTGATTTGATCTTGATCATTGTGTAGAACACGCATTAGATCATTGTGCTCAGATCAAGATTGATAATCAGTTGCTTAAGCTGCAGAAGTCAGTTAAGGTCCCTGACATCTGATTGTGTTGAGTGAAGTTATGTTCAGCTATAAGATTCAAATGTTGTTCTATTAAGTGTTCGGGTAGTGAAGTTCTTGCAATCTTAAGGAATTGCATTTCTGATGCAGTGGAATTACTTTCAAGGAAGCTGAATCTCACTGATTTTTTTGCTGACAGTGCAAACTCACGCTGAACTTAAGTGACTTGGTACTTGGTTCTTTTGTCCTAGTTGACCTCATTCCAACTTGAACGGTAGGAACTTAAGACGTATAGATCCAGTTGGTGAAATGGCTACGGGAATTACTCGTGGATCTACACTCCTTGTCAAGATTTGGGACCTTCTCTATCCCATCACCAAAGTCGTTCTCCGCCAAGTCTTCTCTCCTAATGGTGGCCTTGAAGAAATCCGAATCCACTCAACAGCTTTCTCGGAGATTGAAGCTCAAGTGACCTATACTTCAAAGAAAGATGCTGAAAATGCACGCAAATGGCTACACGGAAGAAACATCTGCGACTATTGTTGTATGATGGACATTCAACTCTTCACGCCTTTTAAAGAAATCACAATGAACTTGAACGAGATGATAGAAACCATCGATTCCTTGAATGAGAGGTTGAAGAATTACACGCACACCCAAGGAATTGATCCCGCAGACCATCCTAACATTAGTCACAAGATCGAGACTGTGGATAAACCTGTTGAATCAACCGTCGTTGAGGAAACCGGAGGCAACTTTAATGAGGACATAGACATAATAATCGTTGAGGAAACAACCGAGCCATTTCCAGACGCAACACCGGAACCTGAAGAACATCTGGACAGCCAAGAACTCAGCCTTGATCAGCTACAGCAGCCTCATGAATGGCCTGGTGATGTCAGAGAACAACCGGTACAACCATTCCTTGAGGAATCACATGAAATAATAGCCGTGCGCAACAACATGGTGATCTTGGCCGTGCCTAGGGACCAGCAGCAACACGATGATCCAATGCACAAAGAACCGTGGCTGTGGGTAACCAAGGACATGCAGCAGCGAAGACTACAAGGTTACATTGTCAATGCCAATGTCAAGGCACGAGTATGGGAGCGCTTCCCACAGACTGGAATTGGCACTGGAAACGCAGCTCATCTAGACCTACCTTGTCCTGAGTTGACCTCAAGAAAAGGGATCGGTTAGAACTCTTTGTGTACTTAAGTACTTGGTAGTTAATATGATGTAAAACAAAAAAAAAAAAAAAAAACAAAAAAATCTAAGTACTTAGTAAAAGATGCTAGTAGAATGCGTACTAGGAAAATATAATGTAATAGCTAGAAAGTTAATAACGTCCTTGAGGACAAGGATAAACTGAAGGGGAAGGGATTGTCACAACCCTAACTGTGACAAAATCAAGAAAGGCCAGCAACCGAGCCAAGACATTGTCCAGCAGGTGTCAAGGAGTCGAGCCCAGCAGTGTCAAGTCCATGTCCCTCAGCCGGTGGCTCGGTACCCGGTTGCCTAGCTCCAAAGACGCGCCTAGTGGGACCCACTTCTAGAAGATTCCCCAACCGAATTTCCCGCCTTGTACTTAGATAGCTATTTCCCGCCAATATTTGAATAGGTAGTTATTTCCTGCTCTTATTTGAATTCAAATAACTTTCCCGCCTTTATGTTTCCCCCCATTTTGATGTATTTCAGTTATGGGAAGAGTTAGGAGATATTCTAGGAAGTTCTAGATTGTTTTTTTAATTCTCTGTAAATAGGAAGCGTTAGCAATGTAATAAGGCATTCAATGGAAATCAATTCAATCAATCAAGATGTAAAGAATGGACGAACTCCATCTTTCTTTCTCTTCACAAGTATTCTTTATTTCTTTCTCTCCCCTAAACTCTAATTCATTCTCATCTATCAATCTATCTTAATTTCTATCTCTCATCTTAAACTCTCTCTAAATTCTATCTTTCTCAACTCAATTTATCAACTCACGTTCCAAATTCTATTCTAAATGAAGTCACAAATTCAAGGAAAGTGACAAGTGGTATCAGAGCCATCTTCGATCAGAGGATAATTAAAAAAAAATAAAATAAAAGCCATTGCGTTCTCAACTGTCTTAAAATCGAAGGATCTCACTACCAAAATTAAAATTAAAAAAAAAAACCGCTGCAATTTCAAATTGTAAAGCACAACCATGGTGATTGCAAACGAGTACTGCGTAGACAAGAATCCAGAACCTGTCAGTGCGATTTATTGATTCAAGCGAGAATTACTTCAAGTGATCGAGAGCTAAGCAAGATCTTGATTTAGTTGCTGCTGAATCAATCAGGAAGCTGTTGTGTGCTGCTGTACAGATCAAGGCCAGACTGATTCTAGTGTTGAAACATCGTGCTTATCTATTAGATTTCAGCTAACTGAATTTAGTTCAGGTTTCAGTTAAGCAAACTGAGCCGAGGTCTTGAGAATTCTTCGGTAGCAAAAACATTAGAAGAAACAATTGATTATGTTAGTTCGGCTATTGCATTGAGTGTTCAGTTCTGTTCAGATTCAAGATTGAGCTTTGAAGGTGATCTGATTTGATCTTGATCATTGTGTTGAACAAGCATTAGATCATTATGTTCAGATCAAGATTGATAATCAGTTGCTTAAGCTGCAGAAGTCGGTTAAGGTCCCTGACATCTGATTGTGTTGAGTGACGTTATGTTCAGCTTTAAGATTCAAATGTTGTTCTATTAAATGGTCGGGTAGTGGAGTTCTTGCAATCTTAAGGAATTGCATTTCTGATACAGTGGAATTACTTTCAAGGCAGCTGAATCTCACTGATTTTTTGCTGACAGTGCAAACTCACGCTGAACTTTAGTGACTTGGTACTTGGTTCTTTCGTCCCAGTTGACCTCATTCCAACTCGAACGGTTGGAACTTAAGATGTATAGATCCAATTGGTGAAATGGCTACGGGAATTACTCGTGGATCTACACTCCTTGTCAAGATCTGGGACCTTCTCTATCCCATCACCAAAGTCGTTCTCCGCCAAGTCTTCTCTCCTTATGGTGGCCTTGAAGAAATCCGTATCCACTCAACAACTTCCTTGGAGATTGAAGCTTAAGTGACCCATACTTCAAAGAAAGATGCTGAAAACCCACGCAAATGGCTACACGGAAGAAACATCTACGACTATTGTTGTATGATGGACATTAAACTCTTGACGCCTTTTAAAGAAATCACAACAAGCTTGAACGAGATCATACCAACCATCGATTCCTTGAACGAGAGGTTGAAGAATTTCACGCACACCCAATGAATTGATCCCGCAAACCATCCTAACATTAGTCCCAAGATCGAGACTGTGGATAAACCGGTTGTATCAATTGTCGTTAAGGAAACCGGAGGCAACCTTAGTGAGGACATAGACATAATAATTGTTGAGGAAACAACCAAGCCATTTCCAGACGCAACACCAGAACCTGAAGAACATCTGGACAGCTAAGAAGTCAGCCTTGATCAGCTACAACAGCCTCATGAATGGCCTGGTGATGTCAGAGAACAACAGGTACAACCATTCCTTGAGGAATCACATGAACCAATAGCCGTGCGCAGCAACATGGTGACCTTGGCCGTGCCTAGGGACCAACCGCAACACAATGATCCAATGCACAAGGAATCGTGGCTATGGGTAACCAAGGACGTGCAGCAACGAAGACTACAAGGTTACATTGTCAATGCCAATGTCAAGGCATGAGTATGGGAGCGCTTCCCACGGACTGGAATTGGCACTGGAAACGCAGCTCATCTAGACCTACCTTGTCCTGACTTGTCCTCAAGAAAAGGGATCGGGTAGAACTCTTTGTGCACTTATGTACTTAGTAGTTAATATGATGTTAAAAAAAAAAAAAAAAAAAAAAAAATCTAAGTACTTAGTAAAAGATGCTAGTAGAATACGTACTAAGAAAATATATTGTAATAGCTAGAAAGTTAATAACGTCCTTGAGGACAAGGACAAACTGAAGGGGAAGGGATTGTCACGACCCTAACTGTGACGAGATCAAGAATGACCAGCAACCGTGCCAAGACATTGTCCAGCAGGTGTAAAGGAGCCGAGCCCAGCAGTGTCAAGTCCATGTCCCTCAGAGGGTGGCTCAGTACCCGGTTGCCGAGCTCCAAAGACGGGCCTAGTTGGACCCATTTCTAGAATATTCCCCAATCGAATTTCCCGCCTTTTACCTAGTTAGCTATTTCCCGCCAATATTTGAATAGGTAGTTATTTCCCGCTCTTATTTGAATTCAAATAACTTTCCCGCCTTTATGTTTCCCGCCATTTTGATGTATTTCGGTTATGGGAAGAGTTAGGAGATATTCTAGGAAGTTCTAGATTGTTCTTTTAGTTCTCTATAAATAGGAAGCATTAGCAATGTAATAAGGCATTCAATGGAAATCAATTCAATCAATCAAAATGTAAAGAATGGATGAACTCAATCTTTCTTTCTCATCTCAAGTACCCTTTATTTCTTTCGCTCACCTAAACTCGAATTCCTTCTCTTCTATCAATCTATCTCAATTTCTATCTCTCATCTTAAACTCTCTCTAAATTCTATCCTTCTCAACTCAATTCATCAACTCACATTCCAAATCCTATCCGAAATGAAGTCACGAATCACATTCCAAAGATTTTCAATACACCTTGCACATCAAGGCAATTTTCTCAACCTTTCAATCCTATTGGTTTTACTTATCAAGATTACAAAATGGCCTAGTTTAGAGCACTTATTTACCGACTTTTGACCACTCATATTTTTTCAATTCAAGAAAAAAATAAGAAATTTTCCAGCCTGGTTTTATGAATAGTGGCGTTTCTTCGGAAGAACCATCGATATCTAGCCTGCAAATGTAAACATTTTGTTCAATATTTATTTCCTAATTACCCTCTATTATGTATTGAAATGTATTCTGTGAATCCAATAGAATTTTATCCATAAAATCATAATGAAGCATATGATTCCAAAATATATGTGTTTCCAACAAAAAAATTTCCATATTATCATGCAAACTCCAAAAAATAAAAAGAAAAGAAAAAAAAAAAAAAAAACTCAACAAATTCCAGTTAATGATACTAGGGGTGTTCACGGGTTGGGTTTTGATGGGTTGAGTCTAGACCAATTGCGACCCATCCAATATTAGGCCCATACCCAACCCAGAGCCATAAAATGGTAAGATAATGGTTCTGGGTCGGGTTGGGTTGGGTTGGATTGGATGGATCAAGTTATGTAGGATGAACGTATAAACAAACATTCATTTAAATTTGAAAAATTATAACTTAGATCTAAGTACTTAGTAAAAGATGCTAGTAGAATATGTACTAGGAAAATATAGTGTAATAGCTAGAAAGTTAATAATGTCCTTGAGGACAAGGACAAGCTGAAGGGGAAGGGATTGTCACGACCCTAACTGTGACGAGATCAAGAAAGGCCAGCAACCGAGCCAAGACAATATCCAGCAGATGTCAAGGAGCCGAGCCGAGCAGTGTCAAGTCCATGGCCCTCAGCCGGTGGCTCGGTACCCGGTTGCCTAGCTCCAAAGACGCGCCTAGTGGGACCCACTTCTAGAATCCCAACCGAATTTCCCACCTTTGACTTAGTTAGCTATTTCCCTCCAATATTTGAATAGGTAGTTATTTCCCGCTCTTATTTGAATTCAAATAACTTTCCCGCATTTATGTTTCGCACCATTTTGATGTATTTCGGTTATGGGAAGAGCTAGGAGATATTCTAGGAAGTTCTAGATTGTTCATTTAATTCTCTATAAATAGGAAGCATTAGCAATATAATAAGGCATTCAATGGAAATCAATTCAATCAATCAAAATGTAAAGAATGGATGAACTCCATCTTTTTTTCTCATCTCAAGTATTCTTTATTTCTTTCTCTCACCTAAACTATAATTCCTTCTCATCTATCAATCTATCTCAATTTCCATCTCTCATCTTAAACTCTCTTTAAATTCTATCCTTCTCAACTCAATTCATCAACTCACGTTCCAAATCCTATCCGAAATGAAGTCACGAATTCGAGGAATGTGACAAGTGGTCTCAGAGCCATCTTCGATCAGAAGCTAATTAAAAAAAAAAAAAAAATCCATTGCATTCTCAGCCTTCTTAAAATCGAAGGATCTCACTACCAAAATTAAAATTAAAAAAAAAACCGCTGCAAATTCAAATTGTCAAGCACAACTGTGGTGATTGCAAACAAGTACTGCGCAGACAAGAATCCAGAACCTGGCAGTGCGAATTCATTGATTCAAGCGAGAATTACTTCAAGTGATCGAGAGCCAAGCAAGATCTGGAATTAGTTGCTGCTGAATCAATCAGGAAGCTGTTGTGTGCTGCTGTAGAGATCAAGGCCAAACTGATTCTGTTGTGGAAGGATCGTGCTTATCTATTCGATTTCAGCTAAGGGAATTTAGTTCAGGTTTCAACTGAGCAAATTAAGTCGAGGTCTTGAGAATTCTTCAGCAGCAGAACATTAGAAGTAACAATTGATTACGTTAGTTCGGCTGTTGCATTGAGTGTTCAGTTCTGTTCAGATTCAAGATTGAGCTTTGAAGGTGATCTGATTTGATCTTGATCATTGTGTAGGACAAGCATTAGATCATTATGTTCAGATCAAAATTGATAATCAGTTGCTTAAGCTGCAGAAGTCGGTTAAGGTCCCTGACATTTGATTGCGTTGAGTGAAGTTATGCTCAGCTTTAAGATTCAAATATTGTTCTATTAAGTGATCGGGTAGTGGAGTTCTTGCAATCTTAAGGAATTGCATTTCTGATATAGTGGAATTACTTTCAAGGCAGCTGAATCTCACTGATTTTTTTGCTGACAGTGCAAACTCACGCTGAACTTAAGTGACTTGGTACTTGGTCCTTTCGTCCCAGTTGACCTCATTCCAACTCGAACGGTTCGAACTTAAGACGTATAGATCTAGTTGGTGAAATGGCTACAGGAATTACTCATGCATCTACACTCCTTGTCAAGATATGGGACCTTCTCTTTCCCATCACCAAAGTCGTTCTCGCCAAGTCTTCTCTCCTTATGGTGGCCTTGAAGAAATCCGAATCCACTTAACAACTTCCTTAGAGATTGAAGCTCAAGTGACCTATACTTCAAAGAAAGATGCTGAAAATGCACACAAACGGCTACACAGAAGAAACATCTACGACTATTGTTGTATGATGGACATTCAACTCTTCACGCCTTTTAAAGAAATCACAATGAGCTTGAACAAGATAATAGCAACCATCGATTCCTTGAACGAGAGGTTGAAGAATTGCAGGCACACCCAAGGAATTGATCCCGCAAACCATCCTAACATTAGTCATGAGATCGAGACTGTGGATAAACCGGTTGAATCAACCATCGTTGAGGAAACTGGAAGCAACATTAATGAGGACATACACACAATAATCGTTGAGGAAACAACCGAGCCATTTCCAGACGCAGCATCAGAACCTGAAGAACATCTGGACAGCCAAGAACTCAGCCTTGATCAGCTACTATAGCCTCATGAATGGCTTGGTGATGTCAGAGAACAACCGGTACAACCTTTCCTTGAGGAATCACATGAAACAATAGCCGTGCGCAACAACATGGTGACCTTGGCCGTGCCTAGTGACCAACAGCAACACGATGATCCAATGCACAAAGAACCGTGGCTGTGGGTAACGAAGGACGTGCAGCAATGAAGGCTACAAGGTTACATTGTAAATGCCAATGTCAAGGCACGAGTATGGGAGCGCTTCCCATGAACTGGAAATGGCACTGGAAACGCAGCTCATCTAGACCTACCTTGTCCTGACTTGACCTCAAGAAAAGGGATCGGGTAGAACGCTTTGTGTACTTAAGTACTTAGTAGTTAATATGATGTTAAAAAAAAAAAAAAAATCTAAGTACTTAGTAAAAGATGCTAGTAGAATATGTACTAGGAAAATATATTGTAATAGCTAGAAAGTTAATAACGTCCTTAAGGACAAGGACAAACTGAAGGGGAAGGGATTGTCACGACCCTAACTGTGACAAGATCAAGAAAGGCCAGCAACCGAGCCAAGACGTTGTCCACCAGGTGTCAAGGAGCTGATCCCAGCAGTGTCAAGTCCATGTCCCTCAGCCAGTGGCTCGGCACCCAGTTGCCTAGCTCCAAAGACGCGCCTTGTGGGACCCACTTCTAGAATATTCCCCAACCGAATTTCCCGCCTTTTACTTAGTTAGCTATTTCCTGCCAATATTTGTGTAGGTAGTTATTTCCCGCCCTTATTCGAATTCAAATAACTTTCCCGCCTTTATGTTTCCCGCCATTTTGATGTATTTTGGTTATGGGAAGAGTTAGGAGATATTCTAGGAAGTTCTAGATTGTTCTTTTAATTCTCTATAAATAGGAAGCATTAGCAATGTAATAAGGCATTCAATAGAAATCAATTCAATCAATCAAAATGTAAAGAATGGATGAACTTCATCTTTCTTTCTCATCTCAAGTATTCTTTATTTCTTTCTCTCACCTAAACTCTAATTCCTTCTCATCTATCAATCTATCTCAATTTCTATCTCTCATCTTAAACTCTCTCTAAATTCTATCCTTCTCAACTCAATTCAGTAACTCACGTTCCAAATCCTATCAGAAATGAAGTCACGAATTCAAGGAACATGAAGAGTGGTATCAGAGCCATCTTCAATCACAGGCTAATTAAAAAAAAAAAAATCCATTGCATTCTCGGCCTTCTTAAAATCGAAGGATCTCACTACCAAAATTAAAATTAAAAAAAAAAAAAAAAGTTGCAAATTCAAATTGTCAGGCACAACCGTGGTGATTGCAAACGAGTACTGCGCAGACAAGAATCCCGAACCGGGCAGTGCAAATTCATTGATTCAAATGAGAATTACTTCAAGTGATCGAGAGCCAAGCGAGATCTGGAATTAGTTGCTGCTGAATCAATCAGGAAGCTGTCGTGTGCTGCTGCACAGATCAAGGCCAAACTGATTCGATTGTTGAAGGATCGAGCTTATCTATTCGATTTCAGCAAACAAAATTTAGTTCAGGTTTCAATTAAGCAAATTGAGCCGAGGTCTTATGAATTCTTCAGCAGTAGAACATTGAAAGTAACAATTGATTATGTTGGTTCGGCTGTTGCATCGAGTGTTCAGATTCAAGATTGAGCTTTGAAAGTGATCTGATTTGATCTTGATCATTGTGTAGAACAAGCATTAGATCATTGTGTTCAAATCAAGATTGATAATCAGTTGCTTAAGCTGCAGAAGTCCGTTAAGGTCCTTGACATCTGATTGTGTTGAGTGAAGTTATGTTCAGCTGTAAGATTCAAATGTTGTTCTATTAAGTGTTCGGGTAGTGAAGTTCATGCAATCTTAAGGAATTGCCTTTCTGATGCAGTGGAAGTACTTTCAAGGAAGCTGAATCTCACTGATTTTTTTGCTGACAGTGCAAACTCACGCTGAACTTAAGTGACTTGGTACTTGGTTCTTTCGTCCCAGTTGACCTCATTCCAACTCGAACGGTTGGAACTTAAGATGTATAGATCCAGTTGGTGAAATGGCTACGGGAATTACTCGTGGATCTACACTCCTTGTCAAGATTTGGGACCTTCTCTATCCCGTCACCAAAGTCGCTCTCCGCCAAGTCTTCTCTCCTAATGGTGGCCTTGAAGAAATCCGAATCCACTCAACAGCTTCCTCAGAGATTGAAGCTCAAGTGATCTATACTTCAAAGAAAGATGCTGAAAATGCACGCAAATGACTACACGGAAGAAACATCTGCGACTATTGTTGCATGATGGACATTCAACTCTTCACGCCTTTTAAAGAAATCACAATGAGCTTGAACGAGATGATAGCAACCATCGATTCCTTGAACGAGAGGTTGAAGAATTACACGTTCACCCAAAGAATTGATCCCGCAGACCATCCTAACATTAGTCAGAAGATCGAGACTGTGGATAAACCGGTTGAATCAACCGTCGTTGAGGAAACCGGAGGCAACCTTAATGAGGACATAGACATAATAATCGTTGAGGAAACAACCGAGCCATTTCCAGACGCAGCACCGGAACCTGAAGAACATCTCAACAGCCAAGAACTCAGCCTTGATTAGCTACAGCAGCCTCATGAATGGCCTGGTGATGTCAGAGAACAACCGGTACAACCATTCCTTGAGGAATCACATGAAACAACAGCCGTGAGCAACAACATGGTGACCTTGGCCGTGCATAGGGACCAACAGCAACACGATGATCCAATGCACAAAGAACTGTGGCTGTGGGTAACCAAGGACGTGCAGCAGCGAAGACTGCAAGGTTACATTGTCAATGCCAATGTCAAGGCACGAGTATGGGAGCGCTTCCCACAGACTAGAATTGGCACTGGAAACGCAGGTCATCTAGGCCTACCTTGTCCTGACTGGACCTCATGTAAAGGGATCGGGTAGAACTCTTTGTGTACTTAAGTTCTTAGTAGTTAATATGATGTAAAACAAAAAAAACAAAAAAATCTAAGTACTTAGTAAAAGATGCTAGTAGAATGCGTACTAGGAAAATATATTATAATAGCTAGAAAGTTAATAACGTCCTTGAGGACAAGGACAAACTGAAGGGGAAGGGATAGTCCCGACCCTACCTGTGACGAGATCAAGAAAGGCCAGCAACCGAGCCAAGACATTGTCCAGCAGGTGTCAAGGAGCCGAGCCCAGCAGTGTCAAGTCCATGTCCCTCAGCCGATGACTTGGTACCCGGTTGCCAAGCTCCAAAGACGGGCCTAGTGGGACCCACTTCTAGAAGATTCCCCAACCGAATTTCCCGCCTTTTACTTAGTTAGCTATTTCGCACCAATATTTGAATAGGTAGTTATTTCCCGCTCTTATTTGAATTCAAATAACTTTCCCGCCTTTATGTTTCCGCCATTTTGATGTATTTTGGTTATGGGAAGAGTTAGGAGATATTCTAGGAAGTTCTAGATTGTTCTTTTAATTCTCTATAAATAGGAAGCATTAGCAATGTAATAAGGCATTCAATGGAAATCAATTCAATCAATCAAAATGTAAAGAATGGATGAACTCCATCTTTCTTTCTCATCTCACGTATTCTTTATTTCTTTCTCTCACCTAAACTCTAATTCCGTCTCTTCTATCAATCTATCTCAATTTCTATCTCTCATCTTAAACTCTCTCTAAATTCTATCATTCTCAACTCAATTCATCAACTCGCGTTCCAAATCCTATCCGAAAAGAAGTCATGAATCACGTTTCAAAGATTTTCAATACACCTTACACATCAAGGCAATTTTCTCAACCTTTCAATCCTATTGGTTTTACTTATCAAGATTACAAAATGGCCTAGTTTAGAGCACTTATTTACCGACTTTTGACCACTCATATTTTTTCAGTTTAGCAAAAAAATAAGAAATTTTCCAGCCTAGTTTTATGAATAGTGGCGTTTCTTCGGAAGAACCATCGATATCTACCCTACAAATGTAAAAATTTTGTTGAATATTTATTTCCTAATTACCCTCTATTATGTATTGAAATGTTTTCGGTGAATCCAATAGAATTTTATCCATAAAATCATAATGGAGCATATGATTCCAAAATATATGTGTTTCCAACAAAAAATTTTCCATATTATCATACAAACTCCAAAAAATAAAAAGAAAAGAAAAAAAAAAACACCAACAAATTCCAGTGAATGATACTAGGGGTGTTCATGGGTTGGGTTTGGGTGGGTTGAGTCTAGACCTATTGCGACCCATCCAATATTAGGCCCAAACCCAACGCAAACCCATAAAATGGTAAGATAATGGTTCTGGGTCGGGTTGGGTTGGGTTGGGTTGGATTGGTTGGGTCAAGATATGTAGGATGAACGTATAAACAAACATTCATTTAAATTTGGAAAATTATAACTTAGATCTTAGTACTTAGTAAAAGATGCTAGTAGAATATGTACTAGGAAAATATACTGTAATAGCTAGAAAGTTAATAACATCCTTGAGGAAAAGGACAAGCTGAAGGGGAAGGGATTGTCACGACCCTAACTGTTACGAGATCAAGAAAGGCCAGCAACCGAGGCAAGACATTGTCCAGCAGGTGTCAAGGAGCCGAGCCCAGCTGTGTCAAGTCCATGTCCCTCAGCCGGTGGCTCGGTACCCGGTTGCCTAGCTCCAAAGATGCGCCTAGTGGGACCCACTTCTAGAAGATACCCCAACCGAATTTCCCGCCTTTTACTTAGTTAGCTTTTTCCCGCCAATATTTGAATAGGTAGTTATTTCCCGCTCTTATTTCAATTCAAATAACTTTCCCACATTTATGTTTCCTGCCATTTTGATGCATTTCGGTTATGGGAAGAGTTAGGAGATATTCTAGGAAGTTCTAGATTGTTCTTTTAATTCTCTATAAATAGGAAGCATTAGCAATGTAATAAGGCATTCAAGGGAAATCAATTCAATCAATCAAAATGTAAAGAATGGATGAACTCCATCTTTCTTTCTCATCTCAAGTATTCTTTATTTCTTTCTCTCACCTAAACTCTAATTCCTTCTCATCTATCAATCTATCTCAATTTCTATCTCTCATCTTAAACTCCCTTTAAATTCTATCCTTCTCAACTCAATTCATCAACTCACGTTCCAAATCCTCTCCGAAATGAAGTCAAGAATTCAAGGAACGTGACAAGTGGTATCAGAGCCATCTTCGATCCGAGGCTAATTAAAAAAAAAAAAAATCCATTGCGTTCTCGACCTTCTTAAAATCGAAGGATCTCTCTACAAAAATTAAAATTAAAAAAAAAAAAACCGCAGCAAATTCAAATTGTCAAGCACAACCGTGGTGATTGCAAACGGGGACTACGCAGACAAGAATCCAGAACCTGGCAGTGCAAATTCATTGATTCAAGCGAGAATTACTTCAAGTGATCGCGAGCTAAGCAAGATCTGGAATTAGTTGCTGCTGAATCAATCAGGAAGCTGTCGTGTGCTGCTGCACAGATCAAGGCCAAACTGATTCGATTGTTGAAGGATCGAGCTTAGCTATTCGATTTCAGCAAACAGAATTTAGTTCAGGTTTCAATTAAGCAAATTGAGCCGAGGTCTTGTGACTTCTTCAGCAGTAGAACATTGAAAGTAACAATTGATTATGTTGGTTCGGCTGTTGCATCGAGTGTTCAGATTCAAGATTGAGCTTTGAAAGTGATCTGATTTGATCTTGATCATTGTGTAGAACAAGCATTAGATCATTGTGTTCAAATCAAGATTGATAATCAGTTGCTTAAGCTGCAGAAGTCCGTTAAGGTCCTTGACATCTGATTGTGTTGAGTGAAGTTATGTTCAGCTGTAAGATTCAAATGTTGTTCTATTAAGTGTTCGGGTAGTGAAGTTCATGCAATCTTAAGGAATTGCCTTTCTGATGCAGTGGAAGTACTTTCAAGGAAGCTGAATCTCACTGATTTTTTTGCTGACAGTGCAAACTCACGCGGAACATAAGTGACTTGGTACTTGGTCCTTTCGTCCCAGTTGACCTCATTCCAACTCGAAAGGTTGGAACTTAAGGCGTATAGATCCAATTGGTGAAATGGCCACGGGAATTACTCGTGGATCTACACTCCTTGTCAAGATCTGGGACCTTCTCTATCCCATCACCAAAGTCATTCTCCGCCAAGTCTTCTCTCCTTATGGTGGCCTCGAAGAAATCCAAATCCACTCAACAACTTCCCAGGAGATTGAAGCTCAAGTGACCTATACTTCATAGAAAGATGCTGAAAATGCAGGGAAATGGCTACACGGAAGAAACATCTACGACTATTGTTGTATGATGGACATTCAACTCTTCACGCCTTTTAAAGAAATCACAATGAGCTTGAACGAGATGATAACAACCATCGATTCCTTGAACGAGAGGTTGAAGAATTACACACACACCCAAGGAATTGATCCCGCAGACCATCCTAACATTAGTCACAAGATTGAGACTGTGGATAAACCGGTTGAATCAACCATCGTTGAGGAAACCGGAGGCAACCTTAATGAGGACATAGACATAATAATCGTTGAGGAAACAACCGAGCCATTTCCAGACGCAGCACCGGAACCTGAAGAACATCTCGACAGCCAAGAACTAAGCCTTGATCAGCTACTGCAGCCTCATGAATGGCCTGGTGATGTCAGAGAACAACCGGTACAACCATTCCTTGAGGAATCACATGAAACAACAGCCGTGAGCAACAACATGGTGACCTTGGCCGTGCATAGGGACCAACAGCAACACGATGATCCAATGCACAAAGAACTGTGGCTGTGGGTAACCAAGGACGTGCAGCAGCGAAGACTGCAAGGTTACATTGTCAATGCCAATGTCAAGGCACGAGTATGGGAGCGCTTCCCACAGACTAGAATTGGCACTGGAAACGCAGGTCATCTAGGCCTACCTTGTCCTGACTGGACCTCATGTAAAGGGATCGGGTAGAACTCTTTGTGTACTTAAGTTCTTAGTAGTTAATATGATGTAAAACAAAAAAAACAAAAAAATCTAAGTACTTAGTAAAAGATGCTAGTAGAATGCGTACTAGGAAAATATATTATAATAGCTAGAAAGTTAATAACGTCCTTGAGGACAAGGACAAACTGAAGGGGAAGGGATAGTCCCGACCCTACCTGTGACGAGATCAAGAAAGGCCAGCAACCGAGCCAAGACATTGTCCAGCAGGTGTCAAGGAGCCGAGCCCAGCAGTGTCAAGTCCATGTCCCTCAGCCGATGACTTGGTACCCGGTTGCCAAGCTCCAAAGACGGGCCTAGTGGGACCCACTTCTAGAAGATTCCCCAACCGAATTTCCCGCCTTTTACTTAGTTAGCTATTTCGCACCAATATTTGAATAGGTAGTTATTTCCCGCTCTTATTTGAATTCAAATAACTTTCCCGCCTTTATGTTTCCCGCCATTTTGATGTATTTTGGTTATGGGAAGAGTTAGGAGATATTCTAGGAAGTTCTAGATTGTTCTTTTAATTCTCTATAAATAGGAAGCATTAGCAATGTAATAAGGCATTCAATGGAAATCAATTCAATCAATCAAAATGTAAAGAATGGATGAACTCCATCTTTCTTTCTCATCTCACGTATTCTTTATTTCTTTCTCTCACCTAAACTCTAATTCCGTCTCTTCTATCAATCTATCTCAATTTCTATCTCTCATCTTAAACTCTCTCTAAATTCTATCATTCTCAACTCAATTCATCAACTCGCGTTCCAAATCCTATCCGAAAAGAAGTCATGAATCACGTTTCAAAGATTTTCAATACACCTTACACATCAAGGCAATTTTCTCAACCTTTCAATCCTATTGGTTTTACTTATCAAGATTACAAAATGGCCTAGTTTAGAGCACTTATTTACCGACTTTTGACCACTCATATTTTTTCAGTTTAGCAAAAAAATAAGAAATTTTCCAGCCTAGTTTTATGAATAGTGGCGTTTCTTCGGAAGAACCATCGATATCTACCCTACAAATGTAAAAATTTTGTTGAATATTTATTTCCTAATTACCCTCTATTATGTATTGAAATGTTTTCGGTGAATCCAATAGAATTTTATCCATAAAATCATAATGGAGCATATGATTCCAAAATATATGTGTTTCCAACAAAAAATTTTCCATATTATCATACAAACTCCAAAAAATAAAAAGAAAAGAAAAAAAAAAACACCAACAAATTCCAGTGAATGATACTAGGGGTGTTCATGGGTTGGGTTTGGGTGGGTTGAGTCTAGACCTATTGCGACCCATCCAATATTAGGCCCAAACCCAACGCAAACCCATAAAATGGTAAGATAATGGTTCTGGGTCGGGTTGGGTTGGGTTGGGTTGGATTGGTTGGGTCAAGATATGTAGGATGAACGTATAAACAAACATTCATTTAAATTTGGAAAATTATAACTTAGATCTTAGTACTTAGTAAAAGATGCTAGTAGAATATGTACTAGGAAAATATACTGTAATAGCTAGAAAGTTAATAACATCCTTGAGGAAAAGGACAAGCTGAAGGGGAAGGGATTGTCACGACCCTAACTGTTACGAGATCAAGAAAGGCCAGCAACCGAGGCAAGACATTGTCCAGCAGGTGTCAAGGAGCCGAGCCCAGCTGTGTCAAGTCCATGTCCCTCAGCCGGTGGCTCGGTACCCGGTTGCCTAGCTCCAAAGATGCGCCTAGTGGGACCCACTTCTAGAAGATACCCCAACCGAATTTCCCGCCTTTTACTTAGTTAGCTTTTTCCCGCCAATATTTGAATAGGTAGTTATTTCCCGCTCTTATTTCAATTCAAATAACTTTCCCACATTTATGTTTCCTGCCATTTTGATGCATTTCGGTTATGGGAAGAGTTAGGAGATATTCTAGGAAGTTCTAGATTGTTCTTTTAATTCTCTATAAATAGGAAGCATTAGCAATGTAATAAGGCATTCAAGGGAAATCAATTCAATCAATCAAAATGTAAAGAATGGATGAACTCCATCTTTCTTTCTCATCTCAAGTATTCTTTATTTCTTTCTCTCACCTAAACTCTAATTCCTTCTCATCTATCAATCTATCTCAATTTCTATCTCTCATCTTAAACTCTCTTTAAATTCTATCCTTCTCAACTCAATTCATCAACTCACGTTCCAAATCCTCTCCGAAATGAAGTCAAGAATTCAAGGAACGTGACAAGTGGTATCAGAGCCATCTTCGATCCGAGGCTAATTAAAAAAAAAAAAAAATCCATTGCGTTCTCGACCTTCTTAAAATCGAAGGATCTCTCTACAAAAATTAAAATTAAAAAAAAAAAAACCGCAGCAAATTCAAATTGTCAAGCACAACCGTGGTGATTGCAAACGGGGACTACGCAGACAAGAATCCAGAACCTGGCAGTGCAAATTCATTGATTCAAGCGAGAATTACTTCAAGTGATCGCGAGCTAAGCAAGATCTGGAATTAGTTGCTGCTGAATCAATCAGGAAGCTGTCGTGTGCTGCTGCACAGATCAAGGCCAAACTGATTCGATTGTTGAAGGATCGAGCTTAGCTATTCGATTTCAGCAAACAGAATTTAGTTCAGGTTTCAATTAAGCAAATTGAGCCGAGGTCTTGTGACTTCTTCAGCAGTAGAACATTGAAAGTAACAATTGATTATGTTGGTTCGGCTGTTGCATCGAGTGTTCAGATTCAAGATTGAGCTTTGAAAGTGATCTGATTTGATCTTGATCATTGTGTAGAACAAGCATTAGATCATTGTGTTCAAATCAAGATTGATAATCAGTTGCTTAAGCTGCAGAAGTCCGTTAAGGTCCTTGACATCTGATTGTGTTGAGTGAAGTTATGTTCAGCTGTAAGATTCAAATGTTGTTCTATTAAGTGTTCGGGTAGTGAAGTTCATGCAATCTTAAGGAATTGCCTTTCTGATGCAGTGGAAGTACTTTCAAGGAAGCTGAATCTCACTGATTTTTTTGCTGACAGTGCAAACTCACGCGGAACATAAGTGACTTGGTACTTGGTCCTTTCGTCCCAGTTGACCTCATTCCAACTCGAAAGGTTGGAACTTAAGGCGTATAGATCCAATTGGTGAAATGGCCACGGGAATTACTCGTGGATCTACACTCCTTGTCAAGATCTGGGACCTTCTCTATCCCATCACCAAAGTCATTCTCCGCCAAGTCTTCTCTCCTTATGGTGGCCTCGAAGAAATCCAAATCCACTCAACAACTTCCCAGGAGATTGAAGCTCAAGTGACCTATACTTCATAGAAAGATGCTGAAAATGCAGGGAAATGGCTACACGGAAGAAACATCTACGACTATTGTTGTATGATGGACATTCAACTCTTCACGCCTTTTAAAGAAATCACAATGAGCTTGAACGAGATGATAACAACCATCGATTCCTTGAACGAGAGGTTGAAGAATTACACACACACCCAAGGAATTGATCCCGCAGACCATCCTAACATTAGTCACAAGATTGAGACTGTGGATAAACCGGTTGAATCAACCATCGTTGAGGAAACCGGAGGCAACCTTAATGAGGACATAGACATAATAATCGTTGAGGAAACAACCGAGCCATTTCCAGACGCAGCACCGGAACCTGAAGAACATCTCGACAGCCAAGAACTAAGCCTTGATCAGCTACTGCAGCCTCATGAATGGCCTGGTGATGTTAGAGAACAACCGATACAACCATTCCTTGAGGAATCACATGAAACAATAGCCGTGCGCAACAACATGGTGACCTTGGCCGTGCCTAGCGACCAGCAGCAACATGATGATCCAATGAATAAAGAACCGTGGCTATGGGTAACCAAGGACGTGCAGCAGCGAAGGCTACAAGGTTACATTGTCAATGCCAATGTCAAGGCACGAGTATGGGAGCGCTTCCCACGAACTGGAATTGGCACTGGAAACGCAGCTCATCCAGACCTACCTTGTCCTGACTTGGCCTCAAGAAAAGGGATCGAGTAGAACTCTTTGTGTACTTAAGTACTTAGTAGTTAATATGATGCAAAAAATAAAAAAAATAAAAAAAAATCTAAGTACTTAGTAAAAGATGCTAGTAGAATACGTCCTAGGAAAATATATTGTAATAGCTAGAAAGTTAATAACGTCCTTGAGGACAAGGACAAACTGAAGGGAAAGGATTGTCACGACCCTAACTGTGACGAGATCAAGAAAGGCCAGCAACCGAGTCAAGACATTGTCCAGCAGGTGTCAAGGAGCCGAGCCCAGCAGTGTCAAGTCCATGTCCCTTAGCCGGTGGCTCGGTACCCGGTTGCCTAGCTCCAAAGACGCGCCTAGTGGGACCCACTTCTAGAATATTCACCAACCGAATTTCCCGCCTTTTACTTAGTTAGCTATTTTCTGCCAATATTTGTATAGGTAGTTATTTCCCGCTCTTATTTGAATTCAAATAACTATCCCGCCTTTATGTTTCCCGCCATTTTGATGTATTTCGGTTATGGGAAGAGTTAGAAGATATTCTAGGAAGTTCTAGATTGTTCTTTTAATTCTCTATAAATAGGAAGCATTAGCAATGTAATAAGGCATTCAATGGAAATAAATTCAATCGATCAAAATGTAAAGAATGGATGAACTCCATCTTTCTTTCTCATCTCAAGTATTCTTTATTTCATTCTCTCACCTAAACTCTAATTCCTTCTCATCTATCAATCTATCTCAATTTCTATCTCTCAACTTAAACTCTCTCTAAATTCCATCCTTCTCAACTCAATTCATCAACTCACGTTCCAAATCCTATCCGAAATGAAGTCACGAATTCAAGGAATGTGACAAGTGGTATCAGAGCCATCTTCGATCAGAGGCTAATTAAAAAAAAAAAAAATCCATTGCGTTCTCGGCCTTCTTAAAATCAAAGGATCCCACTACCAAAATTAAAATAAAAAAAAAAAACCGCTGCAAATTCGAATTGTCAAGCACAACCGTGGTGATTGCAAACGAGTACTGCGCAGACAAGAATCCCGAACCTGGCAGTGCGAATTCATTGATTCAAGCGAGAATTACTTCAAGTGATCGAGAGCTAAGCGAGATCCAGAATTAGTTTCTGCTGAATCAATCAGGAAGCTGTTGTGTGCTGCTGTACAGATCAAGGCCAAATTGATTTTGTTGTTGAAGGATCGTGCTTATCTATTCGATTTCAGCTTACAGAATTTAGTTCAGGTTTCAATTGAGCAAATTGAGCCGAGGTCTTGAGAATTCTTCAGCAGCAGAACATTAGAAGTAACAATTGATTATGTTAGTTCGGCTGTTGCATTGAGTGTTCAGTTCTGTACAGATTCAAGATTGAGCTTTGAAGGTGATCTGATTTGATCTTGATCATTGTGTAGAACAAGCATTAGATCATTATGTTCAGATCAAAATTGATAATCAGTTGCTTAAGCTGCAGAAGTCGGTTAAGGTCCCTGACATCTGATTGTGTTGAGTGAAGTTATGTTCAGCATTAAGATTCAAATGTTGTTCTATTAAGTGATCGGGTAGTGGAGTTCTTGCAATCTTAAGGAATTGCATTTCGGATACAGTGGAATTACTTTCAAGGCAGCTGAATCTCACTGATTTTTTGCTGACAGTGCAAACTCACGTTGAACTTAAGTGACTTGGTACTTGGTTCTTTCGTCCCAGTTGACCTCATTCCAACTCGAACGGTTGGAACTTAAGACGTAGAGATCCAGTTGGTGAGATGGCTACAGGAATTACTCGTGGATCTACACTCCTTGTCAAGATCTGGGACCTTCTCTATCCCATCACCAAAGTCGTTCTCCGCCAAGTCTTCTCTCCTTATGGTGGCCTTGAAGAAATCCGAATCCACTCAACAAATTCCTAGGAGATTGAAGCTCAAGTGACCTATACTTCAAAGAAAGATGCTGAAAATGCATGCAAATGGCTACACGGAAGAAACATCTACGACTATTGTTGTATGATGGACATTCAACTCTTCACACCTTTTAAAGAAATCACAATGAGCTCGAACGTGATGATAGCAACCATCGATTCCTTGAACGAGAGGTTGAAGAATTACACGCACACCCAAGGAATTGATCCCGCAGACCATCCTTACATTAGTCACAAGATCGAGACTGTGGATAAACCGATTGATCAACCATCGTTGAGGAAACCGGGGGCAACCTTAATGAGGACATAGACATAATAATCGTTGAGGAAACAACCGAGCCATTTCCAAACGCAGCACCGGAACCTGAAGAACATCTCAACAGCCAAGAACTCAGCCTTGATAAGCTACTGCAGCCTCATGAAGGGCCTGGTGATGTCAGAGAACAACCGGTACAACCATTCCTTGAGGATTCACATGAAACAATAGCCGTGCGCAACAACATGTTGACCTTGGCCGTGCCTAGTGACCAACAGAAACATGATGATCCAATGCACAAAGAACCGTGGCTGTGGGTAACCAAGGACGTGCAGCAGCGAAGGCTACAAGGTTACATTGTCAATGCCAATGTCAAGGCACGAGTCTGGGAGCGCTTCCCGCGGACTGGAATTGGCACTGGAAACGCAGCTCATCTAGACCTACCTTGCCCTGACTTGACCTCAAGAAAAGGGATCGGATAGAACTCTTTGTGTACTTAAGTACTTAGTAGTTAATATGATGTGAAAAAAAAAAAAAAATCTAAGTACTTAGTAAAAGATGCTAGTAGAATATGTACTAGGAAAATATATTGTAATAGCTAGAAAGTTAATAACGTCCTTGAGGACAAGGACAAACTGAAGGGGAAGGGATTGTCACGACCCTAACTGTGACGAGATCAAGAAAGACCAGCAACCGAGCCATGACATTGTCCGGCAAGTGTCAAGGAGCCGAGCCCAGCAGTGTCAAGTCCATGTCCCTCAGCCGGTGGCTCGGTACCCGGTTGCCTAGCTCCAAAGACGGGCCTAGTGGGACCCACTTCTAGAAGATTCCCCAACCGAATTTCGCGCCTTTTACTTA
The DNA here is from genome assembly GCA_018398585.1 of Simmondsia chinensis. Lineage (NCBI taxonomy): Eukaryota > Viridiplantae > Streptophyta > Magnoliopsida > Caryophyllales > Simmondsiaceae > Simmondsia > Simmondsia chinensis. The sequence goes on along the minus strand of JAGTTD010000017.1, from coordinate 11,971,008 downwards.
GTGAGCTATTTCCCCCCAATATTTGAATAGGTAATTATTTCCCGCTCTTATTTGAATTCCAATAACTTTCCCGCCTTTATGTTTCCCGCCATTTTGATGTATTTCGATTATGGGAAGAGTTAGGAGATATTCTAGGAAGTTCTAGATTATTCTTTTAATTCTCTATAAATAGGAAGCATTAGCAATGTAATAAGGCATTCAATGGAAATCAACTCAATCAATCAAAATGTAAAGAATGGATGAACTCCATCTTTCTTTCTCATCTCAAGTATTCTTTATTTCTGTCTCTCACCTAAACTCTAATTCCTTCTCATCTATCAATCTATCTCAATTTCTATCTATCATCTTAAACTCTCTCTAAATTCTATCCTTCTCAACTCAATTCATTAACTCACGTTCCAAATCCTATCCGAAATGAAGTCATGAATCACGTTTCAAAGATTTTCAATACACCTTACACATCAAGGCAATTTTCTCAACCTTTCAATCCTATTGGTTTTACTTATCAAGATTACAAAATGGCCTAGTTTAGAGCACTTATTTACCGACTTTTGACCACTCATATTTTTTCAATTCAAGAAAAAAATAAGAAATTTTCCAGCCTGGTTTTATGAATAGTGGCATTTCTTCAGATGAACCATCGATATCTACCCTGCAAATGTAAAAATTTTGTTCAATATTTATTTCCTAATTACCCTCTATTATGTATTGAAATGTTTTCGGTGAATCCAATAGAATTTTATCCATAAAATCATAATGGAGCATATGATTCCAAAATATATGTGTTTCCAACAACAAATTTTCCATATTATCATACAAACTCCAAAAAATAAAAAGAAAAGAAAAAAAAAAAACTCAACAAATTCCGGTGAATGATACTAGGGGTGTTCATGGGTTGGGTTTGGGTGGGTTGAGTCTAGACCTAGTGCGACCTATCCAATATTAGGCCCATACCCAACCCAGACCCATAAAATGGTAAGATAATGGTTCTGGGTCGGGTTGGGTTGGGTTGGATTGGTTGGGTCAAGATATGTAGGATGAATGTATAAACAAACATTCATTTAAATTTGGAAAATTATAACTTAGATACTCTAAGGTTTGACCATTTATCATATAGGTACCTGACATTTTAATATATATAATAAGATATCCTGAGATTTGAATATTTTATCACATTAGGTACCTTATGTTGAAATTTGATGAATTTTAATAAGAATCTAACCTATTCTATACGTAAAATGTTGATATTATACATAATTATGATAATAAGATGTCACATCAATATTTTCAGCAAACATTCAATAAATTACGATAAAAAATTTATTGAATGTTGATGTAAACTATCTAAATATTGTCAGAATTGTGTATAATATTAGCATTTTTGAAAAAAAAAATCACATTCTAATGAAAAGACTAATATATTATTGGAATCATGTTGAATTTTGGCATTTCAAATAAAAATCTATCAAATTTCGACAAAGGATACCTGATTGATAAAATTTTAAAATTTTTTGGCAAAATCAAGTTTCAATTATGATATTTATATATTATCGGTTTCATGTTCCACTTCGAGACTTTCCAAAGAAAATTTATCAAATTTTAGGAAATCGAAAACTAAATGAATAAAACTTTAAAACATCATGATAGCTAAGTGATAAATTTTTGGTTATTTACACCAAAAGTCCTTATACTTTGCTCATTGTTTCAATTTTAATGTACTTTAATTATATTAGTATAATCCCTCTACAGTTGATATTGTGTCAATTTGATACTTAAAGTAAAATTATTCCTAAGTTTTTAGTAAAATTTAAATCATTTGACCACGAGTTGGATTAAATGGAGTCCACATATAGATTTATAGTGAATTACTTGTATCTAATATAATTGTATCAATAAAAAAAAAAAAAAAGCCAATAACTCAACTTGAATTTGACCAAAGGACTGAATTGACACAATTTAAATTGTAGAGGGATTAAATTGATACAACTAAAAGTACAAAGATTAAATTGATACAATGAGAAAAATACAGGGACCTTTGATGTAAATAACCCTAAAATTTTTAAAACTTGAGGTTCCCTATTATATATACTAGTTTTTTTCCCGTGCATCACATTTTTCATTTAGGTGTGAAAATATGCATTGACCAAAAGAAATGCTATGTGAGTTATACAAAATTTGCATTATAGTAAGTATGCAATTCCTTTTACAAAAAATAGGAAACATGATGCCAAATTAGCTTATTGTCGTGTTTGCTTTCAGTGTTGCATCCCATCAATTTTCTTCGGTCCCCTACATTGTAAGTATGCCATTATTAGATCGCAACATTTCCCTTTTAAATTAGTAAAGCATGATTTATTACTTACATTGATATTTAGTGCGTCTGTGTTATTTGTTGTACGCTCTTCGTATAGCAAAAGTGTAATTGGTTGTTGTTTAATCATCATGTAATAACATTCTTCTCCCCAATGGACTTTTGTGATGAACACCACGTTCGGGTTGTCTTTGTCAATATAAAAATTTAGAACTTCAAAATATAGTACAAAGTTCACCTTCTACATAATGAAGTACTTTTGTATAGATCTTTATAGTGTAATATTGTAAGATAATTTCTGTATACATCGTTCCATGTTAAGGATGTAAATACATTTTAAGGAACAAACAATTTTTAAAATTTAAATATATCAAATAATTGAAATATATAGCCCAAAAATATTCTAAAATTAAACTTCCAATTGATCGTAGTATGGCCTTTTGATTTATAATGATTGGAGTATGGACTTTTTCATATTGATTTGATTGTAGTATGGCCTTCTAATTTGTAATGATCTGTAATGATAAAAGTATGACATTTTGATTGTAGTATGACCTTTTGATTAGTTTGAAAATATTATGTTCTCAAATTCTAATTGATGAGAAGGCTTCAACAACTAAATGCCATCAACGGTTGGTTGGAAAAGATTATGTTCTCAAATTCTAATTGCTGATTTTAATTAATATTACATTATTTAGAGATCAACAACTAAATGTCATTAACAGTTAGATTGAAAAGATTATTATTTTCAAATTCTTATTGCTAAGTTTAATTAATATTAGATATCTTAGAGATCAACAACTAAACGTCATTAACAGTCAGTTTGAAAATATTATATTCTCAAATTTTAAGTGATGAGAAGGCTTGTTTTATTTAATATGTACTTTATTTTATTTTATATTAAGTGAACAGTTGTCCTTTAAATCTTATTTTAACCAAATGTCATTAACAGTTAGTTTGAAAAGATTATGTTTTCAAATTCTAATTGCTGATTTTTAATTAGTATTCGATTTTTTAGACATCAATAACTAAATGTCATTAGCAGTTTCTCAAATTCTAATTCATGAAAAGGATTGTTTGTACTATGGCCCTTTGATTGAAACATGATCTTTGAATTTATAATGATTTGTAATTACAAAGATGCGGCCTCTAAAAATTAAACTCACATAATTTATATAATCTACTAATTATGACATATTACATAATTTATATATACTTTCTTTTCTTACATATTAAGTGAAAAGTCGTCATTTAAATCTTATCTTAACAAAATGTCATTAATAGTTAGCTTGAAAAGATTATGTTCTCAAATTCTAATCGCTAATTTTAATTAATATGTACTTTCTTTTCTTCCATATTAAGTGAAAAGTCGTCCTTTAAATCTTACCTTGACAAAATATCATTAACAGTTAGTTTGAAAACTCAAATTCTAATTGATGATTTTAATTAATATTTAGATTTCTTATAGATCAGCAATTAAATGTCACTAACAATTTCTCAAATTCTAATTCATGATAAGGATTGTTTTAACTTTTTTGGGTTGTAGGGCTAAGATTGATGAGAAGCCTTCATTTGGGATTTGGTGGGTTGTGGGGATAGGAAACTTCAACATTATATATATATATATATAAGATAAGATTGAAACATTAGGATATATAGGTGATAAGAAGTCAAATATCGAGTACCTAGCTTGATGAGTTTCAAGATTAGCTCATTTTATTTAAGCTCATTTAGACTTAATTTAGGCATGTTTGAATATGTTTTTACATTGGATCAAAAAAAGAACATACTCCTACATAATCAATGCCTACCCATGGCTAACCCGGACCCAAACTCGATACCCATGGGTACAAAGTAATTTGGACCCATTAGACCCACCAAAGAAAATTGACCCAACGCAGCCCAACCCAGCCCAACCCAATTAATATGGGTTGGGTGGGTCTTGGGTATTACCCGACCCTTGTGCACCCCTAAATTATACATATATATTTCAAAATTGAGCAATACAATATCTTTTCTCCATAAAAAATCTTTTTTTTTTCTTTTTGGACGAACTCCATAAAAAATCATCAACTTATAAAGGGATGTTATTTATATTATTTCAAAAGTGTGATTTGATCTCTTCATTTGCAGAAGAAAATTCATTGAAACAATCTTATATATATTGTATTACATCTATTATTGCTAAGTCCCTCATTTCCCCAGAATCCTCAATTCTCTAAATCCTACAATATGATAAAACAATGCTTCACCTTCTCAACCATTAATCTCATCAATTGTAGATGACTTTTTAATTTCCATACATTAATGAAAGAAATAAAAGTGGCAATAATTATATTTAAATTACCATATCTCACACAATGATACATACGAAGGATCAATTTAAATTATAGTGAAAACTCTGAAAGTGCTATTTAGTCCTAGGTTCCTTAATACACATCAAATACGGAAAACACTTTCGTAGAAAAAAAAAAATAATAGTCTTCATTTTCAAAAGTTCATATGCTCATTGAAAAACTATACAAATTCATATCGTCTGAGACAATTGATAAAGGTAAGATCACATACCTTAATATTTGATTATTCATCGTTTTTATTGTAGAAACTTTCTCTATAATGTCAAGCTTAATTATCAAAAAAATAATAATATTTAATTATTCAATGTTTTAGTCTACAGATTTTTAGCTTCAATTGTTTACGCCAACAATCAGGGTGAAATAAATATTTCGCTCCAAAATCCAAAAATACGGTAAGATCACATCACTTTTTCGACGTATGAGAATAGTTTTTTTGTATATGACATCTTTTTGACATATGAGGACACCTTTCGGGTGCATAACATAACCTTTGTATTGAATCATCATCCCTAGGGTCTAGCATCACCTTTTTGTAAAAATATTGTCAAAGTTTTAACTTATGATACGCATATGTAGTTTAGTCTAAATAATGCTTTATATTTTTAATATGGGTAAGGATTTAATCATAGTGTAAACATATTTTAGGATATATGTAGTGATCCATATGTTTCACTTCTTAAATGTATCCAAAATTTTATGAAAATTGTGTAGTGACCCATATGTAGGAAAACTTTAGGCTCATGCATTAGAAATATAATAATATGATTGTTATATATTCATTATTAATATAGTTTTTAGGGTATTGATACCATGTTACCCAAGAAAAGGATGGCACGACTTGGAGATCTTCAGTTGATTGAAAGGGAACTTCATTTAGTGTATTTTTTTTAAAAAAAATTTTCTCTCATTTAAAAAATTTAGTTTTAGCCCATTATAACATTACACTTTATACATAATAAAAATTATTTGAAGAAAAATTCTATCAATGTAATAGATTCATAAGAAATTATGTATCATTATAAAAAGGTTTATTTTTAGAATCTAATTTAGATTTAAACCATTAAAATTTGTAATAAACTCTCATTTATTCTGATCAATATTTGTGAATTAAATAAATAAAAATATATTGAAATTGATACCCTTTTAACAAAATCTAAGAATAACATGAAACTAGCACAAAATAAAAGTCTGTGAAAAACGCATTTGATAAGTTTTGGGTTAAAGAAATTAGGCTTGAATATATATCAAATTACAAAAATTGTCCATCATTTTTAAACATGAAAACACCGTATATGCATAATTTGATTATTCAATTGAGTAGTTGTTATTAAAAGGAAAAAACTTTTAATATTAAGTAATTTTATTCTACAAAAGGGGTTATCTTTAATTATTGAATATACAAATAATGGTATCATTATACCCAATTGTAACGCGGTTTCTTTGATGGCAAAATAACTCTCTTACTAAAGGCTAAAATTACAACAATTTATAAGAAACTATTTCCCAAATCCTAAAATTTTAGGGCACAATCTTTCAATTGATGATGTAGCATTTTAATTTTTATCATAATTGGTCAAAAATTATAAAGAATTAAGGTAAAGAGTTCTTACAAAGTAACATGAATTGAGAGAAAAGAGAAGAAAAAATGTTGAAAAATTAAATACATTTGAAAACTTAAGGAAAAAAAAAAAGAAGATAAACCGTTAACAATCAAGAGAACAAAAAAAAAAGGAAAAAATAAATAGTAAAACTTATTGAAGACAATTAATAAAGATATTAAAAATGGGGATGTAAAATCAAAACTGACAAAACATGATGTAAATAATGAACATTTAGGAAATTAAATTGGCACAAAATAATTAAAAAGGAACAGGAAAAAAGCAAAATAAAGATACAAAAGCAATTATTAAAAGCAATAGAACAAAAAATAGAAAAATGAGACAATTAAAAGATAATAAACATCAAGAATAATTTCAAATCAGCCATAACTTCTTATGACATTCAAATGATGAAGGTCTTTTTAATGTTTTATTGTGAACAATAAAAAGTACAATTACAAATAAAACATAATATTATATTATTATTTTTCATATATTAAATAATTTTTTTACAATTTAAAAATACTACCCGTGCATTGCACAGGAAAAACCTAGTACTTATACTATATTATAATAAAATTGTCCATTCCTACAAGCCACCAAATGTCAAATGAAGGCTTCTCATGAATCCTAGTCCCACAATTCAAAAAAATCCAAAAAAATCCTTCTTATGAATTAGAATTTGAGAACATGGTATTTTCAAACTAACTGTTAATGACATTTAGTTGTTGATTAATTAGAATTTGAGAACATAATATTTCCAAACTAACTGTTAGTGATATTTTTGTCAAGTTAGATTGTACCAATTTGAGATACGTCGTTTTGCAATTCGGAGAAATAGTATTTCTCAACTTTAAAATAACCGTCCATTGCACGTGGAGTAACCAGTAATTAATATTACACGTGATCTGTATTTCTTATTCACGTGTTAAAAATTCCCTGCAAATTGGGCCAGTTTCTCAATATAAAGCTTAAAATTAAAAAAAAAATGTCAAAATATGATTAGAAAAAAAAAATAAAAATGGGGTCCATGTAGACATATTCTAAATATATATACCTACATGTGTCAAAGTCGCAATTTGAAATAACAACATATTCGTAAAATATTCTGCACGTGGAGTAAGAATATTTTACAAATATGTCAAATTCTAATCGAAATGGCTAGAAAACAAAATAATAATAATAATAATAATCTACCAATTAGGGTGGTCTTGACTCTTTCGGGGCTGAAGACAAACATTTTAAATAAGACATTACATATATAAAGACATTTCTTTAAACAATATAAATAGTAATATACCATATTATTAAAACTGTAGTCATAAAACTTCTGACATTATTAATAATTGATGCTTAAACAATCACTGCAATGAAATCGATGTGACTTTAATTATTACAAATCCATAGGCCATACAACTATCAATTAGAAGTTTTATTTTAGAATGTTTTGGGGCAATATTTTACTAATTACGATGGTGTTCACATTTTCGGGGCTTAAGACAAACATTTTAGAAAATTAAAAAAAATCAAAATGGTGTCCACATAGACATGTTCTACATATATATGTACAGACAGATGTGTTAACGTCTCAATCTGAAATGACAACATATTTGTAAAATATTCTGCCTGTTAGGATGGTACATAAATTATGAAAGTTTAATTTTTATAATATTACACTCTAAAGATCTACACAAAAAAATTATCTTACAATATTGCACTATTAAGATCTATACCAAACTAATTTATTATATGGAAGGTGAATTCTTTGTTAAATGAACTAAGTTATTGTTGAGTTCTACAAATGATGCTCAATAGTAATTCACACTTAGTAAATTATGAAAGGAACAATATTTAAGTACAACTAATCACTTAATATGGAAGAAAAGAAAGTACATATAAATTGCAGAAGACATCATAATTAATTAGTCCAATTATTTAATATATTTAAATTTGGAAAATTACTAGGCACCATCACCATGCAATGCATGGGTAGTATTTACTTTGTACTGTATTTTATAGTTGTCAATATTTATACGTAAACACACCTCCTTCACTTTCTTAGCGAGACGCACGAGCAAGACGACAGAGTATGTCATAATTAATAAAATATATAAATTTTGAAAGTTTAACTTCAGAATATTTTTGGCCATATATTTGAATTATTTGATATATTTAAAATTGAAAAATTCTTTGTTTCTTAAAATGTATTTACATACCTAACATGAAAAATGTATATAAAAAATTATCTTGCAATATTGCACTATAAAGATCCATACAAAAGCAATTCATTATGTAGAAGGTGAATTTTGTATTAACTAAACTAAGTTATTATTAAGTTGCACAAATGATACTTAATGTATAATAATTAGCAGTATAATAAATTACAAAAGGAACAATATTTAAATACAATTAAAGGATAATTTTTCACTTAATACGGAAGAAAAGAAAGTACATATAAATTACATATGTCACAATTACTAAATTATATAAATTATGAGAGTTTAATTTTTAGAGGCCATGCTTTTGTAATTACAAATCATTATAAATTCAAATGTCATATTTCAATCAAAAAGCCATAGTACAATGAAATAAACATGAAAAAGCCCTTACTCCAATAATAAAAAGGCCATATAATATTATAAATTGAAAGTTTAATTTTAGAATATTTTGGAGCAATGTATTTTAATTATTTGATATATTTAAATTTAAAAAATTATTTGTTCCTCAAAATGTATTTATATTCTTAACATAAAAGATGTATACAGATATTATCCTATGCTGTTGCACTATAAAAAGCTATACAAAAGTGCTTAATTATGTAGAAGTTGAAATTTTTACTGTACTTTGTAGTTCAGAATTTTTATTAAATGAACTATGTCATTTTTTAAGTTGCAAAAATAATGTTTAATGTACATAATTTACAAAATAGCTATACAAAATGATCTTACAATATCAAAAGACCATACCTTTGTCATTATAAATAATGACAAATCCAAAGGCCATATTTGTCACGAACCTAAGTCCGTGACTTGTATAATTTTTGGGAGAAAGAACGAGAGAGAGAAAGAGAATATAGAGTAAGAAGAGATATTAGAGATTAGATGAAGAAAGAAGAGATTGAGAAGAGAATTTAGAGAAGAAGTTAAAGAAAAGAAGAAAAGTTTAGTAGGTAGAAGAGAGAGGAGAGAGTGACGGTTAGAAGAGGAGAAGAGAGGAAGAGATTTTGAATTTTGAACTTTGATTTCTTGATGCCAAAAATACAAGGTTGATACATGTTTAAATAGAACTTGGGGAGGGAACACATACCCAACACACCTACACCCTAGACCCCTACTATAGCCCACAATTAATTAATGCCTAATCATGCTTTACAACAAGTAATCCTAGCCTACTTCCCTTGTCTCCAAACCGGCTCCCCCTCCTAAATTTAAAATTCCAACTAAATTTTTTACTAATTAATTTTACATTTTTACATTACATATTTAATACAAAATAAGAAAAACAAAAATGGGTTGTTCGGTCTTGGCTTGTGACAATCCCCTTCCCTTCAAACAATCCTTGTCCTCAAGGATGTCATGTAGGTTGATCTCCTTGTGCCAATTCCGGTTCTTGGAAATCGTTCCCATACCCTTGCCTTGACCTTGATCTTTTGGATGTCTCTTCAAGTGGTCTTAGGCTTGAGATGGTGAGCTTGACACTGTTTTGCCTTGTTGTGCTGCTGTCCGCCACGCTGCTGCTGCTTTTCATGAGCCATGGTAGCACTATGGAATTCTTGAGGTGCCATTGTTACCCATGCCTCCTGTTCATGGTCACCCCACGGCAATGGCTTGCAAGTCATAGTCGGGCTTGGTGGCTTTTGAACTTCTAGTGGCCCCTTTGTTGCGTTTGGCCCCAATTCATGCGATTCTTCCTCAATGATGGGCGGCCCTTCAATAATGTGTAGCTCCAAAGGCGGTGGTTCCATTGGTTCCTCCCTAAGGTCACAATGCCCTTCTTGTGGTGGTGGTGGGTGTTTGGACCTCCCTCCACCGCTGTCTAGGTCCTCTTGAAGTACCTAAGGTTCCCTTGTTGGTTCATGCAAACTTTCTTCAACGGTTGTCTCAACAGGGGTTGGTTTGACAATGGTTGGCTCAACAAGGGTTGGCTCAACCGACTTCTCTACAACCGCACACCCGTGATTCCTTTCTTGATTGTCCACGTATTGGTTTATGGACTTGGTCAATGATTCAATGGTAGCTTGCACCTTCATCATGGAAGCTAAGCATTCTTTGTGGGACTTGTCTATCTCTTCCTTTGTCAATGGAGCCATTGTCGCAGTGGGACTTTCTTTTTTTTTCTTTTTTGTTTTGATTCGGTAATGAGAGCAGGAGAAATATATATATATATATATTAAATTTTTTTATTTTAAATTCGGTAAGGAAGCAGGAAAGAAATTTTTTGTTTTAAATTTGAATTCGAAAATGAGACCCTCGATCTCAAGATGTTGAAACGCAGCGGAATTTTTTTTTTTTTGATACGGTAATGAGATGAACGAAAATGCAAAGGATATGATATGCCCTCTTCGATCGGAAGATGGCTCTGATACCACTTTGTTACGAACCTAAGTCCGTGACTTAGATAATTTTTGGGAGAAAGAACGTCAGAGAGAAAGAGAATAGAGATTAAGAAGAGAGATTAGATATTAGATGAAGAAAGAAGAGATTGAGAAGAGAATTTAGAGAAGAAGTTAGAGAAAAGAAGAGAAGTTTAGTAGGTAGAAGAGAGCGGAGAGAGTGACGGTTAGAAGATAAGAAGAGAGGAAGAGATTTTAAATTTTGAACTTTGATTTTTGATGCCAAAAATACAAGGTTGATACATGTTTAAATAGAACTTGGGGAGGGAACACATACCCAACACACCTACACCCTAGACCCCTACTATAGCCCACAAATTAATTAATGTCTAACCATGCTTTACAACAAGTAATCCTAGCCTACTTCCCTTGTCCCCAAACCGGCTCCCCCTCCTAAATTTAAAATTCAAACTAAATTTTTTACTAATTAATTTTACATTTTTACATTAAATATTTAATACAAAATAATAAAAATAAAAATGGGTTATTCGGTCTTGGCTCGTGACAATATTTAAATCAAAAGGTTATACTACAGTGAAATGGTCATCAAAGAGCCCTTACCCTAATCATTATAAATGCAAAAGCCATACTACTATGAACTGGAAGTTTAATTTTACAATGTTTGGAGCAATATGTTTAAATTATTTGATATATTTAAATTTGAAAAACTATTTATTCCTCAAAATGTATTACATACTTAACATATAAGATTTTTATAGAAATTATCTTACAGTATTGCACTATAAAGAGCTATACAAAACTATGCCATTATGTAGAAGTTGAATTTCGTAATGTACTTTATAGTTCTGAATTTTTATTAATTGAACTATGTCATGTTTAAGTTGCACAAATAATGTTTAATGTACATAATCAACATTGCTGTAAATTGCGAAAGGAAGAATATTTCAATAGAATTAAAGGACAAGTTCTTCACTAAAAAGAAAGAATATAAAATAGCCAAAATTACATAATATGTCATAATTAGTATATTACATAAGTTATGAAAGTTCAATTTATAATATTATTGAGCAATATATTTGAAAGTTTAATCAAAAGGCTATACTATAATAAAATAAACATGAAAAAGCCCTTACTTCAATCATTACAAATGAAAGGTCATATATTACTACGGATTGGAGTTTACTTACTACAGTGAAGTACAATTTATACACTTTCTACGAATTGGGATATAACACAGAAGGTAAACACAACAATAACCAAATTTGCATCATGTTTGCAATCTTTTGTAAAAGGAGTTCCATATTTACTACAGTACGAATTTTGTATAACTTATATACCATTTTTTTTGGTCAATACATATTTTTATAGGTTAACAAAATATGTACACCGCACATAATACCTGTGCATTGCACAAGAAAAAAACTAGTATAGAGTATATAGTGGATAAAAATTTTAACTGTATAGTATTCAAGTATTATAGTGAGGGTCGTGTTGTTATCATAATATTTTTCATTAATATTAGAATAATAACGAAAAAAAAAAAATTTAATTCTTATTATGCTAAGTGTTTTTGACGCTATTCAGGAACACCATGATAATAGTCCTATCATAAAAATAAAATATATATGGAGGATAAAAGGCCAAAATTTAAATCCTCAATCACTTTCAGGCCGATTTTAGCACGTGCTAATAATTAATACGCTGCCGGTGTTAGCGTCTCAACAATGTCCTCGAATTGCCACGTGGCGGAAGTGTTTGGTAGCGCGGGCCAGTGTCTTCATTGAGTTTCTCGATTTTGCCGAGATTTTTAAAGGGCCCATTAAATTTAGCACTCATATGATAGAATATGGGCGGTATTATTAGGATATAAATAACAACAATAATGATAATAATTTGGAAAAAATATTCAAAAAAATTTGTTCAAAAAAATAATAATAAAATAAAAATGTAATCAACATATACCTTAAAAAATATTTTTGCTACTTAACTTTTTAATAAAAAAATTGAACACTAATGTAAGAATTAATTTAGAATTAAACCATTATATTTAATTTAAAATTATACAATTAAGAAGAATAAATTAAATATTCTAGAGATATATTTAATATCGATAATTTATTTTTTAATAATTAAACATATTTTATAATTAAATTAGACTTATGTATATAAAATATTCTCGTGGTTCGACTAATGTGTTAATTTAGTCATTTTATTTTAATTTTATCAGTTTAGTGTTAGTATAAGTTAATAACATATTTTTTAATCGTTTGGTTACGATAGATGTCCAACCTAGTGCAAATTCACTTTTTAACCTAATTAAACTCGCCATGACCCGACCATTATAAACTTTTATCACCACCTAACGTTCATTTTATAGTTAGACCAAACTAAATTAGGCTAAATTCATTTTTAATTAACCAAATTTTACTCGTGCTCCTACATTAAAAAAAGATAAATGTTGTGAGAATTTTTTTAACGGTTGGGTAATAAGTAAGTTTAATTAGGTTAAATTAATTTTTAATTTTTAATTAACCTAATTTTACTAGTAGTCTATAGTTAAATTAAAGTCATTGTGATAAAAATTTTTAACGTCCGGGTCATAAGTAAGTTTAATTAGGCTAAATTAATTTTTAATTAATCTAATTTTACTCCTAATCTTATAGTAAAATTAACATCAACGTGATAAAAGTTCTTTTGACGGCTAGATCGCTAGTGAGTTTAATTAGGCTAAATTAATTTTAATTAGCCTACTTTTACTTGTAGTTTTACAGTAAAATTAACGTCAATGTGGTGAAAATATTTTATACCGTTCAAGTCACAATTGAGTTTAATTAGACTAAAAAATACGATCAAACGATTAAAAAATATGTTATTACTTTATACATGGACTAAGCTCGTATAATTAAAACCAAAAGAACTGAACTAACATATTGAGCGAAGTATAAGAACATTTTGCGTAAATAAATCTAATTTAATTGTACAATATGTATCATAAAATAATTTAATTGATGAAAATGGATTATATATATATATATATATATATATATATATATATATATATATATATATATATATATATATATATAATACTAAATTTATTTCCCTCAATTATATAATTTCAAACTAATTTTTATATGGTGGTTTAATTTCGAATTAAATTTTACATAAATGTGCAATGCTTTTCTTATACTAGTAAAGAGTTAAATACTAAATTTTTTTTGAGGTACAGTTTCAATACCTTTTTAATACTTAATCTTAATTATTTAGTGTCTAGAAGGCTTTTGTCCGGATAAAGCTTAAAATAGGGTAAATTATAGAAAACTCTCCTGACTGTTGCTTCAATAAAAAAAAATCCCTCACTAATAAAACCACTCACTAAACCCCCTAACTTTTGCAAATTTTTCACTTTGCCCCCAAATAAATTTTTTTGACTATTTTGCCCCTCAACCAAAAAAAGGTTATATTTTATCTAAAAATATTTTTTTCCTAAAAATTTTAAAATAATTATATTTTATAAATATAGAAAATTTTCTTAATTTTTTTTGTTAAAAATATTAAATATTTAATTTTTTTCTAATAATATAAAATCTTTTTCTAAAAATAAAATTAAACATTAGGGGTAAAATGGTCAAAAATAAATTACTTAGGGGTTAAGTGATAAATTTTTAAAAGTAAGGGGGTTTTGTGAGTGCTTTTATTTGTGAGGAGGGTTTTCTGTTTTTGAAACAAAAGACAGGGGATTTTTCTGTAATTTATCCTTTAAAATATAAAACATATATAACTTCATCCCTATATAATAATATTCTAAAAAAAGGGAATAAATTACCAAAGTGGCATAGTTTACAAAAAATTTTACCAAAATGGCATAGTTGGAAAAATATTTATGAAAATGGCACACTTTATTGTGGCTTTATCATGAAAAACCGTTCGAAACGGCGTCTGCTCGGGGAAAAAAATACAGGCCTTTCGGACGTGACGCAGTTACAAACGGCGTCCGAACAGTGACGGTGTACGGACGCCATCCCCTGCCGTTTCTAATCCTCCGTTAGGCATCCAAAAAGCATCTTAAACAAAGCGTTCCACATTATTTAATAAAATGATAAACCCTATAACCCTCCTAACTCAATTAACAACAAAATAATAAAATAAAGTATCAAAAAAATTTAGTAGAGTCACATTATTTAATGTATAAAATAATAAAAAAGAAAAAAATGCATTGTAATAATAGATTATAAAAAAATAAGTAACGTAAATTATGGTACAAAACGTGACGACGATCTACGACGAGGTTCACCACGATGCTGTGAGGGTGAACCTTCCGTATGAACTGAAAAACTATGTCGCGGACGTTCACGTGTACTTCCTTCTGGAGCACCAAATGAGCGATAGTCAAACTCTTCTTCTTGCATAGCCTGTTCAAATTGATGTCCTTCACCGGCAGCATCTATTGTGGTACTGCAAATAGTTAGCCATTCTGTAGAGACAGACTCTACAGTGTGGCCAACAGTGTTACGTATCCTTTGAACTGCCCTTTTAGCATGCTTTCTAAGAACATCGACCTAGAAAATAGTACATTCAAATGTTAACGAAACATATTGTGGAATAAGTAAAGAGACAAATGTTTTAAAAGTGCTTACTACTGGTTGAATTTGGTTGCCACTTGGCTCATAACGAAGCCGGGATCGACGTGGAGCATGCACTTCACGCCGTA
Organism: Simmondsia chinensis; assembly: GCA_018398585.1. NCBI lineage: Eukaryota > Viridiplantae > Streptophyta > Magnoliopsida > Caryophyllales > Simmondsiaceae > Simmondsia > Simmondsia chinensis. Next base: position 11,955,458 of record JAGTTD010000017.1, on the reverse strand, counting down.
CTATAAAACGCCTAGTGATAGAGTTGTACCAACGCATGTAATCTGTAGGCGATGCAGGAGGGTGACGTACATTGGCGATATAATCCTTTCGTGTGTTCCATACCTCGATCCAGTTCGAATGATAGACCTCCCAATTCTCGTCAGACCTGCCCGAACGAGATGTATTGTGCAAAGAGTCGAGAGTGTCGATGTGATCCGGGATATGTTGCGTTAATCCAAACTGACGCAACACTCTGTCAGGACAATGCAGCTCTACAATGCCAAAGCATATCATTGGTCCCTGATATCGCCAGATATGACGACCCTCGACATAAATCGCAGGCAAGGTGCTTAACCGAGATTGCCTGTAAGGCGTCCATTGAACCTAAGCACAAGTAAAATAACTTAGTTATTACATTAAATATTAACAATATAGAATTGTGTCTGTTTTTATGTATATACCTGATGTGGCTCTTGGACATCAAGTTGGTCCCTATAGAAGAACTGGCATTGCCTTGGATTCTCACGGAATGTCAAGGTAGCAACCCAGCTGATCAAGCACAAAATAAATTATGTTAATATATATATATATAATATTACATATACATTAAATCAAGATGTACAAAAATATTTTCTCTTACTGAAATTCCAAAGGCGGCAACAGATCATTGACTGCAGGTGGAAGTGGACGGGGCGCGGATATAAACGGTCGACCAATGTGTAAATGCTCCAATGACCACAACTACACATGTAATGGCACGTAGGAATTAGGGATTTAATACATTAAAGAATTAAACATGAATATAAGTGGCCGTCCATACCTGGAGCAATAAAACACACCCGCTGATTTGGGTGCAGCCTGCCATGCAACACTGGTACATTTGTCTGTATAGGTTGGCAAGAACAGCTGACCCCCAGCTGTACTTACTACACCCCTCCATCGTCTCAAGCAATGGAAGATAGACCATTAATGTCCAACTACTAGTGCTGTTGGTGAACATCAGGGAGCCGAACAAATAAAGGATGTAGCGTCTGGCGTGCTGTAACAACACTTGCTCATCAGTGCAAGGTGGGGGGGGGGGGGGGGGGGGGGGGGGGGGCCACAGTTGCCCCAACCATGTACTTCTTACTAGGCTGCCCTTTATTGCATGTGCTGGGGGGACTGTACCCAATAAAGAATGACAGAGGTTCTACCAATTGTAAGTAGTGCTACCAGTGACTGCTCGACCGTCTATACGTAGACCCAGTAAGACGGCAACATCCTGCGGTGTTGGTGTCATCTCACCAACACGTAGGTGAAATGTATGGGTCTCCCGCCTCCACCTCTCTAACAAAGCCTCAATCAATGCGTTATCAATCTGGATGTGATCTACTTGGGTCACTCCAATGAGTCCAGCTTGTACGACATAAGGTCATACTGATGGGTGAAGGGTTGACGGTTGGTGAATCCTCGCCCTGATCTCATCATTACCCTGTAACACAAAGACATTAAATATATTAATCAACTATTTGAATAATTATAACTCAAAATTATATGACAAATATCGATTAATAGCATACCATTTCATTCCAAACATCCTCCGATCGATGACGCTCTTGAAGACGCAACACAAACCTGTTTTCTAGACCTGGATTCTGCTCAACATACCGAGCAGTCAAAGTCGAAGTCGAAGCATGTCCTCCTAGTGTTCTTACCATATCTCTAGAAAAACAAAAAACAGTAACCAATATTCATGGGCTAACAATAAAATTACACATATTACAGCATTCTTATCGAGTACAACACAAGAATGAAATTATATTCTTTATTATTATGTAATTACAGTAAATAATGAATGAAATGTAGGTATGAACCTAAGTACAACATTATTGTTGTCTATTAGGACATATTTTTTTATTATGCCCCCTTTCACTGCATATGCTACATTTATTTTTGGACGAGCCCTCCCTTGCGTCCATTTCGTTATGTAGTCGGGTTGAGTGTGGCCGTCCTCTACCATGCCTCCACCTCGTGTGATCTGCAACCACTATAGGTCCAATGTACTCCAGCCATAGAGACTGATCGGGAAGGGGGTGAAACAATGGAGCATACGCACTTGCATACATGGCAAGGCTTAAAAATGGATCAACATACTGTCCGTACTCAAGCGGAGATGCAGTACAACATGCCATCACATGTGAGCATGGACGATGAAACAGTTTCCATGTACCACAAGTGCAACTCCATTCGTTCAGCGTTAATAGTATGGCGAGTCTCCCTTCTGTATCCTGATTCAGTCTGCCTACTCGGAGTTGTTACCTGGAACTCCACAGTGTTTCAATCAAACAACGTCACTGTATGTCTTCTTGATTTCAAGGTGGCAAGTTCTATTTCAGCAAAGACTTTCGGCGGCTATAAAAGACCCTGTGAAATATATGCCCCGGCTACATCCCTGCGATTGACGAAATATTTATTGCATTGATAAAATGTCATCTCCATAAGGACAGTTACTGGGAGGGCTTGTCCCACTTTCAAAACGCTGTTAAACACTTCCGATATATTAGTGGTTATGTTGCCATAGCGATAACCACCATCATACGAAAGTGCCCAACGTTCTTTAGGCTCCCGTTCAATCGACTCTCTGATCTCATCACTGGCGTGTATGAAATGGTAATACAAAGCATCGAACTTCCTCCTAGAAGGTTCCCTCGCCATCTCACTCAACTTCTTCTTCGTTGTAGCTTTTTTGAATCTATGATTGAAGTTACTAACAAGGTGGCGAGTGCAGTAACGATGCTGCCCTTCAGGCTCAGGCCAAAAGATTGACATCCCATTCTTGATGCCAGCATGTCGATCAGATATAATACATATCGGTTGACGATCGCCAGTCACATATGTACGCAGACAAAACAGGAACCAACCCCAACTCCATGCATCCTCTTGGTCCACAAGAGCAAAACACAAAGGGTATATACCATTGTTAGCGTCAAATGCGACAGCTACCAACAGCTACCCCATATATTCCCATATAAATGGGTACCATCGATACTGACCAGTGGACGGCAACTCTTGAATCCCTCAATAGATGCACCAAATGCCCAAAAAACTCCGCGAAAGATTGCCTCATCTCCCACCAGGCTTTTATATTGCCAGTCGACAACAGTGCCTGGATTTGATTGTTGCAATGCAGTGAGTAGCTTAGGTAGTATCGGAAATACATCCTCATGGGAGCCAAACAACCGCTCAATCACTTCCTGTTTTGCTATCCATGCCTTCCGATACGAAATGTTGTATCCATGTTGTTGTTGTACTGTTGCTCGAATTGCTGCAATATTCATTTTAAGATCAGCAGTCACAATAGGTGACACTATAGTAGCACAAAATTTGATGTCAAGGCACGGTGGTCTTCCGCCAATACAGTGGTAGAACATGCATGTGGCCCCCTCAAAACCGAAATCTCAAACGCCCCTAGTCTTTGTTTGAGCGCCCCATGCAGATACCACTTGCATTGTGGTGCTTGCACGCACCTTAGGGCTACGTAATTAGGCTTCGACCTGTGCACTATATATTCCAGCTTGTTTTTTATGTGCCACTCCTTAACTGCATTGACTAATTCTTCCTCCGTTTGGAACACTTGTCCCTCCTCCAAGACAGTTCCCATTGACCGAATTCTTCTACTTTCCTCCCAGTCAGAACATACTATCCGGTCTGCCCATGAGACATCTTCGATTTTAGGAACAGGAGCTTGGGCAACTGAAGGCCTGGCACCATCATCATCATCATGTAGTTCATCCTCCTCCTTGTCAAACCCCACATCTGCATCTTCATCGGATGCCTCGGAGTCATTGTTGGTATAAGCCCTATCAAACATGGTTGTGCTTTCGTTTGCAACGATTCCAGCAACCAGTGAAACGCCCACCATTGGACCTCTAGACGGACCTAATGCCTCAACTACACCATGCGACACACGATGTTGAGCTCTTCCCGCAACATTCACAGCAGTTACATACAATTCTATGTATGTCGCCCTATTTTCTAAAGCCGTTTCGAACATAGACCTTAATGCCATTGGACAAACAATCTCAATAGGTGTGTATCGCATAGGGTTCTGGGATAATAACATTCTCCATGTAATCGCAATATCAATTGTGTTATGATCCCAGCCAGTAAATTCATGCATCATTTCCTTCAAATCAGGAAGAGAAATTTCGGACTGCACCCTGAGTATAAACTGCCTTCCCCCCGTGTAATCAACACCATCAATAGTTTGCACCGTATCTCCATCATAATGACACAACAATGTGACTATGTTGCACACCATAATTTGTAGACTGAGTCTCAAGTAAACATACAATGTAATATTAATGACATCACAGAGTATCTAACAATATTGTATCAAACTAAGAAATGCAACATATTAACTATGTATTATTCATATAATATTAAATTTTTATACTATAAATACAATTCCTAATATCTTATTAATTGTGTTACACAGTGGCAGATGCACGTTGGAGGCACCGGGGTGCATATTTGAGCCTAATGTTTAAAAGGTATGTGTGTTAGTTTGAGCCTCGTAAAAGCTCTATTATGTCCTTCCATCAAAATTATCCTTTTCTAATTATTTTTAATTCTACTTATATCATTGTATTCTTGCATATTTTTTTATAATAACAAATAAATTATTCTAGCAACTTCTTATTTAATATTATATTAACAATTCAAAATTGCATCTCTAAATTATATTTATAGTATAAAATTTTTTTCATAATAATACTATAAATTGTATTTATAGTATATTAACAATTCAATATTATATTCTCACACATTTTTTCATAATAACAAATAAGTTATTCTAGCAACCTCTTATATTTTTTCTAACAATTCTTAATGTCTTACAAATTCGAATAACTTTAAAATAATCGTAATATATATAAAAAATAAAATGACATCTCTAAATTGCTCAAAATATAGAATTTAAATATCTAAAAAATTCGTAAGTTAGATTTTAACAATTATAACATGTCTGCAAAATATTTTAAACACATAAAGGTATTACAAACATTTAAAAGATAAGGTTATATATTAAAAGGTAGCTTTCTAATAACCATATAATCAATAATAAGTGAGTATTAATTGTGTTATATTATAGTGCAACACTGAAAAATTATTTAAGCTGCCAAAATAATGAATACATTGAAATAAAACATAAATTTTATGATATACTATTATATATAATTTATTCTAGCAACCTCTGATTTAATATTATATTAACAAATAAATTTTATAATATATCATTATATATATCGTAATTATTATATTAATAGTTTAACATTGAAAAACATTTAAGCTACAAAAAATTATGAATATATTGAAATATAACATAAAATATACAGTTACTAATTTTTTCAGTATCATATTATTCAATATTATATTAAAAAACATATTTTTTAACTTGCTATTATATATATTATAATTATTATATTAATTTCGCCAAATCAATCTAATAACATTACTATAATAACAAATTCCTATAAAATAATATGACATTACAATATAAAAGCATTAGAAAATTTAAAAATGACAATAATAACGACTTGCATGACTGTGAAAATGAAGGGGAGATTGGAAGTTTTGTTTGAGAGGATAATAGATTGAAAGATGTATTTAAGTAATTTAGTGTTGTGAAAAATATTAATGAAATTGGTGGTATTTATAGAGGTTAAGGTGAGGATGAAGAAGATAAAAATGGAGGGAGAAAGATGGGGTCACGGGTTGCTAAAGGGCTCACGGGTGCAAAGAGGTCTGGCGACCGTACGGCATGTCAGTTATGGGGTCATGGCATGTCACTGTTCAGATGCCGTTTGTAACGGCGTCCAAAAGGGTTCTCTTTCGGACTCCGTTTCTAACAGCGTCCGAAAGGCCTGTATTTTTTTCCCCAAGTAGACGCCGTTTCAAATGGCGTTTCATGATAAAGCTACAGTAAAGTGTGCCATTTTGGTAAATATTTTTTCAACTATGCCATTTTGATAAAATTTTTTGTAAACTATGCCACTTTGATAATTTATTAAAAAAAGGGGCTGTCTCAAAGGGACTTCAAATCCTAAAAAGTAAAACGATTACATGATGAATGCACATGCAAATTTAACATGTGAAGGAATGAATTTTCTTTCTTTTTTTTTTTTTTTATATTATGGTGCACTCTAATGAAAATTTTCATACCACAGTTTATTCAGATAATGAATCATGGCCAGAAATTTGCCCTTACCATATTATAAGTAGTATAGCCAGACTTCGGTCCCCAGTAGAGTATGCACCAATCGCAAAATATTATTTCTGAAAAATAGGTGTTATAAAATTCTAAAAATTATAATTTTATTTTTATAATAATAATTTTATTTTAACAACAATATTACTCTGTGTTTGGGACAAAATAATAATATTATCCTCAGAGCCGGACATAACTCCAAGCAATCCTAGCAATCGCTTGGAGTCCCTAAATTTTAAGGGCCCCAAATTTTTAGAATTGTATTTTTTAAAATATTAATTATTAATATTACTAAGTTTTTTTATAAAAATATTTATAATTTATTATTTATGAAGGGCTCCCCATTTTAAAGTTTTGCTTGGGGCCACAAAAATATTAGGACCGACTCTAATTAACCTCATATATGGATATTAGATAATATGCATAAAGGTCACCCGGACTTTTAATTTCAGTATAGACACTTCTTAACTATTTGTTAAAATGTAACCCTCAAACATCTCCATAGCTTATGAACTAAAATTAATTTGGTTACTCAACTTAAAATATTATATCAAAGACATATAAAATAATTAAAAATATTCAAAAAATTTTGATTTAGGTATAGTAAGTTTTAATATTATATTTTTTTAGATGCCTTGAGGTATTAAAATATTTTTATGATAACCTTTACTTTGATAACTTTTTATAAGTACCATCTCAATGACTCCGTTAGGTTCAGTTAAATTAAACTAACTTGACATTTTAAAAATAATATAACTATGAGAAAAAAAATAAAATTATACTTAAAGCAATCTTTAATTAAAAAATATTAAAATACTTTTTACAACAAAAAAATATAGTTTTTTATACTTTTTTTTCAAAATTATTTATTTGTACTTTAAGGAAGTTTTATACTTCAAATTTTTTTAAATTATTTAAAATATTTTTAGGTATTTAAAATTATTTTGAACATAAATAATATTTAAATTATATTGAAGTTATTTTTTTTAATGAGTTATAGCAGCATAATTTAACGAAATACTAATGAACGAGGAGAATATTTGAAAAAGAAGTTATAAACATTTAGGATAGTTCAGAAATATTTTAAAATTATGAGGCAGCTATAAAATAGGGTTTTTAGGGCAAAGTTTCTGATACTTTGTCCATTGTTTCAATTTAGTCTCTATACATTTAATTGTATCACTTTGGTACCTCCACTATTTATATTGTGTCAAATTGGTCCTTAGAGTAAAATTTATGTTACATTGTTGAAATTTTTAATGATTCGGCTATAGGTTGGACTAAATTGAGTTAATGGGTGGGTTTGTATTGGATTATTTGTATCTAACATGATTGTACCATTAAAAATTGTATCATTAACTTAACTTAAAATTGATCATTGGACTAAATTGACACAAAGTAAGTAGTAGAAGGACTAAATTGACAGAATTAAAAGTATAAGGACTAAATTGATACAATAGGCAATGTAAATGGACCTTTAACGTAAATAACCCTATAAAATATAGTAAACACGTTGATATGCCTCACATTTTATATGTTTTATAATATATTCATACGGTAGTTTTGGCTATCACAGGTAGGGGTGTTCAAATACCGGTCCGGATTGAAAAACCAGACCAAACCGATCATTCGGTCCAAGACCGGACCAGGCTAATTAATTTCGGTCCTTTACTTGGTCCTCATGTTGACCTTATTTTGGGTTTTAGTCCGGCCTGGTCCAAACCCGAAAGACCCGAGACCGGATCGAAAACCCAAACTATTTTGTTAGGCCTCCTATTTCTTTTATTAGATTATTAGTTGACTACCTAAACTTATAAAATTTGGGCCTAAAATTAGTTTACAAATAGCTCATAAATACCTATATTAACTTATCTTGTTTCTTTTAATGACAAACTATTGTATTATATATATTATTATGACTTATATGCATAACTATTTCTAGTTAATTTATGAAGAATTTCGTTGGTTATTAGTGAAGAATAGAGAAATGTGAATCAAATCTAAGGGTCCAAATTATCAGGATCGGGTTTAGTAAATATAAATTGTTAGGAGCCGTTATATTTGGGGATAATTATTTAATATTTTTATAGTTTCTGTTATTTCTGTTGTTTATTCTTTTATTCTTTTTTCCTATTAGATGCTTTTAAAGTTGTCAAACATTGACAAAATGTGCTGTGAACTTATATTAGAAAAGAAAAAAATGATAATCGGTCCAAATCTGTCTGGTCCGGTCCAGTCAGGTCCATGAAGTAACCAGTCTGGTCATTCAGTTCGGTCTTCGGTCTTCAAAAGAGGCCAGTTTCGGTCTTCAACCCGGTCTGGTCTGGTCCGGTCTGGTCCAGGTTTGGACCGATGAACACCTTTAATCACATGTGTGGTTCTGCATAATTTTTATATATTTAGGCTTGGAACGTGTTGAAGTAAGGACATCTTAAAAAATGGGGGAAAAAGGGCTCAAGTGGACAAATTTGGAGACTGTGTTGAGAAACCCAACCACATGTGAGAAAGAAGTACTTATCAGGTCAAGACTTGGTCGAAAAGAGTCTTTCCTTGGGTACATAGATCAATTGACCATGCATTTCGGTGATAAATCAAGCTTAAAACGAATAAAAGGTCAAAAGAAGAGTATTTATGACCCAATAATTTCTCATTCCACTGATCAAACCACTGGGATCACGTAGAGGCGGCCATGGGCAAGGGCCCACTTGCCATCCGAGCCCGAGCCGGGCCTGGGCCAAGCCTTGGCCCAGCGAACCCGGCCTAGGCCCGGGCCCTCTTTTTTTTTTTTTTTAAAGATTTATATAATTTATATATATATATAAATAATATAACATACAATACAATTATAATAGTAGCTTATAAAATTGCAAATATAACTTGTTGAAAAAAAATAAAACTACAGCAATATAATAGTATGTTATAAATTTACAAATATATTTTATAAAATTAAATGTACTATAATTTGTTAAAAAATATAATTATAACAATATAAATACAAATCCGACCACCCATCAACGTGCCACCAGTCTCCACCACCATCTCCATCAGACCTCCATTTTCACCACCAAACACAACCATCACCATCTCCAACACCAGAGCTCACCAACAATAGCCACCATCTCCACCAGATCTCTACTTCCAACACTATGTTATGCTCGGGATTAAATCTCAAGTCATAACCTAAGATTGATGAAGATAGATAAGAGTTTAGATGAAAAGAGAAGTGAATTGAGGTGAGAAATTAGAGAAAGTTAGATGAGAAGTGGAGAGAGTTTGATCTCAAATTGAGATATTTTGATATTTGATTGAATGATCTTATTATACTTGAACAACAACTACTTATAAGCAATCAATACATTGAACCAAGACATCCCCCTTAGCCAACTTAAACCACGAAAATCTCTACTTCAACTATAATATCTAACTAACTAACTACCTAGCCCTTTGGCGCCAAGAACAAACGCACACACAAATGCTGCACTTCTACTTCAACATTATTACACCAACCAAGCTTAAGGAATTACTACTAATATCAACCTTAAAATGCAACACTTCAACTAAAGACTAATACATCACTCTTAAGTTAAACTAACAGCAGCATAGCAGCACCAACAACAGCAATTAACACTCTCATGCCTTGAAAATATTCTTGTCCTTAAGAATGTCCTTAAGAACCATGTTCCATGCTTCGCAAGGTAACTCTAGAGCCTTGTCTTTCAAAGGACACGGTTTTCTTAGCATAATCAAAGGACACCGGGTTGAAAGAGCTCATCCAATTAACTCCAAGAACTATATCGCAAACCCCCAAAGGCAAGACTGTAAAATCAAACTCGAACTACTATGTTGCTATTAGTTTAGCTTAAGATTGATGTATTAGTCTTTAGTTGAAGTGTTGCATTTTGAGGTTGATATTCGCGCGCGCGCGCGTGCGTGCGTGCGTGCGTGCGTGTGTACGTGTGTGTGTGTGTGTGCGCGCGCGCGTGTGTGTGTGTGTGAGCGTGTGTGTGCGCGTGTGCGCGTGTGTGCGTGTGTGTGCGCGCGTGTGTGTGTGTGCGTGTGTGTGTCTGTGTGTGTGTGTGTGTCTGTGTGTGTCTCTGTGTGTGTCTCTGTGTGTGTGTGTGTGTGTGTGTGTGTGCGCGCGTGTGTGTGCGCGTGCGTGTGCGCGTGTGCGCGTGGGGGCGTGCGTGCGGGCGTGCGTGTGTGTGTGTGCGTGTGTGTGTTCATGCGCGTGCACGCACGCGCGCGTGTGCGTGTGTGCGTGTGTGTGCGTGCGTGTGCGTGTGCGTGTGTGTGTGTGTGTGTGTGTGTGTGTGTGTGTGTGTGTGTTCTTGGTGCCAAAAGGCTAGGCAATTAGTTAGCTAGATATTATAGTTGAAGTAGAGATTTTCTTGGTTTAAGTCAGTTAAGGGAGATGTCTTGGTTCAATGTATTGATTGCTTATAAGTAGTTGCTGTTCAAGTGTAATAAGATCATTCAATCAAATATCAAAATATCTCAATTTGAGATCAAACTCTCTCTACTTCTCATCTAACTTTCTCGAATTTCTCTTCTCAATTCACTTCTCTTCTCATCTAAACTCTCATCTATCTTCATCAATCTTAGGTTATGACTTGAGATTCAATCCCAAGCATAACAATTGGTATTAGAGCCAGGTTTGGCTTCCAATCGAGCTCTTAATCAAGAAAAGTTTAAAATCAGATTGATGTTGCTGTGCAAGTGACTTTTGATGCTTTGCATTTGATTTAGTTGAATCAATTTCAACTAAATTGAGCTTGTATTGTGTCAAGTTTGGTGCTAGCTGCAATGGATCATAAAAAAAAACAGAAAAAAACCAAGTTTTGGTGCTGATTTTAGTTCATTCCAGCTGATCAAATGCAAGAACAAACACACACACGCACTTCTACTTCAACATTATTACACCAACCAAACTTAAGGAATTACTACTAATATCAACCTCAAAACACAACACTTCAACTAAAGACTAATACATCATTCTTAAGCTAAACTAACAGCAACATAGTAGCACCAACAACAGCAATTAACTTTCTTATGCCTCGGATCCTCGGGTCATAACACACTATACCTCCACCATTCTCCACCTATCACCGGCACTTGTAGGAGCATGGCCAGGCGTCACGGGGCTTTTCCCCTCCTCAATGACCACCTTACAGCCCAGCTTCCTCTATAAATCTCCCCACCATATTCCAACCCAATATTGAAATGCTGAAAGTCGATGTGGGGATGTCCATCTTCGTTGACGGTCTACCAGAAAGAACGACAAATTCATGGCTTAGAGCCGTTTTCTGAGATTTTAAGTCAATCTACGACACTTTTGTTCATGTGAAGAGAAGGTTGAGGTCTAAATGGTCTTATGGCTTTGTTCGGTTTAATGACTTGAGCGAAGCTATATGTGCGGTCACATCCATGAATGGAAGATGAGTTTTGGGTGTTAAGCTTAGAGTCCAATGGGCTAACCCAGACAGAAGAACAATACCTCCACACACACGAAGTCGACCACAGCAAAGGGAGGACCAGCAGCACAGAAGCGCAAGTGGTAATCATGATCAGGGGAATACACCATCTAACCGGGGTGGGAAAGCTGAGATTACAGATATTCCGAGGATTGTACTGTCAAGTACAAATAGAAGTAGGGAAGTATGGCTTAGGTGGTCAATCATTGCACACTCGCCTAATGAGGCCAGCCTTGATGACATCCTTACTTTTATCACATAAAACAATCTCTGCGGGTTAGCCCCTAGAGGACTGAGCAACGCAAAATTTATCCTGGTATGTGACTCTATTGACACCATGGAATCCTACCTTGGCCCACGTAAGGAGACTCTGCTATGGATATTCAACGATGTGTACAAGTACTCTGGTGAGACCCTTGGATCCCTTAATAGAAGAGTGTGGCTTGAGATCCATGGTCTTCCTGTCTAATGCTGGTCTAATAATTGTTTTGCTGACATCGCCAAAGTATGGGGGAAATTCGTTAGGGTGGATCCGTGAATGTCCGTTATGAGGTGTGTTGTTGATTTTGCCAGTATTCTAATTGAGACTTGCCACATAGCATGCATCCATCAGATGGATGGTTCTCACTAAAGAAGGTAGCTCTGTGATGATCCCTGACTACTCTCCCAGAGTTATTGCTTTCGTGGTCTCAGCAAGATTGGCGAGGAAGGAGTCATCTTTTTCGACGCAGTCCTATAGCACCACAGCAGCTTGGCAAACGGCACGGGTTCAAACTACTTTTGAGCGGATAATGGATGTTGCGACTATTTATGAGGAGCCGAGAACTCCGGTTACAAGGGCAACGAATGAAGGGATGGGTACCGAATGGCAGATGCCAGGATAGGTCTTCTTCCATTTCAATGGCCGGATATTTGGGAGGTGGCCTCTGGGCTGCTTCTACCCCCACGCCACTTTGACCCCTTACGCCCACGGCCCATGGCCCAACTTTCATTTCAGGACATACAAGAAAATCAGCATCGGCCTCTTCTGCTACCTTGGGTCGAGAGTGATAAAGCTGTATCAGCATAGTGTCATACCCACATAACATATCAAGAGAATGAAGATCCTGGAAACACTAGTAATAATGACTCCGCTGCTTCTGGTCCTGAATTCCCTTTAGGCTTTGAGCCCCCCAGTATTGATCAATCACTTGTGTACAGAGGATAGTATGCTCGAGAATCATAATGTGATGGCACCGGCTATGAAAGGGCCTAGCACAGCTTAGTAGTGGAAGGAAAAACTAGTGACGTCAAAGAGGGGCAAGAGGGTGCTGAAACGCAAGATGAAGGAGAAAGAGAAGCGGGAGCTTCAGGAATTCCTAAAGGACATGTCACCCAGAAGTAGTGCAGGAAACTTGACAAAGATAGCCCGAAAAAAGAGAAAACGGAAGATGGGGAATTGGAATAGTAGCACTAATTATGATGAGAAGATCATGGAAGCGGAGTATGATGAGAAGATCATGGAAGCGGAGCGAGTAATAAAGATGGAAAAAGGGGTGGGTTTTAATTTTGAAGGTTTCGACCTACCTATGGTGGCAGACATTCTTGCTAAATGATGTGGATGGGTTTTTTTTGTCGAGGTAATTAGGCAGCTTCAGTCCTGCTCTCGGTTCAAGTGCTGATCTTCTATTTCATCTTCAGCTGAGGTCTCTGTCTGAGTTGTTCTAGCTCGAGGTTTTGTTCTGTCTCCATATGTCTTGTCTGGTCTTGCTCTCGGTGTTTTCCTTGTCTTGTTTGGGGCGAGCGCCTCTTCTTGTTGTTCTATCCTTTTGTTTTATGTTATCTGTTTTTGGTCCCCGTCTTGTTAGGGTTGGACTCAGGCCTCGCCTAGAGAGTGGTCTGCTTGTATGGCGAAGTGCTAAGAGATCCAAGGGTTCTCAAATGCTGAAGCGCAGGTGGTCGGAATGCTGGGGAATTGGTAAGCTAAGTTGGTTTATAAATTAACGAGTTATTTTTGTTTTAAGATAAAAAAGTTTATTTTATTTTACCTTAATTTATTTTTTTGTTTTATTTCTTGTCGTTTTATTTTTGTTTAATTTTTTATTTTTTTTATTTTTTCGTTATGGTCGACAATCCCGGTACACAGCTGGCATACACCGCTCCACGTACAATTGGGAATCATTTTGTTCCCCAAACTTACATTGCGCCATAGGGAGTTGTGGTACCCGCTATGGATAATGCAAGCTTCGACATCAAGCCCAAAATCATCAACATGATTCCCACTTTCAATGGGAAGCCGATTGAGGGCCGTACAAGCACCTCGATGCATTTCTTGAAATTTGTGAAACATTTCATTATTGGGGTGTCTCGCACGATGCGGTTAGGTTACATTAGTTGAACATGAAATTTTTAGAGTTTTAAGTATTAGTTGTTATATCTGGTATTTACTAAAAAAATTTGCATATTATGGATTTATTTTAAATTAATATAGGTAGACCCATAATAATATAACTAGGTTTTTCCCGTGTGATGCACGGGTGATGTGTGTTTCTTACATAAAAATTATTCATTTTTATTAAATAATAATTTATTTATTTTTATGTAATAATTATATTTTGTTATTATTCAAACGAAAAATATTTGGATGTTCTTACCTTAAAGAGTATGGTGTAGATGATCACTTTATGCTGTGGGTTTTGGCCATATATGTGGTAGAATAGTATTGTTAGTTTGATATTTTTTGAGTGAAACAATAAGCTGATTTGATTTGTTAGTGTTAGTAGTATTTTGTTATCATTTGTATCTCTCTTCGAATCAATTTTATTTGTTTGAAATTTTTGCAATAATTTTAGCTGATATAAGACAATTTATGGTGTTCATTGCCCTTTTATTTTCAGTGATCATGACTCTTGTTAGTTATTGTTGAATTCTTTTAGCTTTTAACCATTGGCTTTGTTCAATTCCATAAGTGAGTATTTGTCTATTAGTTTTGTATTTTCTTTCATTCCCTTAAGAAAATGCTTTCAGTAGTATGTATTTTTTATTTTTATTTTTTCGCTTTTTACATCATTTTGTAATTTATTTTTGTATTTGTTTATTTTTCATCATTTTTATTTGTATCTCCATCATTAATTTATTTTAGTAAATGTCATCTATGATTTTTATTCTTTTTTCATTTTCTTTACACTCGATTACAGATATTCTTACCTTTTGTTGTTGCAGATATTCTTACATATTTATTTTTTTATATTTCATTTTTTTTTGTTGCATTTACATATTTATTTTTATACATTTTCTCTTTCTATGTTCTTCTTTTCTTTTCTCTTCTTTTTTTTTGATAATTTCATGCTCTTTTTTTAGTTGGTGCGCATATCATAATTTTTCATATTTTAATCTTTTTTTTTATATCTGTTAGAGTTTCTATTTATTTCTTTCAAATGTTTTAATAAATGTCATCAATACCTTATAATTCTTTATCTTTCTCCCATTTCTTGCAATTAATGTTATGTTGCTCTTTTTCTTTATCATTTTAATTTTTGTGAGTTGTACAGTATAACCTTGATAATTTAGTAATTTTTCATGGTTCATAAGGGTATTAATTTATAGGGGTTTAACTGTATTTATTTTATCCTTTTTATGTATTGATCGTGATACTTTAATTATTTTCTTTAATGCATTGAATGAATATGATAAAAATAAAAAATCTAAATGGCCAATTAGAAAATTGTTCACTCAATATTGTAGGTTTTGTCTCGAATGCTCATGGGGGAGGGAAACCTGGCTATGATAGAATCAGTAAGATAAACATGATGTATTTGCTTCTTTTATGTATTTGCTTTTGAACATTTCTATTTTTCAATAAATAACAACAAATTAAGTTATTGCTGTCTTGCTTTTATGAAATCCTTTTAATAATAATTGATCATATATGTGCAAACTATTATATACCTGGTAATAATAGAATGTTATTGAAAATTTAAAGTTAGCTATGTACATTCGAATAATATTGTCCTTAGTTATAGTCATAAATTTGAATTACATTTTTCTTACGATGCTCTAACTTTTTAAAAGAGTTTGAATTAGCTTAACTACAATGCGTTGTACATTGTTTTTTAAGGTGTCGATTGCTGTTTTATTATGTATGTTATTATATTAGTTATGTTATATTTTAATATGTGGAACTTGTAGTTAATATACATAAAATTATCAGGATTATAGTTTATAATTTTTATTAATATCATAAAGTGTACATAGTTGTAATATTTATTTATTTATAATGTGTATAGATTCTTATTCTTATTTTAATTATTATATGAATGAAGTATAATTTTGATTGTATTCTCTATTAAAGAATGCATGATTTATTTGTATGGTTTATCATGGTTTTCATATTTTTAGGGGCTTATGTATGTTGTTGTTTGAAGGTTTATTTTAGGGGGATAAAAACTTGGCAATAATGATGAAGAAAAAACCGCCCCATTTCTTTGTTTTTTTGACCCTTGAATTTCTTTGTATGACTGTCAGGGTTAATGGAATTATTATTAGCTCTCATTATAATTTGGTTTTTTCTTTTTCTTATTCTTTCAATATTTAACCATGGTGTTATGAAAGGTGAGGATTTAACCATGGTTTTTAAATTTTTCTTCAATTCTGAAGTAACTCTTTTTCTTTTTCTTTTGATTTTATATGAATTATCTTTTATTTGTTTTGATAAGATAGATGTAATATTGTTTTGTTTCTTTTTGTGATTTTGGTTTGTTCCCATGTGATGTATGGACGGTATTTATTAGTTACTGAATTTTGTAGACTCTATTTTTTCATCAATTTAACAAAATTATTTATCACCCGCTGAATATCATGTTCATTTTAAATGATCCTATAGTAGTAAATTTCAAACTTCTCAAACCAAAAAATCACAATCAAAAGCTGTAAATAGGTAAGTGTTGTTACCTTTGTAAAAATGCTGCAGCGCTCTTTTGCTCTTTTCCGGCAATGTCTCATGGCGGTGCTCGTTTTGTTTGGCTATGTTCTTGGTCTTGTTGTGTAGTGGGAGAATGGTTTTGATTTTCAATATAGTCGTTTGTGTAACTCATTACGTCATTTTTAATTTGGGATTTAATTAGTGTGGTTGTATTCAATTTCTTATTAATTATTAATTGAGGTTTATTTTTGTTGGATTTTATAAGAAGTTGAGAAGTTTAGAAATTGGTAAATCAATTTAATGATAGAGAAGTCAAAGAGAGTTGCTTTACCAAATTGTGGGATTTACGTAGTGGAGGATGGTGGGAAGAAGAGATACTTTGCAATAATAGATAGTATAGATATGGGCTCAATATGATGATGGGTAAAAAATTAAACCTACAATAAAACAAAAAAAGGATGGTATATTGGACAATGTTAACCGAATTAACTTTGGTCCAATTAAGTATTAAGATAAAAAAAATTATATATATATGTATATTAAAAAAAGGGACAGTTAAACTTCATCCCTGCAAGTCCCCCAAATTCAAAACAAAAATGGGGATTTGGGGGGGGGGGGGGGGGGGGGGGGGGGGGGGGGGGGGGGGGGGGGGTGTTGGTTAGAGAGGCATGCTTTTATTATAAATAAGAATTCCAAAAGAAAAAAAAATAAATAAATAAAATCAAAGGAGGGGAGGATACAGAAAAATTTTCAGGCAAAATAAAAAAGGAAAAAAAACGTGAGAGAGAGAGAGAGAGAGAGAGAGAGAGGGAAGAGACAAAGAAGAATAAGGAGAAGAAGGAGGAAAAATTAATTTTTCTTCGGAAAAGATTTTCTAAGGAAATATAAATTTCGAGTGGGGTTTTTCGTTGTTTGTTTCAAAGAAAAAATTAATTCCCCATTGTGATGTCTTTGTGTATGTTTTACAAAAATACTTTTCACCAATCATTTTATATTTTTTTCTAGGATAACATAAGTAATAATACAACACATACGAAGTAACAAAATAAAATATTACATAGATAATTTTCTTCTATAATATTATATAACAATTCAACTTGATTAGAGTTGTTCTTTGCAACAATAATAAAGTAGTATCCAAGCTGCTTTTAATTATTTAGTCTAATTCTTGTCCGTTGCTGATGTTAAATGTTTACAGTACAGTCTGGTTTATTTTGATTCGATCTCGATTTGCGTGACGATAACCGTCAAGGTTTCTGAGTCACTTAGAATCATGACTTCCCCCATTTTAAAAGGGAAGTCAATTTCCTTCATTTAAGGGAAAATGTTTTTCTTGAGCTAAACATGCGTCAAACAAAAGAAAAGCGGAAAACCACTTCCTAGAATGTGGTTTTCCCCTGAAACAAACAGAGTCTAAATTTAAAGCAAAAAAAAAATTTGTATCAAGTTTTTTTAAAAGAAAAATTTTAATTGTTGATAGAACTTATACAATTTATCTTCTATAAATTTCTATCTTCCATTTTCTATTTTTGATTTCACCCTTTACTCTTAATTTTTTTACTTATGCTTTACTTATTTCAACTTAGTCTTGAAAAGGGGAATATAAAAAAATCTCTCTCAAACTAAATAAATTTTTTTTTTTCTATGTCGCTTTAAACCAAAAATACTTTATCGGTGACAAAATCCTAAAGAATTAAATTTAAAAATGTTATACCTATAGTGGAATCGAAAAGATCCAAGTTGGATAAAAATTCCGACTCTTGCGGGTCTATGTATTCTAAAGGATCCAACAAATTAATCAGACTCTAGCAGGTCCATAGATTCTAGCGGATCCCACAAATTATACCGACTCTAGCGAGTCCTTGAATTCTATCAGATTCAACAAATTATACGGACTCTAACAGGTCCATAGATTCTAGCGGATCAAACAAATTATACGAACTTTATTGGGTCCACGAAACCTAATGGCTTCAACATTTTATTTCTAATTAATGAAGTGGACTTTCTGAGTCCATAAAACCTAATAGTTCTAGAAACTCATTCGGATCAATGAAAATTTTCTAGTAATTTCGTAAAACTTTTTTTTCTTTTTTCTTCTAATAAAAAAAACTAAATAAAAAACAGAAAAAGACAGAAAGAAGAAAGAAACAGGGGTACCAAATTTTATTTTTCTTTTCTTTCTTACAAAAAAGAAAAAGAAAAGAAAATATAAGCAGAGGAGAATAAAATAAAGTTGTTGAAAAAATTCAAAACGTTCAAAATTGACTTCAAATATTTTTTGATGTTATATTTTTTAGAACTACATCAACCTGATCTCGAAAAGGGTATGTAGGAAAACCAACATAAAACTTGAGTGCAGTTACAAATGTTTAAAAATCAAATTTCAAAATTCCGATATTCTTTTTTAGATCTACGTTAACCTGATCCCGAACAGGATACGTAGGAAACCCAATATAAAAATTTAGGTGCAGTTACAAATGTTTAAAAATCAAACTGAAATTTTTGATATTTATTTTTAGAACTACGTTAATCTGATCCCGAAAAGGGTACATAGGAAACCCGAAATAAAAAGCCGGGTGCGGTTACAAATATTAAAAAAATCGATTTGGAAATTTTGATATTCTATATTTTAAAGAACCACGTTAACCTGGTCTCAAAAAGGACACGTAGGAAACTCGAAATAAAAAATCAACTGCGGTTATAGATATTAAAAATCAAAATTTGAAAATTTGATGTTCTTTTTAGAACTATGTTGACTTGATCCCAAAAAGATACATACAAAACCCGAGATTAAATGACGGGCGCAGTAGAAATTAAATATATATAAATATGTATATATCAAACATGAAATACTTTATTCAGGTGGTTTGACCAAGAAGAACTTAAAATTGAGGTTGATTTGACCAGGATACAAAAGGATATAAAAGAACTTGAGTTCGAGGCTCAAATGAAGTACAAAAAAAGAGAAGAAGAAGAAATATAAATGAGTTGGACAGGATATGCATTAATTAGCTAAATAGGATCCAATACCTTTAAATTAAAATTAAACATAAAGTTGAACTACGAACGACTTGATCCCTTAAAAGGGTACGTAGGCAATCAAGTTCAGGTGCATTAAAATTCTTTTTTGTTCATGGGATTAATATTAAGTCAATATTCTAATTAGTTGACTCAATCCGATTTGACTCGGGTAACCTAAACCAAATGACTTCCATGTCAAAGCCAAATCGAAAAAGACTTCCACATGAAACCAAACTCTTAAAAAAAAAGGGACACTTTCAATGTCAATCCTAAACCCAAATTAAATTTTATTTTGTACCCGAATCAAAAATTAATGTTATAGAGCTCAAACTCAAATTCAAAATAATCTAAACCTCAAATTGACATCTATGTTACACTCAAAACTCAAATTGACTTCCATCTCCCATCTAAACCTAAATTGACTTCCATGTCAAACTCAAACCCATCTTTATATCAAATCCAAATTGAAAAGAGCTTCCATGCCAAGCCAAATTTAAATTCAAAACCAAATTCCTAAGCCAAGCTTACTTTTATGTCAAGTCCAAATTCAAATTAAATCACACGTCAATTTCAAATCCTAAATGCCAAATCTAATTCAAGATGTCTTCCAAATTAAACTCAAATTTAAATGACATTTCCGTCAATTTTAAGCCCGAGTCAAACCCCAAGTCCAAATTAGTACCAAGTCAAACCCCAAATCTAAATTAATTCCAAGTCAAACCCTAATCCAAATAAATTCTAAGTCAAACACCAATCCAAATGAATCCCAGGTCAAACCTTGTTGTAAAAAGTGACTTCCCGGTCAAACCAAAACTCGAGACTACTTTCAAGTCAAATAAATTGAGAATGCTTCCAATCGAAACCTAAATCCAAATTTCTTCCCGACTAAACCAAAATCCAAATTTCCAAATCAAGTCTAGATTTCCAAGCCAAATCTAAACCGAAGCTAAATTAAATCCAATATGATTTTCAAGTCAAATCTAAACCCAAGTTAAACTCCAGTCCAAAAAACCTTTTGAGTCAAGCCAAAACCCAAAAAACTTTTCGAGTCAAATCTAAGTACAAATAACTTCTAAGCCAGGACTAAACCTAAATAACCTTGAAGTTGAACCTTCCAAAATACAAATCAACCTAAAATGTCTCTAATAGACATAAATCAATTAATCGGCTAGTCACTTTGTCGATTGATTAAAACATAAACATATCATCAGTTAGAATCAAATGGTATTCTCCAAAGGAAGATGTAATTAAGGGTGTGCATCACCTTGAATAGGGTCATTTTCTAAATTAATAAAATCTATGTACACCTCGTATATAGGGAAATTATGTTTTGCAAATTTCATATTTTTGCTCAACATAATCTTTGGCATGCTCGGTGGGACCCTCTTCTCCTTTTCATCTTTGATTGAGGTCTAGTTTCCACTAACTACTGGTGAGATGCTATGAAGGAACAATGGCACCACGAATGACAACCACGTTCAATGAGCTCCTGACCACTCTCATGGTCAAAAGAGGGCTTATCCGCAAGAACTTTGTGGTTCTTTGTAAGGTAGGAGCAAATTCTCCTGTTGCTGAGATCCCGCTAAAAAAATTCCATGGAACTGCTGAGCAAGGTGGATGAGACATCTGTCTCAATGCATGTTACAATTAAGCCAGTAGTCCCAAGAAAGGAAACAAGGAGTGCTAAGCGAAATGCACAAAAGACAATAGAGAGATAGACAAACAAGTAGTCCCAAGAAGGCGGCTCCTAAAGGGGTCACCTCAAAGAAATTTATCGTGAAGAAATCTACCAAAGAACCTGTCATTAATGTCGTGAACTAGATATACATTGGCTCTATTCCAATCATTTTGGGGCTGGTCAAGTAAGTCATGGTCATCTCCTATGTTGAGGGGGATGTCCAGCCAAAAACAAAAAGGGTTAAAACCTCCATGCCTTCGAACCCAAAACCGGCCAATGCGAAGACAAAGACACTCCAGAATTAGAGGAGGTTCCTCCTAAAGCCTCCGAGCAAGGGGAGGAGAGCATGTCGGTGACATCTGAAGGCTCTAGTAATTTGAGTTCTCAAGGAATGATATCCTTGAAGGAAGTGAGATCCTATACAGGTCCTATCACTCGATCAATGGCTAAGTCAATGACATATGGTGAGATGGTATTGGCAAGCCAAACAAAGCCAACCGACTTGATGGAGGACACAAGCTCTCTCGTATACGAAGACATGAGTTCTCTTTTCGTTGAAGAGGATGTTCTGAGGGAGTTTCAGGATAAGTTGAACATACAAGACACATAAGAGGATATGTCAGTTTTAGTGACCGAAACTACAAGCATAGAAGAATAGTTGCAGGAATTGCAATGAGAGCTCGTTGAAAAAGAGGTTGAAATTGTTGCGCTCGCTGCACAAGTAGCCAATCAAGCTAGTGCATCAGTACAAACACCACGGCCACAAAAAGTGATTCAGAGTCAGCAATCTGAGCTGACACAGCAAAACATTAAAGCCATGATAGCTGCAAGGATAAAAGAATACCAAGCCTTTATAAACCTGCCTGTCTTGGGTTATCAGTAGCTATATCCAGCACACTACGATACAGTGTCATTCCCTCACAGATATCAGAAACCGAAGTTAGAGAAGTTTGATGCCGTGAATGGGTCACCGCATGAGCATTTGGCCCACTATCATTCTGCACGTAGTGAGACAGCCTTAAACGATGCCTTACCAATAAGGCAATTCGTCCGGTCCCTAAAAGGATCGGCATTTATGTGGTACACTCAGCTGCAACCCGAATTAATTCGGACTTGGGATGATTTGTAGAAGGCGTTTCTAGCCTAGTTCGTGAGTTCCAAGAAAAAAGTTTCGATAATGGATTTAGCTTATGCCGTTCAAAAGCCAAACGAAAGCACAAATGACTTCATTACATGATAGAGGAGCTTAAGTCTCCAATTTTATGAGAAATTAAGTGAACACTCCGCAATTCAAATGTGTGCCAACAACCTAGAACCAGAGGTAGCTACATATGTTATTACTGCAGAGCCTCCAAAGTTTCAATGCACTTGTTACTAAAGCTTGTAATGTTGAGAGACAAATTGCCCAACAGAAGATCACTTCTCATAAAACCCGAACCGTTGACGGAAAAAGGGAGAAAATAAAAAGCCAATAAAAAAGGGCGAGGCTATGATGTCATGATTCTAGATGAATCATGAACCATAACCTAAGATAAATGTTGAATTAGAGTAAAAAGAGAAGAGAATTATAGATTTAAGATGAGAAGTAGAGGAATTAGAGAGTAAAGTAGAGAGAATTAGGGTTTGTAAGCGGTAAGAGTCAAGATATTTCATTCATCCATGACATATTACAAGCAAGACCAACTACTTATACTACTAATGTCCACATAAGGGGGGTTAAGCAAGGAGAAAATATCTAATCCCAACCGACTTAACTACTAGATATCAAGACTAGTACAAGAAGTAAAAGAGCTAAAACAATTAGAATGACTACAAGATTATTACTTGACTACTACTAGGACTTATTACTTCTTACTCCAATATCAAAATCATGACAATACTTCCCCTTTTAGAGATTCTTATCCTCAATAATCCAAGTAGAGAAGTTGTAGCTTCATTCAATTTGATGCTGAATTTGCAGCTTGAAGTAGAATTGCTCTTATTGTTGTGGTATGGACATATAAGCTATGAGCAATGGAGCTGAGTTGCATGTGTAGATGAGTTATTGCACTAGTGTTGAAATTGCAACTTGAAGATGTCCTCACAAGCCAAGTAACTTGCTGATCATAGTCTTACTTGCTGTTGATACTCATTGCTGCAGCCTTATAAGTAAATAACTTGCAAATATCCTCCCATTTGCAAGGTTTTACTATGCAAGTTGGAGCTGTATTTATGCCAACACGGAGTCACTTGATCATAACACCAATGCCCTTAGAACCTTGAAGATTGCCACAACATTTCAGCCACACTTTAAGTCTCATGTCCTTCCTATTTTGGTTGCTGCAGAATTCAAACTTGTGGTGATTGTCCACGTGCCTCTTAACTTTTCCAAGCTCCAGAGGCCTCCCTCTATCCATCACAGATGAATTAACTTCAACAGCCCTCCATTAAGCTTGCAATTTAGTCTGATCTTGCAATTTTCCCAATTGAACTTGAACTTCTACTTGCGCTGGAGAATTCAAAGAATGTTGCTTAGCCACATTTCCTTGCATTGCAGTAAGAACAACCTTCTGAAGTTTTTGAAATTCAGCCACACCTAGATTATTCTGAGTCTCAAAGCATGGTGTGATGTTAATTCCTTGATTTATAGCTTGATGTTGAGTTGGATTATTTGCTACTGCAGGTGTGACAGCCCCATTCCAATCTGAATAGGAGTGTTCTGCAACAAGCTTTTGCTTTGCTTCTTGATCACTTGGCTGCTGCGGTTTATGCTCTCTCTCCCAAGTGACTAAATGTTCCTCAATCTTAGTCCCTTTCCCATGAGATACATGACCTTCTACCAACTCTAAAGGCCCATTGGGAGAAGGATTTTCCTTTGTTTCTCCAACTTCCTCACAAGGACTGAAAAATTGGACATCTAATCAACAACATTTGTCATAAATATGTCTTACTTGAATCTAAAATAATGCTGATGCAGCATATTTCCTTGAAGAATAGGTCACTTGTGCCACAACTTCTAGGATTGATATTAAAGTGACTTCAATTTCTTCAATATAACCATAGGGATAAAAGACTTGGTAGAGGATATCTTTAGTGATAGGATAAAGAACATCCTCAATTTTTACCAATAGAGTAGCATCTTTGGAGCTTCGGAAGGCTTGAGCATTCATGTCGACAAATGTGTATGGCAGATCGTTTGAACAACCAGCTCAAGTGCAATAAGATACTGATTTAGTGCTTTTAATCACCAAAATCCAATTGTGTGAATGTGTTGCAGCTATTTGAACCAAATAAGCTAATACTAATAAAGATCAATGAATAACCGATGCAATGCTCCAGTAACAAACATGTCAAGAATCAAATTTAACTTGCAACAGCTCAACAAGATTACTCGATCTGATGCAAGGAGCTAAGAACTGAAGATGAGTCAAGTTGACTGTAACAAATTAATTATGAACTTCCACACACTCGCAGCCAATAACACAACACTTATGCTCACTGAAGCTGAGATCCTAAGTCCAGAACCTAGCTTGAATGCAATCCAGAGAGATTGAGTGCAACTACAGCTAAAATTGAAGTGTTGAAACCTGATTTGAAGTTAATGCAGTAAGACCAGTATAGATTCAACTGAATCAAATGCAATTCCAGTTGGATCGATGATCTTTTGAAGCAGATCATAAGAGTTTAGCTACCAATCGCAATAATAGCAAGTTCTAAACTGAAATTTTGAACAAAAGCGATCTAACTGCAATACTTGATGTTAATTGTAGCACGATCTTGATCAAACACAGCCTGAACTAGCTGTGTGATTTCCTTTGCAGTTCTATCTTGAATCTAATCAGCACAAGCTTAACGTGTTATATCAGTGCTAATTGTTGCCGTTGAATCAAGAACTAGATATCTATTTAACTTGATTTGGAATCAAATCAAGGCTGTGATACCAATTGTCATAATTCTAGATGAATCATAAACCAGAACATAAGATAAATATTGAATTAGAGTAAAGAAGAGAAGAGAAGAGAATTAGAGATTCAAGATGAGAAGTATAGGAATTAGAGAGCAAAGTAGAGAGAATTAGGGTTTGTAAGAGGTAAGAGTCAACATATTTCATTCATCCATGACATATTACAAGCAAGACCAACTACTTATACTACTAAACTCAACATAAGAGGCGGTCAAGCAAGGAGAAAATATCTAATCCCAACCGACTTAACTACTAGATATCACGACTCGTACAAGAAGTAAAAGAGCTAAAACAATTAGAATGACTATAAGATTATTACTTGACTACTACTAAGACTTATTACTACTTACTCCAATATCACAATAGTGACATATGGTCACATTTATCCAAACAACTGAGAAAGTCGACAATGTTGTGGATAGGAAAAATGATAAAGGTAAAGGGAAGCAGGTTCAGAAGCTCACTCTTCAAGAAAGAAAGGA
Organism: Simmondsia chinensis; assembly: GCA_018398585.1. Classification (NCBI taxonomy): domain Eukaryota; kingdom Viridiplantae; phylum Streptophyta; class Magnoliopsida; order Caryophyllales; family Simmondsiaceae; genus Simmondsia; species Simmondsia chinensis. The sequence continues at coordinate 11,929,736 of JAGTTD010000017.1, read as the reverse complement.
GAAGAAGTACCCCTTCGATAATGATGATGTGCAGGGTATTTTCGACGAGTTGATTATAGCAAAAGCGATTTCCCTTCCTTATCTAAAAAGGCTGGACGAAGCTGACAAGATTGATAACCCCATGTATTTCCCTTACCACCAGATTATAAGCCATCTAATTGAAGATTGTTACGTCCTTAAAGACATAATCGAAGCTATGATCAACAAATGCCAAATTGAAATCGAAACTAGAACATCCTCCAAGGGGGCAATGGCTTCGTCGAATACAACATCATGTGTAGAGGATGAGGATGGTGCACCAGTTACCCCATAAAAAGAACAATATACCAAGAGTTGAGTTACCTCTTTGTGCTATATAGGTCCATTTCATTGTTGATGGAGAAGTCACAGTTCAATGGGCTTATCCTGACATGCTTCGACCTGGAATAGCCATACCTAGTCTTTACAAACTTATGACTGAACTGGAAGCTTGGGATTGTGACCCTGAAGATGACGACGATGACGAGTATGAGTGGCATACCTGTTTTAGTAGGAGAATGCTCGGAAAAGACATTGCTAATAGCTCTAGTCCGCCAGGTGTAAAGATTTGAGGGCAAAATGCGTCCAAAAAAAGAACAAAAAGAAAAACAAAAAGAAGAAATACAAATCTTCCAAGAAGGAAAAGTGACCTTTAACAAGGAATATGTTCCTCCTACTAGGGTCCCCACAACTTTGAAGGACTACTTCCTGAAGAAGTTTCTTGGAGAAGGTTCCTTGAGTAATGAAGATGAGGAACAAGAATGGACAGCTCCTTGTTACATGGTGTCTTTTGAGGAAAAAGAAGAAGTTGAGGAGGTGAACCTCGAAGTTGATCAAATCACTCTTCATTCTGGCCTCCAATTACCAACACCAAGGCCAGTTGAAAAGAGAAAAGAGCCTACACAATTAGCAGGACAAGAAATGACATCACCTCATGTTGAGGAACAACTAGATGGGCGGTCAGGACAGGCCCGGCCAACGAATGAAGAGGCACTTCCCGTCAAAGATCTCCCCAATCTGGTCCCTCCGACTGTAAGAAAAGCACCGTACCATAAAAGAGTTCGATATGATATCTCATTTAAAATCAATTGCTGCTCGATTGAGTATTTATGATGTGCTCCAGCTATCTGATGAGTTGAGGAGAGCACTCATCCAAGCTCTGATGGATCTTGATGATTACAAAAGTGAAGTTGATCAGGTTGAAGTTGATGACATGCCCATGACAAATAAATGTGCTTATAGCATGGCATGCATCATATTCCCTGATGAAGACCTCCAGCTCGGGACTGAACATTGTAACAGGCCGCTTTACATAACCAGTTTAATCGGAGACAAAGTGTTGAACCGAATTTTGCTTGACTGTGGTTCCACTGTTAATCTTCTACCTCTAAGGCCACTACGAGTTATGGGGTTAATGCCAAACCAATTATCCCCTACCTTATTCACAATTCAAGGGTTCAATCAAGTAGGGCAAAAAGCTCTGGGTACTATTGCACTGAAAGTAGAATTTGTTGACCTTTACGGAGATGCCCTTTTACATGTTATTGACGCAGATATGTCCTACAACACCCTATTGGGGCGACCTTGGCTCCACAACAATAAATATATAGTCTCTACACCTCATCAGTGCTTGAAATACACAGATGAAAATGGGGTTGAAAGAATGATTTGTGGAGGCCCTGACCCGTTTCACGTAGAAGATGTCAACTATGCCGATGCTAAGTTTTATCAATCAACTAGTGGTACGCTCACAAGGGGGAGTCTTGAAAAAGGAACGGGAAAGATTCTCGGCATGCAGTCTTATCCGAAGTCCTTTACTACTTAAGAGGTTGATAGCTTCGGTTCATGAAGTGCTTGTTTTGGCAAAGAAGAGACCCTAAAGACCTCTCAACCCAAGACTTTATTTAAGCATGTCCCGAAGGAAAAAAAAATAGAAGTGGACAAAAGGACTTGACTCCAGTTGAGGAGATTATGAACACCCCCGTGACAAGCTATAATTGTCCTCTGCAAAGAATGAATCAGTCCATGCCCAATACGGGTATGGTCATCTCTACCACCTTTAGAGGTACATAAGGAGCACATTGGAGGGTGATATTTAACAATGATGCCTTCACATCTACTCGCTCCCAAATTAGGCTAAGGACGGGAAAACTTGGTGCCAAGAACATCCCAATTAATGAGAAAAAAAAAATGAATATAGATGAGGTTACGGACCTTGAAGTGTCTCCTTTCGATGACATAACCGACAAGTTACAGACTTCATAAGAGGGCGGAGTTCGTAAGGCGTATGTTGCTGAGCTTATGAATCTGACGACACGAGACCAAAAAATCATCAAAGTGAATGAGCTAGCACCACATCGTGTCTTAGCCTTTTAGAGATTGGGAAAACTTTTTGAGCCAAATTCCAAACGGATCAAAGTCAGAAAACCAAGGGAAAGGCATATGTTTCCAAACCTATGACTTTGATGACAAAGTGAATGAGAAACCTGGAAAAATTATATGCTGACATCTCTGCATGTCTCAGTCTTTTAGAGGTTGGGAAAACCATTTGGGTCAAATCCTAAACGGATCAAGTTGAGAAAAGCCAAAGGATCAGGATTGAAGAAGAAAAAAAAGTTGAAGTCTATTATCCTCAAATGTGGTGACTCTGATAATGAACAACCTGCACAAGTTAACATTACATTCATTTCATACAGCGCAAATTACAAGGGATTCGAGTCTAATTCCTATCCCAGTTTGTCCCAAGGTGGACTATCATGTAATGTCATTCACGATGAGATTGCATCCAATAAGGAGAGCCAGTCTCAACAAGAAGGCCAAGTGCCTCCAGATGTCCAAAAGCATCCACAAGATTTCGTTGAACTAGTTGAGCTAGCTCCATGAGAATTAGAGGATGGAGGCCAAGCAACTATCAATGAGCTTCAAGAAATTAATCTTAGGATTGATGAGGATCTGAAACCAAATTTTGCTAGCCCCCCACTATCTCCCGAGGAAAAGAAGCAATATGAAAATTGCTGGGTGAGTATAGGGATGTGTTCGCCTGGAGTTACCAAGATATGCCGGGGTTGGATCCAAACGTGGTCGTGCATAAGTTGGCCGTATCCAAATCCACAACACCAAAGAAACAATCGCAGCAACGGTCTCGACATGAGCAGACTGGTCAACTAAAGGCTGAGGTGGACAAACTAATAGAGGTTGATTTTATTCGTGAAGTCCAATACCTGTCACGGCTAGTGAACATTGCGCCTATTAGAAAGAAGAATGGGTAACTTCACATCTGTGTGGACTTTCGATATTTGAATGACGCATGCCCTAAGGATGAATTCCCACTACCAATCATTGAACTCTTAGTGGATGCTATCACTGGGTTTAGTGCATTTTCATTTATAGACGGTTTCTTTGGTTACAAACAAATCAAAATGGACCCAGCAGATGAGGGGTTAACTGCTTTTCGCATGCCATAAGGAGTCTACTATTACACTCTGATGCCCTTTGGTTTCAAGAATGCTGGAGCAACTTATCAAAGAATCTTCAACGACATACTACATAAAGTTGTTGATTATTATGTTGATGATTGGGTTGTGAAGACTGAGAATAGGGAGGATCATCTTAATGATTTACGAGCAATATTCATCTAACTTTGAGAACATTAGCTGAAGATGAATTTGTTAATGTTCGCATTCAGAGTCCCATCTAGAAAATTTCTCAGCTTTGTGGTTAGATATCGAGGGATTGAAATTGATCCCGATAAGATTAAAGCAATTGTGAGATGCCTCCTCCAAGAAATTTACAGGAACACCTTGGTCTGTAAGGAAGACTAGCCTACATCAGACGATTCTTTTCCAATCTATCAGAAAGATGCCAACCTTTCACAAGGTTGATGAAGAAAGACGTCCCTTTTGTTTGGGACTGGACTTGTTAAAATGCATTAAACAGCATCAAAGAATATTTGCTAAACCTGCCTATCATGATGGCACCTGTTCAAGGAAGACCTTTGATATTGTACACTGCAGCATAGGAGTGGTCCCTTGAAGCAATGTTAGCACAAAAGAAAGACGAAGGAAAAGAAAATGCCCTTTGTTATATTAGCAGGATGTTGGTGGGGGCAGAACATAACTATTCGTGTATTAAAAAGATTTGCCTAGTGTTGGTGTTCGCTGTGCAGAAGTTGAAGCACTATCTTATGTCTCATTCAGTTACCTTGATCTCGAAGGTTGACACGTTGAAGAATATATTGTCGAAAGCTGTGTTGTCAGGGCGATTAGCTAGGTAGGCAATATTGTTGGCCCCATTTTACGTAAAGTTTGTGCCATAAAAGGCTATAAAAAGGTAAGCTATAATTGACTTCTTGGAAGCACATCTGGCTCCTGATGACGAATATTTGCTAGATGAGGAGGTATTTCATGTAGAGACGATACCATGTCAGCTATATTTTGAAGGAGCTGCAAATCGAAAGGGGGAAAGTGTAGGCATTATCTTTGTCACACCCTTTGGTGGACTCATTCCTTACTCCTTCACCTTAATTGAACTTTTCTCCAATAATGTAGCTGAGTATAAGGCGCTAATCATCTTTCTCAAAATGGCCATTGAAATGCGTATTGACTATTTGCTAGCGTCTGGCGATTCTCAACTGATTGTCAGGCAAATAAATGGTCACTATGAAGTTAGAAATGCAAATTTAGTGCCTTTGTACCAAAGAGTGAAATATTTGATGGAGCAGTTTTATGATATGAAAATTTTACATGTGCCAAGGTTAGAGAATGATAAAGCTGAGCCTTAGCAAAACTTGCCGCATCACTAACTCTGCCCACCGAAAGAAAAGTCATTGTCGGGGAACATTTGCTAATGCCTGCAGTGGAGAGTTTAGATCAAATGGAGATGGTAAACTCGATCTCCATTGACGACAGTGAAGAAGAGCCAGATTGGCAACGAACATTTATTGAATATTTGTGACATGGAACTTGCTGATTTGATATAGAAGGTGGATATGAGAAGATGAACACCTAAATTTGTGTTGAAAACTAACACTTTTTATCAAGGGTAAAAATACTATGTTGCAAATATTCAATCAGACTTGGTCACTAATCTGGCTCTTCTTCGCTATCGTCAATGGGGACCGATTTTACCATTTCCATTTGGTCTAGACGCTTCACTGCGGGCATCAGCAGGTGACGTTCCCCAACAGTGACTTGAAATTTCACTTTCGGTGGGCACAATTAATGATGCGACAAGTTTTGCTAAGGCGTCAGCTTTATCATTCTTAGACTTCAGCACATGTGATATTTTAATATCATAAAATTGCTCCATCAAATATTTCACTCTCTGGTACAAAGGCACGAAATTTGCATTTCTAACTTCATATTGACAATTTATTTGCCTGACAATCAGTTAAGAATTGTCAAACGCTTGCAAATATTCAATACGCATTTCAATGATATTTTCGAGATTAATGATGAGCGCCTCATACTCAGCTATATCATTAGACCAAAGTTCAATTAAGGCAAAGGAGTAAGGAATGAGTCCACAAAGACAATGCCCACATCTGCCCCCTTTCAGTTTCCTACTCCATCAAAACACAGCTGCTATGGTATCGTCTCTAAATGGAGTACCTCCTCATCTAGAAATTGTTCGTCATCAGGAGCCGGATGTGCTGTTAAGAAGTTAGTTATAGCTTGCCCTTTTATAGCCTTTTGTGGCACAAACTTTATGTCAAATGGGGCTAACAAAATTGCCTACTTAGCTAACTGCCCTAACAACATTGTTTTTGACAATATATTCTTCAACGGGTCAACCTTCGAGATCAAGGTAACCAAATGAGACATGAGATAATGCATCAACTTCTACATAGCGAGCACCAATGCTAGGAAAATCTTTTCAATAGACGAATAGTTATGTTCTGCCTCCACCAACGTCCTGCTGATATAATAAAGGGCATTTTCTTTTCCTTTGTCATTCTATTGTGCTAACATTGCTCCAAGGGACCACTCTAATGTTGCAGTGTACAATATCAAAGGTCTTCCTTGAGCAGTTGCCATCATGATAGGCGGCTTTAGCAAATATTCTTTGATGCTGTTGAATGCATTTTGACAAGTCTTGTCCCAAACAAAAGGGACATCTTTTTCATCAACCTTGTGAAAGGTTGCCATCTTTTTGACAGATTGGAAATGAACCAAAAATGTAGGCTAGTCTTCCTTACAAACCAAGGAGTTTCCATAAATTTCTTGGAGGAGGCATCTCCACAATTGCTTTAATCTTGTTGGGATCAATTTCAATCCCTTGGTATCTGATCACAAAACTAAGAAATTTTCCAAATGTGACTCCAAATGAGCACTTTAATAGATTCATCTTCAACAGATGTTCTTAAAGTCAACTGAATATTGCTCGCAAGTCATCAAGATGATCCTCCCTATTCTCGATCTTCACCACCTAGTCATCAACATAACACTTAACAATTTTGTGCAGTATGTTACTGAAGATGACAGACATGGTTCTTTGATAAGTTGCTCTAGCATTTTTCAAACCAAACGGCATCACAACGCAACAGTAGGCTCCTTATGGTGTGCGAAAAGTTGTTAACTCCTTGTCTGCTGGGTCCATCTTGATTTGATTGTAACAAGAGAAACCTTCCACAAATGACAATGCACTAAACCTAATGGTAGCATCTACTAAGAGTTCAGTGATTGGTAATGGGAATTCATCCCTAGGGCGAGCGTCATTCAAATATCGAAAGTCCACACAGATGTTAAGTTGCTCATTCTTCTTCCTCACAAGCACAATGTTTGCCAGCGATGACGGGTATTGGACTTCATGAATAAAATCAGCCTCTATTAGTTTGTCCACCTCGGCCCTTATTTGAACAGTCAACTCAGGTCGAGTGTGTCACTGCGATTATTTCTTTTGCTTTGTGTATTTGGATATGGCCAACTGCTGTATAGCCAGGTTTGGATCCAACCCCGGCATATCTTGTAACTATAGGTGAACACATCCTTATACTCACGCAGCAATTTTTCATAATGCATCTTTTCCTCGGGAGATAGTAGGGCACTGACAAAAATTAGTTTCAGATCCTCATTGGTTCCCATATTAATTTCTTGAAGCTCATAGATAGTTGTTTGGCTTCCATGCTCTAATTCTCGAGGAGCTGGCTTAACTAGTTCAATGAAATCCCGTGAATGCTTTTGGACATTTGGAGACACTTGGTCTTCTTGTTGAGATTGGATTTCCTCATTGGATGCAATCTCGTCGTGATAGATGTTACATGATAGTCGACCTTGGGAGAACTGGAATGGGAATGAGACTCGAATCCCTTGTAATTTGCGTTGTATGAAATGGATGTAATGTTAACTTGTGCAGCTTTTTCATTATCAGAGTTGCCACATTTGAGGATAATAGAATTCAGCCGTTTCTTCCACCTCAATGCTGATCCTTCGGGTTTTCTCACCTTGATCCTTTTCGGATTTGACCCAAAAGGTTTTTCCAACCTCTGAAAGACTTAGACACGAGGAGGTGTTGGCTCATCATCTTTCAAGGTTTCTTAGACCAAAGAGGGTACCAACACACAAGCAGCGGATCCCATTAGAGCTTCAAAGTTAAGCGTGCTTGGGCGAGAGTAGTATCGAAATGGGTAACCTCCTGAGACGTCCTCACCCCTTAGGCTGGGGGTACTTGGAAATAGCTTCTCGTCAGGGTAGCACCTTGAAGGGGGAAAGCTGCGCACATCCACCCTCCCGCCACCCCCCCGACCCTGCTTAGGCGGGAGCCCTTTGGGCATTAGGAATGTTGTGGCTTTATTATCAAAGTCATAAGCTCAACAAATTGTGAAGTATGTAACCTGTCGGTTATGTCATTAGAAGGAGGCACTTCAAGGTTCATAACTTCATCTATATTCATATTTCCCTCATCCATTGGGATGCTCTTGGCACCAGGTTTTCCTACCCTTACCTGAATCAGGAGCGAGTAGATGTGGATGCATCATTGTTAAATATCACCCTCTAATGTGCTCTTTCTATACCCCCAAAAGAGATAAAGATGACCATACCCGTATTGGGTGTGGACTGATTCATTCTTTGCAAAGGACAAGTGTAGCTTGTTATGAGGGTGTTCATAATCCCCTCAACTAGAGTCTGGGCTATTTTCTTGCTTTTCCTTTTTTCTTTAGGACATACATAAATAAAGTCTTGGATTGAGAGGTCTTTAAGGTCTCTTCTTCGCCAAAACGAGCATCCCTTGCACCCGAGCTATGAACCTCCTGAGGAGTAAAGGACTTCAGATAAGGTTGCACATTGAGAACCTTTCCCCCATTTTTTTCAAGACTCCTACTCCTGAGCGTACCATTAGTTGATCGATAAAACTTAGCATCGGCATAGTTGATATCTTCTCCGTGAAACGGGTCAGGGACCCCATGAATTGTTCTTTCAACCCCATTTTCATCTGTGTATTTTAGGCGCTGATAAAGTGTAGAGACTATAAATTTGCTATTGTGGAGCCAAGGTCACCCCAATAGGGCCTTGTAGGACATATCTGCGTTTATAACATGGAAAAGGGCATCTCCATAAAGGTCACAAAATTCTACTTTAAGTGCAATAGTGCCCAGAGCTTTTTGCCCTACTTGATTGAACCTTTGAATTGTGAACAAGGTAGGGGATAATTGGTTTGGCATTAACCCTATAGGTCGTAGTGCCCTCAGAGGGAGAAGATTAACAGTGGAACCACAGTCGAGCTAGATTCTGTTCAACACTTAGTCTCTGATTAAACTGGTTATGTAAAGCAGCCTGCTATGATGTTCAGTCTCGAGCTGGAGGTCTTCATCAGAGAATGTCATGTATGCCATGCAAGAAGCACATTTATTTGTCACAGATGTGTCTTCAGCTTCAACCTGATCAACTTCACTTTTGTAATCATCAAGATCCATCAGAGCTTGGATGAGTGCTCTCCTCAACTCATCAGATAGCTGGAGCACATCATAAATACTCAATTGAGCAGGAATTCATTTTAAATGAGTAAGAATATCATATCGAACTCTTTCATGGTACGGTGCTTGTCTTACAGTTAGAGGAACCAGAATGGGGAGATCTTTGACTGGAAGTACCTTTTCATTCACCGGCAGGGCCTCTCCTGACTGCCCATCTAGCTGTTCGTCAACATGAGGTGATGTCATTACTTGGCCTGTTGATTATGTAGGCTCTTTACTCTTCTCAGTTGGCCTTGGTGTTGGTAATTGGAGGCTAGAACGAAGAGTGATTTGATCAACTTCAAGGTTCACCTCCTCCACTTCTTCTTTTTCCTCAAAAGACACCATGTGAAAAGAAGCTATCTATTCTTGTTCCTCACCTTCATCACTTCAGGAACCTTCTCCAAGAAACTTCTTCGGGAAGCAGCCCTTCAAAGTTATAAGGACCCTAGTAGGGGGAACATATTCCTCATCCGAGATCACTACCTTCTTTGAAGATTTTGGTTTTTCTTTGTGTTTCTCTTCTTGTTCTTCTTTTTGGAAGAATTTTTTCTTCCAATTTTTACGCCTTGCAGACTAGAGCTTTAAGCGATGTCTTTTTTGAATACCGTCCCACTAAAACAGGTCTGCCACTAATACTCATCATTGTCATCGCCTTCAGGGTCAAAATCCAAAGCCTCCGGTTCAGTCATAAGTTTGTAAAGACTTGTATGGCTATTCTAGGCCGAGGCATATCAGGATAAGCTCATTGAACTGTGACTTCTCCATCAACAATGAAATATACTTGTACAACACCATGAGCTAACTCCACTGTTTGTGTATTGTCCTTCTCAAGGGGTAACCGAGCACCATTCTTGTCCTCTACGCACGATGTTGTATTGGATGAAGCCATTGCCCCCTTGGAGGATGTTCCGACTTCAATTTCAATATGCCCTTTGTTGATCATAGCTTCGATTATGTCTTTAAGGATATAATAATCTTCGATCGGATGGATTAAAATCCGGTGGTAAGGGCAACACTCGGGGTTACCAATCTCGTTAACTTCTTTTGGACATTTTGGATTAGGAAGGGTAATTGCTTTTATTGTGACCAACTCGTCTAAAATATCCTACATATCATCATTATCAAAGGGGTATTTCTTCTTCTTTCTTTCTTGAAGAGTGAGCCTCTGAACCTCCTTTCCTTTGCCTTTATCATTTTTCCTATCCACATCATTGTTGGCTTTCTTAGTTGTTTTGATAAAGGTGGCCATAGCCTCACCGTTTTTTGCTTGATTTTTATTTTCTCCCGTCCTTTCGTCAATAGTCCGGGTTTTATGAGATGCGATCTTTTGTTGAGTGATTTGTCTCTTGACATTATAAGCTTTAGTAACGAGCGCATTTAAACTTTAGGGCTTTGCAATAAGGACATATATAGCTACCTCTGGCTCAAGGTTGTTTGTATACATTTGAATCGCAGAGTGTTCATTCAATTACTCGAGACATTTGAGACCTAAGATCCTCAATGATGTAATGAAGTCGTTTGCACTTTCATTTGGATTTTGAGCAACATAAGCTAGATCCGTTATCGATACTTTGTTCTTGGAACTCATGAACTGAGCTAGAAACGCCATTTGCAAATCATCCCAAGTCTGAATTGACCCGAGTTGTAACTGAGTGTAGAATGTGAATGGTAATCCTTTTAGGGACTTGATGAATGGCCTTATTAGTAAGGCATCACTCGAGGCTGTCTCACCACATGCTGAGTGGAAGTGGGCCAAATGCTCGTGCGGTGACCCATATCAAACTTCTTGAACTTAAGACTTATGATATCTATGAGGGAATGACACTGTATCGTAGTGTGCTGGATATGGCTTCTGATAACCCAAGACGGGTGGGTTAATAGAAGCATGGTATTCATTTATCCCTTCAGCTATTATGGCTTTAATGATCTGCTATGTCAGCTCAGACTACCGACTTTGAACCTTTTCTTATGGCTGTGGTGTTCGTGCTGATGCACTAGCTTGATTGGCTACTTGTGTAGCGAGCACAACAATTTTAGCCACTTTTTCAACGAGCTTTCGTTGCAATTCCTGCAGCTGTTCCCCTAGGCTTGTAGTTCCAGTCACTAAAACTTGCATATCCGCTGATTGGTCTTGTACGTTCTATTTCTCCTGAAACTCCCTTGGAACATCCTCTTCAATGAAAAGAGAACTAATGTCTTCATATACAAGGAAGCTTGCGTCCTCCATCAAGTCAGTTGCCTTCGTTTGGCTCATCGATACCGTCTCAGCATATGTCATTGACTTTGCCATTGATCGAGTGATTGGACCTGTATAGGATCTCACTTCCTTTAAGGATATCACTCTTTTAGAAATGAAATTACGAGAGCCTTTGGATGTCACCGACTTGCTTTCCTCCCTTCCTCGGAGGCTTTAGGAGGAACACTTCTCTGATTCTGGAGTATCTTTGTCTTCGTATTGACTGGTTTTGGGTTCGAAGGCATGGAGGTTTTAGCTTTCTTTGTTTTTGGCGGGAAATCCACCTTAACATAGGAGGTGACCATGACTTGCTCGATTGGCCCAAAATGATTGGAATAGAGCTGATGTATATCTAGTTCACGACGTTAATGAAAGGTTCTTTGGTAGATTTCTTCACGATGAATTTCTTTGAGGTGACCCCTTTTGGAGCCGTCTTCACGAGCTTCGAGGTGAAGTTGGGTGATAATTTTTTGTTGGCCTTCTTTTTTTATCTCTTCATTGTCCTTCGTGCATTTCGCTTAGCACTCTTTGTTTCCTTTATTTGGACTACTGGCTTGATTTTAGCATGGGTTGAGACAGATGTCTCATCCACCTTGCTCAGCAATTCCATGGAATTTTTTAGCGGGATCTCAACAGCAAGAGAATTTGATCCCACCTTGCGAAGCACCACAGAGTTCTTCTTCATGCGGATAAGTCATCCTTTAACCATAAGAGTGGTCGGGAGCTCATTAAATGTGGTGCCATTGTTCTTGCATAGCATCACGTTAGTAGTTAGAGGAAACTGGAGCTCAGTCAAAGATGAATAGGAGAATAGGGTCCCTCTGGGCATGCCAAAAATTATGCTGGGCAAAAATATGTAATTTGCAAAACATGAATCTCCATATATACGAAGTGTACATGGGTTCTATTACTTTAGGAAATGACCCTATTCATGGTGATGTACATTCTTAATTACATCCCCCTTATAAGAGTACCCTTTGATTCTAATCGATGATATATTTATTTTTTAATCAATCAAATGGGTGAATAGACGATTAATTTGTTTAAGTCCACAAGAGACGTTTGAAGTTTATTTGTATTTGTGTTTGACATGAAGGTTATTTGGGTCTAGTCGTGACTTAGGAGTCATGTGTATTGAGGTTTGACTCCAAAAGTATTTAGTATTTAGGCATGACTCGAAAGTCTTTTTGGACTGGAGTCTTACTTGGGTTTAGGTTTAACTCGGAAATCATTTTGGACTGGATTTGGCTTTGATTTTATATTTGATGGGGAAATTTGGTTTGGTTGGAAAGTAATTTAGATCTCCATTTATTAGACTTATCGGGGTTTGATATGGAATTCATTAGATTGGAGTTTGACTTGAAATTAATTTGGAGTTGGGGTTTGACTTGGAATTAATTTGGACTTGAGTTTCACTTAGGCTTAAAATTTATTGAAATGCCACTTGGACTTGAGTTTAACTTGGAAGACATTTCTATTTGGCTTGACATTTTGGATTTGAAATTGACGTGGATTTCATTTTGAATTTGGGTTTAATATAGAAGTAAACTTGGCTTTTGAATTTGGGTTTGAGTTTAAGTTTTACATGCGAGTCATTTAATACTTTGATTTGGCATGGGAGCTCTTTTTGTATTTGGGTTTGGAGTAAAATTGGATTTAAGCGTGACATGGAAGTCTATTTAGGTTTAAGTGTGACATGGAAGTCAATTTGAGATTTGAGTTATTTTGGATTTGAGTTTGAGCTCAACAAAATTAATTTTGGATTCGGGTACAAAATGAAATTTAATCTGGGTTTTGGATTGGCATGGAAATTGTCCTTTTTTTTTTTCCGAATTTGGTTTGACCTGGAAGTCTTTTTGGATTTGGTTTTGACATGGAAGTCATTTGGTTTAGGTTACGAGTCAAATAGGATTGAGTCAACTAATTAGAATGTTGACTTAATAATAATTCCATGAGAGAAAAAGAATTTATTTTCTATTTCGGCTGCATCTGAACTTGGTTGTCTAGCGTACCCTTTTAAGGGATCAAGCCGTTCGTAATTCAACTATTAAAATTTAATTTAAAGATGTTGGATCCCACTTGGCTAATAAAGCATATCCCGTCCAACTCATTTATATTTTTTCTTCTTCTTTTTTTTTTTTTTTACTTTAGTTGAACCCCGAGTTCTAGTTCTTTTATGTCATTGTGTTCCATGGTCAAATCAACCTTAATTTTAGGTTGTTCTTGGTGAAACCACCTCGGCATTTCATGTTTGATATATTATATATATATTTTTTAATTGTGACTACACCTGTCATTTATTATCGGATTTCCTGCATAACCCTTTTTGGGAACAAGTCAATCTAGTTCTAAAAAATAGGATATCGAATTTTCCAAAACGATTTTTAATATCTGTGACCGCACCCGACTTTTTATTTTGAGTTTCCTACATACTCTTTTCGGGATCAGGTTCACGTAGGTCTTAAAAATAGAACATTAGAAAATATTTTAATTCGATTTTGATTATTTTAGATTTTTATGGCCACTTTTTATTCTTCTTTTTCCTCTACTGTTCATATTTTCTTTTCTTTTCTTTTTTTTTAAGAAAGAAAAGAATTTTTTTTTGGGGGCGTACTTTCTTTCTTTTTTGGGTTTAACATGGAAGTTGTTTTGGATTTAGGCTCGACATAGAAGTCATTTGGTTTAGGTTGCCTGAGTCTAATCGAATTAAGTCAACTAATTAGGATGTTGACATAACATCAATCCCATTAGAAAAGAATTTATTTTCTATTTGGCCTGCACCTGAACTTGATTGCCTGCATACCCTTTTAAGGAATCAAGCCGTTCGTAGTTTACCTTATGTTGGGTTTAATTTAAAGGTGTTGGATCCCATTTAGCTAATTAAAATATATTCTGTCCAACTCCTTTATATCTCATCTTTTTTTCTTTGAACTTTGGGCTCAAGTTCTTTTGTGTCATTTTGTACCCTGGTCAAAAGAACTTTAATTTTAGGTTTTCTCTGGTCAAACCACCTGATTCCGGAATTCCATATTTGATATATATTTTCTTTTAAATTGCGATTGCACCCATCATTTAAGCTTGGGTTTCCTACGTACCCTTTTTGGGATTAAGTCAATGTAGTTCTAAAAATTAGAACATCAAATTTTCCAAATCATTTCAAATATTTGTAATCGCACTCATTTTTTTTATTTATTTTGGGTTTCCTATGTACCTTTTTCGAGATCAGGTTAATATAGTTCTAAAAAATAGAACATTTGGATTTTTGAAATTTGATTTATTGGACCTCATGAATATTTTTCTATAGTTTTTTTTTCACGATGCATTTGAAGCATCTGATATATTTTTTGTTTCCTTTTTTTTAAAACCATTTTCCTTAAAACAACATATATATTTTTTGCTCCTTTTTTGGAAACAAATAATAAGTAAAAGGCTTTTTTGAGGGGACGATACATAAACAGTACCATCCCCTTATCCTTTTTTCTAAATACCTCTAATTTTCTGTCTAAATTCAAAACAACTTCCATGTCAAAGCCAAATCCAAAAAGACTTCCACGTCAAACCAAATTCTAAAGAAAAGGGATAGTTTTCATGCCAATCCTATACCCAAATTAAATTGCACTTTGTACCCGAATCCAAAATTAATGTTATTGAGCTCCAACTCAAATTCAAAATAACTTAAACCTCAAATTGACTTCCATGTCACACGCAAACCTCAAATTGACTTTCACGTCACACTTAAACCTAAATTGACTTTGATGTCATACTTAAGCTCAACTTTGTGTCAAATCCAAATTTAAAAGAGCTTCCATGTCAAACCAAATTTAAATTCAAAACCAAATTCATAGGCCAAGCTGACTTCTATATCAAGTTCAAATTCAAAGTAAATCCCACGTCAATTTTAAATCCTAAATGCCAAACCTAAGCCAAGATGTCTTCCAAATTAAACTCAAATTTAAATAATGTTTTAGCCAATTTTGAGTCCGAGTCAAATACCAAATCCAAATTGTACCCCCAAATCCAAATTAATTCCAAGTCAAACCCCAATCCAGATAAATTCCAAGTCAAACTCCAATCCAAATAAATTACGAGTCAAACCCTGATATAAAACGACTTCACAGTCAAACTGAATCTCGAGACCACTTTTAAGTCTAATAAATAAAGATCCAAATCATTTCCCACCGAAGTAAAAAATGTCTAATTTTTGAAACCAAGTCCAAATTCCTAAGGCCAATCTAAACCAAAGTCAACTCAAATCCAACATGATTTATAAGTCGAACCTAAGCCCAAGTTAAACTCCAGTCAAAAAAGATGTCCGAGTCAAGCCAAAATCCAAAATACTTTCCGGGTCAAACCTAAGTACAAATGACTCTTAAGCCAAGACTAAAGCCAAATAACCTTCAAGTTGAACCTTCCAAAATACAAATAAACCCCAACCTTCTCTTGTAGATTTAAACCAATTAATCGTCTGGTCACCTCGCCGATTGATTAAAACCATAAACATATCACCAGTCGGAATCAAAGGGTATTCTCTAAAGAGAGATGTAATTAAGGGTGTACGTCACCTTGAATAGGGTCATTTTCTAAATTAATAAAACCTATGTACACCTCGTATATGGGAAAATTTATATTTTGCAAATTTCATTTTTTGCTCAACATAATTTTGGCACCCGGTGGGACCCTATTCTCCTTTTCATCTCTGACTGAGCTCTAGTTTCCACTAACTACTAATGTGATGCTATGCCAGAACAATGGCACCACAAGTGACAATCATGTTCAATGAGCTCCCGACCACTCTCATGGTTAAAGGAGGGCTTATCCGCAAGAAGAAGAACTTTGTGGTGCTTCACACGGTGGGATCAAATTCACTTAATGCTGAGACCTTGCTAAAAAATTCCATGGAACCGTTGAGCAAGGTGGATGAGACATCTGTCTCAATGCATGCTACAATCAAGCCAGTAGTCCCAATAAAGGAACAAAGAGTGCTAAGCGAAATGCACGAAGGACAATGAAGCGATAGAGAAAGAAGGCCAACAAAAAGTGACACCTAACTTTGCCTCGAAGCCCGTGAAGGTGGCACTAAAAGGGGTCACCTCGAAGAAATTCATCGTGAAGAAATCTACCAAAGAACCTATCATTAATGTTGTGAACCAGATATACATCTGCTTTATTCCAGTCATTTTTGGACCAGTCGAGCAAGTCATGGTCACCTCTTATGTTGAGGGGGATGTCTAGCCAAAAACAAAGAAGGTTAAAACCTGCATTCCTTCGAACCCAAAACCTGCCAATACGAAGACAAAAACACTCCAGAATCAGAGTGTTCCTCCTAAAGCCACCAAGGAAAGAGGGAGAGCATGTCCGTGACTTCCGAAGGCTCTAATAATTGAGTTTTAAAGAATTGAAATCCTTAAAGGAAGTGAGAATCTATATATGTCCAATCACTCGATCAATGGCTAATTCAATCACATATGCTGAGATGGTATCGGTGAGCCAAACGAAGCTAACTGACTTGATCAAGGATGCAAGCTCTCACTTATATGAAGACATCAGCTCTCTTTTTTGTGAAGAGGATGTTCCAAGGGAGTTTCAGGAAAAGTGAATATACAAGACCAATCAGAGGATATGTCGATGTTTTTGATGGGTATGGGGTAGGACAAGCTGGACTCAAGCTAGTTGGAGAAGCAGCCTTCGGGATTTCCTTTTCCACCTAGTTGGAGTATAATCCGTGTTTCTGTTGTGTGTTTTCCTCTCTTTCGTGTCTTTCTCTGTGGAGGGGAACCTTCCTTTGTATAGGGGTTTGTGGTGCCTTCTTCTAGACGCCTATCTTTCCATGCCGTTTTTGGGTACCAACCTCTGGGCACCGCTTTTGGGTGCCAACCCATGGGCACTGCTTTTGGGTGCCAACATCTTGGTGCTCGCTTATTTTTGGGCGATGCTTCTGGACTCCGTTCTCTGGACGCCGGGGGGTATATAACATGTGACCCCCCCCCCCCCCCCCCTCCCCCCACTTTTTGAGTAAAAAGTTGATTTTCATTGAAAAAGTGTGATGTGCCTCCCCTTCTCTCTCTTTTTCTTCTTGAATTTTACCTTTAATGGAAACTTTTCCTGAGGATCTTCTCTTGGTTACCCTCTCGTGGCTCTCTACTAAATTTTGTGTCAGTTTCGTATGGTTTCTCAGTATTTTCGATGGTTTTTTCTTAGAGAAGATTTTGTAAGGAAACAAGCTTTGCTTTAAGCGGCTTGCTGATGGTATGCTTATACAAAATGGGTACTGACCTCCATACGGTCGCTATGTGGAATCCTTTGCGTTAACAGGTTTCGGTCCTTCCTGTTGCATGCCCACGAATCCTTTGGAAGTTTTGTTAGAAGAGAAAGAAATTGTGGGAGTAAGTAACATTTTGATTTTATGTCGAGACACTCCTTTCTTCGGATCTCTAGGTTTAGAAATGTGTAATCCTATTACACAAGTTTATATGCCCATTTTCTTTCCTAACGAATTCCCTTTTTTGGGTACTTCTCTGAAAATAGTATTTGCTTGTGTTGACGATGCTTCCCTCTATCCACTTAATTATCATATATTTCTTTTCATTTTCAATATGGATTTCGTGTTTAGGGATGATGACTAGCCTTAAAAGGATAGGCATTTGGCGTATCGCTTCGATCGCAGTGTGTGGAGGTATTGGACTCTTGTGTGCACTAGTGGCCATTCGGTGGATTTTACAAAATCAGTTCTTTGCGATGACGTCTTATATTTGATATCTAAGTGTAGTTAGGCACTTTCTATGAACTGTCCATTTTCTATATGTATTTAGTTGCCTGGGACATAGTAGAGAATTCCAACTACTTAGTTTTTTTACCAAATCATGTTTGAAACGAGGCTGTTCGTTGTCAGTCTTTGGGCGTTTTTTGTCACGAAGGTCAGTTATGCTTAGCGGGGTTACTTGGTTTGTCTCTGACTTTATGGGTGTTAGAGGACAAATGAGATCTTGACTCTTGGTTCGTGCTGCGTAACATTTACTTTGACATGCGGCATCCTAACGGACAGCATGGTATTGGGATTATAGGGTTTTTGGCCACCAATCATCGTTTAATATTTTCTACAGAATATAAGGTCTACTATTACCAAATTTTGAGCCCAAATCATTGCGCTCTTCGAGTGATATGCCAGCATGGGTATGGTGAATTGGCGCAGCTTCAGGCATACTGGGGCTCCTTTAATTATTGTGGTTCTCCCCTGGTTCCTTGAGGATTGTTATATGATCAGTTGTCCCAGTATAGGAAAGGCTATAGTCGTTTTTCTAGAGTGTAGTATTGTACTAACACTTCTGCTTTTTGTTGTCCCGTTTTGGCATACATTATGTACTAGTTTTTTGATGATGTACTTTTGGGGGTGTTGCTGGTTTTTTTTTTTTTTTTTTTTTTTTTGACGATGTACTTCTGGGGGTGTTGTATAGTTTAAAATATGAAATAACGGAGTATGTTGGTTCTTTAGTTGTGCCTGCTTGTGATTTTTATGCTGGTACTTTTACAAATAGTGCTTCTTTATTGAGATCCGACCACTAATTTTTACAACATCTCTGCCTTCTGCTTCGTGGTGAATTCGTCAAGTTTCGAAGCTTTAATTAATATTGTTCCCTGTTTGGTGACAAACTTTTCGAGCTTTGAGGCTTTAACTAGTGCAGCCCCCTGTTTGGTGGCAAACATGTCAGGCTTTTAGGCTTAACTAATGCAGCCCCTTGCTAGGCAGCAAAATTGTCGGGTTTTAAGGCTTTAACGCAGCTCCCTGTTTGGTGGCAAACTTGTCAGGCTTTAATGCAGCCCACTGTTTAGCTGCAAACTTGTCGGGCTTTAAGGCTTTAACACAGCCCCTTGTCTGGCGGCAAATTTTTCGGGCTTTAAGGCTTTAATGCAACCCCCTGTCTAGCAGCAAGCTTGTTGGGCTTTAAGGCTTTAATGCAGCCCCTTGTCTAGCGGAAAACTTGTTGGGCTTTTAGGCTTAACTAACGCAGCCCCCCTGTTCGGTTGTTGGCTCCGTTTATTTTCTCTTGGTTATGTTTCTCTTGTTTGCATTTTTTGTTCTTCACTTTTAATCATTGATCTTGACTGTCTTTCCTTTTTGCTCACCTGTTCTGGGCGCCTTTTTCCTCTGCTGGCCTATTTTGTTTGCTTTTCCTTTTATTAGTCAACTTTGGGTGCCCTTTTCTCTGCCCGCCTATCTTGGGCGCCTTTTTTTCTCTGTTGACTTATCTTGGGCACCATTTCTCTCTGTTCGCCTTACTTGGGGCGTCTTTTATCTCTGTTCACCTATATTAGGCACCATTGTCTCTATTCATCTATCTTGGGCACCTTTTCTCTCTGTTCGCTTTTCTTGGGCACCATTTCTCTCCGTTCCCCTTTCTTGGGCGCCATTTCCTCTGTTCGCCTATCTTAGGTGCCTTTTTCTCTCTGTTCACCTATCTTGGGCACCATTTCTCTCTGTTCGCCCGTCTTGGGCGCCTTTTCTCTTTGTTCACCAATCTTGGGCACCATTTCTCTCTGTTCGCCTATCTTTGGCGCCTTTTTCTCTCTGTTCACCTATCTTGGGCGCCATTTCTCTCTGTTCGCTTAACTTGGGCGCCTTTTTCTCTGTTCGCCTATCTTGGGCACCTTTTTTTTCTCCCTTTTTCTCTTTTCGTCTATCTTGGGTGCCTTTTATCTTTATTTGCCTATTTTGGGCACGTTTTTTTTTTTCTATTCTTCTATCCTGGGTGCATTTTTCTCTGCTCGCCATTTTTGGACGCCTTTTCTTTCTGCTCATTGAGTCGATGCTTTGTCATATATATGTTGTCTCTTTCTATTTTGACCTTTGACTCATCTTTGCCCCCCCTGTGAGTGACACTGGGACCCTTGTTTTCTTACTCTTTATTTCACCTGCACATCTCTCCTCTTACTTCTACTCTCCTTCTGTGAAATCTTGGAATTTTGCTTTTTCAAGGTATTTCATCTTCTTCCTTTCTCTTTTCGATTTCTAGGGTTTCCTTTTGGCTTTGGGATCTCATAGTTTTTTGCAAAATTAGAGATATGGTGTGCCTTGATTTGTGGTTTAGTTCATAATTTAAAGGTTTGTGTTAAGGTTTCAATGATTTCTCTTGTGCCTTAACCTTGGTTGGGATAGTGGGAGTATGAGATGAGAAGAGAAAATAGAGTTTAGATGAGAAAGAAGGGAAAAGAGATGAGAAAGTAGAGAGAGATATCAAGGATATCAATTCATTCATCAAAGTTATGAGATTACAAGCTAGAACCTCCTATTTATACTACTTACATGATATGAGCTAATAGATTGAATCTAGCCACACAAGGACTATCCAACTCTTAAGTGAGCTGCCATAATTGACTCAACTAACTAACGGCCTTGACCCAACAACCTAACAATCAAGACTCCACTTATTACATGACTCAATCCAAGCTATACTACTACTTACAATAACAACTAACTAATACGACTCAAACAAAAAGCAGCCCCCAGCAGCAGCAACTAACAGTAGCAGGATACTAGCAGCGACTACGGCAGCCGCCCCAGATCCTCATCGAGCTCGGATCATAACATTCCCTTTCCCTTGAAAACATTCTTATCCTCAAGAATAGAAGAGAGTTAAGACCTTCAAGAATACTTATTATTAAGGAAAAGAGAGCTGAAATTGAAGAACTCATCCTGAATTGAAGAACTCATCCTAAAAACTGCAATTAAGAACATCTGGATGCTGAAATTATTTCATCCAATGCAGATCAGGAACCACTTATTGCAGCTACGAATTCAGCATCTATGAACACACTTAATGCAAATCTGAGACTGAGTTGTATTGCGCTGGAATTTACTGAAATGTGTTGCAACTGAAACAAACCAACTGATGAAGTAACTCTGAAATGCAGCAGGTACATGAGGATGGCATTTTGTCTTGATACAATACTTGCGTTTGAATGCATAACACTCTTCAGGAGGTCTGCTACGATCAAACCAAACATCACCACCCCTCGTGAAGCAGTTAACACAACCCAAACTTCTATCTTGCTGCTGAGAATTATGAAATGCAGCAACAATCTTGTCATTCTGCTGGTAAAATGATGCATAACAGAGTTTGAATGTCATTAAACCCACAAGAATGCATATGAAGTCCTTTAACTTCTCGGGAGGCCTTCCACACTCAAACCAAGAGAACCAAGCATCAATTTCTGCTTGTAAACCTTTCCCAATGTAGCTCCAACAGCCCAATTTCTTGATTATGGAAACAAAACACATTGAAATCCAATATGAATGCAGCTGCAACTCTTTCATCTTGGATCTTATGCAAAATTAGTAATGTATAAACATCCATATACTAAACCATCTCAAACCATGCTCAACAAACTCTTGGTTACCTTTCAAATCCACATGATTAGCTGCAGAACTTAAGAATTCAGCAGTGTACACCCAAGACAACACATAGCTGCGGAAGTCACAAATTTCAACTCGATTCTCCTCCATATGGAAACTTCTTGAAGTGAACAAGTTATGTCATCTTCCCATAATCATAATAACACCAATCCCATTCCCTTTGAGCATCTCATTTACTACTATTAATGAGAGAATTGGAATTCTCCCAGAATTTTCAACATTTTCAGCAGCTGCCTTGCATACATGTTGTCCCAACTTGATCAATTTAACTCTTGTCACCTTGGCTTGAAGTTCCGGGCTTATGCACCACCAATTTAAGTACCCATGGCCCTTACTTAAATTCCAAAGACACAATGTCATAATGTGATCATCCCAAACCATTCCATTTGCAAAGCTCACGCAACAGCTCACAACTTCCAATCTGTGCAGCTGATTTCTTTGGACCCAAAGCTCTACCAACCCCCACACTTGCCTCAAATGATCAAGCTTTGTTTTCTTGTCCATCATCACAAGCATGAGTAACAAATACATCGAATGGAGACACCAAAAGAACTCAGGAGCAGCTATAAATTTCTTCAACCTCAGAGATGTTCTGTTCCAAACTACATTGCTGATTTCTACTCTGATTTTAGCTAGAGTTTTCCTCAATCTTGCATTGATCTTTTCCATCCAAACATTAAGGAAATATTGAAGCTTATGCATATGATTATTCCATTCTGACCCACCATTGCAGATCACCCCAAACACATCTAGATTCTGCACCAGATTAGGAAGCTTCAGAAACTGTGCTATCATGTTAGTCTTTATTTGGCTTTGCACACCAGCTGTGAGGTCATTCCCGAGGCCACACACCTCCTCAAACCATCCACAATTTTTCCAACCATTAGCAACTACTACCAACCCTTCAAGTAAACACTTTTGTGTGAACCTAAGCAACACAAATTCTGGAACCATGGAAACTTCATCATCACAAGTATTGTGCAGCTTGCAAAATGTGTAATTCCTATCTTCACAACTTGCTTTGATGTTAACTTCGCAATGACCCACATCCTTAACCATTTTGCCACCAATGCTTGCACTGACATTAGGTTCTTCATCATCAAACAATAGCACCGGATGCGTAGCTTCTCCAAGTACTTGTAATTCATTCTTTCCCAGATCAAAGGGACTTCCAACTCCAAACATATCAGTTACAGCACCAGTTGTACTGATTTTTGGCTGTACAGAAAATGGCTTCAGCATGTTATTGCATTTATACACATCCAACAACTCAATTGCTTGTATTGATACAAGGCTTCTCCTTCGTTGGACCTTGAAACACATTCTCGCAGCTTGATTACTTTTCTTCAACAGGAAATCGACTTATTCAGCTTCGTATAAACTTGGAAAGCTTCTCCCGGCTCAGGAGGCAACTCATCATAAGAGTGTACATTTGAATACTCCATTTCTCTACTCCAAGAACCTTGTAATCTATCAATTGCATCACCACCCGCACCAAGCAATTGTTGATTACGAGTATCAAGTTGCCTTAGAGAAGTGTTTAACATGTTTTGTGGTGTTTCCATTGTCACAACAGCAGTAACATCGACTCCCCCAGCTAAATGAGGTTGCCCAGCAGTGTAGGTGCTTCGGTTCAGCTTTCCAGCTTGCCATGGAGTATCACTTAACTGATTTGGAGATGTATTCAATGATATTTCAGCAGTAACATCGAATTTTTCAGCAGAATGCTTCGTGTCTGCATAGTTCTCTGCTTGATTGCTTGCAACGACTTCATAGTGACCCGCTTGTAGCATCGAATCATTTTTTGGAGACCATGACTCAATCACGGACTTGTCTTGCTTCAATTTTTGCTTAGTAAACATCTTTCCACCCCAAAAATCTTTCAATGCGCCGTTAAGATGATTCCTGTTCACTTTACTCTTGGCATTCATTAACATTCCTTTGACATGGAAATCGTATTCCCATTCCGGATGCATGTCATATTGTGCCTCAACATCAGCAAGATACTCTAACTCGAGCAAAGAGTCTTCATAAAGATCATCCTGTTCAAACTCAGGTTCTTCTAGCTTGTGTTCATCAATTTCGGCACTATCGGGGACGAGTTCATCTCCAACGGCAACAGATTCTACTTTCTCTATTCGCTTAACACGGAACTTCCATTGTCTAACGCTATCCGGTAGCTCCGGAAACTCATTTGCATCAAGAACACCAGCGCAATAACAACTGATGTTAGCAAACGGTTGAGCTGAATATTGCCGATTCTTAATTCGCTGCATGCATTCTTGTCTCCATTCTTGAAGTGCTTGTCTCCATTCTTGTCTCCGTTTTATTAATTTCTCCCACTACTCAGCCAATTCCGCCATATTAATAATGAACAACAACTTCAATCTGGAACAACTCAATTCGCAGGATACAGTTCAAAAATCGCAGAAGTGAGAAACTTGTTCCCACTATTCAACAACCGATTGCTTTACGAAATTGTACTCCTTCATCCGCACAACAATCCGCTGCTATCGATTCCACAATCGCAATGGATCTCAACCCTAACATGCAGATTTTCGTACACCGATAGTTCGAACAAACCCTAACTTTGAACAATTTCTGACAATGATGATTTCTTGAATAATCCAAACTAAGAATCTGAAATAGGTTTGATCTTTGTCTGTAATGGTGATTTAAACACACGATTCACCGCAATCTTCAAGAACAAAATCGGATTTCAACACTTTCGGTGCTCAGTTCGTTGTCAGAATTTCGCCTCAACTTCAATTTCTGAGTTGTAGAATATGATTGAACCTCAATTCAGCTTGTGTCTGATCTTTTGATGATGATCAAGTGTAATGTGGATCAATTAGCATCACTTTTCTTCTCCACAGATCAAATGAATATTTGATCAAGATCAATTATGCTTTGCATATAACTTTAGCAACTGTTATTTTGCTTCAGCACTAACATTCAGTAGCTAATGCTTGATCGAATCTACTGAATTTACTATGAATCAGCTTTAATGTTGAATGTAGTCAACAAATGCTGATCAATTGACCTTTGTTCAATGTAATTACATCAATTCTAATCCCAACCGAAGCAACTCCCAGACCTTGCAGTAGCAAATGCAGTAACCGCCAATCTCAAAGTTCAAAATTCAGAATTGAATTTTGATCACAAGACTAAATCTGTAACACAATTGTTTTTATTGATTAATTGCAATACAATTAGTCAGATTTTGTATTTTTTTTAAATATGAGCTTGATTCGGAAGCCAAATCAAGGCTCTGATACCAATTGTTAAGGTTTCAATGATTTCTCTTGTGCCTTAACCTTGGTTGGGATAGTGAGAGTATGAGATGAGAAGAGAAAATAGAGTTTAGATGAGAAAGAAGGGAAAAGAGATGAGAAAGTAGAGAGAGATATCAAGGATATCAATTCATTCATCAAAGTTATGAGATTACAAGCTAGAACCTCCTATTTATACTGCTTACATGATATGAGCTAATACATTGAATCTAGCCACACAAGGACTAACCAACTCTTAAGTGAGCCGCCACAATTGACTCAACTAACTAACGGCCTTGACCCAACAACCTAACAATCAAGACTCCACTTATTACATGACTCAATCCAAGCTAATACTACTACTGACAATAACAACTAACTAATACAACTCAAACAACAAGCAGCCCCCAGCAGCAGCAACTAACAGTAGCAGGATACTAGCAGCGACTACGGCAGCCCCCCCAGATCCTCATCAAGCTCGGATCATAACAATTTGGTTGACGTATGTTTCGTTTATGGAGGTTATTTTTAGATTTTGGGGTCTTTCACAAGTTATGGGTTTTTTTGTTTTGGCTAATGTAATTGAAAGGTATAGAGATTAGGGTCTCACATTGCTTGTGGGTTTAAGAACCGGTATCGTGATGTTGCGTCTTCTGCCGTGCATGATTTGGGTTTGAAAACTTTAGGGAGATGAATTTTGCGGATGTTTGTACCAGTTTTCCTTTTATGCGTTAATCTCTTTTTTGGGTCTAACATGTGGATGTTTTCCTTGTTTTGCTTCTAGTTAGGATTGTTAAAAGAGGAGAGATCAATCGGGATGAATTCAAAAACACCAGGTCCTGGGTATAACTCATGTTTCCAGCATCCTATAGAAAATCCTATTTTGACAGAGGCTTTAGATGAATTTTTGCTATCTCTGAACAGAAACACTCCAATGGCCTCATCTTCATCAATATTTTCCTACGTTTAGTGCTTCACAATTTCGTATATGTATGTTTTCTTTGCCATGACTTTTGTTATTGTATTTACTTAAGTTTCACTATAGAAAAGGAATGGTGCGTGGTCGAGGTCGAACAAGAAGTTCGACATGGCGAGCTTGTGAGGAGAGTACCCCCCTTTATCTTCGGCCTAATGTGGCTGTTTTTAATGTTAATAATCTAGAAAGTTGATTTCCTACCAGGGTGAATGCTAGACCTTCTAGCTAGTTTGTACATAAATATCATGGGAATGTAGGGGCCTTAGCCCTTCGGGAGAAATATTACTTCCCTTCTGATCACACCATATGGGTTCCTAGCGAGAACGAGTCTCCCTTGATTGCGCCTCGCCATGATTGTTTTGCTATTCCCATAGAGTCCCTTAATGCGGGCCTTCAGTTTCTTCTTCATCCGTTTATGTCTTGCGTTATGTCACGTTATTCTCTATGTCCTAGTCAGGTGACCCCAAAGAGTTTAGGGACGATTTATGGGCTTTTATTGGCTTGTTTTATGAATGGATTTGAGTTGATTGATCAAGTTTTTGATTGTATGTTTAGGCTCAAACATACTAGTCGTAATGTGGTTTTTGAGAGCTGTATTCGCTTGTCTTTTACGCGTGACAACCCTTCTAATGTTAAGGATTAGCTACATAGGTTCGTTTGGGTCCGGTGGCCTACTCTTCCAGAATATCCCATGGGTTGGAGTAATCTGACTCGACCTCGTAAACCTCATATTGAGAATTTCATAGAAGCAGATTGGTTTCTTATCCATTATTTTGACAAGAACAGAAGTGATACCCATTTTTTGGCTATGAGGGCCCATCTTAGGTAAGAGGCAATCCTAGTTAAAGCGGGACTTAGCACGAAACCCATTTTTGATATCTTTCTATTTCTTTATTCAAGGAAACTTTTGCATGCCCCCTTTCATTTTTTCTCATTTTGCTAATTTTTGACTTTTCAGCTAAGGAGTTAGCGCATACCGACATTGTCAACTACTTTAAAATGGAGCCTTCTTTCTAGCAGCCAGCGTCCTAGCCAGTTTGGTGCTGATACATCTTTTCCCATGGTGGCTACCCAAGCTTCTCCCGTGGATTCTTTGTCCTATCGTTCCTTGAAAAGTGTGTTTAGCATTTCGTCGATATCAATATAGGGGGGTCTCTTAGTGTCCTTTTAGAGCTCCTCCCTCTCGACGGAATAGTCCTTCCCAACCAAGTGGTTTGGGGGGAAGGCTAGGCTGTTCTCCTTCTACTCCATATTTTCCTGTTCCTATTCTCTCCTTACCTATCCCTACGACTTTTGTCAGGGAAAAACCTAAGACTATTCCTAACCTGACAGCTGAACCCATGGATATTCCCTAGGTGGTGGTTACGCCCTCCTCTGTTTCTAATCTTGAGACTTTGCATCATATTTTCAAGGTGATCCATCCTGCCCCCGTTGCATATCAGGAAGGTTTTCCTTCGCTGACTGAGTATGGATTGTTTGCATTATTTCTTTTTCTGGGGTTTTTTATGCATGTGGCTAAATTCTTTGTATTTGTGTGTTCGCAGTATGCCTCTGTCTTTGCGTTGCTGTGTTCTTTTGGAAGGCGAGGTGAAGAAGTTGCTAGTCGTTTATGTGAAGAGCTTTGCTTGGCTTCCCTGCAACTAGGGGAGTCTTAATCACGATGTTCTGAACTTCAAAGTCAGGTGAGAAGCCTAAGAAGTCACCTGGAGGGTAGAGATGCCATGGTGAGGGATAAGGGAGAGCACATTGTTCGTTTAACTACCGAACTATCCCGGGCTCGTGAAGAGGCCGTAACTGGTTTTAGATCTAGCCCCGAGTTCCAGGGAGCACGCAATGCCGATTGTTTGTCTAGGCTTGAATGGGGCTTTGACCGTTTGCTGGAGAAGGTAGGGATTATAGTTCTTCGCTTACTCTTGAGATTACAGAGGATCTTATGTCACGTGTCCGTGAAGGGATTATGAATACTTTGTCAAATGGAGGGAATTCTTCTGGTGGTGAGGGAGATGCTGGGCAACAGACATGACAGTCATTTTGTTTTTGTACCGTTATGTATTGTAAAACTTTGTATTGGGTGATATATGTGGTGTTGTTGGGTGGTGCATTTGTATTGTGTTTGTTTTGATGTCCCTATCTGCTCTACACTTTGGAGTCTTACTTTTAAATTATCATGTCGTGAAAAGATGAATTTAGTTATTATATTGTAAGCAAACATGTTTGCGTAAGTGAATGATTTTGGATATTGTATTCTGGGATAAGTGAATAGTGTTGCATATAGGGTAGATGACCAATATTGCACCTTCGACGAGGTGTGCGCTAGTGTTGCACCTTTGACGGGGTGTGCCTTGGTGTTGCACCTTTGACGAGGTGTGCGCTGGTGTTACACCTTCGACGAGGTGTGCGCTGGAAGAGTGCCTGACGTTGAGTCAGGGCCTTGGGACTCGATATACCTTGTGTTCGATTTCTATGTGACTTGTTAGGCTAAGAAGTTAATTGAACCAAAAATTTAATCTCGATAAATTGCCAACTTCGTTAGGGAAGTCTTCAAAGTTTTAGATTGTGGCAATCATTATTTGGAAGAGTATAGGTGATTTTAATTTTGAGCTCGCCCGTTAAGATGATTGCAACGATCTGGTGGCCAGCTGACCAATGGCCATGTATTTGGTCCATTGGGCTCTACTCGGCCCTTTTATCAGCGGTCAAAGCCGCATGGCTGGTCAAGTCTTATGTTTGGTCCATTGGTCTCTGCTCGGCCCCTTTATTGGCGGTCAAAGCCACATGACCAATCAAAGCCGCGTGTTTGGTCCATTGGGCACTGCTCGGCCCTTTTGTCAGTGGTCAAAGCAAAGTGGACGGCCAAAGCCGTGTATTTGGTCCATTGGGCTCTGCTCGGCCCTTTTGTTGGCGGTCAAAGCAAAATGGATGGTGAAAGCAATGTATTTGGTCCATTGGGCTCTGCTCGACCCTTTTGTCTGCGGTCAAAGCCGTGTATTTGGTCCATTGGGCTCTCGACCCTTTTGTTAGCGGTCAAAGCCGCATGGTAAGTTAAAGACAAGTGTTTGGTCCATTGGTCTTTGCTTGACTTTTGCCTTCAATTTGAGAGTGCAAAACGGTTTTCGTTCTTAGGCTTATAAATTCGGTGCCTTTCCTTCGTTATTGGAATGACCACTTTGAGGGTCTTTGTTGGATGAGGCTAAACTTGTAGACTGGGACCCATAATGTGTGCAACGGTTAATGAATCTTCTTAACCCTTTACAGTAAGTTCGATAATTTCTAAAAGGTTCTCTTACAGTGAGATCGTGGAACGAGCAAGGAGCCCCCATAATGGCTTCCCAAGCCTACTAGTTTAATATGCAAAAAGTAAACCATACGAAGTGGAAAGAGAATAACAAGCATTAACATTAATGGTCTTCATTTTATTGATACCACATGTCATGCCCACACCATTTGTGCTATCCTATGGATATTATTTTTGAAGATTACTTGCGTTCCAGCTACGAGATAGGTCGGTACCGTCCATTCGTGTGAGGGCATAGCTACCCTCTCTTGGCACTCGAGTCACTTTATAGGGACCTTCCCAATTGGGTGTGAGCTTTCCAACTCCTATATGTCTTTCACCGAGTCCTATGCATCGAAAGACTAGGTCTCCCCCCTGAAAATTGCATGGTCTGACTTTGCAATTGAAGCAAGCTGATATCCTTTGTTTCTGGGCGGCCATCCTAATTAAAGCGCTAGCCCACACCTCCTCTATGACGTCCAGCGATCCTCATAAGATTTCCTCGTTGGTCTTTGGGTGATAATGCTTCACACAAAAGGTGGGTTTGGACACTTTGATTGGTAGAATAGCCTCAGCCCCATATACTAGCATGATAGGGGTCTCTCCCGTGGCTGTTATGACCATCGTTCGAATCGGCCAGAGAATACTGCCTAACTCGTCCACCCATCGTCCCCTAGCACCATCGAGTCACTTTTTCAGCCCCCTTAAAATTTCTTTATTAGCTGCTTCAACTTGGCCATTGCTTTGCAGATGTTCAACGGTTGCAAAATGCAGGTTTATACCTATTTTCTCGCAATAAGCTTGGAATCTTATTGGGCTAAATTGCGATCTGTTGTCTATTATCAGAACCCAGGGGACCCCAAAATGAACTATGTTCTTCCATAGGAATTTTTGTGCAGCCTAATCTGTTATTCGAACCATGGGCTCGGCCTCCACCCATTTACTAAAGTTGTCAATTGCAACCATCGCAAATTTTCTTTGTCTAGAGGCCCAAGGAAAGGCTCCCAGTATGTCGATTCCCCATTGCACGAAGGGTATTGGGCTAATAAATGGCTATAAAGATGTGGGTGAAGCATGGTGTACCAGCACAAATCTTTGACAAGCATCGCACTTGCGCACCAAATCTTTAGCGTCAATTTTGAGCGTGGGCTAGAATTACCGTGCACGGAGGGTCTTGTTAGCCAGGGCATAACCTCGATGTTTACTCCACACTCTTCCTTGTGGATTTCCTCCAGGAAAGCGTATCCTTCACTTCACTCCATGCACTTAAGCAGTGGATGTGAAAAGGACCTTTTGTATAGTTGATCATCTAGAATCACAAACCGAGCTGCCTAATGCCTGATCCATTTGGCCATACGGAGGTCATTCGGTTGTGTTCCTTGGCTTTAATAGTCCATTATCCTTTTCCTCAACCTAGATGTTTAGTGATATGACACGCTGCCTGAGGGATGGGTTCTTCAGACACGCTTTAATAGCCCTGCCTCATCACCACTTGTGCCTCGGCTTCAAGCGTTTGACATGACCTTGCCAGCTTACTTAGCTCATCGGCCGCTTGATTTTCGTCTTGATCAATGTATCACACGCTTATCCCTAGGGGTTCAACCGCTAGCCTTTGAAAGGCCTGCAAGTATCTAACCATGCTTGGATCGCGAGCCTCATAGTCCCCATTTATTTGATTTACCACAATCTTGGAGTTGCTAAGAACTATCATAGTATCGGATTTTGTGGCTCATGCCAGTCTCCCTTCATGGATTATGGCCTTGTATTTGGTCTCATTGTTAGTTAAAGGGAATTGAAAGCACAGGGCATATCCGTGAGTGACTCCACTTGAGTTTTAAAGATAAATACCCGCTCCTAACCCTTCTTAACATGATGAACCGTTCACAAATATCTTCCATGACCGAGCGATCCCACTGAGTGAGTCCGTCTAAGCAGTGTCCAACGGAGGTTTCATGGTTTCAGGGTCCTGTCCGTATTCGCGTCTCTGTCACACTATTGTCTTCTGCTTTAAATGTACATTCGGTAAGAAAATTAGCTAGGGCTTTGGCCTTAATAGCTGTTCTGGGTAGGTAGTGGAGGTCATACTCAGAAAGTTCTACCGCCCAGGCGCATTCACCCTGTGCACTCTAGCCTTGACAACCATTTTTTAACCGACTGGTCGGTTAAGACATTTAAGGTGTGCGCTTGGAAGTACTGTCGGAGGTTTCATGAGGCCATGACGATAGCGAATATCAACTTTTACACGAACAGGTATCACCGATTGGCATCCTTTAATACTTGGTTGACAAAGTATATCAGAACTTGCTTCCGCAGACGATTGGCAACCAGTGCTGCGCTAACAATTTGATCTCCAGTGGCCACATATAGAGCGAGTGTTTCCCCCAGAACAGGTTTAGCCATAAAGGGCATATATGCCAAATGCTTCTTTACTTGTGCGAAGGTCTAATTGCACTCTTCATCCCACAGACAATCCCTCTTTTTCTGGAGGGCTTGGAAAAAGGGTAGAGATTTCTCTGTAGCCTTACTGATAAACCTGTTGAGTGCCGCCAAATGCTCCATAAGGCATTGCACCTCATTGATTGTTTTTGGGGTGCCTATCTCCAATATTGCACTCACCTTCACTAGATTAGTCTCAATACCACATGCACTGATGATGAATCCCAAGAACTTGCCTTCTGGTATTCCAAAAGAGCATTTATTGGGATTCAACTCCATTTGTATTTCCTTAAAGTATGAAAGGTTTCTTCTAGATTAGAGATGTTATCTTTTTTGATGTGAGACTTGACAATCATATCATCGACATACACCTCCATATTATGTTCGATTTGTTGAGAGAATATCTTACTGACTAGTTGTTGGTATGTGGCTCCCGCATTTTTAAACCAAACGGTATTACCTCATAATAGTAAGTGCCTTTGCTGGTTACAAATGAGGACATTTCTTCATCATTCAGATCCATCTTAATTTGGTGGTATCAGAAGAAAGCTTCCATGAAGCTGAACGACTCGTTACCTGCTATAGAGTCCACCAACTGATCGATTTTTGGCAAGGGGTAGGAGTCTTTTGATCGTTGCATGTTCAAATCGGTGAAGTCTACACACATTTGCCAAGTCCCATTTGGTTTCTTTACAAGGACCACATTGGACAACCATTCAAGATATCCCACCTCTAGTACAGATCCGGCCTTTAAAAGTTTACTAATTTCAGCTTTGACAGCCTCATTTCTTTCCGTGCAGAAACTTATTTTTCTTTGTTTGACTAGAATTGCACATGGGAATACATTTAATCGATGGATCATCACTTCTCAGCTGATTCCGAGCATTTCCTTCGTACTATAAGAAAACACATCGTGAAATTATTTTAATAAGGATCTTAACTCATCCTTTAAACCTTTGGGTAAGTTACATCCTAGTTTGACAATCTTCTCTTCTTCTACCTCCATTTCCTTCAAGCGTCCCAGATTGACAACTCGCCTTTTCGATCTCCCCTCGCATTTGGGATCAAGCTTCTCAATTTCTTGTTCGGACGGAGGTCTGCAATTTGTTTGTGGCATGGACACATGGTAGCACTCTCGTGCCAGCTTTTGGTTTCCTTTTAGTGAAATTACGTAGGTGGTATGTTTAGATCATAGCGCTTATATGATTCAAGGCAGGCCAACCGAGTATCACGTTGTACCGGGAGGGGGTGTCCATAATTAGAAACTCGACACTTGCACTTCTTGATGCGTCCTGCCCCTGAAGAACTGTATCCATAACGACTGCCCCCATAGGCTGGACTGCTGACCAAGGGATAGCCCACTTGCGCAATTCGACTTGCGTGTACCTCCATTTGTTCGAAGCATTGATAGAAAATTACATTTACTGCATTCCCCTGATCTACCAAAACCTTGTGAATTCGGCACTACTCTATGTAGATTGAGATGACCAAGGGCTCATCATGAGGTACTTGGACACTCTTCAATTCCTCATTGGTGAAGGTGATTCCCAATATTGACTTCCTCTTCCTAGCTTGCCCCTCTTGCAAGTGGGAAAGCCCATTGGGTTGAACCCGAAAGATCATTGCGATCATCTTTTTTGGTGGCTCAATGACCTCTTTAGGGGGCACAATTACCCGCGCTTTGCTGTTTGCCCTAAGATTTGATGTTTCTTGGTCAGATGGCCCTTTGTCAAGATTCTGGGTTTGCTTTTGCCGAGCTTGACACTCTTCTATAGAATGACCGTAGAACTAATGAAACTCTCTCCATTTAGTCTTGGCTTGTGAGTCAAACGATAGCCTGAGTGGACGACATCCTTTTTTAGAAGGCGATGGGTGGTATGCCGATCTTTTTTCTATCTCATAGGCCATTCTCCTCAAGGGCCAGTGAACCTGGAACCTTGGCAGGGGTGTTGATGTTGAAGGTCTTGTTCTCGTTATATGAGCGGTCTCGTCTCTTTCTTTGGTCTTCCCTGTAACCCCTAGCCGGAATTTCCTGATAGTGCTCATTACATCTTTGGCCGATATGCACTTGTTGGCCTTGTCCCCCAATTCGGCAATCGTCATGGGCTATTTTTTTCCAAGGCGATCTTAAAATCCGAGTTCTTAAGTCCGTTGACGAAAGCACTTATGGCTGTTTTGTCAGTTAGGCGTGGTATGTTAATCATTTCTCGAGCGAATCTTCTAACGAAGTCCCTCAGAGTCTCAGTTTCTCTCTACTACAGCTACTTCAATTGTGCTATCGTCTTTTACTATGCTTGTTGCTTACAAAAATGGTGGGAGAAATTTTCTATCAGATGAGCAAAACTATCGATCGTGCCTGCTGGTAGAGATGCAAACCGCGATTGCACAATTCCTTTAAACATGACAGGAAAGCACTTACACCAGACTTCTTTAGAAGCGTCTTGTATGCACATTTGGGATTTAAATCCGAAAAGGTGATCTTCTGGATCCCAAGTTCGGTCAAAGAGATCTATGTTAGGAATCTTAACCTTTTTCACCGGAAAGGATAAGATCCTTTTGGAAAATGGAGAGTGCGTACCTAGGACCTTAGGTTCTTCACCTAGTCTACCTCTTTCAGATAAGAAGGTAGCCCCTGTGATTGACCACTAGTGCCACTAGTGGACTCGTCTTCGGAGCTATTTCGTCCTATGTTTTGGGGCTTGTTTGTTTTTCTCTTAAGATTTCGAGTTCCTAAATCCAGCTTTTCTAAATTCCCATACGTTTCTTTCCTGTGCGTGCCCTCAGGTTTGGATCTCATGGCCTTGTGATTTTCAACTCTGGATGTACGGGGTGCATCGGGTCGTGATTCGTCTAATCTTTGTAAGAGCCGATCAAGCAAGACCTACATGTCTCTTAACTGTTGCTTTGATGTTTATTTGGGTTCCTCGTTGGACCTAGGAGGATCAGGGGATCCTGGTGGCTTCATCATGGTCTTGATCCTTCCCACAGACGGCGCTAATTATGTTTTTGATGGGTATGGGGTAAGACATGCTGTACTCAAGCTAGTTGGAGAAGTAGCCATCGAGATTTTTTTTATCCACCTAGTTGGAGGATAATCTGTGTTTTTTATGTGTGTTTTCCTCTCTTTCATGTCTTTCCCTGTGGAGGGGAGCCTTCTTTTATATAGGGGTTTATGGTGCCTGCTTCTGGACGCCTATCTTTGCACAACGTTTTTAGGTGCCAACCTCTGGGCGCCCGCTCCTGGGTGCAACTCTCTGGCGCCGTTCTCTGGACGTTGGGGGGGGGGGGGGTATATATAACAGCCAGTTTCAGTGACCGAAACTACAAGCATAGAGGAAGATTTACAGAAATTACAATGAAAGCTCATTGAAAAAGAGATTGAAATTGCTGTGCTTGCTGCACAAGTAGCCAATCAAGCTAGTGCATTAGCACAAATGCCACAGCCACAAGAAGAGATTCATAGTTAGCAATCTGAGCTGACATAGCAAAACATTATAGCCATGATAGCTAAAGGGTTAAAGGAACGCCAAACTTCTATAAACTCGCCCGTCGTGGGTTATCAAAAGCTATATCCATCACATTACGATACAGTGTCATTCCCTCACAGATATTGGAAACTGAAGTTTGAGAAGTTTGATGGCGTGAATGGGTCACCGCCTGAGCATTTGGCCCACTATCAGTCTACGTGCGACAAGATAGCCTTAAGCGATGCCCTTCCAATAAAGCAATTTGTCCAGTCCTTAAAAGGATCGGCATTTATGTGGTACGCTCAGCTGCAACCCGGATCAATTCAGACTTGGGATGATTTGCAAAAGGTGTTTCTAGCCTAGCTCGTGAGTTCCAAAAAAATTGTCGATAATGAATCTAACTTATGCTATTCAAAAGTCAAACGAGAGTGCAAACAACTTCATTGCATGATGGAGGAGCTTAAGTCTCCAATGTCTCGAGAAATTAAGTGAACACTCCATAGTCCAAATGTGTGCCAACGACCTAGAGCCTGAGGTAGCTACATATGTCCTTACTGCAATGCCCCAAAGTTTCAATGTGCTCGTTACTTAAGCTAGTAATGTTGAGAGAGAAATTGCTTGACAGAAGATCACTTCTCATAAAACCCAGACTGTTGACGAAAGGAAGGGAGAAAATAAAAAGCCAGTAAAAAAGGGCGAGGCAATGGCCACCTTTATCAAAACAACTGAGAAAGCCAACAATGTTGTGGATAAGGAAAATGATAAAGGCAAAGGGAAGCAGGTTTAGAAGCTTACTCTTCAAAAAAGAAAGGAGAAGAAGTACCACTTCGATAATGACAACGTGCAGGGTGTCTTCGACGAGTTGATCGCATCAAAAGCATTTACCCTTCCCGATCCAAAACGGCTAAACGAAGCTTACAAGATTGATAGTCCCAAGTATTGCCCTTACCACTGGATTGTAAGATATCCGATCGAAGACTTTCACGTCCTTAAAGACATAATCGAGGTTATGATCAACAGAGGGCAGATAGAAGTCAAAGCCGAAACATTCGCCAAGGGTGCAATTTCTTTGTCCAACACAACATCATGTGAAGAGAACAATGATGGTGCTTAGTTACCCCTTAAGAAGGATAATATACCAATAGTGGAGTTATCTTCTGGTGTTATACAGTTCCATTTCATTGTTGATGGAGAAGTGACTGTTCAATGGGCTTATCCTGACATGCTTCCGCCTAGATTTTGACCCTTAAGACAACGACGATGACGAGTATGAGTGGCAGACCTTTTTTAGTAGGAGAGTGTTAAGAAAAGAAACCGCTCAAAGCTCTGGTCCTCTGGGTGTAAAGATTCAAGAATAAAATCCTTTCAAAAAGAAGAACAAGAAGAAAAACAAAAAGAAGAAATCCAAATCTTCCAAGAATGCAGAAGTGACCTTAGACGATGGAATATGTTCCCTCTACTAGGGTCTCTATAACTTTGAAGGACTACTTCCCAAAGAAGTTTCTTGAAGAAGGTTCCTTGAGTGATGAAGATGAGGAACAAGAATGGACAACTCCTTGTTACATGGTGGCTTTTGAGGAAAAAGAAGAAGTCGAGGAGGTGGACCTTGAAGTTGATCAAATCACTCTTCGTTCTGGCTTCCAATTACCTACACCAAGGTCAGTTAAGAAGTGTAAAGAGCCTACACAATCATAAGGACAAGCCATGATGTCACCTCATGTTAAGGAACAGCCAGATAGGCAGTTAGGATAGGCCCTGCCAGCAAATGAAAAGGCCTGGTCCCTCTGATTATAAGACAAGCACCGTACCTTAAAAGAGTTTGATATGTTGTTCTTAATCATTTAAAATGAATTCCTGCTTGATTAAGCATTTATGATGCGCTCTAGTTATCTATAGATTTGAGTAGGGCACTCATCCAAGCTATAATAGATCCAAATGATTACAAAGGTGAAGTTGACAACACGTCTATAACAAATAAATGTGCTACTTGTGTGGCATGCATTACGTTCTCTGATAAAGACCTCCAGCTCGGGACCAAACATCACAACAAGCTGCTTTACATAACCGGTTTAATCGGAGACAAAGTGTTGAACCGAATCCTGCTTGGCTGTGGTTTCATAGTTAATCTTCTCCCACTGAGGGAACTACGAGTAATGAGGTTAATACCAAACCAATTATGCCCTACCTTGCTCATGATTCAAGGGTTCAATCAAGTAGGGTAGAACGCTCTGGGTACTATTGCACTGAAAGTAGAATTTCATGAGGTCTAAGGCCATGCCCTTTTTCATGTTACGGACTACATCCTACAACATCCTATTGGGACGACCTTAGCTCCACAACAGCAAATCCATAGTCTCTTCACTTCATCAATGCCTGAAATCCAAAGACGAAAAAAGGGTTGAAAGAACGATTTGTGGAGACCTTGGCCCGTTTCATGGAGAAGATGTTAACTAGATCGATGCTTAGTTTTATTGATCAACTAACAGTTTGCTCACAAGGAGGAGTCTTGAAAAAAGAAAGGGAAAGATTCTCGACATGCAGCCTTATCCAAAATCCTTTACTACTTAAGAGGTTGTTAGCTCTAGTTCAAGGAGTGCTTGTTTTGCCGAAGAAGGGACCTCAAAGACCGCTCAATCCAAGACTTTATGTAAGTATGTGCCGAAGGAATAAGGAAAAGTGGCCAAAAATCCTTAACTCTAGTTGAGGAGAATATGAACACCCTCATGACAAGCTATGCTTGTCCTATGCAGAGAATGAATCAGTCCACGCCCAATACGAGTATGGTCATCTCTACCTCCTTTTGAGGTACAGAAAGAGCACATCGGAGGATGATATTTAACAATGATGCATCCACATCTACTCCCTCCCAATTCAGGGTAAGGGCAAGAAAATTTGGTGCCTAGAACATCCCAATTGATGAGGGAAAAATAAATATAGATGAGGTTACGGACCTTGAAGTACCTCCTTTTATAAGAAGGTGGAGTTCTTAAGGCTATGTTGGTAAGCCTAGGACTCTGATGACAATAGAACAAGGAATCTTCAAAAAGGATGAGCTAGTACCACCTCGTGTTTCAGCCTTTCAGAGATTGGGAAATCCTTTTGGGCCAAATTCCAAAAGCATCAAAGTCAAAAAAAGCTAATGGTAAGGCGTGTGTCATTGAACCTATGACTT
Organism: Simmondsia chinensis; assembly: GCA_018398585.1. Lineage (NCBI taxonomy): Eukaryota > Viridiplantae > Streptophyta > Magnoliopsida > Caryophyllales > Simmondsiaceae > Simmondsia > Simmondsia chinensis. The sequence continues at coordinate 11,891,524 of JAGTTD010000017.1, read as the reverse complement.
TGATGACAAGTGAACAAGAAACCTGGAAGGATGACAAGTCGATGTCACCTCGTGTCTCAGCGTTTTAGGGGTTGGAAAAACCTTTGGGCTCAAATCCTAAAAGAATCAAGATGAGAAAAGCCGAAGGATTAGGATTGAGGAAGAAGAAACCGCTAAAGTCTATTATCCTCAAATGTGGCGACTCTAATAATGAACAAGCCGCATATGTTAACGTTACATCCATTTCATACAATGCAAATTACGTTCGATTCAAGTCTTGTTCCCATCCCAATTTGTCCCATGGTGCACTAGCATTTATCATCATTCACGATGATATTGCATCCAATGAGGAGAGCCAATCTCCCCATGAAGACCAAGTGACTCCAGATGTCCAAAAGCGTCCATAGGCTTTCATTGAACTAGATAAGCCAGCTCCACAAGAGTTAGAGGATGGAAGCTAAGCGACTATTGATGAGCTTCAAGAAATTAATCTGAGGACTGATAAGGATCCGAAACCAATTTTTGTCAGCACCTTACTATCTCCTGAGGAAAAGATGCGATATGAAAAATTGCTGGGTGAGTATTGGGATGTGTTCGCCTAGAGTTACCAAGATAAGCCAGGGTTAGATCCAAACGTGGCCGTGCATAAGTTGGTCGTATCCAAATCTAATACACCAAAGAAACAATCACAGTGACTCTCTCGACCTAAGTAGACTGTTCAAATAAAGGCCGAGGTGGACAAACGGATAGAGGCTGGTTTTATTCGTATAGTCCAGTACATGTCATAGCTGGCGAACATTGTGCCTAGTTGAAAGAAGAATAGGTAACTTCGCATCTGTGTGGACTTCCGAGATTTGAATGACGCATGCCCTATGGATGAATTCCTGCTACCAATAACTGAACTCTTAGTAGATGTTACCACTGGGTTTAGTGCATTATCATTTATGAATGGTTTATTTGGTTACAACCAAATCAAAATGGACCCACCAGACGAGGAGTTAACTACTTTTCGTACACCACAAGGAGTCTACTATTACACTGTGATGCCCTTTGGTTTGAAGAATGCTGGAGCAACTTATTAGAGAGCCATGATTGTCATCTTTAGCAAAATACTGTATGAAGTTGTTAAGTGTCATGTTAATGACTTGGTTGTGAAGACCAAGAATAGGGAGGATCATCTTGATGACTTCTGAATAATATTTAGCTGACTTCGAGAATATCAGCTGAAGATGAATCCGTTAAACTGCTAGTTTGGAGTCACATATGAAAAATTTGTCAATTTTGTGGTTAGACACCAACTGATTGAAATTGACTCTGACAAGATTAAAGTAATTGTGGAGATGCCTCCTCTAAGAAATTTACGGCAACTCCATGGTTTGTAAGGAAGGCTAGCCTACATCAGACGATACGTTTCCAATCTGTTAGGAAGATGCAAACCTTTTACAAGTTTGCTGAATAAGGACGTCCCTTTTGTATGGGACCAGACTTGTCAAATTGAATTCAACAGCATCAAAGGATATCTGATAAAGCCACCTATCTTTATGTCACCTGTTCAAGGAAGACCTTTGTTATTGTACACTGCAGTATTGCAGCGATCCCTTGAAGCAATGATAGCACAAAAGAACGACGAAGGAAAAGAAAATTCCCTTTATTATATCAGCAGGACGTTGGTGGGGGCAAAACATAACATTCGTCTATTGAAAAGATTTTCCTAGTGTTTGTGTTTGCTATGCAGAAGTTCTCATGTCTCATTCGGTTACCTTGATCTTGAAGGTTGACCCGCTAAAGTATATATTTTCCAAAACAATGTTGTCAGGGCGGTCAGCTAAGTGGGCAATGTTGTTGGCCCAATTTTACGTAAAGTTTGTGCCATAAAAGGCTACAAAAGGGTAAGCTATAGCTGACTTCTTGGTAGCACATTCGGGTCCTGATGACGAATAATTTCCAGATGGGGAGGTATTCCATGTAGAGACGATACCATGGTAGCTGTATTTTGATGGACCCGCAAATCGTAAAGGGGCAGGTGTAGGCATTGTCTTTGTCACACCCTCTGGTGGACTCATTCCTTACTCCTTCGCCTTAATTGAACTATGCTTTAATAATGTAGCTGAGTACGAGGCGCTCATCATTGGTCTCGAAATGATCATTTAAATGCGAATTGACTATTTGTAGGCATTTGGTGATTCTTAACTGATTGTTAGGCACATAAATGGTCAATATGAAGTTAAGAATGCAAATTTAGTGCCGTTGTACCAAAGAGTGAAATATTTGATGGAGTAGTTTTATGATATTAAAATATCACATATACTGAGGTCAGAGAATGGTAAAGCCGAGCCTTAGCAAAACTTAATGCATCACTAACTCTGCCCACCAAAAGAGAAATTCAAGTCCCTGTCGAGGAACGTCACATGCTGATGCCTATAATGGAGCGTCCAGACCATGTGGAGATGGTAAACTCGGTCTCGATTGACGATAGCGAAGAAGAGCCAGATTGGCGATAAACTTTGATTGAATATTTGCGACATGGTATTTTACCTATTGATTCGAAGAAGAAGGTGGAGATAAGAAGACGAGCACCTAATGTGTTGAAAAATGACACTTTATATCGAAGGTCCTTTGATGGGATTTTGCAGCGGTATTTGTCAAAAGAAGAGGCCACCCTCGCTCTCAAAGAAATGCATTCTAGCATATGCGGTGCTCACCAAGAGGGACCCAAGCTCGTCGATCAAGTCAAAAGATTAGACTCTTATTGGCCAATCCTGATGCAAGATGCAATGAAATTCGTAAAGATTTGCCAAGCTTGTCAAATTCAAGGAGATTTTATTCACCGATCCCCCCAACCTCTACACCTAAGCTTGTTGTCTTGGCTCTTTGACACGTGGGACCTTGATGTCATGGGTCCATTTAAGCCTTCCTCATTCCGCCAGAATCAATATATACTTGCAGGGACTGATTACTTTTCAAAATGGGCTGAAGCTGTTGTGTTAAAAGAAGCGGAGGCAAAAGAGGTTGCAGATTTCATTCATGTTTAGTTCATCTACCGCTATGAAGTCCCGTCAAAGATAATCTCCTATAATGCTCTTTACTTTAAAAGCCAATTGGTGGTCAAATTGATAGAGAAGTTCACGTTCAAGCATAGCTTTTCATTGAGGTATAATCCGTCATCCAAAGGTCAAGCTGAAGCATTCAACAAGGAGCTTTGCAAAATCCTTAATAAAATGGTCTCGAAAATAAGAAGGGACTTGCATGAACGATTACTTGAAGCTCTATGGGTGTACCGAACTACAGTCCGAAATGCAATGGAATGCACACCTTATAGTTTGGTATTCGGGTAGGAGGCAGTTTTGCCTTTGTAAATACAATGGCCTTCTCGAAGAGTAGCTGTTCAGCTCACTGACCCATATGAGAATGTGAAGATCAGGCTAGCCACGCTTCAAGCCCTGTACGAGCACAGATTAGCTACTCAACAAAGACTTCCAACCCAGTTGGGTTAAGGTACCAGGTGTTAACACCCACTTAGGGGCTATAAGAACAAACAAGTCATCACTTTTATTTTGTTTTGTTTTTTTTTTTTCTTTCTTGGAATTACTCAAGACAAAGAGATAAGAAATTAATTTCAACATTGTTAAGAGTAAAATGATGGATTCAAATTCCTAAAGTTATTTTTGGCTATTTCAACCTCAAAAGTAGGATATGTCACAAAAATAAGGGTGAAAAGTAGTAATCTCTCTAACGAGTTAAAAGACACAAATACATATTCAATAGTTAGATCCATGAATATTATTACATAAATATTCTAAACTTCATATTACATCTCAAATTTGAACTTCAATACAAGTCACCATAATTATATGCTAATCCATGCAAAATTCAGCCAGTTTAAGCAAAAAGATGCTAAAAGGACAATCAAGAGTTCATACCATTCATGCCATCCCCGAACCCAAGACTTACATTGTCCTCAATGCAAATCAACAAAAGTAAATACAAGTAAGGAAAGGAAAGAGACGACCTGAGGTATGGCATATTCAGTTATGCGTGGTGAGCAAATCTTAAAAGGGAAGATAGAAATATCGAGCTGCAATCGAAGACATAGAAGACAGAATACTAAATCGATTTGTTAGTAGTGTTAAAAATAAGGACCGTACAAGTGTTTAGTAAAAGAGAAACAGAGTTAGCATGGTAGGGATAACAAAAGGATACACAATTGAAAGAGAGTTCATGTTGAAAAACAAATTAAAGAAAAATTAAAAGTACGTTGGGTTGCCTTCCAAGAGCACTAAGTTTAACGTCTTTAGCTGGATGCAGTTTTGAGCACAAAGTTAACCAAAATCCGAGGCAATATTTGCCATAGAACTTAGGTTGAGCCAATAGGGACCATCTCCAAACCCAACAGCTTTCTAGACATGTGACTATCAAGGAAAGAAACATTACTAGCATCTGGATCACGAATCTCTATCCTACCAAATGTAGGTGATGAAGCACTGCTATCAACACAGACAGAGACACTATTATAATTAGCACTTTTAGTAGAATCGGGCTTACCCGAGTCTACCAAAGGGTCAATATCATCAACCCTATAAAATTCCAACTCGTCCTCAGTCTCAAGGTGCCGAAGAAAGTTCGAGAACTTTAATGTGCCTTTAAGGTTTCCAAAAGAAACCTCCAACACTCCCATCCTACAGTGAGTCATAGCGTCAGCGGTTGCTAGGAACGGTTGATCTAGAATACTGGGAGGGTCGTGCTTTTGCTTAGTAGTAGGGTCTACATCTAAAATAATAAAATTGACCAGGAAGATAAATATGTCAACCTTGACAAGTACATCCTCCACCACTCCACGAGGTACATGTTGGCACGGATTTCAAAAGTTTTTCCTAATTTAATTAAATTAATGCAGCAAAAGGGTTTAAAATTCTTAATATCAAACCAATAATTGATTTAAAATTCCGAATTTTAAATCTACAAACTTAAATTCTTAATTTAAATCTACAGGCCTCTACTCTAATACATTCATAACAACAACATGAACTTATAACAGGCACAATAAGAAAAGTTGTAAATAAATAGAAAAGAGAAAACTTAAAAAAGAAGGAAAGAAAGACACACCCGGAATTGTTCCAAACTAAAGAATACCATAAATATAATAACTCTAAGACAGCCAAGAAACCAAGACCCAACGGCCTTCTACGCAATGACCTTGAATTGGCCTGAGAATGGCTCCAAAAAATATTAATCTTTGAGGAAATAAAAATTTTAAAATAAATTTTTCTCTACCACTAGATCTTTAAAAGTTAATACTTTTAGAAATCTTTAATTTAGAACTAATACCAAACTTTTAGAATAGGGACTTCTATTTATAATAGTGTACCAGAGCAAAAATAATTGATTTTTTTGATGTGGGATTCGCAATTATAAGACCAAACGCAACGTTTCAAAACGAAATCAAGTAAAAAGGATGCGTTTCATTCCAGTTCAAATTGCATGCCTTTTTAACCTCTTTCCACGTGCCACATGGGGGGCCCAGATTAGCCCCCCCCTGTGCACGCAAACACCACCCTTACGACCCCAGCTGGTCCATCTGCATGTACGCGGATCGCTAGACCTGTGCGGGATTTTGAGATTTTTTTTGTTTCCCACATGTAAAAATTCATCCCATGAATTTTTAATTTTTAAAAAATTATTTTACATTATAATTTTGAATTCTTATTCATCTTATGAATAATATTTGGCAAAATTAAATTTACTCATGTCATGAATAAATAATTTATCTCTTGAATTCTTTAATATTTTTCCGATGACAATAAATACAAAGTCTTGCATAGGGACCTTAGGGACAATTTAAATCTAGCTCCAAATAGGTTAAATTTATAAAATTTTATAACCATTTAATGGGACTTAGGGCTTGTTTGGAATTGGTTATTTTAGGGGAAAAAAATACTTTTTTTCTTGAAAAAGTACTTTTCTGAGATTTGAGAGTATTTGGCAATTGAGAAAAAGTACTTTTTATTAAAAGTAGAAGCTATTTTTCTGCTTTTAAGCAGAAGTAGAAATTGTGTTCTTCTTTTTTTAAACAAAATCAGAAGCAAAAACTAAACAATTAAAATAGTTTATTTCAAGTACCTTGAATTTTTTAATATATTTAAAAAATAATTTATACTTTTCACAAATAGTTTATATATTTTAAATAATATATTAAATATGAAAAAAAAAACATTTTAACAGTTAATAATATATTTGTGATATTTAGAAAATATTTTTAATGTTTGAAAAATATTTTTTAAATATTTGAAAATATTTTAAATATTTAAGAAATATTTATACATTTAGAAAATATTTTAAATAATGAAAAAATGTTTTAAATATTTAGAATGGATCATGGGTGATTTTTTTCAACTATAAAAGACTTTTACCAGTGTTCTTTATGGTAATTTTATAAATAAAAAAAAAAGCACTTTCTTTTTTTAACATTAGCCAAACACTCACAATAATACCACAAGTGCTTCTTTGCTGGTTGGCCAAACACAAACTATTTTTTTGAAACAGCACCTTTTATAAAAGTGCTTTTACAAGAAGTGCTTCTAGAAAAAGCAATTTTTTCATAGCAATCTCAAACAGGCCCTTAATTCCACTAAATAAATCACGTTGCACTTAGACTTAAATCATGTATTCGATATTTCCCAAATATACCATATTTATGGTAATAACTCCTCCACTAGATGTCTGTGACGAAGAATAAATATAACTATTGCAATTATTCTTCTCATAGCTTCTCCATTAGTTACCGACTCACCCTTCACTGAATAATTTATTTTTACTTGTACATATTCATAGTATAAATTCCAAATGTCAAATATTTGGAATACTTTGCCCAAAAATTCTGAACTATCGAAACACTTGCGAATCAATTAAGGGGACATCTGTATCTCATAAGAGACTGTAGATTCTGTATTGAATAACTGATCCTTGTCACACTTCATGCCGCTAGCCCGTGTATGTGGGAATTCAGTCATTTGTCTAGACCTTACTTATAGTACATCAAAGTAACTAACTTCCCGTGCACAAGTCCAAAATACTTTTAGGATTTAGAGTCGTCGTTCAAATAGTACAACATGAATCAGTCATCTCCAATAGCAGTCTAGAAACAAGCAACTCACATGGTCCAACTCAGTGTATCAATCTTATTAGACATACTAACATAACACTTTTGAGTTACCATCCACATGAGCAAGACAACTCATCTAAAATATCAAGTCATGGTCTTAAGAGATAAGTAGCCCAAACTCATCATCGATCATGAGTTATTCAAATAACATTCCATACCACTTTGTTCCAAGTCTATCTGTGGCTAAATATCATTATCCACTTAGAACAAACATGTAAAATGTAATTTAAGGACTCTGTCCATCTCACGGACGATACTTAAAAGAAAATCACATGCAGTATATGTGCTCTCTTACACAAATTTATCAATGAAACAACTAGGATTTCAATTTTATTCTTTAACAAAACAACATTTAGAGGTCAAGTATTATAAACTTTATACCCATCTCTCCTGTGTATGATCAATAGGTCTACTAGGTCAATTATTCTATCCAAACCAACATGCCCTATATGCAGCTTCTGAAGCTGCAATGTTTTTAGCTTCTATGGTAAAGTCAGCAATATAATGCCATTTAACATTCCTCCCACTAATTGCTTCTACTCCAAGGGTCAAGACATGCTGAGACGTCGAACATCTGGCATTTCTATCAGACTGGAAATCTGAATCCATATAGCCAAATGGCACTAGCTCTCTAAATCTTTACAGCTGATAACACCCCTACATCATTCCCAATGAGTAGTATATCATCGGCATGCAACATTAAGAAAGTCACTACTTTCTTTTGATGTGATTTGTACACGCATGGTTCGTTAGCCAATTGCTCAAAACCATAAGGCTATAATGCTTCATTGAATCTAATATTCAATGAGCTTTATGTTTGCTTCAGTCCATATATGGACTTCTTCAGTTTGCATACCATATGCTCTTGATTTTTGCCAATGAAACTGTCTGGTTGCACTATATAGATGTCGTCTTCAAGACGACCATTCAAAAGGGCCGTTTTGACTTCCATTTACCAGATCTCATAACGAGCTACAATGGATAGGAGTATCCTTCTGGACTTTAGCATTGCTATTAACGAAAGATCTCATCATAATGAATTCCTTCCTTTTGGGCAAAACCCTTAGCAACCAGTCCTGTCATGAAGGTCTCGACTTTCCTGTCCCTTCCCTTTTCTCTTCTAGACCCATTTACAACCAATGGACTTTATGCCAATAGGCGCCTCTACAGGATTATAGATCTGATTAGAATACATAGATCCTATCTTAAATTTCATTGCTAAGACCCACTAGTCAGCCTCCTTGTCTTTAATTGCCTCATTATAGCTAAGAGGATCAGATTTAATGTCATGATCAACCATTAAGGCTCCTGCCATGAACCTATCAGGTGCCCTGACAATCCTTCCACTGTGCATAGGCTCTCATGTACTAAGACCATTCTCAACCCTAGTAGTAGGTGCATCTAATGCATCCACTGTATCCTAAGTTGCGTCTAGCTGTACAGAATTAGTGTCATTTTTCTTTTAACTCCTCTAACACTACTGTATATTAGCTTTTGTAGTATACAACAAAATCCTCCTTTAAAAATTTTGCATTTACATTTACAAAAACCTTTTGATCAGGACTTTAAAAAAGACCACCCGTGTTCCTTTGGGACAATTCTAAAAAAGAGATTGGTGAAGTACCATGACTCATCATTCTGCGGTGGTGCACTGAGAGCAGAAAGTTGAGATCTCATCCCATTTGCAGTTACGAAATCCAAAAACTCAACCAAAAGATATTCTCCACCTCGATCTGATCGAAGTGACTTAACTTGTTTACCTAATTGCTTTTCAACTTCAGCTTTGCACTCTTTGAACTTTTCAAAAGAGGCTGACTTATGTTTTATCAGGTAAACATATTCATTCCTTAAGTAATCATTAATCAATGTGATGAAGTACTCATACCCACCTCTTGCCTAAACATTCATTAGTCGACATACATTTGTGTGAACCAGCTCAAGCAAGTCGCCAACCCTGTTACCTTTACTCTAAAAGACAGACTTGGTCACCTTTTTGTCTAAGCAAGATTTGCAAACAGGTAGTGACTTCAAGTCCAAAGCCTCTATAAGTCCATGTTTCACCAGTCTTTGAATCATGTTCGAATTAATGTGACTTTAACGTTGGTGCCATGTGTAGGCATTATCCATTTCATGACGTTTTTCTTTTAGAATTTTGAACAAGTGAGCTTACATTAAATTCATTTAAACAAATACCATTGTTTTGATCAAGAAATAACATGAATAAACCATTTACGCATGTACTTGCAAATAAACAATTTATTTCTTATAATAACAGGTTCACAACCAAATTAACTGAATAACAATTATCCATTAAACGAAACATATAAATCAAATTCCTGCTTAGTGTAGGTACAAATAATCAACCGTTTAAAATCAAAACTCTAACACTAAAGTCTAAGCTAACATCTCCTACTCCTAAGACTGCTACTCTTGTATAGTCTTCAACCGTTTGGTATAGCTTCCAATCATTCAGCTTCCTAGTTAGCTTGAGCCCCTATAACACATTATAGACATAGTCAATTGAACTTGAATCCGCACACCAGGAACCTGGTGGACTCTCAATTGCACATGACTCAACTAAGTGAGATATCAACAAATCTTCACCAAATGGCTTGGCAGTCTTTTGTTATTATTTTTCCAGTTTTGAGTCTTGTAATCCATGTATTGAATTGATTGGAGTCTTGTATTGCTATGGAAGGTTGGTAGTTCAATTGTTGGTTGTTCCTTTTGGCGCCAAAGTCGGTTATCTAGCTAATATGTTACTAGTTTGGCAGTTTAGGCTTAGTTAGAGATATTTTTGATTCATTGTATCTAGATTCTCCTATAAGAGGATCAATCCTTGTAACTACCCGATCGGGAGCGGGAGCAGGAGTAGCAGGAGCTGGTCAATCCTTTGCTTTTATTGATCCAAATGTTTCCTATGCTGCTATTGCAAGTGCAAATGCAACAAAAGAAGTTCAGTTTGTGACAAACGATCAATTGAAGTCACAATTGGATGATATGTTCAGTCGATTTCAGGTTCTGCAACAATACGGAATTGATCGCTTGAAGCAAGATCAAGTAGAGCAGAAACTCCAAGGATTTGAGAGCAAGCTTTCTGATCTTCAAAATCAAGTAAATAAGTAAGGTGAATCATCTATTTTTGGAGTTCTTCGACCTGCTAGTCAACTATCGCCTCCGGCTAAAGTGATGCAATCATAAGTGTCGAACACAAGTGCAGCAGTCTTGAAATGACCAAGCGATGCTCCCTCGATGATTCCTATGAATGCTAGACCACAAGATCTTCAAAAATTGGTTAAGATAAGGCCACAAGGAGTTGAAGAACCTGGTAGATCATCAGATCATCCTGTTGAGCAAGTGCAATCTCGAACATTTGGCATGAACTCAAATCAAAATGTGGGTTACCTAGATTCTGTTATTCATACCAGAACTTCTCCCGATAACATTTTGCATCTGGATAGGCCACCTGATCACTACCGGCAGCAAAGATTTGGTACTAATGATGCTTCTTCTGAGAATAGAAGCAATACATTCAGACAGCCAAGACTGCAGAGTGATCCCTTTGATGGCAAGCAACCTCAGTCATGGTTGAGGAGACATGATATATACTTCCATTTCTACAACATCAATGAATCTAAAAAGGTGTAATTGGTAGCAGTATATCTTCATGGTGATCATGAGGTATGGTTTTACAGTTTGTTAAAAAGCAATCCAGATCTTTCTTGGGGTGAATTTGTGGAGGAGTTGTGTGAAAGATATGGTGATGAGGACACAAGTGATGTAGTGGACAATTTCAATAAAGTCTTCCAATCCACAAAAGTGAGAGAATATATGACAAGATTTGAGAACTTAAGAGCTAGTATGATAGCTGCTTATTCTCAATCATCTGAGTCTTATTATGTCTCAAGTTTTATTAGTGGATTGAAACCACGAATTAAAAACATGGTGAAAGCTATTGGTCCTAAGACCTTAATAAAGGCTTATGCAAAAGTCAAGTTGATTGAGGCCATTGTCATTTCTTCAAGTGACAAAGGTAAGTTCAAAGGAAATGGTTCAAAATCTCATCATAGAGATGTAATTGGGACCAAGGCCAGTAGGCTTGTTGAGAAGAGGCCTCAAAGGCTTTGTTACAAGTGCAATTAGCCTTATCAGCCAGGACATAAGTGTAGTTCCAAGTTTTTGATGTCTGCTCTAGGGGTTAATGCTACAATACAGTCGGTTAGTGATGAATCTGAACCCGATGAGGACATTTTTTATCATGAGTCCTAGGATGAATTGGCTATGATTGAGATTTCTATGAAGGCACTAACTGGGAGTGGAGCTTACAAGACAATAAGGATCAAAGGAAAAGCAGGGAAAAGGCACATCACGATCTTAATAGATAGTGGAAGTACTCACAGTTTTGTTGATCCAAAGGTTGTGAAGAAGGTGGGGCATGTTGTGATTAAAACCCTTCCCTTGGCTGTAACTATAGCAGATGGGAATTCTATCCTCACACAGAACCACTGCCAAGACTTCCAATGGTCTATGCAGGCGCATTAATTCACCTATGATTGTAGAATCCTTCCTTTGGGAGGATGTGATATGGTGCTTGGAGTTGAGTGGATGAGATCATTCAGCCCTGTGGGCTTTCACTTTGCTAAGCTAACTGTTTCTTTTGAGATTCAAGTAACAAAAGTTACTTTGCAAGGCATTGAAGATCTAACTCAATTGTAACTAATTAAAGGCAAGAGCTTGTAAGGAGGTTTCAAGAAGAGTGCTTACAAGTGGATTGGTTAGTTGTTTGCAGTTGTTCCAACATAATTATGTTTTGTACAACAGCCAGACTTAAAGCTTTGATAGAGGAGTTTGGGGACATTTTTTAGCAGTCTAAGTCTCTTCCTCCACGGAGGTGCCTTGATCATACTATTCCGCTTCAAAATCTGGTGTGGCACCATTCCAATTGAGGCCATACAAGTGTCCTCATGCTCAGAAATCAGAAATTGAGAGACAAGTAGAGGAGTTGCTCAAGACTTGTTTCATTAGACCAAGCCATAGTCCTTTTGCATCACTAGTCATTTTAGTGAAGAAGAAAGATGGTTCTGCCAGGATGTGCATCGACTATAGGCAACTCAATTCTTTGACAATCAAAGATAAGTTTCCAATTCCTGCTATTGATGATTTACTCGATAAATTGTATGGAGCATGTTTCTTCTCTAAGTTTGATTTGAGACAGGGTTATCATTAGATTAGAGTGCTTGAGCAAGACATCTACAAGACTTCATTTCAAACTCATCATGGCCACTATGAGTTTGTGGTTATGCCTTTTGGCTTAACTAATGCACTGGCTACATTTCAGGCAGCAATGAATGATACCTTCAAGCTGTTTCTGAGGAGATTTGTGCTGGTCTTTTTGATGATATTCTCATTTGCAGTGCCTCTTATGAAGATCATCTACAGCAATTGGGGGAAGTCTTCCTTGTTATGCAAAATCATAAGTTCTTTGCCAAGTTGTCTAAGTGTGCTTTTATGCAGCAGCAGTTGAATTACTTGGGACATGTCATATCATCTAAGGGAGTCTCCACAAGTCCCTCAAAGATACAAGCCATGAAAGATTGGCCAATTCCAGTCACCTGTAAGTAATTGTGAGGTTTCTTGGGCTTAACAAGCTATTACAGGAAGTTCATTGCTAATTTTGGATCGATTGCAAGACCCTTGACATATCTGCATAAGAAGGATGCATTTGTATGGAGTGATAGAGCACAAGCAGCCTTTGAACCTCTGAAAGCAGCTATGTGTGAAGCCCTTGTTCTTGTTATTCCCAATTTTGCTGAGGACTTTGTTTCAGAGACTAGTGCTTGTGGAACTAGTATTGGAGCAATGCTATCACAAAAGGGAAGGCTCGTTGCTTATCTAAGTCAATCTCTTAGTCCAAAACATCAAGCAATGTCCACATATGAGAAGGAGTACTTGGAAATTTTGTTAGCAGTTGATAAATAGAGGCATTACCTTGATGGTCACAGGTTCATAATCAGGACTGATCATCAAAGTTTGAAGCATTTGCTAGAGCAAAAGATTGTGACAACAATACAGAAGAAAGGGCTAATGAAGATGTTGGGCCTTGACTATGTAATTGAGTATAGAAGAGGCAAAAAAATCAAGCTGCTGATGCTTTGTCAAAAAGATTAGAAGATGGTGAGAAAGCTTATTGTGGAGCCATTTAGGTTGTTCTTCCTTCTTGGTTAGAAGAGTTTTACAAGTCCTATGAAGATGATACTTTTGCCCAAGAGTGTATCAGTGCTTATAGCATCAGTAAAGACTGTAAGAGCACTTCTGATGCTGATATTTCAATAAGTACGGGAGTAATTTGATTGAAGGGTAGGTTGTACATCGGTTCTTCAACAGATTTGAGGGATCAGATCATAAGTGCTTCTCATGACACAACTTGGTGTGGACATTCAGGTGTAGAAGGCACATATCAGAGAATTAAAGCATACTTTAGTTGGCCTGGCCTGAAAAAAGCAATAATTGAGTTTGTGGGCTCTTGTAATGTATGTCAACAAACAAAGCTGGGTGATCACAGGTACCATGGTCTCTTGTAGCCTCTCCCTATTCCTGATGGAGCTTAGGTGAATATCAGTATGGATTTCATTGAAGGTTTGCCTAAGTCTGAAGGCAAGGAGGTGATATGGTTGTGGTTGATTGTTTCACAAAATTTAGCCATTTCATTGCTTTGATCTAGCCAGTCACAGCTAAAAAATTAGCCAGATGCTTCTTGGACAACATATATAAGTTACATGGATTGCCTCAATCCATTGTATCTTACTGTGATAGAATCTTCACAAGTCATTTTAGGAGGGAATTGTTCAAGCTTAAGGGAACTACTTTGGCTCTTAACTCTTCATACCATCCTTAGACTGATGGACAAACAGAAAGAATCAATCAATGCATTGAACAATATCTTAGGAGCATGGTTTTCACTCATCATAAAGAGTGGAACAAGTGGTTATCTTTAGCTGAGTATTGATACAATACCCATGCTCATGCTTCTCTTGGCACTACTCCTTTCAAAGCTTTATATTGCTATGATCCTCCCACTCCTTTCTCGTTGCAAAATATGACTTCATATGTGTTGGAAGTCTCTGATTTGATGCAACAGAGGAAACAGTTATAACATATGCTCAAGGACAACCTGCAACAAGCTCAAGTAAGGATGAAAATGTATGTAGACAAGAAGCGTGTGGACAAGAATTATGAAGCTGGTAATATGGTTTACCTCAAATTACAACCTTAGAGACAGTTTACCATGGCTGTCAGGAGTAATGTCAAGCTAAGTGCTCGATTCTTTGGTCCATACCAAATTCTTGAGAAGATTGGTAAAGTGGCTTATAAGCTTGAGCTACCTCCTAATGCATACATTCATCCAGTTTTTCATGTTTCATTACTGAAGAAACAAGTAAAGAAAGGATGTAAGAGCTCAAAGTCACTCCCAGAAGTTGGATACAATGGAGCTTTGGTGTTGCAACCAGCTGTTGTTCGTGGTTCCAGAGAGATCAAGGCCAGCAACAGAAAGATTAAAGAAGTGCTAGTTCAGTGGCATAATTTGGACAAAGAGTTTGTTACTTGGGAAGAATTGGCCTTCATGAAGAGCCAATTCCCAAATTTTTCTTCTTGAGGTCAAGAAGCTTCTTAAGTGGAGGGGATTGTTATGATATTTCCAGTTTTGAGTCGTGTAATCCCTGTATTGAATTGATTGGAGTCTTGTATTGCTTTGGAAGGTTGGTAGTTCAATTGTTGGTTGTTCCTTTTGGCGCCAAAGTCAGTTATCTAGCTAGTATGTTGCTAGTTTGGCTGTTTAGGCTTAGTTAGAGATATTTTTGATTCATTGTATCTAGATTCTCCTATAAGAGGATCAATCCTTGTAAGTCTTAATTCATTCAATGAAAATTACTTTGATTCTTGAGATATTTTTCTGTCTCTTCTCATCTCTTCTCTAACTCTCATCTAACCTCAATTCTCTTCACACCTAAACTCTCTCTTCACAAGTTAACTTCAGTTTCTCAAATTCAAGCTTAACATCTTTGCAGGAAGAGAAGTTAAGTACTTGGTGCAGTTCTTGTTCCAATGGCCAATCTTCCCGCAAAAGAAACCATTTTCTTTTTGCTGGCTTCCTTACGGACTTGATTGCTATACTAGCAGCCTTGCCCTTTCCTTTCTTTCTAGTAAGTCCCTTGTTAGTAATAAGTAAGTCAAACTTGGTTTTCCCGACAAAGTAATTTGGTCCAGTTAAAACATTATCTCTTATAATTGAATGAAGTGCACCAGTCGTAGCCATTTCAAAACATCGTAAATGCAAACAATTGTGTAACAATTTTATATGATTCATGTATAATGTAGTGATATCTACTCTTTTATTTTAGCATACATAATAAGTCAGGTATCCACTAAACTATACTATTATGCATGCAATGATGACCTAAACACACCATTCCTTACTCCCCAACAGCAGGGTCGTACGAAGTTAGTTTGGGTGAGAACTATTCTCAATTAACATGTTTTCTTGTTACTCTTACTAAACATGATTAACTCACCACTTTAACTTAGTCTCAAACATGACACAACAGAGCTCCTCAGGGAGGCTAATGCATCACGCTAGTCAAGTGTAAACTATTATGTTAAACCTCCAGATAAATCTTGAAGCTTAACCTTATAAAAGAGAGAGATTAGATGAGAAGAGAAGTGAAGGAGGTGAGAAATATAGAGAGAATTAGATGAGAGAGAGAAAGATCTCAAAAGAGAATAGGTTGATTTTTCATTGAATGATCTCTCATTACACAAGATCTAACTACTTATATGAAGCAAGATACAATGGACTTGGACAAGCTAATGCCCGAGCTTACAAACATAGCCACCACTATTGACTCACCTTGACCATCTACTGAAAAAACTGACATTCAATTCTAAATTGGGGCCAAAACTACTAGCTCACAATACAAGCTATTACAGATCAAACAATTAAGCCTTATTAAATCACAATCGACTTAGAATCATAACAATCCCCTTCCTTTGAAAACATTCTTGTCCTCAAGAATAAAAAGAGGGAAATTGGCTCAACAAAAAAAACGTCTTTCTTCCCAAGTTGTGAAAGAGTCATCCAAATTGATCCAAGTCACTCGAACCTCTGGTATGCTTTTGTTAATAGCTCGCAACTGCTGGGTCTCCAGTACAGCTACAGGTTGCAGAGTCAATGAGCCATTTGCCCCAACCTCCGGAGGTGATGAAGAGAGACTTTGGCCTTGCTTTACCTACTTTTTGAGAAGAGAAACATGAAAAACAGGATGTATATGTGAGTTAGGTGGAAGCTCAAGCTTGTATGCCACTTTGCCAATCCTTTCCAAGACTTTGTAAGGTTCAAAAAACCTCGTACAAAGCTTCAGATTCTTCCTCATAGCAGTCGTGGACTGCCTATAAGGCTACAATTTCAATTAAGCCATGTCTTCCATGTCAAAATTTCTGTCCACTCTCTTCCGGTCAGCATACAACTTCATCCGGGCTCGTGATTGATGGAGATTATCCTTTAAAAGTTGCATTAGATGCTTCCTTTGCTGCAGTAATTCAGTAACCTTAGCCACCTGTGAAACAACTCCTTGCAACATCGAAGGGGATGGTGGATTATATCCATACAAGGCTTTAAATGGAGTAGTTCCTAGAGAAGCATTAAAATGAGTATTGTACCAATACTCAGCCAACGACAGCCATCTTCCCCACACCTTGGGATGGCTAAACACCATACGTCTAAGATATTTCTCAATGCGTTGATTAACCCTTTCAGTTTGGCCATCAGTTTGTGGATGATAAGATGAGCTAAGAGCCAAGGTAGTTCCCGACAAGCTAAACAACTCCTTCAAAAAATGACTTATGAAGAGCTTGTCCGTGTCAAAAATTATGGATTGAGACAACCCATTTAACTTATAGATGTTGTCAAGGAATACACGAGCCAATTTCTCAATTGTTACAGGTCGAGCTAAAGTAATTAAGTGACTGAACTTGGTGAACCGATCAACTACTACCCAAATCACCTCTTTTCCCTCTGATTTAGGCAATCCTTCAATGAAATACATGCTTATGTTTTGCCATACACCATCCGGAATAGGTAAGGGTCGAAGAAGCCTTTGATATCTATGATCTCCAAGCTTAGTTTGCTGACATACTTCACAACTTTGCACGAAATCTGTCACTGCATTCTTTAATCCTGGCCAACCGAAATGAGCTTTGAGCCTTTGGTATGTTACTTCCACTCCTGAATGGCCTCCCCATGCTGAATCATGTGAAGCACTAATAACTTGGTGTCGGAGATTAGTGGAAGCTCCAATGTACAGCTTCCCCTTGAGTCTGATAATGCATTTAGCCATTGTTACTTCTGCACTAGAAGCTAAGTTGTCTGCCTTGCATATGCTAAAAGCTGCTATGCATTCTTATGCAAAAGGATCATCCACATAGGACTGATGTGCCTCTTCAATCCCAGCAGGCACAATCACCGAAAGTGCCCCACAAGAGCTCTGTTCACAGTCCTCCAATCTGCGTGACAGAGCATCAGCCGTAGCATTCTCCTTTCCCTTCTTGTACTCGATGTCATAATCAAGACCCAACATCTTCATTAGCCCTTTTTCCTAAATCCTCGTGACAATTTTCTGTTCCAAGAGATGTTTTAGGCTTTGGAGATTAGTCTTGATTGTAAAATGGTGTCCATCTAAGTAATGTCTCCACTTATCCACAGCGTGTAAGATAGCAAGATACTCCTTTTCATATCTGGACAGTGCTTGATGTTTAGGACTTTAAACTTGGCTGAGATAAGCTATAGGTCTACCTCTCTGAGACAAAACTGCCCCAATTCCATTTCCACAAGCATCAGTCTTTAATATGAATCCCAAAGTGAAATCAGGCATAGCTAACACAGGTGCCTTACACATTGCAGATTTCAAAGTCTCAAATGCCACTTGAGCTTCATCAGACCACTTGAAGGCATCATTTTTCAATAAATCTGTTAGAGGCTTGGCTATAGTTCCAAAATTAGCCACAAGGTAACTATAATAGGCCAATCTCTCATTGCTTGGACCTTAGAAGGATCAGCAGAAACTCCCTCTAAGGATGTCACATGGCCTAGATACTCTAAATGAGTCTGTGCAAAGGAACATTTGGCCAATTTTGCATACAACTTGTGCCTACGCACGACTATTAACACTTCCTCAAGTGCTTCAAATGTTCTTCAAAGGAGGCACTGTAAATCAGGATGTCATTGAAAAAATACCAACACAAACTTCCTTAAGAACTGTTTGAAGACATCATTCATGAGGGCCTGGAAGGTAGCCGAAGCATTGGTTAATCCAAATGGCCTAACTACAAACTTTAAGTGTCCATGATGTGTTCTGAATACAGTCTTGTACACATCTTGCTCCATTACTCTAATTTGGTGATAGCCCTTTCTTATATCAAGCTTAGAAAAGACTTGTGCTCTATATAACTCATAAAGCAAGTCGTCTATAACTGGTATGGGAAATTTGTCCTTCGCTATCATAGAGTCGAGCTGCCTGTAATTAATACACATTCTTACCGTACCATCCTTTTTCTTGACAAGAATGACAGGAGAAGTAAAAGGACTGTGACTTTGCCTTATGAAACTTGTCTTGAGCAATTCATCCACTTATTTCTCAATTTCTGTCTTTTGAGCATGAGGGTACTTGTATGATCTTAGCTTGACTAGCTCTGCATCAGATTTGAGAGGGATAGCATGATCTAAACTTCTCTTAGGAGGTAAAGCCCTGGGCAGCTCAAACAAATCCTCAAATTCCTCTATTACTGCTTGCACTTCAGGCTAGGCAATCTTCATAACCTCAGTTGGTGATATAGCAAACAACTATCCTACCCACTGGTAAGCACATTTCTTGAATCCTTTTTCCAACTTCCTTTATTTCATAATTTGCAATTGAGCTTGATTTGCCATTACTTGCAAAGTGACCTTGGAACATTGAATCTCAAAAGAAACTGTCAACTTAGAAAAATCAAACAGAACTGGACTATAGGATCTCATCCAATCAACCCCAAGTACCATGTCACATCCTCTCAAAGGCAAGATCCTGAAATCATAACCAAACTTGCGATTTTGCATAAACCATTGGAATCCTTGGCACTTGTTCTGAGTCATCACTGAATTTCCATCTGCTACTGTCACTGCTACAGGGTGAGCCATGATCACCTTATGACCCACTTTCTTAACCATCTTGGGATCAATGAAGTTGTGGGTGCTCCCACTATCACTAAGGATGATGGTAGATCTCTTCCCTGCCTTTCCCTTGATCCTGATTGTGTTGTGTGTTCCATTACCAGTCAAGGCCTTCATGGAAATTCCAACTTCATCATCAACAAGGTTCTCAAATGTCTCCTGATCTGAGTCATTCCCACTAGCTTCAGATTCTTCACCCTCTGAGTGTTCATCAGCCCCGATTCCTTCAGCTGACATGAGGAACTTTGGATTACATTTATGGCCAAATTGATAAGGTTGATTGCACTTGTAACAAACCCTTTGAGGTTTCTTCTCATCTGATCGGTTAGACTTAGGCCTAACAGATCCTTTCCGAGACTTGAAACTGCCTCCACGACCCTTGGTTCCATCACTTGAAGCTAAGACTGTTGCCTTAAAAAGCTTAGCTTTAGCATAAGCCTTAGACAATGTTGTAGGCCCATCCGCTTTGACGAGATTCTTATCCTTGGGCTTCAATCCACTTATGAAACTTGAGACATAATATGACTCAGTGGCATGAGGATATTCAGTTATCATACTAGCTCCAAGGTTCTCAAACCTTGTCATGTACTCCTTCACATATGTTTCTTGTATCACCTTATTAAATCTATCAACAATGTCACTAGAATCTTCATCACCATAACGCGAACCAAGTTCTTTCACGAACTCAGCCCAAGTGAGAGTAGGATTGCTCTTTAATAAACTGTAAAGCCATACCTCGTGATCACCAAGAAGATAAATAACAGCAATTTGAACCTTTTCAGCCTCATCAATGTGGTAAAATTCGAAATAACGATCACATCTCCTCAACCATGAATGAGGTTGCTTTCCATCAAAAGGATCAATCTACACCCTTGGTTGTCTATAGCCACTACTTCTATTGTTGGATGTCACATCATTACTGCATGAACGTTGTTGGTTCCACTGATCAGGAGGCCAATCAAATTGCTCTTCAATCAAACTGGCAGTTCTGTGAATATCTGCTTACTCAGGGGGATGAACAGCCTGTCCTACATTCAAACTAGTAGGTCTTAATTGAGCTTGATCAAATGATCGATCCTGTCTAGCAAATACCTCTTCTTCTTGACTTCGAATTTGAGTTCCAACATCAGCTGCTTGAGTCATAACTTGAGGTCTTTCACTGGCTATGGCAGGTCTAGCAGGAATATTAGATTGCGACATTGCAGGAGGTCTTATCTGTCGATTCACAGGCAACGAACTAGCAGGGAGCAACGGAACAGGAACTGAAGGTACATTTTGTTTATTGAACTGACTTTGAATTTCAGCAATCTTCTCACTGAACATTCATGTTTGTTGATCAATTCGCTCAGCTAATGTCTCCTCAAATTGTTCCTTTTGTTGATTTAATTGATCAGTAATGTTCTCATCAACGCGCTTTGATTGTAAGCTGAACCTCTCATTAAACATTTGCTCTTATTCTTTCAGCAGGTTATGCATCCAATCCTCAGTTATTTGTTCCCTTTCCTGCTGAGATTGACTAAGCTGAACAATCATAGATGTTATCTGCGCATTCAAAATGTCTAGAGTGACATCTTGCGGTACATTCTCTGCATTACCACTAACAACCTCAACATGTGAAGGATTAGGTGCTGTTTTAGCAGCTGGTGATCTTGTAGTGACACCCCTGGCCATTGTTCCAAGTCTTTATATATCAATTCAATTCTTTTTATGTATTTCAAGGCAATTTCCCGATAGTAGCCGCAGCGATGATAACAGTATTCAAAACTGAATTCTCAAGCAATTTGCAATGCGATTCAAATATATTTGATATTAAATCACGTTTGATTTGGAAGCCAAATGAGACTCTGATACCAATTGTTAAACCTTTAGATAAATCTTTAAGCTTAAGCTTGTGAAAAAGAGAGATTAGATGAGAAAAGAAGTGAAGGAGATGAGAAATATAGAGAGAATGAGATAAGAGAGAGAAAGATCTCAAAAGAGATTAGGTTGATTTTTCATTGAATGATCTCTCATTAAACAATATCTAACTACTTATATGAAGCAAGATACAATGGACTTGGACAAGCTAATGCCCGGGCTTACAAACACAGCTGCCGCTATTGACTTACCTTGACCATCAACCGAAACAACTAACATTCAATTCTAAATTGGAGCCAAAACTACTAGCTCACAATACAAGCTATTACAGATCAAATAACTAAGCCTTATTAAATCACAGTCAACTTAGAATCATAACACATTACCTAAACCTTCATACAAATACACGTAATACTCCACGACAACATGGTCGAATTGCTTCTCTGCACTTTGGTTTATCCTAATAGAAGTCAAAACCTACAATCTACAAATTGACATCCTCCACGTAGAGGTCTATCGATCAACTATACTGCTAGACCGGTAATGGAGACCATGAGGTTTCAACAATTGAACCTCGCTCCCACTTGATTTTTATAAACCAGTGGTTTTTAATTAGCTTGCATTTATAACTTGGATTATCTCATAATTCCCTTTAGAATCTCATTCCAAAATTAACTAACAAAACTAATTAATTAATTATTTTATTTAAAATACTACCTTCTTACAACATAAAGTATCTCATAATCTACCTAAGAATCTCATTCTAAAATAAACCAATAAAATTAATTAATTTATTTATTATTTAAAACAGTACCAACCATAATTTAGATTATCTTATAATATACCTTAATATCCCATTCTAAAATCAAATAAATTAAAAGAAATTAAATTTTTATTCGAAATAATGTCGTAATTTTAGAATCTCGTAATTTTAATTAAAATAGTACCGTCTTATAATTTACATTATCTTATAATCTATTTTAGAATCTTATTCTAACATTAAATTAATTAATAAATAAAAATTATTTTAATTATTATGTAAATCGGCACTGACGTCTACACGATCCCAAATTTTTTTTTTTAAATTTAAAATGCTGACATTAGCTCTGACAGTTGATGTGTGCTGACATTAGTCGCTGACGTCAGCGGCTGATGTAGTGTCAGAAATTATTTTTTAATAAAATAATTAATTTAAAAAAATTGAATATAATTTCATTAGATCAATTATATTTGATTTCGTAAATCATAATTGAATCTAATCTCATCAGATCAATTTTATCTGATTTCGTAAAAATAATTGAATATAATCTCATTTGATCAATTTTATCTGATTTTGTAAAAAAATAATTGAATATAATCTCATTAAATGAACAACATAAATGCAAATTAATGAATTTACATATCCGATTTAACTATTAAATTTTTAATGATTTAAATAATCTAAATTGTTACCTTAAACAATCTTTTCTTTCCTAATAAAATCTCTATTTTATTAAATTATAGGTCTATTTATTTTGGTTTTATTATGCCTATTCATGTATATTATGAATGCAATTGGAGGCTGGCTCTGACACCAAATGTTAGAATGTATTTTAACAAATTTTCCTAATTTAATTATATTAACATAGCGGAAGGGTTTAAAATTCTTTATTTTAAACCTAGGATTGATTTAAAATTCCTAATTCTAAATCTACGGATTTAAATTCCTAATTTAAATATATAGGCATCTTCTCTAATACATTCATAACAATAACATGAACTTATAACAGGCATACTAAGAAAACCTATAAATAAATGAAAAAAGCAAAAACCTAAAAAAGAAGGAAAGAAAGACATACCCAGAATCGCTCCAATATAAAGTATACCAGAAACATAATAACCCCAAGAAAGCCGAGAAACCGACACCCAACAGCCTTCTACGGAATGACCTCGAAAAGCACAGAGAGTGGGCTCTGAAAAATATTAAACTTTAAGGAAAGAAAAATTTTAAAGTAAATTTTTCTCTACCACTAGGTTTCAAGAAGTCAACAATTTTAGAAACCCTTAATTTTGAACAAATGCCAAACCTTAGAATACGTACCTCTATATATAGTAGTCTACCGAAGCCAAAAAATCTGATTTTTTCAATGTGGGATTCACAATTATAAGACAAAATGCAACGTTTTATAATGAAACCAGTAAAAACGTTGCGTTTCATTCCCGTTCAAATTGCGTGCCTTTTTAACCTCTTTCCGTGTGCCACGTGGCAAGGCTGATTGGCTCGTTCCTGTGCACGCGGATTCCTCCCTTAGGGCCCCAGCTGGTCCATCCGTGTGTATGCTGATGGCCAGACTTGCGCGGGATTTCGCGGTTTTGTTTTCTGTTTTCCACATGTAAAAATTCATTCCATAAATTTTTTATTTTAAAAAATTATTTTATTCTATAATTTTTAATTCTTATTCATCTCATGAATAATGTTTAGTAAAATTAAATTACTCATCTCATGAATAAATAATTCATTTCATAAATTCTTTAATATTTCTCCGATGGCAATAAATACAGAGGCTTGCGCCGCGACTTCAGAAACAATTTAAATCTAGCTCCAGATGGGTTAAATTAATTACCATCACATGATAAAATTTGATTACCATTTAATGAGACTTAATTCCACGAAATAAATCTCATTACACTTTAGACTTAAACCCTTTATTCGATATTTCTCAAATAGATTGTATGGATGACAACAAGCCATCCACTAGATGTTGGTGACAGAATAAATATAACTATTACCATTGTTCTTCTCACAGCTTCTGTATTAGTTACCGAATCGTCCTTCACTGAATTTTTCATTTATACTAACATATTCATAGTATATAATTCCAAATGTCAAACACTTAGAATACTTTTCCCAAAGATTTTGAACTATCCAAACACTTGCGAATCAACTAAGGGGATATCTATATCTCATAAGAGACTATAGATTCTATATTGAATACTTGATCATTGTCACACTTCACGCCGCTACCCAGTGTACGTAGGAATTCAATCATTTGTCTAAACCTTACTTATAGTATATCAAAGTAACTAATGTTCTGTGCACATGTCCAAAATACTCTCAGGATTTAGAGTCATCGTTCAAATAGTACAACATGAATCACTCATCTCCGATAGTAGTCTAGAAACAAGCAACTCCCATGGTCCAACTTAGTATTTCAATCTTATTAGACACACCAACATAACACTTTCGGATCACCATCCACAGGACCAAGACAACACTTCCAAAGTATTAAGTCATAGTCTTAACAGACAAACAGCCCAAGCTCATCATCGACCACGAGTTATTCCAATAACATTCCATACCATTTATTCCAAGTCTATCTGTGGCAAAATCTCATTATCCACTTAGAACAAACATGTAAAATGTAATCTAAGGACTCTGTCGATCTCATGGATGATACATCAAAGAAAATCACATGCAGTATATATGCCCACTTACACAAATTTATCAAGGAAATGACTGGGACTTTAATTTTGTTTCTTAATAAACACAACATTTAGGGGGTAAAGTTTTGCTTTCCAGGATACCGTTCCTAACAGTACACACTCTATCCTCTTAGCCAATTGAGTAAGGAATGAGGTTTCCATTCCCTCCTAGATCTAGCAAGGCTTTGCTGGTGTAACAGTATCCTTAGACACACGGAATTGTAAAAGCCCTGGGGACTCAAAACTTGGGTGGGGCGCCCTATGCTAAAATGCTGCTCGCCTTTTAGGTGAGTCGGACCTTCTTTGGAATATGCACTTGCTCATGCTTTTTTTTGGTGCATTGGTCCTTGAGGAACTTAGAATACATAGGAATGCGTTTAATGGCTTCGATTAACAGTAAGTTGATCTTCATGTTCTTAAATACATCTATAAGCTCAGCCCTCTTTGGGTTGTCCTTCTTCTTCGGTCCCATAAGGACCGAAGGAAAAGGGACAACCGGTTCAAATGACCTATCGTGGGGGCCTTCCCCATCAGCAGTGGGGGAGAGATTCGTGCTCTCCTTCTCAACCACTACAAAAAGGTTGGCTTTTAATGACCAAAAATAACGACCGAAATTTTTTTTGTCGCTAAAATTGTGTGCAGTGCCTAGTTGCGACAAGATTAAAATGCTATCGTTAAAGGATGGTACATGCTGGGCTTATAACGATGGGCACTAATTATGGTAGTTAATTCACCTACAAACCGTCATTAACAGGTTCAAGTAAGCGGTAAATTTTTGGTTGAAAAAGGAGTTCGTTTATTTGTAAAAATTAGGCACCTTTTTTCGATATTTATTATTGCTAATTTTTTTCTCGTGCTCTTATAATTTTTTAATTGGTCTCTCACCCATCTATGCTGTAATTTAAGTTCGAAAATCAAATAATACCCAATTAATACTTAATTTGATATTTGATGTGTTCAATATACTTCAATTGTACTTGATAATTACTTATTTAATATACTAAAATATAACTTTTTTTAATTAATTAAAATAGATAATAAGTAAAATAATTTTTAAATATTTGACATCAAAAGAAATTGGAAGCCAATTTCTTCTTCATTCTCCTGTGCTTGGTCCCCCTGTCCAAACCCTAATTCTCCTCATCGATCTCAGTCAAAGCAAAGTGAAGTAGCCAGGCAAAGGGACAAAGCAGGTGATTAACAACCGTAATTCATTTCATCTTTGTGTTGACCCACGGTACCCATCTTTATATTTTTCTAGTTCATGTTGGTGTTGGTAATTCCGTGAGTAATGTCCCCAAAATCCTTTTTTTTTTTTTTTTGTGGCTATTTCGTGTTTGTATTGGTAATTTGTTGAGTAATGTACCCAAATTTCGAAAATTTTTTTGCTAGTTCTTGTTCCTGTTGGTAATTCGTGTAGTAATGCACCCTAGTTTCGAATTTTTTTGCTGTGTCGTGTTTCTGTTGGTAATTCGTTGAGTAATGTATCCAAATATCGAAAATTTTTTGCTAGTTCGTGTTTCTGTTGGTAATTCGTTAAGTAGTGTACCCAAATTTCAAATTTTTTTCTATTTCGTGTTCCTGTTGGTAATTCGTTGAGTAATGTACCCAAATTTCAAAATTTTTTTGCTAGTTCGTATACTTGTTAATTTGTTGAGTAATGCATCCAAATTTCGATTTTTTTTGCTATTTCGTGTTCCTGTTGGTAATTCGTTGAGTAATGTACCGAAATTTTGAAATTTTTTTTGCTAGTTCGTGTTCCTATTGGTAATTCGGTGATTAATGTACCCAAATTTCGATTATTATTTTTTGCTATTTCATGTTCCTGTTGGTAATTCGTTGAGTAATGTGCCCAAATTTTGAAATTTTTTTGCTAATTCGTGTTCCTGTTGGTAATTCAGTGAGTAATGTGCCCAGATTTCAAATATGTTTTGCTAGTTCGTGTTTGTGTTGGTAATATGGTGAGCAATTGCCCAAATTTCGAATATTTTTTGCTAGTTTGTGTTTTTGTTGGTAATTCGGTGATTAATGTGCCCAAATTTTGAATATTTTTTGCTAGTTCATGTTCGTATTGGTAATTTGGTGATTAATGTGCCCAGATTTCGAATTTGTTTAGCTACTTCGTGTTAGTGTTGGCAATTCAGTGAGTAATGTGCCTAGATTTCACAATTCGGTGAGTAATGTGCCCAAATTCGAATATTTTTTGCTAGTTCACATTCGTTTGGTAATTCGGTGATTAATGTGCCCAAAGTTTGAATTTTTTTTTTGTAGTTCGTGTTCGTGTTTGGTAATTTGGTGATTAATGTACCGAGATTTTGAATTTGTTTAGCTAGTTCGGGTTCATGTTAGTAATTCGATGATTAACAACAAAGCTTCAAAGGGGATTTGTCCCTTCTTTGTTGGTAGTTTGTGTCTCTTTGCTGAATTAATAAATTAGTTGGTAGTTCGTGTTCATTATTATCCTATGTCTGCTGTTCATTGGTAGATTCATGTTCACATTTGCTTCTTGGTCCGTCAGTGCACTCAAGCTGCTCAATCCCATGGTTAACCACACGACTCCAACTTATCGAACTTGATTTAAGTTGCTTTTCCAGGTAAATGACTAAATCCAACACTAATATGTTTGACATTGCTTTTGGAATGTGTAATTAGTTATATATTAGGTTTTACTAGTCTATAGAGATATTAATTTTGAGATTGTTTTTGACACCCTTGTTGTTGACGTTGAAATTAAAAACCGTGTTGACACAGTTTATACCAATGGAACTATGCTTTTTAGCTATATTCTTGGAATATCTTATAAAAATATGTTTCCTAATTTAAAAATGGATGCATTTTTTATTGTTCACGATCGGTGAGTTTAATATTAGCAATGAGAAGTTTAAACTTTTTAGATTATGCTGAGGAAGAAAAGGAAGAACTTTTGCTTGTCCATGTACTAAACGCAACCTATGTGACTCTGGAGATTGCAAGTGGGTAAGAGCTCATTCTACTTAAATATGGAATAGGCCAAGTGATACTTTCTAGTGTGACCATGGTGAGAGTCAAAGTGAAACTAAATCCGATTCTGAAGGAGAGAATGATGTTGATCTTGAACTTGATGTGGATGGTACTGTGAATGATATTTTGAGGGGAAAATTTTCTTACTTTGGTGACATAAATTCTAATTTTGCCAATATTAATTCCTCAAGTCACGTTGTGCGTGAGGGGTCAAAGATCTAAGAAATTTCATGTGGATTGTAACTTATTTCAGAATTTTAACTATCTTACCGCATTTGCTATTCAATTTGTAGTTTAATTACAAAGTAGCATCATTAGTTTCAATTATTGACATTTTTTCATGTTGTTCGTGAAGGATTGCAAACCTTGGATTTTAAATTTCACATGGAGCATGTTTCACTTAGGCTCCATTTGATTCAAAAATATATTCTTATGTTGCAAAATATTTTCAATTAGAACTGTTTTTCCTTAAAAATTCTTGTATTTCTATCTAAATTAGATAGCTTCATTCTGTAGGTTATTATTATTAAAAAGTATACAAATTGTTTCCTTTTTGATCAATTTTATGCCAATTGCTTTAATATAGTTTTTTTTCTACTGTTTTTTGGTTTATTGCTTGGTTTGTGGTGTGTCTATGCTGTTTATTATTGATTCTCATATGACAACAAATATCGAACATGAGTGTTGTGTTTATTTCTTTCAGGTGTTGGAAAACTGCACTTCAAATTCTTGCTTTTGTTCGAACATTTATTTAACCTCTGTTGGATTTGTAATGTTTGCTATGACAATGTTTATGGTGTATGCTTTTGTTACCTCTTGGATGTAAATTGCTTTTTGTGAGTACTTGGATATTTAATTTTCAATGACATCTTCATTTTTTATTGGAATTTATTTCCACAGTAAATGGTATGTACGGGTCATTTTTGTAAGGTTATACTATATTATCGTAAAAGTGTTATAATTGACATGAAATGCCCTTATACTTTGTTGATGTATAGGTGCTATAAACGACCTAAAAATTGTTCTTATAGTATATGAATGTATAGATGTTGCAAACAAGAAGAAAATTGTCATTATGTTATATGAATGTATACATCATAGTCCATGAATGTAAAGGGTCTTTAAGTTTGATATATTTTGTCACTATTATTGTTTTTGATGGCAAGAAGCATTTTTAATGGCAACTTTTGTGTCATTAATTGGTGAAAAATGATTTAACAATGCTTACTTGTTGCGACTTTTTATCAACAACGGTCTATGTTGTCGTTACTATTTCAGTTAACAATGCGAAAAATTTTAACGACGGTTTTTGTTGTCGTTAAAACTTTTTTCTATGTGGCTATGAATGTTTATAACGACAAAATTTGCTGTCATTATTGATGGGCTCTTTAATGACAGTGTTGTCTGACGTTAAAGATTTTACTTTTAACAACTTATGTCATTGTTATTGATTTCACTTTTGATGACAGACATAGTATACTGTCGTAGATGCTTTTTAATGACGGCTTGATTTAATGGTCATTAATCCCATATACTATTAATGTCAAAAGCAGTAATGACGGTGAATGAAGGTAAGTTTTCCCCATCGTTAAATGTATTAATGATGGTAAACTAGGCTTTTAATGACAGCAATCCTCATCGTTAATGACCCTTTTTCTTGTAGTGGACCTTGACCTCCAAATCTCTAACGTTCCCTTCCCTAGACACTGACACAACCTTAACTTGCTCGTGAGGAAGCAAGTTAGGGTTAGAACTAGTCGACCCTGCTAGAATTATGAGAGGTTGGAAGGGTAACCGTCCTTTCTCTTGCCTATGAAGTGCTTGGGTCAATTATCCTATCTGGTCCTCTATTTTAGCAATAGACTGAGAATGGGATTAGACCAGTTGTGTGGTGTCCTCCATAAATAGAAGCATACGCTCCTTGAACTGAGAAGAATATCCCGGAGGTGGGGAAGGGGGTTCAACATGCAAAGTATGATGGGCAGGTTAAGAAATATACCTCTACCCACCCGAAAAGGTGAGAAGGTGTGCTTTACCTACAAAGCCGAGATTCTGTTGTCTTGTGGGTTGATTTTGATCGACGGTCTGCTTCCACAAAAGGTTCGGATGATTGCGCCACCCGGGGTTGTAGTTGTTGGAGAACAGGTCGTTGTTTCTCAAATATCCTTGAGCTGCACGAACATGTTTCTACAAGCATTCGAAAAATTGTGATGCACACAAACAATTAAGCACAAACTGGTCCTCGCCTGAACAAATATAACACGGAGTAGTACCACTTAATGACTCAAATGCATTGATCAGGCGCACATTAGTAGGATTCGCATGCAAGTTCATAATCTAATCCATCTTACTTTTAAGGGCGTCCAGTCTAAGGTTGTTGTCATCATTGGGTGCTACTTCGTGGACACCACGTGTGCCCCTTCTAACCATCCTCATAGAAGAGGCTTTTGGTCGAGAGAGTGTTCGCTAAGGCACTCAAATAGCATCTTCGCCTCGTCCTCATCTTGTTGGTTAAATGCTCCCTCGCATAAAGTATTAACCATTTGCTTGTTAGAAGCTGTAAGACCATCATAAAAATGCTACACAAGAGCCCACTTGGGTGACTCATGGTTGGAACAATATCTAAGGAGCTCCTTAAATTTGTCCCAACTTTCATAAAATGGTTCCTGAGCTTTTTGTTCAAAACAACTTATCGCATTCCTAATAACCATCGTTCTGGCTTTAGGATAAAACTTAATCAGAAACGTTTGTTAGAGGTCATCCCAGGTGGTGATTTCACTCCTCAGAAGGGACTGAAACCACCTTTTAGCTGCGTCTTTTAACGAAAACGGAAAAGATGTAATCTAACAGCATGAGTCGAGAAACCTTTAGTGGCAAGTTTCATATATTTCAATGAAAGCATCAAGGTGCTCATATGGACTCTCAATCAGCTTCCAATAGAAAGTGGGACGCATGTTGAGGATCCTTGGCTTAATTTCGGAGGTTGCAGTACCTACAGTGGGTAACGCTACTTTGGTAGGAGCAACGTACGTTTGGGGGGAAAAGTGCTCCCTGATCATACAAGGTACAAGGTTAGCCATAATAGACAAAAAAAACAAAAAATTAAATACAACAATAAAGATAAACAAAAAAGAAGAAGAAAAATAACACAGAAAAATAAACTAAAGAAAAAAAAAAGTTAAAAAAAAAACAAAATAACTAAATGAATAAAAAAAAATTAGCACATTAATTTCTAAATCAACTTAGCTTGTGATTCCTGGCAACGACGCCAAAAACTTTATGAGCTTTTACAGGTTGTTTTAAAACAATCTACTCGCAAGCGTATGAGATTGTCGTAGCTTAGTCAGCAAAACGGGTGTCGTATCCACAGGGAATCGAAGTTAAGTAGAATTTAGTTGTTAATGAGCCGTTGAAATCGGGTTTTTGAGTGTTTGAATAGTTTGTTGATTGAATTAATAAAATTAAATATAAACTAAAGTTGTCAATTCAATTGAGATTAGTTTAGGGGGTGAACTCAGGGTACTCATTTCTCGTCAATATATTTTAATTAGGACAATAATTTGAAGGACTTAGGCTGCAAGCTCTAAGCCTAGGTTAATATATAAATTAGGGCTTAGGGTAATGAATTAGTCTAAAGACATAACTTATCTTATCACCGTAAGTGTAGCATAGCTTTTCTCATTAGCACTACTTAGTTCCTTTGTTGCTCCTAATTCAATATTAACTATATAAAAGATTGTGCTTAGGATTGGGTACAACCTCAGCTTTGACCACGCATGAAAACCTGTTATGTTATAGTCTAGCTACAAGTATAAGACTAATCGCTAAAAAGTTGGAGATCGAAACATAGCTACAAGCACACATGCAGAAACACCAGGCAACCATAAATAATTCTCCACAGGGGTGCGAATATAACATAACTAAATTATCGTCAAAAGCGCAATACAAATCTAGGATACGGGCGGCTATCTACCCTTCATCCCTAAACTAAATGTCTACTCCTCTAGGGGAGCTTTAAACATCATAAAATCTAGAAGAGAAAACAATGATGGCTAAAACTAAGGAGTTGAAGACTCCCTCAATTGACGTTAATGTTGATCCTTACTTTGATCCTTCCAGCACTCCGACCACTTGCTCTTCGGCATTTGAGAGCTCCTTGGATCTCACACTGGCTTCGAAAAGGATAATATTATATTATATATAATATTATGAAATATATGTATTAACTATCTGCGAGACCTATTCGAGTTACTGAATTACAACCCGCTTGGTCCTTCTTTTGTAAACGTGGTCGGGTTTCTTAGAACAGTCTTCATATATGCCTTGATTATGCTTAATTCTACTGCTTTTAACCTTTGTTTACTCCATTGCACTCCAAGCCTAAATATACCTGAATTACAACAAAACACACATGTAAAAGCTGCATATGTTGCACATCAGTTGTTGATTTCCTTCTTTTCCTCTCTGAACAATTTTGAATTTAAGCTTGGGTATATGTGATTGCCATTGTCAATTGCGTTGTGGAAAAGACATGGGTTGGCAATGAAAATATTTTTGCCAATTGCTCCCTCGGTGAGCCAAACATTTGTTTGTGAAGTATGAGATGTATAGGTGAATTTGAACATTTGCATTGGTATAGTATGGTTCTACCTGATTAATATCAAAAGAATAATGTATATATGGAGAATTTAAAGGGTATTGTGTCAATTTTAGTTATCAAACTATTAGTATTCTTCTTGTTTAATGTTTAATCTTCATTGTGAAGTTTAATTCCTTTCAGTTATTTTCTCATAGTTATGATTGTATTAAAGGCTTTTCCATTAGTTATCCTTTTTTCCTATATTTTGAAAATTGAAAGGACAATCCTTGAAATTCAAGATCTCATATATACGAAGAATAATGTATATATGGAGAATTTAAAAAATATTGAGTCAATTTCAGTTATAAAACTATTAACAGTCTTCTTGTTTTATGTTTAATCTTCATTATGAAGTTTAATTCCTTTCAATTATTTTCATTGTAGTTATGATTGTATTAAAGGCTTTTCCATGAGTTTTTCTTTTTTCCTACATTTTGAAAATTGAAAGGAAAACCTACGAAATTTCATGATCTCATATATGCTATATTTTGGTGAAATGAGGTATTTCTCCTTAATTGTAATATAATACATAGTTAACATTATCAAAATAATATTAAAATTTTCAAATAAAAAACTATCAAGTTATTGAAAATATTTGTCAAGAATTTAATGGTGCATACCTTAGGGCTGTCCACATAGGATAAAAATAGGTTCAAAATATATATATATGTACATATTATCTTTATTTTAAAACTATAACACATGAATTAGAGTTACTTAAAATGCAAAGATTAACTATATATCTCACAAGAAAAGACTAGTTTCTATATATTATAAAACGAGTAGTAGCTATGTATAAAAGTCTTCAAATCCATAATTCACTAATTTTAGAGGGCCTAATAGGTAGGTGTGACTTTTACTAATGCGTTAAAAAAATATTAAATTTAGTGTAATTATTGAAGTTTTAGTTTCATAATTGAAAAATACATGGGATAAAAAAATAATATAGCCATAACTCATAACAATGATGAGTAAAATATATGTAACTATTAAAAGGAACACGAAACGCAAAATATTGCAATCCTGTTGTAAATATGGATATTTTTTCGGGTACAAATTTTAGAGTCGAGTTTGGATATTATTAAATATCATAGAAAATTAAAAATTATGTAAAATATCTATTTACATATATATATATATATATATATATATATAAATAGGTATTGTGACATTTGTCACAACCTAAGTCATCATATGATGAGTCACCCCCCAGCCCATCTTCCTATATGTACACACATTGCACACAGACAACGGACAACAACAAGAAAAATAGAAAAGAAAAGAAAAGGGGAAAAATGAAGCAACAAGAAGAAGAAGAAAATTTTAATAAAATTATCTTGTTCTGGTATAAAATACTTGCTATTTTTCTTCAAGCTTATTTGGGTTTGTCTTTTATTATCTTGTTATAGAGTATAATATCTCTATAGTTTTATAACACGTTATCAGCACGAGTCTCTAGCCAGACAAGGATTATAATAAACTTGAGGTAAAGTTTTTATTTTCTAACCCTTTGTTATTTCTAATAGCTAATCTAACAAAGCTTAACTTTACTGCTCTCGATATAATTGGCAAGAATTATTTGCCCTGGACCTTTGATGCTGAGATTCACCTTGATGCTATGAATCTAAGAGATACGACTAAAAAACGTAATAGTGTATCCCTGCAGGATTGCGCAAAATCAACGATATTTCTCAGGTGTCATATCCACGAATAATTAAAAGCCGAGTATATTTCTGTAAAGGACCCACTTGTCCTTTGGTTTAATTTAAAGGAGAGGTTTGATCACCAGAAATATGTGATCCACCTTAAAGCTCGCTATGAATGGATTCACTTGCGGCTGCAAGATTTTAAAACTATAAGAGAGTATAACTCTGCGATATTTAGTATTTCTTCCTGACTGCAATTATGCGGTGAAAATATTACTGAGGAGGATGGTTGGGAAAAATATTTTCGACTTTTCAAGTCTCGAACACGCTCCTGCAGCAACAATCGGGGAAGAAATTTTAAAAAATACGCAGAGTTAATTCAATGCCTTTTTATTGCTGAACAAAACAATGAATTGTTGATGAAAAATCATCCGTCACGACCAATTGGGTCAGATGCATTCTCTGAAATGAATGATGCTTCTCATGAAAATAATACATATAACCGTGGCCGTGGTCGTGGTCGTGGACGTGGCCGTAGTCGTGGACGCGGTCGTGGTCGTGGTCGTGGATGAGGTAATCAAAATGGATCAAAATCTAAGGGGTCCGGCAACAATGAAGAGAAAAATAAAAGGGAGAAAACCAATCAGCCAAATTTGTCGAGAGACGTTGAAGCAAGTTGTTACCGCTGTGGCACAAAAGGCCACTGGTCACGTACCTGTCGTATGCCTGACCATCTGGTGAAGCTATATCAAGCATCATTGAAAGGAAAAGAAAAGCTCCTAGAAACAAATTTCGCTGAAGATCATTCTCCACTTGATATGACACATCTTGATGTCTATGATTTTTTTGAGGATCCTAGTGGGAGAATTGATCACCTGATAGGCGATGGAAGTGTTAAACTGGAATAAAGTTTTATATTTTCAGTTATGTCTTTTGTCCTAAGTTTGTCCTACTTTTGATGTAATGATATAGTTTGAGTCGTTTAATATGTTTTGGTGTTTTATCTTAAAGAGTTATTTCTAATAAAATTTTAAATGAATTCCCACTAATACATATGTATTTCATAGAAACATAGATTTGATCAAAGATAGAGATCTATGTCTAGTAGATAGTACAATGACACATACTATCCTCAAAAGCAAAATATATTTCTCTCAACTACGATTAGCTGAAGCGAATGTTAATACAATATTGGGTGTTTCAAATTTGGTTGAAGGTTTCGGAAGAGCACATGTTATGTTCCCTGAAGGGACAAAACTAAACATAAGCGATGCTCTGTTTTCCAGCAGATCACAAAGAAACCTGTTCAGTTTTTGAGATATTTGTCACAACGGTTATCATATTGAGACAATAAATGAGATCGATAAAGAATATCTTTATACTTGCCCTTATTCCAATGTTTCTTAAACTTGCCTTTCTTTCTTATGTTTCTCCACTCTACAAGGTTAGCCACCAAGGAGGAGTGCTCAGAGGATTTCTCCTTGGCGTGTTTGTGGTTCTGATCTTCCAAATTAATATGAGAGATCGGTTCCTATAATGCCATGTTCTTCTTCTTGTGTTCTAAAGATGCTTTATAATTTTTCCAAGAAGGCAGCTTTTCAATAAGATAGTTAGCTTGAAACTTTTCCCAAAACTTCATGCCCTCATTTAGAATATTAGTGCATAAAGGTTCGTATTCGTGGATTTGATCAAGAACCTGTTTTTTATTGACCATCGTAAAAACTAACCACTTACTACAAACATATTTCTTAGCCGCACTGTCATCAGAGCCATACCTGTTTAACAACACTTCCTATATCTCTTTAGCAGTTTTCATATTAACTTAAATTTGATAAAGAGGCACGATCATATAATGGAGAAGTATTCCCCTATAAGTACGATTATCTTTCTCGAATCCTTATTAGACCTTGGTGGGGTTCTATCATTAAATAAAGTATAATGAACATCTATTTGAAGTATGCCCCAACTTGCTTAGTAACAGAGGACAGAACATTGACAGAGAAAAGAAAGACGTGAAGGAGAAGAAGAAATTCTGTATTTTCATAAGTGAATTGTATTTGCGTGTTTTGCAAAACCCTAAGGCTCCATATTTGTATAAAGAAATACTTGGAGATTAAGGAAAATATCATGACTTAAAATCCTCCTAAAACTAGGAAAGTGGCAGATATGGGACCCTAAAAATCCAGTCAATTACCAAAAAATCAGTTAAGAAAAGAGAAGGAAAAGATGCGGTCAAACCTCATTGCTCGAACTCGATCCTCGAGCCTCGAGATAGGACTATGAACAACTTCTCAAGGTAGCACCTTGAGATCAATTTAAGGACACCTCCAACTTGAGCTAAAGGTCTCGAGCACAACCCAACAACACGAACTCAACTCGAGTTGGTTTATGACAGCTTAAACAAAGACCAGGGTCATAAAAATAAAAGTGCAGTTTGGAAAAAGGCCACACTATTTCAGCTCGACCGGGCAGGGCGGGCACGCGCACTTGTGTGGCTCGCAAAACCCTCTCTAAACCCTACAATACTTTACCAAGTTCTATAACAAGAGGGTATATAAACCGGACTCTTCTCCTCTAGATTTTCTATATGGGATTGGAACAAAAACACAAGACTCCAAAATTGAAGCACACTACTCCCATACTCCAACATTGACTTCTTATTAAGTAATCAAAGTCTTCAATTTAGGAGGACTAATCAAAGTCTTCATGGATAAAGGTTGCGTTAGTTCAGTTTTTTAACAGCTTGGTGCTATAGAAAAACTCTAGTTAACTATAAGGCTTGCATTTAATTGATAGAACATATCTTTTTACATCTTTTTTCACAGCTTGCATAGAAGAATGAAAAAAATATTTTATAACTAAGTAGACAAAGATGCAACACTATATCTTTTTCACACACATATTTCATAAAAATGTTTGAAAAAGACTATATAATCAACATTAAATCTCCATCACTATAACCTTCTTTTACTTTTTATCACTACTCCCACCAACCACCACCCCTTTTACGCCCCATAGGTTGGTACACTCACGACTCTCCACTACCGTGACCAATTATCATCATTATTCTGTCCTACCTACTATTATTAGTTGGTTTATGCTATTAAGTCGTTTTTGTGATTACAATAGACAAGTTTTTTTTTTTTTTTTAATTTGTATCCAAACACTTTATTATGTAAAAAAGATCTTTCTGCATTACACAACAAAAAAATATATTGGAAAAAGATATAGATCTTAAATAGATAAATTTTATTGAACAAATAAACTGAAAAAAGATAAGACAAAAATAAGTTGAACAAAACGCATCCTAAATATGTGTAAAGATAAATTCAATGTGTTATCATTGGTATTTTGTTGAAGTCCACCATTTTTGCGCTATTTTTTTAAGTGACAATGAAATTCTGATTTTTAATTTTCTTCGTGCATCCCACACATACTTGCTAGTTTTGACCTAAACGATTATTGTAATGAGCCGTGCTATAATTATATAAAAATGATATAAATTATATTTTTGTAGTAAATATTGAATATTTTTCGGGTACAAATTTCAAAGTTGAGTCTGGATATTATCAAATATCATAGAAAATTAGAAATTATGTAAAATACCTATTTTTTTATATATACATACACATATATATAAATGGGTATTGTGACACGTGTCACAACCCCAGTCATCATGTGATGACTCACCCCCCACCCCTTCTTCTTATATATACAAGCATTACACACACAAACAATCTGTACAACAAGAAAGAGAAAAAAGAAACAAAGAAGAAAGAGAAAAGAAAAGATAAAGGAAGAGAAAGAGGAAAAATGAGAGAGAAAAGGAAAGATTATAAATAAAATATCGTTCTGATATAAAATACTTGTGATTTTTTATTAATTATATTTGGGTTTGTCTTTTTATTACCTTCCTATAGAGTATAATATCTCTATAATTTTATAACACGTTATTAGCACGAGTCTCTAGTCAAACAAGGATTATCATAAGCTTAAGGTAAAGTTTTTTTTATCCTAACCTTTGTTATTTCTAATGGCTAATCTAACAAAGCTTGACTTTACTGCTCTTGATATAAGTGGCAAGAATTATTTGCCTTGGACCCTTGATGCAGAGATTCATCTTGATGCTATGAATCTCGGAGATACGATTAAAAGGGTAATAGCACATCCCTGCTGGATCGTGCAAAAGCTATGATATTTCTCAGGTATCGTATCTACGAAGGATTGAAAGCCAAGTATCTTACTGTAAAGGACCCGCTTGTCCTTTGGTTTAATTTAAAAGGAGAGGTTTGATCACCAAAAATATGTGATCCTCCCTAAAGCTCGCTATGAATGGATTTACCTACGGCTGCATGATTTTAAAACTGTAAGCGAGTATAACACTACGGTATTTAGTATTACCTCTCGATTGTAATTATGCGATGAAAATATTACTGAGCAGGATATGTTAGAAAAAATATTTTCGACTTTTCATGTCTCGAACATGCTCCTGCAGCAGGAATATCGAGAAAGAAATTTCAAAAAATACTCAGAGTTAATTCAATGTCTTCTTGTTGCTGAACAAAATAATGGATTGTTAATGACAAATCATCAGTCACGACCAATTGGGTCAGAGCCATTCCCTAAAGTGAATGCTGCTTCTCATGAAAATAATAAATATAATCGTGGCCGTGGTCGTGGTCACGGACGTGGCTGTAGTCGTGGATGCGGTCGTGGTTGTGGTCGTGGACGAGGTAATCAAAATAAACCAAAATTTAAGAGGTCCGGCAACAATAAAGAGAAAAATAAAAGGGAGAAAACCAATCAGCCAAATTTGTCGAGAGACGTTGAAGCAAGTTGTTACCGCTGTGGCACAAAAGGCCACTGGTCACGTACCTATCATATGCCT
This sequence comes from Simmondsia chinensis, assembly GCA_018398585.1. Lineage (NCBI taxonomy): Eukaryota > Viridiplantae > Streptophyta > Magnoliopsida > Caryophyllales > Simmondsiaceae > Simmondsia > Simmondsia chinensis. The sequence goes on along the minus strand of JAGTTD010000017.1, from coordinate 11,852,635 downwards.
GACCATCTGGTGAAGCTATATCAAGCATCATTGAAAGGAAAAGAAAAGCTCTCAGAAATAAATTTCATAGAAGATCATTCTCCACTTGATATGACACATCTTGATGTCTCTGATTTTTTTTGAGGATCCTAGTGGGAGAGTTGATTACCTGATAGGCGATGGAAGTGTTAAACTGGAATAATGTTTTACGTTTTTTGTTATATCTTTTGTACTAAGTTTGTCCTACTTTTGTTGTAATAATATAGTTTGAGGTGTGTGCAATAAAATAATATGTTTTTATGTTTTATCTTAATGAATTATTTCTAATAAAATTTTAAATGGAATCCCACTAATACATTTGTATTTTATAGAAACATGGATTTAATCAAAGATGGAGATTTATGTCTAGCAGACAGTGCAACGACACACACTATCCTCAAAAGCAAAATATATATCTCTCAACTACGATTAACTGAAGCGAATGTTAGTATCGGGTGTTTCAAATTTGGTTGAAGGCTCCGGAAGAGAACATGTTAGGTTCCCTAAAGGGACAAAATTAACATAAGCGATGCTCTATTTTCCAGCAAATCACAAAGAAACCTGTTCAGTTTTTGAGATATTGATCACAATGGTTATCATATTGAGACAATAAATGAGGGCAATAAAGAATATCTTTATATTACGTCGCTTACTTCGGGAAGGAAAAAAATAGTGAAAAAATTGTCATCACTTTTTTCCGGCTTATATTATACTTACATAAACCCGATTGAATCAAATACAGTGGTTAGCCAGATGTTAACTAATTGCAAAACGTTCGCCCTATGGCATGACCGTTTAGGCCATCCAGGTGTAACAATGATGAGAAAAAGTATTGAAAGTTCTCATGGGTCCTCATTAAAGAACCAGAAGATTCTTTCACCTGATGAGATTTCATATGCTGCCTGTGCTCAAGGCAAAATAATTACTAGGCCATCCTCAACCAAAATTGGGATTGAATCTCCTAACTTTCTAGAAAGAATACAAGGAGACATATGTGGGCCTATTATTCCATCATGTGGACCATTTCGATATTTTATGGTGTTGATAGATGCCTCAACACATTGGTTACATGTTTGCCTATTATCTACTCGCAACGTGGCATTTGCGAGACTCCTTGCACAAATAATCCGATTACAGGCTCAATTTTTGGATTACGTGATCCAGAAGATCCGTCTTGATAATGCAGCATAATTTACATCCCAAGCTTTTAATGACTATTGTATGTCAATTGGGATTATAGTTGAGCACCATATGGCTCACCAGCATACACAAAATGGTCTTGCAGAATCTCTGATTAAACGTCTGCAGCTAATTGCTAGACCATTGCTCATGAAAACAAAGCCGCCTTGTTCTACATGGGGACATGCTATATTGCATGCTGCAGCACTTATTCGTGCTAGGCCAGCTACTTATTATAAATACTCCCCATTGCAACTTGTGTCTGGTCAAGAACAAGATATATCCCATCTATGGATTTTTGGTTGCGTGGTGTATGTTCCAATTGCTCCACCTCAGCGCACAAAGATGGGTCCCTAAAGGAAACTGGGAATTTATGTTGGGTTTGAGTCCCTGTCAATTATAAAATATCTTGAGCCATTGACTGGAGATATTTTTACTGCACGGTTTGCAGATTGTAGATTTAACAAAATAATGTTCCCAGAATTAGGGAGAGAAAAGCTAAAGCTGGAAAAGTGTGAAATCGTGTGGAATGCATCATCTATAGCACATTTTGATCCATGTACGAATCAGTGTGAAATGGAAGTCTAGAAGATTATCCATTTACAAAATATTTCGAATCAATTACCAGATGCATTCGTTGATACGAAAAGAGTGACCAAGTCACATGTCCCAGCTATGAATGCCTCCGTTCGAATTGATATTCCGAATGAAAAGTCTTCTAAGACATTGGCAAATACATCTACTATATGCCAGAAGTGTGGTAGACCTGTTGGTTCTGAAAATAAGAATCCAAGAAAGAAAAGAGAGCAACATGAAAAAGTTTGCTCCTTTATTAGAACTCCTGAAGAGAAAACCCCTAAAGTGGTACTAATGCGAATCCAAGAAAAGAAACAGAGGCGAAATGGCTCCTTGAGGGTATCAAATACCTAAGAATTGTAAAAGTGATGAAAATGTCGATAATGAAGAAATCTCGATAAACTATGCTATTACTGGCATACAGTGGAATCGAAATAAAACGGTTCTCGATCAAGTGTTCGCACACAATGTGGCCGTTAGTTTGACCATATAAGGTGAAGATCTTGAACCTAAATCTCTTCAAGAATGTCAAAAAAGAGATGACTAGCCAAAATGGAAAGAAGCAATACAAGCAGAGTTAAACTCACTTGCAAAACGTGCAGTTTTTGGGCCTGTAGTCCAAACGCCTGAAAGTATGAAACCTGTAGGGTACAAGTGGGTTTTTGTGTGAAAAAGAAATGAAAAGAATGAAGTCATGAGATATAAAGCACGACTTGTAGCCCAAGGCTTCTCACAAAGGCTAGGAATTGACTATAAAGAGACATATTCACATGCAATGGATGCAATTACATTCAGATTTTTAATAAGCCCAGCTATCTCTGAAAGACTCCACATATTTCTTATGGACGTAGTAACGGCTTATCTATATGGATCACTTGATAATGATATCTATATGTAAGTTCCTGAAGAGCTACAAATGCCAGAAGCATATAGCTCAAAACCTCGAGAGCTGCGTTCAATTAAATTCCAGAGATCACTTTATGGATTGAAACAATCAGGGCAAATATGGTATAATCATCTTAGTACATACCTTCTGGAAGAAGGATATGTGAACAATCCTGTTAGCCCATGTGTTTTTGTTAAGAAATCGAATTGTGGATTTGCTATAATAGCAGTCTGTGTTGATTTTTTAAATATCATAGGAATGCTTGAAGCGATTAAACAAGTTGTTGCATATCTGAATAAAGAGTTCGAAATGAAAGATCTTGAAAAGACAAAATATTATCTTGGCCTGCAGATAGAGCACTTATCTGATGAAATTTTAATCCATCAATCTACTTATACAGAAAAAGTGCTTAAATATTTTTATATGGACAAGGCACCTCCGTTGAGCACCCCGATGGTCACCCGATTACTTGATGTGAATAAGGACCCGTTTCGACCTTGAGGGGATGATGAAGAAATTCTTAGCCCTGAAGTGCCATATCTAAGTGTAATAGGTGCACTAATGTATCTTGCTAACTATACAAGGCCAGATATAGCGCTTTCGGTAAATTTATTAGCAAGATATAGCTCAACGCCTACCCGGAGACATTGGAATGGAATTAAACATATCTTTCGATAACTCCGTGGTACATCTGATATGGGATTATACAATCAGAGACAATTAAGTCCGAGATTGGTTGGATATGCAGATGCAGGATATTTGTTTGATCCACATAGAGGCCATTCACAGGCAGGATATTTATTCACCTACGGTGACATTGCTATATCTTGACGATCTACCAAGCAGACAACAACAACAACTTCTTCAAATCATGCCGAAACACTTGCACTTCATGAAGCAAGTAGGGAATGCTTATGACTGAGATCCCTTATCCACTATGTTCAAGAAGAATGCAGTCTTCGAACGATCAGGGGGAGTTCAACAATACTATGTGAAGATAATGCTACATATATTGCTCAGATCAAAGGTGGATACATTAAAGGCGACAGAACTAAGCATATCTCACCGAAGTTCTTCTTTACACACGAGCCTCAGAAGATGGGTGAAATAGATGTTCAACAAGTTGGCTCAAGTGAGAATCTGGAAGATTTTTTCCCAAAGGCATTACCGACATCAACTTTTGAGAAATTAGTTCGTAAGATTGGTATGCGTCGACTCAGAAATGCCCCTTACTAATATGTTCACATAAGGGGGAGTTAAATATGTGCTATACTCTTTTTCCCTTGGCTATGGTTGTTCCCACTGGGTTTTCCTGGCAAGGTTTTGAACGAGGCAAGAGTATTTAGCTTGGACACTGTATCACGTTATAACGGAAAATATCCAAAGGGGAGTGTTGTAAATATGGATATTTTTTGGGTACAAATTTTAGAGTCTAGTTTGGATATTATTAAATATCATAGAAAATTAAAAATTATATAAAATACTTATTTACGTACACACACACACATATATATGTGTGTGTGTGTGTATTGTGACACTTGTCACAACCTAAGTCATCATATGATGACGCACCCCCACCCCTTCTTCCTATATACACACACTACACACACATAACGGACAACAATAAGAAAAAAAGAAAAGGGGAAAATGAAGCAACGAGAAGAAGAAGAAAATTTTAATAAAATTATCTTGTTCTGGTATAAAATATTTGCTATTTTTTTTCAAGCTTATTTGAGTTTGTCCTTATTATCTTCCTATAGAATATACTATCTCTATAATTTTAAAACAAATCCAAATTAATTGTACACCAAAAATCATAAGAATGATATGTGATTATTAAAAGGAAAATGAAAAGCATAACTATTATAATCCCAAATTAATTGTAACTGAAAAATTAAACAGGGATAATTACAAGAATTATGATTAATATTAGAGGTGGAAATTGGGTCAAATGGGTCGGGTTCGGGTAAACCCATACGGGTTTGGGTCGTCTCGGGTTTGCAATGGACTCAGGTTGTGTTGGGCCCAAATCAACCCAATCGGGTTTGGATCATCTTTGACTTTCGACTATGCTCGGGTCAGGTTGGGTCAAGGTCAAGTTATTTCGGGTCAGGGTCAAATCAATTTCAGGTCATCTCGGTTATGGGTTTTTGGGTTGAGTTGTACGGGTCTCGGGTAGTTATGGGTTGACCCATCAGGTCACCCATTTTTGCTTAATATGTCTATTTTAAGAATTATAATTGTATCTATATTTTTCTTTTTCTTTTATTTTTTTTTCTTTTTTAACATATTTGTTCTTGATCTCTACTATATTATAAAATACAATAATTTTTTTTTTTTTTTTGTGTTTTTAATCCACTACCACCACTTCAATGTAAATGAAGAATATAGATATCATGTAAATTATGTACATTTAATGTCTTTAGTAGTGGATGGTATCCATATTCTCCCGAACATCTTTCCTTCATTATATATGTCTTTTTCGATCTCAACTTAATTAAGTGTGAACCCTACGTAAATTCATGAAATGAAATAATTTTCGTACAATGAAATAATTTTCTATAATTGGATAAACTAAACAAATAAAATTTTGATAGAAAATATTTATGAAAAACTGACACTTTCATTTCAACCTAATTTAGCGTAAACTCCATGTAAATTCACAGAATGGAATAATTTTCTTTAACTAGAGAAACTAAAAAAATGAAATTTTGGTTGAAAATATTTATGAAAAGTATTTTATATAAATAATTATTTTTGAAAATATAGATAGCATGGCAAGTGATAAATTATTTTTGCGTGGTTACCGGCCAAGTAATGGTAAACCACCCACATTCCTCCACTCTCCCTCCTAATAAAATAATGGGTGTAGTGTAGTTATGGTAAGGATTTTTTTTTTTTTTTCCTCCACTATTTTTTTGTTTTTTTTTTTTTTTTTTTTTTTGCCTTTTTTAGTTAATATCCATGTGATATTTGAAATTTTCGTTTTGGGTTTTGAAAAATTTCGGAAGATGAGACAACTTGTACTTAAATTATATATATATATATATATATATATACACACACACACACACACACACACACACACACACACAAAACATAGCCTTATTAATCTATACTCAGGTCAAAACATTGCTCCTAGGTTTGTTGGTGCATTGTATCAAAATAATAACTTCGGTTAATTCGTATCAAAACAATAACGCTTTAGTCGTAAATCTCCATTGTAATAACAATAATTTTCAAGTTTAAAGGCCTTAGGGTTAGCTCAGGTTATAGGTCAGGTTGGGTTTTTGCTCGGGTTTAGATGGGTTCGGGTCTACTTGGGCATGTGTTATGATTCAAGCCTAAAAACTAGGGAAGCATAGAATTAAAGAGAGTTTAGATGAGAAGAGAAGTGAATTGAGATGAGAGATCAGAGAGAGTGTTAGATGAGAGGGACAGAAAGATCTCAAAGAGATATTTTGATTATCAATGTCATGGATAACAATACAAGACTCACCTATTAATACTAACTCAAGCTAATGGCGGCTTAAGCAAGATACATTGAACATGGACAAGGCACTTAACCAACTTAACCGCCACGATTGACCTTAGACATTAACAACCTTGACCAACTACTTTACATGGCTTATTACAATTACTCTCCAATATCCCCTATACCATGGATCATAACATTTCTCTCCCCTCAAGAGATTCTTGCCCTCAAGAATCTTAGAGAAAAGAACATCTTCAATCAAATAACGTTGATTTGTAGGGAAGTTGCTTATTCGGTGTTTAGAGACCAATTTCCCAAGCCTCTGCAAATTTACGCATCTCAATCTCTTGTGTAGTTCCACGGAGATAGCCTATAATAAGAAATTGTAGAAATCGTGACGTATAAAATCTTCCAGGGGTCTGCGACTGTCATTCCAAATTAACCAACCTTTAGTATAGCACCTAATCAAACAGTGCAACCCATTACTGTAGCCAAACCATATTTCTTTGCAGCCAAGTTGTACTAATGGCTGGGTAAGCAGCCTTAGGAACCCAAATTCCTTGGTTCTCAACCTGAATTTCAAGCTCCCCAAGTCTCTGTTGCAGCTCTCCTTACCAATCACGGTATCCTTCACTTGCTCATATGTAATATAATTGCACAAAATACACCCAACAATCCAAACTCCCAAAGAAGCAAGCTCAAATGTGAAGTAAAATTTCGTCGAACCGAGAGAAATTTGCAGCATCAATACAGCATGGAGCATCTCTAAATTCAATTCAGGTGTACGTCTGATTCTTGTGCAATATTGACAATTGCATCAGCTAAGCATATGTGTGATGGCTCGCTGAACTCCTCTGTAGCAGTATTGTAAAGGCTTTTGTCGAGTTGTTCTATGCTCCATACGTGCAAGTAGTCCTGCTCTACTCTGGATTGACATTTCCCATCCTCTTTTCCTCTTTCTTGGAACCTTGAAGGATGTTCTTTATCCTTACTTTGAGTCACACCAACTATCAACTCCAGATTGAATAATGCTGCACAACCAGTCAACAGAAACAGCTTGTAGGGACAATTAAATCCAAGCTTGAACTCGTGATGTCCAATATACTCCATCCATTGAGCCTCCTTCTCCTTGTTTCTCACAAAACAGCTAGCTTTAAGATTGATTTGTCCACTCCTTGAGCTCAAAAGATGAGGTTGATCAATCACTGTATGTTCTAACATTACTTCTCTGCTGAGTTTTACCTCACTGAATTTGACAAGTTGCCTCATTATCTTAGAATCTGGTGGCCTATTGTTTGTGTTCTTGGATGAATAAACATCGGCTCCACTCCATTCTTCTTGCACTTTGATCAGATTTAGCAAGGTTCTTAATTGAATTGAATCAGCCATTGGCATTGTAAAAGCAACTGAATGGGGCTGGACTATGCTTGCTTGGACTTTAGGGAAATGACCCTGTTTTCTTGATGAATTTACATCCTTGCTGAATGAATCCTCCAGTCTAGGATCAAAAGGGCTCAATAGAACCTGCCAATGGACCTGATCTTGTCCAGAACTCAGCTGAATCATAACATCTCTGTGTGCTGAAACCACATCTGGACACATCAGTGCGGAATTTGCTTGCGCTGCAGTAAGAGCAAGCTGATTCCTTGCTAATTTTGCACCCTTAGTGACAGAATACTTCCCCCTCCTTGCCCACTTGATTGTCTTCTTAATCCTTAAACAAGTCCTAAGACTATTTGATGATCACGACACCATCTTAGGTTGCCTCAATTTCAAGTTCTTGAACATGAAAAGCTTGTCAAGAACCTTTTTATTTGCTTTGAAATGTAGAAAATCAGGAGGTCTCCCATGATAAACCAAGATTGGCTTCATCTTAGCTCTTAATCTCTTGCTTGAAAAGCACTTCTTGCACCCAAAATTGATTACCAATTTCATCTCCACATTGGTCTGTAAAATAAGCTTGAATTTCACCCTTCTAAGGCTTAGAACCTCATGATGCACCTGCAAAACTTTAGCTGCAACATTCAGATGCTTCCTCACTTGTAATGGAATATTTACTTCCTGAATTTTGGTGTTAACATTTCTAAAGCTGCAAAATCCAATTTCTTACACAGCACATCACTGTCAGCTGCATCCTGATCCCATTTCGACTTCAGTTTCAGGACATGTAGATTCATCTGCTGCAGAACTGCTTGCTTAAGTTGCAATGTTGACACACAAGTTTGTAAAGGTGTTTTCTTCTTCACCTTATGTTGATGTTCTTGCATCCTTAAAGACTCAATCACTTCCTTGAGCTGAATTTCCATATCAACCTTAGATTTTTCCTTAAAAATAAGTGATTGTGCCCAAGGGCATTCAAATACTGCTGGTTGAAATATTGCCCGAACTAGTTCATCTTGATGTTGCAAACCTTGCATCTATTCTGGTGTTAAATCCATAATTTCATCAAGATCTTCCTTAAGATCAATCTCACCCTGAAGTTCCAAGTCACATTGTTGTGCTGCTGCAGCGTTCAATTTGGAACTAATTTCAACTTCTGTTGTGGCCTCTTCAAATTCTATTGCTGCAACTTTCGACTCATCTTGAGGAACTAATGCACATTTTTGGTAATTCTCCTTCAATGAACCTTCATTCCCTAGCCTTCCACAATTCTCACCTTAATGTCCACAAAGTGAATTCACAAATTCTTCCCAAGTAATTGAGATCTTGCCATGCATCAACCCGAAGTACCACAACTTATGATCATCCCGAAGATATACTACCACAAGTTCAACCTTTTTGACCTCGGTGATTTTGTAGAAGTGAAAATATTCTTCACAACTTCTAATCCATGAATGAGGTTGCTTTCCATCAAACGGCTCCATAACAACTCGAGGCCGGGAAGATAGCCTATCAGTTAGCTTGTTATGCTTACTCACACCCATTGTTGCCACTGGACAATTTGGTTCATACTTAAGATCCCAAGATTGCAACAACCTATCGCTTTCGTCCAACAACTTCCAAATGAAGTCATGAGTAGATGTAGCTTCCACGTTGAGCTAATATTCTCTTTCAACTTGCTCAACTGAATTTGATCAACCACTGTAATGACTTATGCGTGAACTAATGCTTAATGTACTGAACTGAATAAATCTAGTTCCAGTGTAATGTAATGCTGAAGAATCTACAGCTGAGCTTGATCAATTAACTAGCAAATCTGAACTCGCAGCTGTAGCTTGCAACTGAATTTAACTGATCAAATTTATATTGTAATGTTGAACACTTCTAAGTATAGATAAGATTTCACCCAGGGCAAATCAATACTGAACTGAATAGAGAAGCTTCAAGTACAGTTTGAGTAGCAAGCTTCTGATTTTCTGATCTTGTCAAGAATCTGATTCAACTTGCTCAATTTGAATGCAATCTCCACCAATCCTATGCGGCTCAATCTCGAAATTTGAATTCAATGCTAACAAGGCTCGACCGATCTCAATATATGACTTGATCAAGATAGACCAGCTGATCAACCTCAAACAACAGGATCGAATGAATTCCAGCTCGATGTTGTTATCTAAACTAAACTTGATCTGATCAAATGCTTAATTGCAACAAGCAATGTTATTGCAGCAACAACTGATCAATTATTGTGAACTAAATTGATTGATCAAGCTTAATCGCAGCTTATCAATGCAAATTTTCAGTTTGAACAGAGGTCCTAAAGTTCTGTACTAACTTTGTTGCACTGATCGTGATCAATCTTGAACCCAATCAATCTCTTGAACACTATAAATTCAGTTTCAGCAGCAATTCTTTTTGTTGCAACTGAATCAACACATAAACCCTAAGTTGTGATCAATTGCTATCCGCACACCCAAGAATAAACTTGTTTCAACTCAATTATCAGTACTTTCGACAAAACACCTAAATTATACCAATTTAACAGCCTAAACTTCAGATTCTAAACAATCGGTGCTAGCTCTAGTGTGGCTTCAATTTGAACTGAATTAAGCACCACAACAACTCAATTCTAAACAATTTGGAAGCCAATCTTTAGGCTTTGATACCAATTGTTATGATTCAAGCCTAAGATTGGATCATAACCTAGGGAAGCATGGAATTAAAGAGAGTTTAGATGAGAAGAGAAGTGAATTGAGATGAGAGATTAGAGAGAGTGTTAGACAAGAGGGACAGAAAGATCTCAAAGAGATGTTTTGATTATCAAAGTTATGGATTACAATGCAAGACTCACCTATTAATACTAAATCAAGCTAATGGCAGCTTAAGTAAGATACATTGAACATGGACAAGGCACTTAACCAACTTAACTAACCTACTTCACCTAGCAGCCACTATTGACCTTAGACACTAGCTACCTTAACCAACTACTTTACATGGCTTATTACAATTACTCTCCAATATCCCTTATACCATGGATCATAACAGTATGGGTCATTTTGGGTTGGGTTACATCGGATCATCAGTGCGTCAGGTTGGGTCAATATTCTTATCGGGCATTTTTGGTTGGATTAAAACTGGGTCGAGTGAGTCTCAGGTCAGGTCATTCGAAGTTTGGATCAAGTTATTTACATCGGATCTTTAGGTCAAATTAGGTCAGATCATTAATTTTTCAGGTTGGTTTTAGGGGTCGGATTGTCTTTGCCACCTCTATTAACAATACACTCTTATAAAGCATAAAAATTGAACCTTAAAGAATTGATGAATGCACCTATAAAAACGCATTCCAAAACCAAGTGCGCCTTTCATAATGAACTCAAGGCCACTGAAAAAATACTGTCATGATTCTCAAGTAGAATAGCTGTAAAGATCACCAAAATATGTTAGTTGCTTGTTATAAAGTTTTGGCAGGAAAAGTTATTAGTTAGTTGGGGTGGTTGTTCTTAGTTGAAGTCTATAAGTAGGGAATTGCAATGCTTGTATGAGGTATCCAAATAATAGAAATCTATCAAAGGTCATTCTTCCTCATCCCTTACTCTAAATTTCTTCTCTCACATTCTTACTTCTTAAATCGTTAGTCAAGATCTTGATCTTGACAAATTGGTATCAGAGCTCCCTTCCTAGGAAAAATTAGGGTTTACCAAGCTGCCTAGGAACAAGAAGCAATCATCCATGGCTAATAATGCAGCTGCAGCAACAATGAATGTTGATAATTCAGAGCAATTATTGCAAATTCAGCAGTAGTTATAAGAGATTGTTCTTGCATTTGGGAACCTGCATTCCTCACACGAGAACTTGCAGTAGCAGGTGGAGGACCTGCAACACCAAAAGAGCAGAGGCACCAGTGTCATGATCACAGCTGATTTTATCGATTCCTTTAGCTAATGGTGGGAAAACAGCTCAAATGGTTTTGGCAGCAAAGTTGGTTTTGTTAGTTTAAGTCTTGTTTAGCCGTTTTGAGTCTTTGGTGATGGTCTTAAGTCAAATGTGGGGGCTAATTCAAATGTAATAAGTTGGTTAGTAGTTGTCTTTGAGTCTAGATTCATTGTTTGTGTTTTAATCTTATAATTAGTATAAGTAAGGGTTTGATTGTAATATTTGATTCATTGAATGAAAAAAAATATCTTGTTCTTCTCTCTATTTCCTCACCTCCTTCACTTCTCTTCTCATCTTACCTCTCTTCACCTAGGTTAAGTTCAAGATTACATCTTGAATCTTACTAATTGGTATCGGAGCCTAGATTTTACACTCGATGGGATTGAACTCAAGCTTTAATTCCATTGAATTGCGTAGTTTCAGTTCAAAAATTGCTGCATTATGTGGATCATTTGCAATCTAGCTAGGAAGAAGCAATCTGCCATGGCACCTACAACTTTAGGTAACTTTTCTAGTAATGCAGCTGGTAATGCTGCTGGAGGAGGCTCTACTTATGCTGCAGCTATTGCTGGTGACAGTGCTAATCCTTAGAGAGATCATATGGATCAAATGATGCTTATGATGCAAAATATGATGCAAACGCTGCAGCAAGACATGGATTGCAGATTTGAGTCTCAATCCCAGTAGTTCGCTCAACAGTTTTCTGGTCGGCAGTAAAGAATGGATAGGCAGCAATCGCCAGTTGGTGGTAGTATACTCTTATCTGCAAGTCGGCAAGCTAGACCTCCTGATCCTCTAATTGCTCCAACTGACAGTAGTGACAGTGCTTCAAGTGCTGGGAGCAGGGGATTTAGGCAACCAAGAGTGGACTTGGAGGATTTTGATGGTACCCTCCCTTAATCTTAGATAAGGAAATGTGAAAGCTACTTTCACTTTTTCAAAATTAAAGAGCAAGAAAAGGTAGAATTGGCAGCTGTGCATTTACGTGGTGAGATGGAGACTTGTTACTATGGTTTGCTATGTACTAGGCCTTCCATCACTTGGACTGAGTTCGCCACTGAGCTTTGTGACAAATATGGTGATGAGGATGTTAGTGAAGTTGTGGAAAATTTTAACAAGGTGGTTCAAACTACTTCAGTGAAAGATTACATGACACGATTTGAGGGGTTGAGGAAAGATTACATGACACAATTTGAGGGGTTGACGGCTAGATGTTGTCTGTATATCATGAGGCTCCAGAGTCATATTATGTGTCAAGTTTTGTAAGTGGCCTCAAGCTAAGAATCAAGAGCTTAGTGAAAGCTTTTGATCCCTGCAGTCTCACTCAAGAATACTCCAAAGCTAAGAAGGTTGAGAGCTCAGTGATGACAAGTTCAGATTCTCAAAGGCCCAAGAGCAATTTCAATGGATCTTCTTCCACTTGGTTTGCCCAGAACAATAGCAAAGTTGGAAGCAGTCATGAAAAGAGGCCACACAAGCTTTTTTTCCAGTGCAACTAAAGATATTTCCTTGGTCACAAATGTGATCCTAAGTTCCCGATGGCAGTATCTGGAGAAGAATTAGTTGAGACTGAAGTGGATGAAGAGATTGACTACAAGGAACACGAGGAAGAGATCACAGTTGATGCTGACGAAGAAAAGGATGTTGAGATCTCTGTTAAGGCTTTGACAGGGAGTGGTTTACACAATACTATACGCATTAAGGGAGTAGCAGGGCAACAAGAATTGCTGTTACTTATTGGCAGTGGATCTACTCACAGTTTTGTGGATCTAAAGGTTATGAGAGCTGTAGGACAAGAACTGATTTAGACCAATCCCTTAGCAGTTACAGTTGCCGATGGGCATTCGATATTGACACACACAAAGTGCAAGAACATCTGTTGGAAGATGCAAGGGCACAAATTTGAATATGATTTCAGGGTTTTGAGATTGGGAGGCTATGATATAGTATTGGGAGTGGACTGGATGAAAAGCTTTAGCCCTATACTCTTTGACTTCTCGTAGCTAACTATGTCTTTTAAGAAAGATGGAAAGAAGATCCAGTTGCAGGAAATAGTGGAGCATGGCCAACTTCAATTGATGAGGGATAAAAGCTTGCAAAAGGTGCTTAAGAAAGGTGATTACAGCTAGTTAGGACAACTCTACTCACTCATACCTAATTCAGAAGTTGAGTCCACAGAATCCAGTGATGAATTGAATGCCTTGCTTAAAGAGTATAAAGAATTATTTGAGCAGCCAGATACTTTACCTCCAAAGAGGGAGCTTGATCATGCAATTCCCTTGAAGGAGGGGTCTAATCCTGTGAATCTGTGCCCCTATAAATATCCTCAATCACAGAAGGATGAAATTGAAAGACAAATTGATGAGCTGTTGAAGACAAAGTTCATACGACATAGTCATAGTCCTACCCTGCAGAAGCATTGTTATCATCTTGTGCTGGTGTTCCAAACTATGTAGCAGCATAAGCTTTATGCAAAGCTTTCCAAGTGTACCTTTGCTAAGACACAATTTGAGCATCTTGGACATATTATCTCAGGGGAGGGTGCTGCAACAAATCCAAGCAAAGCCCAAGCAATGAAAGATTGGCTTCAGCCTAAATCTCTCAAGTAGCTAAGGGGTTTCTTGGGTCTAAATGGATATTACCGCAAGTACATAGCTGGTTATGGTATTATTGCGAAGCCTTTAATAGATCTGCTTAAGAAAGATGGGTTCCTATGGAATAATAAAGCAAGAGAAGCTTTTGAACGTTTGAAGCAAACTATGACTTTGGCGCCTATGCTTGTGATGCCTGATTTTAGCTTGCCTTTCGTGTTGGAGACTAATGCTTGTAGTACTGGTGTTGGAGCTGTGCTCTCTCGGAATGGAAGACCCTTGACTTTCCTCAGTCAAGCCTTAGGTCCTAAGAATCAGAAGCTGTCTATTTACGAGAAAGAATATATGGCTATACTTCTTACAGTTCAGAAGTGGCGGCATTATCTTGAAGGGCACCAATTTGTGATCAAGACAGATCACCAAATTCTCAATTATCTACTTGAGCAAAGAATTTCAACAAGAGTTCAAAGGAAAGGTTTAATGAAGATGTTGGGGTTGGAGTATACAATTAAGTACAGGAAGGGAGCTGAAAATGTTGCTGCTGATGCTTTGTCCAGAAGACTGAAGGTTTTGGAAGCTGAGGGGTCTTGTGTAGCCATTACTCAAGTAGTTCCCTTGTGGATGACAGAGGTGATCAATTCCTATGAACATGATGTGTTTTCTCAGACATACATTGTTCCTGACAGCATACAAGCTACTCCTGCCAAAGTTGATGCAAAAGTGATAGTGAATAATGGGATTATTCGAGTTAAGGGCAAGATTTACATTAGTGAAGGTCATGGATTGAGGAAAAAAATCATTAGAGCTTCACATGACTCTCCTTGGGGAGGACACTCTGGTATAGCGGGAACTTAGCGAAGAATTAAGCTCTACTTCAAGTGGAAAGGGATGAAGAAAGATGTTCAAGAATTTGTGCAGTAATGTGAAGTTTGTCAGTAGACAAAAGTTGAGCACACTCCCTATAAGGGTTTGTTACAGCCACTTCTGATTCCAGATGGGGTTTGGACTCATATTAGCATGGATTTTGTTGAGGGTCTGCTTAAGTTTGAGGGAAGAGAAGTCATTTGGGTGATTGTGGATCGCTTCACTAAGGTTGGACAATTTGTTGCACTCTATCATCCCATTACAGTAGAGAAATTGGCCAAGTTGTTCTTGGATCAGGTGTATAGGCTTCATAGACTCCCTTAGTCCATTGTTTCAGATAGGGACTGGTTGTTCACTAGTTCATTCTGGCATGAGTTGTTCTTATTGCTTGGCACCACTTTGGCTATGAGTTCTTCGTATCGTCCCCAGTCTGATGGCCAGACAGAGAGGGTCAATCAGTGTTGAGGAGGCTGGCATTCACTCATCCTAAGCAGTGGTATAAGTATTTACCTCTTGCTAAGTATTGGTACAATACTCATTTTCACTCTTCTTTGAGTTCAACCCCTTTCAAGGCTTTACATGGGTATGAGCCTCCATCTCCTTTGGTGCAATAAGGAATGGTTTCTCATGTTGGTGGAGTCAATGAGCTATTATTGCAGAGAACTCAGTTAGCAAGGCAGTTCAAGGACAACCTTCAGCTGGCTCAAGCCAAAATGAAATTTTTTGCAGATAAGAAAGGATTGACAGAAATTTTGATGTTGGAGATCTTGTTTATCTCAAGCTACAGCCGTATAGACAAAGTTCAGTGGTTGTCCACAAGAAAATCAAGTTATGTACAAGGTACTTTGGCCCTTACAAGCTTCTTGAGAGGATTGGCAAGGTGGCATACAAGTTAGATATTCCAGACGATAGCTTGGTGCACCCTATCTTCCATGTCTCTTTGCCTAAGAAGCATGTGCCAGACAAGGTCAAGGGAGTTGCCGCTGTTCTGCAAGCTTCCTCCCACAGCTTGCTGATACAGGAACCTGCAGTAATTCTTAACAGTAGGATGGTGCAAGATCAAGGGGTTAACAGCAAGTAGGTGTTGATCCAGTGGGCCAACCTTGGTCCTAAATGTGTTACATGGGAAAATTGGAGTTTTCTCACGTCTCAATTCCTTCCTTCCATTCTTGAGGCAAGAATGTGCTTGAGGGAGGGTATTGTCATAATCAGAGCTGATTTTATCGATTCCTTTAGTTGATGGCAGGAAAACAGTTCAAATAGTTTTGGCGGCAAAGTTGATTTTGATAGTTTAAGTCTTGTTTAGTTATTTTAAGTCTTTAGCGGTGGTCTTTAGTCAAATGTGGCGCCTAATTCAGATGTAATAAGTCGGTTAGTAGTTGTCTTTAAGTCTAGATTCATTGTTTGTGGTTTAATCTTGTCATTAGTATAAGTAAGGGTTTGATTGTAAGATTTGATTCATTGAATGAAAAAATATCTTCTTCTTCTCTATATTTCCTCATCTCCTTCACTTCTTTTCTTATATTACCTCTCTTCTCCTAGGTTAAGTTCAAGATTACATCTTGAATCTTAACAACCAGCGAGGACATTTCCAGCCAATACCCTAATCCTACAGTGGTTCAAAATGACAGACCTCCTGAACAACTCATTCCTATGTCAAGGAAACTTGGCGCACAAGCAGATCAAGGAAACAACAATCGCAAGTCATATCAGAAACAACCTAAGCTGGAAATAGGATGTTTTGATGGTACTTATCCTCAATCTTAGGCACGAAAATGTGAGAGATACTTCAAGTTTAATGAGGATGCGGAAGAATGAGCTTTGATAGATTTCTATTCCTTGGATACCTCACACAAGCATTGCAATTCCTTACTTATACACTTCAACTAAGAACAACCACCTCAACTAACTAACAACTTTTCCTGTCAAAACTTTATAACAAGCAACTAACATATTTTGGTGATTTTTATAGCTATTCTACTTGAGAATTATGACAAATATCCAAGCCCTCACATGACAGTCAATTTATTGGTAGCTAGAAGACCACTTTCAATCTATTATGTCTAATTATTACAATCAATACAGCCTAATTATTATGTCTAATTATTACGATCTATTATGTCTATTATGACAAATACCCGAGTTATTGATTAAAATCAATATAGCCTACTCAACTTCTAAATTATATTAAAGATACCCCCGGATAATTAAAAAAGATCAATTTGATCTCCAAATTTTAAATTTTGTCATAGACATCCAAACTATTAAAAAGCTTACGAAAAAATTGGTTTATTTGGTAATACTAAAACACTAAGATTTTAAAGTTTTTTTGAGGTACCTAAGCTTTCATAAATTTTTTTTCAAATATTTTCCCTATAACTCCATTATGATTCTATTAAATTATTTGGATGTGGCAAGTAAAATATTAAAAAATATCTCAAACATAATTTAATTATTATTTATATAAAATAATTTTTAAATTGGAAAAAATATAAACTTCGTAAAACTACCAATAAATAATTTTAAAAATTACAAAATAAAATTGTATTGTTATTTTTAAAATTAGTTTGAATATTTTTTTTGTATGTAAGATTGTTTTAATATAATTGAAATTTTTATTCTTAGTTGCATTATTTTTTGTGCGTCAAGTTAGTTTAATTTAATGGAATTCCTAAAAGAGTTGCATGGATAGTATACGGAAAAAAGTACCCAAGTTCAAGTTAATGGAAAATATTTTGAAACCTCTAAACACCTGAAAATTATATTATCAAATATAAGGATACATATATCAAATTTTGATATGAATTTTTTAAATTATTTTGGATATCTTTCATATAATTTAGAAATTCGAGGTGTCAAATTGATTTTAGTCAAAAGTTCCGGGGGGGGGGGGGGGGGGGGGGGGGGGGGGGGGGGGGGGGGGTTTGATGAATTAAAAGTTTGGGGGGTCACATTAATTTTGACCAATATTGTGTTTGTGATGAAATTGAAAGTTCTGAAAGTCACTTTGATTTTGACCAATAATTTGAGGGGTCTCTATGGATATTACCCTTATATTTTAAATGTTGGATACTATTAGAATATAATCTATAAGCTGTTAATATTTGTCTATTGGGTCATCTGGGCCCGGACTTTATGTAAACTTCTATTTTACTCCTCTCCTATAAATATACGAGAGGGCTCTTCAGTGGGTTCCTTATTATTCTTTCATGGTATCGGAGCCTAATATTGCTCTCTCCGATATTAGCTAACCCTAGCCGTGCCTGACCAATCAAAACAAATCAACCCTAGCCGCCACTCAAAACTCTAGCCACCGCGTTGCGCAACCCATCACAAACCCTGGCCACCACGCCTCCAAACAAAACCCTAGACATGCCTCACCTATCTAAACAAGCCACAAACAAAACCCTAGCCGCCTATCTCTCACCGGTTTTCGCTGTTGATTGTGCTATGTTATGAAACTTGGATGAATCATATACGAACCTAGGGTTTTGACATTGTTTTTACATTAGAAATGAGATTAAGAATTGTTTGAACAGAAGTAAGTTGAAGAATTGAGATTAAAGATGAGATAAGAAGGATAAGATGAGATCAATTAAAGATTAAAAGATGAGAAGTAAAGATTGAAGAAGAGAATCAAAATTGAGATACTAGAGAAAGAGGCTTGCAAGACAAAAGCAAGATTCAATTCATTATCATTCAACATTCCTCTTATAATCAAGAACTAACCTCTTTATACTCAAGCTAAATACATTGCACCTAAGAAAAGCTACTAACCGAACCAAACCAGCACACTATCAGCTAATACATCAGCTATTACATGACTTAATAAAGACATACTACTAGCATATTATCTAAGACTAATACTGCTAAACCTATCCTTATTACAATCATGACAATACCTCCCCCTTAAGAGATTCTTGTCCTCAAGAATCCTATCAAGGAAAAGGAGACTTGAACACTCTTGTTAAAGCTAAAAAACATTGAAATTGCCGTAGAATTGAAGTTGGCCTAGTTCTGCAGCAGACACCTTGATTTTGTATGTTGGAATTCTTAAATTTGCAGCTGGAATTTAGGTGATTCAATGCAAAACAGATGGTGTGACGCAGGACAGCAAGCAGATGTGATGCAGGACAGCAAGAAGCAGCTACCAAATTCAGTCAATTGGAGTTGGAACTTCAAGATTCTGGTTCCTGGTTTCAGTTGGAACTTCAAGATTCTGGTTCCTGGTTTCGGTTGCCAGCAGACCCGCTTGCTATTTATGCAGAAATGCGAATTGTTGTAGCTGGGTTAGACGTTTGATGGCCTTTACACACATCACTTAACCAAACTCTGCAGTCTTCAACAGCAACTTAAAGACCTTGCAAATCTCCTCCCAATGGAGAGGTTTTTTCATGAAATGCCTAATGTATTTGATCACTTTATCAAGCCTTTGAGTGTGTTCGAGCTGAATAGGAGCTGTAAATGCTGAAATTAACCTCTGAAATCCAACCCAAGTTAGCTTTGGATCCAAATGCTTGCTTGATCACATGCTCCAGCCCGCTGAACTGCAACAGCATCCTCACTACTTTTACCAAACTGATCTGTATTTCCAGCTTGAGTTGCTGTTGGTTGTTTAAGCATCAAACCCAAAATTCCAGGTGATCTCACACTTGGATAGACCTTTGTAAGAAGCTCTTCACTTTGTGCTCATACAATGAATTCCTCAAATGCTACCGAACAAGGAACATAAGAGTCCTCGTTGCTTAGTCTGATGTTAGCATTCGGTGCTACTGATGTTGCTGCTGCAAACTTCATATTAAATTTATCAACATGTGTTTACTTAATCTCATCCTTTATTTCCACAGCTGCAATATTTGATTGTATCAACAAGAAATCATCTATAACAAATTAAGGAGCTACTGGGTCAGACTCATCCTATGTTTGCAAGTTTTTCTGCTGAACTGACTGTAGTTCCACTGCTGCAAAACTCATTTGCATCAATTCATTTTGATCAGCTAACAAAACTGCATCCTTAACCTGAATTGGTGCTAAATTTGTTGTAATTTGTTCTTCAAGAGTTGCTTGAGCATCACCTTGCACCAATATATCAACAGGTAGTGGTTTCTAAGCATTATTTTTTCCAATAGTTTGCTCTTGCATTTCTATAGAACCTTGATCTGTTTGCTATTGCATCTCAGTAAATTATTGTTGTATCAATTGAAGCAAGAAGAACTAACTCTTATCTTATTCTTGCTAGATTCTCTCTAGCTCATATCTCAATCTTGATTTCTCTTCTCAATCTCTATTTCTCATCTTGATATCTTTTATTGATCTCTTCTTATCCTTCTTATCTCATCTTTAATCACTAATCCTCAATTGAATTCTATTGTTACACATCTTGACCAAATTTCTTAGTGTGATCTACTATCAAAACCCTAGGTTTAGATTATGATTCATTAAAGAATCACAACAGTGGTATCAGATCCTGATTTTTGCTTCCATTGGTGATTTAATACCGGTACTTGATGGTTGATTCAAGATTTAGCTGAATTTTGACCAAATCTATTGGCAAAGAGCTTCAGAATCTGCTATCAGGTTGTTCTATTCTTGTACTCAGTTTGGGTTGCATCGATTTAGTTCAAGTTAGTTGAATCCTTGCTTTAGCTAGATGAAGTGATCAAGTGCATTGCATTTTCAAGTAAGATCGAGCTCAGATTTGCTTAAATTTCCTTACTACATTAAGCTTGCTGAGCATACATAATAGGTTTGTCTATGATTCATCCAAGAATCATAACAGTGGTATATAGAACCTAGTTCCTTCAGTCAGCAAGTGTTGATCAGGTTGAGTGGTTAGATTGAGAATTTAGGTTCTGGATTCTTATTCTTGGCCACATGATCTGTTATTTTTGCTTAGCATTGGAGATACTTCAATCATCTACACAAGTTTTAGTTTGATTCTAGCTTAGTTCGGTAGTTACTTGCTCAGTTACATAAAAAAAAAAAAAAATTTCAGATTCTGATTGTTGATCAGTACCTCGATCAAGGTTAAGGTGATCTAAGCTGTTGCACTTATGGTTCAAGATTGAAGTGAAGTTATGGTTGGAGATATATTCTATGTTACGATTCAAAGGAATCAAGATATTCTCGAGCAACATTTTTAGAAGATGTCTCAAACATTGGAGACTCATTTTCAATCAATGCATCAATTGATACAACAATATTTTGACATTGTTTTTACATGAGAAATGAGATTAAGGATTGTTTAAGTAAATTGAAGAATTGAGATTAAAGATGAGATGAGAAGGATAAGATGATATCAATTGAAGATTAAAAGATGAGAAGTAAAGATAAAAGAAGAGAATCAAGATTGAGATACTAGAGAAAGAGACTTGCAAGACAAGAGCAAGATTCAATTCATTATCATTCAACATTCCTCTTACAAGCAAGAACTAACCTATTCATACTCAAGCTAAATACATTGCACCTAACAAAAGCTACTAACCGAACCAAAGCAGCACACTATCAACTAATACATGAGCTATTACATGACTTAATCAAGACATACTACTAGCATATTATCTAAGACTAATACTACTAAACCTATCCTTATTAAAATCATGACATGCTCGCTCCAATAATTGGTTTTGCTTCACAATCTGGGCTACCTTTATTTGGTGCTCCTGTGTATGGTGAGAATATGTTGTCCACTCCACACTTTCATCCTGCGACTAATATTTATGCTACTAGTTCTAATTTTTATTCAGGGCTTGCATCACCTCAACACATTTTTTTATCTCTTACAACTCATTCTAATCCTATGATTGATTTTCCCAAGATAATGGATAGTGGTGCATCATCTCATATGACTAATAACCCTAGTTTGCTAATGTCTCTAAGTCTTTATCATGGTTGTGATAAAATATTAGTTGGCAATGGTGCCTCTTTATCGATTGCAGGGGTTGGATCTAGTTTTCTTGGTACACCTGTTAGTCGCTTCAATTTGCATAATGTTCTGTATATCCTTGGTCTTTTCCCTAATTTAATTTATGTTTGCCAATTCTCTAAAGATAATTGTTGTTTTTTAGAATTTGTCCCGGGTGGTTTTTTCATTAAAAATGCTAAAACAATGTCCCTCATAATTCATTATGCTAGCTTGGTCTTTTCTCTATTCCTAAGTCATGCCCTACACATGTTTCATCGGTTGCTTCTAAAATTATACAGTCTCTTTGGCATCGTCGACTTGGTCATCCCGAGCAATCGATCTTATCCTCGTTAGTCAAACACAAATTCATTTCCTTTCTAGGTTCTACCTCAAAGTCCAGTCTTTGTCATGCTTGTCAATTGGGCAAACACAGTCGATTACTGTTTTTAATCAGGATCAATCTTGATTCATAACCTAGGTTAAGAGTGTAGATGAGAAGAGAAGTGAAAGGAGATGAGAAATAGAGAGAGAATTAGAGATGAGAGAGAGAATCCAAGGTTGTTTTCATTCATGAATGATTCTGACAAGAGATTGGACTATTTATACTAAATCTAGATTAAGAGAAATACATTGCATTTACACTTTCCAATTAACTGACTCTAACCAGCTTAGCCGCCAAAATTGACTAAAACTCTTCAACCGATGCAACCGCTTTCCCGCCAAAAGAACATTCAAAAGAAAATGAACTAAAACAAGCTCTAGTACTACTTCTCTTGCTGCAGATTCAATCTAGACAAGCTGTATTAAGGCCAAATCATAACAATGCCCCTCCCCCCTCCCCCGCAGGAACATTCTTGCCTCAGGAATGGAATGAGGGAAAATGAGATCTCAAGAAATACCAATCTTCCCATGTTGCTTTTTGTAAGCTCAAATTACTCTATTGTACCGATACCTCCTTTATCTACCTGCCCTACTCTAGCACAGTCCTTGAGTCTAAAATTGCTTGCAGCTGTTGTATCAAGAGTCCTTGCAATGTAGCTTGTGGTTGATCTGCAGGAGCACTGGAACTAGCTGCCACATACTTCTTAAGAAATGAAACATGAAACACGGGGTGAACTGAAGACTCAGGAAGCAACTCCAGCATGTATGCAACCTTTCCAACCCGCTCCAACACTTTTGAAGGACCAAAGAATCGAGCACATAGCTTGATATTCTTGCGCACCGCAATGGAACATTGCATGTAAAGCTGTAATTTCAAGAAAACATAATCACCAATTGCAAAAGTTTTGTCAATTCTTTTCTTATCAGCAAAATACTTCATCCTTAACTGAGCAACTTGCAAGTTATCCTTGAGTTGTTGCTCCAGTTGTTGACTTTGATCCAACAACTCATCAACTTCAATCACATGAGAAAGTGCTCCTTGTAACATTATTGGTGCTGGTAGATCGTACCCGTATAGAGCTTTGAATGGTTTAACTCTTAATGCCGAATGGAAATGGGTGTTATACCAGAATTCTGCAAGGGACAACCATCTATTCCAGTTCTTTAGATGAGTAAACGTCATACTCCTCAAATACTGCTCAAGGCATTTGTTTACTCTCTCTGTTTGACCTTTTGACTGTGGATGGTATGATGAACTTAGAGCCAACGTAGATCCAAGAAACGCAAACAATTCACGCCAAAAGTTGCTAATGAATAACTTGTCTGTATCAGAAATGATGGATTGGTGCAATCCAAGGAGCTTATAAATCTGATCTAAGAAGAGCCATGCCAATCTTTCAGCAGTAGTGGGGTGATTAAGACCCTCAAAATGACTAAACTTTGTGAAGCGATCAACCACCACCCAAATAACTTCCTTTCCCTCAGATCTAGGCGGACCTTCAATAAAATCCATACTAATATGCTGCCAAGCTCTCTCTGGAATTGGCAAGGGTTAAAGCAAGCCTTGGTATGGCACATGCTCACTTTTTTTTCTCTGACAAACCTCACATTGCTGAATTAGTTCCTGAACCTCCTTCTTTATACCAGTCCAATCAAAGTATTGCTTCAACCTTTGATAAGTGCCTTCAACTCTAGAATGTCCACCCCAAGCCGAATTGTGAGAGGCCAACACAATTTGCTTTCTTAATTCTAAAACTTCACCCACATAAATCTTCCCTTTAATCCTCATTATGCCATTGATAACAGTAATTTCAGAATCAGAACCCATAATTCCCTGAACACAATGAGTTGCAATACACTCTTGAGCAAATGTTTCTCCCTCATATGACTTGACCACTTCATTCATCCAAGTTGGAACAACTTCTTATACTACAGCGCAATTAGCAACTTTAGAATCCTCTAACCTCCCTGAGAGATCATCTGCTGCTTGGTTATTTTTCCTTTTCGATATTCAATAGTGTAATGTAAGCCCAGCATCTTGATAAGGCCCTTTCTTTGAACCCTTGTAGTGATCTTTTACTTAAGTAAATATTTGAGGCTTTGGTGATCTGTTTTGATTATCCCTCCAAATAATGCCTCCTTTTTTTGTATTGCCATTAGGATTGCAACATACTCCTTTTCATATATGGATAATGCTTGATTCTTGTAGCTCAAAGCCTGACTTAGATAGGCCAATGTCTTTCCATGCTAAGATAACACTGCGCCAATTCCTTTGCTGCAAGCATCAGTTTCCAGCACAAAGGGTAAGGAAAAATCAGGCATAACCAATAGTGGAGCAGAAGACATAGCTACCTTTAACCGTTCAAATGCTTCATCAGCGCATTCATTCCAATGGAAAGCATCTTTCCGAAGCGAATCTGTTAAAGGCTTTGCAATTACCTCATAACCAGCAATGAACTTTCGGTAATAACCTGTTAATCCAAGGAATCCCCGCAGTTGCTTGAGAGTTTTTGGAATAGGTCATTCCCTCATCGCTTGAACCTTGCTGGGATCAGTAGCCACACCATTCTCTGAGATCAAATGAGCAAGATATTCCACTTGCATTTTGGCAAAAGAACATTTAGAAAATTTGGCGCAGAGTTTATGCTGCCTCATGGTCTGGAATATCAGCTCTAAATGTAAACCAGTATATCGTCAAAGAACACAAGAACAAACCTCCTTAAGAAGGCCTTGAATGCCAGGTTCATCAAAGCTTGAAATGTAGCTAGGGCATTAGAGAGCCCAAAAGGCATCACCACGAACTCGTAGTGTCCATGATGTATTGTAAAAGTAGTCTTGTGGATATCATGTTCTTGAACTCGAATTGCTTAATAGCCTTGCCGAAGATCCAGCTTGGAAATGTACTTAGATCCATATAGCTCATCCAACAAATCATCAATGATTGGGATAGGGAACTTATCCTTGATAGTGAGGGAGTTCAATTGACGATAATCTATACACATTCAAGAGGTTATATCCTTCTTTTTAACTAGAATAATTGGAGAAGCGAATGGACTGTGAGTGTGTCTGATTAACTTTGTCTTCAATAACTCAACAACTTGCCATTCAATCTCGCTCGTTTGTGAGTGAGCGTATTTGTAAGGCCTAAGGTTTATAGGATCTGACCCACCCTTCAGTGGAATAGCATGATCTAATGCTCTTCTTGGTGGTAATGTGCTTGGTTGTTCAAATAAATCTTAGAACTTCAATAACAATGAATCAATAAGTGGATTAGAATTCACTTGTTGTTCTTCTGAAGTAGCACTGATAGAATGAAGTTGCCCAATCCAGTGATAACTCCCTTTCTTAAGCATACCTTACAATTGCTTTCCACTCATCAGTTACAAATGTCCTTGCTCCCTAATTCCCCGCAGCTGAACCTACTGGCCTTCCCTTTCAAACGACATAGTCAATTGAGCAAAATCAAAAAGTAAAGGGCCAATAGTTTTCATCCAATCAACACCTAAGACTATATCATAACCTCTTAATCTTAGCACTGTGAAGTCATATTCAAAATTATGAACCTGCATCAATCACATGAAATTCCTACACTTAGTCTATGTCAAGATTAAATTACCATTTGCCACTGTAACTGCCAAAGGAGTGGTTTTAATCAACTCATGCTCAACCATCCATACAATCTTGGGATCTACAAAGCTATGTGTGCTCTCACTGTCGATCAAAATCAGTAAGGATTTATGTCCTACTTCTCCCTTGATTCTAATAGTATTACGTGAACCGTTTCCAGTTAGGGCTTTGATAAATATCTCAATCTCATTGTCATAACTCCTCACCTTCCTCTTCTAACTGCTCTCCTGGATCAAGTTTATTTCCATCCTCCTCAATTTTAGCTGCATCTATTCCAGAGGCTGACATAAGGTATTTTGGATCACATTTATGTCCAAAGAAATAGCACTGATTACACTTGACACAAAGCTTTTGAGACCTCTTTTCTTTCAAGCTCAAGGGCCAATTATTTGCCTGAAAGGTTCTAGATGTTGTAGTTCCAATTGGTGCAATTCTTCCCCTCTGAGCTTCAAGAGCAGCCAAAACCGTGCTCTCTACTTTCCTGGCTTTAGAATAAGCTTGAGACAAGGTTGTAGGATCAAATGCCTTCATCAAATTCTTGATTTTAGGCTTAAGTCCACTCACAAAACTTGAAACATAATAAGCCTCAGGAGCTTCTGGATACACTGTCAACATCCTTGCTCTTAGACTTTCAAATATAGACATATATTCCTTCACAGTTGTTGCTTGAGCCACCTAATTGAAGTTATCCACAATATCACTCACATCTTCGTCCTCGTACCTCTCACAAAGCTCTTCCACAAACTCAAGCCACGAAATTGCAAGATTGCTATGTAATAAGCTCTAACACCACACTTTCAATTCTCCACGTAAATAAACAGAAGCCAGCTCTACCTTTTCGACCTCAGCTATGTTATAGAAGAGAAAGTACCTTTCATATTTCCTCACCCAAGACTGTGGCATTGCTCCATCAAAAGGCTCCAAATCCACTTTTGGCTGTGTAAATCCATTGTTTCTTGTAGTTGATACACTATCTCCACTGTCAGTAGGTCCTAGTGGAGGATTAGGATCCGGTGGTCTAACCTGTTGGCTTGTTCTGACCTGCTGGCTTGCTGGAAGAAGAACACTCTCTTCAGCAGGCGGAATATGCCTCTGCACTTACTGCTACAAACCTACCAGCTGTTGTGATTGTGTATCAAAACTCTATGATTGTGCTCAAAATTCTGATCCATGTCTTGCTTCATTGACAGAATCAAGTTCATCATCTGTTCAATCCGATTAGCTTGATTATTTCCTGAATCAACTCCAGCCATCGGAACAGCATAAGTAGCATTGTTATTAGCAGCATTAGCAGCTGCATTAGATCTCGTAGTCACACCACCTGCCATTTGTGCTGATTTCTTGTGTCTGGCCAAGATTGTGAACAATTGACGCAAAGATCGAACAAATAAGGCTTGGTAGGTGCAATTGCTATCAAATCAAAACAATGTCAATCCAATCATATGCTAAGCTCAAGCTCTGATATCAATTGTTATGAATCAAGATCAATCTTGATTCATAACCTAGGTTAGAAGAGTGTAGATGAGAAGAGAAGTGAAAGGAGATGAGAAATAGAGAGAGAATCCAAGGTTGTTTTCATTCATGAATGATTCTTACAAGAGATTGGACTATTTATACTAAATCTAAATTAAGAGAATTACATTACATTTACACTTTCCAATTAACCGACTCTAACCAGCTTAGCCGCCAAAATTGACTAAAACACTTGAACCGCTACAATTGCCTATCCCGCCAAAAGAACATTCAAAAGCAAATGAATAAAACAAGCTTTAATGCTACTTCTCTCGCTGAAGATTCAATCCAGACCAGGTTTGCTAAGGCCAAATCATGACAATTACCCTTTCAGAAATCAATGTCGAGTACTTCTTAGCCATTTGATATTGTTCATTCAGATATATGGACATCTACTATTTTCAGTTTCAGTGGTTATAAGTATTATTTGCTTCTTTGGGATGATTATTCTCATTATGTGTGGATTTACCCTACGTGTGCCAAATCTGAGGTGTTTGGTTTATTTGTTCAGTTTCGTAATCTTAAATTAGTTTGATGTTGAGATTAAGCAATTTAAGTGTGATAATGGAACCGAATACATTAATCGCGATTTCAATGGCCTTTTTGCACGACCAGGCATTCTAAGTCAAATTTCATGTCCTCACACGTCACAATAGATAGGTAAGGTGGAGCGTACGCATAGAACAATTGGAAATATGATGAGATCTCTTCTATTCTAGGCATGTATGCCTCTAGAGTACTAGGTTGAAGCACATGCCTCTGGAGTACTAGGTTGAAGCTGTGCTTGTTGCTACTCACATTATTAATCTCTTGCCCTCTACTTCCATTCAGACAAAGATCCCGTTTTGATGCCTTTATAAAAACTAGGTTACATATGATCATCTTTGGGTTTTTGGATGTGCTTGTTATCCAAATTTAAGTGCCATTGCACAGCATAAACTTGCTCCTCGATCCAGCTTATGTGCTTTCATGGGAGATCCGGTTAATCATAAGGGCTATAAATGTCTTTATCTATCTACTAATATAGTACCATTTCTAGACATATCATCTTTGATGAAACAGATTTTTTGTTTGCTCAGTTGGGGGCTATTTCACAGGTTATAATGCACCATCTTCAACAAGTATTCTCATCACCGCTCACTTTGTCTCCATCTGCTGGAACATCACCACCTGCCGCCCAACTAGACCCTGCTGCTGCTATCAACCGCATGCCTCCCACGATTGCCCCCCTTCATGCACTCCACTGACAACATCTGATGCCACCATAAGTGATGTCCCTACTCGTGAGCCATCTCCACCCCCGGCCGCACCACCTGCTTCCGTTCCCTCAATTTATCCTATGATCACTCGTTCTAAATCTAGTATAGTGAATCCCCTTTTAAACCATCTATGCTTGCTCATACTATTTTGCCTGATATTCCATACTCTTATAAGCAAGCTCTTGAAGATGAAAATTGGAAAGTTATAATGCTTGATGAATACCAGGCTCTTTTACGCAACAATACTTAGACATTGGTACTTTGTCCTGATCATGCAAATGTCATCAGTCAAAATGGGTTTATCGGGTTAACCAAACTCCAACAAGTCAGGTTGAACGCTACAAAGCTCAATTGGTAGCTCAGGAGTTCACACAACATTATGGGATGGATTATGGTGAAACATTCAGTCATGTTGTCACGCTTGCTACAGTTCGTATTGTTCTCATTATTGCCACTTCTTGTAAGTAGTCCATTCATCAGCTTGACGTCAAATATGCTTCTCTACATGGCACTTTGCACGAAGAAGTCTACATGAAGCAACCGCCTGGTTTTGTGGATTCTAAATTTTTTTGCAAGTTGAACAAGTCTCTATATGGTTTTAAGCAATCACCTCGTGCATGGTATACTCGCTTAGGTTGGTTTCTCCAACGTCTTGGCTTCCACAGCTATAAGTCTGATTCATCATTATTTGTTTTACAACGAGGGACTGATATTGCCATCTTATTGGTGTATGTGGACGATATTGTTATCACTACTTCTTCTGATTCATTACTTCATGCATCACTTCACTCTCTTCGCTATGAGTTTGCTGTGATAGATTTGGGACGCCTCAATTATTTTCTTGGGATTTCAATATGTCATCTCTCTACACGTCTAGTTTTGTCTCGGTCAAAGTACGTTCATGATCTTCTTGATAGGACTAATATGCACTCATGTAAACCTATTGCCACGCGTACTGATTCCAAGTCCAAACTATCATTAACAAATGGTGATCTTATGTCTGATCCTACTATGTACTGGTCTGTTGTTGGTGCCTTGCAATATCTTACCTTTATGCGTCCTAATATTTCATATGCAGTACAACAAGTGTGCTTTTTCATGCACACTCCTTGCCTTATACATTAGGTCGCTGTAAAATGCATTCTTCACTGTATAAAGGGTACCTTGGATCATGGCTTGACTATATCTCCAACCTCTTTAGATCAGCTTGTGGCTTATTTTGATGTTGATTGGGCAGGCTGTCCCTTTACTCGGTGTTCCATGTTCGGCTTTTGTGTTTTTCTAAGTGGCAATATTATCTACTGGTCTTCTAAATGTCAGCCTACTGTCTCTCGCTCCAATGCAGAAGTTGAATATCACGCCATTGCCAATGCTATTTTAGAATGTTGCTGGCTTCGCTCCTTATTACATGAACTTGGTGTTTCCATTCCTCGAGCTACATTGGTATACTGTGATAATCTTTCTGCTACATACTTGTCTACTAACCCCGTGCAACATGTTTGTGCTAAGCATATTGAAATTAACATTCACTTTGTTGAGGAAGAGATGGGCCTTGTTTGAGTTCTTCACATTCCTTCTTCACAGCAGACTGTAGACATTTTCACAAAAAGCCTTCTGCGTCACTTATTTCTTTTATTTAGAGACAATCTTTACATTCGTTTATCTCCTGCTTCAATTGAGGGGGGATGTTAGAATAATGTATATGTTGTTAATGTTTGTATTTGGGCCATCTAGGCTCAAGGCTTATGTAAACTTTGATTATACTCCTCCCTTATAAATATACGAGAGGGCTCCCATCATTCAGTGGATTCTTCATTATTCTTTTAGATATAATTGGCCAAGGCAACATATGAAATTTATATTTCCAAATAAATGCTCAAAAGACAAGTCATGCATCATTCTTACACTGTAAGAATAAAGTTGGAGATGTTATATTATGTGTGAAATATCTGTCGTGAGCTTCATTTTTGTCTAAAAATATAATTAACAAATGGTATTTACAGCAATTGACGGTAGTATTAGTAAACATGTAGTTGCCATGTCATATCTGTCGATAGAAAATGATGTCATCGCTCATGAAAGTGACCTCTAAATTAATACTACAAAAACATAGGGGCCGTTTAATTCATTCAAAAAGGTCATTTTATTTTTATTATTTTCAAAAATAGCAGGTACTTAACTGTAAATAACTTGAATTTAAAGATAAAAAATGAAATCGTGCTAGGAAAAAAGATTCCAAAATAAATATTCAAAATTTAAAACACAATGGCTGAAATCATGCAGGGGTTGAATACCCCAATTAATGTTAGTAATGTAAACCTTTATTGTATCCAAAACACCATGGTCGACACAACAAATCAAATTCCCAAACAATATGTGCAACACAAAGAATAATGTTAACAGTGATAGAAAAACCAATTCAATGCCCTGTACCCTCCATTTGATTTCATTTGGAAAACCAACCACCACATAAACAAAAGCCCCTCCTCCAACCACCAAACAAAGCCCTCTGTTCTGGTACAGGTTCTTTTAAAGGAAGGCCAAACTCAGACCCTTTATCTTTTATCAAAATTTTATTAATTAATGGTTTTATTATAAGGATTTTTCATGGGATTACAAGTGAAATGGAAAGAAAAATGGGGTGTTGCTGCTTTGGGGGTCCTTTAGAGGATTATGAAGGGAGAGCAGTGAGGGTGTGCCTTTCTTTAGGGTTTTGATCCCTATTTATAGTGTTTTCTCCCTGAAGAGTTGTGCTTCATAGGGTGGTGTATCATGCCCGGTACAGAACCGGGGGCGAGATATCCCTGGCCATTGGGCCCATGGCATCAGGTTGTCATCTATCTGGCTCATGGTATCGGGTAGTTGTTGTTGCTTGGCCGACTCTCAAGTAAGAGGGCATCTCGGACCGAGATGACCCCTGGGAGCTGGGGCGCATTCTTCGTCAAGGTGTTGTTGCGAGACTGTCCGGGAACCGGAATGCTCCCTGTCGGCTTGATGCTCCTATATCTTCATGGGTGCAACCAGAGTTTTGAAAGCATCCTCCGGGAGTGCATCTCGTTCTGAGATGCACTGGTGTCCGGATGGCCGTGTTTCCTTTAATCAGGGGCATTCTTCTGCTCGGGTTCCGAGATTCCCTTCTTCTTAGTAGAAAGTAGAGTTCCAAAGTAGTCCCCCAGGGGGGTATCTCAGCTCGAGATGAGGCCTCATCCCGATGGTCATGTGTCGCTTATTCGGATGCTTTTTTTTAGTGTTATCAATTAGTCCCCTGCAAGTTCGCAAATGATTCTCATTTACTACTTGGTTTGCAGAGGTTTCTCTTCATAAATATGGGGGTCAAAATCCTTTCAATTTCACCAAGCCATCCTCTCTCCCCCTTTGAATCTCACACTATACTTTCCCTCTTACCTTTTTTTTCGGTCAATCGATGGCTAACTCGGAAGATGTCACCTTTGAGATTTTTTCACATCTTCCATTAAAGTCTCTCCTATGGCTTCAAAAGCCTATCTTATTTGCATTCCTGCCTCATTAGTACATGTTGCTTCATCAATGCCCAGGTGTGTTGTTCCCTATCTAGGTATGTTGATGGCGTGCTGGTCCAGCCCCGGTGCTATGTGGATCCGAACGATATTTCCATCTTCCCCGATGCACCCATAGTTGGGAGGGTTATTCCTCAGTCTTTGGTGGAGTTTCTCTCTGGCTATCAAAGAATCCTTGGATGTCACGGGGGTTGGTTCTATGTAAGGAGTTCAACCAGACTGGTCCCTCACATCTCTTTATCATCAATCCCTTCTACTCTCTTCTATCTTTCGCTGGGTTCTATGACCGAAGGGGTCCTGGCCCCACTAGTTCAATGCCCTATGATGGCCATTCTCGGATGTTAGGGTTCGGCCAAGTAGTTCGGCTTCGTTGTTCATCTGTTGGTCTATGATTCCACCTTGGATTTTGACAAAGGGGAGTGGTCGTGCTCTCACAAAGTGTTCACCTGGGAAGATGACTTGGTCTACAAGGGCGAGCTTTACGCCGGAGGGTGGAACTTGTTATTTCAGTCCCTGCTTGTGTTGACAGTATGATCTTTTTGACGTCAAATTGGGGTTCCTATCTTTCAGTCCACTCTCTTTTTTATCTCACTTATGTGGTTCGCTGGAATATTATCACAAGCACGAGGAAGTTTTTGTTTTTCCCGTCACGGGTTCATCGAAGCATCGAGTATTGGTTCTCGATTTCTAATGCATTTGGCGACTTTCACGTCGTCGGGTTCTGTGTCTCAGGCCAATATCTAATCATGACCTATTGGGGTGGATTATATCATTGTCATTTGGACGGGCCGGAGCATGGGATGTTGGAGCACATGGGACAGTATCCGTACCGGGGCCTGCTTTCTCTTTTTTCGTATGTGGGGACTCTCTCTCTGGAGTTGGCAGGTGCAGCTTTGCCGTTTTAGGACGTGGCGTCAACCCATTGTATTTTGTTTCTTTTTTCTCTCCTTTTTTTTTGCAGTTGTCTTCTTGGTGTATCTTTGGGCTTTGTCACTTGTCGGTTTTTGTCGTTCATGGTAGAGAGGTGTATGTCAACTGATGTAAGTGATAACACGGCTTCTAATGGATCCTATTCTTCGGGTGTTTTTCCATCCTCGTCATTCTTTTGATGATGATTTTTTTTTGGTCGTTCAGTCTGAGATGGTCCTCGAGCCGACTTGTTCGGTTTGTATTTTATTTTTATTTGTTTTCATTTTTCTTTGCTGTATTTGGTTTTTTTTTATTATGTTTATGGGTGTTGGTTTTTTGAGAAAGATGTTAGGCCCTTGTTTCTTTTTGATATAAAAGTTTTTCGTTTGCTTTTTAGATTATTAAAGTTTGTTAATTCATTTTCTTTTCTCTCTCTTCCCTTACTCTCTCCTCACCATCGCCCTCGCCCTTCCTTCTTTACTTCGTATTTTTTACCTTGTTTTGGTTCATTTTTGTAGTTCTCGTGCTCGGGTTTCGTGTGAGCTCAACTATAAAGGTACGTTTTGCCTTGTTTTGGAGCTTTTAAAGGCGAAATAAGCACATTTTTTGGGCAAGATTCCTTCTTGCCCGAGGTCTCTTTATTGGGGAAGGATTCTTGGATTTTCGACCTAAATTGGGTCGTTTTCCAAGGTTTTTTCGAGAGGGAGTTCGGTTTTTGGGAGGTGCATGGGCTTTGTGCTTTTTTTTAACGGGGGCAAGTTAGAGAGAGAGGGCCCGTTTTTGGCCTTTGTTCGATCTTCGTCTTGGCTTAACTTATTTATGTGCCTTAAGTTTTTTGCTAAAAAAATTTCTTTATTTTTTTGACGGAATTGGGGGCGAGATGGAGCCCCGTTTTGGGGCTTTATTCGATTTTTGTTTTACTTTGTTTTAAGTCTTTTGTTAAAATTTTTTTTTTCCGAATTGGGGGCATGTTAGGGCCCCTTTTTTAGGCTTTGTCTGATTTTTGTTTTACTTTAACTTAGGTCTTTTGTTAAGAAAATGTGTTTATTTTATTTTTATTATTACTTTTTTGTTTTTACGGAATCAAGGGCAAGTTAGGAGGCTAGCTCGCCCCTCTATGATTTTCACTTATTTCGGAGTTGTTGTTGGGTTGAGCACTTGATGAATGTGCATTTTTTGTGTTAGGTGATTTTTGGCGCGGTTTTCTTTTCCCTTAAGCACGTTCAAGGTGAGTCTTTTGGGGTTCCCGTTTTTACGTGTTTCGCGGAAGTGGGCTCAGGGCAAAGTTTGTTTTATCTTGTTCATCTGGAACTCGGGTTGGTCAGGCCGTGGTGGACACGCCACCCCGTTCTCCTTTCTCTTGACCGTTTTTGGTAAGAGGGCCGAGAGAAAAGATGCCGAACAGAGTCCTCTTTTGGGTCGAGGATATCACGGTAACTAGCGGAAATGTGGGGTCCTCAGAGGCTGGGTACTCCTCCTTGGTAGCCATGTCTACCCTTTCTGTATGCCAGCAAGTTTTTTAAGTTTTTTACGGGCATTTCATTTTCATGTGTCGTTTACAGTTTTCTCCTCTCTTGATAGAATACAAGCGAAGTTTTGTGGAGGCTTCTCGTTCAGAGGTTTGGAGAGAGGGTAGCTCATCTCCCGAGATTGAGGGTATAGCCATGGAGCCGTTACGTCAGCGTTCCCCGGATGAAAGTCCACCCTTACAGTTTAGGTTTTCATAGATTTCCTGGATTCATCCGTTAGGGACTTTTGTGTCTAGTACTTTAGGTAAGAGCGGTGTCTCTATGATTTGCTCTAAATATTATTTTCCGGAGGATTACAAGGTGTGGGGTCCTCGGCGGAACAATTGTCCGTTGTTCCCTCCGAAAGAGGGTAGTTTTTGTCTTCCTATAGATTCTTTAGCGGCAGGCATTCGTTTTTCCCTGCCCTCCTTAGTGGAGGAATTGCTCTTGTGTTGTAATGCGTGCCCGGGGCAAGCTACCCCTAACGGGTTTAGGAACGTGTACGGTTTTTTTACTCGCGTGTTATATAAATGGCTTCACACCTCTTCACGGGTTTTTGATATTCTTTTTTAAATTGATAGGCATATGGCTACCTTTGAGAGTCGGGGGGGAGGGTGGGGTTTGCCTTTGTGAAGTACAACCCTATCATTGTGAAGAATTGGGAGAACAAGTTTGTTTGGATCAAACCTCCCTCCGCCCCATCATTTTTTACGACGTGGGCTAAGTTGCAACGCCCGCGTCCAGCGAAAGGGAAACTCCTGACTTCGAATCGAAAAGCAGATTGCTCGTTTTTTCGACAAGAACTTCGTGGGCTAGAGATTCGTAGCTTCTAAAGAGATACTTGAGCAGGAAATAGTTTTTGTTAAGGCCGGGCTTTCCTAAAAGCCTTTTTTAGGTAATTGGTTGCCTGCTCTCATGCCCCTATTCCCCCTTTATGGTTGTGGTTGTGCATTTTTTTTTTTTTTTTTTTTTTTTTTTTTTTTGCCCGCATGTCATCGTTGTTGTTTTTTGTTGCGGTTTTTTTTTTTCGCGTGTTATAAGAGCTTTTTTAAATTTTTAGTCTGCTATATTACACTGACCTTTTGTTGTGGATGAACTTGTGAGCGTTGATGTTGCCAGCATGTTCCCTCTGTTGGATCCCTCCAAGGAAAGGGGTCCCGCTTCAGCTTTGCTTGTGATTGCTTTGCCTGCTGTTGAGCGAAAGAACCTTCCTCAAGAGCTTAGGGTGCTGGTGGCCGTCCCAGCTCCAGATTGGTCAGCTGATTCTTCCACTTCAAGGGCCGCCAAACGTCCACGCAATTGTCAAGGGAAGGTGGTCCTGGTTTCGGCAGGTGGTGAGGTGGTGCCAGAGTCTGTCGTCCCGATGGGGATTCCGGCGGCTACGGTGGGACTCCCTAATCCCGGGGCGGTTGAGGGGGTTTCGGCTATCCCGGAGGTTATGGGATCTTCGGGTTCAAATATGATGGAACCCATGCCTTATCTTTTTAGGGGCCTTAGTGTGCATTTCCCCGAGGCTAGGCGCCTTGCTTCCTGGCCTAACCTTAAAGGGATTTTTGGCGTCTTTCGTGACCCTGGAAGGCCATCATCTTCTTTCATTCCGAGGGGGAAGCAGCGGCGATCACGGGCCCGTCTTGCGGTGTGGGAGGCTTTGGACCATTCCCTTTGGACTTTGGGGGGAGCTTCTTCTTCTACGGTTCCATATGACTCCGCCTTCTTGAGTCATGCAGAAGTTTGTTGAGGAATGTGTGCACGGTACCTCTTGCCCGCGAACATGGCATGCTTGTCCGAGATGTCTTCTAAGAATGCCCAATCTTTCTTTCCGAAGTAGCTTATTGCACTTTTGCCGTCTTTTGTGTTATATCTGATTGATTTTCTGGTCTTTTTCTAACTCCTTCTTTCTGTGTGTTTTGTTTTTGCCCTCTCTTCGCGTGGCCGGCGTTTGCTATTTCAAGTAGGAGACGGAGCGAATAGGAGGCTAGGGAGCTTTGTGTAGCTGACTCGGTGATGCAGGCTCGTATCACGGGACAGGATGCCCAGTTCCGAGACTTAGAGCTTCGTGTCTCCGAGCAAGACACCATCATCTCCTGATTCCCGAAGCAAGTTGCTCACACCGTCGCTGAATATAAGAAAGGCCTTGAGTTTCAAGACCACGGTGTTGACCAGTATTGGAAGGGTTTCGACACAGGAGTCAGCCTCGTAGTAAGAAAGGCGAAGCTCTTGGAGCCGAGTCTTAGGATCCCATTCCTCTATGAAGTTTGCCGCTTTATTGTTAAGGATGCAGAAAGAGGGAGGATCGACGCAGCCTCATCATCAGACACCTCGAAAGCCACTCCCTCTGGCCCTCCTCAGTAGGGCTTTGTTTCGCTCTTTCTTTTTTTTGTCCCTCCCTTTTGTTTCATCGGAGGTGAAGGATAGGTTAGTCTTTAGAGCTTCGGTGGTAGTCTCTTTTTGTACCAATTTTTGATAGTCCCGTGCTTGTTTTTGAATGTATTTTGCATATGGATGGAATGATTGTACCCAAGATGTACTTCGTCATTTGTCAATGTAATGTCTATCCGCTCTTTTGCTCTTCTCTGGTATCTTGCTTTTTTGACTAAGAATGGGTACTTGTCATGCGTCGGGGTGGCTCATTGTGTCGTGAATCGGCATCTTGCCTCGTCCTTCGTGGGCTTGCGACTTGCGTTACCCTTTGCGGGCTCTTGGCTTGCGTTGTTTCGTGCGGGCCCTCGACTTGCGTAGCTCCGTGAGGTCTTTCAGCTTGTGTGGGCTCATACAGACCTAAGCCTTGTGTTGACATTTTTCTTGTCCCAAGGGGAAGCGTGACTTCACACATCGGCTCCTTTCCTGCCTTGAGTGGGTGTACGGCTTGAGTGTCTTCTTCCCTTCGAGCGGGGTTCTGTTTGCAAGTCTTGGTGCGCTACTTGTAAAAAACAAGTTAGCTTGTCGTGGGCGGACCCATGGGTTTTATGCCTGCCATAAACCGATATACAGACTTATATCCTGTCGCAGACAGTGTCACAGACTTACGGCTTTTGTTTGCTGCGGACGGATCCACGGGCTTTAGCCTAACGCGGGCGGACCTATGGGCTTATGGTTTATGTTTGCCGTGTATGAACCTATGGGCTTGTGGTTTGTGTTTTCCACGGACGGATCCACGGGCTTTAGCCTGCCACGGACGGACATACGGGCTTACAGTCTGTGTTTGCCGCAGATGGATCCACGGGCTTTAGCCAACCCGGAAGGACCTACAGGCCT
This sequence comes from Simmondsia chinensis, assembly GCA_018398585.1. NCBI lineage: Eukaryota > Viridiplantae > Streptophyta > Magnoliopsida > Caryophyllales > Simmondsiaceae > Simmondsia > Simmondsia chinensis. Next base: position 11,814,845 of record JAGTTD010000017.1, on the reverse strand, counting down.
ACCACTAGTGTTTGCCGCGGGCGAATCCACGTGCTTTAAGGGGCCGTGGACAAGCCTAATAAGGTGTGCATGTTAGTTACGGACTGCCCTTAGGGCTTAATTTGCCGCGGACAAACCAACGGGCTTTTCAACCAACCGATGTACAAAGCCATTCGTGCTTGCGGGTATAGTTCGCCGCAAACGGACGAACTGGCTTAGTTTGTTGTGGACGGATCCACGGGCGTTTAAGAGCAGTGGGCAAGACCGGTGGGTTTGATTGCCCAATGCGGACTACCCTCACGGCTTAAGCGTATAAAACCACCTTCCTCAAAAGGACTTACGGTTTAAACGCTTACAGACTTTGTAGGCCGTAGGCGAGACCGACGAGGTATGCTAGCTGCGACCAGCCCTCACGGTTTAAGCGTTTGTGCCAACTGTTTTGGAAGGTCTCATGGCACAAACGTTTACATTTTTTATTTATTGTTTTTGATATATTTATTAACTACGATTGTTGCTTTGATTACTTATCTTTTGTTTGTGTGTGTGTGTGTGTGTGTGTGTGTGTGTGTGTGTATATATACTCTCATGATGTGATGCTCTTCTGCTGGCAAGTCACATGCCATTTGCTGTGGACCAAATTCTCAGGTTGAAGTTCCTCGGAAACAGCCTCTCTTCAGGGTTGCCCCCTAAAGGGGGAAGGCTGCGTACATCTACCCCCCTAGGCCCTGCTTATGCGGGAGCCCTTGGAGGCACTGGGTCTATTGTTGTTGTTGTTTTATATATATATATATATATATATATATATATATATATATATATATTTTTTTTTTTTTTTTTTTTTTTTTTTTTTTTTTTTTGGGAAAAAGGTTCTTACAAAAGACGGAGCATTTTTTCATTCACCTCGATCAGTTTTTTTACACAAAATATTTTTTTAAGTTCAAAATATTCCTTGTTTGCTGGAGCAGGGTCCCGTCTAGTCGTCGCAGGTGATATACTCCATCCCTGGTTGTCTGAGAGACTTAATAAGGCCCTCCCAGTTAGTAGATAGCTTTTCATGGAGATGTCTGGCCGACTTTGTTTGTCTTAGTACCAACTCTTCGTCTTTAAAGGCTCTTCTTTTGGCTTTGGAGTTGAAGCACTTCTCCATTTTCTGGTTTTGTGTGATCATCCTAAGCAATGCACTTTCGCGGGTTTCCTCCACCTCATCGGATGATTGTCTCAGTGTTTCTTCGTTGCACTCCTTGTAGCAGCCTCAAATTTGAAGACTAGGTTCTCCTATTTCTACTGGTAGTACTACCTCTGTTCCATATACCAAGTTCTATGGGGTCTCCCCTGTGGCATTCTTTGTCTTCTTCCGGTAGGCGCATAACAGGCTAGGTAACTCCTCCGCCCAGTTTCCTTTTGCTTGATCCAAGCGCCACTTCAGACCTATCAGTATGTGCTTGTTTGCGGATTCTGCCTGTCCATTGCTTTAGAGGGGCGCTACGGATGCGCAGTGTATCTTAATCCCTAAACTCTCGCCAGGTTGCTGAATCTCTGTGAGCTAAATTGAGTGCCGTTGTCTGCGACTAGGACATGCGGGATCCCATATCGAGTGATGATCCCTTTCTAGAGGAAGCGCCGGATGGCTTGGTCCGTGATCCGTGCGACGGGCTCTGCTTCTATCCATTTACTGAAATAATCTACGGCCACGATGATCTACTTTCTTTGTCCAGTTGCTTCGGGGTACGGTCCCGAGATGTCCATCCCCCACTGAGCAAAAGGGATGGAGTTGAATACCTGCTGTAGCAAAGACGCAGGTATGTGAATTATCAGAGCGTGATTCTAGCATTTCTCACACTTTTGGACGAGATCCTGCGCGCCTTTCTTCATGGTGGGCCAATAGTATCCAGATCGTAGAGCTTTGTTAGTCAAAGCTCAATGGCCAAGGTGCTATCCGCAAATGCCTTCGTGGATTTCCCGTAAGACGTATTTCGCTTCTTCTTCTCCGACGCACTTGAATAGGGGATGCACGAATGATCTCTTTTAGAGGTCCTCGCCAGTTAGGAATATGCCTCAAATTCTGTAACTTATTATTATTGTTGCTGTCGTGAGCTTGTCAATTGATCGAGTGATTCCACCGATCGATCGGGTAAGTGTGCTGGAGGGAAACGCAGGGAAGCAGCAGAGGCAGGGCCGATAGATTCGGAGTCTATTTTCCAAGCTGGAATATATATGGCCCTAGGGTTTACGTGTCCAGTATCCAATTAAAGTGAGCGCCACCATCATCCTTGAGAGAGAGGGAGAGAGAGAGAAGTGAATTGTAATTCTTCTATTCTCAAATCAATAAAAGTCTCCATCTTCGCCCGTGGTTTTCTCCCCTCTCGATTGAAGAGGGGTTTCCACGTAAATTACTGTGTTTTTGTTTTTTGTTCTCTTTTATCCATATTACTTCTCGTTTGGTCTTAGTATTTTATTCGAATTAAGTAATTAGGATTCCGCATTTCCGCACAAATTGGTATCAGAGCCCTTGTTGGTCATTTTGGTGCTATGACGTCAACGATTAAATCTGAAGTAGAGAATTTTGGTGGTCAAGGGAGTTTCAGCTTGTGAAAAGTCCACGTTAAAGGGCTCTTGACACAGAATGGCTTGACAAAAGCACTAGATAGAAAAGAGAAGAAACCGGAGAGTTTATCCGATGCACAATGGGAAGAGTTAAATGAGAAGGCACTTACAGCTATTCAGATGTGTCTTACAGATGATGTACTGACAGAAGTCTTGGAGGTGAAAACCACTAAGGAGTTGTGGGAGAAGCTGCAGGAGATGTTCTGCTTCAAATCGGTCTCCAATAAACTCGCAGCTAAGCGCCGGTTATTCACATTTCGTATGTCAGAAGGTACAACTCTTAAGAACCATATTAATGAATTTAACTCTATAATTCAAGAGTTAAAAGAATTTGATGATGCCCCCAAAGATAAAGATCGGGCCATGTTGTTATTGTGTTCACTCTCTAATTCATATAAAGGCTTTGTAGAAAGCATGATATATGATGGTAGGTCAACTATCACAATTGATGAAGTTAAAAGGAACCTAGTGAGTCAAGAACGAGCAGATAAAGAATTTTCTGACTTTGTGAATGACTCTGGTAATGGTTTGTTTATGGGAGGTAGAAATGAGAATAGAGGGTCTGAGGGTGGAAAAAAGTCAAGGTCTAATTCTAGACATAAGAACCTATCATGTAACTTTTGTCACAAGAAAGGGTGCATAAAGAAAAACTGTTATAAGCTTAAGCAGAAAGAAGATAACAGGAATGACCATAATAGAGGTGATAAGTCTGCTGAGGCTAGTGTAGTTGAAGATGAGGGTGATGCTGATGTTCTTTTAGTAATCGAATCCCAGGCCAGATCCAAGGAAAACTGGATCATGGACTTAGGTTGTTCTTATCAGGTTTGTCCTAATAGAAACTGGTTCACCACCTACAAGTCAATTCAGGGTGGAGTAGTCTTGATGGGCAATGATGCCACTTGTAAGGTTATAGGTATAGGAACAATCAGACTTAAGATGTTCGATGGTACTATTAGAACACTTAGCGACATGTGACACATCCCAGACTTCAAAAAGAACCTTATCTCTTTAGGTACCCTTGAGTCACATGGGTACAAGTACACAACTGAAGGTGGAGCTATAAGGGTCAGTAAGGGTGTGTTGATTGTGATAAAGGGTAAAAGGGTAGGAACCTGGTATGAGCTTATAAGTTCTACCATGACAAGGTCAGTGGTTGTTTCTAAATCATCTATGTCAAAGTCAGATATTACCAAGATGTGGCACATGAGATTGGGTCATATAGGTGATAAGGGTCTGACAGAACTGAGTAAGAGGGGTTAATTATGTGGTTAGTCTATAGGGCTGATGCAGTTCTGTGGGCACTGCATCTATGGGAAGCAAAAGAAAGTCAGCTTCAAGCAGGCGGTGCATTAGACTAAAGGAACGCTAGATTATGTTCATTCAGATTTTGGGGACCATCCAGAGTTGCTTCCAAAGGAGGTTTCGGGTATCTTTAATGTTCACGGATGATTATTCAAAAAACAGTTTGGGTCTATTTTCTTAAGTAGAAAAACGAAGTTTATGAAGTCTTCAAGAAGTGAAAGGCGCTGCTTGAAAAACAGACAAGGAAGCAGATAAAGAGGTTGAAGACTGATAATGGTCTTGAATTTGTTGAGGGTGATTTCATCAAATTCTATGAGAATCAAGGCATTGTCAGACACAGGACTTGTACAGGTCGACCTCAACAGACCGGAGTGACAAAAAGACTAAATAGGAAGTTACTAGAGAAGGCTCGATGTATGCTATCCAATTAAGGTTTAGGGAGAGAATGGTGGGCAAAGACAGTTAACATGGGATGTTACTTAGTGAATCGATCACCTCATTCATCGCTTCAGTTGAAGACTCCAGAAGAGGTATGGCCTGGATCCCCTACTGATTACTCTCTTTTAAGAATTTCCAGTTGTCCTGCTTATACTTATGCGAATAATGGGAAGCTAGAGCCTAGAGCCAAGAAGTGTATCTTTCTTGGTTATACGTCAAGTGTGGAGGGATTTCGTTTATGGGATCCAAAATCTCATAAATTTTTGACTAGTAGGGATATTACATTTGATGAGTTTGCCCTACTAAATCCGCCACACATGCCGTCCTTAGTTCGTGATTCGGGTCAAGCATAGAAGCCTGATGAGAGTTAGATATAGTCAGATAGTTCGGATCAACAACGGGTAGTTCAGATTGAGAGCATACAAGCACCTCCAGTATAGGTTTCTAATGAGAATGATGAAACAGAAACAGGTTAGCAGGTCAAACAGTGTACTTTTGCTGGTGGAAGGCAGAAAAGACAGATTAGGCCGCCACAGAGATATGGGTATTAAGAGATGATAGCCTATGCCCTTACTATAGCTTAGACAGTGGAAGATTCTGACCCATCAACATATTCAGGGGCTGTATCTAGGTCTGACTCAGAGAAGTGGCTAATGGCCGTGCATGAAGAAATGGAGTCACTTCAGAAGAACCAGACTTGGCAGCTAGTCAAGCCTCAAATAGGAAAGAATTATAGGGTGCAAATGGGTCTTCAAACGAAAAGAAGGCATTCATGGAGTGGAAGATGCAAGGTACAAGGCTCGGTTAGCAGCTAAAGGTTACAGTCAAGTACACGGTGTTGATTTTCATGACATTTTCTCACCTATTGTCAGACATAGTTCCATACGAGCAATACTTGCCTTAGTAGCTATGCATGATTTAGAGGTTGAGCAGTTAGATGTGAAAACTGCATTTTTAAATGGTGAGCTAGAGGAGAGTATTTACATGCATCAGTCTGAAGGCTTCATTGTTGAGGGTAAGGAAGACCATGTTTGTCTATTGAAAAGATCTCTATATGGCTTGAGGTAGTCACCTAGGCAGTGGTGCAAAAGAAATTGATCAATTTATGACTAGTAATTGGTTCTTCAAGAGTAAATATGACAGTTGTGTGTACTTCAGGAAAACAGACTCAGGTTTATTCATTTATCTTCTGTTATATGTTGACAATATGTTGATTGCTGCTAAGGACATGACTGATGTTAATAGCTTGAAAACAATGTTGAAAAGCGAGTTCGAGATGAAGGATGTGGGAGCAGCCAAGAAGATACTCGGTATGGAAATCAGTAGGGACCGAAAAGCAGGAAAGTTATACTTGTCTCAGGAGAAGTATATTGAGAAGGTTCTAAATCGATTTCATATGAAGGATGCTAAGCTTGTTAGTACTCTGTTGGCAGCTCATTTCAGGCTTTCAGCATTGGATTCACCTCAGACAGAGAAGAATGTTAGGTACATGTCACAGGTCCCTTACTCTAGTGCAGTTGGTAGTATTATGCATGCTATGGTATGTACTTGTCCAGATATTACTTATGCTGTTAGCAAAGTGAGTAGATGCATGGTGAATCCAGGAAAAGAGCATTGGCACGCTTCTAAATGGGTTCTCAGGTGCTTACGTGGCACTTCTGATATTTGTTTGGAGTTTGGGAGGAGTAAATGCCGTTTAGTTGGTTATGTTGACTCAGACTACGATGGAGACCTAGATAAGAGGAAATCTACTTCTGTTTATGTTTTCTATTTGGGTGATAGTGCTATCAGTTGGAGAGCATGTCTACAGTCAGTTACCGTATAGTCAACTACAGAGGCCGAGTATATGGCAGTGACAAAAGCGTTCAAGGAAGCCATTTGGTTGAGAGGTTTGATTAGTGAACTCAGTGTTGATCAGGGCACAGTTAGGGTCTACTGTGATAGCCAGTATGCAATTCACCTAGCTAAAGATCAGATGACACATCATGATAGGATGAAGCACATTGATGTCAAGCATCATTTTATTCGAGATCTGATAGATAAGCGTAAGGTGGAGTTAAAGAAGAGTGGTACTGAAGATAATCCAGCAGACATGTTCACGAAAGTTCTTCCCGGCAGGAAATTCGAGCATTGCTCGAACTTGCTTGGGCTCTCAATTTGTGTTTGTTAAACCCGGTTGTGGGGTGTTAGTGGAGAAGGTGGAGGTATTTTTATTTCGGTGTTAAATTTGAGTCAAGTTAGAGGTTTGTTAGGACTATGCCTCAAATTCTATGACTTATTATTATTGTTGTTACCGTGAGTTTGCCGATCGATTGGGTGATTCCACCGATCGATTGGGTAAGCGTGCTGGAGAGAAATGCAGGAAAGCAGCAGAGGCAAGGCCGATAGATCAAGAGTCTATTTTCCATGCGGGTATATATATGACCCTAGGGTTCACGTGTTCAGTATCCAATTAAAGTGAGCACCGCCGTCATCCTTGAGAGAGAGAGAGAGAGAACTGAATTGTAATTCTTCTATTCTCAAATCAATAAAAGTCTTCATCTCCACCCGTGGTTTTTCTCCCCTCTCGATTGAAGAGGGGTTTCCACATCAATTATTGTGTTCTTGTTTTTTGCTCTCTTTTGCCCGTACTACTTCTCATTTGGTCGTAGTATTTGATTCAAATTAAGTACTTCGGATTCCGCATTTCTGCACATCGTCGATTATCACGAACCATAGTGCACGCCTTCAGATATGCTTCGCCTCTAGCTAATCTCCAGGTAGAGTTCTGCTTTTTATGATTTCGAGAGGGGATGCCCCCAGTCATTCAGGGATTGAATTGGAGTGATTCCCTTGAGCCGAGGTAAACTTTGGCACGATGTTCAGATCTCTTCTATCTGAATGGTGGGTTCTAGTCCTTTTTCCTCCATCTCTGAGCTGGCGATCTAGCTGAGCTCATCTACTTTGACATTCTCGGTTCTCAGTATGAGATGGATTCGGAAGAAAGCGAAAGTTTCCGCTTCTTTGTTTACAACTTCCAAATACTCTTTCATGGCGGTGCTTCTTGCTCTGCAAATCAATTGAACCTACATAACGAATACCTAGAGTCACTGAATACCTCCACCTGGTGTGCCCTACCTTTCAGGCCATTCTCAGTCCATGGAAGAGTGCTTCGTACTCGGCTTCGTTGTTACTATTTTTGAACTTGAACCTCAAGGAGTAAAGGAAGTGTTTCCTTTCGGGCAAGATGAGTAGAATGCTTGCTCAACTCCCTTGGTTGTTGGAAGATCCATCTACGTATAGCTTCCATGATCCTTTTGGGATATCTTGCGGTTCAGAGCTTAGTGACGCATATCCGTGAACGAGCATTCTGCTAAGAAGTCGGCTAGGGCCTGCCCCTTAATCGCGGTCCATGACTCGAACAGGATGTCATACTTGGAGAGTCTGACCACCCGGGATAGCATTCTTCCTGAGCACTCCGATCTTTGAAGTGATTTGTACAAGGGTTGATTAGTTTGTATCAGAATACGGTGTGCCTAAAAGAAGGGTTGGAGCTTCCGTGTGACTATGACAACGGCGTAGGCAAGTTTCTCGATGTGGGATACCTTGTTACGACGTCCCTCAATATCTGGCTCACGAAGTAGATCGACAACTAGAGGATTGCCCTTTCGGGTATTAACACGGCATACCGTGTCATCTGATGCCGAGACACAGAGGATTAAGTCCTATCTCGAGATGGGTTTAGACATGATCGGAAGCTTAGCCAAGTATTCCTTGAGTTCTCGGAGGGCTTGCTCACAAGTTTCGTCCCAGTTGAAGGCTTCTCTTCTTTGTAATACTTTAAAGAAGGGGAACGATTGATCCGCTAACCGCCTGATGAACCTATTGAGTGTAGCGAGACAACCAATTAGCTTTTGAATATCCCTCGGGGTTTTTGGGGTTTCCATCCTGAGCCAGGCTTCTATCTTAGCGGGGTTGGCCTCTATCCCTCTTGCGCTTACGATGAAGCCCATGAACTTTCCATTCGGGACTGCGAACGTGCATTTGTCCGAATTGAGACGCATCCCATGAGCCTTAACCATTTCCAAAGTCTCTTTCAAATCGTCTCCGAGATCGGAGGCCTCCTTGCTTTTTATGATCATATTGTTGACATATACCTCCATGTTCTTTCGTATTTATTGCCAAAAGACGTGGTTCACTAGGGGTTGGTATGTGGCTCCGGAGTTTTTCAACCCAAACAGCATGACTCGAAAGTAGTATGTGCCCTCATGAGCGATGAAAGATGTCTTCTCCTCGTCCTCCAGGTCCATCATGATCTGGTGATATCCGAAGAAGGCATCCAGGAAATTGAACAACGCATTCCCCGTTGTAGAGTCAATCAACTGGTCTATCTTAGGAAGGGGGAACGAGTCCTTCAAGCAGGCTTTATTCAAGTCGGTGAAGTCCATGCACATCAGCCAGCTTCTGTTCGGCTTCTTCACCAAGACCATGTTTGCTAACCAATCTGGGTACAACACTTTTCATATGAAGCCGGTTTTTAGGAGTTTCTGTACTTCCTTGCTTATAACCTTGTTCCGTTCGGCATAAAAGTTTTGCTTCTTCTAATTCACCAACTTCTTTTCGGGAAACGTTTAGGTAAGGGATGATGATCTGACTATCTACCCCCATCATTTCATCCACAGAATACGTAAAGACTTCCTGGTATTGTCGACGCACCTGCTAGATTTGGTCCCTTGTTTCTGTCCCTGACTGCGTTCCAACCTGGACCGATTTCCCCAATTCTATCTAGACTTTGACAATTTCCTCTTGTCCTCAGCCATCTTCTCTCCGCTTTCCGTCTCCCTTATTTCGGGTACGTCTTGGGCGTGGCAACTTCTGCGAGCTGTTTGCTGACAACCTCTCACGGTCCTGATGCCTCCTTTGTTAGTTTCAAACTTCATAGCGAGGTGGTAAGTTGACACCATAGCACCCAATGAATTTAGCATCGGGCGTCCTAGGATAGCATTGAACATCGAACGGGCCACCCCGACATAAAATTCATCATTAAGTGAATGTCTTTGTTTTCCATCTCCTACTTTATGGTGCCTAGGGAATCAACCACCTCGCCGGAGAATCCCACGAGGCTATCGGCTATGGGCAGCAACTTCCTGAGCGGTATTCCCATTTGTTCAAAGCAATGGAGGAAAAGTATGTTGACCGAACTTCCTTAATCTACCAAGGCCCTTTGGAGGGAGTAGTCACGGGCGTCCATGGTGATGACCGTGGGATCTTCATGTGGAGTTTTGACATTTTCAAGATCTTCTTGCGAGAAGGTTAAAGGTTGACATTCTTTGACTTTGACTCCTCCTCTCCCCATAGTACTAGGACTCGTGTCCTCCCGTTTTTGTTTTATGGCCGCGATCACATGTGTTGGTGCGAGAGTCGCATTGTCCGGCTCTTCACGAGCGAGTCCAAAACTTCTGGGCTTGAGTTTCTTCACATCCAAGATCACCTTTTTTTCTCCAATTCATCTATTCAGTATCGGAGTACTTGACAGTCTTTAGTATCATACCCTGAAGTTTTGTGGTACTCGCAACACGGGTTTGGGCCACGTCGGGGTACTCGAACCACGGGAGCTTGGTCTTTTCCTGCTTCTAGTTTCTTAGCCTCCAAGAGCAGCCCAGGGGGTCTCCTCGGGCCTGCAATGCGGAACCCCCCCCCCCCCCCCCCCCCCCCCCAACCCACATTCTTCGTGGTTCTTTCATTCTTTGGGTTAAAGCTCGGGCACGCATCTCGAGCTTTCGGTACTCACGCTGAGGGGGCTCTATTTTGTTCATCACGTCTTTGGCGAAGATGTATTTGTAGGCTTTGGTCCAAAGTGCATCCACAGTCATGGGGAGAGCCTTGGTGAGAGAGAACTTGAAGTCGCTGTTCCGAAGTACGTTGATGAAGATGGTAATGGTCGTTTGATCAGCTAAGTAAGGGATGCTAATCATTGCTTTTGAAAACCGTCGCACAAACACCCTTAAGGGCTCACCTTCAGCTTCTTGTAGCTAGATCAACTGGGCGCCAGTCTTCTTTCTCCTTTTGTTACTAAGGAAGTGGCGAGTGAATTTCTCAGACAACTCCTTGAAGCTTTGTATGGACCCGCTGGGGAGAGAGGCGAACCAAGCCTGAGCCATGCCTTTAAGGGTGGCCGGGAAACACTTGCACCATGCTTCCTCAGAGGTGTCTTGTATGTATATCCGTGCCATGAATCCTGAGATGTGGTCATCCGGTCCTTGTGTCCCGTTAACAACTCCAAATTCAACGTCTTCACTTTTCCCATGGGCGGCGAGTATGCAAGGGGTGAAGGGCGAATGGGTTCTAGGAATTCTCCCCATAAGCCCGTGCACTGCACCCTCTGAGTCGGTGTAGGAACCCGCATCGAGTGAGGGACGGGTCCATGTGGGGTTGTTCTCGGACTTGTTGCGGTGGCGAGGCATCTTTTCTCTCTCTCTTTCTTGCTGGTTCCGGTTGCTTTCCCCCTCCATGGAGGCAAGGGACTCGACGACCATGTCTAGATTTTGTGGTACGAGATGCGACGAGGTCTAGCTGGAATGATCACGATCGATGAGTTGCATGATTAGTGTGCGGTGCTCATGGAGCTGGCTGTGAGTGACATACTGATCTCCTGACCGCCTGGGGGAGGGGGAGATCCTGCAGAGTCACTTCAGGGAAAATTTTTCATTTCCCATAGACGGTGCCAACTGTTTTAGTATATATTCTTTTAATGGAGGGCCAAGCTCAGACCCTTTTATCTTTTATTAAATTTTTACTAATTAGCAGTTTTATTACAAGGATTTTTTTGTGTGATTACAAGTGAAATGGAAAGAAAAACGAGGGGTGTTGCTGCTCTGGAGTTCCTTCAGAAGATTATGAAGGAAGAGCAGTGAGCTTATGCCTTTCTTTAGGGTTCTAAGCCCTATTTATAGTGTTTGCTTCGTAAAGAGCTATGCTTCGTAGGGGGTGTATCTCGCCCGGTACGGAACTAGGGGTGAGATACCCCAGGCCGTTGGGCCCATGACTTTGGGTTGTTGTCTATCTGACTCATGGTACCGGGTAGTTGTTGTTGCTTGGCCGACTCTCATGGGAGAGGGCATCTCGAACCTAGGTGCCCCCTCGGAGCCGGGACACGTGCTTCGTCGAGGTGTTATAGCGAGACTGTCCAAGGGTTGGAATGCTCCCTGACGGCTTGATGCGTCTATATCTTCACGGGTGCAGCCAGAGTTCCGAAAGCGTCCTTTGGGAGTGCATCTCGGTCCGAGATGCATTGGCGTTTGGGTGGCCGTGTTTCCACTACTCGGGGCCTTCTTCTGCTCGGGTTCCAGGAGGTGTCCTGTCAACGAGATGCGCTTCCTTCTTCCTGAGTGTTATCACCCGCTTTGCAATAAAAATACGTGAACTAATTTAGGAGACGAAAAGAAAGGCACATTTCTTCCATCATCTATTCAACGGTAAGATCTGTACATATTCCATACATTCCACCCAAATCGTACGCATGTCACAATGTCCACGACTATGGTTTCCAACAGGTCTACTTTTGGAAAGTAAAGATTGAATGAAAGAAGTAAAGAATTAGGAGAGTTAGAGAGGTTGCAGACAGAAAGAGTAGAGAAAGAAAGAGGATAATTCTGTTATTTTTCATTGATGCCCTCAATTACAATTGCCAACAAGCTTATGTACACATCTTAAACTTGTAAACAACATATCTTGAGTTTGTAACTAACTCTTAACCACCACTTTTAGAATATTCTCTTGAAGTACAACAAGTAACAACCTTGGAAATTGCTATGCAAGAGCATGTATGCATCTAGTTCATATTTTGGGTCCTAACAATTCCCTCCCCCTTAAAGAATACCCTTGTCCACAAGGGTAGGTTGCATTCAAGGAAGGTTGTATTCCTCTTGTGAATTTCATCAACATGAAGACTGAAAAATGCCTTTTCTGCAGTAATGGCTGACTTGTTTCTAAACTTGTAAGAATGCTCTGTGAAGAATTGGAGGCTACTTGAACACTTCCTGTGTTTCATTTTCTCGCTATCTGCATTATAGCTTGTGAATGCAATATAACCAACATCAAACACCTTAGCTGCAAGTTTAGATTTTGACACTTCTTTGCACTGAGAGTGAACTAAGAATTTGCAGCCAATCTTTACTTCCACACATAACACTGCAGGTATAGCTGGACAATAGGCCACATTTACTTGTTCTGAGATAATAATAATTGCAACAATTACTTCCCCATTTTCCAAACTATTCTCTTGAGCAATTTGAACCTTGGCATTAGGTCTGTGCACCCTTATGCTGCACGATTCTGCTTCTATGAAGAGTGTTTTGCTAAAATCGGGCAATCCCAAACCAAATTTTGTATTTACACAGGCCTCTTGAGTTGAACTAAAACATGCCCAAGTAAGCTTAGCAACTCTTACTTCTGGAAGTGGACATATAGTAGTCTTCAAGTCTCCAAGAACCTCTTGATCTGATCTAATAATCTGTTTCCAAAGAACTAATTTGGCCATTCCACTAGATTGAATTCCTATGTGCCTCTTACATTCACAAGTGAGTTGTATAATTCTTTTCTTAGGAAAGTTCGCACCAAAAGCAACCATTATCACAATTGTAGAGGAACAAGCAAATGCTGCTGAACTTGACAATCTAGATTCTGTTGGAAAGGTTCTATCAACCAGAGCATACAATTCAATTAGTTCACCAACCTCCACCACTTTTGACTTCACATATTCAAAAATACCCATGTACCCACAAGCAAAGTAGTGGCCCCACTTATAATTCTTCAAGTTAACTACATTTTGTTGTACTGCTGGAATAAGCTTTTCAATTTTAGCTTGATTAACCCCGTCTTGAACTTCCCAGATATGAAGCAGTAACTTTTCTTGAGTTTGATGTAAGTTCCTAATGACATGAATTGGATTCAATTGCTGAGTATTAACCTGAATATTTTCTGAATTTGCATCAACTTTGACATAACACCACCTTCCCTTCACACGCTTGAATGTCCTTTGAGTCCAATATTGTGTATGAAGTCTATTAAATGCCTTGATCTTTACCTTAGGCTTCCCAATTCTCGTGTTCTTGATTATGTGTATCTTTTCAAGAACTCTTTTATTTGGCTCAGGAGGTAGGACATCAGGTGGCCTACCACGATGATGCATGATTGACATTACTTCAAATGAATTTGTCGATTTACCTAACCGGCATTGAATGCCTACAAGCTGCAAGCGGTTCTGCTCCTCCTGCTGAACTGTTAGAGCCTTCAAGTTTACTGCTGCAATATTAACTTGATTCTTGACTGAAGTTGTTGCAGCAAATTTCACTTCCAAGGCATGAACTTGTAATTGCTTCATCATATCTAGCTCAAGTAAAATTGTTGCATCGTGAACCCATTTGGCTGCTGCAATGTTCTGAATCAAGCCATCACCAACTTTATATGTTGCATTTTATGTAAGATCTTGATTCCAATTCTGCCTTAAAACTAATTTTTCTTGAATTTTCTTGCTATGACCAGGTTTCTTGCATTCATCCTGCTTGATCTTGACATTTTCTTGTATTATTGTTAATGCTTTAGCTTGTGAGTTTACTGCTAGAATACCAGCCCTCTTTTTTCCTGGATCATGAGGCCTCAATTGAGCTTGATTCATTATTGTAAATGCAACTGGATGATACTTGAATGGGTCTTTAACATCAGCTTTCGTTCCCATTGTTGCAGTATCTGATCCGCTAGCCTTACATCCATCAATTTGCAAATCGGCCAATTCTTCTGACGGCACTGTTGTTACTGCTGCAGATAATGGTTCCAGTGTTGTTATTGTTGTTACATCTGAACCTTTTTTCTCCAATTGTTGATCGCGTTTTGTCTTTCTTGCAGATAATTGAGTCCAAAGATGTTGTAATAATATCCTCCCAAGACTTTTGCAGCTGCTGCATGTCCACCATGTTAGCTTGCTTCTTAGATCTGCTCAAACGCTATCACGATCTACACATGAATGAGGAAAACCTGGCTCTGATACCAAATTGATAGGTCTACTTTTGGAAAGTAAAGGTTAAATGAAAGAAGTAAAGAATTAGGAGAGTTAGAGAGGTTGCAGAGAGAAAGAGTAGAGAAAGAAAGAGGATAATTATGTTATTTTTCATTGATGCCCTCAATTACAATTGCCAACAAGCTTATGTACACATCTTAAACTTGTAACCAACATATCTTGAGTTTGTAACTAACTCTTAACCACCAATATTAGAATATTCTCTTGAAGTACAACAAGTAACAACCTTGGAAATTGCTATGCAAGAGCACGTATGCAGGTCATATTTTGGGTCCTAACAGACCAACATTAGAAAATTATGGTTAATATTTGGAAAAACATTAGGGTATTGAAAAATGAATGAAGACGAGACAAATTAGACATAATATAATGACTAGCCAACATAAAATTCGCTACTTGAAAAAGAAAAAAATAGTATGGAAGACACTCCATTCAAAAATACAGTCACAACCAAATGCAAATTCTTGACGCACATGTACAACCGAAACACCGGACAATCTCTCTGCATCATAAACCCAAAAGCCATATACACCAATATTGGTCCCATTTATTATTTACAATATTTTTTATGGGAGAAAAATTTTCAATATTTTATACCTTGCAAACAAACTACTCACAAATATTAATTAGCCAAATAACCACAACATGTATAACGTAGAGTACACGTATAGCACATAAAATTTTCCACTTATGAAGGCCAGCATTGTTTTGTACAGCAGGAATACTAACAAACCACCGTGGAACATTTATCCGTAAGACGACGGACAGAATACAATCTTTGCAATGTTTTATACAATACGCGCCACAATTAATATAGCGACAAAAGATGGCACGACAACACGGAAATATTGTTCTCCAACCCATTATACAATGACACTCCTTTATTCCAAATATCACATACAACTAATTTATTTCTACAACTCACACAATATAGCGCGATACCTTTACAATTAATGTACATAAAAAATTAGAGGGTTATTTATGTCAAAAATCTCTGTACTTTGTCCATTATGTCAATTTTATCCTTGTACTTATAATTGTGTCAATTTAGTCCCTTTATAATTCAAAATATGTCAATTTGGTCCTTAGAGAAAAATTTATGCTAAGTTTTTTAATAAATTTTTTAATGATTCGGCCACAAATTAGATTAAAATGTGTAAATAGATAAATTTATAATAAGTTACTTGTATCTAACATAATTTTATGATTCAAAATTACGTCATTAATGTAACCTAAATTTGACCAATGGACTAAATTGATACATTTTGAATTATTTAGGGAATAAATTGACACAGTTAAAAATATAAAGACCAAATTGACACAATGGACAAAATATAGGGACTATTTGCGTAAATAACCCAAAATTACAATATTACACCACATTGTCACGGACCGCTTAGTTCCGTAATAATTTTGTACAATTTTATTATGTATGTAAAAACGATGGGAATGTTCTAGCAGGCCCCGATGCGTACTAGGCTCTTCTTGAATATTCTTACGGGTAATATTTATGTACGTAGTCCAATTTTGTAAGGACGCAAACCTTTGGTAAAGTGCTCGGCACAAATCCGTAAAGGGGCGTGTCCATAGGACGTTATGTAAAATACGTGTAAATATCGTACCGGGTAGAATAATGTAAAAATAAAATATAGTGTAGGGGGACACTTGGGCCAAAAGGGACGGCCAAAAAGAGCAAGAAGTTTTCCCTCCAAAACCCAACACAAGTAAAAGTAGTGTAGAAAAAGTAGAGACCAAAAAGTAAGCCTAGGACAAAAAGGAAGCATGGAGGACGGCTACGCAAGGACAAAGGGGGACACAAAGTACAATGCTTTTGCTTTATTGTCCCATGTAAATTTGTATATAAATATGCAACTGTAAATACCAAGGGGTCATCAATTCCCCATTTCACCAAACTCTTCCATCTCTCTCTCTCTCTCAACCGTGACTCTTTCTCTCTCTATGTGTATGTGTTGTTCTATTTCTTTTCCTTCCAAATTATATTATTCTGCTGCGTAACTTAACACTCTCATATTTTCGAGGTTAGCCTGACTTAGCGAGGTACTTTCGGAGTGAAGCTAAGTGGCATCACGGGTCTTAACGAGGGACCTTAGGGGTGAAGTTAAGGGCATTGGGAGGCCGTGACACTGGTGAAAGTGTCATCCCGTGACAGAAGTGGTATCAGAGCTAAGGTTGCTCATAGCTGGGAGTGAAACCGAGAGGAGAATTGGGGATCCAACCGTGTGGGCCTAAGTCAAGCAAGGGTAAGGACCGGTTCATCATAAAAGGTACGCTTACTAGTCTTGATATTGGCAGTGTCAACATGGGGTTGGTGCCGGGTGAAAATCTTGAAGTTCACACAACCGTGAGCACTTCGGGTGGATGTACTTTTGGTTGTGGGGGCAAGCGACCTAGGCGTCATAACTGTTTCTTGTGTGGTGAGCCTCACTAGGCACGTGAATGTCCTAAAAGACAAGCACTAGTGGAGCGGGTGGCTGCACTTGAACAAGAAACGGGGTCGGATGATGAGGGTGCTTGCTGCGGACAAGAAGGGGACAGCACGCAGGGTGGGGGAGACCTGCGTGCCGCTGAGCAGGTTGCTGTCTAGGACCGGACCCAGACATGTCAGGCAGTGTCGGAAGCATAGCAGGCAGTGTCAGGCGGACAGGTCCCAGGAACCAGCCAGGACAGGACCCAGGACCGTGCCCAGGCACCACTGACAGTGTCGGGTGCACAGGTCCCAGGGCCCAGCAGAGACAGAGACCAGGACAGTGCC
Source organism: Simmondsia chinensis (assembly GCA_018398585.1). Classification (NCBI taxonomy): domain Eukaryota; kingdom Viridiplantae; phylum Streptophyta; class Magnoliopsida; order Caryophyllales; family Simmondsiaceae; genus Simmondsia; species Simmondsia chinensis. The sequence goes on along the minus strand of JAGTTD010000017.1, from coordinate 11,797,695 downwards.
CAAGGACGACGGACAGGACCCGGTGCACAGGTCGCAGGGTCGGACGAGACAAGGGCTGCTGCGTTGGTTCAGACGCAGGCCCATGTCAGGGTCGAGACAGAGGGTGCTGCGAGTGTCATGGCACAGGCCCAGGGTGTTGCGACGCAGGCCCAGGGTGCTGCGTGTGACAGCCCGTAGGCCCGGACCGAGGAGAGTGCACGGGGGTGCACGAATGTCGGGACACATGCCGATGGGACTGCGCATGGGTCTGAGCTAAAGGCACGGGAGTGCCAAACGGACCAGACACGAGCCGATGGGGCCGAGCAAGCATCTGGGACAGAGGTACTTTAGTTTTCCTTGGGTGCACACATTGTGCATGCCTTGGGGGCTCATGGGGCCAAGACACTTGAGAGTGTGGAGGCCCAAACAAATTTAGGTGATGTTGCATTTGGGTCAGCCACGGGTGTGCCCGAGACACAGGCCAAGGGGATCCGAGGGACTAAGACACGGGGGTGTGTTGAGGTCCGATATGGTGCACGTTGGGGCGTGCACGGGTCAGCCGCGGGTGTGCATGGGGCGCAGGCCAAGGGGACTCAAGAGACCAAAACGAGTGTGTTCATGGAGGTCGAGCAAGGTGCACAACAGGGTGCACAAAGGACAACCGAGGCACCTGGGTGTGCCAAGGGACAAGGGCATGCGTGTGTTTCGCAGGCCCAAGGTGCTGCTGACAGAACCGAGACCCAGGAGCAGGTCGAGGTTCAGAAATTTGATGCTGGAACCGTTGCACAGGTGGTGCATGGAGCTTCCGAGAGTGAGGCCTATGTCAGGCTTGGTAGGCACAGGGCTGTGCAGGTCAGTGCACAGGGCCTGGGCCAGGCCCAGCCAAAGGCACTGGAATCGGAAGGCACTGGCGACAACAGAAGCAGGACACGGGTTGCTGCCCAGGGTCGGGCACAGGCCCATGTCGGGACACAGGCGCAGGGGGCTGCGCTGGTCTGGAGCAGGCCTGGGGTGCTGCGCTGGTTCAGGCGCAGGCCCAGGCGACCCAGGAGCAAGCCAAGGACGCTGCACTGGTTCAGGTGCAGGCCCAGGCTATGTGGATGCAGGCCCGGGGTGCTGTGTTTGCTGAAACGCAGGCCCAGGATCAGAGGACCGAGGTGCAGGCACGCACCAAGGTTCCGGGCATGGTGATGCTGACTTTGGCGCAAGGGTGCGCCGGGGTCCGAGAAGGCGCGCACTTAGGTGCGCATGACTCACCAAGGACAAGGCACTCAAGAATGGGACACGGGGGTGTCAACATAGGGGTGCATGTCGCTGTTGAGACCAAGGCACTTTGTTACATGGGTGCCAAACAAAAATCTGGTTCGAGGCAAGGATCAGAGAGGCTCGGGTTGGGCCTTGACAAAGGGGTGAGACGGATGAAGAGAGGGACTTCTTCATTCAGGCTCATCTATGATAGGGGACGTGCAGTGTCAACTTGCACTAAGGGTTGGCACGACACACCGGGTTTGACGGTGGTCCTAGAAGATGGCTTCAAGACGGTGTTGGAGACGAATTTCTCCAATGTCCTAAAATCACTTTCACTTCCGAGGCATGATGTTATGAAGATGACTCAAACCAAGGAGGAGCAAGGTGAACTTGGAGACGCAAGGCCACATGACAAACCGAAGCAAACACCTTTGGGGGCAAGGGTGGAGTTCAGGACCGTGGACCGAGCAAGAGGCACACATGGGCTGTTTTGGAGTGCGCAGGTGCTGCGCATGACAGGGCACATAGTGGGCGTGAGAGTGCTTGGCCTAGGCATGGCAAGGCATGACTTAGGACCGGAGGCACGAAGCTTGGGACCCGGGGCGCTGATCTCGACATTGGGTGCACATGGGGTGCGTCCTAAGGCATTTAGAGTGCCAATTGAGGCACAACACTTGGGATGCACATCCTAAAACGAGACACTTCTTCAAAAATTTTGAAGTCCAATGCAAAGGAGGCCGAGGCCTTCACGCAAAGGACATGGGTCAAGGAGAAGTGCGACAAGGTGGGACTTCCGTGGGAGGAGGTTCACTGCAGGGACAGGTTGGGGCCTGGGACAGGGTCCCCAACCACGCAGAGGCTTATCCAGGACCTGGCAAAGGCAGTGCACAGGGGGCGCTGGACTACGCCTGGGCTGGACCATGACAAAGTAGGGTGTGACATGCCCAGGACCGCACTGGCAGTGCCCAGGATCAAGCTGGGTGTGTCCAGGGCCGAACTGGGGGTGCCCAGGGAGGCGCATGTGGTGCATTTGATAGTGCACTGGATGCAAGGGGTGCTCACTGCAGGGCACTACTTGTATGATGGAGGGCATTGTCGAGACTCAAGATCGGATGTGCAAGACTTGGGCCTGGACGTGCCTACCAGGGACTTGAGTGCGCACGACCTTTTCGGGTGTGTGCATGATGTGGGCTGGAGTGCGCAGGGGCTGTGCACAAAGGCTCACGACTTGGGCTTGAGTGTGCAAGGGTTGCACACAAAGGCTCGTGACTTGGACGAAGGTGCACATGGGTTGCGCACGGCATGGCGTGACTTGTGCTTGACATGGCACGGGTTGCATTGGGGTGCACTTGACTTACAATTGGGTGCACAAGGCTTGTCCGTGGTTGGGCATGGGAGGTGCAAGGGTGCGCCTAAATTTTCAGCACCGGGGCTGCTGACAACAGACCTGAAAAACAGAATGCAGAGGTTTGGGACAAGCCGTGGGGAAGCACAGACCGTGAACAGCGAGATCAAGGCTCAAGTGGAGGAAGCACGGGTGCCCGGACCTTTGCCCATTATAAACAAACAATACCTAAAACACTCGGGGTGCGAAAGCACTCCAAACAGGACGACGCTGCGGGACAATTGTTCTGTAGCACAAAAGGCAGTGAAGCAATGTGTGGAGCTGCCAACAGAGATGAAGGAACCTGTGGAACGAGGCTCGGGACGCAGGGACCGAACTAAGTACTTCGTGTACTTGGTGAAATGGAAGGGCCATCCGGACTTGAAGACATGAAGAACAAGAGGAAGGCTCAAATAAAGAGGAACGGCGTCTAAAGAACTCAAGGCCGTCTAACATTGACGAGGACGTCAATACCTTAGGTGGGGGAGAGTGTCACGGACCGCTTAGTTCTGTAATAATTTTGTACAATTTTATTATGTATGTAAAAACGATGGGAATGTTCTAGAAAGCCCCGATGGGTACTAGGCTCTTCTTGAATATTCTTACGGGTAATATTTATGTAAGTAGTCCAATTTTGTAAGGACGCAAACCTTTGGTGAAGTGCTCGGCACAAATCCGTAAAGGGGCGTGTCCATAGGACGTTATGTAAAATACGTGTAAATATCATACCGGATAGAATAATGTAAAAACAAAATATAGTGTAGGGGGACACTTGGGCCAAAAGGGACGGCCAAAAAGAGCAAGAAGTTTTCCCTCCAAAACCCAACACAAGTAAAAGTAGTGTAGGAAAAGTAGAGACCAAAAAGTAAGCCTAGGACAAAAAAGAAGCATGGAGGACGGCTAGGCAAGGACAAAGGGGGACACAAAGTACAATGCTTTTGCTTTATTGTCCCATGTAAATTTGTATATAAATATGCAAGTGTAAATACCAAGGGGTCATCAATTCCCCATTTCACCAAACTCTTCCATCTCTCTCTCTCTCTCAACCGTGACTCTTTCTCTCTCTATATGTATGTGTTGTTCTATTTCTTTTCCTTCCAAATTATATTGTTCCGCTGCGTAACTTAACACTCTCATATTTTTGGGGTTAGCCTGACCTAGCGAGGTACTTTCGGAGTGAAGCTAAGTGGCATCACGGGTCTTAACGAGGGACCTTAGGGGTGAAGTTAAGGGCATTGGGAGGCCGTGACACTGGTGAAAGTGTCATCCCGTGACAACATGCACCCTACGTCTTTTGATAAATCAAAATCCTACAACAAATTAAACCAAACTACCAAAGTTAATACGTTTTAAGGTACGCGACTGTGGAAGCCACGCATGATTTATGAATGTGAGAATATGAGTTAGTGAAGCATGCCCAATAGGGTTGCTGAGGCATATATCTATAGTAAAGTGTACATGAATAATTACAGAATATTATTAGAATAATATCAGAATAATATCAGGATAATATTAGAATAATATCAGAATAAAATTAATATAATATAATATATCCTAATACGCCCCCTCAATCTGTGCGAGGGGGACCTACGTGCAAATTGGCTTTATGGAAGCGGAAGCGATCAGTAGCCAACCCTTTGGTGAATATGTCAGCAATCTGTTTGGTGGCAGGTGTGTACCGAACCTGGATATCACCCTTAACAACCTTCTCACGAACATAATGAAAGTCAACATCTACATGCTTGCTACGATCATTAGATATAGGATTGGCAGTCAGGTAGGTAGCAAAGACATTATCACAGTAAACAAGTATCGGACTAGTGTGGCGCAGTCCTAAGTCACGCATAAGGTATCTGATCCAATCACATTCAGCAGCAACCTTAGCTACAGCACGATATTCCGACTCAGTGGAAGATTTAGCAACCGTAGGCTGCTTCTTCGCATGCCACGGGATGAGATTGGAGACAAAGAACAGAGCGAAGCCGTAGTCGAGCGACGGGTGTTAGGACAACCACCCCAGTTAGCGTCAGCATATGCCGTGACAAAGGTGCATGACCTCGGGGCGATGGTAAGGCCATGATTAGGCGTGAGCTTAAGGTACCGTAGGATGCGTTTAACCATCTGCCAATGGGAAGTAGTATGAAAGTGAATAAACTGAGACACACAGTTAACTGCATATGCGATGTCTGGACGGGTCATGGTGACATACTGGAGGGCATCTACCGCACTAGGAAACTCGGTCGGATCGGGTAGGAGAGACCCATCAAACACAGACAGCTAGACCTGAGCCGGTAATGGAGTCTGCACAGGTTTAGCCTCAAGCATGTCATGCTTACTCAGAAGATCCAGGGTGTATTTGTGCTGAGAAAGAAACAAACATGAATGGTGAGTTTGGCCTCTATTCTAAGGAAATAATGAAGGGGGCCAAGATCTTTCATGGCAAACTGTATGGAGAGAGAAGCAATGAGGCGTGTGAGTAGAGAGGAGTTAGAGCCAGTAAAGATAATATCGTCCACATACAAAAGCAGGCAAACGATGCTACTAAGGGAGCAATGCATAAATAAGGAGAGATCAGCCTTACTACAGTAGAACCCAAGACTATAGAGGAACGTACTAAACCTATGAAACCAGGCTCGAGGGGCCTGTTTGAGGTCATAGAGAGCTTTTCACAGGCGGCATACATGCGTCGCGTATTTCGGGTGAACGAACCCCGGAGGCTGACGCATATATACCTCTTCTTTGAGAAAACCATGTAAAAACGCATTTTTGACATCAAGTTGGCTAATGGACCACCTATGAGTTACAGCAAGAGCAAGAATGAGCCTGATGGTGGTGGGTTTAATAACAGGGCTAAATGTTTCAAAGTAGTCAAGGCCCTCACATTGATGGAAACCTTGAGCAACAAGGCGGGCCTTGAATCGATCAACAGAACCATCAGGTTTATACTTGACCTTATACTTCCAAGTACTACCGACCACATTTTGAGAAGGTGATGCAGGAACTAAGTCCCATGTCTGATTTTGAATGAGAGCATTGAACTCCTCAGCCATGGCTTCCTACCACTGGGGATTCTTAACGGCTTGTGAAAAACAAGTTGATTCTTGTATGACAACCACAAAGCTAAGAGACAGTATGTGTTTGGACATGCATATGCCGTCCTTGAGGCCGGTGCACATGGAGTGGACATTCGAGGTGGGGGGTACGGTAGTGGGGGTAGGCTGAGGCCCGGGGTGACCATCCAAGGAGGTCACAGTGGTGTCAGGGTGAGGATCCTGATGTGCGCCCCCGAAGTTGTGGACTAACCCGACTCGGCTGTGGGAACCCCAGTGTTGAGGCCAGGCAACCCGGCCGAAGGTGGGGAGTGAGGGGAAGCAATGGGGATCCGTGGTGGCGTGAGCGGGAGAGAACTCGAGCCCGAGACACTCGGAAGCCATGCAACAGTACTAGGGGCGGTCGTGGGCATGGAGTAAGCCAAAAGCAGGCTCGGCAGGGGAACGTCCACAACCGTCTGGTTCGGCGGCGCATGCAAACTAGACACGAGATCGGGATAAGGAAACAAGTGCTCAACAAAATGGACATTACGACTAGTATAGACTCTACCAGTAGTGGGGTCTAAACAGCGATACCCTTTTTAACGACCGGCATACCCAATAAAGACGTAGGGGACAGATCATGGAGCCAATTTATGAGGGGTACGGGATGTGATGTTGGGGTAACATGCACACCCAAAGACCCGAAAAAAATATAGTCGGGTGCCTTTTTAAACAGTTTTTCAAAGGGAGAAAGATTTTGTAAGTTTGGGGTAGGCAACCGATTTATAATGTAACATGCAGTGTAAGCAGTATCAGCCCAAAATTTAGGCGGAAGACGCGCCTGAAAGAGTAGGGTCCATACCATTTAACTTAAATGTTGATGCTTTCGTTCCGCCACCCTATTTTGTTGTGGGGTATCAGGACAAGAGAGGCGGAAGTGAATACCATGAGTTCGACAAAGGTTAGCCATGGACCTATTGTCAAACTCACTGCCTCCATCACTTTGAAAACATTTAATTTTGACATTGAATTGGTTTTCGACAAAGACCTTAAAATCAGTAAAAATGGAGTACACTTCATCCTTCCTTTGTATCGGATAAAGCCAAGTAAAGCGTGTATAAGCATCAACAAATAACACATAATACCGAAAAGCAGATTCAGACACAACAGGCGATTGCCAAACATCTGAATGTATTAATTGCAAAGGTGAAGTAGTAGTATGTAACACAAGCAAAAATGGTAAACGACGCAACTTTCCTAGACAACATGCATGACAATGTTTTATTGAGCTAGAGCTCGAAACAGAAGAAATCAAAGAACGGGTGCGTAAAGTATCCAAAACAGAATTTCCTAAATGACTTAAGCGTGTATGCCAGAGTTCAGCCGGGACGGTCCGTGCTATGATTCAAGTAGGGTGGGAAGAAAATCCATAAAGGGGTCCTTCACTGCGTCTCTTGAGGAGGGGCGTCCTCGTAGCCTTGTTCTTGACACAAAAGGAAGAAGAGTCAAACTCCACAACACAGTTATTATCGCGACACAACTGTTTAATAGACAATGGGTTGTATGTAAGACCATGAACCAACATTACATTAGGAAGTAACAGATCACGAGAGTTAGTGCGAATTTTTGAAAAACCAACACGAGTGACTGGTAACAGGGAGCCATTGCCAACTTGAATTAATTTTGAACCACGATAAACAGTATGTTTAGTTAAAATACCTACGTTAGAAGCTATATGGTTAGATGCCCCAGAGTCAGGGTACCATGTAGGATCAGCAGAATCATTAACAGACATGGCCGATAGAGATTGGGATCAGAATTAACATAGCGGTGAGGACAGAGAGAGGCAACATGACCTGCTTGATGACAAATCTGACAGACCAATGGACCGGCACCGAGTATACCGTCATGAGGCTGACGAGAATGCATACCTGAGTTGTGACCCCAAGTTTGTTAATGCGGAGGGAGACCACCGGTGGGAACCATACCTCTACCAGGAGGATGTTGCGGTTGACCGTGCGACCCACCACGACCCCCGGAGTTCCCATTACGATTGTTGTTGTGTCCACGGCCCTTACGTCCACGTCCACCCCGTCCTCGGCCCGAGCCCGAGGAGTCCGCGAGAGGCGAAGCGGTTGAGAGTGCATGGCCGTGATCAGTAGAGGACAGAGCGTGAATGCGAGCAAGAGCAGCCTCTTCATCTAACAGCAGAGTCTTGAGTTGTTCAAAAGAGAGATCACGAGACAACTGGCGGGTGAAAGTGTTGAAGGCGGCATACTCCGGAGGGAGACCAAAGAGAGCGTAATGGAGGAGCTCACGGTTAGAGACAGGGGAGTCTATGGCGGCCAGGTCATCGGTTATGGTTTTGAGTTCGGTGAGGTAGGTGGTCATGGATTTATTTTCTTTATGTAAGGTGACAAGTTGAGAGCGAAGGTCGAACTCCTTCGCAAGGGAGTGGTCACGAAAGCGTTTGGCTAGGGCAGTCCACATGTCTCGGGATGTAGGGTGGTGGATGACATCATTTAGGACCGGGCCAGCGAGAGGGGTAGACAGGCATGCCCTAATGCTTTGATCGATAAAGGACCATGATATAGCGTCAAGGCTGGGGATATATTGGCCCGTGGGTGTTAGGATTTGGTCTAGGGGACACGGGTGTGAGCCATCGACAAAGCCCAGGAGTTGATGGGCACGGAGAACCATGGAGACTTATTCCTGCCATGTGCTATAATCGGTGGGGATTTCTAGTTTAATAGTAACTAGACTTGCAATAGAGGAGGGAGGAAGGGGAGTCACATTGGGGGGGGGGGGGGGGGGGGGGGGGGGGAATTGCCGGTAGGGACGACGCACCACCCATGAGGGGGGACGAGTAATTGGAAAAATTAAAGGAGGGTAACGGAAGACCAATACTATACCTGGAGGAGGAAGCACTGATGTTAACGGATGACAAAGTTGGTTCGGCATGAGGGGAGGAGAGAGAAGGGAGCGAGAACCCGTGGGTGAGCCCAGAAGAGAGAGAGGCCGACATGGGCACAGCCGGAAGCAGGGGTCGGGGTGGTGGCTGGGCAAGGGAGAGCGGCAACCGAGCGGTGGCTACTGGTGCCGGTGACGGGGGGAAGGCGTCGACATTTGAGAGAGAAGGGGAGGAGGAGGAAGCAGCCATGGGGGTTGACAGTAGTGGCCAGCGAACAAGCTAATGGAGAGATGACGGATGGTGGCTCAACCTTAAGACAGAGAACAGGGCAACCGGAGCGACAACCAACGACCCTGGGGCAGGAGCGGTGCCGAAGATGTCGGCGCGACCAGGTGGTAAGAGAGGAGTGGGAGGTGGCCGGTGGTCGTGGCGGCGGCTGGATTTGGGGTTAGGGTTAGGGTTTCCCTATTGTGGCCTGTTGTTGATGGCGGCGGGTGTCTCGGGTCCCTCTCTTTTGTTTCTCTCCTTTTTTTTTTTTTTTAGTTAGGGTTGGTATGCTCTGATACCATGTGAGAATATGAGTTAATGAAGCATGCCCAATAGGGTTGCTGAGGCATATATCTATAGTAAAGAGTACAATAATAATTACAGAATAATATCCGAATAATATCATAATAATATCAGAATAAAATTAATATAATATAATATATCCTAATAATGAAAACTCGCTTCATTCTTTCGAACATAGTATAGTGAATTTCCCTAATAGTGAACTCTCTCTATTTCAATAGTGGTAACATATAAATCTCTTAATTAATATATGGAACTCTTCGTAAATTTATGGCTGTGGTTTGTACAGTTTATAAATCATATTATACTAGGTTTTTCCGTGCGATGTATGGGTTGTTTCTATTATGTTAATAGTTTTTTACTTGTTGATTTGTAAAAGCTATAAATCTTATTTGTTTTATATTGAATAAATGATATTTGCCATGCATAAAAGTCATTGCAAAAAGCTATAAAAGTGCAGGAAATCCAAATACTTTTATAGTTGCTTTTACTCTTTTATATTTATATAATCTGGCTTCTTTCCTTTATTTGAGATTACATTTTTCTTAACATAGTCCTTTGAGAATTTGTTACGTATTTTATCGATTTATAAATGATTGTATATGTGTAAGATACATAACTTTTTTTACGTATATGTATGGAGAAATTATTTTTACGTATACACACACGCATATATACCCATATATATACAATATTAATAATTAACAAAATATATACATATGATAAATATTATAAAATATCTTTTTTGGGCTTTTCTTACCATATTTTTTGGCTACAAGTTCTATTTTTGTTTAACTTTTGGGGGTCTCATAGCATGGCTTTGATAATAACTGGCAAAATAATTTCTAATAGTTTTTTTTTTTAACTAAAATTATTGCTATATGGTTAAGAATGTTGAATATAGTGCCTTAAAACAATTTAAGAGTCGATTCCCAAAATAATACTAAAAAATAAAAAAATACAAAAAATAATGCTGGAAAACAAATATTTCCCAATCTACTGTTGAACCGCGTTTACTAAACGCGTTTAAATTTCAATAAAACCGGATAAAATAATACGGTTTATATCAGTATAAACCTCGTTTACTAAACGCGGTTCATATCACTAAAAACCGCGTTTACAAAATGCGGTTTAATGTCAGTAATCCAAAAGCTCCTTTTTTTTCACTTATACTTACCATTATGCCTCAATTCTCCAATTTTTTGTTCGTTTATAGTTTTTATTATGCCGCAATTTATGATGATTATGATATTGATCCCATATCTCTCTTAATGAAGCTCCAACATCATAAGTGGAGGTCAAATAACTCCAATAATAGTACTTGAAAGATCTCCAGTGTATAAGCAAAAGAAAGGAGAAGGCGAACGACGTGACTGGTGGTGGGTTAACGAGAAAGAGGCAGAGAGATGGTGAAAGCAGCGGATAGAACACGCGTAAATTAGGTAAACCTTGTAAACCGGGTCATAAAGACACGGTTATAACAACATAAAACCGCGTCCTTGAGACCCGGTTTTGTTTAGCATAAATCGCGTCTTTAAGACGCGGTTTATTCTAATATTAAACGCTATTTTTGCACGCGGTTTGTCAAAGCCGCGTTTAGTAAACGCAGTTCAACAGTAGATTTGGAAATATTTTTTTTCCAGCATTATTTTTTGTATTTTTTTATTTTTTAGCATTATTTTGGGAACCGACTCACAATTTAATCAACTTTAAGATTTACATTTGCCCTATTCTATTTTTTGAATATTAATAATTGAAATCAAATTTTTTTAGGCAATTAAATTCTAGTGTAGCAACTTCAAATCTATTTCTTTATTTTTGTTAGTTTTTTTTTTCTTTATTTAGTAAAAGAATGTCAAGAGTTTTTCTTGATTTATTACTTTTGAATTTCATGTTTTGAGTAGTATTTTTTAAAAACTAATGATTCAAATTAATTTTTTTAGGCAATTAAATTCTGGCACAGTAATTTTGTTTGTTTTTTTCTCTTATTTAATGAAAGAATGTCATGGATTATTTTTTTTAATTTATTACTTTTTAATTTCATGTTTTGAGTAGTATTTTTTAAATGTTAATGATTGAAATTAATTTTTTTAGGCAACTAAATTCTAGTGCAATTACTTTAAATTTATTTTTTCAGTCTTATTAGTTTTTTCCCTTATTTAATGAAAGAATGTAACAGTTTTTTTTTAATTTATTACTTTTTAGTTTCATATTTTGAGTATTAATTTAAAACCTGTCATATTGATGTCATTAATTGAGATTTTATTTTTTATTTTTCATTTTTATTAGTTTTTCCTATTTAATAAAAGAATGTCAAAGGTTTTTCTTGATTTATTACTTTATAATTTCATGGTTTGAGAAGAATTTTTTGAATATTAATTATTTCTGAATATTAATTATTAGTTTTTTTTCCTTGACCTTCAACAGTCATATGCGCTATGCTGCGAACAAACCTCTCGGGTTGGGGGTCCTCGGCAACAGCCTCTCTTCACGGTACCCCCTGAAGGGGGAAGGCTGCGTACATCTACCCCCCCCCCCCCCCCAAAAGCTGCTTTTGCGGGAGCCCTTGCAGGCACTGGGTTTGTTGTTATTGTTCTTGTTGTAATTTTTTAGGAAATTAATTCTAGTTTAGTAGCTTAAAATTTATTGCTTCATTTTTATTGATTTTCTTTTCTTATTTAATTAAAGAATGTCAAGAAATTTTCTTGATTTATTACTTTTCAGTTTCATATTTTGAGTAGTAATTTAAAATTTCTACATTGGTGTCATTAATTGAGATTTTATTTTTTTTTTATTTTTTTTCTCTTATTTAATAAAAGATTGTCAATAATTTTTCTGAATTTATTACTTTTTAGTTTTTATATTGAGTAGTAATTTAAAATTTATTATATGTGTGTTATTAATTGAGATTTTGTTTTTCCTCTTTCTATTTTAATTAAACTAAGATACTGTATTCTCTTTTTTTTTTTTATTCATCTTTGAAATTGATTTCTTCCATTGTTTTTGAATTAGTTCAAATTTATTTTTATTTCACTAAGATCTCTTCTTACTTTTGTTAAAATTCAAAAAATAGTTTTCTATTTTATTGATTGTTTTCGGATTTTGTCGTACTATTTTTCACATTGATTTTAGATTCTGTTTTAAAATTTTTTTTACTGGTGCAACTAATTAAGATTTATTTTCTATTTAATTTTTACATTAAAATTTTATTTTTAAGATTTTTCTTAAAATATAAAATTGGTGTTTTCATTGGTTTTATTTGAAATGTGAAATTGGTGCTTTGTTTTTTATTGATTTCTTTAAGACTTTATTTTTTCTATATTGAATTTTTTATAATTTGAGTTCAGATTTTAATTTTTTATGTTTTTTTTCACACATAAATTTTTATGGTTTTTAAGACTTATGAAAATGATTGGTTTAGTTGAAAATTTAATGCAAAATCGGGCTTCTAAAATTGCTAGGATGGAGGTTGGAAGGAATTTGGGGAGAATAGGAACTTCTCTATAATATAATAAAAATAAAATAAAATAATGATATATTCTTGTTGTTGTTTATTATGGTTGAATCATTAACTTCCTATGAAATCAGTTTTAACATATTCTAGCGAAAGATAGTTATAAATCTTAGAAAATTTTGTCATGCAACTGTGTTTGCCAAAAAAAGTCTACATCCTTTGCAATGTTTATGAAACATAACAATTAGAATACATCTAGAACCCAATTTTGAAAATCTAACTATCATGTTTAAGAACTAAGAAAGCAATTTACAAAACAAATCGAGAATAGGAGGAAATGGAACTATTAAACTCAAATAGAATAGGGAAGTAAATCAAAGCGTAGTGCAAATTCTTCATCTCCGCATCCCCTTCCCAGTGAAGTAGTATTTACCGAACTAAAATTAGGTTCCAACATAAAGAAGCAACACTAAGTTTACGTTTTTTTCAACAAATGTACGAAACTTAATTTAATAGCATTAATCAAAATACAAAAAATGTTTTCCTTCATTAAGAGAAAACCATTTTTTTTTCGTGGAGGTAGAAACATTTTCTAATGTTATATATTTTACTTCAATCTCAATTTTGCCAAGCATGAATCATAATATATACCACCTTTTGTAGCCAATATAATTGTTTTCTAACACTTACTTTGAGATATCAATTCTCTTCTATATGATTACCCCCCATGAACTCCACATGACTTTTCCACTCAAAGTGCCACTAAACATCTCGGGTTTCTTTCGGTAGTCTTTTTTTAATAGTGAAAATAGTTTCTCTAGGTTTGACACTATTTCTTTTGTTCTAATAATGAGTTTAAGTAGTAGCAATTCTAAGTTTGAGCTTAGTTTCAAATTTAATAATTTTGTGCGGAAATAAACAATATACTCGGATCTCAATCGAATCAAATACCACGACAATAATGAGAAACAATCGGACTAAAAGAGAAACGAAACAATAGACACAGCGATTTACGTGGAAACCCCTTTACAATCGAAAGGGGAGAAAACCACGGGCGAAGATCGGAACTTTTATTATTAAGCAAAAGAAGAAGACGAATTACAAAGATTCTCTCTCACACTCAACTTTATTGGTTGCGTCACCGCAATAGGGAAATACCTCACGTATGCTTTGGATGCTTTGAGACGTACCCTACGTCCGTATTTATAGAAGCGTGTAAACCTGTTTCCCGATCGATCGGCCGCCTCTCTGTAAGTGTCCCTTGTTTACGTAACATTCCCGATCGATCGATGGAGCTCGATCGATCGGGGTCTTCACGGCCCTTCTTCTTAATGCGTCAAGTAATTTTGAGACATAAACCTAACAAATTTTTACGCAACATTTCAACTTTTCATTTAATAATTTAATGAATTCTACTATTTTGAGTGTGGATCTAGGGTTAAATGCAGTATTTAAGTTTTTAAGTTTGGAATATAAATGGTCATGTTCTAAGATTGGAGTGTTGGGATTAGAAGAAATGTAGTTTTTTTTTCATCAATTTTTATTTTTATTTTTTTGTGTTCTATTTTGTAAATCAAATTTAGTTGTAATCCGTTCTCTTTATTTTGAGATAATTTTTAATTTTTTGATCTATATTATTTATGCGTTGATGTTGTTTTAGTAGTCGTATGATTTTGATTTGGAGGATTTTTTGAATCTATCTTTTCTCATTTGTAGGTAATTTTTCAAATGTTCTATTTAACATTGAAAGTTCTCTCAAATTTTATTTTCATTTTTGAATTTAGATATTTCTAAAATATTATGTTATTTCATCCTTTTTTATCTCATGTTTTTCAACAAACTGCGTTTCAAATTATTATTTATAATATATGATGATAAATTTATAATTCTGACATGGTATTTTTTTATTATCAAATATTTTATGTAATTTTTTATTATTTCATCCTTTTTTTTTTATGTCGTGTATGAAATAATAATAATAACTTTATTTTATATTTTGTGAGGGTAGTTTTATTTTATATTTTTTGAGGTTAGTTCTGATTATATAATTAAGCATTTGGTTTTCTTTGTCTATTCATCTCCCTTTTCCTTTTTTTCCCTAGGGCCATGAATAAATGCTAACAATTTGAATGAATGAATGCTATTAATGAGGCTTTAGTAGTTACTTTTGATTTCATAAGGACTCTCTTTATCATTGGTAGTATATTAAGGGACTTGCTCTTGAATTATTAGGATTGAGATTTGATGGATTTTGGGAGAATTTGGTACTCCACAATAATATACTAGGTTTTTCCTATGCGATACACGGGTAGTGTTTGTAAATTATAAAAAAAAAAATTTAATATATGAAAAATAATAATATAACATTATGTTTTATTTGTAATTGTATTTTTTGTTGTTTACAATAAAACATTAAAAATACCTTTATCATTTAAATGTCATAAGAAGTTAGGGCTGATTTGAAATTATTCTTGATGTTTATTATCTTTTAATTGTCTCATTTTTCTATTTTTTCTTCTATTGCTTTTGTATCTTTATTTTGCTTTTTTTTCCCCCTCCCTTTTTAATTATTTTGGGCTGATTTGATTTCCTAAATGTTCATTATTTACATCATGTTTTGTCTCTTTTGATTTTACATCCCCTTTTTTAATTTCTTTATTTATTGCCTTCAATAAATTTTATTATTTATTTTTTCCTTTTTGTTTTTGGTTCTCTTTATTGTTAATGGTTCATCTTCTTTTTTTTTTTTCCCTTAAGTTTTCGAATGTATTTAGTTTTTTCAACATTTTTTCTCCTCTTTTCTCTCTATTCGTTTTACTTTGTCAGAACTCTTTACCTTAATTCTTTATAATTTTTGACCATTGTATGATAAAAATTAAAATGCTACATCATCAATTGAAAGGTTGTGCCTTAAAATTTTAGGATTTGGGAAATAGTTTCTTATAAATTGTGTAATTTTAGCCTTTAGTAAGAGAGTTGCTCCACCATCAAAGAAACCACGTTACGATTGGGTATAACGATACCATTATTGGTATATTCAATAATTAAAGATAACCCCTTTTGTAGAATAAAATTACTTAATATTAAAAGCTTTTTTTTCCTTTCAGTAACAATTACTCAATTGAATAATCAAATTATGCATATATGGTGTTTTCATGTTTAAAAATGATGAAAAATTTTGTAATTTGATATATATTCAAGCCTAATTTCTTCAATCAAAAACTTATCAAATGTGTTTTTCATAGACTTTTATTTTGTGTTAGTTTCATGTTATTTTTAGATTTTGTTAAAAGGGTATCAATTTCAACATATTTTTATTTATTTAGTCCACAAATATTGATCAAAATAAATGAGAGTTTATTACAAATTTTTAATAGTTTAAATGGCATACTGTTTTAAATCTAAATTAGATTATGAAAATAAACATTTTTTATAATGAGATATGATTTCTTATGAATCTATTATTTTGATAGAATTTTTCTTCAAATAATTTTTATTATGTATAGAGTGTAGAAGTTATAATGGGCTAAAACCAAATTTTTAAAATAAGAGAAAAAAAGATTGTTTAAAAAATACACTAAATGAAGCTCCCTTTCAACCAACCGAAGATCTCCCAGTCGTGCCATCCTGTTCTTGGGTAATATGGTATCAATACCCTAAAAACTATATTAATAATGAATATATAACAGTCATATTATTATATTCCTAATGCATGAGCCTAAAGTTTTCCTACATATGGGTCACTACACAATTCTCATAAAATTTTGGATACATTTAAGAAGTGGAACATATGGATCACTACATATATCCTAAAATATGTTTACACTATGATTAAATCCTTACCCATATTAAAAATATAAAGCATTATTTAGACTAAATTACACTTGCGTATCATAAGTTAAAACTTTGACCATATTTTTACAAAAAGGTGATGCTATACCCTAGGGGTGATGATTCAATACAAAGGTTATGTCATGCACTCGAAAGGCGTCCTCATATGTCAAAAATATGTCATATACAGAATGATATTCTCATACATTGAAAAAGTGATGTGGTCTTACCATATTTTTGGATTTCGGAGCGAAACATTTATTTCACCCTGATTGATGGCGTAAACAATTGAAGCTAAAAATCTATAGGCTAAAACATTGAATAATCAAGCATTATTATTTGTTTTGATAATTAAGCTCGACATCACAAAGAAAGTCTCTACAATAAAAACAATGAATAATCAAATATTAAGGTATGTGATCTTACCTTTATCCATTGTCTCAGACCATATGAATTTGTATTGTTTTTCAATGAGGGTATGGACTTTTGAAGATGAAGACTATTATTTTTTTTTCTACGAAAGTATTTTTCGTATTTGATGTGTATTAACGGAAGCTAGGATTAAATAGCACTTTCAAAGGTTTCACTATAATTCAAATAAATTGACCCTTGGTATGTATCATTGATGTGTGTGAGATATGGTAATTTAAAAAATAATTATTACCACTTTTATTTCTTTCACTTTTTTAATATATGGGAATTGAAAAGTCATCTACAATTGATGTGATTGACGGTTGAGTGAAGCATTGTTTAATCATATTATAGGATTTAGAGAATGAAGGATTTTGGAAAAATGAGGGACTTGGCAATAATAGATGTAATAGATAAGAAAGACAACCAATTAAAAACATAATATATAGAACAGTCATATTACAACTTATACAACCCAATACTATTCCACCTGACTTGGACTTAGTACACATTATCACAATGGGTAATATTTCCTGCGGAAATTTACCTCAGGAAGTGGATTCATCACGAATATAACGTACAAATATGGTTGACGAGAGGACTCTAGATAGCAATATCTACTATTCATAAATGCCAACATTTTCTCTCTCCCTTATGCTTCATCTCTCTATTTACATTGTAATGCAAATATCAAAGCTAATAAATCGAACACACAACCACATACAATCACTTAGGACCAACAGTACCATATGATATTACTATTTCTCAACGCACATTACTTTACTACGGTATTGCCATGTTACTACGGCTATGTTCACCAACGTCATAACTTAATCCATACTTAATCCAACCTATTATTTCGACTCTGCAGCAAGGTACAACAATGGTGCTTTGAAATGACATGCCCGCTGTGGCAGCAACAAATGCACAAAAACTCGAATGTAAGGCAGCGTGTGTTAGAATAATGATATAATATAATATATTATGGAAAGATTACATTGTTAGAATATATTCTACTATGGAAAGATTACATTGTTAGAATATATTCTATTATGGAACGTATATATTGTATAGGTCAAATATGTAAATGTTTCTATATGTTGTAAGAGATTGTATTATTATAAATATGAGAGAGGGCCTTCTCATTCGGTGAACTCCTCATTCGGTGAACTCCTCATTCTTTCATCTCCTTATTCTTTCATGGTATCAGAGCCATCCCGAGCCCTCTCATAAAGGCAAACCCTAGCTTTCCTTTTTCCATTAATTCTTGTCCAAAAAAAAAAAAAAAAAGAAAGGCTAACCCTAGCCCCCTATGGCGGACGCAACATCGTCCCCCACCTCTCCCGCCCCCGGCGTCCCCTCCATGCCAATCGTGACACCACGCACCCCCGGTGGTACTCCCTCTCTTCCCACACCATTCAGCGTCTCTAATGTCCGCCAGCACATATCGTCTACACTCGATTTAAATTATCCATCAACCTACTTAGTATGGTGCCACTCCTTTATCTCTGCTTGCCGGGGTTATGCTATTGATGACCATCTTGATGGTTTATCCATTCCACCCGCCGCTTCTGATCCGACCTACTGCTACTGGAGACAGGTTGACAATATCCTTATCTCTTGGATACTTGGTACTATTTCCTCTGATCTTGCTAGTGCTGTGTGTGGCGATGATGATGACTTAACAGCTGCATCTTTGTGGAGTTCCATTTCTAGACTTTTTACTGATTTTGCACAGTCACGCCAATTGCAATATAAACGGGAATTAACCAATATTAAGAAAGCCAATCTCTCCATGTTAGCATATCTCACAAAAATCAAATCCTTGGCTGATAATCTCCGATCTGTACATGCCTCTGTTACCGATGTTGATATGGTTTTAGCTGCTGTGGATGGTCTTTCTGATGATAAAGATTTTCATGCTGTTTGTACCTCCATTACATCTAGAGCCCCTTTTCCGTCATTTATTGAGGCCCGGTCTATGTTAATGAATGAAGAGTCTCGTCTTTAAAATGTTAACTCCAGTGCCCTTACTCTTCTTATTGCTATCGGCACCACCGAGGTGGGCCCGCCTACCCACCCACAGCTGGCGCCGTGAACCCGCCACCGCAGCCGCAGCCGGCTGCCTCTGAGTAGCCTATTGCGCTTCCCACTCATCACACTTCACATACACCCGGTTACGGTAATCCGTTCGGTAATGGTCGTGGTAATGGCCATGGTCGTGGGTGTAACGGTCGTGGTTATGGTAACTCTTGGATGCAGAACATGTGATGTCCGAATTACAGGGGGATGTCGTGGCCTATGCCTCCTTTCGACATGCCATTTCGCCCGCCTCAGTTTGGTTCTGCTTCTCGAGGTGGTAATGTACCTTCTTATCCATAGTCTTATCCTGCAAATAATGCTTATACCACTGGCTATGGTTTTTACCCAAGTTTTGACGCAAGTCAGTTCCCCCCATAGTCCTATTCCACCCCTATTCTTGACTCATCCTGGATCACGGATAGTGGGGCTTCCTCCCACATGAAAAATAACCCAGGTATCCTAACATCCTTGTTTCCATATACTGGATCTGACAGAATTTTAGTGGGTAATGGTGCATCTCTTTCTATTTGCGGGTATTGGGTCATGTTTTATTTCTACTCCTGCAGGTCGCTTTACTTTAAGTAAAGTACTATTCATCTCTGATCTCTCCAAAAATTTACTTTCTGTCCATTAATTTTGTTCAAATAATAATTATCTTCTAGAATTTGACTGTTTTGGTTTTTCTGTCAAGGATCGTAAATCGAAGTCCACCGTCATCTGTTGCATCCGTTTGGGACCTCTCTTTACTGTACCAGGAACCTCCTCCATCCATACATCATTCGTTGCGTCTCGAGTCCCCTCTTCTCTTTGGCACCGTCGCTTAGGTCATCTAGGAGAACCAGTTTTGTCTACTTTAGTTAAGCAAAAAGTTATTTCTTGTTCTAATTCTTCAGAGCCTAGTTTGTGCCATGCTTGCTAACTAGGTAAGCATAGTTGTTTACCTTTTCAAAAGTCTGTTACCAATACTACCCATCCTTTTGATATTGTTCATTCTGATGAATGGACATCGCCTGTTATAAGTTTCAGTGGTTTTAAGTATTATTTGTTATTATTGGATGACTACTCTCATTATGTGTGGATTTACCCTATGCATGCCAAATCTAAAGTTTTTGACTTGTTTGTTCAGTTTTGTAATCTCGTGTTAAATCAATTTGGTGTGGAAATCAAACATTTTCAGTGTGAGAATGGTATTGAATACATCAATCGTGACATTAATGGCCTTGTTCTAAAATAGTGTAGGGTCTCTTATCCTCATACCTCCCAACAAAATGGGAAGGCTGAACGCATGCACCGGACCATTGGTAACATGATGCGTTCACTCCTCTTTCAGGCCTGCATGCTGTTGAAATTTTGGGTTGAAGCAGTTTCGGTTGCAATTCATATTACAAAGTTATTACCATCCACTTCCGTTAAGAAAAAGATTCCTTTTCAAAGTCTATATAAAAAGAAAGTCAATTATGACCACCTTCGGGTTTTTGGCAGTGCCTGTTATCCAAATTTGTGTGCAACCAAGCCACATAAGCTCGCTCCCCGCTCTACCTTGTATGTTTTCTTGGGATATCCACCGAGTCATAAAGGTTATAAATGTTTGGATCTCTCTACTAACAAAGTCATTATCTCAAGGCATGTTATATTTGATGAAGCAGACTTTCCCTTTGCACGGTTGGGTACCTTTTCTCAAGCTACAATGGACCGTCTTCACCAAGTTTTTTTCCTTATCGCTTGCATTATCTCCCTTCGCCGGTCTCCCCATGCCGTCCCTGCTGGTCGGTGTGCCCGCTGTGGCCTTGGCTACCACCGCAACTCTGACAGTAGCAGCACCTCTGAACCCAGCAGCTCCCGCTGCACCTGCACCAGCTCCCGCCGCTCCTGCAGCTGCACTGGCCCCGCCTCCGGTGCCTCTATCCAGTTCTACTCATCCCATGGTCACTCGTGCTCGAGCTTGTATTGTGAAACCTCTTCTCAAACCTTCTATGCTTGCTCATAATTTGTTGCCCGAGGTTCCTTTTTCCTCTAAGCAGGCTCTTACTGATGACAATTGGAAGAATGCCATGCTCGATGAATTTAATGCTCTTATTCGTAATAAGACATGGGATCTCGTTCCTCCACCCTCTCATGGTAACATTGCGGGTTCCAAGTGGGTTTATCGCATAAAGCAAACCTCTACTAGTCAAGTTGAATGGTATAAAGATTGATTACTTGCTCAAGGATTCACACAGAGGTATGGCATAGACTACGGTGAAACTTTTAGTCCTGTGGTCAAACTTGCTACTGTTCGTACTATCTTGACTATTGCTACTTCTCGGCATTGGCCCATTCATCAGCTTGATGTCAAGAATGCATTTCTTAATGGCACCCTTAATGAAGAGGTCTATATGAAGCAACCACTGGGTTTCATTAGCTCTCAATATCCTGATCATGTCTGTAAGCTTAACAAGTCTCTCTATGGCCTCAAGCAGACTCCTCGTGCGTGGTACACCCGTTTTGCTACCATCCTACATCGGTTAGGCTTCCGAAGCTGTAAGTCTAATTCCTCCTTATTTGTCTTATGTCGAGGACAGGACATGGCTATATTACTGGTTTATGTTGATGATATAGTTCTTACTGCTTCCTCTAATGTGGTACTTCAAGACTTTCTTCATTCTCTTGATCTGAGTTTGACAGGACGGATTTAGGATGCCTTAATTACTTTATCGGCATTTCAGTCTCTCACTACTCTTCTTATCCCAATCCAAGTATGCTCATGACCTACTGGACAGGACTAACATGCTCTCTTGCAAGCCTGTTGCCACACCTACAAATTCCAAATCAAAACTTTCCATGGAAGATGGCGAGCCCGTATCCGATCCCACCTTACATAGGTCCATTGTTGGTGCCCTTCAATATCTCACCTTTACTCGTCCTGACATTTCTTATGCAGTGCAATAGGTGTGTCTATTTATGCATGCTCCACGCTCATCCCACTGGATGGCTGTTAAATGCATTCTTCGATATATCAAGGGCACAATTGATCATGGTCTAACTATCTCCCCTACTCGTTTGGACCAACTCATGGCATACTCCGATGCTGATTGGGCAGGTTGCCCCGATACTCACCGTTCTACTTCTGGATTCTGTGTTTTTCTCGAGGGCAACATTGTCTCCTAGTCCTCTAAACGACAACCCACAGTCTACTGTTCAAGTGCAGAGGCTGAATATCATGCCGTTGCCAATGCCGTCTCTGAACGTTGTTGGCTTCGTTCTCTCCTCAGTGAGCTCAGTCTTCTTCTTCCTCGGGCTACTTTGGTCTATTGTGACAATGTCTCTACCATGTACTTGTCTACGAATCCTGTTCAGCATGTTCGCACAAAGCATATCGAGATCGACATCCATTTCGTAAGAGAACGTGTTCAAATGGGTCTTGTTCGAGTTCTTCATGTACCTTCGTCTCAACAAATTGCAGATATCTTCACAAAGAGTCTTCTGCGACATCTCTTTCTGCTTTTCAAGTCCAACCTTCACATTCGGTTACCTTCTGCTTCAGTTGAGGGGGGATGTTAGAATAATAATAGAATATAATATATTATGGAAAGATTACATTGTTAGAATATATTATATTATGGAAAGTATATATTGTATAGGTTAAATATGTAAATGTTTCTATATGTTGTAATAGATTGTATTATTAAAAATATGAGAGAGGGCCTCCTCGTTCGGTGAGCTCCCCATTCTTTCATCTCCTCATTCTTTCAGCGTGCGTGCATAAGAGATAGAAACGGTTCCTAGCTAGGACAAGCAGTTCCACAACCACAAAAGCTACATTCAAGCAACAAACATTGCAAAAACAAGCTTGCCAAGCCAGCCACACAATACTACAATCAAAGGCTAGGGCAAGATTGATGAACAACAGACAAAGATCGAGAACAACGGCCACACACACAAGCCTAGTCAACATTTCCCCATGTCCAACACACATTGGTCGTAATTCTGCATGAAAGGGATGCGAGGGAACAACAAATTCAAGAATACAAAATGATGCAAATCGGTCTAAAGATCAGACATGCAGCCTTGAACTTCAATGACATGTGGTGGGAAGGATAAGGTTTTTTTAGCACTTTGATCGCACCCAATGATGTCATATTTAAAAGGATTAGCTAAAACTCATTGATTTAGATAATACTCGAGCAATAACCTAAGAGGAGCTATGTAATTCTTTTGAGCTTTTTTAAAATAAAATTACAAAGAACTCGGAACATGAGAAAACTTATCAAATAAATTTAATTAATCAAAAGCTTACTAAAATAATTAATTAATAGCCTGTTTATAGGCATGAAAAACCCTACTCTTAATAATAATCCAATTCTAGAACTAATCCTACTCTCAAACAAACTTTGGTAATTCTAATGATAATATAACTCTAAAACCCTAAACCTAATTACATAATTCAATAAAATTAAAAATCAATAAATAAAACTCTTATTAGACAATAATTAAAACTCCTTTTGTCGTCTTAATCGGGTTACATTGTTCCCGATTTGCATCAGTCTCGCCCGCTTGAACAGAATGCGCCCTTGAATTCGGCTTGTTAGTCATGTTGGAGGATGAATATGGGAATAGGGAAAATCAATAAGATCCAATCAGGGACATTAGGCCATGGTGGTGGTGAATGCGAGTGGGGTACGTAGGTGGCAAAGCCACGACTCACCGGTTTTGCTGATGATGGCAACACACGTTTAAGGCATCGACTAGACATGGAAGGGGCTCTACGGTGGAGGAGTTGTCCAGATTTATCCGCTACTAAGTCATATATCATTCAAAGCCTCTCTTCACTCCTTTTCGGCTTCTCATCCAACATGAGAATTTACACCATCTTTTGTCTTCTCGGTGGCATAACTTGGGAACATGCCTTCGCTCTGATACCAACTGATGCAAATTGGTCTAAACATCCAATCTGCAACCTCGAACCTCAACTACACATGGCGGGAAGGATAGGGTTCTTCTAACCCATTAAGCGTACCGAACGATGTCGGATTAAGAGGGATCGGCTAAAAGTTGTTGATTCTGCAAATACCCAAGCAATAACTCAAAAGAGGAGCTATGTAGTTTTATTTAACTTTTTCAAAATAAAATTACAAAGATCAACTTATAACATAAAAATTCATCAAAAATATCAAATAATCAAAAGCTTCCAAAACAAACAACTAATAGCCTATTTGTAGGCCCTCCTCTAACCCTACTCTTAATTCAAATTGAACTCTATAAAACAATCATATCAAAACTATAATCAAACCTAATATAATCTAAATATAATTCAAAAAACCCTAATCATATTTACATGATTCAATAAAGAAACCTAATTAAAACCTATTTAAAATAAAACAAAATATATAATCCAAATTAAACTAGAAAATCCTAATAAAATCTGTTAACTCTTGTACTTGGATCCGGGGTCCCAACGCACTAGGGTTGAATTTCTCCCTTTCTTTTCTCAATCGGGTTATTTTCATCTCTATTTGCCTCATCGACCCAGCCATCATCACAAGCACCAAGTAAGGCACCCCTACACCAAAAAACTCCAACTCATAAATTGGAAGCCGTTGATTTTTCAGTGACCATGTTCATTCTCCAATAAGACTAACAGGTTGTATTTAAGGATGAATTCCATTCAAGCGGGCGAGAATAAGGCAAAAAAAGACGGAAATAACCCGATCGAGACAAAAAAGGGAGAAATTTGACCCAAGAGCATTGGGAACCCGGATCCAAGTACAAGAGTTAAAGGATTTCATTAGGGTTTTCTAGTATATATTTTGATTAAGGTTTTCTTTATTGAATCAAGTAATTAGAATTAGGGTTTTTTTGACTTATATTAGGTTTAATTATTGTTAGAATATGGTTTTTTTATACAATTCAATTTGAATTAAGAGTAGATTTAGATAATTTTATAGAGTACAATTTGAATTAAGACTAACGAATAGTTGTTTGCTTTTAGGAAGCTTTTAATTATTTGATAATTTTGATGAATTGTTATGTTATAAGTTGATATTTGTAATTTATTCTGAAAAAGTCCAATAAAATTACATAGCTCCTCTTTTGGGTTATTGCTCAGATATTCGCAGAATTAATGAGTTCTAGCTGATCCCTTTTAATCCAGCATCGTTGAGTACAATCAACACGTTAGAGGCACCTATCCTTCCCGTCACACATAGTTGATGTTCAAGGCTGCAGCTCGGATCTTTAGACCAATTTGCATCAGTTGGTATCAAAACCAACTGATCTGAATCATGAAATAGTTCCATCGACATATAATGACGCAGAAAACATTGAAGAAGTCGCAAACATAAACGAACGGGATGTCCAAACCACAACCTCGGGAAATGACCATCCTCCTGGGAATAACATAGAACTAGTTTCTAGTGGTAAAACACTGTCCATAATAGCTCCATGCCTGCTTTCTCTCTTCTCTCTCTTCATTAATTACCTGGGGGGGGGGGGGGGGGGGGGGGGGATGACCCTTCATCTCCTTCCCCCCACACCGCGGCCTCCCTCTCCGGCCTCCATCCCCAGCCACCCCCTCCGACTCCGTCAACGCCCCTCGGTCCACCATCTCCGACCACCATGTTGTCTCACACCTCCACAACTGCGTTGTCTCAGAGTCGGCTCCAGATTCCCCACCGCGTCGTCAAGGGCCACCCCTCCCCCACCGCCTCCGACGTGACGGTCTTGCTACCCCCTCCGCTGCCGTCTCCAGAGCACTCTGCCGGGGCGTCATTGCAGACCTTCTCTCTGCCGCGTTGTCCAGGGCCCCTTCACCACTGTGTCACTACAGTGACCTTGAAGCCGACATTCCCAGACCACCACGCTGATCATCACCTCCACGTCCACCTCCCTCGGTCGCCACCTCCACTCGGCCGCCTCCAGATCTTCACCCAGTTGCTCCACTGGTCCTAATTTCTCTCTCTTTTCTCTCTTTCTTTCTTTCTCTTTTTTTTTTCATGCCTGGGTCCCCCTATTGACCCGATTCTAGACGACCCATCCTAAGGTCGGTTCCATTCCAGTGTTAGTGCTAGTCTTTCCCAGGACCGATCTAGTTGGGTCCGGATGTGTTGTTTTGTTGATGTGAACCACATGACCTACCTCTAGTTGACACTTCCCCAGACAATGTAATACCTCAAGAGGCCCCACGATGGCCCGTCATCTTTCACCCACCAAACCAGATTTTCTTCCCCTATCCTGTGATGTTGGCTTGGTACCCCTCCTGTCCGGTTTCATCTCCTGCCGGGTTCCTTGCTTGCATTGCGGGGGGGTGGGGGGTATTTTTCCCTTCCTATCCTCCACCCGGTTCCAGCTCTTCGTTCGTCTTCTGTGAGGTGGTGCTGGGTCTTAAACCTCTAAATAAAGTTGAAGCTTAGCCTTGTGAAAGAAGAGATTAGATGAGAAGAGAAGTGAAGGATATGAGAAGCATAGAGAGAATTAAATGAGAGAGAAATATCTCAAAGAGATTAGGCTAGATTTTCAATGAATGATTGAATTATTACACTTGATCAACTACTTGTAAGCAAACTAATACATTGAACCAAGACAAGCTAGCAACCGCCTTAGCTGACCTTGGCACCAAAAATATCTAATCAAACCAAAATATCTAATTAAGCCATTTAACATATTACACGGCATTACATTGATTCAGAAACTACAACTTGATTACATTCTTATTTCAAGTCAATCATAGCGATCCCTCCTCCTTGAGAACATTCTTGTCCTCAAGAATAATAGCGTGGAAATTGGCTCTTCAAGAAGGAAAGTTCTTCCCATGTAGTGAAAGATTCGTCCAAGTTGCTTCAGGTGACTTTAACTTCATTCACCTTTCTATCATCCACCTTCTTTACTCGTTGCTCCAGAATTCCAGCAGGTTGTAGCAGCATGGAACCATGGGAACCCACTTCAGGAGGATGTGTTCAAGATCTTTGCCCCTTTTTAACCTGTCTTTTGAGGAGTGAAACATGAAAAACATGATGTATGTAAGAATTTGTAGGTAACTCAAGCTTATAGACCACCTTGCCAACCCTTTCCAAGACCTTATAAGGTCCAAAGAACCTTGCACACAACTTGACATTCCTCCTTACTACTGTTGTAGATTGCCTATAAGGTTGGAGTTTCAAATAAACCATGTCACCCACATCAAATTGCTTATCCATACATTTCCTGTCAGCACATAGTTCCATCATGGCCTGAGCTTGGTGCAGATTATCTTTCAAAAGTTGCATAAGCTTCCTTCTCTGTTGCAGCAAGTTAGAAACCTCACTGGAAGATGATGCAAGACCTTGTAACAATAATGGGGGTGGTGGATCATAACCATACAAAGCCTTAAATGGTATAGTACCAAGTGAAGCATGAGCATGAGTATTGTACCAAAATTCTACCAATGACAACCATCTTCCCCACACCTTAGGATGACAAAATACCATACTCCTCAAATATTGTTCAATGCACTAATTAACTTTCTCTGTTTGACCATCACTTTGAGGATGGTATGGAGAATTGAGAGCCAATGTTGTTCCTAACAAGCTGAACAACTCCCTCCAAAAATTGCTTGTGAAAAGCTTGTCACTGTCAGACACAATGGACTTGGGAAGCCCATGTAGCTTGTAGATGTGATCAAGGAAAACTCGAGCCAATTTCTCAGCTGTTATTGCTCTTGCCATTACTATGAAGTGACTGTTCTTTGCAAATCGATCAACCACCACCCTAATGACCTCTTTTCCCTCTGATTTTAGCAACCTCTCAATGAAATTCATGCTTATATCTTGCCACACATTATCAGGAATTGGGAGAGGTTGAAGAAGTCCTTAATACCTATGACCACCAAGCTTGGTTTGTTGGCAGACTTCACAAGCTTGTACAAATTCCATCACAGCTTTCTTCATGCCAGGCCACTTTAAAGAAGCTTTAAGCCTTTGGTAGGTCCCTTCTATTCCAAAATGACCACCCCAAGCTGAATCATGACACGCTCTAATTATCTGAAGCCTCGAATCAGTGGTAGATCCCACATACAATTTGCCTCTGAGTTTGATGATTCCTTTCACCACTGAAATCTCTGTATCAGAAGTCTGATTCTTGGTCACGCCAACACTGAATGCTGCTATATGTTCTTGTGCAAATGAATCACCCTCATAAGACTTGTACACTTCTTCAACCCACGCTGGAACTACTACTAAAATCGAACCACAATGACAACCCTCTAACCTACACGATAAGGCATCTGCAGCTGCATTTTCCTTGCCTTTTTTATATTCAATCACATAATCTACGCCCAACATCTTAAGCAGCCCTTTCTTTTGAATTCTAGTAACAATTCTCTGCTCTAGTAAGTACTTGAGGATTTGATGAGCTGTTTTGATAACAAATCTATGTCCATCTAGATAATGCCTCCACTTCTCAACTGCTAGAATGATTGCAAGATACTCCTTCTCGTATGTGGACAGTGCTTGATGTTTTGGACTTAAGGCTTGGCTAAGATAGGATATTGGCCTACCCTTTTGAGAAAGTACTACTCCAACTCCAACACCACAAACATCAGTCTCCAACACAAATACCTTAGCAAAATCTGGCATTGCAAGAACTGGTGCTTGACTTAAGGAAGACTTCGGGGATTCAAGTGCTTCTTGTGCTTTATCTGACTAATGGAAGGCATCTTTCTTAAGCAGGTCAGTTAGAGGCTTAGCAATTGATCCATATCCAGCCATAAACTTGCGATAATACCCTGTCAAACCTAAGAAACCCCTTAACTGCATCAATGTCATAGGCACATGCCAATCTTCCATAGCTTGTACCTTGGATGGGTCAGTGGAAACTCCTTTGCTTGAGATTACATGTCCCAAATACTCTAGCTGAGACTAAGCAAAGGAACATTTAGACAACTTAGCATACAACTTATTTCTGCGCATAACCATGAAAACCATTCTCAAATGTTTTAGATGGTCCCCATAGGAAGTGCTGTAGATCAAAATGTCGTTAAAAAATACCAGAACAAATCTCCTCAAAAACTGCTTGAACACATCATTCCATTAATGCCTGAAAGGTGGCTGGAGCATTGGTTAAACCAAAGGGTATAACCACAAACTCGAAGTGTCCATGATGAGTCCTGAAAGCTGTTTTACACACATCATGCCCCAACACCCTTATTTGATGGTAGCCTTGCCGCAGATCCAACTTGGAGAAGACTTGTGCCCCATTCAATTCATCCAACAAATCATGTATTACAGGACTAGGGAACTTATCCTTCACAGTCATGGCATTGAGCTGTCTATAATCTATGCATATTCTAGCTGAGCCATCCTTCTTCTTGACCAAGATGACAGGGGAAGCAAAGGGACTATGGCTTGGTCTGATAAAACTTATTTTAAGCAATTCATCAATCTGCTTTTCAATCTCTGTCTTCTGAGTATGGGGATACTTGTAAGATCTCAACCTTACTGGCTCAGAGTTGGCTTTGAGGGGAATTTCATGATCCAAATTCCTCTTAGGGGGCAGCTCTTTTATCTAATCAAATAAGTCTTCAAATTCCTCAATCAGTTCCTTAACTTCAGGCTGATGAAGATGATTCAATTCAGTAGGCAAAATTGCAAACAATTGCCCAAACCATTGAATAGCATACTTTTGAATTCCCTTCTTCAAGTGCTTGCCCCTCATGAGTTGTAATTGAGCTTGATCTGCCATTCCCTGCAATGTGATATTGGACCCTTGCCTTTCAAAGGAAACTATAAGCTTGGCAAAATCAAATAGCACTGGGCTGTAAGTCCTCATCCAATCTATTCCCAATACCATATCACAGCCACCCAAGGACAGTATTCTAAAATCATATTCAAATTTGTCATCCCGCATGAACCACTGGAAGCCCTGGCATTTGTTCTAAGTCAGTATAGAATTACCATCAGTGACTGTCACTGCTAAAGGATGAGTTTTAATCACATCATGCCCAACTTTTTTCACAACTTTAGGATCCACGAAGCTGTGGGTGCTCCTACTATCAATCAAGATGATTATAGATCTTTTCCCTGCCTTCCCTTTGATCCTAATCGTATTATGGGATCCACTACCAGTTAATGCCTTAACTGAAATGCTAACCTCATCATCAACTATCTCCTCCTGAGATTCCTGATCTGAGCCTTCTTCTTCAGCGTCATATTCTTCACTTTCTGTTCTGTAGCATGTTTACCTCTTACTGAAATAAGGAATTTGGGGTTGCATTTGTGCCTAAATTGATAAGGCTGATAGCACTTGTAACATAGTCTTTGAGTAACTTTCTCTCTTGCTCGAGGATTTAAGGGCTTATATGACCCCTTAAGCTGGTTGGAACTACTTCCCTTGTACCTTGATCCATCGTTAGAAGCAAGAATAGTTGCTTTAAATAGCTTAACCTTAGCATAAGCCTTGGATAATGTCTTAGGATCAACTGCCTTCACAAGATTCTTCACTTTGGGTTTTAAGCCACTTATAAAACTTGAGACATAATATGATTCAGTGGCATGAGGATATTTAGTTATCATACTAGCTCTAAGGTTCTCAAACCTTGTCATATACTCTTTTACAGATGTTTCTTGTATCTTCTTATTGAATCTATTAATAATGTCACTAGAATCTTCATCTCCATATCGCTCACAAAGTTCTTTCACGAAATCAGTCCAAGAGAGAGTAGGATTGCTCTTCAATAAACTGTAAAGCCATACCTCGTGATCACCAAGAAGATAAGCAGCAGCAATCTGTACCTTTTTTGCTTCATCAATGTGATAAAAGTGAAAATAACGATCACATCTCCTCAGCCATGAATAAGGTTGCTTTCCATCAAAAGGATCAATCTGAGCTCTTGGCTGTCTGTAGCCACTGCTTTTGTTATTGGATGACACTTCATTATTGCCTGAGTGCTGTTGATTCCACTGATCAGGAGGTCGATTAAATTGCTCCTCATTCAAACTAGCGGTTCTATGAATATCTGCTTGATCAGGGGGACGAACACCTTGTCCTGCATTCAAACTTATAGGTCGTGATTGAGCATGATCAAACGATCGATCCTGTCTGGCAGTCACTTCTACTTCCTGAGTTCGATCATGAGTTCTAACATCGGCTACCAGGGTTCGATCTTGAGGTCTGATGGCCTCATTAGGTATTTGAGGATTCGCCTCCTCTATAGGCCTCAACTAGTGACTTGTATGCAACAAACTAGCAAGTATTAATGGTTCTGGAGCAACAAGCACATTTCATCTCAGGAATTGCTCTCGTAGTTCAACAAATTTCTCATCAATCTGTTGCATTTGCTGACTAAATCGACTGTCAAATCTTTCCTCAAACTCCTGTGATTGTTAATTAACTCAATCAGAAATCTTTTCTTCAATTTGCTGAGCTCGATGATCAAACTAATCCTTAAACTGTTGATTAAACTGAAGTAAGAATTCACTTTGCAACTGCCTTGGAAACTGAACAATGAACTCCTTCATCTGAAAGCTCAATTGTGCATTCGTGACAAAATCCTGGCCTTCTGCAGCACCAGTACGAACAACATCAGCATATGAAGGATTAGTTGCTGCTCTAGCAGCTCCTGACCTTATTGTAACTCCTGGTACCGATTGACTTGCCATTGTTTTCACAAATTTTGAATCAATTCAATATTTTACGTTTGCAATTAGGATATTTGATATCAAATCACGT
The DNA here is from genome assembly GCA_018398585.1 of Simmondsia chinensis. Lineage (NCBI taxonomy): Eukaryota > Viridiplantae > Streptophyta > Magnoliopsida > Caryophyllales > Simmondsiaceae > Simmondsia > Simmondsia chinensis. The sequence goes on along the minus strand of JAGTTD010000017.1, from coordinate 11,766,115 downwards.
TTGATTTGGAAGCCGAACGAGGCTCTGATACTAATTGTTAAACCTCTAGAAAAACTTGAAGCTTAACCTTTTGAAAGAAGAGATTAGATGAGAAGAAAAGTGAAGGAGATAAGAAGTATAAAGAGAACTAGATGGGAGAGAGAAATATCTCAAAGAGATTAGGTTGGATTTTCATTGAATGATTGAATTATTACACTTGATCAACTACTTATAAGCAAACTAATACAATGAACCAAGACAAGCTAACAACTGCCTTAACCGACCTTGGCACCAAAAATATCTAATCAAACCAAAATATCTACTTAAGCCATTTAACATATTACACGGCATTATATTGATTCAGAAACTACAACTTGATTACACTCTTATTTCAAGCCAATCATAACACTGGGTGTGTCTCTACTTCGTCTTCATCTGCTGCCCTTCTTGTTTTGGTCTCTGCCTTTTTTCCGTGTTTCATTTTTTTTGTTGTTTTCCAATGTTTTCCCTGTTTTTTGTGTGTTTTTTGTTGTTTTCCCTATTTGATCTGTATCCTTTTTTGTACCCTCCACCATTTATAGGGTAGCCTAGGGCTCGCTTTGTTCAGTGGCCTATCATTACTTCGCTGTGCTGATAATTATCGAAAAAAAATTGTCCAATACTCATTACATGTTTTACAAATTTTTCAATTCAAAAAACAATTATAATTACAAGAACAACAATGTCTTTAATATTGTAGGAGTGATAGAGAACATGGCAGGGAACATTCCAGTGTATGTGGGATCAAGGCCAAACTCGACCCATTAGACACAAACATTTGTATTAACGCCTCAAGAGATGGAAGAAAGCCCACCATGAAGTCCAGAATATGAGATAGTGCCATCCACATATACTGAGGCAGAACATACTGAAGAAGCCACCATCACAAACCACTTGGATGTCTTGTCACATAGCTTCAAAAATGACCAACCTCAAGAGAATATCATACAACCGGTCATTGTCAATAAAATGCTTTCTGATAGTCATATCATATTTCATAATAGTTTCTATTTATTATGATTCAAGACCAATCTTGAATCCTAACATAGGATTGGTGAAGAATTAGAGTGAAGATGAGAAGAGAATTAGAGAAATAGATTAGAAGTAGAGAGAGTTAGGGTTGAGAAAAAAGGAATTCAATCTTATCATTCATCAATGAAGAACTTACAATACAAGCTAAACACTTTAGACCATGAATCACTTAAGTAGGTTAAACCAAATACAATGCATTAACCAACTTAACTAACTCAGGACAATAACAAGCCTTTCCCGCCATACATCCTTATTTGAAAAACTACATGATTTGTCACTACAATTGCCACCTCTAAACTTGTATCATGACAATATCCCCTCCTTAACATCATTCTTAACTCAAGACTGAAATAAAGGAAATTGGCTCCTAAGGAAATTCAAATTCTCCTAACTAGTAGCGTCCTAATTCAAGTTAGTCCACAGCACCAGCACTTCTTCAACTGATTCATTCTGCTTCTGAACTTCTCTGGATCCCAAAATAGCTGCAGGCTCCTGCTTGAGCCTGCGATCTAAAGCAGCCTTTGGTGTAGCCTTCGAGCTTATCCTACCCTCTGCTACATGTTGCTTCAGCAAGGACACATAAAAAATAGGATGCACATACGAGTCAGGTGGCAAGTCCAATCTATAAGCTACTTGTCCAATCCTTTCCAAAATCTTGTATGGACCAAAGAAACAAGCACTGAGCTTCACATTTTTGCGTACTGCCACACTAGCCTACCTATAAGGTTGCAATTTCAAATAAACAAGATCTCCAACTCGGAAGGACTTATCAACTCTCTTCTTACCAGCGAAGAACTTCGTCCTAGCATAAGCCAGCTGCAGTTTATCCTTCAATTACTGTACCAATTCTTTCCTCTGCATCAACAAATTATTCAATTCACTCACAGAAGAAGTAGCACTTTGTATCAGCATAGGAGATGAAGGATCATAGCCTTCAAGAGCCTTGAATGGATTTGTCCCCAATGCAGCATGAGAGTGTGAATTGTACCAGAACTCAGCAAAGGCTAACCATCTGTTCCACTGCTTTGGGTTGCTAAAAGTCATACTCCTCAAACACTGCTCCAGACATTAATTCACCCTTTCAGTCTGCCCATCGGTTTGTGGGTGATATGAAGAACTCATGGCCAAAGAAGAACTCAACAACAAGAAAAGCTCATGCCAAAAATTACTGGTAAACAACCTATAATGATCAGATATGATGGATTGAGGCAACCCATGGAGTTTTTAGATGTTTTCCAAGAATAATTTTGCAAGTTTTTCAGCTGAAATTGGATGACCCAAAGCCGAAGTGCCCAAACTTGGTGAATCTATCCACAATCACCCAAATTACCTCCTTGCCATCAGACTTAGGCAACCCCTCAATAAAATTTATACTTATGTGTTGTCATGCTCTATCAGGGATAGGTAAAATCTGCAGCAATCCTTGGTAGTGCATGTGACTGGTCTTAGTATGCAAGGAAACATCACTAGCTTGAACAAAGTCCACAACATCCTTTCTTATACCGTGCTAATGGAAGTACTGCCTTAGCCTTTGATACGTCCCTTCAATACCATAGTGTCCTCCCCAAGCCAATGCATAACTTCCCTTTGATTCTCACAATTCCATGGGCCATAGTCACATCAGACTTTTCACCAAAAGAGCTATTCTTGATGCTAAATGCTATGATATATTCATGAGCAACGCTATCACTATCATAAGACTTATGCACCTCTTCCATCCAAGAAGGTAGAACCCCAGAAATAGTAGAACAAGAAGCCTGCTCAGCCAACTCACACTTACGCAAGTCCTAACATCTTCATGAGGCCCTTACGCTGCACTCTTATAGTGATCTTTTGCTCCAATAAGAACTTCAAACTTTGATGATCTATTCTAACGATAAAGTGATGTCCATCCAAGTAATGCCTCCACTTCTTGACTGCCAATAGAATGGCCAAATACTCCTTCTCATAGATGGATAATCCTAAGTGTTTAGGACTCAAACCCTGGCTCAAGAAGGCTACTAGCCTTCTTCTTTGTGAAAGCACTACCCCCACAACAGTATCACTAACATCAGTCTCCAAGGTGAAAGGAACACTGAAGTCAGGCATGGCAAGCACTGGAGCTGAACGCATTGTAATCTTCAATCTATCAAATGATTCCTAAGCTTTCTCTGACCATTGAAAGGCATCTTTCTTAAGTAAATCTGTAAGAAGCTTAGCAATCATACCACACCCGGCCACAAAATTTCTGTAGTAGACCATCAATCCCAAGAACTCCCTCAATTGTTTAAGAGAAACAGGTGTTGGCCAATTCCTCATTGCATCAATCTTAACCGAGTCAGTAGCAACACCTTCTGTAGAGATAATGTGACCCAAGTATTCGACTTTTCTCTGAGCAAAAGTACACTTAGAAAGCTAAACAGCTTGTGTTTCCTCATAAGTTCAAAGACTTGTCTAAGATGACCCATGTGTGCATAAAGTGAAGGGCTATACACTAATATGTCATCAAAAAAGGCCAAGACAATTTTCTTCAGAAGGAGCTTGAACACTAAATTCATCAAAGCCTGAAATATAGCTGGAGCATTTGTTAATCCAAATGGCATTACCACGAACTCGTAATGCCCATGGTGAGTTCCAAAAGTAGTCTTATGGACATCCTTCTCCAGGACTCTAATTTGGTGGCACCCTTGCCTCAAATCCAGCTTCGAAAAGAAATGGGAACCATATAATTCATCCAGCAAATCATCGATGATGGGAATTGGAAACTTATCCTTGGCAGCAATAGAATTCAATTGCCTGTAGTCTATGCACATACGTGAAGAACCATCCTTCTTCCTGACCAAAATCACAAGGGAAGCAAAGGGACTGTGAGAATGTCTTATGAACTCAGTCTTGAGCAACTCATCCACTTGCCTTTCAATCTCACTCTTCTGCAAATGTGGATAGTTATAAGGCCTCAAGTTCACTAGATCGGAGCTAGTCTTCAATGGAATTGTATGGTCCAAAGCCCTCTTTGGAGGAAGGCACTTTGGTTGCTCGAACAGATCACTATAATCCTTAGTCAACTTTTGAATTGGAGGATCAAGCTTCTTCTTAACTTGAACAGATTCTGCTAAAATGGAGAAGAGGTGCCCTACCCATTGATAATCCTTTCTCCGTAGTATCCCTTCAACCATCTTGCCACTTAACATCTTGAGTTGTCCTTGGTCCACAATTCCTTGTAATTTGATGGCTTTACCAAGTAAATCAAAGGAGATTGAGAGTTGGCTGAAATCAAACACCAATGGACTGATAGTCTTCATCCCATCCACCCCAAGAACCATATCACATCCTCCCAACTTCAACACTCTAAAGTCATAAATGAATTGGCAGCCTTGCATTTACCACTGGAACTGATTACATTTCATTTTAGTGAGAATGGAATTCCCATTAGCAACAGTCATGACTAAAGGGCTTGTTTTAATCATCTCATGACCCTCCCTCTTCACACTCTTTCGATCAACAAAACTGTGTGTGCTTCCACTGTCAATCAAGATCAAAAGAGACTTATGATTTGCTTCACCTTTAATTCTTATGGTGTTGTGTGTCCCACTACCTATTAAAGCCTTAACTGAAATCTCCATTTCGTTCTCGTTAACATCTGTCTCTTGTAACAACTCCTCCTCAGGCTTATCACTTGCCTCCTCCTCCTCCTCTTATTCATCTAATTCATCAATAGCCTCAGCTCCAGTAACCGACACGAGGAGCTTAGGATTGCACTTATGTCCAAAGTAAGTATCTTTGGTTACATTTGGAGCATAGTATTTGAGCCTTCTTCTCTTTAATACTCAAGGTTTTAGGAACACCCTTACTACCAGCTAATGTTGAAGAGCTACTAGATACATTCTTGAAAAATAACAATAAATAGGTAACCAGAGAAAGTAAATTTGAGACAATAATGGCTAAAGTGAGGCGGGTGGTAAAATAAAAACTTAAAATGTCTGATAGAGAGACTTCATCAGAAAGACTTTTAACTAAACATAATAGACTTCAAATATAGGAAAAACCGGCTCAAGCAAAAATAATTAAATGACAAGGCAGAAAATAGATGAAAAGGAAGATCAAATCGAAGGTAGCTTCCACATTGTGGAGTTCACCACTACCATAAGTCATGTATGCCTCCCCATTTGTACAAGGGGCATCATTAGCACTCCATTGTCCGTGGTTAACACAATACCACCGCAAGAGTTACTCTCGGGTGCTGTAATGGAGTACACCTCAACTTGCTCAGTAATACAAGATAAGACACGAAGGAACTTAGAAAAAAGGCATGTAGATGAAAGGCAATAACATGTTTTTGTGTCTCAAATGACTTAACAAGGTTCCATATTTATAGGAACAATTCTACCCATTAGGGTAACTACAAAAAAAGGAAAATGGGTGGCTGTTTACACCTCAAACTCGACGAACTACATCATTTTTGGTTAGTGGGACACGTGTCCATCACAATGAATGACCTTTAAGATCCATAACAAGAGTCCCGGAAGTATAGCTACTCAAAGTGGGTTACTGGGCTTATGAGCTTGGCCTCAAAGATGCTGCCAAGAGAGCTACATGAAAGGTAAATAATCAGCTCTAGGCAATTATTTGAAACACGAAATCGAAGTGTTGGCTTCAAGAGTAATTAAGAAAGTCTCTAGATGAATGTGGGGAAGACTATTTCACCTTAAGCATGTGTGTTGAGGCTTCACAAAGCCAATCCAAGAATATAAAGCATGAAGGCAAGGAAAGAATGACCCTATGCAACTATTATTTTCTTAGTCTATAAATAAAGGACACTCTCAACTATGCAAAGGGTCTCAACACCATCATATAAACTCTTTAGTTTATATCTTTTACAATACACTTGTGCTTTAACTGCCTTTTCCTTTCCTTAATAATAGTTTTATATATAGCTTCTTTGCTTTCGATAATATAATCAGGTGTTTAGTAGCGGTGCATAACAAGGTAATCCCTTTCTGCCATAGTTACTATTCCTAACCCTTTTGGTAAGGTAAGTTTAGCGCCATTAACATAAGGTTTTGGTGGCTAACTCTTGTGCTTGAATGCAATGTTCGTTGGTTTGTGACACTACTTAGTGTGGTAGGTGGATTAAGGTTTAAGTCATCATTTCATGGCTTTGATAGCCAAGGTTTCATACTTGTAAAGTTGGTCCTAATCTAGAGGCCCAAACATGGTTCACTTCACCTTAATATTGTCAAGTTTAAACTCGTACAAGTTATCTTGAGTCAAGGGTGCCACGCCTAAAAATATGTAGACTTGGACTCGAGGTATATTTGGGAGCTCTTAAACTTGATCCTACCTTAATTCTTAGCTCATAAGCATGCAAGGTAAGGTGTCTATGTGATTTGCTTTGTCGCCCCACTAGCTTTGGTCGAATCCATATCATTTAATTTTTCACATGTTTAATTAACAAGGAAATACCAAAAGAAAACAATTAAAGTCTCCCTAGTTGAAGCAAGTGCTAAACCCACATTAATTGTAGACAAAAGTCAAATTCCACCAATAGTATAAACCCTCATCTTAATTTTCAGCGTGCGATTCATAATTAGACTTGCTCCCAAGTCATAGTAAGTCTCTTTAAGCTTGTTTGTTTCCTTTCCTTTCCTTTATGGAAACCAAACACACATAAAATCAAGTGCAACAAACTTTTTGGTAACCATAATGAGAAGCCAAAATCTAACAGCTTACCATATACAAATGGTCCAAACTCGAAGAACAATTGCCCTAAAGTAAAGCAAATGTTGGGCCTTAATTTGGCCAGAACCCAATCACCCTCTTGACCAAACTCCGATTTCATGAGATGCTGAGTGAAGTCACAATCGTGATTTCGATATTGGAGGTGATAAAAACATCTTTGTGGATAAACACACCGATCTTGATAGCAGTTCTTGAAATATATTTATGGCCATGCTGAAAAGAAAGATACAAGGGAAAGAGATCAAGTAAAGAAGTTCCTAAATGACTTCTTAGAAGGAAATGTGCTAAACTGAACATACCCTAGCAGGCGAACACGATAGCACGATCGCTTTAAGGAATGTGATTAACGATGTAGGAGCCTCAAGAATGAACAAGTTCATATGGAGACTGACAAACTTATGGTTGAGATGAATGCGACCTTATCATCTACCGCAAGCATCATAGTTCAGGATTTCGCAAGGCATATGGTTGAGGTTAATCCCATCTTACTAAGACAATCCGAGACCCATGATGACCTTGTATTCAGGCAGTAAGGGAGGACTTTAGGAAACTTAGGTCAACTACACCTATGATGACGCCTAGCCTGTTGGAAGGAAAATTTTAATTTCACAACTAAAATTTCCTTAAACTATTGGATTAAGTATAGCGGAATCACAATTTAAAAACTGAAATTTAAATAAAAAAAAGCTCTCTACTTCTCCACAATTCCCCTCTACACTGGATGTGTGGGCATCTTGAAATCAAGAACTCTAAAAGGCATCTTGAAATCAAGAACTCTAAAAGCTATGTTTAGAGAAAAATCAAGAGAGCACTTTTGCCTCTTTAATTGGCTAATTGAAGGACTAGGCAAATAGTATGAATACTACTAAACCCTAAAAGTCATATTCTATTTATATAGAAGGCTCAAAATCATACTTTTTAATTTTTAAAATAAAAAATAAAATAAGGTTCTTGATAAGTCAAAATATTAAGATATTTATCCAAGAATAAAAAATCAAAATGCGTGAACAAACCCCAACCTACCATGTTATAGGATGCCACATGGCACCCTGTGATTGGTCTGTGTCTCATGACACGGATCACCAACCTGAGCGATCCCAATGCCCGACATATGTCATGCTGGCAATATGCGGATCGTCCCCTTGTGCCATTCAGCAGGCGACACGTGTCGCACGTTGATTGCCCAATGTATTTTCTGCATTTTTTTATTTTTAATTTTTAGTATAACTTTATCTCATGAGTTTTGGGTTTAGTAAGAAATAAAAAATAAATAATTCATCTCCTTAATTCTCTTGAATTCTTAAGGTGCATATATTCGATGATTGCATAGGTACCTCAGGGACAATTTAGTTCTAGCTCCAAATGGGCCAAATCTTATGTTATGGATCAAGATGAATCTTGATCATAACCTAGAAAAGAGAAGAGGTAAGATGAGAAGAGAATTGAAAGAGATCAGAAATATAGAGAGAGAGTTAGATGAGAAAGAGAAATCAAGATATTATTTCATTCATAAAATGATTCTTACATGATAGATATCTATTTATACCAATACAATCAAGAACACTTAACAATGAATCCAGTCACTTCGTCTTAAATACCAACTAACTTAGTAAATTAAACAGCCACCAAAATTGACTTAAGTAAGGACAAGCAACTGCCAAAGACCACCAGCAGCTTTTCCCGCCAACGACAACCTCTAATTTGAACTCCAGTCATGACAATACCCTCAAGCACATTCTTGCCTCAAGGATGTAGGAAAGGAAATTGAGACTTTATGAAGAACCAATTTTCCCATGAAGCATGCTCTTGACCCAAGTTTTCCCATTGAACCAGCACCTACTTAACCTTGACCCCCTACTGCTATATCTCACAGTTGGCTAAGATTGCCTCAAGTTCTTGTACCAGAATTCCCTGCAGAGTAGCCTGAAGTGGAGCTGCTGCACAAGTGACTTCATCTGAAATGTGCTTCTTGAGCAATGAAATGTGAAAAATTGGATGCACCAAGCTGTCTGGTGGAAGTTCTAGCTTGTAAGCCACCCTGCCAATTTTCTCTAAGACCTTGTAAAGACCAAAATATCAAGCACACCACTTAATAAGCTTGCGAATGGCCACTGAGCTCTGCTTATAAGGCTGCAATTTGAGATAAACAAGGTGTTATGATTCAAGATCAATCTTGATTCATAACATGAGATAGGTGAAGAATTAGAGTGGAGATGAGAAGAGAATTAGAGAATTAAGATGAGAAATAGAGAATTAGGGTTGAGAGAAAGAAAGGAAAAAATTAGCATTCCACATGCCTATATCTTACAAGAGATAGAGCTTATATACTACATATAAGATAATAGCTAATACATGGAATCTAGACACACCACCAACCAACTTAACTACTACCCAGCCGCCACAATTAACTCACTTTGACCCCCTTAACTGACATTGGCGCCTAATGCATCACATGAAGGTAATGGCTTCCGTTCCATAGAGTTGTTACCAAGCTTATTTACAAATCAAGAGTTGTTGAAGCCTAAGACCTTAGCCCATCTTATAAGAATCATAACAATACTCCCCGTCTTTGAGAAGATTCTTGTCCTCAAGAATCTAAGTAGAGAGTAGAGACATTGAAGAACACTTATTGATATAGAAATAGGAGTTGAAGGTGATGAACTCCCTGCTGAAATTTGCGGCTGAAGAGAATTGATCAATGCGATGGGTATATATGAAATTTGAACCCCCTGGATTGAATATGAACTGCAACTTGTAACTTGTTGCAACTTGCTTAGTTCAACTGGAGTCCTACTTTATTGCCAATGCAACTCTTGCTGCTATAGTATGAGGAAATGACATGAGATTTAACTAACTGCACATATCAGATTTGAGACAGGTCTTGGGTGGTCTACTCAAACTCTTTGAGCTCTAATGCAACCCCTAACCTCTAGGATTAACGTGGTATAGCAACAATTGCAACCCAATAGCGACAACCTGTAACCGAGGCTCACAGAAGACCAATAATGATGCAGTTGCAACCATAGAACTTCGGTTCCCAATCTGAGGTTGTATGGCTCAACTCTTCCTTTACTGACCCCAAGCTTTTTGTAGTTGTTAATTCTGCCAAATTTATAGGTTTCAAACATCGATACAAATTTAGCCTCTCGGATTCTCCCTTGCAATTCGATGGCCTCTTGTTGTTTCCTGACTATAGCCAACACCAAATTCTCACAATTGTTGTATACTGATGACCTTGAACGCAACAACTAAAGCCCAATAATAGCCGCCTCCTTTATGAAATTCCATTGTCTATTCATGCAAAATCCAATTGCTATGCTGATGTGAATCTTACAGATTCCTTGTATTGTCCATGTAAAGAAGAGACTTTCTGTTGTCCCCAAGTTCTCAAGGCTTCTAAGCACCCAACTGGCACACTCCCTTGTCCGTTTAACATCTTTAGATGTTGATTCCAATGAATGCAATGGCCCAGCAGATTGCTTCCCAGTACAACAATCCCGCTGAGGTTCTTGAGCAAGGGAAGCCTTGTCTTGTAGCTTCCGAAATTTCCTTCACCAAGATAAGTTCTCAAGCTTTACAATTGAACTCCCAAGAGATTCCTTCAAGGTTTCACAATTGAACTCCCAAGAGATTCCTTCAAGGTTTGAACCATCAAGATCGCAGAACTAACAGTCCTTGCTATGCAGCACATAAATTCCAAATTATGGACAAGGTCTTCAGTTCATGTTTGAGTTCCTTTTTTGCTTCTATGCATAATTGCTTCATTGCAGCTAAATTCACTGCAACTAATTTGATTCAAATGAACCAACTCCAATTCCCCATCAATGAGCACAAGTCTGAATGCAAAACACTCCAGCCCATAAAACCTTTGGAATCCCGTAACAGCTTTGAACTTCTTAAGATCAAAGACTGATCTGTTCTAAACTTCTCTGCTCCAGTGTAAGCTTATTTCAGCTTGAACTGATCTTAATCTTTCACTGAACTCGTCACTTAAGGCATTTTGATGATGGCTAACAAACTGAACAACTGCCTTCACTTGTATGTAACCGCGGAATGTACACAATTGACAATACTCATCATCATCCTCTTGTGTTTGTGAAAGAGATTTCAAAGATTCAGGTTTCGAAGTCTCAGGGGGCCTTATTTTGGCTTGAACATAAGGAAGATGTTCTTTACTTTAGGCTTGACCAACCAAAGCATCCAATTCATGATCCCAACTCCTTAACATTCCTGCACAAAGCACCTTCAAAATCTGTTTTACCTCTTCACAAAGCCTTTCCGGAAGCTTCCTCCTTTTACTCTTCACCTTGAAACAACCTATGGGCTGTTCTATTCCACTCTTAAGACTCCTAAATTGAGGTTGCTCATCGAACTTGTTTACCAATGCACCTGCATTACTGAATTCAACTCGGTTGGCCTCAACCACTTGCTCCTTGTTACCACTTTGTAGTGAAGAAGGTAACATCAAGTATTACGGAGGTATAGCATCGGGCTGTACGGCTGGAAGAACACCTGGATCAACCCTCTTAGCATGCTTCATCTTTACCTTATTCCACTTAAGCGAGCCCAGCTTACAAATAGCACAAGAACTTGCGGGAGACTTCAAGTTAAACACCACTTCGCTTACTATACTGCCTACATCCCATAACTGAGTCACAATACACCATTCTTGCATCAATGATTCAGTCTGTAATGCACCAATTCGTGAATGAGATGCTCCAATTACATTCTCACTTGAAGATGCTTCTTAACTACTTGATATTCCAACAGCTGATTGTTCAAGAATGGCAAGCTTCCAGCTCAGCTGATCACAATTGCCTCAAGATTCATCATTCTTAGCACAATTACACCTTATTTGCATATGTTTACTCCCAAACGCCTCTCTGAACTCCTTTCCTGGATCAAAAGGTCCCCAACAAGTCGGATTAGCCACACTATCAACCTCTTGAGTGTTATCTACTTAAGCTTCTTTATCAATCTTTTGTAATAACACATAAGGCTGCTACACTGGCAGGAGTTTCACTGCCAAATCTTCCTTTGCTACAATTGAACTTGCTGATGAATTTGTAGAGGTGGCACATCCCCTTAAGCAATTGTATTCTTCTCCTCACGACATTGCACAAGTTTCCTCTTTTTCCTAGACATCTTATGCGTTCTTTTGATAATGTAAACGTGCATCGCATGGGGTATATCTAGTTTTTCTTGAATGCAACCGTACATCTTGAGTGTTCTTTTAACTATTTTTCTTTCTAATAAATGTAACCATGCATAGCACGGGGTATATCTAGTTTTATAATTATAAGATTGTACATATTTTTTTTGAAGTTGTTTTTTTGCCCCAAAATCTTTGAGCCCCTGCCTCTTTTAACCGCTTAAGGGGAGAATTTTAATTCATATTTATTTTTTTAATATTTTAATTTTTTGAAGTTGTTTTTTTTTTTTTAAATATTTGAACCCCACTACTTATAACCGTTCATGGGGTGATTTTCTTTTTTTTAATTTTTAGGTAAATACTCATGGCATCTTAGAATTTTTTATTTTGAGTTTTGAAAAATTTTGGGGAAAGGGACAACTTAAAATTAATATATAGTTTAGATTGTTGTTGCTATTTGCTACTTATTTTGTTTTGTAGTTACGAATGGTGAGAGGCCTAAAGTTTAATATGGGACGTTTTAAAACTACCCCTGCAATTGTGGGGGTTATCGGGAGTTAATACTTTTTATTCGTTTTTTTTTTCAAAGATTATTTACTAACTGCTAGGTATTTTATAATTATTGGATTGCATATATTTTTTTTGAAGTTGTTTTTTTTCCTGTAATTTTTGAGCCCCCACTTCTTTTAACTGTTCAAGGGGAGACTTTTAATTTTTATTTATTTTTTTAATTTTTTGATTTTTTTTTTTTTTAATATTTGAACCCCACTACTTATAACCGTTCATGGGGTGATTTTCTTTTTTTTAATTTTTAGGTAAATACACATGGTTTCTTAGAATTTTTTATTTTGAATTTTGAAAAATTTTGGGGGAAGGGACAACTTAAGATTAATATATAGTATAGATTTTTAAAAATTTTAAGTAGAATGTTCAATAAATTAATAATAATTTAATTTAAATAATATTATTCAATTTCTGGGAATAACTTCTCAATAATAATAAACTAGTTTTGTTCCCGTATGATGCACGGTGGTATTTATTAGTTACTGTATTTTGTAGCCCTAATTTTTCGCATCGAACTAATATGTTACTTGATCAGTTGTCCACAATTTTGGTAAGTTTACATAATTTTTATAGTAGTAACTTGATTTAATAACCGAAAAATAACCCAACTTTATTTAATATACTGAATTGGTGGTTAAGTGTGGCGCATGGTATGACGTTCCGGTTTATTTTGGTTGAAAAGTTAAAGTTGGGTATTTTTTCGGTATGGAAATGAAGTTGGATGATTTTTTTATAGAAAAGTTACAGCTGCGTTTGGGGCGGGTACGGGTATAAGTGGCCCCGAACTTATAATTTCATCCTTAATACCTCTAAACTATTAGTGAAAATCAATATAACTGCCCTAATTTTTAATTTAATCAAAGATGCTACAAAGTATTAAAGAAAAATATTAATGTACCTATATAATTGTAATTAATTGAGATTTGCTGCGTGGAAAAGGATGTTGGTTCAGGATGAAAAGATTTTTGTCAAATGCTCCATTGTTAATTTTTTTTTTTTGAACATTAATTGCTCCGTTGATGACCGAAACAAATCAAATACTAAAATAAATATAATTTTTGATTGAAAAATATAAAGTGAATCATATTTTAAACTCTTCTAGAGGCCTTTTCCTAACCTAAGATTCAAAAACTTTATAAATTACCCACGATGCCTCCGGTATCTCATGTATCTTCAATGTTCTCCTACCACAGTTATATGTGAATCTCTTTATATTTTAACATTTAACTTCATATTTTGAGTACATCAAGCAAAGTCGTAATAGATTAATTTTCTTATAGTACAAATACCATAAAGACCTCTCCAATTATACCATTAATCAAAATCAAAGTGGCACCGAACTTATAATTTCATCCTTAATGCCTCTAAACTATTGGTGAAAATCACTATAACTCGCCTCATTTTTAATTTAATCAAAGATGGTATAAACTATTAAAGAAAAATATTAACATACCAATATAATTGTAATTAATTGAGATTTGCTCCATGGAAAAGGATATGGGTTGAGGATGAAAATATTTTTGTCAATTGCTCCCTTGATGACCCAAACATTTGTGTGCGAAGTATGATGCATGTGTAGAATTTTGAACACTTGCTTAGTTATAAATATCAAGAAAATGATGTATATCTTGATATGATGAACTTAAATGGTATTGAGTCAATTTCAATGAGAAAACTATTAGTGTACCGTAAAAGTTTTAAATAAAAAATATGACTGAGTGCATTTCCTATTTTAAGTCTTGAACAGGAAATTTATTTTCCCTTCTTTCTTTTGTGGAATTTTTTCCTTTATGGATTAAATACAGAAAGTCTTAAATTAAAATTTTATTTAATTTTGGTTTGTGTTATTTAGTAAAAAAAAATATACAAAATAATTGGGTGACGAAATTATTTTATTAATTTTTTTTGAAAAATAAAAAATAAGAAAAAAAGGGAGGTAAAAAGGGTATTTAAGAGTAGGATTGGAAAAAGAAAAATAAGAAAAATGAAAAAATGGAAGAAAATATTAAAAAAATATGACTTAAAGTATTTCCTACTTTAGGCTTGAACAGGAAATTTATTTTTCCTTTTTTGACTTTTCATATCTCATCGAGTTAAAATAAATCATTCCTTGTAGTAGCCATGCAAAATGCCGCATTTCGTGGACTAATTACGAAAGGTATTAAATTTATTTAATTTTTTTTGCTCTTGGAGGTCTAACCAGCGATCTGTTCTTGGATTACAAAAAAGAAGTCTAAAATTATAAATTTATTGCTTCATACAAGACTATACATTTGACATAGTGCGTTACGGTCTTCACCAAACTATCTAGCTATAACTTTTCTTATAGAGAAGTTAGAGTTGGGTAATTTTTTGATTAAGAGATACTGAGATGATAATGGGGCGGGTGAAACCCACTACACGCAGGTAGCCACCCTGTTTGGAGCGAGTACGGGTATAAGTGGGTACCTGTCCTGGCCCACTTCATACCCGCCGCGCTTTATTTTGTATACAGTTAACATTGAAAATGAAAAATATGTGTTTAAATTTAATAATCTCAATTATTTATTAATGTTATAAATAAATATTTTTTTTAAAAACTAGTATTAAATAAGTAATAGGAGCGGGTATAGATAATCGTTCTGTACCTGATGGCAATGAGGCGGGTGAAACCTGCTACTCGCGGGTAGCCACCCCGTTTGTAGCGGGTACAGGTATAAGTGGGTACCTGTCCTGGCCCACTCCATACCCGCCGCGCTTTATTTTGTATACAGTTAACATTGAAAGTGAAAAATGCGTGTTTAAATTTAATAATACTAATTATTTATCAATGTTATAAATAAATAATTTTTTTAAAAAATAGTATTAAATAAGTAATAAGAGCGGGTATAGATAATTATTCTGTACCCACATTAAGGAGGTACGGGCCGGGTAATAGATACTCGCAGGCAATGAGGCGGGTAGGGGTACGGGTTTGTGTCCGCCGGGAGGGTACGGTTATGCACTTCGTACCCCGTGGCGGGAACCCTTTTTTATTTTTTTTATAGATTAAATACGAAATGTCTTAAATTAAAAATTTGTTTTCTTTTTCAATTTTGGAACTTTATGAATTAATAGTTTTGTTGTATCTTAGTTTTGTTCTATAATATGTAGATCTTATAAATCAAAATCAAACTTCACATATCTCACCGGCTGAAAATAAATCTTTTGTTACCGTAGCCACGTGAAATGCTACATTTCGTGGACTAAATACGAAAGTCTTAAATTTAATTTTTTTTTTGGTTCTTAGAGGTCTAACCCGCGGCCTGTTCTTGGATTACATAAGAAAAGTCTTAAATTAAAAATTTATTGTTTTATGCAGGAATATACGTTTGGCATAGTGCGCTGGGGTTTTCATCAAAATAACCCAGCTACAACTTTTGTACACAAAAATAATGAAGCTCTAAAACTTTGATTTTAAAAGATACTGAATTGGTAGTTCAGTGTGGCACATGGGATGACGCTAGTGGGTAGCCACTCCGTTTGGGGCAGGTATGGGTATAAGTGGGGACTCGGCTTGGCCTGCTCCATACCCGCCGCTTTTTATTTTGTATATAGTTAACCTTTAGATTAAAAAATAAGTGTTTAAATTTATTAATCCCACTTATTTATCAATATTATAAAAAAAAATAATGTATTTAATCTACAAATAAATACCAAAAAAGCAAAATAAGAAAAAAAGTAAAAAGCAAAATAAGAAAATATTAGGAGGCTTTTAAGAAAAAAAGGAAAAATGTAAAAAAAAAAGAATTGGGGGTTAGGGGGCTTTTTAAGTGGGAAAACTTCACAATTATAATATAGTATAGTATATATAGAAGTGGGAAGTGGAGTCAAATATGCTAACAAATTAAAATAAACAAAAGTAAAAAAAAGTTGAAATGGGTCACCACATGGTGACCCGTGTCAAGGTATAGTTTCTCATTAAATTATCCAGCTGCAATGGCATTGGCGTATAATGTTGCGACACGTGGCATTAGCAACGTGCATTCCTTTTCATGATACGATGCCGTTTTTATTTGCAATACAGAACGTTTTTTGTTTTCTTTTTTATTTTATTATTTTTTTTTGGAAATCCCACGTCAAGGTTTTAAAATAAAATTTTACCCAAACCCTATTATAAACAAGGGTCTTTGGGTTTCACTTTAGCAATAGAACAAATTCTCTAAAAAATACAATTTTTTCACAAAATTAAAAGGAGGAATTTCCCTTTAAAATTTCTCCTAATAAATATTTTTGGAGCCCACACTTTTGGTGTCAAGGGGTCAATGCCGAAAAGATCTCATGGTCTCGATGATTCCTCTCGAGCAGCAATTGCAGTTCACAATTCAGGTATTTCTTTTTATTTTTTTTTAACTTTCCTTTAATTTTTATAATTTTATTTATACTTTTGATTCAATGTTTATTATGCTAAGATATTTTGTGTTCACTATATGTATATATTAGATAGAGGTCCTTAGATTTAAAACTAAGGAATTTTGAAGAATTTTTTCATTGCATCTAATCGAGCTAATCTAGGAAAAATTTAGATTCAGAAATTAAATTTTTCCAACAAATTGTATCAAAGCCACATATAATTATATTCGTAATAGGAAGGAGGTTAATATTAAGCGTAATAAATGTCATGATAGAGTTGCGAATGAGAGAATTTGAGAATTTTATTAAAGGAAAGAATACCTAATTGTGTTAATAAAGAGTTTAATAACGAGATCGCTATTCATCAAATTTAATTTGTTTAAATAATGATGAATTATAATTCAAATGAAGTGGGAGTATATTTTTAAATAATCTAAGAGTCAGATATTCAAATAATTGAATAATTTAGATATACGCAATGACGAATTGAATATGTAATGAGATTAGATATTCTGTAAGTTAAAATATTAACATTATCACAAAGAATATCTAATAAGATTAGATGTTTGGTTATTTAAAAATATTATGATCTAATGAGATTAGATTGTATTTAATTATTTATTTATTAAAAATTAAATTAAATAAAAAAGAAATAATTTATATTGCCGATCACATCAGTAGATTTATTATTATTTTAATTATAAATAAATAATTGATTAATTAATTAGAATAAAATTATAATTAAGATTATGTGATAATCAATTGTAAAAGGGTTAGAAGTACATTAAATTAATCCAACCATTAGAGGCCTTAAGTACTGTTATTCAGAATGTTTGATAACAGAGTGTTGGAATTGGTGTCCTAAAAATCCCAATTAGTTAGTTTAAATATTAAATAAATGAAATTTATTTATTTATTTTTATCTAAATATATTTTACGAGTCAAATATGAGTGTGATTGTTTTTTTAAAAGATACCATGAGATAGACGTAGTCCAAGATGAGAAATCAGATTTGGTTTAAGTGGTCAATGAGATTGAGCCACGGATAAACTTAAATCAAATTAGTGATATGTTGTCAACATATATGTCCGCAGTCGATGATGAGTTTAGACAACTTGTCTGAAAGACTATAATGTGATACTTTAAATAACTTGTCTTAGTCATGTGGATAAGTATCTAAGAGTACTATATTGGTGTTGTTCATATGATTAGGACACTGCGCAAGACCACTTGAATTCGTTGTTTCTTTATTACTGTCGGAAATAATTAATTTTTTAAGAAAATAACTCTAAATCTAGGAAATAGTCTGAACTTGTGCATCGATTGTTCATTACTTTAATGTACCAAAAGGATTAGTCAAAGTATGTTGGCTTAAATCTTACTAGCATTGTGTAACGGCATGAATTATAGCAGGAACAATTGTTTTATATGGAATCTATAGTCTCTACCAAGATAAAGACGTCTCCTAGTTATTTTGCAAATATATGAACAGATTCGAGAATCTTTGGCCAAAGTACTCCATGTGTTTGACATTTGAAATTAGTATAGAAATTATTTTCTATATTATTGAATTGTTCGAAAAATCGGTGAGTCAAAAACTATGGCAAAAGATGTGAGAGAAAGTAGTTAAAGCTATTGTTTAAAAAAAAGGAACAAACTTGATATGCTGTGATACCAATTATTAGGAAAATCTTGATGCGGAAGCGTAAACCCTAATCACTTGATTCAATTCAAATAATATGACTCACACAAACGAGAAGTAAACAAAATAGACAAAAGGAAGAACAAACGAAACAACACACAATGATTTACGTGGAAGCCCTTCTTCAATCGAGTGCGGAGAAAACCACGGGCGGAAATAGAGATTCTTTATTGTTACTTGAATGGAAGAAATTACAAAAGCACTTCATCTGAATAAGATCTATGCAAAATTATCAATCACTCCCTCTGAACTCTCGTAGCACTTGAATATCTGAATTGGAGGAATTACTGAATCACCTCTCAATCTTGATGATGGCTGCGGCGCTCTCTCTTTAATTGGATTCTTAATTGGATCACAAAATACGTAAACCCTAGGCACGTATTTATACTGAAAGGGAAAACGACTCCCGATCGATCAGTACTGGCCGATCAATCGACCCCCTTGCTGCTACAAAACTTGAATTTTCTCCTTAAATCACCCGATCGATCGGACATCCCCCCGATCAATCGCTGACCCCTCGGCAGCCCATAAATCCTAAATACATAATTTGAGGCATATTCCTAACAAACCTTCCCCTTGACTCAAATTTCAAAAATAAAGACAATTATCTACCTTCTCCACAAAACACCCCACACACGGGGTAATCTAGACAAAACACAAAACCTAACCGAATTCGAGTGAGGCTTAAACTTCTTGCTAGGTAGAATCTGAGTGAATATATCTGAGAGGTTATCAGCAATGCCAAATGTCTTCTTCTCTGAATTGGCTGTTGACACATCTTTTAAAACAACCACCTACTGCTGAACTATATTAGTTAACTGAAACTAAACTTTCTCTAGCTTATTCACCTGACCTGAATCAGAACTGAATGATGACATCTTCTATGGACTCAAATAATGAAGACTCATCAAATGTGACATCTCTACTCATTAGGAATTGCTTGAAGCGAAAACTTTTCTGCTTCTCATAAAGCCCTTGTTCGCAGAATATCAGTCCTGTAGACTGACCACACAAAGAACCCCTTTTATTGTGCTCAGACAGACCCTTATCACCTGAATGATCCAATCTCAAGCTCGTTGGCTTTGTGATCCCTGGTTTTGTGGACAATGATATGATCTGACAACTGTGGAACGGACATGCTCATACTATGTACCTACCCTTCTGCCTTTCATAACTGTTAAAGCACCCTTAATGACCTTTAAAACTTCACTTTCAGCCGTGTACCTGTATCCTTTAGACCCAAGAATATCTAAAGAGATGAGACTCTTCTTCAAATCAGGAACATGGCGATGAGATTCTTCTTCAAATCAGGAACATGGCGGACATCGCTCAAAACCCTGATAGTGCGATTGAACATCCTAAAACAAATTGTTCCTATATCCAGAACTTTGCATGAAGTATCATTACACATCAAAGCAACTCCATCTCGAACTGACTCGTACGTGAAAAACCAATCCCGATTAGGACAAATATGATAGGAGCAACCCGAATCTAAAATCCAATTATCCCTCAAATTGGGCTGAGGTTCAGACACAGACAGAATATCTCTTTCAATCTCATCTTCCATAACACTAGCTACTATGGATCTCTGGTCATACCTGTTTTCTGCTTCTAATTTTCTCTTAAGCTTGTAACAGTCTCTCTTAATGTGCCCTTTCTTATGACAGTAATTACAGGTTAGGTCTTGATGTCTATACTTAAACTTGTTTCCACTATGATCATATTCTTTAGACTTAGTTCTTTCTCTCACAAATAAACCACAACCTGAGTTGCGAACAGGGTCGAACAACTCCTTATCTACTATTTTTTTACTTTGTAGGTTTCTCTTAATTTCATCAACTATAATAGTTGATCTACTACCATAAATCATGCTTTCTACAAAGCCTTTATATGAAGTAGAGAGTGAACTTAACAAAAGCATAGCTTGATCTTCATCCTTAGGAGCATCATCAAGCTCCTTTAATTCTTGAATTAATGAATTAAATTCATTAACATGATTCTTAAGTGACGTACCTTCTGACATACGAAACGTGAATAACCGACGCTTAACTGCGAGTTTGTTGGAGACTGATTTGAAACAGAACAAATCCTGTAATTTCTTCCACAACTCCTTAGCGGTCTTCACTTTCAGAACTTCTGTCAAAATGTCATCGGTAAGACACATCTGAGTTGCCGTAAAAGCCATTTCGTCTAACTCCTCCCACTGTGCATTGGATAAACTCTCATGTTTATTCTCTTTACCATCCAAACCTTTCTTCAAGCCACTTTGAGTCAAGACACCCTTAACACGGACCTGCTATAAACTGAAACTGCCTTGACTACCAAATTTCTCAACTTCGGTCTTAACTGCGGACGTCATATTATCAAATCGAGCGACGGGCTCTGATACCAATTTGTTAGGAAAAAAAAAGGAACAAACTTGATATGTTCTGATACCAATTGTTAGGAAGATCTTGATGCGGAAGCGTAAACCCTAATTACTTAATTCGATTCAAATAATATGACTCACACAAACAAGAAGTAAACAAAATAAGTAAAAGGAAGAACAAACTAAACAACACACAAAATCAAGTGGGGAGAAAACCACGGGCGGAGATAGAGATTCTTTATTGATACTTGAATGGAAGAATTACAATAGCACTTCATCTGAATAAGATCTATGCAGAATTATCAATCACTTCCTATGAACTCTCGTAATACTTGGATATCCGAATTGGAGGAATTACTGAATCACCTCTCAATCTTGATGATGGCTGCGGCACTCTCTCTTTAATTGGATTCTTAATTGGATGACAAATTGGGTAAACCCTAGGCAGGTATTTATACTGAACGGAAAAATGACTCCAGATCAATCGGCCCCCTTGCGGCTGCAAAACTTGAATTTTGTCCTTAAATCACCCGATCGATCGGACATCCCCCCGATCAATCGGATCGGTGACCCCTCGGCAGCTCTTAAATCCTAAATACATAAATTTGAGACATATTTCTAACAGCTATTTTTTCTCACGGATATCTAATAGAGGGCTTAATTGTCATAATGAAAGTTATTTGAAAATTACTGAATAAATATATTTAATTTTAGAATGCCGTAATATTTATTTAATAGAATTAAATATTACTAAATGATAATTAATGTTATCAAGTACTGATAATTAGATTTAATTTATTTTGAGCTAGAATTAAATTGTCCCTGAGGTCCCTCTGCAAGCCTTTAAAAGTATACCGGTTGAACATATTTAAATGAATTAATAAGATGAATTATTTATTCATAAGATTAATAAATTAATTTTGTAAAATATAATTTATGAGATAAATTATTTATTTATAAGATAAATAAATTAATTTTACTAAATAATATTTATGAGATAACTTTATCCATGTGAAAATTATTTATTCAATATGCGCAGTGCCAGGATAGCCAACCAAGTGCTGGGCCCTAAGTAATCCATGCGCTTTTCTAGGCAAGTTATTGCGCGCCATGTGGCTTCTTTTTACTGGATTTAAATCACGCGATTTTTCACTGGGCAAGCGACGTCATTTTGGATAGTCATTAAACGTGTTTTGTTTCTTTCAGCTCGTCGCATATTAAAAAATTTAAATATATTTTATTCATTAGCTTATTATAAATAGGAATCTTTAAATTTTATTTTAGCACTCATATTAATCTAATAATTCTCTAAAAAATATAATTTTTTAAAAAAATTACAAAAGAGAAATTTTTCTTTAAAATTTCTTATAATAAATATTTTTTTGAACCTACACTCTAGGTGTCAAGGGGGTTGTGGAGAAGATCTCGTGGCCTAGATGATTTCTCCCAGGTGACAATTATGGTTTATAATCTAGGTATTCCTTATAGCCTTTCTTTTAAACTTTTCTTTAATTGTTGCAAGTTTGTTCATGCTTTTAAAATCAATGTTCATTATGCTTTGATATTCTATATTTATTATATATATATATATATATTAGAATAGAGATCCTTAGATTTAAAATTAAAAAATTAAAGAATAAAATTGAAAAGCAAGACGCTAAATGGGAAGAACAATTCTTCTTCTTGTATTTTGGATATTTACTTCAAGAACTAATTACAATATTAAATAGGAAAAAAATTACAAAGCAAAATACAAGAAAAACAAAAAAAACTTCCTAATTTAATTTTAGAAATAAAGGCCTAAACAAAATTCAATTCCTCCCATGAATGAGAAAGGAAAGGCCGAACGGTAAGGAGAAAAATAAGAGTTTCCCCTTTTTTAGCCCTTTTATGAATGCCTATATTAACTACATTACATTAAAACACATGTACAAATGCATGTATAATATAAAATACCAGTATTTAAATAATATACTAAAGTTATTTCAGTTGCACTTGATCGAACCAATCTGGAAAAAAAATAGTTTCCGAAATTAAATTCTCTAAATAATTGGTATCAGAGCCACCTCTAATTATATTTATAACAGACATGAGATTAATATTAAGCATAACAAATGCCATAAATAGAGTTACAAATGAGAGAAATTGATAATTTTATTAAAGGAAATAATCACTAGATTGTTCGTTAATCAAATTTAAATTGTTTAAGTTATAATGAATTTTAATTAACGTAGTGGAAATATAATTCTAAATAGTCCAATGAGATTAAATATTCAAATAGTTAAATGATTTAGATATGTATATACTGTCACATTGAATATCTAATAAGATTAGATGTTCGGTTAAGTTGAAACACTTGCATTATCACATAGAATATCTAGTAAGATTATATGTTCAGCTATCTAAGATGTTTACTAAGAATTTCTAATTGGATTAGATATTCGTTATGATCTAATGAGATTAAGATTAAATTTAATTAATTATTTATTTATTAAAATATATTATAAGAAAATAAAATAAAAAGGGAAATTTAGACATGCCCCCCCCCCCCCCCCCCCCCCCCCCCAAAAAAAAACCAATTAATAAAAAATGTTATTTTAGTCTTTTATATAAATAACTTTGAATGAATAAATAATTAATTATGATAACATCCAAATTAAGATTATACGATAATTTTTTCTAAAAGAATTTAAAAAAATCTTTAATTATCACATTAAATATCTAATAAGATTAGATATTTGGTTATTTAAAATATTACATCGAATGAGATTTAGATCGGATTTAATTATTTATTTAAAAATATAAAAATAAAAATAATTTACCATGGAAGTGAAGCGACATCACTATTTTTTTAATAAATAAATAAGAAATTAATTAATTAGTTAAAATGAGATTCTAATTAGGATTATGTAATAATTATTTCTAAAAGTGTTTAGAAAAGTAAGTAATTAATCCAACCCTGTTAGGCCTTAAGTAATGCTATTTAAAATAGTTTGATAACAAGATGCTTATCAAATTTTGTTAAGATATTTAATATTATTTAAAGAGTTTAAAAAAACCTATGTAATGTGAATGAAATTTAAAGTCTATGTAACTTCATGAAATATTGAATTTCATTTAGCGAGAAAAATTTTCAAATAGATCTAATTAGATTAGAAAATTCAATAGTTGAATTATTTGAAAGAAAAAAAAAAATCTCATAATATATTTAATGAGATTAGCTTACATAGGTTGGATAATTAAATGAAAATGATATAATTAGGGTTTTTATTTAATAGTTAAATATAATTTAGAATATGATTCTAATAATTGATTATGAGATAATCAAACTTAAAAGAAAGATCCGCATTTAAAATATCAAGTGGAAGCGAGGCTCAGGAGTTGATTACTCATGGTCTCCATTGTCAATCTAATAGTATAGTGGATAGGCGCTACTCCTTGAGAAGGGCGTTTGTTCATAGAATATAAGATTTGACTTCTTTAGGATGGATAGAGGTGCGAGAAGGCATATGCGGCCACTTATATCTTGTTGACTTGCTCTAATATCTAGGTAAAGATATACACTTAACTAGGATAGTATATGTTAGTCTCCTAGGAAGCATTGAGATACTGTCCTAGAGGCTAAGTTTGAGAGGGTGAATTAATTATGTTAAGGAAACATATTAATTGAGAATAATTCTCACGTTATTGATAACATGGTGTGGCCTCGCCAATTGGGAGTAACAGTTAGATTAGTTTGGTCATCGTAGCACACACAAGGAGTGGTCAGGTGGATTCCACGCTTTGTTCGTTTGCTAAAATTAATTAAAAGGTTCTGATGACTCAAAATATCAAGTCGGAGCGAGCTTCTAAATGAATGCTCATAGCCTCCATTACCGGCCCAGTATAGTAGGTGGGCGCAACTCCCCGAGGAGAGCGTTCATTTGTAGAATACAAACTTAGATCTTTTAGGATAGACTGAGTGCAAGGAAAGAGGGTGTAGTCATGCTGCCGTGCAGTACTTCGTGGACTTGTATGGATGGCAAGGTAGCAGTATACACCTGACTATGGTCTACATTAGCCCTAAGGAGCTCTCTTGTATGATCTTATAAGAAAAATGGTAATTAACAACAGTGATTATTGTCTTCAAAAGCCTAGTTTATCGTTGTTAATACTATTAACGATGGGAGAACTTCCCGTCGTTTATTGTCATTATTACTTTCGACGTTAATACTACTTGGGATTAACGACCGCTAAACCGAGCCGTCATTGAAAATTATCTGCGACTGGTATACTATGCCCGTCATTAAAAGTGAAATCAATTACGACGGCACAAGTTGTCGTTAAAAGTAAAGTTTTTAATGTCAAGTGACACTATCGTTAAAGAGGTGATTAATAACGACATCAAATATCGTCATTACAAATATTTACCGCCATATACGAAAAAGTTTTAACGACAACAAAAGCCGCCGTTAAAATTTTTTGCGCTTCTAATTGAAAATAGTAACGACAATATAGATTGTCATTGGTAAGCAATAGCAATAAGAATAAACCATCATTAAAATATTTTCAATCAATTAATGACAACAAAAGCTGTCATTAAAAATACTTCCCCCCATCAAACACAATTAAAGTGAAAAAAATTTATCGAAGTTAAAGAACCTGTATATTCATACAATATAATGTATACATACATAAATACCTGTAAATTTATGCAATATAATGATAATATTTTCCGGTTGTTTACAACATCTGCACATCTATATAAAGACAATTTTGGTCGTAGCACCTGTATGTAAATGTAGTATACTGACATTTCATGTCAATTATAACACCTGTAGAATAGTACAATATAACCATACAAAAATAATTCTTACATATCACTCAATGTAGCAACGAATTCTAATAAAAAAATAAAGATATCATTGAAACTTAAATATTCAAATACTCACAAAAGCCAATTTTTATACAAGAGACACTAAAAGCATACATTGTAAAATTTTTTACCTAACAATTTAGCAAAAATTACAAATTCGACAAAAGTTCATGAATAAAAGTTCCAACAAAACAAGAATTTCAAGTGTAGTCTTCCAAACACCTGAAAAGAAAAACACAACACTCATGTTAGAATATTCTTGTCATCTGATCATCAATATCAATAGCATAGACACGCCACAAACCGAGTAATAAAACAAAAAATACAACAACAAAAACTATATTCAAGAAATCAATATAAAATTGGCAGAAAAGGAAACAATTCGTGTGTTTTTTAATACAAAACAATTGCAAACCCAATCTCCAGATTATAGAACTCAGTCACAAAGTCACAAATTCACAACATTCTTAAACTCCGCCTAGAAGTCAATCACATAGTCCAAACTCCACAATAATTCCAAACAACTCAATAATGTGTTCTTAATAAATACCAAAATGATTGCAAACTCTAACTCCATAATGAATCACAAAGTCTTAAATCTACAAATCTGAAACTCACATAAAACTCAATCATAGATTCCAAATGCATCAACAATTTTAAACAACTGAAAATTGACTCTTTTTTTTCCTGATAAAAGCTAAACTCGCAACACAAAATAGGGTGCACCTACCAAGGAGGGCCCCCGAGAGAATGGACAATCAAAACCATAACAAAACAAAATACAGCCCACATGCCATGATACATCAAAAGACCTAACAAGATGCAGACTCAAAACAAAGTGAAACTACTACCCACACTTAGTTCAAAACGCCAATTCAAACCCTTCTTGCTCTATAGATCACGGACACCCCATAGAGCCTAACAAACCATAGTTTAGCAATATAAAAATACCCATCATAAGACTTTAGGCCTAGAGCTTGGAATAGTAGAAGTTAGTAAACAATGTATTATTAATGAATACAAAAATAATCACAAACTCAAAATCCAAGTAGAACTCAATCACAGAGTTCAAATCCACAACAATTTCAAATAACTCAATAATGTATTCTTAATGAAAATATCTATAAAATAGTAAACATATAACTAATCACACACTCCAAAAGCAATATCAAACATATTAGTGATGGAATTAGTCATTTACTTTGAAAAGCAACTTAAAATCAAGTCCGCTAAGTTGGAGCCGGTAGTGTGACCATGGGAATGAGGAGCTTGAGCGCGTCAATGGACCGAGAAGCAAACTCAAACAAGGACAAGAGCTGCAAATGAACAATAGACATGGACTTATAACAAAAAGGAGCTACCAACTAATTTGTTAATTCAGTGAACATAACACTAACTACCAACATAAAACATACAAATTCAACGTGAAGCTTAGAAAAAAATCATTCAAAATCTAGGTATAGTAGCTCAATATAGTGAAGAACCGAATTAGGTTGTTAATCACTAACAATCAATAGACATGGGCTTATAACAAATATGAACTATCAACAAATTTGTTAATTCAGTGAAATAACACGAACTACCAACATAAAGGGACAAATTCGCCTTGAAGCTTTGTCAATCAAGCAAAAAATCATTCAGAATCTGGGTATAGTGGATTAATATAGCAAAGAACCGAATTAGGGTTTAACAAACAACAAACAACAAACACGGGCTTATAACAAACATAAGCCACCAACTATTTTGTTAATTCAATGAACATAAACACAAACTAACAACATAAAAGAGATAAATTATGCTTGAAGCTTTGTCAATCTTGCAAAAAATCATTCAAAATTTTGGTATAGTGCATCAATATACCGAAGAACCAAATTAGGGTTGTTAATCACTAACAAATAATAGATATGGGCTCATAAAAAAAACGAACTACCATCTAATTGGTTAATTCAGTGAAAACAACACGAACTACCAACATAAAAGGGACAAATTCTCTTTGAAGGTTTCTCAATCTAGCAAACAATCATTCAAAATCTAGCTATAGCGATCAATATAGCGAAGAACCAAATTAGGGTAGTTAATCACTAACAAATAACAGACATGGGCATATAACAAACACAAACTATCAACTATTTGTTAATTCAGTCAACACAACACGAACTATCAACATAAAAGGGACAACTTCACTTTGAAGCTTTGTCAATCTTGCATAAAATCATTCAAAATCCGTGTATAATGGGTCAATATAGCGAAGAACCAAATTAGGGTTAATCACCAACAAATAGCAGAAATGGGCTTAATACGAACACAAACTACTAACTAATTTGTTAATTCAGTGAACATAACACGAACTACCAACATAAAAGGGACAAATTCACTTTGAAGCTTTGTCAATCTGGAAAAAAAAAAAAATCATCTAAAATCTAGGTATAGTTAGTCAATATAGTGAAGAACCAATTAGGGTTGTTAATTGGTAACAATTAATAGATATGGGCCTACAACAACCACGAACCACCAACTAATTTCTGAATTCAGTTAACATAACACGAAGTACTAACATAAAATAGACAAATTCGCGTTGAAGCTTTGTCAATCTAGAAATCAATCATTCAAAATTAGGGAATAGTGGGTCAATATAGCAAAGAACCGAATGAGGGTTGTTCATCATGAACAAACAACAAACATGGACTTATAACAATCATAAACTACAAACTAATTTGTTAATTTATTGAACATAACACGAACTACCAACATAAAGGGGACAAACTATGCATGAAACTTTGTCAATCTAGCAAAAAGTCATTCAGAATCTTGGTATAGAGGGTCAATATAGCGAATAACGGAATTAGGGATGTAATTCCCTAACAAACAACGGACATGGGCCTATAACAAACATGAACAACCAACTAATTTGTTAATTTGGAGAAAATATCATAAACTACCAAAATAAAATGAACAAATTCGCATTGAAGGTTTGTCAATTTAGCAAACAATCATTCAAAATCTGGCTATAGCGGGTCAATATAGCGAAGAACCAAAAGAGGGTTGTCAATCACTAAAAATAACCGATATGAGCTTATAACAAACACGAACTACCTACTAATTTGTTAATTCAGTCAACATAACACGAAATACCAACAAAAAAGGGACAAATTAGATTTGAAGCATTGTCAATCTATCATAAAATCATTCAAAATCTCGGTATTGTGGGTCAATATAGCAAAGAACGGAATTAGGGTTGTTACTCACTAACAAACAATAGAAATGGGCTTATAATAAACACGAACTACTAACTAATTTGTTAATTCAGTGAACATAACACGAACTAGCAACATAAAAGGGGCAAATTCGCTTAAAAGCTTTGTCAATCTGGCCAAAAATCTTCCAAAATTTGGATATAGTGGGTCAATACAGCAAAGAACCGAATCATGGTCATTAATCACTAACAAATAATAGACATGGGCTTACAACAAGCACGAACTACCAACTAATTTGTGAATTCAGTGAACATAACACGAACTATATTCGCTTTGAAGCTTTGTAATCTAGCAAACAATCATTCAAAATCTGGCCATAGTGGTCAATATAGCGAACAACCGAATTAGGGTTGTTAATCAATAACATATAACAGACATGGACTTATAACAAACACGAACTATCAACTAATTTGTTTATTCAGTCAGCACAACACAAACTACCAACATAAAAGGGATAAATTTACTTTGGAGCTTTTTCAATCTAGCATAAAATCATTTAAAATCTGTGTATAGTGGGTCAATATAGCGAAGAACTGAATTAGGGTGGTTAATCACTAACAAACAATAGAAATGGGCTTATAACAAACACGAACTATTAACTAATTTGTTAATTCTGCGAACATAACATGAACTACCAACATAAAAGGGATAAATTTGCTTTGAAGCTTTGTCAATCTAGAAAAAAAAAACGTTCAAAATCTAGGTATTGTAGGCCAACATAGCAAAGAACCGAATTACGATTGTTAATTACTAACAAACAATAGACGTGGGCCTATAACAAGCACGAACTACAAACTAATTTGTGAATTTAGTGAACCTAACACGAACTACCAATAAAAAAGGGGACAAATTTGCTTTGAAGCTTTGTTAATCTTGCAAAAGATCATTCAAAATCTTGGTAGAGTGGGTCAATATAGTGAAGAACTGAAATAGGGTCGTTAATCACTAACAAACAACAGACATGGACTAATAACATACATGAACTACCAATATAAAAGGAACAAATTCGCTTTGAAGCTTTGTCAATCTAGCAAAAAATCATTCAAACTTTAGTTATAGCGGGTTAATATAGAAAAGAATCGAATTATGGTTGTTAATCACTAACATACAACAGACATGAGCTTATGACAAACAAGAACTACCAACTAATTTTTTAATTCAGTCAACAAAACACGAACTATAAACATAAGAGGGACAAATTCGCTTTGAAGCTTTGCCGATCTAGCAAAAAATCACTCAAAATCTGGGCATAATGGGTCAATATAGAGAAGAACCAAATTAAGGTTGTTTATCACTAACAAATAACATACATGGGCTTATAACAAACACAAGCTACTAACTAATTTGTTAGTTCAGTGAACATAACACAAACTACCAATGTAAAAGGGATAAATTCGCTTTGAAGCGTTGTTAATCTAACAAAAAATCACTAAAAATCTGGGTATAGTGGGTCAATATAGTAAAAACTGAATTAGGGTTGTTAATCACTAACAAACAACAGAAATGGGCCTATAACAAACACAAACTACTAACTAATTTGTTAATTCTGTGAACCTAACACGAACTAGCAACACAAAAGGGACAAATTCGCTTTGAAGCTCTGTCAATCTATTAAAACATCGTTCAAAATCTGGGTATAGTGAGCCAATACAGCGATGAACCGAATTAGGGTTGTGAATCACTAACAAACAACAAACATGGGCTTATAACAAACACGAACTGCGAACTAATTTTTAAATGCATCAAACGCAACACGAACTACCAGTGATCAAGCTAAATTTGCTTTGAAGCTTTGTCAATCTAGCCTAAAATCGCCCGAAATCTCTGTACAATTGTTCAATGCAGTAAAGAACCGAATCAAGGTTGTAAATCACCTGCTTTACGGCTTTGGTGCTTTGCTACTTCACTGCTTCGCTTCATTTCGAATATGGGCTGGGGATTTAGGGTTTCGGCGGGGTGTAGAAAGAATGATGGTGTGTGTAGAGAGAAGAAGGGAGGAAAACTGGTTTTATCCAAAAATATTTTATTTAATTTAAAAACAGCACTTAGCCTAGCATCACAGCCACCAAACGCCAAAGATAGAAAAGTCCCCGACCTCAAACCGGAGGCATCTGTCGTAAAGGTTTAGTATATTAAATAAATAATTTTCAAGTACAATTAAAGTATACCAAAATAGTTAAATATTGAGTTATGTAGTAGTTGGGATATTATTTGATTCTCAAATTTGAATTACAGTTTAGATGGAGAAAATACCAATTAGAAAATTTATGAGAATAAAAAAAAAAAATTGGAAATAATAAATTAAAAAAAAATGCACCTAATTTTGAAAAATTAACAAATTTTGACTTTTTAAACCAAAATTATACCACTTACACAAAACTATTAATGACGGTTTGTAAGTAGAATTAACGACCTTATTTAGTGCCCGTCGTTATGAGCCCAACATGTACCATCCTTTTACAATAGTGTTTTAGTCCCATTGCAACTAGGCACCTCACAAACATTTTTAACGACAAAAAAAATTGCGGTCTTTATTTTTTTTCATTAAAAGCCAACTTTCTTGTAGTGAGAGAGGTTGATGATATAGTGGTTTGTTAAATATATTTAGCAAAGAGTTTAGAAGAAAATATATTTATTGAGAAATGTTCTCACTCTTCTGACATCTCAATTCAGCCTCGCCGACTAGTAGTTTTGGGTAGTTCGGTTGGGTCACCATGGCATACATGTAAGTTTCGAATAGTGAACCCCAATCTTTGATTTTTTGCTAAAACTAAGAAAAGTAATCATGTTTGTTATATAAATTGCTCTATAATTGTGATTTTTGAATGTTTGTTAAATCATGCATTGCAATCAATACTGATATATATGTTATTTATCTATTCTATTGTGCTTACTGTGATTTAATATGTTTTAGAACATATAGAGCACTAATAGATGCTCAGAGTTCTCTAATTTGCTATTAGTACATCTACTAAGTGGAAAAGAACGTTCCTATGAATTAGTCAGATGCAACAATCGGACATTAGATGTTGAATGTGTTGTAGTATTAATTACTTTAGTTGTCAACTGTATAGTAGAGGTGATCAAATATTTAACAGAAGTGTTTGATTAGAGAACTGGTAGCATGAAAACAATTATGATAAAATGTGTCATGAAAACTAAGGGAGGAGTGCTCTTAGTGTAAACGTCTATCTCACGAGTTAGGAACCTCTAGAGGGCAAAATAAAATATGAGTCAAAATAGTTTTGTCTCTTTTATAAAAGCACCGGACATTAGTATTAAAAGGGGATTGCCTATGGACTTAGATACTATTGTTGCGAATACTAGAAAGCCAATAAGACAAGGTATGTGATATCCTGTCTCCTCTAGTGGCGGCCAGAAGGTAGTGCACTATTGTTCCGGTGAATGGGCTTTTAGTATGGGCACCAAGAGATAGTAGATTAAGTTAAACAATTTAGTTTTCTATTTGAGTAACTATCTTAATGTACTAGTTTCTTTAGAAATTTTGTTTCTATCTGCTATTTGTTTTAAAATAGTTTTTGGTTATTTTTTCAAGAAAAATGGACTTATAATTAAGTAAATAAAATGTTTATTTAGAAGGTACATTAGTCGATAGTTGACTTCTTTTAATCAACAGCTACGTTAGTAGTAATTTATTAGTCTAATACAAGCTAGGTTGTGTAACCACCAAGTCCATGTAACTTTTGAATGGGACTTGATCTTAAGTCATATTAATTTAATATGATTCAAAACTAGTTTGATTTGTCTCACGGGATCATTACGTACTAAAATAATAACCAATATAAGAATCATGTTTAAATTAATGGTGACTAATAGAAGATCAGTTAGGTAATTATATCAAGTCACTTTAATTATATCGAAGTGGGTGATTTCAAGAATATTTTTATTTTTATTTACTATAAAAAGTTGTTAAAATGATCAATAATGTGTTGTTGAATATGGTAAGATTCATTTGATGAATCACATTTGCATGTCAAAATGATTGCTATGTAAGATGTTTTAGAAAGTGTTCTAAAAGTACAACATATAACTTGTGTTGGATAGATTGATAGCATGAGATATTGTGTCTCTACAGCTTGATATAACTTATAGAGTAGATGATGTATTAGATATATCTTCAACTAGGTTATTGTCACATTAAGTACATGAGAACTTTGGTATAGTGGGAGGATTGTCAAGGTAACCTAACGGATTCAAGTCTTCAGGCTTAACGGTTAAGCGTGAAGGTGAATCCGATCCTTTTGACTACAAACTCTTAGGTATAAAGATGCAGACCAATGCGCTAGGGCAATAAAAGTTAAGTTAAAGTAATTGTAGTTTAACTAAGTTTGGGAACTTATAGAGGCGTTGAAAGAGTTTAAGTCCATTGGATTGGATCTGAATAGATCTACAAGTATAAAGAGTTCATTAGACAAGAAGGTAGAGACCTTCAAGGCTAGATTGATGGCAATGGGTTAATACCCTAAAGGAAAGAATAATTTTTGATGAAACCTTCTAGCTAGATGTTATACTTAAGTACACAAGGATACTCTCATCTATTGTATTTCATATGATGAGATACGGGAAATGGAAATCAAGATGATGTTCTCCGAATATTCTTCTTGAAGAGCTTAGGTATATGATACAACCAGACAAATTTGTTGCCAAGAGTCGGGAGCACATAGTATGCAAACTGAAAAAGTCTGTTTGTAGATTTAGACAGACATCTTTTTCGTTGAATAGTAGATTCGATGAAGGCTATTCAAATCCCAGGGATTTGAATCAATGGTTAGTGAACCATGAGTGTGGGAGGGACATGACCAAAAAGTAGAGATTTTTTAGTATTGTATATAGATGGCATTCTACTCATAGAGAATGGCGTAGAATTGTTATGAACTGTTAAGTTTTAAATGTCCAGTTTATTTAAAATGAAAGAACCTAGATGAGCACACTATGCTCTTAGGGTCAAGCTTTATTGTGATTCTAAGAAAAGATGTTGAGTTTATCATAGATTGTTTGTTTTTAAGAGGAATTTTAGACTTTGACATTAGAAATCCATGTTTACCTTTATAGTGGGAGTCATTAGATGGTGAAGAGTAAAGCAGTCTTATACTACTTACTTCACTATGGAAGTCAGATACTTGACATCTATGAAGTCGTTGAGTAGACTACTTCACTCAAAATGTTCCTAGTAGATCAAAGTTTGTGAGAAAAAGAATAAGACAGCAACATATCGGTATTAGTTAAAGTTTATAGTCAAATAATTTGATAGATCTCTAGGGGATAGTTATGTAGTGCAACGCTAATTGGGTTTAAGAGAAGTAGGAGATTGTTGGGATTGGTGTCTTGAAAATCCGAATTAGTTAATTTTAAATATTAAAAAAATAAAATTATTTTATTTATTTATTGTCTAAATATGAATTACGAGTCAAAGATGCGTGTGATTTTTTTTCTAACACATTCCATGACATGTACATTGTCCAAACTGACATGTCAGGTTTGGTTTAAGTAGTCAATAAAATTGAGCACAGATTGACTCAAATTAAATTACTGATATGTTGTCAAAGTATATGTTCATAGTCAGTGATAAGTTTGGACAACTTGTCTAATAGGACTATAATGCGATACCTTAGTTGACTTGTCTTGGTCATGTGGATAGGTATCCGAAAGTATTATATCGGTGTTGTCTATATGATTAGAACACTAAGCATGACCACTTGAATTAGTTATTTTTTTATTGCTGTCGGAAATAATTTATTCTTCTAGACAATAAATATAAATCTCGAAAATAGTCTGAACTCGTTTATGGATTGTTCATTACTTTAATGTACCAAAAGGATTAGTCAAAGAATATTAGCTTAAATCTTATTTGTGTTGGGTAACAGCATGAAGTGTAGCGAGAAAAGTTTATTTACGTGGAATCTATGGTCTTTAATGAGATAACGATGGTCCCTAATTGATTCGCAAATATACAAACAAATTCGAGAATCTTTAGCCAAAGTATTCCATGTGTTTGCCATTTGAAATTAGTATGGAAATTATTTTCTATATTATTGAATTGTTCGAGAAGGGCGAGTCGGGAACTAGGGAGAAAGATGTAAGATAACTAGCGATAATAGTTAAAGCTATTTTTTCTCATAAATATTTAATAGAGCGGTTGATTGTCACAATGAAAGTCACTTATGAATTATTGAATAAATATATTTAATTATAGAGTGTAGTAATATTTATTCAGAGGAACTAAATATTACTAAATCGTAATCAATGTTATCAAGTATTGATAATTAGATTTGACCCATTTGGAGCTAGAATTAAATTGTCTATAAGGTCCCTCTGCAAGCCTCTAGAAGTACACTGGTTGAAAATATTTAAAATGAATTCATGAGATGAATAAATTAAGTTTGCTAAAAATATTTATGAGATGAATAAATTAATTTTACTGAAAAATATTTATGAGATGAAGTTTAAACATGTGGAAGTTTAAAAAGACCAAAAAAAAAAATTTGAGTGAATAACAGGCCTATATATGTGCAGTGCTAAAATGGCCAACTAGTGCGCGACGGGGCCTTGACTCAGTGATCCATGTGCACTTGTCTGAGCGAATTATTGCATGTCACGTGGCTTTTTTGAGTCGGTTCCCAAAATAATGCTAAAAAATAAAAAAATACAAAAAATAATGCTGGAAAAAATATATTTCCAAATCTACTGTTGAACCTCGTTTACTAAACGCGGCTTTTATAAACCGCGTGCAAAAATAGCGTTTAATATTAGAATAAACCGCGTCTTAAAGACGCGGTTATATATATTAAACCGCGTCTTAAAGACGCGGTTCAGTTAAGTAAACCGCATCTTAAAGACGCGATTTATGCTAAACAAAACCGGGTCTCAAGGACACGGTTTTATATTGTTATAACCGCGTCTTTATGACCCGGTTTACAAGGTTTACCTAATTCACGCGTGTTCTATCCGCTGCTTTCACCATCTCTCTGCCTCTTTCTCGTTAACCCACCACCAGTCACGTCGTTTGCCTTCTCCTTTCTTTTGCTTATACACTGGAGATCTTTCAAGTACTATTATTGGAGTTATTTGACCTCCACTTATGATGTTGGAGATCATTAAGAGAGATATGGGATCAATATCATAATCATCATAAATTGCGGCATAATAAAAACTATAAACGAACAAAAAATTGGAGAATTGAGGCATAATGGTAAGTATAAGTGAAAAAAAAGGGGCTTTTGGATTACTGACATTAAACCGCGTTTTGTAAACGCGGTTTATCTATAAACCGAGTTTAGTAAACGCGGTTTTTAGTGATATAAACCGCGTTTAGTAAACGGGGTTTATACTGATATAAACCGTATTATTTTATTCGATTTTATTGAAATTTAAACGCATTTAGTAAACGCGGTTCAACAGTAGATTGGGAAATATTTTTTTTCCAGCATTATTTTTTGTATTTTTTTATTTTTTAGCATTATTTTGGGAATCGACTCGGCTTTTTTTGGCTAGATTTAAATCATGCGACTTTTCGCTGGGCAAACGACGTCATTTTGGCCGGTT
Source organism: Simmondsia chinensis (assembly GCA_018398585.1). NCBI lineage: Eukaryota > Viridiplantae > Streptophyta > Magnoliopsida > Caryophyllales > Simmondsiaceae > Simmondsia > Simmondsia chinensis. The sequence continues at coordinate 11,729,518 of JAGTTD010000017.1, read as the reverse complement.
ATTCAACGTGTTTTGTTTTCTTTTACCTTGTCCCACATCAAAAAATTTAAATGAATTTTACCCATTAGCCTATTATAAATAAGAGTCTTTGGATTTCAGTTTAGCATTCGAATTAATCTAATAATTCTCTAAAAAATATGATTTTTCAAAAAATTTAAAAAGGAGGAATTTCTTTGAAATTGCTCCTAGTAAATATTTTTTGGAGCCCGTCAAGGGTTCATTGCCTAGAAATCTCGCGGTCTCAATGATTCCTCTCGAGCGACAATTGCGGTATACAATAAAGGTATTCCTTATAACCTTTCTTTAAAATTTTCCTTTAATTTTCACAATTTTGTTCATGGTTTTAAATTCAATGTTTATTATCCTTTGATAATCTATGTTCGTTATGTATATATTAGAATAAAGGTCATTAGATTTAAAATTAAAGAATTATAAAGTTATTTCCGTTGCGTCTAATAGAACCAATCTAGATAAAATTTAGTTTCTGAAATTAAATTTTCTGAACACAGGGTATTTATTAAATTTTATTCACATGTTTAATATTATTTAAAGAGTTAAATATTTTGTGTGATGTGAATAAGGTTATAAGGCCATGTAACTTTATGAAATTTTTTATTCCATCAAGTGGGAGAATTTTTTCAAATAGCTCTAATAGGATTAGAAACTGAATGGTTGAATTATTTCGATAGAGATTTCCATAAAATATCTAATGAGATTATATTACATAGGTTAGATAATTAAAGGAACCTAATATGATTTGGGTTTTATTTAATGGTTAAATAAAATATAAAATATGATTCTAATAATTGATTATGAGATAATCAAATATAAAGAAAGATCCACCATTAAAAATTTCAAGTGGGAGCGAGTTTCAGGCGTCGATTCCTCACTGTCTCCATTAACAATCTAACAGTATAGTGGATAGGTGTTGCTCCCCAAGGAGGGCGTTTGTTCATAGAATATAGGGTTAGATTTCTTTAGGATAGATAGAGGTATGGAAAAACATATGCGACTACATTGCCATGGAGTATGTTGTCGACTTGTACAAGTATTTAGGCAATGGTATACATTTGAGTAGGATAGTACGTTATTTGTCTAGGGAACTTTGCTAAAATTAAATAAAAGGCTTAAAAGACTCAAAATATAATGTGGGAGCGAGCTCCTAAATGAATGCTTATGGCCTCCGTTACTGGTCTAGTAGTATAGTAGTTGGGCGCGGCTCCTCGAGGAGGGCATTCATTTGTAGAATACAAAGTTAGATCTCTTATGATAGACTAAAGTGAAAGAAAAACAGGTGTGGCCACACAGACTTGGAGTACTTTATGGACTTGTAGGGATGTCAAGGTAGAAATGTACACTTGACGAGGGTTTACATTAGCCTCTCCGAGGAGCTCTATAGTATGATAGGCTGATAGAAGAGTGGTGTGTTAAATATGTTCAGTAAAGAGTTTATGAGAAAACATATTTATTGAGAAACGTTCTCATTTTTCTGATATCTCAATTCTGCCTCATCGACAGGGAGTTTTTTGGTAGTTGGGTTAGGTCGCCACGGTATACATGTAAATGTCATATTATGAACTCCGAACTTTAATTGGTTGCTAAAAGTAAGAAAAGTAATCCTATATGTTATAGGAGTTATTTACAGTTTTGATTTCAGAATGATTGTTATCTTATACATTGCAACTGGTATGCGTGTTACTTGTCTATTCTATTTTTCTCGCTGTGGTTTAATGTGTCTTAGTACATATGGAGCACTAGTTAATGCTCAGAGTTCTCTAGTTTGCGGCTAGTATATCTACTAAGTTGAAAAGAACGTTATGAACATTAAACTAAACTAATGAGTTAGTTAGGTGTAACATTCGGACATTAGATGTCGAATGTATTCTAGATTTAGATACTTGACTTGTCAACGATAGTCCAGATGATCCAATATATGAAAGAAGTGTTTGATTAAAGAACTGGAAACATGAGAACAACTAATGAGAGAGATCATCGACGCACAATTGCATTAGGAAAGTTCAGTTCAAGACCGTGCTAGATGATGATGGCTTATTTAATTAAACTATAATTCTTGATGCAAATACTGATAGCCAATCTCAACATGGTATGATTCTGACTTGCCTATGAAGGTCTTTCAATCGGTTTAGGTTGGATACATTAAGTAATAGAGATTGCTCAATGTCCGAACTGTAGAAACTATAGTTTGAGAAGAGGTGTCATGAGAACTAAGGGAAGAGTTCACTTTGTGAACATCTATCTCAAGAATTAGGAACCTCAAGAGGGTAAAATAAAACATGAGTCAAAATAGTTTTATCACTTTTATAGAAGTTTTGGACATTAATTCTAAAAATGAATTACGTAGGTACTTAGGTACTATAGTTGCCAAGATTAAAAGCCAACATGTCAAGATATTTGATATTATGTCTCCTCTAGTTGTGACTAGTAGGAAGTTCACTAGCGTGCTGGTGAATGGTTTCAATAAGGGCGCCAAGAGATAGTAGCTTAAGTTAAAGAATGCAATTTTGATTTTGAGTAACTATTTTAATGTATCAGTTTCTTTAGAAATTTATGTTCTATCTACTATTTTTTATAAATAATTTTCAGTTATTTTTACAGAAAAATAGACTAGTAGTTAAGTAAATAAAATGTTTGTTTAGAAGGTACATTAGTAGATCGTTGACTTCTTTTAACTTAAAACTACTTTAATGGCAATTAATTAGTCTACTGCAATCTAGACTGTGTAACCATATAAGAGAATAATATCCTGAAGTCCATATAGCTTTGTGTGGCACTTGATCTTAAATCTTATTAATTTAATATGATTCAAAACTGGTTTAATTTGTCTTATGGGATCATTAAATACTAAAATGATAATTGGTATGACAATCATATTTGAATTAATGGTGACTGAAAGAGCCTTTAAGAGTAAAGGTAATAGAGCCACTAGGCCACTAGAATTTAATCATAAAATGTTTATAGAATGCTAAAAGTTCAAGTGAGCGGAAGCAATGAGTATTTCATAGAATGTTTGTGAATCACTACGGAAATACCTATGAAGGCTGAAGTCTCGAATCATTTGAAAAGTTCAAAGAATTAAAAGCTAAAGTTGGGATCAATTAGGTAATTAAATCAAGTCACTTTTATTAGATTGAAGTGGAAGATTTAAGGAGAACTCTTAATTTTTCCTTACTGCAAAGTGCTCTAGAAAGGATCAATAATGTATTATTGAACATGGGAAGATTTATATGATGAGTCATATCTATATATCAAAAAGTTTGTTATGAAAGAGGTTTTAGAAAGTGTTCTAAAAGTACACCAGATAGATTGTGTTGGATAGATTGACAATATGAGATACGGTGTCTTAACAGCATGATACAACTTATAGTGTAGATGATGTATTAGATATATTTTCAACCAGGTTATTGGCAGACTAAGTACATGAGAGCTTTGGTATTGTGGAAGGATGGTGAGGGTCACATGATGGATTCATGTCTTCAGTCTTAATGGTTAAACATGATGGTGAATCTAATCCTTTGGGCTACAATGAAACTCTTAAATATAAAGACACAAATAAATTTGTTAGGGCAATAAAAGTTAAGTTAGAGTAATTGTATTTTAACTATGTTTGGGAACTTATAGAGGCATCGAAAGACATTAAGTCCATTAGATTGAATCTCAATGGATCTACAAGAATAAAGAGTTGAGTGGACAAGAAGGTTGAGACCTTCAAGGATAGATTAATGGCAGTGCATTATACTCTACTAGAAAGAATTGTCTTTGGTAAGACCTTCTAGCCATATCCTATGTACAAGTCCATAAGGATACTCTTATCCATTGTATCTTATTGTGATGAGATATGAAAATGGAAATCAAGATGACGTTCTCTGAATAGTTGTCTTGAGAAAGTTATGTATATGATACAACTAGAAAAGTTTGTTGCCAAGAGTCAGGAGAATATAGTATGCAAACTGAGGAAGTTTATTTGTGTGTGTGTGTGTGTGTGTGTGTGTATATATATATATATATTTGAAGTGGGGGGCACCAACACGCCGTCACCGGATCCCATTAGAACTACGAAATTAAGCGTGCTTGGGCGAGAGTAGTATCAGGATAGGTGACCTCCTGGGAAGTCCTCACCCTCACGTTGGGGGTACTGGGAAATAGCCTCTCTTCAGGTTGACACCCTGAAGGGGGAAGGCTGCCCACATTCGGGTCCCCCAGACCCTGCGTAGGCGGGAGCCCTTGAGGCACTGAGTATGTTCCTTTCCTCTTATATATATATATATATATATATATATATATATATATATATATATATATAGGACACAATTGTTATAAGAGGCTAATAATGTTAGAGGAGCGAATCTTGGTCGTCCATTGCAATGGATATTTAAGGTTGATCCCTTTGTGGAAGAGAGAGGAAAGGCAGGGGCGGCAGGCGAGCGGCGGTATTGACCGAAGGTGGCGATAGTGGGTGTTGGATGAGAGAGAGAGAAAGGAAAGGTTGGTGAGGAGAAAAATAAATTTTTTTTTTGGACCCCCATAAAAAAGGAGGTCAATCTTGACCTTCCATTGCAATAGACATCCAAGATTAGCCCCCCTCACCCTCTCATATATATATATATATATATATATATATAGTGGCGTTCTTATAAGAGGGTGAGAGTGTGAGATGAGTCAATCCTTGCCCTCCATTGTAATGGACGACCAAGATTTGTTGGATACTAAAAAGATAACAATTTACAGCCAAGATTTATTGAGTATTGAAAAAAAATAATTTTCTTCCCTTATCCCTTCTTTCCTTTTGCCCCATGTAGGGGTATGGGCAGTAAATTATTTTTTTAAGTTTCCAACAAATCTTGGCCATCCATTACAATAGAGGACTAGGATTAACTCTTCTCACGCTTTCACCCTCTCAAAAGAACGCCATATAATAATAATAATAATAATAATAATAATAATAATAATAATAATAATAATAATAATAATAGTAATAATAATAATAACAATAAGGTAACTAAATGTTAAATATTGAATTTTTTCCAAGTAATATTTCATTTTAGTAAATGCAAAGATTATTTTTGATGGGTGTAACGTGTAACAGAGAAATAAATAAATATGCACTACAAGAAATGCTTCGTTTGGTTTCCGGAGTTCCTCAACATAGCACAAATGGAGATTAGCCAACTTCATTTCAAATAAGTTATCAAGGTAAATTGATCAAAAGATCGAAGTCTTTTATTGCTTAATTGCTTGGTTTTGATTGATCTTCGTTACTGATCGTTTCTTTCTTCTTAAGAATCGACGAAGGCGAGTGGTGCATTTGTCACAGACTCACAAGTGAGGGGGAGTGTTAAGAATAAAAACTTTAAATATGAGTGAAAATGTCAATCCCACATAGGAGTTTTAGAAAAGAAGAGATTAATTTATAAGACCAATGGGTTACTCCACTTAATGCCAATTGGTTTTAGGATCGAACCTCATTTGGGCTTATATGTGAATTTCATATTTGCCAACTCCGTGGATCAGGCCTAATTGGCCAAGTAGAGTTTAACATGGTATCAGAACGGGCTTGATCTTACAACCCCGTTTTCTCTCTTCTTCCTCTTACCTACCCACTGTGAGTTGTCCCTTGCTTTTGTCTCTTATTTTGATTTGTGTTATTTTGTTGTTTTCTTGCATAATGTAAGGAGAAGATTTAAATCAAGTTGAGGCACTGATTATTGTTTCAGAGGGAGTTCTAGATGCGCATTCTCCCTATAGTTTACACCCCTTGGATCATCCAGGGCTTATGTTTATTGAAGATATTTTAACTGGGCCTAATTTTTCTATCTGGAGAAGTGCAATTTATAGGGTTTTCAAGGCTAAACATAAAATTAGTTTTCTTTATGGAATTGTTAAACCGGATGAAAATTTTTCGGGTTTTGAGTATTGGAGTACCTGTGATTCAATGGTTTGTTCATGGCTTACTAATTTAGTTTCAAAAGAAAGTGACAGTAGTATTGCTATTTTGAGACTTCTCGTGATATTTAGTTGGATTTGAATGAATATTTCTCTCAAGGATGTTCTCTAGATTTATGAAATTAAACGTGAAATCTCACTATTCAAACGGCAAGGCATGACAAACCTTAAGTCTATAACCTCAGTTCGAAATGCTTATTCAATTGTGCCTGAGGCAACAACGTTGGCTGCCAAAGCTCTTGCCATGGTTGCGGCAAGGAACTCCGTGTCCATTTCAAGCAATTTATCTCGTCGTTCTAACCATTTCACTTATTGTAAGAAACAGGGACATGCTAAGGAGCAATGCTTTAAGTTGATCGGTTATTCTTCGGGTTGGAGAAATTAGGCCTAAGGTGGAGGAGAACCGGCGGTGGGTTTGATAGTGAGAGCCCAGTTGCGGACCTCTCCCAATGTTAACACCAGTAGTTTTTAGTTTTACTTGAACCTGTTACGATATCTCCTAATATAAATCTAACAGGTCAGGTTGGGACTACTTCTTTTAGTTGGATTATCGATACTGGTGCTACCAATTAGATGGTTTCTTCTTTGTCTATGATGTTTGATGTTGCCGTTAACGATTCTGTTGGACCCATTAGGTTGCATAATGGGTCAATTTTGTTGGTTTCTCATGAAGGAAAACTTAGAATTTCTAAACATCTCGTTTTTAATTATGTTCTCTACATGTCTAATTTTCACTATAACTTGTTATTTGTGAGTAAAATGACAAGTTATGAAAATTGTGTATTAACCTTTCATCCAAAATTTTGTTATATACAGGACCCGAGCTCGAAGAAGCTGATTGGAGTAGGTAGGCAAAGAGATGCGCTATACCTTTCGGAGGTTCGACGGCGGCTTCCCGGTCGTTAGTGGTTCCTTCATTGTTTTTGGTTCAGAGTAATAAGAGATAGTCTTGTGGCACCATCGATTGGATAACGTTCCTTTTTCCAAGTTATCTGTTTTTCTGAAATTTGAATGTTAAGAAGACAGACATTATTTGTGATTCTTGTCATCATGCCAAGCAGGCACGTTTGCCTTTTCCTTTATGTGTTTCATGGACTCGTGATTGTTTTGATGTAATATATTATGATATTTGAGGGTGTTTTTGATGTAATACATTGTGATATTTGAGAGCCTTATCGAACTATGTTGTTGACGGGAGCCTGGTATTTTTTCACCATTGTTGATGATTTGAGCTGTTGTATTTGGGTTTATTTGATGAGGAAGAAATCTCAAGCTCACAAAATACTCATGGATTTTGTAGAATAGTTGGCACTCAATATGGTTTTCAGCTTAAACAAGTAAGGAGTGACGATGGGCAAGAATTCAAGTAGGGGCCGTTATTGGAATTTTGTGCTCTTCATTGGATTCAATTTCAAACTTCTTTGATTGGGAACCCTCAACAAAATGGAGTTGTTGAGTGTAAGCACAAGCATATTTTAGAAGTCGGTCGAGCACTTTGTTTTCAAGCAAGTTTGCCTAATAGATTTTAGGGTGAGTTCATTCTGACGGCCGCTTATCTTATTTATCTAACGCCTACAATTTTGCTCAAAAATAAGAGCCGTTATGAGATTTGGTTGGGAAAATTACCTTCTTATGATCATTTGCAGGTTTTTGGATGTCGTTGTTATTTTCATGCTCAAAATAGATCTCGTGATAAGTTTGAGAGCCAAGGCGCTCCGGGTATATTTATTGGTTACACTCACGGTCAAAAGGGTTATAAGATTTATTGTGTTAAAGAAAACAAGATCATTGTTTCAAGAGATGTTCGGTTTTATGAAGATGTTTTCACTTCCTTAAACCCAATAATGCTCAGTTTATCATTGATGATAATTTACCTAGACAAACTTCAATTGATATTAATGGAAATCATCATTTTTATGAAGAGGAACTGGTTCGCGTTCAACAGATTTCCCGAATCACTACCGCCCACGTAGCATACTGGTGACCCGGCCGACATGGGTTGGCCAATGATGGTGCTGGGTGGCCACTAGCCGGTCTCACGGGCAAAGAGTAGCCCCGGGCCTAGTCCTGATATTATTACTAGAAGAAGCTGTTGTATTCGTTCGGTTCTGGTGAAATATCAGGATTATATTTGTGATGTTCCATCTTTTATAGCCCATACTCTAACTATTGCTCCATCAGCCAATTCGGGTATTGTATATCCTATTTCAAATTTTGTTACGAATGCACAATTTTCTAATGCTCACGTTGATCTTTTGAATGCCATCACTTTTAGTGATGAGCTAAAAATATTTCAACAGCCCATACAGTTTAAGCATTATAGATATGTCATGGAAAAGGAGATACAATTTTTGAAACAAAATCAAACTTGGACCTTACAAAATTTTCCCGATGGGAAGAGGGTGATTGACTCTAAGTATATGTATAAGGTGAAATACAAATCAGATGGATCGATAGAGCAACACAAGACATGTTTGGTTGTTAAATGATTTACCCAAGTGGAAGGTATAAACTGTCACGATACTTTTGCTCTGGTTGTTAAGTTAGTAACTATTCGTTGTGTTTTGGCAATTGCTCCTGCACGAAATTGGATAATATATCAATTAGATGTTAACAATGCATTTCTTCATGGGCATTTAAATGAAGAATCTTATATGAAATTTCCTTTGGGTTTCAAACATAAAAACATGAAGGGAAGGTTTGTCACCTTCGTAAGTCACTATATCGCTTCAAACATGCCTCTCATAATTAGAATGAAAAGTTTACTTCCACATTGATCGGCATTAGTTTCAAATAGTCCAACTCGGATTACTTTCTTTCCACGTTTTTCTGTGGAAATATTTTTACGGTCATTTAGATAATTGTGGATGATGCCACAATTACGCGTAATGATATGGAGCACATATCTAAAGGTAAGACCATGTTGAATAATTCTTTTGGGATTAAAGACTTAGGATGCTTTAAGTATTCTTTGAGCATAGAAGTGGCCCATTCACCTAAAGGGATCATGTTGAGTCAATGAAAGTATGTTCTCGAAATTCTTCATGAGGCAAGGTTATTAGGGTCTAAACTGGCTTCTACTCTAATTGTTCAAAATCATGGGTTAGCTAATAAAGATGGTAATTCGATTTCTGATGCGGGTCAATAAAGGCGATTGGTGGGGGCGATTGTTTTATCTCACTATTACTCATCCCGATATTTGTTATGTTGCTTGTGTTTTAATCTGTATGATCCTAGATAGCCTCATGTTGAGGTTGTTATGCGTGTTTTACAGTATATGAAGGGTACACCAGGACAGGGCATGTTTTTGCCGTCGGATAGTGATTTTAAACTTCGTGGTTATTGTGATGCTGATTGAGCTTGGTATCCTAAAACTAGATGTTCTACCACAAGTTATGTTGTATTCTTGGGTGGGGTGCCCGTTTCGTGGCTATCCAAGAAACAAACTGTTATTTCACATTCTTCGGCTAAGGCCGAGCATCGTTCAATGGCCACTATTACTAGTGAGATTGTTTGGCTAAGGCGTTTATTAATTGATATTGCTGTGCTTATTAGTGATCCTTCAATTTAATTTTGTGACAATCAAGTAGCTCTACATATTGCCTCTAATCCCGTGTTTCATGAGAGGACGAAAGATATTGAGATCGATTGCCATTTTTTTCATGAGGAGTTGATGGCTAAAGAGATTGTCACATAATTTGTTCGCTCAACAGATCAAGTTGCAGATGTTTTTATTAAAGGTTTAGGTTGTTCGAGTTATTTAACTCTTCTTCACAAGTTGGGCATGGTGAATCTTCATGTTCCAACTTGAGGTAGAGTGTTAAATACTAGTATATTTTTTGTATTTTACTTGTATATATTTCGTATTTTGTATATTTTTTGGTATTTAGTATGTAAAATGGCATATGCCCTAGAAATCTAGCATTAACTTGCATAGAATTAAAAAAATGCTCTCCTCCTCTCTTCCTTGATGTAACCGGCCAGCATAATGGCCATTACATTTTCATTTACTTGTTCCTACGTTTAGGATGGTACTAGAATGATTAGGCTTTTTAATTTCTTGTATTTTTCAAAATGCGGTTAAACATATATCTTAATGGATCAATTAGTATTCGTTGTAATGTTATGTCAAACATACAGTTGATTTTGAATGCAAATGTTGGTTATCTATTTGACCCACATAAGGTAAATGACAAAGTATGATATTTTTTTTATATAGCTATATTACTATATTTTCGTAATCAATAACGATTGTAGCTACTATTGAGACACTGGCGCTTTTAGAGAAAGGGTATTGTCAAGGCCCTTGATCCAACATAATTTGTAAGCTTCCAATGATCAAAAGAAGTCCAATAGTACCATATGAAGATAAGTCTGCATTGTTCAAGCTAAAGAAAGCTAACGGAACCAAGCACATTTCAACGAAGTTCTTTTGACTCTCGAGTTTCAGATGAAGAATGAAGCAAATGTTAACAAATTGGCTCAAGGACCTGGAGAAATATTTGCAAAAACATTGCTTACAACAAAATTCTGAGAAATTGGTGTACAACAGCATTCGCCAATTCCGAGACATCTTTGATTAATGTGCGCCCATGAGAAGAAGTTAAATACACACTGTACTCTTTTTACCTTCGCTATGGTTTTTCCTACTTGATTTTTTTCCTGGCAAGGTTTTTATCGAGGCAGGCGTATATAACTCGGACGCTATGCACTTTCAAGAGTGTTTTGTCCCATAATATTTTAAAGAAAAATATCCAAAGGGGGAGTGTTGTAAATATTAAATATTTTCGGGTACAATTTTTATAGTCAAATTCGAATATTACTAAATATCCTAGAAAATTAGAAATTATGCAAAATACCTTTATATACACATATATATACATATAATATATCCCCCATCTCCATTTACTTCACGGGTAAGTATTTTCACCGCCTCTCCATTGTATAAATATAAGTGGCAGAAAAGTAAATTGTGAGTAACGGGAGAAGTAAGAGTGAGTTGAGAAAAATTTTAATAATAAAATATTAAAAAATTTATTTGAATAGAAGAAATTGAGAGTAAATATGAGATCATTTAGGTTCCTAAGTTTTTAAATAAAATACTTACTATTTTTCTCTAATTATATTTGAGTTTATATTTTAATTCTCTTTTTCTGAATATAATGTGTCCCTAGTTTTATAATATCCCTAGAATTTTTAGCACTACCTTTTTTTTCATGGTATTTTTTATGTAATCAAATTACCAAAAAAAAAATAAAGCAATTTCCTTAAAAAAATATTTCTTTGCTTTGCAATTTTGAGAACCAAACATAGGTAGAGATGAGTAACGATCCCGTGCGGTGGATGGTGATGGCAACGGGGCAGGTAAAATTCGTTACCCGCGAGTACTCGCCTCAATATAAGTGAGATAGGAAGCAGGTATGGGTTGCGTGCACCCTCCCCCGTACCCACCATGGCTATAGGGCAGGTATGGGTATATTATTGTACCTACCCCGCCCCCGCCCCCGCCCCCGCCCCACCTTATACCCATCATACTCGCTCTATTTTATATCTAATTAATTTTTAAATTAAAAAATACATGTTCAAATTCAATTACTGATGTGATTTTAAAGTGTGTTTTAAAACCATCTACTCGCAAGCGTACGAGATCGTCGTAGCTTTGTCGGGTATACGGGTCGTATCCACAGGGAATCGTGTTAAGTTGGACTTACTGATTAACGAGCGGTTTGAATTTCTAGGTTTTTTGTTGTTTGAATAAATTGTTAGCTAGATTAATGAAACTAAATATAAAGTGAATGTGACAATTCAATTGAGGTTAGTTTAGGGAATGAATTTAGGGTAGCTTAACACGTATCCGTCATTGTATTTTACTTAGGACGATGATTTGAAAGACTTAGGCTACAAGCTCTAAGCCTGGGTTAATATATAAATTAGGGCTTAGGGTAATGAGCTAGTCTAAAGGCATAACCTATCTTAGCACCCTAGATGTAGCATAGGTTATCTCATTAGCACCACTTAATTCCTTTGTTATTCCTAATTCAATATTAACTTATATAAAAGATTGGTTTCAGGGTTGGGTACAACCTCAACCCTGACCACGCGTGAATTCATGTTATGTTATGGTCTAGGCTACAAGCACAAGACTAATCACCGCAAAGTTGGAGACCTAGTCATGGCTACAAGCACACATGCAAAACATCCAACAATCATGAAGAACTCCCCACAAGGGTACAAATATTACATAACTAAACCAATCGTCAAAAGTATAATCTAAATCTGGGATACGGGCGGCTACCCACCCTTCATCCCTAAACTAAGAAAGTTTATTCCTCCATGGAAGTTTTACATATCCTTAAACTTAAAGAAAAGAAGATACTATGCGTAAGATAAATAAAAGAATAAACTCCCTCAGTCTTCTGTTGATGCTAATCCAAGCCTGAATTCTCCCAGTATTCCAACCACTTGCGCTTCAACTTTTGAGAACATGTAGATCTCGTAGCAACTTCGGGTTTGAGAGAAAGGGAAGGACGTGGGGCCGAGAAAAAGCCTGTCAAAGGCTGACCTCCCCTTCTCTATTTATAAGCACAGGAGCAGTTAGGGTTCCGTACGGAACCCTCTCGATCGATCGGGAATAAGGCCTGATCGATCGGCTAAAAGCGTCGATCGATCGGTGAGCTAACGCAAAGCTCCCGATCGATCGGTGCTTTTGGCCGATTGATCGGCAGGCTCCCAGTTAGACTGATCAATAGGTTCTCCGAGCCCCCTTTTCTCGACTAAGCACCGAAGCGCTATGAGATGTACTCGGTTCACCGAATTCTGATCCGATGGGTCTTTCTTTTGCACAAGTGGTTGGGTTTCTCCAATAAATCTTCAATTATGCCTCAATAATGCTTGATTTTGCCAGAATTCTTCTTTCGTCCGCTTTGATGTATTCCATATGAAAATGTACCTAAATAACAACCAAACACACATGTAGAGGCCGAATATGTAACAGAAATGGCAAATAAAATATGTAAAAATCACGCGCGTCATCATCCCCAAACCCACACATTGCTTGTCCTCAAGCAAGATTCTATTTAAACTAGCTACCGGAGGAAAAATCGAGTCAGACATTTAACAGCTAAGGTCACTTATGAAAATTATTGTTCGACCATACTTGAGAGCGTACTTAAGAGTAGCAAATCCTTATGTGATGTTATTATTGCACTAGTTCTTACTTAAATCTCCGTCATTAAGATCTTTTTACTAGTGAGTGATCTTAGAACTTCTCTCCCCTTCATCTTACTTCAAAACCCTCCGACTTAAAAAAGACATAAATGTAATAAGTAAAGGAACAAGTTATCATAGCTCTTCACTGCTAATTAATAGTGAAATCAAAAAGCTTCTCTTTTCTTTCTTGTTTTCCCTTCTTCCTCCCCCCCCCCCCCCCCCCCCCCCCCCCCCCCCTCTCTCACTCGGTTAGGTGTGTCTTCTTCAGACCCATGTAGCAAGTTTTCGGCCGACAGCTTCCGATCCAGTTGGTTCAAGGTACTAGGTTATAAAAGACCCCTATGGACCTAATGGCTCGAGTCTTGAGGATCCACAACCTAATCCGGTTTTTTTTTCTTTTTTTTTGGTATTAGTGCTCATTTTAGTAACTACAAAGTTGATTCTTCTTAAGCTTTTCCTGTGGCTCATGTAGCGAGCTTTCGACCGGCAGCTCCCGACCCAGTTGACTCAAGGTACCAGGTTTTAAGATACCCCTACGGGCTTACTTGCTCGAGACACAGGGGCTACAAGAACCAACCAGTCACCTTTGTTTTTAAGGGGTCACTTAAGATAAAGAAATGTAAAATTGATTTCAACATTGTTAGAAGTAGAATAGTGGATTCGTATTCTTAAAATTATTACCATTATTTCGACCAAAACAGTGGGATATTTCAAAAGATTAAGGGTGAAAAGTAATAATCTCACTAACTAGTTAAAAGATAAAAATATGGATTCAAAAGTCTGGTCCAGCAATAATCTCGTCTCATAATCATTCTAATCATCAAAGTACATCACAGAATTGGGCTATAATAAGGGTCACAAACAACCTTATACTCATTTATGCCTTCAAAAATGTAGCTAATTTATGTCAAAATAAGCTTAAATGACAAACAAAGTTTACTCTCATCTGCCATCCCCAAACCCAAACCTTGCATTATCCTCAATGCACTGTAATAAAAATAGAGGCAAGGAAAGGAGAGACGACCTGAGATCATGAATAGGTAGCCACACATGTTGAGCGAATCCCAGAAGTTGAAGACAGACAAAAGCAAGCTACATAAAAAAAAAGAACAGAGAAGACTGTGGACTAAAATAATTTGTTAAGAAAAGGAAAAGAAAGATATACAGAGCAAATATTTAGTACAGGTGTAACACAAATAACTCAGGGAGGGGGAAAAGGCGGAGGAGAACCACCTGTCTGCAGTCGATAGAGTTCGGTAACCAAAAACTGAATGTGATCCAGACGGTGCATAATATCCGTCATGTATGGCGGGACGTTGCCGGGATCAGCAGAAGCAGGTGGCATGGTTGGGCCTCCCTCGCGGCGTGATGCTCAGGCATGAGCAGCGGCCCGGGCCTGGTCATCCTTCGTGTCCGACTCCTCCCTGCGTGCGTCGGCTGGGGCAAGGGAAAGGAAGGTCCGACGATGCTAGGTGGGGTCAAAGTGGCGGAGCGGTGCCCAAGCTCGGTCAGGAGCGATCGGAATGAACACCGAAGCACGCCGTACAAGCCTCGTGATTAAACGAGGAAAGTACAAAGCACCACTGCCAACAGAGAAGCGCTGAAGCCAATGGCGGACAGCAGTAAACCTCCGTAAGTAAGTGGCCCCCACATCCACCCATTCACCCTAGTAGAACTTCCAAAGAAGATCTAGAATAGGGTCGGTGCCCTCCTGGGCATGACTGGTAGGCCATAGATTGGCCTTAATAATGGTGTCCAAGAGCCACATATGCAAAGGAAGGGCGGAGTGGAACGTGGTGGATGGACGATCTATCGCACATTGGCCGCCACATAGCTCAGTGATAATATCCAAGGCCTTTGGTGGGTTAACGGGAGGGTGCCAAACAGATTCATCAACATGTAAGGGATAACCTATAGGCTAGGTGACGTCCGTGGCATTAAATCGGACGGTCTTGCCACAAATAGTAATGTCACTGTAGGTCCGACCCCCTTCTTGATGGAGAGCATAGGAGGAATAAAATTCCCTCACTAAAGAAGGAAAAACAAGGTCTCCCTCCAGCTCTCTACCAAGAAGGTAGGTAAGATCCCTATGTTGGCAAAAGAGAATGGCCCAGGCACCCTCCCTCTCATCTTTAAGATCCTCACCAAACACTGTCTCCCCAGATATAGGGGTAGCCCTGATTCGAGCAAGAATGTCGGTCTGTTGGGAGCTTCTACCCTCCTCAGTGCGGCTTCGCTCGGCACGCGGCATAATCTAGAAATAAGAACAAGATCGGACGAACACAAAGATAAGGGAAAGAAAGAAACATAAAAAGAGGAAAATCAATAAGAACAACACCCCAATATCAACCCACAGTTAAAAAAACACGACGAAAACCCTAGATCGGAAAAAAAAAAAAAAAAAAAAAAAAACACATCCCAAACACATAAATCCAGCAACCACAAGTATCAAAGGGCTAAATTCAGTCATTGAAAACCTATATAAACATGGTTCATGAACAAAGGTGTAAACATGGCACAATATTAAGAAATTCAAACTTTATTCACAACTAAGACATAACTAAGGACTAAGCCACTTTAATAAAGCAGGATAACAACCAGAGAATGGCCTAAACATGTTGTCTTGAAGTAGAAACAAGGTAAAGTGAAAGATAAAAGGAGGGGCAGGGGGGGGGAGAGACGGGGGACACATACCTTGCAATAAAGGGTAAAAATGAAGAGAAACAGGTGCTGGGGTCAGCTTTGGTGGCCGAAACAGCAATGGTCGGAGGTCGTGGCCCAAGATGGGGGGGAGGGGGTCGTCGTGGGTTAGGGTTTGGGGTGGGGGAAAAAAGAGGGGGGGGCGGCGGATCAGGGGGTTTTAAAAGAGGGGGTCGTACAGAGGGCACCCCGATCGATCGGGTACTAGCCGATCGATCGAGGTTGAAAGGTGGAAAGCCCGAAGACTTTCAATAAAATAAAATAAATAATAATAATAAAAATAAAACATAAACTACGAAACATGAAATAAATTGGGTTGCCTCCCAAAAACGCTAAGTTTAACGTCTTCAGCCGGACGTGGTGTTTTCTTCGATGCTAGGCTGATCCCGGGGCAGGGTCCCTAAGATGAATTTCTTCAAACTCGTGTGGTCTATCCCCTAACCCAATAGCGTGTTTAAGATGATGGCCATTGACTGTGAGAAGGCAACCATCATTGATGTCACGAATTTTAATTGCCCCAGAAGGTTATGCGTGGACCCCTTCGTAAGATCCATCCCATCATGAACGTAGTTTCCCGGGAAAGAACCGAAGCTTGGAGTTGTAAAGCCAAACTTTTTGACCAACTGCAAAACTTTTGCGCGAAATTCTTTTGTCATGAAAAGCCTTGGTTCTTTCTTTGTATAGTTTGGCATTTTCATATGCCTCATATCGCATCTCATCCAACTCGCTCAGTTGAAGTCGTCGGTATGACCCGATACTGTGCATGTCATGATTAAATTGTTAATGGCCCAATATACACGGTGCTCAAGCTCTACTGGCAAATGGCATGCCTTCCCCAGGGAGACATGCCTATTGGAGTCTTGAAGGCTGTATGATAAGCCCAAAGAGCGTCGTTCAACCTTTAAGACCAATCTTTGCGGTCCGGTTTAATGGTGTTCTCAAGGATAGACTTTATTTCCCAGTTTGAAACTTCAGCTTGGCCACTAGTTTGAGGGTGATATTGGGGCAGCTAATTTGTGAGTGATGGAGTACTTTCTAAGAAGTGACTCAACCGAACAATGAGTGAAGTGTGCCCCCCCATCACTAATTATTTCTCTAGGAATATCGAAACGTGAGAAAATATTATCTTTAACAAACTCAATAACCATCTTGTGGTCGTTTGTCCTAGTTGCAATGGCTTCGACCCATTTCAAAACAAGATCAACAGCTACTAGAATATAAACACAGCCATGTGAATTAGGGAACGGCCCCATGAAATCAATACCCCAAACGTCAAAATTTCACACACTAAAATGGGGTGCTGAGGCATCTCATCAAGTTTTGTAAGGGCACCTGCGTTGACAGCATTCGCACGCCATCAAAAATCATGAGTGTCCTAGAAAAGAGTCGGCCAAAAGAAGCCACTTTGAAGGACTTTCACCCTATACGTCCTCACCCAAGTGTCCTCCACAGGCTAAACTATGACAAAATCGTAATATACTCTCATGCTCATTTTTCGGGACGCAACAACGTACTACCTGATCAGAACATACCTTAAACAAATCCGAATCATCCCAGAAAAAATGCCTTGCTTGAGAAAGGAAGCGGTCCCGCTCTTGTTTCAGCCAATGGGTAGGCTGCTTCTCGGTCGCCAAATAGTTAATAATATGGGAATACCATGGGGGTCGACTTCCGGCAATAGAAAATAACTGTTCGTAAGGAAAATAGTCATCAATGGGACTAGTAGTGGTTTCAGATGGGAAAACAATCCGTGAAAGGTGATCGGCCACGACGTTATCTGAGCCTTTCCTATCTAAGATTTCTAAGTTAAATTCTTGAAGTAATAAAACCCAGCGAATTAACCTAGGTTTCGTTTCCTTCTTAATAAGAAGAAAATGAATGGCAGCATGGTTAGAAAAGAGTACTACTCTCGAGCCCAAAACATAAGATCGAAACTTGTCAAGTACGAAAACTATAGCTAGTAATTCCTTTTCAGTGGTGGTATAATTCTTTTGGGCTTCATCTAACGATTTACTAGCATAGTAAACAACAACAGGTTTACGATCCTTCCATTGACCGAGCACGGCTCCTACAACATAATTAGAAGTGTCACACTTAATCTCAAAAGATAACGAGTAGTCGGGAGGTTGAATAATGGGGGCTGTAGACAATAAAGTTTTCAACTCAGTAAAGGCTGCTAAACCATCATTATAAAAAACGAAAGGTACATCATTAGCAAGCAAATTTGACAATGGTTTAGCAATTTTATTGAAGTTCGCGATGAAACGCCGGTAGAATCCAGCGTCGTGAAGGAAAGATCGAACTTCCTTCACCGAGGTCAGTGGAGGGAGGTTGGCAATTAAGTCCACCTTGGCCTTGTCTACAGTAATACCCTCTTTAGATACTGCATGTCCTACCCTCTTTAGATACTGCATGTCCTAAGACTATGCCCTATTGAACCATAAAATGGCTCTTCTCCCAACTGAGTACCAAATTATACTCATCGCAGCACTACAAAACAAGATCTAAGTGAGATAAGCATTCATCAAAAGATGATCCAAACACAGAAAAATCATCCATAAACACTTCTAGATAGTCGTCCAACATGTCCGAAAAATTGGACATCATGCACCGCTGGAATGTAGCAGGTGAGTTGCACAGACCAAAGGGCATCCTTTGGTATGCAAACGTACCAAAGGGCCAAGTAAACGTTTTTTCTCTTGGTCCTCAGGGTGAACAGGGACTTGGTTATACCTTGAGTAGCCATCCAAGAAACAATAGTACGCTTGACCTGCTACTTTATCTAGGATCTGGTCCAAAAAGGGTAAGGGAAAATGGTCCTTGCGCGTTACAGAGTTCAACTTATGATAATCGATGCACACTGTCCACCCTGTAGTAGCTCGCGTAGGGACCAATTTACCTTGGGCATACGCAACGACCGCGATTCCTGACTTCTTAGGAACCACCTGAACCGGACTCACCCAGGGGCTATCAGAGATGTGATATATAAGACTCGCATCTAGCAACTTCATGACCTCCTTCTTAACTACCTCCCTCATATTGGGGTTAAGCCTCCTTTGCATTTTCCTAGAAGGCTAACGTTGTCCTCTAAATGTATTCTATGCAGGCATACAGAGGGGTTAATTCCTTTCAGATCAGCAACTGACCACCCTATGGCTCGTTTGTGGTTTTGTAGGACAAATGACAACCTAGATTTCTGACTCTCAGTTAGGTCAGACGTGATAATCACAGGAAGGGTGTCATTTTGTCCTAAAAATGCATATTTCAGGATGGTCGGGAGGGGTTTGAGCTCCAACACCGTTGGACACTCAATAGATGGTTTAGCAGGTTCACTAAGTAGGCCAGTTAGGGGTTCAAACATTGGACCCCTAGCCTCAATTCTCATTAGCTCCTGCATGTTAAGCAAATTATCAGCATCAGTACTCACAACAAAATCAGCAAAAGTGAGCGAATCAAATGGTTCGTCTTCTTTGATTAAGTCAGAAGACACTGACTCAACCAAAGGATCAATAGCATCAACCATGAAGCAATCAAGGTCATCCTCATTAACAGGGAACTTAGCAGCATTTGACACATTCAGTTTAACCTTAAGATTCCCAAATGACACTTCTAATACCCCAGTTCGACAATGAACGATAGCATCGGCCTTTGCCAAGAACGGTCATCCTAAAATGACAGGGGTGGGTAGGATCCATGTCTAACACGATAAAATTGACAGGGAAGATGAACTTATCAACTTTGACAAGAACATCTTCCAACATACCTCTCGGTAAATGCACTGATCTATCCACCAACTGTAGGGTAACACTAGTTGGTTTGGGATCTCCCATCCTCAATTCCTGAAAAATTGAGTATGGGATGAGGTTAACGCTTGCCCCTAAGTCCAAAAGAGCCTGACTCCTATAGCTCTCTCCTATGACGCACGAGACTGTAAAAGCTCATGGATCTCTACACTTAGGTGGGATGCTTGACATTAAGACGATGTTCACTTTTTCAGTGAGTCGGACCTTCCTAGGGACCTGAGCTTGCACTCTCTTCTTTCTAGCGCATAGGTCCTTATGAAATTTAGCATACATCGGGACATGTTTAATGACGTCAATCAGTGGCAGGTTAATCTTGACATCCTTAAACAAGTTCAGTAACTCATCTCTCTTTGGGACGTCATTCCCTTTCGGTCCTAACAGGGCCATAGGAAAAGGAACAATCGATTTGGGAGGCGAGCCCAGTGAAGGTGTGGGCACTCCATCCTTGTCAGCAATAGGGTTTGGAGTCCCATCCTCCTGCTCAACTTATCACAAATCATCCTCACCTGTGGTTGAGACAACCTTAGCCTGCTCATGAGTGACCTGGCTAAGGTTAGGATTAGTTGCTCCCCTGGGATTAGTGAGGGGTTAGGAGGGTAACCTCCCTTCCTCTCTCCTGTTCATGGCTTGAGCTAACTGTCCTAGTTTGTTCTCTAATTTAGAAATTGACAGTGAATGAGAGTGGACCAACTGTTGGTTTTCCTCCATAAAGCGGAGCATACGTTCCTCAAACTGAGACGTGTAGCTCGGAGGTTGGGGTGGAGGATTAGCATTAGGAACTCGAAAGAGAGAAGAAGAGCCATACCTTTGCCCTTTGTGGAAACCAGGAGGGTGTGCCTTACCTGCAAATTCTGGTGCTGGTTGTCTCATGGCTGGGTTCTGATTTGTGTTTTGCTTCCATGAGAAATTGGGATGGTTGCGCCACCCTTGATTATAGGTCTGTGAATACAGATTGTTGTTCCTCGAGTACTCCTCCGCTGCATAAGCTTGGTCCTGCACATACTCGGGAAACTGTCATGCATATAAACACTCAAAAACAGAATGATCCTCTCCTGAACAAATGCTGCACGGAGCAATACCCTTAGATGATGATTCAGCTGCATTAACTAGATGCACATTAGTGGGATTTGCATTTAAACTCATCATCTTATCCATCTTTCTACTAAGTGCATCTAGTCTTAAATTAACATCATCTTGGGGTGCTACCTCGTAGACACCACATGTGTTTCCCCTAACCACCCTTGCAGAAGAGGCTTGGTCGAGGGAATGTTCATTGAGGTGCTCGAAAAGCGTCCAGGCCTCGTCCTCGCCTTGCTGGTTAAATGCTGCCCCCAATGAAGCATTTATCATTTGCTTGTTTGACACACTAAGACCATCGTAGAAGTTTTGGACAAAAGCCCACTTGGGGACCCATGGTGGGGACAACTTCTAAGAAGTTCCTTGAACCTATCCCAATACTCGTGAAACTGCTCCTGATCTTTTTGTTCAAAACTATTTATAGCGCGCCTAATAGCCATCGTTCTGGCTTAAGGGAAAAACTTGACCAGGAAGCGTTGTTGAAGGCCATTCCAAGTGGTGATTTCACCCCTGGGTAGGGACTGAAACAACCTCTTAGCCACGTCTTTTAACGAGAATGGAAAAAGACGTAGTCTAATCACATCATTCGAGACACCTTGATAATGATAGGTTTCACATATTTTGAGGAATGCGTCAAGTTGCTTGTACGGGCTCTCAATTGGCTTCCCATAAAATATGGGAAGCATGTTGATAATCCCAGGTTTATGTTCGAAGTTGGCGTTACCCACAGCAGGTAACGCAACTCTGACGGGAGCAACGTATGTTTGGGGAATGAAGTGATCCCCAATCGTATGTGGTTCGTTATTAGCCATGGTTCATTGTGTATTGTCTCTCGCTTCTAATAGCCTCACGGTAGACAAAGTCCGCTCAATTTTGGGGATGTAAGGTAACAATTCAGGATCGATCGAACGTCTACCGTGCAAGCAATATCGAAGCTAGGATGGATCCACCCTGACCTCGACTAATGACTCAAGCAAAAGAAAAATAACTATGAAAAATAAGTCAAAGCAATAAACAAAGGGCAAACAAAACAAAGTTCGTTAATCTTAAATTCAAACTTAGCAAACCGATTCCTTGGCAACGGCACCAAAAACTTGATGTGATTTTAAAGTGTGTTTTAAAACCGTCTACTCGCAAGCGTACGAGATCATCGTAGCTTTGTTGAGTATACAGGTCGTATCCATAGGGAATCGTGTTAAGTTGGACTTACTGATTAACGAGCGGTTTGAATTTTTGGGTTTTTTGTTGTTTGAATAAATTATTAGCTAGATTAATGAAACAGAACATAAAGCGAATGTGACAATTCAATTGAGGTTAGTTTAGGGAGTGAATTTAGGATAGCTTAACACGTATCCCGTCATTATATTTTACTTAGGACGATGATTTGAAGGACTTAGGCTACAAGTTCTAAGCCTAGGTTAATATATAATTTAGGGCTTAGGGTAATGAACTAGTCTAAAAGCATAACCTATCTTAGCACCCTGGATGTAGCATATGTTATCTCATTAGCACTACTTAATTCCTTTGTTACTCCTAATTTAATATTAACTTATATAAAAGATTGGGTTCAGGGTTGGGTACAACCTCAACCCTGACCACGCGTGAATTCCTGTTATATTATGGTGTAGGCTACAAGTACAAAACTTATCGCTGCAAAGTTGGATACCTAGTCATGGCTACAAGCACATATACAAAACATCCAACAATCATGAAGAATTTCCCATAGGGGTGCAAATATTACATAACTAAACCAATCGTCAAAAGTATAATATAAATATGGGATACGGGCGGCTACCCGCCCTTCATCCCTAAACTGAGAAACTTTACTCCTCCGTGGGAGTTTTACACATCCTTAAACTTAAAGAAAAGAAGATACTATATGTAAAATAAATAAAAGCATAAACTCCCTCAATCTTCGTGTCGATGCTAATCGAAGCCTGAATTCTCCCAGTATTCCAACCACTTGCGCTTCAGCTTTTGAGAACCTGTAGATCTCGTAGCGACTTCGGGTTTGAGAGAAAGGGTTGCTGCCGAGAAAAAGCCTATCAAAGGCTAACCTCTCCTTCTCTATTTATAGGCACAGGAGCAGTTAAGGTTCCGTACGGAACCCTCCCGATCAATCAGTGAGCTCACGCAAAGCTCTCGATCGATCGGTGCTTTTGGCCAATCGATCTACAAGCTCTCTGTTAGTTTCTCTAACCGGGAGTCGCTGATCGATCGGTTTTCTAAGCCCCCTTTTCTCAACTAAGCACCGAAGCGCAATGAGATGTACTCGGTTCACTGAATTATGATCCGATGGGTCTTTCTTTTGCACAAATAGTTGGGTTTCTCCAATTAGTCTTCAAATATGCCTCAATAATGCTTGATTTTGCCAGAATTCTTCTTTCATCCGCTTTGATGTGTTCTACATGAAAACATACCTAAATAACAACCAAAATTTGTATGACAGAAATGGAAAATAAAATATGTAAAAATCACGAGCATCTAGTACCTAAAATTTAATCAACGTTAGAAGACAATATAATTGAATTTTTAAAGATAGGATTAAATAATTAGCACAAACAGGTATGGATAATTATTTTGTACCACATTAGAGTGGCTATGGGCCGGATAATGGATACCCATTGCATACCAGAGGCAACGAGATGCGTATGGATATAGGTTTTTCCCTCCGAAGTACGTATGGGTATCCAATTCATACCCGTGCCTGGTAATAGAGTGGGTATAGATGTGGATTTGGGTGACGGACAAAGGTACGAAGGAAGTAGCTCCGTACCGGACATTCCATTGAAATCCCATGCGGTGGGTACTCCCCACCTACCCACCGCATGGGACATTTTGTTTTTTTATTGATTATATTATTTTAAAAATTTATTATTTAATTAAAATTTATCTAATATATATATATATATATATATATATAATTTATGTAACTTTCAATTTAATATTACAAAGTGTTATAAATTAGTTAGTGTTATTACATACTATTTAAATACATAAATTTTTAATGTATACATGTATGTATGTATATAAAAATATCTAATTTTATATGTTAATATTGTTACTGCTTTATGTAATATAGGAGTTATTATCACTAGAGCAAAAATTGAGAGCTACAAAATTGCTATGAAATTACAATCTTACTAGCACAAAAACAAATTTGCCCTTGCAATAACGTGACCCTTTTATTATATTTTATATATAAAAAATTATATTAAATTCTAATATTAAATAAATTTAAAACAATATTTTAACATTTAAAATTATAATTGTGTATATAATATTTATTAAAAACTTGGGTGAACTAGATTAATTATAAAGACATTATTTTAATGCTATTAAAATATAATATTTTAAAATTTAATACTTTTTAGATATATTAAATAGGGTAAATTATATATTTAGTACTCGAAAGTTTGGTGTATTAATATTTTAGTCCACAAACTTTATGACATAACTTTTTAGTCCAAAAAGTTATATAAATTTAATAAGATAATCCAAATAGTGATGTACAAGGATACAAAACAGGTCCGTCTTTCATTCTTTCATATCATTGTTTAGACTATTTTAATAAATACTCAAAATGTTTTGGATTAGAAAATTATTTCACAGAGTTTGTGAACTAAAATATTAATACAATATATATATATATATATATGATAATTTTAATAGAATAATAAATTTATAAAGATAATTTAAAAAATAAAAATAAATAAATGTCCCATGCCGCAGGTACTGGATCCTTTTTGAAGTAATAGGGTGAATGACCGAGCAAAATATAGCTCTTTTATTATAATATAATTAATTTTAAGATTTTAAGAAAGATGACAGAAACAACTTTTACAAAAGAACAAAGGGAAAGTGATAGCCGAAGAAATTGCCTCGCCGCGGAGAATCTACTGCTCTAAGTTGTTTATACCCCCATAGAGGTACAATGGGATGAACGGCACTCAGACCCCAAGGTTAACATGGCATCCACCACGACAATGTACTATAGGAAGATGGGTTGGATTAAGCCCTAACTTGCTCAATAACAAAAGAGAGAATATTTGAGAGTAAAGAAAGCCGTGAAGAAGAAGGAGAATAAATATGAGATTTCATATGTGAAATGTGTCTCCATGTCTTTTCGTGTATATAACATAACCGGCAAAGAATCCGCCTCAAATAAGAAAAGTGGCGGATATGGGAGCCTAAAAATCAAAGGGGAACCTTGCAGGTAGCATCCTAACCCCTTCCATTGAATGAAGACCTTTGTAGCTACTCTATAACCTCTTCTTGTTGAGACGAGTTTCACAAATATTCTCTAATTTAATTAAGTTAATGCAACAGAAGGGCTTAAGATTCTTAATTTTAAACCTAAAGTTGATTTAAAATTCTTAATTTTAAATCTATAGATTTAAATTTATAATTTAAATTTACAGGTCTCTATTCTAATACATTCATAATAATTACATGAACTATAACTAGCACAATAAAAAAATTGTAAATAAATAAAAAAGTGAAAACTAAAAGAGAAGGAAAGAAAGACATATTTGGAATTGCTCCAGTAATAAAGAATACCGGAATGATAAAACTCCTAGAAAGCCGAGAAAACCAAGACCCGGTGGCCTTCTACGCAGTGATCTCGAACTGCCTGGAGAGTGGGCTCCAAAAAAATATTAAACTGTAGAAAGAAAATTTTCGACGGAAATTTTTCTCCCTAATTAGATCCCCGAAAGTCAATACTTTCTAAAGCCCTTAATTTATAATTGGATGTCAAACTATGAAACTGGTACCTCTATTTATAATAGTATACTAAAGCAAAAAATATAAATAAATTGATGTGGGACGGAAAACCTCAAAGCTAAACGCAGCATTTAATACAAAAGCAAATCAAAACGACGTGTTATAATACAAGAAAAAAAAGCATGGTCTTTTATTTCAAACTACATGACACGTGTCACGCAGCGATTGATTCGCACTCAGGTTGTGCAAGAGCATGCCACGTGGCACATTGGTTCGTGCCCGAGGGCATGGATCCTGCCTTAAGGACCACCTAGCACAGGACTCCTGTCGCATGCTGGTTGGTCCATCCGTATAGGCATGGATTGCGACCCCTGTGCAATTTTTTGACTATTTTTTTCTTTATTTCCCACTTGTAAAAATTTATCTTATAAATTTTAATTCCAAAATTTTTTTTATAATTTTTAATTTTTATTCATCTTATGAATAATGTTTGGCAAAATTAAATTTACTCATCTCATGAATTCTTTAATATTTTTCCAACTGCAATAAAAACAAAGGCTTGCGCTGAGACCTTAGGGACAATTTAAATCAAGCTCTAGATAAAATTAATTACCATGTAATAAGACTTAATTTCACTAAATAAATTCCACTACACTCTAGACTTAAACCATTTATTCGATATTTTCCAAATCAATTGTATTAATGACAACAACCCTTTCACTAAATGTCCATGACAAATATAAATACAACTACTACCATTATCCTTTTCACAACTTCTCCATTAGTTACCAACTCGCCCTTTACTGAATAATTCATTTATACTTGAACATATTAATAGTATAAATTCCAAATATTAAGCACTTGGAATACTTTGGCCAAAGATTTCGAACTATTTAAATACTTGTGAATCAACTAAGGGGACATCTATATCTCATAAGAGACTGTAAATTCCGTATTGAATACATGATCCTTGTCACACTTCACGCCGCTACTCAGTGTACATGGGAGTTCAGTTATTTGTCTAGACCTTACTTATAGTACACCAAAGTAACAAATGTTCCATGCACAAGTCCAGAATACTCTCAAGGATTTAGAGTCGTCATTCAAACAGCACAACATAAATCATTCATCTCCGGTAATAGTCTAGAAACAAGTAACTCATATAGTCCAACTCTCTATTCGAAAAAAATATAGTCCAACACAATGTATCAATCTTATTAAACACACCAACAAAACACTTTTGGAGCACCATCCACATGACTAAAACAAGTCATCTAAAGTGTCACGTTATAGTCTTAGTATACAAGTGGTCCAAACTGTCTTTCACTACGAGTTTTTCAAACAACAATCCATACCATTTGTTTTAAATCTTTCTGTGGGTTAATCTCATAAACCGCTTAGATCAAACATGTAAATTGTAGTATAAGGACTACACTCATCTCATGGATGTTACTAAAAAGAATATCATATGCAGTATAAATGCTCGCTTACACAAATTTAACAAAGAAATGACTAGAACTTCAATTTTATTCATTAATAAAGTAATATTAACATAATAAATCTGGATTTCAAGATACTATTCCTGACACTTCTCACCATCCTTCTGTGGAGTATGAGTTCTAGCTCACAAATTGGAGTATGATCCATGAAATTAGGTAATGCAGTAGGGACATCAAGGAGTGGCCCATCGTGTAGTTTAAGTTGAGACACATGAAACACATCATGTATTTTTGCAAAAGGAAGGGATAGTCTATAGGTAACCTTGCCAACCACAGCAAGGACTCGGAAAGGGCCAAAGAACTTAAGAGAGAGCTTATGATTGCTGCGGTTAGCCACTGTAATTTGCTTATATGGATGAAGTTTGAGATATACCCAATCACCAGCCTTGAAATTTCTTTCTGAACATTTTCTGTTGGTCATCTAGATCATCCTGTTATGAGCTCTTTGTAGGTGAAATTTTAGTACTTCGATCATTTCCTCTCTTTTCCTCAAACTTTTGTCAACTGTATTAACATCACTTTCACGAGCCAGACATGGAATGTGTATAAGAGGAGCTTTCCCATAAACAATCTCATAAGGTCTTTACGTGTTGAGGAATTCCAAATGGTATTGTATCATCACTCTACTAAGGGAAGCCATTTGGACCAATGTGAAGGATTAGTGTTGCATATACATTTCAGATAAGTCTCTAGCCCTCTATTTACCACCTCAATTTGGCCATTAGTTTGAGAGTGGTAAGAAGAAGATAGGAGCAATTCAACACCTTATATAGCAAATAAAGTTGGCTGTAATTCACTCTAAAAGATGGTGTCCCTATCACTAATGATAGTACATAAGAAGCCATGCAATTTGTAGATATTGCCAATGTATGCATATGCTATTGCCACTACTATGTATAGGTGAGTCAAAGGCAAGAAGTGGGCTGCCTTATTGAGTCTGTCGATTACCACCAAGATCACATCCTTTCCAAATCATCTTGGAAGCCCCTCTATGAAGTCCATAGAGATATATGTCCACACAGTTTCAAGTATGGGCAAGGACTGTATCAATCTAGGGTAGGCTACATTTTCATGCTTGCAATGCATGCTTGACACACTACACACTATTAGATATATTCTTGCACAAACCTTGTCATGCCCTTTTAATAGAAGATAGATTTGATCCTCTATAATGTAGCATCTCTGCCCGAGTGACCCCCATTAGGAAAAGCATGTAACCACTTGAGGATCTTGTTTCTGAGTTCAGGATCTTGTCCTACCATCAATTTTCCATTCCTTTTCAATTGATCATGAACCCAACTATAATAAAGATTACTCTGATTATTGTGCTTGAGCTATTCAATAAGCTACTACAATTAAGGGTCTAACAACCAAGATAATTGTAGCAAGGAGTACAGGTTGCTTTCCATTGATGTCAACATCATACATGTGACTTCTTGGCTAGAGACTCCGGATAGTGCATCTGCTACAGCTTTCTTCTTACCCTTCTTGCAGTCAATGCAATTGCTGAACCCCAACAGCTTGGACAGCCAGAGTTGTTGGAAATGTGTGCTCATCTTTTGTTCCAACAAGTACTTCAAGCTTCTTTGATCAGTTCTTATGACAAAAGTGCTATTTAACAAATATTGATGCCACCTCTGAACTGCATAAACTACTGTAAAAAGCTCTTTCTCATATATAGATAACAATTGTTGCCTTGGACTGAGAGGTTTACTAAAGGCTAAAGGATGGCCTTCTTGAAATAGAACAGCCCCAACCCCCACATTAGAAGCATCTGTTTCAACAATGAACTGCTTGGAGAAATCTGGCAGAGCTAAGATAGGGGCTGAGCAAATGGCTTTACTTAATTATTCAAAAGATAGCTGAGCTTCAGGTGTCCACTGCCGGTTGTTCTTCTTAAGAAGTTCTAGGAGAGGTCTTGCCTTACTGCTATATCCCTTTATGAACCTCCTATAGTAGTTAATAAGCCCAACAAAACCTCGCAACTATTTAAGGCTATCTGGTAGAGGCTAGTTTAAAACTAATTCAACCTTCTTGGGATCAGTAGCAACTCCCAAGTAAGAGATAATGTGCCATAAGTATTCAATTAGTTCTACAGCAAAAGAACACTTGCTTCTCTTGGCAAAACATTGATGGTTTATGAGCACATGAAAAGTTAGTTGTAGGTGTTTAATATGAGTCACCATGTTCGAGCTATAAACCAAGATATCATTGAAGAACACTAATATTAACTTTCGAAGGTAAGGGCCAAAAATGGAGTTCATGAATGACTGGAAGGTAGAGGGAGCATTGATGAGACCAAAAGGCATCACACAATACTCATAATGCTCAAAATGTGCCTTGAAAGCTTTTTTCTAAATGTCATCTTTGTGCATTCTGATTAAGTTAACCTGACCTCAAATCTATCTTGGAGAAGAATCTTACCTCACCAAGTTCATCAACGAGATTTTCTAGAAGAAAATATAGGGAATTTGTTTTTGATGGTGGCCTTATTAAGTTCCCTGTAATCTGCACACATTCTTCATCCTCCATCCTTCTTCTTAACTAGTGCCATTGCAGAGGAAAAGGGACTTGTACTGTGCTGTATGCATCCCTTGTACATTTGCTCCTGAATCATATCCTCAATGACATCCTTTATGATCACTTTGTGAAAGCTGCTGAGAATCATTGAACAAGTCAGAGTACTACTCCAGCAGTGCTTGAATCTCAACGGACACCTTAGAAGCACTAGAACTTGCTGATGTTTCTCCCATTAAAATCATAGATGCTCAGTTTCTTGTGATACTTGCAAAGGGCAATGAAGGGAGAAGTAAAGAGAGCCTTAGAGGAAGCCTTAAATCCAATCAATTTGCAAGCCTTGGCTTGAATTCCTTGTAGTGTGTGTTGCTTCCCATTCAGTACATGTCCCATGGTAAGATTCTTGTAATTACAATGTATAACTCCAAGGATGGCCAACCATTCCACACCTAGAATCATATCATAGGCCCTAGAGGAATAAGCATGAAATTAGCTGTATATGAGTGTCCTTACATCATCTAAGTGAAGTTTTTACACCTAGTATCACATTGTAAACTACTTCCATCAGCCACTGAGACTGCTATAGGTGGCATAGGTTTGAGATTTCTTTGAAGCCTTGATGCCACTGAAGCATCTATGAAGTTGTGAGTGGATCTGGAGTCAATCATAATGTGTAGAGCCTTCCTCCCCATATGCCAGGACACTCTTAATGTCTGATAACTGTGATGCCCAGACAAGGCATGCATTGAGATCTGAGCTGTAGTGTCATCCTCTGCTTCTTCCTTTGCAGATCCTTCCACTTCTACTAAGTCTCATCTTCAGCCTCATCCTTTGCCTCTAAAACAAAAGGCTGAGGGCTCTTAGCTTTACATCTATGACTAGCATCAAAGCATTCATCACAGAAATGTCTTCTCTTGTAGCTCAGACTTAGTCAGGGTTTTCTGATTTCTATTGGCTGGTATGGATCCAGTTACAGGTGTAGAGCTTCTCATAAGGTTGTTTCTATTATTGTATTGGGAAGAAGGTTGGGTTATTTTGGGAGTAGTTGAGGTTGGTAAGAGTGGCAACTTAGAGTACCTTAGTTGCTTCGATAGTGCCTCTACCTTAGTCTCAACCAGTTTAGCGAGGCAAGTGGCTTGCTACAGGGTAATAAGTTTACTAGACCTCACATCCATTTCCAATTCATCAACCAAGCAAGCTAAGAAGTAACTAACAAGTTGTGCATCAGTGAGGTCAGTTCTCACTGCGATCGCATCAAATTTTGCCAAATATTTAATAATAATCCCATTCTGCCTCATATTCATGAGATCAGACACAAGATCTTCATTAGGACTACCAAATCTCAGCTGCATCTCTCTCACATATTCCTCCCAGCTAAGTATTGGGTTAATGATTCTAGTCTTCATCAATCTCTGGTGCCGCTGTAAAGCCATACCCCTCAAATGAATGGATGTAAGTCTAATTCTAGTATGAGCAGGTGTGTTATCAATGGAAAAAAATTGCTCACGCATATACAACCAATCACAGAGACATTCTCCATGAAACAAAAGGAAGTCCACCTTACTCAATCAAGCTGAGTATTGATTATTACCTACTGTATTCAGCTGTTCTTGGGCTGGTACTGGAGCATTAGGGGTGATTTTACCCTGACCTCCTCCAGTTGCATATTCTCTCTCTACTGATCTATTCTGTAGTAGAGCCAACACAACTATCATCTTGCATAGCCCCTGCAATGAGTTCTTCAATTCCCCCACTGAATGATCCATTGTTTAATTGGTGGTACAAATTTGAGCTACCAATGCTTCCTCAATTTTGCGAATCTCAAATACTGATCTTGTGTTTTCGGCCATGATAATGAATTCAAGATCACAAGTCAGAGGATTCAAGGTTCTTATACCAATAGAATTGGATGAACTCGAACCAGAAGAAAGTAAGGAAGAAGATAGAAGAATTCAAGGGAGAAAGGGATAGATTTTATTACTTTTTAAAATAAAATCCAAATTACACTGAGTATTGCTTATACACCTCTAACTACACTCATCCAACCTAACCACAACTCACTCAAAATAGACCAAATAACAAAAGGAAAATAAAAATAGAAAGTTGAGAAAATAACTAATTGGTAAGCTGGCTAACTAACTCTCTACTGCTGCTGCACATGAGCCTTACGTGATTGCTACATGACTCTTCTTTACCTCATTTAGTACTCTGTATCACAAAACCACCCCATTTTCTCCGTAAAATTATCCTTCCAATTATCCAAATTTGAAAATCTCCCTCAAAATAAATATTTTCATCTATGGACTACTACAGTAACACCGTGAATAGAGGTCGAGCCGACCCTACATGTTAAATGAACCTACTCGGCCCGGCCCACGTTGTTGGTGGGTCGACCATGATCAACCCGTAAATTGTAGCGGGTCGGGTCGTGGGTCAAATTCAAGACCGGCCAAACCCGGACCCGGCCTAGCCCGTGCGGGTGACATGGGTCTGATCCATTTAAAGTTAAAAAATAGAGGGGAAGACCCCTAGCTGTTGCCAATCGCTATTCCCCCCTTTGGCAAATAGCTAGCTCAAAAAAAAAAAAATAAAAAAAAAAATTTCATCTATAAATACTCCCACACTTCCCTCCTTACCACCAAACAATCAATCACCTTCGCTTCTATACTCTCTCTAATTCTCTCTAATTCTTCTCCAATTGTGCTTTGAAGCTTGAAGTTCCAATTGTGCTCGTTCTCATAGAAGCTTGTTGAATTCAATTTACGCTTCGATAAATCAGTATCGAATTTTTATTTACTATTTTGCACTACATTAATATTTCTTCTATTATTTTGACATATTTAAGACACTATTAAAATCATGGAACATAGTGGATCTTCATCTGGAGGCCGATCTGGTTCTAGCTTATCATGACCACCCAAAGCCCTACGACCAATCTTCTCCAACAAGTATTGCTGGAGTAGAGTTTAATACTGAAGAATGCAATTTTTTAGAACCTGTTATGACACCACCATTCACTGACACCTTAAATTGGGATAATAAATGTCAATTTGAATATAATCCCCATACCCCTACAGATATTCCCACTCATTTATAAGAATCACCTTTTTTGGATTCGGCTAGTGCGGGTGTTCTCACCGCGCTCCTCATCGGTAAAACAACCGATTCAAAAAACACAACAGCCAAACATTCATCACCGTTTAGCTATGCTAGACATGCTAGTAGTCATGTATGGCAATATTTTACCTTAGATCATACACAAAATATGGCATTTTGTAAACTTTGCAGTAATGGCAAAGGGTACGGCCATCCACCCTGTGGCGGGACCGGAAATTTAACAAGACACTTGAGAAGTTCCCACCTTGACTTAATTGCGAATAATTCACAACAATCCCTCCTACAAACTGCCACTGGTTCACCAACTAGGTTTAGATTCTCACAAGCCAGTAATAGACGTGAATTAGCTAGATATGTCATTTAAGCCGAGGAAGCCGTTTACAATGGGTAGGGATGGCCAACAGGTCGGGCTGGGCCCCCCCCCCCCCCCCCCCCCCCCCCAATTATTTTTTTAACTATAAATACTAACTTAATTTATTCATTTTATCACACAACAATCATCAATTCTCTATTATCTCCAATTCTCCCTTCTCTACAATCAATTCTTTGCTCTCAATCTCTCAAGCTCAAAATTTCAATTGTATTATACTCCTAGAAGCTTGTAGAAGTTCAAATTTTAGTTTTGGCTTCGATAAAATTAATATTGAAATTTTGTCTATTTATCATTTTTATTTACCTTACTTGCATTCTAACTTGCATTTTATAGTAAAAACTAACAATATAATAGCACATAATTCATATTCATCTAAAACTGGTCGATCTAGTTCTAGCTCTCTCGAACGCCTAAAGCCCCCGACAATGGGTAGCAGTACTAGCCAATCTAGAGGAATTGAGCTTAATATTCAGAAATGTATTTTTTTAGAACCCACCAGATCATGGACACCTGTGATTGGGAACATGAACACCTCTACAAGCAGGGTTATCCTGAATCAGGTGTGCGGGATGTTTTGACTCGAACGCACACCCACCAACGATGAAACTCAAACCCACACCTCTACGAGCAATAGTAGACATAGTACTAGTAATGTATGGAAACATTTTACACTAGATTGTGAACATGCTAAAGCATTTTGTACTCTATGTGATCCTACAAAAATCTTAAGGCATCCACTTAATAGTGGGACTGGCACTTTAAAAAAGACACCTACAAAAGATCCACCCTAAATTAAATGCGGATCGAACCCAACAAATTCTCGTACAACAAGCGACTGGTGCGCTTGCAATCTTTAAGTATACACAAGAAACTAATAGACACGAATTAATGAGATACGTCATTTAGGCTAAAAAGTTGTTTACCACTGGCAAAGACCCTAGATTTGTCCGGTACTATAAAACAGCGTTAAACCCTACCGCTCCAAGTGTCCCTCAAAATACTTTGAAGCGGGACGCATTTAAAGAATTTGTAAATGTGAAAAACGAACTTGAAGAAATTTTAAAGATGAACACAAGCATGATCTCGTTGACATCTGACACATGCAAGACAAAATTCAATGTACCTTTCATGTGTATAACTGTACATTGGATTGATTCTTCCTACATTATGCAAAAGAGAATAATTCATTTTTGCCTATTTGAATATCCACACAGTACTCATGTAATCACGGGTGTCATTATGAACGCATGCCATAAGTGGGATAAAATTTTTAGCATTACTTTTGATAATGCTACTAATAACACTTCATATGTTAAACAATTAATTAGGTATATAAGGCCCATGTTAGATAGGAAATGTTTTCATTTACGTTGTATCTATCATATATTG
The DNA here is from genome assembly GCA_018398585.1 of Simmondsia chinensis. Taxonomy (NCBI): domain Eukaryota; kingdom Viridiplantae; phylum Streptophyta; class Magnoliopsida; order Caryophyllales; family Simmondsiaceae; genus Simmondsia; species Simmondsia chinensis. The sequence continues at coordinate 11,695,148 of JAGTTD010000017.1, read as the reverse complement.
CATTTCATGGTAGTATGTAACTTATAGATTTTTCTCAGATGGTTTTAAGACAAGTAATTAAAGTAATTAAGACATCAAAATTAGGCAAAAATATTTAAAGAATTGTGTGACATGCACGGCATTTCTTGGAAACGATTGAAATTAGATACACGTAATAGGTGGTCATCCACAGTTTCAATGTTAGAAAGATGCATACCATACAAAGACGTCTTAATTGAATTTGTATAGTAAAATCATGTAGATCTAAGTTATTTTAATTTAGAAAATATAGATTGGGATATAATTAATGATATATGCAAATTTTTATTATTTTTAAAAAGGATACCATATTTTTTTGGATGTTATTACCCAATCATTCCACAAACAATATATGGACTGGTAGATATTGCTGCGTGAATGATGGATAACTCCTCCAACCCCATATTGCTGGGCTCCACTACCACCATGATGGAAAAACTTTTTAAATATTATTCTGAACTACCAATGACATATTGTATTGCCACCGTTTTTGATCCACGTTGTAAACTTGAGGGTTTTGAATTATTTGCCCAAACATTTTACGAAAAATGATACCAACCTTTGATGTACAATCTTTTGTTCCTAAAGTTGATGAAAACTTAAATAATTCATTTTCTGTGTATTCTCAAAAATTATCGTATAATACAAATGTTTCTTCTACATCATCTTCATCATTTTCTCAAGGAAAATCATATGCATTGGGTGATTAAAGCCCAAACAAAGTCCCAGATCAGATGATAAGCTTTGTTTATACAAGTGTTCACCTATGATCGAATTCTACCCGACAGAGGCTAATCCACATTTTGATATTTTGCAATGGTAGAATTCAAATAAAACCCAATATACCATGCTTTTCATCATGGCAAGCAATATATTAACATGTCCGACGTCTACAGTAGTATCAGAGTCTGCTTTTAGTGCAGGTGATAGATTGCTTGGATCAAAGAAAGCAAAGCTAGCACCGGCCACCTTAGAAGTGTCAGTGCTTTTGAAGGACTAGATGGCTGCCGATAAGTCGAATTTAGTATATAATTATTCATATCATTTAGGTTCATTTTCTAACCATTTTACATCAAATTTTTATCGCTTTTGCTCTTTTTCGCTCCTATTGTTATTTTCTTGCAAAAACACTCATTTTATGCTAATTATTGCTGGATTTTATCATCAACATCAACAAGTGAATGCAAGAAACATCAAACAAAAGCAAAAAATGGGCTAAATTCATCAAATCTACATGGTTTTAGCAAGATGAAACAACAACTTACACAACTTGTTGCAATATGAAAATCTGGGCGGCAATTCTAGCAAATCAAGAGCAAGGATTTCTTTAGCAATTCAAAAACACATGCAAGTTGATGTAAAGGCTGAGTTTGGGTGGCAAAATGAACAAATGAGCATGGACCTATGTAATTTTTAAATTCCATGAATTCTTATCCTCATGTACTATAAATAGGGACATTAGGGAAGTATTTTAGCATCATTCAACCAGCAAAAACAAAATACAAAGCAGAAAAACTTAGGAGAAACCATGAGGAGGAGAAAGAGGTGAATGAAGAAAAGTTTGGCTTGTAATTTCATATTTTCAAGTTCTTTTCTATTCTTTTCTTCTTTAAGTTCATGGATTTTATCTTAGTTTTGCTTCATATTATGTCTACCATGAATTAATTTTATTTTTTCAAGGCTACGAGCCTAAGTTGTAACATACGTTCTTTTCTAATTCAACGTATTCAATGTTTGTTTATTGCATCGTTTCAGTGTTTATTATTGTTCTTCATGAGTTTTGAATGAATGATCACCATTCAAAGTATATAATGATTCTTAATGAGTCCAAGAGGAGATTTATAATGATTGCTAACCTGATAAATACCACAAAATTGAGCAACTGATAGAGATGAATTAATGCGATTTGTGTAGTCTTAAGTGAAAAACATGGATATTCAAAACTCATCTCTTATTTAAATTCATACAAGAGATTAATGAGTTAATTTGTAAAAGAGCATGCTAAATGCTACTCGAGAGAGAATATTTAGTAAATTAGGATTTTCGACCATCAGTATGTATTAACAACTTGAATATCGAGAACAGAAAGGCGTATTGATGTAACTAGATGAAATTGGATGTCTTTTATTCAAAAATTATTAAACATTTTTATCTAATCAAGAGAGAATCTTATTAAATCATTAAACTCATCCAAAAATCAGTACACCTTTATTCAAATCAGTAAACATTTTTAGTCTTTTTTATTTTGTTTGTTTCATATCAAAATTTACAAATTTTGGTCTTTTAAATGGTGCTGAAACTACTAATTTTGGACCTCATTCAATAAATAATCCTCGTGGTACGATACTCTACTCACATCTTTATTACTTGATATGACTTAGTGCACTTGCTAAGCAATCACAATAAACAATCAGCTGCAACGAATAAAGACCAAGACCGTCTGAAATTGGAATCATCAAGCGATGAAGACGACGATGCTAGCTTCGGTACAAGTACCGCACCAACTGTAGCAAATTCATATTAATTTATTTATATTGTTACAATTCGACTGTTTATAGTATATTTCCTTTTATAAAATATATTTATAGTTTAATATGGCACTATTATATTGTTATAGTTGCATTTGTTAACAAGTTATAATACATTTACTTTATAAAATATATTTATAATTATGATTGTATTGTATTTTGTGTATATATATATATAAAATAAAATAAAAGTCTAAAAATTTTTTTAAAAAATTAGGCTGGGACGCCGGGCACCTCTAACCACGTGCAAGGATGACAGACACACTAAACCCTACAGCACAAAGGGTCCCTCGTAATATTTTGAAACGAGGCGCTTTTGTTGAATTTTATCAAAAGAAAAAAAAAACTTCAAGAACTTTTAAAGGCGAACACGAGCATGATCTCGTTAACGTCTTATATGTGGTCCATGAAATCCCATATACCCTGCATAATTGCACATTGGATTAACTCCTCCCTTATAATGCAAAAAAATGATTATTTATTTTTGACTATTTGAATATCCCCACCGTACTCATATAATCGCAAATGCTATGGTGGGGGATTGAAAATAAAATTATGAGTATTTCATTTGATAATGTAACTACAACATCTCTGCTATTGATCTGTTAATTAGGTCATTCAAACCCATGTTAAATGGAAAATTATTTCATTTACGTTGTGTTTGTCATATTTTGCATTCGATAGTAAGGGACAGATTAAGCCTCATAGATAGTTGTGTTTCCAACTTAAAAAGTATAATTAAAACAATTAAAACATCTCCTAATAAACAACATTTTAACAATTATATCAAACTCGTAATATATCATGGAGGTGTTTCAAATTAGATACATGTACTAGATGGGTGATCAATGGTAGATATGTTAGAAAGATGTATACCTTATAAAGTTGTCTTGTTAGAGTTTGTATATATGAATTTTGGTAGTACAACAACTTTTAAGATCGATAATATTAATTGGGAACTAGTAAATGCAAATCGTACTTTTTTTATTGCTTTTTAGAGATTGTACATCTTTCTTATCAAGTTGTTATTATCCAACAATTCCTTATGTTGTACCTAAACTAGAAGATATTGCTGCATGAATACTATAAATTTTCTCTAATCCCACATTACAGGGGCCCATTGCCGCCATGCAGGATAAATTTTTAAATATTATACTAAATTGTCCATATCATACTGTACTGCACAATTTTTTATCTACGTTATAAACTTGTGGGATTTCAAACTTTTGTCCAATTATTTTACAAGAGAACACAACCAAATTTTCTTTATAAAACCCTTATTAAAGATGTTGAAAAAAGTTTGCACGATTTATTTACAGTTTATTCCCAAAAAATATCAAAAAATCATGTTTCTTCTACCTCAACCTCGTCCTCTTTTCGAGGACAATCATGTGTGGGATATGTTTAACAGACTACTGCTCATACAAGGTCCAACTTCATATGATAGGCTTTCTTTATACTCGTGTTCACCTCCTTTGGATTTTCAATCAAAAGATTTAAATGAACCTTTTGAACTTTTGTTATGGTGGAAAGCATATCGATCCCAATATCCTGTGCTTCCACCACAGCACACGATATACTAACGTATCCAATGTCAACTGTGCCATCAAGTGTGATTTTAGTCAAGTGGAAGACTTCTAGGATCAAAAAGAGCGAAGCTAGCACGGAAGACGTTGGAGATGTCTATATGCTTGAATGACTGGTTGGCTGCATTAGAGAGGATCCAGCAGAAGCTTAACTTGGCTTCATCAAGCGAGGATGACTATGACACCAACTCCAATACAAGTGACGCACCAATCAAAAAAAGTGTAGAATGATTTATTTAATACATTTTACTTTTTTTTTACCAAATAGTAGATTTTACGACATTTGTAATATTATTAACATTTTGTAATTTTTTTGATAAATTATGTATTCGTATTTTTAATGAGTGATCCGCTGGTTCCTAACCTGTGTCAGACCCATGACCCACCCAAACCCGACCGGGACATGAACTGTGTCACGGACCAAACTAGCTCAGAGAACTAACCCTCCCCAAGCCAACCCGGCCAGACCCCTTGTGCGGACAAGTCTAAACAATGTCGACTCATCCGTACACCTTGACCCTCGGGTTGGCTCACGGGTCGATCCGAATCAACCCGTTAGCCACCTCTGACCGACAATTTATTTTCCAAGCTAAAGATGGCAACTTAAAAGTTCCTAAAATAGTTCTTCAATTTACCTTTTTTTTTTAATAGAAGCCCTTTTCAAAGTGGACAACTGTTACACGAATTTACATATTTAAACATATTTTCCATAACTTTTTAACCTCTTGCTTAACAAACAAAAAATATTGAAAAGATGGGCCCGGAGAAGAAAAGAAAAAGAGAATGATTACCAGTTTTATAGTGAGCAAGGATTATGTGCATTTTAAAAACAAATGCACCCTGCATTGTCATATTAAATATTAAGTTTGTTTTCAAATAAAGAATAAATATTAAAGAGAACCTCAAACTATTAATCAATATTAAAAGTGACCCCCTATCTTCTAATTTCATCGAATACACCCTCCAAACTATTGGTCAAAATTAATGCCCCCTCCCACCCTAAAAAAAAACTTACCATTTTATCAAAGGCACCTTCTAAATTATTAACTAAAATCAAGTTAACCCACTTGACTTCTATTTCATCAAAAACACTCCTAAACTATTAATTTAAAAATTAATTTTACCCCACTTTAACTTTTTTTTTAATAACTTATTTAAATATCTAATTTGTATATCTAATTTTAATAATAAAAAATGAATAAATTCTGAAAACTAAGATAACATTAGTTTTTATAAACTAATTATTTTTATTATATATATTAAATATATGAAATTAAATTAACTTTTTAACAGTAAAATTTTACTAAAATTTTTTTTATCAATTAAATATATTTTCTAATAGTTAAAATTTTTTAAGTATACTTTTGGGTTACACAAAAAGCTGCTATACTTGACCCATTGTAAAAATTACGTCATTGTACTTTTAATTAAGTTAATTTAGCCTCTATATAATTCAAATTCAAATCGTGTCAATTTAGTCCTATAGTGGAAACTAAAGTTAAATTAATCGCGTAAGTTTTAACGATTTGGTTATATAAAATACAAAATGGGGCTAAGTGATTTGCCGAAGCTGTGGGAGTAAAAATGCATCGGTGGGGGAGCGTTCCGCCTTAGGGGGAAGTATCGGCGCGAGCTATGATGGGCGAAGCAGAAGCAAGAATGTCGGCTTGAGTAATGCAAACATTGGCGAGAATCCAATGCCCTAAAAACCTAAGGGTTCCTCCGCAAGGTTATTCCAAGGAGGGCAAGTCAAGGCCTAAGATCGAGGCCGAAAGGCGTAGTCGGTGGACAATAGGTGAATACTCCTGTACTACTCCTTGTAGGTCCCGAGGGACGGAGGAGACTAGGTTAGCCGAAAGATGGCTATAGGCTCCAGGACATAAGTTGATCCTACTTTTTCAGGGCAAGAAAATGTAGAGAAAATGCCTCGAGCCAATGTTCGAGTATCAGGCGCACAAGTAACCTATGCCATACTCCCAAGAAAAGCTCGAACAACCTTCAACAAAAGGGTACCTCAAGTAGAGAATACCTAGAGGCGCGAGAACTCTCTCTAAGGAGCACAGCAAAATAGCCCCGTTACATAAACCCAATCGCTAACTCAATTTACACTCACCTGTCACTCAAGCATCAAAAATTGTCACTAACTCATGCTAATTTTATTCTAGAGACCAAATTGACACAAAGTAAATAGTGCAGGGTAAATTAACACAATTAAAGTATAATAACTAAATTAACGCAATAAATAAAGTACAATGACCTTTCGCGTAACTAACCCTATATTTTTTATGACCCTATGCTCCACTAGGAGATGAGAGTCCGATTTTTTTTCCTCTTTAGTAAAATCTTATTTATTTAAAAATATATTTATTTAATATATATACAAAACAATTAGTTTATTAAAAAATAAATAATTATATATCAATTTTTATAATTTAGTAATTTTAGTCATGATATTGAATATACAAATTAGATACTTAAATAAGTTATTTAAAATCTTTTCAGAAACTTCAAAGTTGGGGTAAAATTGATTTTAATTAATAGTTTGGGAGTGTCTTACGGAAATTAAAAGTTGAGGGGTCAAATTAAGTTTAATTAATAGCTCGAGAATGTCTTCAATAAAATTAGAAGTTGGAGCGGGGGTCGTATTAGTTTTGACCAATAGTTCGAAAGGTTGTGTTTGATGAAATTAGAAATTGGGGACGTCACTTAGATATTGATCAATAGTTTGGAAGGTCTCTTTAATATTTTTCCTTTAATAATTGCACGGTAACATAACATGACTTAAAAGACCATACATTTGTTTTTAACTTAATGTGACAAAATGCATGGCATATTTGTTTTCAACAAGTGCACCAGATCCTTACCCGTGTATAGTTAAAGAGAAATCATATAAACTTCAAGGTATTATTGACAAGATAGAAGAGAGATTACAGGCCTGAAGTTCTTAATTAAGTGACAAAGTTCAAGAGTCCAATCCAGTATTATCCAAGTTACGACAGAAAACAAATCAACAGAGAGAACAAAATATAGAAACCAGCTCCACAAGCATTTATTCTTAAACATCCTAGTACCACAAATGGCACCAAATCACTAGGAATCAAATTGGGCTCTGGCATTCCAGCATACTAATCTTAAGAATAGACAGGTTTTATCGAGACTTCACCTGGAGGGGAGGGGAGAGAGAGAAGCAAGAGGCCAAGGAACCAGCTTCAAGGAATTAGAGTGTCACTGAGAAGAACTTGAAGTACTTAGTCCGCTCTCGACTGCCCAGCTCGAGACGATAATAAGATGCCAACAATAAGACCATAAAGGGCAAGTGCTTCCGCAAAGATGAGAATGAGAATCATTCCAACGAATAGCTTTGGCTGCTGTGCATTTGCTCTGTGGAAAGAAATTCCATTAATAGATGAGTGGGACTAGTTTGGCCAGAGCTTCTTTCGTAAAAAATGTGCTTTTTTCAGGAAAAAACACAATCTTTTTCACGACTTGAGATTATTCCGCCTAGAAAAATGTATTTTTAGATAAAAGTAGAAGTTTTATTTTTAAGCAGAAGCAAAAAATAATACTTCTTTTAAGCATAAGTGAAAGCAAAAATTAACAATTTTCAAAAAAGAAATGATTTACAGAAAGTACAACTAATAAGTGCTTTTTGGTAAGTCCAACACTACTTTAGTAAGGCATTTTAGTTGAAGTGTTCGATATGGCACCCATGTTAAAATCAGTATTCTCACTTCACTTCTGAAAAATATCTGGCGGTTGTCTATTGCCACCTCTCCGCTGAAAAGTACAGTCCCTATGATCCAAGAATTAATCATCGACACCCCGAAAGAAGCAGCAATCCATGCTTTCACAACCCAACTATAGGTCAAGATCTCAAGGCCAATTTGAGGTGGTTATGCCATGAAGTATAACTTGATAGCACCAAACACACCCAGACATACTTTATGGCTGCTCTGGTAAAAACGCCTCAGTGATTCCGGAAGCTAGCTAGGATGAAGTCTAGGTACAAGCCCTTTTCTATTAGAATATACTGCAACTCTATGCAAAACATGATGTTCGCAAAACGGTAGAAGAGTGAGTTGGCCCAATGTCAGGCATTCTAGGCCAAAAACATGCTTTCGCATGGCTTTTTCCCTGCCTCAATAAAATATAAGTTGAAACAGTTTTTGGGTTTGACTGGGTTTTGGCCATTTATGAGCCAATGCACTTCCATAACCATTAGGAAAACCCAGAACTGGACTCATCAACATCTGCGCTAACATTTGAGCATTCAGAATTTTATGAGGCAAACAATATACTTTCAAATTCTCTTACTTTTTTTTTCTTTTTTTTTTTTTTCCTCTTTTGAAATTTCAATTTTTCGTTATCTTGATTTATCTTTCCCAACTTCACCAATCCTGAAAGTTTGATATGGCAACCCAGTGTCCCAGTGGAGGTATGTACATTGAAAACCAGAACAGGAGCGATATTGATGCCATTCACCCCTGTACTCCATCGCCTTCCAAGATTTGTGGAAGGAAATAGTTCCAGGGATGCAAACTAAGTTGCAGTCTTTAAGCTCACTGAGACATGCTAAGCACACCTCAAGTAAAGTGACATGCAAAAACAAATTCAAGGACTACCAAAACAATTTCAACCATCACCAGTTTAGCTTCTGCTTCACCTCCTAGTTAGCACTCTCTTCCACAATTGCTTTGGGACGAAGATACAAGGCACTATATAGGACCAAAAAGCTATATGTGATCTCTTAAACAAGAAGCAGCACAGTCCAAAACACTGAAACGCCTAAAAGTTCTACAACTCTAACTAGGGCTGCGTATAAATTCTGCGAATTAAGCAGAAATATTAACTACTAATAGGCCAAAGTGTACGATTTGATATATTCAATTTTTGTCTACATAAGCTGCGAAAAAGCATTTGCTACCTTACTTAAGACAGGTGACTCGCAGTTCCTCCAAGAAACAGGGCAACAACGTTACAAAAGACAGAGACCAAAGCTAACAGTCACACCATTTTATAGAAAGTTGTCAAACGAAATTCATTGAGATCACACATGAGCATTGTTCATAATCCATTTCAGCTTCAGAAAATAGGTCATCCAAGTAATTCAGTAAGACAGTCACTAAGGCAGCCTTGGTGTTGAGGTAAAATACTGTCAAGATTAAAGCCTTGGGATAAAATTTCTAGATTAAACCCACTCCTCTACCAAAAAAGGATCACTAAAAGCTTAGCAATAGATCTCCTTTTTTGATAAGTAAGCAGGCCGAAGATTCAACCTTAACCAACTATAACCTTACCAAACTATAAATCTAACTCGTTAGAGCTTCAAAGAAGAGCACCAACAAAAGGCAAACAAAATCAAGCAACAGAACACAAAATAGCCAGCTACCAAATACAGCAACACGAATTAAGATCCTGTTTAGTCATGTTGTTTAAGAACAAAGCATATTTTTTAATTAAAAAATACTTTATTGAATCTTTCAAGGCTTTCACACACATAAAGGGCTTTTAAATGAAGAAGTAAAATCTATTTTTCTGATTTTAAAAAAAAAGTAAAGAAAGTGTTTCCTCTTTAAAACAAAGTTAGAAACATAACTAAAAATTTTTAAAACAAAAATGTGTTCACTTCAAAGAAAAATAAGTCATCTTCCAAAAAAGAAATAATTTCAGAACAAGTCCAAACAGGCCCTAACAGACAGATCAAGGGAGCCATTACCTAACACCGGCATCACCGACGATACCAATGGCCATACAGCGGACAAACCAGCGAGACCACAAGCAAGACCAGAAGAGAGATGAGCATAACCCTCAAATAGGTAATAAGACTTGGCCTTAGGGTTAATTCCAGTACTGATAATGGCAGCAATAATCAGACCGTAAATACCCAAAACACCAGCCATAACAACAGGTACAATTGACTTCATCACCAGCTCAGGCCTCATCACGCCCATGGATGCCACTCCTACCCCACTCTTGGCCGTCCCATATGCTGCTCCCATACCTGTACAAGAATATAGAGAAGTTGTCAGTGAAGACCCAACAATATTTTTATACTTTAACAACCCTCTCATACAATTGTCTACCGGACTTAAAGTACAAATATTATACAAAATCACTTCATAACTTTTTGTTTCAATCGTATCAATATTACTTTTGGCATTCAAATTTAAAATTCCCTCGGTAAAAGAGTCCTATAATTTAACATAAGCTCAGAAAAATAAATCACTCCAGTAACTCAGTAGAAAACTACAAAAAAATTTCCAAAAAGAAAAAGAGGATTTTGAGTGCGAGGTTATGGAAATGGAAGATCTTGTGATGGAGAAGCTCAAACCGAAGCTCCAGTGTCATGATTTTGAGCCGTTGGATAGAAGAAAGCACAAAAATGGAGAAAAAGATTCAAAAATAATTAAGAATGCAATCTGGAAGCTTTCTGTAAATGCAGTGACTTTTCATAAATAATGCAAAGTTCGGTGGCAATTTTGTGATTTCACACTGTTTTTGATTACAGGCGTGAATTGCCATTTTTCTTAGATAGGGTTAGGGTTTATAAAAGCCCCAACTCAATTTATGATGTAATTCACAGCTTGATTAATGAAGTTTGTTCAATTCTCTCTCGATTCTCTCTCTATCTCCCTCAAACTCTCCTTTTGTTTCTCCCTCTCTAATTTCTTCTATGTTCTTCTCAATTTTCACCTTCCTTGTTCGAACTGCCATCGAATTAATATCTAATTTGTTAAAACTGCTATCGAAGTGATATCGATTTCGAGTTCATTCAATTCAAGCCCAAACTTGACAAGTTGGTAAAAAAGCCCCTAAACTCTCTATCTTTGAAGAACATCAACCTGCTAAAGATGGGCCCAAGAAGGCAACCCCCGACTGACCAACAGACTGAATATTCGTTGGATGATCAAATTGATAGGCAGATAGAGATCTTGATCTCTAGGATGGAGACAATGGACAAAAGAATGAACAAGCATCAAACCCAAAACCAGTACACGATGGCTTTGATGTTGTACCGACAAGATAAGACCGAAGTTCAGCTAGAAAGAACCAAGGCACGCTTGTATAAAATGACCCGACAAATGATCACAATGCAACAAAAGACTAAAGCTTCAAGGTTAAATCAGGTGAAATCGCTCCCTTCTATCTTAAGAACCCCTTTAGCTTCTAATTCTAATGATCAAGGGGCATCTTTAGCCATTCACAACCAAAAACAGAGCTGCAGCACCTAATTACATCCCCCATTGTGATGGGCTCTGCAGCAGTGCAACCTCACAAAACCAAGATCCACTCCCTCAACCTAGATATTAAAGACCTTGTCCAAAATATGGAGTTCGTCTTTTATGTTTCAAACCGAAAAGGGTGGGCCAAAAGATACGATAGGTTCTTCCGGATTGGTGTGCCAGATATTCAAAGGACGGAAATAATTGTGAATACATTTGGAAGGAGAAGTGAGGTCCTGGTTTGATGGGTTCATGATTGGTATACATGTTGAAGCTTATAATTCTGACAGTATGAACTTTATTTTATGTCTAGGTACCTAAGTGGGACTCAGGAAAGAGATGAGGCACTTTTGTACAAATGCTTAACCCCCCAAACTCTTGAGGCCACCTTTCAAAAGGTTCAATTATATGAAATGTCCATGAACTCAACACTTAAGTTGGTTGGGATTAACATAAACAAAGCCAAGAAAAGCAGTCCTATCTCACAAACATTGATAGGTAATGCAAGATTCATCCCAAGCTCTTCTAATGTGCAGAAATGTGCAAGTGGTCCCACCAAGAATACTTCTGGCAATGGCCAGAAAATGAACTCAGACTTTAAAAAGATCCATTTTGTGCTATAAGTGCAATAAGAGGTAACACCCACGTCACATTTACAAGAATAGACAACTTAACGCAGTTGTGGCCGAGGAGAAACTCCTTCTTAGGATGGTGATAGTGACGAACCTAGTGATGGTGCCCATTCTAGTGATGACATAAGTGAAGACCCTAGTGAAGCCATTGAAATTGCTGCTTATGCAATGAGTGGCAGAAGGAACCACAACACTATTAGAATCCAAAGAGTGTTCAAGAAGAAGGATATCTTAGTGGATAGTAAAAATTCTCATAGTTTTATAGATCCAAGAATAGACAAAGCAACTGGATTTGGGTTGTATGTTGCTCTCTTGCTGTCTATTACAGCGGCAAATGGGAATAAAATGACAACTCAAACCAAGTGTCTAAGGTTCTATTGGCAAATGCAAGGTAATGACTTCAAGTATAACTTTAGGGTCTTAAGATTAGGTGGGTGTGATGTGCTTTTTAAGGGTAGATTGGATAAAGATGCATAGCCCACTCCTCTTTGATTCTGTTACTTAAAGGTTTCCTTTCAAAACGATGGGAAACAAATAGGGTTGCAAGGAGTCAACAGAAGGATCTTTTAAATTCATAAGTGGGGCTCAGAACTTTAGCTAAGGACACACGTTCATGGGTGGCTCATTGTGCTTCTGTTGAGTATCTACAGAAGCCATCTTCTGTAGAAACCAGTAGAAGTTCCCACCTTCTGTAAACCCTCTCTTGCAACCACTCTTGGATGAATTTTCTCATGTTCTGGAGATTCTCCTAGGTCACAAGACCATGCCATTCCCCTAAAACCCAATGCACAACCTATAAATATAAGGGCCTTACAGGTGCATTATAAACACAAGGCCACAAGGCTGAAATAGAGCATCATGTTTAAGAGCTTTAAAAAAGTTCCTAATTAGACATAGCAAAAGTCTATATGCATCCCTAGTTATTCCAGTCATTAAGAAAGGGAAGAAGAGTGGGGGAGAAGGAGAAGCTTATATAATTTTCAACATACTCCCTGAAAGGCTCTCCTAACTTATTTATACTAAGTAATTAGGGTTAAGCAGGTGACGTGCCATCCAGAGCTTATGTGGCTTGGGTAGGTGATGTGGCATCCAGAGCTGGTCATGTGGCATGCGTATCAATACCCCCTCGGGATGTGACCCTTGTCACCAAGGGTCAAAGGTCAGAAAACAAAGCTGGGGATCGCGAAGGAACTTCCAAGTGGCATCATCGAGGGATTGACCAAACCAGTGGAGTAAGACGTGTTGCAGTGATGCATCAGCGTTTGATCGAGCGTCAGTCAAGGACAACAATCGGAGACGGTGGAGAAGGAACCAGTGGCCGAATCAGAGTCAATGGAACGGAAGTAGCGAGAACAGTGAGGCAATTTTTAATTAAGTGAGACATGAATCGTGTGATGAATAGAAGCATGGACGGGTGAATGCAACTTGTATGTGACTAGATTGATATGTTCAAAATGCGAAATGGACCAAAATAGCGTGGTGACAGTTTGTGCTATCAGCAAGCTTTGACACTGTGTTGAAGGTAGGAGTGCAGTTTCAGCAAAAGATAATCACCGATCTAAAACTCGCGCTCAAAGTGATGCTAGTCAGCATGTTATTTCATACGATTCTAAGCACAAAGGAGGCGGTGATGGAATCAAGTGATGGTGTCCTCGCGTGCGGTGAGAGTATGGTCTACAACATCAATTGATGAATCACCTGATAAATAAGGCAAAAGAATAGGAGGAGCTTGTCTGTAGAGCCTCAAATGGTGTTGATTGAGCAGCCGAATGGAATGACGTATTGTACTGCTACTCAGCCAAAGGTAACCAACGGCTCCAATCCCGGGGGGCACTTGCCTGCCATACAGTGATGGCGAGTCCCCAAACAACGATTTGGAACCTCAGTCTGACCATCTGACTGAGGGTGGTATGAAGATGTGATAAGTCTAATTTAGTATATAATTATTCGTATCATTTAGGTTCATTTTCTAACTATTTTACATTAAACCTTTATCGCTTTTTCTCTTTTTTGCTCTTGTTGCTATTTCCTTGCAAATACACTCATTTTATGCTAATATTTGCTAGGTTTTATCGTCAACATCTATAACTGAATGCAGGATACATCATACAAAAGCAAAAAATGGGCTAAACACATCATAACTACGTGATAAAGCGAGGAAATAACATCACCATGCACAAGTTGTTACGAATTGCAAAAGTGGGCGGCCAAATGAACAAATAAAGTGCAAGGATGGATTAAACAATACATGAACATGTTCAACTTGATGTGAAGATTGAATTTGGGCGGCAAAAAGCTGAAGAAAGATGAGAAAAATAAGTTAAAATGGCAACTTGTTACCAAGGGCGGCATCTTTAGCAAATGAGGATGAACTTGCGTCGCTTTTAATACTATAAAAGGTATGTTTGGGAAGTCTTTTAGCATCAATTGACTCAGCCAAAACCAAATATAAAGTACAGAAAGAGAGATGAAACCGTGAGAGAGGGAAAGGAGTGAAGGAAGACAATTTGTTTGTAATTTTGCATTTTTAAATTCTTTCTATCCTTTTCTTCTTTAAGTTTATGGAATTTGTCTTAGTTTTGCTTTATATTATGTATACCATGAACTAATTTTGTTTTCCAAGGCTACGATATAGGCTAAGTTGTAATATATGCTCTTTTCTAATTCAATGTATTCAATGTTTGTTTATTGTGCTGTTTGAGTATTTATCATTGTTCTTCATAAGTTTTGAATGCTTGATCACCATTCAAAACCTATAATGATCCATAATGAGTTGGAGAGGAGATTTATGATGATTGCTAAAGTGACAAACACCACAAATTAAGCGAATGCTTGAGATAGATTGACGCGATTTGTGTGGTCTTAAGTGAAAACCATGGATCTTTAAAACTCTTTTCTTATTTAAATTCATGCAAGAGAATGATGAGTTAATATATAAAAGAGCTTGCAAAATTTTGCTCGAGAGAGAATACTTAGTAAATTAGGGTTTTCGACCATCAATACATAATAACAACTTGAATAAAAAGAATAAAAGGGTGTATTGATGCAACTAGGTGAAATCGGATACCTTGGATCTTAGTAAATCATAAAAATAAACTAAGATCAACACTTTTCATAAAAATCAGTAACCATTTTTGTTCTTTTTCATTTTTTTTTTTCCATATCAAAAACTTCAAATTTCGATCTTTCAAATAGTGCTGAAACTACTAATTTTGGTACTCATTCAATAACAATTTCTATGGGACGATACTATACTCATTTGTATATTACTTGATACGACTTAGTGCACTCGCTAAGCATACACATCAAGCATCAAGATGATAAACTCAACTAAGTGCCCAAGTGGGTAAACAACTCATGTCAGAGCCGCTGGTAAAAATCGGATCGCAATCACCAATGATGCTTTCCGATAACCCATGAAGACGGTAGATGTTATTGAGGAAAAGTTGCGCAATGTCAGTGACAATGTAAGGATGGCGAAGAGCAATAAAATGGCCATACTTGCTCAATCGGTCAACGACAACTAAAATGACAGTGTGGCCAAGGGAGGGTGGTAATCCCTCAATGAAGTCCAAGGAAATACTGCTCTAGACTGTTGACGGAATTGGTAACGACTGAAGCAATCCCGACAAAGCCAGAATCTCATATTTACTGTGCTGGTAATAGTGCACTGATGGACATAATCGGGAACATCACATCGAAGGCCTTCTAATAAAACAAAGTCTAGATACAACAATAAGTATCCTTGATGCCGGAATGACCCCCTTGTGCGGAATCATGGAGCTATATCAAATGAAATGACATAAGTCGGTATCTGTGCCTACCAGAAGCTGGTCAGAATGCCAAGTAAAGCGAGGATGGGAGAAGGGGTCTTGCATTTTGTCTTGAATAATATGAGCAAGGGTGAGATCAATGTTCCAAGAGCAGTGCAACCGAGCATAGCAATTGGATGAGATGGATGATATGGCTATACAAAGTACCTCATAACTTAAAAGGCGAGAAAGGGTGTCGGTGGCATGGTTGTCGAATCCCGTCTTATAAACAATATCATAATCATTACCAATAAGACGGGAGAGCCAAAAATGCTGAAAAGTAGTGGATAACTTCTATTCAAGCATGTATTTAAGGCTCTAAAGTGGCACCCCTTTAGGTACCATTTCCATTTATCAACTGCAAATACCACGGCCAACAATTCACGCTCATAAATTGACATATACTGCTACTTAGCAGCATGCGTAGCTAATGTAAGCAAGGGGGCGCCCATTTGCCATCCAATACCAGTGCTGGAGGCATCAGTCTCGACGATAAAAAAAAAAACTATGTGAAATTAGGTGAGGCTAACACAGATGCAGATGTGAGTGCCTCTTTCCGGCACATGAAAGCATGCTTAGCTTCTAAATTCCAATTGAACACATCCTTGTGGAGAAGAATAGTTAAGGGAAGGGCAATGTCCCCATAATAGGAAATAAAATGCCTGTAGTATCCTGGAAAGCCCAAGAATCCTCATAACTGTTAAATATTCACCAGCATGGAGCCTGGAGTTTGCACGGGCCAGCAGCCATCTACGGAAACGAAGTGGCCCAAGCACTCAATATGGCGGGTGTCAAATGAACATTTGGTGCAATTGGCGGTGAAATGATGTGTGCTTAGCAGTGAGAGAATGCAACGAAGATGCTCGAAGTGATAGGCTAGGCATGAGTAGTGCTATAAACGAGGATGTCGTCAAAAAAACCAAGACAAATTTACAAAGGAGGGGCTAAAATATGTCATTTATAACACTTTGAGATGTTGAAGGAGCGTTTGAAAATGCAAATGGCATAATTGTGAATTCATAATGGCTAGAATGCGTGCAGAAAGTGGTCTTGTGAATGTCATCCACCGACATGCGAATCTACTAGTATCCCGATTTGAGATCAATTTTGGAGAAGTAAGAGGCACCCCCTAACTCATCCAACAACTCTACAACGATGGGAATCATAAATTTGTCCTGAACGGTCATTTTGTTTAGAGCGTGGTAGTCAATACATAAACACCATGAGACATCTTTCTATTGACCAACACATCGAGTGAAGCTGAATTGCACCAGCTTGTAACATTTCAGCAATTAATTTCTTGATGAGATATATCTTTCTGAAAGTGTGATATGGTCTCAAATTCATTGGGTTGCTTCCCTATCTCAAGGGAATGTGGTGGTAAAAAATGGGCTGAAATGGTGGGAGCCTCATAGATCAAAAACATTCGAAAATTCAACAACAAAAGCTCAAACGGTGTGGGAACTATCCATGTCACAATCAGTGGAGTCGATCTGTATACTGAAAACCAATGGGAAATGTGGCAAACCCACACGTAAAGTAAAGAACACTGCGGATTGTAAGAACAAGGCGATAAGGGAGTTGGTCGAATCAGTGTGGACAACGATATTGTTGGAATCAGTGTCCTAGAAAACCCAATAAATTAATTTTAATTGTTAATTAAATAAAATATTTTATTGATTGAGTGCTTGATTATGTTTTATGAGTCAACTGTACGTGTGATTGTTTGCTAAAACGTTCTATGAGATGGACATAGTCTAAAATGACATGTCAAGTTTGGTTTAAATGGTCAGTGAGATTGGGCCATGGATAGACTTAAATTAAATTAGTGATATGTTGTCAAAGTTTGTTCATAGTTTAGTGATAAGTTTGGACAACTTATCCGATAAGACTACAATATGATATTTTAGATGAATTGTCTTAGTCATGTGGATAGGGATCCAAAAATGTTAAATTGGTGTTGTTTATATGGTTGGAACACTGGGCAGAACTGTCTGAATTATTTAATTTTAACTGCTATCAGAAATAATTAATTTTGTTTGGACGATAACTTGAAATCCATGAAATAGTATGAACTCGTGCATGGAATGTTCGTTAGTTTGATGTGTTAAAAGGATTGGGTCACAATACGTGGTTGAAATCTTACATGCGTTGGGTAATGGCATAAATTGTAGCAGGAACATGTATCTTACTTGAAATCTGTAGTCTCTTATGAGATAAAAAAAAAGTCAATTTAGTTGAATCGCAAGCATACAAATGGATTCAAGAATCTTTGGCCAAAGTATATTATATGTTTGGCTTTTGAAATTAGTACATAAATTGTTTTATTTATTAATGAATTGTTCGAGAAGGGCAAGTCGGTAACTACGGTGAAAGATATTAGAAAAATAATGATAGTAGTTAAAGTTACTTTTTCTTAGGGATAGCGAATAGAGGGGTTAATTATCATAATAAAAGTTATTTAGAAATTATTGATTAATTATATTTGATTTTAAAGTGCAGTAATGTTTATTTAGTTGAATTAAATATTACTAAATTGTAATCAATGTTATCAAGTGTTGATAATCAAATTTGACCCATTTGGAGTTATAATTATGTTGTCCCTAAGATTCTTTTGCAAACCTCTAGAAGTACACCTGTAGAAAAATACTTAAAATGAATTCATTCATGAATAAATTTATTTTTACTAAACAGAATTCATTAAATTAAATATTATCTATTTATAAGATGAATAAATTTATCTAACCAAATAATATTAATGAGCTGAATTTATACATGATAGAATTTAAACAAAAAGGAAAATTGTGTTATCCAGGTTTGAATCCTTGTGCTTTCATGGTAGCCAAACAGTGCACAACAAGTGTCGCGAGCTGGGAGGCTTAAATGGCAATCCGCACCTAATGGCGCGGACAAGTGGGAGATCGCCACGTGTATGTGTTTTGGGCTAAAACCAGGCGCTTGTTTTGAACAACACAAAGTTGTTGTTAATTGTTTAAAATGCATTTTTCTTATTTCTATAAATGTACCCCACATCGAGATTTTAAGTAAATTATTTTACCCAATTGTCTATTATAAATAGGAGTCTTTGGGATACAATTTAGCAATCTAATAATTCTCTTATTTCTCTTTGAAATTCTTTCCAGTGAATATTTTTAGAGCCCACACTTCGGGTGTCAAGGGGTCATTGCGGAGAAGATCTAGCAATCCCGATGATTCCTCCTGGGCAACAATTACGGCCTATAATCTAGGTATTCCTGATTTCTTTTTTCTTTTAAGCTTTCCTTTAATTTTCATAATTTTATTTATGATTTTTATTTAATATTTATTATGCTTAGATATTTTATGTTGTTTCTAATATATATATATATTTTAAAATAGAGGCCCTTAGATTTAAAATTAAAGAATTTTAAAATTGTTTTCGCTGCACTTGAATTGCCAATTTAGGAAAAAATTAGTTTTAAAAATTAAAATTTCCCAATAATTAGTATTGAGCCACCTCTAATTATATTCATAATAAGCATGAGTTAATATTAAGCATAATAAAATGTCATAAATTGATGAGAATTTCGCTAAAGGAGATTGTTGTTATTAAAGGAGTTTGATAACGAGATGGCCTATTCATCAGTTTTAAATTATTTAAATTAGGATGAATTTAAACTAAAATTAGTGGGAGTATAATTCTAAATAATCTGATGATTAGATATTCAAATAGTTGAATGATTTAGATATATACAACATCACATTGAATATCTAATAAGACTAGATGTTGAGTTAAGTAAAAATATTTACATTATCTCAAAGAATATCTAATAGGATTAAATGTTCAGTTATTTAGAATATTATGATGTAATGAGACTAAGATATAGAAATAGTTATTTATTTATTTAAATTTAAAATAATAAAAAAGAGGATAAACGTGTGCACAGTAGGCTTGATCCGCGCCTATGGCTTTGAGTCAATCATGTTGTGACATGTGTCGTGCAGTGATTGCTCCGCATGCTCGCGAACGGGCCAACTAGCGTGTGAAACCCAAATGCCTATTCGCGCCACCTGCTATTGACAAATGGGCTAGCAGCACGTGGCGTTTTATATGTTTTTTAATCACGTGTTTTTCCTTGGTGTAGAACGTCGTTTTATTTTGATTTTAGTTTTACTTTTGTTTAAATAAATAAATAATTAATTATAATGAGATTCTAATTAGGATTACACGATAATCAGTTCTAAAATGTTTAGAAGTATATTTAATTAATCCAACCTTGTTAGGCCTTAAGTAATGTTATGCAAAATAGTTTGATAATATGATACCTATTAAATTTATTCACATATTTAATATTATTTAAATGAGTTAAATTTTATTTGTAATGTAAATAAAGTTAGAGGGCCATTTAAATTTGCAACTGTATGAAATATTTGATTCCATTGAGTAGGAGAATTTTTTCAAATAGGTTTACTGAGATTAAAAAATTCAATAGTTGAATTATTTGAAAAGAAAATTCTCATAAAATATCTAATGAGATTAGATTGCGCAAGTTGGATAATTAAAGGAACCAAATATAATTAGGATATTATTTAGTAGTTAAGTAAAATTTAGAATATGATTGTAACAATGATTATGAGATAATCAAACAGAAAAGAAAGATCCACCATTTAAACTTTCAAGTAGGAGTGAGGTTCAGGAGTTAAATCCACACGGCCTCCATTGCCGGTTTAATAGTATAGGGGATAGGCGCCGCTTCCCGAGGAGGGCGTTTGTTCACAGAATACAAGATTATACTTTTTTAGGATATATATAGGTGCGGGAAAACAAATGCGACCACACCGCCATGGAGTATCTTTTCGTCTTGTACCAATATCTAGGTAATGGTATACACTTGACGATGATAATATTTTAGTCTCATAGGGAAAATTGTGATATTGTCTTAGAAACCAAGAACGTACCAGTTAATTATGTTTAGAGAACATATTAGTTAAGAGTAGTACCCATCTTATTGATAACTCGGTCCGACCTCGCTACCGGGGAGTAAGGATAGATTAGTTTGGTCATCATTGCACACACAAAGAATGATACTTTGTTAGTCTGCCAAAAATTATAAAAAAGGTTCCCAAGACTCAAAACATCAAGTGAGAGTGAGCTTCTATAAATGAATGCTCATGGCCTTCGTTACCTGTCTAGCAGTATAGTAAGTGGGCACTACTCCCTAAGGAGGGCATTCATTTGTGGAGAATAAGGTTAGTCCTCTTAGAGATAGACTAAAGTACAAGAAAATGGGTACGACCACGCTGCCATGGAGTATTTCATAGACTTGTACGGATGTTTAGGTAGCAGTATACACCTGACAAGAGTGTTACATTAGCCTCCCCGAGAAGCTTTGTTGAATAACCTTTGAGGCCAAACGAAGTGTGGTGTGTTAAATATGTTTAGCAAGAGATTACAAGAAAACATTTGAGAAATGTTCTCACCGTACTGGTATCTTAATTCGGCCCCGCTGACAGGGAGTGTTGGGTAGTTCTGTAGGGTCACCACGGCATACATGTAAGCATTGGATTGTGAACTCCGTATTATAATTATTTACTAAAGTAAGAAAAGTAATTCTGTATGTTATAAGTGTTGGGACGGATTTCAAATATTTTCCCTAATTTAATTAAATAAACATAGCGGAAGAGTTTAAAATTCTTAATTTTAAGCCTAAGGCTTGATTTAAAGTTCCTAATTTTAAATCTATAGATTTAAATTCCTAATTTAAATCTACAAGCTTCTACTCTAATACATTTATAACAATAACAAGAACTTAAAGCAAGCATAATAAGAATACTGTAAATAACTAGAAAAGCGAAAACTTAAAAGAGAAGGAAAAAAAGATATACCCGGAATTACTCCAAAATAAGAATACCTGAACAACATTAAATTACTCCAAGAAAGCTGAGAAAACCAAGACCCAGCTGTATTCTGTGCAATGACCTCAAAACGCCTAGAGAGTGGGCTCCGAAAAATATTAAATTTGAGGAAAGAAAAATTTCAAGAGAAAATTTTCTCTCCCACTAGGTCTCTAAAAGTCAACACTTTTAGAAACTTTTAATTTTTTTTTAATTTTAAATTGAATACCAAACCTTGAAATACGTACCTCTAATTATAATAGTATATCGAAGCGAAAAAATCTCATATTTTCAATTTGGGACTCGCAGTTGTACAACAAAACGCAGCGTTTCACAACCAACTGAAGTCAAAACGCTGCATTTCAATGTATCAAACATCGTGCTTTTAGATTTTTCACCGCGTCCCACGTGGCATGCAATGATTGGTCCACGTGTTCAACCCCCTCAGCAGCGTAGCTCGTGACACATGTCACGCTCTGATTGGCTGCTACTATTTCACATGGATGGCAATACCTGTGCCCGATTTTTGCATTTTTTTTGTTTTCCAATATAAAAATTCATCTTGTGAATTTTAATTTTTAAAAATTATTTTATTTTTTTAATTTTTAACTTTTATTCATCTCATGAATAATGTTTGAAAAATTTAAATTTATTCATCTCATGAATAAATAATTTATCTCATGAATTCTTTAATATTTTTTCGATGGTAATAAATACAGAGGCTTGCGCATGGACCTTAGGGACAATTTAATCTAGCTCCAAATGGGTTAAATTAATTACCATTTCATTATAAAGTTTAATTACCATTTAATGAAATTGAATTCCACTAAATAAATCTCACCGTACTCTGGACTTAAATCATTTATTCGTTATCTCCCAAATAGACTGTATTAATGACAACAACCCTTCCACTAGATGTCCATGACGAAGAATAAATATAACTACTACCATTATCCTTCTCACATCGTCTCCATTAGTTACTGACTCGCCCTTCATTGAATAATTCATTTATACTTGAACATATTCATAGTATAAGTTCCAAATGTCAAACACTTGGAACACTTTGGCCAAAGTTCCGAATCATTGAAACCCTTGCGAATAAACTAAGGAGACATCTTTATCTCATACGAGACTGTAGATTCCTTACTGAATACCTGATCCTTGTCACACTTCACACTGTTACCTAGTGTACGTGGGAATTCAGTCATTTTTCTAGACCTTACTTATAGTACACTAGAGTAACTAACATTCCATACACAAGTCCAGAATACTCTCAGGATTTAGGGTCATCGTTCAAATAGTACAACATGAATCACTCATCTCTGATAGTCATCTAGAAACAAGTAATCCACATGGTCCAACTCAGCATGTCAATATTATTAAACACACCAGCCTAGCACTTTTGGATCACCATCCACATGACCAAGACAAGTCATCTAGAGTGTCACGTCATAGTCTTAACATGCAAGTGGTCCAAGGTTATCTTTGACTATGAGTTTTTCAAACAACAATCCATACCATTTGTTCCAAGTCTATCTATGGGCTAATCTCATAAACCACTTATGACAAAATGTAAATTATAGTGTGAGGACTACACCCATCTCATGGATTTACCAAAAAGAAAATCACATATCGTATAAATGCTTGCTTATACAAATTTAACAAGGAAACGACTAGAACTTCAATTTTATTCATTAATCAAATAACATTACAGGACAAATTTGAATTTTTAGGACATCATTTCTAACAATCTCCCACTTATTCTAAATCCAAACTACTCACTTTTTACCCATCCGTTTTATAAAGGTCTACTGAGTCAAAGTCTTAGTGAAGTCAATTACTATATCTGAACCAACATGCCCTATTTGCAACTTCTAAAGCTGTAACGTATTTAGCCTCTATGGTGAAGTTAGCAATACAATATTGCTTGACACTCCTCCCACTAATGGCTCCTACTCCAAGGGTAATGACATGCCCAGACGTCAAACGTCTGGCATCTTTATCTGACTGGAAGTCTAAACCGGTATAGCCAACTGGAACTAACTCGAACTGACTTGAAAACCAAATCTTTATAGCTAATAACACCCCTACATCATTCCAATGAGTAATATATCGTCGACATACAATACTAAGAAAGTAACTAGTTTCCCTTAACGTTGTTTCTACACACTTGGTTTGTCAACCAATTGCTCAAAACCATAAGACTTAATTGCTTCATTGAATCCAATATTCCATGAGTGTGATGCTTGCTTCAATCCATATATGGACTTCTTCAGTTTACATACCATATGCTTCTGATTTTTGCCAACGAAAATGTCTGGTTGCACCATATCGATGCCTTCTTCAAGACGACGATTTAAAAAAGGCCATTTTGACTTCTATTTGCCAAATCTCATAATGAGCTATAATGGATGGGCGTATCCTTATGGACTTTAACATAACTACTGGTGAGAAGGTCTCATCATAATAGATTCCTTCCTTTTGGGTTAAACCTTTAGCATCCATTCTTTGATTGCCTCATTATAGCTGAGAGGATCAGATTCAATGTCATTGTCAACCATTAAGGCTCCTGCCATGAGCCTGTCGGGTGCCTTTTCAATCCTCCCACTATTTAGGCTCTCATCTACTTAGAACATTCTCAACCCTGTCAGTAGATGCATCTAATGCATCCACTGTGTCCCGAGTTATGTCTAGCAATTGAGAATTAGCATCATTTTTTCTTTTAACTCCTCTAACACTACTTTACTTTTGCTTTTGTAGTCTACTACAAAAAAGATCCTATAAAAACCTTTTGATCAGAAGAACTAAAGAAAAGACTACCCTTGTTCCCTTTGGACAACCCCAAAAGAGATTGGTAAAGTAGCATGACTCATCATGGACCTTACTATCTCTAAGAATGTCATATTCCTTCTTTGCAACACCATTCTGCTGTGGTGCACCCAGAGCAGAAAGCTGAGATCTTATCCCATTTGCATTTGTGAA
This sequence comes from Simmondsia chinensis, assembly GCA_018398585.1. Classification (NCBI taxonomy): domain Eukaryota; kingdom Viridiplantae; phylum Streptophyta; class Magnoliopsida; order Caryophyllales; family Simmondsiaceae; genus Simmondsia; species Simmondsia chinensis. Next base: position 11,670,493 of record JAGTTD010000017.1, on the reverse strand, counting down.
ATCCAGAAACTCACCCAAAAGATATTCACTACCTCGATCTTATCGAAGTGACTTAACTTGTTTGCCTAATTGCTTTTCAACTTCAGCTTTTTACTCTTTAAACTTTTCAAAAGAGTCCAACTTATGTCTCATAAGGTAAACATGCCTTGAGTAATCATCATTAAATGTGATGAAGTACTCATACCTTCCTCTTGTTTGAACATTCACTGGTCCACACACATATGTGTGAACCAGCTCAAGCAAGTCACCAACCCTATTACCTTTACTCTTAAAGACAAACTTGGTTATCTTTCCTTCTATGCAGGATTCGTAGACTGGTAATGACCTCAAGTCCAAAGCCTGTATTAGTCCATCTTTCACCAGTCTTTGGATCCTATTCGAATTAATGTGACATTAACATTGGTGCCATGCGTAGGCATTATCTCTTTCAGGGTGTTTTACTTTTAAGAGATTGAACAAATGAGCTTGTGTTAGATTCATTTAGGCAAATACTAGAGTTTTGATAAGGAAATAACATGAATAAACGATTTATACATGTACTTCTGCAAATAAATAATTTATTTCTTGTAATAAAAGGTTCACAACCAAAATCAACTGAATAACAATTATCCATAAACAAAACACATAAATCAAATTTTTGCATAGTGTAGGTACAAATAACAATCCTTTAAATCGAAACTCTAACACTAAATGCTAAGCTAAGATCTCCTACTCCTAAGATCGCTACTCTTATACCATTTCCAACCGTCAGGTACAACTTCCCATCATGCAGCCTCCTGGTTAGCCTGAGCTCCTGTAATGTATTACAGACACGATCAGTTGAACCTGAGTCCACACACCAAGAACCTGGTGGACTCTCAACTGTGCATGACTCAACTAAGTGAGATATCAACATATTTTTACCAGATGACTTAGCAGTATTTGTAAGAAGAAGAGCTAAGTACTTAGTGCAGTTTTTCTTCCATTGGTCAGTCTTCCTGCAAAAGAAACACTTTTCTTTTGATGACCTCTTTATGAATTTGGTTGCTATATTAGCAATCTTTCTCTTTTCTTTCTTTCTAGTAGGTCCCTTGTTAGTAATAACTAAGTTCAACTTGAGCTCCTCAGGGAGGCTAACGTATCATGCTAGTCAAGTGTAAACTATTACCTAAACCTCCATATAAACAAATGTAATACTTTATAGCAGCATGGTCGCATTGCTTATTTGCACTTTAGTTTATTCTAATCGAAGTTTAACCTTGTAATCTGCAAACCGACATCCTCCACAGGGAGGTCTATCAATCTACAATACTACTAAACCGATAATGGAGACCGTGAGGTTTCAACAATTGAACCTCGCTCCCACTTGATTTTTATAAACTAGTGATTTTTAATTATCTTGCATTTACAACTTGGATTATCGCATAATCCTCTTTTGAATTTTATTCTAAAATTAAATTAATTAACAAAATTAATTAATTAATTTTTTTAATTTAAAACAATACCGTCTTACTACTTAGATTATCTCATAAATTATTTAGAATCTCATTCTAAAATTAATTAGTTACTTATTTTATTTAAAATAGCACTGTTTTACTATTTAGATTATCTCATAATCTATTTAGAATCTAATTCTAAAAATTAATTAATTAATTTTTTGTATTTAAAATATTATCGTCTTACAACATAGATTATCTCATAATCTACCTTAGAATCTCATTCTAATAATTAACCAATAAAATTAATTAATTATATTGAAACCAGTACGACTTATAACTTAGATTATCTCATAATCTATTTTAGAATCTCATTCAAAAAATAATTTTTAGTTTAAAATAATATTAACTTACAACTTAGATTATCTTATAATATATTTTAGAATCTAATTCCAAAATTAAAATAATTAATTAAAATATTTTTTTATTTTTGTTTAAAACAGTACCAACTTATAACTTAGATTATCTTATAATCTATTTTAGATTCTTATTCTAAAATTAATTAATAGAAATTAGTTTTTTATTTAAAATAATATCAATTTATAACTTAGATTATCTCATAATCTATTTTATAATTTCATTCTAAGAAAAATTAACTTAAATAATAAAAATTTATTTTTAATTATTATGTAAACTAGTACTGACATTTACATATCCTAAAAAAAAATTTCAAATTTTTTTTAAATTGTTGATGTCAGCACTGACATACTAATGTTAGCATCAGCAAGTGCTGATGTTAGACAACCAGCTTTTCTTTCTTTTTTTTTTTTAAATTTGAAATAATTAATTAAAAATAATTGAATTTAATCTCGTTAGATCTACTTTATCAGATTTCATAAAAAATAATTGAATCTAATCTCATTCAATGTTGTCAAAATCGGGATTCTACGTAGAATCGATGAGGGGTCATCAGAATTGGAATTGTAGAATCGAATCATGAATCGTAAGATTCTAATTTACATGGCAGAGAGCGCGGTAGTTGGACGAGTGGAGAGTCGGATGAGTGATACGAGCCCAAACCAAGAAATGGGATTAATTGCCATTAAGATCTAAAATTGGGCTTTGTTAGGGCAAAACCAATTCATGGAGCATAACCAACCCAATTTACTAAAAAATAATGCAATACAGCTGTTTTCCAATGACCCAAGCTCCCATATGTATGCTTGTGTTAATCCCTTTGATTTTGACATATGTCACACCGACCCTCCAAGCACCAATGCGTGTCCCACTAAGCCATAATTCCCAATTTGTCTGTAGAATGCCTTTTCCACTTCCCCAAATTTGCTTTTTCCATTTCCCTAGTATGACATTTCCACTTCCCCATTGTCTCTCTTCAAAAGCCCTCCATCAGAATCCCTAAACCATTAAAATATTTCCTTTCTCCCTCTTACATTGGTCTCTCTACCCAAGTCGAGGAATGTCAGCTAGCAAAGAAAGGCAACTACAAATTAGTACGAAATTTTGATGTAGCTGTTGGAATTTTGCTTCATTTTGTAACTCTAGCAATCACCTATTTAAATGGCAGAAAGTATGTATGTAAGTCATGCTGAGTATTTAAATGTATTTTTCCTTCTTAGTTTTCTTATCTTTTCCAATATCACTTTCCCATTTTGTATTCTCTTCTCTCTTCGACTAAAAATCGGTTGAATTGGGTAAAAATCGCAATTTTTACGATTTTGATGCGATTTTACCGATTTTGACTCGATTTTGAACCGATTCTACTTGTGTATGATTTTTTAAGCGATTTGGATTGATAGAGTAATGTAAGATCGTAGAATCGTGCGATTCTACGATCTGAATCGCGATTTTAATGACCATGATCTCATTAGATTAATTTTATCCAATTTCGAAAATTATGATTAAGAACACACAATCTCATTATACGAACAACATAAGTGCAAAAATTTAATTTAACTAATATAAGTTAACTATTAATTGAATAATTATTTAAGCAATTTAAATCATCTTTAAACAATCTAATTAACTATTAATTTATTAACGATTTAAACAATTCAAACTGTTACTTTAAACAAATTTTCCTGTTTAATAAAAATTCTATTTAAATTGCAAGTCTATTTATTTCAATCTTATTATGCCTATTTATGTGTATTAGGATTGTAATCAGAGGGTTGCTCTGATACCAATTGTTGGGACAAATTTTGAAATTTTTTTCGTAATTTAATTAAATAAACACAGCGAAAGAGTTTAAAGTTCATAATTTAAAACCTAAGGTTTGATTTAAAATTTCTAATTTTAAATCTACAGATTTAAATTCCTAACTTAAATCTATAGGCCTCTACTCTAATACATTCATAACAATAACATGAACTTAAAGCAAGCATAATAAGAATACTATAAATAAATAGAAAAGCGTAAACTTAAATGAGAAGGAAAGAATGGCATACCCGAAATTGCTCCAAAATAAGAATACCATAAGGATAATAAATTACTCCAAGAAAGTTGAGAAAACCGAGACCCAACTGCCTTCTGCGCAATGACCTCGAAACTCTAGGAGACTGGGCTTCGAAAAATATTAAACTTGAGGAAAGAAAAATTTTAGGAGAAAATTTTCTCTCTCACTAGGTCTTCAAAAGTCAATACTTTCCGAAACCTTTAATTTTTTTAATTCTAAATTGAATGCCAAACCTTGAAACAGGTACCTCTATTTATAGTAGTATACCAGAGAGAAAAAAACTAATATTTTCGATGTGGGACTCATAGTTCTACAACAAAATGCAACGTTTCATAGCAAACTGAAGTCAAAACACCATGTTTCAATGGATCAAACAATGTGCTTTTAGATTCGTCACTGCGTGCCACGTGGCAGGGGTGATTAGTCTAAGCCCTAAGGTGCAGATCAACCCCCTCAGCAGCCTAGCTTGTGACACGTGTCGTGCGCATTGGTTGCTACTGCTTCACTCGGGTCGCAATACCTATGCGCGATTTTTGCATTTTGTTTTTGTTTCCCACATATAAAAATTCATCTTATGAGTTTTAATTTTAAAAAATTATTTTATTTTATAATTTTTAACTTTTTTTTATCTCACGAATAATGTTTGGCAAATTTAAATTTACTCAATTCATGAATAAATAATTCATCTCATGAATTCTTTAAAAATTTTTCAATGGCAATAAATATAGAGGCTTGCGCATGGACCTCAAGGACAATTTAAATCTAGCTCTAAATGGGTTAAATTAATTACCATTTCATGATATAATTTAATTACCATTTAATGAGATTTAATTCCACTAAATAAATCTCACTGCACTCTAGATTTAAATCATTTATTCGATATCTCCCAAATAGACTATATTGATGACAATAGGCCCTCCACTAGATGTCCATGACAAAGAATAAATATAATTACTACCATTATCCTTCTCACAGCTTCTCCATTAGTTACCGACTTGCCCTTCACTGAATAATTTATTTATACTTGAACATATTGATAGTATAAATTCCAAATATCAAATACCTGTAACACTTTGGCCAAAGTTTCCGAATCATTCAAACACTTGCGAATCAATTAAGGGGACATTTGTATCTCATAAGAGACTGTAGATTCCGTATTGAATACCTGATCCTTGTCATACTTCATACTACCCAGTGTACAGGGAATTCAGTCATTTGTCTAGACCTTACTTATAGTACAACAGAGCAACTAACATTCCATGCATAAGTCCAGAATACTCTTAGGATTTAGAGTCATCGTTCAAATAGTACAATATGAATCACTCATCTCTGATAGTAGTCTAGAAATAAGTAATCCACATGGTCCAACACAGCGTGTCAATCTTATTAAAGACACCAACCTAACACTTTTGGATCACCATCCACATGACCAAGACAAGTCATCTAAAGTGTCACATTATAGTTTTAGCATACAAGTGGTCCAAACTTGTTTTTGACTATGAGTTTTTCAAACAACAATCCACACCATTTATTCCAAGTCTATCTGTGGGTTAATCTCATAAACCACTTGTAACAAACATGTAAATTGTATTATGAAGACCACACCCATCTCATACATGTTACCAAAAACAAAATCACATGCAATGTAAATGCTTGCTTGCACTAATTTAACAAAGAAACGACTGAAACTTTAATTTTATTCACTAATAAAATAACATTTACAGGATAAATTTGGATTTTTGGGACACCATTCCTAATCATAAGACTTGTTTACAATTATATTTCAAACTGTTTGATATATTTTGTATTGTAGTTAATACTGATATATGTTACTTGTCTATTCTGTTATGCTCACTGATATATAATGTCCTAGTACCTGTGGAGCACTAGTAGACGCTCAAAGTTATTTAATTTGTTGCCAGTATATTTACTAAGTTGAAAAGAAAGTTTGGAACATTTGACTAGACTAAGAGTTATTGGAATGCATGATTCAGCTACTAAATGTTAAATGTGCTCTAGTATTAGATACTTGAAATGTCAACTATAGCAGAGATGATCAGATATTTGAAAGAAGTGTTTGATGAGAGAATTGGTAGGATGAGAATAGCTATTGAGAGAGATGACAAACATTTAATTGTGTTAGGTAAGTTCAGTTCGAGAACCTATCATTATGATGATAGATTCTTTAATTAAACTAAAATTCTTGACGCAAATATTAATAGCCAATCTCAATATGATATGATTCTAACTTGCCTATCAAGGTCTTTTAATTAGTTTAGGCTGGATACATCGAATAATAGAAATGACTTGTTTGTTTGAATTGATGAAGGTACAATTTGAGAAAAAAAGGTGTCATGTGAACTAAGGGAAAAGTCCACTTAGTGTAAGCATCTATTGTTAGAAATATGCTTCAAAGTATTGACATGGGTAGCTTTAGCTCTTGTTATTTCTTGTCCCACATTGAAAGAAGAGGGTTGGGACTTTTCTAAGTTAATTTTTTCCATCACTTCATCCCACATCCACATTGAAAGAATGAAGAAAGAGCTTGCCTAAAATGGCCCATCTACTTCTGTGTTATGTAATAATATATCCCAGATGGAAAAATGGGCCTCACACCTAACACTTTCCCTTGTTTATCATGTCCCACATTGATTTAAAGAGAACATTAAACCTTATATAAATATCCTAGTGTCCATTATGCTTGGTAAGTTGTTAAGCTCTCGTTGGAGCTAAGGTCGGGCTAGGCTTGGGCTCGAATGATGGGCCCGGTGTGTTTTGCTTCCAAGAGATATTTTTTCCATTGGGATTTACTAGTCGTTGGAGGAATAAACTTGCTGGAATATTCCTAGCCATTGGCAGGATTAATGTTATTGTAACTAGTGGGTTAATGCAGCCATAAGGTCTAGGCAGTTATAGACCTTTGAATTCTGGCAAATAAATTCAGTGCCTTCTCCATCTTCCTATATAAAGGTTCCGGCAGGTCACTCTAAAAACATAGGGGAAAAAAAACATTATTTCTCTCTCTCTCTCTCTCTCTCTCCTCCTTCTACTCTCTTGTGTTAGTTCTCTTGCTAGGAATTGTTCAAGGCTCTCCCATATTGTAGGCCTCGAGTACACCGGTGCTACAGTTGACGCGTAACCTTGGGAGTCGGTTGTCAAAAAGCCAGTTTGTACCTGTGCTATGGCAGATTTGGCTTTAAGGCAATGGCTATTCCACAGCGTGGTAATCCCTTTCCACTTCTTCGAGTTTTCTGTTCGCCCTAAGTTTTCCCGATTTGACCTTATGTCTTCCAATTTTTCCAACTATTTAAAGCCGAGATGTTTGGTGAATCCACTGTCTTTGGTCAGTCATAAGTTGCTGCAACCTTTTGGTATTCCTGACATGTCCAAAGTCTCCTTGCTAGATGGGAAAAATTATATGAGTGGTAAGATAAGATGTTATTTTTCTTAGAACAACTGAGAGTCGATTATACTTTGTTCGATGATAAATGTCCCGATGATGTGTACCAACTTGCTTTTACTACTACAACCTGAAACTTCGAAATGGACAACCAAACTGCTAGGGGTAATTTGTTGTTTTATATGACCCCGTCTCTTTATAAATTGTATAACAAATATAAAACTACAAAAGAAATTTGGGAAACCTTTAAAAGCAAGTATGGAATTGATGGTATAGGAATAAAGAAGCATGCTGCTAGTCGTTGGTTACATTATACTATGACTGATGAAAACCCGATCATGGATCAAATGCATGAATATGAGCAATTGGTTGATGTTATTCTTAGTGAAGGGATGCTTATGTGTGAACATCTGCAAGCTAACTGTTTGCTTGTAATGATACCATCCTCTTGGGACAATTACAAACATTAGATCAAGCATAGGAAGGATGAACTGACTTTGAAGCAACTTGTGGCTGACATTAGGATTGAAGAGGAAAACCGAATACTGGGTAAAGGGAAGGTTCATTTTCACTTTTCCTCTACTATTAATCTTGTTGCAAAATCCGCAGGAAAAGAAACTGGTAACAGTGAGCAAAAGGGGAAGTTCTCCAAAGGGAAAAAAAAAAATGAAGCCTAATTCTACAAAGGGAGTGAAGAAGTTCAAAGGGCAATGCTGTGTGTGTGGAGATCTGGGCCATCCTACCTATAAATGCTCAAAATGCCACAGACAAGGGAAACTTGTGGATAACAAACCTCGTGCTCACCTGACTGGAGACTCAATTGGAGAGACCATTATTGCAATGATCTTGGAGGTTAACTTTCTCAGTCACACGATTGAGGTGATCGTAGATACTGGGGTTACAGGGCACATATGTACCAATAAGGATCTGTTCACTGAATATGAGAAGTTGGGTGAGGGTGAGGTTGTGTAAATGGGCAACTCAAGTTCAGTTATTGAGCTTGATAAAGGGAAGATTCTTCTTAAACCTACATTTGGAAAAAACAAAAAATTATATTTGAATAAGGTCGTGCGTGTTCCTGATATTCATAGAAACCTAGTTTTTGGTGCACTGCTTAATAAGGCTGGTATAAAACTAAATTTTGAATTTGATAAGTTAGTGCCAACCAAAAACGAGAAATATGTTGGTAAGGGATATTATACTGGCGGTTTGTTTGTGCTGAATGTTGCTGATAACATGAATAAACTAAGTTCTTCTACCTATATTGCTAAGTCACTTGAATTATGGCATGCTCGATTAAGTCATGTAAGTGTTGCATCAATTAAAAAATTGAAAAGTCTGAACCTAATCTCTAGCTTTAGTAATAAAGAGTTCACAAAATGTGAGATATGTGTGAAGGCTAGATATCCTAGAAAGGCCTTTAATAAAAAAGTAGAAAGGGTCACGGAAGTTAGAATTAATACACAGTGACCAAAGAGATTTTAAGAACATTGTAAGTGGGGTGGTGAACATTACTAGATCACCTTTGTCAACAATTATTCTAGGTTTGCGAGAGTTTTCCTCCTTAGAACTAAGGATGAGGATGAAGACATGTTTAAAATCTATAGGGCTGAGGTCGAAGCCAGTTGAACAAAAAAATTAAGAGGGCTACGAGTGATAGAGGAGGAGAATATGATTCTGGACCTCTTTAAAGATTTTGTGAAGAACATGAAATCATATATGAAGTTTCAGCCTCTTACACACATGAACAAAACGGTATAGGAGAAAGGAAAACTCGGGCTTTAGAAGAAATGGTGAATGCTAGGTTTATAAGTTCGGGTTTACCTTTGAACATGTGGGGGAAGCAATTCTATATGCATGCTATGTGTTAAATCTTGTACCTTATAAAAGGTTAGACAAAACATCCTATGAACTATGTAAAGGCTTTGCACCAAATCTTACTTATCTAAAGGTATGGGGGTGTCTTGCTAAAGTAGGTCCACCTAACTTTACGAGCGACAAGATAGGTCCCAAAACCACAGATGCAATCTTCATTGGTTATGCTGACAGTTCTATTGCATATAGGTTCATTTTGAAGTCTAATGATTCTGCTGTACTTGGTAGTAATTTAGAATCTAGAGATGCCAAATTTTTTGAACATATTTTTCTTATGAAGTCACCTATTGTTTAGAATATTGATGAATGCCTGACCAAACAGGCTAAACCTTAACCTCATGAGATTTTTGAACCTAGAAGCAAGAGGATTAGAATAGAAAAAACCTTTGGTTCAGATTTTTTAACAACTTTCTTGACTAAAAACATTAAAATTCATGAAGATTTTGTTTCTTCTTTTATAATGGAAGAAGACCCTAAAACCTATGAGGAAGCTACTAAATTAGTAGATGTTGTGTTTTGGAATGAAGCAATAAAAGACGAACTAGAATTAATAATGAGCAGTCATATGTGGAAACTTGTAGATCTGCCCAAAGGATGTGAACCAATAGGGCGTAAGTGGGTGTTTAGGAAAAAAATTAAAGGCCAATGGTACCATTGACAAGTTTAAAGCTGGACTTGTAGCCAAAGGATACACTCAAAAGAAGGATGCGGACTACTTTGATACTTACTCCCTTGTGACTAAGATTGCTACTATTAGAGTCTTAATAGCTTTAGCCGCTATTTATAATTTGGTCATTTATCAGATGGATATTAAAACTACTTTTTTAAATGGTGATTTAGATGAGGAAATTTATATGGAACAACCGGAAGGGTTTAAAGTTCCAAGCAAGGAGGATATTGAGGTCATTGTATGGTCTTAAGCAAGCACCAAAATAATGGCGTCAAAAGTTGGATAGCACACTTGTTGGTGATGGTTTTATTTTAATGATAGTGATACGTGTGTATACTCTAAGGCTAGTGATAAAGGATGTGTGTTATTTGTTTATATGTGGATGACATGCTTATTTTCGGCACTAATGTTGATGTTGTACTTGAGATCAAATCTTTTCTAAACTCAAAATTTAACATAAAGGACCTTGGTGAGGCTGATGTAATCCTAGGAATTAAGATTATAAAGACGGAAGAAGGGATTCCTTAAATCAAACCCACTATATGGAAAAGATTTTAAGAAAATTCAATCACTTTGATGTTGATCCTGTGAGAACACCTCATGACCCTTCCCTTAATTTAAAAAAGACTAAAGGTGTTGGAGTGTCTCAATCGAAATATGAAAAAATTAATCGGTAGTGTCATGTTTTTGATGAACTCCACACGTCTAGACATTGCTTATGCTGTGAGTAGGCTTAGTCGCTATACCCATAACTCTAGTTCAGAACATTGGAATGCTTTGACCTGATTGCTAAAATATTTAAGAGGGACAATATATTGGGATCTATTTTATAAAAGATACCCTACCGTTTTAGAAGGGTATGGTGATGCTAATTGGATTTCCGACACTAAAAATTCATTCGACTAGTGATTATGTTTTTACTCTTGGAAGTCATCTAAGCAAATTTGTATTGGGAAATCAACAATGGAATCTGAATTTATTGCTTTAGAATTGGAAGGGTTAGAAGCTAAATGGCTCAGAGACTTGCTTGCATTGCTTCCGTTGTGAGAGAAACCGATTTCATCTGTGCATCTTCACTGTGATTACAAGTAGCCGTTGGTACTGCCCAGAACAAAGCATACAACGGAAAGAGAAGATATATATGTCGTAGACATAGCATAGTGAAGAGATTGATTGAAAATGGAGTGATATCACTCGAGTATGTAAGATCCGAGAGGAATCAGGCTGGTCCTCTCACAAAAGGACTTTGCAGAAAGATGGTGCTGGAAACAACATTAGGAATGAGACTAAAGCCCATTGAGCAAAAATCGTGTATGATAGATACCCATCTCGAGTTTCTTGGGTTCAATGGGTCAAACGAAGTTATATTATGACTTAATGTAGTGCATGTTTTGGTCCCATTTTATTTGGTGCATTTGGTGTCATTTGTAGAGGTTGAACTTAAGGCTTTTAACTTGACCCGTAGTCCTTATAGAATAGTGTGGAACATCGAATGCGGGGGTGCCCCCGCCCCCTATGAGAGTTTGGGCTAACTCTCTAGAGCATTCATGAATGACCAAGGAAGTCGCACGGACAAAATGGGACAAACAACGGGATGAGCCATGATATAAAACAATTAAAGCGTGCAAACTTGTTACTATATCATTCTAATAGGTTCAAGACATAGTTCTCCTGTTAGGACGTAGTACAATTATGTAAATACGGAGTATCGATTCAAGTCCAAAAGACATTGATACTGTACATTATTTTCCTTTCCCAGCAAAAATTCTATTTTTCGTTTTGAATCATGTGGAGGAATGTTAGAAATATGCTTCAAAACATTGACATGGGTAGCTTTAGCTCTTCTTATTTCTTGTCCCACATTAAAAGAAGAGCGTTGGAACTTTCCTAAGTTTATTTTTTCCATCATTTCATCCCCCATCCACATTAAAAGAATGTGGAAAGAGCTGGCTAAAAATAGCCTTCTATTTATGTAATAGTATATCCCACATGAAAAAATGGGCCTCACACCTAATACTTTCCCTTATTTATCATGTCTCACATTGATTTAGAGAGAACATTAAACCTTATATAAATATCCTAGCGTCCACTAGGCTTGGTAAGTTGTTAAGTTCTAGTTGGAGCTAATGTGGACCACACGCGTGCACGCGCCACGCCACGCTGCGCCGCTGTGTTTTGCTTCCAAGAGATATTTTTCTGTTGGGATTTACTAGTAGTTGGAGGAATAAACTTGCCGAAATAGTCCTAGCCATTGGCAGGATTAATGCTTTTGTAACTGGTACGTTAATGCAGTCATATGGTCTAGGCAGTTACATACCTTTTGAATTTTTGCTAATAAATTCAGTGCCTTCTCCATCTGCCTATGTAAAGGTTCAGGCAGGTCACTCTAAGAACACAGGAAAAAAAAATTAGTTCTCTCTCTCTCCCTTTTACTCTCTTGCGTTAGTTCTCTTGTTGGGAATTGTTCGAATCTCTCCTATACCGTAGTCCTCGAGCACATGGGTACTGCAATTGCCATGTTAACCTTTGGAGTTGATTGTCAAAAGCCAATGTGCACCAGTGCTAGGGCAAATTCGAGTTTAAGGCAGTGGTTATTCCATGGTGTGGTAATCCCTTTCCACTTATATAAGTTTTATGTTCACCCTAAGTTTTCCGGAGTTGACCTTATGTCTTCCATTTTTCCAACATCTATCTCAAGTAATTAGGAACCTCTAAATGGTAAAATAAAATATAAGTCAAAATAGTTTTGTCTTTTCATGAAATTTTTGAACCCTAGTATTTAAAAGGAATTGCCTTAGTACTTAGGTACTGTTGTTGCCAAGACTGGAAATCCAACACGATAAGATATTCGATATCCTATCTCCTCTAGTTGTGATAGGTAGGTAGTTCACTAGTGTCCTAGTGAGTGCGCTTTCAGTGCAAGAACAAAAAGATAGTAGTTTAAGTGAAGAAATGTAGCTTTGATTTTAAATAAATGTATCAGTTTCTTTAGAAATTTGATTTCTGCTTACTATTTGTTTTAAAATAGTTTTTCATTCATTTTTCAAAAAAATAGAATGATATTTATGTAAATGAAGTGCTGATTTAAAAGGATACATTGATAGATAGTTAACTAATTTTGCTCAAAACTATGTTAATGGCAATTTATTCATCTAATACAAGCTAGGCCGTATAACCATATAAAACAAAGAATTTTCAGAGACCATATAACTTTGAAGTGGCACTTGATCTTAGGTCACATTAATCTAATATGATTAAAAACTGGTTTGATTTGTCTTATGGGATCATTAAGTTCTAAAATGATAACTAGTATGCAAATCATGTTTAAATTTATGGTGACTAAAAGAGCCTTAAAGAGTAAAGGCAACAGAGCCACTAAGCTATTAGAGCTTGTTCATGAAATGTTTATACAACAACAATAATAACAGACCCAGTGCCTTAACGGCTCCCGCGTAAGCGGGGTCTAGGAGGAGTGAATGAATGCAGCCTTACCCTTTCAGGGTGTAACCCTGCCGAGAGGCTGGTTCCGAGGAACCCCAACCTTATAGGGCTGGTAACACGAGGACTTCTTAGGAGGTCACCCATCCTGGTACTACTCTCGCCCAAGCACGCTTAACTTTGGAGTTCTAATGGGATCCGGTGCCTTAGTACCTGGTAAATGAATCCTAAAAGTTCAAGTAAGAGGAAGCAATGAGTATTTCATAAAAGTTTATGAATGACAACTCAATAAGTTGATATATGTATATACTGTCATGATCAAGGCTGAAATTAGTTTGTTTTGGGTTGTATGCTTCGAATAAAGGCTTTAACTCTTGTAAATAGTTTGAATGTGTTTTGGTGGGAAGGGAGTTAGCGGTAGTTGATGTGTTAGCTGGTTTAGCTGGTTTGGCTACTGAAGTTAGTTAAGTTGGTGGCTTTAGTTAGTCCAGGTGCTTTGTATCTTGGTTTAGCTTCCAGTAGTATAAATAGCTAGTTTCCTCTTGTAATAAGATTCTTTGAATGAAATTGATCTAATTCCTTTTCTCAACCCTAATTCTCTCTATTTCTAACCTCTGCTTCTAATTCTCATCTCAAATTTCTTCCCTATCTTAGGTTATGATTCAAGATTGATCTTGAATCATAACAATTGGTATTAGAGCTTGTGAAATTGCCTCCGATCGAGTCCAATTGCATTCAATTTGATTGCCTTAGCATTCATTCAAGCTTAATTCGTTTCAAGCTCATCTGATTAGATTGTATTGATCAGATTATAAGAGCTTGCGGTTTGTGTGTGCACAATCTGGCCAGACGTAAGAAGGTAGTTAAAATGGCCAGTGGAGCTAATGCTTCTACTAATGCTATTGCTAATGCTGGAGCTAATGCTAGAACTAATCAGGTTGGTCAGTTGGAGCAATTGAGGTGACAGATGCAAGAGATGATAACAATGCAGCAAGCTTTGGACCGGAATCTAGATCAGAAGCTGGTGCAACAATCTCAGCAGTTACAATAGCAGATCATTGGATTGCAGGAGCAGTTCCATAGACAAAGTCTACCTGCGGGAGCTGGAATGTTATCAGCTACAAGTCAGCACGCTAGGCCGCCAGATCCTTCGCATCCTCAAGTGTCTCGTGATTGTGGCAAAGAACAACGGATTTAGGCAGCCTCAAGTGGAAATGGAACCGTTTGATGGAATGCAGCCTCAGTCATGGATCAGAAGATGTTAAAGATACTTTCACTTCTATCATATAGCTGAGGCAGAGAAGGTGGAGTTAGCTGTAGTGTATCTTCGTGGTGATTAGGAGGTGTGGTTCTATAGTTTGATTTGCAGCAAACCTTCATTCACTTAGCCTGAATTCGTGGATGAATTGTGTGAGAGATATGGAGATGAAGATCTTGGTGCTGTGGTGGACAATTTTAACAAGGTGTCACAAGCAACATCAAACAAGGAGTACATGACACGATTTGAGAATTTAAGAGCAAGGATGATGATCGTCAATCCGGGAGCTAATGAAGCTTATTACGTCTCAAGCTTTATCAGTGGACTTAAATCTAAAATTAAGAATCTTGTTAAAGCATTAAATCCTTCCACCTTGTCTTAAGCTTACTCCAAAGCAAGGCTGTTAGAGAACACAGTTTTGGCTGCATAAGAGTAACATTTCAGGAGCGGATAGGTTGTTGCAACTTTGCAAACAGCAACTTCAATAAACAATAAGCATATGAGTTTAGAGGGGAAAAATCTCAGAAGTTGTGTTTTAAATGCAATTAGAAGTACTTCTTTGGTCACAAGTACAATCCTAAGTTTCTTATGGCTTTAACTGGAGCTGAAACTGAAGAAGATCCAAAGGGTGAAGTAGGTCTTGATGCTCAAGAGCAAGAGCTAGTTGTGGAGTCCAATGATGATGAGATGGAAATATCTATTAAAGCTTTAACTGGGAGTGGCTCTCGCAACACAATTAGAATCAAAGGACAAGTTTGTCACAAGCCTCTATTGATCTTAATTGATAGTGGTAGCATGCATAGTTTTGTGGATCCAAAGATTGTGAGGGCAGTGGGACATGAGATGATCAAGACTAGCCCCTTGGCAGTAAAAGTTGCTGATGGTAATTCTAGACTTGCAAGCAGTTTTGTTAGCTAATGCAAAGACATAGCTTTGTGTATGTTTTCAAGGGAGGTTTTGAGGCTAGATGGGTGTGACATGGTCCTTGGAGTGGATTGGATGAGAACTATCAGCCCCATTGTGTTTGATTTTCTCAGCTATCAGTTTCTTTTGAAAGAAATGGTCAAAGTGTCCGGTTGCAGGGCATTATAGAGCAAGGGCAGTTGTAGAGGATGTCGAGTAAAAGGTTGGAAGGAGTAATCAAGAAAGGGGCCTATCAATGGATTGGCCATCTATTCTCTATTGATGCAAGACCAGCGGAAGCTCAGGTGAATTTGTATCCCTTAATTGACAAGCTCATTTAAGACTACAAACATCTTTTTGAGCAACCAACTGTCCTTCCTCCCAAGAGATCGTTAGATCATTCTATTCCTTTGAAATCAGACTCAAATCCAGTGAACCTCAAGCCATACAAGTATCCTCATTCTCAGAAGAAGTGAGATTGAGAGGCAAGAAGAGGAGCTTCTGAAGACAAATTTCATTAAACATAGCCACAGTCCTTTTGCCTCACGTATGATAATGGTTAAGAAGAAGGATGGGACTTCCCTGATGTGTATTGACTACAGGCAACTTAATTCACTAACAATCAAAGACAAGTTTCCAATTCCAACCATTGATGATCTTCTGGATGAATTACATGGCTTTTATTACTTCTCCAAGTTGGACTTAAGGCAAGGGTATTATTAGATTTGAGTACTGGATCAGGACTTTAACAAGACTGCATTTAGAACCCACCATGGTCATTATGAATTTGTGGTTATGCCCTTTGGGTTATCTAATGCTCCAGCCACTTTTTAAAGCTTTAATGAATGCCATGTTCAAGCCCTTCTTAAGGAAGTTCGTTCTAGTGTTCTTTAATGACATTTTGGTGTATAGCCCTACCTTGGATTCTCATGTGGTGCATTTGGAGCAGATGTTTGACACTATGAGGCAACACAAGCTCTATGCTAAACTCTATAAGTGTTCTTTCGCTCGTTCTCAAGTTGAATATTAGGCCATATCATATCAAGTGAGGGTGTGGCCACTGATTCCTCAAAGATTCAAGCGATGAGGGACTAGCCAACTCCTGTTACATTCAAGCAACTAAGGGGTTTCTTGGGTTTGATTGGTTATTACCCAAAGTTTGTCTCTAGATATGGTATGATAGCTAAGCCATTAATAGATCTTCGTAAGAAAGATGCATTTTTGTGGACAGAAGCAGCTCAAGAGGCATCCAAGCACCTGAAGTCAGCTATGTGTGCAACTCTTGTGTTAGAAATGACTGATTTCAAGTTGCCACTCATCTTGGAAACTGATGCTAGCAGCAAGGGGCTGGGAGCAGTTCTCTCTCAAGGAGGTAGACATGTGGGTTAGCCAAGCCATATGTCCAAGGAATTTGAGCTTGTCCATATATGAGAAAGAGTATCTTGCAATCCTGTTTGTAGTGCAGAAATGGAGACATTACCTGGAAGGACACCACTTCATCATCAAGACTGATCACCAGAGCCTCAAGTACTTACTTGAGCCGAAGATCGATACTGGAGTGCAGTGCAAGGGGCTCACGAAGATGTCGGGATTTGATTATTCAATTGAATACATAAGTAGAAGGGAGAGTCTTGTAGCTGATGCTCTTTCTAGGAGTCAAGATGAAGGGAATTCTACAGCTTGTCATGCCATATCAGTAGCTTTGCCATCTTGGATGGAGGAAGTGCAAAAATCATATGAAGGAAACAGCTTTGCTCAACACTGTATCACAGCCTTTAGTGTTAAGCATTCATCGAATGAAGGGTCGGGTGTGACTGTCAACAATGGTGTTATACGAGTCAAGGGAAAGATTTACATTGTGTCTAAAACTGATCTCAGGAGGCAAGTCATTCTAGCTTTCCATGCTTTAACTTGGGGAAGACATTCTGGAATTGAGGGCACTTACTAGAGGTTGAAGCAATACTTTCATTGATGAGGCATGAAGAGGAGTGTGATGGATTGTGTGCAAGTATGTGAGGTGCGTCAAAAAACGAAGAGTGATTATGTGCCTTACCAAGGGCTACTTCTACCTTTGCCTATTGCAGAGAGGGCTTGGCAGCACATCAGTATGGACTTCATAGAAGGTTTGCACAAGTCAGAAGGGAAAGAGGTCATCTGGGTTGTGGTAGATCACTTCATCAAGTTTGGATACTTTAATGGCCTCAATCATCCCATGTTAGCTGAGAGACTTGCAAAATTGTTCCTGGACCACATCTATAAGCTTCATGGATTGCCTCAATCGATCATATCAGATAGAGATAGGCTATTTACCAACAATTTTTGGAGGGAATTGTTCCTATTACTTGGTTCCATGATTGCTTTAAGCTCTTCTTACCATCCACAAATAGATGGTCAGACTGAAATGGTTAATCAATGTGTTGAGCAATATTTGAGAGGCATGAAATTTTTCCATCCTAAGCAGTGGCACAGGTGGCTTTCATTGGCTGAGTATTCGTACAACACCCACGCTCACTCATCTCCGAGAATAACTCCTTTCAAGGCACTCTACAGCTATGATCCACCTTCTCTAATGGGACTTTAAGGAGCTATTTTTGCAGTAACAGAAGTTAATGAATTACTGGAGTAGAGGAGACAGTTAGTACATCAGCTCAAGAACAACTTACAATTAGCACAACCAAGAATCAAGTGTTTCGCTGATAGGAAAAGAACTGATAAGACTTTTGTGGTTGGTGACTAGGTTTACTTGAAGTTGCAACCATATAGGCAGTCTTCTGTAGCAGGTCACAAGAATGTCAAGCTCTGTGCTCGATGCTTTGGTCCTTCCAAGGTGTTGGAGAAGCTGGGAACTGTGGCTTACAAATTGGAATTGCCTCCAGATTCTTGTGTGCATCTAGTATTTGACATGTCTCTCTTGAAGAAGCATGTAGTAGAAGGCATGGCAAGCTCTGCAGCACCACCTGTAGCTTCTACCAATGGAATGCTCTTGTAAGAACCAGTAGCCATCTTGGGCTCTCGTACTGTGCAGCAGCAAGACAGAAGCAAAGAAGAAGTGCTCATTCAGTGGGCAAATCTGGAACACAAGAATTCTACATGGGAGGAATTGGAGTTTATCAAGACGTAATTTCCTTCATTTCGTTCTTGAGGGCAAGAATGTTTTTGAGGGGTGGGTATTGTCATGATCAAGGCTGAAATTTAGTTTGTTTATGGGTTTTATGCTTCGAATAAAGGCTTTATCTCTTGTAAATAGTTTGAATGTGTTTTGGCGGGAAGGAAGGTTAGCGGTAGTTGATGTGTATGTTGGTTTAACGGGTTTGGCCGCTGAAGTTAGTTAAGTCGGTGGCTTTAGTTAGTCTAAGTGCTTTGTTTCTTGGTTTAGCTGTCAATAGTATAAATAGATAGTTTCCTCTTGTAATAAGATTCATTGAATGAAATTGATCTAATTCCTTTTTCTCAACCCTAATTCTCTCTATTTCTTACCTCTTCTTCTAATTCTCATCTCAAATTTCGTCCCTAAAGATTGATCTTGAATCATAACTTATACCCATAAAGATTTAAATCTCGAATCTTTTGAAAAGTTCAAAAAATTAAAGACTAAAGTCGGGATCAATTAGGTAATTATATCAACTTTGATTAGATCGAAGTGATAGATTTTAGGAGAATTCTCATTTTTCTTTTCTACAAAGTGTTCTAGAAAGTATCAATAATGTGTTATTGTATATGGTTAGATTCATATGATGAGTCAAGTCTACATATTAAAAAGTTTGTTATGTAAGAGGTGTTAGTAGTAAACCCAAAAGTATAGTAGTTACCTTGTGTTAGATAAATTGACAATATGAGATACTATATCTCAGCAGTGTGATCCAACTTATAGTTTAGATGATGTATTAGATATATCTTCAATTAGGTTAATGTTACATTAAGTACATGAGAGTTTTGGCATAGTGGAAGGATGGTTGGGCCCACCTGACGTATTCATGTCTTAGTCTTAATAGTTGAGCATGATAATGAATCTGATCCTCTAGACTATGATGAAACTCTCAAGAATATTGATGGGGACCAATGGGTCAGGGCAATGAAATTTTAGTTAGAATAAATGTATTCTGACTAAGTCTGGGAACTTGTAGAGGCGTTGAACGACATTAAGTTCATTGGATTGGATATGCATGGATCTATAAGAATAAAGAGTTGAGTGGACGAGAAGGTTGAGACCTTTAAGGCTAGATTGATGATAGTAGGTTATACCCTATAGGAAGGAATCGTCTATGACGAAACCTTCTCGCCAGATGCTGTGCTTTTCATAAGGATGCTCTTATCCATTGTGTTCTATTGTGATAGATATGAAAATGGAAATCAAGATGACATTTTTTAAATGGTCATATTGAGAGGATTATGTATATGATACAAGCAGCCAAGTTTGTTGCCAAGATTCAAGAGCATATGGTATGCAAACTGACAAAGTCAATTTGTAGACTTAAATAAATATCTTGTTTATTGAATAGTGGATTTGAACATGACTATCAAGTCCTATGGATTTGAATAAGTGGTTAGTCTACCATGAATGTACGAGTGACATGACAAGAAATTAATGACTTTCAAAGTGTTGTACATAGATGGGATTCTACTCATTAAGAATGGTGTAGAATTGTTATCAGTTATTAAGATTCAGTCGTCCAATTATTTTAAAATGAAAAACCTAAGATAAGCCAACTATGTTATGAGAATCAAGCTTTGGCGAGATTCAAAGAAAGGATGTTGAGTTTATCATGTAATGCTTGTTTTAAAAGTGACTTGAGATGTTTGATGTCAGAATTAAAGTTTACCCTTGGAGTTGAAGTCATTGGATGGTGAAGTGTTT
Source organism: Simmondsia chinensis (assembly GCA_018398585.1). Classification (NCBI taxonomy): domain Eukaryota; kingdom Viridiplantae; phylum Streptophyta; class Magnoliopsida; order Caryophyllales; family Simmondsiaceae; genus Simmondsia; species Simmondsia chinensis. The sequence goes on along the minus strand of JAGTTD010000017.1, from coordinate 11,650,206 downwards.
AGCAATCTTATATTGCTTAGTTCACTATGAAAGTCTGGTACTAGACAATTTATGGAGTTTTAAAGTAGACTAGTTGACTTAGAAGATACTTAGTGGATCAAAGCTCCTGAGCAAAAGAATGGGACACTGAGAGAACGATATTGAAGTTTATAATCAATGAGTTGACCAGATCCCGTGGGGATAGTTATGCAATGTAGGGCTAATTGGGTTTAGGACAAGTGGGAGATTATTGGAATCGGTGTCCTGGAAGACCCAATTAATTATTTTAGAAGTTAATTAATAAAATTGTTTTATTTGTTTAATGTCTGATTATGTTTTACGAATTGAATGTGTTTGAGCTGGTGTCTTAGGGAACCCAAGTTATGCGAACATTTTTTTAGGTGAATAAAAGTTGTTTATTGTCTTCTATATGTTTACGAGTTTATATGCATGTGATGTTGTTAAACTGTCAAAGCACGTACCATGAGATCGATGAAGTCCCTAAATAACATTTGGTATATCTGTTGTTAGTGGATAATGAGATTATGCCACTGATATATTAATAACAGATAATATGATATTTAATAAAAAGACTCATAGTCAGTGATGAGTTTGGGTTGTCTGCTAAGACTATAATGCAACATTTAGATAACTTGTCTTTGTTATATGGATCGTGATCTAGAATGTTATGTCAATGCATTACAATGAGATTGCTTCACTGAATGGACCGCTTGATTTGCTCATCCCTCTGCTACTAGTGGAAGTGAGCAATTCATATATATATTGTTCGCACAGTGACTCTAAATTCAGCAAATAGTCTGGACTCGTGAATAGAATGTTAGTTAGTTTTATGCACTAAAATGATCAGGTTATTAAGTCTAACCGAGATCTTACATTCGTTGGATAACTGCATGAAGTGTAGTAGGAATAGATATTTTGCTAAGAATCTCCGTAGAATAATGTCTCCTTAATTGATTCGCAAGTATTCGAATATATTCTAGAAACTATGGTCAGCACATTCCTTATGTTTGACATTTGGAATTATTATAGAATTATTTTTTTATATTAATAAATTATTCGACAAGGGCGAGTTGGGAACTAAGAAGGAAAAGTAAGAAAGAATGCCAATCGTAGTTCAAGTTATTTTTCTCGTACACATTTAATAGAAGAGTCAATTATGAGTAAACTATTACAGAAAAATTTAACAAGTAAATATATTTGTTTCTGGAGTGCAATAAAACTTATTTAGTAGAATTAAATTTTACTAAATGGTAATCAATTGTTACCATGAGATGATAATTATATTTGACCTGTTTGGAGCTAGGAATAAATTAACCTTGAGGTGCCTGCGCATGCCTCTAGATTATACACCTAAATAAATCAAGAGAATTTATAAGATTAATTATTTATTTAAGAGTTGAATAAATTATTTTTGTTAAAACCCAAAAATTCATGAGATCAATTTGTATCAAGAAAAATTAAAGAAAAGAAAAATCGCGAAAATACACTTGGGCCAATCAACGAGCGACACTTGTTGTGTGCTGACTGGTACAAGGGGGCGATTCCCGTCATCCACCATGCACCAATCAGCATATGACGCCCCTGGGGGGTAATCCGCGCCTTTCGGTGCTGGCCAATCACAGGGTGCCACGCATATGTGCAGATTCCGTAATTTTTTAATGTATTTTGGATAATTATGTAAGATGTTTTGACCTATCTGGAATACAACTTTATTTTTTATTTTTATTTCAAATTGAACGAGTCAGTTTTTAAGCTCCTATAAATATAGGAGTCTGGCTCATTAGGGTTTAACAATTTTCGCTCAATTTTCTCCCAATTAATTGGAGAATTAAAAAGGAGAAAAGATTTCTTCCTAAATTAATTCTTAAAAGTGTTTTAAGAATTGTTTGATTTCGCGATGCCCACACATCTGTGCTAAAGAGGAATTATGGAGAATATCTCGGAGGTATCGTTGGAGTATCTTTAACACTTGCGGTCTACAACGAGGTATGAGATTTCTCGACTTGTACTTTTAAATTCTGTATTTAATTGTTTGGCATTGGTATGTCATCTATGCTATGCATTGTTATGTCTAATTAGAATTTAAAAACTTGTATGTATAGATACGATCGTTGTATGTAATTTTAGTTTATGAAATTAAAATTGCCCACCCAACAAAATGCAAGTGTGATAGTTTTCTAAAACGTTCTATGAGATAGACATAGTCCAATATGACATGTCAAGTTTAGTTTTAAGTGGTAAGTGAGATTGGGCCATTGATAGACTTAAATCATATTAATGATATGTTGTCAAAATATATTCATAGTCGATGATAAGTTTGAACAACTTATCTGATAAGACTATAATATGTTATTTTAGATGACTTGTTGGTGTTCTTAGATGAATAAACAACAGCTCCACTCAATTGAATTTGCACTTTGATATGAATTTGCATATTTTTCAGCTAAAATAAATCTGTTGTGTGTTGAAGACGCAACAAAATGCCTCTTAGTAGAGTTGGTTTATATTGCAGAAAAAACAGCCTGCTTCCCTACTAATTTTGCCTTATTTTTGGAAGAACACAACCCCTTCGTTGCCATTTTGAAGGTCCATTTGATCCAAGAATGTGCCTCAAGTTTATCAATTGACATTGACATTAACACCACCTTGGGCTGCTTCAACTTTAGATTCTTGAACTCACGAAGCTTTTCAAGAACCACTTTGTTTGATTTTAGAAGTAGAAAATCTGGAGGTCTTCCATGATAGACCAAGATTGGCTTTTCCATCTTTCTTAATCTCTTGCTCGAATAACATTTCTTGAGGTTAAAGTGAACTACAAATTTGATCTAAATTCCTTGCTGCAATATGAACGTCATTCGCAACTTTCTAATACTCATGATCTCAATGTATACTTGCAATTTTTAAGCTACAACCCTCAGTGGCTCTACAACTTGCAATGGTTCACCCTCATCCTGAAATGCTACTGAATCTGCAGGATTGAACTCCTGAAATTAAACTAAACCCAACTTATTCTAATCTCAAGGCCTCGTATGCTGTTACTACTCTAGGTTTCAACCGCAGCTCCCAAATTTAGACTAATTCCATCGCAACCATTCAAATTTTGCCCAACTTCTTACTCAATTTTCTGCGGTGAATGTAGATCAATTCCCACTGCAACACTCAGTTCTTCTTCCCTTGTGTCAATAGGCCTTAGATGTGCTGGATTTGTTACTCTTTTAACCTCTTGTTTGTTCTTTACTCGAGTTTTCAGCTCAGCCTCTTGTGATTGCCAATTTGGTTGTTGAACCAAATTCTCATTCACCAACGGCATATGAGTCTGCTGCAAATCAGATTCCTTAAGCTGTAATGTTGACACACAAGCTTGAAGAGATGTTGTCTCTTCTCTCTGATGTTGTTGATCTTGCATATTTGAAGCTTCAATCAGAACCTCGTGCTAATCTCGCTCAATTACAACCTCCTCCTCTCTTGGTTGTAGCATTACTTGCGCTGCGGCCAACAACCTTTGAAGAGGCTGTTCAATCTTCTGCCCAAGTTGCTCGAAATTTTCTTCTTTTACTTCTTCAATTTCCTTACAAAGACTAAGAATTTAAATGTTCATCCCATAACAATAGTCATATATGTTTCTCCAATGTAATTGGTTGCGTGCTGTTTCAGCATTTTTTCTTGAAGTATAGGTTACTTGAGCTTCAACTTCTAAGATTGATATTGAATTGATTTCAATCCGTACAATATAACCATAGGGATCAAAAACTCGGTAAATGATATTTTCGGAGATAGGATAAAGGACATTCAAAACTTTTACCAAGAGTGTAGTGTTCATTTCGGTCATGATTGGAGCAATCAACACTACAGCAGCTGATTAACTTCTAGAATTAAGCAAAATTGCAGCTAATCTCAATGCTTATGCTCAATTGAAATATGAACTTAGTGCACTTAAATCGCATCACTTCAGCCTTCCAGATCACAAATTTTTTTGTTGCAATGGATCTTGTTCCACGCAATTAGATCTGTTCTGTAACTTCTGAAGTGCAATATTTGATCAATCCACTTAATATGCGGCAAGACCTGAACGATTTAGCTCAATTCTTGACTAAATCAGTTAGATCACAATAAATCGGCAGTTAAAAGCATTCATCACTTGATCTAGTACAGCCGTAAGTTCAATCACAATTCAGCAGGCTTTAATTCGAAGCAGCTTGGTTGACTTAGAATATGATAATGTTTGACAATCTCTATCTATTTGTTGCCCGATCTGAACCAAAACTAAACAATTTGAGCTTGATTCCTTCATCAATACCGACGCAAGCTGAGCTTCAATGTTACTACAGCAACTAGATTAAATCTAAACCTTATGCACAATATTCTTGATCAAGTGCTCAATAACTAGATATCAATCAACTTGATTTGGAAGCAAATCAAGGCTCTGATACCAATTGTCATGATTACTCTTGGATCATGACATAAGATAGGTGAAGAATTAGAGTTTAGATAATAAGAGAATTAGAGAATTTAGATGAGAATTAGAGAGAGTTAGGCTGAGAGAAAGGAAGAGATCAATTATAATTCATCCATTGAGGATTACAAGATAGATTCGTCTATTTTATACTAATTCCTCAATACTTGGAAATACATTGAACTTGGACAACACACACAATCGACTCTTCCCTCACAACCGCCACTCCTGACTTATTTGACTTCTACTAACCGCCACTTTTAACTGCCACAATTAACTCCTCTCAACTAACATAACAACCTACTTACACACACAAGCTAATACAAGTGCACTAATTGACTTATACAAATTTATTACAACCATGGGCTATTAGTACTTAATCCCAAATCCTGGGTCATGATAGGATCCAAAGTGTTATATTAGTGTTGTATATATTGGAACACTAGTAGGACTACCTGCATTATTTGTTTGTAACTGTTATCAAAAATAATTAATTTTTTTTAGACAAACTCTAAATCCATAAAATAGTCTGAACTCGTGCATAGAATGTTTATTACTTTGATGTGCTAAAAGGATTGGGTCACAATATGTGGTTGAAGTCTTACGTGCATTGGGTAATGGCATGAAGTGTAGTGGGAACATGTATTTTACTTGAAATTTATAGTCTTTTATGAGATAAAGATATCCCCTTAGTTGATTCGCAAGCATACGAACAGATTCAAGAATCTTTGACCAAAGTATTTCATATGTTGGACATTCAGAATTAGTACAAAAATTCTTCTTAGTGAATATTTTTGGAGCCCACACTTTGGGTGTCAAGGGGATATTGCGGAGAAGATCTCGCAGTCTCGATGATTCCTCTTGGGCAATAATTGTAGTCTACAATCCAGGTATTCCAGCTTTCTTTTTTTTGTAAGCTTTCCTTTAATTTTCATAATTTTATTTATACTTTTAATTTAATGTTTATTATGCTTAGATATTCTATGTTATTATGTATATTAGAATGGAGGTCCTTATATTTAAAATTAAATCAATTTAAATTTTTTTCCGCTAAGCCATGAAAATTTTAGTTTTAGAAATCAAATTTTCCCAATAATCACAGAGGTGATGCAGTGTAAAACATTGCCCACGAAATGTGAATTCCATGAGCAACTCACAAAAATCCCACTGTACATTGCCCAATGTGCGGAGCAATTGAATGCCTAAGACCATATCAAACCCGAAAAAGGGAATGAGTAATATGTCGGAGGTGAACTCAATGCCCTACATAAACCAACAAAACCCACCGCAAAGACCGTGATACGGCACGTGGTTACCATCCACGATAGTAATGGGGATGTAGAGGCTACTATCCACTGAACAATCCAAGTGATGTGCCAATAAGTCATCGGTGAAATTGTGAGTGCTACCATTGTCAATCAGAATATGGATAGTGCATTTACCACAATGACCTCAAACATGCACAGTAGCACAATTATTAACCCCTTATAAGGCATAGATCGATATGTGAGGGTCAGGTTTGGGGTCCGGCGACAACTCAGACACGAGCTCAAAGTCCTCCTTAACTTTCGCTACGAACAATTAAACACGTTTGTGCATAGAACAATTATAGTCGGGGGTATATTTTTCATGTTAGTGAAAGCATAAATTCTTTTCCCTGTGCTCCTCAATTTCGGAAGCAGATAAATGGAGGGGAGTGCGAATCTAACCCTGAGTGTGGGCACAACCTAAAGTGGGTAGGGAAGGGTGTGGGTTGTGGTTGGGGGTGGGGAGGGTGGGAGGCCATTTTTTGGAGCTACTCAATCCCTCATGATTCATATTGTTTGGTAAAGGGAGGATGGGACTTAATTTTTTGTTGGGGATCTTCATTTGACGCTACTACATCCCCTTCGAGGCCCTCCTGTGTATTAGTTGCCATGAACTCCAAAGGAAGGAAGGCAATTCTAACATCAACTTGCTCAGGGAGTGATTAAAACATGTCCTAATCTTGAGGTTGATCTTTTGGTTTAACCTCCAGAGTCTGGGACTCTTCCTTAGGCTTGGGGAAGTCCTCCTCATGGAAATCGTTCTCTATATCTGACCATGTTAGGTTAACACAGTCCAAAGGTTCCACTAAATTGATGCTGAAGGGACTGCATTCCTACTCATCATCTGATACTCTTCGAGCCAATAAATTCTTGGCAAGCTAATCCCACCAAGATTCTTTACTCTTAGAAGAGGAGAAACTGGACCATCTCTCGAGCTTCTTGCGTGGCTCACCTTGACCAGCGGTGGTTAAAGGTCTTGATTCAGTTTATGGATCCTCGAGATCCATGGATTCCATGCACTTATTCCTGCGGACTATATTCTCTTCATCAAAGAGCCTAGTCAAGCAAGTGTCAAGTAGAGCTCTTTGTTGCGCTGCTTTCTTCTCAGCTACCTCCTTTTTTGGATTCGTGTAAGGCTGGAGGGGCCAACATCTTCCCGCTTGAGGTGGTTCCTTCTCCAAACATTACCAAAACAGACCCCTGAAGGTTGTTTCCTCGAATGCTGTGGCCCCTAATTGGTGTCCACATCGATCAGGTGATACTTTTGGATTCTTCTTTGGATGTCCAGTCCTTATGATTATTTGAGTCTTCAAAGTAAGACCACAAGGGGGTTTAAACTAACAAAGCCTTCTTAGAGGGAGCTACCTTTTTCTTGAATAAAGGCTCAACTTTTTCATTTCAGATACCAACTTGTGACCGCAGCCTCCATAAAGGTCATGAGTGAGATGCATGAGCTTTCTCCATGGCTAACTCTTCTTCTCTTAAGAGGAGGATGGCTCCTTCTTCTAGTTGCTCTTTTAGGAATCTCTTAAAGGTGGCACAATCACATGTTGAATGCTCTGTCGTAATGTGCGACTTGTAGTACTCATTTGTCAATTCAACTGATGTTGAACCTGAGCCCCTCGCTCAAGCAATCTGTCAAACAAAGCTTTGGTCACTGCCTATCTTTCCTTGTCATCACTCATGCTACAAAGATATCCGCCATTAGTTCGGTTATCATGGGTACTTTGAGGTTTCACTACCTCTATTATGTTAACTTGGACAGGATTAGGGAAGAGGACTTTATTAACTGTCCTTCTATAGGGAGGATTAATTCCCTTGCTTCAATAGCATATTGAACCACGTTTCTAGAGATTATGCAGTTCTTTGTTGAGTGAGTCAATGAGTCATGCCATTCATAGGATACCTTCCCCTTTAGTGAATTGGAGTCAATTTTCTATGTTTATTCCTAATCTGGAGCTTACTATTTGCCTCAAACCAATTAAATATAATATCAGCTCTTGAGAGGTTAAATGAATACTACTTCAAATCTTGGGATTGGTAAGACTTCCTGGCTTTGATATCCTTCTTGACCAAAGGATTACAAATCATAGGAGACCCCTTGACATACTTAGCAACGTCAATTTCATATGGAGAATCTTCATCCTCGTCAATCAAGTCATGTATGTAAGTTCCATACACGCTATTTTTCTTGAGGCTTTCTTCTTTAAAAATAGCCTCATACCTAGTGGCACATTCTTCCAGCTGTAGGAGAATTGTGAAGTTTGAGCCTTCAAATTTCTTCCTAAATTCAATATATAAGCCATTTAAAACTAACTTGGCATATTCAACCTCAAGAAAATCCACCATGCACTTCAAACTAGCTTTCTTGAACCGGGTGATGTAATCCTCTAATGGATTCACCTGGCTTTTGTCTCATTCTAGCCAAGTCTGACATAGAATTTCCTAGTTCCATCCTTTGGAACTGGGCCTACAATTTCCTAGCCATGTTATACCAACAGTAGATGGAATTGGGTGTCAAACTAATATACCACTGAAAGGCAACCCTGTTAGAGAACTAGGGAACAACATAAGTTTTAGGTATGGATTATCAGTCGCTCCCCCACACTGGCAACTAAGCCTTGCCAAATACTCGAGAGCAGACACGCTTCCTTCTCCTGAAAAAGGGTGAACTCGAGAATTTTATATCCTTGAAGAAATTAGTAATCCCTGTCAATATAGACATGATATGGTTTACTATACATGGGTCTGTTGATCCTCCTAAGGTTTGGCCCATACACCTGCTCAATCAGGACAGCTAGTTGGTCTTAGAGGGGTAGGCTTAGCACATCATGCGCCTGCCATTGGCACCCCGCCCCCTTTTAAGTGGTTGAGGGTCTCCAGGGGTATTGGCAGGATACCCCTAAGCTCCCATTACAATCGGATGTGGGAAAGGTTGTTGCACCACATATGCTGTTAGGAATGGTGTCCTAAAACTAATAATGTGTCCCATAAATGTTATTTTATTAATGAATAAAATTGAACTTCTAATGGTTTCCTTGTCAAATTTGTGTAAGCGAGCATTTATAATGTATGTGATTTTCCTTTTGGTAACATCTATGAGATGGATGTAGTCCTTAGACTATAATTTATATTTTATACTAAGTGGTTTATGAAATTAATCCACAAATAGACTTGAAACAAATGGTATGGGCTGTTGTTTGAAAAACTCGTAGTCAAAGATAAATTTGGACCACTTGTATGCTAAGACTATAATGTGACACTTTAGATGACTTGTCTTGGTCATGTGGATGGTGATCCAAATTTGATGTATTGGTGTATTTAATAAGATTGATGTGCTGAGTTGGACCATGTGAGTTGCTTGTTTCTAGACTACTATCAGAGATGAGTGATTAATGTTGTACTGTTTGAATGACTCTAAATCCTGAGAGTATTCTGGACTTGTGTATGGAGCGTTAGTTACTTTGGTGTACTATAAGTAAGGTCTAAACGAATGACTGAATTCCCACGTACACTGGGTAGCGGCGTGAAATGTGACAAAGATTAGGTATTTAATATGGAATATGCAATCTCTTATGAGGTACAGATGTCCCCTTAGTTGATTCACAAGTATTTCAATGATTCAGAAACTTTGGCCAAAGTGTTCCAAGTGTTTGACATTTGGAATTTATTCTATGAATATGTTTGAGGATAAATAAATTATTCAGTAAAAGGAGAGTCGGTAACTAATGGAGAAGCTATGAGAAGGATAATGGTAGTAGTTATAATTATTTTTTGTCACGGACATCTAGCGGAGAGGCTGTTGTCATCAATATAGTCTATTTGGGAGTTATCGAATAAATGGTTTAAGTCTATGTGCAGTGGGATTTATTTAGTGCAATTAAGTGCCATTAAATGGTAATTAACCCATTTGGAACTAGATTTAAACTGTCCCTGAGGTTTTTGTACTAGCCTTTGTATTTATCGCCATGAAAAAAATATTAAAGAATTCATGAGATGAATTATTTATTCATAAGATCAGTAAATTTAATTTTGCCAAACATTATTCCTGAGATGAATAAACGTTAAAAATTATGAAATAAAATCATTTTTAAAATTAAAATTCATAAGATGAATTTTTATACGTGGGAAACAAAGCAAAAAAAAATCGCATTTATCAAGGATTAATCTGCACCTTTGCGGATGAACCGACCAGCACGCGGCATGTGTCATGGGCTAGGTGGTCGAGGGTGATCCGCATGCACACAGGCAGGCCAATCACAGCCGGCACATGGCACGCAAAATTAGCTCAAGAGATGCAGCTTTTCCTCGGGTGAAACGTAGTGTTTTGTCCTTTATTTTAAGTAAAATGATGAGTTTTGTTTTACAACTGCGAATCCCACATCGAAAAATCAGCCTTTTTTGGCTCCGATATATTATTATTAATAGAGCTACCTATTTCAAAGATTTGGCATCAATTTAAAAATTAAGGTTTCTGAAAGTGTTGACTTTTGGAGACCTAGTGGGAGAGAAAATTTTATTTTGAAAATTTTCTTTCCTCAAAATTTCATATTTTTCGGAGCTCACTCTTCGGGCAATTTGAGGTCATTGCGCAGAAGACCGCTGGGTCTCGGTTTTTTGGGCTTTCTGGGAGATTTATTGTTCTTTCTAGTTTTCTTTATTTGGAACAATTCTGGGTATGTCTTTCTTTCCTTCTCTTTAACTTTTTCACTTTTCTATCTAATTTACAGTATTTTTATTATGCTTGCTTAAGTTCATGTAAGTGTAATGAATGTATTCGAGTAGAGGCCTGTAGATTTAAATTAGAAATTTAAATCTGTAGGTTTAAATTAGAAATTTAAATCTGTAGATTTAAAATTAGGAATCTTAAATCAACTCTACCTTTTACTGCGTTAATTTAATTAAATTAGGAAATTTTTTTGAAATATGTGCCAACAATTGGTATCAGCGCAAATGTTCTATAGAGATAGCCTTATTCCCATGAACTCTCGCACGTGAGGTGTCATGAAGCATGACTCTCCATCAGGGGGCTTAAGTAGTGAGAAGAATCTCCTACGCTGCTGATAGGTGCCCTTTATTAGTACCACAGTATGAGAACTGTGAACCCAATAATTGGTATTAGGGCCAGCCTCTAATTACATTCATAATATACATGAATAAGTAAAATAAGATCGAAATAAATAGACTTACGATTTAATAAAACAGAGATTTATTAAGAAGAAAAGATTGTTTGAGTAACGATTTAAATTGTTTAAATAGTTAATGAATTAATAGTTAATTAGCTTATTTAAAGTAAAGATTTAAATTGTTCAAATCGTTAATGAGTTAAAACCTAATTAGATTGTTTAAGGTAACCATTTAAATTGTTTGAGTCGTTAATGAATTATTAGTTAATTCGAGTTTGTCAAATCATGAAATTACATTTATATTATTTGCATAATAAGATTATGAATATTTGATCATGATTTCCAAAATCGGATAAAATTGATCTAATGAGATTAGATTCAATTATTTTTTTTAATTTAATTGACTTTAATTTTAAAAAAATTTTGAAGCTGACTTCAGCTGTCAAGGCTGATGTCGTGCTGACGTCAGCATTTTAAATAAAAATATTTTTTTTGGGAATGTGTAAACATCAATACTGATTTACATAATAATTAAAAGCTAAATTTAATTAATTAATTTAATTTTTTTAGAATAAGATTCTAAAATAGATTATGAAATACTCTAAGATGTAAGTCAGCATTATTTTGAATAAAAATTAATTTATATTAATTAATTTAGTATTAGAATGAGATTCTAAAGGGGATTATAAGATAATCCAAGTTGTAAATGCAAGTTAATTAAAAAAATCATTAGTTTATAAACATCAAATGGGAGCGAAGTTCAATTATTGAAACCTCATAGTTTCCATTGCCGGTCTTGTAGTATAATGGATCGATAAACCTCCCTGCATGGGTTGTCGATTTGCAGATTATAGCGTTAGACTTCTATTGGGATAAACCAAAGTGCAAAGAAGCGATGTAACCACGTCGCTGTGGAGTGTTACGTGTATTTGTATAGAGATTTAGGTAATGGTTTACATTTGACTAGCATGATGCATTAGCCTCTCCAAGGAGCTCTGTTGTGTTATGTTAGAGACTAAGCTAAAGTGGTGAGCTAATCTTGTTTAGTAAAAGTTACAAGAAAACATGTTAATTAAGAATAGTTCTCAGCCGACTAATTTCGTGCGACCTCGCAGCTAGGGAGTAAGGAGTGGTGTGTTTGGGTCATCATTGCATGCATGATAGTATAGTTTAGTGGATACATGACTTATTGTGTATGCTAAAATAAAAGAATAGATATCACTGCATTATGCATGAATCTTGTTAGACAATTACACAATTGTTCGGATTTACAGTATTTTTGAAATGGCTGCGACTGGTGCATTTCATTCAATTTTGAAAGACACTGCTTTAACTAGACCGAGTTGCTTCACCTGAAAAATGAACTTAGACATAGTATTAATACATGAGGGTCATACGTTTGTTCTCACTGAAGTTCGACCTATGGTGCCCGCTAATAATTCTACAGCTACTATTAAAGAGCGTTATGAACACTAGAATAAGGCTAACGAGTTAGCCAAATACTACATTTTGCCCTTTGTGACCAATGTACTCAAGCATCAGATGCTTGATATGGAAACATCAGCTAAGATGATCAAACATTTAAAGGAAATGTTTGGTGGTCAAGATAGGGCAGCTAGGCAAGAGCTAATGAGGAACCTCTTGAACATGAGGATGTCAAAAGGGTCGCCAATTTGGGAGCAAATCATGAAAATGATGGCGTGCTTATCTGAGTTAGACAGCTCTTTCTTTCAGTTCAGGATCAACTACACAATGAATAATAAAGATTATTCATTAACTAAGATGATGAACGAGCTGCAAGTTGCAGAGGGTGTGATGCGAGCCAAGGGGAGTGTCCACTTGACTCATGTATCAAGGGCTAGTGGAAGCGAGTAGAAAATGGGACGGTCTGGAAAGAAAGGCAAAGGCAAGGTTGCTAGTGTAGCGACTAAGCCTAACAATAAGCCAGCAAAAGGAAATTGTTTCTTTTGTGGAAAGATGGGCCACTGGAAGAGGAACTATATAGAGTACATAACTACTCTTCCTACAAAGACTGCTAAGCCATCTGGTAAAGGTATGATGATATCTCATGTAGTTGAGAGTCCACCAGGTTCCTAGTGTGTGGACTCAAGTTCAACTGACCATGTATGTAAACTGTTACAGGGGCTCAAACTAACAAGGAGGCTACATGATGGGAGCTGTATCTAATGGTTGAAGACGGTACAAGAGTAGCAGTCTTAGGAGTAGGAGATATTAACTTAGACTTGATTGTTAGAGTTTTTGTTTTCAAAGGAATGTTTATTTGTACCTTGCACTGTGCAGAAATTTAATTTATGTGTTTTATTTAATGGATAGTTATTATTCAGTCAATTTTGGTTGTGACCCTTCTATTACAATGAATAAATTATTTATTTTCAAAAGTATATGTGTAAATGATTATTCATATTATTTCTTGATCGAAACACTAGTATTTGCCTAAATGAATCTAACACAAGCTCACTTGTTCAATCTCCTAAAAGAAAACACCCTGAAAGCGATAATGTCTACACATGGCACCAACATTTAGGTCACATCAATTTGAACAGGATCCAAAGACTGGTGAAAGATGGACTGGTAGAGGCTTTGAACTTAAAGTCATTACCAGTCTACTAATCCTGAATAGAAAGAAAGATGACCAAGTCTGTTTTTACGAGTAAAGGCACAGGGTTGGGGGCTTGCTTGAGCTAGTTCACATAGATATATGTGGACCAATGAATGTTCAAGCAAGAGGTGGGTATGAGTACTTCATCATATTCACTGATGATTATTCAAGGTATGGATAAGTTTGCCTAATGAGACATAAGTCTTGAAAAATTCAAAGAGTACATAGCTGAAGTTGAAAGGCAATTAGGTAAACAAGTTAAGTCATTTCGATCAGATCGAGGTGGAGAATATCTTTCAGGTGAGTTTCTAGAGTTCCTAGACTATAAATGGGATGAGATCTCAGCTTTTTGCTCCAGGTGCACCACAGCAGAATGGTGTTGCAAAGAAGGAATAGGACATTGTCCGAGATGGTAAGGTTCATAATAAGTCATGCAACTTTACCAATCTTTTTTGGGGTAATCCCAAAGGAACAAAGGGTGGTCTTTTCTACAGTCATTCTGATCAAAATGTTTTTGTAAGTGCAAATGCCAAAATTTTAAAAGAGGATTTTGTAGTAGACTACAAAAGGAAAAGCAGAGTAGTGTTAGAAGAATTAAAAGAAAATGACTCTAATTTTGAACAGTTAGGCACAACTCGGGATACAGTGATTGCATTAGATGCACCTACTGATAGGGTTGAGACTATTCAAGGTACACGAGAGCCTAGAAGGTAGTGGGAGAATTGTCAGGGCACCTGACAGGTTCATGGCAGGAGCCTTAATTGTTGGCCGTGACATTGAATCTGATCCTCTCAGTTACAATGAGGCAATTAAAAGCAAGGATGCTGACCATTAGGTCTTAGCAATAAAATATGATATAGGATCTATGTATTCTAATCATGTCTGGTATCTTATAGAGGCGCCTGTTAATATTAATCCCATTGTTTATAAATGGGTCTACAAGAGGAAAAGAGGAGTGGACGAGAAGGTAGAGACCTTCAATGGCAAGGCTAATTGCTGAGGGTTTGACCCAAAAGAAAGGAAACAATTATGACAAGACCTTCTCACCAGTAGCCATGCTAAAGTCCATAAGGATGCTCCTATCCATTGTAGCTCATTATGAGATCTGGCAAATGGAAGTCAAAATGGCCCTTTTGAATGGTCGTCTTGAAAAAGACATCTATATGGTGCAACCAGATAGTTTCATTGGCAAAAATTAGGAGCATATGGTATGCAAATTGAAGAAGTCCATCTATGGATTGAACTAAGCATCACGCTCATGGAATATTAGATTCAATGAAGAGATTAAGTTTTATGGTTTTGACCAATTAGTTGACGAACCATGCGTGTAGAAATGACATCAAGGGTAGTCACTTTCTTAGCATTATATGTCAATGATATACTACTCATTGGGAATGATGTATGACGTGTCATCAAGTAAAGATTTGGTTGTCAAGTCAGTTTGACATGAAGAACTAGAGATTATATGATCTTTCAAAATGACGAACTGGTTCCAGATGGCTATACTGATTCTAACTTCCACCAAGATAGAGATGCTAGACGTTCGACATCTGGGTATGTCTTTACCCTTAGAGTAGGAGCCATTAGAGGAAGGAATGTCAAGCAGTATTGTACTACTGACTTCACCATAGAGGTTAGATATGTTGCAGCTTCAGAAGTTGCAAAGAGGGCATGTTGGTTCAGATAGAGTAATTGACTTCACTAAATAATTGACTTAGTAGACCTTTAGATCATATATAGAAGGGATGGGTACAAAGGTTGTAATAAATTGGATTTAGGATAAGTGGGAGATTATTAGCTATGGTGTCTTAAAAATCTAAATTTGTCTTGTAAATGTTATTTTATTAATGAATAAAATTAAAGTTCCAGTCGTTTTCTTATTAAATTTGTGTAAATGACCATTTATACTGCATATGATTTTCTCTTTGGCAACATCCATGAGATGCATATTGTCCTCCAACTATAATTTACATTTTGTTCTAAGTGATTTATGAGATTAACCCACAGATAGACTTGGAACAAATGGTATGCATTGTTGTTTGAAAAACTCTTAGTCAAAGACAAGTTTGGACCGCTGTATGCAAAGACTATAACATGGCACTTTAGATGACTTGTTTTGTTCATGTGGATGGTGATCCAAAATTATTATGTTAGTGTGTTTAACAAGATTGATGCACTAAGTTGGACCATGTGAGTTGCTTGTTTCTAGACTACTATCAGAGATGAATGATTCATGTTGTACTATTTGAACGATGACTCTAAATCCTAAGAGTATTCTGGACTTGTGCATGGAGCGTTAATTACTTTGGTGTACTATAAGTAAGTCTATACGAATGACTGAAGTCTCATGTACACTGGGTAGCAGCGTTAAGTGTGACAAGGATCAGGTATTCAATATGAATTTGCAAGTATTTAAATAGTTCGAAAACTTTAGTGAAAGTATTCTAAGTGTTTGACATTTGGAATTTATACTATGAATATGTTCAAGTATAAATGAATTATTCAGTAAAGGGCAATTCGGTAACTAATGGAGAAGCTGTGAGAATGATAATGGTAGTACTTATAATTATTCTTTGTCATGGACATCTAGTGGAGGGGTTGTTGTTGTCAATACAATCTATTTGGGAGTTATCGAATAAATGGCTTAAGTCTAGAGTGCAATGGGATTTATTTAGTGGAATTAAGTCCCATTAAATGGTAATTAAATTTTATCATGAGATGGTAATCAATTTAACCCATTTTGAGCTTGATTTAAATTGTCCCTAAGGTCCCTGCGCAAGCCTCTGTATTTATCGCCATGGAAAAAATATTAATAGAATTCATTAGATGAATTATTTATTCATGAGATGAGCAAATTTAATTTTGCTAAACATTATTTATGAGATGAATAAAAGTTGAAAGTTATGAAATAAAAGAATTTTTAAAACTAAAGTTTATAAGACAAATTTTCGCATGTGAAAAACAAAGAGCCAAAAAAAAAAAAATGGAAATTGCGTTTTTCAGGGATCGATCCGCACCTTCACTGAAGAACCAACCAGCGTGTGACACGTGTTGCACGCTGGGTGGTCCTGGGGTGTTCCGTGTGCCCATGGGCGGGCCAATCGCGGCCCGCCACGTGGCACGCGGAGTCGTCTAAACAGGAGAAGCTTTTCCCCGTGTAAAATGCAGCGTTTTGTCCTTTATTTTACGTTTTGTTTTATAACTATGAATCCCACATAGAAAAATCAACCTATTTTTGCTCCGGTATACTATTATAAATAAAGGTACCTATTTCAAATATTTGGCATCAATTTAAAGTTTAAGATTTCTGAAAGGGTTGACTTTCGAAGACCTAGTGGGAGAGAAAATTTTATTTTAAATTTTTTCTTTCCTCAAAGTTTAATATTTTAGGTGCCCATTCTCCAGGAGGTTCAAGGTCGTTGCGTAAAAGGATGTTAGGTCTCGGTTTTCTCGACTTTTTGGGAGATTTATTATTCTTTCAGTTTTCTTTATTTGAAGCAATTCTGGGTATCTCTCTCTTTCCTTCTCTTCAAGTTTTTCGCTTTTCTAGTTAATTACAATATTCTTATTATGCCTGCTTAAGTTTGTGTAATCGTTATGAATGTGTTAGAGTAAAAACCTATATATTTAAATTAGAAATTCAAATATGTAGATTTAAAATTAGGAATTTTAAATCAACTCTAGGTTTAAAATTAAGAATTTTAAACCCTTTCGCTGCATTAGTTCAATTAAATTAGGGAAAATTTTTGAAATTCGTCCCAACAATTGGTATCAGAGCCAAGGGATCTATAAAGATAACCCTACCCCCGGGAATTCTCGCACGTGAGGTGTCACAAAGCATGACTCTCCACTTGGGGGCTTAGGTAGTGTGAAGAGTCTCCTACACTGAGTGCTCTAATAGGTGCTGTTTGTTGTGACCACAATTGGAGAACTGTGATCCCAATATATGCATGGTAGTAACTCCCTTTGATCATTCTGGCCATTTGTTTGATTGGCCAAGAAGTATGTTCTAATAGTTCCTTGAGTGTGTGGCACGCTTGAAGGCACACCAATGTTTACAAGCTGTTGGCCCATCCTTGCTTGATCTATCCCCAAGTTTTGATCTTGAGAATGTGGATAGTTAATTTGCCCCCCAGTCTCATAGGTGGGAAGACATCTAGGCATAAGGGCCTGGTCCCCATGGTTGGTTACTTGTCCCTGCAGACCTATTCCAAGGCCTTGGGTAGGCCTCGAGGCAACCTTTCTAGTGTGACGAGGGTATGAACAGTTTTGCCCTCCATCTTCACTTGAACATTGGCGTTAAGGTCCCTTGTAGCCAAAAAATATCCTTAGTTCAAAGGAGCAGCAAATCCAAACGATGCATCATTAACTCTTTGGCTACAATTTAAGTGGACAGCACCTGAGTTAGCCATGGTTTGATCTTCCTTTCTGTCAGGGATTGAATCGTGCAAGTGAGTCACTGGTATTCGTGAGCTCGAAGGAATATCATGAGGATATCCAGCGGGGACTAAAAAAGAAGGAATAGGCCTAAGTTGCCTAATATCTTCTCTAAGAACTTGGACTAAGCCATTATGAGTCTTAGCTTGCCTGACTAAAAGAAGCTCGACTTAAACTATTGTCTACCTTGCCACATCCCTAGCTGTAAGGGCAGCAGAAGAAGACAAAATTGAGTTCATCTCAACTAAGACACTATCAGTTTTTTTGTGAGGCCTTTTATTCATTGAGGTCCCAAAATCATTGATTATAGCTCTTATTACAGCAGAGTTTTCACATTGGGTCGCTAGAGTGCATTCCGTTTCAACACGTTTGTTTGCTTTATTTCGTTTGAAGTGATGTATGTGTGGCAACCGTATAATAAGAAAACAAAACAAACGTGCAAAAGGGAATTACTGCAACTAGGAAGTGATCTTAATTACGAACCACGCGTCATTAACCTCAACCACTCACCATTTTCGAAGAAAAGGTTGTGATATATTGGAGTATCAGACTTTGGTTATACCATGATTTTTGCTTATGCTTCAATTAAGAAGACTTTTTTAAATATTTTTTTTGGATTTTTGTATGTATATTTATGATAGAAAATTAAAGGATATGGACCTAACTCAAGTGGCATTTCCAGTGATGGAGCAAGGCTCACAGACACCTTTCCTCGTACACTTAAAAATTAGGAACTAGGGTGGAGACAAACCCAAAAGCTCAGCAATCCAGTTACAAGCTCGAGTCAATTAGGTTTTTAAGCCTGACACCCTTAACTTATAATAACTCGAATGAGTTTAGGTTTGACCAGATTAAGGGGGTGCAAATCGTATTCAGGTCACTGGATCAAGACCAATGCAATGAAGGAACAAGCCTTGGCTGACAAAGCCCAAATCAATGATGCAAACCTAAGTTCACCTTACATATTAAGTAGTGACAATAGTGTCAAGGCCAACGCGATCAAGGGACAAAGCCTTGGCCGTCAAATCCTTAAACTAAACCCTCAAAACTCAACTTGTCAATTTTTGGGAACGGATTCAAACTGGAAATTGATACCTACAGCCCGAGAACTATATTACAATGGAAGTAAGTACAGCAATGGTCTATGTTATGCTACACCTAGCTAAGTTATGCCACTCCTAAGAAAAGAGCACAAGTGTGCTATAAAGGAAAAACTTGAAGAAGTTTTTGTATGGAGTGTATGTGTACTCCTTTGGACGGACGCAGAGTCCTTTATTTATAGAAAAAATAAACTAATTGTTGCTCTTATTTTCACGGCAAATCCACCCACGTCCGGCCACTAATCATTTCCTTTGCACGCGTTTATCTTCTATCAATGCGTCTTGAGTCTTGGAGGGAAATCGTTGATGCCCACTTTTGGATTTCTAGTAAAAGTTCCCTCTAGAAGCCCTATCTTCTCTTGAATTAAGCTTAAGGCCCAAGCAGCTGAAATTGCACTCCAAGTAACTACCTCGAGCCTGGAAACCAACATTGTTGTAGCCCTCCTGGGAGCCCCTTGAGCTCAAGCTTATATCACCTTGTAGCCAAATCAAGCCTCGAGTGGCTGCTGCCCTTGTCAACGGTAATGATGTTCTCAAGTACTGAGCTCAAGATGTTGTTATCACAATACCCAAAGGTCAGACCCCCTTCGAGGAGGACCTCATGTGATCACCGCGTGGCATTTTATCCAAAAATAGTGTCATCTCAGCCTTAACAAAATTAGCATGCAAATAAATGCCCCCCTTTAGCCTTTGGTAAATTCAAATTTACAACGAGTGAAATATGACTGATGTGACCCTCAATGGCTGCAGGGGTCTCCTCTAGCGAACATGTCTTTTGCTTTTCCTTCTCGCATTTATAAGTATGATTAGGGCTTTGAGTTTTCACTTTTTCTCTATTCTCTTCTTGCTATTATCTTAGCGCTCTTGCGCTTTCTGACAAATCTCATATGGTAGCCAAACCCTTCTTCTGTACTTCAGAGCTCAATGAAATCGCACTTCCTCAGCCAAAATCCTTTACGCCTCTAGAGGGACATTAGACCTAGTGTCACCAGATTTTTCGTTTCCTTAACATGCGAAACCCTCTCTATAAGCTCTGGTGTTTGTACCACCAGCGCCTAGCTGGTGCGACATGCTAGCGGCCACATGAATCAGGTGGACGACCTTGCCAGTTATCCAGTGAAGGAGGGGGTTGCCCTATCAAAGGATCCGCTTTCTCAGGCTGCAAACCCTAGATATTGGCCAAACGTATAGGTCCATGCCTTGGGAGAGCTTCATCAGTAACAAGCAACGATGAGGCTTCTCCGTTCCCCTATGTGCCCTTCAGACCTTGATTTTTAAGGGACTTCTTGTTAAGACTACCCTTAAGCCTTGGATTCCACTATGTATTCCATTAAAGGCTTAAAATGGCCGAAAAGCCAAACCTTTGCGAACAAATTGATTGCCCTTTTTGTAATCCTCTTGAGAGTTTAAGGGAATACCTTTGTGTCCTCAACCTTGGTAGTTAATACCGAAATCCTTTAAACTCCGAAGGAAAAGTGGCACCTGGAGACCTTAAAAGACGCAACCTCCTT
Organism: Simmondsia chinensis; assembly: GCA_018398585.1. Classification (NCBI taxonomy): domain Eukaryota; kingdom Viridiplantae; phylum Streptophyta; class Magnoliopsida; order Caryophyllales; family Simmondsiaceae; genus Simmondsia; species Simmondsia chinensis. The sequence goes on along the minus strand of JAGTTD010000017.1, from coordinate 11,629,652 downwards.
TGATTGTTTCAGAAAGAAGCTTGTGACCGAGGCTAAAAAGAAGCCTGTGACCGAGGCTCATATTTTGGGAGTTACTTCAACACCTTCTAGGGTTTCAGTTTCCTATTGTATGGACAATTTTGGCTGTACTTGTGTTATTATCTTATAATGCTTGTAAATGTAAGCCATGTATTCCCTTAGAATTAATCAAATATGCATTTATTCAATACATCTAGCTCCTTTCTTTTTTTCCTTCTTTTACTTTACCTAAGGATCTTGAGATTGACCCCTAGGCACTAATACTGAAACTGAGCCCATAATTTTGAAAATCTATACCTGAGGACTTTCTTGTTAGAATCCCTGATAGATGGCACATATTTCTTTAGGAACCTACCATTGATGGCCCTTGGATTAGTCCTTCCATCTAGATCTTGGAGTAAATATGCATTCCCTTCAAATACTTCAATGACTCTGAATGAGACTCTGAATGAGCCTTCCTAATTTGGAGACCATTTTCCAAAGACTTGATCTCTCTTGCCAATGGGCAAAATCACAAGATTAGATCTCCAAAGTCAAAAGACCTAGGTTTCACCCTTTTGTTGTAGGCTTGGGAAACTCTTTTCTTTTAGGTTTCCAATTTATGCAGAGCATCAAGCCTTACTTGGTCTAAATTGGTAAGCTCATCCATCATGGACTGCTTATATTCAAGTTTAAAAAACTTTCCTTGACAAGCTAGTCTAATAGATTGAACTGTTACCTCCATGGGCAGTACTACATCATGGCCATATGTCAAATGAAAAGGAGTTGTCCCAGTGGCATCCCTTTTAGAGGTTCTATAGGCCAAAGGGCATCTAGTAACAACTCATGCCACCTTCTAGGATTTCCTCAATCATCTTCTCAATGTTGGCTTTTAGGATCTTATTAGTTGATTTTGCCTGACCATTAGCTTTAGCATAATAAGGTGTTGAGTTCAAGATTTCTATATTGAAATTCTTGGCAAACTCTTTTACCTCGCCTTCATTAAGTGCTTTAGCTTGGTCCACTGTGATAGTCTCTAGAATACCAAAACCTACACAGGATATATTCTTTGATAAAATCAATCACATAATGGTGATTGATGATCCTATATTGTTTAGCCTCCACCCATTTGGTGAAGTACTCAATAGCCACAAGAATATAAGAATATTGGTTGCTGGAGGGAGAGTTAATTTCCCCTTTAATGTCCATTGCCCAGCCTCTAAATTGCGATGGTTTAATAATGGCATGCATCTCAGGAGCAAGGACTTGAGGTACAAGCCCATGCCTTTGGCATGCTCTGCATCCTTTGGCATACTTTATGCAATCATCCACCATTGATGGACAATAATAGCCATAATGCCTGAAGAGCCAATGCATCGTATTGCCAGCCAGATAGGATCCACAAATACTCTTATGGGCTCCAACCGTTACTAGCATTGCTTCATCCAAGTCAAGGCACTTGAGAAGCACTCCACTAGTATCTCTTTTGTATAGTTCTCTAGATTCACCATCTAGATGGAACCTGTGAGCTCTTATTTTCATTTTCCTATTCGTAGCATAATCTTGAGGGTTGTTGAAGTAATCCATTAAAGGCTTCCTCCAGCCCCCTTGCTGAATCAGGACAGTCTGATGTGCTTCATCGCGCCCCAAACGTCCACTTACTGCACCATTGAAGGACTCTACCCACTTGATCCAAACTTAGTCTAAATGACCATAGTTTCTTCACACCAAGTTCTAGGTAACTTGTACCCTGATGCTAGCAGAGCCAAGTCATTGGTTGATTTGTTTTGCTCTTTGTTGATGTGCTCGAATTGCGCCTTGTTGAATTTACTTAATAACTTATGTACTGCTGACAGATATCGATTTGAGGTATCACTTAAACATTGAAACGCTCCATTCACTTGGCAAATCACTGGTTATGAATCTCCCTTGATAAGAACATTGTGGACTTGCATTTCTAAGAGAATTTGAAGGCCAATTGTGAGAGCCTCGTACTCAACCATGTTATTAAAGCATCTGCCCACCAAGGTGACAACCAATTTCGTGATGATTCCTTTTGGGGATTCTATTATAATTCCTACTCCGGCACTAGAGTTGGTCCTTGATCCGTCAAAGAAGAGTTTTTAAGGCACTAGTTCCGCTATTACGAGTTGTTCTGGCTCATTATCTAAGCCAATTTGAATGTTTGGGTGGTCTACTATAAAGTTTGCCAGGGCTTGCCCCTTTACTAGCTTTTGTGAGACATAAACCAATCGAATTGAAAAAGCTCCGCTTGTTCAATCTTCCTCTCCAAAATGGCCTATCTAGCATATACTTGAGGGCATTTGTTTGGGAAACCATAGATACAGTGAACGCCAAGTAATAATGTCTCAATTTTGTAGATGCATAGAACAAGGACAGGCACAATTTTTCAATTGAAGAATATTTTATTTCACACTCGTTTAAATAACGGCTATGGTAGAACACAGCTTGCTCAAAACCTTGCTCATTGTCCTGTACAAGCAAACAACCAATAGATTCCTCAAAAGTGGAGACATAGATTTTCAAAGGCTTGCCGTGCTTTAGTGGGATAAGTACTGACGGCCTAATCAAATACTCTTTCATGGCCACAAGTGCAACTTCATGTGGCTCCTCCTGCAACATTTGAGATGAAACGTCTTAGGAAATTGACCTGCCCCAAGAAGCGTTGACACTCCTTTTTATTTGAAGGCAGCTTGGCCTTAGTCACATTGATATCCACGTCAATGCCCCTTTGGCATACCGGAAAGCCTAGAAAGTTTCTAGCTTGTATGCAAAAGTGCATTTTAATGGATTCATCTTAAAGTTGTGGGCTCTCATCCTAAAAAACGCACCCCTGAAGTCACCCAAGTGTTTAACTTGGGATTTTGATTTGACCACAATGTCATCTATGTAGACTTCCATGGTCTTGCCAATGGGGTCATGAAAAATAATGTTCATGGCTCTTTGATAGGCAGCGCCAACATTCTTCAAACCAAAAGGCATGACCACCCATTCCAACGTCCCTATTAACCTAGGACATCTGAATATTGTCTTGTGGGTATCCTCCGAAGCTATCACTACTTGGTACTGCCCGCAATAGCCATCCATGAAGGACAAAACCTCATGCCACGAGGCTGAGTCAATAAGCACATCAGCAATGGGCATTGGGTACTTGTCCTTTGGGATGGCTGCATTCAGATCTTTGAAATCAATATAGACCCTGATTTTTCCATTCTTTTTTAGGATAGGGACAATATTAGCTGGCCATTCAACATACCTTGTAGTTTTGATGAATTTGGCTTTTAGAAGTCTTTCAACTTCTTACTTAACCAAGCCAATTACTTCTTTGGACATTCTTCTCTGGCCCTGAATGATGGGCTTCGAGCCTGGCTTGATAGGAAGCCTATGCTCAACCATTTTTCTATCTAGGCCAAGCATCTTATGGTGGTCCCAAGTGAAGCTATCCTCAAATTCGCAAAGCAAAGTCAAGTACTACTATGTCTGCTCCTCAAGAAGCAAAGCGCTCAGATAGATAGGCCTTGGGTCTTCTGTTGAGCCCAAATTAACCTCGAAGAGGGGGTCTTGGACTTCCACCCTGCTGCTCTTAAATTAAAGAGCTCCAACTCCTTTTCCTGTGCTGCATGGACTTGAAAACCATGAAATGGCTGTTCAATCCAGAGTTGATCCTCAGCATGCTAGGCCACGAGCTTTGTTAATGTTGAGGAAATGGCCTTTTGGGCCATTACTAGGAGGTCACGGTGCCTCCGCATTGGGATTCTAGGGTGCCCTAGAAGGCCCCTTCATCAAAAAGGGTCCTCATGTGTCCCCAGAAGTTAGAATCCTCATACTCGACCTCCACTTAACCAACCTCAGCTTCTATTAGTGGGCTGTCCAAGATGGCTATTGTGTCATATTGTTGAGCATGTTGTGAAGTGGTTGTCTTAACATCTAGAGGTCCCACGCCATCTTCATAGAATTTTGCCTCAACATAGTTGGAGCAAGCTATGAATGGCCTATTATCTGCTGTAACAACCTCATACTTGTCATAGTTCCAGAAGATTAGCAATTGGTACAGTGAAGATAGAATACAATAATTGGCATGCATCCAATCTCTACCAAGCAAAGCATTATGGCTCGAGGTAGTTTCCACCACAAAGAAAGCTTCCAACTTGCTTATGCCACCAAGTACTACGTCAATTAGGATGACTCCTTCAGATTTGGTGGTAACTCCTGAGAAGCCACAAATTGCCATATTCGAAGTGATCAAGTCCTCTCGAGACTTATCAATGACTCCCAACATATAAGAAGGTTGATTGATGTGCCATTTTCCACTAATACCCTATTTACCAAAATGCTCTCAAATTTGGCCTTGATATATGGGGGCTTGATGTGTTCATTCGTGGTGTTAGGCCCATCAAACATCATCTTCATTATGTTAGATAGATCATCAGGCAATTTGGGTGTTGTAGCATTAACCTTCAAAGACAAGGGATTGATTGTACCTTTAGTGGATGCTACTTCTACCACAAGCTCCACTTGAGGCTCCTCATCTGATGCTATCACATCATCCTCGAGACCTTCTTAAGCATCAGCTGCCATGAATTCCAAGGGAAAAAGTAGGGCAGTTCTGAAGTCAACCTTTTCAGGCTGCGTCCCGAATTGTGTCTGGATTCCTTGGTCTACCCCCTTCTCAAGGCTGTCAACCATGGTAGTATCCTGATCTTGCTATTGAGGACTGTTTTTAGTTAGCATGTCCTGCTCTTGAGGCTGATTCTTGAGATCAACCTCTGAGGTTCGAGATTCCTCCATTGGCTGGGGAAAAACTTTTGTGTGGAAATCGTTTTCGATGTCAGACCAAGTTGGATTGACACAATCCAGTGGTTCCACCAAGTTGAAGCTGAGAGGGGAGTACTCCTCCTCGTTCTTAGCTGATTTTAGTGCTAGGGAGTCCTTGGAAAGGTGATCCCACCAAGATTCTTGCCCTTCTGAAGATGAGATACTAGCCCATCTTTTAAGTTTTTTATGAGTTGGCCATCCACCAGTAGTAAAAGTCCTAGACTCAGTCACTAAGTCTTCAAGATCCATATGCTCAGCTTGCTTGCCCTTATGGACCTTGGCTTCTTCTTGACAGAGCTTGGTCAGGCAAGATTCAAGCACAATTCTCTGTTAAGCTGTCTTTTTTGGCAGCTGTCTTCTTTTTTGAGTTCAGGTAAGGTTAGAAGGACCAACTACCTCCTGATCGAGGTTACTTCTCCTCCAAAGATTACCAAACCTGACGCTTGATGGCCGGTACCCTAAATATCATGGTGCTGAGCTGGTATCCACGTCTAGTAAAGTATATTTCGGTCTTCTCTTAAGGTGCCTTGTCCTCATTATGATCTGAGTCTTTGGCATATAACCTCGAGAAAGCCCTGATGATGATGTCCTTGTGGGAGGAGCTCTCCTTTTCTTTGGGAAAAGGTTTAGCTTCTTCATTTCAGACACTAGCTTGTGGCCAACCCTCCACAGAGGTCATGACTGAGGTGCAAGGGTTTCCTTAGCACCTACTTCTTAGAGGTAAAGGCTGTCTGCCAATGGTCATTTGTGAGAATCGCCATGGCTAACTCTTCATCCCTAGAGAGAAATATAGTGCCCTTCTCTAATTTCTTCTTTATTAACCTTCTGAACGTTCCACAATCACGGGTAGAGTGTTCGACTGTGATATGCTCTTTACAATGATCTTCTGGCAATCTCAATGTGGTTCGAGGGAACCTCAATGTCCCTGACTTGAGCAGCCTATCAAACAGAGCGTTGCCCACAGCCATTTCTTCTTTGTCCGTGTCCATCCTACGCAACAATTCACCATTAGTGTGGCTGTTATGGGGATGGTAAGGCTTCACTATCTCAATTGTACTAACTTGGGAAGGACTGGGAAAGGGGTCTTTATTGACACCTATTTGTCCTTGTTCTAGGAAGATTAATTCCCTTGCTTCTATGGCATCTTAAACCACGTTGGTAAAAATTATGCAGTTTGCAGTATACCTTCCCCTTACTTGAGTTGGGATCCGGTTTTCTGTGTTTACCCCTGACTTTGAGTTTATTATTTGCCTCAAGCCAATCAATATTAAGTTGACTCTAGAAAGGCCACACGAATATTTTCTCAAGTCTAGGGACTAGTAAGACTTCCTAGCAATGATATACTTCTTGAGCAAAGGATTGCAAACCATGGGAGGTTCCTTGACGTATTCAGCCACGTCAATTTCATATGGAGGATCATCTTCCTCCTCTATTAGGTCATGCACATAGGTCCCATACGTGTTATTCTTAAGGCTTTCTTCTTTTAGGACTGCTTTGTATCTAGCGGCACATTTTGCTAACTGAAGAAGCGTCATAAAGTTAGAGCCCTCAAATTTCTTCCTAAATTCAATATCCAAGCCATTAAGGGCCAGCTTGGCATACTCAACCTTAGGAAGGGCAATGGTGCATTTTAACCTAGCTCGCTTGAACTAGTTAATATATTCCTCCACTGACTCACCTGGATTTTGTCTCATTCGAGCCAAGTCTGACATGAAAGTTCTTAATTGCATTGTTGAGAATTGGGCCTGGAATTGTCTGGCCATATTATCTCAACAATGGATAGAATTAGGGGGAAGGCTGATATACCACTGGAAAGCGATCCCAGTTAGTGAGCTAGGGAACAACCTTAGCTTGAGATATTGGTTATCTGTTGCCTCTCTGCATTGGCTATTAAACTTTGCCAAGTGCTCAAGAGCAGAAACCATCCCTTCCCCTGAAAAAGAGGGTAAACTCTAGGATATCCTTGAGAAAAAGGGTAATCCCTGTCTACGTAGTCAGGGTAAATTTTACTATACCAGGGTCTGTTGACCCTCGCAAGGCCCGGCTGGTACATTTGCTCAATGAGGGCAGCCAATTGATCTTAGAGGGGAAAGGTTAGGCACATGATAATGCGCCTGCCACTGCCCCCCAAGTGGGTAAGGATCTCGAGGGGGATCTGCAGGATACCCCTAAGCACCCATTACAATTGGTTGTGGGAATAGTTGTTGCCGACAGGACCTAGGTTATGTGGCATGGTCGAAAATATACCAAAACTAGTAGGCTGTTGATTCATCCTTGCTTGATCAACCCCTAAGTCATGATCTTGAGAAAATGGGTTGTTATTTTGACCATTTTGCCCCCTATTGTGGTAAGTATGAAGAGGTCTAGGCTAAGAAGCCTGGTTCCCTGAACAGGGACCTGACCTTGCATTCCTAGTTCTAGGCCTTGAGTGGGCGTTGAGGTCACCTCTACCACTTAAGAAAGGTATGCACAACTATGCCCCTTGTCTCGAGGATAGGGAACGATGGCGCAGTAGGGTTGAGGTCACTTGAAGTCAAACAGAAACTTTGGTTAGTAGGGCCAGCAACTCTTAGAGGCACGTTACCATTTCTACGGCTGAGTTCCAAGTGTATGACACCTGGAGTAGCCATAGTTGGGTTTTTCGTTCTCTCAGGGACTGTATGGTTAGCCTGTACAACTAGTAACCGCAAGCTTGAGGGGGTCTCGTGAAGATAACCTGAGGGCACTAATGGTGGGGGTACAGGCCTAAGTTGCATGATATCCTCCCAAACGGCTTAGACCAAGCCATTATGACTCTCAGCTTGTCTCACCAAAATAGGTTCGGCTTCAACCACTGTCTACCTAGCCACATCTTTAGCAATAAGGGTAGCAGTAGAAGACTAGGTTAAGTTCATTCCTACCAAGACTCTATCAGTCTCTTTGTGAAGCCTTTCCTTCATAGAGGTTCCAACATCATTAATTACGGTTCTCATGGCAGCAGAGTTTTCATGCTGAGCCGCTAGATTGCGTTCTGTTTTAGCATGTTGCCTCTCGAAAGATTCTCTCATTGTCTATTGGACTCGTTGGTCCACAATCTCTAAACGACGTTTGAACATAGCCATGAAACTCTTGTGAGAATGGCCATCAAGCCCAATATGTTCATCTTTTGGGATATCATCGTCATTGCCACTTTCACTGCTATGGCTATGACTTGGCTCATCCCTTCGAGATATGGGACTTTGCTCAAGAGGATGCTCGAATGAGGATCCAATAAGGGTTAAGCCTTTTGGTTCCTCATGCTCGAGGGCATCAGACCTCCGGGTTCTGACCATTGGCAAATGGTCGGCAATTATGTTCTAGTAATCCTGACAGGCTAAAGAAAATACAGTTTTGTTTCAAATCTCCCATTGTGGTCACCAAAAGGCGTGTTTGCTTTATTTATTTTTCAAGTGATGTATATGTGGTCGTCATATAATATGAAAACAAAATAAACGTGCAAAAGGGACTCACCGCGACTAGGGAGTGACCCTAATTATGAACCGCATGTCTTTGAGTTCATTACAAGCCCGAGTGAATCAGGTTTTTAAACCTGGCATCCTTGACTTATAATAACTTGAATGAGTTTAGGTCATACAAGATTAAGGTAGAGCAAACCGTATTCGGGTCATTGGATTAGGACCAACGCAATCAAGGGACAAGCCTTGGCCGTCAAAGCCCTAATCAATGGCACGAACCTAAGTTCAGCTGACGTATTAAGCAGTGACAGTGGTGTTAAGACCAATGCAATCAATGGACAAATCCTTGGCCGTCAAAGCCTTAAACTAAAGCCTCAAATCTCAACTTATCGATTTTTGGGAACAGATTAAAACTGGAAAGTCATACCTGAAGCCCGAGAACTGTATTAAGATGTAAGTAAGTACAATAATGATGTACGTTACGCTACGCCTAGTTAAGTTACACTACTCCTAGGACAAAAAAAAGAAGTGTGCTATAAAGAAAAAAGCTTGAAGTTTTTGTGTTGAGTGTATGTTTACTCCTTTGGACTAATGCAATTTATTTTCTATTAAAGTGTCTTGAGTCTTGGAGGGAAATCCTTGATGCCCACATTTAGATTTCCAGCAAAAGTTCCCTCTAGAAGTCACACGTTCTCTTCAATTAAGCTTAAGGCCCAAGCAGCTGAAATTGCGCCCTAAATAACTATCTCGAGCTTGGAAACCACTGTTCTTGCAGCCCTTCTTGCAGCCTCTCAAGCTCGAGCTTATATCACCCTCCAACCATCTCAAGCCTCTAGTGAGTGTTACCCATGTCAAGGGTAATGATGTTCTCATGCACTAGGCTCGAGACGCTGTTATCACAATACCCAAAGGTCAGACCCCCTTCGAGGAGGACCTCACGTGATGACCACATGGCATTTTAACCGAAAATGGCATCATCCTAGCCCTAACAAAATTAGGGTGTAAACAACATTGTTTTTTCATAGACCTCTTTCATGGCTTGTTCAAGCCTTTGATCAACGAGTTCCATGTGACGCTTTAGCATGGCCATGAAAATCTTTCGAAAATAGCCATAAAGCCTAATGCGCTTGTCTTCTAGGATGTATTCATCACCACCGCTTTCATTGCCGCGGTTGTGACTTGTTTCATCCTCTCGTGATGCAGGACTTTGTTCCCAGGGGTGCTCGAGAAGAGAGCCGATTAAGTCTAAACCTTCAGGCTCCTCAAGTTCAAGAGCAATATATCTTCTTGTTCTAACCATTGGTGAATGGTTTGAAGCAATTGCTGAATACTCCACGATGGTATTAAAGACAATTATGCCTCAAGTTAAGTCTCCCACTGTGGTTGCCAAAAGGCATGTTTTGTTTGAAGCAATAGCTGAATACTCCACGATGGTATTAAAGACAATTATATCTCAAGTTAGGTTGCGCAATGTGGTCGCCAAAAGGCGTGTTTGCTTTATTTTTATTTTTTTTTGTTAAGTGTGTGAATGTAATCTATGTAAATACAAATTCAAACAAACATGCAAATGGGACTCACCGCAATTAGAGAGCGAGCCTAAATTATGGACCGCATGTCTTTGACCTTATCCACTTATCTTTTTGAAGAAAAGGGGTGGTGCTTTTGATAAATCTGACTTCGGTTTCCAACTAATACATGGATTCAATCTATGCTCTAATAAAGGAGACTTTTATATTTTTTTATTGTTTTTGCGTATATATAGTTGACAAGAAAATAAAAGGGACATGGACTTAATTCAAGTGGCAGTTACAGCGACGGAGCAAGGCCCACAAATACCTTTCCTCATACATTTAAAAGTCCAGAACTAGGGTATAGATAAACTTAAGAGCTCAGCAGCATCACTTACAAGCCCGATTCAATCAGATTTTTAGGCCTTGCACCCTTGACTTATAGTAACTCAAGTGAGTTAGAGTTTGACGAGATTAAGGTGGAGTAAACCACATTTAGGTCACTGAATGAGGACCAACGCAATCAAGGTTAAGCAACAACGTAAACCCAAGTTCACCCAACTTATAAAGCAGTGACAATAGTGTTAAGACCAACACAGTCAAGCCTTGGTTGTCAAATCCTTGAATTAAAGCCTCAACCCTTAACTTGTCGATTTTGAGAACAGATTAAAATAAATAGTTCATACATGAAACCCGAAGAACTGTATTACTCTAATTGAAGCATGTATAGCAAGATCTACGCTACACTAAGCTAAGCTAAACAAAGTTAGGCTACTCCTCAGTAAAAGCACAAGTATACTGTAAAGAAACTTGAAAAAGTTTGTATGAGCGGTGTTAGACACTTCACAACTAGAAAAGTGTCGCTTATTTGTAGAAAAAGAAAATAGCTGTTGCATCCGAATTCCCCGACATTCCTACTCCACTTCTACCTCAAAGCTTTTTTGGCAGGTTGAATGGGTAGTGAACGTGCCTTGAATTGGTGTGTTCGAGTGCTTTTTTGGAAGCCCTATGTTCGAATTTCTTACTGGAGTTCCTTCTAGATGCCCCATGTTCTATTAGGTAGATTTGAGGCCCACATACCTGGAATTGTGCTCCAAGTAACTGCCTCGATCTTTAGAACAACCTATCCTACAACCCTCTAGGAAGTCCCTTGAACTTGAGCTCCTTTTACCCTTTCAACCACCTCATGTGCCTGATACCCTTAAAAGGGTTTTTAACTCTATTCAGCAACTAGGCTCGAGACGCCTTATCTTAACCGCCAAGGGCTCTGTATTGCTCGAAGATGGCCTCACATGCTAAGCACATGACACTTTGCTCTTAAATGATGTCATCCCAGCTCCCTCGAGTTTAGGTTGTAAACACACTTTGGCTTGTCTAACTGTGGGCTCAACCGCATTTCCCCTCTTTGTTGCAGAGGGCCTTGCAACATTATTGGTTCCTTTTTATGTAGAGTGAAATCCATGTCAAGGACAATAAAATTGAGCGGGCAAACGACCTTGTCAATTTTGACTAGCACATCCTCCAACGTCTTTAGGCAATCTCTCCTACCTATCAGTCTATTGCAATGTCATGTTAGTTTGCCTAAGATGTTTGATACCCGATTTTTGAAAAATCAAGTATGGTATAAGATTTGCACTAACTCCCCAGTGAAGATGAGCCCTACTCTTATTATGTTCTCTATCAACACAAGGGACCTTAAAGGCCATAGATCTCTAAACTTAGGCAAGATGCTTGACACAAGAATACTGCTCACCTTCTTAGTGAGTTGGACCTTCTTAGGCATATTTGCTTGCACACATTTCTTTTTGGCACATAGGTCCTTCAAGTACTCAATATACATGGAAACTTAAGTGCATCAATCAAAGGCAAGTCAATCTTAATGTCCTTAAATAGTTCAATGAGATCGCTCCTTCTTGGATCGCCCTTCTCCTTTGGTCTAACCAAGGCCAAAGGGTAAGGCAGATGGATTCCACAGAAAATCATACAATTCCTCTCCATTAGTTGGAAGTGAGATAGTTTGCTCTTTCACAATCTCTTCCTAACTAGTGTCTAGGTCATCCCCTTCACAAATGGGCACAACTTTGGCATACTCGTGATTGAGCTTCCCACAGTCAACACAACTCAACCTTTTGGAGTTCATGAGAAATTGAGAGGGCAACCTCCTTTCCTCTGTTCCGTTTAATGCTTATGCCAACTACCGGAATTGATTCTCCACCTACAACCAAACATTTCAATAACAAGATAAGTGGAGATTTAAACTTTTATCTAGATAAATATAAATATGCCATAATCTTATGAAACTTGTCATGATCCAACAAATTTTCATCTGAAATATTTTGTATGGCACATGCTAATGACATGTAATGAGCCATCTACAGCAAAATTCACTAGATTACAAAAGAAAGTACTTACATTACAAAATTGATGTTACATGTGCATTTTTCTAACAAAAGAACACCACTTCGACAAAGAGTACTGGTGGAATTCTAATCCTTGTGAGCAATTGCATCCGCAATTTGTTGGATTCCACTAATCGATTCATAAACCCCAAGAAAATTTCAATATTTACATATATATATATATATATATATATATATATATATATATATATATAATACAAGATCAATGTGCCATGTTAGTTTTATATTTATGAGAAAATAAATTCAATCAAAGTAAAATAAAAAAGAAAGGCATCTATTTGTTAATTTACAAATATATATCCATACGACATTGGGAATTAGTAATTACTGAAGATATGGAATAATGGCATAACGATTGGTGGGATAATCCTCAAACTTGTGATGATACCATCTATGCGTCTCTGCTGCTGCAAATACAAGATTTGCCACCTGCCACAAACCATAGTGAAAATAAACTCAATTCCATTCTAAAACCACTCGATAATTTGAGGGTCTATTTGGTATTCATTAATTTTGGGTCATTGGTTTTTCAAAAACAAAAAACAAAATTTTAGAGATGACTTTCTTATTTTTTGTTTTAGTTTCTCGTTCCCACTCAAACTAAGAGGGGAAAAAAAAATCTAAAATAGTCGTTCGCTTCTCAAAAACCAAAAAATACAAATAAAAATAAAAAATCAAATAGGCCCTTAGAATTCACTCTTTGGTTATTCTATGTAGGGCAATTTTGTTACAGTAATGGACCATCAGGTTCCCTGGTCTGGCTTCACCCTAGAGTATCTCTAGTCCTCAACAAAATATGAACACCACCACCAAAGACTGCAGTAAAGCGATATAATTACATGGCATTCTCGAGAGCAAACTAAAAGTCATCATGACTAATGGAAGAGCCCAAGGATATAGGCCAATTGAAGTGACTAGGGGTGTAAACGAGCTGAGCGGAGCCTGAACTTTTGAGGCTCGAGGCCCCGGGCTAGACTCGTCAACATTTAGCTCGACTCGAAGCTCGGCAAGCCTAGAAATTTTGGGCTCGAGCTCGGCTCGTTGCTGGCTTGAGCTCGGCTCATCAATCGCTCGAGCTCAAGTTTGTCCAATTTAAAAATTAAAAGCACCCACCTTGAGTCATTTTAGTTTGATCGTATAGTTGAGCCTGAATTTTAAATCACAAACCTATGATTTTAAATATAATTTATATTGATTATATATTATGTAATAACACCAATGAGTATCAAGTTGACAATTATGTATAATTTTCACATAAAATATTCATATGTAAAAAAAAGAAGAGAATTGTCTAGACCATAGAATGAAAAAAAATTTGCATCAATTTTATCGATTTTTTTGATCACTAAAAATTAAAACTAAACATGCAAATATCATTTAATGCACCAACAATTACCACTGAAATTTAATAAACAATCAAACATGCAAACATTATTTAATGTATTGAAATTTACTAGTGAAAATTAAAAAGCAAACAAGCATGCAATGAAAGCTCATAATTCACACTGTCTGTCTGTTGCGCCCCCCTCCCTTTTTCCTCTTTAAATCACTTAGTACATTGCATGCGCCAACATTACATCAATTAGTAATAAGTTTAATTTATGAGTTTGAATTTAAAATGTGTAGATTTAAAATTAAACTAATTAATAAATGTGAATTAGAATTTAAATGCATATCGAGATTTACTAAATCTGTATTCAAGCTCATTTAAGCTCACGAGCTCACAAGCTTGAGCTTTATCAGGCCCGGGCTTAGCTCGTTTAGCTTAATGAACCGAGCTATACGAGCTTTATCCCAAGCCAGCTCACGAGGTCTGCTCATTTACACCCCCTAGAAGTGACACACATAATGCAAGGTTGATAAATCTTGATGGACAAAGTAGGATTTCATCCCAAAATCTAATTCGTAGGAGCATAGTCGTAGGAAACTCCTAAAATGCTAACGTTTCACACTTCGGAAACAAAGTCGGATTCACGCTTCCTACGCGTATCAAAACTCGACGAAAACATGATTCAAACAATCATGAAATCATTTTCATAAGAAAGTACTTATAAAACGATTTATTGGTTAATTAGATCACTCAATTTTAATGAATGATTAAATTGTGTGCACATTACTGGAGTTAATTTCCTAATTCTTAGTCATTGGAGCACTTAATATTCTTGATTGTTGCTTAATATTGACTTTGTTTTGAGATTTATGCTTCAATGGCTCAATTGATGACACTTAATTACTTTTTCTTGTGTATCTAATATATTAGAAGAAGGAGGAGGAGGACGAGGAGGAGGACGAGGAGGAGAAGAATAAATAATAATATAAGTGCTTCCTTAATGCTCCCAACTTTAGAAACTTCTATGACTGCCCACTTCCCCGTTCCTGCTTCTGTTTCTCTTCCGCTCCCGCTTCGTACAACTATGGGTAGGAGTAGCCCACTAAGACATAACTTCATACTTACTATCTTGATTTTTCTATGTCCGGAATTTTTAATAGCGTAATGGCGAGTGAAAAGCCAATTGCTTGTCTGTAAAGGAAAAGACAATCCTTGACAAAAACATTACATTTGAAAATATTATATATATAAAATTGCAAAATATTTACAAGGGATTTGATCGCTTACGTATCTTGAGCTTGGCCATTTATCACGTATGAATCATACAACAACAACAAAACCAGTGCCTCCAAGGGTTCCCGCAAAAGCAGGGTCTGGGGGGGTAGATGTACACAGCCTTCCCCCTTCCGGGAGCTTCCCTGAAGGGAGGCTGTTTCCGAGGACCCCCACCCTGAGAAGTTGTTTTGCAGCATAAAGCATGGTGGCCTGACATTAAGAGAGCAAAGGTTTTATATCACGAAGATTTTATATACATAATAAGTTATTTTAAGGTTTAAAATTTTATCAATCATATTATCTATGTGGAAACTCGACAAAAATGTTTTTGGAAGACGCTAACATGGAATATAATTTTGACAATATACAAGTATCCTCACTTAGATTTGGTGATCTTTTATCAAAAAAGGTGGGTAAGACACATGATTTCGACAATATATGCACTTTCCATCTAAATCTGATGAATTTTATCGTGATCTAACGAGTTTTCACCAAATTATTAGAATTTTGAGGTAAAAATTAGGATTATAGCATATGATACATAGGTGATAAAATTTTTAAACTTTAAAGTATCTCATTGTATGTAGTAAAATGGAATACTTAAGTGATAAATATTCAAGCCTTGGATACCTAAGTGAGAAATTCCCAATCTATTAAATTTACAAGGCAACATGTTTTAAAAAACAATAAGAGCAACGCGTTTAAAAAGGGAATGTTTCATTTTGCTTGAAAACATGTTGTGTTTCTTTCTCTGTTTCCAAAATATGTTGCGCTTCTTATATATATGTATAGTAAACACATGCCTTATTCGTTTCTTTTCTCAAACAAAATGTCCTTTCAAATATTGTTGCAACCCCTAAATAGTAACTTAAACCAGGGAAGAAGAATACCACAAATCCAAAAAGCAACCAGATTGTGAGGTCCATGCCTCCACTTGCGACCACAAGCCCAGCATATATAACCTTCATGGTAAGAGATACTTGTTAGTTCCCAAGAAAATGTACTTGCACCATAAGTGGAAAATTTCTTAATGATAACCTACTAAAGAGAAAAAGATCATTACGATCTCAGCTAAGTAATGTGGCGATGAAACGAGCTCAAACCAATCACCATGAGGTATCGCATAGTCGCCCATGCGTTCCTTGCCAACCTCACGCAGCTTCCCCTGTTCAAGGATTAGTATCTTTGTAACACGTTTAATTTGTAAACCTTTCTTAATTTTCTATTCATATTTTTAAAAGTATATTCCCTTGACAATGAAAAATTAGTCACAATATGACCCTTCTAGTAAATTGAAAGGAAAACTTGTTAAAAAAAAATGGAAGGAAAACAAGAGAACCATGTTCTCTAGATTTCAGAAGAACGAAGAAGAAAACTAGAAAAGTAGCGTTTTTGGAAAATTTTCTACAAAACTGAAAAGGTGAATACTAATGGATAATAGGATCGTCACAAACACTATTTCAAACCTAGAATTGAATAATGATAATTAAAGACTGTGTTTGGTTAGAGTTGAATAATGATAATTAATGATTGTGTTTGGTTGCATGTATCCACGGCTGAAGTAAGACTCTGTCTGCCCATTTTGCACCTAGCCAGCGCCCCAATGATTCCAACACCAAAAGCAGATCTCATCAGAACCCGTAAGAGATTTATTGGCAAACACAGTACTAGAAGTGACCTCCTAGGAATTCTTAGCATTACTC
The DNA here is from genome assembly GCA_018398585.1 of Simmondsia chinensis. NCBI lineage: Eukaryota > Viridiplantae > Streptophyta > Magnoliopsida > Caryophyllales > Simmondsiaceae > Simmondsia > Simmondsia chinensis. Next base: position 11,613,149 of record JAGTTD010000017.1, on the reverse strand, counting down.
CTTTCAAAATGGAAAAAATTTATTGGTATACGTACATTTTTTTTTATACATGGTAAGAAGAACACATGGGCTGCAAAAGGGTGCAACCCTCCCTGAAGCCCAGACACCCCCTTTTTCCTAGATGAAGGCGTGATTCTGTTAAACCTCTTGATAAATCTTGAAGTTTAACTAATGAGAAGGATTAGATGAGAAGAGAATTGAAAGGGATGAGAGAAATAGAGAGAGAGTTAGATGAGAGAGAGAAATATCTCAAAGAGATATGGTAGATATTTTCATTGAATGATCTCACATTACAAAAGATCTAACTACTTATAAAAATCAAGATTCAAAGGACCAAGACCCTAAGGCACGGCTAACAACATTGCCGCCAAAAGTCTCAACCGAATCAATTCAAAATTACACAATAAAGGCGCCAAACAAGTAACTAACTAACAAGCTACTACACCTTGGCAATTAAGCCTTATTACATCTCAATGAACTAAGACTCATAACAATTCCCCTCCCCTAACAACATTCTTGTCCTCAAGAATGAAAAGAGGGAAATTGGTTCAATAAGAAGCTTCGGCCTTCCCATGTGCTGAAGGATTCATCCAGATTGCTCCAAGTCACCAGCATCTCAGAACTGCTTTTGGTGCCCTTCTACAACAACCTTGTTTCCAGCACAGCTACAGGTTGCAGCCTCAAAGAACCATTGGAACCAACATCCAGAGGTGATGAAGAGGGACTTTGGCCTTTTTTAACCTGCTTTTTAAGAAGTGAAACATGAAAAATAGAATGTATGCATGAGTTAGATGGCAGTTCAAGCTTGTATGCCACTTTGCCAATCCTCTCCAAGACCTTGTATGGACCAAAGAACCTTGCACAAAGCTTCACATTCCTTCTAACAGATGCAGTAGACTGTCTGTAGGGATGCAATTTCAAGTAAACCATGTCCCCAACATCAAAATTTCTATCCACTCTCTTCCAGTCTGCATAAGGCTTCATCTGGGCTTGTGACTGCTGAAGATTATCTTTCAACTGCTGCATTAAATGTTTCCTTTGCTGCACTAACTCAGTGACTTCAGTTACATAGGAAGTAATGACATGCAACACAAAGGGAGATGGAGGATCATATCCATACAAGGCTTTGAATGGAGTAGTTCCAAGAGAAACATGGAAGTGAGTATTATATCAATACTCTGCCAATGACAGCCACTTTCCCCACACCCTTAGATGGCTAAACACCATACTTCTAAGGTATTGCTCAATAAATTGATTAACCCTTTCAGTTTGACCATCGGTTTGTGGGTGGTAAGATGAACTAAGGGCTAAGGTAGTTCCTAGCAAATTGAACAACTCCTTCCAAAAATGGCTAGTGAAAAGCTTGCTCCTATCAAAGACTACGGACTGAGGCAACCCATGGAGCTTATAAATGTTGTCAAGGAACACACGAGCCAATTTCTCAGCAGTTACAGGACGAGCCAAAGCAATGAAATGGCTAAACTTGGTGAACCGATCAACTACTACCCAGATCACCTCTTTCCCTTCTGATTTAGGTAATCCCTCAATGAAATCCATGCTTATGTTTCGCCATACACCATCTAGAACAGGTAAAGGTTAAAGAAGGCCCTGGTATCTATGATCTCCAAGTTTAGTTTGCTGACAAACTTCACAACATTGCACAAATTCACTCATAGCCTTCTTCATTCCCGGCCTGTTGAAATGAGATTTGAGTCATTGGTAGGTCCCTTCAACTACTACCCAGATCACCTCTTTCCCTTCTGATTTAGGTAATACCTCAATGAAATCCATGCTTATGTTTCGCCATACACCATCTAGAACAGGTAAAGGTTGAAGAAGGCCCTGGTATCTATGATCTCCAAGTTTAGTTTGCTGACAAACTTCACAACATTGCACAAATTCAGTCATAGCCTTCTTCATTCCCGGCCTGCTGAAATGAGATTTGAGTCTTTGGTAGGTCCCTTCAACTCCAGAGTGACCTCCCCATGAAGAATCATGTGAAACAATAATAATTTGATGTCTAAGGTCAGTAGAGTTTCCAATGTATAGCTTTCCTTTGATTCTGATAATGCCTTTAATCACAGAAATTTCAGCATCAGAAGCTGCACCCGATACTGCACCAGAAGCAAAGTTTTATGTCCTGCCAATGCTAGAAGCTGCTATACATTCCTGAGCAAAAGGATCTCCCACATAGGACTGATGAACCTCTTCCACCCAAACAGGTGTGACCACTGAAAGAGCCCCACACGAGCCCTACTCACAGTCCTCCAAACTACGTGACAGAGCATCTGCCACAACATTTTCCTTTCCTTTCTTGTACTCGATGTCATAATCAAGGCCCAACATCTTCATTAGCCCTTTCCTCTGAATCCTTGTAACAATTTTCTGTTCTAAGAGATGCTTTAAGCTTTGATGATCAGTCTTGATTGTGAAATGATGTCCATCCAGATAATGTCTCCACTTTTCTACTGCGAGCAAGATAGCAAGGTACTCTTTTTTGTACGTAGATAAGGCTCGATGTTTGGGACTTAATGCTTGGCTGAGATAAGCTATAGGTCTTCTCTTCTGAGATAGAACTGCACCAATTCCATTCCCACAAGCATCAGTTTCTAAAACAAATGCCAAGGAGAAATCTGGCATTGCCAACACTGGAGCTTGACACATCGCAGCCTTCAAAGTCTCAAATGCCACCTGAGCTTCATCAGTCCACCTGAAGGCATCTTTCTTCAATAGATCTGTTAGAGGCTTGGCTATAGCCCCATACTTGGCTACAAACTTGCGGTAGTAACCTGTCAAACCCAAAAATCCTCTCAATTGTTTTAGAGTAACCAGAATAGGCCACTCCCTGTCGGCCAATGAAACAACATCATGCACAGAAGATGAAGGTGGCGGAGATGAGGATGTTGCGGTGGATGTACGGACACACAAGAAAGGATAGGATCAGAAATGACGTCATAAGAAGCAAGCTGGGCATGGCCTCGATCGACGATAAATTAAGGGAGCAACGTTTGAGGTGGTTCGGACATGTTAAAACCAACCACGGCTCCAGTCAGGAGATGTGAACAGCTCCATACGACGCTAGGCAGAAGAGGTAGAGGCAGACCAAAGAAGAGATGGTTGGAGACGATCCGTCAGGACCTCACCCACCCAAAACCTACGGGAGGAGATGGCCTTAGATAGAGCTCGTTGAAGGGCTAGCATAGGAGTAGCGGAGGTAGCGGCTTAAAGTAGTGCTGCTTAGTGTTGCTAACACTAGTGTTTCTAGGCGTATTTTACCTCATGTAGCGCACTTATTTGCTTAGCTGTTTACTTGCCTATTTTGCATTTAGTTGCCTTTTAGGGAGTTGTGCAATGTTTGCTTACTTTGTGCTAAGATCTGCTCTTATGTTTTGTTGTTTTCATACTTACAGGATGCCAGACTAATATGACGACATGCTTCTCAGGTTGGGGGTCCTCGGAAACAGCCTCGCTTTCACACAGAAGGGGTAAGGCTGCGTACACCCACCCTCCCCAGACCCTGCTTATCGCGGGAGCCATTGCGGCACTGGGACTGTTGTTGTTGTTGTTGTAGAATAGGCCACTCCCTCATAGCTTGAACCTTTGAAGGATCAATTGAGACTCCCTCATAAGATATCACATGGCCTAAGTACTCTAAGAGAGTCTGAGCAAAAGAACACTTAGCCAATTTTGCATACAACTTGTGCTTGCGCATGATGACGAAAACTTCTCTCAAATGTTTCAAATGGTCCTCAAGGAATGAGCTGTAAATAAGAATGTCATCGAAGAAAACCAACACAAACTTCCTTAAGAATGGTTTGAACACATCATTCATGAGAGCCTGGAAGGTAGCTGGAGCATTGGTCAATCCAAATGGCATTACCACAAACTCGAAATGCCCACGATGTGTTCTAAATGCAGTCTTACATACATCTTGCTCCAATATTCTGATTTGGTGATGCCCTTGCCTTAAATCAAGCTTGGTGAAGATCTGTGCTCCATACAACTCATCAAGCAAGTCATCTATAACCAGTATGGGGAATTTATCTTTCACTGTCATAGAAATGAGCAGCCCATAATCAACACACATTCTTGCTGACCCATCTTTCTTCTTAACAAGGATGATTGGAGAGGCAAAAGGGCTATGGCTCTGCCTTATGAAGCTTGTCTTAAGCAATTCATCCACTTGCTTTTCAATCTCAGTCTTTTGAGCATGGGGATACTTGTACGGTCTAAGCTTTACTGGTTCAGCATCAGTTTTGAGGGGAATAGCATGATCTAGACTTCTTTTGGGAGGGAGTACCTTAGGCTGCTTGAACAAATCCTCAAAGTCTTCAATTACATCTTGCACTTCAAACTGGGAAACCTTCACCATCTCAGTGGGGGATATAGCAAACAACTGCCCCACCCATTGAGAAGCACTCTTTCTAAGTCCTTTCTCTAACTTCTTTCCCTTAACCATCTGCAATTGAGCCTGATCAGCCACACCTTGCAACGAAACCTTGGAGCCTTGAATGTCAAAGGAAACTGTCAGCTTAGCAAAATCGAACAAAATTGGGCTATATGATCTCATCCAATCAACTCCAAGCACCATATCGCATCCACCTAAGGGCAAGATCCTAAAGTCATAGCCAAACTTGCGATCTTGCATAGTCCATTGAAATCCTTGACACTTGTTCTGAGTCATCACTGAATTTCCATCGGCTACTGTCACTGCATGAGGATGAGTTTTGATCACTTCGTGGCCCACCTTCTTAACCACTTTTGGATCAATGAAACTGTGTGTACTCCCACTATCTATGAGGATGATAATAGACTTCTTTCCTGCCTTGCCTCTGATCCGGATTGTGTTATGAGCACCATTACCAGTCAAGGCCTTCATTGAAATTGCAACTTCATCAACCACATGGTCTTCCAATATCTCCAGATCTGAATCATCACCATCAACATCAGATTTTTCCTCTTCTGAGTGTTCATCAGCACTAAACCCCTCAGCTGTCATAAGGAACTTGGGATTACACTTGTGACCAAACTGATAAGGTTGATTGCATTTATAACAAAGCCTTTGAGGCCTCTTCTCTTCTGATCGGTTAGTATTAAGCCTAACAAATCCTTTCTGGAACTTAACATTGCCTCCACAAACTCTGTTTCCATCATTTGAAGCCAAAACTGTTGCCTCATAAAGCTTAGCTTTAGCATAATCCATAGACAATGTTGTAGGACCAACTGCTTTCGCGAGGCTCTTAACCTTGGGCTTCAATCCACTTATAAAACTTGACACATAGTAAGACTCAGTGGCATGAGGATTTTCTGCTATCATACCAGCTCTAAGGTTTTCAAACCTTGTCATGTATTCTCTTAATGAAGTTTCTTGTATCACCTCATTGAATTTATCAACAATATCACTAGAATCTTCATCGCTATATCGTTCACACAATTCTTTCACAAATTCAGCCCAAGTGAGAGTAGGATTGCTTTTCAACAAACTATAAAACCATACCTCATGGTCTCCAAGGAGATAAACAGCAGCAATTTGGACCTTTTCAGCCTCCTCAATGTGGTAAAAATGGAAATAATGATCACATCTCCTCAACAATGAAAGAGGCTGGTTTCCATCGAAGGGATCAATCACCCTTGGTTGTCAATAGCCACTGCCTCTAATATTGAATGAAACATCATTACTGCCAGATCGTTGCTGATTCCACTAATCAGGAGGTTGATCAAATTGCTCTTCAATCAAACTGGTAGATCTGTGACTGTCTGGGAGTTCGGGAGGTCGAACAGCCTGTGCTACATTCAAGCTTGAAGGTCTTGATTGATTTTGATCTAATGACCGATCATGTCTTGCAGATACTTCTTCCTCTTGATCCCGAATCTGAGTTCTCACATCAGCTGTTGTAGTCATAACACGAGGTCTTTCACTGACAGCTGCAGCTCCAACAGAAACATGAGATTGCATCATTACTGAAGGCCTTATCTGTTGATTCATAGGTAATGAGCTGGCGGGAAGTAAAGGTTCAGGAACTGAAGGCATATTTTGCTTGCTGAGTTGACTCTGAATTTCATCAATCTTTTCATTGAACAACTACGTCTGGTGATCAATTCGCTCAGTGACAGCTTCCTCCAATTGTTGCCTATGCTGATTAATCTAATTTGCAACATTCTCATCAATACGCTGGGAGTGAAAATTGAACCTCTCATTGAAAGCATGCTCCTGCTCCTTCAGCATAATGCGCATTCGATCATAATTCCTTTGTTCCTTTTCCAGCAGAGTCTGATTAAATTGCGCTATCATCGCTGAGAACTGTGCACTCCAGGCATTTGTATTACTTGCTTGCAGTACACTTTCTGCATTGCCTCCAACCACCTCTGCATACGAAGGATTTGCTGCTGCTCTAGCAGCTACTGATCTTGTGGTAACTCCACTAGTCAATGCCATCACATTCAAATCCATCTGTATCAAATCTCTTTTTGTTGTGTTTATGACAATTTTGCAAGAACAACCGCAAGTTTGATTAACAGAATTCAGAATTGAATTCCTAATCAAACAGCAATGTAATCAAAACTTCTTGATATCGAACACGTTTGAATTTGAAGCCAAACAAGGCTCTGATACCAATTGTTAAACCTCTTGATGAATCTTGAAGTTTAACTAATGAGAAGGATTAGATGAGAAGAGAATTGAAAGGGATGAGAGAAATAGAGAAAGAGTTAGATGAGAGAGAAATATCTCAAAGAGATATGGTAGATATTTTCATTGAATGATCTCACATTACAAAAGATCTAACTACTTATAAAAATCAAGATTCAAAGGACTAAGACCCTAAGGCACGGCTAACAGCATTGCCGCCAAAAGTCTCCACCGAATCGATTCAAAATTACACAATAAAGGCGCCAAACAACTAACTAACTAACAAGCTACTATACCTTGGCAATTAAGCCTTATCACATCTCAATGAACTAAGAATCATAACAAGTTCAGCCCTAGTTGGCACTTTCATGCTTGATATGTATGTATAAGTGACGAAATAAACTCCCACGGCATTCAAAGAAGGGGAATCGGCAAAGAAAAGTTCACTTTGCATAGCATCTAGAGTGAACTTCAAGATTAGATTTGCTATGGAAGAACAAGAGTCAAAATTATGTCCTAAATAACCTGTGTTAAGAGAGCGGGACATGGAAAATTGCTATGACATATAGACACTTCAAATTAGACCAAAACATAGAAACAACCAAACCTTAACCTCTGGGCACATATTTATGTCCTACTCTCATACGCAAATTCAAGTAACATAGATGAGGTTTTGGGTTGGGACATGGATATAAAATTGAATCTCAACCAGTCAAGATTCGGCTTGATTAACTGTATCCAGGGCTCTCATTTATCTTTGCCTTGGAATTAATTACTCTTTAATGGAAGAAGAATCATATAACTAATGACAAGCCAGCTGAAATTGTTAAATTTACACTGATAATATGCCAAAGAAATAGAAGTGACAAGAGTATCATTACAAAAAAGTACGAAAGCTAATAGCATGAAATCAAATAACTGTTTAAAGCTGTGATGTGGAAGCAGTCCGAACATCCCACGTGCATGCAGAAACCTTGCTGAGTTTTTTTAGGGAACATGAGTTACCTCAAAACCTTCTATTTTTAAAAAATTAAATAAATAGAAATAAGATCATCTTTCTCTATAACATTTTGATAGTCTTAGCATGCAATATAAATATATTTTAAAAAATTAGATACGACACATACAAATAAGGAGGCAATTCAAAAAGTACCTGTATTTAAAGTCCAATCACATAAAAACTACTCAAAATCCATAACATAACTTACGTTATCAATGTTAATTTGATTCCATGAATCAAAGCAGAATAAGTATCTATATTTGTAATTTCTTTCATTACTACAATTATTTGTCATTAACATATTATACATTCTCGTTCTCTTAATATAAGTTCTTGCCTAATTAAAGAGAAGCATATGGCTTCAAAGCCAAAGGTGGTGCACATAATCACTGTAAGAAACACTCACAAGAATGGCATGACAACGGCGTTGATGAATCCATCCCCACAAGAAAACAGCTGCTCCAATCCACTGGCTCCAACTGAGCTCCCAAGAATAGAGTTCAATCGTTTGCGTTTGAGCCTTGCCTTTAATGAGCGCTGCGACATGGTCTGCTACGAACTTAAATACGTCCGATGCACAATTGCAGCAAAGTGACAGCGGTGCGGCCGTATAGAAGCTAGCGTTATAAGATTCCAACACATCAGTGCACACAACCAAGAAAATCACAGAAAAGCACCATAATGAGTAACTGCAAAGGACAGTTTGGTTGGGAGAAAGTCCTCCCCATTTTCAGTATTTGCTTATATTAATAAATAGCAAAAACAATTTTAAAAGAAAATATATTCCTCCATGTGGGAGAGCTTGTTTCGTTCTCAAGAAGAAAGGAAATCACTTCTCTTGCATCACCCCGCCCTCAACTTCATGCTCTTCACATCCAAGTTATGGAATGATTTACTAGGCCAAATAAAAGATAAATTAGAAGCGCAGTATTTTTAGCAAAAAAAATATGGTTATGACAATTATTTTCGAATTGAAAATATCTACTCTTCCACGAAAAGGAGGCTAAAAGTCATCACCTACAACTTTTGAGGAGGCTACAAAAAGTTTCAAACCCTGAATTTAGATAAGCAAAGCAACATACAACATTCCCAGTGCCCCAAGGGTTCCCGCCTAAGCAGGGTCTGGGGTGTGGATGTATGCAGCCTTCCCCCTTCAGGACCCCGAAGGGAGGCTGTTTCCGAGCAACCCCAACCTGAGGGGTGCAACACGAGGACTTCCTAAGAGATCACCCATCTTGGTACTACTCTTGCCCAAGCACGCTTAACTTCGGAGTTTTAATGGGATCCGGGGCTTGCATGTTGGTACCCCCAAACCTTGAATTTAGATACTTAGCATTATTCTAATCAAAAGTATGCATCACAATAGATGACACACAAGATTTCTTTGCTGAGGAAATGGCCAACTATCAACATAAGAACAAAGCAGTGGACCAAAGTTCTTCAGCAATAGATGAATCGAACACGTACGTTTTTCAAGGAGATAATCAACTGCGATAAAATAGTGTAGCAAGCCTCATCATCTTGCAAGTAACATAAATGAGATAATTTTATAAAGAAAGATACAAAGAGTCAAAGACTACTTTCTGAAGTCTGATGTTTATGCTTCTCGATCACATACAACTATTAACATTTGCAACACATGATTTGAACCATAGCTAATTGCAGAAAAGAACAATCATAAGCCCAGGGTTAAGGAAGTGGGAACCTGAAGCAAGTGTGACCATGAAAGAAATATTTTAAATTTGGAACATGCTCCACCTCGATGCCATTATTCTTTAGGCAAAATTTATCTCATCAAGTATAATGCTTACGAGCAAGTATCCATAATTTGAGCACCTGCGTTGTGCTCATATTTTAACACGAATATAATTGTTTGGAAACGACAATCCTAAGCAGCTATTGGGTTCTTAACTACAGAGTATCAAACCAACCAAAGCAGATACTGGATTGCGAAACGATCATGTAGAATTGGAGAGAGAAAAATCTTACAATAGCCCAGTTAGGTAACCCACAATATGCATCTGAGCTGTAGTGCCGTAGTTAAACACATATAGTGACTCATACAAGCGCCTTAGCACTTGAAGTTCCATCAATAAAAGAAGAAACACAGATCTCCAAACTCTGTATTCTTGTACTGCTGAAGTTGAGTAAGTTGTATAAAGGGAGTAAATAGGTGAATCTCCAATCAAGTTGCTAGCAACATTGGAATGAGATGTCAACTCAGAAAAAAGCAACCCTCTCCTATTTGCATACATCCAAGTTGAAACAAGCAAGAACGAGGTCCACACCACAGCCAGCGCATAAAAATGACAAAAAAATTTTTGAGGCACATTCAATCTCTACAAGAGCACAAATAACTTGTCAGCAGCAATAATCAACCAAAGAATATAATCAAAATGAAAAATACAGACGAATAATAAGTAAATAATAGAAAGATGGTCAAATCTATTCATCCTTTCACAGAGAGAGGGACAAAAAAATGAAATTCGATTATATTCTTCACAAATCCTCTGCATATTCTACTCAAGGATTGTGGAAGCAGGCCTACTCCTTAGCTTAATTATAAAAGCATTTAAAAATTATATGCAATAAACAGATATAAGCTCCAGACAGAAATACCAGCTCAAATAAATAGGAAAGGCACAATATTAACGAATTCGTTCTCAAGGATGATGATGATCATCAACTATTCAAAACAAACATTCAAGTAAATGACTCAACATTACAATTTCACCTTTCATTCAATCTATTCAAGGTAAATGCCAATTATCCAATCTGAAAAGCCTATGAAGTGCCAACACCCTCGTGCCCCAATGGTTAAAGATGGTCTATAAAGTACATAGTTTCCTGCTTTTTATGTTATGCCAGTATAACTTCAGCCAAAAGGAAAAAAAAAAAAACAAAAAAACCACCACAGTTCTCACATTAATAGAATGAATTATTCCCTGATACATCTCCTTCTTTGCCCATCAGTTACTTTCACTTGCATTCTTTCATTTGGATAATCCTTTACCCTCTCAACACTACAAGTTTAACAATACGGTTGTGATTAGCCACTTATCATGCAATATATGGGTCACTTCAAAAATGATGGAGGTCCGACTTAATACTCCGTCCACACTCTTACCTGTGATGGAGACCAAGGAGACATGACTGAGATTTAGATCTAAAACGCTTGATGATAATTGTAATTATTGTATTTCCATGTTTTAGGATTTATTACTGGATTAGGATTGGATGAGAATTAAAATTTTGTTACTTTGACTTTAGTTAGATTAATTTAGATTAGTTTGTTATTATCAATTTTGAGTTTCTTTTCTAGTACAACAATAATAAAAATAAAAATAAAAAACCAGTACCTGAAATCGATGCAACCAAAGTCTAAAATCAAAACCTTAGACTATTTTGAATAAATTCAACTATTACTTATTTTTAAGCACAAGGCTACTTTGTTGGTTGGGCATATGGATACTTGGTTAAGCATATGGAAGTTCAACCATCGTCCTAAACACAAGGATGCCTAAAAACCTTCTTAATTAAGTATAGGAATACCTAATCTCTATCACTATACATTGGAAACAAATCCCACATACTACAAACCCAAGATTCAAATTCCACTTGACACCAAGTCTAGCTATCAAGGTATGTGCTAATAAGAATCAATGCATATATATTGAAACTTTTGCAACATAAAAAATAAAAATTAAACAAGGGCATTCACTTACATGAGATCTAGGCCGGCCTGTCTTACCTCTGCCAGCCAAAGTCAGCATAATCTGATGGATGAAATTGATACAAGATGACGGGATAGAGACAACTAGAATAGGCAGCGTTCCTGCCAACCATGCAGTTCTCAACAAACCCACAAGCCCAATTTCCATTATAAGCCACTACCACAAAGTCTATATCCTCCTGTACACTTTATGGAGTAGAAAACAATCTGCAAACAGTAACTTGATGCTTCTAAGAGTTGTAAATTTACCCAAACTTGGTAGGTTGTGAAATAAAAACTCAAGGTCAAGGGCACCAATGGCTCCATGAATTCAACCACGTGGTATCAGGTCCATAACTAAATGAATAAAATAAGTAATAAATAAATACAAATGCATTATATTAATACTAAAATGAAACTTGCAAATAAGTCAGGCAATTAATAAAAATTGAATATTACCCACAAAGCTGCTGGGCCTGTACAAGAAGATAAACATCCAACTTTCACCAAGCCGATGTCCAGTATGAGTCTGGTGGAATCGGTTTAGCCATCCTAGCTTGAGTTGAGGCTTGAAACAATTAGAGATCCAACTGCCAAAAAAAAACGGACACAAACTATATAAAATAGAAAGGATTCATTCGAGCTAACTACAAACAATCGTCGGAGCATAGCAGAGTTTTACATACATACATGCACACACGCACACACATATACATATATGGAAAAGAATGATTGCTCAAGTTAGTAAGTTTATATATATATATATATATATATTGCCTGTGGAAATGAATGTATACTTAAGATAGAAAGTTAGTACCATATTTCCTAAAAGATATACATATAGACATACACATACATACATACATAAATACATATATATGTTAAGTGTGGAGACTGTTCGTTTTCGGTAACCGTCATTAATCATGGCCGGTTTTATTAGGGGCTCGAGTTAATAGCATGACTTTTGGTTTTCAGCGGTTTCGATTGTAAGAGGCCTATTTATAGGCACTCTTTGGCTGGTGTAAAATGAGAGCAAAACACAAGTGAGGAAGAGAGAACAAAGATTGTAATCCTCAATTATAATAGTGAATTTTTTTGCTCCCCCTCCGTGGATTTAGGCTTCGGCAGAACCACGTAAATTTCGGTGTCTAATATTTTTCCCCCATTCCCGTTTAATTCGGCATTTGCTATTTCGATTTAAAGTTCGGTAAATTCGTGAGTGATCCTAACAACTAGTATCAGAGCCTGGGGTGAAAACTAAATCGGAGAAATAGCTGTTTGAGTGGGAGGAGAGGACCGGTGGCTGGTGTTTCTGTTCCGACAAAGTACACGTCGGAGTTCAGGGTGGCGCGTGGTTTTGACGCGCCTGAGAAAACGACCGGCGGCACGTGTGGTGGCGCGTGGCGGTGCTAGGCCGCGAGTGGTGGTGAAACGGAGGAGTAAAAAGACTACATCGGGTTACCTGTGTGACAGATCTGGCGGTTCCCGAGCGAATCGGTGAACGGTGACCGTCGGTGTGAGTCCGGCAGTGGCGCGGTGGTGGTTCTGCGAGAAATAGAAGGTCGGTGGTTGAAGACGACAGTGAACGAAGCAGTGGTGGCCTCTCGAAGGCCGAACAGGGACCGGCGGTGAGTTGTCGGCGGCGTCGAAGCTTCGTGGTGCCACTGTTCGAATCCGGTGAACGGTGGTGCGTCGTCGGGGTTCTGTGACCGAACGAAGCACCGTAAGACGACCGGTGAGGCGCTCCGGTGGTCGGACCGTCGTGGTTTCGGTGAGCGGCGGTGCGTCGCGGTGGGACAGAGAAACCAGTGAGAGAGAGAGACGCAGGGAGACAGAGGCGCGAGGAGAGAGAAGCAGAGTGGGGCTGTGTTTTTTGGATTTTGGTCAACTTTATAGTTGACCAAATTGAAAATTGAAAAATCAATATTATTTTTAAAAAAAATCCAGATTAGTTAAAAAAAAATTTAAATTTTTGAGCTCGAGGTGATTAAAATCAAAAGTGTTTATCAATGGCAACCGACGAGGTGAAAATTTCAGGTATTGAGAAATTTGATGGGACTGATTTTGCGTATTGGCAGATGCAGATCGAGGATTTTTTGTATGCGAAAAAGTTGCAGTTACCCCTATTAGGGAAGAAGCCCGAGGATATGGAGGATGAGGAGTGGAACTTGTTGGACCGACAAGTTTTGGGGGTTATTCGACTTACCTTGTCCCGGACTGTTGCTCATAATGTTGTCAACGAAAAGACGACAGCGGGTTTGATGGCAACCTTGTCCGGCATGTATGAGAAACCATCCGCGAATAACAAGGTGCACTTGATGAAGAAGTTGTTCAATCTGAAGATGACGGAAGGTGGTTCTGTTGCCCAGCACTTGAATGCATTTAATACGATCATAAATCAGTTGATGTCGGTGGAACTCAATTTTAGTGACGAAGTCCGAGCACTGGTACTATTAGCATCTCTGCCAATAGTTGGGAGGCCATGAGGATGGCGGTCAGTAATTCTGCCAGGAAAGAGAAATTAAAATACGATGACATACTTGACTTAGAATTAGCCGAGGAGGTGCGCCAACGAGATTCCGGTGAGAATCACACCTTGAGCGTGGAATCCCGAAGTAGGGTTTTGGAAAAATCACATAGGGGCAGAAGCAGCAGTAAGACAGGCCAGAGGGGGCCGCGTTAGCACTGCGAAAAACCGGGACACATGAAGAGAGAGTGTAGAGTCTTGAAGAGGTCAAACCCAGATACAGCCAATGTTATGACTGAAGAGATAATACATGATGCTCTGGCTCTTACCGTGCATTCACCAGTGGATGACTGGATTTTAGATTCGGGGGCTTCGTTTCACGCTACATCGTGTAGGGACGTGATTCAGAATTTTGTGGCTGGGGATTACGGTAAAGTGTATTTGGCGAGTGTGCAACCATTAGAAGTTGTCGGTATAGATGATGTCAATATTTCATCACCGCATGGGTCGAGGTGGACTTTACATGAGTGAGATTTGTGCCCGAGTTGAAGAATAATTTGATATCGGTAGGACAGCTCGATGACAGTGGGTATTCTGTCAAGTTCTCGGGAGGAAAGTGGGTTGTCTCGAAAGGGGCATTAGTGATAGCTCGTGGTTTGAAGGCGGGCACACTGTTTTCAATGTCGGAGTCAGCTGATGGGGAGTTTACTGCAGGAAATTCAACTTTGCGGTGGTCAAAGTGTGTCAGTTGGAAGCCACTTCCTGAGATGTCATGTCAGTCCAGAAAGCCAATGGGTAAAAAGATTAGTCAGAAGGGTCATTCTGATGTGAGGTCGAGTACACGTGTTAAGTGGGAGCTAGCAGTGGGAGCTGAGACGAATTCTCGGTACAAGAAGACATGTGGGAACGTGAATCCAGCAATTCTGCTAAAGAAGAGTGTACTGCCCGATATACTGAAGCCAGAGCGGCCTTCAGGTAGAGTTCACGCATGATGATTGCGTGGTTATGGGGAAGCATGGAGGATTGCTGTGCAGTCTCCAAGTGGGAGATTGTTAAGTGTGGAGACTGTTCGTTTCCGGTAATCGTCATTAATCATGGCCGGATTTATTAGGGGCTCGAGTTAATGGCATGGCTTTTGGTTTTCAGCGGTTTCGATTATAAGAGGCCTATTTATAGGCGCTCTTTGGCTGGTGTAAAATGAGAGCAAAACACAAGTGAGGAAGAAAGAACAAAGATTGTAATCCTCGATTATAATAGTGAATTTTTGCTCCCCCTCCGTGGATGTAAGCTTCGGTTGAACCACGTAAATTTCGGTGTCTAATATTTTTCCCCCATTCCTGTTTAATTCCGCATTTGCTATTTCGATTTAAGGTTCGGTAAATTCGTGAGTGGTCCTAACAATATATATTATTTGTGTGGAAAGGAATGTTTGCTCAAGTTAGAAAGTTGGTTCCATATTGCCTGAAGCACTGTTTCTTTTGCGGTCTTATGCAATGTCAAGACCAAATAAAATAAGAGTCCAATTAGAGGAACTTGATATCTTTAGATCATTGGCCTATGAGATATGAGTCTAGTTGCATATGATAACCAAACATTCCCTAGTTCACACAGATCTATCTTCTAATAAGATTCCTTACTCAAGCCTCCATATGTTTCCTTTTTCTCAAATCTATTTTAAAAAGGGAACAACCACAAAAGAAATAAGTGAGAATCTCATCGCTCAGCACATATTCTCAATGTTGACAAACCATGACAGCCCCAATTAGCACCAAGCGATACAGACAAGCAGAGACCATTGAGACAGATAGTGTCAAGCAGAGACCATTGACAACCCATTGAAGGAGATATGCTATAAGAGCGCGTCCAATGTCTGCCTCCTATGTTACACAAAGTTTAACCATCGAACTACGTAGCATATCTCATTTTTTTTGGTACTAGAAGAGCATATAAACTCCTAGAGGTGTTATGACAAAGTTGGGGTGTCAAAGGTTAGTCTCCTTTCCTTGTAGCAACCACCTCGTATGCACACATATAGAGCATTGCCATCAAGACGAAAGGAGGATAAGAGATCAATCGGAGGAAGGTTATGCTAAGAAAATCCTCCCCTCCACCTATTCAAAATTTTCATGCAAAACTTATTAACATTTTATAGTAGGGGTTGTAAATGAACCAAACATACCAGTGGCATCCGACATCCATTAGGCCTCGTTTTTGTTTATTTTGGAAACTCAATAGCTTATAAAACCAAATTCGAGTAGGCTCATTAAGCTTAACGAGCCGAGTTCGCATAGGGGTATCTCGATTCATTAACCTTTTATAAACAGTTTGATAAGGGCTCGTTAAGAGCTCAATAAGAGCTTGTACAGTGCTCGATAAAGGCGTGACAGAACTCATTACTGATCGATATTAGCTGAAAAACAATTCGATAATGGTTCAATAGTATCTCGAATAGCTAGGCTTAGTGGTCACTTGATAGCAAGCTCAGATAGATTATAAGCTTGTCTCTGCTCATGTCGAGTCAAGTCGACCCGGCAATCAAATGCACTAATAGTTTATCTAACTATGTTTGAGCATTTGTTTTCCGTATTGATAGAATCTCGGGTTGAACTCGACTATATTAATTTGATTCTGGTCCAATAACAAAGAAAAAGTTTGATTGAAATTGGACTTACCTTCTTGATTGCCGGTTGGTAGTTCCAACACAAAGAGAGCTCGATGGTGATAAAGGAAACGAGGATGGGGAATTGAGTAATTGAACTTCATCATAGATGGGAGTGTTTTATTATATCTATTCTCAAAATCTTAGGAAAAACACTTCCACGCTGTTTTATTGAGATACTAGAACAGAGCAAGAACTAGTGTACACTTAATGGGTTGGGGTGCGTCAACTAATGTGACCTATTTAGTCTTACATTTGAGCTAAAAAGTATTGGTATAGTGGTTTATTCCCCAACCTTCCAAGCAAGAGGTCTTAGTTCAAAGACCATAACCCTCCTTTCGCTGGTGTCAGTTTCCCTCTTTAGTGTTAGTGTCATAGTCCTACCAATGTAAAAGGAAAATTAATCTTAGATTCAGATTCAATTTAAAATTATAAAATAGTCATATCATAATTATAATTTTGTATTGAACGTGCTCTAATTTTAATGTGGAAAGTTTGTCCCACATAAAAAGTTGTTAAGCGCACACATGCATATCACATTGTTGTGTGGATTTTTATACCCGGATATATTTATTTTGTCAAACTTGTACTGTTTTAACACATTCCTGATATACCTTGGAAAAAAAAAGTTTCCCATATTAAATTAGAAAATAAAATGATCTCGATATATTTGTTCAACACGACCCATTTTGATGATTTTGGATTTAAAAAATGAAGTTCAAATGAATTTGAATTTGAATGGTCCTAAATGAGTTTTAGGTTAGGTTGGATTGGTTTTGGATGACATCATACCCAACCCAAAACCATTCCAAAATCAACTATTAATTATATTTAGTTTAAGATAAAATTTTAAAATTATTAAAATTTGACTACTCAGCATATCAAATTGGGTTACAATTTTTTTTTTTGTATTGTGATAAATATTTTGGAGTTTATTCTTACACTACAAAATTCATTGTAAGTAGGGTAAATTACACTTTAGTCTTATGAAGACTGATGTATTATTTTTTAACCCATGAAGTTTGTGAACTAATATCTAGTCCAAACAAAAGTGCGTAAGTGTATAAAATAGGTCTCTTGCCCAACTTTCCTTCATTAGCAGGATAACGACATTGCGGTTCATGGATAGAATAAGGGAAATAACGAGGGGATGGTAGATCTACTAGCAAAGAGCTGCAAATTTTATACATTAAAAAATTTACTACATCAAAGTTTAGAGTATTAATACACAATTTACCTTAAAAACTATAGTATAACAAACCAATGCATAAGGAATGCAAAGACAAAAAGTAAAAAAGATGTAGCTCTTTTGTCCAAAGATTGGCTTTTAATGTATTGTTACGAAACTATTATTGTCATATATATTAATATTAGATGCCAATATTACAATTTATTCTAGGATTTACTACATACATGTAATTTCTACATTAAAAAATTATTTTACAAAGTTTATGGACTAAAAATTTACTACACCAAATTTTAGAGTATTAATACACAATTTACCTTAAAAACTATAGTATAACAAACCAATGCATAAGGAATGCAAAGACAAAAAGTAAAAAAGATGTAGCTCTTTTGTCCAAAGATTGGCTTTTAATCTATTGTTACGAAACTATTATTGTCATATATATTAATATTAGATGCCAATATTACAATTTATTCTAGGATTTAAATGAGGTATGGATTTGGATTTGATATACATTCCACCCAATTATGTAGATTTAGTTTGCAACTTTATGAAATTAATGGGTTTTTTTTTTTTTTTTTTTTTTTTAAGGATTTGGGGTGGGTTGGGTTTTTTTTTTTTTTTTTTTTTTTTTGAGTTGAGCCTGAAATGAAGGCAAACCCAACCCAATTTCATCCTAACTCCAAGCCATATTTGATATGAACGCTACTAACAACACATCAATACATGACTCAACTGGTGACTCGGTAGATGACTCAACTCATGACTCAGCTAGTAACTCGGTCCATGACTTGTCATGTGAGGCAAGTAGTTATTAAGTAGGATTAGGGATGCTTGATTGTAATTAGTAGGCTAATTATCTAGTGGTATAAATACGGCCTTCTGATTAAGATTAGGGCAATGTTGAATGTTGATGATTTAGAGCTCTACTTCTCTATTTCTCAATTCTCTCTCTTCTACCAAGTCTCCTTCTTCTCCTAAATCTCTTTTCCCATACTTATATACTGTCATACTTTATAATTGTAATTAGCTCATATTATACTAATATCAATATAGATCATTGAGTTTGAGCTATTGAGATTTTTTGTGTTGATCGTATTGTGTTCATTGGAGTGTTATAAATAATTGTTGAATCAAATCATTTGGAATCAGCGCTTGCAATCCTCGACTCAACTGTTGATTGTTCATTCTGCAAATAAGGTGTTCGATGAAATGCCTTAAGTAGTCATTCATCAATAATCAATTGTTGATTGTATTGGTATCTTTCCTTAGCTCTTCAAATCAATGGCTGACAATACAAGATCACAGGCTACAATTCGTGATGTCGAGGCACGCTGAACTTGATGGGAGGTGCTATGCTCTTAATGGAAAGTTGGATGAAATGCATAATATGGGTAATAGTTATCAACACAGACTGGGTTTATGGCGGGCCTCTTCAGGAACTGATCACCATCACTGAAAGCTGCCCGAACTTCGTGTGGTGCTGATTGTCGATCAGATTTACTAGGGAAGGTGCGTGAGCTCGATGAAGATGATTACCAATTCCCTTCTAGATCAACGAAAATTGGGTTTCCAAATTTTTGCGGAGATTATGTGGTAGGATGGTTACAAAAATGCAATAGGTATTTTACTCTGGATAAAACCCCCAGTTCAACTAAAGCGATCTTGGCCAGTTTAGCTTTAGATGGTGAGGCCCGTGCTTGGCATAAAGTTTATGAGGAGTCTCTGCCCGTGAGGCCTGTGAGCCCTTTGGAAACATATTGTACACATATTAGACTTCATTTTTCTGACAACATATATAATCCGTTCGTGAAGTTGACAAAATTGAGATAGATTGGTACTTTGGATGACTATTTGTGTGCATTTGACTTGTTGATCAATAGTTATGGGTTAGCTGAAGGTCATAAAATCAGTGTGTTCATGGCGGGATTGTGTGAGGAGTTATCAGGATGGATTAAGCTATTTATGCCTAAAACACCACGGGATGCCATTGTATTGGCAAAACTTCAAGAGAAGAATTGTAGTTACATAGTGTGTAATGGGACAAAATCCCTTAAAAACAGCCCCCATCCTCCCATTACCCTATCATGATGGTAAAGATGGCTTGAATACCACCACTAAAATAACCCTCAACCCACCTAGCCATATCAACACCCCTCAGCCCCAAAGCTCGAACATAAACCCAAGTATTAGGAGAAGTGGTTCTGGGAATATTTTTTTCAAGGACTTGGACAAGGCCATTGACCATAAAGCTTTGCATGATACATTTTCTTCATCTGGAAACATTCTGTCATGCAAGATAACCAATGATGCTAACGATCAGTTGAAAGGCTACGAGTCTGTACAATTTGACAATAAAGAGTCGGCCCAAAAAGCAATAGAAAAGCTAAATGTTGTTGGCCCTAAATAGGATGGGGATATATTAATTGAGTCAAAATCTCAATATTGCTCTGTGATGCTCTAACAAAAAAGTTTTTGAAATATTTTTGAAATTTGATTTCCAAATTTCATTTGAAAAATATTGAAGTCAAATTCAAGCCAATCTAGTTTGTTAATAAAAATATTTCTAAGATTGGAATTATGAAAAGCATGCTCAAATCAGACAAGATCAAATTTTAAATGGATGATTTTTTAGCTTGATTGAATCAATCACTCTTTCAAATTTATAAGCAAGGAAGTTAATTCAAAAATTAAGCTAATATGGTAATCAATCAAGCTAAATGGTAAAAAAACGTTCAAATTCACCCAGGCATGCTGAGTGTCAACACACAGAAGGCATGTGTGGACACACATACATGCAGTAGCCCTCTGGAGCTTCTGTGTGTCGACACACAACCAGAAAAGGCTTCAAACGGCTACTTTTGACTTGATTTCTTTCATAATCTTTTTTCTAACATTTTGAACGTCCCCTAGGCTCTCATTTGCCTATAAATAGGGCTTGAATGCTTTGATTTAAATCATCCAATTCTTCAAGCTATTATTCATCAAAAGTTCTTGAGTTCTACTTGTGCTTTAATGTTCTAATCTTTTGTTTTTCTTGAAGTTTTTCTTACGCATCACTAGTTCTCTTTATTGTTGATCATTGAGCTTAATTGGCATATCCTTAGCTTTGGCTAAGCTTGATCCATTGTCAATTCACTCTTGAAAGAGTGAAGAGTTGAAGCACTTTAGTTCTTTCATTGCTTTATTTCAATTTCTTATTGTAAAAGTTGGATCCTAAGCTTACTGTTATAAAAGGATCGATTATAGAGGTTGGGTCTTGAGCCTACGTACAAAAAGACATGTTGTAAAGGTTGGATCCTGAGCCTAGTTTTCAAAAAAGATCATCAAGCTTAGTTAAAGGCTCAAGTGACGAAGAGTGGACTAGCTTACGAGTTGGAAGTGAATCACTATAAAAATCGTTGTGCATTTTTTTATTTTTGCGTTTACTTTTTACATTTTGCATTTATTATTGATCTTTTAAAATATTTTTTGGTTCTTAAATTTAAATTTTTATTTTATCACAAAAGCACCTAATTCACCCCCAAATTTCATGCTGATTAATGACAAGCAAATGTATGTTGGTCATTTTGTTAGCAAGCAGGAGATACATACTGCCCTGAATAAGACAAAAGTTAAAAAATTTTATGTGAAGAATCTCTCTGAGTCAACAAAGGAAGAGGACTTGAAAAATATCGTCGGCAAATTTGGAAATATCACTAGTGTTGTGGTAATGAAGGATGTTGATGGAGAATTAATATGTCTTGGTTTTGTAAACTATGAAAATGCAGATGATGTTGCAAATGCAGCTGATGCACTCAATGGGAAGAAGTTTGATGAGAAAGAATGGTATGTTGGGAAGGTCCAGATGAAATCTGAAAGAGAACAAGAGAATAAAGGAAAGTTCGAGCAGAAACTGAAGGCAATAGCTGACAAAAATCAAGGGGCCAACCTATACAACAAACACATGGATGCCAGCATTGATGACGACAAGCTCAAGGAGTTGCTCTCAGAGTTTGAAAATACTACGTCTTGTAAGGTTAAGCATGATCCTAGTGGAACAAGCAAGGGCGAAAGTTTTGTGGCATTTTCCAACATTGTGTCACAAACTGAGGTTTGTGATGCAAGAAAAATATTGAGATGAGAGAGAGAATTGAGAGGAGAAAGTAGAATTCTGATATTATTTGATTGAATACGTATTACATGCAGTTATAATTGCTATATATACAAGAAAATATTAGCTAACACACATCCTAGTTCTGCGACTCCTCCTCTCTCTCGCAACTCTCGCTTCTCTCTGTCGACTTTGTTCTCGCGCGCTTCTTCTCCCTCGCGTCGGCCTGCTTGCCGATGACCGCCGCCGCCGCCGTCGACCCTACAACGGCAATGCCTCATCACTGGCCTATGCTTGCCACCACCATGAAGCTCACTACCCAGCCCTACCCCTTCTCCCAACACCCCCCCCCCCTCTCTCCCTTTCGAGCCCTAACCCTAACCCTACCCCTTCTCTCCCTCTTGAACCCTAAACCTAACCCTCGAACCTTGACCTAACTTAACCAGACCCGAACTCGAACCTTAACTCTAACCCTAATCGAACCACTAGGTACCCCAAAACTAACCCAAAACTTGACCCTAACCCATTACACAGCCAACCCTAGCCCTACCTACTCCAAACCTAACCCCAAACTCGATCCTAACCTAACATCGCAGCCACTACATCCTCACTCATAGCTTGCAGCCGGCTGGTACCAGGTAAACAATAGCCGGCCAGTCCCAGGTCAAATTTCTCCTCCTAGTAACTCTATGCTAAGGTCGCCGGGTATTATTTGATTTCTCCTGTCTCCTTTTGTACTCTGTGATCTTGATTGTTGTTGCTATTGAACTTTGCCCTTATGTTCTGTGATTGTACGCGTGTTTACTTGTGTTTGTTGATAGTTTAGTTTATGAACTCTTCTATGGAGAGCCATCTTCAAAGGGGTTGGGGAGGGGGCGGACCAGTCAACACGTTGAGGGAAGCCTACACTTTGGCACATTAAATGTTGGCACATTAACGAAGAAGAGTTTTGAGGTGGCCTCAATGATGGTGAAGAGAAATATCAACATCTTGTGCCTTTAAGAGACTAGATGGATGGACACGAAAGCAAGGGATGTGTTAGGATATAAACTACGGTATGCGGGCAAAGCCAGGGGGAGGAATGGAGTTGGTATTATTGTGGATAGCCACTTTAAGGACAAAGTAGTGGGGGTGACTATGATTAGCGATAGGATCATTGGCATCGGGTTGGTTTCAGATGGGAAGATATTGAACGTTATAAGTGCATGTGCACCATAGATTGGGCAGACAAAGAAGTGAGGCTAGATTCTAGGAGGACCTAGACTGAACGATGCAAGGCATACCCCAGAGTGAACAAGTAGTGATTGGTGGTGACTTCAATGGGCATGTGGGAGTGACCACAGACTACTATGCATCCTACCATGGAGGCTTTGGTTTTGGAACTAGGAATGATGAGGGTAAGGTCCTTCTAGACTTTGTCATCACTTATGAGTTAACGATTTTCAACACTTTCTTCAGAAAACGTGATGAGCGCATCATCACATATAGAAGCGGTGAAGCAAAGACTCAAATTGACTACATACTACTAAAGAAGAGGGCTCAAAAAGACTGCAGGGACTGCAAGGTTATCACTGGGGAAGACCTCTCAACACAGCACAGGGTATTGTGTACTAATGTCAAGGTCAAGAGAAGAGGCAAGAGAACAATGAAACTAGCTCAAACATGCACTCGTTGGAGGGACCTGAAGGGGGACAAGTTTCAAATCTTTAAGGAAAAAGTTGAAGCGAAGCTTGGGGGGATTTTGAGGGGGATTTGAACTACATTTGGAACCAAGTGAACCAAAAGATCAAAGGTGTGGCACCCGAAGTACTAGGCGTGTCAAAAGTGTGGGGCACCAAACAACAGAGAGACCTGGTGGTGCAAGGAGGTTCAGGAGCAGATTAAGGCGAAACGAGACTGTTTCAAGGAGTGGGACCGAAGTGGAGATGAGGACAAGAGGCAACAGTATAATTAAGTGAAGAAGGAAGCAAAGACAGCAACAAGAGATGCACAATCCAAAGCCTATGAGGATTTCTACAAAAGGTTGGATACTGATGAGGAAGCTAGGGACCTCTATAGAATTGCAAAAGTGAGAGAGAGGAGGACTAGAGACCTGGACCAAGTGCAAAAAGGGGGAGGATGGACAAGTACTTATGGAGGAGCAACAAATTAAAACTAGGTAGAAATCCTACTTCCACGATCTGTTCAACGAACAGGGAGATAGAGATATATCCCTAGAAGAACTACAAGCATTTGAGGAGCACCAGACCCATTGCTACTACAGGCAGATTACACCCAAGGAAGTTAGGGAAGCCTTGAAAAAGATGGGCAAAGGTAAACCAGTAGGCCTAGATAAAATACCCACTGAGGTACATAAATGCATTGGAGAAAATGGCATAAAATGGCAAACCAAAATATTCAACCAAAATCTTTGAGGGAAGAGGATGCCTAATAAGTGGCAGAAGAGTACATTAGTTCTTTTCTATAAAAACAAAGGCGACATCCAGAGTTGTGCCAACTATAGAGGAATCAAACCAATGAGCCACACTCTGAAGCTTTAGGAGCGGGTTATAGAAAGAAGGCTACGGCAACAAACAGGGGGTCTCAGAGAACCAATTTGGATTTATGCCTAGTAGGCCGACAATCGAAGCCATCTATCTCTTAAGGCGGTCGATAGAGTACTACAGGGCTGGACAAAAGGATCTTCACATGATTTTCATTGATTTGAAGAAGGCATATGATAGAGTGCCGAGAGAGGTCCTATGGAGGGTCTTGGAGGGGGAAGGCATCCCCCTGTCCTATATCCGAGTCCATAAAGACACGTAAGAAGACGCACTAACCAATGTGCGTACAGCGGAAGGGGAGACAAACGCTTTCCCCATTACAATTGGGGTACACCAAGGATCAACCTTGAGTCCCTTTCTATTCATTTTGGTTATGGACGAGCTCACTAGGCACATCTAAGGGGACGTGCCTTGGTGCATGCTTTTCGCGAATGATATAGTTCTGGTGGGGAAGTCTAAAGAGGAGGTGAATGAGAAGCTAGAACTTTGGAGAACATCCTTGGAATCGAAAGGTTTAAGACTCAGTAGATCTAAGACCGAGTATATGGAATTCAAGTTCTGTACCTCTGCCAGGCCAAGCATAGAAGACATCAAGATTGGATCGGAGTGCATACCAAAGAAAGAGTGCTTTAAATACTTGGGTTCCATGGTGCAACAATATGGCGAAGTTGACGCAGATGTCAACAACCAGATTAAAATAGGTTGGCATAAATGGAGGATGGCTTCTACAGTACTATGTGATAGGAATCCCGTTAAAGGAAAAATACTAAAAGACGGTAGTGAGACTGGCTATGTCTTATGGGGTGGAGTACTAGCCAGTTAAACATCATCACATGCAGAAGTTAAAGGTGGCGGAGATGAGGATGTTGAGATAGATGTCTGGACACACAAGAAGGGATAAGATCAGAAATGACATTATTAGAAGTAAATTAGGAGCGGCCCCAATCGAGGATAAGTTGAGGGAGCAACACTTGCGGTGGTTTGGGCATGTTAGGAGGAAATCGACCAATGCCCCTATCAGGAGATGCGAACAACTCCATAATACAGATGGGAAGAGGGAAAGGTCGGCGAAAGAAGAGTTGGATGGAGGCGATTCGACATGACCTCACTTATCTCAACCTAAATGAGGAGATGGCCCTAGATAGAGCTGAGTGGAGGATTAGTATAGGTGTAACCGATAGCGGTTCAGGATCACAGAGCTATTCTAAGCTAGTACTAATGCCTGAAGGCTTTTTTGCATGCCTGTTTGATTATTCGGACTTTTGCTATATGTTGGCTACTTATTGTTCTGTCGCCTTGTTGTTTTATTGCCTAGTCATTTCTGCCTATTCGCTGCTTTATACTCTCTATATGCTTGCTATGTGTTGTTGTTCATGCTCTTACACGTAGATGCTTGTATGCTTTATACTTTATGCTTTCATGCTTCTCAAGTTGGGAATCCTCGAAAACAACCTCTTGTTAGGGTAACATCTTGATGGGGTAAGGCTGCGTACATCTCACCCCTCCCACACCCTGCTTATGCAGTAGCCCTTGAGGTAATGGGTCTATTGTTGTTGTTGTAAATTGAATAGCCTAACTGAACTGGGTCCCGCAACATAACTTGCCTAGCCTGTGATAGGGCACTACTGTAACAGTGTGTGTCGAGTCTGTGACATGTGTTGGGTCTTAACACATGCGCAGTGTCACCTGCCTTTGACACTGTGTGATCCTTATAGTGTGTCCAACTCCACTACCATTCACTTGTGTCACAGCCCATGTCACAACCATGCTCATGACATTGCCTTCCTCTCCAAACAATCCTTGTCCTTAAGGATTGAAGTTTGGAAATTGTGTCTTTATGAATGCCCAATCTTTCCAAGCTGCTGCCTCCATTGTTAGGTTAGCCCATTGCACTAGGACTTGGACCACTGTCATGTTGGTGTGCAAAACAATGCGTTGCTTTAAGGCGATTCAAGGCTTCACATCAAGTTGCCCATCTATGTCCAGCTTTGGAAGCGCTAAGTTGATTATCACATTCTCCCCTAGTTTCTTTTTAAGCAATGACACATGGACCACGAGGTGCACTTGGGAGCCTTTAAGCAGCTCCAATCTATAAGGCACTTGCCCCACTCATGCCAGTACATGGTAAGGGCCATCGTAACGTGTTGCCAACTTTAAATTCCTCCTTACTGCCACGGAGGTTTGCCTGTAAGGTTGTAGTTTTAGGAACACCATGTCCCCAACTTCAAACTCACGCTCTGTTCTACATTGATCAGCCCGCTGCTTATAGCGATGTTGCGGCTGTGTTAAGTTTTCCTTCAACAAGCTCACCATAATTTAACGCTCAGTCAATAAGTCTTCCACTGCTACCGAAGGCATTGCTACGAGGTAGTCAAGTGCCAAGG
The DNA here is from genome assembly GCA_018398585.1 of Simmondsia chinensis. Lineage (NCBI taxonomy): Eukaryota > Viridiplantae > Streptophyta > Magnoliopsida > Caryophyllales > Simmondsiaceae > Simmondsia > Simmondsia chinensis. The sequence goes on along the minus strand of JAGTTD010000017.1, from coordinate 11,586,477 downwards.
TACACTATTCATACCTTGCTTATTGCGGGAGCCGCGAGGCACTGGGACTATTGTTGTTATTATTGTATAGGGCATGGAAAGGTGCCATCTTTAAGGCTGTGTTTCAATTAGTATTGTACCAATACTCCGCAAGTAGCAACCATTGTTCCCACTGCTTGGGTTTATGCAGTGCCACTGTGCGCAGGTAGTTCTCTAGGCATTGATTAACTCGCTCTATCTGCCCATCCGTTTGAGAATGGTATGTGCTACTCATGCTAAGCTGAACCCAAGCCAAACACAGTAGCTTCTTCCAAAATAAACTCTGAAATACACTGTTGCAGTTTGACACTATGTCTTTTGGAAGTCAGTGCAGCCTGTACACGTTGTCAAGGAACAATTGTGCAACCTTGGTTGCATTATAGGGATGTGCCAAAGTCAAGAAGTGTCCATACTTAGTGAGCTTGTCCACCACAACCAATATTATGTCCTTGCCCATGGGCTTGGGAAATCCGTCAATAAAATCCATGCTCACGCTCTCCTGTGCTTGGCTCGGTACTGAAAGAGGTTGAAGTAAGCCTAGGTTGTTAGTCCTTAATTCTTTGCCAAATATCACAACGTTCCACCCAAGCCTACACGTCGTGCCTCAAGCTTGGCCAATAAAATAGCCCTTTTATCCTCATGTAAGTGCAGTGGACCCCGAAATGCACCTTGTGGGTGAATCATGCAGTGCTTGCATTACCTTGGCCCTCAATTCTATTGTGGCCCTCACATGAATTCTTCCATTATAATGAAGCACACCCCAACTATACGCGTGAGGACTCTTATCTACAGGGTCAATTACCAACACAGACACCAATTCTGAGGCTTGTGCATCACCATCATAGCTGTCTGTCACCTCATGAACCCAGTTGGGAACTACCACAGTCATTGGCACACAGCCCACATGCTTGTCAATGACATTGTGCACTGTTGTAGCCCTTGATGCCAATGGTGTGCGCGCATCGCTATATCCAATCATGGTACCAAGCGTCACTGTCTTGCCTAAATCACTGCACCCAGCTTCCTCATCACGCTGTGACAACACGTCTGCCACTTTATTCTCAGCCCCCTTACGGTAGCAAATACTGTAGCTTAAGGCCATCAACTTGGCTAAGCCTTTCTGTTGCAGGTGCATAGTGATGTGCTGCTCTAAAAGGTACTTTAAGCTTTCATGGTCTATTTTGCTGATGAAGTGGCTGTCCAGCAAACGATGGCACCATTTGCCTATTGCTATTAGAATTGCCAATAGCTCTTTCTCATACACTGACAAGCCCAGTTGGCGCATGCACAGTGCCTTACTCGGGTAAGCTAAGGGCCTGCCTTCTTACACTAGGACAGCGCCTATGCCCACGGTGCATGCTTTTGTCTTGAGGACAAAGGACTTGTTGAAGTCGAGTAGCAAAGTACTGGCACTGTCATCACAGTGTCCTCCAGTGCATCAGATGCCTCCTGCGTAGGGCTTGACCACCCAAACTCTCCCTTCTTGAGCAAAATTGGTTAGCGGTTTGTGGATTGCACCATGATATTTAACAAAGTTCCTATAGTACACCATAAGACCAAGGAATCCCCTCAAGCTCTTCACGTTTTTGGGCATGGGCCAATTACACATTGCCTCCACCTTCCCAGGGTCAGTTGCTACCCCATCTTGGGATATAATGTACCCTTGGTACTCCACATATCTCTGTCCAAACGTGCACTTCTTGTGCTTCACATACAACTGATGCGCTCGCAAGATGTCCAGAGCCTTCTTCAAATGGGTCAAATGCACATCCATTGTAGGGCTGTAGACTAGAATGTCATCGGAGAATACAAGGATGAACATGAGCAAATGCTATGCAAACACTTCATTCATTAGCACCTGGAATGTGGCTAGCGCATTGGTCAGTCCGACAGGCATCAACTTGAACTCGTAATGACCCTGATGCATGTGAAAAGCAGTTTCTACACATCCTCTTCATTGACTCTGATCTGATGGTAACTAGCCCTTAGATCAATTTTTAAGAAAATACTAGCACCACGCAGCTCATCTAGCAAATCATCAATAACTAGGATGGGAAACTTGTCCTTCACGATTATTCTGTTGAACTGCCTGTAATCCATGCAGAACTGGTAGGTGCCATCTTTCTTGCGCACCAATAAAACGAGTGAAGCAAAGGGACTTCTACTAGGATGAATAATTGAGGATGCCAGCATTTCTTGGATATGACGCTCTAGTTCAGACTTCTATTTATGAGGATAATGGTAAGGCCTTACATTCACTGGCTTGGCCCTTGGCACTGTCGGTATACCTTGATCATGATTGCACCGCGGGGGGCAGCATGCTGCTCGTGGCAAAGAGATCATCATATGTGCGTAATAGACGCGTAAGGTCAAGGTGCGTCTCCTCATCCCTGATCTCAGTTGCGGTGGCTATAAACAAGTGACCCACCACCGTTCCCACCTTCTTTAAAAAATTCTTCATCCCTTTTTCAGATATCGACTGCAACGAAGCCTATGCAGATGTGCCTTGCAGATGCACCGGTTTGCCCTCTGTGAAGCAAGAGAACTTGAGGCTTATGAAATCAATAGTGACAAGTCCATACCGTTAGAGCCAATCCACTCCAACAACCATCTTGCTACCTCACAGCTCAAGCACCCACAGGTCATCAGCGAATGTCACCCCTTGCACCTTCCACCTCAGACTTGGGCATTTCTGGTAACTGATCAAACTTTCACCATTGGCAACTGTCACGGTCATTACTATGGTGGGAATTGTCTCAAGTTTTAGTTCTTGGACTAGACTTGTGTCCAAGAAATTGTTAGTGCTTCCGCTATCAATCAAGATCATCACACTACGTTTCTTGATAGTATCTTTCAACCTCAGTGTGCTATGAGTGATGCATCCCGAAAGGGCATTGAGTGAAATCTCCATTACCCCATTTTCTTCTTCTTAGGACACTTCCTCCTCCATTCCAATTCATCTTCAATCTCTTCCTACCCTTCCATGTTATGTAACTGCTTGTTCTTGCATACATGGCACGAGAAGTACTGTTATTGGCACCGGTAGCATTGCCCACGCTCATGGCTAGGTTGAGATGACCTGGGAGACATTACAGGACCATTTTTGGAGGTCATGGGCTTCGTGACTGAAGTTTAGAAGTGTGCTGGTTCCTGGGACTGTGCTGCTGTCCCACATATGTATGTGGACCCTGACTCAGACAGATAAGGCAGTTTATAGGTGGGCTGTCTCAACCCAGTATTCCGTATCTCCGTAACAACAATTTCTTGCGATCTTACCTATTCATTAGCGATGTTCAAGTCTTGGAACCTAATCATTTTCACTGTGGCCCTTATTTCGAGCTTCAACCTACTAACGAAGCTAGATATGAAAAATGCTTCACTTAAACTCGCATAATGTACAAGCATCCACCCCTTGAGCTCTTTAAACCAAATCTGGGAGTCATCAACAGTACCTGTTTGCACTACCTTACTGAAATCCTCCACAACATTATGGAATGACTTATCCCCAAACTGTTCACATAGCTCCTCCACAAAGAAGGGCCAAGTAAGATGCGTGTACTACAATTCCAAACCCTGGTACCATACGTCGCCATATTCATGCAAGTGCATGGATGCTATGTCAACCCACTCCTCTGGGGGAATACTGAACCATCGATAAACCTTCAAGCATTTTCTTACCCCCACGTGAGGATTGGGTTCATCAAATCTTTGGAAATCCAACTACGGGTTATAATTTCAATTTCAAGATCGCATGGCTCCATTGTGGCGGGATGCTCTTACCGTCATCCATGTTACGTGAATTAGACCTTGGCCCGTTTCTTGGCTCCAAAGTATGGATGGGTGGTGGAATCAGGCTGCCCTACCCACCCATTCTAACATAATTCCCAGCAGCTACCGTTTCTTCATTGATTACAACATCTTGAATTGCCTCATGAACAAGTTCTGGATGCTTCTCTTGGCTGTGCACCAGTCTACTAACAGCTTCTGTCAAGGAATCAAGAGAGGACTGAAGTTTCTCACTGGAAGAATGAAGTTTCTCATTGACCCTTGATTGTTCCTCCCTGTTCTTTGCCATTTCACATTGTATAGCATTGGTAGCATTGGACATGGCGTCCAATCACTTCTCCATAGCAACGAATCGCTCATGAGATCCCGAGGTTTCTTTCGAAGAACACATGGTAGAAGCAGAACGAGTGTTCCTTCCCTTAGCCAGCGTTCCAGTCACCAAACAAACCGAGGTCTGTGACGCAAGAAAAGATTGAGATGAGAGAGCAAATTGAGAGGAGAAAGTAGAATTATGATATTATTTGATTGAATGAGTATTACCAGCAGTTACAATTGCTAGTTATACAAGAAAATATTAGCTAACAAACTGAACAGCCTAATTGAACTGGGTCCTACAATATAACGTGCTCAGCCTGTGACGTGGCACTGCCAATATGTGCCACGTCTGTGACATGCGCTGAGTGACACTGCGTGATCCTAACAGTGCATCCAGCTCTGCTACCATTCACCTATGTCACAGCCCATGTCACAGCCATGCTCATGACAGGAGGCCTCTCAAGCTACTATAATGATGAACGATTTTAACATGGTCCTTGGCATACATTGGTTGAGCGCATTAGGGAGGTGCAATGGGACTTTAAGGAATTGATTATGGAATTTTCATTACATGGAAATCACAATAAGGTGCGAGGAATAAAGAATTGTGGGCTAAAGAAAGTCTCGGGATGCACTCTAGCTTAAATTCTTGAACAGCCAAGCCTCGCATACTTGCTGCAATCCATATCTGAGTAGAACGAGCAATTTTTCAGTATCACATCAGCTCCTGGGACGAAAATCAGCAACCAATTAGATCTGAATGTCGTCTTGGTCTAGTATGCTAATCTTCTTGAGGAGAATATTACATTTCCTCCTCGCTCGGGTGAGTCAGAGGCTGAAGTGGCCGATTGCAGCCTTCACGTGCATAAGAGCACGATTTCCCAATTAAAATACTACCCTCACCAAGCTCAAAATAGGATGAAAAGACAGTGTGGAATGCAAGTGCTGATTCAGTTGGTCTATCAACCTCCCGAGGACACTACACGGGAGTACTTACATGACTTTCAGCGCCATTTTCCTAGCTTTGAGGACAAGGGTCATTTCATCCGTGGGTTATTGATACGAACGCTACTAATGACACATTAATAAATGACTCAACTCATGACTTGAGAGATGACTCAGCTCTTGACTCGGCTAGTAACTCAATCGATGACTTGACACATGACTTGTCACGTGAGGGTAGTTATTAAATAGGAATAAGGATGCTTGATTATAATTAACAACAACAACAACAATTCCAGTTCCATGAAGGCTCCCACAAAAGCATGGCCTGGGGATGGTGGATGTACGCAGCCTTCCCCCTTTAGGGTACTACCCTGAAGAGAGGTTGTTTTCGAAAACCCCTAACCTGAAGAACGTGTCGTCATGGAAGCATATAGCCTGAAAGTAGCTTGATTGTAATTAGTAGGCCAATTATCTAGTAGTGTAAATAAAGCCTACTAATTAAGATTAAGATTAAGGCTATGTTGAATGTTGATGATTTATAACTCTACTTCTCTATCTCTCAATTCTCTCTCTTCTCCCAAGTCTACTTCTTTTCCTCCCAAATTTCTCTTCCTATACTTATACTTACATACTTTCATACTTGTAATTAGCCCATACTATACCAGTATCAATACAAATCATTGAGTTTGAGCTATTGAGATTGTTTGTGTTGATTGGGGTATTGTGATTGTTGAATTGCATCAATAGCAGTTTCTATACAATTCATGCTTAATTCTTCTAAGCAATATTGAGGCATAATTTCATATTGTATTATAGGGCAGTTGGAGCGCAATTTGGTCATTAAGGCTTAAACGACTTTAGGGAAATGATGAATTTTTGACACAACAAAAATATTGGCATATTGATGAAAATATAAAGTCATTTATTATTAGCAATTAGAATATTACAGTGTAGTTAGATCTCAAAAATTTATTGATTGTTTTTTGATACGATCCAAAATCAATTGATAGCCTCTAGTCAACCAAAATCACTCAATGACACAAATCAACAAAATCAAGGTAAATCCACACAACAATTCAAGCTCAAGATATCTGTATTGTATTTATATTGCTATAATAACTATACAAGTATAATCAAGTATAGTGTTAGATAAGGTAAGATTGATAGTAAACTAGGGGGAAACAAGGGAGTAAGTAGAAGAAAGGGGAGAAGACATAGAAGAAGATTGGGGAAGAGAGAGAGATCATCAATATACAATCATCTAACATACCCTCATCCTAATCCAACTCTGCTTATTTATACTACTAAAAGGGCTAATGATGACGGGGCCAACGCAGGACCCAAAGCTAGTTGATGGCGTGGCAATCGATTCATATCAATACCACCTCCACAACCTAACACTTGTCCGCTAGGGTCAAACTGAGGAAAATGGAATTGAAGATCATAAAGAAATTCCCTGATGTGCGAGTCTCGATGACAAATGTCATAGAGAAGTAGGGTAGAAGCAAGATGGGAGCACTCGTCAACAAGCATTTCAGGCAATCAAAAGCAGACGCAGCATTAGAGTTCCATCGAAAACTGTCCTTTTTGCACAATTGGGCCATGAGATGAGCTACCTCACCATACTGAGACATAAAGAAGGGGTTGGAATGTGTACGGGAAGCAGTCTTGTGCACATCATTCGTGAACATAGGGAGTTGCCAATAACCTGGCTGAAGATCAATTATCAAAAAATACGAAGCGCCCCCTAATTCATCCAGTAATTCCTTAACAATATGACCCATAGAAGGGTCTGAATGCCATGCCTGATATAACTTGGCATGAAAGTCAAACAAAGTGAAAGATAGAACCATAACGATAGGACCCATAGTGGGGTTTGAATGCCATGCCTGATATAAGTTGCTGTGAAGCTTAGACAAAGTGGAATATAGGACCATAAGCAAAATCTTAACACTTGAGAGATAAAAGAGGGTGCCAGTGGTACTACTTTTTATCTCTTTAAATGGAATTCGATGATCAAAACCCGATCGGTGGGAAGGGAGCCCAACCAGTTCAGCAAAAACATCCACAAAATACTTGTAGTGTTTCCCAACAGTAGCTTGGACATCATCGAACGGAGGATGATGCTCTATCCCTTCAACCAAACTCTTTTCTTCCATCATTAGGGACAACTGAGGCTCTGGAAAGATGATTAGCTTTGATTTTATAACATGACAATCAAAGGATATACTAAAGTATTGGTGGTTTGCTCCTTCACGTAAATGCACCTCATTATTTGTAGGCTCAAGCACCATAATTACCTTATCCTTTAATTCTTTAGAGTTTGATAGTTCTGGAGTACCTTCCTTTACAATAGAAGGTTGCTTTAATGACATATCACTCGGCTCCTTGTGCTCAAAAGTAGCAAGGTTTATGACCTTTGGTTCCACCTCAACAACATTATGGGTATTGAGATATTGAATGTATAAGACACAACATTGATCATATATGAGTCTTCCATGCAAGTACATTATCGGCACTTCCAATTGTATTATGACTAACTTCAGCCACAACCTCAAAAATAGAAGATGAGATCACTTCGATTTTGTCGAGAACACCACAAGGACAAAACACTTGGAAAAGCACGTGCTCATCTATAGGGTAAAGAAGTTTTGAAAATTTGATCAAGAGTGTAGCATCTTTAGTAGACTTGAGTTGAACAAATGTAGAATTTCATAGTGTGACATTTTGTCAAACACCTTCTATGCAATACTTGAAGTTCTACAATTCAGGTTAAAATCCTCAAATTCAGACCTCAAAAATATGTGTCATACCTCGAAAATTAAATTTGCAACTCATGAACAGCAACCCAGCAATAGATGATCAAATCCCAAAGCTCATTGAATGTCTTTAAGCAAAACCAAGCCTCTTCGCAAATAGAACTCAGACCAATTTTAAATGATTGCTCAATTTTGCATGGCCGAGAATTGTTTGTTTTGATACCAATTGATATGATCCAAAATCAATTGATAGCCTCCAGCCAACCGAAATCAGTCAATGACACAAATCAACACAATCAAAGTAAATCCACAGAACAATTCGAGCTCAAGATATCTGTATTGTATTTGTATTGCTATAATAACTATAGAAGTATAATAGAGTATAGTGTTATGTAAGGTAAGATTGATAGTAAACTAGGGGAGAAAAGAGGGAGAAGTGGAAGAAAGGGGAGAAGACATAGAAGAAGATTGTTGGGGGGGGGGGGGGGGGGGGGGGGGGGGGGGGGGGGTGCATAAACATACAATCATCTAACATACCCTCATCCCAATTCAACTCTCCTTATTTATACTACTGAAAGGGCTAATGATGACGTGGCATGGTACCATGGCCAATGCGGGACCCGAAGCTAGTTGATGACGTGACAATCGAGAATATTTGTATCATTTTCACGAGACTTTTAGTAATATTGAAGTCGAATTTAAACGGCATTTGATCAATATTGGTATTGTGTATTAGAATGTTGCTGTATGTACAAAATAAAAGTTGGACCCAAAATACAAAAGTTTCATTGGGCCCAAATAAACAAATGCCCGTCGAGCATCGAATGATGAGTTCGAAGGCTAGCAAGCAACATAACGATCCTCGAGCCCTAAGCGAAGACACGGAGGTCCACTGCGTTAATTAAAAAGAAGAAAAGAGAGGCTGTGAAGCCCATGGTATCAGTGGGCGCTTCGAGCACTGGAGATAGTCCTAGTGGCCCTAGTGCTCCGCCAATGATGTGGTCTCTGGGTTCGCACGTGAAGGGAAATAGAGAAAACGAAGAAGGGGGAGAAAGAAACTAACCCGGAGTGTGTCTTGACAATGGCTCTCGAGGGTGGTTTGCATCAGTGCCTCGCCCCTGTGGTACTGGTTGTAAGCGACTAAGGGTAAGCAAATGCACGATGGTGGGTGGTGTTAGCACGGCACCAAAGGATGTCCGCGTTTTCGCGCAACTACACTGTGGTGGTGTTACAAAAAAATGAGTTAATCACGTGTTAGACATGTAGTTAAATAGTACTTTAGTAGATAATTTTATATTAATGATAACATAGGTATGTTTTCCTTTTATTACGCACTTAAGATACTATTAGTTAATTATCCCCCTCTCCAATTTATATAAATAAGGGCATTAGCCTTGTAATGAAGTTCATAATTTTGGAATGTTAATCAAACTCTCTCTCCCCCTCAATTTCTCAGTCTCCCCCCCCCCCCCCCCCCCCCCCCCCCCCCACCCAATTTCTCCTATAAAACTCTAGTTAAAGTTTCGAAGAGGGCAATCTCGCCACTCTTCCTAGTTTTTACTGTATCAATGGTATCAGAGCTACACGAGCCTCTTGACCTATGGAAAAGAGGTACCATGGCTGTCAATATAAGCTCAGAGCTCAAAAATCAAGTAGCCGAAGAACTGAGAAGACAAGGAGCTGAAATTGTTGAGCAATTTCACAGAATGGATTTAAAGGATCTTACAATTGATCCATGCAGTGGCGGAGCCACGTTGGCATTGCTGGTGGTCGTCGGTGTAGTGTGGGTGGCAGTGCCGAAACAATGGCTATCATTGAAGAGGTTAGAAACCCCCACATTTGGGCTGAAATGAGGGGGAAAAAAGGCTCAACAAATGAAAATTACCAAAATGCCCTTGAAATATCAAAAAATTACCAGAATGCCCTTGAAATATCAAAAATGATCATTGTGTCCCTTTTGATTATTTTTATTCAATGGGGCTAATATTTCTTAACTTTATTTTATTAGGCCTAGTTCAAGTTTTATTGGGCTTAACTTTATTTTATTTGTACATTTACAATTAGTGCCTATAGTATTTGATCCAGGTGGAGTAATGTATCGACTTTCATCCTTGAGGACAAGGGTGATTTTCAGGAGGGAGATATATTACAGGAAAGCTAAGTTAATCACGTGTTAGATATGTAGGTAAATAGTACTTTAGTAGATAGCTTTATATTGATGATAATATAGTTATGTTTTTCTTTTATTACGAACTTAAGATACAATAACAACAATAACAACAAGCCCAGTGCCTCCAAGGGCTCCCACATAAGCAGGGTCGGGGGGGGGGGGGGGGGGTAGGTGTACGTGGCATTCCCCCTTCAGGGGGCTACCTTGAAGGGAGGCTGTTTCCGAGGACCCTCAGCCTGGAAAGCTGGTCCGCAGCAATCGGCCAAAGACCTCGCAACAGGAGAAGCAACAAATGCATGAGTATGGCAAAAAAAAAAAAAAAAAAAAAAAGAATGCCGTACAGGCACCGATCACAGATAAGATGATATAAAGAAAAGGGTATAGAATGAGGATAGAGATAGAGGTATAAGAGATAAAGAAAGAGAATAAGAATGAGATAGGGATAGATAAGGTAGAGACAAAGATAATGATAAAGATAAGTAGGGAAGCAGCAAGTAACAGCTCATGAAAATCCTGAGCACAGCCTACGTGCGCCAAGAGGACCTAACACTAGTAAGCTGGACTACCCTACTCCAAGCGGATCATCTAATACCCCTATGCTAGCCCTCCATTGGGCCCTATCTAAGGCCATCTCCTCCCGAAGGTTTAGGTGGGTGAGGTCTTGTCGGATTGTCTCAAGCCATGTCTTCTTTGGCCTGCCTCTACCTCTTCTGCCTAGTGTAGTAAGGGGTTGCTCACATCTCCTGACTGGAGAGTTTTTCGGTCTCCTTCTGACATGTCCGAACCACCTCAGACGTTGCTCCCTTAATTTATCTTCAATGGAGGCTACGCCCAATTTGCCTCTTATGATGTCGTTTCTGATCCTATCCTTCCTTGTGTGTTCGCACATCTACCTCAGCATTCGCATCTCCGCCACCTTCATCTTCTGTGTGTGATGTTGTTTCATCGCCCTGCACTCCGCCCCATATGCCATGGCTGGCCTCACAACCGTCTTATAGTTTCTTCCCTTTAGCTTCAAGGGGAACTTTCTATCACAAAGTATCGCGGAGGCCATCCTCCCCTTATGCCATTCCGCTTTGATCCTATAGCTGACATCCTCATCCACTTTACCGTTGTGCCGTATCATAGACCCCAAGTACCTGAATCTCTCCTTCTTCGATATGACCTCATGTCCAATCTTGACTTCTTCCCGACTAGGCGTGGTACAGGGATCGAACTTGAGTTCCATGTGCTAGGTCTTGGCTCTGCTTAGTCGTTAACCCTTCGACTCTAGAACTCCTCCCCATAGTTCCAGCTTCTCATTTATCTCTTCCTGCGACTCCCCCACCAGTACTATGTCATCTGCAAAAAGCATGCACCAAGGTACACATCCCTGGATGTGCCTAGTGAGCTTGTCCATAACCAGAATGAACAAATAGGGGATCAACGCAGACCCTTGGTGAACCCCTACTGTTACAGGGAAAGCGTCTGTCTCCCCATCCACTGTATGCACCATAGTCTGTGCCTCTTCATACATGTCTCTAATGGCTCGGATGTATGGTACGGGGATGCCTTTCCTGTCCAAAACTCTCCAAAGGACCTCCCTTAGCACTCTTTCATATGCCTTCTCTAAATCAATGAAAACCATATGAAGGTCCTTTTGTTTCTCCCTATATTGCTCTATCGTCCGCCTTAGGATGTGGATGGCTTCTATTGTTGATCTCCCGGGAATAAATCCGAACTAGTTCTCGGACACCTCTGTCTGTTGCCTTAACCTCCTTTCTATGACCCGTTCCCACAACTTCAGAGTGTGGCACATTAGTTTGATACCCCGATAGTTAGCGCAACTCTGAATGTCGCCTTTGTTCTTATATATAGGAATCAATATGCTCTTCCCCCATTCCTCAGGCATCTTGTCCCCCTGGAGGATTTGGTTAAATAGTTTAGTCAGCCAACTGACGTCCTTTTGTCCAAGGCATTTCCATACTTCTTTGGGTATGCCATCTGGGCCAACTGCTTTACCCCTTCCCATGGATCTTAGGGCTTCCTTGACTTCGTCGGGGCTAATTTTCCTATAGTCATAGTGGTTTTGATGCACCTTAGATGTTTGAAGATCACCTAAGGATATCTCTGTCCCTTCTTGTTCATTGAACAGCTCTTGGAAGTACATTTTTCACCTAACCTTAACTAGATGCCTGTCAATGAGTACCTGTCCATCTTCCTCTCTTATGCATTGTCCTCTATCCAAGTCTCTAGTCTTCCTTTCTCTAGCTTTGGCAATTCTATATAAGTCCCTCGCACTCTCCTTGGTCTCCATCCTTTTGTAGAAGTCCTCATAAGCTCTTGATTGTACTTCTCTGACCGCTCGCTTTACTTCTCTCCTGGCTTGAATATATCGCTGTCGCTTATCCTCATCTCTGCTATGGTCCCACTCTCTGAAACAAACTTGTTTCGCCTTAATCTTCTCTTAGACCTCGTCACCCCACCACCAGGATTCTCTGTTGCTTGGTACCCTTCCCTTTGATGTGCCGAGAACTTCCCATGCCAATCCTCTCATCTTTTGGGTCAGATGGTTCCACATCTAGTTTGTATCTCCCTCGAAGTCCTCCCTGAGCTCGGCCTCCACTCTTTCCTTGTATACCTTATACTTCTCCACCTTTAGCTCCCTCCAATGGGTGTACGTATGCGCAGGTTTGCAGATTCTTTTGGCCCTTTTCTTGGTGTTTATATCCGCCCACAGCACCCTATGTTGTGTAGACAGGTCTTCACCTGGGGTAGCCTTGCAATCCCTGCAGTCTCTTTGCAGCCTTTTCCTTAATAGTATGTAGTCAATCTGTGTTCTTGTCCCGCCGCTTTGGTACGTGATGATGTGTTGCTCGCGCTTTTTTGAAGAAGCTGTTGGCCACCGTTAGGTCGTAAGTAACCGCGAAGTCTAATAGGGCTTTGCCCTCTGCATTCCTGGATCCAAAACTGAATCCTCCGTGGTGAGGAGCGTAACCGGCCTCCGTCGCGCCAACGTGCCTGTTGAAATCCCTGCCAATCATTACTTGTTCGGTTAGGGGTAAGCCTGGCATCGTTGTGTCTAGGTCCTCTCAGAATGTTGCCTTCTCATGCTCAGACAGTCCGATTTGAGGTACGTAGGCACTGATTACGTTCAATACTTCTCCATCTAGGACCATCTTGATACTTATGATCCTATCGCCAGCTCTTGATACTCCAACTACTTTATCCTTGAGGCTGCTATCCACAGTGATCCCAACTCCATTCCTGCCTCTGACCTTGCCCGCATACCAGAGCTTATGCCCTAGCACCTTCCTGGCTTTAGCGCCAACCCATTTAGTCTTTTGCAGACAAAGGATGTTGATGTTTCTCTTCATCATCATCTGGGCCACCTCAAAACTCTTCTTCATTAGTGTCCCGACATTTAGTGATCCTAATCTTAAGTTCCCTGTCCCCTTTTGCCTCGCCCTCCCCCTCCCCAACCCCTTTGAAGATGGCCTTAATGTCTGAGTTCCATAACTGGCCGCGCTCATCAACTAGCTGTACCTAACGCGGGTAAGTGAACAACATAGACATGAAGCTGAATATAGCATATACACCCGAGATTACCACCCACAGTCAATAATATCACACAATTCAAAATAATGAAATGAGATAGAACCAAGTAAACCAAGTGAAAACACTCAACAATGGTAAATCAAAACACTACCCTGTTGTAATAAAGGATATATCAAACCTGGGGCTGGTGCGTTGTTGGTACTCTGACCCGGCTAATACTTACCTGGGCCCGTTCTTGCTGTCAGCCGCGGGCTGCTGGCTTTGGATTGTTGGCGGTGGTGATGGTGGCGATGAGAGGTTGGTGGTGGTGGGGCGGGTGAGGTGTGGTGTGATGTGTGTGATGGTGGTGATGGGGCATCGTGGGTGCGGTGGTGGTGGTGCCGGTGTCTAGTCAGGGGGGTGGTGATGGGTAGGTGAGGCGAGGTGGTGGTGAGGTGCGAGGTCGGTGAGGCGAAGTGGAGGGTGTTTGGGCCAGGCGAGGTCTGGGTTGGGGTGGGTTTGGGTGAGGCGAGGTCTGGGTTGAGGTGGCTGAGGCGAGGTGGTGGAGGGGTGCTAGGTCAGAGGGCCGAGGTGGTGGGTGTTTGGGTGGGGAGAGGTGGTGGTGGGGTTCGATGTCGGGGTGGTGTAGGTGGTGGTGGTGGTGGTGGTGGGGTTCAGAGGCAAGTGGTGTGTGGGTGGGTGTGGTGAGGTGTGACGCTTGCCCTGCGGTGGGTCTTTGCTGTCTAGGTGGTGTCGCTGGCGGTGGAGGTGAGTCGGCGAGGTTGCTGACGGTGAGGTGTTGTCAGCGAAAGAAGGGGTGGGGGGTCAGTGAATGTTTGAAAAACGAAGAAAATTAGCTAGAGAGAGAGAGAGAGAGAGATAGAAAAAGTGATTGGGCTGAAGATGGTGGAGGATGACCGGCGGGAGTCGGGATGGCCAAAATCGTCGGCGTTGCTGGTGGTCGTCGGTGTAGTGTGGGTGGCGGTGCCGGAACAATGGCTATCGTTGAAGAGATTAGAAACCCCCACATTTGGGCTGAAATGAGGAAAAAAAAGGCTCAACAAATGAAAATTACCAAAATGCCCTTGAAATATCAAAAAATGATCATTGTGTCCCTTTTGATTATTTTTATTCAATGGGCCTAATATTTCTTAACTTTATTTTATGAGGCCTAGTTCAAGTTTCTATTGGGCTTAACTTTATTTTATTTGTACATTTACAATTAGTGCCTATAGTATTTGATCCAGGTGGAGTAATGTATCGACTTTCATCCTTGAGGACAAAGGTGATTTTCAGGAGGGAAATATATTACAGGAAAGCTAAGTTAATCACGTGTTAGATATGTAGGTAAATAGTACTTTAGTAGATAGCTTTATATTAATGATAATATAGCTATGTTCCATTACGAACTTAAGATATTATTAGTTAATTATCCCCCACCCCAATTTCTATAAATAGAGGTATTAGAATTGTAATGAAGTTCATAATCTTTGGAATGTAAATCAAACTCTCCCTCTCCCTACTACTATCTCACTCTCCCTCAATTTCATCTAGTCCCACCCCCCACCGCCCCCCAATTTCTACTAGCAAACCCTAGTTAAAGTTTTGAAGAGGACAACCTAGCCACTCTTCGTAGTTTTAACCGTATCAGGTGGTGGTGCCATACACAGTGGAGGAGCCACGTTGGGGTGGGGGGAGGGGCTTAAGCCCCCCCTGAATTTTAAAAAAAATTTATGAGAAACGACAAAAATCAAATGTGGATCTCTAGTTTGATTGTTAGTGGGTGTAAATTAAAATTGGGAGGACTTGGGATCAAATCTCAGTGCAAGGCTTTTTTTTTTCCTTTTTTTTTGTCCCTTTTTTGATAAAATGAAAAAAGATTAAATTTAATAATAAACTAAAATTTTAAACCTAATCCTATCCCCTCTTCTCCCCCCGACCCCACCCGCCTCCAACCCCAACCCACTCACGCCGCCCACCCTACCGGGTAGCCGCCAGCACAACCTCCCGCCAGCCACCAGCCATTAATCAATGTAATTTTTTTAAATTTTTTATTCTATTTACATAATATACAATACTTTTAAGTTTTCATCTCATATTTCTCTAATTAAAATTCTGATTTTATAAATTTTAGTAAGAGATATCAATTTTTTTTAATTGGAAAATAATTACTCGTCTTCTAGTTCAAATCCTTTCTCGAATTTGGAATAATATGGTCTTTATTACTTGATATCTCTTATTAGTATATAAATCGGTTGACAATTGCTCTTGTTTTATAACAGAGTTAACTATGTTCAAGTACTTAAAAAGAAAATCGCCTTTGCAAGGAGATGATAATCCTTCTTCTACTAGTACTAAGCAAAGTCAACAAAAAATCCATCTGGAGGACCTTCTTGCAGATCTAGGAAATTGAATTCAAATTACCGACTATCATCCTAATATTCGAGATCAAGTTCGTAGAGCATATTTGTAAAGGGGTCCTTGCCTACCTCGAAACCACAACTTTTCGTTAACGAAATATGGACAACAATAAAGGCGATTCAATTAGGATTGGTTTGATGAGTTTCATTGGTTAGAATATAGTATATCGAAAGATGTTGCTTATTGCTTGTATTGTTATTTCTTTAAGAATGATATCGGAGGTCAAGGGGGGTGGTGATCATTTTATAGTACTTCCCTAGTTTGATTGGATGTGTTTTCTCAATTTTTTTAAGTTGTAAAACTATTAAGAAAATATCAATTGTGAATTTGTAATAATTTTTATTATATAATTTATTATTTTTTATTCAAGCCCCCCTACGCCAAAATTCTAGATCTGCCGCTGGCCATGCATTGAGAGGACTCGTGACGGTGGGCTAACGACGCAGCGAAGAGACAAGAGATACAGAGTGGAAGGGATTGGCTCGGGCTTATATTTTAGGGCCTAGGTTAGGCCTGAAAGTCAAAAACAAAAATGTGTTGGGCTAGAGTGGACACGCACGTTAGGCCCTGATGCAGTTTAATTTTTACTGTTGATTTCCCATGACCAAATGTTTATATTTTAAATAATATTTTTTGGTCAAAAAGTATTTTTTTTTTTTTGAGCACAAGTCAAAAAATATTTCTAAACTATATGTAATTAGTTTTTCAATATAGCTAGTATATATATAGTGTGAACTCATTTTTATACTATTTAGAAACTCCTAAGTTATATACCCTTAAACTTTTGGCATATATTTTAATAATTTGGTGGTTTTTATGTGAAAATTTTAATATTAGTTTGATATTTCTATTCAAATGTAAAAATACAAAAACATAAGAATAATGAAAATCATGTAATATGGTAACTACATATAATATCTATTTTATATAATTGACCATAGTTAAGCATTACTTGAAATAAATAATTGGCCATCCAACCTCTAAAAATCCTAATATCGAAAACAAAACTACAAAAAATTAAGCGAGAGTTAATGTCAATATCATATAAAATGTGGTAATTAAGTTTCCAAAAATAGAAAACTAAAGAGATAAGATAACATTAGGTGTGTTTTTTTTAAAGTTCTTGGGAGCCGAAAGAGATAATTTTGAAGATATGGTAGTTGAATTGAAATTTGCATTAAAGGAGCTAAAAATCCAAGGTGCTAAATGGGAAGTCCAAATGAATCTTAAAAATTATTGTTAAAAAAAAGAATCTTGAAAATTTAATTTTCTATTGTTTTGATATTTATTGTACTTAAAATGGGGGTGGGGGGGAGTTGTACTTCAAATAGAGGGGGGGGGGGGGGGGGGGGGGGGGAATATAACTCCCACTATTCCACTATTCCACTGTTCCAAATGAATCATGTATAATGTAACCGCCAAGTTTTGACGTTCTTTTATTTTTAATTTTTTATTCATGCAAAATTCCACACGCCATGCGGAAAATAATTTATTAGGGATTTGATGAGTTTTTGAGGAAAAGGAAACCCTTACTTAAGATTACTAGTAATATAAATTGTAATGTAATAACACAATTTTCTAGATTCGGTTACTCCTATGTCAAAAAGTTGAGCATTTTAACATAC
This sequence comes from Simmondsia chinensis, assembly GCA_018398585.1. Lineage (NCBI taxonomy): Eukaryota > Viridiplantae > Streptophyta > Magnoliopsida > Caryophyllales > Simmondsiaceae > Simmondsia > Simmondsia chinensis. Next base: position 11,568,922 of record JAGTTD010000017.1, on the reverse strand, counting down.
ATAACTACAAAAGTTTGCTTTTCAAAATTAATTTTGGATAGTTATAATGCTGAAGTCACTTTTGGTAACCCATATGAAGTCGTAAATCATTAGAGCGACTTTGCTAGAATGATGTTGTTTATGATAGCAACTTTGTTTAAATAAAGTTGTTTTCCATGTAGAGGCATTAAGTAATATAACTTCGTATACAATTTTGTACCAACAAAATATATTTATATATATATATATATATATATATATATATATATATATATATATATATGTGTAATCTAGGTCGTATCGTATCAACTAAACTTATAAATAAAAATGTCTAATGGTAGTAGTTATATTTTAAGAATGCATATAAATGTAAAAAGTATATAAATAATTACAATTGTAAAACCCTAGTGGAAGCTCTACACTTGCCTTGCACCGATTATATTCGTCGGCCTACACATGCAGATATAATACGCAATTCACTATGTTGGAGAGATAGCTGCCTTGATTTGCCGCCAATAGTTAACCCTGAAATTTTAGGAGCAATAGGTGTCAATCAATTACCCACCTCCAAAAAATATAACGATCAATGAGGAATTGCAAAATGCATACTGAAAAATTATAGGCACAAAAGTCTATTTTTGAATTTGATGGGAAAAAGTCTGTCCAATTCCGTGAAGCAATTGTGAAGATCATGGTAGATAACCTGTGTTTTAACTGCTATGTAATTTCATGGTCGAAAAGGACATCTTCAAAAGAAACTGATGGAAGGGGTAGAGAGAGAGGCTCTCCCCTCTCTCTAGATTGTTCTTGGACATGAAAAAAGGAAAAAAGAAAACTGATGGTCCTTGCTCCTAAATGCTCCATCTTCCTCATGTAATTCCCTCCCAATTTGTAATTTTTGTTAAAGTTTCTCCTTTTGCTCGCTGCCGGTGTGGATCGGGGGCCAGAGCCCTAAAGGCTATGAAAAGAAGAGGGTGGTTCTGCTTCCTGGAATTGAAAGCTCCTGGCAAATACCTTATGTTCCTTGTCTCGGTAATAGACGATTCGAAAGTTGTAGTTGTGTTTCGCTCTTCTAGGATCATCAATAGCTGTATTGGAACAATCTCTGCTTTCTTTGGCGGCCCATGGCATTTATGCCTAAATTTGTGTGCTTTCCGGAGCCTAGTGGCAAGAAAATGTAACCAATTTCCAGGGATTGCTTTCCCCGACAAAGTGAAAACACAAGAAGAAGCTTTGAAGGACTCAAGTGCATGCAAGCTTCCAGATTTGCAGGTCAAGACCTTTCTCCAATGCGTGTCCACTCCTAACCCTCAAGGTGCTACGAGAGCGGTTTTTCAGTCACCCGGTGGTCAAAAATCAAGTGCATGTAAAAGATCTGGACACCAGAGTACTGTTGGAGAAGGAGGACCTGTTGCATGTAGTGGCAAACGGGCCTATGTATGTTCCCTCTACCTGCTTTTTCCAGCTCTCGCTTGCCCTAGGGCCTGTGATTATCGGCCTAATGCTAACCTAATGCATGACTTTGTTAATGAAAGTATGTTAATGTTTTCCTTTTCTCATTGTGTTATGGGCTTCTTTGTTATTGTTTATGATATGTGCCTTGTACATTTCATTCACATTGTATATTATTGGTTTGATGCTTAGATAACTTTAGTTATCCATGGACTGAGCCTTGAGCTCCTGCTTGCCCCATGGGCCCTGATCGTTGGTTGTGTGCCAACTCGCTCCCTATTGATGGTTGTGCACTTTTTATCTTTACTTTCATGATTTTTCTATGCTGGAATATTAGAGATTTAGCTGGATTGGCTGCCCAACAAGAATTGTTGGGTCTTGTTAAGAAGTTTAGACTTGATGTCATTGTTGTTCTTGAATCTCCAATTGCCCCCTACGAACCATATAGAGGGAATATGGCTAGTTTGGCAATCCTCTTGCTATGAGGTGGAGATCAAATCTATGGATCATAGAGTTGCCTACCTTCAGGTCGAGGGTAAGTCCGAACACCACATTTTCTCACTATTGTTTATTTACGCCCCTGTTAAGGAAACTTAGATTTATTTTGGGAAAAGTTGTTTTTCGGAAGGTCAATTTGTTAGAAAACCATGGTGTCTCACAGGAGACTTAACTTAGAGACCCTGCGGATGAGTTGTTGGGAAAATATTTCAAGAAATATTTCCTTAGAGCGGGTCAACGGAAAAATGAATTTAAAATTCTCAATTTTAAATTTAAAGCCCCCCGACTTAATTAAACTATTTAGTTACATTTATATCTTACTCTAATAGGTTCATAATATGACAAATAAAAAATATCAAATAAAACAAGTATAGATATAATACGTAGAAAAAATGAAATAAAAGAAAATAATTAATATCATATATTTAATTAGATATACCTGAAGTGCTAATCCCAACTTTGAACTTGAATATCTAAAATTGGAAGAAAATTTCTCGACACCTCAAGGTTTTCTTCGCAATGACCTCATCTAGCATTCAGAAACGTGGGGTCTCAAAAATATTTAACTTAGGAAAAATTTAAGAACAAAATTTTTCCTTTCAATATTTTCCAAAAATAATTTTTTAAAAAAATTATGCTAAACAATAATTTAAAAATCCCTTAAAAATAATTTTTTAGGGTTTTTGTTGTGCAAAAAAACCAAGTACCAAAGCGATAATTCATTGAAAATCTACACATGGACGAGTATATAAATAGAAAAGAAAAACACTGGGTGACATCACGATGACGTTAGCAAAGCAGACATGTCCACATGACGTCAGCAACACAGTTTTACTTATCAGGGGCTTTGGGCACGCGTTGCAAATCCCCATGCATTCTTCTTTTTTTGTAATTTTTTTTAATTTAAACCATGTTATAATTTTTTTTTTTTTTTGGTAAGTCAGCGAAATACATAAATAAAAGAAAAGAAAACAATCTACAAGGGGCATACCCCAGGACACGGCCGAAGCCTACAAATATGAGGCAACATAAAAAAAAAAAGACAGAGTCCATACAACATACACCCAAAAGACAAACTTAGGGAACAAAAAGAAACTAAGTCTCAAAACCCCAGTGTCGGAGCAACGAGGCGTGACGGTGAGCTCCTCTGAACGAAGAAGCAGCAAGTAAGCGGCTCCTGACCGAACTCGTAATCTCTTCTCGAACGGCCGCAACCGATCTGGACTGAGAACACTGAAACTGAAGGTCGCGCTCATACCAGATAGTATACACAGTCGCAGAGAGGCAGAGTCGAGCTATGATACTGCCAATCTCCCCCCCCCTGAGATGCTGAGCAGCCCAAGCGATAAGAGCGTCCCAAGGAAGAGTAGGCCAAGCGATAGATGTACTCGGAGTGACAGAGTTCCAGACCGAGGCAGAAAAGGAACAGGCGAAGAAGAGGTGCTTATGAGTCTCGTCAGCAGAACCACAGAGAACACAAGCACTCTGAACCTCTCGTGCTCCGAAATGCCGAAGTCGGTCCCCGGTCCAAAGTCGCTGCCGAGAAGCGAGCCAGAGAATGAAGGAGTGTCGCGGTACACGCATCTGAAACCACAGAAGGTGATGCACAGTGTCCTCCGTTCTCCTACTCCGTAGCATCTCCCAAGCGGACTTGGTGGTGAAGTTCCCCAAGGGGTCCCCTAACCATCGGATGGAGTCCGCTACACCAGCCCGAGGGCTAAAGTCAATCACGTCCCAGATGGGTCGGAGCTCCAGGCAACCCCGTGGAAATCTCCACTGACCACCCTCAATAATGGGTGAGACTCGAGCATCCCAATGAAGTCCAGAAGAGGTGAGCAGTCGAGCAGGGAAGCGCTCCGAAAGACGACCACATGGTAGCCAGTAATCTATCCAAAGAGCAGTGTCAAGGCCGTCACCTACGACATGATAAATCGCTCCAGAGCAAAGGCGGCGAACCGATAAAATCTGACGCCAGCACCAAGAAGCAGAGCTCGTCGCCCGGATAGTCCAGAAGCTCCTCCCTCGAAGTCGGTTCAGATGAACCCAACGCGGCCAAATCGAAGAGGAGTTAGATAGAAGGAACCAGATATGCTTCATAATCGAAGCTTGATTCCACTCAGCAAGACGGTGAAGTCCAAGACCACCCTCCCGCCGAGAGTAGCACAAATGCCTCCAAGCGACCTTTGCCCCTCCCGGGGCCAACGAAGATCCTCTTTAAAGGAATGCCGCAAGAGTCGATTCGATCTTCCTGATCATCATCTTCGGGAGCATGAAGATTGACGACCAGTAGACCTGAGTGGCAAAAAGAACAGACCGAATAAGTTGCAGGCGACCAGCATATGAAAGTGAGCGGGAGGTCCAGAGCCGTATACGAGAGAGGATGCGATCCAGCAGTGGCTTGCAGTCAATGTATCGCAGCCGAGAAGTGATAAGAGGTACTCCCAGATAGCGAACTGGGCACTGCCCAAGGCTGAAACCTAGAACACCCAAAATGTCCCGCTGAGTCGCAGAGTCCACCCCCGCGAGAAAAACTGAGCTCTTTGCTGCATTCGAGGAGAGCCCCGAGAGTACAACAAAGCGGTCCAAAACCTCACGAATAACAGAGACACTACCCATATCACCTCGACAGAAGATCATCAAGTCATCAGCAAAACACAGGTGTGTCAACCCAGTACGACGACAGTACGGATGATAACGAAAGCGCGGGTCATCAATGGCATGGCGGAGCAGCCCTCAAAGACCCTCCATAGCGATAACAAACAGGTAAGGAGAGAGAGGGTCACCCTGACGGACACCCCGACTGGAGCGAAAGAACCCCTGAAGTTCGCCATTGATGGCGACAGAAAAGCGAGCGGTAGAGAGGCACTCACAGATCCAACCAATCATGACCTCGGGTATCCCCATACTCCTCATCCCAGCTAGAATGAAATCCCACTGAATAGTATCAAAAGCCTTACGGATATCGACCTTTAGTGCACAACGGGGCGAGACCTGAAGATGGTAACCGCGCATCAACTCCTGTGTCAAAAGGATGCCATGGAGATCCGAAGACCCGGAACAAACGCTGTCTGAGCATCACCAATCAACCCGAGAAGGACACCCTTCAACCTGTTTGCAATGATTTTAGTGATACACTTGTAGATCACATTGCAACAGGAGATAGGGCAGAAGTCGCCAAAGGTGGAAGGAGACTCCACTTTAGGCACGAGACATATCCTGGTGGCATTTAGGGTGGGCACCCAGCATGCGCCCTGAGATGAAGAAAGACTAAACGGCCCTAATCAGTGCTCCCCTGACCACCTCCCAGACCCTCTTAAAAAAGAGGGAAGTGTAACTATCAGGCCCCGGGGCCCTGTCATCACCTATGGAAAAAAGAGCATCCCGGACCTCGGCAGTAGTGACTGTGGAGATAAGCGAGGGAGCCTAATCCTCCGAAATGCGAGCCTCAAAAATTTCAGAAACATCCTCAGATAACGGACCACCTAGCTCAGTCAACAAATCCTGGAAGAAGGCAACCCCGGCATGGGAGATCAACTGCGGATCGTGAGTCCTCTCACCATCAGAACCAATAATCGACGAGATCCGGTTCCGGGCTTGCCGATAGAGAACAGACTGATGAAAGAACCGAGTGCTCTGATCCCCAAGCGAAAGCCACTGAATACGCGACTTCTGACTGTAGAATGCCTCCTCATCCCGACACAAAGCTGAATATTCATGAAAAAGACGGAGCTCCTCAAGACGTAGAGAAGGACTCTCAGGGTCCTCATCCAAGGCCCTCTGGCTCATGGCCCAAGCATCACGGGCCACCTCGACTCTGGCCGAGATGTGACTATAATGGCGGGCGTTGAGGGCCTTCAACTCACACGTCAGCAGCTTCAGCTTCTGAGTAAGTTGATACATCGGAGTACCCTCAACACAGGTGTCCCAGACTCGTCTGACCGTGGGAAGGAAGTCCTCGTGATCGGCCCAAAAGTTGAAGAACTTGAAAGGTAGTCATAGGGTACGATGTTCCCCAAGCCCTCGAACAATAATGGCGCTGTGGTCCGAGACAACATGACGGGCAAGGAACTCCGCGGATGCGATAGGGAAGTCACAAAGCCAACCCTCACTGACTAGACACCAGTCAAGCCGCTTGAGAATCAATCGGTCACCCTCGGCCCCATTGGACCATGTAAAGTGAAGACCCGAAGAGGATATAGGTGTAAGCTCAACCTCAGTAAGACACTCCTGGAAGTCGTCCATGTGACCTAGCCAACCCTCCTAGCCACCGCATCGATCAGAAAGACAAAGGATGGCGTTGAAATCTCCAAGAAGGATCCAAGGCTCACCCAAGAGACTCAAGCTAGTGCTCCGAATATAGTCCCATAAAGCTCGGCGAGGACCCGGCTCATTAAAGCCATAAACAAAAGTAGCAAGAAAGGTCACAGCCCCAGAGAGATCGGAGATACGACAAGTAAGGAACTGGTCCCCTCCTCGAATGAGCTCGACTCTATGAATGCCCGGATCCCAAGCAACGATAATGCGACACCGCATAGGGCAGACGCCACTGAAGAGATGACTCCACCCATCGGCACAACGAGCAATCATCGCCTCAACATCAGAAGGTTTAGTTTTGGTCTCGACCAAACCAATGACAGATAAGCGATTGGAAGAAATCCAATCACGAACAACTTGGGAAGATTTGGGACTGCTAAGCCCCCTAATATTCCAACAACCAACCACCATGATGAAATAATCAAGTGGGGGTGCGGCCCGCACGCGTGGCCGCAAGAGCAATTGGCCTCCTCGGGCCCTCAACGGCAACCTCAACACATGGGGAAGTGGAAGTGTCCGGCATACTCTCAGATCGGTACGACGTCTCTAGGCTTGGCACACTTGCCGACCGATTTAAGGAACGTAACAGAGGGGTAGTGACTCCAAGAATGCCATCTCCACCTCAATAGGAACATCAACGATCTCGGAGTCCTCCCGATGAGGGGTGGGAACAAAATCAACGAAAGTCCGAGGCGAAAGAGAAACTGACCCAGAATCCGAAAGAATTGTACGAGTGCTAGCACTCGCCTCCCTATCGGCCGAGCCAACCGCCCCCCTCAACTCAAAGGTACCAACCATGCGTGGGCTAGGAGTCACCAAATGGCCCACACATCGATCGGCACCAAGCCCAAAAGATCCAACAGTCGGTCCACGACTAACACCCCTAGAAGAAAGCCCCTCCGAAACGGGCCCATTTCCTCTAGAAGTAGCGGAAGTGGATGCACTAGAAGGAAGCCCCTCCAAAACGGGCCCATTCCGACTAGTGTGAAGAACGGGCACGACCTAGGAGAAAGCCCCTCCAAAGCGGGCCCATTCCCCCTAGGAGAGACAGCGGGTCGGTCACCAGAGGGGAGCCCCGCCAAATCGGGCCTATCCCCTCTAATGCTAGTAGTAGGTGAATAGCGAGAGAAGTCCCTCCAAAACGGGCCCATTTCCTCTAGCAAGGACAAATCTCGAAGGGCAAGAACCACCCGGCCCAATAGGGCGCTGCCCGACCGTGAGCCCAGGAAGAGAGAGGCCCGGCCCATGCACCATCGGCCCCAACCGCACTCCCCCATCCCTATCATCAACAGCCCCCACCCCAAGCCCAACCGTGGGCCCATCCACATCAGCCCTCTCCCGTGTCCCATTCACCAGAAGCCTAACATCACAAGGCCCACTAACCCTTGCCCCCTCAAGCCCAACATTAGTGGGCTCATCCTCAAGCCCAAAGGAACTAGAGGTGGTCATCTCATCACCATTCCTCCCAGCGCCCTTACGCCGCCTCCGCCACCGCCGGGCTTTTTTCCCAGCCACCACCTCCGGTTGCTCCGGGAGGATAGTAACAGTGTTCGGGTTGGGACAAGAATGACCAAAGACCCTGCATTTGCGACAAATTTTCGGCATACCCTCCAATTTAATGGTTACCGGTATGATTCGGCCATTATAATCAACGAAGAGCCGCTTTGGGGGGTCAGTCCCAGCGTCAAGTTGTACACATACACGAGCATAGCTAACCATAATACCTTCCAAAGTTGGTTGGTCCATGAAAAGGGGGTGTCCCACACCGCTAGCAATCGAGCTCAAAGAATTTTCCGACCATAAAGAGGCCGGAAGACCATGCAATTCGACCCAAATTGCGTTCCGAGGGAGGTCACGCGAGGGAGCAAAGTTGGGTTGCCAATGCTCAAGGGAGAGGTAATGCCCATTGAGGGTCCAAGGCCCACCCCTAAGAATCAAATCCGACTCAGCTATTGACTTAAACTGGAAATAGTAGACCTCCTTATCCGCAATCACATATTCAAGTCCTTTGGACCCCCAAAGCATGCGAGCTAAAGCAACACATCGAGAGTATGCAACACGACCCCCAATAATACGACCAACAAGACATCGGCTCCATTTTTCAAGACCAGGTGCTACATCGGCATCGGTGATGGTAGTAACTACTTCCCCATTCAATTATCGAGGCCCACCACCCAGGGGTGGCGTGGCAGCTATCGAGGCCCACGGCTGGGGAGGAGCACCTGGCTCAACCATGGCCAACCAATTAAAACAAGCAAGATGATTCAAGCAAGGCAAGGTTGCAACAACTTGTAACCAACATCCAACAACCCCCAAACCTTCAAACAACAAACAAACAAGACAAACAAGCTCTCCACCACACCAATACAACAATGGCATTAAAGATCAAGAAATCAAGCAAGGAAATTCAAGAAGCATGCGTTTATCATCATCAATCTCCCACCGCCCCTGTTTTTACCGAAAACAGGGCACGATAGTGCCACGACGGAAAAACTCTAAGAACCACCCAAATAGCCAAGCTAAGAACAAGAACAAGCAGGATAAAGAGTGTGTACCAAGAATTGCTCCACAAGAGAAGAGATCCAAGCAAGAAACGAAGGAGAAAGTAGACCCCGAGGAGAGAGAAAATGAACACCAATGAACACCAAAGCCATCAATCATCCAAGAAACGCCGGGGAATCACCATGGCTGAAGGCGCAGGTTGATGAGTAATGAGAAATAGCGTCCTATGCCCTCATCAACATCAAAACTCAAACACCCTCGCTCACATGTGTTTCGACCCTCAAAAATCAAAATGTTCACATTGACATCAAAATGGTCCCATCAGAAAAAGGAGGTCACGACGAGTTCAAAAATGGTCTCTGCGCCGCCGTACGATCTGGCACGCACCGTCACGCACCTGGGAAAGCCAGCGTTCGTGAGGAAGACCTCCCCACGTGCCACCAGCAGCAGTCCATGCGCCGCCCTGCCGGAAATCTCCCTTTTTATTGCGGTCTTATTATTTCCTATGTTATAATTTATCGTATTATATATTCATCTCATGAATATTTATTTAGCATAAAAATTTATTTATCTCATAAATAAGTAATTCACCCCATGAGTTCAATTTTTAAATATTTTCAAACGATGCTTAAGTTGAGGCTTGCGAAGGGACCTTAAGGACAATCTAACTCTAGTTCCAAATGGCGGCAAATATAATTATCGTATCATGATAACGATTGATTACCATTTAGTAAAAATTAATTCCACTAAATAAATTTTACTGTACTCTAGAATTAAATATATTCGACCAAGAATTTTCAAATAGCTTTATTATGACAATCAACCCCTCTATTAGATGTCAGTGAGTAAAAAGTAACTTTGACTACTATCGTTACTTTTCTCACATCTTTTGCCGAGGTTCCTGACTCATCTTTCTCAAACAATTCAATAATACATAAATAATTTCCGTGTTAATTCTAAATGTCAAACATATTGTATACTTTGATGAAATATTATAGAACATGTTCATATACTTGCGAATCAACTAAAGGAGACATCTTTATCTCGTTAGAGACTAAAGATTCCAGGTAAAACAATTGTCTTCGCTACATTTCATGTAGTTACCCAATGCACATGAGATCTAAGTCAACGTGATTTGACTTATCGTTTTGGCACATCAAAGTAATGAATAATCCATGCACAAGTTCATACTGTTTTCTTGATTTAAAGTTACCATCTTACATAATTAATTATTTTCGATAGCAGTTAAAGAACCAACTAATTCAGGTGGTCATGTTCAGCATTCTAATCATATAGACAACAACAATATAATACTTTTGGATCCTTGTCCACAGGACCAAGACAAGTTATCTAAAGTATCATATTATAGTCTTATTAGACAAGTTATCCAAACGCATCACTAACTATAAGAATATACTTTGACAACGTATCAGTTATTTGATTTAAGTCAATCTGTGGCCTAATCTCATTGACCACTTAAATTAAACCTGACATGTCATCTTGGACTATGTCCATCTCGTGGAATATTCTAGAAAACAATCATATGTATGTTAGACTCATAAAACACAATTAGACAATAAATAAATAAAATATTTTCATTTTCTTAATATCTAAAACTAACTAATTGGGTTTTCCAGGACACCAATTCCAGTAATCTCTCACTTGTCCTAAATCTAATCAGCCCTTGCATTACACAACTATCCTCTAGAGATTTGTCAACTCTTTGATAATAAACTTTAACCAATATTGATCTGTTACTATCTCATTCCCTTGCTCATAAACTTTGATTTACTGGGAACCTTATGAGTTAACTAGTCTACTCAACAACTTTATAGCAGTCAAGCACCAAACTTTGATAGTGAAATAAGCAACACAATGCTGCTTTACTCTTCACCATATAATGGCTCCCACTATAAAGAGTAAAAATGGATTTTTGACGTCAAGTGTCTATACTCCATTTTAAAACAAACAACTCATGATAAACTCAACATTCTTTCTTAGAATCTCACTAAAGCTTGACTTTAAGAACATAGCGTGCTCACCTAAGTTCTTTCATTTTAAATAACTGGACCATTAAATCTTAATAACTCCTTACAATTCTACACCATTAACAATGAGTAGAATCTTATCTATATACAACACGTAGAAAGTCCTTACTTTCTGGTTATGTCACTGGCACACTCATGGTTCCCTAATCATTGATTCAAATCTCTCAGACTTGATTAGCTGTCATCGAATCAACTATTCAATGAACGAAATGCTTATTTGAGTCTACAAATAGACTTCGTCAATTTGTATACTGTATACTCCCGAATTTTGGCAACAGACTTGTCATGTTGTATCATATATAAAACCTTTCCAAGATGACCATTCAAAAAATGTCGTATTGACTTCCATTTCCTATATCTCACCACAATCAGATACAATGGATAAGAGCATCCGTATGGACTTAAGTATAGCATCTAGCTAGAAGGTCTCATCAAAGATGATTCCTTTCTTTAGGGTATAACCCACTGTCATCAATCTAGCCTAGAAGGTCTCGACCGTCTCGTCCAATGAACTCTTTATACTTATAGGTCCATTTAGATCCAATCTAATGAACTTAATGCCTTTCGATGCCTCTACAAGTTTCCATACATAGTTAAAATACAATTATTCTAACTTAACTTTTATGGCCCTGACCCATTGGTCTGCATCTTCATACTTAAGAGTCTCATTACAGTCTAGAGAATTAGATTCACTATCATGCTTAACCGTTAAGACAGAAGACATGAATCCATCAGGTGACCCTAACCATCCTCCCACTAAACCAAATATTTCATGTACTAAGTGTGAAAATAACCCATTAAAGATGTATCTGATACATCACCTACACTATAAGTTGTATCATGATATTGAGACACAGTATCTCATATAGTCAATTTATCTAGCACAAGCTATCTATTGTTCTTCTAGAGCACTTTCTAAAACCTCCTAAATAACAAACCTTTTGATATGTAAATGTGACTCATCATATAACACATTATTGATCCTTTCTACAACTCCTTGCAGTAAGGAAAAAATTAAGAATTCTCCTGAAATCACCACTTAGATCTAATCAAAATAACTTGATATAATTACCTAACTAATTCCAACTTTAGTCTTTAATTCTTTGAACCTTTCAAAGGATTCAAGACTTCAGTCTTCATAGGTATGTCCATATATCAACTAATTGAGTCATTATTCATAAATATTTTATGAAATACTATTCGCTTCCACTCACTTGAACTTTTAACATTCCATAAACATTTTATGAACAAGTTCTAGCAGCTTAGTAACTCTTTTGCCTTTACTCTTAAAGGCTCTTTCAGTCACCATTAATTTGTTACAATCCGAAAATCCGAGGCTTGAATTTAAATTGATGGAAATGGCGGGAATAGTTGGTAGTTAAAATCTGTTAAACTCTGCTCTGCTGCTGCTGTTCTGCTTACTACTTGCTGCTGCTGCATTGTACTGCTGGGCCGTTGCTGCTGTTTTGCTGTTACTGCTGTTATTCTTGTGTTTTGGCCCCAATAATTGAAATATTGGTTAGATAGCTAGTTCTAGAGTCTTCTAGATGATTCTAGATATTTCTAAGTTGGTTAGGACTAGTTGTCTTGATTCAATGTCTCTAATCTTGTATAAATAAAGCTCTCAGCTGTAATGTTGAGGCATTCAATGAAAATACATGACAAGCTATCTCAATTTGAGATTAAACTCTATTTTCTCATCCCCTTTCCCTTCTTTCTCTCATCTAACTCTAAAACTCTACTTTCTCATCTTAATTTTCCTTCTTTCTCATCTCATACTCTCAATCTATCCAAATTGTATTTAGTTTACGCTTGTGGTTCAATCCCGAGCGTAACATAATTCAAATATGATTTGCATACTGGTTATAATTTTTAATACTTAATGATCCCATAAGACAAATCAAACCAGTTTTGAATCATATTAAATTAATGTGACCAAAGATCAAGTGCCACTTAAAAGATATATGGTCCTTAGGAAATTCTTCTTTTATATGGTTACACAGTCTAGCTTTTATTAGATGAATAAACTGCCATTAATATAATTTTGATTAAAATAAATCAATCGTTTACCAATGTACCCTTTGTAATAAACACTTTATTTACTTAACTATCAGTATTTTTTTTATAAAAATAACTGAAAGACTATTTTGAAGCAAATAGTATATAGAAATCAAAATTCTAAAGAAACTGGTACATTAAGATAGTTACTTAAAACCAAAACTATATTTATTAACTTAAACTACTATATCTTGGTGTCCTTATTGAAAGCCCACTCACCAAAACACTAGTGGATTACCTACTATTCACAACTACAGGTGATAAGATATCAAATATCTTGTCATATTGGCTTTCCAGTCTTGATAACAATAGTATCTAAGTACCTACGCAATTCATTTTAAAAACAAACGCCCCACGCTATTATAAAAAAGAAAAAAACTATTTTGATCATATTTTGTTTTACCCTTCAGAGGCTCCTAATTGACATAGATGTTTATACTAAGTGAACTTTTCCCTTATTTCTCATGCCCCCTTTTTTCTCAAACTGTACTTTCATTAGTTCAGCCAATGAGCAATCTCTATTACTTAATGCATCTAGCCTAAACTGATTGAAAGACCTTGATAGGTAAGTCAGGATCATATCCTGTTGAGATTGGCTATCAATATTTGCATCAAGAATTCCAGTTCAATTACATAAGCCTTCATCATATGACAAGCTTTTAAAATAAACTTTCTTGACATAATTGTGTGTCCATAAACTTTCTCATAAGCTGTTCGCATGCTATGAGTTTTCTAATCAAACACTTCTTTCAAGTCTCTGATCATCTCTACTATATTCAATAAGTCAAGTATCCAATACTTGAACACATTTGACATCTAATGTCTGAATGTTGCATCCGACTAACTCATTGGTCTAGCTTAACGGTCCTAATGTTCTTTTCAACTTAGTAGAGATACTAGTATCAAAATTAGAGAACTTTGAGCATCTTCTAGTGCTCCACATGTACTAAGACATATCATATCACAGCGAGCATAACAGAATAAACAAGTAACGCGTACCAATATTGATCGCAATGCATAAGATAACAACCTGTCTAAAATCAAAGCTATAAATAAGTCATATAATATATAGGATTACTTTTCTTACTTTTAGCAAACATTTAAAGTTCAGAGTTCACAATCCGACACTTACATGTATGCATGCGACCCAACCGAACTACCAAAAAACTCCTTGTCGGCGAGGCCAAATTGAGATATTAGAAGGGTGAGAAGATTTCTCAATAAGTATATTTTATTGTAAACTCTTTAATAAATATATTTGACACAACACTCTTCCCTCAACTTCTAAGGTCATACAATAGAGTTCCTCGGGGAGGCTAATTTAGACCCTAGTCAAGCGTACACAAGTACCTTGACATCCATACAAGTCCACAGAGTACTCCACATCGTTGTGGCCGCACTCATTTTTCTTGCACTTCAGTCTATCATAAGAGATATAACCTTGTATTCTGCACATGAATGCCCTCCTCGAGGAGTCGTGCCCACCTACTTTATTGCTAGACCGGTAACGGTGGCCATGAGCATTAATTAGAAGCTCGATCCACTAGATATTTTGAGTCTTGTGAACCTTTTAATAATTTTAGCAAATAATCAAAGCATGGAATCCACTCAATCATTCTCTATATGTGTGCAACAATAAGCTAACCGATCTACCTCTTACTCCATGGTAGAGGGGCATAACAAATTATTAGTAAAGTGAGAACAATTCCCAATTTATATGTTCTCTAAATATAATTAACTCACCATTTCTACCTTGGTCTCTAAGACAGTATCTCAATGCTCCCTTAGGAGACTATCATACTATCCTAATCAAGTGTATATCATCACCTAGATGTTAGTACAAGTAAACAAGATACACAACGGATGCGCGGTCACATCTGTTTTCCCATACCTCCATTTGTTCTTAAGAAGTCTAACCCTGTATGCCGCGGACAAATGCCCTCCTCGAAAGTAGCGCCTATCCACTATACTCTTAGACTGGCTATGAAGACCGTGGGAAATCGACTCCTGAGCCTCGTTCCCACTTGAAATTTTATACGATGGATTTTTCTTTTAAATTTCATTATCTTATATTCAATATCAGAATCACATTCTAAATTTTATTTAACAAATAAATAAAATCCTAATTCAATTAGGTTCCTTTAATTATCCAACCTATGTAATCTAATCTCATTGGATATATTATGAGAATTTTCCTTTCCAATAATTCAACTGTTGTATTATCTAATCACATTAGATCTATTTGACAAAATTCTCCTGCTCAAGGAAATCAAATGTTGCATATTTACAAGGCCTTTCAACTTTATTCACATTATACATAATATTTAACTCAACAAAATTTTATAAATGTCATGTTGTCAAACAATTTGAATAACACACTTAAGGACTAAGGGTTGGAGCAACCAATGATTTTTCTAAACACATTTAGAAAAGATTTTCATATAATCTTAATTAGAATCTCATTCTAATTGATTATTTATTTATTTTGATTATTTTTGTTTTTAAGAGAGGACGAGGTGCCCTGCACCTCCTCTTTTTTAATTTTTAATTTTAATTTAAATAAATAAATAATTATTTTAGATCTTAATTTTATTACAACATAAACTGAACATCTAATCCTAATAGATTTTTTGTTTTGTTTTGGATTATCATAAAATATTTAACAATAGAATATTTCACACCTTGGTTAAAAATGTAATCTCATTAGATTTAATAATCTAAATCGTTGAACTCTTTGAAATCTAATCCCATTAGACATGTAGAGGATAAAAATAAGCAGGTCAATATTAAAATAGAATAACGACACAATAACAAAAATTAAATACAATTTTATTTTATTCTTTCTCTCTCCTTTTTCCTCTTCCCCACGCCATCTTCCTCCTCCCATGACTACCGACCACGACCGCCCGGCACCACGACCGCCTCGCCTCCTCTCTCCCCTCTATCGGGTACCGCCTCCCTCTCTCATCTCTACCGGCCACCACCGGTGCCTCGGCCACCCGACCACGACGGCCCGGTTCCACTACCGCCCGGCACCACTACCGCCTCGCCTCCTCTCTCCTCTACCAAGTACCGCCTCCCTCTCTGACCTCTACCACCTGACCACCGCGGTACCCCTACCGCCTGACTATTACCGTCACCACCACTACCGCCGACCCCATCTCTCTCTATAAATACCCATCCCCACTCTCTCACAAAACGGGGGGCTCCCTCTCCCTCTCTCCCAACAACCCAACAACACAACAACCCATCTTTCTTTCTCCTCTTACTCCGGCTAACCCCCAGCCGCCTTGCCGGCACACCTCCGGCCATGCGCCGGCCACCTTGCCGGTACGGCTCAGACCCTCGGTACCATTCTCTTCTCTGGCCACCTCGCCGGCACTTTGGCCGTTGTTTCTCTCTCTCCAGGCCCATAAAGCCAGTACAGATTCCTGCCACCTCGCCGGTACGGATTTCGGCCACCAGCTACCAAGGCCCCTCTCCATATACGATAAGTATTTATTATTGTTTACTTTACGTTATTTACTTATCATATATTATTATTATTATTATGCCTTTACTAACTTAGGCATCGGAGGGGTCTCTCGCAGGCAAACCCGTGGGTCCTTCTGACGGTCTTGCTTGTTTTGCAGGGGAGCCCGGGTTAAACGCGTCAGCAGCTGCTTCCTCAAGTGAGGGTTGAGTCCCGCTCTCATCTAGAACCTAACCAAAAAATCCTGAAACAATAGGCACCGTCTGTGGGAAGATAGCTTGCTAGCGTTTAACCTGGTATCCCTTGCAAAACGTTTAGACCCTCACAAAACTGGGGCTCTGGTAACTATAAGTCTTTGATTTCCAATTTTCTCTCTTATTTGCCTTCTAATACGTCAAAAATTATCAGTAAAATTGGAAATTTAGCACATTATGAGCTTTGAACTATATTATGGGTATTTTTCATAATATTTTTAATCTAAAAATTTAAGAAAGCTTTCAGTTCAAATTTTATACTACAATTAATTGCATATCTTGAGCTTTAAAGCATGTTATGGGTGCTTTTCATAATATTCTCGCTTCAATTACACATAAATTATTTTATCAAATTTCCTGTCTTAGATCCGCGACAATACACGAATTGTGTTACTCCCGCTTTCCGGAAATTGCTCGCTAAATTTTTTATTTAGCTGAAATTGCTCTAAGTTGCGTCCAACCCAACTCATAAAAGCTTGAGTAGATATGTGATTAAGTTAGAAAAGCCGAGTTGGACTTTTATTAAATTTATTGTTTGTAAGGGCCACTATATTAAGGGCTTTTATCAAATAATCCCTGTTCTTAATTGGGGATAAGAGAAATTTCATTGCCTAGAAAACTTCACTACATGATGTTTAAGTTTGAGTATACTTGTTTCTTAATTTTTGCTATTCACATAGCTTAAATTTGTGCCCAAGACGATATTTCAAAATGTGCTAACCCGTGCCTTAGCAACAATTAAATTAGACTAGAATCTTACTATGTGTAAAGGTGGCAAAATCCTTAACCAAAAAGCAACCCGAATAAGGTAAAATTTAAGCCGGGTAGACGATTACCGCCAACGTTTAATATAGGGGTAACGTCCTCCAAGGGCTCCCTTAGATAATAACATGGCCGTCCTTGAACTAGGCGAACGCCAAAAGGGCACCAACATTAATCTATGATGCAAAAAATCTGTAAACAAAGTTGCGGTGGCCAACCAATGTCACTTGGCGTCATTAGTAAAGACCGGTTAATAAGAACCTTACCACTGATAATTAGAGGCTTAAGCCACCCAAAGTAAACTTAATAATGTCAACCGGTCGCCTCGCCAATTCCTTGACCGAGTAGCTTGTCGGTAAAGGCCATCGTAAGTGACTCGTTAAAGCCAACTGCAAGACTAGCTAAAGCCTCGTCTAAACTTGGCTTCGCACTATTTACCTTGATTAGGTGCAACCGCCCGTCAGGTCGGCTGTGTAGCGATGATAGCCTATTCTTACTTTAGCGATGCCACCCAAAGCGGGGGGCTTCGCCTGTGACAACGCGTGAGGCCAATTCTGTCAAAGTTTGCCTCTTGGGTGTCCAGTTTAATCGGAACACCACCAACGAGCACGATAGAGGGTCTGTTAGTGGGGAGGTTGACTTCAACGCCCCAAGATTTGAGCTACCGCCAACTTCGTTGGCGACCGCTCTTTTAAAGCTTCACTACTTACCTTTCAACTTAGTTAAAGAAAAAATTTACCACTAGTTGGGCAACACCAACTAACGGTACCGTAGGCTACCATAGGTAACCCATGGACAGCGTCCAAATGAATAAACTGTGAAGCTACCACCAGCGAGCTTGATTAGATCTTAACCCCAACGAGCTTGGCCGGCTGGCCTCGTTAACCCCTTTAGTGGGTAACACACGGCCACGCAATTTAAAAGGGGTAACCACTAACGATCTTGGGAATAATCCCTCAAAGGTAACAGCGGGGTCACCAAGCGGTGCCCTCCTCCACCTCGGCCAAAACCCGACCGTTACTAAAATCGGTGAAATACGCACAACCAACCAAAGATGGCTACGCAATATCACCGACCGAGCCCGGCTATTAACAGCCTTAACACTCTCGGATAGACAGTACCGCCAAAGAACTTGGCCCGGTATTACGCCCGATACTCTTGCCCGAGCGCTGTCAGCACAAGGATAGCCATAAATTCACCGGGACACTCGCCTTGGCTCATCTTGCCAATAGAGAGTTTGATACCCTTGGGATTAAGGATAAAGCCTTAAAAGATCCCTTACCTTTAGGATTCAAGGGGCGTGTTACTCCTTAGACTTACAACGATGAAAAAATAAGTTTAGCATTTTTAGCAAGACGCGAGTAGGCCGCCAGCCATGCTCAATTAACAAATACGTATAATTGCATCTTTATTAATATTTTTACACACCTGAATAGGATGCCTACTCAAATTGCCTCTTGGCAATTATGAAACTTAACGTTTCGCAATAATGAAAAACAACAGTATTTACTTGACAGCGGGGGACACAACGTTCTCCATATAATCTTATGTAATCTGTCTTTTTGTATAGAAAATTATGTGATTAAAGTTCCCTATGGGATTTGCATTCAACCTGGTCCTTGATTATAAACCGGGGGCTTAGCGTTTTTTATGATTTGCATTTTTTATGTGAATTACGTTCTCAGTGCAATTTACATGATATATGTCACTTATGTGATTTATGTTTAGCCTAACTCCTTACTTGGGGCCAGGGATTTGATGTTTCCTATGTAATGAGCCAAGGCTTTGACGTTTCTTATGAAGTTTATGTTAACTTAGCTTCAGGACAAGAACTGGGAATTAGAATTGTCATACGCGGTTAACCTTCACCTAACATGAAGGACAGCTAGTAATTAGCTTTCCCCTAACACGGTATGTTGCAGTACTAGGAGTCCCGCTAACAATGGGGGCTCGGTACTGCGTGCTCCAGTTAGGAAAGGGAGCAATAAGCTGTGTGGTGGATGACCTTCACCTACCGTGAAGGTCCGCAGGCGGTTAACCTTCACCTGATGTGAAGGACCGCAGGCGGTTGGCTTTCACCTAATGTGGAAGCTCACGGTATGTTAAGTCCCTTAAACAATGGGGGCTTGATATTATTTACTCTGGATTGAAAAAGGGAGCAAGAAATTGTCAGGCGGTCATCCTTCACCTACCGTGAAGGACCCCCAGGCAGTTGGCTTTCACCTAATGTGAAGGCCTCGGTATGCTAAGTCCCTTGAACAATGGGGGCTTGGTTCTCTTGCTCAAATGGAAGTAAAAGAGCAAGAGGAGGTGGGGCGATTACCCTTCACCTAAAGTGAAGGAACCGCCTGGCTTTCACCTAACGTGAAGGCCTCGGCATGCTAAGTCCCTTGAACAATGGGGGCTCGGTCTTCTTGCTCAAATGGAAGTAAGAGAGAAAGAAGAGGTGGGGCGGTTACCCTTCACCTAAAGTGAAGGAACCGCCTGGCTTTCAGCTAATGTGAAGGCCTTGGTATGCTAAGTCCCTTGAACAATGGGGGCTTGGTCTTCTTGCTCAAATGGAAGTAAAAGAGTATAAAAAGGTGGGGCGGTTACCCTTCGCCTAAAGTGAAGGAACCACCTGGCTTTCACCTAATGTGAAGGCCTTGGTATGCTAAGTTCCTTGAACAATGGGGGCTCGGTCTTCTTGCTCAAATGGAAGTAAGAGAGCAAGAAGAGGTGGGGCGGTTACCCTTCGCCTAAAGTGAAGGAACCGCCTGGCTTTCACCTAATGTGAAGGCCTTGGTATGCTAAGTCCCTTGAACAATGGGGGCTCGGTCTTCTTGCTCAAATGGAAGTAAGAGAGCAAGAAGAGGTGGGCCGGTTACCCTTCACCTAAAGTGAAGGAACCGCCTAGCTTTCACCTAATGTGAAGGCCTTGGTATGCTAAGTCCCTTGAACAATGGGCCCCATCTAACACGGGGGCGGTTATGTGTCCCACCTAACATCAGGGACGGGCGGTAAACTCTCACCAGCTTGAGAGCCCGCGGTTTTTTGGCCCCATCTAACACGGGGGTGGTTATGTGTCCCACCTAACATCAGGGACGGGCGGTAAACTCTCACCAGCTTGAGAGCCCGCGGCTTTTTGGCCCCATCTAACATGGGGGCGGTTGTGTGTCCCACCTAACATCAGGGACGGGCGGTAAACTCTCACCAGCTTGAGAGTCCGCGGTTGTTGGGCCCCATCTAACACGGGGGCGGTTATGTGTCCCACCTAACATCAGGGACGGGCAGTAAACTCTCACCAGCTTGAGAGCCTGCAGCTTTTTGGCCCCATCTAACACGGGGGCGGTTGTGTGTCCCACCTAACATCAGGGACGGGTGGTAAACTCTCACCAGCTTGAGAGCCCGCGGTTGTGTGTGTCCCACCTAACATCAGGGAAAGGCGGTAAACTCTCACCAGCTTGAGAGCCCGAGGTTTTTGGGCCCCATCTAACATGGGGGCGGTTGTGTGTCCCACCTAACATCAGGGACGGGCGGTAAACTCTCACCAGCTTGAGAGCTCGCGATTGTGTGTGCCCCACCTAACACCGGGGTGGTTGTTTGTCCCACCTAACATCGGGACGGGCGGTAAACTCTCACCGGTTTGAGAGCCCGAAATTGTGTGTGCCCCATCTAACACCGGGGCGGTTGTTTGAGTCCCACCTAACATCGGGATTGGCGGTAAACTCTCACCGGCTTAAGAGCCCGCAATTGTGTGCCCCACCTAACATCGGGGTTGATGATATTCAGTCAGGCCGTAAGCCCATCTCAGGCCGGTAGGACACACTTACGCTATAAGCCCTTCTCAGGAAAATAGTACTCAGACATAACCGTAAGCCCTTCTCAGGTAGGTAGGCCACATTTACGCTATAAGCCCTTCTCGGGCAAGCAGTACTCAAACATAACCACAAGTCCTTCTCAGACAGGTAAGACATACTTAAACCACAAGCCCTTCCCGGGCAGATAAAATGTGTTTGATCCATAAACGCCTCTTTGGCAGGCGACTTGCACTCCAACCGGTATCGGAGCACGAATTACGCATTAGCCGACATTAAAACAAGTAATACCCTCCGACCCAGCCTGCGACTTGGGGCTAGGAGTTAAAAACATTCGTAATACAATCCGCCCTAGGAGTTAAACATATTTGCAATACATTTCAATCCAGCCCACGGCTGGGGGCTAATGATTAGAAATACTCATGGTCCACTTCATCTCGATTCACAAGTAAGAATTGGTAAACTAAATATGCGGTCATCCGTGACTAAGGCCGACGGCTAACATTTGGAAAAATCTTAAAATTAACCACTCCAAATAACCGTTCTACGAAATTAAGTAGAACATCGTCTCCAACAGCCGTTATTCGACCATGAACAATGCCTCCAGTCAGGAATACAATTCCTAGAGACCACGCTAAAAGTTAACCGCGTCAGAATGAATAACGTCTCCAAAGACTGTTGTTCGACCAGGAACACCTCCTATCAGGAATACCATTCCTAAGGGTCATACCAAGAATTAACAAATGGAATGAAGCAACGCCCACATTAACTACCTATGCAAGCAATTATAGGCATCTTCCAATACCTTGCCATGGGAAGATCCAACAAACATAATCCTTAAAAGGCTCGAGTTCTTCAAGCCCTAAAACAAATCTTAAAAGTTAAAAACGTTCATCAAATGCCGGTGTAAAACCCGTAACAAAGAAGCCGTAAGGACCTCACAGTTAATGCCTATAAAATTCCTCATAACTGATAATGTTTATCAATAAAATCTTGACAACCCACATATTTTCGGAGTATTTGAATGATATACACTCCACGGCCGAATGTGAACAGGTCCCGTTCGCCCATGGCGTGGGGGGCTAACTGTAGAGGATAAAAATAAGCAGGTCAACATTAAAATAGAATAACGACACAATAACGAAAATTAAATACAATTTTATTTTATTCTTTCTCTCTCCTCCTTTTTCCTGTCTCCTCCTTGTCACCCTCACCGACCTCCTGACCCCCCTCTTTCTCTCTCCTCCTTTTTCCTCTTCCCCACGCCATCTTCCTCCTCCCATGACTACCGACCACCACCGCCCGGCACCACCACCGCCTCGCCTCCTCTCTCCCCTCTATCGGGTACCGCCTCCCTCTCTCATCTCTACTGGCCACCACCGGTGCCTCTACCACCCGACCACGATGGCCCGGTTCCACTACCGCCCGGCACCACTACGGCCTCGCCTCCTCTCTCCTCTACCAAGTACCACCTCCCTCTCTCACCTCTACCACCTGACCACCGCGGTACCCCTACCGCCCGACTATTACCGTCACCACCACTACCGCCGACCCCATCTCTCTCTATAAATACCCATCCCTACTCTCTCATAAAATGGGGGGCTCCCTCTCTCTCTCTCTCCCAACAATCCAACAACAAAACAACCCATCTTTCTCTCTCCTCTTACTCCGGCTAACCCCCAGCCGCCTTGCCGGCACACCTCTGGCCATGCGCAGGCCACCTTGCCGGTATGGCTCAGACCCTCGGTACCGTTCTCTTCTCCGGCTACCTCGCCGGCCCTTTGGCCGTTGTTTCTCTCTCTCCAGGCCCATAAAGCCGGTACGGATTCCTGCCACCTCGCCGGTACGGATTCCGACCACCAGCTACCAAGGCCCCTATCCATATACGATAAGTATTTATTATTGTTTACTTTACGTTATTTACTTATCATATATTACTATTATTATTATGCCTTTACTAACTTAGGCATTGAAGGGGTCCCCCGCGGGCAAACCCGTGGGTGCCTATGACGGTCTTGCTTGTTTTGCAGGGGAGCCCGGGTTAAACGCGCCAGCAGCTGCTTTCTCAAGTGAGGGTTGAGTTCCGCTCTCACCTAGAACCTAACCAAAAAATCCTGAAACAAGACTCAATTTAGAAATATGCTCCTTGATTAAATTGTGACTCATCTAAAATTTTAAACAATTTAAAACTTCAATAAACATTCAATCATGTTATTGAACTATTTAACAATGATGTTCAGGATTGCCTTTTTCATTTAATGAAATTCCTAATTTCATATTTTTTGCAATTCTACATACATGTATTTTATCAAATCTGATATTTTTAATGTCATTTATGATTACATTCAGAGTTAGCTATGATACCAATTATTGGAAATATATTTCAAAAAAATATTTCCCTAGAGCAAGCGTAGCAGAAAAACAAATTCAAAACTTTTAATTTTAAATCTAAAGTGTTAGCCCAGAACCATTTAATTATAATTTTGATGCTAATAATCATTTAGTGAGTCATTGTGTTTAAATTGTTCTAATCTTGTTTCTGAGTAACTCATAAGAAAGCTAGAAAAAATCAAGGCTAATCATGTTGATATCAAGCTTTTCAAGACGGTGAATCAAGAAGAAAAGAGATCAAGTTGAAGAGAAGATTCATCCAAATTGAAGAGAACATGATCCAAGCCCATGCGCCTCAAAGTCATTTATTTCTATTTTCTAGGACTTAGGATTAGGATATATGAATTGAATCAAAATCTCAATATTGATATGTGATCTCTAACAAAAATGTTTTTGAAATGTTTTAAAATTTAATTTTCAAATTTTATTTGAAAAATATTTAAGTCAAAATCTAAGCCAATCTAGTTTATCAATTAAAATATTTTTTTTCAAGATTGGTATTTTGAAAAGCATGATCAAATCAAATAAGATAAAATTTAAATGGGTGAATATTGAGCTTGATTCAATCAATCATCTATTCATGATCAAAGCAAACTAGTAGATTAATTAAAAAATTAAGCTAATACAAAAATCAATTAATCAATCAATTTACTTAGCTAATACTATAAATCATCCCATCGATCAAGCTAATTGATCACAAATATTCAAATCCACTCAGGCATGCTGAGTATTGAGACACAGAAGGTATATGTTGACACATAGACTCACAATAGCCACCCGGAGCTTCTGTGTCGACACACAGATCAAAAGAAGCTCCAAACGGCTACTTTTAACACGATTTCTTTCCTAATCTGTTTTCAACTTTTTCAATGTCCTCTAGGCTCTCATTTTCCTATAAATAGGGCTTGAATATTAGATTCAAATCATCCAACACTCTCTAAGCATTCCTTGATAAAAGGCTCTTACTTTCTTACAATTTAATAGTTTGATTTTAAGTTTTGTTTGAAGTTTTATTTGAGCATCACTAATTCTTTTTATTGTCAATCATTAACCTTAATTGACATATTCTTAACTTTGGCTAAGCTTGATCTATTGTCAATTCACTCTTGAAAGAGTGAAGAGTCTCATTTCTTTAATTTTTCCATTGTCTTATTTCAATTGCTTATTGTAAAGGTTGGATCTTGAGCCTACAGTTACAAAATGATTAGTTGTAAAGGTTGGGTTTTGAGCCTACATATAAAAAGACCAGTTGTAAAGGTTAGATCCTGAGCATGTTTTTAAAAAGGATCATCAAGCTTAGTTAGAGGCTAAAGTGACGAGGAATAGTCACTTGAGAAGTGGACTAGCTTCCGGTTTAGAAGTGAACCGCTATAAAAACCTTTGTGCATCTTTTTATTCTTGCCTTTATCCTTTTCATTTCATATTCATTGTCTAACTTTCAATCTAATTTTTGGTTCATAAAGTTTAATTTTTCAATTATCACAAAAGAACCTAATTCACCCCCTCTTAGGTTGCTTTTTGGGCCTTCAATTGGTATCAGAGGTAGTACCCTTTTTTTTCCCTAACAACCTTAGAGTGATTCTTATGGAAACCTTTGCACCTATTTCAGTCGAGGGTCAATCAACCGAGAAGCCTCCACTTTTTAATGGTAAGAACTCTTTCAATTGGAAACTTAGGTTGAGACTTTTTATTACTTCTATTGATCTTGACTTATGGCAAATCATGAAAATTGGTGATGTTTTTTCCTTCCATGAATAAAGGAAATGCAATTCTTGATGAATTTGAAACTAAGCTTATTCAACATGGCAAAACCAAGCTTGAGAGAATGCTAAAGCCCATTTCCAATTATTATATGCTATTACTCCGAATGTGTTGAATCATGTTAAAAGTTGCGAGACTGCAAATGACAAATTATGTTGGATTCCAATTTAATCACAATATTTTTCAAATCGCCTTTTTCAAATCCTCTTTCATGATCACTTCTAATTGAAATGTTTTTTAAATATTCTTCATTTTTCACTTGTTTGCAAAACTTTTTCAAATTTATCGAAGATTTCACTGTTATGAGAAACGAATAAGAACCAAGCAAAATAGGAGTAATCATCAACAATTATAAGCCCATACTTCTTCGCAATGGCTCAAATGTCTAGTTGGATGAAACAAGCCTATAGGCAAAAGTTCAAGATGCCTTGTGATAGATACTACATTATTGGTTTTGAATGAAGATTTGTTTGTTTTCCATAATGAAGTGTATCATGAATATGATCTTTCTTGAATTAAGCTTCAGTAGTCATCAAATAAGATCATTTTTCAAAGGTTTTGAAATTAATTCCCTACTAGCGTGTTCAAATCTTCTATTTCAAATCCAATGATCATTTTCATTCAAGACACTAAAATACTTCACAAAGTTCATACATTCAAGATGAATCATATAGACATTATCGCATCCTAATTGATCAAGTAATAATTCATTCATTTAAGCATGTGCCACTACATATTTAAATGGATCAAGATTGCATAGAATAAACTCTCTCACAGAGTACACTAATGTTAAGAAAATTATGCATAAGACCATCAACAAGTAAACCATCATATACGTAAGGAGAAGAGTTAGAAGTAATGTTAGCAATACCGATGATTTTTCTATTCTTCTTGTTAAAAGTGAGATTTTCCCTTTCCTTGGTTTGATAAAAGTGGACTTGCATTTATCTCCGGCCATATGACTTGTGAAACTGCTACCAAAGAGCTACTTTTGATTTTTGTTGTCAATCTTCAAGCACACCTATACAATTTAACGGATTTTTAGCATCCAAATTTTCTTGAGTCCTTTATTGTTAGTCTTGATAATTGGAGGTCGAGATCCCTTCGGAACCCAAACCATCTTGATTTTTTTCAAAATTTTTTAAAATGGACATTTATGCCTACAATATGCCCATGATCATCACAATAATGACATCTTACAGAGTTTATCGATGGTGAAGAGGCTTTGACAAAAGGTGTATGTATTTTTTTCTTTTAAGCATTTTCATTATAATTGATTCCCTCTTTATTATACGTAGGTCTTTGAGAAGAGAGTATATTTTAAAGTGTTTCTTCCCCCTTGAGAAACTTTCTTGAAAGTTTTTAGAGTTCTTCCACTTGTTCTGTCAAAGCCTCATTCTCTTCAGCCAATAATCCATCTTCCTTAGATTCTTCATTTTTACGTTCATTTGAAATGAGCTTTTCTTCCAAGAATTGCTTCTCATTGATCAAACACTCTAGAAATGATATTCTTATTGTGCAAATTCATGTTGATAATATAGTACTTGGTGCTAGTAACCCATCTTGTTGTAAACAATTTTCAAATCTTAAGAAGTTTGGCATGGAAAATTTCAAAAGCAATTGCAACTCCAGTGAGCTCAACACTCAAGTTATACATGGATGGAAAAGATAAAAAGGTGGATCAAAAAGCTAAATAGAGGTATGATTCGATCCCTTATTTACCATTCCACGAATAGACTTGATATCTTGTTTAATATGTGCGTATGTAGTTAAATTCATACATGTCTAAAAAGAATTGCAATAATGTTCCATGAAAATAATTTTTTCAATGCCTAGTTGGTACTTAAACTTCTTCTATCAAAGTGTGATTTCCTAGATCTAGTGCAATATAATAATGTGAATTTTACTTGTTTCAAGGTGAACTAGAAATCGAATATTTGAAATTGTTAATTTATTAGTCAGGCGTTAGTACCATGGTTAAAGGAACATTGCCTTATCCTCCTTAAAGATCAAATACATTACTTGTGCAAGTCATTGTGCTAAAATATCTTGGCTAATGCATGAATTTGATGATTAAGGCATTTATATTGATCATGCTCTTAGTATGTGTGATAAGGCTAGTACGATATGCTTAACCAAATCTATGGCTCAACATTTTAGAACCATCATATAGAGATAGACGTCATATCATTCGTGATCATGTGCTTAAAGAAGGAACATAGGAACATACCCAGTGCCACAAGGGCTCCCGCCTACGCAGGGTCTGGGGGGGCGGATGTACGCAGCCTTCCCTCTTCAGGGTTTTAACCTAAAAAGGGGTTGTTTCCTAGTACCCCCAACCAAAGGGTAAGGACTTCCCAAGAGGTCACCTATCCTAGTACTACTCTCACCTAAGCACACTTAACTTCGGAGTTCTAATGAGATTCGATGACGGCGTGTTCATGTGCTTAAAGAAGATGTCGTAAAATTTGTGCCCACAAATGATCAACAACTAGATAATTTTACTAGGCTTCTATGTGGAACTAATGGGTGATACTAAAAGAAAGATTAACATGGTGAAATATGTTACTTATGTACATTAATTTCATACACATGGTTATATTGAAAATGGCTCTCAAAGATTTGACATGGTGGCGTACAATTATCCAAGTATTCTTATCCAATCTAATGGATATTAGTGCTTGAAAACCGTTTATTCAAAGGAAACACCAAAATTGAGTTACCTTCGATTTCTCCAATGGTCGTTTAACTTGAATATTCTCTCACATTCTTGTTGATAATTTCAATCAAAGATGTAAATGTGTTATGAGAATTGCAAAACTTCAAGTTTAAAAATCTTGCTTTGTGAAAAAAAATTTCATGTTCACCTTATTAAGGCATATGGAAATATTAAAGAAAGAAAAGGGGCAAAATATTATATCACAAAAAAGAGGTGAAATTGCCCTTAACATATCGTGCTGCATATGCAAAAACTACTTTTATATGTTGAGCTTCAATATATAAATCCCCTCCCTTATTGCTTTTTGTTGATGACAAGAGGAGGGGGGGGGGGGGGGGGGGGGGGGAGGATTGGTGTTGTTCATGTCGGTTTGAACATTGGACAAATCTTTTTTTATTTTTCCAAATACGTGCTATATCATGAATAGAGAGATATCAAACATATTAAATTGAATTGATTTATTCTATTTTTATTGATGTCAAAGGGGGAAGAAAATGGTGTTTAGTTGATTCATGTTTATTTGATTCATGTTATAAAAATGATGCTAGGCGTAAGTTAATTGAACATCTAACCCTTAGAATGCATCTATCATGGCATGAAGTTTGTGTTTAATTGTGAATGTTAAACATGATGATGATGTTAACATATTGAATGTATAATTCATACAATATATCAACATAGGGGGATACAATTGAGTTTGAACTCTTAACATGTTGACTTGATATGAAGTGAGAATTTATATGATTGGAATAGTTAATATTTTTATGGTGAATTCTATACTTCAACTTTCATTTTTCCAAGAGAAAACACCAAATGTTTGTCATCATCCAAAAGGGGGAGATTGTTGGCCTAAAGCCAATTAAATTGTAATTTTGATAATAACAATCATTTAGTGAGTCATTGTGTTTAAATTGTTCTAATCTTGTTTCTAAGTGACTCATAAGAAAGGTAGGAAAAATCAAGGCTAATTATGTTAATACCAAACTTTCCAAGATGATGGATCAAGAGGAAAAAAGATCAAGTTGAAGAAAAGATTCATCCAAATTGAAGAGAACGCGATCCAAGTCCAAGCGCGTCAATGTCATTTATTTTTATTTTCTGGGACTTAGGATCAGGATATTTCAATTGAGTTAAAATCTTAATATTGATATGTGATGCTCTAACAAAAATGTTTTAAAAAAATTTCGAAATTTGATTTCCAAATTTAATTTGAATAATATTCAAGTCAAAATTTAAGCCAATCTAGTTTATCAATTTTAATATTTTTTTCAAGATTGGTATATTGAAAAGCATGATCAAATAAGATAAAATTTAAATAGGTGAGTATTTAGCTTGATTCAGTCAATCATCTATTCACGATCATAGCAAACTAGAAAATTAATTCAAAAATTAAGCTAATATGGAAGTCAATTAATCAATCGATTTACTTGGCTAATATGGCAAATCATCCCATCAATCAAACTAATTGATCAAAAAGTTCAAATCCACCCAGGCATGCTGAGTGTCGACCCACATAAGGTATGTGTCGACACACAGACTTGCAGTAGCCACTCGAAGCTTTTGTGTGTCGACACACAGATCAGAAAAAGCTCCAAATGGCTACTTTTGATTTGATTTCTTTCCTAATATTTTTTCCAACTTTTTGAATGTCCCCTGGGCTCTCATTTCTCTATAAATAGGGCTTGAATACTTTGGTTTAAATTATCCAACACTTTTTAAACATCCTTTGATAAAAGGCTCCTACTTTCTTGCGATTTAACATTTTGATTTTAAGTTTTGTTAAAATTTTATTTGGGCATCACTAGTGCTCTTTTTTGTTGATCATTGAGCTTAATTGGCATATCCTTAGCTTTGGCTAAGCTTAGTCTATTGTCAATTCACTCTTGAACGAGTGAAGAGTCTCATTGCTTTAATTCTTCCATTGCTTTATTTTAATTATTTATTGTAAAGGTCGGATCCTAAACCTACAGTTACAAAAAGATAAGTTGTAAAGGTTGGGTCTTGAGCTTCGTATAAAAAGACCGGTTGTAAAGGTTGGATCATGTGCCTATTTTTTAAAAGGATTATCAAGCTCTGTTAAAGCCTCAAGTGATGAGGAGCAATCACTTGATAAGTGGACTAGCATCCGGTTTGGAAGTGAGCCACTATAAAATCCATTGTCCATCTTTTTATTCTTGCCTTTATCTTTTTCATTTCATATTCATTATCTAACTTTCAATCTAATTTTTGGTTCATAAAGTTCAATTTTTTAATTATCATGAAAGAACTTAATTCACCCCCTCCTAGGTTGCTATTTGGGCTTTCATAAGCCCTGACCTATTTAAACTATTTAGTTAGATCTAGATCTTACTCTAATAGATTTATAACATGACAAATGAAAAACATCGAATAAAACAAGTATAAACATAGTCTGTAGAATAAATGAAATAAAGGAAAATAAATTAAATATCGTAGATCCAGTTAGGCATACCTGAAGTGCGAATCCCAACTCTGAACTTGAAGATTTGAAATTGGAAGAAGATTCCTTAACACCAAGGTCTTCTTCACAATAACCTCTTCTAGCACCAGGAGTGTAGGCTCCCAAAAATATTTAAGTTTGAAAAAAATTTAAGAACAAAATTTTTCCTTTCAATCTTTCCCAAAAATAATTTTTCAAAAAAATTATGCAAAACGATAATTTAAAAGACCCCTAAAAATAATTTTTTGCGGGTTTTCTTCATGGGAGAAAACCATTAAAAATATGCACAGATTCGCGCAAATAAATAAAATAAGGAAAACCCTACGTGACATCATGATGGAGTCAGCAAAGCACAATTTAGTTTATCTGGAGCTCTGAACGTGTGCGATGCATGCGGCCACCGCTATTGTAAATCCCCGTGCGTACAATGCACGGGCGAGGTTGAGATTTTTCACCTCCCTTTTCCTTTATTTTTGTTTAAACCACAATATAATTTATTGTATTATATATTTATCTCATTAATATTTGTTTAGCATACAAATTTATTTATCTCATAAATAAATATGTCATCCCATGAATTCATTTTTTAAATAGTTTCAAACAATGCTTAAGTTGAGGCATGCGAAGGGACCTCAAGGGCAATCTAACTCTAGCTCCGAATGGGTTAAATCTGATTATCATATTATGATAACAATTGATTACCATTAGTTAAAATTTAATTCCACTAAATAAGTTTTACTGCACTATAGAATTTAAATATATTCACTCAAGAATTTCCCAAATAACTTTTATTATGACAATTAATCCCTCTGTTATGTATCCGTGAGCAAAAAGCAACTTTAACTACAATTGTTACTTTTCTCACATCTTTCGTCGTAGTTTCCAACTCGCCCTTCTCAAACAATTCAATAATACAAAAACAATTTTCGTATTAATTCCAAATGTCAAACATATGGAATACTTCGGCTCAAGATTCTAGAACTTGCTCGTATGCTTGCGAATCAACTAAGGGGATGTATTTATCTCGTTAGAGACTATAGATTCCACATATGACAACTGCTTCTGCTATACTTCATGCAGTTACTCAACGCACATAAGATTTAAGTCAATGCAATGTGACTAATCCTTTGGGCACATCAAGCTATCCAAACTCATCACCGACTACAAGTATATACTTTGACGACATATCAGTTATTTGTTTTAAGTCTATCTGTGGCTCAATCTTGTTGACCATATAAACCAAATCCGATATGTCATCTTGGACTATGTTCATCTCATGAAATGTTTTAAAAAATAATCAGACAATAAATAAATTAAATAATTTTATTTATTTAATATTGAAAACTAACTAATTGGATTTTGCAAGACAACAATTCCAACTTAAGTTATGAGGTGCCACAGTGGTGGAAAATCATCTTGTTAGGATTAATGCCTTTTGCAACGGCTTAGGATTGTTAGATGTCCCTGAGCAATGGAAACATGTTTACATGGTCTAGAGAGATTAATGGTACATTTATCGAGGAAAAACTTGACAAGGCCATTATGGACCAGGATTAGTTTAGGCTATTTCCTAAGTGTGTGGTCCATAATGGCCTTGCATCTCTTTTGAATCATTCTCCCCTGATCCTTTTCATGTCTTCTCATATTGTTTCCAAATCCCGCCCCTTTAGATTTAGAGCTGCGTGAGATAGCCTTGGCTTGACTAAGAATATAGTTTTGAGTGCCTAGAAGATGAAGTTTGCGATTCCAGATTGTTTGAAGTGTTTCAAAGGCTAAACCTTGTAAAGAGAACAACCAAAGGGAATCCAATTCTGGCCAAAGGGCCTCTGGTCCCGAATCTTGAAAAGAATGCCAAGTGAATTCAATTTATTCAACATGAATTGGTTACTACTCCTAATTGTGTTTGGTTGAACAAAAAACTTTGTAGATTAACACTCTAACGGGAGAATTTGCTTCTATTCAATCATAGATAATGGGCTAATTTTGTCATAAAGAGTTGCTCATAAAAGGAGACAAAAAATCCAATTGTTCCATGCCTCAGTTGTTGCTAAGAGAAAGCATAGAGGCACAATAGAGTTGAGAAATGACTTAGGGCTCTTAGTAATGGATAAAGAAGGCATCAGTGATACGTTCATCCTTGAGTTTAAGAGGAGGTTATGGTCTAGGGGGAATCATGGTCCCTTGAGATTGCTTGCCCATCTGACTGCTCGGATATCGAAGGAAGTAAATGATAATCTAATAAGAGGGTTTACAAGTGAAGAGTTAAACATGCTTTATTTGATATGAATCCCTGCAAAGCTTCTGGTCTAGATGGTTTTCAGCACTCTTCTTTAAGACCTACTGGGAAATCATTGGGCCGGATGTGTGTGATGCGATTAGAGTGTCCCTAAGGGGAGGGCATTTGCTCAGGGAGATTAACCACATGTTTATCATGCTCATTCCTAAGGTGCACTGTCCCTAGTCAGTCAGCCACTTTAGACCCATAAGTTTATGTAATGTCTTATACAAGATTATGGCCAAGATGTCGGCAAATAGGTTTAAACCTATTATGATCAACTTTGTTAGCAAATCGCAAGGTGCATTTGTCCCAGGTTAATCTATACAACATAACGTCTTAGTGGCTCATGAGATCAAGACAGCCTTTAAGAAGAAGCAGGGGAAGGTTGGCTGGGCAACTCTAAAGCTTAACATGGAGAAAGCCCATGATAGAGTGGAGTTGAGCTTTCTTGAACTGGTTTTAGTAAAGCTAGGATTCCACCCGAAATGGATTGGCTAGATCATGGATTGTGTGACCTCCTCATCATTCTCAGTTTTGGTGGATGATGCGCCTGTGGGTTGGTTCTCCCCATCTAGACGCTTGTGCCAGGGGGATTCTTTGTCTCCTTATTTATTTATCCTTTGTCTTGAAGCCCTTGCCACATATTTATTGGGTCAATGTCTAGAAAAGAAGTCAGGAATAGGTATTAAAATCTCTCGGTGTGCCAGATTTTGCTGATGATTTCCTGTTGTTTTCCGATGCCCGTATGGAGGCAATTAGTAGACTTTAGAAATTTATCCAGGATTACCGTGTGGACTCTAGGCAACTAGTCAATTTGTGATGTCCGTCATTATCTTTTCTGATAACACAAATTCGTCAGAGCATTAGCAACCAGTCAGGTATCTCGATTTCCCAGAATCTGAGGAAATACCTTGGCTGTATCTTTGGCTCATGTACATTTAGCATAGGGGTTGCTTTTGAGATAGTTGGTAAAATGTCGGGGAAAATAGCTAACTAAAAGGTAGGGTAGTTGTCCAAGGTTGGTAGAGTGACTTTAATTCAGTCCTCCCTTGAATCCATGCCTAGCCATATATGGAGTCCTTACGCGGGAGAAAAAGATGAATAAGGCAACAAATCCCCGTACAATTTATTTATATTTTTTAAGCTACTGTTTGCTCTATATATGCTATAAATATATGAATTAATTGTTTTTTCCTACGATACACAGAAGATGTTAACATTTTAAAATACTTTTAGTACTAATCTTTTACTTGTAACTGAATTTATAATGATGAAACTATTATATTTTTTGTATTTCATGTCCATTGTGATGTAGTTTAATATGATATAAAAATAATGCACAAATGATTTGAAACGTTATTAATAAATATGCATTTGTGTGTGTGTGTGTACACATAGAACACATTAAATCAAATAGATTAAGATTAAGCACTTTTTTTAAAACTTTTCTATAAAATAGGAAATCCACGTGGCATTGTAGAAATATAGGACTGGGGATGTGAAGAATTTTGGAGAATGGAACTTCTGCTTAATATATATATATATAAGACAGATAGATAGATATATAATGCGCTTTAGAATGGCAATGGGGTGACATGTTTAAGAGATGCCTCCCGCATGTGTAACTACCACACAACTCTATACCGATCATCCTCGTCATGATCAGTCACAAGTACCAGATGGATACAATAGCAGTCACAAGTACAAATTCATATATATATATATATATATATATATATATATATATATATATATATATATATATATATATATATATATATATATATAATAGACAGATAGATAGATATATGATGCGCTTTAGAATGGCAATGGGGTGACATGTTTAAGAGATGCCTCCCGCATGTGTACCTACCACACAACTCTATACCGATCGTCCTCGTCATGATTAGTCACAAGTACCAGATGGATACAATAGCAGTCACAAGTACAAATTCATTGCTTTTCATGGTACCCATGACATGTTGAACACAGGTACACACACGAATCCTAACTTGCCCATACCCACTTGAATGTGAGCATGAATCAGGTGGGTGAAGCGGGGTGGAGCAAGTGGTAAATGTATAACCATAGACACCCTTGCTATTGACTTTTGTGGTCATAACATTAGTTGTTAAAATGGAAATAAGTTCCTATGGACTTTCGTGGTCATAACATTAGTTGTTACAAATTGAAATAAATTATCATTAACTTGTGTGGTCATAACATTAGTTGCTAAAGTCAAAATAAATTATTGTTGACTATTATGGTCCTAATACCAATTGTTGAAGTCCAAATAAATTGTTGTTGGCTTTTATGGTCATAACATCAGTTGTTAAAATCATAAACTATTGTTTAATTGCTAATCAGAATTGGTTCCTTGTTTGAATTTAGTAATTATTATGGATTTTTGTTGTCCTTCTTCAGTTATTGAAATTGATTTGTTCCTTATTTAGCTAAATGTTTGATTATATTTCACATTACAAATTATGTTGTTTGATGTGATTATGAGCTTAGCGAAATTTTTGATCAAAATGGCCTAAAATGTAATGTGATAATCTAGTTAATTGAAAATTGAAAGCATGTGCCGTAGTTTAATGTAGCATATGTTCATTGTCTAGGTGATTATAATGTGTGGCACAAGAAGTTAACTTATCTGTTCTTTCAAAGAGTTTTTAGAAACGCTGTCCCACAACTATGTCCGTAACAAAATTTGGTGAGTCCGAAAAAATGGAATATGGTAACCTTAATTGTTGGTTGGAATAGAATGCAGTGTACATTATACTGTGTTGTATTATATGTGCAATGGCCTTAGTGGCATTTCAGAACTCTAGTAATGCTAAAACTATATGAAACAAAGATAAGAGTCACACATGTTTAAAAAATAAAAAATAAAAAAATTGGCTTTTAAAATCCAAAGGAGATCAAAAGATTCAGATAGTCCCATAGGAGATAACCTCCAAGTAATACACACCACACCACCATAATGATTTGTAAAATGCTATAAATGAGAATTAGCTAAGTGATAGGTTCTAGTAGAAATATGTTCAGTACATGACCCCAAGTGGAGCCAAATGAAGCTGCTAATGACCATTGCTGAGTAAATTAAGATAATTGTTTTCTTGAGTTGTATACAAAGTATCATGAAGCAAATGGAGTCACTAATTCACTATAGGAAAATACAGGTAAATGAAAAAAACAAAGTTTACAGAATACCGCGATTACGGAATTAGATCTGGACATGTTTTACTGCCTTTGTAAATTGCCATGAGAACAAAATATTAACTAAGAGTTGATGCAGCGTGTAAAAGTCGGATTTTGGAAACAAAAAGGTTCAACAGCCTTCCCTTTAATTTTATTATGAAAATAATAAACAAGGGGGAAAGGTGCTCAATCTCTCACAACCCGAGAAAAAGAAAAAACCCTAGAAAACCTGAAATTAAATGCGAGAAATTGAATGCTAAATCCTAGAGTTCCTCTTGTTTAAATAGATGAGCTAATTAACTAATGCCAAAACTCTAAAAGCTAAGAGATAAACATAAATAAAACACTAGATAATTTAAACTAAGACTCCTAAAACTAATCAAACTCTATCTAGTTCAATCCTAGCCGCATGCCTGTTGGTGCTGCCATCTGACACATCACACCAACCTCCTCTCGCCAAGCATCCCGCTAACTGTGAAAGTGGGGCTGCATCATCCTCTCCTAGCGGGAGAGAATTTGCCCTCGAATTCGCCAAAGCATCTTCTATGCTAACATCACTAGGTCATGTTTCCGCATACCGGTTCCCCATCCCACCGAGCTCTGACTTACCATAGTTGCTTGCCCTGATGTTGGCCTACGATGCCAAGATACGAATCGTAGCCTATCCCGCCAAGATATGGACCGCATCATTCTCTCCTTGTAGGAGAGAATTCGACCATGGGTTCACCACGGATTCATCCCAACCATTCTTGTCAATGTGCCGGAGATCATCATTCACACTCTCACGTGCTTGGCACGAACTTCTAGCAATGATCTACGAGTATCTGCATGCCTTGTTTGCCGATTTGAGTTGAAGTCTTACGTCCTCTTGGGTGGGCAAATAAGATGTGACATCAGCTTAATGTCTGTTGGTGAATGAGGAACAATGCCATTGTCAATCTTAAGCGGCGGAAACCCTATGTTGCAATTCTTTGAGCAGTCATAAGCCAACTTGGCTTGACACAACCTTTGCTTCCTACTTCTAACATGTGCGGCAACAAAACATTGGAGTAGGATACCTAATATTATTCTCTCCACCTCTGTCAAAACATCTGCCAGTGATGCCAAAGGCCCACAATATACGGTGACCCCGTTGACTGCGAACATCCTCCCGTCATGCCTCGTCCTCTTTAGGTGACAAAATTGCTGTGAACCCTAGAAGCCTGGAATCCTGAAGCTTCGCAAGGCTCACTTGGTGATGGTTCCTATGCGGTGACTCTCCTCCCGATGTTTGACCTTTCCACTACGGACCTTTCCCTATCATCAATATAGCACCCGGTACCACTTCCAGCTCTTGAACTTGTTCTGCTTGGCATCTTTCCTCTATCAGCACAATTGCTTCCTTGCTCCCTCCAACACCTTTGGCGAGTAAAGCTAAAATAAGGGACGTAGGATCCACGGTTTTCTCTGGTCATAGGGCTTCATCCTTTTTAGGCAACAAGACTATCCTCGTACCCTCAAACACGAAGCTATAGGTGTTTCATCATCCGTCATGAACGGCACCTCTATTGAATGGCCATGGTCGCCTCAACAGCAAATTACATGTGTTCATGACTACCACATCCACCACACCTCATCCCGATACTTCATCACAATGGAAAAGCTAACCAAACATCGTTTTGAGACATTTACCTGGTGTTATGATTCTAGTTACATTGAGTTGTTAAATTCATCAAAATTGTTTTGTTTTGTTGATGTACTAGCCGTAGGGGTTAGTTAGACTTTTTGGTGCCAATAATTGATTATTAGGTGAGGCGATGGAGCAAGTGTCTAGATGCATTGTAATTCCAAATATTTTCTTCTTGCTTTGGTTGGCTTGGATTGTATAAAGAGCAATCTATCTTGTATTGTGAAGGTTAATGAATGAAATTGATCACTTCTCTTAACCCTAATTTCTCTCTGCTACTCATCTCCTTTCACTTCTTCCTCATCTCATACTCTTTTATCCCTAGGTTATGGTTCAAGATTGTTCTTGAACTATAACAATTAGTATCAAAGTTTGTGTGTGCTGCCGGTTGATCTTGAATTAGTTGATTGGAGCTGGCTAAAAGCAAGAAGAGTGTACCAATGGCTGGTGGAGTTACAACACGAGCTAATGCTACTGCAAATACAGCCGTGAATGCTACTTATGCAGCTATTGCTAGTGCAAACATTGGAGCAAGTGTTAAAGTTAATCAATTTGAGCAATTAAGGCTTCAAATGCAGGAAATTTTTGTGAAAATGCAATAATCATAGCAGTCGCAGGAGCAGAAATTGGCTGACAAGTTAGATCATCACTCGTAGAAAATGGAAGTAAGGATTCAAGGACTTCAGCAACGGATCACAACGCAGAATTTGCTTTCTGGAGCTAGAGTTTTGCTAGCAGCTAGCCAGACTGATCGTCCTCTAGAAATTATGCAACCTCAAACATCAAGAGCAACAGCTGATTAGTTTGATCGTCCACCTGCTTTAACGCAACCACAGACTTCAGGAGTGAATGACAGTGGCACAATCAATAGCAAACGCAATGGATTTAGACAGCCTAGAGTCGAGATTGAGCAGTTTAATGACAAGCAACCTCGGTCTTGGTTGAGAAGATGCAAGAGGTACTTCCATTTCTATCACATAAGTGAGGTTGAGAAGGTGGAATTAGCTGCAATTCACCTCCGTGGAGATCAGGAGGTATGGTTTTATAGCCTTATACGCAGAAATCCTTCATTGTCTTGGTCTGAATTTGTGGAGGAGCTTTGCGAAAGATATGGTGATGAGGATCCTAGGGACAAAGTGGTGCAAACCACATCAGTGAAAGAGTACATGGCAAGATTTGAGAATTTGGGAGCTAGGATGATTTCTGTTAATCCTAATGCCAGTGAAGCCTACTATGTCTGGAGCTTTATCAGTGGTTTGAAGCCAAAAATTAAGAATCGTATCAAAGCTTTGAGTCCTAGTACATTGTCTAAAGCCTATGCTAAGGCTAAGCTATTTAAGTCCACGGTGTTGGCAACATCTGATGGCCAGAGAAGCAGAAAAAATCAGGGACCTCATCCGCAGTAGAGTGCTTCTACTAAGTCCAAGCCGTTAAGTGTGGAGGAGAAGAAGGCTCATAGGCTGTGTTTTAAAAGTAATGAACGATATTACTTTGGACACAAATGTAATCCAAAGCTTTTGATGGTAACTAGTGGAGCTGAGGCAGAAGGGGATACTGAAGAGGAAGAAATGGAAGCTAAAATGACTAAAAGTGAACAGGAATTATAGGAGGAATTGGTGGATGATGAGATGGAAATCTCTATGAAAGCACTAACAGGGAATGGCTCACAAAACACTGTCAGAATCAAAGGAGAAGTAGGACGCAAATCTATTTAGATTTTGATAGACAGTGGCAGTACTCACAACTTTATTGATCCTAATGTTGTTAGAAAAGTGGGACACGAAGTGATTAGGACAAGTCCCCTGGCTGTGACAGTGGCTGATGGGAATTCAATACTCAACCAAACCAAATGCCAAGGCTTTTGTTGGCAAATGTAGGATCATAAGTTTGTGTATGACTTAAGGATTCTTCTGTTGGGAGGGTGTGACATGGTTCTTGGTGTTCATTGGATGAAGACTTTTATCCATTTTGATTTCTCTCAACTGTCAGTTTCATTTCAGATGCAAGGGGCCACTGTGAGATTGCAAGGAATTGTGGAGCAGGTCTAGTTACAATTAATGAAAGGCAAGAGATTGGAAGGATTTGTCAAAAAAGGAACTTGTCAATAGATAGGACAATTGTTCTCAATAGCTCATTCTGAGATTCAGGCACCACCACATCTGGAAATTAGCACATTGATTCAAGATTACAAAGACTTATTCGAGGAAATAGTATCTCTACCCCCCAAGAGGACTCTTGATCATGCAATTCCACTGAAGTCTAATTCAGATCCCGTGAACTTAAGACCTTATAAGTACCCACACTCGCAGAACACAGAGATTGAAAAGCAAGTTGAGGAGCCACTAAAAACTTGTTTCATCAGGCAAAGCCACAGCCCATTTGCCTCTCCAGTTATTTTAGTCAAGAAGAAGGATAGAATGGCTAGAATGTCCATTGACTACTGGCAGCTAAACTTGCTTACAGTCAAGGACAAGTTTCCTATCCCAATCGTTGATGATCTCCTGGATGAACTTAATGGCTCACACTTCTTCTCTAGGCTAGACCTGCGACAAGGATACTATCAAATCAGGGTCTTGGACCCTTTGGCTTAACTAATGCTCCAGCTACATTTCAAGCTGTGACGAATGAGGTGTTTAAGGCTTTCTTGAGGAAATTTGTATTGGTTTTCTTCGATGATATTCTGATTTACAGTGCAACAATAAAAGACCATATGGCTCATCTACGGGAGGTGTTCAGTGTTATGCGCAATCATAAGCTTTATGCTAAGCTATCCAAGTGTTCCTTTGCTCAGCCACAAGTGGAGCATTTAGACCATATCATATCTTATGAGGGAGTATCTACTGATCCTTCTAAGATTCAATCTATGAGGGATTGGCCAACACCTGTTACATTGAAGCAATTGAGGGGATTCCTGGGCTTGACGAGATACTACAAAAAGTTCATAGCTGGTTATGGAGTAATTGCCAAGCCTTTAACTGATCTCTTGAAGAAGGATGCTTTTAAGTGGCCTAAGGCAGCTCAAGATGCTTTTAAAGCATTGAAAGCAGTAATGTGTGCAGAACCAGTGTTAGCCATGCCTGATTTCTGAAAGGATTTTGTGCTGGAGACTGATGTTTGTGGTAAAGGTGTTGGGGCAGTCTTATCTCAGATGGGAAGGCCTGTGGCTTATCTTAGTCAGGCCTTGAGCTCAAAGCATTTGGAATTGTCTATATATGAGAAAGAGTGTCTTGCTATCCTTTTGGCTGTCAAAAAGTGGAGACAATATCTGGAGGGCAATCATTTTGTCATTAAAACAGACCATCAAAGCCTGAAGTACTTGTTAGAGCAAAAGATAGCAACAAGAGTCTAGTGTAAAGGCTTGATGAGGATGCTTGGTCTAGACTATTCAATTCAGTAGTTGAAGGGGAAGGAGAGTCTTGCTGCAGATGCTTTATCTCACAGATTAGAGGAGTCTGAAACTGTTTTTGTGGGGCTATATTAGTAGTATTACTAGCTTGGATGGAAGAGGTTTAAAGATCTTATGAAGATGATAGCTTTGCTCAAGAATGTGTGACAACTTATAGCATCAACAAAGCCTCTCCCGCTACATTAGATGATGGTATTTCTGTGATAAAAGGGATCATCAGGATAAAAGGGAAGTTGTATGTTGGATCATCCACTGATTTGAGGAAGCAAATCATTGAGGCTTCCCATGAATCAGTTTGGGGTGGGAATTCTAGTATAGAAGGAACTTATCAGAGGATCAAAAGTTATTTCAATTAGGCTAGTATGAGAAAGGAAGTGATGGATTTTGTTCTATCTTGTGAAGCATGTCAGCAGACAAAATTAGATGGCAAGAAGTATCAAGGCTTGCTTCAACCTCTTCCAATTCCCAATTGTGAGTGGCAACACATAAGCATGGATTTTATTGAGGGGTTGCCTAAATCTGAGGGGAAGGAAGTCATATGGGTGGTGGTGGATTGTTTCACTAAATTCAGTCACTTTGTTGCTTTGTCTCGTCCAATTACAGCTGCAAAACTTGCAAGGGTCTTCTTGGATAGCATCTACAAGTTGCATGGCTTGCCACATTCCATGGTTTCTGATCATGACAGGTTCTTTACTAGCAATTTCTAGAGAGAATTGTTTCTTCTCTTGGGTACTACTCTAGCTTTGAGTTCCTCTTATCATCCCCAGACTGATGGACAAACAGAGAGGGTTAATCAATGCGTTAAGTAATACTTGAGGAGTATGACATTCAGCCATCCTAAGGAGTGATGTAGGTGGTTGTCCTTGGCTGAGTTTTGGTTCAACAGACATGCTCATTCCTCTATCAGCACTACTCCCTTCAAGGCATTATATGGATATGATCCTCCCTCTCCCTTGGTCTTACAAAGGATTAAAACTTCAGTGCCAAATGTTTCTGATATGTTGTAGCAGAGAAGGCAGCTAGTTCAGCTTCTCAAAGATAATCGTCATTTGGCCCAGGCAAGGATGAAGTACTATGCTGACAGGAAGCGTATAGACAAGGTCTTTGAAGTGGGGGATCTGGTGTATCTGAAACTACAGCCCTATAGGCAGTCCACAGTGCAATACATAAGAATGTAAAGCTCAGTGCTTGGTATTTTAGCCTTTACAGGATACTTAAGAAGTTGGGAAAAGTTGCTTATAAGTTAGAGCTTCCACCTAATTCATATGTCCGTCCAATGTTCCATGTTTCCCTTCTGAAGAAACATGTGGAAAGAGGGCAGTCTTACTCTCCTAACCCCCCTGAGATTGAACCTATTCGAGCTCTTTTGTAGGTCCCTACTACCATACTGGATTATCAAGTGATTTAGCAAGCTGGGAAGCAGATTGAGGAGGTCTTGGTGTAGTGGAGCAACTTAGCTGAAGAAGACTCAACTTGGGAAAACTTGAAGACAAGAATGCTCTTAAGAGGGAGGCGTTGTTATGATTCTAGTTACATTGACTTGTTAAATTCATCTAAATTGTTATGTTTTGCTGATGTACTAGCCGTAGGGGTTAGAGTTTTTGCGCCAATAATTGATTGTTAGGTAAGGCGGTTGAGCAAGTGTCTAGATGCATTGTAATTCTAGATATTTTCTTCTTGCTTCGGTTGGCTTGGATTGTGTAAAGAGCAATCTATCTTTTATTGTGAAGGTTAATGAATGAAATTGATCTCTTCTTCTCTCAACCCTAATTTCTCTCCACTTCTCATCTCCTTCCACTTCTTCCTCACCTCATGCTCTTTTATCCCTAGGTTATAGTTCACGATTGTTCTTGAACTATAGCACCTGGTTTCTTTCTTGAGCCAAGATAGCTTATATGGGTTCGTATGATCCTCTGTCTTCAACCCAAGCTTTTGAATAGCTTCTTCGGAGATGACATTCTCACAGCTTCCCGAGTCAACCACTAGGCGGCATACCCTCTCGCCAATAGTGCACATCGTTTAGAAAATGCTACTTTTCAACCAGTTGTCTCCCTCTTCTTCCTTTGGTGCAAAACAGACTCGCCATACCATAATATACGGCCCTCATCGCCTGCCGCTAGCCTCTTCCTCAACTACCTCGCTATCATCAGCTTGGAGACATTCGAAGTACAAACCCCTGCCTGGTATATCACTCTTCCGACACATAGGGGCATGGTGTCCCATCTCTCCACACTTAAAACAATGGGTCCTAGTGCTACTCACCATTCCTTTCCAAGGTTGGCAGCAACTGGTTTCCCTTGCGTATCTAAGTTGATTAGTCGTACCTAGTCACACCCACTATCCTAGCTGTTCCCAATACTGCCAACTTGACGAAGCCTTTGTTGCTTCTCGACGTTCATTTCCCTCTGACTCACTTCCAAGACCGAAAAGATGTTGAACATGTTCAATACCTCTTGTATCAATGCCTACAACCCGCCAACTTACCTGTCCGCCAACTGGTCCTCCAATTCCGCCAAGTAATTCCTGGCGGCTAAGGAGTAGAATTCCGCCTTCGTGTACTCCTTCATGGTCCGAGAACACTAACTCGAGCTCTGAAGGTGCTGATACATGACCTTGGCATGACTGTGAGGTAGGAAGGTGCCTCTCACGTGCTTCTTAGTCATTTCCCATGTCTCACTTCTCGCCTTTCCTTGTCGAAGCAGTGAATGTTTCAACTGTTGCCACTAGGTGGCTGCCGTACCTTGTAACCGGGTAGCAACCAATGGCTCCTACTTCCTCGTTGGAATCTCCTTCAACTCAAGGACCTCCTCTACTGCCACAAGCCAATCCAAGAACCCCTTCAGGCGAATTCCACCATTAAACTCAGGAATCTCTATCCAGAGACCGGGTTCCCACCTCCGATCATCAAAATTAGGGTGTTGCCAGTTTGCAGGCGATGCCTCCTCAGCCTCCGATCTGGTAATTCAGCTGCCAGAAATGGATTTTGAAAGCTCTCATTCGTTTCTTCCTCTTCACCCCCTCGCGGTGAGTGTTGGGGTTGGGTCCCCGTGTCACGTGCATGGAATGAACACGACCTGATGGGGTTACACACGGGTGTGCAAAGGCTGCGCAAGATGTGCGCATGGGTGCGCCTAGGTGTGCATGGGCTACTCATGGGTGCACAATGTGTACACAAGGGTGTGCATGGGTGCACAAGGGCTATGCATGGATGCACTTTGGTGCGCCTAGCTACGCATGGGTGAGCAAGTGCGCACGGCTGGTCATGGATGCACAATAGCTGCTCATGGTTACTTAAGGGGTGCGCATGGTTGTGTAATAGGTGCAAATAGTTACGCAATAGGTGCGTGTGGTTGCGTAATGGGTGCGCATGGTGACCCATGGCTCGTGCATGGGTCCTGCATGGGTCCTGCATGGCTGCACATCAAATGCTTGTCAAGTGTGGTCTGCGATAGTGTCATGACAGTATCAAGGTCAGTGTGCCTGAGTGTATATGCCCAGTGCCGAGTGCCAGGCAGCATCGGTCATCATCCTCAGC
The DNA here is from genome assembly GCA_018398585.1 of Simmondsia chinensis. NCBI lineage: Eukaryota > Viridiplantae > Streptophyta > Magnoliopsida > Caryophyllales > Simmondsiaceae > Simmondsia > Simmondsia chinensis. The sequence goes on along the minus strand of JAGTTD010000017.1, from coordinate 11,524,371 downwards.
CTCAGCCAACTCATAGCCAATTGTCTTGTACTGTGACAGCCCCCTTATCTGCCAACATAACAGCAGTATAGCCCCATGCCCGCTGTCCCAATATTCCAGATTTGTCCAAAATATTTCAGAACCTTCCAGAGGCTTCTAGTTTGGCAGTTTTCCCAGATTTTCATATTTATTTCAGATATTTTTAGATATTTTACCATTTTGAATTTGTACTAGCATTTTAATATAAATAGAGGACACTAGCAATGTAAAGAAAAAATCAATCAAAAGGAAATGAAAAAAATGAAATTTCATCTTTTCCTCTCATCTCTACCGATTCTATCTTCTTCTTTCTTATCTAACCCTAATTTCTATTTCTCATCTTTACTCTATCTATTTCACCTCCTCTTCTCATCCAACTCTAAAATTCTATATTTTTGGTCACCATCTCGAAGGTCCGTGATCGAGCATTCTCACAACCTCAAGGTTCGTGACATTTGGTATCAGAGCCATCTTTCGATCACGAAGCTAGTTATATTCAAAAAAAAAAAAAATCCACTGCAACAATGACTTCATCCAATGGGACTTCTAAGTCTCAAGAACGAATTGTCACCATTGAGAAGAGGCTAGACAAACTGGGAGCGGAGGCACCTGACCAAAACAAGGTCAATGTGGGATTAAAGTGTGCCCATGAGTCTCTAACCGAGGCCATAAGCCAATTCTTTGACGGCCAAGGAGGGAGGTTCGAACACCAACAACAACCTCAAGAACGGCATTGTGTTGCTATGGAGAAATCGGTTGAGCCACCCCTTATGAAGGATTCGCGTTGTGATGGTGTGGACAAACTAGTTGAGTCAACCATTGTTAATGAATCGCGGCCAAACATAGCGAAGGTGTACATGGAAATTGAAGAACTACAAAGATCTACTGTGACTTGCAAACCATGGCAGTTGGGGGCAGTGGTCAAGGTACACCGAAGAGGGCTTCGCAGCATCAGCCTGAAGGTCCGTGTTATGATCCTAGATCAAACTTGGATCATAAACCTGAGTTATAGGGATGAGAAAGAAGTGAAAGAGATGAGAATTAGAGCGAAAATTAGGGTTAGGAGAGAGAATTAAATCAATTTCATTTGTGAAGCTTAATTATACTCAAAATTCAAATGAAAAGCTAAAATAAGGAAAAACGAGCTCAAAACAATAACAAACACTTATTCTTGCCAAAACAACCACCTAGCTAACTACTTTTCCAGCTAAAACAGAATTTAAATCCAAATGAGAACTTAACATCAAAAATCAACTAAAAATGCATCAAAATCCTTCATCGTCAGACAATGCCCTCTCCGCATAATCATTCTTGTCCCAAGAATGAAGAAGAAGGAAATTGGTTGCGTAAAAACTTCAATTTCTCCTAAATGGTTTGTGTTGGATCCAAATTGATCCACTGCACCAAAACTGCCTTCTCAGTTATGCCTTGCTGCAGCACCAAACGTGAGTCAAGAATTGCTGCAGGAGCCTATATCAAAGTTGTCGGGAAAAGATAATGAATTTTTTTTGAAAAATAAACTCTGATGCCGACTATTGGGTTCATAATTCTAAATTATAGTCACAACAATAGGCACCTATTAGAGCACTTAGAGTAGGAGACTCTTCTCTCTACCTAAGCCCCCGGTCGGAGAGTCACGCTTCGTGACACCTCACATGCGAGAGTTCCTGGGAATAGGTTTATCTCTATAAACCCTTTGCCCTAATACCGGTTGTTGGGATGAATTTCAAAAATTCTCCCTAAAGTTTATAAAGTCAACACAGCGGAACAGGTTTAGAATTCACAACTCTAAACCTGGGGTTGATTTAAAATTCCTAATTTTAAATCTACTGACTTCAATTCATAATTTAAATCAACAGATCTAAATTCTTAATTTAGATCTACAGGCCTTTTACTCTAATACATTTATAACAATACATAAAATTGTACAGGCATAATAACGAATACTATAAATAAATAGAAAAGCAAAAAAGAATTAGGAAAGAAGAACATACCTGGAATTGCTCCAATAATAAAGAAAACCAAGAAAATCGAGACCCCCCAATCTTCTATGCAATGACCTCGAACTGCCCGAGGGGTGGGCTCTGAAAAATATTAAACTGAAGAAAGAAAAATTTCAACAGAAATTTCTCTCTTCAATTTGACTAAACGCCAAACCTCTGGAATAGATACCTCTATTTATAGTAGCATACCGGAGCGAAAAAATCTCTATTTTTCAATGTGGGATGTGCAAACCAAATAGTAAAATGCGTCGTTTTATATAAAAGCAGGTTCAAAACACATCGTGTCAACCCCAGGTCAAACGCGTCCGTGGTCCACCAGCCGAGTGACACGTGTCATTGCGTGATTCGTCCCCGCGTGGGGACGCAGATACCTTTGGTGGACGTGTCGCGCCCTAGTTCGACATCTTCAATTTACGCGGATCGCGAGTTGTTTTAAATACGATTTTTCTTTCCTTTTTTGTTTTGTTTTTTGCTTTGTTTTCCACATGTAAAAATTCATCTTATGAATTTTAATTTGCCAAAATTATGTTATTTTATAATTTTTTAACTTTTATTCATCTCATGAATAATGTTTGGCAAAATTAACTTTACCCATCTTACGGATAAATAATTCATCTCATGAATTCTTTAATATTTTTCCAATGGCAATAAATACAGAGGCTTGCGCAAGGACCTCAGCTACAATTTAAATATAGCTCCAAATGGGTTAAATTAATCATCTCATGAAATAATTTAATTACCATTTAATGAGACTTAATTCCACTAAATAAATCTCACTGCACTCCAGATTTAAATTATTTATTCGATATCCCCCTAATAGACTGTATTGATGACAACAACCCCTACATTAGATGGCCACGACAAAGGACAAATATAACCACTACTATTATTCTTCTCACAACTTTTCCATTAGTTACCGACTCGCCCTTCACTGAATAATTCATTTATACTTGAACATATTCACAGTATAAATTCCAAATATCAAACACTTGAAATACTTTGGCCAAAGTTTTCGAACTATTCAAATATTTGCGAATCAACTAAGGAGACACATGTATCTCATAAGAGACGATAGATTCCCTATTGAATACTTGATCCTTATCACACTTCACGCCGCTACCCACTGTACGTGGGATTTCAGTCATTCGTTTAGACCTTACTTATAGTGCAACAAAGTAACTAATGCTACATGCACAAGTCCAGAATACCCTCAGGATTTAGAGTCGTCATTCAAACAGTACAACGTGAATCACTCATCTTCGATAGTAGTCTAGAAATAAGTAACCCACATAGTCCAACTCAGTGTGTCAATCTTATTAAACACACTAACCTAACACTTTTGGATCTCCACCCACATAACCAAGACAAGTCATCTAAAGTGTCACATTATAGTCTTAACATACGAGTGGTCCACACTTGTCTTCGACTATAAGTCTTTCAAACAATAATCCATACCATTTGTTCCAAGTCTGTCTGTGGCTTAGTCTTATAAACCACTTAGAACAAACATGTAAATTGCGGTCTGAGGACTACACCCTTCTCATGGATGTCTCCCAAAAGAAAATCACATGCAGTATAAATGCTCTCTGGCACAAATTTAACTAGGAAACAACTGGAACTTCAATCTTATTTATTACTTAAACTAATATATCTAGAATAAACCTGGATTTCAGGACACTGTTCCTAACAATCTCCCACTTGTTCTAAATCCAATTTATGACAAAGTCCATACTCACCCCTTTTAAGTTTGAACAAAAATCTACTGAGCCTAACCCTTAGTGAACACAATTACTCTATTGTGAAGTCAGCAATACAATACTGCTTGACATTCCCCTCATTAATGACTCCCACTCTAAGGTTAAAGACATGCTTACACGTCGAACGTCTATCATTTTAATCTGACTGGAAGTCTTAAATAAGTATAACCAACTGGAACCAGCTCGTCACTTTGAAAGATTAGCATAGGATCTCCAATTCTTCTCAAGAACTAGAGAAAACTCTTTACTGCCACCTAGTCCATTGGACCCGGGTTAGACTAACACTTGCTTACTATATCATAGCATAGCAGACATCAAGTCTCGTGCATAACATGGCATACCTGAGGCTCTCGCTGCCAAAGCATATGGAATATTCCTCAATTGCTCCTCTTTTTGAGGTGTCCCAGAACACTACTCAAAAGAGAGAGGGACTCCATGCTATACCCTGACAACGTCTTACCAATATAAGTGGCTAGAGAGAGATCCAACATCCTACTCTTATGACCTTGCAGAAGCTTAATCCTAATAGTAGAGCTGGCTTCTCTTATGTCCTTCATATCGAGCAATCCTAATAACCAAACCTTTACAACTAATGACATCCCTACATCATTCTGAATGAGTAGTATGTCGTTGACATATAATACTAAGAAAGTCACTACTTTCTCTTAATATCATTTGTATGCGCATGATTTAAGAAACCGATTGCACAAAACTAGAAGACTTAATTGCTTTATTGTGGCTAAAAGGACCAGATTCAATGCCACGGTCTGCCACTAAGGCTCCCACTATGAACCTGTCGGTTGTCCTGACAATCCTCCCACCACACCTAAGCTCTCGTGTACTTGGAACATTTTTGTTCCTGCCAGTAGGTGCATCTAATGCATCTACTATGTCTTGAGTTGTGTCTAACTGTTTAGAATTAGTGTCATTTTCCTTTAATATTATTTTGTTTTTGTTTTTGTAGCCTATTTGCAAAATGCTTCTCTAAGTATTTTGCATTCTATTTACAAAAGACCTTTTAAATCAAAAAAAAAAAAAAAAAAAACTATCTTTGTTCCTTTTATCTGCAACACTACTCTGCTGCAGTGTAACCAGAGCAGAAAGCTAAGATCTTATCTTATTTGCAGTTAGGAACTCTAAAGACTCACCTGAAAAATATTCACCACCTTGATCTAATCGTAATGATTTAACTTGTTTACCTATTTGCTTTTCAACTTCAGCTTTGTACTCTTTGAACTTTTCAAAAGAGTCCGACTAATGTCTAATTAGGTAAACATATACATGCCTTGAGTAATCATCACTAAATGTGATTAAATACTCATACCCACCCCTTGCCTGAACACGTATTGGTCCACATACATCTATGTGAACCAGCTCAAGCAAGCCTCCAACTTTGTTGCCTTTACTCTTAAAGACAAAATTGGCCACCTTTCATTCTATGCAGAATTTCGCAAACTGGTAACGACCTGAAGTCCAAAACCTCTATCAGTCCATCTTTCACCAATCTTTGGATCCTGTTCGAATTATTGTGACCTAAACGTTGGTGCCATGTGTAGGCAATATCCCTTTTAAGGTGTTTTCTTTTAAAAGATTGAACAAGTGAACTTACGTTAGATTTATTTAAACAATTACCATAATTTTAAGAAGGAAATAACATGAATAAATAATTTATTCATGTACATGTGCAAATAAACAATTTATCTCTCATATTAAAATTTTCATTATCAAAATCAACAGAATAACAATTATTCATAAAACGAGATAAAGAAATCAAATTCCTGTGCAGAGTAGCTACAAATAAACAATTTTTTTAAAACAAAACTCTATTACTAAAGTCTAAACTAACATCTCCCACACTTAGGACCACTATTATTGTACTATCTCTGACCATCAGGTACAACACCTATCATGTAGCATTTAGCCTAGCCTAAGCTCTTGTAACATATTACAAATATGGTTAGTTGAACCTGAGTTCACCCGCCAGGAAACTGGTGGTCTCTCAACTACGCATGACTTAACTAAATGAGATATCGACATACCTTCACCACATGGCTTGGCAGTCTTTGTAGAAAGAGTAGCCATGCACTTAGTGTAGTTTCTTTTCTAGTGGTCTAGTTTTCCTGCAAAAGAAACACTTTTCTTTTGCTGACTTCCTTATGGAGTTGGTTGCTACAATAGCAACCTTGCCCTTTCCTTTTTTTCTAGTAGGTCCCTTGTGAGTTATAGCCAAGTCTAACTTATTTTTCAAGGCAAAGTAATTTGGTTCAGTGAGTACATTATGTATTCAAAATCACGCAAAGTTCGCCAGCCCTATCCATATAAAACATTGTAAATGCAAACAATCGTGTAACTACTTTATATGAGTCATGTATAATGCAGTGATATATATTCTTTCAATTTAGCATGCACAATAAGTCAGATATCCACCAACCTATACTATCATACATACAATGATGACCCAAACACACCACTCCTTACTCCCCGACAGCGGGGTCGCATGAAGCTAGTTCAGGTGAGAACTATTCTCATTTAACATGTTTTCTTGCAACTCTTACTAAATATGATTAACTCACCACTTTACCTTAGTCTCTAACATGACACAACAGAGCTCCTCGGAGAGGCTAATGCATCACGCTAGTCAAGTGTAAACCATTACCTAAACCTTCATACAAATACACGAAATACTCCACGGCAGCGTGGTCGCATCGCTTCTTTGCACTTTGATTTATCCTAAAGAAGTCTAACCTTTTAATCTACAAACTGACATCCTCCGCAGGGAGGTCTATCGATCTACTCTACTGTTAGACTGGCAATGGAGACCGTGAGGTTACAACAATTGAAACCTCGCTCCCACTTGATTTTTATAACTAGTGTTTTTTAATTAACTTCCATTTACAACATGGATTATCTCATAATCCCCTTTAGAACCTTATTCTAAGATTAACCAAAATTAATTAATTTATTTATTTAAAATACTATCGTTTTAAAGTATAGATTATCTCATAATCTTACATTAGAATCTCATTCTAAACTCCAATCAATAAAATTAATTAATTAATTTTAATTAAAACAATACCAATATGTAATTTAGATTATCACATAATCTATTTCTAAAATTCTGATTTCAAAATTAAATTAAAATTAATTCTATTTAAAATCAATAGCGATTTTGTGCTTAGACTATCCCATAGTGTATTTTAGAATTTTATTCTAAAATAATATCAAATAACTTTTATTTTTTAAAAAAACACTGATTCACTACTTAGATTATCATATAATCTAATTTAGAATCTAATTCTAAAAGAAAATTAATTGATTAATTTATAATTATTATGTAAATCAGTATTAAAGCCTACACGTCTCAAAATTAAAAAACCTCCCTTTTTTTAATTAATTGCTGACGTCAGCGTCCGCTGACAAAATATTTTTTTTAAATTTAAAACTAAAATATTTAATTTTAAAATAAATTCAATCTAATCTCATTAAATCAATTTTATCTGATTTCATATAAAATAATTAAATCTAATCTCATTAAATCAACTTTATCCAATTTTATAAAAACTAATTGAATCTAATCCTATTAGATCAATTTTATCCATTTTAAAAATATTTGAATCTAATCTTATTATATCAATTTTATCTGATTTCATAAATCATGACTGAGAACGTACAATTTCATTATATGAATAACATAATCGCAAATTTATGGGTCGTTCCAAATTAACGATTAATTCATTAACGATTTAAACAATTGAAATCGTTACCTTCAAACGATCAAATTAACTTTTAATTAATTAACCATTTAAACAATTCAAATCGTTACCATATGTTATCTTAATTAACAATTAATTCATTAACGACTTAAACAATTTAAATTATTACTTTAAGCAATCTGATTAACTATTAATTCATTAACTATTTAAACAATTTAAATCGTTAATTTAAATAACCCAGATAATTTTTAACGCTTTTAACCGATTTAAACAATTTAAATCGATACTTTAAAATGTTCTAATTAACAATCAACTACTTTAATGATTTAAACAATTTAAATCACTAATTCAAATAAGTTATTCCTTCTTAATAAAATCGCTATTTTATTAAATTTCAAATCTATTTGTTTCGATCTCATTATACCTAGTCATGTATATTATGAATGTAATTAGAACCCCCCTCTGATACCAATTGTTGGGAAAAGATAATGAATTTTTGTTGAAAAATAAACTCTGATGCCGACTATTGGGTTCGCAGTTCTCAACTATGGCCACAACAATAGGCACTTATTAAAGCACTTAGAGTAGGAGACTCTTCTCTCTACCTAAGCCCTAGGTCGAAGAGTCATACTTCGTGACACCTCACGTGCGAAAGTTCCTAGGAATAGGTTTATCTCTATAAACCCTTTGCCCTAATACCAGTTGTTGAGATGAATTTCAAAAATTCTCCCTAAAGTTTATAAAGTTAACGCAGCGGAACAGGTTTAGAATTCATAACTCTAAACCTAGGGTTAATTTAAAATTCCTAATTTTAAATTTACTGACTTAAATTCATAATTTAAATCTAAATTTAGATCTACAGGCCTTTTATTCTAATACAATCATAACAAATACATAAACTTGTACAGGCATAATAATGAATACTATAAATAAATAGAAAAGTGAAAAAGAATAAAGAAAGAAGAACATACCTAGAATTACTCCAATAATAAAGAAAACCAAGAAAATTGAGACCATGCGATCTTCTACGCAATGACCTCGAACTGCCCGGAGGGTGGGCTCAGAAAAATATTAAACCGAGAAAAGAAACTTTTCAACAAAAATTTCTCTCTCCAATTAGATCTCTGGAACAATTTCAGAAACCCAAAAATATTTATTTTGATTGAATGCCAAACCTCTGGAATAGGTACCTCTATTTATAGTAGTATATCGGAGCGAAAAAATCTCTATTTTTTGATGTGGGATGCGCAAACCGAACTGTAAAATGCGTCATTTTATATAAAAGCAGGTTCAAAATGCATCGTTTCAACCCCAGGTCAAACGCGTCCATGGTCCACCAGCTGCGGGACACGTGTCATCGCGTGGTTCGTCCCCGCGTGGGGATGCAGATACCTTTGGTGGACGTTCGTCCGATTCAATATACGCGGATCACGAGCTGCTTTAAATACGATTTTTCTTTTTTTTTTGTTTTTTGCTTTGTTTCCCACATGTAAAAATTCATCTTATGAATTTTAATTTTCCTAAATTATTTTATTTTTTAATTTTTTTAATTTTTATTCATCTCATGAATAATGTTTGGCAAAATTAACTTTACCCATCTTATGGATAAATAATTCATCTCATGGATTCTTTAATATTTTTCCAATGGCAATAAATACAGAGGCTTGCGCAGGGACCTCAAGGATAATTTAAATCTAGCTCCAAATGGGTTAAATTAATAATCTCATAAAATAATTTAATTACCATTTAATGAGACTTAATTCCACTAAATAAATCTCAATGCATTCCAGACTTAAATTATTTATTCGATATCTCCCTAATAGACTGTATTGATGACAACAACCCCTCCACTAGATGTCCATGACAAAGGATAAATATAACCACTACTATTATCCTTCTCACAGCTTCTCCAAGTTACTGACTCGCCCTTCACTGAATAATTCATTTATACTTGAATATATTCACAGTATAAATTCCAAATGTCAAACAATTGGAATACTTTGGCCAAAATTTCCGAACTATTAAGAGACTGTAGATTCCTTTTTGAATACCTGATCCTTGTCATACTTCACGCCGCTACCTAGTGTATATGGAATTTCAGTCATTCGTTTAGACCTTACTTATAGTACACCAAAGTAACTCACGCTCCATGCACAAGTCTAGAATACCCTTAGGATTTAGAGTCGTCGTTCAAACAGTACAACGTGAATCACTCATCTCCGATATTAGTCTAGAAATAAGTAACCCACATGGTCCAACGCAGTATGTCAATCTTATTAAACACACTAACCTAACACTTTTGGATCTCAATCCACATGACCAAGACAAGTCATCTAAAGTGTCATGTTATAGTCTTAACATGCAAGTGGTCCAAACTTGTCTTCGACTATGAGTCTTTCAAACAACAATCCATACCATTTGTTCCAAGTCTATCTGTGGCTTAGTCTCATAAACCACGTAGAACAAACATGTAAATTGCAGTCTGAGGGCTACACCCATCTCATGGATGTCTCCCAAAAGAAAATCACATGCAGTATAAATGCTCTCTTACACAAATTTAACTAGGAAACGACTGAAACTTTAATCTTATTTATTAATTAAAATAATATATCCAGAATAAATCTGGATTTCAGGACACTGTACCTAACAAAAGTTCCATTGTGTGCTACTGCAGGAGGCTACTTTGAACACTCCTTCCCTTCTGCCTTGTGTTTCTTTAAAAGAGAGACATGCAAAACAGGAGCACAAAAGAATTAGATGGTAGGTCTAATCGATAAGCTACATTTCCTACTTTCTCTAACACCTTGTAAGGACTAAAGAAACGAGCCCCTAACTTCACATTCTTGCGAACTATAATAGAAGACTGCATGTGAGGTTGGAGCTTGAGATACACCAAGTCCCCAACTGCAAATGATCTATCAGAATGCTTTGTATCCGCATAAAACTTCATTCTTTATTGAGCAAGTTGAAGATTGTCTTTCAACTGTTGAATCAACTGTCTCGTTTGTAAAAGAAGATCATTAACCTCTACCACATGAGATGTCAATCCTTGTAGCACCATGGGAGAAGGAGGATCATACCCATATAGGGCCTTAAAAGGAGTGGTCCCAATAGCTGAATGAAAGTGAGTATTATACCAGAATTTTGTTAAAGATAACCAACGAGACCAGTACTTAGAATAGGTGAAGGTCATGCTTCTAATGTATTACTCCACGCATTGATTCACCTTCTTGGTTTGCCCATCAGATTGGGGATGATAGGATGAACTAAGAGCAAGCGTAGACCCTATCAACAAGAACAACTCCCTCCAAAACTAGCAAGTGAACATTGTGTCTCGATCAGACAAAATAGATTGAGGAAATCCATGCAATTTGTAGATATTATCAAGGAAGATCCTGGCAAACCTTTCAGCTAAGATGGGATGAGTCAAAGCAATCAAGTGGCTGAATTTAGTAAATCGATCGACAATGACCTAGATTACCTCCTTGCCTTCAACCTTTGGCAAGCCCCCCATGAAGTCCATGCTTATATGCTGCCAGGCCCTATCAGGAATTAGAAAGGGTTGTAGAAGACCAGGGTACTGGACATACTTAGACTTAGTCCTCCGATAGACATTACAACTTTGCACAAATTCTTCAACTCCCTTATTAGCTCCAACCTAGCAAAAGTACTGCCTCAACCCCTTGTAAGTGCCCTCTATAACAGAGTGACCACCCCAAGCAGAAGAATGAAAAGCCTGAATGATCGTCTTCTCAAATTAGTGGAAGTTCCTACATATATCTTCCCTTTAATTCTAACAATTCCATTCAAAATGGTGACTTCAGCTTCTGAATTGGATGTATTCTTCACACTTTAAGCTGTAATGCAGTCTGCAGCAAACTTATCCTCTTTATATGACTTGTAAATCTCCTCCATCCAATCAGGCAAAACACAAGAAATAGCTGAACAAGAGGCAGATTCTCCACTTCCAACCCTTGAGAAAGCGCATCAGCAACGATGTTCTCTTTCCCTTTGCGATACTCAATAGAATAACTTTGTCCCAACATATTCATGAGTCCTTTCCTCTGCACTCTAGTGGTAATCTTCTGTTCTTGGAGATATTTTAGGCTCCGGTGGTCAGTTACAATAATGAAGTGATGTCCTTCAAGGTAATATCTCCATTTCTGCACTGCTAATAGGATAGCCAAATATTCCTTCTCATAAATCGAGAGCTGCTAATTTCTGGGACTGAGACCTTGACTGAGGAAGGCTATTGGCATGTCCTGTTGAGAGAGTACTGCTCCAATTTTCATGCTACTAGCATCAGTCTCTAGTACAAAAGGCTTTCCAAAATGTGGCATAACTAGAACAAGCGCAGAGCACATAGCTAACTTGAGACCTTCAAAAGCTTCTTAAGCTACATCAGACCATAAGAATGCATCCCTTTTAAGAAGATCAGTCAAGGGCTTGGCTAGCACTCCATAACCAGCAATTAACTTTTTATAATACCTTAACAATCCAAGGAAACCCCTTAGTTGCTTCAGGTTTTTAGGAATAGGCCACTCCTTAATTGCTTGTATCTTGCAAGGATCTATGGCTACACCTTCTTCAGAGACTATGTGACCCAAGTATTCCGCTTGAGTTCGAGCAAAAGAACACTTGGCCAGCTTAGCATACAGCTTGTTCTTACGCATAATCTAAAATACTTGTCTCAGATGCATGGTGTGTTCTTCCATGGAAGGGCTATAAACCAGTATATCATCAAAAAATACCAGCATAAATTTCCTCAAATGAGCATTAAACACCTGATTCATTAATGCCTGAAAGGTTCTTAAGCATGACCACAAATTCATAATGCTTGTGATGGGTCCTGAAAGCAGTCTTATGAATATCTTCATCCAACACTCGAATCCGGTGATAACCTTGCCTCTAGTCCAACTTCGAATAATACCGTGAACTATTCAATTCATCAAGCAGATCATCAATAACAGGAATTGGAAACTTATCCTTAATTGTGAGAGAGTTGAGATGCCTGTAATCCACACACATTCGACATGAACCATCCTTCTTCTTGACACAAATCACCGGAGAAGCAAAAGGGATGTGGCTATGATGAATAAAATTAGTCTATAATAACTCTTGAACTTATCTCTCAATCTCACTCTTCTATGAGTGAGGGTATTTATAAGGTCTTAAGTTCACAAGATTAGAGAAAGCCTTAATAGGAATGGCATGATCCAACATCCTCTTAGGAAGCAAAGCAGATGGTTGAGCAAACACATCTTCAAACTCAAGTAGCAGCTATCCAATGTAAGGATCTGAAGTCTTAAGTGTTGTATTTGTATCGGCAGAGATAGAGAACAATTGACCAACCCATTGGCACTTTCCCTTCTTGACGAGCTTCTCCAGGTGCTTCCCTTTCATCATCTGTAATTGCCCTTTCTTCATAATGCCTTGCAAAACCACCTTCTATCCTTCCTTCTCAAGAGATACTGATAACTTAGCAAAATCAAAGATTAAGGGACTAATGGTTTTCATCCAATCAACTCCAAGGACCATGCCACAACCACCTAGCTTGAGTACTCTGAAATCATACTCGAACTAATGCCCTTGCATTTTCCAACAGAATCCCTTGCACTTCATCTGTATGATCACCGAATTTCCATCAGCCACTGTAACAGCTAATGGACTGGTTTTTATCATTTCATGCGCCACTTGCTTCATAACTTTAGGATCCACAAAGCTATATGCACTGCCGCTATCAATCAAGATCAACATATGCTTGTGTCCTGTCTCTCCTTTAATTTTGATCGTGTTTTGAGAGCCATTACTAGTGAGAGCTCTAACAAAAATCTCCATTTCATCACTCTCAAAGTCACTTGTATCCTCCTCATCCAATCTTTCAGAAACCTCCTCTATCTCCTGATCCTTAATGTCCTGAGCTCCAGTCACAGACATTAGCAACTAGGGATTACATTTATGTCCAAAGAAGTACTTCTGATTACAATTGAAGCACAACCTTTGATTCTTCTTTTCCTCCAAACTTAATCTAGAACCCTTAGGAACACTCACAGAGGTAGCCTGCTGTTGAGAAGATGATTGTGGAGCCTTGATCTTAGGCCCATCAGCATTAGCCAAGATCGTGGCCTAATTTAGCCTTTGAAAAGGCCTGAGTTAAGGTACCTGGATTCAAAGCTTTAACCAAGTTCTTGATCCGTGGCTTAAGACCACTAATGAAACTGGATATATAATAGGATTCATCAGCTCCCAAAGTAACTGTAAACATCCTTACTCTCAAATTCTCAAAACGAGTCATATAATCTCTCACAGATGAAGTCTAAGTTAGCTTATTAAAATGATCAATCACTTTGCCCGGATCCTCTTCTCCATATCTCTGACATAATTCATTCACAAATTTATTCCATGTCAAGTAAGGATTGCTGCGAATCAAACTATAATTCCACACTTCATGATCTCCTTGGAGGTAAACAGCAGCTAATTCAACTTTCTCAGTTCATCATTATAATAGAATCAAAAATACCTTTCACACCTCCTTATCCATGATTGAGGTTGTTTTCCATTGAATGTATCAATCTCCACACGTGGCTGCTTGTATCCTTGAGTCCTTCTACCAGCAGAACCATTCTCACTAGATCCAACAGATTGAGGATGAGCAGGATCAGGGGGCCGATCTTGCTGGCTAGCAGCAGATAACACTCCTACTCTGGAGGCTGATTTTGTCTAGTAATCTACTATTGCAGACCATAGAGTTTCAATTCTATTTGTTGAGAATGCTGATCTAATTTCTTAGCTAGCTTCTAATCCTGCGATTGTTGCATCCTTACAAACATTTCCTCCATTTGAAGTCTCAATTGCTCGAATTGATTAACCTCCACACTAGCACCAGGATTTTCACTCACAACAGCAGCATAAGTCGCATTTGTAGCAACATTTGCTCGAGTAGTTACTCCACCAGCCATTGGTACTATCTTCTTGCATCTAGCCAGCTCCAATCAATTGATCAAGCAATCAATCGGCAGCAAACACAGGCTCTGATATCAAATGTTATGATCCTATATCAAACTTGGATCATAAACTTGAGATATAAGAGTAAGGGATGAGAAAGAAGTGAACGAGAGAGAAAATTAGGGTTGAGAGAGGGAATTAGATCAATTTCATTTCAGTGAATCTTCAATTACATGATTGAAGCTTATTTATACTCAAAATTCAGACAGAAAGCTAAAATAAGGAAAAACGACCTAAAAACAACAACAAACACCTACTCCCGCCAAAACAACCACCCAGCTATCTACTTTTCCAGCTAAAATAGAATTTAAATCCAAATGAGAACTTAACATAAAAAATCAACTAAAAATGCATCAAAATCCTTCACAGTCATGACAGTTCGCGCAACGAGAAGAAGGAGCAAAGAACACAGCATAAGCATGAGGGTCCGTACAATGAAATGCCAACTCAGTCCAAGGAGAGGAAGCAAGCAGCGCAGCAGGGTAGTCAGCAAGGAAACCATGTCAAGACACCAGCACATCACAAGGGTCCGCAAGGAACGACAAACCAGGAGCGCTTCAACAGGAAGGTCAAGAAGACGCGGGCATGGGGACGTTTTCTAAGAACTGGGATTGGTACAAGAAGATCAACACATCGACACCGATCTTGGGAATTGATCCTTGGGGACAAGGATTATCCCTTTAACCTAGGGATAGGCAGGAACCGGAAGCTGGAGGTTGTACCGTCATTCCATCCTTGAGGACCAGGCTTATTTGAAGGGGAAGGGAATGTCATGTGCATGGAATGTGCATGATTTGTGCACGGGTGCTCAAAGGTTGCTCATGGGTGTGCCTACGCAATGTGTGCGCAAGGGTTCACATGGGTGCGCAAGGGTTACGTAAGGTGTGCGCACTGATGCGCCTGGCCATGCGAGGTTTGTGCACGGATGCGCCTGGGCACGCTTGGCTGCGCATGGGTGCCCAAGTGCACACAACTGGTCATATATGCGCACTAGCTGTGCATGGTTACTTAAGGGGTGCACATGATTGCGCAATAGGTGCGTGTGGTTGAGCAATGGGTGCGCATGGTTCGTGAAGGGTTGTGCATGGGTCCCGCATGGCTGTGCATCATGTGCTTGTCAAGTGTGGTCTGTGACAATGTCATGACAGTTTCAAGGTTTGTGAGTTCGAGTGTTCGTGTCCAGTGCCGAGTGCCAGACAGCGTTTGCCATCATCCTCCGTCCCAGCCAGCTTACAGCCAGCTATCCTGTACTGTGACAACCCCCTTATCTACCAGCACAACAATAATACAGCCCCATGCCAGCTGTCCCAATATTCCAGAACCTTCTAGAAGCTTCTATTTTGGCAGTTTTCCCAGATTTTTAGATTTATTTTAGATATTTTACCTTTTTGAATTTCTACTAGCATTTTAGTATAAATAGAAGACACTAGCAATGTAATGAAAAAAAATGAAAGTTCATCTTTCCCTCTCATCTCCACCGTTCTTATCTTCTTCTTTCTCATTTAACCCTAATTTCTATTTATCATATTAACTCTATCTATTTCACCTTCTCTTCTCATCCAACTCTAAATATTATCTATCTTTTTTGGGTCACAACTCAGAGGACTGTGATCCTTGCATTGTCACAGCCCTGATGTCGTGACACCCCAGCTTTTGCTCAGGATTTGCCCCAATAGAATCAAGCAACGTTCGATTTGCCGAAAATTTTCCTCCAAGTCCTCTAATCTCCTCTCGATCTGCTGTTGTACGTCTCACTCATAAATGTCTTCGACGGCGGCATACCTCTGTCGCCCACGAGCCGTCTCAGAAGTCGTTCTGAGCTCTGATACCAATTGATGCAGCACGTAAAAGTGGGGATTCGGGAAACGGGAAGGTTCAACATTCTTCCCTTTAATTTTTATTACGAAAATAATAAACAAGAGGGAAAAAAGTGCTTAATTTTTTACAACCCAAGAAAGAGAAAAAATCTTAGAAATCTTGAAATTAAATATGAGAAATTGAATGCTTAACCCTAGAGTTCCTCTTATTTAAATAGAGGAGCTACTTAACTAATACTAGAACTTTAAGAGCTAAGAGATAAACATAAATAAAACACTAGATATTTTAGACTAAGATTCCTAAAACTAATCAAACTCTATCTCGTCCAATCCGTAGCTGCTCCTATTGGTGCTGCCATCTGACCCATCACACCAACCTCCCTTCACCAAGCATCCCACCAACTGTGAAGGTGGGGCTGCATCAAGAGGGCTACCAGAGTCTTCTAGTTTTCCACACTATAAAACCAAGAGTCGAAGATAGTGACTCTAGAGAAACATGTGAGCATTGGAGAGTCTGATTTCTCAATCAGATGAAAATACTAATATGAGGAGAGGAGATGACTGTATTTATTGGTACTAAACACTATCCTCCCCTAGTCAATGCTTCCTACAAAACGGGGAGAGAATCCTCCCACTACATTAGTGGGATGATCTCTACTATGCTCAACTTATGAGATATTAATTAAGATAGTGACCGATCAAGTTGGCGTCCAACATCTCCCACTCAACCATCAATGCTACTCTCTCACCTCATATAGGGAATGGGACGTGCGACCATACAATGCGAAGAATAAGTGAGCATATTATATCAAGCCACCATCTAACTAACATATACCTCAAGAACACATAAGTTCATAATACCAAAAATCTGGCATCATTGATCCCTCAAACAAATGTGTTAAATTCACACAACTTTAATTATATCACAACTAATGGAACATAACCGCCTGGGCAATTCAAGTAACACTAAAACAGCTTTTCTTTGGACACACATGCCAATCCATCTTGGCCTAGTTGCTTTCTTAGCATGTTCTGCTGGATTGTATCTATCATGACTCTTAGATTACATGCTAAAGTAGCATTTTGACTAATAAAATTGTATGTACCCAATAATTCCTTACAAGAAAATGACCAAAAAATTAGGGCACATCATATATTAGTTCCCTGAGACTTCTTGTACTAACTTTTTAGTAACTTTGGAAAATAGTATTTTAGTAAGAAGTTATATATATATTTAATAAAATAGTCCAGACCCCGATGTGTAATGATATAAAATAGATCTCTTATCCAATATTCATTAGCAGTGCCACAAAGTTGACGTTTGTGTGAGGGATGATGGGAGAAATGACAAGGGAATAGTGAGTTTACAAATAAATAATGAAAAATTTTACAACATACACCCATGACTTGTATAATTTTATTAAATATATATAATTTTTAGGCTAAAATATTTCTTGTACCAAAAATTAGTACTGTAAACCTCAAATAAAAAATAATTCCTTAGAAGTATGATAACAACAAGCGACGTTGTTAAACTAGTTGATCAGTGAATACGGCACGTTCCGATGACGGTTCCTTTCCTCTCACTTATCCTGATCATGTTGCAAGCAAAACCCTAACCCAACGAAAAACCTCTGCTCCACTTTCACGCCACACACCGCAGAGATCCAACTCGGCTGGAGATGGCGAATTCCGAGTCATCTGAAATGGCGAATGATTCGAAGGCCGAAGAATCTCAGCCTCCTCCGCCACCAGAACCGCCGGGCTTCGTCGGAGGATCGCCTACGTTGGTGGAGGAGCTGGTGGCCAAATCCATAGCGCCTGTGAAGAGAGAATTCTTGCGCCCGCCGCCAGTAAGAGAGAGAAAGGAAGGAGGAGGTCAGGAGAGTGACAAGTCCATCTCTTCTAATCAGGTGGTTAAGCAGAAGAAGTCTAAGCGCCAGCTCAAACGGGAGCGCCGCGAGGTCTTTCTCTCTTTCTCTCTGTGTCTCCCTCTTTGTTTAGGCAGAGATTTTGATACGAACCAAATGAATTCAACACGATCAACCAACTCAATCAATGGATCAATGAATCAATGAATCAATAAATCAATAATCAACCAATCTGATAAGAAATTTGGATTAAAGATCCACTCAAGCAACCAAATTAATACTCAAACAACGAATTCGCGGGCCTATGGGGCAGTAAACGGCTACCCTGTTTGTATAATTTGGATATATAAGTATATATAAACTTTGATTCACAAGTATTTAAGTATGAAAGGGGAGGGGAACTTAGAAAGAAATCTAGGGGGAGAAAGAGAAGGAACCTCACACATCACTCATAATCCTCCCTAATTACATACCCACTTATTTATAAACAAATATCTAAGCGTTGTGGCATGGACATGTGGCACTTAATGAGGCAGCCTCGGGATTAGGTTCGGGACTAACTGTATCAATACCTCCCCCACGAGACGACCCTTGTCCTCGTGGGTCAAAGGTGGGAAAGCGGAGCTGGAAGTCGTATAGGAACTCCCATGTGGCGTTCTCGGACGGATGGCCGGACCAGTGAATCAATATCTGAGTAGCGGCGACGCGATGGTGTTTGACAACCCGACAGTCGAGGATCACTAATGGACTAAGATCAAATCAAGTTCAATCAATGGAATCAAACACTCACACAAGCAATAATCGGAGCTACGGGGAAGTAAACGGCTGCCCCGTTGTATGATTTGTATATATTTGTTAGTATATTCCCCTAAAATGGAGTAATTACATAAGAGAAAGGGGAGAGATAGAGAAGATCTAGGGGGAGAGAGATCAACATCAACACATAATATCTCAACATACCCTAACCCTAATTCAAGTCCCCTTATTTATACCATTAAAAGGGCTATGATGACGTGGCGTGGTGACATGTTGTGGTGACATAGTATGCTGACTTGGCAGTAGGGAGGCTCGGTACTAATTCGGGTGTGACCCTTGGTAATATTCGTATCAATAACCCTACCATGAAATGACCCTTGTCGTCAAGGGTCAAGGTATACCAATGGGTAAAAGATCAAATGCAAAAATTACAAATTTTAACCCCCTAAATTTTCGAAAATTAACAAAAAATTTTTCTCTAAAATTATTTGAATAAGTGGTGATTAAGTACTTAAAAAGAAATTCAGGGGTAAAATTGTAATTAAACCTAAAAGCTATCCCTAAACCACACGTCTCTTCTTCTTCCTCCTTTGCCCGTGTGACGGAGCCCTGCTCCTCGAAACCCTAACCCGACCCAGCTGTAGGTGGCGGGGCTCGACGACGACCAGCGGTGAGACACAAAGGCGGTGGTGGTTGCCCGGCTTCCACATCCTCCTCCACTTGCCCCCTCGTTTCAACATCCTGTTCGGCCACCAGACGTTGCCCTTCTCCTACGTTGGCACTCTCTTGGCGGTGGACGCCGCGACACCATGATGGCGGTGGTACCCCTTCCATGGTCTCCTCATCTTCTGCGATCTATTCCCCTTCCATGGTCGCCTCATCTTCTTCGATCTGTTCTTTGATGTTGCTTTTGGTGTCTTTGACCTCCGTTTTGATGACGACGATGGAGGTGTCTCCTTTTCTGGTGAGGCGGCAACTTGTTGGAGGTGGTGGCTGGCCTTAATCTTCTCATTGCCACTAATCTTCATGCCATGGTCGTGGTTCTCGGTCGGGTTCAAGGGTCCCACTTCTTCGCAGATTCATCCTCCACGAAATCCAACAACGATTGCTCTTGCGTAACGGATTCTAGCATCTCTTCTCTGGTCTCTTCATCCTGGTTGTGGCTCTCCTCACCCCTCAACCCGGTTGTCATCTTCATAGCTTGCTGGTTCTGGAGTATCTTCCTTTACAATAGAAGGTTGCTTTAATGGCATATCATTTGCCCCCTTGTGCTCAAAAGTAGTAGGGATTATGACCTTTGATTTCACTTCAACCACATCATGGGTCATGAGATATTGAATGTCTAAGACACAACAATGATCATATATGTGTCATCCATGTAACTACATGACGGCCAAATTGGCACTCCCAATTGTATAATAGCTAACATCAGCGGCAACTTCAAGAGTAGAAGATGAGATCACTTATGATTCTGTTAAGAACACCATAAGGACAAAACACTTCGAAAAGAACATACTCATCTATAGGGTAAAGAAGCTTCGAAACTTTGATAAAGAGTGTAGCATCTTTACGAGACTTGACTTGAACAGAGTTTGAGTTAAACAAATATGGCATTTCATAGTGTGACATTTTGTCAAACACCTTCTGTGCAATACTTGAAGTTCCATAATTCAGATTCCAATCCCAAAATTCAAACCTAAAAAACACAAATCATACCTTGAAAATTAAATTTGCAACTCTTAAGTAGCAACCAGGTAATAGATGATCAAATCCTAAAGCTTGTTGAACATCTTTGAATAAAACCAAGCCTCTTTACATATAAAACTTAGACAAGTTTAAAATGATTGCTCAATTTTCCATGTCCGAGAATTGGCAGCTCTGATACCAATTGATAAGAAATTGGATCAAAGATCAACTCAAGCAACCAAATCAATACTCAAACAATGAATTCGCAGGCCTACAGGGCAATAAACGGCTGCCCCGTTTGTGTAATTTGTATATGTAAGTGTGTATAAACTTTGATTCACAAGTATTTAAGTATGAAAGGGGAAGGGAATAGAGAAAGAAATCTAGGGGGAGAAAGAGAAGGAACCTCACACATCACTAATAATCCTCCTTAATTACATACCCTCTTATTTATAAACAAATATCTAAGTGAGGTGGTTAGACATGCCACCTCATCATGGACACGTGGCACTCAATGGGGCAGCCTCGGGATTAGGCCCTGGACTAACTGTATCACAATCTCAACGGAAGTAGTATATACGCATATACCTTGTATAATCCATACAAAGGTATAGAGATTTATATGTAAGATAAGGTTCGTATAGTAAGTGGAAAGGGAGGGGGGATAGAGAGAATCGAGAGATAGAGAATGAGACGGGGGAGGGCGAGACCAAGAGAGAGAGTGGAAGAGAGACTCAACGATGATCATCCACGTCCTTCTCTACAGTGAAGGCCCTATTTATAGAGTTAGGTAAGTGGTATAATTGGTATTAAAAGAATTAGCCTATTTATCTAAACTATCCTTCACTTAACCAATATATTTTTGATTTTATCGGATTTTGGCATAAATGCTATAGAATCTTGAATCGTTATATGAAATCAAAGGAAAATGATACATTTAACTTGGGAAGAATGGCTATATTTGATGCAGCACAATTTGATTTAATTAGTTTTGTTATCTTATCTTATATTTAGGAGATTACTTTTCTATTAGATTTAGGATTTATCTTATCTAATAGTATTTAGGGTTTAACTTTCTATAAATAGAGCTTTGTAATTATTATTTTCAAGTTTTGATGAATAAAAACTGAGTTGTGTTTTTGATTAGCAAGGTATGCTATATCAATTTGGTATTAGAGCTCTTGTTCTGGGCCGCTGCCGCAAAGCCGCCATAGCCGCCACCTAGTGCTGCCGCTTGTGCGCAATACTACCTCTGAGTAGTATCTTTTCCCTGCCGCTATCTCGGTGTAGTGGTACCTATCTTGTTACTACAATTAACCTTCCTGGAGAAGACCCTAGCCACCCCAAAGAAAAAAAAGAGAACAAAAATTCGTTTAAAACCCTAGCACCACCATTGCCACCACCACCCGCCACCATTGTTGCCACCACCACCCACGAAACGCCATAGCCTCTTTGCACACGAAGCCCCAACCCCCTATCGCATCCAACATCGAAAACCCTAACCCCAGAATTTCCACCTTCGACTTGTCCAAACCCTAAAATCGAGCTTATTCTTCACCCAAAAACCCTAAGTCGAACCATAATCTTCGAATCTTCACCCCTGCATGAAACCCTAAACCCAGATTTTGAAAAACCCTAACCTGAAACCTAGTTCGAAATTCCCCAAAATACGAACCCTAATTTGACCTAAACCCAGATCGAACCCTAACTCCTCATATTCCAACCATGGTGAAAAACGATGACTTTGTCCAGTTGCAATAGCAAGTAGCTGAATGTTTCATGGCGAAGTCAAGTTGATGAGCTTCTCGAGCAATTTTCAGCAAATATTAAAGACTCTCGGTCTTCTATTTTGGTAGAACTTCAAGAACTTAGGAAGACGGTGATTAGTCAAGGGAAGCAAGTGGTACCCGAGGAACCTGGCGGCAGTTCAAGTGCGATTGCACATACAAATTCGCAGAAAGTAAGGCTCTTGGACTTTAATTCAGGTATTCTTAATCCTACTCACAAGTCAAATTATGGGTTGAAATTGGAATTGCCGAAGTTTGAAGGGGAAAGGGACCATGAAGAACTGATTGGATTAGTTACATGGAGAATATTTTTACTTGTAAAGGGGTTAAACAAGAAGATCAGGCTAATTTTGCTGTAACTTGTTTCAAGGGATATGCTCTTAGTTGGTGGATTTATACTGAGACTCACCCAGGTCTTAAAGGTCCGATTTTGACTTGGAATCGTTTAGAGGAAGCCATGACTCGAAAATTTGTTCCTTTTAATTATGCTTGATAATTATGTTCCAAACTATGTTATTTGAAGATGACGGATAAAGATGTCAATTCATACACGTGAATTTCAAAAACTTGTCACTCATTGCTCATTTGAGGAGTCTGAGCACCAACGTGTCATGTAAGATACATTGGCGGTCTTCTTATGCAATGAACGCATAACATAAATAGAAAATGCAGCGAGAAGCTTTAGGTCCTTGGTCAAATATGATTCCTAGAAGTTCTATTGTGTGTTATGGGTGTGGAGTAAAAGGACACCCAGCTTGAGATGCCCTTCGAAGTTTGAAAAGATGGTGACTGTAGTAGAGCCTAACTCATCTAATGACATGGCATCAACTGAAGCTAATGGAGAAGAAACGGGTGAATTAAGGGAACATATAGTTGAGTATTCAGGATCGGTGAGGCTAGCAAAGATGAGAAACTGATTATTTGTGTTGCTACTCCTCACCCCCGCAAGTCCAAGATAGGGATCATAGACCTCCTAGACTGCGCATTGCTATTTTTTAAACATGTTAGGATAGCTGCTTGGCGTGGACCCATGAAACACCCGTACATGCTATTGTTGACACGGGAGCCGCTTTTAATTTGATCTCTAGACGAGTGGTACAAGAATCGTGGTACAACAAGAACGTTCCCGCCCTATTCGACTATTTGACGTTGGGAAGACCTTATGCTCTACAGTGAAGATTGATTTGAGACTTGGGAATTTGCTCCTTAATACACACTTTTTCGTGTGCGACCTTCTTGATTGTGATATCGTTTTAGGGTGTCCTTGACAGTTTGATCATCGCATAACCTATAATGGATGTGACAACTTTGTGACAATTCCTATTGGTGGAGCTTATCATAATCGGAAGCCTTAGTTGCTACTAGACTTACCCATGTCCACTTCACCATGTCGTTCGTGCAGCTCTTCTTGTTCGAGGATGAACTATTCTTTTTCAAGAGAGGAAGAATGATGCCGCACAATGTTATTTAATCTAATCTTAGCTAATATTATAATAGAGCTTTGTAATTCAATATCTTCAAGTTTTGATGAATAAAAATTGAGTTGTGTTTTTTATTAGCAAGTTGTGATACATCAATATTGCTCTCTTTAAGCTTAATTAGGGTTTATAGTAAAAATTAAGAGTTTAGAGAAAAGAAATTAAGAGAGGTAAAAATAATTCTGTTTTCATCATTCATTTCGTAACTGCCATACAATTCTTTTTTTTTAAATCAAAAAAAGAAATATCATTAAGAGAGAAAGAATGTACAAAAAGTTATGAACAAGATGTCCTCAAAACAAAACCAAGGAACAAATAAAGTACGTTGTAACTAGTAACTTAAATCCCTCCAGTCCCTTTACAAATCAGCTAAGGCTATATCACTAAAGTCCCCAAAGCTCTTGGTCGACAATGTTCCCCAAAAGACAACCTTTTCCCACAAGAAATTAACTGGTACATACTGATCTTTAAAAATCGTAACATTCTTTTCTAACCATATACATCATAGAATCGCAATTTTGGTCGAGGAGAATAGAGTCAAGACATCTTTCCTTGTCCTTAAGCCATTGAATTTAATTAGCAGAATATTGTCAACCGACCTTGGAGCCACCGACGTTTGGCCAAAGAGCAAAAAAATCAGCACCATAAATTCTATGCCACTGTACAATGCAAAAATAAGTGATCATGTGTCTCACCATTTTGGAAGCACATGACACAAATCCCCAGAGAAAATTCCTTAAAAGGTCTATGCTTCTGCAGGCAATCATGAGTATTTAGCTTGTTAAGAAGTAAAAACCATAAAAAGACCTTGATTCTAAGGAGAACCTTAGCTTTCCAAACATAAGAGCACAAGGGGAATACTGGAAGTCGGTTATTTTGTGTAAGATGATGAAAAATGAGTTAGAAGTAAAAATATTAGATCCATCCAGCACCCAACCCCTCTTATCAGGCGACAAAGACAAATGAACTTAATCCAAAATGTGGCTTAATTGTGTGAATTCATGTAATTCCCTTATAGTAAGATCCGTGCGGAAGTGCATGTTCCAAGAAAGAGAGCCACCCTGCAGAGTAGTGAAGGAAGAAACTGGAGCATTACGAACAGAAGATAGACAATATAACAGTGGAAACCGGTAACAGAGAGTGGTATTCCCAACCCATATATCTTCCTAGAAACGAATGCGGTTACTAGACTTGACTATAAAGCAAATGAGAGGAAGGAAAGAAGGATAGATGTAAGTGATAAACTTCCAATGCGAGCAACAACCCACCACATCCACCAACCCTGCATCCCACCCATTCTCTTGGATACCATACTTGCTCCTTATTACCATGTGCCAAAGGGAATCATGTTCTCTAGGAAATTGCCATAACTGTTTACCTAAAAGGGATATGTTCTTGGATACCAAATTACCAATACCCAACGCCCATGGCTATGCAGCGTACAGACTCTATCCCAAATCACCAGGTGATCTTAACGGTCCTCCTCCACCCCTGACCAAAGAAAGTCCCTCATAATCGGCTCAGTATGTTTTGCTATTGACACAGGAATCTTGAAGAGGGATAAGTAATATAAAGGAACACTAGAAATATATTGTACTAGAATGAGGGAAGGCGAACACTATTAACTACCCACTATTAAGAAATGAAGATTTATCTAGATTATCAATAAAATAAAACTGCCTATTAAAATTAAAATAATATATTATCACATTTACTAAATGTGATTGATCTATTTGTCTTGCCAAATAAGACCTTGAACTTTCTATTAGAATTAGTAATTATGGTGGGAATAGGTTGTGTGGATGGGTAAAAACATGTATTACAGCTGTGAATATATTTTGTAATTAGAATATATATTCTGGTAGTTAATATCTCTGATTTATGGGGATTAGGTCTTAGGAAAGTTTCCTTGAATAGCTTAGCCTTTTCCTATATATTCTTGTACATTCTGTGGTTGGTAAATATAACAAATTTCCTTTATCATGTCATGGTATCAGAGCCACAGTTAGGCTCTTTGCTCTTTCAGTTTTTCAGCTTTCATTGCTGATTTTTTAAAGTTTCTGCAAAAAAAAAACCTTGTTTTTCTGCATTTTTTGGGCCTTCATTGCCTGAAAGCCTTGCTGGTGGCCTTAATTGCCTTAATCACAACCTCTTTTTTTTCCGGCCTGCATTGACGGTTCTTCCCTGAACAAATTTTGTTCCTATCAAATTTTTGGTTCCGTTGTAAGCCCATAAATTTTCTCTCTTCGATCTCAACTATGTCTGAAATTTTAGAATCCAAAAATCCTCTAGTCTCTTCAATGGCAGCAAACAACACTATTTCAAGTAGTTCTATTGGAAAATTATAGAATATTCAACCTAATTTATGTCTTAATGGCTAGAATTATTTGAAGTGGTTTCAGTTTGTTCGAACCTTCATGAAAGGGAAGGGCAAACTGAGCCCTCTTCTTGGGACGGGACCGGAATCAGAAGATCCGAAGTTCGCTACATGGGATGAAGAAGACTCAATGGTGATGTCCTAGTTATGGAATTCGATGATGCTAGAAGTTAGAGATACTGGCATGTTTTTGACAACGGTCAAGGAGATTTGGGAGTCTTGCAAGCAAACCTATTCCAAAGTCTGAGATGCTGCACAAATCTATGAGATTAAAAAAAAAATCTCATCTACAAAACAAGGTAACCGCTCAGTCACTGAATACGCTTAGGTTTTATAGAACTTATGGCAAGAGTTGGACCATTATCATTTTATTGAGAGGAAGTGTAGCAATGATGCAGCCTTTCTTAAATGTTTTGTGGAAAAAGAGTGGATTTACACCTTTCTTGCTGGATTGAACATTGAGTTTGATCCTGTCCGAGTGCAAGTATTAGGAAAGGAAGAAATTCCTTCACTCAATGAAACGATTTCCATAATTCATGGAGAGGATGGTCGAAGAGGAGTTATGATGGAGCCTCAAACGACAGATGGTTCAGCCTTAGTTATGAATGTTGCAAATCCAAGCAATGGGAAATCAGACTAGCAGTAGTCAAATGCCTATTTAGGCGAAATAAGAGGGAATAATGGGTTGGTTGTAGGATCAAGAGCAGGTAATAAAGACTCTTTATGGTGGACCTACTATAAGAAGCCATGACAAAGCAGGGAGAGGTGTTGGAAACTCCATGGGAAGCCCCCAAATCCTAAAAGTACTTCTTAGATAGCAAAAAATTAATCGAGAAGGGCAAGGACAAGCACATTTGACTTCAGCACAATTAGAAGGAGAACGAGAATTCTCTCAAGAGCGATCTGAGTTCGATAGAGAAGAGATTGAAAAGCTGGTGCAAGTACTTGTTTCTTGGCTCTCTGAGGTAATTCTCAACCCTATGCACTTAATGTGTTGACCTCAAAAGGAACTTGGGTGGTGGATTCCGGGGCTACGAATCATATGACCCAATCTTTTCATGGGTTTGCCTGTTATAGTCCTTGTCCTAGTAATAAGAAAATTGCTACTGCTGATGGAACATTGGTTACAATTGCTGGTCAAGGGGATGTAGTTATAAATCAGAACTTTGTTTTAAAAAATGTTTTGCGTGTGTCGAAATTGTCTACCAATCTGGTTTCAATTCACAAGCTTACAAAGGATTTGAACTGTATGGTGACCTTTTCTTCTGCAATTTATAAATTTGAGGACCAGAGCAGGGGGACAATGATTGGACTTGCTAGGGAGAAGAATGGGCTCTACTTCCTTGAGGAACCTGGGAAAAATAGCACTACGGGTCCTATTCCGTTGTCTCTGCTTTCCGAGTCTTATCTTTCCAACAAAAATAAAATATGGTTGTATCATCTTCGTCTTGGTCATCCTTCTTTCAGTATTCTCAAGTAATGTTTCTTGGTTTGTTTAAAGGATTTGATTTAGGTATGTTTCATTGTGATGTTTGTGAACTTCTAAAACATAAGCGTGTTTCTTTTCCAATAAGTAATACTAGAGCTTCAATGCCTTTTACTCTAATTCACAGTAATGTTTGGGGACCTTCTAGAGTTCATAATATCTTTGGGGCTCGCTGGTTTGTCTCATTTATTGACGATTTTACTCGAGTGTCATGGGTTTTTCTCTTAAAACAAGAATCAGATGTTAGTTCAAGCTTTCAAAATTTTTTCCACATGGTGAAAAACGAATTCGGGGCTGAGATAAAAAGAGTTCAGTTTGATAATGCTAGGGATTATTTTAATCAAGTATTGTCACCATTCTTCGAAGAAAGGGAGTCATTCATGGGTCTTCATGCGTTAAAGCACCCTAGCAAAATGGAGTGGTAGAGCGGAAAAGTGGTTATCTTTCAGCTGTTACCCGAGCCTTTCTTTTCCCAAAAAATGTTCCAAAAAATTACTGGGGAGAAGCAGTCTTAACCGCTACACATTTGATTAATCGATTACCCACTCAAGTTCTTGATTATCACAACCACAGAGAACTTTTTTCGAAAATTTTCCCCGACTTCAAAACAACAAATCACCTGGTTCTTAGGGTCTTTGGGCGTGTGTCCTTTGTTCATATTCATTCCTATAACTGTGGGAAACTTGATCAAAGAGCTCTTACGTGCGCTTTTGTTGGATATTTTTCTACATTGAAAGGGTATAAGTGCTATCATCCTCTTACAAAACAATTCTGTGTCTCTGTAGATGCAACATTCGTTGAAATTGAGAACTACTTTCCAAACCCTTATCTTCAGGGGGAGACACCATTCATGGAAGATAAGGATAGGGATTTATTTTTGCTTAATCTTTCATCCTTTCCATCCTTGCAAAATCAAAATCCGTCATCATCCGTTTCCATTCCTTTACCAAATGAGTATGATCCAAGTACTCCTGGCCTAGCGGAAAAGGATAATCAAATTCAGAGTGCTACTCTCCCACTGCAGGTATATTCAAGGAGGAAAGAACCACTCGTTCAGCCAATGCATGTTCTTGATTCAGAACCAAACGTTGGTGCTAATAATGTTGAGATAATTCCTAGTTCTGAAGATTATGAAAGTAATGTGCCTGTTGTTGATGTTAATCTCGCTATTGCAATTAGAAAGGGTGTTAGGAAGTGTACTCAGCGACCTGTATATCCGTTGTCTCACTTTATGTCCTATGAAGAGCACTGTATAAAAAGGTGCGCCGCTGAGGTGAGGCAACTTTAGTGAGGCGGGCCAAGGCGCGCGAAGCGTTGAGGTGCACCTAGTCGCGCCTAGGCGCGCCTTTTGTTTTTTGGGTATATTTTGCCTTAATTTTTACATATTATTATATTCTGTGTGTTTTTGTTATGTTACATAATTTTTGAAAAAGGCTTATGCTGATATATTTACAATTTTTGTAAAAAAGCTTATGTTGATATATATAATACAACGCGTTTTGATGAATATCAATATCTTTTAGCGGTATTTTTCTTAAGCACTATATAGATTTTTAATTAGAGTTGTTATATTGCATAATTAATTAATTTTATAACTTATGTTCATGAAATATTTTATAAAAATAGAATATGAATGCGTATTACGAAGCTGTGCGCCTCACTTCGCTAAGGCGCGCGCCTTCACCTTGCGCCTTGCTCCTTGCGCCTAGGCACTAGGACCCCCTATCGCCTCAGTGTGCCTTGCGCCTTTTTATACATTGATGAAGAGCTGTCTAGTGGACACAAAAGTTTTCTTATCCACCTTAACACTATTACTATCCCAAAAACTGTCTCTGGAGCATTGGGAAGTAAAGAGTGGAAAGAAGCTATGAAGGTTGAAATGGATGTGCTTGAGAAGAACAAAACCTGGGACTTGGTAGAACTATATCAAGGAAAGAAGCTAGTGGGATGTAAATGGGTCTTCACTGTGAGTTTCAAGGGAGATGGATCACTTGAATGATTTAAGTGAGGTTAGTAGCCAAGTGGTATACTCAAACCTATGGGATAGATTATCTTGAAACATTTGCTCCTGTTGCAAAAATGAGTACTGTAAGAATCCTATTATCTTTAGCTGCTAATCGTGGCTAGAGTATGCAACAATTTGACGTAAAAAATGCCTTTTTACATGGTGATCTAGATGAAGAAATCCATATGGAGGTTCCTCTAGGATTTGAGTCAGAGAAGAATGAGGTGTGTAAGTTGAAAAAGGCACTTTATGACTTCGAACAGTCTCCTAACGCTTGACGGGTTTGCTAGTCATTAAAGCTTTGGGTTACAAACAAAGTTAGGGTGATCATTCATTGTTTGTTAAACATTCTTCTTTAGGGTGAGGTACAACTCTACTAGTCTACGAGGATGATATAATAGTAATAGGAGATGACTTGTAGGGAATGGAGGCATTGACAAGGTGTTTATTGCAAGAGTTTGAGATTAAAGAACTCAGTTGGTTAAAATACTTCCTTGGCATTGAAGTGGCTCACTCTTGACATGGGATCTTTATATCCCAACAGAAGTATGTGTTGGATTTATTAACTGAGACGGGGAAACTAGGGTGTAAGCTAGTGGAGACTCCCATTGAACAAAATCACAAGCTTTGTGAAGCACCTGAAGATGCGGTGGTGGATAGAGAATCCTATCAGAGATTAGTTGGCAAACTAATCTATCTTTCTCATCCCAGACTAGTCATAGCCTATGTTATAGGAGTGCTGAGTCAATTTATACACAACCCAAAAGAAGTACATCTTCGAGTAGCACATTGATTCTACAGTACTTAAAAGGTACTCCAGGAAAGGGAGTATTATTTAGAAGAGGCAGTGAATTAACTTTGGAAGCATATAGATTGTGCTAGATCAGTTGATGACAAAAGGTCAACGTTAGGCTATTGTACATTCCTCGGAGGCAACCTTGTAACATGGAGAAGCAATTAGCATAATATAGTTGCAAGGGTCAAGCACAGAAGCTGAGTTCAAAACTATGGCATTGGGGCTTTATGAGCTTTTATGGCTGAAAATAATTTTAGAAGATTTGATGATTGTGTGGAAAGGACCTATGAAGCTATATTGTGATAACAAATCAGCAATTAATATTGCACATAACCCTCTGCAATACGATCACACCAAACATGTGGAAGTAGACAGACATTTTATAAAGGAGAAGTTGGATAGTGGACTGATTTGTACTACATTTGTGGCAACTAAGGGTCAACTTGCAGATGTGTTAACTAAAGGGTTGAGTGGTTCTGCATTTCAATCCATCATTAGCAAGCTAGGAATGGAAAGTATCCACTCACTAGCTTGAGGGGGAGTGTTAGAATTAGTAATTATGGTGAGAATAGGCTGTGTAGATGGGAAAAAAAACATGTATTATAGCTGTGAATATATTTTGTAATTAGAATATATATTCTGGTAGTTAATATCCCTAATTTATGGGGATAATATCCCTGATTTATGGGGATTAGGTCTTAGGAAAGTTTCCTTGAATAGCTTAGCCTTTTCCTATATATTCCTGTACATTCTTTGGTAGGTAAATATAAGAAATTTCCTATATCATGGCTGCGTTTGATTCAGCTTTCTAACAACTTAAAGATGTGAAAAAGATCTACTTGACTGCAGGGCTTGCGTTTGGTTGACAAAAAAGATATTTTTCCATCTTTTTCACAGCTTAAATAAAAAGATGAAAAAAATGTTTTATAACTGAGCAGAAAAAGATGCAAAACTGGATCTTTTCCATAGCTTATTTCATAAATATGTCTTAAAAAGACTATATGAACATTAAATCTTCATTTATCACGCATTAAGACACCGGATTCCATTAGAACTCTGAAGTTAAGCGTGCTGGGGCGAAAGCAGTACCAGGATGGGTGACCTCCTGGGATGTCCTCGTGTTACCAACCCTGTTAGGCTGGGGTCCTCGGAAACAGCATCTCACCAGGGTTAAACCCTGAAGGGGTAAGGCTGCGTACATCCACCCCTCCCAGGCGCTGCTTATGCAGGAGCCCTTGAGGCACTGGGTCTATTGTTGTTGCTGTTGTTGCTGCTGCTGCTTCATCACTATGACCTACTTTTACTTATAATCACCACCCCCACCTATCACCACCCTTTTTATGTTCATGGGCTCACCACTCTCCACTATCTTGACCAACTAGTATCATGATTCTCTCTTACTTGTATTATTAAGTTAATTTTGTGATTATAATAGATAAGTATTTTTTAAAACTTGTATCCAAACAATTTATTATGTAAAAAGATCTTTCTACACTGTACAATCAAACACTTCACTGTAAAAGTATACAGATCTTAAATGGACAGATCTTATTGAAACAGATAAGCTGAAATAAGTTGAACCAAACGCATCCTATGTCACTTTTTAGTTACGTGAAACACATTTTTCTGCCTATCATTTTGTATTACTTAGAATTTCTATGATAATTATTGCCTGAATTTTAGAGTCAGAATCCTCTAAGTTGATTGGCTTGAATTAGAACTTTCATGCGCATGATTTTAGTGGTTGACAGGGTTAAAAATATGACAGATTTGTAGTAGACTAACTAATACAAATTAAATTGAAAGTTAAGGGGGTCACTTTTATTTCAAGCAATCATTGAGGTCTATTGTATTTATACAAAATTTTACTTTAAGAATGCAATACGATCAGAATTTTCTACATGGCATATAAGCATATAAATGTAATTCATTGTACAAAACATTGTAGGTTGTATGATTCCATTCTTTTTGACAGTTTGTGCAAGCAACATATCCATTGTGATGCAGTACGATGAAAAAGCAAAAGGATCCACCTTAGTTGAAAAGAGAGAAAAGGTTGCACCTATTTGAACAATGCCTACCACTTTATACATCAGCAATTTATTGTGTGAAGTTTGTTGGGAAAATCATGCACACATGACAGAAATGAAAATCAACACGAAATGAACACACAAAATTTATGTGGAATCCCTCTCTCAAGTAGAAGGAAAAACAACGGACCCAGTTGGGTATCAAAGTCTCTATATGTATTTTGAATTTATAATCTCTAATTGTACCAAAAGTTTGATGCTCCTAAATCCCCTCACGTGATTAAATGCACTAGTAGACAAGCAATCTCACAAAGTCACTATTTCTTTCTTCCGCCCAATCATGTGCGCCCCTTTTTTCTCCCAAAATACCTACTTCCTTTCTTATTTCACTTGAGGAAGTGTGTCGTTGTCGTGGTGGGATCTGGCCACTGAGTTCTGATGTGTAGTTTGAGTTTCTTCCTCCTTGTGTTCGATGTGGATTCAAAACGTAGTCTTTTTTCTTCCAAAATACCTATGTTCTTTTGTTTGTCATGGGTGGGTTTTGCGAGCTCTTTTCAGGTTCCCGTTTACCCAGTATTTAATGATGCGGTGCAACATTGTAATTATCAAAAAAAGGAAGGAGCTTAAGCTTAAATCCAATTTTAACCCCTTACATAATTCATGCATTAAACCTTATTTAAAATTCAAATCCTTCATCTTCTTTTCCCCTTCTTGCATTTCTTTTTTAAACTTGCCAGACTAGTATTAAAAACTCGTTTGGACCTAAAAATTCTTCCCTTCAACTCATATGGAAACCCTTAGGCTGTGTTTGGAGCCTGGAATTGGCGTTCAGACTGGAATTGGGGCCCAGAATTCCAATTCTGTTGTTTGGTTTACTTGTTGGAATTGGAATTACAATTCCACTGCCCAATTCCATGGAATTGGATTGTTAACTGAAAATCATACTTTCCAATTCTTGAGGGTGAGGGTAAGGAATTGCAATTCCGTAGTAACTTCTTTGACTTGCAACCTAAAATGACCCTACTTGATTAACCCAAACCAAAGATGACTTAAATTCTAAAGACTTAGACACAACCTAAAATTTGACCCGAGCCTTGAAATCATCCAATTCAATGACTTGAACTTGAAATGACTAAAATCACCTTAGCTCAAAGTTTAAAGTCACCCAACTTGATTGGCCTAAAACTTGAGATGACTCAAATCCAAAAAATGAAACTAGTCACTTGAATGTGATGAGATGAGCCGAAGTGGAAACAATCCACCAAATTGACCCAAACCAAACTTAAATAACCTGCCCATCTCAAACTCAGTCTAAAATGACTTGAAATTTGAAATAATACAAACTTTTTTGTCCCAAAACTAAGATGATTCAAGCTTGAAATGACCTAAATCAATCAGCTCGATCAATTCTAGCCTGAATCTTGAAAAGTCCTAACCCAATTAATTGAAAATTCGAGATAATGTGAACACTAAATGACCTGACACGTTACTTGACCCAATTTGACTCAAAACTTAAATAAGTCGAACTCAAAGTGAATCGCTTCGACCATAATAACTCGAATGCAATGTGAACTGTTCCGACTAAAACCTGATCGTAGTTCATTTAAACTCCAACTTGATTGACTGATAACTCTTGTTGATTCGAATCATTATGTGATTATAATTCCGACTTCCAATTCCTTTGATGAACCAAATAATGGAATTTCAATTCCATTAGAATTCTAATTCTACCAGAACTGGATTTGGAATTGAAATTCCACAGTCCAATTCCAATTCCAATTCCACGTGCCTAACAGAGCCTTAGTGTATTAACACAAAATCGACACCTCTTCCATGTCTACAAATTATACCTTTTTGGAAAACAAGTATTTACATTTTGTCCTTCACTAAACCACTTTCTTTAAGCATGTGTAAATTCTTCAAATTTTTTCTTGTATTCATGGCAATCAATTGTCCCTTTATGACCATCATTCTCCCATCTCAAGCAGAGTAGCCATAAATCAACTAATCAACGTTCCCAAAGAGGTCAAATTTATTGGGTGTTGTGGCACATACCTTACTTTTGTTAATGTCCTCACATTGCTATTAGGCATCTCAATCTAGACGTTTCCGAGACCTTCAATCTTGACCTCTTCATCATTGGCTTACATAAATTTGCCGTAACATTTTTCATAAGGGACAACATCTTCGTCTCAATACATATGTGATAGGAGTTGATGTAGCACAACTTGCTACTCAAAAACTCAACTCAATTTTGTTTCTTGAAAAATGAAAACTAGTGAATTACTTTATTTATAGAAAAAAAACTAAGCCTTATTCGATAATCAAAAAGATAAATAAGAAATTAACTGATAAACTACTATTCGGAGATAAAAAGAACTAAATTATCCTACTTAGTAAAATAAGACTAAAATATCTTATAAACTTAAAAGATATATTCTAATTTAATCCTGTCAATTGGTCTATCAAAATTTTTAATAAAATACTAATCTTCTATAATCAGTAAATCTCTTCTTCTATGTTGCATCAATTCCCTTTTTGTGAAAAAAAAAATTCGACTATGAGTTTTAAACAAACATAGGAAAAGCTGTAGCAAACATCCTTGTGCGTGTGAGACTCGTCTTGGATGAAGTGAAAAACTTTCTCTTTAAGAGATGTTGACTTATCAAGCTCTTCAGATATGATATAATTAATATGAGGAGTCTCCTTTGTAGAATCTCTATCACACGCATCATCCTCACTTGTAGTTTGTTGAGCTTGTTGCGATTCTATATTGTCATACTCTGTGTTTTGGATTTGGGTCGTAAAAAAGCTCATGAGTGGGTATAAGGGAGGAAGTTGGGGCGGTTGCATAACGATAAGCCTAAGATACACTCTGGGCTTTTTTGTTTGAAGTACATGCAACTTACCCTTATGTCTAGAAACATTATTGGCATCAAGTATATGACATGTTGTGAAGAAAACTGGATGACAGACAGATTCCCACAAATGATAGGGATGTGAAGATTTATCCTTACCATATGGCCTATGCTTATTTAACTAGAGGTGATCCAACTTTGAGGTTGAAAAGTAATTGGACGTGAGATTGATGGTGGATATAGTAGATATATGGACATTGATAAGGTGACAAATCGAATTGAACTAGGGTGGCGGACAAATGAAGTGTTTGAACTTGGGTTAGGATTTCGTGGTGGAGAGAAATGAACTGGATTGGGGATTGTTTCGTGGATATAAACGCATATTGATTTGGCGCTTTGGTTCGATCGAGGGTTTTTGGGTGAGTTCGAGGGTTGATTTAGGGTTTGTGGAATAGAAGGCGGATTGTGGTTCTAGGGTTCGAATCGTTTCGAGTTCTAGGGTTTTAAAGCTGGGTTGGAATGGGGGTTAGGGTTTCTTGTGGGATGATGGCGGTGGTGTTGGCTCTGGTGGGGAAGCTTCGGTGGTTGGCAATGGGCAAATCGAAGGTAATTTGTGGCCTAGGGATTTCGACTTGTTCAAACACGAGTCTTTGAAGGTACATTCGAATGGGGGGTTAGGGTTTTGTGGGGATGATGGCAGGGGTGTTTTGTGGGTGGTGGGCGGCGCAGTGGCGTTGTGTGGCGGTTACATGGCGACTAGTTTTTTTTAGCTGCTAAGTTTTTTTTGTTAGGGTGAGTTTTTAATAATTAGGGTTATGTACCACTATACTTACCAAAAAAAGGATATGTATCACTACACCGTGGCATTGGTGGGGAAAAGATATTACTCTGTGGTAGTATCGGCGCTTAAGAGGCGGCACTGGGGTGACAACTATGGTGGCCCTGTGAAGGCTGTCCAAAGCTAGAGCTCTAATACCAAATTGATGCAGCATAACTTATTGCTCAAAAACTCAACTTAATTTTATTGCTTCACAAATGAAAACTACTGAATTACAAATCTCTATTTATAGATAAGCTAAACCCTATTGGATAACCAAAGAGATAAATAAGAAATTAACTAAGAAACTGCTACTTGGAGATAAAAGGGACCAAACTATCCTATTAACTAAACTAGGCCTAGTTTGGTATGCAAGAAGTAGAAATTCATGTGAAGTACGGATCTTGACTCTTGTTTGGTTTGCAGGAAGTAGGCAGGATGCGGGAAGTGGAAATTACTAAGCAATTTCCAATTCTTTCAAAGCGCAGGAAGTAACTTACCTAGCCTCTCTAGGTAAGTTCTAATTCCTTTGTTTTTAACTATTCTCTCTAAGGAAGTTTTTATTTCCTGTCCCAGCGACCAAACATGTTTTACCTCTTTATGAGAAGTTGACACAGGAATTGAATTCCCAGGAAGCATAACTTTCCGCAGGAATTCAATTCATGTGGCCACCAAACGAGGTCTAAGGCTTCAAATATCTTATTGACTTAAAGATATATTCCAATCTAATCCTATTAATTAATCTATCAAAGTCTAATAAAATATCAAACTTTTTATAATCAGTAAATCTCTCCTTTTATGTTGCATCAGGAGTACCATGAGTCTAGGACGTGAATCTTCACTGATCTAGCTATCTTGAACCCAGAAAAGATCATCGCCATCACTCAAGGCTAGGTTGGTGGATGCGTCAACTTTTTTCCTTTGCTTGTTGCCCCCTTCTCACGTGTCTTCTTGGATTCTTTTAAGTCCGCTAACATTTGTTTGCGAGACAATTAAATATGGCTTATCTCGTGACAACTTGGCTCTAGCGTAAAACTTAAATATGGCTCATCTCGTGATAATTTGGCTCTTCTGATAATTTTCTCGCAGAACACTTTAATATGGTCCATAAAGTTGTGGGCATGTCACTGACAATTATAGATAAGCTATGACAATTTAGCATTGTCTGGTTGGGGGAAAGTCTTCTGCCATCTATTATTAATGTTTGTCTGCTGAATGAGTAGCAAACGTAATTCAAAGAGAAATGATCTTCTGCCAATAGGGGATAAATTGACTCTCTCTTAATGACAGTGGAAGCCATTTTTCCTTCACAACACTACTTCAGACTCACCCCAATCTTTGTCCTCTTCCCATCCAACCTTAGCCTCAAGTGTAATAAATCTTAATTGCACGAATGAAATTTATTTCCAGAACTTGGCAAGAGTAGATTTTGAAGAAAAGCATAGTTAAAAATATTTCTTCACTTCAACAGACTGGAGCCTTGATGAGTCTCCTACTTTTGCACTTTGGAACTGTATTAACCTCTGAAATTGTGGCTTTATATGAAGACAATTTGGAGCTCTATATGAAAAAATTTGGTGAAACATTAATGGTCTAATTGGCTTATGTGTAAATAACAATAGTTTTTTTCTTCAATTTCATTTTTTGACACAATAGGCCATAGACATCAAGTGCTGCTGAAATATGTCGAATTTCTTTGTTTGAGCTTACTTTGATATTACAAGCTCGTTGTCATTAGTCCCTAGCAGAGCCAAAAGAGTTTGCTTTTGTAAAACATACAGCTTCAATTTTCCATATACATCCTGCTAATTGTATGTTTATCATGAATATGTATTTATATCAATTGGACTTGGTGCCTCATGAAGTGCTAGATGTGGGGTTCTGATACTACCAATAAGTGTAAACTATTCCTTTGGGCCACTTATTTCTACAAATTATATGGGCCTCAATTTATCATGTCATAAGTAGGGAAACTTACAAGTGGGCAGTGCATGTAGGCCATGGATTACCCAAGATGAGCACTAACTGTCTTGGACATCCCGTTTTCCACAAAGAGCAGTAGGATTAGCCCTGATCTAACCGTAAGGCTGGTGCTTTATTGTCTCACAGGAGCGGAAATCTGCACTCAATCTTTGCCCAGAGGTTGCAAAGAGTGGGAACACTAATTCATGCCGTTATGGTGATAAGTGTCGTTTTAGTCATGACATGGAGAGCTACAAGGCTCAGGTACTAAATGACTTCAGTCTTTCGCGGTCAACTACTTCTTTAAAATGAATATGTGGGTCAATTGGTTTTGATGGTTGTGTGTGCTGTACAGAAACCTGCTGACTTGGAAGGGAACTGCCCTTTTACTTCTGCTGAAAGACCATGCCCTTATGGTCTTACCTGCAGATTTTCGGGTGCACATAAAGATGTTGACCCTGATGGCAAATTGAATGCTTGGAAAGAATTCCCGGAAGTGAATACACTGAACAAAGATGTTCAAAAGCTTTTGTGGAAGAATAAAATGAAATTCCTTGCAGCAGATGCTGCTCTCAAGGGTCTTGGGCTTGCGGTATGCACAGTCTTGCTCTGCATCTCATGGTGGCATCCGACTCCTCTTAAGTTTTCGTTGCCACTATTTTTTCCTCCTTTTTTTTGAATTGATTGAAAGTAAGGGCATGGGAATAATTACCCTTTTGAAACAATCAAGTTGTTTGGGCTTGTGTAAACACCTTTTGATCAGTCGAGCTGGTTTTGTTTTATCTTTTTTTTTTTTTTTTTTTTTTTTTTGGTTTTTGGAGGTCCTGTGATGCTTGATTTCCTATTTTCAGTTTTTAGAAGGCATGGGAATTGCAAAAGGAAAAATGAACCGACTGAGCAAGTTTTTTTTTTTTTTTTTTTTTGAGTAAATTACGGAAAATCCCCTTAACTTTTGCTTCAATAACAGAAATCCCTCTCACAAATAAAACGACTCATTAAACCTTCTCACTTTTAAAAATTTATCACTTTGCCCCCAAACAACCTTTTTTGCCATTTTGCCTCTCAAAATAAAATAGTTAAGTATTTGATTTTATTTTTAGGTAGGATTTTATGTTTTGAAGAAAAAAATAAATATTTTTAAAAAAAAGGGGTTTTTCTATATTAAAAAATATTATTTTAATTAATTATATAGTAGTGACATTATAATATCAACAAAAATACTATATTTTATCTTATAATATTTTTTTATGAAAATTTTAAAAATATTTTTTATCTTCTAAACTTATAATATCATTACTATAATTAATTAAAATAATTATATTTTTTATAAATATAGAAAATTCCTTTAATTCTATTGTGAAAAACATAAAATTTTCTAATTTTGCCTAATATTATAAAACCCCTTCTAAAAACATACTTAAGCATTTAACCTCCTCACTTTTGAGGCGCAAAATGGTCAAAAAAAAGGTAGCATGGGGGTTAAGTGATAAAATTTTTAAAAGTGAGGGGGTATTGTGAGTGCTTTTATTTGTAAGGGTTTTCTGTTTTTGAAGCAAAAGGCCCGGGGGGGGGGGGGGGGGGGGGTAGGAGTTCTGTAATTTACCCTTTTTTTTGATGTTTGCTTTCTCAATATCCAAAACTTGAAAGCTAGAAAGACCCTTTCGCTATTGTCGAGACTCTACATTGTCACTTTACAAGGTCCACCGTCACTCCCATAGCTAACTTGTTATCAACTGTGTTTCTGTGTCTATTTCATATTTCCCTTTAAATCCTTACATCCTACCAGATGATAAAGCTAACTTGTTATCAACTTTGTTCCTGTGTCTATTTCATATTTCCCTTGAAATCCTTACATCCTACCAGATGATACCTGATCAATGTCTGGGTTTTGTATTTTATTGACATGCCAGTTCTATGATGGCTTTTTGCTCAGTCACAGGGAAAGGGCAATTCAAGGATAAAAACCTTGGAAGACAAGGAGGAAAATGGTCATGGTATAGCGCATTGTACTAATGGGTGTCAAGAAATTGGTTGTGCAAAGGATGATAACTCAGTTAACAAAGAAGTATGCTCTCCATTATCTCTAGAAGAAAACTCCATGGAGGTTGCATCCGTTGATGAAGAAAGTAGACCCCTGAAGAGAGCAAAGCCCAAAGTTAATGAGAAAAGTGTGGCCATTGAAGTGACTAATGGTTGTTACATATGAATCATACTTTTGCTAGTTTCAACTGCTTGCCACTGGGGCTTTAGTTTAGTGTTGACACTATCAATTTTGAGGCTCTAGGATATAAGATCCTAGTTCAAATCCCCCAAATCCCACTTAGCTACCAAAAAAAGAAAAGAAGAAATTCAACTTATAGTTTCAACTGCCTATTTTAAGTGTTTAACCTAGCTTAGTTGTGTTGTGATAGGTGGGAACGTATCTGAGGAAAATTGTGACGAAACCTTGGCAAAAGAGGTGACACGGATTGAAAGTGACGTGCTACCAGACATTGATGGCAGCATAAAATTGCATCCACGTGAAAAGAAAATTATAGACTTTAGAGGACAGCGTTATCTTGCCCCTCTTACTACAGTTGGAAATCTTCCTTTCAGAAGGGTCTGCAAGGTTTTAGGAGCTGATGTAACCTGTGGTGAAATGGCAATGTGCACAAATCTTCTTCAGGTCCGTGCTGGTGTTTTATCCATTGCAGTGAGATTAATTTGGTGTCACATCTGATACTGGTGTGCATATGTTTACTGGGCTCTGCAGTAATCATATGATCCTGGTACAGGTATAGAACCTGTTGCATGCGGCAGAGTACAACTGAACATGGGACAATTATATTGAACCATATGTTGATCTTAACAAATAATTGTGTTTTCTCACGACTTTAAGAGTAACAATATGAATCAGAACATAATAAATATATTAAAGATTGCAAAATCTTGAAAATAGTTGACTACTGCATACCCTACATAACCAATACGCACAGTGCAGATGCTTTTTTAGCAGTGTTCCCGCGTGCTTAAATTTTAGGGAGTCAATCCCTTATGTATGTACCTGTGCATGCCTGAGACCCACATATTCAAGTCCAAGTAACATTGCACGTCATGTGTTACAATTCTCATTGATTTTCTGTGTGGAAAGGGTCAAGCATCAGAATGGGCGCTTCTCAGACGACATACATCCGAGGATTTGTTTGGTGTACAAATATGTGGTGCTTATCCTGACACTGTGGCACGTGCTGTTGACCTTATTGAACGTGAATGCTCTGTTGACTTCATTGATATAAATATGGGATGCCCAATTGATATTGTTGTAAATAAAGGTGCTGGATCAGCGCTTCTTACAAAGTCATTGCGTATGAAAAATGTTATACAAGCTGCTTGTGCTGCGGTGGAAACGCCTATTACTGTCAAGGTACATATGTTCTCTTTAATCCTCGCTATCTCTAAGTTGTTCTTATGTTCTAGGGTGGGACATCTAAGTTGGTATCATGGAACCAAGTACCAGCACTTATGTTTCAGCTGTTCACATGAAGGATTCTGAGTTATTTATATAATTAGTCGTTGAATAATGCTTTTTTCTTGACAGTCAAATAGTTATGCTTGGGAAGAGCCTTTTGATAGCTTTTCATGTAGTGTTTAGTGTTTTAATTGGTCAAACAGATAAACGGTGTGTTTGGTGAATGTTTCTTTTGGTTGTTGTTTAGTTATTTGACTAGTCAAAACACTAAACCCTGTGTTTGGCAAGGATTTTATAGTTAGCATTTGCATTAGCTTTTAGCATTTGTGTACACTTTTTGGGTTAAAATGCCGGATTTTGAAAAGCTAAAAGAAGTAGCTTTTTCCTCTCAAAAGCTAGCTGACAATTATATTTTATTCAATAATTATCAATGTCCACACCTGTTAATTTTTTGTTTTTATTTTAAATTTTAATTTTCAAATACATTTTTTGAAATATTTACTTAGTGAGAAAAATTAATGAGTTAATAAAAGATATCTATTTATTTATTTATTTTTTATTTTATGGAAATATTTAATATTAATCATGTATGGAGAGAGTCATAGAAAGGAGACTACGACAACAGACGAAAGTGACCGAAAACCAGTTTGGGTTCAACTATGGAAGCCATTCATCTCTTACGAAGGACGATAGAGCAATACAGGGAGAGACAAAAGGATCTCCACATGGTCTTCATCGATTTGGAGAAAGCATATGATAGAGTGCCAAGAGAGGTTTTGTGGAGAGTGTTGGGAAGGAGAGGCATCCCGCTGCCTTATATTAGGGTCATTAGGGACATGTATGAAGAGGCACATACTAATGTGCGCATAGGGGAAGGGGACACAGACACTTTCCCTATCACAGTAGGGGTACACCAGGGCTCTGCCTTGAGCCCCTTCCTGTTCATTCTAGTGATGAATGAGCTCACTAGACATTTCCAAAGGGAGGTATGTTGGTGTATGCTTTTTGCAGACGACATAGTTCTGGTAGGGGAATCCCGAGCGGAAATAAATGAGAAGCTGGAATTATGGAGAGGTGCATTAGAATCGAGGGGTTTAAGGATTAGCAGATCTAAGACCGAGTATGTGGAATTCAAATTCGACCATTCCACCGCGACTAGCACCGAGGAGGTTAAGATCGAATCAGAAACCGTACCGAGTAAGCAGAGCTTCAAATATGTGGGATCCATGATACACCAGAACGGTGAAGTGGATGAGGATGTCAGCAATAGGATTAAAGTAGGCTGGCTGAAGTGGAGGATGGCATCCGGGGTACCGTGTGATAGAAAGTTCCCGCTAAAGTTAAAGGGAAAATACTATAGGACGGTAGTAAGACCGGCTATGCTATATGGGGCAGAGTGTCGATCAATGAAACAAAATCAAACACAGAGGATGAACGTAGCAGAGATGAGGATGATGCGCTGGATGTGTGGCCACACAAGGAAGGATAGGATTAGGAATGATGTGATACGAAGTAAGCTGGGTGTAGCCTCGATCGAGGATAAACTGAGGGAGCACCGCCTAAGATGGTTTGGACATGTTAGCAGGAAACCGACTACAGCCCCAGTCAGGAGGTGTGAATAGCTTCACACGGCGATAAGTAGAAGAGGGAGGGGCAGACCAAAGAAGAGTTGGCTGAAGACGATTCGTCAAGACCTAACCCACCTAAACCTAAGACAGGAGATGGCCTCAGATAGGGCACGTTGGAGGGCTAGCATAAGGGTAGCGGAGGTGGCAGAGTAGAGTAGTGTAAGGAGTGGCTGGTAGTTTGGGATCCTTAGGCAGACATAACCTCGAGGGTAGCACTTCTAGGCTAGCTTAGTCTCTGTTCATGTTGCTGCTTCTTCTTCTTCTTCTTCTTCTTCTTCTTTTCCCTTCCTTTTTACTTC
The DNA here is from genome assembly GCA_018398585.1 of Simmondsia chinensis. Lineage (NCBI taxonomy): Eukaryota > Viridiplantae > Streptophyta > Magnoliopsida > Caryophyllales > Simmondsiaceae > Simmondsia > Simmondsia chinensis. The sequence goes on along the minus strand of JAGTTD010000017.1, from coordinate 11,480,774 downwards.
TCCTCAAAAGTCATTGGTAATTAATTGGTGGTTCATTTGCAGGCACTCAACTACTTCAGGTTGGGGGTCCCTGGAACAGTCTCCTTTCCATCTGGAAGGGGTAAGGCTGCGTACATTACCCCCCCCAGACCCTGCTTTCTGCGGGAGCCGCAAGGCACTGGGACTGTTGTTGTTGTTGTAATCATGTATATTTAGTTTACAATAAAAAAATATTTAGTTGGGACAAAAGTATGTATATTTTGATTTTATACAATATGATTGACAATCATTTAATAACTAAACACTATCAGCTATTAATTAACAATTATCAGTTATGAGTTAACAGCCCAGTGAACAACCAACAGTTTATTTAACAATCAATCAACAACTGTCGTCTAATAGTTAACAACTAACAACTATACACCAATAGCCGACAACTGTTACCTATTAGTTGACAACCAACAACTATCAGCTGACAGCCGATAGTCAATAGCTATCAGCTAATAGCCAACAACAAACAACCGAATGCCAGACATGGCCTATATTTACTTTATATATTTATATGTTGGTCTGGTTATTGATTCAAATGTTTGAAAACATAAAGCCGTAAAGCAATTTATCGTCCCCTTGAAAAATCGACATCCAATGTAATAACCTGGTATGGAATGTTCAAGACACCTACATGACCCCACAATCGCGAAAGGTGACTTGATTCCTGGAAGAAATGCTTGATCATTTGAAGTCCTCTATACAAGTCCCTGGATGAGGTTTTTGAATATAATTACTATAATTGAGAGGTATAAGCACTGGGGGATGAAGTGATGTACTGGATGAAACTGTTTCCCCTTTCTATAATGAAAGCAACTCAAGGAATGAAGCAAGTTGAAATGCTTTCTGTCTTAATTGTTTGAATTGTTCGTGGAGTTTCAGTTTTCCTAAGAGAGATGCGCTCAAGTTTGGGCAATTACATTGCCATATTCTTATGATAGTTCTATAATACTTCCTACTCAGCCCATACATTGTCTTACGGAAAAAAGAATCAAATTAAAGACTCAAAGTTAGGCATGAGATTTTGAAGAACCTATCCCCTAACATATCATTTTATTTCACGAGATGAGAAATTAAAAGAGCTAAAGTTAGGCCCGCTGCCTGCACATTCAGATGCAGATACAGTTTTTAGAATGTCGGTATTTTTGATTTCTCCACATTATTTGTAATACACGAAAATCACACATTGAAATTCTGATATTTCTTAAATTAAAGAAAATCATTTGCTTTCTTCCATGCTAGTGATACGTGAGTATTCTAGTCCTCTGTGTTTGATTATTCACTCTGCTTTATTTTTTTTTCTTTTCCATTTACCAGGTTCGAACAGGTTACTTTGAAGGAAGGAATCGAGTTGATTCATTAATTGCTGACATCGGCAAATGGGGAGCTACTGCTGTAACAATACATGGTAGATCACGTCAGCAACGATACAGCAAGCTTGCTGATTGGGAATACATATATGAGTGCGTCAAAAATGCTCCTGAATCTATTCAAGTTCTGGGAAATGGGGATGTTTTCTCTTATTTAGACTGGAACAAGCACTTTTCTGACTGCCCTCGGTTGTCTTCCTGCATGATTGCTCGAGGGGCATTGATTAAGGTTTGTTGTTCAAAGCCTTGGGTCTGTAATCAGTACATTGACTTGAGTGATGTTCATGTAAACAAATGAATGGCATTATATAACAAATTCCGAGCTAGTCGTTATGCTATCACTGTTGTCACGGTGTCCATAATATGTCAAGGACTCTCTTAGAAGTACGAAAATTAATGGTTGTATGCTCGTTCTGCCAAAACTTTACGAACACATTGCTTAAATGCAAATTTTCTTCCCTTGAAGAACCCGGCGAAATTGCTGGGATGTGTCCATAGTCTTCATGGCATCCCGCTTCTTTGACACAGACTGCCAATTGCAATTTGATTTCATGGGGAATTCCACTTAGTTGTCAGGGAGAAAAGATCAATTTCTGGTTTCCTGTTGGCCTTTCATGCTTTATGTAGTCTGTCTTGTTTGCGGAAAAGATGTGACGGTATTTCTGATTGGTTATAAAATTTACATTTTCCCTTATGCGCCTTGCAGCCATGGATATTTACTGAAATTAAGGAACAAAGGCATTGGGATATCAGTTCTGGCGAACGACTAGATATTTTGAAAGATTATGTGCGTTTTGGTCTCGAACACTGGGGCTCTGACTCTAAAGGTATGCGTGAATGTTTTTAAGTGGTTGTGGGACTAATCTTTGTGTTATAGTTACTTCGACCTTTTCATTCCATCCTAAATGCTCATGTTGGATAAGGATATTTGGATATTAGTATGACATTTGACATATAATAGAGCATGAGTTTTGGACACATACCTGACCCATGTTCGATTTATATTCAAGTCTGCGTACTATGACACATTGTACATTGATTACAAAGCAAATTATATGTTAACTACCAAACCTAATTGATAGTTAAATTTTGAAGGAAAGAGGTAAGATGAGAGAGAGAAGTGAAAGGGATGAGAATTTAGAGAAGGAGATGAGAACAAGAGGGAAACCCTAGAGGGATTCAGATTTTTATTAATTGGATAACAAGAAAACAAGCTCTTAGATCTATTTATAATAGATCTCAATACATGGAATCAAAGATTCAAAGAACCGAACCCCAAAACCAGCAAAAACTGAAAAGGCGCCAAATGCAGTTAACCCGCTTGAACTGTTGCTGCAGCACTAACTACCCTTGGCGCGTGACTTCCTAATTCAAAAATTACAACCCATTCACGAGCTTATTACATCCCTTACAAGTCTATTAATATTTTTTATATGAATTTTTAAACATTTATAACATTATACTATTATCTCTGTGCTCTCCTTATACTCCCTGGCTGCCCATAAGTAGCAGAAGCTGGAAGAGTGGTGTTACACAAGCAGCACCTTGGGTTAAAACGGATAAAAATTCTGAATTGTATTAATGCTTACAGACCTTTTTTCTCCAGGAAAGGCTAAAGGCATGTATCACAGAAGATCAGGCTAGGCTATGTTACCCAAACTTCGGTATGAGAGTTGGACACAGTATGCGTCTAAAGGTCAAACTTCGCAGGTTTCTAAAATGTTTCTTTGCTTTTTTGGTTTGATTGGAAGTGTCTAAGTCTCATACCGCATGGGTACTTTAGGGCAGACTGAAGAGTCGAGTAGCTATGGATCTTGGGAGACTTTTTCTCCGTTTAAGTATCTCAGGGGGAAACAGCCGGGCAATATGAGGTTGTGATTCTAGACTTTTGGGAAAATATAAAATATGCTGGTCAGTGGGGATGGTATGGCATAAGGTATGGTGTTGGTTTGGACATAATTGTGAGGAACGTAAGATCGTTTCCTCTTGAGCCCTTACAATGAGTCTATGATGCTGAATCCTTGTTATAATTGAGATTGGCCTTACATGCCACTAGTAACAAAATTCAAGGTTAAGGCCTCGAGGACAAGAGGTCTTAGGTTTAAACCCCGTTCTTTCTAGCCACAGTTACCTAGAAGAGACGTGCCTTATCCAACTAGTTTTCAGATATGAGTCCTATTTGTCCATTGTATCTGCAATCATATAGGTGTTGAAGTGGACTTTCAAAGTATGTTATTATGTTAGAGTTTAAAACTATTATTGAGTCCTATGTTTTTAGATTTTATAGCTTAAGTGATGCAGTACAAGGAAGGCATAAAACTCGGGATTCATGGAGATATTTGGATAAGAAAGAGTTCAAGTATATTTGTAAGTTTAAAAATTTTTAGATATTAGTTTATCTTATAAGAGTTATTTGATTTTGATTAGATTGAGATTATTTAGGATTATCCTTTTTTTCAATTAGGTTAGGCATATATTTTTCAAAATTATGATCATCTTTGTTTCATAGTTAGATTTGAATTAGACTTCTTTATCGTTTTAGATTTAGCGCACCTACTCTATAAATAACACTCTTACGTACTTTGGAGATATTTTTGAATGGAATTGAATCCAAAAGTTTGAGAGTTGATTTAGCAATCAAAGGTTTTTTTTTTGTGCTACATCATTAAACTTTTAGGATGATTGGTTTCTTTATATGGCATTAGAGCTTCTTGTTTGATAAATTTCAGTTCAAAACAACCCTTCTAATATAAAATGGAATCAACACATAAGTATGAGTTGAGTATGTCTACTATCTAGGCATTAAACCAAACAGGCATTTGCATGATTGAGAGTTTACAATTTAACCTCTTGGGATGATTGGTTCATGACATATTAAAAAACATGCATATTGACAATATTTTAATGCAGGGGTAGAGACGACAAGGCATTTTTTGCTGGAATGGCTCAGCTATATTTGCAGATATATCCCGATCGGTCTACTGGATGTTGTCCCTCAACGACTAAATTGGCGGCCACCTTCCTACTTTGGCCGCAACGACTTGGAAACACTAATGGCCTCGGATTCAGCGGCTGACTGGGTAATTTATCTTTTCCTGTTGAGTTTAGGCCTTTGGTTGTCTGAACTGAAATCCTCATCCATCCAATTTCTATAATCTGCTTATATGTGTAAGTGGGAAAGTAAATTGAAGAGAGAAGCATTTCCCTTCATAAGGAAGCAATTAATGTCCCCCAATGGAGATAGGAAATCATTTTTCTTCGCTTCACCCCCCGCCCCAATTGAACCGGATACACTTTCTAGCTTGGCTCAACCTCAAATTTGTTGACTCGACCTTTGCTTGTGGTGTAAACAAGCCTGAGTTTGAACTGAGCTTTTCTCGAGCTATCCAACTTATGTAGCACTAAAGGAAAAATAAAAATTTTAAACTCAAACTCTCAAATTCTGGATTTAATTTCATTCAAAGATATCTCCATGAAGTACATAAGGGTCCTATTTATGGAGTAGGAACCCTGGACCAGAAAAGATAAAGAAGTATAATCCTAATCAAACTAGGATAAAGAAATTAAAATCATATTCTAATTAGAAACTCTAAACTAAATAAATTTTGACCAATCTGAATTTAAAACTAATAAAAAAAAAATGAATAAAAATACTCCTAATTAATCATAAATTCTTCTTGTATAGTACTTCTTGAAATGGTTCGATCGTACTACATCATTCCCCCACAATTGAGAAGGACTCGACTCCATCGAGTTTGTTTGTAAATAATCATCAAGTAGATCGGAATCCAATGATTGGAACTCTTCATTTGTTACCCAAGTAGCTTCACTAGTAGGGCGACCTTTCCATTGGACAAGGAAACGATGAGTGCCACCACCGGATTTGCGCATGACCTCATCAGTCAACGCATCACTAATCACATCTCAAGGTTTTAAAGTTAGGGACCTTTGGCTTTGGGCTACCTGCAATGGTATGAGAAGAACAACTAGGTTGGTCGATGGTACCATGGTACAGGGTTAAGTCTTCTACTTTGAAAATTGGACTAGTATTCATGTGATCAGGTAATTCTAAAAAATAAGCTTTAGGTCCAAGTTTCTTAGAAATTTGGAAAGGCCCAAAACCATGTGCATGAAGTTTTTTGAAAGAATTTTTAGGTAAACGATCCAAGTGAATGCGAGCCACAACATAATCACCTATATTAAAATCCTTGGCCTTATGATGAATATCAATTGCGAGTTTATATTTAATATTATGTATAGCTATTTTTTGTCTCACCTTAGTATGTAAGTCACGAATATGTGAGCAAAAAGCTTGGCAGGAAGAGACACATAAGAGGAAGGGGGTAGGGGAGTTAGGTTAACAGGAGTATGAGGCTTGTAACCATGCACAATTTCGAAAGGACTTATACCAGTAGTGCGATTTACTGAATTATTGTATGCAAACTCAACTAAAAGGAAAATTCATATCCCAGTTGCCCGATCTTTCACCAATGACACATCTAAGTAAATCCTCTAGGCTGCGGTTAACAACCTCGGTCTGTCCATCAGTTTGTGGGTGAAAAGCTTCAGAAAATTTCAAGTTTGTACAACAAATTCTCCATAGTGTCCTCCAAAAATGGCTAATGAACTTAACATCACGATCAGACACAATAGATGTGGGAAGCCCATGCAATTTAATGACTTCACGAAAGACAGATTTGGCAACATGGGAGGCATTGGTAGTTTTACTACATGATATAAAGTGAGCCATTTTAGAGAACCCATCGACCTCTACTAGAATCGAATCATGACCGCGAGATGTCTTAGCTAGTGGTGGCCAAGGGCCGGGCCGGGTCCGGCCCGTTTGGGAGCCGGGTTGGGCCAGAGGGGTTCCAGGGCCAGGCCTGGCGCTTTTTTTACAGAAATTTTTTTTTAAAAAATAATACAAACTGGTTTTGTACTAAAATTATTGTAATTCATTGATAAATAATATGTGATACAAATACATTTTTTTTCAAGCACTAATAATGCTAAATATACATGTTCAAAAAAAAATAATGCTAAATATATGTAATAAAATAAAATATATAATAAGTAATGGTAAATATCTTATCAAAAAAATAATGGTAAATAAATAACATACCAAATAGAAGTATAAATACAACGCAGTTGGGGCCTAATATTTAAAAGTACAAATTTGTTTATCAAAAAATACAAAGTTTGACATATGGGGGGTGCGGTCTTCTTTTGATGTAAATATTTAAAAGTAAATAATTGACATACAAAAGTGCTGATATCAGTCACCTAGGGGGGTTTCTACGCCATCATTTGACGTATCAGTTGTGCGGTCGTCTTCTTCATCGCTCGATGAATTCGGCTTCATTCTCTGTTGATCTCTTGCCTCAGCTAGCAGCAAATCCTTCAATCACACGGACATCTCCAAGCTTGACGACGATAGCTTCGCCCTCTTCGTTCCAAGCAACCTGCCACCAAGACTGAAAGCACACTCCGATGCTACTGAAGACACCGGAGAACTTAGTACATCACGTGCCATGGGGGAAAGCACGGGATACTGGGCTTGGTTTGTGTTCCACTATTGTAACAGGTCAAAACGCGGGTTGGCCGACGGCCCGAAAATATGGACCAACGGTGTTCGCAAATAATAATCTAGCTTGTCACATGACGTGGGGGCTATTGTGGGCGTAAATTGCTCCAACAGCTTCCACGAATATGACGTATGTGAACTACTTCCACTAGATGTGGAAGATCCTACTGCAGCAGTACTAGGATTATTGGACGCTAATTTACGGGAATATTGAGAAAATAAACTATGCAAGTCGTTATCGACATCGGCAATGAAAGTGTCGATATTAAGACTAGGATGCAAATATTTGAAAAAATGTTGGCAAAACAAGTTTAAACCCCCGCGCTTACAACGAGGGTCTAAAATAGTTGCCAAGCAGTATGTAAGAGGTAGTTCAGAATAATATTTGGCAAACTTTTCTTTCATTGCCTTAATCGATTCGAACAAAATGGGGTTGGATTCATTACCCACCATCCAATTGACAATATCAAGCAATCTTGATATTGCTTGAGGCATGGTCGTATAGTAGCAACCCGAAAAAAATGTCGTTGCCTCTTTAAACATGCTAAAAAAGTTACAAATTTGATCTATTGTCTCCCAATTTATACCGGCCAGGTTGTAATCGCTCCATTCTGTATGATTTTCCTGGGCGAATTCCATCAGAGCGTCTTCGTATTTTAGAATGTGCTCTAACATTTCTACCGTAGACGGCCACCTAGTTTGAGAGTCTAATTTGAATTGTTTATATTCTATGTTATGTAACCTACATAAATTTCTAAATCTTCTTTTTCTAGTGCCGGATGATTTAATAGATATTATTACGAATCTTAAGGTGGTAAGGGATACTTTTATAAGATCTAAACCATCCATTACCATTAAATGCAAAATGTGACAAATGCAACGAATATGGAAACACTTCCCACCTAACATGGGTCTCATTTGCCTAATTAAATGTGTAACGGATGCAGTGTTATTGGTAGCATTGTCGAACATAATACTGAAGATACGTCGCTCTATGCCCCAGTCGCGGACTGTCGACATAATCGCACCCGTAATTACCTCGGCAGTGTGGGGGCAATCTAAAAGTCCAAAATGAATTATCCTCTTTTGGAGGATGAAGGATTCATAGGTCCAGTGTGCCGTTATGCACATATAAGGTTGGCCGGGTTTCGACGTCCATACGTCCGACGTCAACGAGAACATGCTCGTGTTTGTCGCAAAAAGTGTTAAGACCCCAGGTTTCATCCCGTGGTACAACGTAAAAGTGTCCCGCTTTACGGTGTTGCGAAGAATCCTCACAATGGCGGGGTTCACATTTCGTTGGAGGTAGTTGACAAAATATGGGTTTTCGCTTGTATTAAAAGGCCTTTCTCTCAAAATTATATATTTAGCTAGCCCCTTTCGGTTGCTCTCTTGAGAGAACCTAAAATTAGCAAGTGCACCGGTCATTTGCTATACTAGACGTTGTTGGCTTTTATCTGGGTATTGCTCGGGGTGGCACCTAAGTATATGTCTGTTTAATGTGCCCGTCCCACTGCCAGGTTGATGGCTAAAATCCCTAGCTGGGTCACATAATTTATAAGTTGCTTTATTAGTGGTCTTATTAAGGGTAAAGTGCTTCCATACCCCACTAGTTGTACGCCTACTAGCACCGGTACTAGTTTCAGGCTGGGCTTCGGTGGTGGGCGTGGGTTCCTCATCAGTTTGTGAGTCTCCAACCCCACCACCGCCTGATTCATGATAATCTTGTTGTTGTGAAAAGTCATAATCTATGCTATCATCAGTGTATGGGGGTGATGGGTCTGGTTGTATAAAAGCTCGTTCTTCAGTATTAACTAAGACAATTCTACTCCTTTTAGGGATTCTGGGTGGCCGAGAAGAGCTAGAACTAGCACGACCGGCGCCAGAGGATGATGAAGAGTTGTGTGCCATATTAGTATAAGTGATTAGTATTTGTAAAATGCAAGTAGTAATGCAAATTAAATAACTAAAAATGCGAATCAAATAAAATTGCGATACTAAAATTACTGAAACGAGAGAACAATGAAATTCGAACTTCAGCCAAACACTTTACGAACTTCGAACTTTAGAGCACAATTTTGCAATTAGCAAGGTTAGAGAAGATGGGAGATGATGAATGTATAGAGAGAGAAGAGAGGATTGAAGATTTGGTGAGGAAATAGGTTGGGGAGGTTTAAGTATTTATAGAAAAAAAATATATTTTTTATTTTTTATTTAAAGAGCCTTTTAAACGGCTCTTTTAAAAGAGCTGTTGCCCCAACGGCTCTAAGAGGCCCGAGCCCAAGGCCACCAAAAATTGGCCCGAGGCCCGGCCCGCACTGGGCCGGTTTCCGGGCCAGCCCGGCCCGTTGGCAACCACTAGTCTTAGCCAATCCTAGAACAAAATCCATGCTGATGTCTTTCCAAGGCTCGTTAGGGATAGGAAGTGGGGTACGAAGGTTGGTATTATGTTGTCTCACCTTAACCAACTGACATGTATGACATTGAGACACATTCTTAGCACAATCGCACATAAGTGAAGGCCAATAAAATTTGTCAGAAACGAGGGAGATGGTTTTGTCTTTTTCTAAGTGACCACCTAGTCTGCCAGCATGCATCGCCCAAATAAGGAACTCCCAGATGATGTGTGGGGAATGCAAAGCCTAGATCCCCGAAACAAATAACCATCATGAATGAGGAAATCAACATGGTCTTGACAATTGCCGTCCATGATCTCAGTAAATATGACACCAAAATTAGGGCAAGATGGGTACTCATCTTTCATTCTATCAAAACCTAGGACTTCCGCCTTCATGACATGAAGCAAGGCTAGTACATGACTAAGTGCATCAGCTACCCTATTTTCTTTTCCAGATTTATGTCTAAGGACAAATGAGTTCTCATTGATAAATAATATCCCCAACGATGAAGACATTGAACCATTGCATAAAATTGTTTCTCGGAGGTGTCGAATCGTCTTTGCTTATACTCATTCAATTTCTCACTAGAAAAGGCAATGGGATGTCCTTGACTCAACACACCCGTAATTCCAACGCCAGAAGCATCACAAGAAACCTCAAACACACTATCAAAGTCAGGGTGCTGAAGGAGTAGGCACTAGACATCTGTTGCTTAATTTACTCAAAAGCCTTAGTAGCAGCACGGGTCCATTTATGGCATAGGACTAAAATTTCAAATAAACTTCCTATAAAAAGAAGCTAAACCATGAAAACTTCTAATCTCAGAAATCGTCTAAGGTTCGGGAAATATAAAAAGAAGCTAAACCATGAAAACTCCTTAATAGCTTTAACCTTTTCAGGATCAGTAGAAATACCATGAGCGGAAATGATGACACTTTGAAATAGGACTTCTTGTTGTAAGAAAATATACTTCTCCAAGTTAGCATAAAGCTTGGCTTCCCCAAGTGTAGTAAATAGAAGGCGAAGGTGATAAAGGTGATCCCCCTAAGATTTGCTAAAAACTAGAATGTCATAAAAATACACCATAATTAGCTTTCCAATAAAGGATTGCAAAGTAAGTGTCATAAGTCATATGAAAGTGCTAGGGGCATTTGATAATCCAAAAGGTATGACCAACCATTCAAACAAACCATCTTAAGTCTTAAAGGTAGTTTTCCATTCATCTCTTGGCCTAGTATGAACCTGATGGTACCCACTCCTTAAATCAAGTTTCGAAAACCAACAAGAACTAGCTAAAAGGTCAAGCATGTCCTCAAGTCTAGGGATAGGAAAGCGATGTTTGACGATGATTTTGTTGATGGCTCGACTATCAACATAGATCCTCATCGAACCATCTTTCTTCATCGTAAGAAGTGCTAGAACTGCACGAGGACTCATTCTATGTCGCACAAAACCTTTAGTAATCAAACTCTCAACCTGTCGACTGAGCTTAGCTTGCTCTACTGGGTTCGTCCTATAGTGCAGAAGGTTAGGCAATTGAGATCCGGGAATAAAATCTATGGCATGCTGAATATCCCTAAGGGAAGGTAACTCGTTTGGTAAGTCCTCAGGAAGGACATCTTGAAAAATTCTTCTGGTACAATACTTAGTTAAGGTGGAGCTAAGGGATGGGAAGGAATTATAGGGGTCTCTTTAACCACAATAGCCAAGTAAAAACCATTTTCCTCACAGGGTTCCTCGAAAGTGGACTTGTTAACTAAATGCAAACAATTAGAGTTGGGGAAGGAGAGTGTATCTTAGGAGAAAAGTCCAAAAGGTTGGAAGGTTTCGAGGTGATGACCTTACTCTTGTGCCTAAAGGAATAAGTGTTCTCTCGACCATGGTTAATCACATCAAGATCAAATAGCCAGGGACGCCCTAGAAGCATGTGGGCCGCATCCATTGGTAGAACATCACAAAAAATGCTATCCTCATAACCTCCTAGGCGAATGGGAACTCGACATCTTTGGGTAACAGGGAGGCTTGTTTTGTTAACCAAAGAAACCTTAAAGGGTGGTGGGTGTGGCTCAGGCTTAAGGTTAAAATGATTTAAAGAGTCTTTTGAAATGATGTTCATGCAACTACCATCATCAGTAACAAGTTTGGCGGATCGCGGGTCATTCCTAACGACGGTGTGATAGTTGAAGTGCGTTTCCAAGAGTCATCTTTGGTTGTATTTGTCAAGACACATCTAACCACATTCACTCTCTCGATGGAATCATCTAAAGTTAGGTCATTCTTATTCTCTTCCCCAGTATGGCTTAGCCTCAAAAATTTGTTCTTCTTCTAGGTCCAGTTGGTCACTCTCTTGACTTGTGACAAGATTATGGTAAGGACATTGTGAAGCAATGTGGCCTAATTGTTGACAATGGAAACACTTAACAGAGGAAGAGCCAGAAGAGCGGAAAGTACTAGTTGTCCCACCAGAACGAGACACAGGGCCACTAGGACGCGTAGGTTTAGGGTGGAAGTTCCTATAGTATGGGGACCCAGTAATAGAGGACTCGTTTCCCTTAAAAGGGGCATAGGGCGAGGGATGATATGATCTTGAATTACTCCCCGAATTGGTTGAACGACAAGTAGATGGCGTTTTAGAATGTTTTTCAAACTCAAGGGCCTTTTGGTAAGCCTCCTCTAAGGTCATAGGGGCATAAAGACTAACTTCTCTCTCAATGTCTAGGTTAAGGCCATTTACGAACCTGGTCAAGGTCATAATTGGGTCCTCATCTACACCACACCTAAGCGAAGCTTCCTCAAAACGACATATACTCAGTGACGCTAAGAAGTGATTGCTTACAAGTTGGGTCCTATGGAAGCTAGGTATGTATTTCTTTTAACTTTGCTTTTATGACCTCCCATTGAGTGAATGAAGTCTCTCAATGTTTCGCATAACAATTTGCCAGTATTTCTTAGCAGAACCTACTAGTTTCATCCCAGCAAAATGGACTCACTCTATATCATTCATATCGTACTAATCAAAATAGTCTTCCATGGAGTCTACCCAATCAGAAAAGATTATAGGGTCTAACTTCCCATCAAAGGTGGGAACATGCACCTTGACTCTCCTAGTGATGTCAACACGATCCTCAAGACCGCGGCATGGAGAAGGAGAACCTTTTTCGTGTAAGTCATTCTGAGGTCTAAATTGACTGCCCCTGGGATGATCATAGCCATGGTACCTAGGGTCAGGTCTAGGGTTATTCCTAGGATTGTGAGAGTTTGACGAGACAAATTGACATATTTTTGGGGCTCATCATCATTATTATTTAACAGAGTACATGGAACTTAAGTTCGACCCCTCCACCATGCCAACAATAGAAGATGTCAAGATAGGATCTGAGACCATATAGAGAAGAGAAAGTTTCAGATACTTGGGTTCCATGGTTTAGCAGAACGACGAAGTTAACGAAGATATCAACAACCGGATTAAAGTAGGCTGGCGTAGATGGAGGATGGCCTCCGCGGTACTTTGCGATAGAAAGTTCCCATTAAGACTAAAGGGTAAATACTATAAAACGGTAGTGAGACCAGCTATGTTTTATGGGGCGGACTGTTGGCCAATGAAACAACATCACGCACAAAAGATGAAGGTGGCGGAGATGAGGATGCTGCGATGGATGTGCGGACACACAAGGAAGGACATGATCAGAAATGACGTTATAAGAAGCAAATTGGGCATGGCCCTCATTGAGGATAAGTTAAGGGAGCAGCGTTTAAGGTGATTCGGTCATGTTAGGAGGAGATTGCCCACCGTTCCAGTCAGGAGATGCGAACAGCTTCATACTACGTTAGGGAGGAGACAGGGGCAGGCCAAAGAAGAGATGGTTTGAGACAATCTGTCAAGACCTCACCCACCTAAACCTACGGGAGGATATGGCCTTAGATAGAGCTCGTTGGAGAGTGTGCATAGGGGTAGCTGAGGTAGCGGCCTAGAGTAGTGCATGTCTGCGCTAGTGTCTCTTGGTGTCTTGACTTCCTCTTTGGTGCACGCATTGGTGCGCCTATTTGCCTATTTGCTTATCTATGTACTGGTGCTCTTGAGCATAGATGCGCCTGTTTGCTTATCTGTGTACTGGTGCTCTTGAGCATTTGCGTACGTGATGACTATTTGCCAGCAACGACCTCCATTGTATTTTGCTGCATAGGGCTTAGCTTGCGTTATGTTGTACTTGGGCTATGTTCTCCTCTAATTTTACGGTGCTCTTATGCTTCCAGGTTCGATACTTCACTGACGACACGCTCCTCAGGTTGGGGGTTCTCGGAAACAGCCTCCCTTCAGGGTAGCCCCCTAAAGGGGGAAGGCGGCTGTGTACATCCACCCCCTCCGACCCAGCATATGCGGGAGCCCTTGTGGCATTGGGGTTATTGTTGTTGTATCATCATTATTATTTAACAGATTTTTCTTCTTACGCAAACGGTAAGAATCTCACTGATTTGTGCTCTAGTGCGAGCATTTTCAGATTCATGATGTTCAACAGTTTCTCTTAGTGTGCACAAGTTTTGTTTAAGTTCATGAAAGTCATTGGATGACACAAATCCTTCATATGATGCATACTCAACTTGTTTATCATGATTCCTTGACGGGCCCATGGATAAGTGCTATAAGTATTGAGGTTAATTAAATTACTACAAGTATTTATTAGAAAATAACCTAGCAATTTAAACTTTCAAGTAAAATCTCAGATGTTTAATGTTAGTTATTATTTAGGTCGCATATGGAAGATCACGAAAAGAAAAGGGGGAAAAAAAAAGAAATTTAAAAAAAAAAATTAAATATAAAGGACCTAGTGAAATTTTTGAACTCCTACCACAGAAAAATTGGTAAGGAAGTATTCAATCTAAGAAACTTATACTTTTTCCACAATTCTAGGAAGCTTTCTGTTATTTCTCTCAAGCTTACAAGGGAAACTTTAAAGTACCCCAGCTGTCTTCCTTAAAATGTAACAAAGATGGTGGAGATGAGTCCACGGCATTCGGCGACGGGTTCGGCCTCCCAACGGAGCGTGGGTCTCTCAAATGGTCAGCGGCAGCGAGCTGTGGTGGAAAATTTGGGTGTTTATGTTTCGATGGGTTGGAGGAAGTTCGAAGGGCTAGGGTTTCGCAGTTTTTTATGGTGGGTTTTGGAGGTTGGCAGTGGCGTAGGGCTGTGCGAATTTCGGTGGGTTGTAGGTTGTGAAGTTAGGGTTATGATTTTTGAAGGAATGTGCTGTTGAGGAGGAGGGAGTTCGAAAGGGTAGTGTTCGAACTTGAGGGTTGAGGCGAGTTTTGGTGGTCGGCGGCGGTGGTTAGGGTTTTGGTGGTGGGTGGCAGTGAGTATCAAGGGGTTGTGGGTGGGTCTGGCAATTGGTTTCTAGGGATTGCTTTTTTTTTTTTTTTTTTTTGGCAGCGCTCTGAAAGATGGAAATGGGATCGAATTTTTGCTCTGATACCAAAATTGATGTAGCACTAAAGGAAAAATAAAAATTTCATACTCAACTCTCAAATTCTGGATTTAATTTTATTCAAAGATATCTCTATAAAGTACATAAGGATCGTATTTATAGAGTAGGAACTCTGAACCAGAAAAGATAAAGAAGTATAATCCTAATCTAACTAGGATAAAGAAAGTAAAATTCTATTCTAATTAGAAACTCTAAGCTAAATAAACTTTAACTAATCTGAATTGAGAACTAAAAGAGTATAAAAATTAAATAAAAGGACTCATAATTAATCATAAATTCTTCTCATATGCTACTTCCCGAAACGCTTCGATCATACTAAATCACGAGCCTTCTTTCGATTGAAATACTAGTATAATGGATATTGGGTTCGATTCGACTTGCTAGTCTAATTGAGCCAATGGATACTTATCTACCTGAGTCAAAGTCATTATCGTGCCAAGTTTTGTCAAGTTGCACTCGCTACCAACGCTGAGCTTGCTATTAAGTCAAGTTCACTAATCCAAGATATTCAAGATACTTCAAGCTATCATTAATCCTTTATCGAGCCAATACTTAGCTATATTGAGTTCTTAATGAGGCCAATCCAAAACCATTTTCCACACTTGGGTCGTTAAGCTTATTAAGCTTGTTCAAACTTGGATTGGTAACCTGTCTAGCCCTGAAATCAACACAAACGAGCCCTAATTGATTTCGAGTATGAGTACCTCATTTACACTTTTAACCCCATCTAAGGTTATGCAATGAAACTAACTTTTGATGTGGTTTTAAAGAGTGTGTTAAACTGTGTACTTGCAAGCATATGAGCAAGTTGTAGCCATGGCGGGTATGCGGGTGTCGTGTCCCCAAGGAATCAATATAAAGTTGGATTCAATAGACTATTGATCGGTTAAAATCTGGGTTCTTGTAGAGGATGGGAGAGGTTAACTAAATTAAAGGAATGAAACCGTAAATAGGTTTGTCAATCTATTAGAGGTTGTTTAGGGCATGAATTAGGTTTAGCCTAATTTGGATGCTTTCATTATATCTCTTCACAATAATGACTTTAAAGGCTTAGCTATAGGCTTTAAATCTAGATTAACACTAAATTAGGGCTTAGGGTAATGAAGAGCATAGCTCATCTTATTATACCCTAATAGTAGCATGGATTATCTCAATAACAATTAAGAACTCCTTTGTTCGCTCCTAATTTACTACTAGTTTGTATAAAAGATTGTGTTCAGGGTTGGGAACAGCCTTAACCCTGATCGCTAGTGAAGAACCTATTACACTGCAGTTTAGGCTACAAGCACAAGACAACGCGCAATAAAATTGGAAATCAATGCATGGCTACAAGCACATATGAGAAAACCAATCTGAAAATTGAAATTCCCTACACGGATGCAGCAGCAAATTGTGTAACATAAATCATTATCACAAATAAAACATAAATTTGGGATTCGGATGGCCACCTATCCTTCACTCCTAAATACGAGTCTACTCTCCATAGGAGTTTTACAAATTACTAATTCAAAGGAGAAAAGAGGAAAGGAAACTTATGGATTGATGAACTCCCTTGATCGGTGTGACTTGATTCTTGCTTTGATTCCCCCCGTACTCCGGCCATTTGTGCTTCGGCCTTTGTGAGAATCGGGTCTTTCTTGGTTGCTCGGGGAAGGAGGAGAGGTGAATGGAGAACAAAAGTTGGAAATAATAGGTCACCCCGTCCATTTATATAAAGGAGGCGTGCCCTGGAGGCATGCCACGTCGTTGCTGATTGATACCGATCGATTGGCGCCTTAAAATTTGGTTGCTTGTGCAGTTAGTTTAAATGCTTGTAACTTTTGATCCGTAAGGAGCTACGAGTCAAAACAAAGCTCTCGAAGAGATCTACATGATCCCATTGGTAACATAAGAGGGATTGAATATTATTAGGTTATGAATGCTCTTCTTTTAGCCTTTTGCTCGTTTTAAGCTTAACTGATTGCTAAAATGCATCGCCGATCGATCCGCGCACCCAAGGAGACTTTTCTTGTCCGAATTTTGACTCAATTGGTTTTTTTCCTCACACGTGGTCATGTTTCTCAACATAGTCTTCAAATTTGTTCATTTTCACTTGTTTTCACCTCTTTTCGCGTCATCCTTGCTCCAACATACCAAGCCTAAATATACAAAGATTATATCATAGCTCACATGTAATAGCCTAAAATATCATAGGAATGGGGTACAAAAGATATAAAATTTATGACATATCAACTTCTGACACCAAACAAATGAAAATTTGAAGAGATATATTAAACATAATAGGTATTTACTTTCTGGGAGTCGCTTTTTGCAGATTCGGATATCTGAACTGTTGCTGGGCAAAGTTCCTTCTGGCTTCACATTTGCACCAAAGCATAAATCCAATGCATAGGACAGTGCTGAAAATGGCTGATTTCACGAGGTTTGCATATTTTGGTGGACCGTACTGCTTTCTGTCTATGTTTTCTTTTTTCACGAAAATCTACTATAAAAAGTAGTTAGTTTTCATTAACCGCTGTAAACTGTCGTACTTGCTTATTTATATTGGTTAGAAAAACATCAATTGTAATAGTTTACATATCAACACCTTGAGGCATTTATGTCAGTTGCGATCAATTCTTTTAAAGGTTAAGGAAAAACCTAAAGCATCCTTTCTAATTAATTTGCTCCCCCCCACCAAAAAAAAAAAAAAAGGTTGTTCACAAGACATTTTACAATTAGGAGGGTTGACGCAATTCGAACTCGGGCCACTCCCGAGTTAGAGTAGAGTAGTTACTAGTATACGAACCCCTGAATGTTAGCTATTAGGAACCATCATCATCTTCTACGGACCACCACTACCATCATCCTCTACGAACCACCACCCGTAGTCTTAACTGAATGAACCAACTCAGCCTCTGCTCAACCTCACTGTTGACGACCACCGCTTCACGGTCCATACCTAACAACCCAGTTGAAATTCACCATTCTCTGCTCAAAATACACCATCGGCCCAAACCACCAACACGAACCCAAGCAGTCGAAACCCCTTCTAGCCTGCCCATTCCCTCCAACCGTCGCCTTTAGTGTTCTCTGCCAACGGAAGCGCCCACGGTCATGGTTATTGAACTCCCAATCTGGATCTTAGAATCTTATGATTCTACGATCCCACAATTGGCGATCGATTTAGATCCTAAGTAGAATCTTAACTTTGTAGAATCTTATGATCCATTGATTTTTAATGAAACTAACGGATAGCATAGGATTCTACTGATCGTACCTCGATCCTACCAACGTGTACGAACAAAAAGTTAAAAAGTAAAAATTCAAGCATATATTGTACATGAACGTACTTTCCTACCTTGAAGTAAGAGAAGTTTAATTAAGTCGTTATATACTCTTACGAAACTTAAGCTTAATTTTAAATCGTAACCTTAAATTTTGATTAGCAACATATATCTTGAAAGCTCTCATGGTCATTTGAACATATACTGATGCATCTATGTTATATAATAATGTATTATCATATTTGATTATATTTCTTATAGTACATACCCTTGTAAGTTGATGTCTTATATAAAGTTCTTGTGAATCATGTAACTAATTTTAATAAAGTAATTATACTATACATTTAATAGAATCTTACGATTCCAATCAGATCTTACGACTCCGATTCCGCAAGCCCCTAACGATCCTAAGTAGAATCTCAATTCCCACAACCTTGCCCACGGTGCTGCCGCCTTTGAACCCAAAATCACCCAAGCCACCTATCGAACCCACGATTCAGGCACGAAACCCTAAATCCACTAGAAACCACAATTCAAACATTAAACCACTTGTCAAGCCCATAAATCCAGATATCAACCTTCAATTTCGAGGCTCAACATCGTTCCACGCCTACCTAACTAGAACTTTATATATATGTTCTCGAAGCAACAATGACCGACAATCAAAGAGTTTAGACAATCTAGACAAGGGTACAACACATTGAAACAATAGTGCAAACTATGGCAACGCAACTCGCAAAAATCCTCGCTAAGCTCAACTTCGGGAATGGAAGAGACCAAAGCCTAGTCACTGCCCATGTATAAAGGCATCCAGCCGATGAGAGGCTGTCACAGCATGAGACACAGCACCCGCCGCAGTTGCCAACCGACCTTTTTCTACTAGAACCAAACCGGTACTACATGCAACATATACCAAATTAAAGTTGAGATTCCTGCCTTCACTGGAAGCCTGGACATGGAAAGCTTCCTTAATTGTTAAACGAAGTGGAGCAATTCTTTGAGATCATGAACGTAAATGAGGATCGCAAGGTAGCAATTGTTGCCTATAAGTTAAACGGGGTGAAGGAGCCTGGTGGCAAAATCCACAAGATGAGTGACACCAAAGGAGGGAGCCACCAATGAGAAATTGGGGACTGATGAGAGAACTTTTGCAGCAGCGGTTCCTCTTGAGGGACTATATATAAATGTTGTACTACCAGTTCCTCGATTGTACACAGGGTAACAGTTCGGTAATGGCGGTTGACTACCATCAAATCGCTCGATACTTGATAGGACTACGGCTAATGATCTTGGATTGGATGGGAGTCCAACCAATTTATACTCTCACCCATGCTTGTGAGCTGACCCTAAGAGCAGAAGTTTAACTCGCATAACCTAACCGCACCCAAACATATCATCGACCATCTGGGGACTTCACAAAAACCAGAAGGTCAATCAAAGACAATCGACCGCAACAAGAATCTGTTAAGCCAAGTCAAGGGTGAGATGTACCAGCCACCTCTACATGACCATGTTGAACTACCACGGATGGTAGACCCACTAAAAAGAAGATTGGGAAACCATATGCTTGGTCGACAATTGCTAAGTGCTACCGATGCGGGCAACTGGGCCATTGTTTTAATGAATGTTCTCAATGCAGGCCGGTTCGCGTTGTATAAGTGGTTGAATATGAGGACGAGGTAGATAATCATAGCGGTTTGGAAAAATATGCTGACGACATATGTGGTGAAGAGGACGAAACTGTCACGTGTGTTGTGCAAAGGATCCCATCTCGACCCGCATAGGAGGAGTCGTCACAGCGAAGAAAGATCTTTCAAGCAAAGTGTCAAGTATATTAAGAGATGTGCAACCTAATAATCAATGGTTGTAGCTACAAGAACCTTGTCACCGCCACGGTTAGTAGGCCATCTGAAGTTATCGACTGAACGCACCCTGCACCATGTCAGATCAGATGGATCAAGAAAGGGCCTTCAATTCACATGACCTGAATCTATGAGGTACCTCTGCCCTTGGGTAAGTTATATAAATCAGGGGTAACTTGTGATGTGGATATGGATGCATGTCCCATCTTGTTAGGAAGGCCATGGCAAGTTGATGTCGATGCTACACATCAAGGAAGAGCTAATGTTATATGTTTAACTGGAATGAAAAGAAAATTGCTATTATATACCATCAAGAACCTCCCCTAAAGCTTGTAAAGTGGAGGGGAAGACCTTGGTGACCTTTTCGTCTTCTTTGATTGAGTTTGCCTTAGACATAAAAGAGTTTGGAGGTGTTCTTGCGTCGATCACCACGGATGAAACAACTGTGGATAAGGAAGTACCCAGACTCGTGACCAAGATCCAGTCCCAGTTCCATATTGATGTGAACAAGCCAACTCGCCATCCACCCATGTGCAATAAAAGACAATTCGGCCTGCGCAAGTTAAAGGACAATGCTGATATTATTGACCTATCGCCACATACGAAGATGTCAAAAACATTTAATGTTGTAGACATCTTTGAATATGTTTCCCTTGGAGAGCTCATTTATCCGGAGGATAACTTGGGGACATGTTTTTTTGAAGTGGAGGGCAATGACAAGGGACCTTGGACACAGCCACCCTGAAGGTATAAAGCGGCGCACATCCCCTCCCCTTAGCGCTTGTGCGCGAGCGCGCGGGCCCCCCCTGCATTAGCGGGAGCCCTTGAGGCACTGGGTTTTTTTTGTTGTTGGTTAGGGGAATTGACAAGGGACAATTAGAGGAGCAATCTTGGGATAATTGGATCGAAAACGCGGATAGAGAAAATATGGAGGAAAAATCTAAATTACATTATTTTTTTCCTTTTTATTTTGGTTATGTTAGTTTTCTATTTGTATGGGGTTTCCTATTCTTATAAGAATTCAATTTTTTAGGTTTCTTTTTTGGTTTAGTTTTCATATTCCCGTTCAAATTGATTTTGTTTAGGTTTAGTTTTCCTATTCCTATTTATATTGATTTTGTTCATGTTTCCTATCTCTATAAATAGGAACCTTAAGTTGTAAAAGGGACTTCATGAGTATTCAATAAAATATAACTTCGAGGCTTATTATTTTCCCGAGTTCAAAGAATTCTTTCGGTCGATTATGACTACGTGCATTCGAGCGAAACTTGATTAGCACCTGTTCATATGTCTTACGAACTTAATAATTATGGAACCCACTTCCGTTTTGCGTCAGAAAAAATGGAATTTTCTTGGCCCCATGTTCTCCAATGGGATTAAGTAGTAGTAGGGATTTTTTTATCTTGGTTGAGTAGAAAAACAGAGGCTAGCACGGTTGAAGAAAGGAAAGAAGTGAGTTTGTGATATTCTGTGTACTTTGTGAGCATCTGTGATCATATACAATTCCAGGTGAGAATTTCTGTGTGTTGAGTTTTGAATACAATTTTATATTGTAATGTGTAGTGAAAGTTTGATACCTAATTGAGTTTATGGTTTTAATCCTATAATTGAGAGAGATTTCCACATAAATTTCAGTGCGGTTTTTGTTTTTTTTCTTTTGTTGTACATGTGATTTTTCTGATCATGTGGTACTAGAGGGGTATGATTTTTGGGCTTGAAGTTTATAGAGGTATTGAAGATTTCCCTTTTAATTGGAGGTACAAAGTTCAGGATCAAATTGCTCAATAGCAAGAATGATTTTACTTTGTGGCCAAGTATGGTGAAAAACATCTTTGTTGAACAAGGACTGTACAAGGTACTATTTGACAAGAGATTGGAGAAAATGACTGATGATGCATGAGGGAAGCTGTAAACGAAATTGTTTAAAACAATTTCTCTTGCTCCTGCTACGGATGTACGTCATGTTGATAAAAAAATAGCCTAATAAATGTGGGAAACATTATAAAATATTTACATGTTGAGGTACTTCGCAAATTAATTGTATTTATAGAGGGTTTTATACTTATTGAGGATGAAAGGGGGTGGTGACTTGAGTTGCTATTCGAATAAATTTAATAGATTATCTATAATTGGCTAGTTTGGATGAAAAAGTTGTAGGGGTAGACAAGGCTTAGAATTTGTTGGTTTCTCTCTTCAAATTCTTTGAAACGGTTGTAACTACATTGCTGATTGGGAAACAAACCTTGAAATTGGATGAGACCTCTGGGGCCCCTTAGAAAGTGAAAAGCTGGTGAAATGAGATAGGTTTAACAATGATGAAGAAGTTGCGTTGGCAATGAGTTCAAGTAGGGGAGACTTAGGTATGGCTATAGAGATATTACTAGGTCATACCCTAGAACTAGCAGAGAGAATAATGTTCAAGAGTGTTATTACATTCACAATATAGGTTATATTTAAATATTTTGCAAGAAATTGAAATAGCGGACTTAGGGCCTGTTTGATATTGTTGTGGAACAATTGTTCTTTTTAAAAGCATTTTTTGTAGAAACACTTTTGTAAAAAGTGTTGTTTCAAATAACTAGTTTGTGTTTAGTTCAACCAGTAAAGAAATACTTTTTTTCTATAAAATTAATAGAAATGATATCAATAGAAACCTTTTATAGTTAGAAAAAAATTACTTAAGAACCATTGCAAATATTTAATATTTTTTTTTACAGATTTAAAATGTTTTTTCATTATTTAAATATTTTCTAAATATATAAATATTTTATAAATATTAAACTAATTTTTAATATATTTAAAATATTTTTCAATATTTCTAAATTTTTTATCAATATTTCTAAAATATTTAAATTTTAGAAAATTTATAATATTTTTTAAATATCTAAAATATATTATTAATTATTTAAATTTTTTTTATTTAATATATTTTAAATATTTTAAAAATATATAAATTCTTTTTCAAATATATAAATTATTTTTTAATATATTGCCAATGTTTTAGCTACTTGAAATATATATTAACAAACTTTAGGGTACCCAAATCGAGTTTTCCATTTGTTTAATTTTTACTTCTACTTATGCTTAAAAGAAAAGCACCAAATTTATACATTTTCTTAAAAGCAGAAAAATAACTTATACTTATAAATAAAAATGCTTCTTATTAAATGCATAAGTTGTTTTCATAGTTTTCAAATACCCTTTAAATTTTAGTGCTTTCGAGCTGAGAGTTGTATGAGCATTAACATCCACGAATGGCTTCGTGAGAAGGGCGGTGGACAGAAATGGCCTTCTTGTACCTCACTCTCATCTTCAATGGGGTATGCTCCGTTTTTTTAGGAGAGTATGCCGATATGATCTTAATGAGGTGTGGGGCTTTGTAAAAAGGTTTTTTCTGAAAGAAGTTTCTTTGAGAAGCCTGGGGAGTCCCACTGATAAGTGGACTAGGGTGTCACTCCCAAGCCCCTAGTTCGATTCTTATCTACCCCACTGCTTTTCCCCCCACCTCTGCCTTAGGGCATGCTTATGATAAAATAATAATAATAATAATAATAAAAAAAGAAGTTTCTTTTTCCATAGAATAAGCACACTCCCAATTATGCTCTTAAAAGAGTTTGATAAGACTTGTGAGAAGGAGGAGACGAGCAAGAGGAAGCAGCTTTGAGACATCCTCCAATATTGCCTTTGATGATGGAAATGAAATTTTCTTAATACAATATTGAAAAATGAGCGACGATTTATAGGTTTTAGATTTGAAGTGCACCTATCATGCAAGTCTAAATAAGGAGATGTTTGTCTCAGATAAAAAATGTGCTTCAATGATTATGCTACAAAGATGTCAAGATTGAAGGTGTCAACAATATCAAACTTAAGAAGCATGATGACAAGGCTGAAGGTGATGTAATGAAGAGTTGAATAGTTATGATTAGGACCATCAAAAAATCAAAAGATTTGTGTTTGTAGAAAATGATTTGACGAGCAACAAGGATTAAAACTCAACATCCTTGCCAACATCCTTGCCCTCAAGGATAAAAATCTGAAAAATGTAGTTGAAAGTCGTCATATTGAAAATGAGGTAGAATACTCATCAGATCACCTTAGTCCCAAATAGTGACAAATTGTGAAAATGTATGAAGATTTAGCTACAAGTCCCTTAAACATTGGTCCACCAGGATCAAATGAAAAACTGAGAAAATCATTGATAAGTCATCCCTCCAACAAAAATCTTCAGTTCTTTTCAAAGGCATTGGATGAGTATGTTCCTTAGGAGTTCAACCGTGTTCACCATAACAAAAACTTCAATCAAAGATTCAAGATAATATCCTTCCATGTTGAATTTCAATGTAGATTCATGAATGACTGGTTGCTTGACGCGATAAACCATTGCTTCCAAAGAGACTGCGCGATTTCCTGGAGACTGAATTGGCTCTTAGCTTGCAATGTCAAATTCAAATTATGCACGAGTTTTGTTTGCTCAAACCCTTTAACTTTTTATGACCATCTAGTAGATTGAACCTGGGATTCAAAGTCTTAATCACCTCAACAACTTCATCCTTTAATTCAGTGCCAAGTCTTCGAATGGTGCTACACTATTGATCAAAGTCTCGAAACTTTTTATGACCATCTATGTTATGTTTTAGATACCAACTGTCGCAAGATTTGTAATGATACAAGTGGGTAAAGGTGATAGGCCCTAGTAATTCTCAAGCTAAGGAGCCAAAATTTATGTCATTAGGTCAGCCTTGGCCATTGGAAGACTTGGCTTGAGTTGAATTAGATTTCGTATGTTGTAACTTGCTTGCCTCAATCTGCAAAGATGAACCACTAAGTAAATAATCCTTCAACGCTTCAACATTTTGGCATGATTGTTGTGTCACACACACTGGTATTTTCTCAAACATGTTATGCGCAACACTTGAATTACGTATATCAAAACTCCTTCATCTCATTCAACTCCCTCAAAATTCCGAGAACCAAATTCGAACCTTTAGAATTTTGAATCAGAACTCTGAAAAAATGAAAATCTAAATTTGAAAATGCAGACTTGATGTAAATCGAAATTCAGAGTTGTATTTGACAATTGAGCAATGCTAAAGTCACCGAAACTTTGTTAAATGCACTTTTTTTGTTCTTAAGAGTAATCAGAGGATCCTCAGAGAGCTTCGATGCAAAATCAAACACTTAATTATACTCGATAGCCTATCTATAGCTGCACCGATGGAAAATCAACGCTATAAGTTTTGTTTTCTTTGATTTTTTTTTTTTTGGGTGATTATGTTGGTGGCCAAGAATCGGTAGCTCTGATACCAATTGATTCAATCAACTTGGATTGTACCTAGACATATGAACAAAAATATAATAGCAGAAGAAGATTAGGGAGAAATAGAAGAAGAAGAGTAGAAGAGAGTAGGAGGGAAGAAAGAAGAGTATAGGAAAAGAATTGAGATATCATTTAAGGCAAAGATTTATAGTGGGATTCAAACTAACAATCGTTCTATCTAAAACCTAAACAAAGTTTGAACTACAAATTTAATTGTAAAATTTAAAAAAGTAGTGGAAAACATAGGGGACAAAAAAGAGAATGTGCAACAATAAATCAAAAAGAAAAAAAAAAGAAAACATTAATACCAAAAAGTCGCAACTGAACCCACTTTTGGGCATAACTTTTACCCATTTTGGGCTTGGGCAGTAGTATATTAGAACTAGATGGCGCTCATTTTTTAGTCAAAATTGAACGAAAAGAGAAAATGGGACACTTCCACTTACTGGCTGAAGCCCAAAGTTAGAGATAAGAGGGCCCAATTCATCACTCTCTTTTCTCCCTTGCAATCCCCACTACTCCCTCAGGCTTATTGTTCTCTCTCTCGCAGATCTGAGAAATCCGCCATGGCGCTACCTCCGGGACCCTACTCTGGCACCAGCACACTCGCTCTTGTAACTCTCTATTTCTCTCTCTGTATTTCTGTTTTTCAAATTTAGCAATTTATCTATTGGAAGTACTTCGAGTGTGATGCGAATCTGTACTTCCTAAAGTTTCAGTGATTTTTTTTTTTTTTTTTTTTTTGTTCTTTCCCCCTTTATATGGGGATTGTAGGTGGCTCGGGTTTCGGCCTTCACTGCTGGGGTGGTTTACGGTAACATGAAGCTTAAGTTTCTCAAGGTTTTCCCTCTCTTCTTCTGTTTTTATTCTACCTTTGCGCCGTTTGTGTAGATCTTTGTGAGAAATTAGATCATCTCGATCTGATTTTGGTCTGTCAAGACCCAATTTTGGGTTTTTATATTCAAGTTAAGGCTCCGTTTATTGCAAGGGAAGTACTATTTCCCCTGAAACATGGAAAATGCTATTCCTATTGTGTTTTTGTTGTTTGTTTTAATGTTTTCATATTTTAATATTCCTTGTTTATTTTAAAGGAATAATTTTCTAAAAATCAGCTTATACCCATGTATATGATAACATAAGTAGTAGTACAATATATTTGAAATTATCTAGACTTTGTGTGATTGTGGAATTATTACTAAAATACTATGAGGTTTGAGCATTTATTACATATTCTGACATTTGAATGTATATAATGACGTATCCTGAAGTTGAATACTGTATCACTCAGGTACCATACATCAAAATTTAATGAATTTTTTGTAAGAATCTGACCAAATATAAAAATACTAATATAATACATAATTACGATAATATTTATAAGTCATGTCAATATTTTTAGCAAATTACGATAAAAAGTTCATCATATATTGATGTAAACTACCTAAACATGGCCGAAATTATATGCCATGTTAGCATTTTTGCAAAAATTCTAATGAGAATACTTATCTATTGTCGGAATCATGTTTTTGGATCACTTGGAATGATGACTTCCCTTCTTTTAAAAGGGAAGTCATTTTCCCTCATTTGAGGGAAAACATTTTCCTTTGGGAAAACCTTTTCCATCACCAAACTTCCGCCAAACAATGGAAAAGGGGAAAACCCACTTCCTAGAATGTGGTTTTCCCCCCTTAACAAATGGAGCCTAAAAAGCAGCAATAATTCGAGTAAAAAGGGGAAGAAATCGAGGGAGAGAGAGAGAAGTTGAGGGAGAAAGAAGAGGAAGAAAGGGGGAGAAGGGAGAAATTAAAAACCAATAATTAAAATGAAAGGCAAATAATAAGTTCAAGAAATAAAGTAAAGGGAAGAAGAGAAGAATGCACCATGATTTTAATAGCGGTTCACTTCCAACTTGGAAGCTAGTTCACTTTCCGAGTTCATCCATTGGAGTTTTGAGTTGAGCCTTTTCTTACTCCTCGGATGAGAGTGCGATGTTTGTTGCTTTAATCATTTTATCATCATCATAAGGAATTTTAGTGGATAGGTTGTTAGTTTCATCAAATATTATATTTATAGAATCTTTAACTACTCTTGTCTTTTTATTATAGACTCTATATGCTTTGGTAGTAAGTGATTATCCAATAAATATACCTTCATCCATTTGTGGATCAAATTTACTAAGGTTTGTTTTACCATTGTTGTGAATAAAGCATTTACACCCAAAAAGGTTCGAAATATACAATATTTGGTTTTCTTCCTTTGTGAAGTTTATAGGATATTTTCTTCAAAATAGACCTTATTGAAGCTCGATTTAAAATGTAGCAATTGGTGTTAATGGTTTCGGCCCAAAAAGATTTTGGTAAATTATTTTCAAAAAGCATGGTTCTTGCTATTTTTTCATGAGGTCCAATTTTTTCTTTCAACCACTCTGTTTTGTTGAGGAGTTTTAGGAGCCGGCAACTAATAGTCGATTCCATAATAATCAAAATATTTTTTGAAACCATCATTTTCAAATTCCTTTCCATGATCACTTTTAATTGAAACGATTTTTAAATCTTTTCATTTTGCACTTGTTTATAAAATTTTTCAAATTTATCAAATGCTTTACTATTACAAGAAATGAATAAGCACCAAGTAAAACGAGAGTAATTATCCACAATTATAAGTCCATATTGTTTTCCACTAAGACTCGAATGTGTAGTAGTACCAAACAAGTCTATATACAAGAGTTTAAGATGCCTTGAGGTTGAAACTATATTCTTGGACTTGAATGAAGATCTTGTTTGTTTCCCTTATTGACATCTATCACAAATGCGATATTTTTCAAACTTAAGTATTGAGAAAACCTTGACAAGATCATTTTAGTTTTTTAAAAGATTGAAATTAAATCCATACTAGCATATCCATTTCTTCTATGTGAACCAAGGAATCATTTTCATTTAAGACACTAGAACATTTCACAAAGTTCTAGGCATGCAAGGACTCAGATAGATTACTTACTACTAAGGAAGAGGGCTCAAAAAGACTGCAGGGGTTACAAGGTTATCCCCGAGGAAGACGTATCTACACAGCACAGGGTAGTGTATGCTAATGTCAAGGCCAAGAGAAGGGGCAAGAGAACTAGGAAACCAGCGCATCCACGTAGTCGTTGGAGGGACCTAAAGGGGGACAAGTTTCAAATCTTTAAGGAATGACTAGAGGCTAAGCTTGGTGGGAGATTTAGAGAGAGATATCAACTACAATTGGAACCAAGTGGCCCAAAAGATCAAAGTCTTGGCACGCAAAGTTCTTAGGCGTGTCAAAGGGTGGGGCACCAAACAATAGAGAGTCCTGGTGATGGTGCAGGGAGGTCCGGGAGAAGACTAAGGCGAAGTGAGACTGTTTCAAGGAGTGGGCTCGAAATGGAGACGAGGACAAGAGACTATAGTATAAACAAGCCAAAAAGGAAGCGAAGGTAGCAGTCAGAGAAGCACAATCCAAAGCCTATGAGGATTTCTACAAAAGGTTGGATATGGATGAGGGAGCTAGGGACCTAATCGAAATGGAGACGAGGACAAGAGACTATAGTATAAACAAGCCAAAAAGGAAGCGAAGGTAGCAGTCAGAGAAGCACAATCCAAAGCCTATGAGGATTTCTACAAAAGGTTGGATATGGATGAGGGAGCTAGGGACCTATATAGAATTGGAAAAGCGAGAAAGAGGAGGACTAGGGACTTGGACCGACTCAAGTGCATAAAGGAGGAGGATGGACAAGTGCTTGCAGACGAGCAACAAATTAAAGCAAGGTGGAAACCCTACTTCCACAATTTGTTCAATGAACAAGAGGATAGAGATATATCCCTAGGACAACTACAAGCATCTGAGGAGCACTAGACCCATTGTTGCTGTAAGCGGATTAGACCCAAGGAAGTTAGGGAAGCCTTGAAAAAGATGGGTAGGAGTAAAGCAGTCGGCTCAGATGGAATACCCATTGAGGCATGGAAATGCATTGGAGGACATTAGATGGTTGACCAAAATATTAGGCCAAATTCTTCAAGGTAAGAAGATACTTGATGAGTGGAGGAAGAGAACATTAGTTCCTTATAAGAACAAAGGCGATATCTAAAGGTTTTCCAACTATAGAGGAATCAAACTAATGAGCCACACTCTGAAGCTATGGGAGCGGGTCATAAAAAGAAGGCTACGGCAACAAATAAGGGTCTCAGAGAACCAATTTGGGTTTGTGCCTGGTAGATCGACGATAGAAGCCATCCACCTCTTAAGACGGTTCATAGAGTACTACATAGATAGAGAAAATGACCTTTACATGGTTTTTATTGGTTTGGAGAAGGCATATGATAGAGTGTCAAGAGAGGTCTTATGGAGGGTTTTGGAGTGGAAAGGCATTCTCGTCCTATATTCGAGCCATTAAAGACATGTACGATGAGGCACTAACCAATGTGCATACAGTTGAAGGGGAGGAGACAAACACTTTCCCTATTGCAGTTGGGGTACACCAAAGATCATCTTTGAGTCACTTTTTGTTCATTTTGTACGGACGAGCTCATTAGGCACATCCAAGGGGACGTGCCTTGGTGTATGCTTTTCACAGATGATATAGTTCTGGTGGGGGAGTTTAGAGAAAAGGTGAATGAGAAGCTGGAACTTTGGAGAACGGCCTTAGAATCGAAAGGCTTAAGACTCGACAGATCCAAGATCGAGTATATGGAAGTCAAGTTTTGTACCTCAACTAGGACAATCATAAAAGACCCCAAGATTGGATTAGAGTGCATATCGAAAAAAGAGTGGTGTAAATACTTTGGTTCCATGGTGCAACAAGACAGTGAAGTTGATGCGGATGTCAACAATCGGATTAAAGTAGGTTGGCATAAATGGAGGATGACCTCTGCGATACTATGCAATTGAAAATTCTCATTAAAGTTAATGGGAAAATATTATAAGACGATAGTGAAACCAACTATTTCTTACAGGGCAGAGTGTTGACCAGTTAAATAGCATCATACGTAGAAGTTGAAGGTGACGGAGATGAGGATGTTGCGGTGGATGTGTCGACACATAAGGAAGGATGAGATCAGAAATGACGTTATAAGAAGTAAATTGAGCGTGGCCCAAATGGAGGATAAGTTGAGGGAGCAACGTTTCTTGTGGTTTGGGCATGTTAGAAGGAGACCGACCACTACCCCTGTCAGGAGATGCGAATATTACAAACGGGAAGAGAGGGAGAGGCCGACCAAAAAAGAGTTGGATGGAGACGATTCGACATGACCTCACCCATTTCAACCTAAATGAGGAGATGGCCCTAGATAGAGCTGAGTGGAGGGTTAGCATTAGGGGTGGAAAAATTTGACACGACATAATAACACGACACGGAGATAGTGGGTTTGGATCGAGGATTTTGAAGCCGGGTTGAATTTGGGTCTACACGTTTAACCCGTTTAGGTAATTGGGTTGAATTTGGGTTTGACCCATGTAACTCGTTTTTGACAAGATTGACCTGTTTATTTAGTTGTGTCAGGCATTTAAGTGGTATACTACTGTTATTATATATACATACATATATTCGAGAGTTAAGATAATATAAACTATATTCAATAATATTAATTTGATAATTTATTTTAACAATTATACATACAATAAGTATTTATTGCTTGTATCAACCATGAAATGTATTATTTACATGTTTGTATTTGAAAAACTAGCATTTAATTAAAACCTTTACCAATATAATAAAATCGGTTACCCGTTTAATAATTGGGTTGGGTAAGGGCTGAGAGTACTAAACGGGTTGGGTTCGGGTTGACCCCATTTATAAGGCCCCTCATATAGCACGAAAAAGAGCACGACACAACACGACACATTTGTCACTCTTTGTTAGCATAGGTGTAGCCGATGTAACGGTTTAGGATAGAGGAGTACATCTAAGCTAGTACCAGCGCCTCTAGGCTTTTATGTATGCCCGTTTGATTATATGCACTTTTGCTGTATGTTGGCTGCTTATTATTCTGTTGCTCTGTCGCTTTATTGCCTATTGCGGCTTTATGCCTTCTATATGCTTTTGTGCCACTGTTTTTATGCTGTTATGCTTAAATGCTTTTATGTTTCTCATGTTAGGGGTCCTTGGACATAGCCTCCCTTTAGGGTAGCACCCTGAAGGGGTAAGGCTGCGTACATCCCAGCCCCCTTAGACCCTACTTATGCGGGAGCCCTTGAGGCGCTGGATTTGTTGTTATTGTTATTGTTGTTGTAACATTTCACAAAGTTCATACATTCATGATCAATCGTATAGACATTACCCCATCCTAATCGATCAAATAATACTTCATTCATCTAAGCATGCACCACTATACCTCTAAATAACTCAAAATTGTAAACAATGATCTTTATCATATAATTGACAAATTTTTTGACAATTATTCATAAGATCATTAACTAGTAAACCATCTTCTATGTAAGGAGAAGAGTTAGGAGCAACAATACCAACACAGTTTTTCTTTTCTTTTTGTCGAAGGTAAGATTTCTTTTCCTTGGTTCGATGGAACTGGACTTGGATTTGTCTTCGGTTATATGACTTGTGAAACCACTATCCAAGCATCACTTTCGATTTTTATTCTCGATCTTCAAGCATACCTACACAAGTTAACGTACTTTCGGTACCCAAATTTTCTTAGGTCCGTTGTTAGTCTTGCCCTAAGGTGGTCAAGATACCTTTGAAACCCAAACCATCTTGGTTTTTCTTAAATTTCTTTTGAAAGAACAATGATATTCAGTGTGTCCATTTTCACCACAGTGATGACACTTTGTAGAGTTGATTTGTGTTGATGAAGCTTTAACAAAGAATAAATTTAAAATTTTCTTTTGAATGATTCCATGATAACCGATTTTCTTTTTATTATAAGTGGGTCTTTGAAAAGAAAGTATTTTTTTAAGTGTTTCTTGCCCCTTGAAAAACTTGAAATCTGTGAGAGTTCTTTTACTTGTTCTTTCAAAAACTTATTTTCTTTTAACAATAATTCATCTTCCTTTTATCCTTCATTTATATTTTTGTTTGGAAGGAGCTTTTCTTCTAAGGATTGTTTTTCATTAATTAATGTTTCAATTTGATCATTCAGTGACTCTATTTTTGTTTTCAGAGGCCCATTTTCAAGCTTAAGCACTAACTATTGTTTGACCCTCTTTGTAGCTCCTTTCCCATAGAAGAGTATTTGGTTTTCAATTTTTCAAATTTACCATATAACTCATGAAAACCATGAGCTTATCATAAGATAAATCATTTATCTCATCTTCTTCAAGTTTTTCTTCTTTAGATTCAATGGCCATGAGACGAGGATTCACTTGCTCCTCTTCGCCTCATATCGAGGGATTCCTCATCCGTCTTTCTTTCAAATGTGGATTCAAGTGTCCCAAGTCTCCTTCATGGTCTTGCAACCTTTGAAATACTTAAAACATATTGGGAGTAACAGCACATAATAATTGGAATTGAGCCTTGCATTTTTCTCAAGCTTTGTCTTGTTATGTTGGACGAGATCACTTTCTAGTTTTTCAACAATTTCATTTCCTTCTTTCGTTGAAGGAACAAAGTCACCATCTTTAGCAATTAGCCACAAGTCATGATCAGTAGATGTAATGAAAAGTCTCATGCTAGATTTCTAATGGCAAAAGTTTTTACCATCGAAAATTGAAGGCATGTCGGTCGATTGACCCTTAGCCATAGTAGGTGCAAAGGTTGCCATAAGAATCACTCTAAGGCTGTTAAACCAAATAAATTAAGAGTACTAGCTCTGATGCTAATTAAAGGCCCAAAGAGCAACCTAAGTCTGGGTGAATTATGTTATTTTGCTATAAATCGGAAACTTCAACCTTTAAAAGCCAATAATTAAAATGAAATGCAAATAATAAGTGCAAGAAATATAGTAAAGGGAAGAAGAGACGAATGCACCACGATTTTTATTGTGGTTCACTTCCAACTTTGAAGCTAGTCACTCCCTAAGTGACTACTATTTGTCACTAAGCTTTTTACCAAGCTTGATGATCCTTTTGAAGCTTATGATCAAGGCCCAACCGTTTACGACACGTTTTTTTGTACGTAGGTTCAAAACCGAATCTTTTACAATTGATCCTTTTGTAACATTAGGCTCAGGATCCAACCTTTACAAGAAAACAAATTTAAGCAATGAAAATCTCTCTTTCAAGAGTGATTTGAAAATCAGTCAAGCTTAGCAAAAGCTATTAATATGCCAATTAATCTCAAATACTCAATAAAGGAGAATTAGTGATGCTCAAGAAGACATTAAGAAAAACAAGAGATTAAACGTTAAAGCACAAGCAAAACACAAGAACTTTTAATCAATGAATGTTTAGATAATTGGATGATTTCTACTAAAGCAATTAAGCCCTATCTGTAGACAAACTAAAGCTTAGAACAGTTGGAGGAGCATTCAAAATAATAAGAAAGAAATCAGTTGAATAAAATAGCTGTTTGATCCTATCGCAGGCTGGTGTGTCGACGCATATTAGCCTACTTTAGTTACTATATGTCTGTGCGTCGACACGTGCCTCTTGTGTGTTGACACTTAGCATGCTTGTGTGTTTTTAAATGCTTTTGACTGTTAGCTTGATTTTGTTACTAGTTTGAACCTTATTTTTCAAATAAATAATTTTTTTAATCAAGCTAAAATATTATTCTAATAAAATTTTGGGGTATGTACATTTTAATACCCCAACATTTTTGAAAATAATGAAAAGGATACTGACCTTTTTGAATTAATAAAAAGGCCCCTAAGTTTTTGTCATATTAATAAAAAGGCCCCTCTCTAGCGTGGTGACGTCATTTTCTGTTGTCAGAGTTGATGTGGCAACTATTCTTTTAGTAATGTTAAAGTAAAATCATGAAAGAAGCTTTCAATACTTTTATTCTTACGTTATTAGCACAAATTCAAGATGTTGTAATATGTAAAAACTATATGTTTTCGCTTAATTTGTTTAAAAATGTGGTTATTGAAGTGCAGTTTTGTCTTTTTACTGCAGCATTAATAAAAAAAAACGGTTGTCACTTCAACTCTGTCAACAAAAAATGACTTTATCACACCGGAAAGTGGACTTTTAATTAATAGAATAAAAATTGAGGGGGCCTTTTAGTAATACGACAAGAACTTAGGGGTCTTTTTATTAATTCAAAAAGGTCAGGATCCTTTTTATTATTTTCAAAAATGTCGGGGTACTTCATGTAAATAACCCTTAAATTTTCTTGATCTCGTTTATTTTAGGCACGCCTCAACTTATAAAATATTTTTATTGAAAAATTGAATCGGTATAGATTTAAATTGAGTTTTTTTTAAAAAAAAATAAGATTATCAAATCAAATTTCAAAATATTTCAAAAACATTTTTGTTAGAGTATCAAAAATCAATATTGAGATAAATATATCTTGATCTTAAGTCCTGAAAAATAGAAAGAAACTTTTTGAAGCGCTTAGACTCTTGATTGTGGAAATCTTTTCCTTGCGCCGGTAAGGCAACTGGCTGGTCAGCTGGGGCCGGTAGTGTCAGCTGCAAATTTTGGCCAGTAAAGGCATTTGTGTCCTATGTGACGCCATGGTTTTCCGAAGAGGAGCCTGTAGCAACTAACATAATACAGGTATTTGGCATTATCATTATTAATTCTTGATTCTTCAACTTTGATAATTTTTTACTTGATCTATCGTCTTGGAAAGCTAAGTACGAACATAATCAATCTTGATTTTTTTGTAGCTTTCTTATGAGTCATTTTCAAACAAGGTTAGAACAATTAAACACAATGACTCACTTCATCAAAATTACAATGTAAATGGACTTAGGGCCAACAGTAATAGTTTTTACCATGGATGCCTTTACAAATGAGAGGATGAACCTACTTATCAAAAAACAAGCAAGGTTATGAGGTAAATAACATAATTTGGTGCCTTATTATAACTTTGCACAAAATTACTAAATTGCCACTAGAGTCCCTAGTATTTACAAAGATGCCATTCACGCCTAGTTTCTAATTTAAAGAGTTTTTAACTGATATTTGCGCCTCTTCACATTATAGCAATTGAGGTCTGATTGGATTTCCTTTATGTTAATGTCTTAGTTCTTGGGATGGAATGATTGTGCATTTGTGACGTATGATGTGTCTAAACCTTCATATGGGATATGTTTGGTTGGAGGGAAAATATTTTTTTGGGGAAATATTTCCCATCAAAATATAGCTAACCTTCTATTTGAAGACTGGGTAAACAAGGGTAGACAAGGGTAAAATTCTTACCCTTGTTTTGCAATTATTTTTAGGGATAACCTTTACCCCACTTCCTTTTCCTTACCCCTTAGTCAATGGCAAAAAAACCATGTACCTATCTGTTAGCTTTCAATTAGGAATTGAAAGTCTAACCTAGTAGAAGAAAGAGTTAAGGTGAGAAAAGAAGTGAAAGGGGGTGAGAAATAGAGAAAGAGATGAGAAAAGAGAGTTAATTCCAAAAGGAAATCAGTTTGTATTTGATTGAATGATGAGATTACAAGCTTAAGATCTTATTTATAGACCTAGGAATACATTGCATCAAGACTACCGAACTAAACCTCCAAAAACAGACTTTCCCTCCAATTTCTGCAGCAGCCGGCGAATTTGACCCGAGCATTGACCGACTAACCACTTGGCGCCTCAAACCGAATTAACTACCTTTTAAAAGTATACAATTCAACAATAAGACCCTGACCGACCAAAACAAACAGAAATTACAATTAAATTCTAACGATTTATAACATTCCCTCCCACTTGAGAAGCTTCTTGTCCTCAAGAAGTGAAAGTGAAGCTCGGAAATTGGCTCTTCAAGAAATTACAATCTTCCCAAGCCATCAAACCCTTGTCCGAGTTGCACCAAGGCACCAAAACTTCTTGTACAGCACCATGGTCATGCTGCAGCGATCTTCGAGCTTTTATAGCAGCAGGCTGTAGCACCAACAGTCCGCTTGTTTCAGCAACAGGAGGATCCCGAGCAGCTGCAGCTCCCTTTTTAACCTGCTTTTTAAGTAAGGACACGTGAAACACAGGGTGAATGTATGAATGGGTAGGTGAGTCGAGCTTATAAGCAACATTGCCAATTTTCTCCAGAATTTTGTACGGGCCAAAGTATCGAGCACTTAGCTTGACAGTACGCCTGACAACCAAGGAGGACTGTCTATACCGTTGTAATTTAAGGTAGACCATGTCACCAACGTCATAGCTTTTGTCTACCCTTTTTTTATCAGCGTAATACGTCATCCGAGCTCGAGCTTGATGGAGATTGTCCTTAAGTTCTTGCAACAATTGCCTTCTCTGCTGCACAAAATCAGTTACTGCAGTACCAGTACTCTTCGGTTGTTGTAGCATCATAGGAGAGGGAGGAGGGTAGCCATACAATGCTTGGAAGGGTGAGGTGCCAATGGATGTGTGGAAGTGGGTATTGAACCAAAATTCGGTTAAGGAAAGCCAACGGTTCCACTCCTTGGGCCTCAAGAAGACCATACTCCGAAGGTACTGCGCTACACATTGGTTGACTCGTTCAGTTTGGCCATCCGTTTGAGGATGATAAGAGGAACTGAGTGCCAACTTAGTACCCATCAACTTAAACAATTCTCTCCAAAACGTACTCGTGAAAATTTTGTCTCGATCGGACACAATGGATTGAGGCAATCCATGTAATTTGTAAATGTTGTCAAGGAAGATCCTTGCCAATTTTTCAGCGGTGATGGGTCGAGCAAGAGCAATGAAATGACTAAACTTGGTGAAACGAACCACCACTACCCATATGACCTCCTTGCCTTAGGACTTCGGTAGTCCCTCAATGAAATCCATGCTAATGTGAACCCAAGCCCCTTCCGGAATAGGAAGAGGTTGAAGAAGTCTCTTGTAACGAGGATCTCCTAACTTCGTTTGTTGACAAACTTCACAAGACTTCACGTAATCACTTACATCTTTTTTCATACTCGGCCATGTAAAATATGCTTTGATTCGATGATAGGTGCCTTCTACACCCTCGTGACCACCCCAAGCAGCACCATGTGAAGCCTGGATGACCAATTCTCTCAAATCAGTGGCTGAACCAACATATAACAGACCTCTGATGCGGATCAGCCCCTACTGCACAGTTATTCTAGTGTCTGCAGCAACGAACTTTGCATCGCGTGTGAGAGCAGTAGCGACCAGATTTTCCTGAGCAAAAGGGTCCTTCTCATAGGACTTATGTAACTCTTCCACCCACGAAGGAATTACCACGGTAACAGTAGCACAGGTGGCCTGATTCTCGTCCTCAAACTGCCTTGACAGAGCATCCGCAACAGTGTTTTCTTTGCCACTTCTATATCCGATGTCGTAATCAAGGCCTAACATTTTCATGAGACCTTTCTTTTGAATCCTCGTCATGATCTTTTGTTCAAGGAGATACTTGAGACTTTGATGATCCGTTCGAATGATGAACTTACGACCCTCCAAGTATTGCCTCCATTTCTCCACGGCTAAGAGGATGGCTAAATATTCCGTCTCATATGTCGACATTGCTTGATGTTTAGGGCTAAGAGCTTGGCTCAAATAAGCTATAGGCCTCCCTTTTTGAGCAAGAACAGCCCCTAGTCCTGTACCACTTGCATCGGTTTCCAAAACGAAGGTTTCGGTGAAGTCCGGCATTGCCAAAACTAGTGCAGCACACATTGCGGCTTTAAGGGCTTCAAATGCAGCCTGAGATCTCTCGTTCCATGTAAAAGCATCCTTCTTCAAGAGCTCGGTTAAGGGCTTGGCAATAGAACCATATCCCTTACTAAATTTTCTATAATACCCGGTCAATCCCAAGAAACCCCTCAATTTCTTCAAGGTGATCGGAATTGCCCATTCTTGCATTGCACGGATCTTGTTAGGATCAGTAGACACTCCCTCGTGTGAGATTATATGACCCAAATACTCGAGCTTATCTTGAGCAAACGAACACTTGGACATCTTTGCAAAGAACTTGTTTTGCCGCATCAATTCAAACACTTGTCGGAGGTGAGTGAGATGAGCTTCATATGTTGAGCTATATATCAGTATGTCGTCAAAGAAAACGAGCACTGACTTCCTCAGAAAAGGCTTGAAAACGTTGTTCATGGCTGCTTGAAAAGTGGCCGGTGCATTTGTCAAGCCGAAAGGCATAACAACAAACTCGAAATGCCCATGGTGAGTTTGAAAAGCTGTCTTGTAAATATCCGGCTCGAGAACCCTGATTTGATGGTATCCTTGCCTCAAATCCAGCTTAGAAAAGAAGCACGCACCATGTAATTGGTCGAGCAAATCATCTATGATCGGAATGGGGACCTTATCCTTCACCATTAGAGCATTCAACCGACGGTAGTCAATACACATTCTAGTCGAGCCATCTTTCTTCTTCACAAGGATCACGGGTGAAGCGAAAGGACTATGGCTTGGTCTAATAAAGTTCATGTGAAGAAGTTCCTCCACTTGCCTCTCTATCTCTGACTTTTGGCCGTGTGCATATCGATAAGGCCTAATCTTCACTGGATCAACATTAGCACGCAAGGGAATGGCATGGTCGACACTCCTTGGAGGAGGAAGACTCTTAGGTGGCTCAAAGATGTCACCAAATTCATCCACTAAGGACTGAACTTCTGGTTGAAGTCCCTGCTGCAGCTCAATCGAAGTTAACATGAACAAATGACCTATCCATTGTATTGCTTTCTTCTTGATCCCCTCGTGCACACATTTGCCATCAATTATCTTGAGTTGAGCTTCCCCCGACATGCCTTTCAAGGCTACTTTGGTGCCATGAACCTCAAATGCTACAGTCATCTTATCAAAATCAAATATAACCGGGTTGAAGGTCCTCATCCAATTCACCCCTAGCACCATATCACAACCTCCCAAAGGGAGAACTCTGAAATCAAAGGTGAAGTGATGTTCTTGCATAGTCCAAGGGAATGCTATGCACTTGTTATGAATGGTTAAAGAATTGCCATCAGCCACCATCACTTGCAAAGGGTGAGTCTTTATCGTTTCATGCCTAGCCTTCTTACTCAACTTAGGATCGATGAAACTATGTGTACTTCCACTATCAGTGAGGATAATGATGGAATGTTTTCCAGCCTTACCTCTGATCTTGATAGTGTTATGAGCTCTACTACCAGTTAAAGCCTTCATTGATATCTCCACTTCATCTTCACTCAATTCATCTTGTGAAAAATCATCAACACTGTCACTTTCGGTTGCTGAGTGTTCACTGCTTGTTTCAGCTTCAACACGGGTCCCTTTAGCACACATTATTGCTTGTGTTTTGCACCTATGTCTAGGCTAATATGGCTGGTTACAACGAAAGCAAAGTCTCACCGAGCTCCTGTCCACAGCACGCTTAAAACCAACACCTGATCCTGCACCAGTACCAGAACTCGTTCTCTGTTGTGGCCTGTACTTGCTGTTAGGCTGCTTAAATCTGTCACTCGGTTGGACATGGGTGGCTTCTATCAATTTTTCCTTGTTATAAGCACTTGACAAGGTCGTAGGACCAATGGCTTTCACCATGTTCTTGACCCTAGGCTTTAATCCACTTATAAAGCAACACATAATATGACTTGGTGTCCTCGGGAGCTATAGACAAAACGGACAGCAAATTGGCTCTTAAGTTCTCAAATCTAAGCATGTACTCACTCACAGTTGAAGTTTGAGATAATTTGTTAAAATTATCCACAACGTCCGTTGATTCTCCTTCTCCATATCGTTCACACATTTCTTTTACGAATTGGCCCCAATAAAGGTTCGGTTTGCTCTTCCACAAACTGTAGTACCACACCTCATGGTCGCCATGTAGATGTACTGCAGCTAATTGGAGCTTCTTATCATCAGGAATATCATAATACATGAAGTACTTATCACACCTTCTAAGCCATGATTCCGGTAATTTGTTATCAAAAGGATCAATTTCAACTCTTGGCTGCCTGTGATTACCACTCCTACCACCAGATATCATGTCATTACTCGCGTTTCTATGCTGATAATGTCGATCAGGAGGTCTGTAATCATTTTCAACATGTTTTGAATGCTATTGGTGCTCTCGAGTGACTTCTGTTCTTGCTGATCAAACCTAGCTTTGAGCTCGATTTGCTGTTGTTCAAACTTAGCATCAAACTTAGCATTAAGCTGTTCTATCCTGTCATTCAGTTCTCGGTGTTGTTCACCTGATACATTGGCTCCAGAACTCGTAACAGCAGCCACAAAATCCAATCCAGAACCTGGTGCATTGGCTCCTCTGGCTCCAGATCTGGTTCTAACGCCTTCGATCATATTTTTCTTTGATTTTGCCAGCCTCAATCAATCAATTGATTGCTTGAACCGGCTCTGATACCAATTGTTAGCTTTCAATTAGGAATTGAAAGTCTAACCTAGTAGAAGAAAGAGTTAAGGTGAGAAGAGAAGTGAAAGGGGGTGAGAAATAGAGAAAGAGATGAGAAAAGAGAGTTAATTCCAAAAGGAAATCAGTTTGTATTTGATTGAATGATGAGATTACAAGCTTAAGATCTTATTTATAGACCTAGGAATACATTGCATCAAGACTACCGAACTAAACCTCCAAAAACAGACTTTCCCGCCAATTTCTGCTGCAGCCAACGAATTTGACCCGAGCATTGACCAACTAACCACTTGGCGCCTAAAACCGAATTAACTACCTTTTAAAAGTATACAACTCAACAATAAGACCCTGACCGACCAAAACAAACAGAAATTACAATTAAATTCTAACCATTTATAACACTATCTTGACCTTTACACCTCTTGATTAAACATATCTAAACACTTTACTTTCTCCCTTTCTACCACTTTTTACCTCCTCTGCCCAATTGTCAAACATAGTTTAAAAAAGTTCTTATTTTGTTTGGTTTAGGGAATATGTTTTATATAAAACTGGAATAAGTTTGTGTTGGGTCCATATCCATTGATGGGATGAGTTTGAGCATGCTAGATTGGAATGACAAATGTTCTCATAGAAAGAGAGTATTCTTCCCTCAGCTTGAGAGGAGGTTAATTTCTCCTTCATGAAAGAAAAGATTTTCTCCATAGGTTATTGTTTCTAATCATTCACATAAGAAAATAATAAAAAAGTGACAAAGAGGGCTTCTGCAAAGTGCAAATCATGCGGAGCCTAAGTGATCAACTTGCGAAATTTCTGGGGATGGAACAGTGTTCTCTGTATGTAGTATTTAATCTTCAGCGTTAAATAAGATCTTTAATTCGTACCCGATGTTAGTTGATGTTGATCATGATCATTGTAGCCGAGGGCTTGTGGCAGTTTGAACTATTGTTCTTTGAGGTCCCTTTATTGCTGATGTGAGGCTGTTTCAGTTCACTGTGGTACTTCCTTTACTATACTTTTCATTGTGGTTAGTACCTAACATTGGGCTAGTTCCCCTTGAGTTAGATGCTGTATAAGGTTATACCCTGTAATAATGTCATTTTCTGCTACCATGTAGATGTTTTGGGGCAGTATGTTTGTACTTTTGTCTGGAATCGTTTTGGAGATATCTGAGGTTTCATAGCACCTGGGAAAATTTTTGTTGTGTGATTGTTTGGCCGTTAGGTTTTCCCCCACTTATCCATCTTTATGCATTGTTCTTGTTTCCTTGGTGCCTGTTTGTGAGTTTCTTTGTGCTACTATGACTGGGATGTTTTGCCATTGATTAAGTTCCACTTGTTTTTTGGCTGATATAGATTAGCAGAGATTACATAACTGAGAATAAAAGATAGATCATGATTTAAGCAGGGGAGAGCATTTATTTATCTGAAAGGGACTCAGCGAGGCACTGGTGAAAATCTGCTTGGAAAAGCTGGCTGCAGACATCTGCTTTCCAATCCTAGTAATTCTAGTATAGTTCCAAAAAATCACTACTGTGCTACCTTTGTGAGTTTTCCTTGGTGAAAATTTGTGATTTGTGGTTTATAAGTAGTTTTATATTATTTAATAGGTATGCTACTTTAAGTTAGGTGTGTCCATTCTCATTCTTCCTTGTGTTCTGCGTCACTTTTAGGGGTGTCTACTTGAGATTGATAGGGCTGCTTGATGAGCTTCGGTTCTCAGTTTATTTGAAAGGGTTGTCACTAGGGGTGCACACGGTCCGGTTTGGCGGTTTATGGTTACCAAACCGGACCAAACCGTAAAAATACGGTTTGAAAATTTTCTAAGCCAAAACCAAACCGTTTTATCTCACAAACCAAACCCGACCAAACCGTAATTCTAGTCCGGTCCGGTCTGGTTTATGGTTTTAACCATTATAATATAAAAATTGTTATTAACACTAATATAAACATAATTTGATCAAATACTAAAATCATCATTAACTATAAAAACATAAAAAAATACGAAAACTTTACTTCTTTTCCTAATTAATAGTATAATATATATTTATACTACATAAACAAAAACTGCGAACAACGCATAAAATTAGTTTGTTAAATTCAGTAGTAACGTTTTTTGGAAAATTTAGCAGTAACATTGGGTCTGTTAAAATTTTTGTTAAGTTAATGAAATATTTAATAGTTTAGTCACAGATTGGGTTAAATTGAATCAACGAGTAAATATTACTTGCATCTAATATGATTTTGTCGTTAAAAATTACATCATTACTTTAAGTTAAATTTGACCAAATAACGAAATTGACATAATCTAAATTATAAAGGGACTAAATTGACATAATTAAAAGTATAAGGCTTAAGTTGACAAGATTAGAAAAGTACAAAGGCCTTTGGTGTAAATAATCCTAATTATTTTTATCGAGTTATCAAGTAAATTTTGTCACTAATATAACTTGTTATGATTTTGATGATATAAATAATCGTTGGATTCTTTAGTTTATGGTTTTTATGGTTTAAGTTTGGTTTTAAACCAAACCTAAACCGTAAATCCTAATAATCAAAGTTTCTTAAACCAAACCATAAACCAAATTAACCAAACTAAACCGTAATTTACGGTTTGGTTCGGTTTGGATTACGGTTTGAACCGTATTTTGCACACCCCTAGTTGTCACTACTGTGTTTCTCCTGCTTAGTTGAAAGAAATCATATATTTTCAAGAAGTGAATGCATGAGAAGGTTATATTTGTTGTTTCTGGGTTTAGAGATCCTAGTTGGCCAACTTTCTACTTGAAGCTAATGGTTTCGAACCATGTACCATTTAACGGATTCTGGCTAGCCATTAGGTTATTGATTGTCATGTGTATATAGGTCTTCTACACGATCCATTTCCCAAAATGGTAATTTCTTAGCTATCATAACTGCTAAAGTTTTCAAAAAACTACCTCAAGTTGTCTAAATCTTTTGAATGAAGCACCTAATGTTGCGGTCGTCAATTTCCGTTGAACGACAAGTGCTTAACGTGAGAGCGATAAGAAACAGTTAAATAAAAAATGGACGTGAATTAAATCAATAGTTAATATCAGATTGGTCAAAGTGTGTTTTGCTCACAGTCCTTCCACCAGGGTTCGATCCTTGAGTCCCTGACCCAAGAGCAAGTCACACCCTCTTTTTTTTTTCCCTCCCCCTCTGTTCATCTCGTAATTTGATTTCCTCATTACCTTTGTTCTACTTCATCTTTCTCTCTTCTACTTCTTCCTGCCTTTCTGATGTGCTGATCTCTCTCTCAATAACTTAGATTGAGAATAATATATAAGCAAACACATCACATATTTCTCAATAAATTAGTCAAAAGCGTCAAACCAATCAACTTTTCATCTACTCATCAATGAACTCCTTTTATCGTTTGTTCAGCTCATTGTTGTCATCCGATGATTTGGTGTTGAGATCCAACTGATTGGAAGAGGACGATGCTTGTTTGGTTGAGC
This sequence comes from Simmondsia chinensis, assembly GCA_018398585.1. Classification (NCBI taxonomy): domain Eukaryota; kingdom Viridiplantae; phylum Streptophyta; class Magnoliopsida; order Caryophyllales; family Simmondsiaceae; genus Simmondsia; species Simmondsia chinensis. The sequence continues at coordinate 11,436,612 of JAGTTD010000017.1, read as the reverse complement.
TGCATCCGGAGTTTGAAAGGCCGATTTTGTGGTTGCTGTGGTGGTCCTGGGGGCTGTGTGGACTGGGAGGGATGATGTGGTTCACGTCTTTTTTTCAGTTTACTGTTTGTTATGGTTCACTTGTAGCACATGTAGTTATTTAACCGAAGGTTAATGCCATCACATTATGTGGTTGATAGAAAACATTTTGATTATGGTGGTTTTTTGAAAGTTTAAAAAATTATAGTGGTTGAGTAAAAAAATGACTCTTTTTATGGGTGATTTTGTGTATTTACTTGCTAAAACTGGTAAAGATGTGCAAATTAATTTTTGTATGACAATTAATCCAAAATTTCACAATCAAGAAAAGCTTAAAAACAACTTATTTTCTGTTAAAAACACATGAAAATTATTGCTGTTTGAGTTGATTACATTAGCAAACTTAAATTTTTTTCATTTGTTATTGTCAGATGAAGGCAAAGTCACAGAAGAAAGCAGAAGCAAAGGCTCATCACTGACAAAGTGACGGGGCCATAATTTGAAGAGAATGCATAAACTTGGGCTAAGAAGGCTCATGTAGACCTTGATGCTCATTCTTGAAAGCGTTTAGCTGCTTCAGCAAAACTGAAATTGAGATTATGGCTCATAGAGCCTCGTTTGATTTGCAAATAATCTAGTAGTGTTCAGAAGATGAAATTTATCTGTTGAAGGTGTAAGTTATAGACAAAACAAGGGTTATTTACATTTTAATGACTCATGTTTTTGAAAATAATAAAAAAGATTTAAAATTTTTTGAATTAATAAAAAGGCCCATGAATTTTTGTCGTATTAATAAATAGGCCCCTTCGGCATGATGTCATTTCTCATTGATAAACCTGATATGATAATTGCTTTTTTATTAATACTACGTTCAAATGATAAAAGTACCGTTTAATAACTGACTTTGTTTTTATAAAAAAGTGTTTTGTCCCCCAATTGTTACTCCATTTTTTAAAATCTCATCCCCATCTGTGACCTTCCTTCGTATTCCTCCTCATTTCTTCATTCCACTATTAATGTCTACCTTGATTTTTTTTTTTTTTTTTTTTTCTAAACATTTTTACTACACAAATTTTAACCCGCTTCCCCCCGCCCCCCCTTCTATTTCTTATTATCTTTTCTGCTTTGGAAGGTAGCACCTTCACATTTTTGTTATTTCTTTTCAATCTTTTTACGCTTGGTTTAATTTTTTTGTTTTTTTGGGTGCCGTTTTTAAGATTAATTTACAATGGCAGGATTACGATTTATTTTTTTTCACTATGTTTCTTTTCTTTTAATTTGTTTAAAAATATATTGTAATAATTTCAGTCTATTTTCGTGCATATAAAGTAAGAATCAGCACCAAAACAGACTGAAATTATTAAATAATATTAATAAACAAATCAAGTGAAAAAAAATATATATACAACAATAATAACAACAAACCCAGTGCCTCCAAGACCTCCCGTAAAAGCAGGGTCCGGGGAAGTGAAAAAAATATATAGTGAAAAAAAAAATTGATATTTTAAACCTACTATTGTAAATTAAGCTTAAAAACAATATTGAGAAAAATTAATCAAAGCATATAAAACAAATTGAAAAAAGTCAACAAAAAGGATGGCAATGGGATGGGGCAAGGTGGGGTTGGTATGAGGGGTGCCCCTTTCGTACCCATACTTGCCACCCAAAGTATACTCATACCTGCCACGCTATGAAGTTGATACTCCTACCTACCTGGGCGGGTACTAGCGCATACTAATAAACGTTATGTTGCAAGCATCCAACAAGTACCTGTTACACACCTTGTACCCCCCTTAATGTAGGTCTCTCACGGCAATTCATATCTGTTCATATTAATTATTTAATATTATATTTTATAATTTAATTATAATTTGCTCTAATACTTGATACATAATTGAGAAATTAGATCAATAATATATTTTTCATATTTTTAAATGAATAAACTACAAGTTGGGGTTGGTATTGTTTACACCCTAAACTCAAGGGAGTTGGAACGACGCAGTTTAAGGGTAAAATGACACGTGTGCATCAGGTCGAGCCATGCAAGAGGCATAGTTGGCCTTGGGACTAGAACTCACAACGTCTCAAGTCCAGCTATTTGATAACATAAGGCCTTGTAATAGCACATCTTGAGATGGCTGGAAAGGCAAAAGAGGCCAGAGCTCGAGTTAATTGTCAGGAAGGTTGTAAGAAAGGCGGTTTCCAAGCTCAAGATGATTATTTGGAATGGGTTGGGTCTCAAGCACATCCAGAAATAAATGGATGAACGTGGGAAAACCTAAAAAGCCTCGAGCACGTGTGTTACTACACGTTCAACGCCTATTCAGTGCAGTAAGGGGCATTGAGGCTAAACTTGGATAGATATGCCTTGTTTTTGGGGCGCAATAGTTAGCATTTTAGGTCATGAATAATAGATACCGTTCATTTTGTAAACTGTCCAGCACGAATCATAAAACTTTAAGTTTTTCTATAGCTGACTTGTGCTTTATTTATTTTTCTTTTCCTATCAGTAGCGTAACTTGTAGCTTCTTGTTTTGGTTTGTTTAAGGTAATACAACTTTCGGGTTTCATGTCTGAAAAATCTTTTCCCACAATCAACAAGTTAAGATAGTGTCATTGGTTTAACGTTTTGACGGGCGAGCCTGAGCTTGATCGCGTTGGTCTTAAGGTTGGTGTCTCGGCTTAGTGAGTCAGGTGAATTTAGGTTTGCGTCACCATTTAAGCGCTTTGAAGACCAAGGCTTGACCTTGCTTGCCTTGGTCCTAATCCAATAACTCGAATATGTTTCGCTCCACCTTAATCTTGTCAAGTTTTAACTCATTCAAGTTATCACAAGTCAAGGGTGTCGGGCCTAAAAATATGTAGATTCGGGCTTGCGAGCAGAGCTCTTGAGCTTGTCTTCATTCTAGCTCCTAACTCTTACATCTTCTCCCTCACTCCAACTTTGGCTGGGTCCATATCTCTTTTAATTTACTACAAGTTAATTAATCCACAAAAAATATAATTAAAGTATCCTTAGTTAGAGCAAATGCAAAATTCACATATTAATTGCATAGTAGGATTTACTAAAAGCATCAACCTTCTTCAGAGGTAACTGATTGAGGTCAAATATGTGCAATTTGATAATTAGACTCGCTCCCAAGTCAATGCGAGTCCCTTTTTGCATGTTTGTTTGATTTTTTTACTTACGAAGACCACACACACATTAAAAAAAAAGGAGCAAACACACCTTTTAGTGACCACAGTGGGAGGCACAATATGAGACTCTATAGTCCCTAACCTCATTGTAGATTATAATAGTATAATTTCATACCATTCTCCAATGTCCAAACAAGAAGACCTAGTGCTCTCGAGATCTAAAAACTGAAGGTTTGGCCTTAATTTGGCCACCACTTGACTATCCTTTAGAACAAACTCCCATCTTAGGGTGAAACTAGTTACAACTGCGGCGTTGAAAGCAGGGTGATGATGGTATCCCAAAGCATGTACTCATTGGTCTTGATGGTTATTCTCGAAAGAGTTTTGTGGCCTTGGTCAAGCACATAATACAACTTGCGGATGAAAGACCTTAGCAGTCTTTGGGAGAAGTTCAAGAAAAAGATCGTGTAGAGACATGCTCTAGTTGGCCAACCTACAAATATAGCTGCTCTAAGGACCACTGTCAACGAAACTTCAATGAATGAGAGACTACATAAAGAAATCGATATAGTCTTGGTTGAAATGAAAGCAACCTTAATCTTCCACTACTAGCCTCATATCTAGAGACATGGCAAGGCAAGCAGTAGTAGGGGTTTTTGATTATTTATTTCAAAGGAAAACTTAGTTCCACGCATTGTGATGTCTTATTGTATGTTTTTAGAAAAAACCTTTTTCACCAATTATTTTACATCTTGTTATAGGACAATATGAGTAATAGTACAACATATGTGAAAAGTAACAAAAAATAAAATAAAATAACTATTAATAAAGCTCTATAAATTAGAAAAATTATCTCTTATGTATTCTAAAGTTTGAGCATTTATTACCTAAGTACCCTATGACTTTAATATATCTACGAGGTACTATGAGATAAGAAATTTTATCACCTACGTATACATGGTGTTAGAATCTAGTGAATTTTCATTAAGATTTGGTTAATTTTTGCCAAAATATTGATATGATATAGACTATGATCATATTACCAAAAGGTTATTCGCGTTCTAAAAAACATATTTATATGTTATTAAAATAACGTGTCATGTGATTCGGGACGATCCAGCACAAGTCTTATAAACTATTCGCGTTCTAAAAAGCATTATTTATATGTTATTAAAATAATGTGTCATGTGATCCGGGACGATCTAGCACAAGTCTTATAAACTAACTAAATTTCTAGCATTTGATGCTTGAGTCAAGTGGACACTCTCCTTGTTTTGCATTATACCCTCTGCAACTTGAAGCTCCTTCATCAGCTCAGCAATGAATACTCTTTATTATTCATTATGTAATTGAGTCTAAACTAGGTGAGGGAGCCCAATAGAGAGCTGAGGATGATGTCATGCTGAGATTGACTATCAATCTTAGCACCAAGAATTTCCAACTCAAATAAACACGCCATCATCTTCATGACGTGTTCCTGAATTGGAGTTCCTTTTGACATCCTCATGTTGAGCAGCTTCTTCATCAGCTCTTGTCTAGCTGCCCTATCTTGACCACCAAACATTTCCTTTAAATGTGTGATCATCTCAACTGCTGTTTCCATCTCATGCATCTGATGCTTGAGAACATTTGTCACTGAAGCCAAAATATAGCATCTGGCTAACTTATTAATCTTATGCCAGCATTCATAATGCTCTTTAATAGCAGTTATTCGTGGGCACTGTAGGTCGAGCATCAGTGAAAACAAACTTGTGACCCTTGTGTTTAAAATTATGTCCAAATTCATTTTTCAGGAGAAATAGTTAGGTCCAGTCAGAGCATTATCCTTAAGTATTGAGTGAAGTGCGCCAATAGTAGCCATTATTAATCTCTGTAAATGCAAACACTTGTTTAACCTTATAATATGAGTCATGTACAATGCAGTGATATCTATTCTTTTAATTTTAGCAAACACAATGAGTCAGGTATCCCCAAAACTAAACTATCATGTATGCAATGATGACCCAAACACACCAATCCTTACTTCCTAGCAACGGGGTCGTATGAAATTAGTTTAAGTGAGAACTATTCTCAATCAACATATTTTCTTATAATTCTTACTAAACATGATTAACTCACCTTTTTTCCTTAGTCTTTAACGTGACACAACAGAGCTCCTCGGGGGGACTAATGTATTATGCAAGTCAAGTGTAAACTATTACCAAAACCTCCATACAAATACACGTAATACTCCAGGGCAGTGTGGTCACATCAATTCTTTGCACTTCAGTTTATCCTATTAGAAGTTTAACCTTATAACCTGCAAACCGACACCCTCCACGGGTAGTGATGTCGATTCATTATACTGCTAGACCATAATAGAGACTATAAGGCTTTAATAATCAAACCTCGCTCCCACTTGAATTTTGTAAACTAGTGATTTCTATTTTAAATTGCACTTACAACTTGATTATCTCATAATCACCATAAGAATCTCATTCTAAAATAAATTAATTTTTTAAGTATTATTATTATTATTTTAGTTAATACTAACGTCTACACGTCCCAAAATTTTTTTATATGTGCCACGTCAGCACTCCTTTAAAAAATATATATATTTTTTTTGAAAAAAAAATATGGACTCTAATCTCAATAGATCAATCCTATAGTTTTTGTTAATCTTAACAATATACACATAATCACATCATACGTAATCTAATTATAAATGTAATTTTAAAACTCTACATCTGTATACCTGAATGAACTATTAATTCATACAAGTGTATTAAACAATTCAAAATTGAGGCTACTTTTATGATTAATATCGAATTAAACAATCTTTCCTTTCAATTTTAATAAAATATCTACTTTATTAAATCGCAGGTCCATTTATTTCAATCTTATCATACCTATCATGTATATTTTGAATGTAATCAGAGGCCAGTTTTGATACCAATTGTTATGACGAATCTTTAAAATTTTCCTTAATTAAATAGATTAATGTAGCGGAATGGTTTAAAAATCCTAATTTTAAACCTATATGTGATTTAAAATTTCTAATTTTACATCTATAGGCATTTACTCTAATACATTAATAACAATAATATGAATGTGAAACTAGCATAATAAGAATACTGTAATTAAATAGAAAAGCAAAAAACTAAAAGAAAAGGGAAGGAAAAATACCTGGAAAAGCTCCAAACAAAGAATACTAGAAAAACTGAGATCCAGAAGCCTTTTGTGCAATCTCCTTGAAAAACCCCGAGTGTGAGCTCCGAAAAATATTAAATTTAAGAGAAAATTTTCTACCGAAAATTTTCTCTTTTTTATTTCTCTAGAAGTCAGCATTTTTAGGAAACCTTTTAATTTAAAATTGGATGCAAAAGTCTTGCTCCAAAATCCCTATTTATAGTAGGCTATCGGAGTGAAAAAAATAATAAAACAACAATGTGGGATTCAAGTAAAACATACAAGACATAACAAAAAAAATGCCGTTTAATTTGTAGGTAAAAAAAGCGTTTTAAATATATATTGCGCGCCATACGGCAGCCAACGATTTGCCCATGCTCGTAAGCTTGGATTGCCCTTGTGGGCTGCCTAGAAGTGTGCCATGTGGCACACTCCTATTAGTCCATGCCTGAAGGTGCGGATCGCTTAGTCATTTCCCTAGCGTACGACACGTCTAGCATGCTGGTTAGTCAAATCCGCGCAACATGGATCTCGACTCGTTTTTTGATTTTTTTTTGTTTTTAAAAAATTATTTTATTTTATAATTTTTAACTATTATTCATCTCATGAATAATGTCTGACAAAATTAAATTTACTCTTTTTATGAATAAATCATCACACGAATTCTTTAATATTTTTTTGACGGCAATAAAAAATAGAGGCTTACACAAGGACCTCATGAACAATTTAAATCAAGCTCCAAATGAGTTAAATTAATTACCATCTCATGATAAAATTTAACTACCATTTAATGGGACTTAATTCCACTAAATAAATTCCACTGCACTCTAAATTTAAATTATTTAGTCAATAATTTCCAAATATACTATATTGACAACAACCTCTCTATTAGGTATCCATGACCAAAAAAATTAGAACTTCTACCATTATTTTTCTCGCAGCTTATCCATTACTTACCGACTCGGCCTTTTCCAAATAATTTATTTATAATTGAACAAATTCACAGTATAAATTCCAAATGTCAAATATTTGGAATACTCTGGCCAAAGTTCCCAAATTAATTCAAACACATGCGAATCAACTAATGGGACATCTGTATCTCATAAAAGGCTATATATTCGCTATTGAATACTTGCTCCCTGTCACACTTCATGCAGCTGCCCAATGCACATGGGGTTTCGGCCATATATCAAGACATTACTCATAGTACAGCAAGGTAACTAACATTCCATGCACAAGTCCAGAATACTCTCAGGATTCAAATAGTATATCATGAATCACTCACCTTTGACAGTAGTCTAGAAGCAAGTAACTCACATGGTCCAACTCAGTGTATTAATCTTATTGAATACACCAGCATAACGCTTCTGAATCACCATCCACATGACCAAGACAGATCATCTAAAGTGTCACGTTATAGTCTTAGCAGATAAATAGCCCAAACTTATCACCGACTATGAGTTTTTCAAATAACATTTCATTCCATATGCTCTAAGTCTTTCTGTTGCTTAATCTCATAAACCACTTAGAGCAAAATGTAAAAAGTAATATGAGGATTACATCTATCTCATGGATATGACTTAAAAGAAAATCACATGCAACTTATATGCTTGCTTACACAAATTTCACAAGGAAATAACTGGAACTTCAATTTTATTGCTTAATAAAGTAACATTTACAGGATAAATTTAGATCTTCGGGACACTATTCCTAACAAGTTTTACTCGTGTGATAGTATGTAAAGCCGATATTTTGCAGTGTATAACTGTTTTGCCAACTATTTGTGTACTATTTGAGTACTTGGGGCAGAGAGATGATTTTGTTGATATGATATGTGCTCCATTAACTTGTTATATTCAATGTTGTTGAAGTTGGAAGGATATAGAGATGGTTGTTTAACCACTCGTTGAAGATACCTTAATGAAGATACCTTAATGTGGGGGTAAGAGTAGCCTATAATTGATGCTAGCAGTGGCGAATTAAGTATCGCCTTGATTTTATAGTGTCATGATTCCATTTGTGTAGGTTGAGCTTGGTTCTACCCTACTCATACTATGTGAAGGATGGTGTGAGCACTACACACCTGATGGGTTTGGTAAGTGAAGGGCATGTTGCCTTAGCTGTGGTATTGGGAGACACATGAGATCTCACTCAAGTTAGGAGTGAGACTACTTTGGAGATCATTAATCTAAAGGCCTTTTAAGAAGGCGACTTTTACAAAAGGTCTTTTAAAAATGTGACTTTTACTAAAGGCCTTTAAAGAAGGAGGCTCATATCAAAAGGCCTTTTAAGAAGGCGACACATAATAAAGGCCTTTTAAGAAGGTGACAAATGTCTAAGGGCCTTTTAAGAAGGCAAGACGTGTATAGCAGAGGGAATTGGGCTTAAGACCACTTGTGTGTCTTGATCTTGGTAGATACCCATCTCGGGAGTAATGTTCAATGGGTCAAAAGAAGCCAAGGTTGAGCAATTTGTGATTAAGCTGCCCTAGCCCCTTCTGCAATGATGCTGGTGGTGGTTTGAATCTATCAAATCTGCCATGATGTTTAGGTTGAGCTCTACACTCATAATGATGTCCAGAGCCTGTTATGGTGGTGTGGGGCAGCACACCTGATAAACACACCGTACTGCCATGACGTGAGGATGAGCTTAAAGTTCTTAATGATGCCATAGCCTACAATGGTGGTGTGGAATGGCACACCTGATGGACTCACCTGCAGGAATGTGGGGGGAGGGGGTAAGATATCCTTTGTCGAGATTAGCGGTTTACTTTCTACAGCGTTCCGGAGTGCCCGGGTATCGGATTTGTTTTGTTGAGAAGAACCTCATTCGTCCGGATTGCAGATTACATTTCAACCCCGAGAATCACATGAAGGGGGTGTGTGTGCTCTTCAAAATGACTGCCCAAGTTCAAAACTATGTTCACCTAAGGTGGTTGTGGGACATGCATATTCAACTAGATATCGATTCAAGTCTAAAAGGCACTGGCGTCGTCTAGTGTGAGTCTCTTTGTTCAGTAACATCTACTCTTCCTCTTTCTTAAAATTGAATCATGTGGAAGAGTGTTGGATTTTGGGATAGTGTGTGATGCGATTTTTTACTAGTGTGCACTAGTCGCTTCAAGTAATATAGAGTGAGTAGAGTATCGTCCCACGAGGATTGCTAAGTGATTACCAAAATTAGTAGTTTTAATACTATTTAAAAAATCGAAAAATTAGGGATTTTGATATGAAATAAAGTAAAATAAAATGAAATGAAAATAAAAGTTAAAACTAGACTAGAATGAGCCGATTTAAGTTGTTTTTATCAGTTAATAAAGTCTAAGGCATCCGATTTCACCTTTAGTTGCATCAATACGCCTTTTCTATTCTCGATATTCAAGTTGTTACTGTGTGTTGATGGTTGAAAATCCTAATTTACTAAACATTCTCTCTCGAGCAACATTTAGCGTACTCTTTAACATATTAACCCATCACTTTCGTGCATGAATTTAAATAAGAAAAGAGTTATAAAAGTTCTATGATTTTCTTTTAAAAAACTACACAAATCGCGTTAATCTCTTTCGAACATTCGCCCAATTTGTGGTGCTTATCACTTCAGCACTCATCATAAATCTCCTCTCGATCTCATTATGAATCATTACGGGCCTTAAATGGTGATCAAGCATTTAAAACTCATTAAGAACAATGATAAACACTTCAACAATACAATAACAAGAACATTGAACACCTTGAATTAGAAATGAGCTTATTTTACAACTTAGGCTACATCGTAGCCTTAGATTAACAAAATTAGTTCATGTTAAATTTAATATTAAACATTACAAACATCAAAATACATGAACGAGTGAAGAAAAATGATAAAACTAACAAAATAACAAAAATTACCCAAAACAACAGGTTGCAGGCTGCACAACCCGACTTCTTCTACCCCCTTTCTCACTCGATTTTTTTTGGTTTTTTGATCTAAAAACTTGATGAATCAACTACTTGCAACATCCCATATTTATAAAAGTAGGATTGGGATAAAAAAATTTGGAAAAAATCTCAAAAATCAGCTCCCATTTCTTGCATCCTGAGGCAATTCTGCGGTTCTGGTTTTTTATTGTTTTTCTTGATTGTTTCTACACTCCACCGCCCAAATTCTGCTCCAAAACATCATATTGATGTTTTTTGATGTATTTAAAATGAATTTTGTTAAAAAAAATCGAGTTTTAATTGCCAAAATGCAAGTTGTTAATGAAAATGCTGAATTCTGCGACAGTTTACTGCAACCTGATTTCCGGCTCGGTTTTCTCTATTTTTTCATGAAATCTTCCACCCAAATGCTGCATAAACATGTTAAAAAGATGTTAAATAACTTATTTAAGCTTTTTTTCAGTGAATGTAGTTGAAAAAATTCAAAAAAATCGAGCATAAATTGGCATCCTGGAGCAGGCTGCAAGTTGCTTTGCAACTTGTAAATGTTTTATATATTTTTGATTTTTTCTTGTTTTTTATGTTAAAGAGTGCTTAAAATATCTTTAAGTAATGTTTAATTGTATTATACAATACATAAAAGATGAATAATGAGGATAAAAGCTTAAATTTTAGCTAAAAATTGATGCAAAACTTGTGAAATAGGGTGTAAGTTAGGTGTTCTTGGTAATTTTGTACAATTTTTTTTTATTTTGCAATTTTTTGATTTATCTTGCTTTTACTTATTGATATTAATGATAAAACTAGCAAGATTTAATACAAAATTGGTGTTTTTGCAAGAAAATAGGTGAAATAGTCAAAATCGAGCAAAAATGAGCAAAAGTGATAAAAATTAGAAGTAAAATGGTTAAAAATGTATTAAAATGATATAAATAAATACATACAAATTTAAGGTTATCAAAATACCCCCAAACTTAAATCTTGCTCGTCTCTGAGCAAGACTGAATATTTCAGCACCATATCTCCTGTTTTTCACAAAATTTTCTACTGTTTAAAGGAAGCGCACTCTAATTCAGAAATGAATAACTGAAAATCAATATTTAAGGCTCGAAAGGCAAAATCATTTTTCTAAGGAAAAACCTGTCAATCACCTAGATAGCTGAGATTCAGAAGTTAGGATAGCAAATTAAGTTTATCCATTCATTCAAATCTCAAGACATTCGAACCGTATAGAGGACAAAAATTCATACCACTCATAACAAATCTTATCAAGTATGCCCAAAACATTTTTTTTTTTTTTTTTGTCCAGAGGAACTTATTTGCTCAAGTCACTTTTGGCTCATGAGTTTATCTTCAGCGAGAATCAAGCTCCGACTCCTGGGCGATGACCCATAAGTAAAAAAAGCCACCACTAAGATGCCCCCAATATTATCGAATGAGTATATCTTTAGCGAGAATCAAGCTTCGACTCCTGGGCGATGACCTATAAGTAAGAGAAGCCACCACTGAGATTCCTTCTCTATGACTCCCCTGAGTTTATCTATAGTGAGAATCAACCTCCGACTCTTGGGCGATGGCCCATAAGTAAGAGAAGCCACCACTGAGACGCCCTCAATATTGGGTAGCACATATCTTTATTTATGCGAGATAGTGGTGCTAGAGATACAATTTTCTCTACTCTTATATATATATATATATATATATTTCATATTTTTCTTTTAGATTCAGGCATAACTCTTCAAAGTTCATTATAAGATGATAATCCTTAATGCAATCAATTCAAATTTGAATACCTTTTAATAAGAAAGAAAGGTAAAACAGCTATGATAACTAGTGAACTCAAATACTATGGTTTTATCAAGATAATGCTTTAGATTTTTGTTTCACTATTAAAGCACAGAAACAATCGATTCTTAGGTTATTCCAATTCAATTACAGTAAATAAGCTAAGAAAGAGTAGAAAAATAGCCTAAAAAGCATGATGATAAGTTTTCAAAATACAAGGGGGTTTTTTTTTTTTAATATATTGCTGTTATTATATTATTATTATTCAGTAAAACTTAAAGCGTAAAAATTTTTTTTGTTGGCCGACCCTATTTACATCCCCATACAAAGGCTCCGAACTCTGGGAAGCACTTAAGCCGACTCTAAAGCAGACACTAACAGAAAACTCTGTCAAAATAATATAAAAAAAAAAATTCATTAAAATTTTAAAACTTGACTCTCCCACCCCAAAACTTAAAACTTAACATTGTGTTTAATGTTAAAAGGAATATAAAGAACAAGTGGGAGTGAGGTACTTCCCTGGTTTGAGGATTGCTCTTTAATGGTGCATATGGACATCATGCCACCCCCAAACTTTTTGCGAAATACCTGTTTAATCAAAAATAAGCATGAGACAAAATAAAAATAATAAAAGGAAAATAAAAATTAGATAAATAAAGATATAAACACTTGGGTTGCCTCCCAAGAAGCGCTTAGTTTATAGTCGTTAGCTCGACTTTCTGGGTGGATCTAATTTATCTAGATGCATTAAAAAATTAAGAAAAAGTTAAAATTAATCAGAAAACAAAATAAAATAACAATCTAAAATAAAATAAAATAAAATAAATAATGAATGAAGATTAATTTTTCAAATTTTTAACAAAATTTACAATTTATCAACAATTTTAAATTATAAAAACAAACAAAATAATTGTTTTTTTTTATATACGAATTTTTTTATTTAATAATTTTTTTTAAGAATTATCTTTGCAAATAAAATGAATGAATGAAAAAAATTTTATATTTTAAATTTAACAAAATTTACAAATTATTAACAATTATAAATTAGTATCAAAACTATGCGGTATCAATATCACTCAATTATGGACAATCCCCGGCAACGGCGCCAAAAACTTGATGCGATTTTTTACTAGCAAGTGCACTAGTCGCTTCAAGTAATATAGAGTGAGTAGAGTATCGTCCCACGAGAATTGCTAAGTGATTATCAAAATTAGTAGTTTTAATACTATTTGAAAAATCAAAAAATTAGGGATTTTGATATGAAATAAAGTAAAATAAAATAAAATGAAAATAAAAGTTAAAACTAGACTAGAATGAGCCGATTTAAGTTGTTTTTATCAGTTAATAAAGTCCAAGGCATCCGATTTCACCTTTAGTTGCATCAATACGCCTTTTCTATTCTCGATATTCAAGTTGTTACTGTGTGTTGATGGTTGAAAATCCTAATTTACTAAACATTCTCTCTCGAGCAACATTTAGCGTACTCTTTAACATATTAACCCATCACTTTCGTGCATGAATTTAAATAAGAAAAGAGTTATAAAAGCTCTATGATTTTCTTTTAAAAAACTACACAAATCGCGTTAATCTCTTTCGAACATTCGCCCAATTTGTGGTGCTTATCACTTCAGCACTCATCATAAATCTCCTCTCGGTCTCATTATGAATCATTACGGGCCTTAAATGGTGATCAAGCATTTAAAACTCATTAAGAACAATGATAAACACTTCAACAATACAATAACAAGAACATTGAACACCTTGAATTAGAAATGAGCTTATTTTACAACTTAGGCTACATCGTAGCCTTAGATTAACAAAATTAGTTCATGTTAAATTTAATATTAAACATTACAAATATCAAAATACATGAACTAGTGAAGAAAAATGATAAAACTAACAAAATAACAAAAATTACCCAAAACAACAGGTTGCAGGCTGCACAACCCGACTTCTTCTACCCCCTTTCTCACTCGATTTGTTTTGGTTTTTTGATCTGAAAACTTGATGAATCAACTCCTTGCAACATCCCATATTTATACAAGTAGGATTGGGATAAAAAAATTTGGAAAAAATCTCAAAAATCAGCTCCCATTTGTGCATCCTGAGGCAATTCTGCGGTTCTGGTTTTTTATTGTTTTTCTTGATTTTTTCTACACTCCACCGCCCAAATTCTCCTCCAAAACATCATATTGATGTTGTGTGATGTTTTTAAAAGGAATTTGGTTAAAAAAAAATCGATTTTTAATTGCCAAAATGCAAGTTGTTCATGAAAATGCTGAATTCTGCGACAGTTTACTGCAACCTGATTTCCAGCTCGGTTTTCTTTATTTTTTCATGAAATACTCCACCCAAATGTTGCATAAACATGTTAAAAAGATGTTAAATAACTTATTTAAGCTTTGGTTCAGTGAATTTAGTTGGAAAAATTCAAAAAAATCGAGCTTAAAATTGGCATCCTGGAGCAGGCTGCAAGTTGCTTTGCAAATTGTAAATTTTTTATATTTTTTTGATTTTTTCTGGTTTCTTATGTTAAAGAATGCTTAAAATATCTTTAAGTAATGTTTAATTGTATTATACAATACATAAAGCTGAATAATGAGGATAAAAGCTTAAATTTTAGCTAAAAATTGATGCAAAACTTGTGAAATAGGGTGTAAGTTAGGTGTTTTTTGTAATTTTGTACAATTTTTTTTTTATTTTGTAATTTTTTGATTTATCTTGCTTTTACTTATGGATATTAATGATAAAACTAGCAAGATTTAATACAAAATTGGTGTTTTTGCAAGAAAATAGGTGAAATAGTCAAAACCGAGCAAAAACGAGCAAAAGTGATAAAAACTAGAAGTAAAATGGTTAAAAATATATTAAAATTATATAAATAAATATATACAAATTTAAGATTATCAGTGTACTTCAATTTTGTTCAAGTAGCACAAGTCTTGTATCCCAATAGATGTTTTAAAAGGTGGAAAAGATATTTTGTATACCTTCTCTCACTTTCTATATTTGCATTAAAAAAAAAAATTAATTCTTTTTCCGACATCCCATTTTTTCTCTTGTGGTTACATATTATGCTCCTTAAATCTTTTACTTTTAGTTCTCTCTCTCCCTTGGCCATTTTCTTTGAAGAGGACTGCATTTTTTTATTCCTCATTATTCTCTCTCTTCCCCTCTTTTGTGGCGAAATTACAGTGTGGAAGCTGTTTGCAAAAGAAATTCAGTACATGGGTAAATCTAAAATCACATTGGATGAGAAAATTTGTTCAGAATGATGAATGTGAGGCGACCGCACTTCCTCCCAGATTTGAGCACATCATGCAAATTCCAAAAGGGTGGTTGAAGACCATTAGTCAATATTACTTTGGTGGCAATAATTCCATTCGGGTCCATATTGTTCCATTATAGAACAAGTTTGGATGCATTACAATCGGTCACTCGAGAGTACACTTTGGTGTTGGGTACCTTGTTTACCTTGGGAGTCGGAATGCTAGAGATCCCATTTGTACCGATGCGGGGGCATAAACAACTTAGGGTAGATGTGTACTTCTCGGCACGATAATTTCTTTTTTTAATTCCTTTCTCTACCTTTTCTCATTACTCACTTTATTCAATTATGTTAGTTGTTCTATACACTTGTTTGCTAGAGCTTAAGTTCTATGTTGTTCAAGCTTATGACTGTTTTTGTTCAGTATAAGCTTGGTTATATAAAAGCTCTTGACTAATTCCTTTCAATGTCAATGTCAGTTCTATTGAGATTGCTTTAATTCGAGGTTAATAATTTTCTCTCCTAAACTTGACTAAAGCATTTTTAAAGTTCCTTTGTCTAACTTCTGTTTGGCGTCTGATCACTCATTGACCCCATACTTTTTCCAACACACCTTACTCGCCTCCGCTATATTTTATATCTTGTTTTGTTTTATTTTCATTTCTTAAAAAAAATATCTTAAAAAATATACATGTCGTTCCAAGCCATTCCACGTATTAAATATCAAAAGGAAAAAGAGAGCAGGTAATAGCCCAAAACACTGACAAATTCTTCAAACATTGTGCCCGGCTTGATCTGTGTTGTTTTTGGTACAAATATGTTACAGGAGAAATGGAGTAGGGATGCAAATAGCAGTATTGAGAGCATCAAGTACAAAATTCTGTTAATTTCAGTTATCAGGTTTTCGCGGGAAAAGCTATTGGGATTCATGAGCAGGAAGCGCGGGAAGTTGGGAGCTCGGGCACGCACGAGTCACATGATGCAGTAGAGTTTGTTAGGATATTTTTAGATATTTCCAATATTTTTCAATTGTTGCTCTTTTATGTAATTTCTTGCATTTTCCTTTAATTAGTTTTAATTCTCCTATAAATAGCTAAGGATGTGTAGAGATTAGAGTTAGGCATTAATGAAATCAAATCCCTTTTCTCCCTAACTATCTTCTTCTTCTCCCTTTAACTCTATCTATTTCTTCTTCTCCCCCATACTCTATTTCTGGTTCTTGATCGTTTTGGGTTTATCTGAGCTTCTGTATCATTGGTATCAGAGCTACCTATCCTCGGCCCTGATCTTTCCTGTTCAACATCGATTTTTGGAGTTGTTCATCACAATCCTTGCTGAAATTCGAGCTTCACCGCCCTGGTGTTCATCATCAGTCATTGCACTGTTAATCGTCACCATTTTCATCTTCATCGTCACCCATCGTCATCATCGTGGTCAGCATCATCTGTCATTTTCCTCCTTTTCATTTCCCATGTTTTGTTTTTGTTTTGATATTAAAAAAAAAAAAAAAAAAAATTCTCAGACCCATCTTCTTCACCATCCTCAACCTCCAGTCACCCGATCCTCATCCTCATCACTGCTGGAATCATCATTCATCATCAGCACCACCAATTGTCAACCATCGTCATCAACCCCCCACCCCACTGTCACAAAAAAAAAAGAAAAAAAAAGAAAGAAGTGAGAGAGAAATCAAGAAAATCCCAACCCACCTTACCCGATCATCGATCGTCACCCTCAAGTGTTAACAACTGATTTTCAGAGCCCGCACACCAGGCGTTCGACAAAATGCCTCTCTATTATACTAAACGGATGCAAGCTTCTATGGATGGTAACACTCACTACTCAGCTAGATTGAGCAAAATACGTTTCCCTTGTTTTATGGAGATGATGTGGATGATTGGTTGTATTTGTGTGAGCAAATTTTCCTTTTTGATCAAACCTCTAGAATGGATAGAGTTAGATTGACTTCTAACCACATGAGAGGGGTAGCTCTCCAATGGCATCATAATTTCATGAAAATTAGGGGAGATATGAATAAACTGGATTGGAACATATATGAGAAAGCTCTTAGGATAAGCTTTGGAAGTGGGTATGAGGAACCCTTGTTTAAATTGTTGAAACTGAGGCAAGTTGGATTGGTTAGGGACTATCAAGCTCAATTCGATGCTATTGCAGCCAAAACCAACTTAGATGAACACTAACTCATTCACTATTTCATAAAAGGCTTGAGGGATGACATTACATTGGAAGTAAGATCAATGCAACCCACAATCCTTTACCACGCTTTGAGTTTAGCTAAGCTTGCTGAAACTAAGATTGAGTACTTAGCTAAACAACTTAATAACTCAAAGCTCCCTCTTCTCGCATCACCCAATACCCAAAAGGCCACCATCAATCCTTACATGTTATCAAATTCCAAACCAGTTCACCAGACCTATGCTGATTCAGACTTACCTAGGCCTCATGAACCCTTGTTTAGAGTTGATCTACAGGAGGTCTGTAATAAAAAATTTGAGTTGGGACATAGATGTGAGACCCTGGGTCTAAGTAAGCTTGATGGGAAGCCAGCTAGTAGTTACAAGCCTAATCAAGCCGTATGGAGGGAACAAATTGCAGCTGATATAGCACCCTTTCAACAAATTACAGAAGTTGAGCTATTGCCCCTAAAGCAGGAACTGAGAATTGAACATGAACATGATCTAACTGGTAGCCAAGGAGCTAAGCTTAATTGTCAATCGATGCAGCTACATGGCGAGCTATCTATCCTGCAGGAAATGGATGAGGTGAAAGGGCAAAATGCATCTGATATTGCTGGTTTAAGCAGTGTTAAAGTTGCCGCACCTGAAGATGTAGTCACCACACTAGAGGTTGAGACCCTTAGAGTCACTGCAAGTCTAGTCACCTCTCAAGACAATGGTATGCAACTCTTAGTTGAAGAGTCACGACAAATTGCAGCTGAACTGTGCAGATGAGGAAGACATGTCATGAAAACTTCAAGGGAGTAGATCATACTCCAAGGTTGCATCATATGCTGCGACCTCCTGAAGTTTTGCTACCCAAAGAGCATCTGATTTTGATAAACTCAGCCGTACAAGAACAACAACAGCTTGAACTTGAGGCAATTAAGCATATCAACAGCAATATTGAACCAATTGTTGAAGCAATTGGGGTGGGAAAGGACATAGCAAGTCAATAGACTTGGAAAGTGCAAGGAACCCAAGACTTTTGGTGGGAATTTTTGACAAATCAGAGCACTCAATTGATCCCATTTGAAGCTCTTAACAGTAAAGGGGAACTTGTGCCATACACTCCCAAATTGATGGCTGAAGATCAACTGATGCAACTGCAGCACTATTGGTCCTCCGTGAGTTTTCGTTACAAGTCGTTTATGTTGAGTTGCTCTGGGGGCTACAACAGGGTAATTTGAAGGGTCTAGGAAGGCACTAAAACTTGGCTAGGTTGGTTTGACAGCGGTAGACCACCAGACACCTATTATAAACTTGGTACCACCCCTACTACAATTGCTTATATCCTTGAGGACAAGGATGAATTTAAGGGGGAAGGAGTTGTTACAGGAGAAATGGAGCAGGGATGCAAATTAGCAGCATTGAGAGCATCAGGTTCAAAATTCTGTTAATTTAAGTTATCGGGTTTTGGCGGGAAGAGCCGTTGGGATTCATTAGCAGGGAGCGCGGGAAGTTGGGAGCTCGGGCACGCGCGAGTCACGTGATGCAGTAGAGTTTGTTAGGATATTTTTAGATATTTCCAATATTTTCCAATTGTTGCTCTTTTATGTAATTTCTTGCATTTTCCTTTAATTAGTTTTAATTCTCCTATAGATAACTAAGGATGTGTAGAGATTAGAGTTAGGCATTAATGACATCAAATCCCTTTTCTCCCTAACTATCTTCCTCTTCTCCCTTTAACTCTATCTATTTCTTCTTCTCCCCCATACTCGATTTCTGGTTCTTGATCGTTTTGGGTTTATCTGAGCTTATGTATCAAAATATAGGGCTTTCATGATATAATACTCGACATTTGTGAAAAATAATAAAAAAGTCTTTGTTCGGCGATAACATGGAGCCTGGTGAAGTTTTGTAGTTGTCAGGTGAATTTTTGCCAAAAACACTTGTCATGGCACATGTATTATCAAAAATCATGTGCTGCACTAGTATTATCAGTGCAAATTTGTCGATTTCTAACAAAATTTCACCAGATTCCCCATGAAGGTACCCACAAACTAGGACTTTTAAGTTTTAAGGTACCAAATTGTAGATATAACATAACTAGATGAAAGATGCTCAAACCTTAAATTACCTAAATAGCCAATTACCCAAAAAAAAAAACAAACAAAAAAGCGAAGAGACAAACAAGTAATTTACTGCAAATGTATGCCATACCTATTTGAGACAAACCCATGATCCATGATTCTAAGTTCTAACCCCCAAGCGGTGTTGTGTTAAAAAAAAAAAAGGTTCCAACACCCTTGTCATCTTCGACCGAAGCAGTAGCAGAAAAATCATTCTTTCAGCTTCCAACACCAGCATGTGTAAATTCATGAAAACTGCAGGCCAAGAAATATTCCAATTTTCACTCATAATGCACACTTTGCATATTAATCTTAGTCTTGATCTCTGACACATGGAATTTTGCACATTCACGTTAGTCTTGATCTTTGGCACATGGAACTAAATCCTGGTACGAGGTGTGATGGAAGCATGGGATCTTGGTTGCAATATAATACAGGCCGTGGCCATTGTGTAGCCATAACATAATATGTAGCTTAAAATATATTGAGTAATGTCTGTTCTATAGTTTCATGCTTTAACACCACAACTTCTTCAGTGGGTCAATGCTGATGCGACACAAATGGAACTGGCTATTTTGTTGATAGCCTCAACAAACTGAAATAGCATATGATCTTTCTTCCACATGGTCCATTCATCAATCACGTAATCCAACTTCTAACAGAGTGTCATGGTCATGTATCAGAACAGAAAGCGGTCAGCATCTTAAGCAAACACAACATATTCTCTTTCGTGAAACCCACATAAAATGCAAATAAGAAAACACACAAAGAAAAGAAGATAGGAGATTTACCTGGTTCCCCTTTGATGTGAAGTCAACATCTACGGTTTTAGTGAGATCAAATTCAGTATTTTCAAGTCAGGTGAGTAAAATACATCCAATTTCACAAAGGACAAGAAATGTCTTTGAAAAATGACCAAGGAATCTGACATTATGGTGCCCTAATGCCTGGCTACAACTGTCCACAATTTCTAGTTTTTAACCAACCACTCCGCTAGCACTGTCTTCCCGTTACAGGGATTCTTCCGCCTTCCACTCTCAACAAGAATAACAAAGCTAGCCATAAAATGGGACCCAAGGCGATGTATTCCACTTCATTGACAATGTAATTCCCTATTCAACTATTCACCTTTGTCCAGCTACAACCAACTTCTTTATGCAGTCCTTGTTCTTTCATCAATTTATTCAATTTTGCCATCTCATTCCACATCCCAAACTTAGCATACAAGTTTAACAGTAGAGCAATAATTCCTCCATTCTGAGGGTCTAACTCAAGAGCCTTTTGAGCAGGTCCCGTAGCTAAACTAATATTCCCGAATTCCTTGCGGGTAGACAATAAGGCTCCCCATATGGATACATGAGGTTCAATCACTTTGAGAGGCATCTTCTTCACTAGTTCCCATGCCTTCTCCAACTTGCCAGCTCGACAAAGTAAATCAATCACACAACTGTAGTGCTCTGGGAGAGGTTGTAGCCCAAAATCACGAATCATAGATTCAAAAACTCCAGACCAAGGTCGACTTGGCCAGTGTAAGAACAAGCTGATATAACACTGACAAAAGGCCACTTCATCTGGCTTTGTTCCTTTAAGCAACATATCTTTGTATAATTTAATCATATTTTCATAATGTCCATTTCTTCCATACGTACCTAACATTGACGTCCATAGAACAACATCCTTTTTTTTTTTTTTTTGCTCTACACACTTGCCATACATTTCGATCAATGAACTCAACAAAAACACATCAGATCTTGCATTAGCTATTATTCGGAGTGCATAGGCATGAACCTGTTTACCTAGGTCAAATGCAAACAACCCAGCATTTGCACACAAAGCTGCTGTTAACGTAAAGTGATCATAATCCAATTTCATCAGAAGCATCTTTTTGAACAGTCGAATTTCCCTAGCCCAGCTCTTAGCAAGACCATAACCCGCCAAAATTGTATTCACACAAACTGTATTCTTATTCCATCAAATGTTATTTTCGCATCATCAAGAAGCAATGATCTTATGTATATACCAACAAGGGCACTACCCACAATCACACTAGCTGACCATCCTGACTTCAGCACATGTGTATGCACCTCTTACCAAAATCAAGGGTCCTACCACTAGAAGCTGCAGTTAAAGAGCTATACAGAGCGTAAGTGTCCAATGGAATACCATGAAGATGCATCAAGTAGAATGCCCGAAGAGCCTATGACCACATCCACTTTCGACTAAATTCAGCTATCAACACATTGAAGGGTAATGGGGTTTTGAAGTGCATGAAGTACAAGAAGTTAGGCAGAACTTTAAAGGCATTCTTGCAAGGGGAAGTGGATGTGTATACGACAATAAGCTTTGTGTGGAGATCAAGTGTAGAAAAAAGCAAGCCCGTTCGCAGCATGTGACCATGCAGTTTCTTAATTTCTTTGGCATTATAGGGTAAACTAAAACGGTGTAACCATTGAGATAGCACGTTCATTTTGATGTTATGAGACAACATCATTCCTCTCCCTCTTCAACTAAAACCTAAGCAAAGCTTCCACAAAAATAATAGCCCTTGTGAAGGTCCATCTATAAGACCTAGTTCTCTTTTGAGCTTGGAATATGGGCTCCAGCTTGATTCATAGAGACAAGAGATGATTGGCAACTAATCTCACTTATTTTACAGGTAATGCTATGGACAAACACATATTATACACAATCTGAGTGCTTTATCTATATGATCAAATATTATTGGATCACAGGGATGTGATCATTTTATGTTGTCGTCTTATGATCCAGTGGTTTTTACAATGTAATTATCTAAAAATTTGTACCCAAATTTTGTCTATAGACTATTTTCCTAATTTTAGACTCCTCCTTTCGCCTGTCAAAAATCGGGTAACTCAGATCTATTGTTAAAAATTTCAAATGGGCATTTCCTTAAACACATGACAGGCATAAGAACAGTCTATGAGCAATTTTTATGAGCTTTCCAGAAGGTTGGTGTGGTACACTGAACACTAAAGAAACCACTACAAATGCTTTGGCAATCCTTTGCGGGTAGGTAAACGATGTTGGACTAAAGTGATTTGAACGTTCTATCTCATGTACTGTAGTCTCAAGGTTGGCTTTTGATGTGGATTTAACTCAAATTTTATCTAACTATCCAACAAAAGAAATTCAACAACATGGCGAGAGAGCTGACGTGGCAAACTTGTTGACTTGGTAGCCATGAGGCATTGAAGAATGATATGGCAAAGCTTTCACATGGCTTAATTCTAATAAGCAGCCCCTAGGAGCCATATTTGCCTTTTTGAATAAATAAGCATTTCTTCAAGCAAATTGCCACGTTGGTGCCTTATAACTATATATATATCAGAAAAGCAAGCAACCTCATTCAAGCTCTTCAATTGGACCACCAAGCAAGTAGCTCCTAGGGAGGAATCCCATTTGACTATTTTGAAAGGCTAGTGTTCATCTTGTTTCCTAAAAACACCTAGGTTGCTACTTTTTGATTACTTTTGATTGAACTATGTAATGAAGCCCATTATTTTACCTTTTTGTATGTTCACTTTGCTGGCTATAAATACCAGCTATGGAGCTTGTAATTCTCATCAATTGGAATGAAGTAAACACAAATTAAGAGTTTTCTCTCTCTAAACTAGTATCACTTGGTTTTTACCTGGTGTGGTGGTTTCTTGACTTTGTATCCTTTGTGGTGGTGGCTTAGCTTGTATCCACATTGGTGGTAGGCCTTAGTGGTCAAAGCAGCTAGGGTGGTGCATGCATATCCTTAGGGAGTTTGGCACATATTCTTAGGTATTTGAGAACCTTTATCTTAGTGTCTCAAGAATCTTTATTTTTTTAGTTTTGTACACTCCACAAAAATCACAAAGAACTACATCATTTTTTTTTTAATTTTATCATTGAAACAAAGTAACGTTATTG
Organism: Simmondsia chinensis; assembly: GCA_018398585.1. Classification (NCBI taxonomy): domain Eukaryota; kingdom Viridiplantae; phylum Streptophyta; class Magnoliopsida; order Caryophyllales; family Simmondsiaceae; genus Simmondsia; species Simmondsia chinensis. Next base: position 11,413,091 of record JAGTTD010000017.1, on the reverse strand, counting down.
GGGACAATCTCTCGTTTAACCAAACATCAACAAAACACTCACTGTTTGATATATTAAGCGATACCAAAATCAAGCAAAATAGTTACATTTCAATGTTTTCTTGTGTGGGGATAAAAAATTGAATCCAAAATCGTTTCTCTAGTTGAATAGATTACAGAATGAACTTGTGCAATTTAAGTGCCATTTTGGTCACCCAAGTGGCAAAAAAAGACAAATTAGGCACCCAAGTAAGATTTTGTCACTTAACTTATAATAAAAGTCCTAGTTCATCACCCAAGTGGTTGAAAATAGACAAGTTGGTTACCCAATTGGTTTAAAATGAATAAATTGGTCATCCAAGTGGTTTATAGTGGATAAGTTGGTCATTCAAGTAAAAATTTAATAAATTTTATAACCAAACTTCATGTAGAACCCCAATTTGATCACTAAAGTTGTTTAGAAAATGAAAAAAATTCATCATCCAATTTAAAAATAACAATTTTTTTTTTTTATTTTTGACTTATTTATTTTATTAGGCCTCATTTTTTCAAAGTTCCCCTTCATGTTTTATTTTATAACTAAATTAATCATTATATGTTGCTTGCATTAAGTGAAAGTAAAAAATGAGAAACCAATTTTGACAGTAAATAAAATATGAGAAAATATTTTAAAAATATAATCAAGGAATAATATGTATTTTAAACATGAAAAAATATATAAAAAATGAGAATCAATAAAATATTTAAAAAATATATTATTCAATAACTAAATTGGTTTGAATCGTTTTTAATGTACCTGTCTTTTATTGATTCTTATATGCATTTCAGGGTTGGGGGCCCTCGGACACAATCTCCCTTTAGGGTCACATTTTAAAGGGGTAAAGCTGCATACATTTCAACCCGCCCCTAAAAAAAAAAGAGACCATGCTCTGGCTGGAGCCCTTGTGGGATTAGGGCTGTTGTTGATGATGTTGTTTTGTTGATTCTTATAACAATCCAGTGCCTCACATAGGCTCCCGCCATGGCAAGGTTTGGGGGTAAGAGTATGCAGCCTTGCGCTTACAGGATGCTACTTTGAAAGGAGGTTGTTTCGGAAAGACTTGAAACCTTTTAAAAAAGGTAAAAGAAGGAAAGATATATATAAAAAAAGAGTCAAACAAAGTAATACCAGGCACGCAAGCAATAGTAAAATAACAATAACAGACATGTAGGCCTAAAGGTATTGTGGACTAGCATCAGTGTGCTCCTATCTACTAACCAGTGTGTCGACCTTGCATATTTTTAGTCGTTCACTCAGCTCTATCTAAGACCATCTCTTCGGTAAAGTTTAGTTGGGTAAGGTCACATCTAATAGTCTACATCTAGCTTTTCTTTGGGCTGCCTCTACCTCTCTTCCAATGTGTGTCATGTAGTTGTTAACATTTTCTGACATAGGGGGTAGTCAGTCTCCTCGGAATATGACCAAACCATGCAGACATTACTCCTTCAACTTATTTTTGATGGGTGCCATGCCTAATTTGTTTCTTATAACGTTATTTCTAATTACGTCCTTCCTTGTATGCTCACACATCCACCGCAACATCCTAATCTCCACCACCTTCAACTTTTGGATCTGGTGCCGTTTAACCGACCAATATTCTGCATCATATGACATGGTTAGTCTTATAATATTTTCCCTTAACTTTCTGGGAAACTTTCCATTGCATAGTATTGTAGAAGTCATCTTCCACTTATATCATCCCATTTTAATATGGTTATTAACATCCTCATCAACCCCGTCATCTTGTTGCACCATGGAGCCCAAGTAATTGAAACCTTCTTTTTTGTGTATGCATTGTGTTCCAATCTTCACTCCTCTATGCTTGATCTGGTTGTAGTACAAAACTTAAATTTCACATACTCAGTTTTCGATCTATTGAGCCGACAACCTTTCGATTCTAGTGTACTTCTCCAAAGTTCTAGCTTTTCATTCATCCCTTTGTTGACTCTTCCACCTGAACTATATCTTCAGCAAAAAGCACACACTAAGACACATCATCCCCTTGAATGTGCTCATTAAGCTTGTTTATAATCAGAATAAACAGGGAATGCCTCAATGTTGATTCTTAAAGCAACCCAACTGTAATCGGGAAATGATTAGTTTCCCTTAATTTATTTTGAATATTTTCTTATATTTTATTTGATGTTAAAATTAGTTCCTTATTCAGTAATTTTTATCTAACGGACCTTGTTTTTGTTAAAAAAAAGAGGACTAATAAAATAAATAAGGCAAAAAGGTATAATTAATTTTTTTATTTTTTATTTGGAGGTGAATTTAATCATTATTAAATAACATTAGTGGCAAAATGGTTTTTTAAGTGAAGTTGGGTCTAAATTTCTTATTATGGGTCACCAACTTGTTCATTTTAAACGACTTTGATGACCAAATGGTATTTTTATTATAGATTGGGTGGTTAAATCTTTCAAAATTCTATGGTTGGGCACTTTGATGACAAAAATGGAAGTAAAACTCAAACTCAGTGCTGTATCAAGCAACAAATCCTTGATTATTTTCCAATTATTCAACCAAAGTAACCATAGTAAAAATTGCAAAACATAAAATAGAACTAAATGTTACCAATTGTGTGCATCTGGTGTAGCAGCTAACGCTTTCATTCCCAGCTGCTTTGAGGGTAGCTTTTTCATAGCAAAAAAATTTTGGGCGCCTCAGTTCACACAAGGAATTGAAGTTTTCAGGGTTTTGGGATGTGAGGAAACGCGCTCGAGCGTCATCGCGGAAGCAACATCAAACTCAGCAGTCCGCCACCAAACCTGCAGAGATCATCACAAATAGAATATGGGTGAATGTGATTCTTATTACAAGCGAGTAATTCATTTGCATACAAAGAAAGCATATTTATAGAGGTGAAGGTTGCTAGCACCTCGAGTCGAAGTGTGGCCCTCGATATTACAAGCGAGTCGACTCACAGGGAGAACGTTGGCTCGATAGCAGGAGACAGTTTCAGTAGAGGTAACTCGGAAAGTTCCGAGAGAAGTAATATCCGGGATTTATTTTGAATTATTTATATTTTAATATTCACTGTTTTTAAAAACAATAAAAATGACCTTGAATGTTTTGAAATTATTAAAAATGCCTTAAACTTTTGTCGTACTAATAAAAAGTCCATAACTTTTTTGTCGTATTAATAAAAAACCCTCTCCGACATGATGACGTCATTTTCCATCGACAGAACAATCGTGACAACTACTCTTTTACCAATTCTAAGTAAAATGACAAAACTACCACTGAGTAACCATATTTTAAAATAAATTAAGTAAAAATAGCTAGTTTTTACACAATACAAATATCTCGAATTTTGTGCTTATAGAATAATAATTAGGGTATTGACAACTACTTTTATTATTTTACTGTGGCATTACTAAAAAAGAGTTGCTACATCAGTTCTTTTCATGGAAAATAATGTCATCTCCCTGGAGAGGGGCTTTTTATTGATACGTTAAAACTTATAGGTCTTTTTATTAATTCAAAAAGGTCAAGGTTCTTTTTATTATTTCCAAAAATATTAGGGTACTAAAATGTAGATAACCCATTTATTTTATAGGATAAAATTTATGGAAAATTTTGAACTATTGGTCGAAAGTAAAATGACTCTCGAACTTTTAGTTTTATTTAAGATGTCTTGAACTATTGGTCATAATCAATGTGACTCCCAACTTCTAATTTCATCAAACACACCTTTAAACTAGTTAAAATCATTGTAACTCTCTCAACTTCTAAATTATATCAATGATACTCTCAAACTACTAAAAATGATCAGTTTGATTCTTTCATTTCAAATTTTATCAAAAACATCTAAAACTATTAAAAAGTTAGAATGAGTTTTGCTCATGTATCCTAACATTTGTTAATATATTTTATGGGTGCCCTGACGTTTCAATGTTTTTTGAGGTACCCTAAAGTTCCGTAACTTTTTTCAAGTATTTTCCTCATAATTACATTGGGATTCCATTAAATCGTGCTAATATGATGAGTAAAACAAAAATAAAATGTCTCAAATACAATTTAACTATTATTTATATTTAAACGAAAATATGTAAATTGCGTTTTAAATCTAAAAAAATATAAAAATTCCTAACTACCAATAAATAATTTTGAAAATAAAAAGTTTATATTTATTTTAAAAATTAATTTAAATACTTTTCAGGTACGTAAGATTGTTTTGAATATAATTGAAATTTTTACCTAAGTTATATAAATTTTCTAGTATCAAATTAGTTTAATTTAACAGAATTCCAAAAGATGGATGGGATAGTATATAAAAAAAGGTTACCAAATTTAATGTTATTGTAAAAATATTTTCAAACCTCAGGGGACTTGAAAATTAAAAATTCAAATCTAAGGATTGTTTGAACCAAGTTTTGTTTGATTTTTTTTAATTATTTCAAATGCCTATGGGATAATTTTAAATTTTGGGATCAAATTAATTTTAGTTAATAATTCGAGGGTGGGTGTGAAGAAATTAGAAATTGACTAACATTGATTTTGATCAATAGTACGGGGATATCTTTGATGAAACTAAAAGTTCGGGAGGTTATTTTGATTTTGGCCGCCAGTTCGGGGATCTCTATAAATATTATCCTATTTTACATGCAGCATTTCTTACAAGGTAGAATCTGGGTTACAACCCGTGGTTGACAATATGCGTAGCGGTCGAGCAGCGAAAAGTGGACTAAATGAAGGCTTCATTTGTTTTGATAGAAAAGTAGGTTCTAGGAATTAATTTTTTGTTTGAAAAATGTTTTCCTAGGAAATTTAAAATCTTATTGGGGTTTTTCGTCATTTGTTTCAAAGAAAAACTTAATTCCACATTGTGATTTATTTTTGCATATTTAAAAACATATATTTGTTCTCCAATCATTTACATCTTGTTATAGGATAATATAAGTAGTAGTACATTATATATTAGAAGTAAACAAAAAAATAAAATAACTACCAAAGCCATATAAAAATAGGAAAATAATCTCTGAGGTATCCTAAACTTTAAGTATTTATTACCTAAGTAATTTTTTAATATATATGATGAGGTATTTGAGGTGAGAAATTTTGTCACCTAGGTATCTGTATTAAAATCTAATGAATTTTTATTAAAATTCGAGTAATTTTTACCCAAAAACTAATGTGATATAGACTATGATCATAGTACAAAAAGGTGGTCACATTCTGACAAAAATTACTTATGTGTTATCTGATGCAGCTCCGCCTCCTTTGGCGGACAACTTGGCGGCTTATTCACTGGCAAGTACAGAGCATGACAAGAAGGCGTATGGACTGGAGCGCAAAAGCTTGGCGGCTGGGTTAAGAGGATTCCACATGGAAAAAAAGACCCTTTGTCGAATTTGAGGACAAATTCTCCCCAAGCCGAAGGGAATGATGTAGCCGCCATCTAAAGATTGGCAAGTGAAGGCTAACGGGAACACAACGCCATGGATAGAGGTCCAACAGGGAAGGAGAATCGGGCTAAAGTTGCTTCGCGTCCGTGGGTTGCGCATAGCTTGGCAGAAAAGGGTGGTTGGCGGCTCAAAGGGTACACGGGTTGATGGCATCAAAGAGTTGGACTCGGTTGACTTAGCAGCTGCAGAGAAAGAGACAAGAGGACAATCTTGGCGTCACCATCTCGGCGGCACCAAAGTTGGAGACACAATTGACGCTGGCTGACGAAGAATGCAGCTGGCAGTTAGTCTTTAGATAGAGTTTGATTAGGATTAGGCTTAGCTTTAAATTTTCGATTTAAACCTTTTTATTTGTTTTCTTTATTTTAAAAGGAGCACATGAATTGCTATCTCAGTTGTGGGATCTGGCACGCGGATTGCGATCTCAGCCATTAGTTCTATTTAGGAATTAATTTAAAATTTAAATTAGTTAAAGTCAAACTAGTAAAACCCCTCTATTAAAAGCAAAGGGAACCTAGGATTTTAGTTAGTTGTTGAATATCAAAAAAATATGAGTAATTCTCTGAATTCCCTTGTTTCTCTATTTCTCGGGTTGTGAGAAATTGAGTTTATCATTATCCTCTTAATTTTTATTATTTAATTAAAAAAATTAAAGGAAAGGCCGCCGTTTCCTTCCCATCCCCCCTCCCCCCAATCTTTCACTACTCGTTGTATCAGTTGGTATCAGAGCTCAGAACGTTTCTGAGATGGCATCAAGTCATAAGAGGTACGCTACCATCGAGGAGGTTTCTGATTGAGATCAAATTATGCAAACCGAACGGAGATCAGAGGAGTTCGAGAAGAGACTTAGGAGAATCAAGCGTTGCTTGATTCAACTGGGAGCAAATCTTGACCTAGCACCAGGAACCCAGCCCCTACACCCATTAACATCGGGTGGCAACAAAAAGGTGAAGGACAAGGTCAAGAATCCGGCATTGGGTGTTGGTCTATCGGACCCAAAGTTGAGGCAGCATCGGCTTTATATCGGTACCACCAACGTTGAAGAATGGGAGGTCAGCAACGACCTTCGCGAAGAAATTTCGGAGTTTAAAGAAGATAGCGCCATTGTGTTGGAAGAAACTCAAGACGCGTTTCCTTCACTTGGTGGGAAGGAATTATTGGGTGACAAAGGTCGCTTGCTATTAGTCAGGTGAGCTGGCTTCTCGTGTGAAGAAGCCGAAGGAGAACATTGGAGGCGCCATGACATCTTCTAGACCACTTCTACCATTGGCAGCAGGGTATGTCATATGGTCATTGATTTTGGAAGTTGTAAGAACGCCATCTCTGAAGAAGGCGCTCGGAAACTAGGGTTGAAGATGGAGGAACATCCGAATCCTTACACAGTGTCTTGGCTTGAGAAAGATGATCAGGTAACCATATCATGGTGTTGGTTGGTCAATTTCTTAATTGGGGACACGTATCAGGAAGTGGTTTGGTGCGACGTGGTAACCATGGATGCTTGACACTTGTTGTTGCGAAGGCCATGGCAATATGACAGAGGCGCCATCCACGATGGACGATGTAACACATATAGCTTCATCTTTGAGGGAACAAAGATTATCTTGTTGCCCAAGAAGGTCGAGGTGCCATGTGTGTCAAGGAGCAAAGAACCCAAGCTAGAAGAGAAAGCTGTGTACACCAATGTCGTTAGTGAGACCATGTTGGTGTCTACACTAATAGGCATTACCCTGGGAGGACCTATATTTGACGAGGCACCACATCTACACTTATCCTCTCCATCCATATTTGATAAGCCCATGCATGATGAGTCCATCTTTGACGAGGAGGAGGAATTAGTTGAGGTAAGGATCCTATCGAAGGAGGCTCATCCAGAAAGGGGGGCATATTGTGTACTGCCAACAAGAGAAGAACAATGTCGACTAGATTGGCATCTTGAAGATGCCTTACCGAGAAATATGATGTCATACAGAACTAGCCTTGTGGAGCATGAGAACCTCAGACGCTAAATGTGGAGGTTGCTTGTGATGATTTACATCCGAGCAAGACAGAAAGGTGGATCTGCAATATTAATGCTAACCAAGGATGGGACTTGGCGGGAATACATTGATGGTAAAATAGCATAAGGACAAGAACCGATAGAGTTACCGGATCAGCTCCATTACCGAGTAGGGTTCACTGCACTTTTGTCAATTAAGATGAATGAGCTATGGTGTGAAGATGTTGATTGCAGATTCGTCACCAGGGTCGCCAGATACCGTGAGTCTTCTTCGCCATTGGCAGATGTCTTGACAAGGATGGCGAGACGAAGTCTAGGCATAAAGGCAAATGACCGGGGAAAATTGACCCCTATGATTCGTCAACAAATTCGAGGGCGAATTCCCTCCAATCGGGAAAAGATGATGTAGTCCCACCTCCTTTGACGGATAGCTTGGCAGCTTATTCACTGGCAAGTACAGAGCATGACAAGGTGTATGGACTGGAGCGCAAAAAGCTTGGTGGCTGGGATAAACAGAGTTTAACAAAAAAACCCTCTATTTAAAGAGAAGGGAACCTAGGATTTTAGTTAGTTGTTGATTATCAAAAAAATATGAGTAATTCTTTGAATTCCCTTGTTTCTTTGTTTCTCGTGTTGTGAGAAATTGAGTTTATCCTTTTCCTCTTAATTTTTATTATTCAATTAATAAAATTAAAGGGAAGGTCATTGTCCCCCCCCCACCCCCCATCTGTATCATTATCAAAATAATGTGGCACGTTAGCATTTTCCAACAAAAGAAGTTTTTGCATTATGGTAGAGAACTGATGTGTTTTTTTTCTACATCTATCAAAATTTAATATTAAACCCTATCCGCTAAACACATTTTAACTGAAGTCTAGGGTGAGAGGGTGTCGAATTGCAGGGATTAAGAGTGCATGAATTTAATCTATGAACTAAATTGATTTGAATAAATTGAGAGGACTTTTTGTGTTAATTAACTAAGAAAACGACAATTAAACTATGGTAATCTACTTCTAAGCGGAAAAATGTATTAAATTGGAACCTAGGGCTTCGAATCCATCATTAGCCAATTATTTTTGCATTAACTCTTAACTTGAGATTATTGATTGTCATACGAGTAGTGGTTTAGGCTACAAGCTTCAACCTACTAAGGTGATATTGTTAATATCGCGTATTGACTATACCGAACTAAAAAATATAGAAAATAGCCTCAACCTAATGTATTGTTAATTATTATGTATTGACCCTATCTAACTAAAGCATACGGAAGACAGGCCTTAATTAACAATTCGTTTAATACTATTGCTTGATTAATTAGTCATAAGGCTATAAGCACAAAGAATGAATTTATAAATCTCAATCTCAACAATTAAAGGTTACAAACTCAATAATCATATTAATTGAATAAACAATTAAAGCACAATACTTCATAGTATTTCTCACAATTAAGCAATTCATGTAACAAATAAATTATCCCGATATTAAAAGTAATACAAAAGTAAAAGGGCTAAGACTTCATCTAACCTCAAAGAGCAAGTTTGCTCTCCATCAAGGATGACCCAGTGAAGGAGGAGATGTATGAACTCATGTTGATCTTCATGCTAATTTCAATCCCATTCCAATTTAACGAAAAATAAAAAAGGAAAAAGTAATTGGGAAGAGAGAGAAAGAGACGGTGTTGCGGTGCCGAAAATAGGGAACCCCCCGAAATAGAGCCAAAAATTCTCCTTAAATAATGAAGTCCAAACAAAGCTTTAATTGAACTCTTCCCCCAAACCAACCTTGCCACTACGAAAGCCATAATTGATGCTGGGCTGGACAGGAGGTGGATGGTGTTGGGCGGAGGAGAAGCTTGCAGTGATGGGCGTAGTGTTAGGTTGCGCATACTGGACTGAGCTCAGTGATGGTGAACGCAGGTGTTGGCCGAGCTGGACAGAGGAGGACGCAGGTCTGGGTTGGGCTTGCTGGGCCTGACGTTCGGCTGCATTGTGCAGGTGACGATGACCTGGAACTGGTTTGGTGAGCTGCTTAGGGTTTGGGCTGTTGATGTTGGCCTTGGTCAAGCCTGGTTGGGCCGGGCTTATACATTATTGTCCCGAATCTCGATCGAATTGATTTAATTGTTTAAGCATAGAATTTGTCTTATTTGCACCAGATTTGACAATTTTCGGGATTTTAATCTTCAAATCTATAAACATTAAAATTGTCAAAGTGAGTATAAAATTATAATTAATCAGGTACAAAATAATTAAAATAGCAATTAAAAGATGTGTAAATATGAGACGCATCAAGAACACATATAGATTGTTTAACTCATATTCCACGTCGACAATTTTCATTTATAATTCCAAATTTGGCAAAAGATACTTGATTCATAAAATTATTAAACTTCAAGGTACTTGGGTGTTAAAATTTTTAAACTTCAGAGTAAATCATTACATATTATTGAAACATCATAGTATCTATATAACGTATGCTAAAATCTTAGGGCACCCTGATAACTTCCGTATATAGCAATTCAAATTGTTGCGTTCAAACAATGACAAACTAACATCCTAGTTACGTTTAATTATCCGGTCCATTTCTTGACCGTTCAATTTGGTTCATTTCGATTCGATCTAGATTAGCATGATAATTACCGCAAATGTTTTTGTGCCACCTAGAATTATGGCTTCCCCAATATTAGAAGGAAAATCATTTTCCACTCAATGGGTGGAATACCTTTTCCGCCGGAAAATATTTTACGCCACCCAATGCAAAACAAACAACGAAAAATGGGAAAAGTACTTCCTAGAATCTGTTCAAAAATATGAGCAAAAGATTAACCACATTCTCGTATTTGAGCGACCATGACTCGCTTGAGATGGGGGCAAACAAAAGTTAAACCAAACAAAGACAAAGCTGAACTCAATAAACTTTTTATTACACCAACTTGACTTGAGACAAGATAATTAAACAACTAAAATATAAAAGATTCAGGGAAGAAGATTGCATCGAAGGAAGTCGCCGGGCCATGGAGCTTACCACTGTTCTAAGTCTTTATGACCTTGCTACAGTACGAACGGGATCGTTAAGTACTCTAACTCCCAGGGTTAGCATGGCACCCAACACAAGAGTGTACTATATGGTGATGAGTTGGAGTACGCCACAAGTTGGTCAATAACTAGAGTAAGAACAAAGAGAGTTTCAGAGAGAGGAAGAAGAAGAAGAATTCTGTATTCATATTTGTGTATTTCTCTGTGTATTAAACAACGTCCCAAAGCACGGTATTTATAGGAAAAAGTACTTAGCGTGCAACCAAGAATCAGTTGAGGATTGCGGGTAAGAGATCGAACCTTAATTAGGAAGGTGGCAGATATGGAAGAGGGTATAATCAGGGCAACAACGGTTATTAAAAGAAGTGGGTAGTTGCATGGTCAAAACGCATACTAGAGCTCGAGCTAAAAGCCTTGAGCTCGAGCCTGGATTAACGAACATACACTTGAGCATAACACAGAGGGACACCTCAAGCTCGAGCATAATAGTCTCGAGCATAGACCCAAGAACTCCCCTGGAGTTCGTTAATGATAAATTAAAATATAGTTTCCGCAAAAATAAAAGTCCGGGTTAGAAAACGTCCACATCACACTGCACCGCAATTGGGATCGGCAAGGCGGTGTGGGCGCGCACGTGTGTGGTTCACAAAACCCACATTTTCATTCCTTTGTGGGAAAACTATAGGGCTTAACTAAAACACAAAAAGAAAGACCTGACTTTGCAAGAGTTACTTTCCCATAGTAATCTCGAGGACCCTAATCGAAAACAAGTAAAAGAGAGGTCATGTAAGCACTCATCTTTGTCTGCTAACCTAGTTGAGTCTAAGAATATAGGAAAGAATGACAGGTTTAAGAAGCCATGCAATCAGAGACATTCCAACTGAGGCTCGAGCTCGAGCTCGCGGTCGAACTTGAAGCAAAAGCAGACTTGTGGTAAGACACCTTAAACCAACCCCAAAGGTGGACAGAAACAAGTCAAGGAAACATGTTGGACCTATAGCGAGACAGGACATACCTCCAGAGACTACAAGAAGGGATTTGGACCAGGAAAGTCTAAAGAGCACAAAATTGAGGCCAGCCTCACCCATAGTGGAGATGTCTTTATGGCCATGATCTCTGAGGTGAATATGGTTGGGGGAACATGGTCGACTTGGTTGTAGACACTAGTGCAACGAGGCACATCTGCACAAATAAGGAACGGTTCCAGGAGTATGAAAAAGCCAATGTGGGGGAGTGTGTGCTCATGGAAATTCTAGTTCAGTCCACAGTCTTGGCAAGGGAAAGGTCCTTTTAAAACTTAACTCTGGAAAGTTTTTATCCTTGCAAAATGTGCCGCATGTCCGTAAATTGCCTTTTAAATTTGATAAGCTTGTTATCACCAAAAATACCAACTTTATTGGGGGAAGGGTTTTTGTAATGGGGGTCTCTTCGCACTTGATGTTGAAATGAATGAGAATGTATCTATTTCTGCTTATTTAGTGGAGTCCTTGGTTGTGGCATGCTAGGATTGGACACGTTAATTATGATTAAGTTAAGAAACTTAAACAAATGAGTTTAATCCTTAATTGTACTTTAGACGAACCTTACAAATGTGATATATGTGCTGAGGCCAAGCATTCTAAAAAACCCTTTAACAAATTAGTTGAACGAACATCTGGCATACTTGAACTCGTACATTGTGACTTAGGTGACTTTAAGAACATCCTGAGTAGAGGTGGTAAGAGGTATTATATTACCTTTGTTGATGACCACTCGAGATTCACCAAGGTATATCTCTTGAGTTCTAAGGATGAGGCTGAGGAGATGTTTCTCAAGTATAAGGCAGAAGTTGAAAACCAATTAGACCATAGAATCAAGAGGATTAGGTCTAATAAGAAAGGTGAGTATGATACCACGTTCCTTAAGAAACATTGTGATAAATGTGGCATAATTCATGAAGTATTCAGTCCCATATACACCCCAACAAAACGGTATAGCCAAAAGAAAGAACAAGACCCTTAAAGATTATGAACGCTATGTTGATTATCTCGGGCCTGCCCTCGAGCTTGTGAGGGGAAGCCATTGTAGTACATGAAATGGATGTCAAAACTGCTTTTTTAAATGGTGACCTTAAAGAGAAAATTTACATGGAATAATCCGAGTGGACCATAGAATTTGTAAACTTGTAAGGTCCTTGTATGGGCTTAAGCAGGCTTCTAAACAATGACAACGTTTGATTGCACTTTGGTCACTCATGGTTTTGTTGTGAACATTGGTGATGCATGTGTGTGTTGGGAAAAAAATAATAATCTGACGCGAATTGTTGGGTTCACAGCTCTCAACTGTCGTCACAACAAAAGGCACATATTAGAGCAATTAGAGTAGGAGACTCTTCTCACTACCTAAGCCCTCGGTTGGAGAGTCACGCTTCGTGGCACCTCACGTGAGAGAGCTCTTGGGAATAGGGTTATCTCGATAAATCCCTTTGCTCTAATACAGTTTGTTGGGATAAATTTTTAAAATTCTCCCTAATTTTATAAAGTTTACGCAGCAGAAGAGGTTTAGAATTCATAATTCTTAACCTAGGGTAGATTAAAATTCATAATTTTAAATCAACATATTTATATTCATAATTTAAATCTACAAATCTAAATTATTAACTTAGATTTATAGGCTTTTTACTCTATATATTCATAACAATACATAAACTTAAATATGCATAATAACAAATACTGTAAATAAAAAGAAAAGCGAAAATTAAAAGTGAAGGGAAGAAGACATACCTAGAATTGCTCCAATAATAAGAAAATAAAGAAGGAAATAATAATCTTCAAAATCAAGACCCCGCGATCTTCTACAGGATGACCTCGAGTTGCCTGGATGGTGGGTTCCGAAAAATATTAAACTGTGGAAAGAAAAATTTCAACAGAAAATTTTTTCTCTAATTAGGTCATTAAAACAATTCCAGAAACCCAAAATAATTTCTTTCAATTCAATACCAAACCTCTGGAATAGGTACCTCTATTTATAGTAGTCTACCGGAGCAAAAAAACCTCAAATTTTCGATATGGGATTCACCAGATATAAGACAAAACGCAGTGCCTTGATATAAAACATAGCCAAAACACTGCGTTTTACCCCTAGGTCAAAAGGTGCCTTTTATTGAAATCCACCATGTGCCACGTGATGGGCACCTATTGGCCCTTGCATGTGCACAGGAATTGCCCATTCGGAGTATCGCGCGCTGGTTGGTCCATCTCCTTTGGGTTGTGATTTTTTTTTTGTTTTTTTTGTTTTTCACATGTAAGAATTCATCTTATGAATTTTAATTTTTCAAAAGTATTTTATTTTATAACTTATAATTTTCATTTATCCTATGAATAATGTTTGGCAAAATTAATTTACCCATCTCATGTATATATAATTCATCTAATGAATTCTTTAATATTTTTTGATGGCAATAAGTACAAAGGCTTGCGCAGGGATCTGAGGGACAACTTAAAACTAGCTCCAAATATGTTAAATTAATCATCTCATGAAATAATTTATTACTATTTAATAAAACTTAATTCCGCTAAATAAATCTCACGGCACTTTAGATTTAAACCATTTATCCGATATCCCCCTAGTAGACTGTATTGATGATAACAACCCCTCCACTAGATGTCCATGACAAAAGATAAATATAGCTACTACCATTATCCTTTTCATAGCTTTTCCATTAGTTACCAACTCGCCCTTTACTAAATAATTCATTTATGCTTGAACATATTCACAGTATAAATTCTAAAGTCAAACACTTAGAATACTTTAGCCAAACATTCCGAACTATTCAAATATTTGTGAATCAACTAAGGGGGCATCTGTATCTCATAAGAGATTATAGATTCCCTATTGAATACTTAATTCTTGTTACATTTCACACTGTTATCCAGTGTACGTCGGAATTCATCCATGCATTTAGACCCTACTTATAGTGCACCAAAGTAACTCTACTTATAGTGCACCAAAGTAACTAATGCTCCATGCACAAGTCTAGAATACCCTCAGGATTTAGAGTCATCATTCAAATAGTACAACATGAATCACTCATCTCCGATAGTAGTCTAGAAACAAGTAATTCACATGGTCCAACTCAGTGTGTCAATCTTATTAAATACACCAACCTAACACTCTTGGATCACCATCCACTGACCAAGACAAGTCATCTAAAGTGTCACATCTAGTCTTAGCATACAATGGTCTAAACTTGTCTTCAACTATGAGTCTTTGAAACAACAATCCATACCATTTGTTTCAAGTCTATTTGTGAGTTAATCTCATAAACCACTTAGAACAAACATATAAATTGTAGTTTGATGACTACACCCATCTCATGGATGTTTCCGAAAACAAAATCACATCCAATATAAATGCTCACTTACACAAATTTAACAAATCAACAACTGAAACTTCAATTTTATTCTTTAATAAAATAATATTAACAGAATAAATCTGAATTTTAGGATACCATTTCTGACACTGTGTACTTTAAGCATGTTGATAATGATTGTGTGATTATCTACTTGTGTGTTGATGACATGCTTATTTTTGATACAAGTGTGAATATTGTGAATGCTACTAAGTCTTTCTTGAGTTCATGCTTTAATATGAAAGACCTAGGTGATGCTGACATGATAATTGGAATTAAAATTGTTAGATCACTGGAGGGTTTGACTTTAAGTCAATCCCACTACGTGGAGAAAATATTGATGAAGTTTGGTCACTTTGACGACACTCCTGCTAAAACTTCCTTTGATCCAAATGTTCGCTTGAAAAGGAACATAGGTGATAGTGTGTCACAGGCCGAATACACTAAAATTATTGGTAGCGTGATGTTTTTTATGAATTGTAGTCGTCCTGGTATTAGCTATGCTGTTAGTAGATTAAGTCGTTATATCCATGGTCTAAGTGATGAGCACTGTGTTGCTCTGGTCAGGCTTTTGAGATACCTTTGAGGTACCTTGGACTAGGGTCTTTGTCATAAACAATTCCCTATTGTTTTAGAGAAATATTGTGATGCCAAATGGGCATTTGACAGTGACGAGATTAACTCGACTAGTGGCTATGTTTTTATACTTACTAACAGTGCTGTGTCTTGAAAATCTTATAGGCAAACCTGCACTGCTAAATCAATCATGGAGTTAGAATTTATTGCTCTTTAGATGGCTATAGTGTGACTCACGAGCAGCCATTGTTGTTACTCAAAGTGAGGTGTTTAATGGCAAGCGCAGGCATATTCGCCTAAGACGTAGTAAGGTACCTGATTAAGAATGATGTTATCTCGCTCGAGTTTGTAAGGAGTGAGAAGAATTTGGTAGATCTCCTTACTAAAGGCCTTTTTAAGAAGGCAGTGCATGATATAGTAGAGGAAATGGGGCTTAAGCCCACTTGTGTGTCTTGATCTTGGTAGATACTCGTCTTGGGACTATTCTCGATGTTCAATGGGTTAAACGAAGCCAAGGTTGAGCTATTAGTGATTAAGCCACCCTAGCCCCTTCCGAGATAATGTTGCTAGCGACTTGGATCCATCAACTCTACCATGATGTTTTAGGTTGTGCTCTACGCTCTTAATGTTGTCCATTACTTCCATGATGTCAAAATGAGGTTAAGGCTCTTAATGTTGTCCATAGCCTGTAGTGGTGGTGCGGGGCAGTGCACTTAATGGACTCACCGACCTGCCATGATGTTAAGAATGACCTATATGATCTTTATGTAGTCCATCGCCTATAATGGTGCTGTGGGGCAGCACACTTGATGGACTCACCTATGGGAATGTGGGGGTGGTAAGACATCCTCTGTTGAGAGTAAGGACTTACTCTTTAGATCGTTCCTAAGTACCCAGGTATCGGATTTTCTTTGTAGAGAAGGACCTCATACGTCTGGATAGCAGAGTACATTTCAACCAGAGAACCATATAAAGGGGATGTGTGTGCTCTTCATAATGCCAGCTCATGGTTCAAGACTATGTTCACCATGGGGTGGTTGTGGGACATTCATGTTCATTGAGTGTGATTCAAGTCCAAAAGATATTGGTATCCTAAAGTGTGGGTCTCATTGCTCAGTAATCTCCTTTGTTTTTACCTTTTTCTCAAAAATTGAATCATGTGGGGGATTGCGTGTGTGGTTCACAAAACCCACTTGAGGCCCACAACACTTTAACAAGTACAAGGAGAATGAGATATATAAACTGAACTTCTCTTCACCAGATTTTAAATGTGAGATTGAGCCAAAACACAATACTCTAAAATTGAAGCACGTCATCCCAAAATTCCAACAGAATCTAGTTTTCTGCCAAAACAAACGGAGCCGAAGAGTCAAAGCCAAAAGTTTTTGTCGGGTGGAGTGGGTCTAAGAGGTGGAGCTGTTGATGTTGCGTTGATGATGTTTTAAAGTTGCTAACGACTATATACGTACAAGAATTAAAAGAAGTTGCTTATTTATTTTCTATTATCACATATTTTTATTTTTAAATTAAGACTAGAAGTTGAATAATTTTTTATTTTGTCAGATATGTGCTTCTTTTGATCACTAAAGTGACAAAAAATGGTTAACTTAGTCATTAAACTCAAATTTTGAAAGATTTAGTCATCCAACTCTTATTAAAATTTCCTTTTAGTCACCCAATTCATTTAAAATGGATAAGTTAGCCACCTAAATTAAATTTTGGAAGGTTTGGTCACTCAATTTCTAATGACAAAAGTCCCATTTTGATCACTGAAGTGACAAAACATGGCCAACTTAGTCATTAAACTCAAATTTAGGAAGATTTGGTCGCCAACTCTTATTAAAAGACTCTTTTATTCACCCAAGTCATTTAAAATGGACAAGCAGGTCACCTAACTCAAATTTTGGAAGATTCGGTCCCCCAACTCCTAATAAAAATTTTACTTGATTAAATTCATTGCTCAAATGTCAAGATCAAAGATCTTAACTAGGGTTTGAGGAAAGAATATGAGATGAGAAGAGAATAGAGAGTTTGAGATGAGGAGAGAAAGTGTATTAGATTGTTCTTATTCCAATACATAATTTTACTGCCAAGACCAAGCTAACTAACTCATACTTTTCCCCCACCCATGTTCTATCTTAAAATTACACAAATTCAAGTCTACTTGACCTTATTGAATATCCTCATTACAAAGATAACGACATCTAACCATAAAAAAAAATAAAAAAAATCATAGTTTTAAAATTATATATTTCATTACTCTCTAATTTTGTAGATTTATCGAAATTCATCACTCACCTTTTTTCTCAAAATAATCGTTCATCTTTTATTTTGTAACCAAATTTGCCCCTATCTACCTATTAACATTGGGTAAAAGTCAAATGATAAGTAAGCAATTTATCATAAAATAAATATAAGAAATATTTTAAACAAAAAAAATGAAAATAATTTAAATATACTTATAATTATGAAAGACTAAGAATTGAAATACTAACTCTAAAAACGATCAAAAAAAAAAAAAAAAAAACTAACTCTAAATTAAATACCTTTGTCAAAACTTCCCTCCCAAATTAATTAAAAAAAAAGTTTCACTTCTAAGCCCATTTTAATGAAACACAAAGAACCATTGATGTGATTTAAAAGAGTGTTTTGAAACCGTGTACTCGCAAGCGTACGAGATGGTTGTAGCTAAATCGAGAATCGGAGTTAAGTCGAATTTAATTATTAATGAATGGTTGAAAATTGGTTTTTTTGGTTTGAATGATTTGTTAACTAAAATAGTAAAACTAAATATGAACTAAAGGTGTCAATTCAATTGAGGTTAGTTCAGGGAATAAATTCAGGGTAGTTTTACTCGTATCCTGTCATTATATTCTTCTATGACAACGATTTAGGAAGTTTAGGTTACAAGCACTAAGCCTTGGTTAATATTGAACTAGGGCTTAAGGTAATGAATTAGTTTAATAGCTTAACCCATTGTATCACCCTAGATATAGTATCGATTATCTCAATAGCACTAATAAATTCCTTTGTCACTCCTAATTAAATATTAATTTGTACAAAAGATTGTGTTCAGGGTTGAGTACAACCTGAACCTTGATCACGCGTGAAAATCAACTATGTTATGGTCTAGACTATAAACTCGTAGACTAGCGCTAATAATTTGGAAATCTCAACATGGCTATAAGCACACACAAAAAAAAACCAAGCACAATCATAAATTCACAATAGGGGTGCCTATATAACATTACATAAATCAATCGTCAAAAGTATAATGTAAATCCGGGATACGAACAGACACCCGCCCTTCATTCCTAAACTACAACACATCATTCAAGTCTAAAAAAGACAAAACACTCAATAGATACTAAAGACTTGAAGACTCCCTCAATTAGCGATAACGTTGATCTTTTTAGCACTTTGACCACCTGCACTTTGGCGGTTGAGAACCTTTTGGATCTCGTAGGCGCTTTGGGAAGGAGAGGAGGAAGAGAGGCATGGCAAAAGATAGGTTAAAAATAGTTTCCCCCTCTTTATTTATATGTGCAACGTGACCTACTGGTCATCTGGCCAATCGATCGGCACACTTTCTGTTTCTTTTACTTCATTCTCCTATATATATATACATATATATATATACACACACACACACACATAATATAATATATAATATAACATACTATAATATAATATATAATATTATAGGATATATATGTTAACTATCTATGGGGCCTATTTGAGTTACCGAATTACGACATGATTAGTCCTTTTTCGCACACGTGGCTGGATTTCTAAAAGCAATCTTCAAATATGTCCCGATTATGTCGCTTTTCCACCTTTGTTCACTCAATTATACTCCAAGCCTGAATGTACCTAGATTACAATAAAAATACTTGTGTAAAAGCCAAATTTTTCTCAGGAATAAAGAATAAAATTGTTAAGGTTTCAAAGATTTCTCTTGAGCCTTAACCTTAGTTGGGATAGAGAGAGTATGAGATGAGAAGATAATATAGAGTTTAGATGAGATAAGAAGGGAAAGGAGATGAAAAGTAGAGAGAAATATCAAAAGATATCATTTCATTCGTCAAAGTTATGAGATTACAAGCTAAAACCTCCTATTTATACTACTTACATGATATGAGCTAATACATTGAAACTAGCCACAAGGACTAACCGACTCATAAGTCAGCCGCCACCTTGGACTAACTAACTAACGGCCTTGACCACCACAACCTAACAACTCAAGACTTCACTTATTACATGACTCAACCAAAGCTTTATACTACTAATTACAATACCAACACTCTAATACAACTAAATGATCACAGCCTCCTACGCAGCACACACTAGTTAACAGCAACAACATAGCAGCAGAACAGCATCACAGCCACCTCGAGTTCATGCCTCGGATTCTCGGATCACTTTCCCTTCCCCTTGAAAACATTATTGTCCTCAAGATTAGAAGAGAGTTGTTACAATGAAGAACTCTAATTGCATATGAAAAATTAGCTGAAGTGATGAATCCCTTGCTGAAATCAGCAGCTGGATGCAAAAGGCTAAAGCAGTTCAACCTGAATTGTCAGCAGCACATTGTATGTAGTTTATCTCGGTACCATAATTCAGGAGGTCTTCCCTGATCAAACCAAACGTCAACAACACTTCCACGACACCTCATAATCCAGTCAATACAGCTCACAACCCAGTCTTGCTGCTGGAAGTCCCAGCACTCAACGGCAACTCTGTAATTCAGGTTGTAAAATGCTGCACCCCAAAACCTGAATGTCATGAAACCCACGAGAATGCATATGGAGTTCTTCAACTTCTCGGGAGGCCTTCCAAACTCAAACCAAGAGAACCAAGCTTCAAGTTCTGCTTGTAAACATGTTCCAATGCAGCAGGCACAGCCCAGTTTCTTAATCATGGTGACCAAACATAATGCAATCCAATAAGAGTGCAGCTGCCAATCTTTCATCTTGGATTTTATCCAAAATTTATATTGCTTAAACATCCATTTACAATACGATCTCAGACCAAACTCAGCCATTTCTTGATTGCTTCTCAATTGCACATAATTTTCTGCAGAATCCAGTAATTCAGCAATACTAACACGATGCAAATCATTTTGACAGATTTCAGCTCATTTCTTGTTCAAATGGAGGCTCATTGATGTGAACAAGTTATTACACCTTCCCAAAATCATGATAGCACCAATCAAAGTCCCATGGAGCTTCTCATTTATAGCTTTCAATGGGAGAATTGGAGCTCTTTCAGAATTTACAGCATTATCAACAGCGTGTGCTTCAATGGCTTAAACCTTGTTTGAAAGCTTGTAGGATCTAAAAATTTCAGCCACTTCTTCCCAAACTCTTGCATAGAACACACAAATTAGGAGTTCATAAACCATTCTTGAATGCCAAATGCACAATGTCATAACTTGAACACCCAAAACATTCCAAACGACACTTCCAATGCTGCAGCTCCCCTTTTGTGATCTGAACACCAAATTTCTTGGTTCCCAACGCTTAACCAACCACCAATGTTGCCTCAAATGACCAAGCTTTGCTTTATTATAGACCAACACAAGCATAAGTAACAGATATAACAAGTGGAGACACCAACCAAGCTCTTGAATAGATGAAAACTTCTTCAAACACAGAGTTGTTCTGTCCAGAGCTTCCTTGCTGATTTTAACTCTGATTTTAGCTGAAGTTCCCATCAAACTTACATTGATCCTTTCGATCCAAATATTAAGGAAATATTGAAGCTTGTGCAAATGATTTTTCCACTTAAAACAATCACAACAAATCGCCCCAAACATGTTCAGGATCTGCACCATATCAGCACCAATCAATTGCAGTTGATCCCAATTGTCAAATGCTATAACCTTTATCCTTACTTGGCTTCGTGCACCAGTTGTACTGATTTTGAGCTGCACAGCATTCTCTTTCAGCATAGTACAACATTTATACACATCCAACAACTCAATTGCTTGCATAGGAATCAAGCTTTGTTTGTTGTGAACCTTGAAACGTACTCTCGCAGCTCGAGTGCTTCTTTTCAGCAAATATTCGACTCCTTTTAGCTTCATATAGTCTTGAGAATCTTCTCCCGGATCAGGAGGTAACTTATCATAAGAACTTGCACTTGGATAAGTCGCAACTGCACTCACATAAAGGAATAAATCATCTCGAACTTGCCGATCGGCACGCCGACAGTGCATTACTGCCTCTATACATTTGTAATCTTTCACCCAACACAAGAGACCTTGCAAAGCATTCAAGTTGATGTTGTTCTGGTCCTGAGTTAACACTCCAGCACACCCAAAAGTGAACTTAGGCATACCCTGATCTATATTTGATGACACTACAGTGGCAACAATTGAATTCCCAACAGAATAACATTGCTCAGTAGTGAAAGTACTTTGATTCTGTATATAAGCTTGCCATGGAGCCATACTTAACCAATTTGGTGATATCCCAACATATACATCGGTAAAATCATGATCTTGAGTTAGTTCTTGTTGTCTAGCTTCTTCTTGTGGATCATCCCGATGTCCCATAAATGAATCGGACTCAGTTAAAGCAACCACATGTTGTCCATTGCTCTGTTCTTGCGAATTCAAAAGCTCCTTAGGCTGACACACCACCTCACGATTCAATTTCGGCTTTGTCAACTCCTTTATACCCCCAAAGTCTTTCAATGCTTCACTTAGATGGTTCCTCTTCGTCTTACTCTTTGCTTTCTTTAACATTCCTTTAACATGAAAATCATATTCCCATTCCGGATGCATGTCATACTGTGCCTCAACATCATCAAGACACTCTAACTCTAGCATAGAGTCTTCATAGGGATCATCTTGTTCTAACTCAGGCTCTTCTAGCTCATGTTCATCAATTTCGGCATTATCGGACACTAGTTTATCTCCAACGGCAACAAATTCCACTCTCTCTTTCCGCTCAACACGGAAATTCCGTTGTCTAACGCTATCCAATAGCTCCGGAAACTCATTTGCATCAAGAAAATCAGCACTATCAATACTGACGTTTGGATAAGCTAAACAATGCTGAATCATACATCGCTGCATCCTTTCTTTCCATTCCTGTGTCCTCTTCAGCTCATATTCTTGCTTTTTCTGCCAAATTTCCTCACGTTCTTGTTTCCATTCTTGCCTTAATTTCTCAAAAAGCTCACTCAACTCTGATTGAAAAGAGCTGATATCAGCCATGTTTGCAATGACAACAAGCTTTGATCCGGAACAGCTCAGTTCGCCGGATACAAGTTCGAAAATCCCAAAAATGTGAAACTTGTTTCGCAACTCTTCAACAATCGATTGCTTAATGAAGTTCTACTCCTTCATTCGCACAACAAACTCTGGCTATCGATTCCACGATCGTCACTGATTATAAATCCTAACTTGCAGAGTTTGCGAACAAACCCTAGCTTCGAACGATTTCTGACAGAGATGCTATCTTGAATAATTCAGACTAAGAATCTGAAATTGGTTCGATTATTGTATGTAATGATGATTTAAACACACGATACACAACAATCTTCAAGAACAATAGCGGATTTCAACACCTTCGGTGCTAAGTTCGTTGTCAGAATTTTGCCTTCGTTGTCAGAATTTCGCCTAAGTAAATCTCGACTCAATAACATATAATTCTTAAGAATTCCACGTAGATTCTAATGAATTCAAATCACCCCTTGTCTTATCAACACAATTTCATCACAATCCAGCAACAGCAAGCAGATTCGGATCGAGAGTGATCTAATAGTTCAGAAAACCATTACCTCAACCTCAGATACTGAATTGTAGAATCTGATTAAACCTCAATTCAGCTGGTTTCTGATCTTTTGATGATGATCAAGTGCAATGTGTATCAATTAGCTCAATTTTAACTTCTTCTTCAACCGATCAGACGAATGATTGATCAAGAACAATTATGCTTAGCACATACTTCAGCAGCTGATGTTTTGCTTCAGCCTCAAATTCAGTAGCAATTGCTTGATCAATGCAACTGAATTCAATTTGAATCAGCTTTAGTGTTGAATGTAGTCAACAAATACTGATCAATTGAACTTTCTTCAATATAATTCAATCAATTCATCCCAACCGAAAGCAATTCCCAGGCCTTGTAGTTCACAAATGCATTAACCACCAATCTACCACTTCAAAATTCATAATTGAATTCTGATCACAAAATCTGAACTAAATCTTTATCACAATTGCTTTTATTGATTAATTGCAATACAATTAATCAGATTTTGTAATTTTTTTCGGATATAAGCTTGATTTGGAAGCCAAATCAAGGCTCTGATACCAATTGTTAAGGTTTCAAAGATTTCTCTTGAGCCTTAACCTTGGTTGGGATAGAGAGAGTATGTGATGAGAAGAGAATATAGAGTTTAGATGAGATAAGAAGGGAAAGGAGATGAGAAGTAGAGAGAAATATAAAAAGATATCATTTCATTCATCAAAGTTATGAGATTACAAGCTAGAACCTCCTATTTATACTACTTACATGATATGAGCTAATACATTGAAACTAGCCACAAGGACTAACCGACTCATAAGTCAGCCGCCACCTTGGACTAACTAACTATCGGCCTTGACCACCACAACCTAACAACTCAAGACTTCACTTATTACATGACTCAACCAAAGCTTTATACTACTAATTACAATACCAACACTCTAGTACAACTAAATGATCATAAATTGGCTGCAAGGCAGCCTCCTCCACAGCACACACTAGCTAACAGTAGCAACATAGCAGCAGAACAACATCACAACCACCTCGAGTTCATGCCTCCGATTCTCGGATCATAACAAAAATATGTAAATATAAGGCACATCACCATCCCCAAACCCACTCCTTGTTTGTCCTCAAGTAAGATTCAACTGAAACTAGCCACTGATGGAAAAATTTAGACGGGCATGCAATAGTGCGAAAAACTTGTGAAAACTATCTTTCGATCATATTTGAAGGTATACTTGAGAGTAGAGAATCTTCATGTGATATTATTATTATACTGGTTTTAACTCGAGTCTCGCGATTCAAGTCTTTTTACTAGTATGTGAGCTTAGAACTTCTCTTCCCTTTGTCTTATTTCAAATCCTCCAAATTCAAGCCGAATAGAGAGAATAATAGAAGGAATCAACTATCCTAATCATTCAACCATTAATCAATAGTGAAATCAAAAGGCTTATCTTTTCTTTCTTGTTTTTCTCTTTTTGCTTTTTTTTTTTTTTCTTTTTTCCCTGTGGTCTAGTGTGTCTCTCTCAAACCCATGTAGTGAGTTTTCGGCCAGTGACTCCCGATCCAGTTGGTTCAAGGCACCGAGTGAAGAGCACTCCTCGGACCTAATGGCTTGAGTCAAAGGAATTCACAGCCTAAGCTGTTAGTAGCACATACCTTTTCTTTTCTTTTCTTTTCTTTTCTTTTTTTTTTTAGGTATTTGTGTTTATTATGGTAACCTGAGCTGGTTGATTCTTCTTAAGCCTTCCCTGTGGCCCATGTAGTGAGCTTTAGACTGGCAGCTCCCAACCCAGTTGGCTCAAGGTACCAAGTGTTAAGACACCCCTACAGGCTTAGTTGCTAGAGACATATGGTCTACAAGAACCAACAAATCACAGGAACCCTTTTTGATTTTTATTTTTTATTTTTTTCGGAATCACTCAAGATAAAAAGATGGGAAATTGATTTCTTGTTAGGAGTAAAATTGTGGATTCAAATTCCTAAAATTATTTTTACTATTTCAACCTAAAAAGTAGGATATCTGACAAGATTAAGGGTGAAAAATAATAATCTCTCTAATGAGTTAAAATACAAAATACCGATTCAAAAGTCAGCTTCAGAAATAATTTTATTACATAAATATTCTAATCATCATAGTACATCTTAAATTTGATCTTCAATAGAAATCACAAACAATTATATGCTCATTTATACCAAAACGTAGCTAATTTAAGGAAAATGAAGCTATCAGGACAAACAAAAGTTCACACCATACATGCCATCCCCAAACCCAAACTTTGCATTGTCCTCAATGCAAATCAACGAAAGTAAATACAAGTAAGGAAAGGCAAGGGAAAACCCGAGGTATGGCATATTCAACTACGCATGGTGAGAAAATCTAAAAAAGGAAGATAGAAATAGCAAGCTGCAGCCAAAGAAATAGAAGATAGAATACTAAACAGACTTGTTAGTAGTATTAGAAATAGGGATTGTACAAGTTGTTACTAAAAGAGAAACAAAGTTAGCATCGTAGGGATAACAAAAGGATCTACAATTGAAAAATATTACATGTGGGAAAAAAAATAGATTAAAATAAAATTAAAAGTAGGTTAGGTTGCCTCCCAAAAGTGCTAAGTTTAACGTCTTTGGCAGGATGCATTTTAGAGCACAATGTCAACCAAAACTAGAGGCAGTGTCTGCCATAGAACTGAGGTTGACCCAGTAGGGATGATCTCCAAACCCAACAACGCTTCTAGACCCGTGACTCTCAAGGAGGGAAACATTACTAGCATCGGGGTCTCGAATCTCTATCCCACCAGGTGTAGGTGATGAAGCACAGCCTGTTGGGAAAATATATGAATTTTGTTGGAAAAATAAACTTTGATGCCGACTATTGGGTTCATAGTTCTCAACTATGGTCACAACAATAGGCATTTATTAGAGCACTTAGAGTAGGAGACTCTTCTCTCTACCTAAGCCCTCGGCCAGAGTGTCACGCTTCATGACACCTCACGTGCGAGAGTTCCCAGGAATAGGTTTATCTCTATAAACCTTTTGCCCTAATACCGGTTGTTGGGACAAATTTTAAAAATACTCCCTAGTTTTGTAAAGTTTATGCAGCGGAACAAGTTTAGAATTCATAACTCTGAACTTAGGGTCAATTTAAAATTCCTAATTTTAAATCTACTGACTTATATTCATAATTTAAATCAACATATCTAAATTCATAATTTAGATCTACAAGCCTTTTACTTTAAAACATTCATGATAATATATAAACTTGAACGGGCATAATAACGAATACTATAAATAAATAGAAAAGCGAAACTAAAAGAAGAAGGAAAGAAGAACATACTTAGAATTGCTCCAATAATAAAGAATACTAAGAAAATCGAGACCCCGCAATCTTCTATGCAATAACCTCAAACTGCCCGGAGGGTGGGCTCCGAAAAATATTAAACTGAAGAAAGAAAAATTTCAACGAAAATTTTTCTCTCCAATTAGGTCCCTGAAACTATTTCTAGAAACCCTAAGACTTGTTTCAAAACTAAATTACCAAACTTTGGAATAAGCACCTCTATTTATAGGAGTATACAGAAGCAAAAAAATTTAATTTTATTCGATGTGGATTGCCCAGTTTAAATCGAAACGCAGCATATTATATATAATATAAAGCAAAATGACGCGTTTCGTAGCCTGTACAAACAACGCTTTTATTTTAAATGAAATCCCTATGAGACATGGCAAAACCCCATTGGTCCAGGCGCGTTGCCACGGATCGTGAGCTAGATCAGAGGAGCATGCCATGTACGCTCCTATTGGTCCGAGTGTGTTGTTGCAGATTGCAAGTTGTTTTAAACGCGATTTCCCTTTTTTTTGCTTTGTTTCCCACATGTAAAAATTCATCTTATGAATTTTAATTTTTAAAAAATTATTTTATTTTATAGTTTTTAACTTTTATTCATCTCATGAATAATATTTGGCAAAATTAATTTACCCGTCTTATAGATAAATAATTCATCCCATGAATTCTTTAATATTTTTTCGATGGCAATAAATATAGAGGCTTGCACAGGGACCTCGGGGACAATTTAAATCTAGCTCCAAACGGGTTAAATTAAATCATCTCATGATATTAATTTAAATACCATTTAATGAGACTTAGTTCCACTACATAAATCTCACTGCACTCCAGACTTAAATTATTTGTTTGATATCTCCCTAATATACTGTATTGATAACAACAACCCCTCCACTAGATGTCCATGACAAAGGATAAATATAACTACTACCATTATCCTTCTCACAGCTTCTCCATTAGTTACCGACTTGCCCTTCACTGAATAATTCATTTATACTTGAACATATTCACAGTATAAATTCCAAATGTCAAACACTTGGAATACTTTGGCCAAAGTTTCCGAGCTATTCAAATATTTGCGAATCAACTAAGGGGACATCTGTATCTCATAAGAGACTGTAGATTCCCTATTGAATACCTGATCCTTGTCACACTTCACCCCGCTACCCAGTGTACGTGGGATTTCAGTCATTCGTTTATACCTTACTTACAGTACACCAAAGTAACTAACGCTCCATGCATAAGTCTAGAATACCCTCAAGATTTAGAGTCGTTGCTCAAACAGTATAATATGAATCACGCATCTCTGATAGTAGTCTAGAAATAAGTAATCCACATGGTCCGACTTAGTGTGTCAATCTTATTAAACACACTAACCTAACACTTTTGGATCTCCATCCTCATGACCAAAACAAGTCATCTAAAGTGCCACATTAGATTCTTAACATACAAGTGGTCCAAACTTGTCTTTGGCAGCGAGTCTTTCAAACAATAATCCATACCATTTGTTTCAAGTTTATCTGTGGCTTAGTCTCATAAACCACTTAGAACAAACATGTAAATTATAGTCTGAGGACTACACCCATCTCATTGATGTTTCCAACAAGAAAAATCGCATGCAGTATAAATGCTCGCTTACACAAATTTGACTAGAAAACAATTGGGACTTCAATCTTATTTATTAATTAAAATAATATAGAACAAATCTGGATTTTAGGACACTGTTCCTAACAATCGCCCATTTGTCCTAAATTCAATTGGTGACAAAGTCCATGCTTACCCCTTTTATGTTTACCCCAAAAGCCTACTGAGCCTAACCCTTAGTGAGCTAAATTACTCTATTATGAAGTCAGCAATACAATACTGATTGACATTCCTCTCACTAATGGCTCCCACTCCAAGGGTAAGGACATGCTTAGACGTCGGATGTCTATCATTTTAATCTAACTGGAAGTCTTAAAACAATATATCCAAAAGGATCTAGCTCGTCACTTTGAAGGACCAGCATAGGATCTCTAGTTCTTCTTAAGTATTAGAGAGAATGCTTCATAGCCACCTAGTGCATCAGACTTGAGCTAGATTGACACCTGCTTACTATGCCACAGCATAGCAAATATCTGGTCTCGTGCACAACATGTCATACATGAGGCTTCCACTGCCAAAGCATATGGAATATTCTTCAATTGCTCCTCCTCTTGAGGTGTCCCAGAACACTACTCAAAAGAAAGAGGAAAACCATGCTATACCTTGAAAAGATCTTGCCAATATAAGTGGCAACATCCTACTCTCATGACGTTACAGAAGCTTAATCCTACGAGTAGAGTTGGCTTCCCCTATGTCCTTCATATCAAACTATCTTGACAACCAAACCTTTACAGCTAATGACACCCTACATCATTCTAAATGAGGAGTATATCATTGACATATAACACTAAGAAAGTCACCACTTTCTCTTAATGTCATTTGCACACGCATGGTTCGAGTAACCGATTGCACAAAACTAAAAGGCTTGATTGCTTCATTGTGGCTAAAAGGATCAAATTCAATGCCATGGTAAACTACTAAGGCTCCCGCTATGAGCCTGTCAGGTATCTTGGCAATTCCCCCACCACACCTAAGCTCTCGAGTACCTGGAACATTCTCGTTCTTATTAGGAGGTGCATCTAATGCTTCCACTTTGACTTGAGTTGTGTTTAGCTATTTAGAACTAGTGTCATTTTCCTTTAATACTATTTTTATTTTATTTTTGTAGCTTACTTGTAAAATGCTTCTCCAAGTATTTTGCATTGTATTTATAAAAGACCTTTTAAATCAAAAATTGTAGAAAAGACCGTCCTTGTTCTTTTTATCTGCAACACCATTCTGCTGCTATGTACGCAGAGTAGAAAGCCGAGATATTATCTTATTTGTAGTTAGGAAATCCAAAAACTCACCCAAAAATGTTCATCACCTCGATCTTATCAAAATGACTTAATTTGTTTACCTAATAGCCTTTAAAATTCAGCTTTCTGCTTTTTGAATTTCTCTAAAAAAAAAAAAAAAAAATTCCGACTTATGTCTCATCAGGTAAATATATCCATGCCTTGAGTAATCATCACTAAACGTGATTAAATATTCATACCCACCTCTTGCCTGAACATGTATTGGTTTATATACATCTATGTGAACCAGCTCAAGCAAGTTACCAACCCTGTTGCCTTTACTCTTAAAGACATACTTGGTCATTTTTCTTTCTATGCAGGATTTGCAGACTGGTAATGACCTCAAGTCCAAAGCCTCTATTAGTCCATCTTCTGCCAATCTTTAGATCTTGTTCGAATTAATGTGACCTAAACGTTGGTCCCTTGTGTAGGCATTATCACTTTTAGGGTGTTTTCTTTTAGAAGATTGAACAAGTGAACTTAAGTTAGATTCATTTAAATAATTACCTAAGTTTTGATAAGGAAATAACATGAATAAACAATTCATTCATGTACATTTGTAAATAAATAATTTATTTCTCATATTAAAATCTCCATTATCAAAATCAATTGAATAACAATTATTCATAAAACAAGACCTAAAAATCAAATTCCTGTATCGAGAAGGTTTAAATAATCAATTCTTTAAAACAAAACTCTATCACTAAGGTCTAAGCTAACATCTCCTACACTTAATACCACTATTATTGTGCTGTCCCTAAGATATGTTATTATATACATTCAAATGTCATGCTATGTAATAAATGCTTAAATCTTAGTGTATCTTAGTAATAATTTCACAACCACACAAAGTTTAGATGATTTCGAATATATTGTATTGCTACTTATGTTGTCCTCTAACTGGGTATAAGGTGATTGTTAGAAGATTATTCCTTTAAAATAAACAAGGAATATCAAAATGTGAAAATATGTTTTCCATTGAAACAAACAACGAAAAATGAGTATAATATTTTCCATGGAAAACATTTTCCATAGGAAAACGTTTTTCAGGGGAAGAGTACTTCCTTTGAAACAAATGGAGCCCTAATCTCTAATATGCCAAGATAATGCATGACCGAATGTGAATATTTGCAAGCTAATTTCCTATTAGACAACCTACCCCCTTCTTGGAAACATTGCAAGTTTCAAGTTAAGCGTAATAAGAGATATATGACACTAGATGAACTTGTAGCTGACATCAAAATAGAGGATGCTAATAGATAAAATAATAAAAGGACGGCAGTCTTTGAATCATCCTCCAAGGAGAATCTAATTAAACAAAAATCCTCTTCTTCTGTCCAGAATAACAAGAGTGGAGGAAAATATTTAAATCAAGGGCAATGGGACATAAAGGGATAAAACTCAAGATGCCCGATGAAATCCAAAAGCCGCAAAGATTATGCTGGGCATGAAAGACACCTGACCATAAAGCTAGGAGTGTAAATTTTGGTACCCTAAAGAAGGTCTGTTTAAAACACCGTCCAAGACTTGAGCTAACATAGTTGAAGGACACATAATTGTTGTTGTGGTCATCGTCTCCAAGGTCAACGTTGCTGGAAAAATGATACAAGCTAAACTTAAGTCTCATGGAAAATTGTAATCATATTTGAAAAATAGAGTGCTATCCCACATTGGAAAAAGAAGGAAGTATTGTAGAATTTAAATAGATATATGTAAGCCTCCCATTTAAATCAAGTCATGGATGAGAGAATGGGAACCACACGCGGGCACGCCCTGCTTGTCGTGCTCAGGCAAGGGTGTGGGTTGTCTTTTTATTACCGGGCATATTTATTTTGCGGAAACAAAATAAACCTTCTACCATAACGTTGGGGTCGGTTAAGCAAAAGCCGATTTTTTCTCCCATGTATATTTGATATGGCTGTTTATTTTCTCCCATGTATCTCTGATATGGCTGATCTTTAGGGCTTCGGTTACAGCAATACCCTGGCCTTAATACTACAATAAACAGGGCTTATTCTCTCCTTTTTTCAACCATAAAAAACGTCTCATCATCTCCTTCTGTTTAACTCTTCTCTCTTGATTAACTGGACAAAGTTCTAGAGGCTTTCCTACCCGATCGGTAACGAGTGCACCTTAGTGGTCGAATCGTGTTAATCCTGGAGGACGGCCGCCGATACGACTGTCCGCATTGGAGCAGCGGCAAAATTGTCTTTTAGGAAAGTGGTATTTCCCATGGCACGGTATCTTCGGTATTCAGATCTACTCTTCCTCTTTTGGGTTTAATTTGATTGATGTATTTACATATTGTTTCGCTCAAGCGTTACTAAGTTCGCCAACTATAATATACTAAATCAATAGCACTATTATTCTAGGAATTACAGTATTTTACTAAAATATAAATCTGGTATTGCACTGAAAATTCACAGCAGTTCACATCTTCATTTTTTGTTAAATTTCTGTAGTATTTTTCACTGAATTTCTTTAGTATTTTTTCACTAAATTTTTGTTGGATTTTACACTGTATTTCTGCAGTATTCGCTGTATTTTTCCACATATTTTAGCTGTAATTTTTCCTGCGTCCGTATCGCTTACATTATTTACAACAAACATAGCTAGAACACATGAGAGTGGGTGATTGAGACTAGGGCCACTGGAATCATTTTTACTAATAGAGAAATGTTCCAAAACCTAAAAGGAGCCGTAAAAGGCGAGTCCGTTTTCAAGGGGGACTCCAGTGCTATTAAAGTACATGAAAAAGGGAAAGTTTGTTTGAAACTAATGTTAGACAATATTGTATAGATGTTATTACTGTATATAACTGAGTCTAATGAGCCTGCTTTGTATATGATGTAAAGCCCATTATAAGTTTTATAAATATACGAAAGGGCCACCGCATTATGTATGCTTTTCTTTCTTTCATGATATCAGAGCTCTCTTGAGCCATCGGGTCAAGGCAAACCCTAGCCGTCTTTTCTTTTTCAATTTTCCAAAAACAAAAAGAAAAAGAGATGCAAACCCTAAAAACTCATGGCCATCCTGGCACCACCCAACACCTCAGCGTTGGCTCTCCTCTTCGGAGCCATCCTAGCTGCCCAACCAACCCTAGCCGCTGCCACTCCCGGCTCACCCTAGCCAGTTTTTCGCCGCGGCTCCGCCTCGCTGCAGCACCCCTCCCATCGCCACCCCTCTTCGTCGCAGCGCACTTTCTTCCCGTTGTCCCCCTCTGTGCTTTAGCCGAAATTTTAGTTTCAAGAATTTTAATTTTGAATGGATAGCTGATTGTTTTGACATCGCTATAGGCAAACCCTAGCCTTGAAATTGTAATTTTATTCGTGGTGTTTGTTTTGGTTTGCACTGTCTTTGTTTTATGACTGCTATCAATTATGCTCAACCCAATGATTGGTTCTACATCACAACCCAGACTACCTTTCTTCGGTGCTTCTATTTATAGTAAGAATATGTCATATCCTCCACTTTTTCATCCCGCAATTAATACTTATGCCACTGGTTCTATTTTCTATTTAGGATTTGCGTCTCCTCAAACTATTTTTCAATTTCTTACTGCGCATTCAACTCCGATAGTTGATTTTCCTTAGATAATGGATAGTGGTGCATCGTCTTATGTGACTAATAACCCCAGTTTGCTAACATCTCATAAGCTTGAAACCGCGCACTACCTTATGTGTTTGCTTAGGCTACCCACAGAATCACAAAGGTTATAAATGTTTGGATATTTCTAGTAATAAAGCCATTATTTCGAGGCATGTTGTTTTTGATGAAGCAGATTTTTCATTTGCACGATTGGGCGTTTTCTCTCAAGATACAATGACCTGGCTTAATCAAGTCTTTTCTCCTCAGCTCACATCTTCACCGTTTGCGGGCCTCCAAGCACCACTGCCGCCGCCTCCTGCGGTACCACCCACCGCAGCTGTTGCACTGCCCCTTGCGGCACCTGTATCACCGGCTGCGCCGGTAGCCCTTCCAACCGTGCCACCAAACGTGGTTGCACATCCGCCCGCACCGGGTTCAGCTCCCCCTACTTCCTCTATTCATCCCATGGTGACTCGTGCTCATGCTGGTATTGTAAAACCTCTTCTCAAAACTTCTATGATTGCTCATAGTACTTTGCCCGAGATAACTTTTTCTTATAAGCAGGCACTTAATGATGAGAACTGGAAACATGATACGCTCGATGAATTTAAGGCTCTCATTCGTAATAAGACATGGGATCTTATTCCTTCGCCCCTTTATGGTAACATTGTTGGCTCCAAGGGGGTTTTTCGTATTAAACAAATATCTACAGGTCAAGTTGAATGGTATAAAGCTCGGTTAGTTGCTCATGGATTTACATAGCGGTATGGCATCGACTATGGTGAAACTTTCAATCCTGTTGTTAAACCTGCTACTGTTCGTATTATTTTGACTATTGCTACTTCTCGACACTGGCCTATTCATCAGTTCGATGTCAAAAATGCTTTTCTTAATGGCACACTTAATGAAGAGGTCTATATAAAGAAACCACTGGATTTCATCAGCTCTAAGTATCCTGATCATGCCTGTAAACTTAATAAGTCTCTTTACGGTCTCAAACAGGCATCTCGTTCCTGGTACACTCATTTTGCTAACTTTTTGCAACGGTTGGGTTTTCGAATTACATCGTGGACATGATATGGCTATATTATTGGTCTATATTGATGATATCGTTCTCACAGACTCTTCTCATGCAGTGCTTAATGATCCACTTTGCTCTCTTCATTCTGAGTTTGATATGGCCGACATAGGGTGCCTTAATTACTTTCTCGGCATCTCGGAATCTCACCTCTCTTCAGGGTTATTCTTATCTCAATCTAAATATGCACATGATCTTTTAGACCAGATCGACATGCTATCCTGCAAGCTTGCTGCTACACCTACAGATTCCAAGTCCAAGCTTTCTTCAGAAGACGGAGAACTTATGACTGATCCCACCTTATACAGGTCCATTGTTGGTGCCCTTCAATATCTCACCTTTACTCGTCCTGACATCTCTTATGTAGTTCAGCAGGTGTGTCATTTTATGCATGCTCCACGATCATTGCACTGGATGGCTGTTAAGCACATCCTTCGCTATATCAAGGGCACTATTGATCATGGTTTGACTATCTCCCCGACATGTTTGGACCAACTTGTGGCTTATTCAGATGATGATTGTGCTGGTTGCCCTGACAGTCGCCGTTCCACTTCTGGTTTCCGTGTTTTCCTCGGTGGCAACATTATCTCCTAGTCCTCTAAGCGACAGCCCACTGTCTCCCATTCTTGTGCCGCGGCCAAGTATCGTGCCATCTCCAACGCAGTGTCCGAATGTTGTTGGGTTCGGTCTCTCCTTAGTGAGCTCAGTTTTCTTCTTCCACGAGCTACTTTGGTCTATTGTGATAATGTTTCTGCCATGTACATGTCTACGAACCTCGTCCATCATATTCGCACAAAACATATCGAGATTGACATCCATTTTGTTCGTAAGTGTGTTCAAATGGGCCATGTTCAAGTGCTTCATATTCCTTCCTCACAGCAGATTGCCGATATCTTCCCGAAGAATCTTTCACGCACTCTTTTTCTGCTATTTAGATCCAACGTTCGCATTTGTTCACTTTTTACTTCGATTGAGGGGGAATGTTAGATTATATTGTATAGGTGTTATTACTATATGTAACTGAGCCCGATGGGCCTACTTTGTATATGATGTAAAGCTCATTATAAGTTATATAAATATACGAGAGGGCCACAACATTATGTGTGCTTCCCATTCTTTCAAATAACCTCTGAAAAAATATTGTTCGTTAATACTTTTCCATTTGTTCCTATCCTTCATTGAATCTTTGATCTCTCGAGCTTTGTTAAACAAAGTTAGAATAAAGTTATTTCATGCTGATAAGTTAATGTTAAATATATTAATAAAAAATATACTTTAAACTATGACTTTTATTTAGCAAGAAAATGAAAAACAAGGTTAAAATACATTAAAACTTGAATTAAGTTGGATTTGATATTAAGTACTTGTTAAATGCGTGTACTAAACGTTGACGGTTTTGACCAATTTATGCGAGGGGTTGACACGGAGTACTGTGAAGAATAACTGGGATTTGATTAGATAGTTTCAAATCTTATTTAATTAGTTCATTTAATCTAGTTTTTAGAAGATTTTATTTAGGATTTTTGATTTGTTAAGATTTATTGATATATTTATCAATTATGATTTAAATTATTTTTATAATTATCAATTAGGATCTAGTTTATCTTCAAATTTAGGGTTATTTACATTTTACTACCATGACTTTTTTGGTACTTATAAAAAGGACCTTGATGTTTTGAAATTATTAAAAAGGACCCTAAGGTTTTATCGTATTAATAAAAAGGATCCTCTCCGGCCATTTGACATGTCGAAAAAATAAAAAGACAAAAATGCCCTTCAGCAAAACGACATCGTTGTGGGTCTTATTCTGGACACTTACTCAAACGACGCCGTTTTGCTTTTAAAAATAAAAAAATAAAAAAAAAGTATTTTTTAATGGGTCATTTGAATTGAATAAAAAATAAAAAAAAATCTTCCTTGCAGCATCTTCTTCTTCCCTGCGTGATTGCCTCCATTTTCAACAGCCCTGCTTCCTCTGTTCTCCTTCTTCCATTTTGCTTACATCAGTGCCGAGTTTCTTCCCCATTAGGATTCCCCAACTTCATATCCAGCCTAAAGGTGAAGGTGCTCTCTCTCTCTGTGCATGCATATGTTATTTAGGATTGATATTGCACTTATTAGGTTAGTTTAACCCCAATAAAGTGGGATTTCGAAGATATGGTGAAAAATGGGTTTCATTTTTCACTGATTAGGGTTTTATATATTCCTGTCTCTCTCTTTGTATTTCATGGTTTTTTTTTGTTCCTTTTATCCAAATAAATGGGTTTAGTTGCGTTGTATGTATGTATTTTGCAATTAATTTTGGGTAACGACGATCCAAATGTCTCAATTATGTCTGATTTCTATGATTCCTATTTTTTTTGGGTTTTTGCTAGGGTTAAACATCCAAATGCAATTCTGGTTTTGTGAGTTTTTGAAGGTTTGTTGGGTTTTTGTTTAGGGTTAAACAAATAATCATTATTGATTTTCATCTTTGATGATGCACATTTTTTATTTAAACACTAAAATGATCCCTATATTTATGGATTTTGTTGAAGTTAAATACTTAAATGATCTCTATTTTTGTAGATTTTGTTGAAGTTAAATACCAAAATGATCTCTATCTTTGTGGGTTTTGTTCAAGGTAAACACTAAAATGATTTTTATCGTTGTGGGTTTCATTGAAGTTAAACACTAAAATGATTTCTGAGTTTGCGGATGTTGTTGTCGATTTTTTCTCCCATGTATCTCTGATATGGCTATTTATTTTCTCCCATGTATCTCTGATATGGCTGATCTTTAGGGCTTCAGTTACAGCAATACCCTGGCCTTAATACTACAATAAACAGGGCTTATTCTCTCCTTTTTTCAACCATAAAAAACGTCTCATCATCTCCTTCTGTTTAACTCTTCTCTCTTGATTAACTGGACAAAGTTCTAGAGGCTTTCCTACCCGATCGGTAACGAGTGCACCTTAGTGGTCGAATCGTGTTAATCCTGGAGGACGGCCGCCGATACGACTGTCCGCATTGGAGCAGCGGCAAAATTGTCTTTTAGGAAAGTGGTATTTCCCATGGCACGGTATCTTCGGTATTCAGATCTACTCTTCCTCTTTTGGGTTTAATTTGATTGATGTATTTACATATTGTTTCGCTCAAGCGTTACTAAGTTCGCCAACTATAATATACTAAATCAATAGCACTATTATTCTAGAAATTACAGTATTTTACTAAAATATAAATCTGGTATTGCACTGAAAATTCACAGCAGTTCACATCTTCATTTTTTGTTAAATTTCTGTAGTATTTTTCACTGAATTTCTTTAGTATTTTTTCACTAAATTTTTGTTGGATTTTACACTGTATTTCTGCAGTATTCGCTGTATTTTTCCACATATTTTAGCTGTAATTTTTCCTGCGTCCGTATCGCTTTCATTATTTACAACAAACATAGCTAGAACACATGAGAGTGGGTGATTGAGAATAGGACTACTGGAATCATTTTTACTAACAGAGAAATGTTCCAAAACCTAAAAGGAGCCGTAAAAGGCGAGTCCGTTTTCACGGGGGACTCCAGTGCTATTAAAGTACATGAAAAAGGGAAAATTTGTTTGAAACTAATGTTAGACTATATTGTATAGATGTTATTACTATATATAACGGAGTCCAATGAGCCTGCTTTGTCTATGATGTAAAGCCCATTATAAGTTTTATAACTATACGAAAGGGCCACCGCATTATGTGTGCTTTTCATTCTTTCATGATATCAGAGCTCTCTTGAGCCATCGCGTAAAGGCAAACCCTACCCTCCTTTTCTTTTTTAATTTTCCAAAAACAAAAAGAAAAAGAGATGCAAACCCTAAAAACTCATGGCCATCCTGGCACCACCCAACACCTCAGCGCCGGCTCTCCTCTTCGGAGCCATCCTAGCTGCCCAACCAACCCTAGTCGCTGCCAATCCCGGCTCACCCTAGCCAGCTTTCCGTCGCGGCTCCACCTCGCTGCAGCTCACCTCCCATCGCCACCCCTCTTCGTCGCAGCGCACTTTCTTTCTGTTGTCCCCCTCTGTGCTTTAGCCGAAATTTTAGTTTCAAGAATTTTAATTTTGAATGGATAGCCCATTGTTTTGACACCGCTATAGGCAAACCCTAGCCTTGAAACTGTAATTTTATTCGTGGTGTTTGTTTTGGTTTGCACTGTCTTGGTTTTCTGACTGCTATAAATTATGCTCAACCCAATGATTGGTTCTACTTCACAAACCAGACTACCTTTCTTCGGTGCTCCTATTTATAGTAGGAATATGTCATATCCACCACTTTTTCATCCCGCAATTAATATTTATGCCACTGGTTCTAATTTTTATTTAGGATTTGCGTCTCCTCAAACTATTTTTCAATCTCTTACTGCTCATTCAGCTCCTATAGTTGATTTTCCTTAGATAATGGATAGTGGTGCATCGTCTCATATGACTAATAACCCCAGTTTGCTAACCTCTCATAAGCTTGAAACTGCGCACTACCTTATGTGTTTGCTTAGGCTACCCACAGAATCACAAAGGTTATAAATATTTGGATATTTCGAGTAATAAAGTCATTATTTCGAGGCATGTAGTTTTTGATGAAGCAGATTTTTCATTTGCACGATTGGGCATTTTCTCTCAAGATACAATGTCCCGGCTTCATTAAGTCTTTTCTCCTCTGCTCACATCTTCACCGTTCACGGGCCTCCAACCACCACTGCCGCGGCCTCCTGTGGTGCCACCCACCGCAGCTGTTGCACTGGCCCCTGTGGCTCCTGTATCACCGGCTGCACCGGTAGCCCTGCCAACCGTGCCGCCAAACGTGGTTGCACATCCGCCCGCACCGGGTTCAGCTCCCCCTACTTCCTCTATTCCTCCCATGGTGACTCGTGCTCATGCTGGTATTGTAAAACCTCTTCTCAAAACTTCTATGATTGCTCAAAGTACTTTGCCCGAGGTAACTTTTTTTATAAGCAGGCACTTAATGATGAGAACTGGAAACATGCTACGCTCGACGAATTTAAGGCTCTCATTCGTAATAAGACATGGGATCTTATTTCTTCGCCCTTTTATGGTAACATTGTTGGGTCCAAGGGGGTTTTTCATATTAAACAAATATCTACAGGTCAAGTTGAATGGTATAAAGCTCGGTTAGTTGCTCACGGATTTACATAGCGGTATGGCATCGACTATGGTGAAACTTTCAGTCCTGTTGTTAAACCTGCTACTGTTCGCATTATTTTGACTATTGCTACTTCTCGACACTGGCCTATTCATCAGTTCGATGTCAAAAATGCTTTTCTTAATGGCACACTTAATAAAGAGGTCTATATAAAGAAACCACTGGATTTTATCAGCTCTCAGCATCTTGATCATGCCTGTAAGCTTAATAAGTCTCTTTACGGTCTGAAACAGGCACCGCGTTCCTGGTCCACTCATTTTGCTAACTTTTTACAACAGTTGGGTTTTCGAATTACATCGTGGACATGATATGGCTATATTATTGGTCTATGTTGATGATATCGTTCTCACGGACTCTTCTCATGCAATGCTTAATGATCCACTTCACTCTCTTCATTCTGAGTTTGATATGGCCGACTTAGGGTGCCTTAATTACTTTCTCGGCATCTCGGAGTCTCACCTCTCTTTAGGGTTATTCTTGTCTCAATCTAAATATGCACATGATCTTTTAAACCGGATCGACATGCTCTCCTGCAAGCTTGCTGCTACACCTACAGATTCCAAGTCCAAGCTTTCATTAGAAGACGGCGAACTTATGACTGATCCCAACTTATACAGGTCCATTGTTGGTGCCCTTCAATATCTCACCTTTACTCATCCTGACATCTCTTATGCAATTCAGCAGGTGTGTCTGTTTATGCAT
Organism: Simmondsia chinensis; assembly: GCA_018398585.1. NCBI lineage: Eukaryota > Viridiplantae > Streptophyta > Magnoliopsida > Caryophyllales > Simmondsiaceae > Simmondsia > Simmondsia chinensis. The sequence continues at coordinate 11,373,094 of JAGTTD010000017.1, read as the reverse complement.
GCTCCACGATCATCGCACTGGATGGCTGTTAAGCACATCCTTCGCTATATCAAGGGCACTATTGATCATGGTTTGACTATCTCCCCGACATGTTTGGACCAACTTGTGGCTTATTCAGATGTTGATTGTGCTGGTTGCCTTGACTGTCGCCGTTCTACTTCTGGTTTCCGTGTTTTCCTCGGTGGCAACATTATGTCTTGGTCCTCTAAGCGACAACCCACCGTCTCTCATTCTAGTGCCGAGGCCGAGTATCGTGCCATCTCCAACGCAGTGTCCGAATGTTGTTGGATTCGGTCTCTCCTTAGTGAGCTCAGTTTTCTTCTTCCACGAGCTACTTTGGTCTATTGTGATAATGTTTCTGCCATGTACATGCCTACGAACCTCGTCCATCATATTCGCACAAAACATATAGAGATTGACATCCATTTTGTTCGTAAGTGTGTTCAAATGGGGCTTGTTCAAGTGCTTCATATTCCTTCCTCACAGCAGATTGCCGATATCTTCTCGAAAAATCTTTCACTCACTCTTTTTCTGCTATTTAGATCCAACCTTCGCATTTTGTTCACTTTCTGCTTCGATTGAGGGGGAATGTTAGACTATATTGTATAGGTGTTATTGCTATATGTAACTGAGCCCGATGGGCCTACTTTGTATATGATGTAAATCACATTATAAGTTATATAAATATACGAGAGGGCCACAACATTATGTGTGCTTCTCATTCTTTCAACTAACCTCTGAAAAAATATTGTTCGTTAATATTTTTCCATTTGTTCCTATCCTTCATTGAATCTTTGATCTCTCGAGCTTTGTTAAACAAAGTTAGAATAAAGTTATTTCATGCTGATAAGTTAATGTTAAATATATTAATAAAAAATATACTTTAAACTATGACTTTTATTTAGCAAGAAAAAGAAAAACAAGGTTAAAATACATTAAAACTTAAATTAAGTTGGATTTGATTTTAAATACTTGTTAAATGCGTGTACTAAACGTTGACGGTTTTGACCAATTTATGCGAGGGGTTGACACGGAGTACTGTGAAGAATAACTGGGATTTGATTAGATAGTTTCAAATCTTATTTAATTAGTTCATTTAATCTAGTTTTTAGAAGATTTTATTTAGGATTTTTGATTTGTTAAGATTTATTATATATTTATCAATTATGATTTAAACTATTTTTATAATTATCAATTAGGATCTAGTTTATCTTCAAATTTAGGGTTATTTACATTTTACTAACATGACCTTTTTGGTACTTATAAAAAGGACCTTGACGTTTTGGAATTATTAGAAAGGACCCTGAGGTTTTATCGTATTAATAAAAAGGATCCTCTCCGGCCATTTGACAGGTCGAAAAAATAAAAAGACAAAAATGCCCTTCAGCAAAACTACATCGTTGTGGGTCTTATTCTGGACACTTATTAAAACGACGCTGTTTTGCTTTTAAAACAACAACAACAGCAACAACAGTCCCAGTGCCTTGCGGCTCCCGCATAACGCGGGGTCTGGAAGAGGGGGGGGGGGGGGGGGGCGATGTACGCAGCCTTACCCCTTCCGGCGGGAAAGGAGATTGTTTCCGGGGACCCCCAACCTGGAGTGGTTGAGGTCCTGCAGATAAACCATCAATTCATCAATCGTGCATAAGGAAAAAAAAAAAAAAAAAGTAGGAAGGGAAGGAGAAGAAGAGGAAGAAGAAGAAGGAGGAGAAGAAGAAGAGGAAGAAGATCGATATCTAAACTAGCCTAAGAGTGTTACACTACAGGCTATGCTCGCCTACGGAACTTAGACCACCTGCCACTCCCTGCCCTACTCTACTCTGCCATCTCCACTACTCTAATACTAGCCCTCCAACGTGTCCTATCTGAGGCCATCTCCTCTCTTAAGTTTAGGTGGGTTAGGTCTTGGCACCATTTTGCTTTTAAAAGTAAAAAAAATAAAAAAATAGTATTTTTTAATGGGTCATTTGAATTAAATAAAATAAAAAAAATATCTTCCTTGCAACATCTTCTTCTTCCCTGCGAGATTGCCTCCATTTTCAATAGCCCTGCTTCCTCTGTTCTCCTTCCATTTTGCTTACATCAGTGCCGAGTTTCTTCTCCAATAGGGTTCCCCAACTTCATGTCCAGCCTAAAGGTGAAGGTGCTCTCTCTCTCTCTGTGCATGCATATGTCATTTAGGATTGATATTGCACTTATTAGGTTAGTTTAACCCCAATAAAGTGGGATTTCGAAGATATGGTGAAAAATGGGTTTCATGTTTCACTGATTAGGGTTTTATATATTTCTGTCTCTCTCTTGTATTTCATGGTTTTTTTTTGTTCCTTTTATCCAAATAAATGGGTTTAGTTGGGTTGTATGTATGTATTTTGCAATTAATTTTGGGTAACGATGATCCAAATGTCTCATTTATGTCTGATTTCTATGATTCCTGTTTTTGTGGGTTTTTGCTAGGGTTAAACATTCAAATGCAATTCTGGTTTGGTGAGTTTTTGAAGGTTTGTTGGGTTTTTGTTTAGGGTTAGACAAATAATCATTATTGATTTTCGTCTTTGATGATGCACATTTTTCATTTAAACACTAAAATGATCCCTATTTTTATGGATTTTGTTGAAGTTAAATACTTAAATGATCTCTATTTTTGTAGATTTTGTTGAAGTTAAATACCAAAATGATCTCTATCTTTGTGGGTTTTGTTCAAGGTCAACACTAAAATGATTTTTATCGTTGTGGGTTTCATTGAAGTTAAACACTAAAATGATTTCTGAGTTTGCGGATGTTGTTGCAGATGGACGGTATGCAAATGGTAGAGTTTCATTACAGAGGGGAGCAAGTATCATAGATATTAGCAACAGAGATAGATTTCAGATGAATGAGATGGATATGATAGAAAAGAGCATTCTAAGTGAATGAGGGATACAGGTTACAAATAGGGATGGCGGCGGGGCGGGGCGGGGCGGGCGGGTACGGGGGGTGCCTCCTCCATACCCCTACCCGTCACTCAAATCCTATTCCCGTACCTGCCTCATTACCCACCATCGGTATGAAGTGTGTATCTGTACCAGCCCCGGCGGGTACAAATCTATACCCGTATCGGCCCCATTACCCACGGGTACCCATTACCCGCCCCTGCCCTCCCCTACCCACTTCGCACACGCCTTATTACCTATCCATGTCCAATTTATTACCCATAAATTCTTTTCTTTTTTCCTTCAATAGTAACCATAAATTCATACTTATAAATTGCGTAAGAAATATTTTATATAAAGTAACATAATGGGTAACTCCAATATATGATTCCAAGGCGGGTATATCCGGGTACGAGGCGGGGCAGGTATATGCGGTGCGGGGCGGAAAAATACAAGCATCTGAAATTTATCTACTCATTAATAAAATAAATATTTATTTTATTAAAAGTAGTGATATCAATGAAGATATTTTCTTTTATTTTTGAGCAAAAAATATTTACAAATTTTTGAAATTTATCTACTCATTAATAAAATAAATAATAGCATAATGTGGCAATACAAGCATCTGACTTAATGTAGCCGAAGCAGCCACGCTGTGAAGGATTTGTCAAAAATAATTTCATGTGATTAGAATTTCCCACATTTCTAGTGTTTGGGCGACTGCATGCCACATTCATTTACGCCATCTCACACAAACTCAAATGGTTGTATGTTTTTGGCTGGTTTGTTTCAGATAATATATTGACAAAGAGAAAACATGTCATTCTGTCCATGACATCGGGTTAGGGCTTTTAAACGCAAACTTAAGTACTTTTATGTTATGTATTCACTTAATAATATACATGAAACTTTGAATGGATTTACGAAAATCCTACTTCTTTGAATATAGGGTTTCGTATGATGCTTATTAGTTTATTATATCTAGGTCTTGTTATAAGAGGTTATGATGTTGCAACCATTCTAAAAGAGTATATTTTTACTATGTTTTGTTTTATTGTCAAGTGGGAAAAATAACCGTTACAGAGTAAAGTCGATGCACATTTGATGTATAGCTTTTGTCTTAGGAAGACAAAACATTATTACTCAGTCAAGGAAATGTTGTGCTCCTTTTAAATCTGAAAATACTGGAGCATAGAAAATCCTTCGAAAAGGAAGGTACGGGTAAATTGGTTCACATTGTATGATTAATGATTGCTTGGTAAATAAGTTTTTAATGATGAGTTGCTTTCACAAGGTCCTTGCTTTGCTTACAAACAACATCTCAAATTTTACGTGTTTGCCGACCCTTGAGGTTGATGTTTATTTGTAAATACTTGATTATGTTTTACTATTGCATAAAAAAACTTAAAATGCATGAGATTTCGATAACTTAGCAAAAGCCTTTCGTTGTAAATTTTCATGCACATTGACTTAGCCTGTTTACAGAAAAGTAGAATGTAACCTCGTATGGTTAAAAACCTCTATGCACCAATAGTTCCTGAGGTTATCTCTTCATGAATGTTTCTAGCCAGATGATTATGTTGATAGTCAAGTTTGTCTTGACAACTATAGAATACATAATTACCTAATAAGATTTACATGTTTAGCTTTCAGAAATTTCACCCGCTTGTGTGTAAATTTAGCTCTTAAATAAAGTGACAATTAGTAGTTCTCATTTATGGATGACATAACAAGGTTGGATTGCAATTCATTTAATTTATTATGACACATTCCTTGGAATGACACCACTATTTAGGCATGCTTTTCTTTTTCTAACGATGTTGGTGGCTATAGTTGTTACACTACAAGAAAACAGATTTTTCGCGACAAGATTTAGCAACGACTGATAAAAGTCGTTGGCAAATGCTAATATTTTGCAACGACAAAAAAATTTCGTTGCTAAAAATAAATTATTGGCAACGATAATATATTTTGTTGATAAAAATATATTTTTCGCGACGACATACATTGTCGTTACAAAAGCAAACTTGTTTATTCACAATGACAATAATAAATCGTTGCCATAGGCCTTGTCTTTAGCAACGATATTGATCAATCGTTGCCAAAAAGCATGTATTTGGCGATGACAAGAATTGTCGTTGTGAAAAATGCTACTTTAGCAACGACAATAATAAATCGTTGCCATAAACCTTGTGTCTTTAGTAACGATATTGATCAATCGTTGCCAAAAAGCATGTATTTGGCAACGACAAGAATTGTCATTGCGAAAAATGCTACTTTAGCAACGTCAATAATAAATCGTTGCCAAAAAGCATGTATTTGGCGACGACGAGAATTTTCGTTGCTAAAAATGCTACTTTAGCAACGACTTTTAGCGGCCGTTGGAAAAAATCATGACATTTAGCTACGACATTATATTATCGTTGCCAAATATATTTTATTATTCACAAGTTTGCCACCATTACTAGCTTTCACAATATGAAAAATAAGTGCGCCAAAAAAAAAAAAGATAATTAAATAATGAATTTTAAGATTTTGTACTAAATTTAAGTATCACATGTTAGAATTTAATAATTTTCGTTAAAATTCGATCAATCTTACCATAGAACTTTAAGACAACTAAGTAATAAATTTACAAATTTTATTGTAATATAATATTTTTAAATTCTCAAACTAAAATAATAATATTTTGACCCAATTTTTATTCCCTCCAAAACTCACTTTTCAATTTCTCTTCCATACTTTTTTTCCCTCTCTTATCCCCTAAAACATGAATTAAAGAAAAATTTTTGATATTTGTAATTAACTACAACACACCCAATTAGTTTTAATGTTTAAAAAATTAAAAAAAATTTATAAATTAAAAATGAATACTGAAATTTTTTTTTAAACATTGAAAAATAAATTTTAAAAATATTATTATAGTTTTTTATGCTTTTTCCAAAAAATAATTTTCAATAATTTGTTTAATTTTAAATTTATTAATGTTTAAAAAGGAGTGTTATGGTTAGTAACAAGTTGATGGGTAAGTTGTATGCAACAACAAAGTTCAAGAAGTTATTTTTTGCAATTAAAAGTGGGAGAGGGGTGTATTATATTTAATTATAAAATTAAAGGGGCCATTTTTAGAGCCGATTCTGAAAATAATGCTGAAAAATAAAAAAAATAATGCTGAAAAATAAATATTTCCAAATTAAACCGCATCATGCCAAAGCGTTTAATATGCAAAAAAAAAAAAACCACGTTTAAAAAATGCGGTTTAATAATGAACCGCGTTTTAAAAACGAGGTTTAATAATGAACCGCATTTTAAAAACGCAGTTTAATAATGAACCGCGTTTGGTGAACGCGGTTTAATCTCAGAAACCGCTCAGGCATATAGTTACTATTATGCGGCAATTTGGAATGATCGTCACATTGATCCCATGTCCCTTTCGATGAAGCTCCAATATCATAAATGCAGGGGATGTTTTATAGTTACTATAAAGTTCAGAAGGTCTTATTATAATTTATATTTTTACTGATTTAAAAGTATTATGATATTTTTTTATTATTTTTAAAAATATAATGTACCAAAATATAAATAATCTAAATTGAATTATAATATTTTTTTAAATTAAAAAAAAAACCCCAAACCCCCATCCCCTCCACACTTACCCGCCCAAACTCCCCCAACCCCCAAAAAAAATCCCACACCTCCCACCCCTTACACATTCAAATTTTCACCCCAAACCATTTTCTCTCCATTTTTTCTCTATTATTAAACTTCCATTAAGCTCTTTTCGTAAGTGAGAGACGAAATTGTAGTTTTGAAACACGAGAGAGAAGGTTAGTAAACTGTATTTTTTATTTTTTTGTTTTGATTATTTTTATTTTTACTTTTAAGTTAAACCCTAAGTGCATCTTTGTTTTTCCATTGTGCTAGTCTCTGTCTCCGCCAGTTCCCGCTGCATCTCTGCAATCGCACCTCTCTCAAGCCGGGTTTAGGTATTTTGTTTTACAATATGAAATTTTGAAGAAAGTGAAATGATTGAGAAGTTTGATGTTATGTAAACTAGTATAATATATGTGTTTATTTTTTGTATGACAAAAATTGCAGTGTTTGAGTGCCCATGTTGTTTAAAATTTCACATTTTTTGGAATTAATTTGTCATATTTTCAGTTTAAAATTTCAATGTTTGAGTGCTTATTTTGTTGTTCTTGTTTAATAAATTTGTGGGTATTTTATTTTACAATATGAAATTTTGAAGAAAGTGGAATGATTGAGAAGTTTGATGTTATGTAAACTATTATAATATATGTGTTTATTTTTTGTGTGAAAAAATTGCAATATTTGAGTACCCATTTTGCTTAAAATTTCAGATATTTTGGAATTAATTTTTCATATTTTCAGTTTATAATTTCATTGTTTGAGTGCCTATTTTATTATTCTTGTTTAATAAACTTGTGGGTCTAAATTTCTTTTGCTTTGCTCATGATGATTTTAGGGGTTTCATGCTTGATTTTTCTATGTGAATGTTGTCTAAAAAGTCCTCTTTTTATAAGAGTTGATGAATTACATGTACTTAGTCCTCGGAATCAATTATATCAGTATAAGTCTATTACAACCTAATACCCTTTTTCTAATGAAGTTGAAGAAGAGGAGCTATTAAACTCCTAATAATTTATCATATTATTATTTGGTTTTGTGGTTACTTTATTGGTAGTTATTCTCTTAACACTTAAATACATGCTAAATTGCATTATTATAATGATTTTAGGACATGATGGTAGACAAGAAGTGGATGAAAATAAAAGATCGAAGAATATGCGAGTATCTACACGGTGTTGATAGTTTTCTTGACTTTGCATACGAATCCTTAGACTTATGTGATAATGGGAAGATTAGATGCCCTTGTAATAAATGCCAAAATGTTTCTATGAAAGAAAGATGTAATGTCCGATATGATTTATTGAGGCATGGAGTTTTTCAACAATACACCATATGGAATTTACATGGTGAAAAATTTGATGATATTGAGAACTCAAATTCTGAGGATGAACATAATAGTACTGATATAACTGCTCTTGATACAACTGCTCGATATGTTACAAGCCGCTTGTGGTGTGGCGGAATGGGATTACAAGTAAGTAATATAGGTAGTGAACATGATGATATTGGGCCAAATGTGGGTCAACAAGTTCCAAATAGTGAGGCGGTAAAGTTTTATCGCTTATTAAAAGAGCACCAAGACCCATTAACCGTTGAGGGTAAAAAGATGTCAAAGTTAACTTATTTAGTGAAGCTGCTTCACTTGAAATGCCTTAACAATTGGAGTGATAGCTCATTCACTTCCTTGCTCCGATTTCAAAATGACACATTGGGTCTGCAACTTCCTACATCATATTATGAGGCCAGAAAAATTATTACAGATTTGGGTCTCAAATATGTTAAGATTGATGCTTGTAGAAATGATTGTATGATATATTGGGGGGAGCACATTGACGCAGTGGATTGTCCTACTTGCCACCTGTCAAGGTGGAAGGAAAAGAAAAAACCTAATGGAAAAAACATTCTTTACAAAACTTTTTGTTATTTTTCAATTACTCCTAGACTCTGAAGATTTTATATGTCATGTATGACTGCTAAATATATGCGATGGCATAAAGAGGATCGGATAGATGATGGGGTAATGAGACATCCTGCTGATTCTCTTGCTTGGAAATCATTTGATGAGATTTATGATACATTTGCTTCAGATGCTCGTAATGTAAGGCTTGGCTTAGCTTGTGATGGTTTCCAACCCTTTAGAGACACATAACATAGTGTTTGGCCGGTTGTACTCATCCCTTATAATTTGCCTCCATAGATGTGCATGAAATCTTCTTCATTTATGCTAACAGTACTTATCCCTGGAGGTGAAAAGTGTCCAGGAATGGATATAGATGTGTATTTGCAACCAATGATTGAAGAGTTAAAAATGCTTTGGGAGGTTGGTATGGAAACATACGATGCCCACTTAAAACAAAATTTTGTGATGCATGCAGCTGTTTTGTGGACTATAAATGATTATCCTGCATATGCTGATTTGTCTGGTTGGTCAACCAAAGGATATTATGCTTGTCCTTGTTGTCATGGGGAAAAGGAGTCACGCCATATAAATAGCAAAATGTGTTATATGGGTCATCGGCGTTGGTTGCGACAAGATCATAGGTGGAGAAAAAATTTCGAAGCTTTTGATAATACAGAGGAAATACGGTTGGCTCCTCAACTTTTGTCAGGTGATGATGTGTTGAAACATTATGAAAAATTCAAACAAGCACCGTTTGGTAAGAGTAAGAAGAGAAAACATGACGATCCCACTTTTAATTTATATGGATGGCGAAAGAAAAGCATTTTCTTTCAGTTGCCTTATTGGAGAAAGTTGAAGTTGCGTCATAATGTTGATGTCATGCACACAGAGAAAAACGTTTCTGAAAATATCCTTTTTACGTTGATGAACACAATGGGTAGGTCTAAAGACACGATAAAAGCTCGACTTGATTTTGTTGCAATGAAAATAAGGAAGGAACTGCATCTTATTATAGAAGGACAAAAAGTGCATATTCCCACTGCATGCTACACGTTCAGTTCTAATGATAAAAGAGCAGTTTGTGAAATGTTTATGAATTTGAAGTCTCCTGATGGCTATCTATGAAACATTTCTCGTTGTGTAAAGGGTGATAAAATCTCACAAATGAAGAGCCATGATCATCATGTATTCATTGAACAACTCCTTCCCATTGTGGTTCGTGGATGCTTACCTAGAAAAGTGTGTGAACCATTAATTGAGTTGAGTCACTTTTTTCGGAATTTATGCTCTAAAAATATAACATTGAAAGATTTGGATGATCTTCAAAAGCAAATTCCTTACACTCTTTGCAAGTTAGAGATGGTGTTTCCACCTGCATTCTTTGATGTCATGGTGCATTTGGTGGTTCACTTAGCTGAAGAAGCAAAGATTGCCAGACCTGTTCGATATCGGTGGATGTATACAATTGAGAGGTACATTATTCTTATTATTTTTATTTCTTGCATTTAATTTAGCGAAAGCTTTCTAACTTGAAAACAAATATGGTATTATAGGTATTTACGAAATTTAAAATCATATGTTCGCAACAAAGCACGTCCAGAAGGGTAAATTGCAATGGGGTACTTGGCCGATGAGTGTCTCACATTTTGTTCTAGATTTATGGATGATGTTGATACTAAATTTAATCGTAAAGCAAGAAACGATGATGGTGATATTGAGGCACATCCAAGTAGTGACTTAGAGATATTTAGATCTATTGGTCGTCTTCTAGGAAAGGATTCCTAGCATCATCTATCTTTGGAGGATTTTGAGCAAGCTCATTTATATGTCCTACACAACTGCGATGATCTTTTGGATTTTATTAGGTAACTTGTGATACGTTTATTTGTAGAAGTCTTTGTTATACCAAACTATTCTCAATTTCTTCCAATTCATCCTATTAGGGAACACAAGTAGGAATTAGAAAGAGAAAATCATCGGAATGTTGAAAAGAGGCATAAGGAGCAATTTGCAAAGTGGATATACAACCATGTACGTATATTTATGTTAATCATATATTTAATAAGAATAACTTCCTTTTGTAGATAACTTGGGTTATTTTTGTCCTTTATAATAGGTGAAGGAAATGTATAAACATGGAAGTGTGGGTGAAGATCTATATAACCTAGTATGCTATCGTTCACGCATTGTGAAGCGGTATAATGGGTATATTGTTAATGGCTTTAGATTCCACACTTTAGATCTTCAAGAAACTAGGAAATGTCAAAATAGTGGTGTAATGCTTCGTGGTGATGATGAATCTGGTAAAGAATACTATGGGGTATTGAAAGATGTCTATGAATTGCAATATGGGGGCGGAAATCGTGTCTTTGCTTTCAAATGTGATTGGTCTGATGTTGAACGCCGCGATCGGGGATACAAAGTAGATGCATATGGCATAATAAGTGTTCACAAAGAAAGAAGGCTAAAGACGAATGAGCCTTTTGTTCTTGAATCACAAGTGTAGCAGGTTTTTTACGTGCAAGATCCTCAAGTAGATCATTGGTTAATTGTTGTAAAGACACAACCTCGAGATCTATACGACATGACGACAATAGAAATTGATGACTTGAATGAGAAAGTTGAAGATGATGCTTGTCAGGAAGATGAGGTTGATGTTGATACATTACGCAACATATGTACGCCACTTGATAAGGATGATGAGATCGGTTGTTTGGTTGGAACTGGGTTTTCAATTGAAAGAGGAGCTAATGTTTTTAAATTGGTTAAAGAGACTTTTAAGAAAATCAAGGAAAATGATAAAGAAGCTAGGAGCAACAAAAAAGATGATAATCTTTGTTTTTTGAGTGATGAATGATTACTCAATTATTTTCTCACATTATTCTTGGTTAGTGCCTTCTTTCTCTCCTTTCTTTTGCTTATGATACCATTCAGTTTGGCTCCTAATTTTAGTTATAACATGCGAGCTTATTGTTATTTACTTGTAGGCTAAAAGCATAGTTGTTTTCTTGTTTGACATTGCATTCAACTTGCACAATCTTCTTTGGGGACTTATTTATTAACTAGTAAGGCTATACTTGAATTGTTTGCACCCATAATTGTTTTTGGGATTGTATGGTATTGTTGTTTTATGATGTTAAGGTAGAATTTGATTTAAATTTATAGGAATGGTTGGTCGAGGAAAGGGTAAAACGACGCGCCCCACAAATATAGGTGGAAGAGGCAAAACGGGAAGGGAAATTAGACCTTTTCACTCTACTCATAACGACATACCCCACATTGCGAATGATGAGCTTGATGCAAGACCATCTTTAAGTGACAAGTCTCAGAGTCATTCTATGGATACACCAATCCAAAGAGGTAAGCAAAAGGAAAGACCAAGTTCGTCAATAGAATCTCTACACTTTTGGATATTCATGGAGCAGCTAATCCCGCTCCTAGGTCCAATATGAGTTTGTCTCGAACAAATAACCGTAATATTGTAGAAGAACCAATAGCAGCCTCTCCAAGTAGTCAAGGTAATTCATCCAAATTCTCAAACCTTATTTATTATGTTATGCGGAAAATATTAATGTAATTAATTTTATTGTGTATTTGCTTTTTGAAAGGATCAACTACAAGCAAGAAAAGAAAGGCAGGAGAAAGGGGGAAGTACAAATCCATTGTGGTGGATATGAAAACTTGCGGTGGAAAGTCGAAGCTCCAAATTGAAATACCTGATGATATTTTGCGAGCAGTTGGTGACAACGCACGGCAATTGGTGAATTATTGTGGTTATGTAGTTAGAACATCGGCTCCTGTGAATGTTAAAAACTATAAAGAAGCATTTCAAATTGCTGGCGACATTATGTGGAAGAAAGTGCAGGTTTATCCATGTTTATAATTTGAAATTTCTCTATTTAGGTTATGACTTCTTTGTTATTTCTCATTCTTGTTTTAATATTTTTTTTGTCAGGATTACTTTGAATTAAAAAATGATGACAACCGAGAGGCTACAAGATTGCAATGTTTTGTATTGGATGTAATGCAAAGATTGTATATAAGTTGGAAGGCCCGATTGCATACACATTATAAAAAAATGTGAAAAATCAGATGAAGAACGACTGAACAATCCTCCTGAAGATTGTCCAATTGACGGGTGGCGTTACCTTGTAGAGTTGTTTGGCTCAGAAGAGTTCAAGGTCTCAATTGTTAAAATAATTGTTATGTGATATCATATATATTTTACTCATCTATTTTTATTGTTATTTTTTTGAATCAGAAAATCAGTGAAAGAAATTCAAAAAATCGTCGCTCTGAAAACAGGTGTACGCACACAACTGGTAATTTGTCTTTCGCAGAAGTTGAGCACATGTTGGTAAGAAAGTAATATATTTTACTCATGTATTTTTATTGTTATTTTTTTAAAATAAATTTTTAATAAAAGCATGATTTTTACAGGCGTTGAACAGTAATGGAGATAAGCCCACTGTTGATGTTATTTTGCTTGCTGAGCACACACGCCCAAATGAAGAAGGAGTGTCAGAGTGGGCAGATGAAGTTCGCTCCAAACAAGTTCATGTATGTGCTTTAATTAATTTAAATGTTCAAATTAGAACATATATTATTCTTATTTATGATTTTGATCTACTTTAATTATAGGAAAAACTTCATGAGTTGGTTCAAAATCGATCTTCAGAAGGTGCCCCCCAAACACAAGAGGAGATGTAGCTAGCTGTATTTGGTCCTCGATCTGGATATGTTCGAGGAAAGGGTACCAGTTTGAAAGGCTATATAAAAGAACGACAACAATTTGAACAAACTAAAAAGATAGATGAGTTGTAGGATATAGTTGAATATCAACATCAAAAAATTGAATCTCAGGAGAAAGAAATTGAATCGCAAAAAAAACGCATTGAAGAACATCAAAAGGAAATGGAGGATTTTCGAAAACATAAGAATGAGATTAATGAGTGGAAACAAATGATGGAGGACATGATGTGAAATGTTCGCTAGCTATAGGAGGTAATTATAAAAGTAGTTGGTTTATTATTGATGCATGGTGTGGTAATACCTTTTTCCTGGCTTTGGATTACTTGGTCTTACAATTAATTTGTTTTATATTCATTGTTGTAGGAAATTGTGAGTTACAAGTTGGAAGCTCTAGGTAGCCACCCAGATTTTAAAGAAAGCCAAAACATATGGCAGTTTTAATGTGAATTTTTTGTGGAATTATGTAATGTTCTAAGATTACAATACATTGATTGTAATGTTTTGGGATTGCAATATGTTGATTGTACTGAAATGGCTATGTATATACCTTCTGGTATTATAAATTAGGATGTTTTGTATGTTTGTATGGATTATTAATAGTGGAGCTATGTACAATTTGTTGTATTTGAGAGTCTCCTTGTAAATGAATTTTCTTTAGTATTAATATTTCATGTAAGACATTTTCTTTAGTATATTTGACAGTTTTTAAGAATATAGTAAGAATGATATTAGGAAATATCAAATATTTATGGCATTGACAAATTTTCTTGAAAAACAAAATAATTTTTAGCAACAACAATTGTTGTTGCAAAACATAGCACTCTTTGGTAACGACATGACTCGTTATGTCGTTGCCAAAAAATAGTTTTTAGCGATGACATCAGTCGTTGCCAAAATACAGTTTTTAGCTACGACATTAGTCGTTGCCAAAAAATAGTTTTTAGCGACGACATCACTCGTTGCCAAAAAATAGTTTTAGCAGCGATAATTGTCGTTGCCAATAAAACATACTTTTTGCAACGAAAATTGTCGTCGCCAAAAAGCATCATATTTGGCAACAACAGTTTTCGTTGCCAAAGAGCTTTCACAACATGATCATGCGCAACAACCCCGCAACGACAATTGTCGTTGTCAAAAATATATTTAGCAACGATAAAGTATCTTTCGCAACGACTTTTGTCGCTGCCAAAGGTCGTTCTTCTTGTCGTGTTAATACCGAAAGCGTGCCTTGCTTAGTCACCGTTGATCTTTTTATACATATGTAAAGAAATGGTTGGGTAATATAATATTAAGAGACGAGTGCCACTAAACCTAACTTTGTTAGTGCTAGTTCTTGCATATTAGTAAAAGGGACAATAGACATAATTGAGTATTATAGTACACTTGAAAGAAATAGTTGTGCCAAATTTGAGTATTTTACTTGCCAACACTATATGAATCAATGTTTTATATTAATAGGTGGTGCTATATTATAAAGTAAATGCTTATTGCATGGTTATATGAGTACTATGGAACAAAAGCAGACAGTTATGGCATTAACACGTTGGAGGTGTGACATCCTGTCTCACATTTCTATGATAAGTATAAATGCGCAAAAAATGATTCGATCTTTGTAAGTTTGTTGAAGTAGGTGCTTATCAGTGATATACATTTTCGTGATGTAAACTGTGAGTTTATTTTTGGCTGAGCATCAAAGGCTTTGCAATGCTAATGACGCAATGAAGCTGTTGGTGCAATTCTTGAAATTCACAAGAAATGGGTAACAAATCGATCTATAAGTTTCAAGGCGTGATGTCACTTTCCTTAAGACTTATTTCAGCGTATGAAATAGTCTCGAAGATACAAAGACAACCTAATGTAAAATAGAGTAAGCGTATGTAAAGGGAGATATAGAAGAGATGTATGAGAACGCTGTTTTCAAGAATAATAAAACAAGTTCTTTCAAATCATTTGATCCCCCTTTAATCAAACACATGAAGAGAATATATATATATGAGAATTAGTGTAAAGAGACGTCCCAAAACATGGCTCAAAGAAAGGGCGCAAAGGCTGGAAGTTAACGTGCAAAAACTGGTAAAAATTTGTCCCTGTGTCGACACACAGGTGCTATGTGTCGACATACAGTTCTTCAGATAAGGTTATGTTGATCTGTATGTCAACATAGGTGATGTGTGTCGACACACACCTCTGCATCCCTGTTCTGTAAGAATGTGTGTTGACACACCAGCCTTGTGTGTCGACATACATCCCAGTACACTTCAAAACATATAAAACAAACCTTGGGACCAACCTTAAACACTTTATTCACAATTCTTATCACATCATTTGAAAATACATAAACATTCCCCCGGTATTTTCAAAATACAATCATTCTCACAAACAACGTCTCTGAGTTAAAGGAGGTCATATCGCGCATCAATGAGGGTGTCTTTCGATTGAACCCTCAGCTAGTGATGACATGCTTACAATTGATTGGATCGAAAATGGTAGACTATGCTTTGAACCATATAACTTATTTGACCAACTGAATACATCACCATGCACTAGGCAATCTACTCCCCGTACATAACCTACATCTCCTCAGATCGACACATATAAAGCTTTGTGTCTTGTACCCTTCGTGAGTGTTTTAGGGCCAAACTCTTTATCAAAAATCACCCCTTGAAGCGGCCAAACTTCACACTCACTAAGGTGGACCCCAATTGATCATGTCCCGCGACAAGACATTCAATTATAAAATTATCAAGACCGGGCCCATTAAGAGCATATGCTCATCCTTTAAATCTCTGACGCAGTCAACCAAGCACTTCACACACGGGATGGAAAATTCATTTGTGCTTGCGGCCACACTAATGATAAAACTCACTCATTGAACCCGAGACTGGGCTAAGCATAGGTGACTAAAAACGACAGGTTTCAGCCCCATGCCTGTGCACGTTTTCAGAACCAAGTCTCTAGCTAGGCCTTTCGTGAATGGATCCGCTAGATTCTGACTTGTTCTTACAAAATCCACAGTGATGATGCCTTCTTGAATAAGATGCCTCATTATACTATGTCTCACAGCAATGTCTCTCAATATGCGCTTTAGAAAGCGTAGCCTAACTATCACAATGGATAGATATCGGTGAGATCGGCTTAGGCCACAAAGGAACCTCGTACAATAGATCCTTTAACCATTTGGTTTCTTTAGCCGCGAGAAGCAAGAGCTATAAACTCAGTCGCCATCGTAGAATCAGAAATACAGGTCTGTTTCTTGGAACCCCAAGAAACCGTACCTCCACCGAGTAAGAAAACCCATCCAGTCGTAGGAGCATGATCCTTCACATGGGAGATCCAACTGGCATCAGAATATCCCTTTAAAATAGAGGGATACCTTACATAAGAAATACCATAGTTTATAGTACTCTTAAGGTACTTCAGTACTCTATAAATCGCATGCCCATGTTCCTTACTCAGATTGCTAGTATATCTACTTAGCCTTTCAATAGCATAGGCAATATCAGGCCTCGTGCTCGTCATGGCGTGCATAAGACATCCAATGACTCGAGCATAATCCAACTGTAAAATAGGAGTGCCACTATTCGGTACAAGCTTCGCACTAAGGTCCATCGGTGTGAACACCGGTGCACATGCACCAGTGCTGAATTTCTTCAACACACTTTCTATATAATGAGATTGTGTCAATGTTATGGAATCTCCATCCCTTACAATCCTTATACCAAGGATTACCTCAGCTTCACCCATGTCTTTCATAGCAAAGTTCTTAGAGAGAAACATTTTAGTTCTCTCTATTTGTTCCAAATCTGTACTGAATAAGAGCATGTCATCTACATCTAAATAAATCATGACACCTTTGCCATTCTCGAACTTGCTATAGACACACTTGTCTGATTCGTTTGTCACGAATCCGTTGTTCAGAACAACATTATCAAACTTTTGATGCCATTGTTTCGGGACTTGCTTTAGCCCATACAGAGACTGTATGAGTTTACATACCTTCCTCTCTTGGCCTGGTACAACAAAACCTTCCGATAGTTTCATGTACACTTCCTCTTCTAATTCACCATTCAAGAATGCCGTTTTTACATCAATTTGGTGAATCATGAGTTTATAGATAGAGGCAAGAGCAATTAATACTCTTATCATCGGTATCCTAGCCACCGGGGCATAGGTGTCAAAGTAGTCTAACTTATGTTTTTGGGTAAACCCTTTAGCAACCAATCGAGCTTTGAACTTGCCTATAGCTCCATCGACTTTCATCTTCTTTTTGAAGATCTATTTACACCCGATCGGCCTGCTATCTTGTGGAAGACCTACTAGTATCTAGGTATTATTGTCCATAATGGAATCCATCTCATCATTTTTCACCTCTCTCCAAAAGAAGGCATCATAAGACGCCATTGCCTCATCAAATGTCATGGAGTCCGCCTCCCTGACATAACATCGTGGTACTACAGGGTCCACATCATTCCTTGAACCTTCTACCAAAAAGGTGTAGAAGCCCATTCCAAAATATTTCTCTTTCCTTACTCTCTTACTCCTTCGGAATTATAGAGCAATATCAGGGATATGTTCCCTCTCATGGTGATCATCATCACCATACGACACTGGTGTGTCATTATCAACCGGTGCGTAGTCCCTTGGTTTGGGATAGAGGTAGACCGATTCTCATCCAAGATGGCATCTCACAATTCTATTATCGTATTAACACTGATATAGTCATTGGGTTCAGTTACATAGAACCGATATGCCTTACTATGCGGCGCATATCCTACGAATATGCTATTGATGCCTCTTTCACCTAACTTGTTACGTTTAGGTTTAGGAACTCTAACAATAGCCCTCCATCGCCACACTTTAAGATAACTTAACTCAGGGGGTCTACCAATCCAATGTTCATATGGGATTATTGTGCTTTTCTTGCTTGGAACACGATTTAATATGTGATAGGCTGTTAACATAGCCTCACCCCAAAAACCATCACTGAGACCAAAGTATGACAACATGGAATTAACCATTTCAGTTAGAGTCTGATTTTTCCTCTCAGCCATGCCATTCTGTTGTGGCCTATAAGGTGCGGTGACCTCATGCACGATACCGGTGGATTTGAAATACTTAGGGTCGTAGTATTCACCACCATGGTCCGACCTAAGTCATTTGAGAAAGGTTTCACAATGTAGTTCTGTTTCGGCCTTATATGCGTTAAATCTTTCAAGCGATTCATCTTTATGAACAATTAGATACATATAACAATATCTTGAAGAATTGTCGATGAACGTGATAAAGTATTGTTTTCCTCCTATGGTGGGAGTTCTTTTGAAATCACATAAATCGCTATGTATCAAGTTAAGCAAATTCGTTTCTCATTGTACAGATGGAAATGGTAGTTTTTGTTATTTTCGTTAGCATACGCATTTTGCACTCATTATCTACTTTATCAACATGTGGTATCAATATCGAACTAGACATTTCACACATTTTACGATAATCCACACGTCCTAACCAATGATGCCATAAGTAAGTAGAATCAAGCATATAAACAGAACTTTCCATCTTATTATCAATATTCAGTTTGAACATACAATTACACAGGTACCCTTTTCCATCACAGATGCCCCCCTTTGACAATACAACTTTGTCGGCCTCGAAGACCAACTTGAACACGAACCTATTCAGTAGGCTACCAAACACAAGGTTCTTCTTTATATCCGGGGTGTAGTACACATTGGTTAGGGTAAGGGTTTTTCTAGAAGTGAAAAGTAAATCGACTTTTCCCTTACCCACAACCGGTATACTTGCTCCATTACCCATGAACAACACAGTTCCGTTGTTCACGGGTTCCAAGTCCCTAAAGAAACCTTTGTCTTTGCACACATATTTTGTGCCCGAGTCAACCCACCAAGAGACATCACTCTCGACTAGATTGATCTCCGATATCATCTCCAGGAGCTTATCGTTCGAATTTTGTTGCGATGATCATGCCCCTTCCCCTTAGTGTTCTTAAGGCGGATGCAGTCCTTCTTGAAGTGACTGGGCTTGTGACACTACAAACAGACCAACTTGGTCTTCTTCTCGTTTCAATTTTTATGGAAGTGTCCGGTTTATTTGACTCCTTGCTATCTTGTAACCTGTAACCTTTCTCAATCCTTAAATGATTAGCCAATTCTTCGATTGACATATCTTCCTTCTTGTGTTTGAGAGACTTTTTAATATCTCTCCAAGAGGGGGGAAGTTTGTCAATCAAAGTTGAAATGATGATGGTGTCATCCATATTCATCTTATGACGCATAAAGTTATTTAAGATTCGTCCAACTTCATGGAATTGCTCAATGACCGGACGATCATTCACCATTTTATAATTACTAAACTGACTAACTAAAAATTTCTTACCTGTGGCGTCTTCCGCCATGTACCTTGCCTCTAGAGCGTCCCATAATTCCTTTGTGATAGGCACGTTGGAGGAGATGTCAAAGAAGGCGTCCGTCATTCCGTTGAGTATGTGCCCTCTACATATGTAATCAACGTTCCCCCATGCTCATTGCTCGGTCAATGTCTCCTCCTCCTCGACAGGGGGGGTAAGGAATGGTGTATTCAGGTCGTGATAAAGAAAATGCATTTTCCTTTGCCAACGGCGGAAATTGCCACCATCAAAACGATCCAACTTAATAAAATTCACCGTCATCTCCCTCAGTGATGATGCCATATCAAACCAAGATCACAAACGAGAATAAGTCTTAAGATTGTTGGTGCAATTCTTGAAATTCACAAGAAATGGGTAACAAATTGATCTATAAGTTTTGAGGCGTGATGTCACTTTCCTTAAGACTTATTTTAGCGTATGAAATAGTCTCTGGGATACAACGATAACCTAATGTAAAATAGAGTGAGCGTATGCAAAGGGAGATATAGAAGAGATGTATGAGAACGATGTTTTCAAGAACAATAAACCAAGTTCTTTCAAATCATTTGATCCCCCTTTAATCAAACACATGAAGGGAATATATATATATATATATATATATATATATATATATATATATATATATATATATATGAGAATTAGTGAAAAGAGACGTCCCAAAACATGTCTCAAAGAAAGGGCACAAAGGTTGGAATTTAACGCGCAAAAACTAGTAAAAGTATGTCCCTGTGTGTCGACACACAATTTTGTGGATAAGGTTCTGTTGATCTGTGTGTCGACACATGGGCCATGTGTGTTGACACACACCTCTACATCCCTATTCTGTAAGAATGTGTGTCGACACACCAGCCCTGTGTGTCAACACACATCTCAACACACTTCAAAACATATCAAACAAACTTTGGGACCAACCTTAAACACTTTATTCACAATTCTTATCATATTATTTGAAAATACATCAACAGAAGCAACTGCCGATATCATGTTGTTTGGAAAAGTGGTTAAGAAGACATATTACATACATCTTCTTGTGCCACTATGATCAAATATGTATAGAAAAGTGTATGATGAATACCATAAGAATGGTAATGGTGCCAATGATGATATCAATATGATTCGAGGGCATAAAAGCTCTAACTAGGGTTGAGATCTGGATGGCATCGAGGGGGATGGAACCGAGCCCCAATATATTGTTCACTTATGAGAATGCTCTAAAAAAAGGGAAAAATGAAATGTAGTGTGATTAGGAGGCTAGGATGCATTTTATGTTGAATTAGTCTATCCTTATGGTGCGTCACTATCACTTGTGGCGCTGTTTGGATTGAGCTAGTTATGTTCTTAATGAGGTTTATAGTGCCTATGTTAGGGTGGGGAATAAGGCCACAGGTGCGCTCTTTACAGACCCAACTATATCAGTGTGGAAGCAAGCCTGCTCCCCATGAGAGTTCAGACTAACTCTCTAAAATGTCCATGAGTCTAGGATGATGCACAGGGCTATAATGTGAACGCTTTAGGGAGCCTTTGGGACACCTTGGATATCATATGAATGAAACACTCAACATGCCCTTAAACAACCAAGGTTTAAAGGATAAGTCCACCGTGGTTCTAGAATAGGAGTTGCCAAAACACTAAGTGAGGATTTTATGGCACTGCCTCTCTTATGATGGATGGTGTCCTCATTTAGCCAAAATTTCTTTCAAAAGAACAAAAGCCCTTTCATTTTGTTTTCTTAAAATAAATGTGGGAATGTTGGATATTCTAATAAAAGTATTCTGTTAATTATGATTTTTATTTAATAAGAAAAAGAAAAAAAGTTGGTTAAAATACCTTAAAACTAAAATTAAATTGGATTTGATTTTAGATCTTGTTGTTAGATGTGTGTACTAAATGTTGACGTTTTGGACCAATTTATGAATGGAAGTTATATATTGTGAGTACAATAATAACAGATCCAGTACCTTGTCTGGGGAGGTTATCTGTTGTGAGTAATAAGCTGAAATGAAAGAGCTTGGCACTGGCAGCAAGGAAGACTTGAAAGGACTTTTTATTATAAAAATGATTAAGGGCCATGCTTGTCGGCGTGTAGGAAACAAGAAAAGGCCTAGGATTGTCTTTAGAAAAAACTCAAATGTTTTCCCATCTCACTTTTGTGAGCCAATTTTTTCCCCTAATGTAAGGTTGTGCAGACCTGGGAAGTTTCAACATTGTAGTTGGAAGTTGTATAGATGCATTGCATTAGTGCATATTGTACCTGTTTAGATCCGATAGGGGTGTGAAACCATATTAAAAAGGGTGTGTCCTTGTCACACTCCTAATTTTTGTCGTTTCTACGCATTTTAGGTAATATCCGTCTAATTTATATGTTTTGTATAACATTTTTCTACATTTAGTTCCAACAATTTTAAGACAGTTTCTTTGTATATCTTTGCCTTGAAATTTGATGACCCTTGTTTCTTGTCTCTTGCTAAATGCGATAATATGTAGCTGAATAGAAGCCCAACCCAATTTTAAGATAGTGTCATTCCAATGCATGATATGTGGCAGACACTGCTTGCTTGTTGTGCGACATGCGGATAGCAAAACCCAACCCCCCCCCCCCCCCCCCCCCCCTCGGGTGCATGTGAGTGTCACATGCTGATTGGCCAATATCAAAAAAAAGTTCCTTTTTTTTTTTTTCCGCATTTGGGTGCACTCCTATGCTTGTGTATGCGTCCCAGTGTCGTGCGCTGCATGCAAGTTAGCGCCGGTGTGCAGCTCAACGTGAGCGTATGGAATCCTTGAAATGAGAGCATGTCGCATGCTGCATGTGCATAGTGTTGCGCACTGCGTAGAAAGTCATGTCTCAGGTTGCCAAAAGTCTTTATGATGAAGGCCTAAATTAGACGAAGTTGATGTCGGCATCTAATGTCCAAACCCCGAATGTTTGTGCTTATGATTTCCCCAGTAATGGGGACAGGCCTTTGTGGAGCCATGAGGGCTACATGAGGTCCTCACATGAGTAAGACACTCCATGGACGCATTATTGGGGCCGAGGGCCGACAATGAATGTAATTCATCCAAGGAAGGTTTGGGCCCTTGTTTGAGCTATAGAACGAGTCGCTGTAGCGCTCACATAAGGGGAGTTCAACCTTCATATGGCAAGAGCACTTGTGGTGCTCAAGCCTCCTTGTGAGTGGTGGTGCGCACCAACCCTATTTACTTGTTCTTGTTGCTAAGTTACATGGGTGGGGTGACATCATGCTGAATGTAAGATTGAGGGGTTGTTGGTTGTGAGCCAACGTGTGCCCTCTTTTGACTGAACGTGTGAGATTGTTGCCCACTCTGATGAGTGGCACACTACTTGTGTGGGACCATGAGAACTCCCCACAAGGACAGCGGCCTCGAACATGAGGTGCGCCCAAGGGACTTGGTTGTCCTTTGGTACTACTTTGGAGTAGGGTTACTTCAGGCAGCTTTTAAGAGTTTGCAGACACTATGGAGGACATGTGACTTGAGGAATGAAATGAGGAGTTGAGACGCAAGGTTGAGACTCGGAGGGTTTCAATGATGTCCAACATATGTGATGGTGTGCTGCAAGTGTGCTTGTTTGAGTGGTAGGCAAGTGCGCATGGGTGCGAAGAGCTTGAAGGATCGATGCAGATGATGATACCTTGGTGCGTGCTTGCATGCACCCAAGTGTTGTGTTGACAAGGGAAGTTGTTAATGAGTCGCACTTCAAGATTTGTGGTCTTGATGTTGGTCGAATATCATTATGCCACTTAGTAGGTTTGCATTTGAGGACATTGGACTTGGATGAACTTGTGATACAAAGCGAGACTCTTGAGTTGAGAGGGGTTGCGCTTGACAAGTCATGTGTATCGAGAAAAAGTGAAAGTATGCGAGTAAGAGGTGAAAGAGCCTCTTTCGGAAAAGGGCTGGAATTGACTTAGTGGAGTCTTGGCGCCGCAGGTTGTTTATTCCTCTGTGCAAAGTAGGACCGTGGCAATGATTTTTATTTTTCTAGTATACTTGAATTTTATCTTTGATAAAAAATAATTTATTCATCTCATGAATTCACTTAATTTCTGAAAGGTGTATATTACAGAGGGTTGTGCAGGGGCCTCAGTGATGGTTAAATTTTAGCTCCAATTTGGTCAAGTTTTATTATTGTCTCATGATAACATCTGATTACCATTTTGTAAAACCCTAATTCCACGAAGTAAGCTTCATGGCACTCTAGAAATAAATATATTTGTTCGTGAACTTCCCTATGATTGTTTACTCTCAATTAACCCCTTTATTAGATGTCCATGAGAAAAATAATTTTATTACTATTATTAATTTTCTCACATTTACCACCTTAGTTCCCGACTTGCCATCCTTGAATAATTCATTACTACAGAAAACAACTTCTGTGCTAATTCCAAACGTCAAACATATGGAATGCTCTGATCAAAGTCTCTCGTATCAATTCATATATGTTTGCCCAACAACTAAGGGGATGTCCTTATGTTATAGATTCCTAATAAAATATCTGTTACCACTGTACTTCATGCCGTTGCCCATGCACGTAGGATTTTAGTTACGTGTTGTGACTTAATACTTTAAGCGCATTAAAGCAACTAAGATTCCATACACGGGTTCAAACAATTTTTTGGATTTGGAGTTACTGTATAAACATAACAAAATGAGTCACTCATTTCTGATAGTAGTCCAGATATCAGAAAATCACGTGGTCCAATTAAGTGTAACAATCTAATTGAAATACACCAACATAACATTCTAGAGCACAATCCACGTAACCAAGGCAAGTTATTTAAATGTTATATAATAGCCTTAGTAGACAAGTAGTCCAAACTTGTCACTCATTACGAATTGACTATTAAATAATGCTTTAACCTGTTACTAGTCTATCAGTGGCGCAATCTCAACATCCATTAAAATTGATATTCCAAATGGAATTTAAGGAATATTTCCATCTCATGATACGTTCCTTAAAGGAAATAACATTACACACGTAATAAACTTATAACCATATACATGATAATAAATAGACTTTCATGTTAAAAAAAATAATAATAAATAAACTTTATTCAATAACAAAATTGTTCATATAAATTGAGTTTCCTAGGGCACCAATTCTATCATTTACCAAGCACAATGATAAAGGGTACATAAACTAGACTCCCTTGCTCTAAATTTCTTATGTGGGATTGAGATTCTTTCACAAAACATCAAAATTAAAGTACATTACTCCAAAAATTCCAACAAATGCTGCTAAAAAAAGTCATATTTTCCTGGAAACCAAACAGCGAAAAACACATACCAATTTCTTTTTTCTAGAAAAGTTTATTCCATAGGGAAATATATCCTTGGGAAAGAACCTTTTTTCGTCAATCAAATGTAGGTGAAAAAATGAACCTTTAATTATTTTCCACAACCAACAGCAAAATAAATTGTGCCATATATTCGCAGCGATCTTGATATGTCACATGCTTGTCAAAATCTCACTATCAAGGCATCCGGTTCTGATCATGTCTATCTTTGGAAAAGTTCTTTGTCTATTAGATACCCTTTGATGTGTCATATATTTTTTACCTTTTATAAAATATTTGTATAATATTTTTAGCTTTACGTATGTGTTATGGCATAATCCTTATATATTTAGACTTGGTACGTGTTTGAGCAAAAATGACATGAAAAGTAGTGAGGAATGGGTTAGAATAGACAAATTTGAATACTAATATGAGAAATCTGACCATGCATGAAAAAACGACCAATTGGTTCAAGATTCAACTCTAAAACATCTTCCCTGGGGTGTGTGCCAAGCATTTTGGCTATCGATCAAGCTTAAAACGCTCAAAAGGTTAAAATAAGATTATCCATGACTTAATAATATTTAATTTCACTGAACATACCATTGGGGTCATGTAGTTTTCTTCAGGAGCTTCAATTGGATATATAATTTAGCTCGTAACACCTCACAGAGCTAAATTTAAGCCACTTTAATTTAACTCCGCGCCCATAAAAAAAAAAAAAAAAAAGGATATGGCACGGGGTGCATTGCTAGTGTAAATAAAAGTGAGGGAGCCAATTTTTTGAACTTTTTGCTTTCCATTCACTTGTCCTCCTTCGAGCTTCCAAGAGAGGCCCGATTCTCGCAAAGGCCGAAGTACAAGTGGTTGAAGTATATGGGAATCGATGCAAGAGTCAAGTCAGCACCGATCAATTCAGGAGCTTTCTATCCCTTTTCTCTTTTGATTTACTGATTTGTAAAACTTCAAAATAGGAGTAAATTCATTATTCAAGGGTGAAGGACGAGTAGAGATTCAGATCCGAAATTAAAGTTTTATATTTGGTAGCGACTTTTGTTAGACTACTTCCACAGCCCTTTGGGGAGTTTTACATTTTTATATTGGTTTTCATGTTATGTGCTTGTTGCCATGCTTTGATTTCAAAATTTATTAACATGTTGTCTATTGGAACTTAGGGGGTAGTGTGCTTTAATTTTTTTCAAATTGTGAAATAGTTGAATCCCACCTACGAAAGCTAGAGTGGCCAGAGCCAATTTAAATATCCCCTTGTCCTTCCCTTGGTAAAGTCTTTGGGGACTAGACTGGGCTCAATAGACCTCACGCGCGAATGCGCCCCTCCCCATCGGGTCGAGCCAACGCATCGTAATGTGGTGTGGACTTTTTTCGACTGGAACATTTATTTTTATTATCATTGTGTTTTAGTTGTCGTAAATGAACTCCAAGAGAGTTCTCTGAACTGAGCACGAGGACATATGTTAGAGCTCGAGATGTCCACTCCTAACAGACCTCGAGGCTGCTAAACTTGAGGTCCTGTCCATTGCTCCAGGTTCGAGCTCGAGTACGTTTTTTGACCGTGTGACCACTCACTTTTTTCTGTAACCTTTGTTTGCTTAGTTGCGGCCGGATTTTCTACTCCTTCATATCTGCTGACCATCCTAATTGAGGCCAGATTTCTTGCCAACATTCCATAACTAACTTTTGCTTAAGCATTAAGTGCTTGGCCTATAAAGACCGTACCTTTGGGCATTTTTCAGCACACAGAAATGCAATCCTCTCTTCTTCTCTTGAAAATCTCACTAGGCTCTTCTTTCGTTTTCTTGTTAGTGAGCAAGTAGTGTCGTACTCAAACCCATAACCCAGTAGTACACTGTTATAAATTAAGATCAATCTTGATTCATAACCTAGGAGAAGAGAGATTAGATGAGGATAAGAATTGAAAGAGATGAGAATTAGAGAGAAAAGTAGATGAGAGAAGGATTTTCAAGATATTTTCATAGATGATCTCCTCATACAAGATATTCACCTCTTTATACTAAAGTAAGATACAACAAATACAATGCATTTAGACCAACTAAACTAACCGACTCAAACTACTGCAGCCGCCAAAATAGACTTGACCATCGGCTTAAGCAAACAACAAGCCAACTAACAGCAACAGACTTTCCCATACTAAGCCAATTCAAACCAATGCTGCACCAAACCAGAACAACAAAGTGGAACAACTTGACTTAAGCCCATCCGATACTTCAACTAGTAAGAATCATAACATACACTCATATGTTGGGTGCCGAGTTGACTTTGAGAGTCAGAGTGCCTGATGATCCCGCTTGTACTGTAATGGGGGCATAAAAGAATTAGGGTAGTGGTGAACTCCATGACGCGACAATTTCCTTTGATTCATTCTTTCTTCTATGAATCTTTTATTTCAATCGTTTAATTATCCTAACTTAAGTATGTTTGTTGTAACTTGAGGCCTATAGTGTTCAGTTTGAGATTTTCTATTGAAGTTCCTCTTCAAGTCAGTTTAAGTTTAATTTAACCTTGTCTTGAGGTCGAGATTTTTTTTTATTGCGCTTTTGCTCCATTTTTCAACATTGTCTTGTACTTGTAGCCCAAACTGTAGTATATTAGGTATTTTATGCGTGGTCAGGGTTGAGGCTGTACCGAACCCTGAACACAATCTTTATTCAAATTAGTACTAAATTTGGAGTAACAAAGAAATTTGTTAGTGTTATTAAGATAATACATGCTACAACTAGAGTGATACGATGAGTTATACCCTTAGACTAATTCATTGCCCTAAGCTCTAACTTAATTATTAATCCAAAATTGGCACGAAAATAGGCGTGATAAATAAATTTAGTAGTACTATTGAGAATGCCATACCCGGAGTTATAAGATGAGTTATGCTTTAGACTAGTTCATTACCTTAAGCCGTAATTACATGTTAATCTAAGTTTAGAGCTTATAGCCTAAGCCTTTAAACTCATTATTATGATGAAATATAATGAAGGGATTCAAGTTAGGCTAATTTAAATTCGTACCTTAAACTAATTTTGATCAATTTACAAATTAATTTACTTTTCAATTCTGTTAATTTAATAAGGAAACCATATCTTTCTAGAAAAACCAGTATTTTAGCAACTTGATAATCATCGCATCCGACTTTATGCTGATTTCCCTTGTATACGACATCATTATACCCGCCATAGCTACGACATGGTCATATGCTTGCGAGTAACTGATTTTACATGCACATTAAAACTGCATAACCCTCCATCCATGTTCTGTTTTCACAAGCGCAATTCAGTCCCTTGTGATTTGTTAACAGTTATGTTACTTTTGGCGTGTCATTCCAAGAGTAATCTAGATTTGTAGTGCTTATGGTTTTTTGGTGAAATTTCTTCTATTTTGGTTTGGTGTTTTATTTTGAGTTTGTGAACTTCTAGAATTAAGAATTCCATCACTAGAGTTCTGCTAATGATTTTGCTAGTCATCCAGGCGTTCTATGGCAGTAGTACTTTTATCAGTTTAATTCATATTT
The DNA here is from genome assembly GCA_018398585.1 of Simmondsia chinensis. Classification (NCBI taxonomy): domain Eukaryota; kingdom Viridiplantae; phylum Streptophyta; class Magnoliopsida; order Caryophyllales; family Simmondsiaceae; genus Simmondsia; species Simmondsia chinensis. The sequence goes on along the minus strand of JAGTTD010000017.1, from coordinate 11,344,623 downwards.
AATAAGGATGTTTTAGCTTAATTAAGTTCAAGTCTTTTATACGAGCCAAAGTGGGATTAGGCGAGGAAAAGGACTTCATCTCACTATTCCCCACACACCTGGGCTGCTGCCGCCAAGTACTCTGCCTACCTCATAGTCAGCCGCCAAGCTCACCTCAAGCAGGCATATATATGACGGCAATCCTTCTCTCGATCATCAAGAACGAGGATCATTTCAAGGGGGCGGTATTGATATGAACCTAGCGAAGCAACTATCGCCAAGCTCATCATGGCGGCGACTGCCAAGGCTGATACGCCATCTTTCCCGCCAACTGTCATACCAAAACATGAGTCCCCCCTACCCCCAATCCAGCTTGCCTGGCACCCACATCAATACCCACCTTCTAAAATCTTCCACTACCTGCCACCTCAGCCCTAATATTCCCCCTCCCTATTAGTATAAATAAGTGAGCTCCCTCATTGATTATGGTATGTTTTTGTGATGTAAGAGTGTCAACATTCTCTTTGTCGCTTCCCCCAATTTCTCTAGTTATCTTCCCCCTTATTCTATATCTCTTCCATTTCCCTTATATCTTGTACTCATCTTACACTATCAAATATATATATAAAAAGGAATAGCAATCTAGCTATCATGTACCCCTTTGTGATTGATTATGTGTTGGATTTGTCATTGATTGTGTGTGGATTTTGGTGTCGATTTGGTGATTTGGGTAGGATCCAATTTGGATCCGTAACAATTAGTATCAGAGCAAGTCGGTGATCGGCACCGATCGTCACCGTCATTAATCACCAAGTAGCTCATCATCATCATCATCACCGATGATCAACCCATCAGCAGCTCACCATCACCACCAGTAGTAGAGCTTCGTAATTATCATCACCTTCATCATCGTCATCACCCAGCTTACCACCAGTAAACTCCTCCGTTCACCACCCATCATCATCAACTATCACTAAGCACCACCGCTTCCCAATCTTCACCTCCGACAACTAGAAACCATCAAAACCAGTTATCCACCTGATCTGCAAAAGGCATTCGACAAAATGCCTTAATGAATCACTCGAGGTAATTACCGAACTCCAACCCTAGTTATTCAAATGGAATTTCCGAGATTCAGTAATGGAGGTGTGGAAGAGTGGTTACACTGTTGCGAGACGTACTTGGGTACCCCAAACACCTCCGTTAAACGGGACTAGTTGGCGAAGGGCTTAAGTTGGTTTGAGTCCTTAGAGAACAAGTATGGGTTGACAGAAGAGCCGAAGGTTAAGAAAATGATAAGTGGTTCGCAGGAAGATATAGCTGAAGGCGTCCTCTTGTTTAGTCCCCAAACCCTGCATGATGCCAAGTTACTGGCCAAACTAGAGGAGAGCAATTGTGCCTATCTAGAGGAGTTAGCTGCCAAAGGGTCTCTGAGTACGGCACCAATCACGCTCAAGCGAAGTCTTGTGAGAGACCTTCCTGCCAACCCCTCACAGTAGCAACTTCCTTCAACCAGCGACATACCTCAAGGCTAGCTAAGCGTGACACTTTCTGAATATGGTGACACCTCTCCTTCACAGCCAACTTTAGATCTGGGCCCAAATTTCGCCTTGGATACCGCCATTGCCCACTTCTTGGTGTCTTCGTTGATGGCATCAGTTGCCCTTCCATGATAAGGGCGGATGAGAAACAGATGATCTCTCTAACAGCTCCAGCCCTCGCCATCTTTGTGACTACAATTGCTGACTCATCACTATTGCTTTCAATTGATACTCCGCCAACCAAGTCAGATCCTCCAGAGCTTCAGCAGCTACTTTTTGAGCTTCAGGAAGCTTTCATAGTTCCCCTCCAATTTACATTATTTGACAGGGCCATCAAGCACCAAGTGATCCTCATGGATAGTTCTTTGCCGTTTCCAAAAAATATAGCTCATGGCTCATACTTTGCTAGAGTTCCAAAGGATAGTGTTTGACCCAGGAAGATCATCTATGTTTTGAAGTTGGCTCGTTGTCCATGATCCTTGGGGGCAAGGGTCTTTGTAGGGGAAAAACATGATACGAGCCAAAGTGGGAATAGGCGAACAAAAGGACGTCATCTCACTAGTCCCTGCACACCTTGGCTACCGCCTCTAAGTGCTTTGCCTACCTCATAGTCAGCCGCCAAGCTCAATATATGACGACAACTCTTCTCTTGAAACTCAAGGACGAGGATCGTTTCAACCTGGTGAAGCAAGTATCGCCCAGCTCGTTGTGATCGCGATCACGAAGGCCGAAACGCCATCTTTCTTGCCAACACTCGTACAGCAGCATGGGTCCTCCAATTGCCAATCTGGCTCGCCCGGCATCCACATCAATGCCCACCTTCTAAAGTCTTCCACTACCTGCCACCTCAGCCCTAATATACCCCCTCCCTATTAGTATAAATAAGTGAGATACCTTATTGATTAGGGTATGTTTTTATGATGTAAGAGTGTTAATACACTCTCTCTGTCTCTTCCCCTAATTTCTCTAATTATCTTCCCCTTCTTTTATATCTACCCCCTTTCCCTTATATCATGTATTCATTTTATACTATCAAATATATATACAAAGGCATAGCAATCTAGCTATTCGGTACCCCTTTGTAATTGATTATGTGTTGGATTTGTCATTAATTGTGTGTGGATTTGGGTGCTAATTTGGTGATTTGGTTAGGATCCGATCCGGGTCGGTCGCATTCTTTTACATAATTGATATTTTGTTTACTAGAATTTATTTCACTAAATCATATACTTAGGTCTAGGGTTTTTGAGTCATGCTAAAATTATACTAAGCAAGCATGTTCCGTTATTGAAATTCCAAAAGTGAATTCCCTAGTAATTTGATGACTTTAAACTATGTGTTTGGGATTGTGGGTTGGAGATTTTATTCCATCAAAGTGGTATTTTGTGTGAAACATTACTGAAAGAAACTCAAATGTAACAGACCACTACTTGTTATTATAATAAATTCAACACCTGTATGGGAAATATTATCAAGTCGATATTCGGGTTGAGTTTGGCCATAGGTGGGCTCCGAGCATCAAATGTTGAGTACGAGAAAGTCCAATAAGTACCAACCTGGTATTCCAGTTGAGGTTGCCATTGAGCATCCTTTGTCGAGTATGGTGGGCGCATGACCTACCTGGCCAGGCCTAGGAAGTGACTCAGCTGAGTGTGAAGTCAACCCGTCAAGCACGAGAGTGACTCAGCTACCTGTGAAGATCAACCTAGTTGGTGGTGAGTTACTCGGCTATAGGTTACCTGGGTGAAAAGTTGGGCCTTAGCAGCAGAGTCGTCTCGGCAAGCGGGTAGGCTAGTCGATTCTCCATATAGACCAACATGATTGAAGAAGAAACTTTTGTGGTTATAGGCTACTCAATTGACGAGTTCGCCATTGGCAGACAATTGGCTATGGGTGGTCGCCCCCTGGCCACATTACGCTATCTGCTTAATGAATCATTAAGGTGATGTCACGTGCCTATGGGGTTTGGCATACCTTACCTTCCTGTTTAAGAAATCATTTGGAGCCAACCGCCCATCTGACCATTAGAGTGGCGCCACATGTCTATGTTAACTAGCCTAAGAAGGGAAAGCTAGAGAAAGGCAAGGGAGATCCGCAATGTAGCTTGGTCCTCTTTCTTTCCTCTGAAGAGCTTGAATCTAGCTATCCCTACCAAAGAACTCACTCAATTCTGAAACAAGTGGCATGGTCCATGGGAAGGGAAAATATATCATGACAAGACCATCTACCTCACCGGATGTTCGACAAGGCCACCCTTACGGTGATGGCACAATAAAAGCTCTAGTGGATGAGATTCGTAACACCCTAGACTACTTAAAGGCTAAAGTAACCGAGCAGGCTATGAATCCTACTCCAAAAGTGCTCAACAATCATCCTGTACAAGCTCGGCGGGAACAAACACCCCTTACTTGTCTTAGGGGCTCCAATGGATCACATACTAGCCCAGAATGTAGAACCGTCTTGACATGCACCGAAGATGAGGAATCTACATTAAACTTGTGAAGTTAAAAGGGAGGCAAGAAGCTCATGCATTCAAAAAACCACATACAGAAGGATGGATTAAGGAGAGAATGCTTGACACACCAGCAACGCACTTATCCCTCACCAAATGAGTGTTAAGTACCCTAGTAGGTCAAGTGAAACTTTTGGATATTACGTTATTTGATGGAACACAAGACCAAGAAGATCATCTGGAGGGATTTTTCACCAATATGTACATATAAGATGTGAATGAAGAGGTCTAGTGTAAATATTTTCCCGCAACACTCAAAGCAGTGGCCCAAACATGGTTTGTGTCCCTCCCTCATGGGTTAATATATAATTTCATGGAAATGTCGGAGTGCTTTGTACATCATTTTCTAGCAATAAGAGGCGAAAGAAAACTGCAGGACAACTTGTATAGTTATGTCAAAAAGAATCTGAATCACTACAGACATTGTACAAAGATTCACCCATGAAATGATGGTTGTACCAAGCATGGCAGATGAGACTGTGGTAAGCATTTTCATCACTGGACTATGTAATTATATGTTCAAGTTTTCTTTAGCAAAGGAGCCATTTGAATCTTTAGAAGTGCTAGGAAAGAAGGCAAACAAGTATATGTCTGCGAAAGACATTACATTAATGGAGAAAAGAAGTGTTGTTGGAAGCGTATAGATCATCATGACTCAAGGGCAGAGTACAGGACGCGGGGCCTGATTGAGATACCCGCCAAGTGGTATCCTAGTTTGGGAACTAGCCATATCGGCCCTGTGTCCACACTCTAAGAGTGGATGCTACATGAAATAAAGAATAGGAAAGCATTTGATCCACCAAGAAAGATGAAACCTAGTCTAATTTGCAAGACTTACCAAGGTGGTGCTAATTTCATCACAGCCCTAGACATACCACAAAGGAATGCCGAGCTTTAAAGGTCCAAATAGACGAGTTAATCAGGGAAGGGTAGATAGGGCAACATATTGACTTAAAGAAACTCCAGCTAGAAGAACGAAGGCAACTAGAGGCAAAGAAGCATGACTCAAAAAAAAAAAAAAAAAAAAAAAAAAAAGAAGAATCATAGAGTATGGCAACCTCAACAAGTGCCGATACTAGGCTGGGGGCGGCCACCTAAAAGCATGGCTTTTTGGGGGGGGGGGGGGGGGGGGGGGGGGGTGCGTTTGCTTCAAAATCATGCTTGGGGACTACCTGCTTAAGTTTAGAATTGGGGTTTTTATTTATTTTTTTTTTAACCCGGGTTCAAGATGGGTTTTTTCTACACTAAATACATATATACATATGATGTGTTTGTGTCTAAGTATGATTTATTTGGAATGGCGACTCAAAATATTCCTATAGGTTGTCTCTTAGAGCCTATAGGAATGAGGACTCAAAATGTTCCTATACGTTGCCTCTAGGTGCTTACAGGAATGGCAAGTAAAAATGGCCCTACAGGTTGCCTCTCGAATCCTAAAGGGATAGCAACTCAAGATGTTCCTAGAGGTTGCCTCCTGGTGCCTATAGGAATGCCGGCTCAAAATGTTCCTACATGTTGTCTCTTGGCTTCTACAAGAGTGATCATTCAAAATGTTCCTACAGGTTGCTTCTTAGCGCCTATAGTAATGACGACTAGAGATGTTCCTACAAGCTACCTCTTGACGCCTACAAATGGTGATTCAAAATGGTCCTAAAGGATGCCTCTCAGTTCCTATAAGAATGATATGGTTTGCCTCTTGGTGCCTGAAGGGATGATAACTCAATGCGTTCCTACAGGTTACCTTTTGGCGCCTACAGGAACGACGGTTGAAAATGTTCCTATAGAATGTCTCTTGGAGCTTACAGGAACGACAACTCAAAATGATTTCCAGGGTGCTCCTTGGCGAATGTGGGGTTGATTAAAGAGATAGGCCACCTCTTAGTGCTTGTCGCAAATGCACGATACATGTAAAAGGCCTACGGGCGTCGTGCCTACATACAGTTTTAGGAGCACCTCTAACTTTTACATGTTTTAACTATAACAAAAAAAGTACTTGTTAGATTGTTAAAAAAAAACAATGTTCATTTCAAACCATGTACCAATTACAGAAAGTAAGACCCAAACAAATAACCAAGATGCATTTTTTTCATCTCACAATCAAGGCAATGAGAGGATAAAAAGAAGGAGAATCTAGACATTCATGTCAAATAATTACAAAAAAAGACAAAATGCACTTTAATATGTATAATGTATTAGTCGTCTGCGTTGCTTCGTGAGCCTTAATCATTTTCCCTTTCATTCTTGGCTTCTTTAGTGACCTCTTCAACAACACATTGAAGCAAAGAGGTGTCAATTTGGGGGGCTAGACTCCAGATTTTATCTTGAAACATAGACACCTCCTTTTTAATCTAACCCAGTAGACTTGATTTTTTAAATAAAAAAAACTCTAAGCTGAATTGATATCCTTCCACTGCTTCCTCTCCCATCACTGATAGCTAGATTGGTAGATTTGTGAGATACTCTTGAATTTTTTTAGTTTGACTTGGAAGAAACGCTCTCTTTCTAAGATGACGTCACCTCTAACTCAAAAACTGTCTAACTTGCCAATCTTAATCCTCAACTCTTCAATAGTCTTGGTCTTACGCTCATCAAACTCTTGTCTCTGCTTAAGAGCAACCCAGTAGGAGTGTAATCATCCTTTAGACGTCGGATTTCCGCATCTCTAATGAGAATTGGCACCCAAAGAAAACAAAAAACACATAAGCCCTGCAAAACCCGAACATTTATGGTTAAGACAACAAGGTATTACCATAGAGAATAAAAGAACAACTCTTTGCCAGTGACAAATGTGCCCTCATCTCGTCCATAGGAATACTATTCATAAGGTGCAAGTCCTTAAGCAAAACAAACTTCATCAAATATCGATGAAGGTGCTCCGAATCACCCCTTACTATTGATGGCTTAAGAGGCTCGAAAGCCCTTTTCTCCTCCCTTGCTCCATGCTCGAACCGCATTCCCATTACTAAGACTCTATTAGGAGTCCTTAAGGGAAGGACTTTTGAGTGGCAGGTACTGGAGCACTGCTATCAGCTGCTCCATCTGTGGCTATTTCAATCATGGAATCATCGCAAGGGGAAGGGAGCTTCAGACTCACCAAACGTCACTGTACCCTTCGTAAGGCCTTACCTATTTCATTGGATTAGGAAGGCCATGATGGTTTTGGAATGGACTTAAGGATTTCCGCTAGATGATGCCTTATTAACCGGGTCTTTTCGGTAGGCAACTCTAGTAGGGTCCTTATGTCCAAATCATAAAGCTCTTCAGCTGGCAAATATATGGAGTGAGTGTCCCATAATAAAACTAGGGTAAAAAAAAAAAAAAGAAGGATAACCGAAGTACGTAGCCGGAAATGGTTTAATGCTAAGCCCGGCTTTGGCAAGCACCTGCTCTTGCTTTAGTAGTTCTATTGTTGCTAAAAACCTCTCCTCTTCAAAGTTCTTGTCAAAATAACTATATATCCTACGTCATGCGTCATTCAAGATGTCCAACGCATGTTGAATTTGCCTATTAACTACCCGCCAGCTAGGAAAATACTAGAGACGGGTTGGCGACTAGATCCAAATGAACTTATTTAGCCAATTCTTTAGATTTGATGGGTTATACTTTAAGAAGATATCCCCGCCACTACATTCAATAGAAGTAACATTCTTGTGCTGCTTTGCTTTAAACAGTGTATCAGATACTTAATGGGTGGGTTGGAAACCATTTACAAAGCATGCAAGTAGGAAATCACATATGATCCTACATGCATTAGGACTTATTTGGCAGCGACAAACACGATATTGGATTAAGATATCCGAAATAAGAAGAGGGATAGTGGTGACCTGGCACTAAGTGCATCTATAGAATTGGGGGGCGGGGGGGGGGGGGGGGGGGGGGGGGGGGGGGGGGGGGAGGGATTGGGCTGGGTTTGGACGCCCCTTGGTAGGAGGAGGGGGCATTTATTGTCTCTTGGCCCTTGGATTTCGCATTCTTAAGGAAAACAATTGCTTGCACTGAGCATGGAAACTCCTTGCTCACCCCTAGTTTGGGAAACGAAGGACCAAGAAGGATGAACATTAAAGTACTCTGAAAAATCCCTCTCAAGCACTGTCTCCTCTGTTGATCTATTTGCTATGGAAGGGTGTGTAGGCGTAGCACTATTAAAGTACCCTGCTCGAAGAATTATTCAATGTAAGCCACATCCCTAGAAACATCCCTCACGCTACCCTTATGTACTATTTCCACAGCTCTGACAAGCCAAAGGAAGAGGAAGTTGAACAATGGAGAAACACCCAAACTTCTCAAACCTCAAACAAGAAGAAAGGAAAACAACCAAAAAGGGATACACTGTTACCTTCAACACCTAAGCCCAAAAATTCAAGCACCACACCTTAGATACCCACATATAGATGTTTCGTACTGAAATTTCCAAGAAATTATGAGCTTTAGAGGACAATGGCATAATGTTAGCTCCAGCACAATGTTAGGGTTCCGTTAGGGTTTCAAAATGTGTGGAAATGAAATGAAAGAGGACATTAAGTCCTTCCTATTTGAAGTGAATGTCTCAAATGGTGGCCAAGAAACGAATGGCATAGATTTAAGACCTTGACTGATTGGATACCACTTGCACACATGTTAGTAGATTAGGACATGAGTTGTCCCCTTATAAATAGCCAAATGTTTCCAAAAAGGCCCTACTAAAGTAAAATTACACCCATCTTAGATCACACTAAAGTTGGCAACCTAGTAATGTCAACTTCGCGAGTCAATAGGCTTCCCCTATCTTTGATCACGCTAAACTTAGCAACTCAGTAATATCAACTTGGCAGATTAATAGGCTTCCTCTATCTTAGATGACTCCAAACATAGAAACCCTATAATATCAACTTGGCATATTAATATGCATTCTCTATCTTATGTCATGTCAAACCTAGCAGCATAGTAGTGTCAACTTAGTGGGTCAAAAGTCCTGGGGATGACTCAATAGTCTTAAGTGCCCCAAAAATTTATGGTAAAAGATCATTAACTCTTATAGTGCGACAAGAGGAGACTTAGCACGTCAGATGAAACTTTTGGATGAAGCCCCCACAATGACGTGGACAGGAATAAGTTTGTACTCCATGGTCGAGTGTGATCGGGTCACTTTTAGCCCATGGAGTGGGGGGCCTAATTGTATGGGAGATAGGTATCAACTTGGTATAATGGTTGAGGTTAGCCCCAGACGGGCTTTAAGCATACCATTCGGAGTACAAGTAAGCCCTAGTAAGCCCCAACACAATATCCGAGTTGAGGTTGGCATAGAGCATCCACTACTAATTATGATGGGTGCAGAACTTACCCAGCTAGGCCTGGGAAGTGATTTGATAGAGTGTGGAGTCAACCCGGCAAGAATGAGAGTAACTCGGTTGCTAGTGAACACCAACCCGGTCGGTGGATCGTTACTCGGTTATAAGTTACCTGAGTGATGAGTTAAGCATTAGAGGAAAGTCAACCTGGCAAACGTGTACGCTACTTGATTGTGCATATAGACCATCATGATCGAAGGAGAGAGTTACTCGACTATATGCTACTCGGTTCGCCAGTTGGAAATTGGTGACAAATTGGTTATTGTTGGTCACCCCCATGTCACATTGCACTAGCGTTAAAATGCTGGATACTGGTAAGTATTATTTAGTTCATAAATGTTTTTTTGTTGGATTTGGGGAAGGTGTGCTTTAATGTTGTTCAAATTGTTCTAACTTATTTATCCCACAAAGATATTCTATAGGTAAGAAAGTCACTTTATATACCCCATCCCCTTTGACTTGGAATGGGCCATGAGTGGGCACAGTGCACAACACACACGTGCATGATTCCTACCCAACCACTACATATTTGATCATCCTAATAAACGCAAACTCGAGTAGAGTTCTTTTCTAGGCTGAGCTCAAGGTTGTAAGCCCAAGCTTATATTGTGTTCTCTTAATTGTTACTCCAAGTTTGAGCACGAGTTTGCAAGCTCGAGCTTGAGAAATGTGTCTTGACTGTTTTAACACCCGCTCTTCCATATCCATTGTTTCCTTGACTAAGGTCATAGTTTTTGCTTCTTCATATCTACCCACTCTCCACATTAGGACCAGATTTTTTGTTCGCTTTCCTTTCCATGATTGGAACTTGATTGAATGGTAGAATTGTGCCCATAAATTTAGTGCCTTGGGGCACTAATTTACATGTAGAAGAACAAAAACATTGAGCCTGATCATTTCTTCTCTTCATCTCAAATACTTTGTTACTCTGGTTATTGAGTAAGATGGGGTGTACTCCAATCCATCACTAGAAATTACACTCTTTTGTTTAGTGCCATGTTAACCTTTGCATTGGAGTGTCAAATGAACCTTTTTTACGTTACGGGAGCATATACAACTTAGGGAGGTGGTGAACTCCACAGAGCGACACTTTCCATTGGTTTGTTATTTGATGCCTCAATTTATTTCCTTCAATTGTTTGTTTATCTTGTCTTGCATCCGTTTGCCTAAGTGTGAGATCTGTAGTGTTTAGTAAAAGCCATTCCTATTGAATTCACTTTATCAATAAGTATGAGCTTTTGCTGTACCCCATCTCTAGTGAGCCTTTAGTATTCAAGGTTGCTTTTTGATGCTTTACTTGTGTATGCTTAGCAAGTGCACTAGTCGTATCAAGTAATAAAGTAGTAGTAGAATATCATTCCCATGAGGATTATTATTAACCGAGTACCAAAATTAGTAGTTTTTATACTATTTGAAAGACTAAAAATTGAGGTTTTTGATATGAAATAAAATAAAATAAAAGAAAACAAAAATTGTTTACTGATTTTTATCTAAAGTTTACTTTTTCTTTTTGAAGATTTTTATGCTTTAATAAGATCCAACCAATTTCTCCTAGTTCCATTAGTAAGCCTTTCTATTCTTGATGTTTGAGTTGTTATTATGTGTTGATGGTTGAAAACGCTAATTTACAAAATATTCTCTCTCAGACAACATTTAGCATACCCTTTTACATATTAGCCCATCACTCTTGTGCATGAATTTAAATAAGAAAAGAATTTTAAAGATCCATGGTTTTTACTTAGGACCACACAAATTGCGTTAATCTCTCTCGAGCAATTTTCGCTCAATTTGTGGTGCTTATCACGATAGCAATCATCATAAATCTCCTCTTGGACTTATTATGAATTATTATAGGCTTTAAATGGTGATCAAACATTTAAAACTCATGAAGAACAATGATAAACACTTCAACAACGCAATAACAAAACATTGAATGTATTGAATTAGAAAGGAGTGTATAGGACAGAAAGAACTTAAAAATATAAAATTACAAACTAAACTTTCTTCCTTCTTTTTACTTTCTCTCTCGGTTTTTCTAAGCTATTTCTCTACTTTGTATTTGATTTTTCTGGATTGAGGGATGCCGAAAACACTCCCAAATATCCCCTATTTATAGTGTTTGAAGTGGATGAATTGGGAATAAAAAATTTGCTCATGCTTCATTTTCATTTGCCTCCATTGCCGGCCACCTACGATTTGCACATAGCTGGATTATTTTAAGATTTTTCTTCAATCTTCCACAACCCAAAACCGAAATTTTCAGAGCATGTTGCTTGTATTCTTGGTGTATTCAATGAATTCATGTAAAAAGTTGCCGCCTAAAAATGCAATTTGCATAATTTATGTCACTTTTTGTTGATTCATTGCTAAAACCGTGTGCTTTGGAATGTATTTTGCCATTTCTTGCTTTTATTTGATGTACCTTGCTTCCACTTGCTGATGTTGATGATAAAACTTAGCAAGATTTAGCATTAATTAAGTGTTTTTGCAAGAAAATGGCAATATAAGTAAGAAATAGCAAAAGAGATAAAAGTGAGATATAAAATGGTTAAAAATGACTCAAAAAGATATGAATAATTATATACTAAGTTAGACTTATTAAAATACCACTAAACTTAAATCTTGCTCATCCTCGAGCAAGGCTAGACTTTGAAGCACATGATCTCATAGTTTTTAAGAATTCTTTCCACAATTTAACGCAAGTGCACTCTTATTGGAGAAAAATGACCGATACTCAAAATTTAAGGTTCCAAAGGCAAAACCATCTTTTCTAAGGAAAAACCTATCAATTGCGTAGGGAACTGAATTCAAAGCTAGCTAAGCAAATTATGTTTATTCATTCTTTTTAATATCAAGACATTCAAACTGAATAGAGGACAAAAATCATACCACTTGTAACAAGACTTATCAAGTATGCCTAAAACTAAATTATTCACAAAAGGTGTCATTTTCTTTTCTTTTTTTATGTGAGGAATTTATTTGCTCGATTCAATCTTAGTTCATGAGTATATCTTCAGTGAGAATCAAGCTCGTACTCCTGGGTGATATTCCATAAGTAAGAGAAGCCACCACTGAGTGAGACACGCCTCAGTATATCTTCAGTGAGAATCAAGCTCCGACTTCTGGGTGATGACCCGTAAGTAAGAGAAGCCACCATAGAGATGCCTTCATTATGAATTCCTGAGTATATCTTCAATGAAAATCAAGCTTTGACTCCTAGGCGATGACCCATAAGTAAGAGAAGCCACCACTGAGACATCCTCTATGGGTAGCACATATCTTAAAATTGTTTATGTGGGATAGTGGTGCTAGCGACGCTTTCCTCTTTTCTTTTTTTTTTTTTATAGATTTAGGCATAACTCTTCAATGTATGTGTTACGTTTTCCTTTGATATTTTGATGTAATAAAACACTTAAGTCTTAGCCGGGTTTGAATTAAGCAATTTAGGAGCCAAAGTTAGTTAGGCTTGGCTTCCAGTAGTGTTTTTGGCGGGAGTCTAGTTTAAGCAAGGGATTTTGATGGCTTGTTTTAATTTACCTTTAAATAGAGTGATCTTATATAATTTTGAGGCATTCAATGAAATGTACCTATCTCCTTGAGATAAACTTCTTTTCTCATCTTAATCTCTCTATTTCCTCATCTACTTTCAATTCTTCCTCATCCCTTACTCTTTTCCCCTTAAGTTAAGATCAAGATTCAATCTAGATCTTAACAATTGGTATCAGAGCCTCGGGGCTTCCCAAATTCAGTACCAATAAGCAATGTCAGCCGAAACAGCAGTGGCCGGTGGTGTAACCACCAGATCAGCTGCTGCTAGAGCAACTTCCAGACCCTCAGTGTCTGAAGCAATTGGTGGCCATGATCCTGCAGGTCAGGAGGTGGTTACAAATAATGTTTTGGAGAATCAATTTAAGGCTTGGAGTGAATACATGATCGATCGACTCAAGGTGTCGCAAGTGGAATCAATTCAGATGTTTTAGCAGCAATGGAAGGAGAAATTGGAACAACGATCTCAACAGGTCGAATTGAAATTCTCTTATCAGCTCACACGATAGACACAAGAGCTGGAAGAGAAGATTGCAATGAGGTTTGATCGTGAATTACAGTAGTTGGATGTGAAATTAGCTGAAATGCGGGAGCAGTTTAGGAGGCCTAATCCTCCATTGGTTCCGAATCCTTTGATACCAGCTAGTATGCTTCAGGCTGGTACTTCTGTGAGAGCTGAGACATTAATTCGTGATGAGGGAGTTCCAGTTCGGTCTCAGGAGGCAGTTATTCCTGAAAGACCTGAGAGCAATGAGCAAGATCGATCTCAACATTCAAACTGGACTGAAGTTGCAGAGGGTTGAACAGCAGGAATGGATCCTACTTTCAGAAATCAAGGGGTCAGTGCTGGTCAGCTGGACAGACCTCCTGATTCTGGGCAACATCCACGATCTGGCAGCAATGAGGAATCATCTAATAGTCGAAGCAACAATCATACACAGCCGAGAGTACAGATCGATGCATTTGATGGTAAGCAACCTCATTCATGGCTGAGAAGGTGTGAGCGTTATTTCCTTTTTTATCAAATTCATGAATCAGAAAAAGTACAAATTGCGGCTGTGTATTTGCTTGGTGATCATGAAGTGTGGTTTTATAGCTTGATTAGAAGTAGACCTTCCATTACTTGGTATGAATTTGCCAAGGCCTTATGTGTTCGATATAGTGATGAGGATGATAGTGATATTGTGGATAAATTTAACAAAGTGAAGCAAGATTCAACTGTCAAGGAGTACATGACTAGGTTTGAGAATCTTCGAGCTAGCGTTGTGACTGAAATAGAAGCATCTGAATCCTACTATGTGTCAGCTTTCATAAGTGGATTGAAGCCTAAGTTGGAGAACTTAGTTAAGGCTGTTGATCCAATTGATTTATCCACAGCTTTTTCTAAAGCAAAACTCTATGAGACCACGGTCATAACAGTAGGTGAGACTTCTAGATCTCGTGGAAGTACCTCTAGATTTCAGCAGAATTCGAGCAGAAACAGATCCAACAGGGGAGAGGACAAACCGCAGCAGAAGTTGTGCTTTCGTTGTAATCAGCCTTATCAGTTTGGTCACAGGTGCAATCCCAAGTTCCTCAAGGCTGTGGAAGGCACTAATGTTGATGAACACCTTGATGAAGTGGAAATTATGGATGAGAATACTGAGTCTGATCAAGAAAGTGTGCAAAGTCTAGATGATGCTGCGATTTAGATTTCTGTTAAGGGTCTCACTGGCAATGGGGCTCATAGTACAATCCGGATTAGAGGAACAGCTGGTAAGAGATCCATTATCATTCTCATTAATAGTGGGAGTACTCATAGTTTCATGGATCCCAAGGTGGTCAAGAAAGTGGGGCATGAGGTGATCAAAACTCACCCGCTTACAGTTACAGTTGCTGATGGAAAGACAGTGACCACCCAGAACAAATGCCAAGGATTCTCTTGGCTGATGCAAGACTGTAAGTTCAGCTACAACTTTAGAATCCTTCCTTTGGGAGGGTGTGACATGGTGCTTGGGGTGGATTGGATGAGATCCTATAGCCCGGTATTGTTTGATTATGCAAACCTCTCAGTATCATTTGATGTTCAAGGATCCAAAGTAACACTGCAAGGGATTGCTGAACCAGCTCATTTACAAGTCATTAAAGGCAGTAAGCTCAAGAAGGGTCTTCAAGGGTGTGCTTATCAATGGGTTGGCCAATTGTTTGCCATTGCATTAGTAGAACTAACTGTCATCACAGAACCTGAAGTGCAGAACCTAGTAGCTGAATTTGAACCTGAAGTTTTGGAGTCACAGCTACATCCTTATGGACCTACAATGTATTGGGTTGCCATGATCAAGAATTGGGTCTGTTGGAGCTGCGTTTGGGAATGCCAACAATCAGAATTTGATGTTTGGTTCCCTTGGTTTGAGTTTGGAAGGCCTCCCGAGGTGTTAAAGGATTTCAAATGCATCTTGGTGTGGTTCATGACATACAAAACCTATTGTGCAGCTTATCACAAACAAAGATTCAAAATTCTTGATGTGTTTTATGATTCTCTGCAACCAGATAGAACTTTGAGTCGTATGAGCTGCAAAATAAGGTGTTGTGGTTGTATTGTTGATGTTTGGTTTGATCAGTGCAGACCTCCTGAGTGGTATTGTGCATTCAAACGCAATCTTAAGTTGAAAACAAGATATCATCTTCAGCTGCAAATTTCAGAAAAACTACATCACTTCAGCTATAATTTTCTATGCAATTAGAGTTCTTCATTGTCTCAACACTCTTCCATTCTTGAGGACAAGAATGTTTTCAAGGGGAAGGGAATGTTATAAACCGAGAATCCGAGGCATGGACTTAAATTGGATAAATGGCGGGAAAGTATGTTAGGATGGCTCAACTCTATTATGCTGTTCTGCTGCTGCTGTTGTGTTCTTGCTGTTTCTGTTATGCTGTTCTGCTGCTGCTGTTGTGCTCTTGCTGTTGCTGATGTGCTGTTGCTGTCATGCTGCTGATTTAAGGCTCATGTGTTGATTGATTAGTTAAGTTGATGTTGCTGGTGTGTTATCTTCTTCAGATGTTGCTGCATTCTAGCTACAGCTCTTCATCCAAGTGGGCTGCGACTCTTCTAATGTTTAGCTCGTTTTTCCTATTGTAGCATTGGTTCTTCAAGCTTCAACTCCCTTCTTGATTCTTGGGGACAAGAATCTTTTAAAGGGGGGAGTATTGTTACGATTCTCATAATATGGGGCATATGAAATAAAGTATAAATGTAATAAGGCATGGAATTGAGCCTATTGAGTTGTAATAGCTAGTTGATATTGTAATTAGTAGCTTAAGCTTTGGTGAGGTCATGTAATAAGTGAAGTCTAGAGCTTAGGATGGTTATGGCATGAGTTAGATGCAATGTAGTAGATCATATCATGTAAGTAGTATAAATAGTAAGGCTTAGGCTTGTAACCTCATAACTTTGATGAATGAATTGATATCTTTGATATCCTCTCTACTTCCTCATCTCCTTTCCCTTCTTTTTCTCATCTAAACTCTACATTCTTTCTCACCTCATACTCTCCTATCCTAGCTTAGTTGTGAATTAACCACAAACGTAACAGTATGTTATATAAATGATAATCTTAATGCAATCTATTCAAATTTGAGCATTTTTAATCAGAAAAAAAAAAGTAAAACAACCATGCTAACTAGTGATACCAAATACCATGGTTTTATCAAGATAGTGCCTTAGATTAGATTGTGTTTTGCAATTAGAGCATGAAAATAATTGGTTATTAAGTTATTCAAATCTAATTAAAGTAAATGAGCTAAAAAGCGTAGAAAAATTGCCTAAAAAGCATGATGATAAGTTCTTCTTCTTCTTTTTATTTCTCTTTTTTTTTTATTTAAATTTCAAAAAGTCTAACGATCAAAAGTGTAGAAAATAGACAATTTTTTGTTGGCCGACACTACCTACATCCCCATACAAAGGCTTTGAACTCAGGGAGGCACTAAAGCCGACCCTAAAAAATAGGACTAGACAAGAAAACATTTCGAAAAATTTTGTTCAAAATTTTGAAAGTTGTCTCTCCTACCCCCAAACTTAAAAGTTAACATTGTCATCAATGTTAAAAGAAATACAAAGAGCAAAGCAGTAGGTGAGAGATACTTCTCATGTGTCAGGGTTGATCTTTGAAGGTGAACTGGAAGTGTAGGTCAACACCCAAACTTGCTTTAAAACCCATTGGAAAAACATACAAAAATATATGAAAATAATAAAAATGAAAGGAAATCAAATGAAAAGAAGTAAGGGCCTGAAACTTGGGTTGCCAAACAAGTAGCGCTTGAGGTTATAGTCATTAGCTAGACTTTTTGAGATGATCGACTTTGTTGAGATTAATTGTGGTCTTTTGCGGGTCGAGCTCTCCATCAACATAAGGCTTCAACTTTTGGCCATTAATTTTGAATGTGCCCTTCTTCTCATTGTGAATCTCGATAGTATCATACAAGAAAAGACAAAAATGCAACACAAAACTTAAGAAAAAAACCACATTTTATTGGGGGTGGGGGTACTTAGTAATGCTGAAGTTTTGAGAAACTTAAAATAAAAATCCTAAATTCTAAAAATCTATCTAAATGAATGAATTAAATGAAAAAAATGACTTCTTCAAATTTAAACAAGATTTATAAGTTTGAACAAAATGAATTTAAGTCAGTAAGAAAGCCAAACATAATAACAAAAACACAAAAAAATTTAAGTAAAATAATTCTTGACTAAAAATCTTATTTTAATTATTAATAGCAACAAATTTGATTTTTACTTTTTTTAAAAAAAATTCAAATTTAAGAAAAAAAATCAAAGATCATTTTTTTTTCTAGAAATAAGAATAAAATATGATGCTTAAATTACAATTTAGTGTAGCAATGAAAATTTGTGATGCAAAATTGCCTAGACAAATAAATGCGTATATATATATATATATGTTTAATAAATGAAATAAATGAATTTTTCCTTTTTTTTTTTTTGGTAAGTCAGCGAAATATGTAGAAGAAAGAAAAATGAGTACAAGCTACAAGGGGCATACCCCAGGACACGGCTGGAGCCTACAAATATGAATCAAAGTCAAAAAAGTTCAGACAAAGTCCATACAACATGCAACCAAAGTACAACAAATGGAACAAAAAAGAAGCTAAGTTTCAAAACCCCAGTGCTGAAGTAATGAGGCGTGACAGTGAGCTCCTCTGAACGTAGAAGCAGCAAGCAAGCGGCTCCTAACTAAACCCGTAATCTCCTCTCGTACGGCCGCAACTGACCTGGACTGAGAACGCTGAACCCGAAGGTTGCGCTCGTACCAGATAGTATACACAGTCGCAGAGAGGCAGAGTCGAGCTATGATACTGCCAATCTCCCGTCCCCTGAGGTGCTGAGCAGCCAAGGAAGGGCGGGCCAAGCGATAGATGTACTCGGAGCAACAGAACTCCAGACCGAGGCAGAAAAAGAACAGGAGAAGAAAAGATGCTCGTGGGTCTCGTCAGCACAGCCGCAAAGCACACAATCACTCTGAACCTCTAGAGCTCCGAAACGCTGAAGTCGGTCCCGGGTCCATAGTCGCTGTCGAGAAGCAAGCTAGAGAATGAAGGAGTGTCTCGGTATATGCATCTGAAACCACAGAAGGTGATGAATGGTATCCTCATTTCTCCTACTCTGCAGCATCTCCCAAGCGGACTTGGTGGTGAAGCACCCTGAGGGGTCACCCAACCACCGGATGGAGTCCGCTGTACCAGCCCGAGGGCTAAAGTCAATCATGTCCCAGATGGGTTGGAGCTCCAGACAACCCCGTGGAAATCTCCACTGACCACCCTCAATAATGGATGAGACCCGAGAATCCCAAAGTAGCCTAGAAGAGGTGAGCAGTCAAGCAGGGAAGCGCTCCGAAAGACGACCACTTGGCAGCCAGTAATCGGTCAATAGGGCAGTGTCAAGGCCATCGCCTATGACATGATTGATCAAGCCAGAGCAGAGATGGCGAAGTGATAGAATCTGACGCCAGGACCAAGAAGCCGAACTTGTCGCCCAGATAGTCCAAAGGCTCCTCCCTCGAATCCGGTTCCGATGAACCCAACGCGGACATAAAGAGGAGGAGTCAGAAAGTAGGAACCAAATGTGCTTCATGATCGAAGCTTGGTTCCACTCAGCAAGACGCCGGATCCCGAGACCACCCTCCTACCGAGGGTAACACAGATGTCTCCAAGCAACCTTTGCCCCTCCCAGAGCCAACGAAGACCCTCTCCAAAGGAACGCCGCAAGAGTCGACTCAATCTTCCTGATCATCGTCTTCGAAAGCATGAAGATCGACGACCAGTAGACCTGAGTGGCGAAAAGAATAGAGCGGATAAGCTGTAGGCGACCAGCATACGAGAGCGAACGGGAGGTCTAGAGCCGTATACGAGAGAGGATGCGATCCAGCAGGGGCTTGCAGTCAACGTACCGCAGCCGAGAAGTGATAAGAGGTACTCCCAAATAACAAACTGGGCACTGCCCAAGACAAAAACCCAGTACACCCAAAATATCCTGCTGAGTCGCAGAGTCCACCCCTGCTAGAAAAACTGAGCTCTTCACCGTGTTCGAGGACAGCCCCGAGAGTACAGCAAAGAGGTCCAAAGCCTCACGAACAACAAATACACTACCTACATCGCCCCGACAGAATATCATCAGGTCATCAGCAAAACATAGGTGTGTCAACCCAGTACGACGGCAGCCCGGATGATAACGAAAACTCGGATCATCAATAGCACGGCGAAGCAGCCCCCGGAGACCCTCCATAGCGATAACAAACAAATAGGGAGAGAGAGTGTCACCCTCACGAGCACCTCGACTGGAGCGGAAGAAACCCTGAAGCTCACCATTGATGGCGACAGAAAAGCGGGCCGTAGAGAGGCACTCGCGGACCTAACCGATCATAGTCTCTGTGATCCCCATACTCCTCATACCAGCTAGGATGAAATCCCATCGGACAGTGTCAAAAGCCTTACGGATATCGACCTTCAGGGCACAACGAGGTGAAATCTGAAGGTGATAACCGGGCATCAACTCCTGCGTCAAAAGAATGCTATCCGAAATCCGACGACCCGGAACAAACGCTAACTGAGCATCACCAATCACCCCGGGGAGGACACCCTTCAACCTATTTGCAATGATCTTAGTGATGCACTTATAGATCACGTTGTAACAGGAGATAGGGCGAAAATCATCAAAGGTGGAGGGGGGTCTCCACCTTAGGCACAAGACATATCCGAGTGGTGTTCAGGGCACCCAGCATGCGCCCTGAAACAAAGAAAGACTGCACGGCCCTAATCACTGCTCCTCCGACCACCTCCCAGGCCCTCTTAAAAAAGAGGGATGTGTAGCCATCAGGCCCCGGGGCCCTGTCATCGCCTATAGAAAAACGAGCATTCCGAACCTCAGCTACAGAGATCATGGAGATAAGCGGGCGAGCCTGATCCTCAGAGATGCGATCCTCAAAGATGTCAGAAACATCCTCAGTCAGCGGACCACCCGGCTCAGTCAACAAATCCTGAAAGAATGTAACCCCAGTCTGAGAGATCAACTGCGGATCATATGTCCTCACACCATCAGAGTCCACAATCGATGAAATCCGATTCCGAGCCTGTCTATGGAGAACAGAACGGTGGAAGAACCGAGTTCTCTAATCCCCGAGTGAAAGCCACTGAATACGTGACTTCTGACGGTAGAAAGCCTCCTCATCCCGACACAAAGCAGAATACTCATGAAAAAGACTACGCTCCTCAAGACGTAGAGAAGGACTCTCAGGCTCCTCATCCAAAGCCCTCTGGCTCGTAGCCCAAGCATCACGGGCCACCTCAACTCTGGCCCAGATGTGACTGTAGTGGCGGGCGTTGAGGGCCTTCAACTCACTCTTTAGTAGCTTCAGCTTCTGAGTGAGCTGATACATCGGAGTACCCTCAACACAAGTGTCCCAAACTCGTCTGACAGTAGGGAGGAAGTCCTCGTGATCGGCCCAAAAATTGAAGAACTTGAAAGGAAGTCGTAGGGCACGACGTTCCCCAAGCCCTCGTACAACAATGGCGCTATGGTCCGGGACGCCATATCGGGCAAGGAACTCAGCGGATGCAATGGGAAAGTCACGAAGCCAACCCTCATTGACTAGGCATCAGTCAAGCCGCTTGAGAATCAAGCGGTCACCCTCGGCCTTATTGGACCATGTAAAGTGAAGACCCGAAGAGGACATAGGCGCAAGCTCAGCCTCAGTAAGACACTCCTGAAAGTCATCCATGTGACCGGGCCAACCCTCCTGGCCGCAGCATCGATCAGATAGACTAAGGATGGCTTTGAAATCCCCAAGAAGGATCCAAGGCTCACCCAAGAGACTCGAGCTAGTGCTCCGAATCCCATAAAGCTCGTCGAGGACCCGGCTCGTTAACGCCATAAACAAAAGTAGCGAGAAAGCTCACAGCCCCAGAAAGATCAGAGATACGACAAGTGAGGAACTGGTCTCCTCCTCGAATAAGCTCGACTCTATAAACACCCGGATCCCAAGCAACGATAAATGAATTTTTCACTGAATATTAACGAAGATTTACAAGTAATGAAAAAAAGGGGAAGGGGGTAGTAATGCTAATGTTTTGAAAATCTTAAAAATAATAATTTTAACATTCAAAATTAAACAAAGTGAACTTATAAGTAAAATAAAGATAAAAATAAAGATAGAATATAAGAAAAATAAAAAAAATAAGACAAACTTAACAAAACTTAACAAAAACACAATTTTAGGGGAGGTGCTATATGAATTTTTCACGTACAAAAAACTTTATAAATAAAATCAAGTGAATGAAATAAATGAAAGAAAATAAATTTCTTTTTCAAAATTAAACAAAATTTATAAGTTTTTACAACTTCAAATTAATACTAAAATTAGGTGGTATCAATATCACTCAAATAAAAACAATCCCCGACAACGGTGCCAAAAACTTGATGTTTACTTGTGTATGCTTAGCAAGTGCTCTAGTCGTATCAAATAATAAAGTAGTAAGTAGAGTATTATTCCCACGAGGATTATTATTAAGCGAGTACCAAAATTAATAGCTTAAATACTGTTTGAAAGACTAAAAATTGAGGTTTTTGATATGAAATAAACTAAAATGAAAGGAAACAAATATTATTTACTAATTTTTATCTAAAGTTTACTATTTGTTTTAATATTTTTATGATTTAATAAGATCCAAGGCATCCGATTTCACCTGCTTGCATCAATATGCCTTTCTATTCTTGACATTCAAGTTATTATTTCGTGTTGATGGTTGTGAGCAACATTTAGCATACCCTTTTACATATTAACCCATCGCTCTCATGCATGAATTTAAATAAGAAAAGAGTTCTAAAGATCTATGGTTTTACATAAGACCAGACAAATCGCATTAATCTCTTTTGAGCATTCGCTCAATTTGTGGTGCTTATCACCTTAGCAATCATCATAAATCTCATCTCGGACTCATTATGAATCTTTATAGGCTTTACATGGTGATCAAGCATTTAAAACTCATGAAGAACAATGATAAATACTTCAACAACGCAATAACAAAACATTGAATATATTGAATTAAAAAGGAACGTATATTATAACTTGGGCTACATCGCAACCTTAGAATAACAAAATTAGATCATGATAAACATAATATAAAAAATAGCTAAGACAAAATTCATGAACTTAAAGAAGAAAAGGGTAGAAAGAACTTAAAAATATAAAATTACAATCCAAACTTTCTTTCTTCTTTCTTCTTTCCCTCTCGGTTTTTCGAAGCTATTACTCTACTTTGTATTCGATTTTTCTTGATTGAGGGATGCCCAAAACACTTCCAAACATCCCCTATTTATAGTGTTTGGAGAGGATGAATTGGGAATGAAAAATTTGCTCTTGCTTCATTTTCATTTGCCTCCATTGCCGCCCGCCTACAATTTGCACATACATGGATTATTTTATGCTTTTTCTTAAATCTTTCACCGCCCAAAACTGAAATTTTCAGAGCACCGCTCAAAAGTGAAATTTGCATAATTTATGTCACTTTTTGTTGATTCATTGCTAAAACCGTGTGCTTTGGAATGTATTTTGCCATTTCTTGAATTTATTTGATGTATCTTGCTTTCATTGGTTGATGTTGATGATTAAACATAGCAAGATTTAGCATTAATTAAGTATTTTTGCACGAAAATGGCAATATGAGTAAGAAATAGCAAAATCGAGCAAAAGCGATAAAAGTGAGATCTAAAATGGTCAAAAATGACTCAAAAAGATATGAATAATTATATACTAAATTAGACTTATCACTTTTCTAGTTACTCATTCATGATCCCGCTTCTAACAATGTAGGTTGTTCAATATAAAGCAAGTAATCAAAACATACAATAACTCGGGTTCAACAGTTTTTAACATGAAGAAATTTAACCTTTAGATGGGAAAAAAACTGTAAATTTGGTCTTACAAAATAGAGTCTATTCTTGAGCAAATTGAGGTCCATTATATCCTCTTGCACAATGTGGCTCCTACTAGGTTGAGCTATGACTTTGAGAAAGATAATCACACCTATAGGGGAACGTCACTACATTAACGGTACTAGATTTATTGTAAGACGAAAACTGCTAAGCAAATCTGGGAAGCCTTATGTAGTATACACGAGATGGTCGATAGTGCAAGTGAGAAATGTGTTTGCTATAGGTGGTTGCCCTTCACCATGACTGCCGATAGTCAAGTCCATGACCAAATTTTTGAAATGAAAACTTGTGCATTGATATCCTTAGTGAAGGGATCAAAACCTGTGAGATTTTTCTAGCAAACTATCTTCTTGGGAAGTTTCCTCCCTCTTGAGATAATTATAAGGCTAGATCGAATCATCAAAAGCACATGACCATGCAAGAGCTAGTTTCTCACATAAACTTAGAGGAACAAAACAAAAAGCGAGCAAACGAGAAGTCCTCTGAGCACTTATCTTTAGCTGCCAACACAGTTGAGTGAAAGAATATAGAAAAAAAAATGGTAGGTTCAAGAAGCCATGCACCTCACCACTAGATGGGTGACTCGACCTTGAATTCAATAGAGAAGTCATTTGAAGGGAAGTTCCCTAGAACAATACTAATGATAGCTAGAAATGAGCCAATGAAGCATGATGGACCCATGGCAAGATGGGCCACGGGTCAAGATAATTCAAGATTGGATTGGGACAAGGGAAGCCAAAACACAAACCTCGGGCCATCCTCACAAAGGGTGCAGGTGTGTCTATTTTTATGATCTCTAAGGTGAGTATGGTTGCCAACATGGTAGAGTGAGTTCTAAATACTGGTGCTACAAGGCACATATGCACCAATAAGGATCTATTCCACCATTGTGAGGAAGCCAATACGAGAAAGTGTGTGTTCACGGGCAAAATTCAAGTTCAGTTTCTAGACCTGGCTAGGGAAAGGCAATTTTCAAACTCATCTCTATGGAGAATTTGTCTTTGCAAAATGTGCAACATGTTCTTAACTTGAAAAGGAATATATTTCTTGCCCTCTACATAATAAAGATATATTTAGATTGACCATCAAATCTGATAAGTTGATTATAGCTATGAAAATGACCTTGTGGGAAATGATTTTATAATGGCGTCCTATTTGTGTCTTATGTTGTCGTTGAAATGAATAAAACTACACCTACTTCTATGTTCACTGTTGAACCTTTAGATTTTTGGCATGCTAGTATCAAACATGTGAATTACAATTCAGTTAGACAACTCTAATAAATGAGTTCAATTCCAAATTGTAGTCTAACCAAACTTGATAAATGTGAAATATGTGTAATGGCCAAGCATAATAAAAAGCCCTTTAACAAATCAGTTGAAAGAACATCTATCCTACTGGAGTCGTACATAGTAATTTGGGTGACTTTAAAAAGAAGACCAGAAGTAGAGATCTTAAGAGGTATTATATTACCTTTAACGATGACCACTTGAGATTCAACAAGCCGTATTTTTCGAGTCTGAAAGATAAGATGAATGAAATTTCCCAAAATATGAAGCAATGTTCAAAACCAAATAGATCGCAAAGTTGAAAGGATTAGCTTTGATAAAGTTCATGAGTATGACACCACTTTTCGTAAGAAACATTGCAATAAATATGGCATAATTCACAAATTATAAGCCCCTTATACACCCCAACAAAGCGGTGTCCCTGAAAGAAAGAATAGAAACCTTAGAGAAATAATGAATGCTATGTTCATTTACTCAGGCTTACCCCTAAGCTGTTGGGGGATACTATGTTGTCCGCATTTTGTGTACTAAATAGGGTTTCACATAAAGAGCTTTGTATAACACCCTGTGAGATATGAAAGGATTATACACCTGACCAATAATACCTCAAAGTGTTAGGGTGGTGTTATGATTCAAGATCAATCTTGGATCATAACCTAAGATAATAGGAGAATTTGAGATGAGAAAAAGAAGAATTGAGATGAAGATAGAGAGAATTAGGGTTTGAGATGAAAGAATCAAGGTCAAATTCACTGAATGAATCTTATTACATGTATTAGATCCCTCTTTATACTAAATGAGCTAAGGAAGGATACAATGCATACAGACACTCACTTTAACTGACTTAACCACTCTAGCGCCAAGATACCCCCTATGGCCACTTAACAATCAGTCCCGCCAAACTGTAATTCAAATGCAAGACTAACCATTACACGATATTAACACTTATTCTTAGAAAACTAGCAAGGATCATGACAATTCATGACAATTATCGCCCCTGAAGGACATTCTTGTCCTCAAGAATGAAACAATGGAAATTGAGCCCTGATGAACTTCAATTCTCCCTAAGAAATAGCTTCCTGCCCCAAATTGGCCCACTAAATCCACATTTCCTTTCTGTCTTTGCCTTGCCTCTGCACAGTACGAGAGCCTAAGATGGCCACTGGTTCTTTTAGAGTGATTCCATGAATAGAAGCTGTAGGAGGAGTTGCAGAACTTGTCTTGCCCTCTGTTAGATGCTTGTTTAAGAGAGAAACATGGAACACCGAGTGCACACTTCAATTTGGAGGCAATTCCAACTTTTAATCAACTTTTCTCAACTAATCCAAGATCTTGTAAGGTCCAAAGTACAGAGCACAAAGCTTCACATTTTTGTGCACTGCCACTGAACATTGTCTATACTGTTGTAGCTTCAAATAAACTAGATCACTAACAGCAAAAGTTTTATCATATCTTTTCCTATCAGCGAAGAACTTCATCCTGGATTGAGCTAACTACATGTTATCTTTGAGTTGCTGAACCAATTGCTGCCTCTGAATTAACAACTCATTTACTTCTGTCATCATGGATACAACTCCTTGTAATACTATTGGTGATGGAGGATCAATACCATAGA
The DNA here is from genome assembly GCA_018398585.1 of Simmondsia chinensis. Taxonomy (NCBI): domain Eukaryota; kingdom Viridiplantae; phylum Streptophyta; class Magnoliopsida; order Caryophyllales; family Simmondsiaceae; genus Simmondsia; species Simmondsia chinensis. The sequence continues at coordinate 11,318,334 of JAGTTD010000017.1, read as the reverse complement.
GAGCCTTGAAAGGAGTAGTGTTCAAAGTGGAATAAAAATGCGTGTTATGCCAGAATTCTGCAAGAAGAAGCCGCTTGTGCCAATTCTTTGGGTAAGCAAAAGTCAGGTCTCTTAAATATAGCTCAACATAATGATTCACTATTTTTATCCGACCATCTATTTGAGGATGATAAGAAGAACTCAAAGCCAAAGTGGAGCTCAACAATAAGAATAATTCACACAAAAAGAGCTGGTAAACAAACTATCTCGGTCAGAACTTATGGCCTGAGGTAAGCCATGAAATTTAGAGATGTTGTCCAAGAACAACTTCATAAGCCTCTTAGCTAATAATGGATGATTGAGAGCAATGAAGTGTCCAAACTTGGTGAAACATTACACCACCACCCAAATGATCTCTTTACCTTCATATTTGGGGTATCTCTCTATGAAATCCATGCTAATATGCTCCGAAGCTCTTTCTAAAATAGGCAATGGCTGTAGCAGCCCTTGATAAGGAATATGGTCACTTTTGGTTTGCTGACATACTTCACAAACTCAAGCATACTCCATCACATCTCTTTTCATTCCAGTCCACTGGAAATATTGCCTTAATCTTTGATGTGTACCTTCAATTCCAGAATGACCTCCCCAAGCTGAAACATGAAGAGCTTGAATTATCTGTCCCTTCAGCCCCATTTTAGTCCTAATGTAAACTCTTCCTTATATTCTTGTGATTCCATTGTTGACTATCATTTTAGGGTTAGCCATGAAAGGATATTTGATGTTGAATGACATGATATAAACCTAGGCAAAGGTGTCCCCTTCGTAAGAACTTTGCACTTCTTCCATCAACACAGGAACTGCTTTAGAAATTGCAAAGCAGCCAGTAGAACCTTCCTCCTCTTGTCTTCTAGACAAGGCATCAGCTATAACATTCTCTCTTCCTCCTTTATACTCAATTACATAGTCCAATTATAGCATCTTCATGAGTCCCTTGCTTTGCACTCTTGTAGTGATCTTTTGCTCAAGCAAATATTTAAGGCTTTGGTGATCAGTTTTGATGATGAAATGATGGCCTTCAAGGTAATTCCTTCACTTCTGTGCTGCCATCAAAATTGCAAAATACTCCTTTTCATATATGGACAAACTCAAATTCTTGGGACTGAGTGTTTGTCTAATGTAAGCCACTGGTCTATCATCTTGAGAAAGAACTGCTCCAACTCTAGTACTACTATCACCAGTCTCTCAAATAAATGGTTTCTTAAAGTCAGGCATAGCATGCACAGGCACTGAACACATAGCTAATTTCAGCTTCTCAAAAGGTTGCTAAGATGCTTCAATCCAATCAAAAGCATCTTTCTTGTGGAGATTTGTCAATGGTTTAGCTATCATTCCATATTCAGCCACAAACTTGCTATAATAACCAGTCAAACCTAAGAATCCTCTCAATTTCTTAAGAGTAACTCGTGTTAGCCAATCTCTCATTGGTTGAATCTTGGATGGATCAGTTGCAACTCCCTCACAAGATATGACATGCCCTGAATACTCCACTTGAGATCAAGTAAAAGAGCACTTGGAAAGTTTAGCTTATAGCTTGTAATGACTGTAAACACCTGCTCTAGATGTCCCACATGAGAGTCCAGAGTAGGAATGTACACTAATATATCATCAAAAAACACAAGGACAAATTTCATTAGGAAGGGCTTAAATACTTCATTCATCAAGGCTTGAAATGTGCAGGAGCATTGGATAACCCAAATGGTATAACCATAAACTCATAATGTCCATCGAGGGCTCGAAACGCTGTCTTGTAAATGTCCAGCTCCCACACTCTAATCTGATGGTATCCTTGCCTCAGATCTAACTTGGGGAAGTAATGAGATTCATGTAACTCATCCAACAAATCATCTATGAAGGGAATTGGGAATTCATCCTTAATTGTGAGAGAATTCAGTTGCCTGTAATCAATGCACATCTGTGAAGTTCCATCCTTCTCCGTCACCAATATAATAGAAGAGGCAAAAGGGTTGTGGCTGTGCCTAATGAAGTTAGTCCTTAAGAGCTCCTCCACTTGTCTTTTAATCTCATTTTTCTATGAATGTGGATACTTATAGGGTATAAGGTTCACTGGATTTGAACCGGCCTTCAAAGGTATAGCATGATCTAAGGATCTCTTGGGAGGAAGGGAAGTAGGCTACTCAAACAAGTCCTTATAAGATCTAATGAGCTTGACAATCTTAGGTTTGAATTCACCTGAGCATCAACAGACCTAGCACTGATGGAAAACAGGTGACCAATCCACTTATAAGCCCCTTTCTTGATCACTCCTTCCAACCTCTTACTCTTCATCATCAAAAGCTGCCCTTGTTCTAAGATGCCTTGCAACTTGACTCTTTGGCCTCCACTTTCCAATGACATTGGTAATTGAGTAAAGTTAAAAGCAATTGAGCTAATTGTTTTCATCCAATCCACCCTGAAAACCATGTCACAGCCTCCCAATTTTAGCACTCTGAAGTCGTAAACAAAAGTATGTCCTTGCTTCTGTCATCAAAACTATTTGCACTTAGTATGTGACAAAATGGAGTTTCCATTAGCTACTAACACCGTTAATGGACTTGTTTGGATCATTTCATGCCCCACTATCTTCACAAACATGGGATCAATGAAACTATGAGTGCTACCACTATCAATTAGAATCAATAATGGCATGCCATTAACATCTCCCTTGATTCTGATAGTGTTGTGAGAACCACTCCCAATTAATGCCTTAACTAAAATTTCGATTTCATCCTCATCAGACTTTCCTGACAACTCCTTCTCTTGGATACTAGCCTCAACCTCTCCAATTAGATCCTCATACTCATCTTCTGTTTCAGTTCCACTCACTGCCATGAGGAACTTTGGATTGCATTTGTGCCCCACGAAATATCTTTGATTACATTTAAAACACAATCTTTAACCCTTCTTCTCCCCAGTGCTCAAGTTCTTGTTGTTTGTCATGATCAGAGCTGATTGCAAGCCGATATCAAGCTAATTTAACTGAATTTGGTTGAATTCTTTGCTATTAGAGGGTAGTTCAAATGGCTTTTTGGCGGCAAAATTAGTTTTGTTTGTTAAGTCTTGTTTTGTTATCTTTAGTCAATTCTGGCAGCTGTGTGGATGTAATAATTCGGTTGGTTAGCAGTCTTTGGGTATGGATTCATTGTTTGTGGTTTATTCTTGTAATTAGTATAAGTAGGGGTTTGATTCTAAGATTTGATTCATTCGATGAAAAATATCTCTTGTTCTTTCTAATCCCTCATCTCCTTCACTTCTCTTCTCATCTAACCTCTCTCTCACCTTGGTTAAGTTCAAGATTTCATCTTGAACCTAACAATTTGTATCAGAGCCTTGAGATTACACTCGATTGGATTGAAATTCAGCTCAATCCGATTGAATTGTGTAGTTTCAATCTAACTAGGAAAAGGCGATCTACTATGGAACCTACAACTTGAGCTAATGTTGCTAACAATGTAGTTGGTGCAACTGCTAATACGGCAGCTGGTGCCACTAATTATGCCGCAGCTGTGGTTGGAGATAATGCAAAGGTGCGAGGAGATCGTATGGATCAGATGATGCAAAACTTGATGCAAGATATGCATCATATGGATCATAGAATTGAGACACAATCTTAGCAATTTGCTCAGCAGTTCACTAGTTTGCAACAACGAATGGATAAGCAGCAACCTCCAATTGGTGGAAGTGTTCTCTTGGCGGCAAGTCAGCAAGCTCGACCTCATGATCTTGTAGTTGTTCCATTTGAGAGTAATGATAGTGCTTCAAGTGCTCCTAATAGAGGACACAAACAGGTAAGAGTGGATTTGGAGGACTTTGATGGTAACCTACCTCAATCTTGGATAAGGTGACAATTAATGCTGATGAGGAGAACGATGTGGAGATATCTATTAAGGCTTAGACAGGCAGTGATTCACACAACACTATATGCATTAAGGGAGTATTAGGACAAAGAGAGTTGCTAATACTAATTGACAGTGGATCAACTCACAGTTTTGTGGATTCAAAGGTTGTGAGAACCGTGGGGCAAGAACAAATTCAGACAAATCCTTTAGCAGTTACGGTTGCAGATGGGAATTCTATATTGACTCATACAGAGTGCAAGAACTTCTGTTGGAAGATGCAAAGGCATAAATTTGAATATGATTTCAGGATTTTGAGATTGGGAGGCTGTGATATTGTCTTAGGAGTAGATTGGATAAAAAACTTTAGCCCAATACTCTTTGATTTTAAGCAGCTAACTGTATCTTTTGAGAAAGAAGGGAAGCAGGTCCAGTTGCAAGGGAAATTGGAGCATGGCCAGCTCCAACTTATGAGGGGTCAAGGCTTACAAATGGTGCTCAAGAAGGGAAATTACAGCTGGGTAGGACAACTCTACTCACTTTCAGCCAATTCAGAGGTTAAGTCCACTAAACCCAGTAATGAACTAAAGGTCTTGTGGAAAGAATATGCAGAATTGTTTGAGCCACCAGATACTTTACCTCCAAAAAGAAATATTAATCACGCAATTCCCTTAAAGGAGGGGTCTAATCTTATGAATTTATAGCCCTATAGATATCCTCATTCATAGAAGGATGAAATTGAAAAGCAAATTGATGAGTTGATGACAACAAAGTTTATAAGGCGTAGCCACAGTCCTTATGCTTCTCCAGTGATTTTAGTGAAGAAAAAGGATGGGACTTCTTGAATGTGTATTGATTATCGCCAATTGAACTCTCTCACAGTCAAGGATAAGTTCCCAATCCCCATCATTGATGACTTGCTGGTTGAATTTTATGGAGCCTGGTATTTCTCTAAGTTGGACTTGAGGCAAGGTTTGTACCGGATTAGAGTGCAAGAGCAAGACATTCATAAGACAACATTTAGAACTTTTCAAGGGCATTATGAATTTGTGGTAATGCCCTCTGGACTGTCAAATGCACCATCAACATTTCAAGCACTGATGAATCTTGTGTTTAAGCCTTACTTGAGAAAGTTTGAGCTAGTATTTTTCGATGACATTTTGGTCTACATCCCTACCCTACAAAGGCATTATTTTCATCTTGAGTTGGTGTTGTAGACCATGAGGCAGCACAAGCTTTACGCAAAGCTTTCCAAGTGTACCTTTGCCAAGAATTAAGTTGAGTATCTTGGGCACATTATCTCCGAAGAGGGTGCTACAATAGATCCTAGTAAGGTTCGGGCAATAAAGGATTGACTTCAGCCTAAATCCCTTAAGCAGCTAAGGGGTTTTCTAGGTTTAACTGGATATTACCATAAATATATAGCAGGTTATGGCATTATTGCAAAGCCCTTAACATATTTTCTTAAGAAAGATGGGTTTAGATGGGATGACAAGGCAATAGAAGCTTTTGAACATTTTGAAGCAAGCTATGTCTGCGGCTCATGTGCTTGTGATGCCTGATTTTATCCAACCCTTCTTGTTAGAGATTGATGCTTACAGTACTGGTATTGGGGCTGTGTTCTCTCAGAGTGGCAGACCTTTAGCCTTCCTTAGCCAAGCTTTAAGTCCTCAGAATCAGAAGCTGTCTATCTACGAGAAGGAGTATATGGCCATACTTCTTGCTGTACAAAAGTGGTGGCATTACCTTGAAGGACACCAATTTGTGATCAAGACAGATCACCAAAGCCTCAAATACTTACTTGAGCAAATAATTTCAACAAGAGTTCAAACGAAGGGATTAATGAAGATGCTGGGGCTGGAGTATACAATTCAGTACAAAAAGGGGGCTAAAAATGTTGTGGCTGATGCTCTGTCTAGAAGGCTTGAAGATGTGGAAATTGAGGGGTCTTATGTAGCCATCACTCCGGTAGTTCCCCTGTGGATTAAAGAAGTAATCTGTTCCTATGAGCATGATGCACTTGCTTAAGCACACATTGTTCCTAATAGCATAAAATATACTCCTGCCAATACTGATACAGAAGTGATAGTGAGTAATGGAATCATAAGAGTTAAGGGCAAAATATACATTGGGGAAGGATAATAATTGAGAAAAGAAGTTATTAAGGCATCACATGACTCTCCTTGGGGAGGGCACTCCGATATAGAGGGAACCCACCGAAGGATTAAGCTCTACTTTCAGTGGAAACGGATGAAAAAAAAAATTGTTCAACAATTTGTGCAGCAGTGCGAAGTTTGTTAGCAGACGAAGGTTGAGCACACTACCTACAAGGGCTTACTACAACACTTCCAATCCCAGATGGGGCTTGGACTCATGTTAGCATGGATTTTGTGGAGGGGGCTACCTAAATCAGAGGGAAGAGAAGTTATCTGTGTGATTGTGGATCATTTTACCAAGTTCGGACACTTTGTTGCCCTCTATCATCCCATTACAGCGAAGAAACTGGCCAGATTGTTCTTGGATCAGGTGTACAAACTTCATGGACTTCCTCAATCTATTGTGTCAGACAAGGATAGGCTATTCACTAGCTTCTTCTAGCGTGAGTTATTCTTGCTGCTTGGCACCACTCTAGCCATGAGTTCTTTGTATCATCCTCGTTCTGATGGCCAGACAGAAAGGGTTAATCAGTGCATTAAGCTGTATTTGATAGGGATGACATTTGCTCATCCTAAACAATGGTATAAGTACTTGTCTCTTGTTATTGGTACAATGCTCATTTTCACTCCTGTTTGTGTTCAACCCCTTTTAAGGCCTTATATGGGTATGAACCTTCATCCCCTTTGGTGCATCAAGGGATAATTTCTCATATAGGAGGAGTCAATTAGCTATTGTTGCAGTGAGCTCAGTTAGCACGAAAGCTCAAGGATTACCTATAGCTGGCCCAAGCCAGAATGAAGTTTTTTTTGCAGATAAGAAGAGGGTTGACATGAATTTTTATGTTGGTGATCTTGTTTATCTCAAACTGCAATCATATAGGCAAAGTTCAGTGGCTATACGCAAGAACATCAAGTTATCTACATGGTACTATGGTCCTTACAAGATTTTTGAGAGGATTGGAAAAGTGGCATGCAAGTTAGATACTCCTGCAGATAGCTTGGTACACCCTGTCTTCCATGTCTCCTTGGTTAAAAAGAATGTGGCCGATGAGATTAAGGATGTCCCTGCTGTGCTACAAGCTTCCTCCCAAGGCATGCTAGTGCAGGAACTTGTGGCTATTCTTGATAGCAGGATAGTGTAGAATCAGGGAGTTGGTGGAAAGCAAGTGCTGGTACAGTGGGCCAATCTTGGGTCAGAATATGCTACTTGGGAAAATTAGAGATTTCTTTCATCTCAATTTCTTGCCTTCCATTCTTGAGGTAAGAATTTGCTTGAGAGGAGGGTATTGTCATGATCAGAGTTGATTCTAAGCTGGTATCAAGCTGATTTAGCTGAATTTGGTCAAATTGTTTGCTGTTAGCGGGAAGGCAGTTCAAGTGGCTTTTTGGCGGCAAAATTAGTTTTGTTTGTTAAGTCATGTTTTGTTATTCTGGCGGCTAAGTAGATGTAATAAGTCGATTGGTTAGTAGGCTTTGGGTCTAGATTCATTGTTTTTAGTTTATTCTTGTAATTAGTATAAGAAGGGGTTCGATTGTAAGATTTGATTCATTCAATGAAAAATATCTCTTATTCTTTTAATCTCTCATCTCTTTCACTTCTCTTCTCATCTGACCTCTCTCTCACCTTGGTTAAGTGCAAGATTTCATCTTGAACCTAACATTGTTCACTATAGTAGCTATCTGTTATGAATCAAGATCGATCTTGATTCAGAACCGAGGTTTGTAGAGTTAAGATGAGGAAAGAAGCGAGAGAAGATGAGAATGAGAAATCCAAAGATATTTTCATTCATGAATCATCTTTATAAGAGATTAGAATATTTATACTAAATCTAGATTAAGAGAAATACATTGCACTTAGACTTACTTATTAACCGACTCAACTAGCCTAGCCGCCAAAGTGGACTAAAGCATTACAACCATTGCAGCCAATTTTCCCGCTAAGAGAACATACACTGCAATTGAATTAAAAAACGAGCTCGAGCAACTTCCCTTGCTGCAGATTCCTCCTGACCAGCTCAGGAAAGCCCAAAATATAACAATGCCCCCCCCCCCCCCCCCCCCCAAAGAAACGTTATTGCCTAAAGAATGGAATGAGGGAAATTGAGATCTCAAGAATGGCAATCTACCCATGATGCATTCTCTGGGCTCAAGTTAATCTCCAAAATTGCTTAATGTTGTTGTACCAGGAGTCCTTGCAATATAGCTTGTGGTTGACCTACAGAAGCACTGGAACCAACTGCCATATACTTCTTAAGCAATGAAAACATGAAACACATGGTTAACTGAAGTCTCAGGCGGCAACTCTAGCTTGTATGCAACCTTTCCAATCTGCTCCAACACCTTGTAAGGACCAAAGAATCGAGCACATAGCTTGATATTCTTGCATACCGCAATGCAAGATTGCCTATAAGGCTATAATTTCATGAAAACATAATCACCAATTGCAAAAGTTTTGTCAATTCTTTTCCTATCAGAAAATACTTCATCCTTGGCTGAGCAACTTGCAAGTTATCCTTGAATTGCTGCTCCAGTTATTTCCTTTGATCCAACAACTCATTGATTTCAACCACATGAGAGAGTGCTCCTTGTAACATTAATGATGCTAGTGGATCGTACCCATACAGAGCTTTGAAGGGTGTAACTCTTAATGCCGAATGAAAATGTGTGTTATACCAAAATTCTATGAGAGACAACCATCTATTCCAGTTTCTTGGATGAGTAAACATCATACCCCTCAGGTATTGCTCAAGGCAGTGATTTACTCTTTCAGTTTGACCATCCAATTGTGGATGGTATGAAGAACTAAGAGCCAATGTAGATCCCAACAATGCAAACAATAAACGCTAAAAGTTGCTGATGAATAGCTTGTCTCTATTAGAAATGATGGATTGGGGCAATCCATGTAGCTTGTAAATCTGATCTAGGAAGAGCCTTCCGATCTCTCAATAGTAATGGTATGATTAAGAGCCACAAAATGACTATACTTCGCGAAACGATCAACCATCAACCAAATAACTGCCTTTCCCTTACATCTAGGTAGACCTTCAATGAAATCCATACTGATATGCTGCCAAGCTCTCTCTAGAATTGGCAAAGGTTAAAGCAAGCCTTGGTACGACACATGCTCACTTTTTTTTATCTGACAAACCTCACATTATTGAACAAGTACATGAACCTCCTTCTTCATGCCAGTCCAATGAAAGTATTACTTCAACCTTTGATAAGTGCCTTCGATTCCAGAATTGTGCCCCCCAAGCTGAACTGTGAGAAGCCAACACAATTTGTTATCTAAATTCTGAACCTTCACCATGTAAATCTTTTCGCCAATCTTATGATGCCACTAGTAACATCAATTTCAGAATCAGAACCTTAAGCTCTTTGCACACAATGAGCTGCAATACACTCCCATGAAAATGTGTCTCCCTCATATGATTTGACCACTTCGTTCATCCAAGTTGGAACAACTTCTGAAATCGTAGCACAATTATCACCCTTAGAATCCTCTAAGCTCTTTGACAGAGCATCTACTACTTGATTATCCTTCTCTTTTTGATATTCAATAAAGTAATGTAAGCCCAGCATCTTCATAAGGCCCTTTCTTTGAACCCTCGCAGTGATCTTTTGCTTAAGTAAGTATTTGAGGCTTTGGTGATTTGTTTTATTTATGAAATGACGTCCCTCCAAATAATGCCTTCATTTTTATACTGCCATTAGGATTGCAATATACTCCTTTTCATGAATGGATAATGCTTGATTCTTGTAACTCAAAGCCTAACTTAGATAGATCAATGGCCTTCCATTCTGAGATAACACTGTGCCAATTCTCTGGTTGCAAGCATCAGTTTCCAACACAAAGGGCAAAGAGAAATCAGGCATAACCAATACTAGGGCAGAAGACACAACTACCTTTAATTGTTCAAATGCTTCCTCAGCTAATTCATTCCAATGGAATGCATCTTTCTGGAGCAAATCTGTGAAAGGCTTACCAATTACCCCATAACCAGCAATGAACTTCCGGTAATACCCTGTTAATCTAAGGAATGCCCACAGTTGCTTGAGAGTTTTTGGAACAGGCCATTCCTTCACCACTTGAACCTTGCTAGGATCAGTAGCCACAACATTATCTAAGATCAAATGACAAAGACACTCCACTTGCATTTTGGCAAAAAAACATTTAGAAAGTTTGGCGTAGAGTTTATGCTGCCTCATGGTCTGAAATACCAGCTCCAAATGATCTAAATGAGTCTCCAAGGAAGGGCTGTGATCTAGTATATCATCAAAGAATACAAGAACAAACTTCCTTAAGAAGGCTTTGAACACCAAATTCATCAAAGCCTGAAAGGTAGTTGGGGCATTGGAGAGTCTAAAAGGCATCACCGCGAACTCATAATGGCCATGATGTGTTAAAAAAGTAGTCTTCTGTACATCATGTTCTTGAACTCGAATTGGATAATAGCCTTACCGAAGATCCATCTTCGAAAAGTACTTAGATCCATATAGCTCATCCAACAAATCATCAATGACTAGGATAGGGAACTTATCCTTGATAGTGAGGGAGTTCAATTGACGATAATCTATACATATTCAAGAGGGACCATCCTTCTTTTTAACTAGAATAACTGGAGAAGCGAATGGACTGTGATTGTGTCTGATGAACTTTGTCTCCAACAACTCATCAACTTGCCATTCAATCTCACTCTTTTATGAGTGAAGGTATTTGTAAGGCCTAAGGCTCACAGGATTTGACCCACCCTTCAATGGAATAGCATGATCTAATGCCCTCCTTAGTGCTAATGTGCTTAGTTCTTCAAATAAATCTTGATATTTCAGTAACAATGAATTAATAAATGGATTAGAATTCACCTGCTGTTGTTCTTCTAAAGTTGCACTGATAGAATGAAGTTGCCTAATCCAGTGAAAACCTCCTTTCTTAAGAACACCTTGTAATTGCTTCCCACTCATCAGTTGCAGTTTTTCCTTGCTCCCTAATTCCCTGAAGCTGAACTTTCTGGCCATCTCTTTTAAACGACACGGTTAATTAAGCAAAATCAAAGAGTAAAGGGATGATGGTTTTCATCCAATCAACCCCTCAGACCATATCACAACCTCCTAATCTTAGTACTCTGAATTCATATTCAAAATTATGCCCCTACATCAACGATTTGAAGTTCCTACACTTAGTGTGCGTCAAGATTGGATTACTATTTGCCACTGTAACCTCTAGGAGAGTGGTTTTAATCAACTCATGCCCAACCATCCTTACAATCTTGGGATCTACAAAGCTATGCATGCTCCCACTATCGATGAAAATCACTAAGGATTTATGTCCTGCTTCTCCCTTGATTCTAATGGTATTATGTGAACCATTTCTAGTCAAAGCCTTGACAGATCTATCAATCTCATGGTCATCCAACTCCTCACCTTCCTCTTCTATCTGCTCTCCTGGATCAATTTTATTCCCATCCTCCTTAATTTCAACTGCATCTACTCTAGAGGTTGACATAAGATATTTTGGATCACATTTATGTCCAAAGAAGTGACGTTAATTGCACTTGAAACAAAGCTCCTGAGGCCGCTTTTCTTCTAAGTTCAAGGGCCTATTACTAGCCTGAAAGGTTCTAGATGTTGAAGCCCTAATTGGTGCAATTCTTCCCCTCTGAGCTTTAGCAGCAGCCAAAATTGTGCTCTCTACCTTCCTGGCTTTAGAATAAGCTTGAGACAAGGTTGTATGATCAAATGCCTTCACCAAATTCTTGATTTTAGACTTAAGTCCACTCACAAAACTCGAAACATAATAAGCCTCAGGAGCTTCTAGACACACTGTCAACATCCTTGCTCTTAGATTTTGAAATATGGACATAAATTACTTCACAGTTGTTGCTTGAGTCACCTTATTGAAATTGTCCACAACATCACTCACATCTTCTTCCCCATACCTTTCACAAAGCTCTTCCACAAACTCAGGCCACGAAATTGCAGGATTGCTATGCAATAAGCTATAATACCACACTTCCAATTCTCTACATTGTTAAACAGAAGCCAGTTCTACCTTTTCAACCTTAGCTATGTTATAGAAACAAAGGTACCTTTCGCATTTCCTCACCCAAGACTGTGGCATTATTCCATCAAAAGGCTCCAAATCTACTTGGCTGTCTAACTCCATTGCTCCTTGTAGCTGATACATTATCTCCACTGTCAGTAGGTCTTGGTGAAGGATTAGGATCCATGGTCTAGCCTGCTGGCTCATTCTGACCTGCTAACTTGCTGCAAGAAGAATACTCTCTCTAGTAAGCAAAGTCTACCTCTGCACTTGCTGCTTTAAACCTACCAACTACTCTGATTATGTATCAAACCTCTGTGAGGGTGCCTCAAACTTTTGATCCATGTCTTGCTTCATTGACATAATCAAGTTCATCATCAATTCAATCTGATCAGCTTGATTACTTTCTAATTCAACTCTAGCTACCACATTAGCATAAGTAGCATTGTTATTAGCAACATTACCAGCTACATTAGACCTCGCAGTTGCACCACCTGCCATTTGTGCTGATTTCTTGTGTCTGGTCAGGATTGTGACCAATTAAGGTAGAAATTGAACAATGAAGGCTTGGCAAATGCAGTTGCGATCAAATTGAAGCAATGATAATCCCATCATATGCTAACCTCAAGCTTTGATATCGATTGTTATGAATCAAGATTGATCTTGATTCATAACCTAGATTTGTAGAGTTAAGATGAGGAAAGAAGTGAGAGAAGATGAGAATTAGAAATGAGAGAAAGAAATCCAAAGATATTTTCATTCATAAATCATCTTTACAATATATTAGACTATTTACACTAAATCTAGATTAAGAGAAATACATTACACTTAGACTTACTTATTAACCAACTCAACTAACCTAGCCGACAAAATGGACTAAGGCATTACAACCGATTTTCTCCCCAAAAGAACATACAAAGCAATTGAACTAAAAACAGCTAGTACAAGATCAGGAAATCCCAAAACATAACACTATTTGACAAATCTTGCTACGTTAGCCCACAAAATAGCTAATACTATGTCCTCAAAAAGCCTTTGATGGTGTAAAAGGATTTAAGGCTTTAACAAGACTCTTGATTTTAGGTTTGAGGCCACTAAAAAAGCGTGAGACATAATAAGCTTCACTACCTTTTGGATTGGCTATCATCATTCGAGCTCTCAAACTTTTAAATTGTGTCATATACTCCTTGACTGAAGTTTCTTGAGACACCTGGTTGAAACTATCCACCATATCACCATGATCTTCATCCCCATACCTCTAACCCAATTCATCCACAACTTCAGGCTAAGTGATGGTAAGATTGCTCAACATCAAGCAATGAAACCACACCTCATGATCTCCCTTCAAATGAACTGTAGCAAGTTCAACCCTTTCTAAATCAGCCACATGATAAAATTGAAAGTGTCTCTTGCTAGGAGCAGTGTCCTGAAATCTAGATTTATTCTGGATATATTATTTTAGTTAATAAATAAATTTGAAGTTCCAGTTGTATCTTAGTTAATTTTGTATATGTGAGCATTTACACTGCATATGATTTTCTTTTGGAAACATCCATGAGATGGTGTAGTTCTTAGACTACAATTTACATGTTTGTTCTACGTGGTTTACGAGACTAAGCCACAGATAGACTTGGAACAAATGGTACGGGTTGTTGTTTTAAAGACTCGTAGTTGAAGACAAGTTTGGACCACTTATATGTTAAGACTATAACATGACACTTTAGATGACTTGTCTTGGTCATGTGGATGGAGATCCAAAAATGTTAGATTAGTGTGATTACAAAGATTGACACACTGAGTTGGACCACTTGGGTTACTTATTTCTAGACTATTATCGGAGATGAGTGATTCACGTTGTACTATTTGAACGACGACTCTAAATCCTGAGGGTATTTTGGACTTGCGCATGGAGCGTTAGTTACTTTGGTGTACTATAAGTAAGGCCTAAACGAATGGCCAAAATCCCACGTACATTGGGTAGCAGCGTGAAGTGTGACAAGGATCAGGTATTCAATATGGAACCTACAGTCTCTTACGAGATATAGATGTCCCCTTAGTTGATTCACAAATATTTGAATAGTTCAAAAACTTTGGCCAAATTATTCCTAGTATTTGACATCTGGAATTTATAGTTGCAAAATGTTCTAGTATAAATGAATTATTCAGTGAAGGGAGAGTCGGTAACTAATGGAGAAGCTGTGAGAAGGATAATGGTAGTGGTTATATTTATCCTTTGTCATGGACATCTAGTTGAGTGGTTGTTGTCATTAATACAGTCTATTAGGGAGATATTGAATAAATAATTTAAGTCTGGAGTGTAGTGAGATTTATTTAGTGGAATTAAGTCTCATTAAATAGTAATTAAATTATTTCATGAGATGATTAATTTAACTTATTTGGAGCTAGATTTAAATTGTCTTTGAGGTCCCTATGCAAGCCTTTGTATTTATTGCCATCGAAAAAATATTAAAGAATTCATGGGATGAATTATTTATCCATAAGATGGGTAAATTAATTTTGCCAAACATTACTCATGAGAAGAATAAAGTATTAAATTATAAAATAAAATAATTTTTGAAATTAAAATTCATAAGATGAATTTTTACATATATGAAACAAAGCAAAACAAAAAAAACAGAAGAGAAAAATCATATTTTAATAGGCTTAATCCACGACACGCATAGGCAGCCAATCAGCGTGCAATACGCGTCACGCGCTGGGCTGCCCAGAGGGGTAATCCATGCGCCACGGGTCGAACTAATAGGCGTGCGACACGTGGCACGTGTTTTGAATTAAAAAATTGTTCGATTTTGAACAGTGTTGAAACACAGCGTTTTGAGTTGCCTTCTAAATGAAACGCTGCATTTTATATTATAACTGGAATTATTTTATATGCATCCCACATCAAAAAAATTAGATTTTTTTGCTCCGTTATACTCATATAAATAGAGGTGTTTATTCCAAGGTTTAGTATTCAATTTTGAAACAAGTTTTAGGGTTTCTGAAAGTAGTTTTAGAGACCTAATTGGAGAGAAAAGTTTCTGCTAAAATTTTTCTTTCCTCAATTTAATATTTTTCAGAGCCCACCCTCCGGGAAGTTTGAGCTTATTGCGTAGAAGATCGGGAGTCTCGATTTTCTTGGTATTCTTCATAATTGGAGTAATTTCAGGTATGTTTATCTTTCCTTTTTCTTTTAGTTTCTACTTTTCTATTTATTTATAGTGTTCATTATTACGCCTGTTTAAGTTTATGTATTGTTATGATTGTATTAGAGTAAAAGGCTTGTAGATATAAATTAAGAATTTAGATATGTTGATTTAAATTATGAATTTAAGTCAGTAGATTCAAAATTAGAAATTTTAAATCTACCCTAGGTTTAGAGTTATGAATTCTAAACCCATTCCGTTGCGTAAACTTTATAAAATTGGGGAGAATTTTTGAAATTCATCCCAACCCAACAACCGTTGTTAGGGCAAACAGTCTATCGAGATAAACCTATTCCCGGAAACTGTCGCACGTGAGGTGTCACGAAGCGTGACTTTTCGAACGGGGGCATAGGTAGAGAGAAGAGTCTCCTACTTTAAGTGCTCTAATAGGTGCCTACTGTTGTGACCATAGTTGAAAACTATAAACCCAATAGTCGGCATTTGAGTTTATTTTTTGACAAAATTCATATTATTTTTCCAACAATTGGTATCAGATCCAGGTTCTGATAACATTCATAATATACATGACTAGGTATAATAAAATCGAAATAAATAGATTAGTGATTTAATACAATAGAGATTTCATTAAAGAAGGAAAAAAATTGTTTGAATTAGTGATTTAAATTGTTTAAATCATCAATGTAATTAATTGTTAATTAGATTGTTTTAAAGTAATGATTTAAATTGCTTAAATCAATTCAAAGAGTTAATAGTTAACTAGGTTATTTAAAGTATCGATTTAAATTGTTTAAATCGGTTAAAAGATTTAATAGTTAACTAGGTTTTTCATAGCAGTGAATTGAATTGTTTAAATCATTAATGAATTAATCATTTATTCCGAACAACCTAAAAATTTGTGATTATGTTGTTCGTATAATGAGATTGTACATTCTCAGTCATGATTTCCGAAATTGGGCAGAATTGATCTAATAAGATTAGATTCAAATTCTTTTAACAATAATGGATAAAATTGATTTAATGAATATTTGAATTTCTATTTTGTTCCTTCCATTCCATTTCTCTTTCTTCTTTCTCTCTCTCTCTCTCTCTCTCTCTCTCTCTCTCTCTCTCTCTCTCTCTGCGCCTGCAAATGGTAACCTCCATTAACCCCCCTGTCACGTCGGCCAACTCGCCGACAACTGCCGTCAGCCACCACGCCAGCGACGACAGGCCCGCACTGCGACAACCTCCCGCTGGCCATAGCCCCCGCGTCCCACCATCTCCCCCGCCCTACGCCGTTCGCTCCCCTCCCTCCCTTCCGCCTCCTCCGCTCCCCCCCTCCCCTGCCTCGAACCCTGACACCTAACCCCAGCTCACCACCACCGGCCTCCACCGGGCCCCCACCCACCCACACACACACCAACACCACCACCACCACTAGAGAGCTCACCCGCCCAATCCTCCCATCCCCTTCCCTTCGCACCACTAGCTGCCACCCCACGCACCACCTTCAACCCCCACACATACCAGCCCCACCAACACTACTACCCACACCCCACCCCAACCCAGTCCCACCGCACCTCACCTTGCCCCTCCACCACCACCACACCACACCAGCCCTCACCACCACCGTCATCGGCCCTCACCACCACCGCCACCACTCCAAAGCCAGCAGCCTCCAACTGACAACTAAGAGCGGGCCCAGGTAAGTGTTAGCCGGGTCAGAGTATCAACTACACACCAGCCCTAGGTTTGATCTATCCTTTATTAGAGCAGGGTAGTCTTTTTATTTATCATTGTTGGGTACTTTTCATTTGGTTATTTCTCCTTTCATTATTTTGATTACTGTGATCTTTGACTGTGGTGGTACTTTCGTGCATTCTTATTATAATAAGCTTCTTGTCTATGTCCATCACTTACCCACGATAGTCACAGCTAGTGGAGGAATGTTACCAGTTATGGAACTCAGAGATTGAGGCCATCTTCAAAGACGATGGGAGGGGGAGAGCGAGGCAGAAGGGGATAGGGAACTTGAGACTAGGCACACTAAATGTTGGGACACTAACGAAGAAAAGTTTCAAGGTGGCCCAAATGATGATGAAGTGAAAGATCAACATCCTTTGTCTACAAGAGGCTAAATGGGCTGGTGCGAAAGCCAGGGATGTGCTGGGGGCACCAGCTCTGGTATGCAGGAAATGTCGGAAGCAGGAATGGAATTGGTATCGTCGTGGATAGCAGCCTTAAAGATAAAGTAGTCGGGGTATCAAGGGCTGGTGATAGGATCATAAGTATTAAGGTGGTCCTAGATGGAGAGGTACTAAATGTAATCAGTGCCTACGCACCTCAAACTGGATTAACAGAGCATGAGAAGGCAACATTCTAGGAGGACTTAGGCACAATGATGCAAGGCATACCCCAAGCCGAACAAGTGATGATTGGCGGGGACTTTAAAGGGCACGTTGGCGCGACGGATGATGGTTACGGTTCTTACCATGGAGGATTCGGTTTCGGAACCAGGAATGCAGAGGGCAATGCCCTACTGGACTTCGCGGTCACATACGACCTAACAGTTGCCAACACCTTCTTTAGGAAGCGTGAGCAACACATCATCATGTACCAAAGCGGTGGGACAAGAACACAGATTGACTACATACTATTAAGGAAAAGGGTGCAAAGAGACTGCAGGGATTGCAGGGCTACCCTAGGAGAAAACCTGTCTACACATCATAGGGTGCCGTGGGCGGATATAAAGGCCAAGAAGAGGGCCAAAAGAATCTGCAAACACGCACAGACGCACACCTGCTGGAGGGATTTGAAGGGGGAGAAGTATAGGGCATATAAGGAGAGAGAGCAGGACGAGCTCAGATGGGACTTAGAGGGAGATACACACCAGATGTGGAACCAAATGGCCCAAAAGATTAGAGGACTGGCACGGGAAGTTCTCGGAACGTCAAAGGGAAGGGCACCAAGCAACAAAGAGTCCTGGTGGTGATGCAACGAGGTCCAAGAGAAGATTAAGGCGAAACAAGTTTGTTTCAAAGAGTGGGATCACAGCAGAGATGTGGATAAGAGATATCGGTATTTGCAAGCCAAGACACAAATAAAGAGAGCAGTCAGAGAAGCATAATCAAAAGCTTATGAAGGTTTCTACAAAAGGCTGGAGACCAAGGAGGGTGCGAGGGACTTATATAGAATCGTCAAAGCTAGAGAAAGGAAGACTAGGGACTTAGACAGAGTACAATGCGTAAGAGGGGAAGATGGACAAGTACTCGTGGATAGAGATATCCTTTGGTGGAAGATGTACTTCCACGACCTATTCAACAAACAAGGAGGGATAGAGATATGATCTTCAAACATCTAAGGAGCATCAGAACTACTGTTACTGTAGGCCAATTAGCCCTGACAAAGTCAAGGAAGCCATGAAATTAATGGGAAGGGGTAAAGCAGTTGGCCCAGATGGCATACCCATAGAAGTATGGAAATGCCTTGGACAGAGGGGCGTTAGTTGGCTGACTAAACTATTTAACCAAATCCTTCTGGGGGAGAAGAAGCCTGAGGAATGGAGGACGAGCACAGTGATCCCGATATATAAGAACAAAGGCGACATTCAGAGTTGCGCCAATTATCGGGGTATCAAACTAATGTGCCACACTCTGAAGTTGTGGGAACGGGTCATAGAGAGGAGGTTAAAGCAATAGACAGAGGTGTCCGAGAACCAATTAGGATTTATGCCCGGGAAATCTACAATAGAAGCCATCCACATCCTTAGGCAAACGATAGAGCAATACAGGGAGAGACAAAAGGACCTGCACATGGTTTTTATTGATTTAGAGAAGGCATATGATAGAATGCCAAGAGAGGTCCTTTGGAGAGTTTTGGATAGGAGAGGCGTCCCCGTGCCATACATCAGAGCCATTAGAGACATGTACGAGGAGGCAAAGACCATGGTGCTTACAAAGGACGGGGAGACAGACGCTTTCCCGACAACAGTTTAAATAACTTTTATTTAAAATTACACTGATTTACAGCTTAAATTATCTCATAATTTAATTTAGAATCTCATTCTAAAAGAAAATTAATTAATAAAATAATTACCTTAATCATTATGTAAATCCGTATTAACGTCTTTACATCCCAAAATAAAAAAAATAAAATAAATTTTTTTTTAATACCTGATGCTGACGTTAGCGTCAGCCTAACATTGACAACCGCGTCATTTTTTTTTTAAATTAAAATATTTAATTTTAAAATAAATTGAATCTAATCTCATTAAATCAATTTTATCTGATTTTGTATAAAATAAATAAATTTAATCCCATTAGATCAACTTTATCTAATAAAAAAAAAATTTTAAATCTAATCTTATTAGATCAATTTTATCTGATTTCATAAATCATGACTGAGAATGTATAATCTTATTATACAAACAACACAATCGCAAATTTATAGGTTATTTAGAATTAACGATTAATTCGTCAACGATTTAAACAATTTAAATCATCCCCATAAACTATCTAGTTAACTATTAACTCTTTTAACCGATTTAAACAATTTAAATCAATACTTTAAAACAATCTACTTAACAATTAATTACTTTAATGATTCAAACAATTTAAATCACAAATACAAACAATCATTTGAATTAACTGTTAATTCTTTACTGATTTAAACAATTTAAATTAAATCGTCAAATTGAACTTACTTTCCTTTTTAATAAAATCACTATTTTATTAAATTGCAAATCTATTTATTTCGATCTTATTATACCTAGTCATGTATATGATGAATGTAATCAGAGGCTGGCTCTGATACCAATTGTTGCGAAAAACATATGAATTTTGTTGAAAAATAAACTCTAATGCCGACTATTGGGTTCACAGTTCTCAACTATGGTCACAACAATAGGCACCTATTAGAGCACTTAGAGTAAGAGACTCTTCTCTCTACCTAAGCCCCCAGTCGGAGAGTCAGGCTTCGTGACACCTCACGCGCGAGAGTTCCTGGGAATAGGTTTATCTCTATAAACCCTTTGCCCTAATATCGGTTATTGGGATGATTTTCAAAAATTCTCCCTAAAGATTACACAGCGGAACAGGTTTAGAATTTATAACTCTAAACCTAGGGTTGATTTAAAATTCCTAATTTTAAATCTACTGACTTCAATTCATAATTTAAATCATCAGATCTAAATTCTTAATTTAGATCTACATGCCTTTTACTCTAATACATTCATAACAATACATAAACTTAAACAGGTATAATAACGAATATTATAAATAAATAGAAAACTGAAACTAAAAGTAGAAGGAAAGAAAAACATACCTGAAATTGCTCCAATAAAAATAAAAACCAAAAAGACAATAATATTCTTGAAAATCGAGACCTCAAGACCTTCTACGCAATGACCTCGAACTGCTTGGAGGGTGGGCTCCGAAAAATATAAAACTGGATCTTCGAAACAATTTCAAAAACCCTAAATGAATATTTTGACCTTGATACCAAACCTCAGAATAAGCCCCTCTATTTAAAGAAACATATCATAGCGAAAAAATATAATTAAAATCGAAAAAGGATTGCACGGTTAACATCAAAACGCAGCGTTTTATTTAAAATGGGTTCAAAACTCCGCATTTAGTAATAGTGCAACTGCCTCTGCGGGCCTGTCATCACGTGCCACGTGTCACAGCGCAATTCGTTCCCGCGTGGCCACGCGGATGGCCCTTGTCGCGCACTGGTTTGTTGGATCCGTTTCACACGGATCACCACTGTGCAGGTACTAAATGCGAATTTTTTTTTTTTTTTTTTTTTGCTTTGTTTCTCACCTGTAAAAATTCATCTTATGAATTTTAATTTTCAAAATTATTTTATTTTATAATTTTCAACTTTTATTCATTTCATGAATAATGTTTGGCAAAATTAATTTACCCATCTTATGGATAAATAATTCATCTCATGAATTCTTTAATATTTTTCTAATGGCAATAAATACAGAGACTTGCGTAAGGACTCCGGGGACAATTTAAATCTAGCTCCAAACGGGTTAAATTAAATCATCTCATGATATTAATTTAATTACCATTTAATGAGACTTAATTCCACTAAATAAATCTCACTGCACTCCAGACTTAAATTATTTATTCGATACCTCCCTAATATACTGTATTGATGACAACAACCCCTCCACTAGATGTCCATGACAAAGGATAAATATAACCACTACCATTATAACCACTACCATTATCCTTCTCACAGCTTCTCCATTAGTTACCGACTCGCTCTTCACTGAATAATTCACTTATACTTGAACATATTCACAGTATAAATTTCAAATGCCAAACACTTGGAATACTTTGGCCAAAGTTTTCGAACTATTCAAACATTTGCGAATCAACTAAGGGGACATCTGTATCTCATAAGAGACTGTAGACTCCCTATTGAATACCTGATCCTTGTCACACTTCACGTCGCCACCCAGTGTACGTGGGAGTTCAGTCATTCATTTTAGAGCTTACTTATAGTACACCAAAGTAAGTAACGCTCCATGCACAAATCCAGAATACCCTCAGGATTTAGAGTCGTCGTTCAAACAATACAATGCGAATCACTCATCTCCGATAGTAGTCTAGAAATAAGTCACTCACATGGTCCAACTCAGTTTGTCAAACACACTAATTTAACACTTTTGGATCTCCATCCACATGATGAAGACAAGCCATCTAAAGTGTCTCGTTATAGTCTTAACATACAAGTGGTCCAGACTTGTTTTTGACTATGAGTCTTTCAAACAACAATCTATATCAAGTGTTCCAAGTCTATCTATGGCTTAGTCTCATAAACCACTTAGAACAAACATGTAAATTGTAGTATGAGGACTACACCCATCTCATGGATGCCTCCCGAAAGAAAATCACATGCAGTATAAATGCTCAAATACACAATTTAACTAGGAAACGACTGGAACTTTAATTTTATTTATTAAGTAAAATAATATATCCAGAATAAATCTGAATTTTAGGACACTGTTCCTAACAACATGTTCAGGCAAGAGGTGGGTACAAGTATTAAATCACATTTAGTGATGATTACTCAAGGCATGGATATGTTTACCTAATGAGACATAAGTTGGACATTTTTTGGATAAATTCAAAGAGTAGAAAGTTGAATTTTAAAAGCTACTAGGTAAAGAAGTTAAGCCTCTTCGATCATATCGAGGTGGTGGATATTTTTTGGGTGAGTTTTTGGATTTCCTAACTGCAGATGAGATAGGATCTCAGCTTTCTACTCTGGGTATACCACAGCAAAATGGTGTTGCAGATAAAAGGAACAAGGACGGTCTTTTCTAAAGTTTTTGATTTAAAAGTTTTTTTTTTAAATACAATGCAATGCACTTAGAGAAGGATTTTGCAAGTAAGATGCAAAAACAAAAACAAAATAGTATTGAAGAAAATGACACTAATTCTGAACAGCTAAACACAATTCAACACATAATGGATGCATTAGATGCACCTACAAATAGGAACGAGAATGTTCCAGGTACACGAAAGCTTAGATGTGGTGGGAGCATTGTCAGGACACCTGACAGGTTCATAGCGGGAGCCTTAGTAGTTGACCATGGCATTGAATCTAATCCTTTTAGCCGAAGCAATTAAGTCTTCTAGTTTTGTGCAATCGGTTGCTCGAACCATACGTGTACAAATGACATTAAAAGAAAGTACTGACTTTCTTAATGTTATATGTCAACGATATACTGCTCATTGGGAATGATATAGGGGTGTCATTAGTTGTCAAGGTTTGGTTGTCAAGAAAGCGCAATATGAAGTACATGGGTGAAGCCAGCTCTACTTTTAGGATTAAGCTTCTGCAAGGTCATAAGAATAGGATGTTGGATCTCTCTCCAGCCACTTATATTGACAAGATGTTGTCAAGGTATAGTATGGAGTCCCTCTTTCTGTTGAGTAGCGTTCTTGGACACCTCAAGAGGAAGAGCAATTGAGGAATATTCCATATGCTTTGGCTATAGGAACCTCAGGTATGCCATGTTGTGAACGAGACCTAATGTCTGCCATGCTGTGGTATAGCAAGCAGATGTCAGCCTAACCAAGGTCCAATGACTAAGTGGTAGTAACGCGTCCTCTCTAGTTCTTGAGAAGAACTAGAGATTATATGCTAATCTTTCAAAGTGATGAGCTGGTTCTAGGTGGCAGTACTGATTTAAGATTTCTAGTCAAATTAAAATGACAAACATTTGACGTTTAGGCATGTCTTTCTTGGAGTGGGAGCCATTAGTGAAAAGAATGTCAGGCAGCATTGTATTGCTGACTTCACAATAGAATAATTGAGCTCACTAAGGGTTGGGCCCAGTAGATCTTTGGTTTAAACTTGAAAGGGGAGAGTATGGACTTTGTCACAAATTGGATTTAGGACAAGTGGGAGATTATTAGGAACGGTGTCCTGAAATCTAGATTTATTTTGGATATATTATTTTAATTAATAAATAAAATTAAAGTTCCAGTCGTTTTCTAGTTAATTTTGTGTATGTGAGCATTTATACTCCATGTGGTTTCTTTTGGAAACATCAATGAGATGGGTATAGTCCTCAGACTACAATTTATATGTTTGTTCTAAGTGGTTTCTGAGATTAAGCCACAGTTAGACTTGGAACAAATGATATGGATTGTCATTTGAAAGACTCACAGTTGAAGATAAGTTTGGACCACTTGTATGTTAAGACTATAACGTGACACTTTAGATGACTTGTTTTGGTCATGTGGATGGAGATCCAAAAGTGTTAGGTAAGTATGTTTAATAAGATTGATACACTGCGTTGAACCATGTGGGTTACTTATTTCTAGACTACTATTGGAGATGAGTGATTCATGTCGTACTATTTGAACGACGACTCTAAATTCTGAGGGTATTCTAGACTTGTACATGGAGCGTTAGTTACTTTGGTGTACTATAAATAAGGTCTAAATGAATGAATGAAATCCCACGTATGCTGGGTAGCGGCGTGAAATGTGACAAGGATCAGGCATTCAATAGGGAATTTACAATCTCTTATGAGATACAGATATCCCATTAGTTGATTTGCAAATATTTGAATAGGTTGAAAACTTTGTCCAAAGTATTCCAAGTGTTTGACATTTGGAATTTATACTGTGAATATATTCGAGTATAAATGAATTATTCAGTTCAGGGTAAGTCGGTAAGTAAGGGAGAAGTTGTGAGAAGGATAATGGTAGTTGTTATATTTATCTTTCGTCATGAACATCGAGTGGAAGCGTTATTGTAATCAATACAATTTATTAGGGAGATATCGAATAAATAATTTAAGTTTGGAGCATAGCGAGATTTATTTAGTGGAATTAAGTCTCACTAAATGGTGATTAAATTATTTCATTAGATGATTAATTTCACTCATTCGGAGCTAGATTTAAATTGTCATTGAGGTCCCTGCGCAAGCCTTTGTGTTTATTGCCATCAAAAAAAATATTAAAGAATTAATGAGATGAATTATTTATCCATAAGAAGGGTAAATTAATTTTGTCAAATATTATTCATGAGATGAATAAAATTAAAAATTATAAAATAAAATAATGTATGGAAAATTAAAATTTATAAGATAGATTTTTACATGTATGAAGCAAAGCAAGACAAAAAATTAAAAAAAAAAAGGAGAGAAAAATTGAATTTTAACAGGCTTAATCCGCGGCATGCACAAGCAGCCAATCAGTGTGCGACACGTGTCACACGCTGGGCTGCCCAGGGGGCCAATCCGTGTGCCACGGGTTAGACAAATAGGCGTGTGACATGTGACACGCATTTTGAATTGGAAAAGCGCGCAATTTTGAACAATGTTGAAACGCAGCATTTTGAATTGCTTTCTAAATGAAACGTTGCATTTTGTACTATAACTGAAATTATTTTGTACGCATCCCACATCAAAAAATTTGGATTTTTTCGCTCTGGTATACTCCTATCAATAGAGGTGCTTATTCCGAGGTTTAGTATTTAATTTTAAAACAAGTTTTAGGGTTTTTGAAAATAGCTTCGGAGACCTAATTTGAGAGAAAAATTTATGTTGAAATTTTTCTTTCCACGGTTGAATATTTTTCGGTGTCCACCCTCTGGGCAGTTTGAGGTCGTTGCGTAGAAGATTGCAGGGTCTCGATTTTCTTGGTATTCTTTATAATTGGAGCAATTCCAGGTATTCCTTCTTCTTTTAGTTTTAGCTTTTATATTTATTTATAGTTTTTATTATTATGTCTGTTTAAGTTTATGTATTGTTATAAATGTAGTAGAGTAAAAGGCCTGTAGATCTAAATTAAAAATTTAGATCTATTTATTTATATAATGAATTTAAGTCAGTAGATTTAAAATTAAAAATTTTAAATCGACCCTAGACTTAGAGTTGTGAATTCTAAACTCGTTCCGCTGTGTAAACTTTATAAAATTAGGGAGAATTTTTGAAATTCATTCCTACCCAACAACCAGTATTCAGGCAAAGGGTTTATAGAGATAACCCTATTCCTGGGAACTCTCGCACATGAGGTGTCACAAAGCGTGACTCTCCGACCAGGGGCTTAGGTAGAGAGAAGAGTCTCCTACTCTAAGTGCTTTAATAGTTGTCTACTATTGTGACCATAATTGAGAACTGTGAATCCAATAGTCGACGTCAGAGTTTATTTTTCCACAAAATTCATATTCTTTTCCTAACTTCTCTCACATCTTCGAATCTGGGACTGTGGTTGCATTCCATCAAACGGCTCTATGTCCACCTTTGGTTGTAAGCCTTGCATGCTGACTAGCTCCAGAAAGAATTCCAGCTCCTAGGGGAATTGCTCGACGATTAATCTGCTCCTGTATTCCAAGCAATTGTTGTTGAAAATGCTGTTGAGATTGCTACTGTGATTGATGGAAACTAGCCATAAACGTTTGCATCTGATTTTGCACCATCTCTTGTATCTATTTCTTCAATTGCTGGATTTAATCAACTTGAGTCACATTTGCATTAACTCCAACTTCAGCTTCTGTATTAGCTCTAGTATTAGCTCTTGTGTTAACTCCAACATGTTATGATTTTTCCTGCTTTGAGTCTTGTAATCCATATATTGAATTGTTTGGAGTCTTGTATTGCTTTGGAAGTGTTGGTAGTTCAGATGTTGGTTGTTCTTTTGGGGCCAAAGTCGGTTAACTAGCTGAAATGTTGCTAATTTTGGCGGTTAAGGGTTAGTTGGAGATATTTTTGATTCATTGTATCTAGTTTCTCTTATAAGAGGATCAATACTTGTAATTCTTGAGGCAATCAATGAAAATTACTTAGATTCTTGAGATATTTTTCTCTCCCTTCTCATCTCTTCTCTAACTCTCATTTAACCTCAATTCTCCTCTCACCTAAACTCTCTCTTCACTAGTTAACTTCAATTCCTCAAATTGAAGCTTAACACAACATTTGCGCCCCCAGCCACTACCTTAGATTTCTTCCTTCTAGCAAGTTGTGATCGAAGCAATTAATAATCAAACGTAGAGCTCTGATACCAATTGTTATGATTCAAGATTATTCTTGATTTATAACCTAAGATAATAGGAGAATTTGAGGTGAGAATAAGAAGAATTGAAGTGAAGATAGAGAGAATCACGGTTGAGAGAAAGAGTCAAGGTGAATTTCATTTAATGAATCTTATTACTTGTATTAGCTCCCTATTTATACTAAATGAGCTAAGGAAAGATATAATGCATACGGACACTCACTTTAACCGACTTAACCACTCTACCACCAAGATACCCCTATGGCCACTTAGCAACCATTCCCGCCAAACTGTAATTCAAACGCTAGACTAACCATTACACGATATTAACCCTTCTGCTTAGAAAACTAGCAACAATCACGACAATTCATGGCAGGTGTTTACACAAAGTTGGGATTCCTAAATTTAAAAAAAGTAAATATTTTCTAAAACAGTAAATGTTGTGTTATTGGTTATGCTTTGAATGCAAATAAATTTTTTTCTTTTGATAATTAGCGACAAAGTTGCAATATAAAATAAACATCTCATGTATTAGAAACTGAAGTTAACCCATATAAAAGCAGGGATCAAAATAGAGACAAAAGCAATAGAACATAGTAAAAGCAATGGATTAATGGATAATTACAGGAAAAAACCCAACAAGAACTACACGACTATAACCACCACCAGAAAGGATGGACTAGGAATAGGGGGAATAAACCAATGTATTGAACACTGTAAAATCATAGAATATCTAGGTGCTAAATTCTGTTAGTGTATTTCCTATGGAAGAGTGTACGTAGCTTTCATTGCCTATTTTTTTGCCTATGCATCTACACCGTCATTTAGTCACTCGTCCCTTGAACTCAAGGTTCAGGAACTCAGAAGAAGTAACAGGGCTTGAATAACACTAATTTGGACTTGATTTCGCAACTTCTTTCTTGTCTGGACATCCTAATTTTAATGAGCATGTAGTTAGTGCTTTCAAGATAGGAAAAAACAATCCCAAAACTTATGACGAGTTCACAAAATCTACAGATGCTTCACTTTGAAGAGAGGCCCTTCAATAATTAGCTAGAGTCAATGATGAGTAATAACACAGCCATTAGTGGAATTTCTTAGGGGTTGCAAACCTAGAGGGTATAAATGGGTGTTTAGAAAAAAGGTGAGAACAAAAGAGGTAATACGTTTAGGGCAAGATTAGTGGCTAAGCGGCACAACACAAAAATAAGATATATACTTTTTTGATATGTGCTCATCCATAACAACGATTGCCACTGTAAGAGTTTTGATAAGTCAAGTGTTCGTCCATATCTGGTGGTGCACCAAATGGATCTTAACACCACTTTCTTGAAGAGTGAACCTAAATGATAAATTATATAGAATAACCCGAGGGGTTTGAGATTCTTTGTATGGAATATAAACTATTTAAACTTGTAAAGTCCTTTTATAGTCTTAAAAAGCTCCTAACTAGTGGCATCAAAACTTGGTTGACTTTGCCCACACATGGTTTTGCTAGGGATAGTGACGTTGCATCTGTGTACTCTAAGCATAATGATGATGGCTGTCTAGTTATCTACTTGTGTGTTGATGGCATGCTTATTTTTGTATGAGGGTTAATGTCGTGGAAACTACAAAGTCATTCTTGAGCTCGTGCTTTGATATGAAAGACCCAGTCGAGGCTAATGTGATACTTGGCATAAAAATAGTTAGATCACCTATTGGATTAATGAATAGTCAATCCCACTAAATTGACAAATTACTAAGGAAGTTTGGTCACTTTCGTGCACATCTTCTCAAACTCCAAATCACTCTAATTTTTGCTTGGAAAAGAACATAGGTGATAGTTTGTCATAGCAGGAACATGTTATGACTATTGGTAGCATAATGTTTTGGATGAATTGCACTCATCCTTGTATTTCTTATGCCGTTAGTAGACTGAGTCTTATACCGATAATCCCAGTGTTGAGCACTAGATTGATTTGATTAGACTAATGCAAAACATTCTGGGTACTATAGGCTGGGGTTTGCAATATAAACTTTTCCATACTATGATAAAGGGATACTGTGATGCCAACTAGGCATCAGACAATGATGATATTAATTCTGCCACTGGCTATACGTTTATGCTTGCTGATGGTGCCGTGTCTTTGAATCTTTTAAAAAGACCGACCTTGCTAAATCCATGAGGGCATTTGAGTTTATTGCTCTAGAGGTGGCATGTTTAGAAGCTCAGTGGCTTCGGAGAAATTTCATGGCGGGGGAAGCCCATGCTGTCAGTATCATTGCATAATTCTCACTCATGTGCGACCATTAGTGTGGTGCAAAATGAGGTATATAATAGCAAGCACATGCATATTCACCTCAGGCATGGTGTTGCGAGGCACCTAATTGAGAACGAAGTGGTGTCACTCAAGTTTGTAAGGAGTAAGAGAGATTTGGCAAATCCTGTCACTAAAGCCCTTTCTTAGATGGTGGTATGTGATATAAAATAGGGAATGGGGCTTAAGCCCACTTTTGTGTCTTTGTCGTGGTGGATTCACATTTCAAGAGTTACTCTCTATGTTTAAAAGGCCAAATGAAGCTAAAGTTAGGAAATTGTGATTACTTAGCCCCTTTTAAGATAATGTTGTGTTGTGTCTTATGGATCTATCAAATTTGCCATGGTGCTGGAGATGAGTTCAGTGCTCTTTATAATATCCATAGCCTATTATTGTTGTGTAGGGCAACGCTCTTGATGGACTTATCATCTGTTATGATCCAAGGTATAGGGGATATAGGAGAATAATTAAGTACTTGGTAGTCAAATGTGGCGGCTAGCCTAGTTGCTTAGTAGGCTTAGGATGTCTAAGTTCAATGTATTGCTTAGACTAGGAATTAGTATAAGATGTAATGATCTCTTTTGTAATGAAGAACTTTTGATGAATATACAAAATATCTTTGGATATTATTCTCTCTCATCTAACTCTCTCTGTTTCTTATCTCATTCTTCAATCTGTCTTCTCATATCAACTCTATTGCTTCAACTATCTTAGGTTATGATCCAAGCTTAGGCATGAATCATAACAATTAGTGTGAGAGCCTTAACTAGCTAAAAATCAAGTTGTTTGATATCTAGTTTTGATCAATTGTAGTAATCATTGACATTAGGCTCATGGTTCAGGTTAGTGCTGCGGCATTGGTGCTGATCAGTGTGCTATGATAAAGCATTGAGGTTCAATTGTGTAAAACGAACTGAAATACATTTGTATTGATCGGATTATATACGTGATCGATAGTTCAGTGCAGATCTTAGTGGTTTCTGTGCTGTTTTGTTGCAACTAAGTATAATTGTGGCTGAAACTGAATTTATCGTGTTGAAGAAATCGATTAAGTACAAGATTGATCAAGATCAAGTTAGTTCAGACACAACAACATTGTTCTGTTGAGTGCGCTACTACAAGAATTGGAGTTTCAGCTACAGCAATACTGACCAATCTTGTAAAAACAAGGATCGGCTTGCGGTTATGGATTTCGGCATAGAAGAACATGATCCTCAACAATTGAATCATAGCAATTGAATCAACTTGGTTCAGATAGCTGCAATTTTGCTTTCAAGCTTGCGATCCTTTGAGATCACATTTTCACTCTGCTGAACAGAAACCAATTCAGAATCAAGTTCCAGAAGCTGGCTGTTAATACATTGATTACAGATTCAGTGCAAGCCTTGCTGCAACGTGCTTTAGGCTGTTTGAGTGATTGAGCTTGCTGAAGTTTCAAAAAATCAGTAACAGCTAAAGCCAGAATTAAGCTGCTGAAATTGAGGCGAATTAGCTGAATACACTTCAAGTGTTTGTTGATCGAATTTAACTGAAGCAACTTGTGTTCAGCAGCAGAATAACAGCAGCAGTAGTGTGGAGAAATTGGTTGCTACCGCAGTCAGTAATACAAGCACCGAGCTTAGCTATTGTCCAATTGTGTTGCATAATTAAGTTCAGCTGCAAACAAGACTTGATCACTTAGAAAGTACTGGTTCTCTCTCCTGAAACGTCAAATTGAAATGGTCAAGGGCATCTGCAACATTACAGCACAGAATTGGTTTTGCTTAAGTTAAAGTTCTGAAAGTTGTTCAACATCCAGTAACTAAATTGTGCTTAAGTGCTAGTAACAAATTGAGATAGACATGGATTTCAATGCTGTTGCAGAGTTGTTGCAGAAGAGGAATGAGTCCCACATCGATATGGAGCAACAATGTCTGAGTATATTGCAATCTCTTCAGAAATTGATGAGGACAAACGCTTCAATGGAGGAGGCAGCACATCAAGTTGATCTAGGAATAGCATACTCTGAGGTCTATGAGGGATTGGAAGCAACAGAGGTTGAAGTTGCATCAGAACAACTTGTGTTAGATCCTTCATTGCCGCAAACAGAGGAGGAAGTAATAGTTGATGTAGATGAGGCAGATGAGGGTGATCCGCAACATATAAATATACTTATGGAGCCGTTTGATGGAGAGCAACCTCATTCTTGGATTAGAGGTTGTGAAGAGTACTTTCACTTCCACGAAATCACCGAGGTCGAAAAGGTTGAGCTTGCGGTAGTATATCTTTGGGATGATCAGAAGTCGTGGCAGTTCGGTTTGATGCGTGGCAAGATCTCAATCACTTGGGATGAATTTGTGAACGCACTTTGTGAACATTGTGGTGAGAAAGATCTTGATGATATTGTGGAATTAATACCAACACATTCGCAAGACGTGCAACATCAAGATAAGTTTGTTCAGGCAATGTTTCAATCGGCAGTAATTGAATGTCCTTTGGTGCAATCGAGTGCTGCTGTGGGAGAATCAAAGTTTGATGTGGAAACTCGGCTCAAGGAAGTGATTGAGCCTTTAAGGAGGTAGGATCTATATCCTCAAGGGGAGGAGAGGACACCGTCTCGAGTCAAGCCGAAATAGATGGAAATTCAAGCAGTGCATTCCATATATGTTCAGCAGCCAAAGTTGCTTATTCAGTTAGTTGATTTGAGAAATCAAGTTCAAAGCTTTCATAGGGTTAGCGGAGGAACAAAACCAGCATACTTGTGCCCCTTTGATCGAGGAGGAAAGAGCTCGATGTTCCATTGGTAGGTTTCCAGCAAATGCAGCAGGAAACAAAAACCATTCAAGTGAATCTAAGGCCTCTTGACCCAGGAAAGGAGGAGTTTTGTGTTATATTGGGAGTTAATCAATATTTTCAGCAACTGTTAGGCAAAGGATGTCTGAAAGTGATGGAGCAAGATTTGATGAAGATGAAAGGGCAGTCGATCAGATTGTGCAGGAGGAGTTGTTGCAAACTCAAGTTTGTGAAATGATTTTGAAGTCTACATATGTAACTTCAATACAACAGTTGGAATGGGAGCACAGTGAGGATGTGTTATTATCTTTAATGCCGCAGCAGGGAATTGATCTTTATCAAGGGAAGGATAAAAACGCAAGTCCAGAAGTGGAGTTTATGCTTCAAACAATGAGGCTCGGATATGCTAGCTTTCCAGCCACCAATTGAGCAGGAATCTAAGCTAAGCAGTGGAAATTATTTTGATACAAGTCTTAGTCTCATGGAGTGCTTTGCAAGCAAGAGATTAAGAGCTTTGAAGCCAATTTTAATCTATCATAGGAGACCTCCTAAGTTTTTTCATCACAAGGCAAATAAAAGGGTTCTTGACAAGCTTTTCACGCTCAAGAACTTGAAATTGAGGCAGCCAAAAATGGTGTTGTGGTCATTTGATGGAAGTGGGGCTTGCTCGTGGATCAAGAGGACAATCAATTGGGCAAGGATAAGGAAGTATTCTGTCTGTAAAGGTGCAAAATCAGCAAGGAATCAACATGCTTTTGCTGCAGTTCAAGCATATTCTGTTTTGATGTGTCCAGATGTGGCTATAGTGCACAGTTCTGCTCCAATTCAGTTGGGGTCTGGGCAAGATCAGGCCCTTTGGCAAATTTTATTAAGGCCTTTTGATCCTGGACAAGAGGTTAAATTTAATAAAAAAATTAATTCATCAAGCAATCAAAGTGAGTCTACTATAGAATAAGCAGAACCAGCTCAGCAGCATCTTGTTCAAAGTGAGTCTGCTATAGTGCACAGCAGCATAGCTATTAGATTTTGCATGAGTACTCGTGGAAGTTCACAACAGAGGCTGCAGCTCTTAAGCTCAAGCTGTTGCTTCCAAGGTCATCAATGCACAACAATTGTGGGATTTGGGGCTTGACAATAGCCAGGAAACAACAAGAGGACATCGAATAGCAAGGAGGAAATCTAGAGGCTGAATCTATAATGCTGAAGTCTGTAGTTCAGTATGTGGAATTGGAAGACACTAAAAGAAGCGATGAGTTAGGTATGATTAGCAGCAAAAGAGATCTCTAGCTGGGAAAACAGGAATTCAAGCATTACAAGTCCTGGATGGAAGCCGAGGTTGATTGGTGGCAGCCGTTTTTGTAACGCCCCCAACTTAAATACCGAATAGGCTTAAGTTAAACGGGCGCTACATAGCCGTACTATAATGAAATCCCCCATCATAGTACGAAGCCCGAATCATTCCATCACAATTTCCTCAAATTCCATAAATTTTTCCAAAATTCATGACATCAAATCCAAATACATCTTACCAATGACTTACTTCTAATAGTGCGGAAGTTTAAAATTCAAATCCAAATACATCTTACCAATGACTTACTTCTAATAGTGCGGAAGTTTAAAATTTCAATACCTCAATTAGTCCATTCTATTCTACTACGAACTTAATTAAATATCTAAACCTTCGAAATCAGCACGATGCTCAGAACAACAAGTCGCTTTGCCTTCCTCGTCCCTCTATAACTGCCATGAGCTACTAATCTGGGAAAAAAAGAAATAAACGAATTGGGTAAGCAAACAACGCGCTCAGTAAGTATAGCACATTTCCTACCCGGATCAGGCATATTATTAAAAATGGATAAACACCCAATCAAAACCGGTAAAATCAATTATCTTCGAAACTCATTTTGTTTCATAACTCATTTCCTTTCATAAAAGCTTTTTGGGAAACTTACAGACGCATCTACGGCCGGTATTATTCCAGCGACAGGGTCGTAATCAACGTTTGTATTTTGTATTCAAAACGGTTTATTCGTACCGGTTCAAGTCAACAGATCCGCTAGGATCAAAACGTAGTATCTGTTAGTTCAGGAGAACTAACAGACATCTGAAACTACGTGCCGGTATTATTCCCGGGACAGGGTCGTAATCGACTTTCGTATTTCGTATTCCATAGTCGACAGACCTCGGAAGGTCAACGTAGTTATCTGTAAGCTCTATAAAACGTTTTCAAATTCAAATCACAAGTTCACAATAATTTCCTTCGAAATTCACATATTCATAAAAACTCCTTCGAAATTCATATATTAGTAAAAACTCCTTCGAAATCCACATATTCGTACAAATTCCTTGGAACTTCATATATTCATACAAATTCTTCCGAAATTTCACACGTTAAATCAACGTATAAACCAATAATTCAACCCATAAGAGTCTAAATCACATAAACACATATGCCCAATCCTATTTTATCAAAACAATAAATCCTTCAAAACATAAATCTCACAAGTCAAGTCATTTAAAGCAATGTTCCGTAATTAACAAACAAGTAGGAGAAGTGATATACTTACAAATCAAGTCATTTAAAGCAATTTTTATATTTTACAAACAAGCGGGGAAAATGATATACTTACCTTTACTAGCTTTTAACCCAAAAACCCAGTTCCTATAGTTGATTAGCTTTGAAATTGACGAGATAGCGTTACCGGCAGGGTGGCCGGTACTGTTCCGGCGAGGGTCGGTCGGAGTCGTGCCAGCGAGGTGGCGGCACTGGTGAGGCGAGGAGAGAGAATCGTGGGTGGTAGATAGAGAACCGAGAGGAGAGAGAGAGTGTTGTGGGTTGAGGTGTGAGGTTTGAGGGGTGGAGGTGTGGGGTATTTATAGACCCAGGGGAGGTCAGGTGGTCTGGGGTGGGAGGCGGTACCGAGGTGGGGGGTGGCGGTACCGGGTGGGTCAGGCGGTATGGGGTGAGAGGCGGTACCGAGGTGGGGGGTGGCTGTACCGGGTGGGTCAGGCGGTATGGGGTGGCAGGCGGTACCGAGGTGGGGGTGGCGGTACCGGGTGGGTCAGGCGGTATGGGCGACGAGCGGTAGAGGCGGTAGAGGAGAGAGCGTGGGACACGGTGAAGAGAGAGAGCCGGTGAGGCGAGGGAGGCGGTGAGGAGAGAGAGAAAATGGTGTAATAGAGAGAGAGAGAAACGCCGGGGTTGGGGGTTAAATTTTTTTTTCTTTTTTTTTCTTTTTCTTTTTCCTTTCCTTTTTCTTTTCCTTTTTTTTTCCTTTTTTCTTTTTCTTTTCTTGCCCTTGTCTTTTACATATTTATTTTCTTATTTATTTTTTTATTTTGGAACCTAATTGAAATAACAGCAAGTTTTAATCTAATTTAAGTACCTTAAATTTCACATATTATACAATTAAGTCTAATTTAATTTAAATATCCGAAGTTTCATATATTGTAATTATCGAATCTAATTTAATTAAGCCGGGCGTTATAGTTGTTCTCTTGGTCTTCCACGCATTTCTGCACCTGGCTAGTGTTGTTGAGCTGCATTAACTGCAACAAGAGGTGCCATGGGCTGGTTGTTGATGTTAGGTTGATTTGTTTTGATCTGTGTAGACCACCGGAAGAGAGTATTGTGCAGAAACAAGAATCATGGTCGTGTGTTCAGTTGCAAAATTTCAGCAAGGGAATTCATCACATTCAGCTCCTACTTTAATAAGTGTTCTTCAAGTTTCAACTCTCTTCCATGATTCTCGAGGACAAGAATCTCTTAAAGGGGGAGTATTGTTATGATCCAAGGTATAAGGGATATAGGAGAATAATTAGTAATAAGTCTTGTATGAGCTTGTATTAGTACAAGTGTTGTTAGTTCGTCAAGTGTTGATAGTTAGTCAAGATGTTAAGTACTTGCAAGTCAAATGTGGCGGCTAGCTTAGTTGCTTAGTAGGCTTAGGATGTCTAAGTTAAATGTATTGCTTAGACTAGGAATTAGTATAAGATGTAATCTCTCTTCTCATCTAAACTCTATTGCTTCAACTATTTTAGGTTATGATCCAAGCTTAGGCATGAATCATAACATCATCCATGGCATTGAAGGTGAGCTTTAAGTTTCTAGTGAAGTCCATAGCTAGTTATTGTGTTGTGGAGAAACACACTTGACGGACTCACCTATGAGAATGTGGGGATGTCAAACCATTCTCTATCGAGAATAAGGGCTCATGCTCTAGACCATCCTTGACTACCCAAGCATCGGATTTGTTTTGTTGAGAAAGACCTCATACATCCAGATTGTGGAGTACATTTCAACCTTGAGAACAACCTGAAATGGGTGTGTGTGTGTTGTTCACAATGACTGCTCAGGTTTAAGACTTTATTCACCGAGGGTATTTGTTATGTGCATACTCAGTATGTATTGATTCAAGTCCAATAGACAATGGCATTTTCAAGTGCGAGTGTCACTGCTTTGTAACCTATTTTCACCCCTTTTTTAAAATTGAATCATGTAGGGGACTATTGGATTTCGGGGAGAAGTGTGTTTCAATTTGGTTTAAGTTGTTATAACTCACCTATCGCACATAAATTCTTGAGGTAGGAAATCCACTTTTATATACCAATCCCACCGTAGAATTTTTAGTTGTTCAGACAAAGATGAACTCGAGGCAATTTCTTTTTTGGGTTGAGCATTTGGCAACAAGCTCAAGCTCAAGTTATGATCCCTTGTCGATCTCGAGACTGCAAGCTCGAGCTTATGCCATTGTCTCATATTCCTTACTTTTTTGCTCATTTGTTTGCTTTCAGTGTGCGCGTGGTTGTCGTAAACACAAAATCAAACAAACATGCAAAAAGTGACCTCAACTTAAGAGAGAATCAAAATTTTGAACCATGCGTGTTTGATCTCAATAAATCACCTTTGAAGAGGGTTGATACTTTAGTGAATCTAACTTTGGTTTGCAATAATAATATGAATTCTACTCACACTCCAATTAAGGGGACTTATTTATATGTTCTTTTTGTATTTTAGTTAGTTATATCATTTGAATAATATAAAGGGATATGTAGATGGCCCAGGTGGAAGTTGGGGTGATGAAGTGAAGCCCTCAGACCCCTTATCTTGTTGTCGAAAAAGAGTAAATGAGTGATCAAATACAACTTTAATACAACCAAAGTTACCCCAAGATCAATTAATGAATTTCGAATGTTACAAAACAAATGACATAAATGACAATAGGTTTAAAATAAAAAGTAAAGAATCGACCGAAGAATTGTTGCGTCATGGAACTCGATAGCCCAAAGTCTTTTATGCCTCCACACATGTAGAATGCAACCCCCACAGTTAACATTGCTCCCACCTTAGTATTGTACTCCAACGAAATAAACTGAAGCATGCCTCAACTTGCAGAGTAACGGAAGAGAGAAAGGACAAACTTGAAGAGAAGGTAATAAAGTGGAGAATTCTATGTTTATGTAAATTTTATTGTATCTAATGACTCACTGAAGTGCGGTATTTATAGATGGAATGCTTGCACGTTAAGAAAAGATCATGGCTTAAAAACCAGCCTCAACAAGTAAATTGGTAGACATTGGGTGCTAAGAATTCAGTTAAGGATGGAACGGTTATGGAAAGAGTGGGTGCAGAAAAGATCAAAGACGGGCACTCGAGCTCGAGTTTGTAGCCTCGAGCTTGAACTCTGATATAGTTCCTCGAGCTAGCAGCCTCGAGGTCCACTAGGGTCGACATCTAGAGCTCACATAGACACCCTCAAGCACTACCTAAATATAACAACTCTTCTCAAGCTTGTTTGTGACATCTTAAATAAATATGATCGTCATAAAAATAAAACTCTGGGTTAGTAAACATCCACACCACACCACACCACACCGCAACACACTGTGCCTGTTTTAGGCCCATAAGACTTTACCCAATACAAAAATAAGGGGGTATTTGAGCTAGAATTCCCAACTCTAGTCCTCCTATGTGGGGTTGAGATATTTTTCACAAGTTAAACAAAATTGAAACACACTTCTCCAAATTCCAACAATCACCCTCATAGTTTAATTTTGAGAATAAAAAGGAATGGGAGAGTATTACTAAGCAGTGAGACACACACTTGATGATACCAATCTCTTTTGGGCTTGAATCAATACCTACAGACTAAGCCTGTCCCACAACCATACGAGGTGAATATAGTTTTGAACTTTGAGCAGTCATTGAGAAGAGCATACCAACCTGAAATGTAATTAGTTCAGTATAAATTGATGTAAAATTTTTCATGTCATATGATCGACCATAATTTAATAATTATTTTTTTAAATAAGTAACTAGATTAGGTTTCGGACCATTGTGCATTACGGGGGTATTATAAGACAATTATGTGTGTATTAAATGTAAACACTTCGTGCATCATACAAGAATAACCACGATCTATCTTACGCACATTTTTTTGCCTCACGGCTTTTTGATAGTTTTGATTTCTTTTGTCTCCATAAACTTTGCTCCACTTTCGTGCAGTTGGAAAATTTTGAAATTTTTTTTTGTATTTTAATTTTGCTTTTTTAGCTTTCTGTTAAACCGAAACGAAAACTTTTCAAGTGTAGCGTGCGCACCTTAATTTTATGAGTTGATAAATAAAATGCAAAAAGAGTAGCAATACACTAAAACACTTCCATTAATAATAGTCAAACTTAAGATCAACTTACACAGTTGTGAATGGCAACAAGCCACTTGATTATTTATCTAACACTGTTGCCATAATTGTTCTCCTCATTTACTTTATATTGCCCAAGGAAACATTTTCTTTCATAAGTTATTGGATACGGGTATACAAACTTAGTTATCTAAAAAGAGCATATTTATTTTACTTTCATTTCCCCCCCTTTTTTTTTTTGGGAATAAGTAGACACCCGAAGGCATACTTTCATTTTCTTTGCTTAGTCAAACATGTGATATAAACTTGGATCTCGGTTTTGGGTGTTGTTCTTCTCCTGTTTGGTTTTGGTGTCAGCACCATCACCAACCTCAACCTCGTCATACCCAAAATTCAGATCGACACCCTCGTTCTTCTGCTTGCCATTGGACGACCAGTTTTGATTGTCCCCGGACTTAAACGTGGCTTTGTTAGCCTGTATTTCGCCTCTCATGTTGACGGCGAGTCTGCCATTCTCCTGATTACCGTGGTGATTTTTATTGCCACCGGAAGCAAAGGTAGAGCCATCAAGGACTATCTTTTTCTCAGGCATTTTTCTTAATTTTCTCTTTTGCTGAGATACTAATTAAACGAGATGTAGCCTTATATATAGATGTAGGCATGGAATTTTCGACCGGGTATCTGCTAAAGTTTGGTGCCCTTTTCTAAAGGAATGGCATAAGATACCACAACTAGCCTAACTAATATACAAGTTGAGGCAAATAGGAATGAAAATAATCAGATTAAAACAAAAAATCGATAAAATGAATCCCTTGAATTGTAGAAATTGCATCCTAACCCGAAAAAACTAGCGCAAGAAGCTGTTTTATTATGATCAGGGTTTTAGGATATTTTTGTTTAATTAGGTTTAAATCCTTTGTTTCATTATTATTTAAATAATATTGCGGAAATTCCCTTACTATAAATCAAAATAAAAGTGACCCCCTAGAATTTTAATTTCGTTAAAGACATATCTGAACTATTAATCATAATCAATGTGACCTTCAACCTCTAATTTCATTATGCAGACCCCGAACTATTGGTTAAGATCAACGTAACTCTCTCAACTTTTAAATTATATCAAGAACACCCCCAAACTATTAAAAAATATTAATTTGATCTCCTAATTTAAAATTTTTTCAAAGTCATCCATATTATTAGAAACATTCGAACAAATTAGGTTCAGGCACCTAGATATTTGGTTATATTTTATAGAGCACTAAACCTTTCATATATTTTTGAGATATATTTCGTAACTTTTTTCTAAAAAAGTTTCCCTATAATACCATTAGGGTTCTATTAAATTGTTCCGAGATGGCAAGTAAAATGAAAAGAAAATACCTTGAATATAATACAACTATCATTTATATCTATAAAATTTAAATAATTTAAAATAATTTTAAAGTATTAAAAAATATTAAACTGCCCAAATCTACCGATTAATAATTTCGAAAATAAAAAAAGTAAAATTATATGTTTTTATTTTGAATTCTTTTAAATTTTATTTTTTCGTATAAGTGAGATTGTTTTAAATATAATTGAAATTTTTATTCTTAGTTATATTATTTCTATATTGTCAAGTCAGTTTAATTAACATAGGCCTAAAGAAGTTACGTGAGTAGTGTGTGGAAAACAACCTTACTAAAGAAGTTTAAATCTCAGGACACATGTAAATTATATTGTCAAATCTAAGAGAATTTGAACCAAATTGTAATTGAATTTTTTAAATTATTTCATATGTCTTTCATAAAATATTTCATGCATGAACCACAGTTCAATGAGTGTCTTTGATGAAAATGAAAGATCAAGGGGTCACTTTGATTTTAATCAATCGTTAAAGGGGTCACTATATATTTTCCTTTATATTTTTTTTTATTAAGGTTTATTTTCACTGAATTGTATAATTAGATTTAGTGCTTTGGAGTTATAGCTCAATTATGTCAGGTTTAAGTTAAAATTAGAATATAATTGCTTTTAAATTTTCGGTTGCTCATTATATCAATTTGGTCCTTAAACTTTTAATTGTGTCAACTTAGTCAAACTACTATTACTGTGTCAATTAGGTCCCCAGAATAAAATTTAGGTAATGTTTTTAAAAGTTTGGGCAACAACTTCAGTTAAATTGGATCAATGGGTGGACTTGTAGTGAATTATTTTC
The DNA here is from genome assembly GCA_018398585.1 of Simmondsia chinensis. Taxonomy (NCBI): domain Eukaryota; kingdom Viridiplantae; phylum Streptophyta; class Magnoliopsida; order Caryophyllales; family Simmondsiaceae; genus Simmondsia; species Simmondsia chinensis. The sequence continues at coordinate 11,277,679 of JAGTTD010000017.1, read as the reverse complement.
ATCTAACATGATTGTACCATTAAAAACTATATCATTTATTTATTTATTTATTATTATTATTTTTTTTTTGTAAGTTAGTGAGATATGCCATATATGTATAGGTCCACGAGGGGCATCCCCCAAGTCATGGCCAAAGGCCTACATCAAAGTCTCAAATGTCAACGACAACAAAAATAGCAAGCCAAAGAAGCAACAGAGGTCAAAAATGACCCAAACAAAAGGAAAGCTAACAAAGAACGGAAGGTACAAAACTAATGCTTAATCCACCATCTCTGAAGAAGCTGAGTATGGTGATAAGCATCGCGAAGCGTAGGAGCAGCAATGAGACAACTGCGGACCAATGTAGTAATCTCCTCCACCACCATCTGAAGGAGGCCTAAACTGAGAGCAGTGTATCCTCAAGTTACACTCATACTAAAGGAGATAGATCGTTGCAGAGAAGAAAAGACAGGCTAGAACATGATCTATCCCATTGCCACAAATCCACCTAGTTGCCCAAGCCATGAGCTCACACTAAGGAAGAGCCAGCTAAGCCAAGGATGTGCGAGATGACACCCTGGTCCAAACAGAAGAGGAGAAGGTGTAAGTGAAGAAGAGGTGAATGTGTGACTCAGCAGCAGAACCACACAAGACACATGAAGCCCAAACGTGGAACCCGATGTCTAAGAAGTCTGTCTCATGTCCAAAGTCGCTCAAAGGCAGCATGCCAGAGAAGGAAGGAATGCCTCAGAATGTGCAACGAGAACAAAAGAAGATGATGGATGGAGTCGTCCTCCCTCCTACTATGAATCATCTCCCAGCATCCTAGATTTACAGTAGCTCAACCCTCTCTTACGGGAACTTCCACTAATCACTCTCAGTGATATCAGAAACACAAAAGCCTTAGAGGTGACCAATAGAGGTTAAAAGGCAGGTTGGAAATCGTCCCTGAAGATGACCACAAGGCAACCAGTAATCAACCCAAAGCACAGTGCCACGCCCATCTGCAATCATGTGTCTAAACACCGAAGCGCACAAAGGCCGAGCACTAAGGACACTCCTCTAAGACCAAGAAATCGAGCCAGTCGTTCAAGCCTCCCAAAAGCTCTTCCCTTGGAATTGGTTCTGATGAATCCACAGAGGCCAGAGAGAAGTGTGATCAGTGAGCATAACCCAAATGTGCTTCATAATCGAAGCCTAGTTCCACTTAGACAAGTAGCGAATCCCAAGACCACCCTCTATATGTGGGATAATATGAATAGTAGAGGGTCTAAATCGATACATTTAAAAATATAGGACTTAATTGATATAATGAGCAAAGTATAGGATCTTTTGGTGCAAATAACCCTAAATTTTAATTTGAAATAGTACCAGGGGTGTGCCTATAAATTAGCCATTAGTGGTTTATTATAAGAAGCGTTTGATTATTTGATAAATTTCATGAATTATTTTATTTTAAGTTGAGATTTACAATTTTTATCTTGAAAGATTTCAATAAAAATTACATACCTCATTCTTAGGTATTTCTCGAGTATTCACAGAATCAATGAATTTTAGCCGATCCCTTTTAATCTGGAACCGTTGGGTACGACCATTGGATTAGAGGCACCTTAACACACTGTAGAAGTTTGAGATTGCATGTTGGATCTTTAGACTGATTTGCATAACTTGGTATCAAAGTGAAGATACATCCCTAAGTCATGCAACAGAGGAGGTGGACGATGGATCTTACACTCAGTTGGGATAAGAGATTTAAGCGGCTTAAGGAGAGGGAAGAGTGATTGATGCAGAAGATAAAAGTCTCAGCAGTGGAAGTGTTCAACTTGCTATATCACCATCAATCGAGTATCCTCCAAGACCAGACCACCTCAACTATCATCAAGATCGGTGAGTCATCTCTTTACCACTTACTTAACCCAAGTACCACCACCACCCCAGCATTTTTCAACCCTTGAAACCATCATGTTCCACCACATATCTCCACTTTCCATCATTGCCGCTCCACCACCAAAATTATCTCACAACCAATAACTCTGCTCCACACACCCAATCGCACAACCATTAAAAGAAATTCAAGTCAACCATTGCATCACGAAACCAATCTCACCACCACCAACCAAGAAACCAATTATAAATCACCTAAAACACCAAAAGCATCTCCCAGGAATGACCACGGCCATGACCAACCCACCATGATCCATCAACTCCGCTTTACCCACCAACAAAAATAGGTGATGAATATCTTCATGACTTTTCTTCACCACCAATCCTTGATGAGCCCATATATGATGTGTCCATTTATGATGAAAAGAAACTTGAGGTTGTTGTAATCTAAGGCCCAATTCTACCATTACCAATAATCCGACCAATATTGAACTTACCCTCACCCATGAACCATACCGATCCAATTTCAAACAACACGATTAGCTCCACCAAAAAAATCATCCACCCAACCACCATCACGAGCACCAATTAGTCTAACCCAAACTCTAAGCACTTCAAGACGTATGTGTGGACCCTTTTATTTTCATTGTGGCCTTTTTCATCCGCCAACAAGACTAACGGGTCGAATTCGTAGACAAATTCTATTCAAGCGAGTGAAAATGATACAAATATGGATGAAAATAAACTGACCAAGACTTAAAGGAGAGAAAATGGATCCCGTGATTTGTGGAAACCACATCCGAGCTGGAGAAAGTAGTGCGAGAAGCAATTTTATTACAACTAGGGTTTTAGGATATTTTTGTTTAATTAGGTTTAGATCATTTATTTAATTAATATTTTTTGTTAGGGTTTATTTATACTGAATTATGTAACTATATTAAGAGTGATTGATTTATGGCAAGATTATGTTAGGTTTAGTTAGAATTAGAATGTAATTGTCTTGAGATATTAATAAATAAGTCACTAATAGTCTATTTTAAGAAGCTTTTGATTATTTGATAAATTTGATGAATTGTTTTGTTTTGAGTTCATCCTTTTAGTTGTTATTTTTAGAGAGTTTAATAAAAATTATACAGCTCCTCTTAAGTTATTACTCAGGTATTGGTAGAATCAACGATTTTTAGCCGATCCTACTCAATCCAGTATTGTTGAGTACGATCAATAAGTTAGAGACACCCCATCCTTCCCATCACACATAGTTAGGGTTCAAGGCAGCAGGTAGGATCTTTAGACCAATTTGCATCACACATAAAATTATTAATTTATAAATGAGAAATTATTATTATCGTAAGGGTCTATTTGTGCGTCTTCCAATAGCTCGCTATAAGAGTGTCACTTATAGTAGATAAATAAATGTTTAGTACTAGCCAATGCTTCATCTTGTGATGGTGATCTCCGGTAGGGAATCAAAGATGCCACCAAAGATTGAATCCACTAGTAGAAAAATACCCCATCCTCTTGTTACCAATGTGAAAGGAATTATTTAGTTAATGATGCAACATAGAAGAAGAAAATTGGAACGAAAGGTTAAACAACCTTCCTCCAGGTTCTTATTGCCTGAACAATTAAGAAAACAAAGGAAAATAGGTCTATTCTTGATTCTCACAACCCGAGAATAAGAAATAACACATAAAACAGATAATAATCGATATGAAAATTGAATGAATAAAATCCTTGACTTCTACTTTTTTAAATAGAGGAGTTAATGGACCTATCCTTAAAGACTACAACCAAATAGATAAATACAAAGGCAAATAAAAAAATAAACTAATCTAAACTGGGCTTCCTACTGGATGTTAAATTTCTCATGCGCATTCATCCCTGTCATACTCCTCGCCGTCCCGCCAAGCTCTCATCTCGCCAGGCCCTATCCGTCAAGCAACCTACTAACACGTAAAGGCATGGCTGCATCATACTCCCCAGGTGGGAGAGAATTCGTCCTCAAATTCACCATTAGGTCAGCAAGATCGTTCTCGCCAATGTAAGGCATGAGGTGCTCGATATTTAAGATGTTCAAGGTCCTTATACCACTCAGTAGTGGAAGACGGTATGCATCATCATTGATCTTCTCAACAAACTTTAGAGGCCCAATCTTTCATGCTGTCAGCTTGTTATACTCCAACATCGGAAACTTTTAGCCAATGAGGATAACCCATACTTAATCACCAATTCGTAGCTGAAGTGTCCGGCACCATTTATCACTTGCTAACTTATGCTTGATGCTTGCTTTTAGTAGTCGTCCTCAGGTCTAGTCATGTATTTCTTGAAGGTTGAATATGAAGTCCTCTGCCTTGCCATAAGGATGATTAAGATCAAGTATCGAGCAAGGTCTATCAAAGAATGAGGAACGAAACCATAAATGACTTTGAATGGCAAAAACATGTGCTCCTATTAACCAAGCTATTGTAAGCGAACTCAGCTTGGTATAACTTTTGATCCCAGCCATTTACGTTCTCAGCAACAAGACAATGGAGTAATTTAGCCAAACGTCTATTCATCACCTCAATCTATCCTTCCATCCGAGGATGATGAATAGTGCTAAAGGTGAGGGAAGTGTTCGCTATCTTCCACGGCGTCTTCCAGAAGTGGTTCACAAATTGCACATCCCTATCCGAGACTATGATAGCCAGTAAACCGTAAACCTTATACACTTTTCTAAAAAAAAAACTCTGCCAAATGTACTGTGTCAGTAGCTTTCTTACACCTTATAAAGTGCGACATCTTCAAGAATCTAGCTGCAATAACGAAGATGAAACCTATACCCCTTTATGCTCTCAGTAACGACAGCACGAAATCCATATTGGTATCCATCCAAAGCTGACTCAGAATCGGTAATGGCAGATACAAACCCGCATACGACACACCGTCTTCTGATATCCTACAAATGCGGCACCTTTTGACAAATTGTTCAATCTCATTTCGCACCGAGGGCAAAAAGTGTTGGGATGGATTTAAATTTTTTTTTCTAATTTAATGAATTTAACGCAACGGAAGGGCTTAAAATTCTTAATTTTAAATCTGATGTCGATTTAAAATTCCTAATTTTAAATCTAAAGATTTAAATTCTTAATTTAAATCTACAGGCCTCTACTCCAATACATTGAGAATAATAACATGAACTTAAAACAGATATAATAAGAAAAGCTATAAATAAATAGAAAAGTAAAAAACTTAAAAGAGAAGGAAAGAAAGACATATCCGGAATTGCTCCAAATAAAAAAACCCAAAGAATAAAAAATAGTTCCAAGAAAGCCAAGAAAACCAAGAAAACGCTGAGATCTAGCTGCCTTCTATACAATGGCCTCAAATCGCTCGGAGGGTGAACTGAGAAAAATATTAAGCTGAGGAAAGAAAGATTTTGAAAGAAAATGTTCTCTACAATTGGGCTTTCGAAACACTTTCAGAAACCCTAGAACTTTTTTAATTCATATTGAATACCAAACCTTGAAATCAATACCCTATTTATAGTAGGATACCGGAGCAAAAAAATGAATTTAATTCAATTTGGGATTCGCAATTATAATGGCAAAATGCAGTGATTCAATTAAAATCTAGTCAAAATGCACCGTTTGCACCCCGCATGCTACAGCCCTGTCGTCGCCTGCCAAGTGTTTGTCAGGAATAGTGTCTTGAAACCCAGATTTGTTCTACTTATATTATTTTATTAATGAATTAAATTGAAGTTCCAGTCATTTCTTTGCTCAATTTGTGTAGGCAAGCATTTACACTGCATGTGATTTTTCTTTTTGGAAACATCCATGAGATGGGTGTAGTCCTCAGACTACAATTTATATGTTTGTTCTAAGTGGTTTATGAGATCAACCCATAGACAGACTTGGAACAAATGGTATGGATTGTTGTTTGAAAGACTCGCAGGCAAAGACAAGTTTGGACCGCTTGTATGCTAAGACTATAACGTGACACTTTAGATGACTTGTCTTGGTCATGTAGATGCTGGTCCAAAAGTGCTAGGTTGGTGTGTTTAGCAAGATTAACACACTGAGTTGGACCATGTGGATTACTTTTTTCTAGACCACTGCCGGATATAAGTGATTCATGTTGTACTGTTTGAATGACGACTCTAAATCCTGAGAGTATTTTGGATTTGTACATGGAGCGCCTAGTTACTTTGGTATACTATAAGTAAGGTCTAAACGCACGACTGAATTCCCACACACACTGGGTAGCGGCATGAAGTGTGACAAGGATCAGTGTATTCAATAGGAAATCTACAGTCTCTTATGAGATACAGATGTCCCCTCAGTTGATTCACAAATATTTGAATAGTTCAAAATCTTTGGCCAAAGTATTTGAAGTGTTTGACATTTGGAATTTATACTGTGAATATGTTCAAGTATAAATAAATTATTCAGTGAATGGAGAGTCGGTAACTAATAGAGAAGCTATGAGAAGAATAATGGTTGTAGTTATACTTATTCTTCGTCATGGACATTATTGGAAGGGTTGTAGTCATCAGTACAGTCTATTGGGGAGATATCAAATAAATGGTTTAAGTTTGGAGTGCAATGAGATTTATTTAGTGGAATTAAGTCTCACTAAATGGTAATTAAATTATTTCATGAGATGGTTAATTTAACCCACTTGGAGCTAGATTTCAATTGTCTTTGAGGTCCCTGCGCAAGCATCTGTATTTATTACCATCGAAAAAATATTAAAGAATGCATTAGATGAATTAATTAATTTATGAGATGAGTAAATTCAATTTTGCCTAACATTATTCGTGAGATGAACAAAACTTAGAAATTATAAAATAAAATGATTTTAGAAAATTAAAATTTATAAGATAAATTTTTACATGTGGGAAACAAAGCAAAATTAAAAAAAGTTAAAATATCGCGCATAGGTCCGAGAATCCGTGTCTATGCGTATGTCGCATGCTACGTGGCCAAGGCATGATCCGCACCTTTGAGAGCGTACCAATCATGTGCCGCCACATGGCACGCGATGATAAGCCAAAGGGACGCGTGTATTGTACATGAAAATGTAGCGTTTTGATCCTTTTTTAATGTTAAGCAATGCGTTTTGATTTTAACTAGGCAGATCCCACATCGAAAAATCAACTTTTTTTTTTGCTCCGGTACACTACTATAAATAGAGGTGTTTATTCTAAGGGTTTGGCATTCAATTGAAACAAATTTTTTAGGGTTTCTGGAATTGTTTCAGAGATTTAATTGTAGAGAAAAATTTCTATTAAAATTTTTTCTTCCTAGTTTAATATTTTTCAGAGCCCATTCTCCGTGCAGTTCGAAGTTATTGCGTAGAAGATCACGGGGTCTCGATTTCTTGTATTCTTCTAAAGATTATTATTTCTTTCTAGTTTTCTTATTTTGTAGAAAATCCAAGTATGTTCTTTTTTCCTTTGTTTATAGTTTTCGCTTTTCTATAACAATATTCGTTATTATGTTGGTTTAAGTGTATGTAGTGTTATAAATATATTAGAGCAAAAGGCCTATAGATCTAAATTAAGATTTAGATCTGTAGATTTAAAATTAAGAATTTTAAATCAACCCTTGGTTTAGAATTATGAATTCTAAACCCTTCCATCAAGTAAACGTTTTATAGAATTCGGGAGAATTTTTTAAATTTGTACCAACAACCGGTATTAGAGAAAATTTTTTATAGAGATAAACCTATTCCCGGGAACTCTCGCACATGAGGTGTCACGAACCGTAACTCTCCGACCGAGGGCTTAGGTAGAGAGAAGAATATCCTATTTTAAGTGCTCTAATAGATACCCCTTGTTGTGACCACAGTTGAAAAATTGTGAACCCAACGATCGACATCAGAGTTTATTTTTCCAACAAAAGTTACTTTTTCCCAATAGTGTCGTTGTGCAATTCCCCCGTGGATGCAGGCGCAGATAGCCAAGCTTGACGTCATGCGCTGGTTTGTCTGATTCGAATCACGCGGATCACGACCTGTTAAATGCGATTTTTGGTTTTTTTTTTTTTGTTTTGTTTTGATTTGTTTTGTTTTGCTTTGTTTTCCACATGTAAATATTTGTCCTGTAAATTTTAGTTTTGAAAAATTAATTTATTTTGCGATTTTTTAATTTTTATTCATCTCATGAATAATGTTTCGCAAAATTAAATTTACTCATCTTATGAATTCTTTAATGTTTTTTAGATAGCAATAAATACAAAGGCTTGCACAGGGTCCTCAGGGACAATTTAAATCTAGCTCAAAATGAGTTAAATTATTTATCATCTCCTGATAAAATTTAATTACCATTTAATGGGACTTAATTCCAATAAATGCCATTGCACTATAGACTTAAATGACTTAGTTGATATCTCCCGGGTAGATTGTATTAATGACAACAATCTGTAGTGATGCTACAAAATAGAGGTTTATGGAGTTAAGTATTAAAAAGTCCTTGGGTTGTAATAATCTAGTAAAGGTTCATGGATTGTAATAATCTAGCTTAATTAGCCTCTTAACATCTTGTACAAGTCAAGCTAGTCAAGTGTTGAGTTGTAAGTCAAGATTGGCATCTAGGTTAGTTATTTTGGTTAGCGCTACGAGTCCAAGTGCAATGTATCTAGCTTAATCATATTTAGCTTGAGATTAGTATAAGTAGTGGATTCTCTTGTAAGAAAGGATTATTGATGAATGAAGTGATTTCTATCCTCTTCTCTCAACACCTAATTCTCTCTACTTCTCGTCTATAGTCTCTAATTCTCATCTTGAATTCTCTGATTCTCTTCTCATCTTTACTCTAATTCTTTGCCTGTCCTACGTCTTGATCCAAGAGTAATCTTGAATCATGACAATTGGTATCAGAGCTTGTGAATATGCTTCCAGTTACATTGATTAAGTTCAATTTGGTTATATAAGCATTAGATCAAGTGTTTGACGTCTAGTTGTTCATCAATCTCTACTTGATCAAAGTATTGCACTTTAGTGTTTAGATTTGATTGGTTATTGACTGCAGTTGTACTTAATGCAATGACCTTGAGTTAGCTAGCAAAAATTGAATTCAAGTGCTAAGCTATTGGCTGTATTGCATACATAATTCGGATAATGCGAAGAAGCTTTTGTGTTGAGGTCTGAATTCAAAGATTTGAATCCAATTTTAAGGTGAAGAAGTGGAATTCGGGTATTGCTAGTGTAGCTACACTCTTGTGAGCTGGTGTAAAAGCTCCAAGAATCATGCAGAAATTGCATTCGATCAAGTATGTCGACGGCTGATGTTTGGAATCCAGTAGAGATATTAGTTCAATTGAGGAAGCACATGGAGGGAATGATTCGGAGGTTGGACGATTCAACGTTTTCGATGAAGCCGCAGACTCCACCATAATTAGCTAGGATATGATAACAACTCAATAACCGAAATGGATACATTAGTCGAATTGGCTTGGAATTGGAAGTACAGCAGCAACATGAATTGAAAATTCAAGATAAGGTTGATATAGCAGCAGTACATCGTGTACTTGATCCTTCATTACCACAAGTAAATGATGTAGCAGAGGTTCAATAAAGACCTCATGATTTGGACAAGGTGTTTTGCAATCACAATGATTTGAAAACAAGTGTATTTGGGAGGAAAATCAAACTCTTTGACGAACAACGACCTCATTCTTGGATTGAGAATTGTTATGGGCCTAGGAATGATGATCAAAAGAAGACCACATTGCAAGCGTTGCAGCAGGAGGCTCATCCGGGTTGTGTGCTGCAGCAACCATTTGAGGACGTAATGGAGAAAAAGGAGAAGGATTGTGTGCCAATTGCGGATGTACTTGGAGCAACTCGACCAAGAAATGATGCATTACTGTCTGAATTTATTTCCTTACGGCCTAAAGTGCAAAAATGTTGAATCATCTAAAGTTGCTCCAACAGCACCACATGTTCAAATCGAGGTCTTGAGCATTAGAAGGTTGAGGTTTAAGCTCACATTGCAGAAGAAAATTGAGATCAAAGCTATAGTTCGCCTTAACCATGGGAAGTGTTATTCAAGAAAAAAATTAAGAGCCTTGGTCAAGCCAATCTTAGTCTACAATGGAAGACCTCCAGATTTTCAACTTCTCAAGGAAAACAATGTGTTTCTTGACAAGTATAACATGCTCAAGGATTTGAAATTGGGACATCCTAAGATGGTGTTGTGGTCAATTGATAGACTTGGAGCATCTTCTTAGATCAAAAGAATGTTGAAGAAGGCAAGGAGAAGGAAGAATTCTATCATGAATGATACAAGATCAGTACAAAATTAGGGTGAAGCTGCTGCAGTGTAACCAAATTCTGTAAAATATCAAAGTGTTAATGCTACAGAACAATCTGTTCCGCTGGAAAAATTATAAGATCAGGTCCAACTGCAAACTCTTTTAGGGCCTTTTGATCCAGGGCAGGTGGATTCACTCAGTAAAGATGTACATTCGTTAAAAAATCATGGTGATTTCACTGCAGTCCATGTAAGTATGGTCCTGTCATCTTTTGCTGCTTATCCAATACAGGTAGCTGATTCAATTTAGATGAGAAACTTACAAAATCTGATCAAAATGCCGGGTGAATTGAGTGGAGCTGATGTTTATTCATCCAAGAACACTAACAATAGGCCACCCGTTTCAATGATAATGGAGCAATTTGTCAAATTCACATGGGAAAAACTCAGCAGTGAAGTAGTGTTACAAAACACTTTAGTTGATCGACCTCATCTTTGGAGCCAAAGGAGTAGAAGAATTGAGCTCAAAGCTGGCTCCATTATGAGAAACAAGGAGAGGAAGGCTCAAAGGATGATATACAGTGGCAATCAAGAGTGCAAATTTGGTCTAAAATGTCAATCCAAGCAGATTCACTCTGCCTCTGTTGCTAATTTAGCAAGGCAATTAGAACAGAAGCAAGATGTCGGTGTGAATCGAATTAAAAGCAAAGGACATCCTCCAAGGGTCCAAGCTAATGTAAGGCCTCCTGGATCTTTTTGTTTTTTACTCCAACACCTAGTGAGTAACTAGGTAGAGGCAACCAATTCACTTTGTAAGAAACAAGGTCACCTTGGAAGGGATGGTGCAGAGAGTGCTTGTGCTGGACATTTTGATAGCAAGCAAGAAGCTGATTTTGATCAACAGTGGAGTATGTAATTAAAAGCAATCCTAGTTGATACATTTGAGCAGCAATTCAGCAAAGGATACCAGAATCATCTTAATTGTAAAGGTTTATTCGGTAAAAGGACTCAAGGCTGGACACAAGCTGTTGTGGACTACGGTTCTGTCACAGATGCAACATTTTTGAAATACTTAAGAAAAGATGGGATACTTAAAGAGCTTGCAATACAAAGGCACTTGAATCAAAGTAGCTGTAGAGAATCATTTGAATGCAAGAAGCAAAAAGAGGTGCAAACAAGAACTAAAGACTTTGGGCTTCGTTGGGAGTTTAAAACAAGAATGAATCGCATTGGAGTCCAGCAATGACACTTGAGGATTTGTCTAGGTTGGGTAAAATCCACATATTGCATGCTGAGAATCCAATTGCTCGAGATTGTATGTTACTTTTGTGCATAGGAAGGCAATTGGAAGGGAATGTTTGCGCATTGTTTGCATTTAAGCTAACAAACTAAGCCAAGAACTGATGCAGAAGTTGATAATTGAATCCTTGACTGAGTATGGTGATGAAAGAAGGAAGGCTGCTACTGAGAGAAGGACTAAAGTCTGACACATGATGTGATTTATTTTGTAGTCTATGGTGCAACAGGTTGTAAGAATTGAAAAGGATGTTGGAGGATGTTATGCAAGCTTGTGGAAATCATCAAAGCCTCAAGCATATACATGCCTTGATCACAAGTAGTACGAAATTTGCACCGAAACCTCTCAAATGGAAGGATATTTTTCTCAAATAATGCGGCAGAAATGAAAGCAATTTACAATGCTACAGAAACAAAAGTCAGACTATGGTAGTAATGCTGAAATAGATTAGAAAGGGACTCCTGAGCAGCTACAAAAGTAGGATTGAGATGCAAAGTTGTTGTAGTATACATACAAATCAATAAGCAACTTGAAGTTTCGAAGTCTGTATCAATTGTCGAAGCTACAATGTCAGGAACTGGAGGAGTTAACATCAAGTCACTACTCGCTACTAAGATTCTTGAGGACAAAAATTTCTTAAGGGGGAAGTATTGTTATGATTCTATAAAATAGAGGTTTATGGAGTTAAGTACTAATAAGTCTTTGGGTTGTAATAATCTAGTAAAGGACCATAGGTTGTAATAATCCAGCTTAATTAGCCCCTTAGCATCTTTTATAAGTCAAGTTAATCAAGTGTTGAGTTGTAAGTCAAGATAGGCGGCTAGGTTAGTTATATCGGTTAGCATTAGGAGTCCATGTGTATCTTGCTTAATCATATTTAGCTAGAGATTAGTATAAGTAGAAAGGATTATTGATGAATGAAGTGATTTCTATCTTCTCTCAACCCTAATTTCTCATCTATAGTCTCTTATTCTCATCTTGAATTCTTGAATTCGCTTCTCATCTTTACTCTAATTCTTCACCTATCTTATGTCATGATCAAGAGTAATCTTGAATCATGACACAATCCCTTCACTAGATGCCAATGACAAAGAATAAATATAACTACTACCATTATCCATCTCATAGCTTTTCCATTAGTTACTGACTCTTCTTTTGTCGAATAATTCACTTATACTTGAATATATTCACAGTATAAAAAATGTCAAACACTTAGAATACTTTAGCCAAAGATTCTGAAATATTCAAATACTTGTGAATCAACTAAGGGGGCATCTATAAATAAGAGATTGTAGATTCCATATTGAATACCTTATCCTTGTCAAACTTCACGCCGCTCCCCATTGTACGTGTGAATTCAGTAATTCATTTAGACCTTACTTGTAGCACATGAAAGCAACTAACGTTCCATGCACTGGTTTAGAGCAGTCTCAGGATTTGGAGGCATCGTTCAAATAGTACAACATGAATCATTCATCTCCGATACTAGTCTAGAAACAAGCAGCTCACATGGTTTAACTTAGTGTGTCAATCTTATTAAACACATCAACATAACACTTTTGGATCACCATCCACATGACCAAGACAAGTTATATAAAGTGTTTAGTCATGCTCTTAATAGACAAGTAGCCCAAGCTCATCATCGACCAAAAGTTACGCAAATAACATTCTATACCATTTCTTCCAAGTCCATCTTTGGCTTAATCTCATGGTCCACATAGAGCAAATATGTAAAATGTACATGTCCATCTCGTGGACAGTACTTAAAAGAAAGTCACTTACACAAATTAAACGAGGAAACGACTGGAAATGACTGAAACTTCAATTTTATTTATCAATAAAACAATATTAACAGAATAAATCTGGATTTCAAGACACTAAACCTAACAATCTACCACGTGTCCTAAATCCAATTTATTACAAACTTTATGCCCATCCCTTCTATGTATGATCTGAGTAGTCTACTAAGCCAATTATTCTATTTGAACCAACATGCCCTATTTACAGCTTCTGAAGCTGGAAGGTATTCCGCCTCTATGGTGAAATTAGCAATACAATATTATTTGACATTCCTCCCACGAATGGCTCCTACTCCAAGAGTAAAGAAATGCCCAGATGTCGCACGTCTGGCATCTCTATATGACTGGAAGTCTAGATCAGTATAGCTAACCAGAACCACCACACCAAGTCTTTGCAGCTGATAACACTCCTACATCATTCCCAATGAGTAGTATATCATCGACATACAAAACTAAGAAAGTTGATGCTTTGCTTGGTGTATATGCTTAGCAAGTGCACTAAGTGGTATCAAGTAATATAGAGTGAGTAGAGTATCGTTCTCACGAGGATTGATTACTAAGTGGGTACTGAAATTAATAGTTTTAGCACTATTTAAAAGGCCGAAAATTAAAGTTTTTGACATGAAACAAAACAAAAGAAAAACAACTAAAATGTTTACTAATTTTTATGAAAATATTTCTGATTTTAGATGAGTTTAATGATTTAATAAGATCCAAGGCATCGGATTTCACCTAGTTAAATTAATACGCCTTTCTATTCTCGGTATTCAAGTTGTTATTACATGTTAATGGTCAAAAACCCTAATTTACTAAATATTCTCTCTCGAGAAAAATGTAGCATGCTTTTTTGCATATTAACTGATCATTCACGTGCATGAATTTAAATAAGAAAAGAGTTCTAAAGATTCATGGTTTTCAATTAAGAGCACACAAATCGCGTTGATATATCTTTGGCATTCGCTCAATTTGTGGCGTTTATCACCTTAGCAATCATCATAAATCTCCTCTCAGACTTAATATGGATCACTATCGGCCTTAAATGGTGATCAAGCATTCAAAACTCATGAAGAACAATGATAAACACTTCAACAACGAAATAACAAAACATTGAATACGTTGACTTAGAAGAGAGCGTATATTACACCTTTGGCTACATTGTAGCCTTGAAAAAGCAAAATTTGTTCTTGGTAAACATAATATAATAAGAAAAACTAAGAAAATATCCATGAACTTAAAGAATAAAAGGATAGAAAAGAACTTGAAAATAAGAAATCACAAACTAAACTTCTCCTTTTCTCCTCCTCCTTCTTCCCTACGAATTTCTACCTATATTCTTACTTTGTATTATGTTTTTTCTAGATGAATTTATGATAAAAAACCTCCCAAGCATCCCTATTTATAGTATTTTGGGTTGGGATTACTTAAAATAAAAAATATTTTAAGCTTTAATCTTATTGCACCATAGTTCTGCTTTTACTGCCCAGTTCTTTAGAGTCCTGTTCAAGTTGATTTTTTTCAATTTTTTGCAACTTTGAACCACCCAAAATCTACTTCAACATAATGTTGAACATGTTCAGGAAGTGTACAAGAAGGTTTTCACATTATTTGCCCATTTCGCCACCCAAAGTTGCAAGTTGAATTGAATTGTTCATGGTCGTTGTGCAGTCTTTGTATTTTTCTGTTCTTTACTGTTTTTCTTCATTTTTTGCAGCTTTACACCACCCAAATTCACTCTTGGCATCATCTTGGACATGTTAATGTATTGTTTAATCCATCCTTGCACTAGATTTGTTTATTTTGCCACCAGTTTTGCAAGTTGAAATGAAATGTGAAAGTTCTTGTTGTAGCCATGTATTTTGATGTGTTTTGCCCAACTTTTTGCTCTTGTTTGATGTATCTTGCATTAAATTGATGATTTTGATGATAAAACCTAGCAAGATTTAGCATAAAATAAGTGTTTTTACAAAGAAATGGCAAAAGAAGCGAAAAACAGTAAAAGTGAGCAATAGCTATAAAACTTGAGGTAAAATATTTAGAAAATGAACTAAAATGATATGAATAATTATATACTAAGCTGGACTCATCAAAATACCCCCAAACTTAAATCTTGCTCATCCTCGAGCAAGGCTTAGCATTAAAGCATAGGATCTCATGCTTTTTAACTGTTCATGACAATTCAAAGCAAGACTACTTCTAATAGAAAAGAATGATCGAGACTCCAAGTTTTAAGGTTCTAAAGGTAAAACAATCTTTCCAATGAAAAATCCATTAATCACCTAGGTAACTGAATTTAAAAGTTGGCTAAGCATATTAACTTTATCCGTTCTTTCTAATCTCAAGACATTCAAACCGAATAGAAAACAAAAATCATGCCACTCATGACAAGACTTCTCATGTATGCCCAAGACTAAAATTATTCACTAAATTTTTTTCTCCCTCTTTTTATTTATTTATTTATTATTTTTAAGGTGCTTAGTTCCTTGTTAGCTTTCTAAGTACCCCTTGTAGTGAGCTTTCAATGCGGCAGCTCCCGTTCGAGTTGGCCTAGGGTACCCGGTATTGAAACACCCACACAGATCTACTAGCTTGGGGTACCAAGGCACGAAACCATCACACCATAGCACATATCCCAATGCTAGATGTTTTTAACATGATAGCTATGCTGAGTGGTTCTCTCACTCTATTTTTATTATATTGTCCTTGTTTTCATATTTTTCTTTTACTTAGACTTTGGCATTACTCTTTAAAATCTATTGGGAAAATGATAATCTTAATGCAATCTATTCAACTTTGAGCATCTTTTATCAGAAAGAAAGGTAAAATAGCTATGCTAACTAGTGAACTCAAATAGCACAGTTTTATCAAGATAGTACCTGAGAATAGATCATGTTTTGCAATTAGAATATAAAAACAATTGATCCTGTGGTTATTCAAGTCCAATTAAAGTAGAAAAGCTAAAAAGAGTAGAAAATTTTCCTAAAAAGCATGATGACACAGTCTCCAAAAAAAATTGTTGGTCTTAATATTCAAGAAAAATTTAAAATACTGCCAATTTAAACTATTGAAAATGACAAATCTTTTTGTTGGTCGACACTACCTATATCACCAAACAAAGGCTCCGAACTTTGGGAGGCACTAAAGCTGACTCTAAAAGATAAAATAGGACTGACAAGAACACTTTTTTTTTTTTTTAATTTTGTTCAAAATTTTTCAAATTTGACAAAATGTCGCTCCCGTCCCCAAACTTAAAGTTAATATTGTCCTAGTGTTAAAGAAAACACAAAGAACGAAGCAATAGGTGAGAGATATTTATCAGGTTTGAGGAATGCTTTTTAATGGTGAATGTTGTCATCAGGTTGCCCCCAAACTTAATTTAAAAACCTGTTTGAATAAAAATATGCAGGAACATGAGAAAATAATTAAAAGAAACTAAAAGAAAAGAAGTAGGGAAAGGAAAACTTTGGTTTTCTTCCTAAAAAGCACTTATGTTTTAGTCGTTAGCTTGACTTTTTGCCAATGATCTATCCTGTGTCTTGGAAAAGAATGGCGTTTCCTCCATCCACCCTTAATAGCCATTTTCTTCCATGGAGCTTCTTTGTACCCTTCTTTACATGACCACCTCCACCTTCTTTAATAATGGGTCTTTGAGCTTAATATGCCAAGACTTGAATTCCTTTTTTCGATCTTTTTTGCATCTTTTCACTAAGTCATCCTTGGCTTCGAAGGCCTCTGACTTTGTTAGATAAGCTTGACACTCTATTTCAATTACTGGTAGTAGTGGGTTGGTTAAGATGGGCTTGATCATTGGTGGCGATGGGTTAATGTCACATTGAGGTGGTTCTTCTAATGTGTCCCCATCCCTCATTGCTACGGCGTTAATTTATTCCCATGGGTCGGTGATGGTATTGCTAGGCAAGGAATCTTTGGAACTCTCAAGAAGTTCCTCTAATATGGTCCCTACTTGAGTTTCTATTTTATATGGAGGCTTTTTGATTTTTGAAGCTAGCCCAGGTTTCTTGAATGAACTCCGTAAATGTTTCTTCTAAGTCATATTTCTTTTCTTGAAATGGATGAATGGGTGGCCAAGGTGCATCATGATGGTTCCATGAAAAATTAGAAGGGTTCTTCAATCCTTGATTGTAGGTGCTAGAGTAAGGTTTATATTGGGTTTGGTTATGATTTGATGTGTAGTTATATTGTTCAAAACCCAATGAGAAAAAAACTCTTGCCCACTTGGCACTCCGTACTAGCATGGTTACCATTACAAAATTCACATCTAGGAGTACAAACAACTTTGAGACTTATAATGTGATCCAGTTGTTTTTGAATTAGCGAGAGTTGAGCAGATTACGCACTAATTTCATGAATGCTCAATTGTCTTCTTGCTATGGAATGATATTGAGATCTCATATAGTTATAGCAAGCCATCACCTTTAGCAAAATTCTTTGTTAAAATTCTCTTATTTATTTATTTTTTAAGTTTCAATCTTAACATAAAAAATATGAAAAATAAACTTAAAAGTTAGAAGAAAGATAAAAATAACAAGAAAGTACCAAAATACAACAATATAATTAACAAGAACTGAGTTTTTAGGGGGGTGGGTAGTAATGCTACTTTTTAAAAATGCTTAAAAAATATAAACTTAACTTTGAAAAACTTAACTTGGTGTATTAAAAAGTTTAAAGAAAGATAAAACTAATAAGAAAAATTAAAAATACAACAATCAAATAAAAAAACATAAGAAAAACCAAATTTTAGAGGGGAGGGAGGGGGTAGTAACACAAATGTTCTGAAAATCCTAACAAAAATAATTTTAACTTTCCAAATTTTAAGAAATTGTACTTATAAGTGATAGAAAGATGAAAATAAGGGAAAAATACAAGAAAAACAACAAAATAGCACAAAACTAACAACACCACATTTTTAAGGGGGTACTATACATTTTTTTTAATAGCTTTACAAATCAAACAAATTAAATGAAATGAATGAAATAAAATATTATTCTTCAATTGTAAGAAAAATTTACAAGTTTTTACAAATGAACTTCAAATCAGTATGAAGACTAGGTGGTATCGATATCATTCAAATAAAGACTATTCCGGCCAAACTTGATGATTTACTTGGTGTATATGCTTAGCAAGTGCACTAATTCATATCAAGTAATACATAGTGAGTAGAGTATCATTTCCACGAGGATTGACTATTGAGTGAGTACTGAAATTAGTAGTTTTAGCACTATTTGAAAGACCGAAAATTAAAGTTTTTGATATGAAACAAAACAAAATGAAAATAACTAAAATGTTTGCTGATTTTTATGAAAATATTTCCGATCTTAGATGAGTTTAATGATTTAATAAAATCCAAGGCATCCGATTTCACCTAATTGAATTAATACGCCTTTCTATTATCGGTATTCAAGTTGTTATTACATGTTGATGGTCGAAAACCCTAATTTACTAAATATTCTGTCTCACGCAACGTTTAACATACTCTTTTACATATTAACTCATCAATTTCTTTCATGAATTTAAATAAGAAAAGAGTTATAAAGATTCATGGTTTTCACTTAAGGCCACACGAATCGCGTTAATCTATCTCTAGTATTCGCTTAATTTGTGGTGTTTATCGTCTTAGCAATCATCATAAATCTCTTCTCGGACTCATTATGAATTATTATAGGCTTTAAATGGTGATAAAGTATTCAAAACTCATGAAGAACAATGATAAACACTTCAACAACGCAATAACAAAACATTGTATACGTTAAATTAGAAGAGAGCGTATATTACGACTTAGGCTACATTATGGCTGTGGAAAAGAAAAATTAGTTCATGTTAAACATAATATAATAAAAGACTAAGACAAAAGCCATGAACTTAAAGAATAAAAGTATAGAAAAGAACTTGAAAATAAGAAATCACAAACCAAACTTCTTCTTCCCCACGAATTTCTACCTATATTCCTACCTTGTATTGTTTTTTGGATAAATTTATGATAAAATACCTCTCAAGCATCCTTATTTGTAGTTTTGAGGTTAGGATTACTTAAACCAAAAAATATTGCAAGCTTTAATCTCATTGCATCCCACTTCTGCTTCTGCTGCTCAGTTCTGTAGCTTGCTATTCAAGTTGATTTTTTTTTCAATTTTTTGTAGCTTTGAACCACCCAAAATCTGCTTTAACATGAAGCTGAACATGTTCATGAATTTTCCAAGAAGTTATTTCATGTTATTTCTCCATTTTATGACACAACTTTGCCAGTTTAAGTGAAATGTTCATGGTTGTTATACAGTCTTTGCGTTTTTCTGTTCTTTGCTGTTTTTATTTATTTGTTCTCACTTTGGACCTTCAAAATTCACTCCTAACAACATCTTGGGCATGTTAATGTATCATTTAGTCCATCTTTGCACTTAAATTGTTATTTTTCCACCCATTTTACAAGTTGAAAAAAATTGTGCAAGTTCTTGTTGTTCATGTTGTAGCCATGTATTTTGATGTGTTTTGCCCAACTTTTTGCTCTTGTTTGATGTATCTTGCATTTAATTTTTGATTTTGATGATAAAACCTAGCAAGATTTAGTACAAAATAAGTGTCTTTGCAAAAAAATGGCAATAGAAGCGAAAAAGAGTAAAAGTGAGTAATAGCGATAAAAATTTGAGTTAAAATGGTTAGAAAACGAACTAAAATGATATGAATGATTATATACTAAATTGGACTTGTCAAAAGTCACTACTTTCTCTTGATGTCATTCGTACATGCATGGTTCGTCAACCAATTGCTCAAAAGTGCAAGACTTAATCCCTTCATTGAATCTAATATTCGATGAGCATTATCCTTGCTTTAGTTCATATATGGACTTCTTCAGTTTGCATACCATATCCTTTTTATATTTGCCAATAAAACTGTCTTGTTGCACCATATAGATGTTTCTTCAAAATGACCATTCAAAAGGGCTGTTTTGTCTTCCACTTGCCAAATTTTATAATGAGCTATAATGGATTGGAGTATCCTAATGGACTTTAGCATGACTATTGGTGAGAAGGTCTCATCATAATGAATTCTTCCCTTTTGGATAAAATCCTTAGCAACCTGACTTGCCTTGAAGGTCTCTTCCTTCCCGTCTATTCTTCTTTTCTTCTTATAGACCCATTTGCAACCAATGGGCTTAATGCCAATAGACGCCTCTATAAGATCCTAGACCTGATTAGAATACATATATCCTATCTCAAATTTCATTGCTAAGACCCATTGGTTAACATCTGTATCTTTAATTTCATCATTATCGCTAAGAGGATCAGATTTAATGTAGCAGTTGACCATTGAAGCTCCCGCCACAAACCTATCTGGTGCCCTGACAATCCCCCTAATACACCTAGGCTCCAGTGTACTAAGAACATTCTCAATCTTACAAATAGGTGCAACTAATGCATTGCTATGATTCAAGATGAATCTTGGATCATGACCTAGGATAAAAGAATTTGAGATGAGGACGAAGTGAAATTAAGATGAGAATTATAGAGAACATATATGAGAAGTAGAAAGAATTAGAGTTGAAAGAGAGAAATAGAATGAATAGCATTCATCAATGCATTATTACAATGCAAGTCAAGCTACTTATACTACTTCTAGCCTAAGATGATTACAAGGGAAAATATCTAACAATTCACTTCATCTAGACACAACTAACGACCGCCTAACTCCCCTTTAACAGACATTCCCTCCACTTTCACTTGAAATATCAAGACTAATACAAGGCTTACACTAAAGAAAGTACTAACATGACTAATGTTAATGACTTGTTCTACTTGAGTGCTACTGACTAGTAATTACTACAAATTCCAAAATATCCAAAATACCAGGATCATGACATATACTACCCCCCTTTAAAGATTCTTGACTCAAGAATCATATTAGTAAAAATGTAGCTCGATGACTAGAAGAAATCGCTGAATTGCCTCTATTCTATCACAATGTTAGACTCATTTGCTAAATTGCATCGGTTTGTGAACAATCAAGAAGAACACTGCTTGAAGACGCTTATTGACTTGTATTTACACTGTAACAACTTGGACTTCCAATCCACACTAGTAACAGCTCAAAGATCCAATTCCATTCGAGCTCAATAGTAACTTTGGTCTTGCATTTGCTTCTACAACAACTTATTGAAAATCTTGGAAATCTCCCCCCATTTGAGAGGTTTCACTATGAAATTCCCATTGCTTTTGATCACAACATGAATGCCCTTGGAGCATTGACAATTCTCACAAGATTGTAAACCAATCTCCATCTTCCTCATCACATCTTGCCAACTAAAAAGAGTTGCATTCCTTCTGTTAACCTTAGTAGCAACAAGCCTGGAAGGCCTCCAATTCCTAGCAACCATTGCATTTTGTAGGAAATCACACGCTTGGAATCCGAGTCCAACTGAATAGCCCCTTAATGCAACTTGTGGGACATAGCTTCATAGAACATAGCTAGAACAATTACAGGACTACGGACAACCTCCTTCTTGAACTGCTCAAACCAATCACCAGAATGTGCTCCTTATCTCATGCCCTCATCTTTAATAGAAGCATTTTGGTTCTTGCTTTCAAATTGATCAACACTCCACTTACACACTTTCACTAACTCAACCTTTTATGTAGTCCTGAACCTCACATAACCGATAATTCTTTTCACAATCAACTCCAAGATTAAGATGTTGCCTCTAAAGAAAACTTTCTGCTTTAACTCGATCGTCTTCTTGCAATTGGAAAATAAGACTTAAGAACTCAGAAGGTCTCATGGTTGCTTGTATCCTTGGAGAATGCCCTTGTTTGCAACTTTATTAACATTTAACTCGAACTCTTGTCTTGATTTTCCTAATAATACAACACCAAAAACATTCCCAAACAGCTGAGCTTGACATTTATGACCCAACATATACTCTTGTTTGCCGATGTATCCCATCCATTGGACCTTCCTCTTTTTCCTTCTTGCTTTGGAGATAATTTTAAGCTAAATTCTTTCACATCTATTACTCCACGAATGAAGTTGCTTAGCCAAAATGTTTATCTTTACTTCAGCTCTTGGATACCTGACATCATGTTGCACTTTACTTGAATTCGGAGGCCTATTATTTGTGCTCAAGGATGGATAAGAACCAGCTCGACTCACTTGAACCTGTAATGTGATATGATTTTGCAAATTTTCCAGTGGAATTTGAACTCTTGCTTGCACTGGAAGTATGATAAAATGTTTCCTAGCTGAATATGTTTGTATTGCAGGACGAGCAACAAGATTTCTTGCTGAATTTATATCTTGGCTGATTGAATTCCACCTCCTTCTTGCCAATTTGATTGTCCTTTTGATCCACGAACGAGCCCCAAGTCTATCTATTAACCACATCACCTTCTTAGGTTGCCTTTCTTTCATATTCTTGAGCATGTTAAGCTTGTCAGGAATCACCTTATTTTCCTCGAGAAGTAAGAAATCTGGTGCACTTCCTTTGTAAACCATAATTGGCGTTTCCAATGCTCTCAATCTCTTACTTGAATAACACTTCCTAAGGTTAAGGTGAACTACCGATTTCATCTCAATATTCTACTATAATTAGAGCTTAAACCTCAACTTTCTGATGCTCATGACTTAAATGCATATTTGTAATTTCTTAGTTGCAACCATCGGTGGTACCACATCTTGTTCAACAGATTGAGAACTTCTATCTTATATTGAGATCATCATCTCCAAAAGAGTTTGTAATATCTTCTGAAATTATAGCTCAATAAATGCTTGATTCCTCTAGATCAAATCAGCGTTTGTCTCATTAATCTTCTGAAGCAATTCTGCAATAGCATTTATATCCATTTCTATCTCAATTCTATGCAAGCACTTCAGCTCAATCTGATGCAAGAGATTAAGCATAAGCCCTGCTTGAATGCAAATCCAGCAAGATTGATAACAACTTCAGCTAAAATGAAGGACTAAAGTTGATCAATGTAAATCCAGCAAGTTAGATCAATATTTTCAGTGACTAAAGACGTAAATTCCATCTAACAGTTCATAAGAATAGCAACTCTATACAAAAAATCGATACACTGAAGTTGATTGAATGTTAATTCCACAATTTCTAATACATATTCAACTCAACCGTATGCAACTTCAGCTAGATCTATGAGCTTTTGCACCAAATCACTTGTGTTCAGCTATAAGATTGCAAGAACAACGAGCTTTTGAATAAGAAATTCGAAGCAGTAAAAGTCTTATTGAATGCATTATGAACAGCAGTGCTTGATGTCAATTAAACTTGATCAATTGCTAATGCAATCAAATTGAATGAAATTCAATTCAAACAGAAGCAAATTCACAAGCTCTGATACCAATTACTATGATTCAAGATGAATCTTGAATCATAACCTAGGATAAAGGAATTTGAGATGAGGAAGAAGTGAAATTAAGATGAGAATTATAGAGGGCATATATGAGAAGTAGAAAGAATTAGAGTTGAAAGAGAGAAATAGAATGAATATCATTCATCAATGCATTATTACAATGCAAGCCAAGCTACTTATACTACTTCTAGCCTAAGATGATTACAAGGGAAAATATCTAACAATTCACTTCATCTAGACACAACTAACGACCGCCTAACTCCCCTTTAACAGACATTCCCTCCACTTTCACTTGAAATATCTAGACTAATACAAGGCTTACACTGAAGAAAGTACTGACATGACTAATGTTAGTGACTTGTCTACTTGAGTGCTACTGACTAGTAATTACTTCTAATTCCAAAATATCCAAATACCAGGATCATGACATATACTGCCCCCCTTTAAAGATTCTTGCCTCAAGAATCATATTAGTAAAAATGTAGCTCGATGGCTGGGAGAAATCGCTGAATTGCCTCTATTCTATCTCAATGTTAGACTCATTTGCTAAATTGCATCGGTTTGTGAACAATCAAGAAGAACACTGCTTGAAGACGCTTATTGAGAAGTATTTACACTGTAACAACTTGGACTTCCAATCCACACTAGTAATAGCTCAGAATCCAATTCCATTCGAGCTTAATAGTAACTTTGGTCTTGCATTTGCTTCTACAGCAACTTATGGAAAATCTTGGAAATCTCCTCCCATTTAAGAGGTTTCACTATGAAATTCCCATTGCTTTTGATCACAACATCAATGCCCCTGGAGCATTGACGATTCTCACAAGATTGTATACCAATCTCCATCTTCCTCATCACATCTTGCCAACTAAAAAGAGTTGCATTCCTTCTGTTAACCTTAGTAGCAACAAGCCTGGAAGGCCTCCAATTTCTAGCAACCATTGCATCTTTGTAGGAAATCACACGCTTGGAATCCGAGTCCAACTGAATAGCCCCTTAATGCAACTTGTGGGACTTAGCTTCATAGAACATAGCTAGAACAATTACAGGACTACGGACAACCTCCTTCTTGAACTGCTCAAACCAATCACCAGAATGTGCTCCTTATCTCATGCCCTCATCTTTAATAGAAGCATTTTGGTTCTTGCTTTCAAATTGATCAACACTCCACTTACACACTTCCACTAACTCAACCTTTTATGTAGTCCTGAACCTTACATAACCAATAATTCTTTTCACAATCAACTCCAAGATTAAGATGTTGCCTCTAAAGAAAACTTTCTGCTTTAACTTGATCGTCTTCTTGTAATTGGAAAATAAAACTTAAGAACTCAGGAGGTCTCATGGTTGCTTGTATCCTTGGAGAATGCCCTTGTTTGCAACTCTATTAACACTCAACTCGAACTCTTGTCTTGATTTTCCTAATAATACAACACCAAAAACATTCCCAAACAGCTGAGCTTGACATTTATGACCCAACATATACTCTTGTTTGCCGATGTATCCCATCCATTGGACCTTCCTCTTTTTCCTTCTTGCTTTGGAGATAATTTTAAGCTAAATTCTTTCACATCTATTGCTCCACGAATGAAGTTGCTTAGCCAAAATGTTTATCTTTACTTCAGCTCTTGGATACCTGACATCATGTTGCACTTTACTTGAATTCGGAGGCCTAGTATTTGTGCTCAAGGATGGATAAGAACCAGCTCGACTCACTTGAACCTGTAATGTGATATGATTTTGCAAATTTTCCAGTGGAATTTGAACTCCTGCTTGCACTGGAAGTATGATAAAATGCTTCCTAGCTGAATATGTTTGTATTGCAAGACGAGCAACAAGATTTCTTGCTGAATTTATATCTTGGCTGATTGAATTCCACCTCCTTCTTGCCAATTTGATTGTCCTTTTGATCCACGAACGAGCCCCAAGTCTATCTATTAACCACATCACCTTCTTAGGTTGCCTCTCTTTCATATTCTTGAGCATGTTAAGCTTGTCAGGAATCGCCTTATTTTCCTCAAGAAGTAAGAAATCTGGTGCACTTCCTTTGTAAACCATAATTGGCCTTTCCAATGCTCTCAATCTCTTACTTGAATAACACTTCCTAAGGTTAAGGTGAACTACCGATTTCATCTCAATATTCTGCTATAATTAGAGCTTAAACCTCAACTATCTGATGCTCATGACTTAAATGTATATTTGCAATTTCTTAGTTGCAACCATCGGTGGTACCACATCTTGTTCAACAGATTGAGAACTTCTATCTTATATTGAGATCATCATCTCCAAAAAAGTTTGTAATATCTTCTGAAATTATAGCTCAATAAATGCTTGATTCCTCTAGATCAAATCAGCGTTTGTCTCATTAATCTTCTGAAGCAATTCTGCAATAGCATTTATATCCATTTCTATCTCAATTCTATGCAAGCACTTCAGCTCAATCTGATGCAAGATATTAAGCATAAGCCCTGCTTGAATGCAAATCCAGCAAGATTGATAACAACTTCTGCTAAAATGAAGTACTAAAGTTGATCAATAAAAATCGATCAAGTTAGATCAATATTTTCAGTGACTAAAGACGTAAATTCCAGCTAACAGTTCATAAGAATAGCAACTCTATCCAAAAAATCGATACACTGAAGCTGATTGAATGTTAATTCCACAATTTCTAATACATATTCAACTAAACCATATGCAACTTCAGCTGGATCTATGAGCTTTTGCACCAAATCACTTGTGTTCAGCTATAAGATTGCAAGAACAACGAGCTTTTGAATAAGAAATTCGAAGCAGTAAAAGTCTTACTGAATGCATTATGAACAGCAGTGCTTGATGTCAATTGAACTTGATCAATTGCTAAGGCAATCAAATTGAATGAAATTCAATTCAAACAGAAGCAAATTCACAAGCTCTGATACCAATTACTATGATTCAAGATGAATCTTGAATCATAACCTAGGATAAAAGAATTTGGGATGAGGAAGAAGTAAAATCAAGATGAGAATTAGAGAGCTAGAAAGAATTAGTGTTGAGATAGAGAAATAGAATCAATATCATCCATCAATGCCTTATTACAGTGCAAGTCAAGCTACTTATACTACTTCTTGCCTAATATGATTACAAGGGAAAATATCTAACAATTCACCTTACCTAGACACAACTTACAACTGCCCAACTCCCCTTTAACCGGCATTCCCTTCAATTTTACTTGAAATATCTAGACTAATACAATTCTTACACTAAAGAAAGTACTAACATGACTAATACTAGTGCCTTGTACTACATGAGTGCCGCCAACTAGTAATTACTACGAATTCCAAAATACCAGTATCATGACATTCATCAACTATATCCCGAGTTGTGTCCAGCTGTTCAGAATTAGCGTTATTTTCTTTTAATTCCTCTAACACTACTCTGTATTTATTTATTTATTTATTCATTTTTTGGGTTATATAGTCTACTAAAAAATCCTCCTTTTAACATTTTGCATTTACATTTACAAAAACCTTTTGATTGGAAGAATTATAGAAAAGACCACCCTCATTCCTCTAGGATTACCCCATAAAGAGATCGGTAAAGTAGCAAGAGTCATCATGGACCTTACTATCTTAGACAATGTCCTATTCCTTATTCTGCAGCACTATTCTACTGTGGTGTACTAGGAGCAAAAAGCGGAGATCTTATCCGATTTGCAGTCAAAAAATCCAAAAACTCACCAAAAGACATTCTGCACCTCGATTTGATAGAAGTGACGTAACTTGTTTACCTAGTTGCTTTTCAACTTCAGCTTTATACTCTTTGAAGTTTTCAAAAGAGTCCAACTAATGTCTAACCAGGTAAACATCAATCAATCAATCAATCAATCAACCAGCTCATATCCATTCCTTAAGTAATCATCAATCAATGTGATGAAGTAATCATATCCACCTCTTTCTTGAACATTCATTGGTCCACATACATATGTGTTAACCAGCTCAAGAAAGTCACTAAACCTATTGTCTTTACTCTTAAAGAAAGACTTGGTTATCTTTCCTTCTATCACTACAAGAAAAACTGTAATTTCCAACTTTTTTTCCACCCAAAGCAATTTCAGTCGGAAAAAACCAACTACTTTTCCAATCGAAGTTGCTTTAGTCGGAAACTTTAGACCATATATAAATAGGTCGGAAATCGGTTGGAAATGGTTGACCGATTTTCGATTGTCGTGTTTTAGGTCTACAACCTTCGAACGCTTTCCGACTGCTTAATTTTGAAAAAGCCAAAAAAATTAAATTAAATTCAGTCACAAAATCGGTGGAAAATTTTCAACCGATAATGTTGTGGTCCCAAATCTCCGACCGCAATTAAAGCCATTGAAAATTTTTGACCAATTTCCAACTGTTTATATTATTTTTTAACTTTAAAATGAAGCAAATTAAATATGTTGAATTCGGTTGGAAATCGGTCGAAAATTTCCAACCATTTTTCTGATCGAATCCAATTTATTTATTTTTATTTAATTATGTTAAATTAGTCAATATATAATTGAAGTTGTATCAATCTGGTCCTCAGAAGTAAAATTTAAGTTATGGTTATTTATGTCAAAAGTACTTCGCCTATTAATGTGATTTTAAAAGGTGTTTTAAAACCGTGTACATGCGAGCGTACGAGATATTTATAACTTTGTCGGGTGTACGAGTCCTATCCATAGGGAATCGGTGTTTAATCGGATCTAGTTATTAATGGCCAGTTGGAATTTTGGGTTTTTGTTGATGAATTGCGTGGTTAACTAAGCTAAAGCAACTTAGTAAAAAAGGTTGTGAAATCAAATAAATGTTCGTTCAAGGAATGAATTCAGAGTGTTTTTACCATATCCTGTCATTATGCTCTACTATGACAATAATCTAGGAGGTTTAGGCTACAAGTACTAAGCGTAGGTTAATATTTAAACTAGTTACGGCCTCGGATAATAAACTAGTCTAATGAAATAACCTATCATATAATCTTAGGTGTAGTATATGTTATCTCACAAGCACTTATTAATTTCTTTTTTGCTCGTAATTCAATATTAAACCTGAATTAATACTTAAGTTAGGCCTTGGGATAATGAACTAGTTTAATAACATAACCTATCGTATTACCCTAGGTGTAGAATTGATTATCTCAATAGTACTAATGAATTCCTTTATCACTCATAATTAATTACTTTATATAAAAAATTGTGTTCAAGGTTGTGTACAACTTTAACCCTAACCACGCGTGAAAAACTAGTTATGTTATGGTATAGGCTACAAGCTCGTTGACAAACGCTAACAATTTGAAGATCTTGTCATGACTACAAGCACACAATTAGGTAAGATGCACTTTAATGCACAACAAGCCAATTAATTAACTCAGTTTAATTCAACTTGAAGCCAAAAGATTGGCAATTTTATCAGTAATTTAGCATAAATTAACTCTAGATCAACATAATTTATCTAAATTTTCCTTTTAATTTTGTAAGAAACAAATTCTTAAGAAAAAAACTGTGTTACACTTTAAGTTGTTCCAAATTAATCCTCCGGAATGTTTTAAATTTAAGTGGACCTGACATATCAAAAAAAAAAAAATTTAAATAAAATGACAAGGTTATTACCAATAAACAAATGTGTTGGTAATATTGTCTTCATATTCCTGACAGAGTCATTACCAACAAGCAAGTCCATTAGTTTTATCAAGTAGCTATCACCAACATGTAGAATCATATTACCAACAAATAAATTGTTAGTATTACACAAATTATAACAAAAACATTTACCAACATATAAATTTATTACTAATATTGTTTTTACAATATTAAGAGAATAATTATCAGTAAATATAGTTCTTAGTTTTAAATTTATAAAAGTAATACTTAATTTTTTTACTCAATTGTTATTCTCCCCTTAATTTTCATTTCCCTCTTTAATTTTTCACCTTTTCTCTCAAATTTTTATTTTCCTGCTCAAATTTTATTTTTCCCATGATACTTACAATTATAACCTAAAATAAATATAATAACTAATTAAAATTACTAACATTTGAAACCTAAGTACCCACCCCACCCTTTTTTTGTCCAAAAACAAACCCTAAACTCTTCATTCTCTATCTTCACTTTGCCACTCCAGCAAACCCGTGCCCTAGCCCGCCCTACCGCCGCCGTGACAGTCACCATGCTTGCGCCAGTGCTTAGGCTGCACCATCCTGTTCATCGTGCTCAAGCCACTATCAACTCTCAATGCTTAAAATTGCTGGCACTAAACATGAATGTTTTATATACATTTTACATTTTATTTTACTTAAAACATGTGAATTTGTTATATGAGAGATGAATTTTGATGAAATTTATGTTGGTTGTTGCTAGTTGTTGGGTAGTTTTGTGGTGCGAGGTTGTCGTGTTTACATATTCAGGGGGCTCTATGAATTCTCAGGTTTTGATTATGGTGGTAGTTTCGGTTTTTCTGATATTAGTGTATTTTTTGTGCATATTTCAGGTTTGTACTCATTACTTTTTTTACAACTTTCATATTTTAGTGTGAAATTGGTTTTAAATTATGTTTCAACCCTTACAACTTATTATATGAGCAATGAATTTTGTTGATATTTATGTTGATCGTTGCTAGTTGTTGGATAGTTTTGTGGTGGGAGGTTGTTAGATTTGTTATCAATTTTCGGGTTTAGATTGTGGTGGTAGTTATGATTTTTCTAATTTTAGTCTTTTTTTTTTTGTACATATTTCAGGTTTGAGCTCATTACTTTTGTGCACAACTTTCATATTTTAGTGTGAATTTGGTATGATTTTTGATACAATCCTTAAAATTATTGAGCGTGAAATTTTTAAACCATGAATAGATTATGGAAATCCCAGAACAATGTAGGTGGATGATTAATAGGCTTCTCCCCTGCTGTGGAGGATGTACAATTGAGTTTTTACGTGGTGTAGACGAGTTTGATGCATTTGCAAGAAGGCAATCAGTGTTTTTAACGGAGGGTATACATAGATGTCCATATTATAAGTGTAAAAATAACAAATTTTTATCTCCTGATGAAGTTAAGGTTCATCTTTATAGGAGGGGGTTCATAGGTAGTTATTGGTATAGGACTTCACATGGGGAGGTTGAACCACAGGAATATAGTGGGGTTAACATACATCACGATGCTTCAAGTAGTGCGCATTTAAATAATGAGGATCAATTTCTTAATAGATATCAGACTATGGTTGCTGATGCTATGAGGTTAGATTATGGATTTCCTTTCCAATAAGATGTGAGTCAACCCCCTCATGCGAATGCTCAAAGATTTTATGATATGCTGCATATAGCTCAACAACCATTGTGGGTTGGATGCAGTAACCACACTGAGTTATCCGCTGCTGTTAGAATGATGAGTATCAAATGTGACTACAACATGCCGCATAATTGTGTCAATAAAATTGCGGGGCTTAGGAAAGAGACATGTCCATCTGATAATCTCATACCACTTAATTTCTACAAGGCCAACAGACTATTGTCAAAAGCTGGCCTCACTTCTCAAAAAATAGATTGTTGCCCTAATGGTTGTATGTTATATTACAAGGATGATGCCAATTTGAATAAGTGTAAGTTCATGTCTTGTGGTGCACCTAGATATCAATTGCGCAAGTCATGCAAGGAAATTCTAAAGATATCCTAGTTGCAAGAATGCATTACTTGCCACTGATTCCAAGACTTCAGAGATTGTATGCATCTTGGAGTTCTGCTGAGCACATGAGGTGGCACTGGAATAATAGGAGGGAGCATGGTCTTTTTTGTCACCCATCTGATGAGGAATCGTGGAAACACTTTGATCGAACATATCCTAATTTTGCCAAAGAGCCACGAAATGTCAGACTTGGTTTATGTGCTGACGGCTTTACTCCACATGGACAAACGTCCAAAACTTACTCTTGTTGGCCAGTAATTTTTACCCTTATAATCTTCCTCCAAAAATGTGCATGACCAGTCCTTATATGTTTTTAACTTGTATTATTCCTAAGCCGAAAAATCCTAAGGGTAGGATAGATGTGTAGTGCTTTAGGAGAATACAGTGCTTAAGAGAGTAGAGCATATGGGGAGCGTAGGGTATTTTGGTAGAGTACTTAAGGTGGAGTAAGGTGGCTGGGGTAGAGTAAGTACTTGAGGAGAGTAGAAGTATTCGAGTAGAGTAATTACTTGGGCAGCATAAGGTGTTAAAGATGAGGTCAAGTCTTGAGGCATGACTTAACTAGAGATAAAACAGGAAAGAGCATTTAAGGTGTGTGGAGAGAGAGAGAGAGAGAGTGAGAGGAGCTTGTGTTGAATGGAGGGAATAGGGGTTGGTATTTATAGTAGAGCTCAAGGTATGAGTGATGCTTACGTCATCTGATTCTTAATGGTTAAGACATTTCCTTAGTGAGTAAGACTTAGAAGTCCAACTTGGGTAAGGGTACTAGGCATGGCAAGGGAGTTACTTGGCAAGACAAGAGGGTTACTCGTTAAGATAAGAGGGTTACTCGATAAGCTAAGAGGGTTGCTCGCAGGGCAAAAGGGTTACTCATCAGGGCAAGAGGGTTATTTGTTAGGCCAAAAAGGTTACTTGTCAGGGCAAGAGGGTTACTTATAAAAGGGTTACCCATTAGGCCAAGAGGGTTACCCTTCAGGCCAAGCGATTTACTCATCAGGCCAAGAGCGTTACTCGTTAGGCAAAGAGGATTACTCGTCTGACCAAGATAGTAACTAGAATAGGCAAGAGGATTATAAGGCAAGGCAAGAGAGTAACACGGAAACCTGCGTCGACCACAGTTGACCGACGTTCATCGGTTTGTGTTCGACTAGGTGCGGGTCTGGCGTGAAGGTTGGCAAGTTGGTCGGGTGTGTCGGTGAGTTGGGTGGCGTGGGTTAAACTAGGTGGTTTGTGGTGGTTGTTGAGTGAGGAGGGAGAATGTACAAGGTCAAGCGTGCGCGAGAGAGAGAGAGAGAGGCCGGAGGAGAGAGAGAGAGAGAGAGAAAGTGGGTAGGAGCACGTTTCAGCCACGACGCTGGTGGCGGTCTAGCTCAGAGAGGCGGTGAGGGGAGTGTGTGAGTTGACTGTGAGAGGAGAGAGCTCAGGGGAAAAGATGACATGGAGGAGAGAGAAAAAGTTGGGGAGACGGACAATGAAGGAAGGGCGGAGTAGAAAGGAGAGAGAAAATAAGGATGGGGTAGTTAGAATTTGAGGGTAGTGTGCTTCAATTATTTAGTCTTGTGTTTTTTCCTCAATCCCACAGTGAAATTTGAGAAAAGAGAAGTCTAGTTCAAATATTCCCTTATTATTGTACTGGGTAATGTCTTGTGAGCCTAGAGTGGGCTTTGTGGACCACACACGCATGCGCGGGCGCCCGTTCGCTTTGCCAAGCCGGCTGGCATGTGGTGTGGTATGTTGTGGACTTTTAATAACCCGAAATTTTATTTTTACGACCTTCTTATTTGTTTAAGCTATCATAAACCAACTAAAGTTGAGTCCTTGTCTTTTGTAATGCTCGAGGCGCTTGGCTTGAGCTTGGGTTGTCAATTCTAAGGGGACCTTGAGGGTGTTCCTTCTCTCAAATATTACTTCTTCTTCTTCTTCACACTGTTCCCTCTCTCTCAAAAGTGTTCTCTCCTCCGTTACTAAGCAAGTTGGGGCATATTCCTACCCTTATCTCTAGAGTACACTGCTGAGGTGGGTGCCATGTTAACCCTAGGGGCCGAAGTGCCATTCATCTCATTGTACCTCTATGGGGGCACAAATGACTTATGGCAGTGGACTCTGCACGAGCGGCAATTTCTTTGGTTAATTCTTCCCTTTTTGATCATTCTGTTAAAGTCATTTCTTTCATCGCTCTTATAATCTCGAAATCACATTATTTGTAATTAAAGAGTTATATTATGATCACTCATTCACGTATAACACCCACAATCTAAGTCGTTTATGATAATAAGTAATCATAATATGACTCAATTGCGGGATTTATCATATTTGATATGTCTAAAACTAAGTCCATGGAAGAGATGAACTACAAGTTGTGGGCTGATACGATGGAGTTCTTCCAAGGTGAAATAGAAGTTCATTATACTCTATTTAATGATAGAGGCCCAACGTGATCAAATAAGGATTCTAAGAAAGATAGTTGTACTTGTAGGGGAATGCTTCAGCATTATAAGATAACTCTTCATTATCAAATTTATCGTGATATTAAAACCACTAAAGAGATATGAAAAGTGGTGCTAAACAAGTGTGGCTCTAATGATAGCGCGACTAAGAAATACGTTTGTAGTAAGTGGCTATCCTTTTCTACAGTTGATGAAAAACCTATTCTTGATCAAATCCGTGAATACGAGACCTTGTGCACTAATGTACTGAATCAGGGAATGAAATTATGCAAAACATTCCAAGCTAATATTTTGATTGAAAAACTGTCTCCCTCTTGGGGTAGTTATAAGGCCTCATTAAAACATAAGATAAAAGACATGACACTGCAGAAGCTGCTTAGCCACATTAATCTGGAAAATTAGAACTGGAAACAAGCCAGGGGACGTCCTCTGAGCACTCCTCTTTGGAGGCTAACCTTGTGAAATCAAGAAACGCAGGACAGAAAGGAAAATTCAAGAAGCCTTGGAACAAGAGCAAGTCTAATGCTCAAGAAGAAGGCTCTAGCAGAAATCAAAGCTAATCTCGAGAAAAGAGGCCAATGGACCACGTTGATGATGGCCAAAAGTGGAACAACGGAACATGCTTGACTTATAGCAAGACTGGACACAACTCAAAGAACTATAAGAATGGATACGGACATGGAAAGCACATAAAACACAAGCTCCAAGCTAATCTCACTGAGGAATGATACGTGTTTGTGGCCATGATCTCCGAGGTGAATATGGTTGGTAACGTGATTTAGAGGGTTGTAGATACTGGTTCCACGAGGCACATCTGCACCAATAAAGACAGGTCCCATGAATATGAGATAGTCACTGATGGGGAGAAGACGTGTATGGGCAATTCACGTTCAGTTTTTGTCCTTGGCATGGGAAAGGTCCTCCTTAAACTCAACTCTGGGAAAACTCTGTGTTTGTTGAACCTGCTGCATGTTCCTGATGTGTGGAGGAATTGAGTCTCGGGTGCATTATTGAAAAAAGCAAGCTTTAAGTTGACCTTCGAGTCTAACAAGTTAATCCTCACTAAAATACCAACTTCATCGAGAAAGGGTTTGGAATGGTGATCTGTTTATACTTGATGTGATGAATAGGATTGCTTTTACATTTGCTTATGTTGTTGAGTCTTTGGATTCATGGTATGCTAGGCTTGGACATATAAATTTTATTTCAGTTAAGAAACTTAAACAAATGAGTTTAATCCCTAATTGTGATCTAACTGAACCTCATAAATGTGAAATATGCGTCGAGGCCAAAAATTGAATGAAATCATTTAACGAATCAATAGAAAGGACTTCAAGCCTACTCCAGCTAGTGCATCCTGACCTTGGTGACTTTAAGAGTACCATGAGTAGCGGTGGCAAATGATATTACATCACTTTTTTAGATGACCACTAGAGATTTACTAAGGTGTATCTTCTAAGTGCTAACAAGAAAACTGGTCTTTAACGACCAAAAATAACAACAGGAATTTTATTATGTCGTTGAAAGTGTGTGTAATGTGCCTAGTTGCGACCACCTGAAAAAGCCGTCATTAAAGGGTGGTATATGATGGGCTTGTAACGACGGGCACTAAATAGGATCGTTAACTTTACTCACAAACTGTCGTTAATAGTGTCTGGTAAGTGGTAAATTTTTTACTGAGAAATTACATTTTCCTAAGCTGTAAAATTTAGATGCTTTTTTTAAAAATTTATTATTGTCAATTTCTTTACCGATTTTCTTTTCTCTTCTAACTGGTTTCTCCCCTACCCGTGCCATAATTCAAGTTCAAGTAATACATAATACCCAAATCTGTATTCGACTCGATATTTGAATCGTTAAATATACTCAATTTGTACTCGATAACTACTTATTTAATATACTCAAATATAAATTATATTAATTAATGATTAAAAAAAGATAAATAACTAAAATAAACAAAAAAAATTTAATTAAAAAACCTATTTTAATTCTAATAGACCCCCCCACCCCCACGCCAAACCCCCAACCCCGAAACCCTACGGCCTCCCACCCCGTGCCTCCGTGACACCAGTTCTTAGCCCTCTCGTCAGTTTGGCCTGTCCTTCCTGCCACCAAAACCCTAAAACCTTGTCTCGTGGTCCTTCGTTGGTGATTCGTCGTTGGATACAACTTGCCTCGGTTCGCGTCACCGTTGTCCATCATTTGCCCAACCGTGGAGCGTCGTTCACCTCATTAGAGTCCGAAACTGTCAAGCTACTGAGCCACACGATCAACCAAGTTGCTCCGACCTTACCGTGTCCCTTCTCCTTGTTCGTCAACTTGATTCAAGTTGCTTTTCAAGGTAAATGACCTGAATCCAACATTAATATGTTCGACATTGTTTTTTTAGTGTCTAATTACCTATTTGTTAGGGTGTATTAGTTTATAGAGACGTTAATTTTGAGATTGTTTTTGACATTGTTTGTTGACATTGTAAATTGAATAAAATGTTGAAACATTATTCACTAGTTGAGCTATTTTTTTAGGTATATTCTCAGAATATCTTAAAGTTTTTTAGATTATTTTGGATTTATAATTCAATGACTGAGTTTTATATTGTGGATTTGGAGATTTTGGTTGACTTCGTATTCCCTAGGTATAGTCACTCAATGATTGTGTTCTACATGGAGTTCGAGCTATTTGTGCATATATATGAGTTTGAGTGAGTATTATATTCTGCAGTTTGAGTTTGTGATGTTTTTGCATTGAATACGAATATATTGTTGAGTTGTTTGGAATTAATGTTGAGTCTCTTAGTCCTTTCCGGTAGTTAAAGTGTGCTTGGTATGTTGTGGTTCTGTAAGTTGATTTGTGAAGAAAAGGGGTTCTGCAAGCCTTTTAATGGGTCAATTATCGCCTGGAGGTCTAATAATCACTCCTGACAAGTTAAAAATTTATGGAATTTGTTAAGTTTTGGAGGTGTTATGCCAATATTTCCTGGTTGTATAATGTGAAGTTCACTCAGGCTTTGTTACCTAGTTTGCATAAATCTGATAAGGTATTCGGATAGCACAATTAACCAAAGCTCAATTAAGTGCCAAGATGTTGATTTAGATCGTGAGGCCTCTTAAGACTGAAGGTTTGTGAATAAGGATCATTGATGATTTGAGTACATTAGAGGGATATTGACTGAATCGGACCCAGCCTCTCTTCAGGATAGCACCTTGTAGGGGTAAGGCTGTGTACGTTTCGCCCTCTGCAGACCTTGCCCTTGCGGAAGCCTCTCAGGCACTAAGTTGTTGTTGTTGTAGGGGAACTTGATTGCCATACCTTATTTGGACTCTGTGATTGAGTATTATGTGGAGTTTGAGATTGTTGTACATTTATGACTCTATGATTGAGTTCCATATTATGGAGTTTGCGTTTCGTAATTATTTTGATATTCATTAGGAATGCATTTTTGAGTTATTTGGAATTGTTGTGGAGTTTGGACTCTGTGATTGAGTTCTATATGGAGTCTAAGATTGTTGTGGATTTATGACTCTATAATTGAGTTCTATATTGTGGAGTCTGAGTTTTTGATTGTTTGGTATACATTAAGAATATGTTGTTGAGTTCTTTGGATTTGTCGTGGAGTTTGGACTTTGTGATTACTTTATGTTAAGTTTGAGATTTTTATGGATTTATTAGTTTGGCATTGAGTTATATATTGTGGAGTTGTAGTTCTCTAACTGTTTTGGTACACATAACCATTATATGGCCTAAATCGATGCTCCTACCATTACATGGAATTGAGTTCTATATCTTCCAATTGATTGTGGAATTTTATTTAATTAATTTTGCTTAATGATTTGATGTTCGGATGATAAGAAATTTCTGACATGAGTGTTGTGTTTATTTTTTAGGTGTTAGAAAATTTAGGCTTCAACGATTGTTTGATTGTAAAGACTCAACAGAATGGGAAATGTCCTAATCTTAGGGAGATGTTTCTAGCTACACGTTCAAAGGGTGATAAGCTGGTAACACATGAGCTTTGTCAACAATATGTATGTAGAATTTAAAGAATTAATTACTTGTTGTCAAGTATACTTTACTCCAGTCTTAGTTCACCATACTTTGTAGGAAAAAATTATTGATGTCATTGAAGAGAATCCCACCTTATCTAACATTGATGTTGCTGAGAAGGTCTTCAACAAACGTCAAGCTCATGGTCATGTGTTTGGTTATGGGGGAGGAGTCAGGCCTAGTGATTTGCGAGAACCATCTTCTACCAAGGCCGAGCTTCTTGAAAAACTTCGTCAATCTAAGAAGGAAAAGCGAGCACTTCTTAAAGAGAATAAGGAATTTGCTGATTTGGTAGCTAGAGTAAAAGCACTAGAGGATGGAGGTCATAACAACGGGTCAAGTACTCCATCCCGATCTACTGAGATGGATGACTACATTGATTAAGTATTAATAGGTATGTGGTGATGTTCTCCTTTTTCTTCTCCCTCTTATTTTTCCCTTAGTTTTCGCTTATGTATGTTGATATATTCATAAGAATACATTATTGAGTTATTTGGAATTGTTCTGGATTTGGACTTTGAGATTGAGTTCTACGTGAAGCTTGAGAATGTTGTTGATTTATGCGTCAGATTGTGCACTATGGAGTTTGAGATATGGGATTATTTTTGTATTCATTAATAATACACACTTCAGTGGGTTTCTACTAAGCTCTAGGCTTAAGGTCCTGTGATTGGTGTTTTTATGCTGCTAAACTCTGCTGTGTTAGGCTTTATGGGCTGTCCGTGATGTATAGATTGAGTTTTTGGTTTGGCATTTTGAAGTAAGTGTGGGTAGTAGTTTCACATGGTGCCGTTGTTACTATTTTGTGGCTGATTATGCTATTCAGAAATTGGATTATGTGCCTTTCCAATTTTCTATGTGATTGTGGTGGTTAACATGTGTTTAATGCTCGAGTGTGATTGTGAACTTGTTGGAATGGGGCTTTGAACCTAGAATTGGCAACTCTTAGGTTAGGCATGTCTAATTGCACAATCTTGGACCCGGTGTGTAGATAGAGCATTGCATGTTTTGAGTTTAACCATGGATTGGATGTTGTTTGTGAAAATTGGTGTTTCTTGCATATACTTGAGTGACCTAAGTGAAATAGGTGATTATTGTAAAGGGGGCATAGAGAACTTGTGAGTTCTTCTTGAAAATCTGTGTCATTTAGTGTCTTAGTCTCCATGTTGGTGTCTCATGTATTTCCCAAGGCTATTGTGGAAGCAAGTTGAACATATATTGGTACTTGTTGCTTGAAGTGATGATAAACATGTTGTTTATCGACTGTTTCAAGTTGAATTTGTTGCTTTATATTGGTTTTGAGTTGTATTTTGTTGCTCATACTGATTTTACTACAGTTGGGATTGTATGCTGCTGAATTTTGGGCAATTTTGCTGTCATTTTATTATATTTTGCTGAATTTTAGCTATGAGTTGGGAAAACATGATATGTTTGAGTCATATGTGGACTTGTGTTGTCTTGGGAGGCTTGTATGCCCTTAGGATCATTGTTTCATGCCTTTTTGTTTCTAGTTTTGGGAAAAGGGTAAGGCGTAGGTCTTGTGTGAACCTTGATTGACCATAGGTTTGGTTCATTATGTTGTATGCTCATATTGGGTTGTTTTGGATACTGTTCATGATGGAGTTTTGTGATGCAATGTATGAATTGATTTGGCTAACTTAAATTCTGGGTGAATTGCATGTTTAGTTTGGATTTCATGTTGATGTTGTGATAGACTTGATTACCATGAATTATTTGGAATTGTTGATGAGTTTGGACTATGTGATTGAATCCTAGCGGAAGTTTAAGAATGTTTTGAATTTGTGACACTGTGATTGAGTTCTATAATGTGAAGATTGGGTTTGCGATTGTATTGTATTAAAAAGCATACGAATTTCCTTTTTGGTCAATTTTATGCTGATTACTTTAATATGGTTTTTATCTGTTTTATTTTTCTTATTGCTTGGTCTGTTATGTGTCTGTACTATTGCTCATATGACAATAATTTTCTAACATGAGTGTAGTATTTATTTTTTTCAGGTGTTGGAAGACTGCACTGAAAATTCTTATTTTTGTTGGAACTTTTATTTGCGAACTTTTGTCGTATTTATAGTTTTTGCTAAGTTGTTAAGTGACAAATTTAACAATGTACGCTTTTAGTATTTTTTGTATATAAATTGGCTTTTATAAGTGTTTGAATATTTAAGTTTCAAAGACATCTTTACTTTTTATTAGAATTCGTTGTTACATTGAATGATATGTAAGAGTTATTTTTGAATGATTGTACTGTACTGTTTTATAGGTGTTATACTGAAATTAAATATTGCTATACTACATTTATGTATAGGTGCTACGAACAACCCGATAATTGTCCTTATATGGATTTACAGGTGTTGTAAACAATCATAAAATTATTTTTATATTACATAAATGTATAGGTATTTATGAATGTATATATTGCACTATATGAATGTACAAGATTTTTAACGTCGATAAATTTTTTTGTTAGAATTCTCTTTGATGGGGGAAGCATTTTTAATGACGGATTTTGATGTCATTAATAGATGGAAGATGTTTTAACGATGATTTCTTAGTGTTGTTATTTTTTAACGATGGTCTATATTGTCATTACTATTTCCAATTAGTAGCGCGAAAAATTTTAACGACGGTTTTTGTCGTCGTTAAAACCTTTTCCTATATGACGGTCAATATTTGTAACAACAACAATTATTGTAGTTATTAATCAACTCTTTAACGATGGTGCCACCTAACATTAAAGACTTTACTTTTAACGACAACATGTGCCGTCGTTATTGATTTCACTTTTAACGACGGACATAATATACCGTCGTAGATACTTTTTAACGATGGCTCATTTTAGCGGTCGTTGATCCCACATAGTATTAACGTCGGAAGCAATAACGACGACGAACGACGGGAAGTTTCCGCCGTTTTTAATAGTATTAACGATGGTAAACTAGACTTTTAACGACGATAATCACTGTCGTTAATGATCCTTTTTCTTGTAGTGTAAAGATGAGGCTGAGGAAATATTTCTTAAATATAAAGTTGAGGTTGAAAATCAATTAGATCATAGGATCAAGGTGATTAGGTCTGATAGAGGATGTGGGTATGACCTTGCATTCCTTAAGAAACATTGTGAAAAACTTGATATAATTCATAAGGTGTGAGCCCTTTACATAACTCAACAAAATGGGATAGCTAAAAGGAAAATGATGATGTTGATTATCACGGGCCTACGCTCAAGCTTTTTTTTTTTTTTTTTTTTTTTTTGGGGGGGGGGGGGGGGGGGGGGGGAAGCCATGTTGTATGCTTGTCATGTACTAAATGGGGTTCCACATAAAAAGCTATATGAGACGCTGTATGAATTATGGAAGGGCTATGCACCTAACCTTAAATACCTGAAAGTGTGGGGGGTGTCTAGCTTAAGTAGGGATCATGAGTTTAAAAGAAGTAAAATTGGCCCTAAAACTGTAGATGTCATTTCTGTTGGTTATGCCATAAACTGTGGTGCATATATATTCATATTGATTAATGACTCGAGCCTTAGGCATGGTAAAATAATGAAATCTTGAGATGCTAAAGTCTTTAGAGTATATGCTTCCTATGAAAGAATCTATGCATGCTTCATTACCTGATTTTGTTCTTGTTGCATCTGCATCATCATTTAGTCACATGCCCACTGAGCTCGTGGTTCAGCAACTTAGAAAAAGTAAGAGGGTCTGAATTGAGACTAGTTTTGGACCAAACCTCATTACTACTTTCTCCTCTGGACATCATGATATTGATGAACATGTTGTGAGTGAATTCATGCTAGAGGATAATCCTAAAACTTATGATGAGGCTGGGAGAACCATAGATGCTTAGAGGCCACAAGCAATGAATTGGACTCTATAACGAGTAATGACACTTGAGTGTTTGTGGATCTTCCATGCGAATGCAAACTTATAGGGTGTAAGTTGGTGTTTGGAAAGAAACTAAGACTGACGGGTCCATAGAGAAGTTCAAGGCCAAGCTTGTGGCTGAAGGATACACCCAAAAATAAGGAATTTATTTTTTTGATACTTACTCACCCTTAAGTAAGATTGTTACTGTAAGAGCCCTTAATCTTATAATACACCAAATGGATGAAAGAACCGCATTTTTTGAATGGTGCCCTTGAGGAAGAAATTTATATGAGACAGCCCGAGGTGTTTGAGGTCCTTGGTATGGAGCATAAAGTGTATGAACTGGTAAAGTCTTTGTATGGAGTTAAGCAAGTTCCTAAACAATGGCATCAAAAATTTGAATGTACCTTGGTGGCACATGGTTTTGTAAGAAACAGTGGTGATGCTTGTGTGTATTGAAAGCATGTTGATAATGAATGAGTGATTATTTGTTTGTATGTTGACGACATATTTATTTTTGGAACAAGTATGAAATTGATACTATGTATTTCTTGAGTACTTGTTTTCATATAAAAGACCTTGGTGAGGCCGATGTTATGTTTAGAGTTAAAATAACCAGAACACTTGAGGTGTGACGTGAGTCAATCCCATTAAAAGAGAAAATATTGTGAAACTTTGGTCACTTTGATTACCAACCAGCTAAAACTCCATATGACCCTATTGTTCATTTGTTAAGACACAAAAGAGCTAGTATATCATATGCTAAATACACTAAGGTAATTAGTAGCATATGTTCTTAGTGAAGTACCTGTTTTGATCCAAGCTAGATGTGGCTAGGGGGGTTCAGGTGCTGCTAAGGGGTTGCTGTTGGTATTGATTGAATGTTAATTAGTTAGCTTAAGATTGATGTAATAAGTTTTAGTTCAGTTGCCGCGTTTTGTTTCTTCATTGTAGTGCTTTAGTTCCTTTCTTGCATACCATAGCTTCGGTTGTAATAAGCTATAGTAGGATCAGCGAGTGTTAGCTATTCTTGGCACCAAAATGGCTTAATTGTTAGTTAGTTGGATATTTTAGTAGTTAGTTAGATATTTCCTTATGTTCTAGATATTCTATAAGTGAGCCGGTTGGTTGTTGGTCTAAATCCAATGTACTAGATTGCCTATAAGTAGTGAGCAAGTGTAATAGGCAATTCATTCAATCAAATATCAAGAAATATCTCTTTTGAGATGAACCTTCTCTCTCTCATCTAACTCTCTCTATTTCTCATCCCTATTTCTCTAATTTCTCATCTTAATTCATTTCTTTCTCATCTCATACTCTCATCTATCTTCAATTTACTTAGTTTATGCTTTGTGATTCAATCACGAGCATAACAATGGCATCAGAGCCTCGTTTGGCTTCCAATCGAGCTCATAATCAAGAAAAATTCAAAATTAGATTGTTGTTGCTGCGCAAGAGACTTTAGATTCTTTGCATTTGATTTAGTTGAATCAAATTCAACTAAATTGAGTTTGTATTGTGTCAAGCTTTGATGCGAGTTACAATTTAATAAATAAAAACAAGATTCGGTGCTGATTTTGGCTCAGGATTCAGTTAAATTGGATGTAATTAGAGCCGTGAACAAGTACAGTGCAGAATTGTCAAGATCAGGTACTATTGATTATTTACTACTGAATTAACAAGTAATTGAGGCAAATTTGATGATTGTTGCATTTGGTGTGGTAAAGTGTTTAAGTTAAGCAAGAGATAACTTGGCACTAAGCTAGGACTTAAGAGACCTAAGGCTGAACCTTGAGGTGTTTGATTAATTGTTGAAGAATACTTAAAGTTCATCTTGAGTAAGCTTTGAGGTTTGATTGAGTTAAGCAAGTTAATTAGTGCTTCGAGAGATCTGATGCTTCAAGTCACGAATCCAGATCATAACGTGTTGATGTCCTGAAATTAATTTCATCTAAGAGTGCTAGAATCTGATAGTGTTCAGCTAGACAATCAGTTAAGCAAATCTAGCTAGAAGAAGGAGGAAATCTGTTGAAATGGTTGAAGGAGTAACCACACGAGCTCAGGCTGCCTCTTATGCAGAAGTAGCTGCAAGAAATACACCAACTGAAGCTGCAGCACCCGGTGCAAGTACAACAAGTGAGGTACACTGTGTTACAAATGATCAATTGTCAATGCAAGTGGAACTAATGTTCAATCGAATTCAGCAGCAACGACAAGAGGATAAGAACATAATGCTTCAACAAATGAGGCAGGTTCTTAGAGAAAATGAACAAAGAAAGGAAGGCCTAGTGTCTCAATAGCTGCAAGGGTTTGAGGAAAAAATAAATGAACATGTGAATCAACAAGTGGAATCAGCACCAAAGAAGAGGGTTCATGTGCATCTTGCTCTAGTATTGACACAAGATTATGATAGAAATACTCGAGCTAAAGCCATGTAAGTAGTTCTTACTGCAGAATCACAGAGTCCAGCAGAGAGATCTCATGTTGTTGCTGTGATATCATCAAATTCATACCAAAAGGTGCTATTGAACACTTCTGGATTTGCAGTTGTGCCAACTCAGAACTAGAAGCATGAAAAAAAGCATTACCTTAGACGCTTTGTAAGACTTCTTATGTGAGGAGAATGTTTATTCAAGCACAAACCATGGGGAAAGATCTCGAGTAGATGAAGGTGAACTTGCTAAAGTTCACTGTCAACTGGGTGAATTACAAGATTGGGTGAAGCTGCTTCTCTCTTAGAATGGAAATCTGACTTATCCAAGCACAAGCACTTGTTTAAGGCCTCCTCCTAATCCAGGAGAAGGAATTCTTGGGCATAAGGAGCTGAAACAAATGGGAATCCAAAGGCTCAACGATAAGAATTTAGCACGGCAGCATGTTGTTGCTTGTCAAGTGCAAGCAATGGTGACACCACCAGAACATGTTGAGGAGATGCAGAACTACATGGATATGAAAATCATATATGAAATTTATCTTGTTGAGCTCCACGAAATCATTAGCATTGAGGAAATTGATCAAGCTTCCTTAGTCCTTGCTGCAAGTCACTTTAAATCAGTAAGACAACAAATTGTTAGCAAGAACATGAAGTATGCAAACTAGGAATTTGTGCTGAAATTGACTCAAGTCTTCTTCGAAGGCTTCAAGAGACTTCAAGTTGTCCTCA
Source organism: Simmondsia chinensis (assembly GCA_018398585.1). Classification (NCBI taxonomy): domain Eukaryota; kingdom Viridiplantae; phylum Streptophyta; class Magnoliopsida; order Caryophyllales; family Simmondsiaceae; genus Simmondsia; species Simmondsia chinensis. The sequence goes on along the minus strand of JAGTTD010000017.1, from coordinate 11,232,893 downwards.
AGCACCCTTAATATTTCAAAGGGACACCTCTCAAATGGGAGTAGATATGCAAACTCTTTCATCATTGTTATGGCAGTGCACTAAGGAACTGGAATCTCAGCAGCAAAATTCAGGTGCTGGGCTGTACAAGACTCTTCAAAGGATGGCTGATCTGGTATGAATTGCGCAAACCTCCTGATGTAAATGTTCAAACCAGATGCATATTATTGTAGCAGCATAAACTGTTGATCATAAATTCCAGCTGCACAATTCAGTATTTTTGAAGCACTCTTCAGCTGTGGATTTCAACAAGAAGTTCTCCCACATCAATAAATGATTTTCAAAGTCTCAAATCTCTTCCATTCTTAAGGACAAGAATGTTTTTAAGGGGAAGGGAATGTTATGATCCAAGCTAGATGTGGCTAGGGGGGTTCGGGTGCTGCTAAGAGGTTGCTGCTGGTATAGATTGAATGTTAATTAGTTAGCTTAAAATTGATGTAATAAGTTTTAGTTCGGTTACTGCATTTTGTTGCTTCATTGTAGTGCTTTAGTTCCTTTCTTGCATACCATAGCTTCTGTTGTAATAAGCTACAGTATGAGCAGCGAGTGTTAGCTATTCTTGGCGCCAAAATGGCTTAATTGTTAGTTAGTTGGATATTTTAGTAGTTAGTTAGATATTACCTTATGTTCTAGATATTTTGTAAGTGAGGTGGTTGGTTCTTGTTCTAAATCCAAGAGGTGGTTGGTTCTTGGTCTAAATCCAATGTACTAGATTGCCTATAAGTAGTGAGCAAGGGTAATAAGCAATTCATTCAATCAAATATCAAGAAATATCTCTTTTGAGATGATCCTTCTCTCTCTTGTCTAACTCTCTCTATTTCTCATCCCCATTTCTCTAATTTCTCATCTTAATTCACTTCTTTCTTATCTTATACTCTCATCTATCTTCAATTTACTTAGTTTATGCTTTGTGATTCAACCACGAGCATAGCAGTACCCTTGTACTAATATTGCCTATGTCGTCAGTAGACTTAACTGTTACACCCATAACCCTAGTGATGACTACTGGAGTGCTTTAAAAAGGCTGTTAAGGTATCTTAAGGGTACTATGAATTGGGGTTTACACTATAACAGCTTCCCTATTTTGTTAGAGGAATAATATGATGCTGATTGGGTGTCTAATTCTGATGAAATTCATTCTACTAATTGGTATGTATTTTAACTTGCTAACTATGCTATTTCATTGAAATCTTCTAAACAAACCTGTATTGCTAAATCGACCATAGAGTCGGAATTTATTGCTCTTGAGATGGTAGGTTTGGAAGCTCAATGGCAAAGAAGTGTCATGGGAGACATTTGATGTTGGGGGAAACCTATGCCTTTAATATCATTGCACTGTGACTCACAAGCAGTCATTGGAGTTGCTTAAAATAAGGTTTATAATGGCAAGCAGAGGCATGTTCACCTCAAACATGGTGTCATGAGAAATTAATTAGGAACAAAGTGATCTCAATTGAATTTGTGAGGATTGAGAAAAATATGGCAGATCCTCTTACAAAAGGCCTTGCAAGGAAATTGATAAACGAAAACGCAGAGGGAATGGGTCTAAAGCCCCTATGTGTGTTATAATATGATAAGTGTAATTTAATATATATAATTATTTATATCATTTTAATATAATTTAACCATTTTTGCATCAAACTTCTATCAATTTTGCCCGGTTTTGCTCGTTTTGAACTATTTTGCTATTTTCTTGTAACAACACTCATTTTATGTTAAATCTTGCCAGGTTTTATCATTAAAATTAACAAATAAAATCAAGATGCGCCAAAAAAATACAAAACATGGGCAGAGAACCTCATTTTTAAGACTAAAATGCAGTTTTTTACATAAAATAACAAGTTTTCTTCATAAGTCGTATTGGGCGGCTATTTTTTTTTTAATTTTTTTAACTTAAATTCATTTTATTATGCATGAACACCATCCTCTTGATCTGGAATAGCAGGTTTGGGCAGTGAAAAGCAAAGAAAATACATAAAATAAAGCAAGTTATGCCAGTTCAAGAAGGGGTGGCAAGATTGGCAAATGATGATGAAGTTTGAAGTTAATTTTTACATTCATTATTCACCCATCAAACAATATAAATAGGGGGTGTTTCGGATGTGTTTGATCATCCTTCATCAATCAAAAATCTCATAAAAAGTGTAGAGAAAGAAGAAGAGAAATGGGTGAAGGAAGAAGAAGAAGAAGGAAGAAAGTTTGGTTTGTAATTTTGTGTTTTTAAGTCCTTTTTAGCATTTTCTTCTTCTAAGTTCATGAATTTTGTGTCATTTATGCTTTATATTAAGTTTATCATGAAATAATTTTGTTATTCTTATTTCTAATTCAACGTATTCATTGTTTTGTCTTTGCATTGTTGGAGTGTTTATCATTGTTCTTCCTGAGTTTTAAATGCTTCATCACCATTTAAGTCCTATAATGATTCATAATGAGTCTGAGAGGAGATATATGATGAGTGCTAAGGTGATAAGCACCATAAATTGAGCGAATGCTCGAGAGAAATTAACGCGATTTATGTAGTTTTTAAGAGAAAATCAAGGCTTTAAAACCTCTTTTCTTATTTAAATTCATGCACGAGAGTGATGAGTTAATATGTAAAAGTGTATGCTAAATGTTACTTGAGAGAGAATATCTAGTAAGTTAGGGTTTTCAACCATCAACGCGTAATAACAACTTGAATAACGAGAATAGAAAGGGTATTGATGCAACTAGGCCAAATCGGATACCTTGGATATTATTAAATTATAAAAATTCTATAAAATCGGTTAACATATTTTATTTCTTTTTAGTTTATTTTATTTCATATCAATATCTCAATTTTTTGGTTTTTCAAATAACATCAAAGCTACTAATTTTGGTGCTCACTCAATAACAATCATCGTGGGAATGATACTCTACTCATTTCTATATTACTTAATATGACGAGTGCACTTGCTAACGCATACGCAAAGTAAGCATCAAGTTTTTGGCGCCTTTGCTGGGACTGTCTCTACTTGAGTGATATCGATACCAACTAGTTTTGGTGCTAATTTGAAATTGTTAATAATTTGTAAATTTTGTTAAATTTAAATTATAAATCTCTTGTCATTCGTTTATTTTATTTGTAAAGATAATTCTTAAAAATAAATAAATTAAAAAAAATTCCTATACATTTATTCCCCTAAATTGTTTTTTTAAAAACATTAGTTTTAATACTAATTATTAATAGATCGTAAATTTTGTTTAAAATTTGAGAAATTAATCTTCATTCATTCATTTATTTAATTTAATTTAATTTTAGATTATTTACATTTTCTGATTAATTTTAACTTTATTTTGACTTTTAATTTGTCCAAATAAGTTTTTTTTTAAGTTAAGTTTGTTATCTTTTAATTTTTTAAAATCTTTGGTATTAACCCTTACCCTTTTTAATATATATATAAACAAAACCTTGGATTATTGCAATTTTAAAGGTTTGTCACTAATTTTATCTTTCCTTTAACTTTTACATGTAATTAATTAATTATTTATTCATTTTTATTCTTCGTTAAAAAAAAAAGTGAAAAAAAAGAGTGATGGCTTGCTACAACTTTACAAGACCTCAATACCAAGCTGTATTTGATGCATTATCTGCTTAACTTTCATTAATTGAAGACATGATTACTGCTAGTACTCCTAGATGTGAATTTTGCGCAGGTAACTATACTATTATGGAATGCCAAATAGGTAACAACTTTTCTTCATTAGGTTTTGTGCAATATAACTTTATGAGACCTCAATATCAAGCTATACCGAAAAGAAAACTGAGCATTCATGAATATAGTGAATTATCTGCTCATCTTTCACAAATTCGAGAAACATTAAATGAGATGATTGTTGCTCGTGCTCCTAGATGTGAATTTTGTACAGGTAACCATGCTAGTATGGAATGTCAATTAGATAATTTTCCTCATGGGGTTTTGAATAAGGTAATTACATGTCAAATTTGAACCAACCCCAGTACACTTCCTACTGTAGCACCTATAGTCAAGAATGGATGGATCCTTATTGGAATCATCATGAAGCATCTTAGTCACCCACTTATCCATCTCAAGAAAAGAATAATGACTTAGTGGAGACCTTTAGGGAATTCATGAAAACTGTGAGTGACCTACAAAACCAAAGAACCTCTATCCAAAATCCTGAACCTCAAGTAGGGACTGCAATAGAGGAACAGTCGGAGAGGTCTGAAGACTCCTTGCCTAGCAATACCGTCACCATTCTAGGGGAGCAAACTAACGCCATAGCATTGAGGGATAAAGACACATTAAAACAACCACCTTAATGTGACATAATCCCCTTAGTCAACTCAGAGCCACCGCGGACCAACACTATCTCTACTGACCCATCAGCACTAGTCAAATAGAACATCGAGCCTATCTAACGTGGTCAGAAATTTTCGGAACCATGGATGCCTCAAAGAAAAATAGCAGAAGAAATCGGAAAAGGAAATTCAAGCTCTAGCAAATCAGGCCCTAAGATCCCAAGATTAGAGAAGGTGGAGGAGGTCGTGTAAAGAAGAGAATAAGAAAGAGTCACGGAAGAAAATGGCCATTATGGATGGATGGTGGAAACTCTATTCTCCATCAGGACATGGGATAGATCCGCCCCGAAAGTGGAGTTGACGACTATAAACTAAGTGCTTCTTTGGAGGCAACCCAAGTATTTATATCTTTACTTATCTAATTTTATTTTCCTTTCATTATTTTTATTTTTCTCATGTTTATTTTTTATTAAAAGGCATTTTGCAACAAGTTTGGGGGCAGCACAATGTCAACATGTACCATCAAAAAGTAATCCTCCAACTTGGGAAGTATCTCTCACCCAATTTATCTTTTTAGTTCTTTTTAAAAATAAAGTTTGGGGGTGAAAAAAGTAATGTTAATAATAATAATAATAATAATGAATTAAAAATTTTTTTATAAAGTTTATTTGAAAAGTTTTCATGTTATATTGGGATGTAAATAGTGTTAGCCAAAAAAATATTGACTATTTTCTACTGTTTTTATCATTAATCTTTCAAAAAATTTCATATAAAAAAGAAAGAAAGAAAGAAAGAACTTATCATTAAGCTTTTTAGGCAATTTTTCTACTCTTTTTAGCTCGTTTACTTTAAATTAGATTTGAATAACCTGATAATCAATTGTTTTTGTGTTCTAATTGCAAACACGGTCTAATCTAAGGCACTATCTTGATAAAACCATGGTATTTGACTTCACTAGTTAGCATGGCTATTTTACTTTTCTTTCTGATTAAAAGATGCTCAAATTCGAATATATTGCCTAAGGAGTATCATTTACATAATATATTTTAAAAAGTTATGCCTAAGTCTAACTAAAAGAAAAATAATAAAGGGAGAGAATTACTAAGCACCGCTATCCTGTAAAAATGTCTGGATATGTGCTACAGTGTGATGGTTTCGTGCCTTGGTACCTTGAGTAAGTAGATCCGTAGGGGTGTTTCAACACCTGGTACCCTGGGCCAACTGGAATGGGAGTTGCCGCATTGAAAGCTCGGTACAAGGGGTACTTAGAAAGCTAATAAGGAACCAAGCACAAAAAAAAAGGATCTCTAGCACTACTATCCCGCATAAATAACATATGTGCTACCTGTTAAGAGGGCTTCTCAGTGGTAGCTTCTCTTACTTATGGGTCATCGCCCAGGAGTCGGAGCTCGATTCTCACTGAAGATATACTCGGGAGGTCATAATACAGGCATTTCAGTGGTTGCTTCTCCTAACTATGGGTCATCGCAAAGGAGTTGGAGCTTGATTCTCGCTGTAGATATGCTTATATTGACTTGAGTAAATAAATTCCTAAAAAAAAAAATGGTGCAAAAATAATTACTTTTGGGCATACTTGATAAGTCTTGTTATGAGTGGTATAATTTTTGTCCTCTAGTCAGTTTGACTATCTTAAGATTAGAAAGAACGGATAAAACTTAATTTGCTCAGCTAACTTTTGAATTCGATTACCTAGGTAATTAACAGATTTTTCTTTGGGAAAGATGGTTTTGCCTTTAGAATCCTGAACTTTGAGCCTCATTTATTCTTCTCTAATTTGGAGTATACCTGCTTTGACTTGTGGTAAAATTCTTAAAAAGCATAAGATCTTGCGCCTTAATGTTTAGCCTTGCTCGAGGACGAGCAAGATTTATGTCTGGGGGTAATTTGATAAGTATAATTTAGTATATAATTATTTATATCATTTTAATATAATTTTAACCATTTTTGCATCAAACTTCTATCAATTTTGCCCGGTTTTGCTTGTTTTGAACTATTTTACTATTTTCTTGTAAAAACACTCATTTTATGTTAAATATTGCTAGGTTTTATTATTAACATTAACAAGTAAAAGCAAGATGTATCAAACAAATACAAAAAATTAGCCAAGTACCTCATTTTTACGCTAAAATGCAGTTTTTTACATGAAATAACTAGTTTTTCTTCACAAGTGGCATTGGGCGGCTGTTTTTTCTTTTTTTTTTCCACTTTATTAACTCAAATTCATTATATTATGCATAAAAACCATCTTTTTGATCTGAAATAGCAGGTTTGGGCAGTTAAAAGCAAAGAAAATACATAAAATAAAGCAAGTTATGCAAGTTGAAGAAGGGGTGGCAAGATTGGCAAAGGAGGATGAAGTTTGAAGTTAATTTTTACATTCTTTATTCACCCATCAAACACTATAAATAGGGGGTGTTTGGGATGTGTTTGATCATCCTTCATCAAAAAAAAATCTCATAAAAAGTGTAGAGAAAGAAGAAGAGAAATGGATGAAGGAAGAAGAAGAAGAAGGAAGAAAGTTTGGTTTGTAATTTTGTATTTTTAAGTCCTTTTTAGCCTTTTCTTCTTCTAAGTTCACGAATTTTGTGTTATTCATGCTTTATATTAAGTTTTTCATGAACTAATTTTGTATCTCTAAAGCTATGATGTAGCCTAAATTGTAATATACGCTTATTTCTCATTCAACGTATTCATTGTTTTGTCATTGTGTTGTTGGAGTGTTTATCATTGTTCTTCATGAGTTTTAAATGCTTGATCACCATTTAAAGCCTATAATAATTTACAACGAGTCCGAGAGGAGATTTATGATGAGTGCTAATGTGATAAGCAGCACGAATTGAGCGAATGCTTGAGAGAGATTAATGCGATTTGTGTGGTTTTTAAGAGAAAATCAGAGCTTTAAAATCTCTTTTCTTATTTAAATTCATGCACGAGAGTGATAGGTTAATATGTAAAACATTATGCTAAATGTTGCTTGAGAGAGAATATTTAGTAAATTAGGGTTTTCAACCATCAACACGTAATAAAAATTTGAATAACGAGAATAGAAAAGCGTATTGATGCAAATAGGTGAAATTGGATGCCTTGGATATTATTAAATTATAAAAACTCTATAAAATCAGTTAACATATTTTATTTCTTTTTAGTTTATTTTATTTCATATCAATATCTCAATTTTTTGGTTTTCCAAATAGCATCAAAGCTACTAATTTTGGTACTCACTCAATAACAATCCTCGTAGGAATGATACTCTACTCATTTCTATATTACTTGATACGACTAGTGCACTTGCTAACGCATACGCAAAGTAAGCATCATAATCCAAGCAAATACTTAGTTATTGTCGATGTTCACTGGGTCAAACGAGGTTAGAGACTAGGAAATTTGTGGTAACAGCTCAAATCCTTCCCATATTTGCTGTATAAGTGCCTATAGGATCTGTTGAATCTGCCATGGTGGAGGTAGAGCATAATGCTCTTAATGTCATGCATAGCCCTTTATGGTGGGGTGGGAGATTACACCTGATGGACACATCACTACTGCCATGATATGTGGATGAGCCTTTGGCCCTTAATGATGTGCATAACCTTTTATGATGGTGCGAGGTAACGCACCTGATGGACTCACTTACAGGATAGGGGGGGTAGAAAGTCATCTTGGCGAGAGTACGAGCTTATTCTCTAAAGCAATTCTAATACCTGGCTTCGTTTACGACCTAATTGCAAAGTGCGTTTTAGCCTCGAGAACCACATGAAGGGGTAGGGTACGCTCCACACAATGACTACTCATGGTTCAAGATCTTCTTAACCAATGGGCGGTTGTGGGACATGCTTAGTCACTAGGTGTTGTTTCAAGTTCAAAAGACAATAGCATCGTCAAATGTGGATCTCACTGCTCAGTAACATTCTTTCTTTACTTATGTTCTCAAAATTGAACCAAGTGGGCGATTGTTAGAATTTGGGCATAGAGTGCTTTAATTTTGGAGTGTTGTGTTTTCACCTCAATCCCACATTGAAATTCTCGAGGAAAGAAGTCCAGTTTAAATATCCCGTGTTATTTTACTTTGTCAAGTCATGTGGGCCTAGAGTGAGGGTTGTAAACCACATGCGTGTGCGCATGAGCCCATCCTGCCCTGCCGAGTCGGCTAGCACATTGTGGCAACCTTTGTACATGTCTAAGTTATCGTAAACCAACTCGAGCTGAGTCCTTGTCTCGGATAGTGCTCAAGGCCTTCGGCTCTAGCTTATGCTATCCATTCTATGTGGACCTCGAAGGTGTTGCCTTGAGGTACTGCCATGTGAGCTATCTAGAGGCTCGAGGGTACAAGCTCGAGTTCGAGTACGCGTTTTGACCGTGCCTTTTCCCGCTCCTTCCTTAAATATTTTTTTCCCATAACTAACCAGATTTTTAGTCTCCTATATCCGCCACTTTTCTTGTTTGAGGCAGATTCTAAGCCATTATATTTTCCTTAACCCCCAAACATTTCCTCTATAAATACTATGCTTTAGGGTTTTGCAAACGAACACTGAAATACAATTGACTTAGATAGTACTTCTTCTTCTTCATGGCTTTGCTTCTCTCTCAAAAATATTCTCTCCTCCGTTACTGAGCAAGTCGGGGAGTACTCCAACCCATCTCTCGAGAGTACACTACTGAGGTGGGTGCCGTGTTAACCCTGGACGTCGATGTAGTGGACTTTCCGCGGCCCGACAATTTCTTCGATCAATTCATTCCTTTTTGATCAATCTGTTGAAGTAATGTCTTTCATCACTCTTTTAATCTCGAAATCACAGTGTTTGCAATTGAAGAATTATATTTTGATCGCTCATTCACCTATTACTCCACTAAGGTATAGGTTTTTCACTCATTTTTTAGTAATTTAAGGCTTTATTTAAGTTAACATTTTATTATTCAATTTTTATACCAATTTAGTTATTTTTATCCTTTACACCTTGATATTATACTATGAGATAAAATGAGATTATTACAAAGTTTTCTTTTTTTTTTATTTTTATGGATCATGTGTCCGGCTTTTGAGGTGTTTTGATGCTTGGGCCTATTGGACATTTAGATTTCCTGAAATTAATTCCTATCCCTTTTCATATATATATATATATATATATATATATATATATATATATATATATATATATATATATATATATATTTATTTATTTTAGGATAAATTTAGCAGGTTGCTTAAATTAGGGCTAGACTCAATTATCCCGAACAGGAATGAGTAGGTTCTTTAAAATGAGAGCCAAACTCAAGCTATCACTAAAGTCAACCACTGGCGTGTTTGGTCCGAGCTTACCTGCAAAATGAGCATCTACAAAAAAAGTGGCCAATAGTAACAAACTTGAAAATTTTTTGTTACAATTGATATACGAATAGAAACAAATTTTTTTTTTTTTTTTGTTTCAAATGCAAAATCCCATGCACATGGCATGTAGGTTTGACCCCTTTTGTAACTAAAAAAACAATCTGTTGGTATTGTATATATCATTACCAACAGTACACTTTTTGTTTGTTGGTAGTGGTATTTTAATAAAAAAAAAAATTATATCTCATGAGCTAAGAAACAAATTTTTTACTTCCCTCGAATATTATGTTTAAAAAAAATAAAAATAATTTAACAAAGAAACAATAACAACAACAAGCAGGTTCTGAGGGGTTGTGTGTACGCAGCCTTCCCCCTTCTGGGTGGAAGAGAGATTGTTTCCGAGGATCCCAGCCTGAAGCAATTTATCAAAGAGACATAGGTAATTCAATTATATTAATTTTAATACATAACATAAACTTAATATTGATAAGATTTTAAAATTTATGTCAATTCACATAATTTTGAGTGCGAAAATTCCCACTAAACCTCCCAATTTTGAGTACAAAAAATGTCATTAATATTTATTATAATACTTAATTTTGAGTACAAAAAATTCCCGTTCTCCTCTCTCGTCTCTTGGCTCGCTGGCTTTCGCTGTCCTGTCTCGCTCCCGCTCTCGGTCTCTACCCCTTGAAACCCTAGCTCGGCCCTGTAGGAGGCGGTGCTCCACGTCTCCCTGCTGGAAAACTCCAAGGCGGCTTAGGTGATGGCGATTCGACGGTGCAACGACAAGCAGGTGGTGGTGATGGCCATGCGGAGGTCAAGGGTCGTTCGTCTTTCCCGCTGCTTCTCCCATCTTCGATGACCGCACCCAAGCGGACTATGGTGTCATTCTCTTCTCTGGTGGAGCACAGTGATGATGGAGGTGGTGGTGCCCGATCTCGGTTCTGGTGGTGGGCTTCGATTTTGAGACATCATCAACCTCCTCCAGACCTCCGATCTCCTCAACATTCTTTCTCTTCTCTTCATTGCTGGAGTACCTCTCGGTTGGCGGGGGTGCTGTACCAATCTCGATCAGAGGTGGATGCGGTGCTCCAATGGTGGTCTGATCGATGTTCTCCTCCTCCAGTACCACGTTGACTAGGTTTTTAAGCTTAGACTTATCTCAAATTTCATTTTCTAGTATCCTCTCTTATTTGTTTAGCATCCTTTCTCATCTGGTGGAGGTCTGCTAGAGAGAAAGGGATTGACACTATGAGATTTACTCTATTGCGAAGGTATCAATTTCGTATTTCAATTTCCAATGCAATGTAGTTTAATTGCAATTAATTGAGTGATTATGCTAGGTTTAGACTATTTGAAAGTATTATCTTTAAGATACCTTTCTCGGCCTTTTGGCTAAGATAAAGTATTATATTTAGGTCTTCGCTCTTTCTTCTCATCCTTCTCTTGTTTTAGGTACAAAATAGGATTAGTTTGTAATAAAATAGGGTTAATATAAGATTCTTGTCAATTTGTAAAAAATTGAGTAGTTTAATATAAGATTACTTTCAATTTGTTGAGGATTGAATAGCTCAATACATGATTACATAATGTATTAATGTTTGGTATAGTGCTAGTTTGATGTATGCTATCATGATTAGTTTGCTCAATTTTTGCTTGATTTTGAGAAAATATGAACCAAGTATATGGCGTTTTAAGCTATTTCTTCTCTTAAATGTAGATTTCAATAAGTCTAGTGCATTAGATTATGCTGTTTGATGCTTCATGATGATTAGTTGTGTTTTTGTCATGTTTTTTTAGCTTTTGATTTGTTTCGGTGTTTGTGTAGTGAATTTGAGTTGTTGATTCATATTAAAGTTTGAGGAGATATGTTATCAACATCTTTATATGCTTATAACAAAATTTTTGTATTTGAATGATTAGAATAGGATTGAATGTTAGCATTTTCTTCTGCTGACTGGTTTTGCATTTCATATCAAAACACAGTATTGTCAGGAGGTGCAACAATGTTCAAAGACTTCCATAGAAGGTTACTGAAGGGATCTTAAGAAGATTGTAGATGCCAAGTTTTAGGCATTCGAAGCTCGTCTTAGAGGAGAAGTGAAGGTAAATGTCCTTGCATTCTTTAATGTTTAAACCTGCAAAAAATTAGTTGTTTTAGATAGTACTCAGAACTATATGCTTTTCATTCTTCATTAGAAAGCCATGGATTATGAGTATTTTAGAGGTTGACCAACCCTTTCTTTTCACAGTCGCAACCAGTGGAGGTCAATGTAGTCTTTATCCAAACATGATGTTGGATCTGCCACTGCTCTAATATGGTTTATCTTCAATTATTTTGTATTTCAATTTTTTCCCATGTCACTTCTAAAAGTTATGGTCATCATTTATTCATATGATATCAGGCAGAGATTGATAGAAGATTAGAGGAGCTTCCACAGGATCTTGATGAGGCAACGAGAGTTGAGGAACCCAAAAAAAATCTTTGTACAAGTTGTCGGAGAAGACAAGAATGGAAACCCAAAAACATATGGGTTAGGTGTTAAAGTCCCTCGATCTTGCTGTGAAATGCTCTCTCTTGGCTCAAGAGCAAGGGAAAAATATGAAGTTGGAGGCTAAGCTCAAAAATGTAAAACAAAGCTTGAAATCTGTATGTGAGCGGGTAGATTTTCTAATGGCAATTATGACGAAAAGGAGAAACAAGGTTAGTGTGCTTTTGCATTACTTTGGAATTCCATATAATACAAAATTTATTTAGTTATGTTAGAATTGAATGTTGAAGTTTAATTGCTTTGGATTTTCTATCCATAGTTTGGATTGCACTTTAAGACCCTAAATCATACTAACCTTATATGGAACTTCGAGTTGCTCTCTTTCCCATCACCTTTGCTGTCTGTGCTGAATTGCGTTGACTCTAGTAAACATATGCTCTCAATATGACATATGGCTATAAGGTACTATAAACATACTAGCTTCAGTTAGCTTTGGGGCCCAAACCCACCCTAAATCATACTAGCCATATGTCACCCTTAAGTATGGATACTATAAACATATGCTCTCTCCTTTAGCTTCAGTTAGCTTTAGGGCTCAAATTTGGCTTTCGTTAGACTTATTTAGACATCAAGTGGGGCTTGTTTAGCTTCTTTGAGGCTCGATAGAGTAACATGGTATTTCTGCATAATTGACACTTGATCGGATTGTTAAGCATCTTTTGAAGTCAGTTTTTACTAAGAGGGGGTAAATGGTGTGACGTTTCAATATTTAGACATCAAGGGGGGCTTGTTTAGATTTAAGCTGGTACCCTTTTTGTTACTCTTTTTTGCAGCTAGTTCACACACTTGATCTTTATAACCAGTTTTTCAGTTTGATTTTGCTCTCACAATTCTATTTGGTACTTAATTGTGAGATGGTTGGTGTTACTAGGGGCTCTAAGAGAGTTCTATCTCCATTTTTTCTTGTTGTGTTTAGATTGTATATGGCCTGCAAAGCGTAGCTGTTGTTTTCTGATATATATCGCGGAGTTCAGTGTGTTCATAAGCTGTTGGGTCTATCAGTTATCACTATTATTTGGTTCTGGGTTTTTTTTGGATACTAAGCTGGGTTAAGAACTTAAACTTGAAATGCTAAACATTTTTAGGAATTTTATTTATAAATGTTGGCCTGTTGGTTGTTGCAACATGACTATGTTTTTACTTAAAACACTCGATTCACTTTTGACATGCGACTAACTACTCTAAAGACAAGTGATCTCCACCCTTACAACAGTTTTTGGTTTGTTTATCTTTGTTTTACAGGAAGCTAGTTCATCTCGTGACGATGAGGTTTATTATGAGGAACAAGATGGGGATGATGGCTTAGAATATGAGGATGATGCAGTGGAATATGACATGAAAGAATGATTGTTCAACTATGTTTTTATTTACTTTTATTTTTTTGATTTATGGATGGTTGTAGTTGGATGCAATGCATGACAAATTTGTTGGTTGGTGTGATGATGATGTTGGGCTTTTGGTTTTGTTATTTTCAGTTTAAGGGAGTGAAGTTTTATTGACTTATGATTATTATCATGTTCAATTATGGGTTCTAATTGGTTGAAAAATATGAAATTTAGCTAGTTAGAAACCGAAGTAAAATGTTGTTATTTATAGTAATAGTGATAGAATTATAATGACATTGCTGTAATTTTGTTGTTGCTAAAACCAATAGCAGCAGAAATCATTTTGTTGCTATAACCAATAGCAACAGAAAGCATTTTGTTACTATAACTAATAGCAACAGAAAGCACTTTGTTGCTATGACTAATAGCAACAGTTGTCATGTTATTGCAAAATGCAATAGAAATAAAACTAGCAACAAACACCAGTTTGTTGCTATTGGGGTGCAATAGCAACAACCTGTATTTTCCGTCGCTACAACGTTTAGTGACAGCAGCAACAGCAAAAAAGTAGCAACTGACAAAATTCTGTTGCTAAAAGTTATAGTGACAAAAAAATAGCCAATAGTAACATAAATTGCTTTGTTGCTATTGGCCACTTAATGTTTGCTTTGATTCCTTCCACAAAACACCTAGGATTCCCACTAAGCTAGGGGTAACGCTACCCGCCGCAGGTAAAGTTCTTGGTTGGGAAGCACGGGTATCCGCTTCAGGTCAAGATTTTAAATAGGGGCTTGACTGCTCAACTTAAGGTGAGATTATGTCCAGGGGCTGCCCAAGTAAGTTGGGATTTCCAACTTTTACCCCTTCTTACTGTTTCCACCCTCCAACCAAGTCCCTTTTTGCCTAGCAAGTTGGCACTTGGCCCTTTCATTAAGCAGGAGGCTGGGCATGTAAAATTTAGTTTTGAGTATTACTTGGTCTATTAGGCCTCACGTTCCCACTCCATAAACATGAGATCTCGAATTGCTCCTTTATGCATAAAATCAACAAAGATTTTAGAATTTTCTAGTCACTACGGTAAAAAAATAATGCAAGATAAACTGAAGTTTGAGTCTGGCGAGTGGTCACCGCCAACCAAGCTGCCAACATGTGGGGCAGGGGGCTCACCCATAAGCTTGGCTTGGTGTCACTGCCACTCAATCAACCAATGAGGTTTGGCTTAAAGCTGCCACCAGCAAGCTGGCAGAAGGCCGGCCAGATAGAGTGTTACTGGCACCAAACTTGCTCAAGGGAAATCGTAAACTAACCGAGCTAAGAACTATTGCCAACGAGCTTGGTGGGGAGCTCTTCGGTAAACACGTTTCTACCAACAGACTTGGTAGGTGACAATTGCCCATGGTCTTGTCAGGGGACCTCCACCAATCAAACTTAGCTGGGGGCTGCTGCCAACAAGCTTGGTTAAGGATTCGCCAATAAACACACCGCCACTAGTAAGACTAGCTGCGTGCCACTGCCAACAAGTTCAGTATGGGGCTCACCAAAAAGTGCATTGCCGGCAATCAAATGAATAACAGACGTCCGCCAGTAATTTTTGTGGGGGGTTGCTCCCCAATAATTGCGTTGTCTCTAATAAGCCTGATAAATCGTTACCGCAAACAATTCCAACTAGCCCAGCAGAGAGCTCCCAAATAAATGTGCCATCACTAATACGTTTGGCGAAGAATTGCTTCCAGTAATTGTAGCAAAAGAACTACCGCCAACGAGTCTATAAAAGTCTTACTAAACAGAATATTACCACCAACCAATTGACATAAGAACTACCGCGAGTCGAATTGGTAGGGGGTTCGCCAAAAAGCTTGGCTTGACAGTACCGTCAACAAGCTTTACTAAATACTACAACCAACAAGCTTGGCTAGACATTACCGTCAACAAGCTTGACTAAATACTACCACCAAGAAGTTTGGCTAGACATTACGGTCAACAAGCCTGACTAGATATTCCCACCAACAAGCCTAGCCAGATATTACCAACGAGCTTGGCATAGTGCTGTTCTACTTGACTTTAGCCAACTCGCCAACCTCCTGAGAAAGAAGCAGCTGCCTTTAGCCCTTGCTGGGGGCTGCCGCCTTCAAAGTCAAAGTTAACATTTGGTATCTCTAGAGAAGGGTTAATACGGGCCTTCCCTTTTCTCACCAAAAGTGTAGGAGTTCCATGTCATTACGTGTAAGGAAAAGGGAAAAATCCTTTGTAACTCGACCAATGCACTCCTTCAGGTAATTTTGATACACGTAAGGGGAGTCTTGTGCAGTACTCTACGTGGTACGATCTCAAAAGATACCTTTTTGGGGCCAATAAAGCTTGCCACTCCTCATTGTTGGTAGTGTGGGTCGTTCGAAAGGCATACTTATTAATTCCTATTCCTGCGCAGGTTTTTGAGGATTTCTTATTGGTGAGTTCAATATGCCTAAAAGGAATTTCCGTCGCTACCTAGTTAGGTACGCCTACTCGAAGTGATTCCCATGGGCAGCTTCTATACGTCCCCTGGGATTTTGCCTGACTCTCTTTTCATTTTAGTTCTACGGGATGCCTCTTGGTACCAACAAGACTCGCCACTCACTAATGATGATAGGTGATGCTATTTACCATTCATGTTGCCAGCTATTCATCGGTGGCATTCACTACACACTATTCATTGTTGATTAAGCCTCTTCACCACTCCTTATTCATCGACGGAGTGGATTTGTCGATTCAAGGTATGCTTCACCTCAGCTCACAGCTGAGGGCGGGTGACTGGCCATTTATCCACTCATAGTGTGCTTCGCATCAGCGCACAGCTGAGGGTGAAGGGCTGGCTATTTAACTATTCATGGTACGCTCCACCTTAGCTTACAGCTAAGGGCGGGGGGCTGGCTATTTATCTATTCATAGTATGCTCCACCTCAACTCATGGTTGGGGACTAGGGGCTGGCAATTTACAATACACCTTAACGCAGCTCACGATGAGGAACCGAAGGCCAACGGCTTTGGAAACCTTGGTGCACCTTATCCTAGTAACGGTTAAAGATAAAAGATAAATCATACACCCTAATATAATGGAAAACTTGAAGTTGGGAACTACAAAATTAAAAAAATCTACAACTTAGCCAAACGCCAAAATTGGCGACATAATGGTACGTGGCGCCAATGCCTGAAGTTGTTAGTTTTATGAAGCTAGTTGCGCTAGGACAACTGGTACACATAGACACGCAATGGCGACTACAAACATTCACAAAACAACTTTTTTTTCCTGAAAGCCAAAAAAGCACAAATAAGGCTAGAAAGGCAATTCAACCAGAGTGGAAAGTAACGTGTCACCTCAAAAGAAGTACAAAACGCGATACCATACAATGTCCCTCGGTGCCAACCATCCCTTGATGGTAAGCATTACTAATTGTTAGTTAATCATCAATGGTAAACTCAATTCACTATTAACACAATGTAGTCCCTTAATCGGTTGCGATGCCTAAGTACATCCCTGTCAAAGATGCCTACATGCCAGCTTAAGGGTATTTCTTGGCGCTAAGAATGTTTACAGGCAAATTCTTTTATTGCAAAGCGAAGAACACCTTAAAATTCAAACACATTAACTACTCTTGGGATAACATTAATCATAATAAAAAGGCAAAAAGAAGATATTCATTCCAAGCTAAATCTTAGGTACAAAAAGTCACTCGGTATGCATTTATAACAAAAATGGGCTAAAAAGCTAAAAAAACGCCCAACCAAAAATGATGTTTTAGTCTTCTCCATTGTCTTGGGAGCTAGACTCATTGTCCCCTTCGTCCTCATTCTCTTTGCTAACTTCATTAGCCACCCTTCGAAGCGATGCTGTGTTTAGTTGAGGGGCAATATTTTGGACTTTCTCTTGAAACTTAGCCAATGCTTTATCCATCCCAGCCCAATACAATAGACTCCTCAAGTCTTAGAAATTAGGGCTAGCAAAATAATATTCTATCGCCATCTCCCTAGCATCCGCCAACCAAGCTGACAAGTTGGTGAGGTAGTTTTCAAGCTTGCCCTTGGATTCCGGGGCGACATGGTCCTTTTCTACTAAGGATGCCTTAAGCTTATCAACCTTGCCCCTTAGTTCTTCAAGCAACTTGGATTTATGTTCATTTAAATCTTGTATCTCCCTTAGCAAAGCCAAGAGCGAGGCATTCTTCCATTGCAAGAATTCACCTATTGTCCGAGAATTCAGTCCAAAGAGATCCAATCATGCCTAAACCCTGCAATGCACACTCGTAAAAGGGTGAGAACTAACCGAGTAAGATAAAAACAAAAATTATAATTCTGAACACCTTCACCTATGATAGGAAAGCCGTGATCTCTTATCGGGGAACGTTACCCACCATCCCCAAATCTCTAGCAGGAACAAAGTCCCTCAGATGGCGGGCCACATTTTATGAGTCGCGTGTCACAACAGATGGCGGGGGAATAGCGGGATCCCTCATTTGTTCTCGCCCACTGCACAACCCTGTAATAACGACTCTCTCTAGAGTTTTAGAAGCAAGTGCCTGCGTAGTTATGGGATCACCACTCCCTCCTTCATCCATCTCAACCTCTGTGCTAGTGTCTTCACCAGGAGAAGCAACCCTTTGACTCGTCAAGTGACGACGGCTTCAGGGAGGTGCCCTTTCTGCAGCAGACAAAGACTGTTGGTGCAATGGCCTCTACATAGACTTCCACCCTTCAAGGACAGGATGCCTCCTCCGCCCTCTCTTTCCGGTACGAAGAGGCGAAAGCCCATGAATGTCCACTGTGTGAAGCTCTTCAGCTAAGAAGGTAAAGAATTTAACATACCACAACATAAAAAATACCAAAAAAATGTTAACTTGGAAGGACACATACCCGGATATGGCTTCTCACTCAGTCCAACTTTTGCAAGAACTATCTCTTACTCTAACATCTTCCAAGTTGCCAAAAATTTATCCCCTTCAGAATCCTTGGTGGAATAATCGTATATCTGACGTCCCTCCTGGGTCATCGTCTCCATCTCAGGTTAGGTCAATTTATTAAAAGCCCGCCAAGACATGGGATAACGAGGACTCCTTGGCGACTGGACCCAAATAAATTACTCATCCAATTCTTCAATTTAGAAGGGTAACTCTTGATAAAAGTAGCTTCCCCTCAGCAGTTGAAAGAAGTACCACTATTGACTTGTTTGTTTTACATAAAATATCAAAAACTTTATGGGTCGGCTGAAACTCGTTAATAAAACAGCCTAGCGAAAAACCGCATATGTTCCATACGCATTTGGCATTACTTGACAAGGAAAAATAGTGTGTAAAAATAAAATGTTTGACAGAATGCATGGAATGGGAACCTGTAAACCGGCATCAAGATCATCCATACTAATAGGGAAGAAGCCACGTGGCGGATCGAGAGGGAATTCATTTTCGTTAAGACCTCGAATTTCAAAGTCATTGAACAAATAATACTTCGCCCGCAACATTGTCACTCCATCCTCACCCGCTATCTGTGATACAAAGGCATGAGAAAGACGGGCCTTAAACGCTTTCATGAACTCTTCCGCAAGCTAAGCCCGTTCTTGTCCAATGAGTAACAGGGGGGCATTGTGGGATAGGCTTTGAGGCAGCTCTCTCCCCCAATTGTTTGTTCTAAGGATGTAGTGTTGTGATTCTAGATTCATTAAGTTGTTAAAGGACATCAAAATGCTGAGTTTTACTGGTTTGTTAGCTGTAGGAGTTTAAATGTTAGTTTTGGCGCCAAAGTTGGCCTGTTAGGTAATAAGGTGGTTAAGCCTGTGTCTAGATGCTTTGTACTTCTTGATATTTTTCTCATCTTGCTTCAGTTAATCCAAAATTGTATATGGGGAAATCTATCTTGTACTTGGCAAGGTATTGAACAAAAATTGATATCTTCTCTTCTCAACCCTAAATTCTCTCTAATCCTCATCTCTTTCACCTCTTCCTCATCTCATGCTATCTTATCCCTTGGTTAAGATTCAAGATTGATCATGAATCTTAACAATTGGTATCAGAGCTTGTGTTTGTTGCCGATTGATCTTGATTAGGTTGATTGGAGCTAGCTAGACACAAGAAGACTATAGCAATGGCTGGAGGAGCTACAACTCGAGCAAATGCAGCTACGAATGCTACTTATGCTGCTGTTGCTAGCCCTAATGCAGGAGTAGGTGCTGAAGTCAATCAATTTGAGCAATTAAGGCTTTAAATAGAGGAGATGTTTGTCAAAATCCATCAATTACAAGATCAGAAGCTTGCTAAAAGGTCAAATCAGCATTCACGACAAATTGAAGTAAAGATTCAGGGATTAGAACAGTAGATCACGGGGCAAAATTTGCCTTCAGGAGCTCGAGTTTTGTTAGCTGCCAATGGGCATGATCGTCCTCAAGAGTTTATGCAACCTCAGACATCAGGAGTAGCTGTTGGTCAATTTAATCATCCTCTAGATCATATGCAACCTCAGTCTTAGGAGCAAGTGAAAATGGCATTGTCAGTGGTAGAGGCAGTGGATTCAGGCAGCCCAGAATTGAAATTAAACCGTTTACTGGCATGCAACCTCAGTCTTGGATAAGAAGATGCGAAAGGTACTTTCATTTCTGTCACATAAGTAAGGCAGAGAAGGTGAAATTAGCTGCTGCTTATCTCCTTGGATATCAAGGAGGTATGACTCTATAGCCTTGTGCACAGCAACCCCTTGTCTTAATTTGAATTTGTGGAGAAATTATGTGAGAGATAAGGTGATGAAGATCCAAGTGATATTGTGGATAACTTCAAAACATTGGTGCAAACTATATAAGTAAGTGAATATATAACAAGGTCCGAGAATCTGAGAGCAAGAAAGATCACTGTCTATCCTAATGCGAGTGAAGCTTGCTATGTCTCAAGTTTTATCAATGGCTTGATGCTCGAGTTTTATCAGTGGCTTGAAGCTAACAATTAAGAACCTTGTCAAATCCTTGAGTCCTAGATCATTGTCTAAAACTTATGCCAAAGCCAAGTTGTTTGAGTGCACTGTGTTAGCAACATCTGATGGAAAGAGAAGTAGAAGCAACCAAGGCTCTTATTAGTAGCACAATGTGCCTACAAGGTCTAAGGCTTTGAGTATGGAAGAAAAGAAGGCTCAAAGGCTATGCTTCAAATGTAATCAACATTATTGCTTTGGACATAAGTGTAAACCCAAGCTCCATATGTCGACAAGAGAATCAGAGGCAGATGAGGCTATTGAAGAGGAAGAATTGGAAGCTGGATTGATTGAACAGGAATAATAATTGCAAGAAGAAATTGTGGATGATAAAATGGAGATTTTTGTGAAAGCTTCAATTGGGAATGGATCTCACAATACTATAAAGATTAAGGGAAAGGCAGGACACAAAACAATTCTGATCTTGATAGATAGTGGCAGCACTCACTGCTTTGTTGATCCTAAGGTTATGAGGAAGGTGGGACATGAAGTGATTAAAACAAGTCCTCCAGCTGTAACCGTGGCTGATGGGAATTCTATGCTCACTCAAACCGTGGCTGATGGGCATTCTATACTCACTCAAACCAAATGCCAAAGATTCAGTTGGTAAATGTAAAATCATAAATTTGTGTATGACTTCAGGATTCTACCAGTGGGAGACTATGACATGGTTCTCGGTGTTGATTGGATTAAGTCCTCTAGCTCATTCATCTTTGATTTCTCTCAATTCACAGTTTCTTTTGAGATTTAAGGAACTATTGTCAGGTTTCAAGGGATTATGTAGCAAGCATGGTTGCAATTGATGAATGGCAAGAGGCTGGAAGGAATGTTAAAAAAGGGAGCCTATCAGTGGATAGGGTATTTGTTTTCTATAGCACATTTTGAGGCTCAGGTACATCCACATTTGGGAATTGGCACATTGATTGAAGAATACAAGGACTTGTTTGAGCAACTAGTGTCTTTACCTCCTAAGACAACTCTTGATCATGCAATACCATTGAAGTCTAATTCAGATCAAGTGAACTTCAGACCATATAAATATCCTCACTCGCAAAAGAATGAGATAGAAAAGCAAGTTGAAGAGTTGCTGAAGACATGTTTCATTTGTCAGAGCCATAGCCCCTTAGCCTCTCCAGTTATATTACTTCATGAGAAGGATGGAACAGCTAGAATGTACATTGATTATAAGAAGCTAAATTTGCTTACATTCAAGGGCAAGCTTCGCATCCTAATTATTGATATCTTCTTGATGAACTTCATGCTTCGCACTTCTTCTCTAAGCTGGATCTACGACAGGGATATTATTAAATCAAGTTTTGGAGCAAGAAATATTTAAGACTGCCTTCAGAACTCACCATGGACATTGTGAGTTTGTGGTAATGTCATTTGGTTTAACAAACGCCACAGCTACATTTTGAAGCAGCTCAAGATGCCTTTGCAGCCTTAAAAACAGCAATGTGTGAACCACCAGTGTTGGCTATGCCTGATTTCAGTGTGGATTTTGTGCTAGAATCTAATGTTTGTGGTGAAGGAATTGGAGTAGTCTTGTTTGAGAAAGGGGGACCTGTGGCTTATCTTAGTCATGTCTTAAGTCCAAAGCACTTAGAGTTGTCTGTATATGGGAAATAATATCTTACTATCCTCTTGGCAGTCAAGAAATGGAGACATTATATAGAAGCCATCATTTTATCATCATAACTGGTCATCAGAGTCTTAAATATTTGTTAGAGCAGAAGATTGCAGCAAGAGTCCAATGCAAAGGCTTCATGAAGATGCTTGGTCTAGACTATTCAACTGAATAATTCAAGGGAAAGGAGAATCTAGTTGCTGATGCATTATTTTGCAGGCTAGAAGAGGCTGATTCTAGTTTTTATGGAGATATGTCAGTTTTATTACCAGCTTGGATGGAAGAAGTCTACAAATCTTATAAAGAGGATAGCTTTGCTCAAGAGTGTGTGACTGCCTTTAGTATCAGCAAGGCCTCACCTACTACATCAGATGCAGAAATTTATGTGACAAAAGGTATCATCAAATTGAAAGGTTGTATATAGGATCATTCATTGATTTGAGGAGACAGATCATTCAGGCTTTTCATGACTCAGCTTCGGGAGGGCATTCTGGCATTGAAGGAACTTATTAGATGCTCAAGAGTTATTTCAGCTAGACTGGTATGAGAAAGGATGTGATGGAGTTTGTTCAATCATGTGAACATGTTGGCATACAAAGCCTAATGGCAAGAAGTATCAAGGCTTGCTCACGCCTCTTCCAATCCCTGATTGTGTGTGGATACATATAAGCGTGGATTTCATTGAGGGGTTGCCTAAATTTGAGGGTAAGGAAGTTATTTGGGTGGTTGTGGATCATTTCACAAAATTCAGTTGTTGCTTTGAGCCGTCCAATTACTGCTGAAAAACTCGCCAAGGTCTTCTTATATAGCATTTACATGCTTTGTGGGTCCACATTCCATAATTTTTGATCGAGACAAGCCCTTGATCAATCACTTTTAGCATGAATTGTTCATTCTGCCGGGTACTACCTTGGCTTTGAGTTCTTCTTATCATCCCCAGACAGATTGACAAACGGAAAGAGTTAATCAATGCATTGAACAATGCTCAAGAAGTATGACCTTCTGTCATTCTAAAGAATGGTGTAGACGGCTGTCTTTGGAAGAGTACTGGTACAACACGCATGCCCATTCATCTCTTGGCACTACCTCCTTCGAGGAATTATATGGATATGATCCTCCTTCTCCCTTGGTATTGCAAAGGATCACCACTTCAATGTCGGATGTATATGATCTATTGCTCCAGAGAAGACAATTACTGCAGCTTCTCAAGGATAATCTACACATGGCTAAGGCAAGAATGAAATATTATGCTAGCAGGAAGCATTTAGACAAGGCTTTTGAAGCTGGAGATTTGGTGTATTTGAAGCTACATCCTCATAGACAATCCATAGTGGTAGTGTGCAAGAATATAAAACTCAATGCTCGATATTTTGGTCCTTACAGAATACTTGAGAAGCCAGGGAAGGTTGCTTATAAATTGGAGCTACCACATGATTCCTATGTGGTCCAGTGTTTCATGTTTCCCTTTCGAAGAAACATGTGGAAAAACGGAAGTCCCGTTCTTTTAACCCCCTGGAAACTGGTTCTGGTGGAGCTCTTTTGTAGGTTCCTACTGCAGTATTTGATTCTCTTGTGATTCAACATTCAGGGAAGCAGGTTGAAGAAGTTTGGTGCAGTGGACCAATTTTGCTGAAGAAGATTCAACTTGAGAAGAGTTGATGTTCCTTCAAAGTCAATTCCCTTCTTTTCATTCTTAAGACAATAATGTTTTCAAGGGGGACGCATTGTTATAATTCTAGATTCATTAAACTGTTAAAAAACATCATAATGCTGCGTTTTACTGATTTGTTAGCCATAGGAGTTTAAATCTTAGTTTTGGCACCAAAGTTGGTTTGTTAGGTAATAAGGTGGTTAAGCTTGCGTCTAAATGCTTTGTACTTCTTGAAATTTTTTTCTTCTTGATCCAGTTGATCCCAAATTGTATATAGGGCATGTACTTTGGAAGATATTGAATGAAAATTGATATCTTCTCATCTCAACCCAAAATTCTCTCCAATTCCTCATATCTTTCACTTCTTTCTTATATCATACTCTCTCATTCCAAGGTCAAGATTAAAGATTGATCTTAAATCTTAACACGTAGCATCCTCGCTTGTCTCCGAGATGCTGCTTTCCCCACCAATAGGATGCTCAGAAGGAGAGACATCCTCATGAACCTCCTTGGGGATCGGCTCAGCAAGAACCTCTTGCTCTCGGGTTCAGATGCGTCAACCATGACACTGGTCTCAAAGGTTGAAGAAGGTGAAAGAAAACGAGATCCTCACTCGCCCTAAATAAAATTCAAAACAAAATAAGGAGAAGAACATCGAGGATTGAAGTACAAAAATGTGGTGGTAAGAGAGACTTCGATTCTAGGGTTTCAATGTACAAAAAGAAGGCGAAGCGGGGAAGATGAAAAGAGAAGTAGAAATTTCATTGCTGAAATTTGAAAATAAATGGTCTAGATGTTTTGGAATAAAAGAATGGCCCAGATATAATCCAAACCTGATTAATGGGACAACTCCTTAGCAAGTATCAATCAATAGCCGTCTCATCAGTGCCGCATGTTCCCAAGGAAAACCCTGCGCCTTTTCCACTGTTATTCTCGTGATTGAATCACAAGCATAAACTAAGCAAATCGAAGATAGATGAGAGTATGAGATGAGAAAGAAGGGAAGGAGATGAGGGAATAGAGAGAGAGTTAGATGAGAGAGAGAAATATCTCATAAGAGATGGTTGTATATTTTCATTAAATGAATAAAGAAGTACAATCTTAGATCTTTTATAGAAGATCTTACACATTACTTCTCAATATAAGCTCCAACCAACATCAACATCTTTTCTTGCCAAAACGATAAATTCGATTACAGTCAATTACAGCCTGGGACATGACAATAACCCCTCCTTTAAAAGGTTCTTGTCCCCAAGAATCAAAGAAAAGAGTTCAACTTGAAGATCAATGTTTATGTGAATGAATGAGCTTCTTTTGTGAAGAGTTAACCAAGTTGCTGCTGCAGAGGACCAAAAACACATCAATACATCTGAGATCATGCTTATAATATGCTGCGCTATAGAATGTGAATGTTAGTAAACCCATAAGACCACATATGAAGTCCTTGAACACCTCTTACTCTGAATTGCAGTGGAACCAAGCGGATTCTTTGCAAAACCTGCAGCTGAAGAAAGCCTCCAGCCTACTGAAATATTGCAGCAGCAATAGAACATTATAGGATGCAGATTCTGAAGTACTCCAGCCCAAGTCCTGCTATCTGAGCTTGCATTTGATGAAAACATTCATCTGGCAGTCTTCCAAACTTAAACCAAGTGAACCAAGTATCGAAATTTGCTGGAACAAATTCCTAATTGTGGCTAAAACAAGCCCATATCTTGATCTTAGTGACAAAACACATTGAGACCCCAACAGAATGCAGTTGCCACCACTTCATTTTGGACCTTATCCAAAATTTGTATTGCTTTAACACCATTTACTAAACCATATCAGACCAAGCTCAACATACTCTTGATTGTTTTCCAATTCCACATGTTGTGCTGTAGATTTCAAGAATTCAGCAGTGTATAACCGTGGCACCACATAGCCGTGGATACTACCGATTTCAGCTCGATTCTTGTCCATATGGAAGCCTCTTGATGCGAACAAGTTAATAAATCTTGCCAAAGTCATAATAGCATCAATCACACTTCATTTGAGCAACTCATTTTCTACTGACAATGAAGGAAATCTGGGAATCTCAGTTTCTTCTCTCAAATCTGGACTTTTGCTCCACTAATTTAAGTATTGTCTATCTAAAGCATTCCAAAGGACAATGCTCAATCTATACAGCACAAATTCCACGTAGGATACAAGACATTCAACTCTTGTTTCATCCTCCTCGGCCTTACTGCAGCTAATGAATATGCTGCAGCTATATTGGCACAAAAGACCATATAACTCAAACTCCTCCAACCACCACTTATGGCCAAACACATCCGGTTTGGAGTTCCCGTCATCAAACTCAAGTATATGTGGCAATTGCGTCAAATCATAACACCCATGGAACTGCTGATCAGATGTGAACCTTCCCAAGTAAATTTCTGTCTTGTTTTGATCTCTTGCTGATGTATAAGCCAATTCCAGCTGAAGTTGATCTTGCTATCTTGTTTAATTCTCGAAATAAAGAATGTTGAAGACATTGGAGCTTTTGCATCAGCTTTCTACAATCAATATTAACACTACAATCAATATTAACACAACAGCTTGCTAATTCCAGATTTAATTCATGATTCACATTTCAGCAAGAACTACCCTTCTTTCGCTCCAAGACTCAATTTGTCATTGAATGCATCAATATTTGGCTACAATTACTCGCTGCAAGTGCAAAATGAAGACCTAAACCTTATTCAATACATTCACAGCAACACAATTTCGGGAGGTCTCCCCATGTCATACAAAACTACGAGAATAGCCACTCTTCTGCATTTGCTTGGGACAAATTTATGTTGCTGCCTGTTACTTAGCTTGAATACAAGCAAGAAGTCAATTCCTTGTCCTGAAGTGAGCCATTGCATCAATTTTGTTCACTGCGGAAAACCAGAACATAATCTAGCAGCTTGATCATCACCATTTAGCACAAAAGCTCGCTGATTCAACCTTTTATAGTCATGATAATCCCCTCCCGGATTAGGAGGGAGCTGATCTTAAGAGTTTACAGCTTGAAGTACCTTCCTTTCAACTCCAGACCCATGCCAAATCGAATGGCTTGTTGATACTTCAGGAATCACATGAGGTTGAGCAGAAACTGCCTTTACTAGCTTCAAAACAAGCTGTAAATATGTGTTATAGCCATAGACGGATGCGACCTCACCCTTTCCATGTTTTCTTGCACGAACTGCTTGCTTCCAACTATAATAGGTGGCCTTATGTCTTGTTCCTGCAGGTCTTCCCATTTTCCAAGTGGAAACTCAAACTTTTGTTCCACTTTTGGCAATGCTAATTTCTCTTGGGCCTTGCTAAGCTCAATTCCAGCACTATCAATCTCATCAACTTGTGGTTCTTTTCTAACCACATTCTTCCACTTAATTTCAATTACTCTCAATCTTGGTTTTGTAATTCTTCTATAGATCTCGTTCAGAGGATGTGTCTTTGTAATTCTTCCATTATTTGTGATCAATAAAAAATCTCCATCTCCGCCCGTAAATCTCTGTGTTCTTCTTTCATTCTCTTTTATCCTGTTACTTACTTCTCTTGTGTGCTATAGTATTTGAATCGAATCCTATTTTTCGGGTGTTAAGTTCCACGTTAGGAAGATATTATATCCTTTACAAATTAGTATCATAGCATATCAGATTTGTCCAGATTCTTAACAAATTGATATCAGAGTATTTCAAATTTGTTCAAGTTTTCTTTACAATATATATTTATATGCATTGTTATTTTTTGGATGCTTGTTGATTTAGCTAATCAATTAATCAACTTTTCTCCACTTTGAATTAATGCCCAGAATCAAATTCTAATTATCTTGAAAGAATTTCTTTTGCACATTGCTATTCAAATATTCCAACGTAAGTTCTATATGCCACACCTATATAAAGGGGAATATTATGTTATCATAACAAAGCCGAAAGTAACTAAGTAACAAAAAAAAGCACATTATATTTCCCAATGATAGTCCTTGATGGCAGCAACTTCATGTCTGGCAACAATAAAAATTATGGTGGTGATCGAGAGAATGGTAGGCTCGCTGTTGAAATGGGAGGCGAAATCCGAGCAGCAAAGTCCACTTTTAAGTCTGGTGGCCATGAACACTGGTATTGGACAGATGATGATAATGAGGATCACGCCGATGGCCATTCTTCCACTGTCAACGAAAACAATAGTCAACACCAACACTCACGGCCAAATTTCATGCTCTTGTGACATATATGATTGAGCAAGTTACAAAATAGAAAAATAAAGTGAATAATGGTTTGTAGCTTTGTATGATATCTTTCTTGTTTGTAATTTTTAATTTTTCAAGAAACAAGAAAACAAAAACAACAACAGTTCCAGTGCCCCAAGGGCTCCCACTTGCACAGGGTCTGGGAGGGGTAGGATGTATGCAGCCTTACCCTATCAGGATGAGACCCTGATGAAAGATTATTTTTGAGGACCCCTAACCTGATAGTTGATACTTATGAAAAGCTTGTATGAAGAGCGTGTAGAGCATTGTTAAGCTTCAGGATCAAGCTTGAGCTTAACCTAGTAGAAGTATAGGATAGAAGAGAGGTTAGATGAGAAGAGAAGTGAAAGTAGATAAGAAATTAGAGAAAGAGTTAGATGAGAGAGAGAAATTATATCAAAAGATATTTTGTGTTTGATCGAATGTGGAATTACACAGAAGTATAGGATATAAGAGAGGTTAGATGAGAAGAGAAGTGAAAGTAGATGAAAAATTAGACAAAGAGTTAGATGAGAGAGAGAAATTATATCAAAAGATATTTTGTGTTTGATCGAATGTAGAATTACACTTGAAACAAAACTGCTTATACTCAATCTAGTTACAATGAATCCACCCAAACTAACCAACTCACTAATAGCAATAAGGCTTTGGCGCCAAAAACAACTAACAACCAACATTCAAGAATTTACAATCAAAACGCAACACTTCACTTAACAACTCTTAACTGCAAGCCTAGCAAAGCAAATCAGACATATGAAGCAGATCATAACAATCCCCTCTCCTTGAAACATTCTTGTCTCAAGAATGAAGGGTAGAGAATTGGCTTCTCATGAACTGCGACTTTTCCCAAGTAGCATCCTTCTTGTCCACATTAGTCCATTGCACTCGAACCTCTTTGATTGATCTTCCTTCAACATTCTGTAGCCTGGAATCCAAGATTGCAGCACGGTTCTATAGGAAAGAACCATTAGAACCAACTTTCGGGGGCAGAGCTAAACTGTCTTGGCCTTTCTTCACCTGTTTCTTCAAAAGGGACACATGAAACACGGGATAAATGTAAAAATCAGGGGGCAATTCCAACTTATAAGCTATTTTCCCAATCTTCTCAATGATCTTGCATGGCCCAAAGTATCTAGCACATAGCTTGACATTCTTTCTAACTGCCATTGAAGCTTGTTTGTAGGGTTGAAGCTTCAAGTAAACCATATCTCCTATTTCATAAGCCTTGTCCATGTGCTTGTTATTTGCATAATACTTCATCCTTGATTGAGCTTGATGAAGATTATCCTTCAAAAGTTGCACCAACTGTCCTCTTTGCAGCATTAAATCAACCACTTTAGGAACTAATCTCACTAGCTTTTGCAGCATCAAGGGTGAAGAAGGGTCATAGCCATACAAAGCCTTTAATGGTATGGTGTCAATTGAAGCATGAGCGTGTGTGTTATACCAGTACTTAGCCAAAGATAACCATCTTCCCTAGACTTTAGGATGACTAAATACCATGATCCAGAGGTATTACTCTATATACTGATTAACTCTTTCCATTTGGCCTTCTGTTTGTGGATGGTAGGAAGAACTCAAAGCCAAGGTTGTGCCCATGAAGATGAACAATTCTCTCCAGAAATGACTGGTGAAGAGCTTGTCCCGATCAGATACTATGGATTGTGGCAATCCATGAAGCTTATAGATGTTATGTAGGAACACTCTTGCAAGCTTTTTTGCTGTCATTGGTCCAGCCAACGTAACAAAATGATTGAACTTGGTAAATCGATCTACCACTACCCTGATAACTTTCTTGCCCTCTGATTTTGGCAAGCCTTCAATAAAGTCCATGCTTATGTTCTGCCAAGCACCATCTGGAATAGGTAGAGGGTGGAGAAGTCCCTGATACCTGTGATCTCTAACCTTGGTTTACTGACAAGTCTCATAAGCTTGCACAAATTCCCTCACTTCCTTCTTCATACTAGTCCAATCGAAGTATGCTTTGAGCCTCTGATAAGTACCATCAATATCTGAGTGGCCTTCCCAAGCTGAATCATGAGAAGCACTAATGATTTGTTGCCTCAGATCAGTAGAGGATCCAATGTACAATTTTCCCTTCCATCTGATGATTCCATTGACAACAGATACTTCTACCTCATGAGCAATGTTGCTACATCTTTTGATTCTAAAAGCAGATATACATTCTTGTGCAAAACTGTCATTCTCATAGGACTTGTACACTTCCTCAATCCAGGCTTGAAGAATCACTTAAACAGCCCCGCAATAACCTTGCTCAGCATCTTCTTATCTTCGAGATAAAGCATCAGCAGCTCGGTTCTCTTTTCCCTCGTATACTCAATAGCATAATCATGCCCTAACATCTTTATCAAGCCTTTCTTTTGAATTCTTTTAACAATCCTCTTCTCAAGCAGATATTTCAAGCCTTAATGGACTGTTCTGATGATAAAACGATGGCCATCCAAGTAGTGTCTCCACTTATCAAATGCTAGAAGGATGGTAAGATACTCGTTCTCATAGATGTCAACTCTTGGTGCTTAGGAATTAATGCCTGGCTAAGGTAGGATATTGGCCTTCCTTTCTGAGACAATACAGCTCTAATGCCACTACCACAAGCATTTGTTTCTAAAACAAACTCCTCTTTAAAATCCGGCATTGTTGAAACAGGTCCTGCACACATAGCTATTTTCAAGGGTTCAAATGCTTCATGTGCCTTATAAGACCACTTGAATGCATGCTTCTTCAATAGATTAGTTAAGGGCTTGGCAATTGCTCCATAACCAGCTACAAACTTCCTGTAATAACCAGTTAATCCCAAGAACCCTCGCAACCGCATCAATATAATAGGAATTGGCCATTCTTTCATTTCCTAAACTTTAAAAGGGTCAGTACAAACCCCACAATGAGAGATCACATGACCTAAGTACTCAAGCTGAGTATGAGCAAAAGAGCACTTAGTCAATTTTGCAAACAACTTGTGATTGCACATCACCAAGAAAACTTCCTTCAGACGCTTCAAGTGCTCTGCCATGGTGGAACTGTAAATCAAGATATCATTAAAGAATACCAACTCAAATCTCCTCAAGAACATCTTGAACACGTCATTCATTACTGCCTGAAAGGTCGCTGGAGCATTAGTTAAGCCAAAAGGTATAACCACGAA
The DNA here is from genome assembly GCA_018398585.1 of Simmondsia chinensis. Classification (NCBI taxonomy): domain Eukaryota; kingdom Viridiplantae; phylum Streptophyta; class Magnoliopsida; order Caryophyllales; family Simmondsiaceae; genus Simmondsia; species Simmondsia chinensis. The sequence continues at coordinate 11,201,659 of JAGTTD010000017.1, read as the reverse complement.
CTCATAATGCCCATGATGAGTTCTCAATGCAGTCTTGTAAACATCTTGCTCGATCACCCTAATTTGATGATAACCTTGCCTCAAATCAAGCTTGGAAAAGAAGTGTGCACCATGTAGCTCATCCAACAAGTCATCAATGATAGGAATTTGAAATTTATCCTTAAGTGCAAGGCAGTTGAGCTGCCTATAGTCAATTCACATTCAAGCCGAGCCATCTTTCTTCTTAATCAATATGACAGGAGAAGCAAAGGGGTTGTTTCTCTATCGAATAAAGCAAGTCTTGAGTAATTCATCCACTTGTTTCTCAATCTCTGCCTTCTATGAATGAGGGTACTTGTAGGGCCTTAACTTCATAGGTTCTGAGTTACGCTTGGGAGGAATAGCCTAATCCAAGTTCCTCTTGGGAGGTAAAGTCTTTAACTGGTCAAACAAATCCTAAAACTCATCAATCAATGCCTGCACCTTAGCTAGAGATGGCTCTACCAAATCAGTATGTGAGATCGCAAATTACTATCCAACATACTGATAAGCACCCTTCCAAAATCCACCTTCTAAGCTCTTACCCTTTAACAACTGCAAATGGGCTTGTTCAGCCATGCCTTGCAAGTTTACAGTAGATCCTTGCCTTTCAAAAGTCACTGTTAGCTTGGCAAAATCAAAGACCACTAGACCGAACGATCTAATCCAGTCGACACCAAGAACCATATCACAACCCCCCAATGGCAAGATCCTGAAGTCATACTCGAACTTGTGATATTGCATAATCCATTGAAATCCTTGGTATTTGGTCTGAGTAAGAATGGAATTCCCATCAGCCACTATCATAGCAAATGGTTGTGTCTTGATCATATCCTTCCCAACCTTTCTCACAACCTTTGGATCAACGAAGTAGTGGGTACTACCACTATCAATCAGAATAACAATGGACATCTTGCCAACTTGTCCTTTGGTCCTAATAGTTTTATGAGCCCCATTTCCTGCCAAGGCTTTCATAGAAATGTCCACCTCATCTTCAAGAAGCTCTTCTTGAGATTCATGATCAGAACTATCCAACTTAGCCTCTATTTCATCCTTTCAGATTCATCATCAACATCACCTCCTCTTGCTGTCATGAGCAACTTTGGATTGCACCTGTGACCAAATTGATAAGGCTAATTGCATTTAAAACATAGTCTCTGAGCCTTCTTCTCAACAAGATGGGTAGCTTTAGATCTAACTAATCCCTTCCGTTGTTGACTAGAACTTCCACCTCTATATACCTAGACCCATCAAATTTGTTGCAAGAATCATAGCTTCAAACAGTTTAGCCTATGCATAGGCTTTGGATAAGATTCTGGGCCCAATTGTCTTAACAAGATTCTTCATCTTTGGCTTTAAGCCACTTACGAAGCTGGATACATAGTAAGATTAAGTTGCTTGAGGATAAGCTGCGATCATACTCGCTTTAAGATTCTCAAATCTAGTCATATATTCATTCATAGATGTGATTTGCACTACTTTGTTGAAGTTATCAACTATGTCACTTGAGTCCTCATCTGCATAACGTTCACAGAGTTCTTCCATGAATTCAGCGCAAGATAATGAAGGGTTACTCCTCAAAAGACTGTAAAGCCATACCACATGATCTCCATTGAGATAAACAACCACTAGTACAATCTTCTCCACTTCTTTAATGTGATAGAAATGAAAGTATCAATCACATCTTCTGATCCATGATTGTGGCTGTTTTATATCAATAGGCTCAATTTGAATCCTTGGTTGCATGTAACCACTGCTTTTATTGCTGGCTGAAGCATCATTTGTTCCAAAATTTAGTTGTTGTATCAGATCAGGTGTATGATCAGGCTATCCAAGAGTCACGCTGGCAGCTCGAGATTGTACTAGATCAGGAGGTTGATCCTATTGTCTAGCTTCCATAGTGGCTGCCTAAGGTTGCACATGATCCTGTTGTCTAGCTGCCACACTAGCTGCCTAAGGCTAAACCTGTTGGCTCCCAGCTACCAGAACTCCAACACCTAGTGATGCATTCAATCTATTGATGTGACTCAAGCTTTTCCTCAAACTGCTATGATTTCTGAATCATTCGATTAACTTTCTTTTGATCTTGCTCTGACTGAAATTTTTGCATTCGAGTGAACATTTCCTCCATTTGGTAGTTAAATTGATCAGCTGCAACAAACTCAACTCCTGATGCAACACTGGCACCGTTAACCGAAGCATATGTTGGATTTGTAATGGCATTAGCATTTCCTAATCGAGTTGTAACACCACTAGCCATTGATTCTTTGTCCTTGTTCTTTGCCAGCTCCAATCAATCGAAGATTTGCTCGATCGGCAGCAACCTGGCTCTGATACCAATTGTTAAGCTTCATGATCAAGCTTGAGCTTAACCTAGTGAAAGTATAGGATAGAAGAGAGGTTAAATGAGAAGAGAAGTGAAAGTAGCTGAGAAATTAGAGAGAGGGTTAGATGAGAGAGAGAATTGATATCAAAAGATATTATGTGTTTGATTGAATGAGGAATTACACTTGAAACAAGACTACTTATGCTCAATCCAGTTACAATGAATCTACCCAAACTTACCAACTCACTAATAGCAATAAGGCTTTGGCCCCAAAAACAACTAACAACCAACATTCAAGAATTTACAATCAAAACTTAGCACTTCACTTAATAACACTTAACCGCAAGCCTAGCAAAGCAAATCAGACACATGAAGCATATCTTAACAAGCATATAAAGCATGTAAAGCATGGGGATCATGGGAAGCATGGATGCAAGTAAGCGTGTAAGCAGATAATTAAATAATTCAAATACTCCAGTAAGCATATAGCATATAGGCATATATGTATGTAAGCATGAGAGTAGAGCCACCAGCATAAGGGAAAAGCGGAAAAGCACGTAGGGGAAATATCATACATGCGGCGCTATATACTCATAGAGAGGGGACAAAGCGTCTATATACATATATATATAGAGAGAGAGAGAAGGTATAGAAAAAGAGAGCCCGGGGGGGGGGGGGGGGGGGGGGGGGGGGGGAAGAGGGAGAGTATAAAAGTATAGAATATAGAAGAATATATAAATTATCAGTGGCGAGTAGAACTACACCCCAAGGTTACCGATCCTAGGAGCACTAAGCAACCAATGTACACCGGTACTGCATGTATACAAACGTGCATACAAGCAGCTTATGGGTGCTCAAAAATAAGTTATGAAAACAAGTTTTTCCTCAATTTTTGTTTTCTTATTCGATTTTTCATGCAAATTATGAGAAGTTGTAAATAAAAAACAAATCACCGTAGAATTTATTCCGAAATTGTAATTCGTAAAAATTCAGAAAATCATAAGATGTGAATATAAAACTATAACAAATATATACTAAGCTAGCCAAAGTTTGGGCAGAAGGTTTTGATCTTTTTGTCCTGCAACCTTAGATTGGATGGTTTATGGAAGAATGGCCTTTGCATAATTAAAGGAAAACAAGGAAAAGTATGACGGTAGTATTGTGTGATAAATACTCTTAAAGCACGTGGCTCCAAAAATATCGAGTAAGCTACACATGTTTCCCGTAGGGTGCATATGAGCCATGTTGAGTTTGATTGCATATTGATTAAGCTTCTATTTGAAATCATTTTTGTTGGGAAAGGATACATATGACGTACACAAATTATGTTCTGCATGTTTCTGTGTGTTTAAAATTGTACAGTATTCTCAGGATTATCTACATATCTTATAGTTGGCCCTAAAGCCAATATTGTTGTAATTTTGATGATAACAACCATTTAGTGAGTCATGGGATTTAAATTGTTCTAATCTTACTTTTAAGTGACTTATAAGAAAGCTAGGAACATCAAGATTAGTCATGGATACGAAGCTTTTAAAAAGATGATAAATCAAGAGGAAAAGAGATAAAAGCTCAAGAGAGGATTCATCCAAATTGAAGAGAACGTGATCCGAGTCCAAGCATCCTAAAGTTATCTATTTTTATTGTCTAGGACTTAGGACCGGGATATATCAATTGAGTCCAAGTCTCAATATTGATATGTGATGCTCTTACAAAAATGTTTTTGAAAAATATTTTAGAAAGTTGATTTACCAAATTTTATTTGAAAAATATTCAAGCCAAAATTAAACCAATCTAGCTTATCAATTAAAATATTTTTTAAGATTGGTACTTTGAAAAGTATGATCAAATCAAATAAAGATAAAATTTTAATGGGTGATGATTTAGCTTAATTTGTGGAACCAATCATTTTTATGATCAAAGTTAAGTGGGAAATAAATTAAAAAAAATTGAACAACTATAGCAATCAATCAATCAATTTTTTAACTTCGGGAATGTGATTAAAGTATCCCACCAATCAAGCAAATTGATTAAAACGTGCAAATGCACCCGGGTCGGTTGAGTGTCGACACACAGACAGAAAAAGCTCAAAATGGCTACTTTTGACTTCATTTCTTTCCAAAACCTTTTCCTAACTTTTTTAACATCTCATTAGCCTTCATTTGCCTATAAACAAGGCTTGAATGCTTGGGTTGAAATCATCCAATACTCTCTAAGCATTCTTTGATAAAAAGGTCTCGTACATAGTTGCGCTTTAAATGTTTGTTTTTAAGTTTTGTTTCAAACTTTTATTAGAGCATCACTTATTCTCTTATTGTTGATCTTTGAGATTTGTTGGCATATCCTTAGCTTTGGCTAAGCTTGATTAAGTGTCAATTCACTCTTGAAAGAGTGAAGAATTTGAGTGCTTTAATTCTTTCATTGCTTTATTCAAATTTGCAGCATTGTAAAGGTTGGATCCGGAGCCTACGGTTACAAAAGGATTGGTTGTAAAAAGTTGGTATTGAGCCTACGTACAAAAAGACCAATTGTAAAGGTTGGATCCTGAGCCTGTTTTTACAAATGATCATCGAGCATAGTTAAAGGCCCGAGTGACTAAGAGTAGTCACTTGAGAAGTGGACTAGCTTTTGGTTTGGAAGTGAACCACTGTAAAAATCTTTGTGAACCCCTTTTATTTTTGTCTTTATCTTTTTCATTTGACATTTATTGTTTAGCTTTTAATTAAATTTTTGGTTCATAAATTTAAATTTTTATTTATCACTAAATAACCTAATTCACCCCCCATAGGTTGCTATTTGGACCTTCAATTAGTATCAGAGCCTGTGCTTTATTCTTTTTGGGTCTAACAACTTTAGAGTGATCCTATGGAAACTTTCACCCCAATCTTAGCCGAGCATCAATCAACCAACAAGCCTCTTCTATTTTATGGGGAAAAGTTTCCCTATTTGAAGCTAAGAAAGAGACTTTGTATTACATCCATTGATTTCGACTTATGGCTTATTACAAAAAATTGTGATCACGTTCCCTCAAAGAAACAAGGGGAGAAAACCATTGAAAGAGAAGAAAATGAGCTTATGCAAGATGACAAAGAAAAACTTGCAAAACATGCAAAATCTCATTATCAACTCTTATGTGCTATTGTCCCAAATGTCTTTTACCATGTGTCCGGTTGTCAATTGGCAAAAGAAATTTGATACATAATAAAGGTCACCTATGAAGGTACGGATCAAGTTAAATCTTCCAAAATAAATATGTTGGTAAGAGCTCACGGACTTTTCAAAATGAAACCAGAGGAATCAATAACAGAGATGCACACTAGATTTTTGGATATTACTAACAAACTCTAAGCTCTTGGAAAAATGTATTCAAATGAGGAGCAAGATAGTAGAATTCTTTGATATCTCCCTATTTCATGGCAAGGCAAATCTACTCCTATTCGGGAAGCTCATAACCTCTCCACTTATAAACTTGATCAACTAATTGGAAATCTCATGACCCATGAGATTGACATGGAAGAGTTTAAAGAAGATAAAAAACAAAAGAAAAACAAAGAGCATTTAAATCATCTCTAAGTGATGAAAGTGATGATGAAGTTATGTTAGCAAAAAGATTTTACAGATGTCATGAAAACAAAAGATCTAAGAAAAACTTCAAAAAGGGTTCATTTTCCTCCAAAGATGAACCAACTTGCTATGAGTGTGGAGAAGTAAGACACCTTAAAAGAGATTGTCCCAAGACAGAAAATAAGAAGTTCTTCAACAAACTCTAAAAGAAAGACAAAAAGGAAAAACAGAAGAAAGCTTTTGCGACATGCGGAGATAGCGACAATGACTCCAATGAAGAAAGTGAAGAGGAAGTAGCTAACTTTTGTCTCATGGCTATTGACGACGATAGTGTTGAAGAGGATGAGTTCAACGATTTACATTATGATGAACTTGTGGTTGGCTTTCAAGAGTTATATGAGAAACATAAAAATTGAAAAAACAACACAATACTTTTGTAAAAGATCTTGAAAAGACGGGATTGGAAAACGATTCAAAACAATGTTTAGTGCTTAAACTTGAAAATGAATCTCTAAAGAAAAAGAACGAGTCTTTATATAATGAGATCATTAACTTAACAAATGAAAAGAAATCCTTGGAAGAAAAACTTCATTCTTTACAGGAAAATGAGAAAAGAAAAATCCAAGGAAAATGAATCACTTTTAAAAGAAAATGAGCCTTTGAAAGAGAAAATGGAAGAACTTTCGAAAATATCAAGAAAATTTTTTAAAGGTCAAGAAACACTTGACAAAATTCTTGCATCTCAAAAGCCAATATATAACTAAGACGGAATAGGTTATAATGGAAATGTCCAAAAGAAAAGTTTGAATGTTATTTTTGTTAAAGCCTTGTCACCTTCAACAAACTTTGTAAGGTGCAACTATTGTGGTGACCATGGGTACATCATTTACCAATGTTCTTTCAAGAGAAATTTGACAAAGACAAAGATGGTTTGGTTCCTAAAAAGATCTCGACCACCAAAAGTAAAGGCTAACAACAAAGGACCCAAGAAAATTTTGGTACCTAAAAGTGTCTGAATTGTGATAGGTGCGTATGAAAATCCAAAGCAAAAAACAAAAGTGGTACTTGGATAGTGGTTGCTCAAGACACATAAGCAGAGATAAATCCAAGTTCACTTCACTAATGCCAAGAAAAGCAAATGTCACATTTGGCGATAATAAGAAAGGAAAAATAATAGGTATTGGTAATGTTGCTTCTAACTCTTCTCCTTGCATGGAAGATGCCTTACTTATGGAAGGTCTTAAGCATAACTTGCTAAGCATTAGTTAATTATGTTATAAAGGCTATTGTGTGAACTTTGAATCATCTAGATGCATAGTTAAACATGCTAAAACAAATAAAATTTTGCTTATGGGTCCACGATGTGAAAATGTTTATATGATTGATCTTGATTGTGTAGACTCATTAAAATGTTATAGTGTCTTGGATGAAAATGATCCTTGGATTTGGCATAGAAGATTTAGACATGCTAGTATGGATTTAGTTTCAAAACTTTCAAAAAATGATATTGTTAGAGGTTTACCAAAGCTAAAATTTGAAAAAGATCATATTTGTGATGCATGTTAATATGGCAAGCAAACTAGATCATCTTTCAAACCCAAGAACGTAGTTCCAACATCAAGGCATCTTGAACTCTTACATTTAGACTTGTTTGGTCCTACTCGTCATTTGAGCTTGGTGGAAAGCGATATGGACTTGTAGTTGTTGATGATTAATCCCGCTTTACATGGGTCCTATTCCTTTCTTATAAGAGTGAAGCATTTGATAAATTTGAAAAATTTTGTAAAAAGGTACGAAATGAAAACGATTTGAAAATTGTTTCGGTTAGAAGCGATCATGGAAGGGAATTTGAAAATGATGATTGTGAAATTTATTGTGATTAATTTGGAATTGATCACAATTTTTAGGCACCTCGAGCTCCTCAACGAAATGGAGTGGTTGAAAGAAAAAATCGAAATCTTGAAGAAATGGCAAGAACAATGATTTGTTAAAATAACTTGCCTAAGTCTTTTTGGGCCGAAGCTGTCAACACCGATTGCTATATTTTAAATTAAGCTTTAATAAGTCCAATTTTAAAGAAAACACCGTATGAACTTTATAAAGGTAGAAAGCCAAACATTGCATATTTTAAACCTTTTGGGTGCAAATGCTTCATTCATAGCAATGGCAAAACAAATCTTGAAAAAGTTGATTCACGAGTTGATGAAGGTATTTTCATTGGATACTCTTTAACAAGCAAAGCATATGGAGTCTTCAATAAAAAGACAAAGGTTGTAGAAGAGTCTATACACATAGTTTTTGATGAAACTAATGTCTTGTCCTCTAGAACTCTTTATGATAACGATGATATAGTAATCAAACGAATAACATCACACACTCATCCAATGAGTAAGAAAATGTTATATCTAACACTCGAATGAATGAATCAAAAGGAGATAATAAAAATGTAGAATCCAAAGAGGAAAAATTACCACGAGATTAGAAATACTTGAAGGACCACACAACAAGTCAAATCATTGGTGCTCCCTCTCAAGGTGTAAGAACTAGGCATGCATTAATAGAATATTGTCATTTAGCCGCATTCATCTCTCTTAAAGTACCTAAGAACATAAAAGAAGCTCTTCATGACGCAAATTGGACAATGGCAATGGAGGAAGAGCTCAACCAATTCATGAGAAGTGATGTATGGGAACTTGTAGATAGACCCCATGATCATCAAGTCATAGGTACCAAGTGGGTCTACCGTAACAAGAAGGATGAGGAAGGTTCCGTGGTAAGAAATAAGGCAAAGTTGATCGCTAAAGGCTATAACCAAGAACAAGGTATAGACTATGAGGAAACCTTTGCTCCCGTTGCTAGGCTAGAAGCTATTAGACTCTTATGTGCATTTACTTTATTTAAAGATTTCAAACTTTTTCAAATGGATGTTAAAATTGCATTTTTAAATGGTCTAATTGAAGAAAAGGTTTATGTTGAACAACTACCCAGATTTGAGGATGACAAATTTTTCAGTCATGTTTTCAAACTCAAAAAGGCACTCTATGGATTGAAACAAGCTCCTAGAGCTTGGTATGAGAGATTGAGTTCCTTTTTAACGCAAATGGATTTTTAAGAAAAAGGTTGACACCACACTTTTTTCAAACACTCTAAACATGACATTTTTATCGTACGCATTTATGTTGATGGTATAGTGTTTAGTGCTACTAATCCATCTCTCTGTGAAGAATTTGCAAATTTTATGAGTAAGGAATTCGAAATGAGCATGATGGGAGAACTCAACTACTTCCTTGGATTACAATTCAAGCAAGGCAAGAAAGGAATTTTCATCAACCAAGCCAAGTATATAGAGGAAATGCTCAAGAAATTTGGCATGTAAAATTCCAAGGCAATAGCAACACCAATGAGCTCAACTCTAAAGTTAGATATGGATGAAAAAGGTGAAAAGGTGGACCAAAGGCTATATCGAGGTATGATCGGATCCCTTTTTACCTTACCGCTAGTAGACCTAATATATTGTTCAGTGTATGTTTATGTGCTAGATTTCAAGCATGTCCCTAGGAATCTCATCTACGCTCCGTGAAAAAAATATTTTGATACCTAGTTGTTACTTCTACTTTAGGCATATTTTATCCTCAATGTGATTTCTTTGATTTAGTTGGACATAGTGATGCAAATTTTGCCGAATACAAGGTGGACCGAAAATCGACTAGTGGCACTTATCAATTCCTTGGTGACGCTTTGGTATCATGGTTTAGCAAAAAGCAAAATTCTGTTGCTTTATCCACTGCCAAGGCCAAATATGTTGCCTGTGGTAGCTGTTGTGCTCAAATGTTATGGTTAATGCCCCAATTAAATGACTATGGCATTCAAATTGACCATGCTCCCATAATATGTGATAACAGTAGTGATATATGCCTAACTAAAAACCCGGCTCAACATTCAAGAACAAAGTATATTGAGGTTTGACATCATTTTATTCGTGATTATGTATTCAAAGGAGATGTTAGTGTAAAATTTGTTCCCACCAATGACCAATTAGCGGACATATTTGCTCTCTGTGAAGAAATCTTTTGCATTATTAGAGGTAAAATAGGCATGTGTAATCTATCATCTTGACCTTGATTGCATACATGAGTCATTTGCATTTAATATTAAGTTTTAATACTCATTATAAAAGAGCTCCAATGGACCAAGTATTCTTATCCAATTCATGGATATAGGAACTTGGACAAATTTTTAAAAATATTAAATAAAAAAAAACACACACACACACACACAGAGAAACAGAGTGCAGTTCTGTCTTCTATATGTCGACACACAAAGTCTGTTTGTCGGCACACAAAGCAACAGTACCGCTGCTCTATATCTGTGTGTGGACACACAAAGAAAAAGCAGAACCCTTTTTTTTTTTCACTTCTTAATCTTAACATCTCTTTATTCATCTTCAACACACACACACTCTCTCTCTCTCTCTCTCTCTCTCTCTCTCTCAAACCCTAGCACTTTTTCTTTCAAATTTTCTCCCAAAACCATCATTTTTCTTCAAATTTCTTCCAGAAATCAAGTTTCTAACTACATTTCAACATCAAGACCTTTAATTTTGTCAAAAACTCATCTTTTCCACAAAAAAAGAGGAAAAGAAAATAAATTTTGGAGCTACATCATAATTATTGTACAAAAACTATACTTTAAGTGTTGCAATATTATGATTCATCCTTGTGTTTATTTATGCCCATGCTGACATTTTCTATCCCTCACCTTGTGCTTTTTGTTGAATAAAAAAGAGTTGAAAGTTGAAGAGAAGTTTCATCAAAATTAAAGAGAACGTGATCCAAGTCCGAGCATCCTAAATTATTTATTTTTATTGTCCAGGACTTAGGATTAGGATATATCAATTAAGTCCAAGTCTCAATATTGATATGTGATGCTTTTAAAAAAATATTTTTGAAAAATATTTTAGAAAGTTGATTTGTCAAATTTTATTTGAAAAGTATTCAAGTCAAAATTAAACCAATCTAGCTTATCAATTAAAATATTTTTTAAAATTGGTACTTCGAAAGTATGATCAAATACAATAAAGATAAATTTTTAAAGGGTGATGATTTAGCGTTATTTATGGAACCAATCATTTTTATGATATAAGTTAAGTGGGAAATAAATCAAAAAAAAAAAGAACAAATATAGCAATCAATTAATGAATTTTTTCACTTAGAAAATGTGACAAAAGTATCCCACCAATCAAGCAAATTGATCAAAACGTGTAAATGCACCTGGGTAGGCTGAGTGTCGACACACAGCTAGTATGTGTCGACACACAGATAGTATGTATCGACACACAGGCTTACAGTAGCAACCAAGAGCTACAGTGTGTCAACACATGGACTAAAAATTCTCGAAACAGCTACTTTTGGCTCGATTTCTTTCCAAAACCTTTTCCCAACTTTTTGAACGTCTTATTGGCCCACATTTGCCTATAAATAGGGCTTGAATTATTTGGTTGAAAACATCCAATACTCTCTAAGCATTCTTTGATAAAACGTTTTCTTACATACTCGCGCTTTAAGGGTTTGTTTTTAAGTTTTGTTTAAAACTTTTATTAGAGCATCACTTATTCTCTTATTGTTGATCTTTGAGATTTATTGGCATATCCTTAGCTTTAGCTAAGCTTAATCAAGTGTCAATTGACTCTTGAAAGAGTGAAGAATTTTAGTGCTTTAATTCTTTCATTGCTTTATTCAAATTTGTTGCATTGTAAAGGTTGGATCCTGAGCCTATGGTTACAAAAGGATCGGTTGTCAAAGGTTGCTCCTGAGCCGACGTACAAAAAGACCAGTTGTAAAGGTTAGATCCTGAGCCTGTTTTTAAAAAAGGATCATCGAGCTTAGTTAAAGGCTCAAGTGACTAAGAGTAGTCTCTTGAGAAGTGGACTAGCTTCCGGTTTGCAAGTGAACCACTACAAAAATCTTTGTGCATCCCTTTTAATTTTGTTTTTATCATTTTTATTTAACATTTATTGTTTAGCTTTTTAATCAAATTTTTGGTTCTTAAATTTAAATTTTCATTTATCGCGAAAGAACCTAATTTACCTCACTCTTAGGTTGCTATTTGGACCTTCACTTACTGTATTTGATGTAGCTGCACTATTACTATTGGTGGCTTTTGTCAGATAGGTGCAAGCGGGATCATGACACCAAGGCAGGAGGCATGGCGGGATGGACTAAGCGGGATCCTAGCTTGGGGGGATTGGCTTAGACATGTGGCAAGAGGAGTTTATTACTAATTAGAGTACTTTAGCTTAGATTAGATTAGAACATAGTTACTAGTTATTTAGATAATTAATGGTTATTTTGTATTTATTTTTTAAATCTTTTACTTTATGTGATTTTTCTCCTCTATTTAAATAAGAGGAAGTCTAGGGTTCAGGTATTCATTCATATGTTTAGAAATTTATCACTATTTATGGGTTTCTTTCCCTCTCGGGGTAAGAATTTAGTTATTCTAGGTGAGTTTTTGTTAAGATCGAGATTGAATCTTGATCTTAACCTGGTGAAAAGAGAGTAAGGGATGAGAAAGAAGTGAAAGGGAGATGAGAAAGTAGAGAGAGAATAAGATGAGAAGAGAAGTTTATCTCATAGAGATTGGTAATTTTCATTGAATACCTCAACAATACATAAGATCAACCTATTTAAAGGGAATTTGATACATGAATTCAAATCCCTAACACACAAGCTAAATTCCCGCCAAAATTAACAACCGGAACCCCCCACACCTAACTAACTTTGGCACCATTATTGTAATTCAAACTAATACAAGTAATTCGCAAATTATTACATCAAAACTTTAAAGGAAACGTAACAATCCCCTCCCCTTACAACATTCTTGTCCTCAAGAATGAAAAGAAGGAAATTGACTCAACAAAAAACTCTTTTCTTCCCATGTGGTTAAGGCTTCATCCAAGTTGCTCCAATTAACCCGAAGCTGCTGAACTCTGAGATTTGTTGCTGCTACTGGTCCTTTTTCAACTACAGCAGCTGGCTGTAACTTCAGAAGACCGTTGGATCCCACGTCTGGAGGAGCCAAAGAAGGTTGGTGACAAGCTTGAACCTACTTTTTAAGAAGGGACACATGAAAAACCAGGTGAATGTAGGAATCTAGTGGCAGCTCTAATTTGTAAGCCACGTTGCCAATTCTTTCCAGCACCTTGTAAGGACCAAAAAATCTGGCACATATCTTGACATTTTTCCTTACTGCTGCTGTTGATTGCCTATATGGCTGCAATTTCAGGTATACCATGTCCCCTACATCAAAATTTCGATCAACTCTCTTCTTATCAGCATACCACTTCATTCGGGCTTGAGATTCTCTAAGATTGTGCTTCAGCTGGTGCAAAACATGTTTCCTTTGCTGCAACATATCAACCACTTCCCCCAAATAAGTCCCAACTCCTTGCAACCCAAAAGGAGAGGGTGGATCATAACCAAACAAGGCTTTGAAGGGAGATATGCCTAAGGAAGTGTGAAAATGGGTATTATACCAAAATTCCACCAAAGAAAGCCACCTTCCCCACACCTTAGGATGATTAAATACCATGCTCCTAAGGTATTGTTCAATGGATTGGTTAACCCTCTTCGTTTGACTATTGGTTTGAGGGTGGTATGAAGAACTCATAGCCAAAGTCGTTCCCAAGAGCCCAAACAACTCCTTCCAAAAACGACTTGTAAAGAGTTTATCCCTATCTGAAACTATGGATTGGGGCAATCCATGAAGCTTGTAAATATTGTATAAGAACACACGAGCTAACTTTTCTGTAGTAACAGGTCGAGCCAAAGCAATGAAGTTCCCACATTTTGTGAACCGACCAACAACTACCCAAATCACCTCTTTCCCCTCTGACTTAGGTAATCCTTCGATGAAATCCATGCTTATGTGTTGCCATATGCCCTCAGTAATAGGCATGGGCTGGAGCAGCCCTTGGTATCTATGATCACCAAGTTTGGCTTGTTGGCAAACCCCACATCTTTGCACAAAACTAGTCACTTCCTTCTTCATCTCGGTTCAGGTAAAATGAAGCCTCAACCTCTGATAGGTCCCCTCAATGCCTGAGTGACCTCCCCATGAAGAATCGTGTGCAGCATTGATGATTTGGTGCCTGAGATCTGTAGAGCTACCAACATGCAACTTTCCCTGAATTCTGATAATACCTCGGGTAACAGAGATGTCTGCACTAGCAGCCAGATTGCCAGCTTTGCCCATACTAGCAGCCGCTATACATTCTTGTGCAAAAGGATCATTCTCATAGGACTGATGTAACTCTTCCATCCAAGCAAGAGAAATCACGGAAATAGCTCCAAGGGAACCCTGCTCTAATAATTGTTTTAGACTTTGATGATCAGTCTTAATGATGAAATGACGCCCATCCAAGTAGTGCCTCCACTTATCAATCGCAAGCAAGATGGCAAGGTACTCTTTCTTATATGTGGAAAGAGCTTGATATTTTGCACTCAAAGCTTGGCTGAGGTATGCTATAGGTCTCCCTTCTTGAGACAATACTGCCCCAAAACCACTTCCACTTGCATCAGTCTCCAAAATGAAGCTTGAAGAGAAATCCGGCATAACCAAAACTGGTGCTCTGCACATTGCAGTTTTGAGAGCATCGAAAGCTTTTTGAGCATCCACTGACCATTTGAAGGAGTCCTTCTTAAGCAGATCTATTAGGGGCTTGGCTAAGGCTCCATAATTAGCTACAAACTTATGGTAATAGCCAGTTAACCCCAAAAAACCCCTCAATTGTTTCAAGGTGATCGGAACAGCCCATTCCATCATAGCTTGGACTTTTGAAGGATCGGTTGCAACTCCATCACAAGAGATCACATGGCCGAGATATTCCAGATGTGTTTGAGCAAATGAACACTTGGCCAACTTAGCAAACAATTTATGCTTACGCATGATCAAAAATACCTCCCTCAGATGCTTCAAATGCTCTTCAAAAGATGCACAGTAAATGAGGATGTCGTCGAAGAAAACCAATAAAAATTTCCTAAGGAATTGTTTGAAGACATCATTCATGAGAGCCTGGAATGTTGCTGGTGTGTTGGTCAAGCCTAATGGCATGACCACAAATTCAAAGTGTCCATGATGCTTCCGGAATGCAGTCTTATACACATCATGCTCACTCACTTTGATCTGATGATGTCCTTGCCGAAGATCCAGCTTGGAAAAGACTTGAGCCCCATATAATTCATCCAACAAATCATCTATAACTGGTATAGGAAACTTATCCTTCATAGTCAGAGAGTTGAGTTGCCTATAATCAATACACATACGTGTTGTGCCATCTTTCTTCTTGACAAGAATGACCGGAGAAGCAAAGGGACTATGGCTAGCTCGTATGAAATTAGTCTTAAGCAATTCATCCACTTGCTTCTCTATCTTGGTCCTGTGAGCATGAGGATGTCTATAAGGCCTTATCTTCACCGGCTCTGCACCTTCTTTGAGAGGAATTTCATGATCCAAACTCCTTTGAGGAGGTAATGATTTAGGAACTTCGAACAAATCCTCAAACTCAGCAACTAAGTTCTGCACTTCTGGTTCGGGTATGTCTACCATTTCAGTAGAAGAAATGGCAAACAATTGGCCCATCCATTGGTAGGTACAACCCTGAAGGCCCTTCTTTAGCTTACTGCCCTTCATTATTTGCAAGTGAGCTGGTTTGGCTATCCCCTGCAGAGTGACTTTGGTGCCTTGTACATCAAAAGACACCGAGAGATTTGCATAATCAAACAATACCGGACGATAGGATCTCATCCAATCGACCCCAAGCACCATGTCACACCCTCCCAAAGGAAGGATTCGAAAGTCGTAGCTGAACTTGCGGTCTTGCATTACCGAAGAGAAACCTTGGCATTTGTTCTGCATGGTGACTATCTTTCCATCAGCCAGGGTGACTGCGAGAGGGTGAGTTTTGATCACCTCATGGCCTACTTTCTTGACCACTTTAGGATCTATGAAACTATGAGTACTCCCACTACCAATGAGAATGATAATAGACCTCTTACCAGCTGTTCCTTTAATCCGGATCGTGCTATGAGCTCCAATACCGGTAAGAGCCTTTACTGAAATTTCTATCGCAGCATCTTCCAAGCTTAACACACTTTCCTGATCAGACTCAGTGTCCTCTTCTGTAATTTCCACCTCATCAGGGTGTTCAATAGCATTAGTTCCTTCCACAGCCATGAGGAACTTGGGATTGCACTTGTGACCAAATTGACAAGGCTGATTACATCGGAAGCATAACTTCTGCTACGGTCGGTCCTCCATTCTGTTAAGCCTGTTTTTGATCGTGTTTTGCTGAAATCTGGAGGTACTCCCATGAGGTCTGGAGGCATCACCTGCTGATATGACCGTGGATTCATAAAGCTTGGCTTTAGCAAAGGCTGTGGACAAATCAGTGGGATCAATGGCTTTAACTAAGTTCTTCAACTTAGGCTTCAAACCACTTATGAATGCTGACACATAATATGACTCAGATGCTTCAATTTCAGTCACAATGCTAGCCCGGAGATTCTCAAACCTGGTCATGTACTCCTTAACAGTTGACTCTTGCTTCACTTTATTAAATTTATCCACAATATCACTATCATCCTCATCACTATACCGAGCACATAAAGCCTTGGCAAATTCGTACCATTTAATGGAAGGTTTACTTCTTATCAAGCTATAAAACCACACCTCATGATCTCCAAGTAAGTACACAGCCGCAATTTGCACTTTCTCCGATTTATCAATGTGATAGAAATGAAAATAATGCTCATACCTTCTCAGCCATGAATGTGGTTGCTTACCATCAAACGTATCGATCTGCACCCGAGGCTGCCTGTGGTTGTTACTTCGACTATTGGATGAATCCTCATTGCTTCCTGATCGTGGATGCTGCCAAGAATCAGGTGGCCTGTCTAGCTGACCCGCACTTACTTCTTGAGCTCTGAAAGTATGTTCCATTTCTGATGCCCGGCCCTCGGTTATCTCAGTCCAGTTTGGAGGTCGAGAATGAACATGCTCACTGCGACCACGTCTCTCAGGAATAGCAGCATCTTGAGTCCTAACTGGAGCTCCATCATCAACCTCACGATTTAATGCTTCAGCTCTCAAGGAGGAATTAACTTGTAGCACACTAGCTGGTATCAAAGGATCCGGTGCCTGTGGAGGATTAGGCCTCCTGAACTGCTCCCTAATTTTTGCTAACTTCACATCCGATTGCTGTAATTCCCGGTCAAGCCTCAATGCAATCTTCTCCTCCAACTCTTTTGCTTGTCGTGTGAGCTGATTAGAGAACTTAAGTTCAACCTGTTATGATCGTTGTTCCACCCTCTCCTCCCATTGCTGCTGCAACATCTGAACTGATTCAACTTTTGACTCCTTGATTTGAACAATCATGTACGCACCCCAAGCCTTAAACTGATTCTCCAAATCAGCGTTTGTGACAACATCCTGACCTGCAGGATCATTGCCGCCAACGGTTTCAGAATTCGAAGGTCTGGCAGCTGCCTTGGCTGCTGCAGATCTGGTGCTTACACCACCTGTCAATGCTACCTCGGTGGACATTGCTATTGTATCTGACTGAATTTGGGAAGCCAACGAGGCTCTGATACCAATTGTTAAGATTGAGATTGAATCTTGATCTCAACCTAGTGAAAAGAGCGTAAGGGATGAGAAAGAAGTGAAAGGGAGATGAGAAAGTAGAGAGAGAATAAGATGAGAAGAAAAGTTTATCTCATAGAGATTGGCAATTTTCATTGAATACCTCAACAATACATAAGATCAAGCTATTTAAAGGGAATTTGATACATGAATTCAAATCCCTAACACACAAGCTAAATTCCCGCCAAAATTAACAACCGGAACCCCCAACACCTAACTAACTTTGGTGCCATTATTGTAAATCAAACTAATACAAGTAATTCGCAAATTATTAAATCAAAACATAAAATGAAACGTAACAGTTTTCTCCTATGTTTAAACAAGAGGTAGCCTAGTGTTTGGGTATTTATTCATATGTATAGATATTTATCATTGTTTATGGGCCCCCCCCCCCCCCCCCCTCTCTTAGGGTGAAAATTTAGATAGGCTCTTTATTGACTTTTGTTTCTAGTTGTTTTACCAATAGAAATTTAAAAAAGAGCTATTGGACCTTTTGTTCCTTATTTTCATAATCACGCCGCATTAGTTGGTAACATAGCTCAGAACGGTTTCTTAGATGGCCCGTAGGCGACTAAGGTATGCCGCCATCGGAGATGTCTACTAGCGTGATTTTCAATGTTAGTTCAAGAGGAGAATTGAAGACTTAGAGGACAAATTTTGGAAAATTGAGCTGTGCTTGGTTCAATTTGGGGGCGAATCCCAACCAAACATTAGTGGCTCAGCCTCAAAACCGAACTGAACTGGGCAGAGAGAAAGATACAAACTAGAGTTCTCCAAACCAATTCCCGGAAGCTGAGATCTAGGTTTGGCACATGAAGAAGAATTGATCGAATACCGGAGGACATGATTACATTGATGATGGGAGGTGAGTCTCCGGGATTCAGAATGAAATTCTGCAGTTTGTTGGTGGAGGTCAACCAGAAGAGTTTTGGGATTGGCTAGCTGCGGTGGAGGAAGTGCTCATATTTAGGGAGATTCTGAAGAACAAGCAAGTGTTGTTGGTTGTTACCCAGTTACAGGGTGTGGCAGCAGTTGAAGCATTCATGGCTTCAACAAGGGAAAGCGAAGATTGATATGTGGGAGAGGATGAAGAAGCACATGCGGGGCACCTCCCTACTGCACAATCATGCTAAGGTGATATATCAGCGCCTTTAGAGCTTATGTCAAGGTTCTTGAACCATGGAGTACATGGGGGAATTCTACTTCTTAGTCTCCAGGAATGACTTGGCGGAACTGGAGAAGCCGTTGGTGAACAGGTATGTTGGTGGGTTGAAGGAGTCAGTACAAGAAGTGTTGAACATGTTCGACATCTTTTCAGTCACAGAGGCAAGCCAGAGAGCAATGAACATGGAGAAGCAACAAAGGCGTCATCAAGGTGGTAGTACTTGGAACACCTAGGATAGTGGGCATGACCTGGTACGATTACTAACTAGTTTGAATGTGCAAGGGAAGCCAGTAGCCACCAACCCAACAAATGCGAGTATCCAGGAATTGGCCAGTAGCTGAAGGACCCATTGTTTCAAGTGGGAGAGATGGGACACCGTGCCATTGAATGTAGGAAGAGTGACAGATCAGGCAAAGGTTTGTACATCTAATTTTTTCATGCTAAAGATGGTGTGGTAGTTAAGGACGAGCTTAGGACGTGTTAGCGGAAAATGGTAAATAAAAAGTTGCAGGCGACGAGGGCCATATACTTGTAGTGAGGTGAGTGTGCTTTGAGAAAATGGAGGGAAACAACTAGGTGCGGAATAAAATCTTCCAGATGACATGCACTATTGGCAAGAGGGTGTTGTTATGAATCGTAGAATTTAATTGTAATTGTTAGTTGTAATTGTGGTTAATTGCTTCCGTGCTTAAGTGTTGGATTCATAAGTCAGTTAGGTGCTGTTTTTTGGCGCCAAAGGTCGTTAGTGGTCAAACCCAGGTCAAACCTGGTGTGCGGGTGCGTTTTCTAGCTGCTTAAGTCGGCTTAGTTAGTTGTCTTGATGCTTTGTATCCATTTGCCTATAATTAGGGATCTTAACATGTAATTCATTCATTCATTGAAATACAATCAGAAATCTATTTGGAATTCTCTCATCTCTTTCTCTATTTCTCATCTCCTTTCACTTCTTTCTCTCATCTAACTCTTTCCTCTACAATGTTAGTCTTTCAATTCTTAATTGAAAGCTAACAATTAGTATCAGAGCCTCGTTTGGCTTCCAATCGATTGCATAAAAAAAAAAAAAAAGAAGAAAAGATTTCAGAATCAGAACTGAATTAAATTCAGTTCAAACCGATCAAAATTCAGGTCAGATTTTGTTAAAAGAGATCAAGATCATGTTCAGATTTCAGATTTCAGCCAATTCAGATCTATTGAGGACAAGTTGATCGAGATCCATTCAGAATCTGATTCAGAAAGATGTCTGGTGGAGTAAGGACAAGGTCTGGAGCTGGAGGTACCAATGCACCTGGATCAGAAATGAATTCTGTTGAGGCAGTGACTTATGCTGGTGTGAATGTATCATCTGATGACCTTAGAGATTTGAATGACAAGATCGAACAATTGAATGTAAAGTTTAATATGAATTTTGAACAACAAAATGAAAACATTCAACGAATGCTGAACATGATGATGGATAAAGATTCGAAAAAAGATGAACGATTACAGCAAATTGAGGATAAAATTGAAAAGTTGCAAGATTAGGTTAATAAACAAGGAGAATAAAGAATTGGGGTGATCTTGAAGCCTACAAGTCAGATATTTCACCAGAGAGAGACCGATCAGCAGCAAGATCATGTGGACAGGTCTGAAAGTCTGGTGAGGAACCGAGGTAAATCACAGATAGTGCAGCCGATGGTTGAACCTTCAACTAATATCAAATCAGCTTGAAATCAGTCCTTGCAACCTGAATTTGATGTAGACAATCCAAATCGAGTCTCTGGACAGGCACATTGCAGGCCCGGAGCTTCAAATTCATACCACAATTGCATACCACAGTGCTCAGTGTTGCAACGCAGTGCTGATTTTGATGAGTTCGATCATTTGGACAGACCTCCTGATCGACATTATCAGCATCGAACCATGAGTAATGACATGTTATCTGGTGGTAGGAGTGGTAATCATAGGCAGCCAAGAGTCGAAATTGATCATTTTGATGGCAAGTTACCGGAATCATGGCTTAGAAGGTGTGACCGGTACTTCATGTATTATAACATACCGGATGATAAAAAGCTCCAATTAGCTGCAGTACATCTACATGGCGACCATGAGGTGTGGTATTACAGTTTGTTGAAGAGCAAACCGAATCTATCTTGGGGACAATTCGTAGAGGAAATGTGTGAACATTATGGTGGAGGTGAAACAATGGATGTTGTGGATAATTTTAACAAGTTGACCCAAACTTCATCCGTGGAGGAATATATGATCAGATTTGAGAACTTACGAGCTAACTTGCTGTCAGTATTGACCTTAGCTACCGAAGATGTTGAATCTTATTATGTTTCATGCTTTATAGGTGGACTAAAGCCTAGGATCAAGAATATGGTTCAAGCCATTGGTCCTAAGACTTTGTCAAGTGCTTATAGCAAAGCACAATTTATTGCAGCTACTCATGTCCAGTCAAGTGACAAGTTCAAGCAATCGGGCAGCAAGTTCAGGTCACAACCGAAAGCAGGTTCTGATGCAGGTTATAAGCGTGCTGTTGACAGAAGCTCGATGAGACTTTACTTTCGTTGTAATCAGCCATATCAGCCTAGACGTAGGTGCAAAAGACAAGCAATAATGTGTGCTAAAGGGTCCCGTGTGGAGGCTGAATCAGGCAGTGAACATTCAGCAGCCGATAGTGACAATGTTGGTGATTTGTCACAAGATGAATTGAGTGAAGATGAAATGGAGATATCAATGAAGGCTTTAACGGGTTGTGGAGCTCATAACACTATCAAAATCAGAGGCAAGGCTGGAAAACATTCTATCATTATTCTCATTGGTAGCGGTAGTACGCATAGCTTCATCGATCCCAAGTTGAGTAAGAAGGTAAAGCATGAGGCGATAAAGACTCACCCTTTGCAAGTAATGGTGGCTGATGGCAATTCTTTAACCATTCATAACAAGTGCATAGCATGCCCATGGTCTCTGCAAGATCATCAATTCACCTTTGCTTTTAGAGTTCTTCCTTTGGGACGTTGCGATATGGTGCTTGGGGTGGATTGGATGAGGACCTTCAACCCGGTTATATTTGACTTTGATAAGATGACTATGGCATTCGAGGTTCATGGAACCAAAGTTTCCTTGAAAGGTATGTCAGAGGAGGCTCATCTCAAGTTGATTGATGACAAAAGTGTGCACGATGGAATTGAGAAGAAGGCAATACAATGGATTGGTCAATTGTTCATGATAGCCACGGTTGAGCTGCAGTAGGGACTTCAACTAGAGGTGCAGTCATTGGTGGATGAATTTGGTGACATCTTTGAGCCACCTAAGAGTCTCCCTCCTCTAAGGAGTGTGGACCATGCCATTCCTTTGCGTGCCAATGCTGATCCGGTAAAGATTAGGCCTTATTGATATACACACGGCCAAAAGTCAGAGATAGAGAGGCAAGTGGAGGAACTTCTTCACATGACCTTTATTCGACCAAGCCATAGTCCTTTCGCTTCACCCGTGATCCTTGTGAAGAAGAAAGATGGCTCGGCTAGGATGTGTATTCGTTACCGTCGGCTGAATGCTCTAACGGTGAAGGATAAGTTTCCCATTCCGATCATAGATGATTTGCTCGACGAATTACATAGTGCGTGCTTCTTTTCAAAGCTTGATTTGAGGCAAGGATACCATCAAATCAGGGTCCTTGATCCGGATATTTACATGACAGCTTTTCAAACTCACCATGGCCATTTCGAGTTTGTTGTTATGCATTTCCGCTTGACAAATGCTCCGGCAACTTTTCAATCAGCCATGAACAACGTTTTCAAACCTTTTCCGAGGAAGTCAGTGCTTGTTTTCTTCGGTGACATACTGATTTATAGCTCAACATATGAAGCTCATCTCACTCACCTCCGACAAGTGTTTGAATTGATGCGGAAAAACAAGTTCTTTGCAAAGATGTCTAAGTGTTCGTTTGCTCAAGATAAGCTTGAGTATTTGGGTCATCTCATCTCACACGAGGGAATGTCTACTGATCCTAACAAGATCCATGCAATGCAAGAATGGGAAATTCCGATCACCTTGAAG
Source organism: Simmondsia chinensis (assembly GCA_018398585.1). Taxonomy (NCBI): domain Eukaryota; kingdom Viridiplantae; phylum Streptophyta; class Magnoliopsida; order Caryophyllales; family Simmondsiaceae; genus Simmondsia; species Simmondsia chinensis. Next base: position 11,178,848 of record JAGTTD010000017.1, on the reverse strand, counting down.
AAATTGAGGGGTTTCTTGGGGTTGACCGGGTATTATAGAAAATTTATTAAAGGATATTGTTCTATTGCCAAACCCTTAACCGGGCTCTTGAAGAAGGATGCTTTTACATGGAACAAGAGATCTCAAGCCGCATTTGAAGCCCTTAAAGCCGCAATGTGTGCTGCACCAGTTTTGGGGATGTCGGACTTTACCGAAAGCTTTATTTTGGAGACCGTTGCAAGTGGTACGGGTATAGGGGCTGTTCGCTCTCCAAAAGGGAGGCCTATTGCTTACTTGAGCCAAGCTCTTAGCCCTAAACATCAAGCAATGTCAACATATGAGAAGGAATACTTAGCCATCCTCTTAGCCGTGGAGAAATGGAGGCAATACTTGGAGGGTCGTAAGTTCATCATTCAAACGGATCATCAAAGCCTCAAGTATCTCCTTGAACAAAAGATCATGACGAGAATTCAAAAGAAAGGTCTCATGAAAATGTTAGGCCTTGATTACGACATCGAATATAGAAGTGACAAGGAGAACATTGCTACGGATGCTCTGTCAAGGCAGTTTGAGGACAATCAACAGGCCACCTGTGCTGCTGTTACCGTGGTAATTCCTTCTTGGGTGGAAGAGTTGCATAAGTCCTATGAGAAGGACCCTTTTGCTCAGGAAAATCTCGTCGCTACTGCTCTCACACGCGATGTAAAGTTCGTTGCTGCAGACACTGGAGTAACTGTGTAGCAGGGAATGATCCGCATCAAGGGTCTGTTGTATGTTGGTTCAGCCACTAATTTGAGAGAATTGGTCATCCATGCTTCACATGATGCTGCTTGGGGTGGTCATGAGGATGTAGAAGGCACCTATCACCGAATCAAAGCATATTTTACATGGCTGAGTATGAAGAAAGATGTAAGTGATTACGTGAAGTCTTGTGAAGTTTGTCAACAAACGAAGTTAGGAGATCCTCGTTACAAGGGACTTCTTCAACCTCTTCCTATTCCGGAAGGGGCTTGGGTTCACATTAGCATGGATTTCATTGAGGGACTACCGAAGTCCTAAGGCAAGGAGGTCATATGGGCAGTGGTGGATCGTTTCACCAAGTATAGTCACTTCATTGCCCTTGCTCGACCCATCACTGCTGAAAATTGGCAAGGATCTTCCTTGACAACATTTACAAACTACATGGGTTGCCTCAATCCATTGTGTCGGATCGAGACAAAATCTTCACAACCACCTTTTGGAGAGAGTTGTTTAAGTTGATGGGTACTACATTGGCACTTAGTTCTTCTTATCATCCACAAACGGAGGGCCAAACCGAACGAGTCAACCAATGTGTAGAACAGTACCTTCGGAGTATGGTCTTCTTGAGGCCCAAGGAGTGGAACCGTTGGCTTTCCTTAGCCGAATTTTGGTTCAATACCCACTTTCACACATCCATTGGCACTTCCCACTTCCAAGCATTTTATGGCTATCCTCCACCCTCTCCTATGTTGATACAACAACCGAAGGGCACCGATTCTGCAGCAACTGATCTAATTCAGCCGAAAAAGCAATTTATGCAAGTGCTTAAGGACAATCATCAACAAGCTCGAGCTCGAATGAAGTACTACGCTGACAAGAAAAGGGTAGACAAAAGCTACGATGTTGGTGACATGGTCTACCTTAAATTACAACCGTATAGACAGTCCTCCTTGGCTGTCAGGCGTAATGTCAAGCTAAGTGCTCGATACTTTGGCCCGTACAAAATTCTGGAGAAAATTGGCAATGTTGCTTATAAGCTCAACGTACCTAACCATTCATACATTCACCCCGTGTTTCACGTGTCCTTACTTAGAAAGCAGGTTAAAAAGGGAGCTGTAGCTGCTCGGGATCCTCCTGCTGCAGAGGCGACTGGTCTGCTGGTGCTGCAGCCTGCTGCTATCAAGGCGCGGAGGTCGTTGAAGCATGAATACGGGGCGGTACAAGAGGTCTTGGTGACATGGTGCAACTTGGACAAGGGTTTGATGACTCGGGAAGATTGCAATTTCTTGAACAGTCAATTCCCGAGCTTCTCTTCTTAAGGACAAGAAGCTTCTCAAGAGGAAGGGAATGTTATGAATCGTAGAATTTAATTGTAATTGTTAGTTGTAATTGTGGTTAATTGCTTTCGTGCTGAAGTGTTGGATTCATAAGTCGGTTAGGTGCTATTTTTTGGCACCAAAGGTCGTTAGTGGTCAAACCCAGGTCAAACCTGGGGTGCGGGTGCATTTTCTGGCTGCTTAAGTCGGCTTAGTTAGTTGTCTTGCTACTTTGTATCCATTTGCCTATAATTAGGGATCTTAACATGTAATTCATTCATTCATTGAAATACAATCGGAAATCTTTTTGGAATTCTCTCTCTTTTCTCATCTCTTTCTCTATTTCTCATCTCCTTTCACTTATTTCTCTCATCTAACTCTTTCCTCTACAAGGTTAGTTTTTCAATTCTTAATTGAAAGCTAACAGGTGTGCTACCTAATGGTTAATTTGGGAACCTGTGAGAACGTTATCTCCGAAGAAGCTGTTCAAAGGCTTAGGTTGAAGAAGAAGGATCATCCAAACTCATACAAGTTGTCTTCACTCAAGAAAAGGACCTAGGTAACCGTATCTAAATGCTATATAGTTAAGTTTTCGATTGGGACGAAATACCCCGACGGAGTGTGGTGTGATGCTGTTGTCATGGATGCATGTCACCTGTTATTAGGGTGACCATGGCAATTCGACAGAGGCGCTATTCACGATGGACGACGAAATACCTATAGCTTCATGCTTAGGGGCATAAGGATAGTCTTGCTGCCTAAGGATGGAGCTCCACGATATGAGAAAATACAAAATCCAAAGTCCCCAGTTAGAACCTTGGTCGCCGAGGAAGTTGGCGAATAGACGAAGGTGGATGAGTCTACAAAACAGAAACGCTAGGCAGAACCGAGAGATGGGCCAGAAGAGATGCCGGGTATTGTGTTAACAGTAGGAAATAATCCACATTGGGTGGACCAGATGCTAGGGGACGCCTTACCGTATAGGCTCCAATACCGAATTAGCATAGAGAAGCTTGAAGATGCCAAACTTCAAATGTTCATAGTTCTTTCGAGCCAGAAGAAGGACGTGACTTGGAGGGAGAATGTTGGTGGCACAACAATCAACTGGGTCACCGTATATTATGGGCTTTCCATGCCATTGGCAGATGGTCTAGCATAGATGGGGGCAAGAATGTTGAGTGTCCTTATCCAACATTTTATTGCCAAGCACATCAAAAGGTAGGAGCAGATATTGTTGTGTCCAAGAGAGAAGGTGGTACACCTCACTTCCATCAATCAGGAAGGAAATGCGCAAATTCGAAGGCCACTACTAGAAGCTCGCGCCAGACACAAGAAGGTGCGAATAAGGATTTTTGGCATGTTCTTCACATTAGCAAGAGTGGTTCAAGCTAACCTGTTGTGAATTCATGGGCGAATTCTCTCTATCCCAGGGAGGATGATGCAGTACACAGCTTGGTAAGACAAGCAACAACCCGCGCCTTGGCAAAGGGGGTCAACAATCCACACTCAGGAAGGCTTGGTGAGATTAAAAGCTGGCATGAAGGAATACAACTTGGTAGGAATAGCCTAGACAATCCATTGCCGAATTCGAAGGCAAATTCTCTCCAACCTTGTGGGTTGATGCCCCCGCACAATAGCTATTGGTGACTTATTTGTCATATATGTCCCGGCAGCATCATGACACCAGGACAAGAGGTTTGGCGGGATGGATTAGACGCACTCCTAGCTTGTTGGTTAGGCTTAGATGTGCTACAAGAGGAGTTTATTACTAATTAGAATACTTTAGCTTAGATTAGATTAGGAGATAATTATTAGTTGTTCAGATAATTAATAGTTATTTTGTATTTATCTTTTAGATCATTTATTCTAGGTGAGTTTATTTAAATAAGAGGAAGTCCAGGGTTTGGGTATTCATTTATATATTTAGAAGATTATCATTGTTTATGTGTTTTTTCTAGTCCTCGGTGCGTGAATTTAGCAAGACTCTTTATTCCGCTTTGTTTCCGATTGTTTTAGCAATAGAATTTAAAGGAAAGTTGTTGCATCTTTCCTTCCCTTCTTTTTGTACCACGCTACATCTATATTTGTATTGTGTACTATTATTCTTCTTTATAAATGTAAAAGGCCACCACACTATTAAGTATTTCATTGACCATGAGACACCTTAACATGGAACCGAAGTCACAGAAACCCTAATAGGTATTCCCTAGGTTTCTTAAACGTAGGAACTTAATTTTCTTTGTTCTATTTAGCTTCAATTTGGCCCCATTCTTCGTAACGTCAACATCCTAACCCGATTGATCTCTCCTGCAAAAATTGCCCAAGCGGGCATCATTAGGATGGTAGCATGACGAGGGCCCATGTCCGTATTGAAACCCAACATCGTTATACTTTGAGTCCTGCTTTGAATGTCCCATCCTCATGATTACTTGAGGTTTTGGCAATATCCTCTTTTGTCCATTCAAATAACGAATTTTTCATGGAAACCAACTTTCAAGGCCTTTTAAGGTGGAATATTAGCCTTTCCATATCATTCACCAGCCTGTAATTGCTCTCACCACACATGAAGCGGATGAAGTTCTTAAAGATCTATTTCCTCATAAATGAAAACGATCTACCATTTTTCCCCTGGGCAAAGACCTACGACTTATCTTTCTACCTTGTGGAGTGAGACAAACCCTTCTTGAATTGCCATTCACGGAACTTCTTCGAGGTGGAATTGTCATAGGCGTGATGATTTGTTGTGATATGCCGCCTACGGAGCTTATTCTTTAATTATGACTGAGGAAAAAAAAAATTTCAAATACAAGAGATTAAAATGACATGCTATCCAACCAATAGGTAATGATATGCTACTTTAGCTCAAATACTCAATAACAAAGAGAAAAAACTTAAAAAAAAAAAAACAAGAGATTAAAATGTTAGAGGGAAAGTAGAACACAATAACTTTTAATCAATGAAAAACCAATAAATTTATCAAAGATTTTAAGCCCTATTTATAGGCAAAAGAAATCTTGGAGCCGTTGGAGAGGTTTTTAAACAAAAAGGAAAGAAACCGAATTTAAAAAAGTTGTTTGGTCTTGTCATAGAGCTGTGTTTCGACATACAACCTTTGTGTGTTCACACATAGCTACCCACTATGGCTGCTATTTGTCTGTGTGTTAAGACATGCTCATTATGTGTCCATACTCAACATTCCTAGGTGTTTTTGAACCTTTTTAACGATTGGGTTTGATTTGTTACCATATTTAACCTTTTTTTGGAATAAATACTTTTTTAATCAAGTCAAAATATCTCCTTAACAAATTATTTCTTCATCTCATTATTTTAGGCATGCCTTTTTTAATGCCAATTTATTAAATAATTTTATTGAAAAATTTAATTGGTCCAGATTTGAATTGAGTGTTTTTTAACTATGCTTTTGAAATCAAATGTCCAAATATCTCAAAAAAATTTTTGTTAAAGTATCGCAAATCGATATTAAGATACTAAATGCAATCGATATATCCTGTTCTTAAGTCCATTAAAATAAAAAGAAACTTTTTAAAGAACCTAGACTTGGATCTCGTTCTCTTGATTATGGATCAATCTTCTTTTCAACTGTGACCAATTTCTCTTGATTCATCATCTTGGAATACTAGATATCAATATGAGCAATCTTGATTTTTGTTGCTTTCTTATGAGCCAAAATCAACAAAGTTAGAAAAATTAAATGCAATGACTCACTATATATCATCAAAATTACAATGTAAATGGCCTTAAGGGCCAACAATCTCCCCCTTTTTGATGATAACAAACATTTGGTTTGTTCTTAAAAAATATGAAAATTAAAGTACCGCACAAGCATTAGACATGCTTTCGGATTAAGAGCAAATCATGCAATTTTTTGTACGTAGGAGAGTATCAATTTTACAAAATGGTTATAGCAATTCATACCAACGCTAGTGTTCAAACTCAATGTCAAATTGTGGAACATTATCTCCCCCAACTATGATGAATTTAAATGATTAAACAATCAATAACAATCAATTTCTTTTTCTACCCAAATCTCACCAAAAAAGCGAGGATAAAACAAATTTGTAACACCATCATTCAATGTTACTCTCCTCTTACTCAGACGTAGCATTTATTTTTGATATCATATTGATTTGTAATATGCTGAAGACAAGTATCAAATGTATATCAACTCCTAAATAAACACCAATTCATACCCCTTGTTGTCATCAACAATAGGAGAATAAATCAATTCGATGTGCCGTTTTTGATATTTCTCTCCCATTCATGATATGTATAGTAAGCATTTTTGACAAGAAATAATTTATGGAATGCGAAATATATTTGGGAAGACACCAAGCTCTGTCCCCCTTGTTAGGGGGAAAAGGGTTAACGAGTAATCAAAGCACAACTTTAAATACAATCCAGGTGAACTCGAGATCAACTAACTAGAGCTCAAGGTTTACGAATGAATAAAAAAATGACCCAAAAAAAGTTAGGAATGAATGAAACGATGAATTGTTGGACCGTGGAAAACTCCACTTTGGTAGGTCGTTTATGCCCCCACACGGGTACAATAGGACCAATGGCACTCTGACCCCCAATCTTAACACGACGCCCACCTCAATATTGTACTCCAAAGAGATGGACTTGAGCATACCTCAACTTGCTCAATAATAGAGAAGAAAAGGAACAAACTTCAGAGAAAATATGGGAGTGGAGAAGACAAAATGCTTCTATGAATTTCTGTATATGGAACAAACTACCAAAAGGGTGGTATTTATAGATGCAAAATTTGCACGTAAAGGAAAAGATCATGGCCTAAAACTCCAGCCTCAATAAGGAAACTAATGGATATGGGAAGCTAAAATTTCGGCTTCAATTATAGAAGGAACAATTACGAGGAGAGTGGGAGTTGACACAGTCGAAAACGTCTATTCAAGCTTGAGCTTGTAGCCTTGAGCCCCTGAGAGGTATGAAGTACCTCGAACTACCACCTTCGAGATCAGCTAAGGAAGACTACTCAAGCTCAAGCTTCCAGCTTGAGCACCATCCAAACACAAGAACACACCTCGAGTTCTTTTATGACTACTTGAAAAAAATACCATGGTCGTATAAATAAAGGTCGGGTTAGAAAAGTCCACACAACACCACAATACGATGCGCCAACCAGCCTAGCTTAGTGCAGCAAGGCTGGGCACGTATGCGCATTTGGCCCACCATGCCCACTCCAAGTTTACAAGACTTTACCAAGGTCAAGGAGAAAGAGGTGTATATAAACTTGACGCCTCTCTAATTTTCTTATGTGAGACAGAGACACTTGACAAGTTTAACCATGGTTTAATTTTTAAAAAAGGAAGGAAAGGGAGAGTATTACTGAGTAGTGACATGCATACTTGACATTGCTAATGTCTTTTGGACTTGTATTAGCACCTAGTTACTAAGCATGCCTACCGCCACCAAAGGCGAACATATTTCTGAACCAGAGTAGTCATTGTGAAGAGCATACCTACCCCTTTCATGGGGTGCTCGAGCATGAAACATACTCTGCAATAAAAAAGTATGAGGTCCCTCTAAACACATAATCTAAAACCCAGGTTATCAAAAAAGCTCTACAGAGTAATCGCTTACTCTCGACAAAGGGAATTTAAACCCCCACGATCTTGTAGGTGAGTCCATCATGTGTGATGCCCCACACCATAATATTTGGCTATGAACAACATTAAGAGTGTTAAGCTAATCCTCACATAAGGGAAGTACTGACATACGGGCTTAAGCACCATTCCCTCTACTGTCTTATAAATTATTTTTCTTGCAAGGCCATTTTATCAGAGGATCTACTAGATTCTTTTCACTCACATACTCGAGTGCGATCACATTATTGATGATCAAATGTCTCACAAAATCATGCCTGAGGCAAATGTGCCTCAGCTTACCGTTTTATGCCTCACTTTGTGCTTCTCCAACAGCTGCTCGTGAGTCACAATATAACGATACTATTGGCTCTGGCTTCCCTCGTACTGCAATGTCTCCCATGACATAGCCATTTAGCTTCTAAACTTGCCATCTCTAGAGTAATAAATTTAGATTACGTAGTTAATTTAACAATGCAGGTTTGTTTAGATGATTTCCATGCAATAGCACAATTGGCAATCATAAACACGTAGCCACTAGTAGAATGAACTTCATCATAATTATTCATCCAATTAGTATCAGAACATCCCTCTAATACAATAGGGAACCTGTTATATACTGTAAGCACCAATTCATTGTATCTTTAAGACTCCTTTGTAGCTTTGTCAATGCACTTTAGTGCTCATCACTAGGGTTGTGGGTGTAACGGCTAAGCCTACTAATGGCATAAGCAATGTCTGAACAAGTGTATTTCATTGAGAATATTATGCTACCAATTACCTTAGCATATACACTGTCTCCTATGTTTCTTTTCAAGTGAACACTAGGGTTATACGGAGTTTCAGCCATAGTGTCATTAAAGTGACCAAACTTTCTTAACATTATCTCAACATAATGGGATTGATGTGGAGTCAAACCCACAGATGTTATAGTTATTTGTACCCCAAGTATCCCGTCGACCTCACCAAAGTCTTTCACATCAAAACATGAACTCAAGATGGACTTTGTGGATCTTACAATGTTTATACTCGCACCAAAAATAAACATGTCATCAACATACAAACAGATAATCATAGATTAATTATCAACTTTCTTAAAATATGCACATGCATCACCATTGTTTACAATAAAACCATGGGTGACCAAGGGACAATCAAAATATTTATGCCATTATTTAGGAGCTTACTTCAGAGCATACAAGGATTTCACAAGCTCACAATACCTTATGCTCCATACCAAGAACCTCTGACCCTCAAGTTATTCCATATAGATTTCTTCTTCAAGACCACCATTCAAAAATGCGATTTTCACTTCCATTTGGTGTACTATGAGGTTACGAATAGACGCTAGAGCTAATAAGACTCTCACAGTGGCAATCTTAAAAATGGGTGAGTAGGCATCAAAGAAATATATTCCTTGTTTCTAGGTGTATCCTTTATCCACTAGCCTAGCCTTAAACTTTTCAATGAACCGATCGATCTTCAACTTCTTCCTAAACACCCATTTACACCCTATTGGTTTGCATCTCGTAGGAGGCTCCTCTGACACGCAAGTGCTTTTACTTGTTATAGATTTTGATTCATTATTAATGGCCTCTCTCTAAAATGGAGCATTAATAGTTTTTATGGCCTCATCATATGTTCTAGGATCTTCCTCTAATGTGAATGCACTCCACATCATTTTCATCAAATTCAAGATGTTCAGACAAGAAAGCAATTACGAAGTTAGGTGCAAAACTTGTCTCATTTTGAGCTCTCTTACTTCTCTAACTACCATAGGATTAGGTAATGAAGTATGCATAGATTCTTTCACATGAAATTAATGCTTGAAGAATTCAGTATCTTAAGATTCCATTATTTTACCATGCCTAGGACTCGAGTCATTTATGAACATGAATTTATGTGGGCCACTGTTTGAGCTTAACAAATAAATATGGCGTCGAGAATTTTAGGATCTATTTTACTTCTTTTAAACTTAGGAATCCCCACTTTAACTAGATTCCCCCATACTTTAAGGTATTTCATGTTAGGTGCATAACCCTTCTAGAGTTCATAAGGTGTCTTATCTAACTTTTTATGTGGCACCCTCTTAAGTACATGATATGTAGACAACAAAGCTTCCCTCTTTAAGCTCAAGGGTAAGCCTTAGCCAATAAAAATGGCATTGATAATTTCTCTAAGGGTTTGATTTTTTTTTACTTGGCTGTGCCATTTTGGTGCCATGTAGAAGAGGTTGAGAGATCATGAATTATTTCCAGTTCCTCTCAAAGATTTTTAAGGAAAGTAGTATCACACTCACTTCCTCTATCAGACCTTATCCTTTTAATCCTATGGTCTATATTGTTATCTACTCGAGCTTTATATTTAAGAAACATTTTCTGAACGTCATCTTCCGTACTTAGGAGATACACCTTAGTAAATATCAAGTGGTTATATACAAATTTGATGTTATATATTTTACCATCTCTATTTATGGTGTTCTTGAAGTCATCTAGATCACTATGTACCGGCTTGAGAAGGCTAGAGGTTCTTTCAACGGATTTGTTAAATGCCATTTTATGATGTTTGGCCTCGATATATTTTTCACTTTGATTAGGTTAGATTTGACTATAATCAGGGACTAAACTCATTTCTTTAACTTTCATAACCGAATTATAATTTATAAGTTCATCCCTAGCATGCCGGAGATTTAAGGATTCAAAAATACAATTAAAACTTAAACTAATTTCTTTAATATTATTCAGAACATGCAGTACAAAAAGGCCACTATTACCGCAACCATTCTCAATGAAGGTGGTGCTTTCATGATAATCAATTTATCGAATTCAAACGTTGACTTGAAACTAGCTTTATTCAACAGAGTACCTGAGACTCGATTCCTGTCCAAATATGAAATAAGCAGCACATTTAGCAAGCATAGAGATTTTCTAGAGTTGAGTTTAAGGAGGAACTTTCCATTGCATTGGACAGAGATCCAACTAGAGGTTCCCATGAATACATTCTTCCTAACAATGGCTTCTCTTATCGTTGGAACCAGTCTTTATTGGGGCATACGTGAATCATGGAACCAGTATCGACAACCCACTCGATCGTGTTGCCTACCATGTTCACCCTGGTGATCATGGAAGAAAATACATTTCCTTCCTTAATGATATTTTCTTTGGGCCTGTGATCTATGTGCTTTCGAGGTCTAAATCCCTTCTTGCAGTTCCTCTAGGTGTGACCACTCTTTCTATAGGTCCAGCATGTCCTCTTAATCCCCTTCTAGCCATCATTAGCATTTGTCACTGGCCTCTTTCCTTGAGATTAGCTTTGCTTACTACTAGAACCTTCCTCATAATGATTGGATCTCATCTTGTTCCTTGGTTTCTTGAACTTGCCTTTCTTTCATGCATTTCTTGATTCTACAAGACTAGCAGCAAAGGAGAAAAGTTCAGAGGACTTACCCTTGGCTTGTTTGTGATTATGAGCTTTCAGATTGATATGAGAGATCAGTTCCTTCAACGTCCTACACTTGTGTTTTAGTGATGGTTTATAAATCTCCTAAGAGGTAGGAAGTTTCTCAATTAGGCAATTGGCATGGAAGGGTTCAGAAAACATCATGCATCATTCATTATATTAGTGCATAAGGTCTTGTATTCATGAATTTGGTCCAGCGTAACTTTTTTGTTAACCATAGAAAAAGATAGCCACATACAACAAACATATTTAGTAGCAGCACTATCATTTGGCCCTTATTCATTTAGTACCGCCTCCCATACTTCCTTAGCAGTTTTCATGCTACTATAAATCTGGTCAAGAGGCGCTATGATGCAGTCAAGAAGTATCCCACCGCATGTTTGGTTACCTTTCTCACAGTCCTTATTGGACCAGGGTAGGGCTCTATCATTAATCGAGGCTCAACGAAACTCTATTTGACCTAGGAATAACTCCATTTTATCCGCAAATGTCTTTTAGGCCTTCCCATCCAAGGGCTTAGTCTTAGACATATAAGGAATGACAAAGCCCTAGTGACTCTTATTATGATTACTAATTTTAGTTAAACAACTTTGGTTGTTAAGAAAATAAAGTTAATGAGTAATAAAAAATATACAATAAACATAAACTCAAGATCAACCATTTGGAGCTTGAGGTCAACAAACAAATAACAAAAACAAAAGAAACAATAAAGCAGTATGGAAAGAATTAACCAAAGAATTGCTGCACCGGTAATAATTGAATTGCCTTGAGTCTTTTATGCTCCTTAACATGTACAATAGGACTAATGGCACTCCGACCCCAAGGATTAACAAGACTCCTACCTTAGTAGTGTACTCGAAGAACACGGGCTGTAGCACGGCTTAATCAGCTCAACAATGGAGAAGATAAAGAACGAGCTTTAGAGAAAATTGTTGCCCCCCTCAGTAGATATGGTCTTCGGCTGAACCACGTAAGTTCTAGCGTCAGGTCATGTTTGCTATTTTTGATTAAAGGCTTGATATTTCGTCAAGGGTCCTAACAATTGGTATTAGAGCCCTATGTGTTACCCAAATCTGTGAAACAGTTGTGAGAGTGGGAGGAAAGGACTTGTGGCTGGTGTTACTATTCCATCAAAGTGAATGTCGGCTAAAAAGGTAGTGGGTGGCATGACATTCCTGAATAGACTGACGGCCCGTGTGGTGGTTCATAGGAAGCCCACAGTGGTGCGTGTTGGTTTGAGACTCGCGTGGGTGGTGAAACAAAAGTGAAAGACTAGATCGGATTACCTAGATGACATATCTTATGGTTCCCAAGCAAATCGATGAATTGTGAATCGCTGCTGGGGAAGTCCAATAGTGGCACAGTGAAGCTACGTGCCTCAAGAGAATGAAGTGGCAGTGGCTCGGGTCTTGGTGGCTCTGCATGAAACCAAGACTAGGTGTCAGATCTGAGGCGGCGGTGGCTATATTGAAGTTCGGGTAGTGGTAGTTGTGCATTTGTTGGTCGATGAGTGGCTATGTGAAAAATAGCGGTGCTTCGATACATGATTCGTGGTTCAAACACCAGAGGGAGGTGCTCGACTGTTTGTTCAACCGAAGGTTGGTAGTGTCTTTGTGGTTCGCGGCAACCCATAATTTTGAGGACCGGAGATTAGTGTCGGTTGCTGGCGATCAGAGCAGAGAGAGATCAAAACTGAAGAGCAAGATGTCGAAGGGCCGTAGAAGATAGAGAAGACACTATGTCTAAGGTATTTCTTAATGTTGTTTGTTCTTGGAGAGGTCAACTATAATAGTTGACCATCTTCCAGAAATTAGATTAAATCATAACACAAATCTTTTCACTGTACTCGAGGTGATTAAAATTCAATGTTTTCATAAATGGCAACCGATGAGGTGAAAATTTCTGGCATTGAAAAATTAGACGGGATTGATTTTGCATATTATTGGATGCAGATCGAGGATTTTCTGTATGAGAAAAAGTTGTAGTTGCCCTCATTAGAGAAAAAGCCCGAGGATTTGGAGGACGCAAAGAAAACATGTTGGTGGCATCATTCAACTTACTCTGTCGCAGACCATGGCACATAATGTTGTCGACGACAAGAGAATGGGGGGTTTGGTGGTAGCTTTGTCGAGCATGCTTGATAAACGATCAACAAACAACAAGGCATATCTGATGAAGGCGTTCAATTCGAAGATGGCAGAAGGTGGTGTTGTTGCCTAACATTTAAACACTTTTAATACGATATTAATCAGTTGTTGTTGGTGGAACTTGAGTTTGATGATGAGATCTAAGCATGCTGTTGTTAGCGTCTTTTCCCAACAGTTGGGAAGCCATGATAATAGTGATCAATAGTTCTATCAGGAAAAAGAAATTAAAATATGATAACATACATGATTTATTTCTAGCCGAGGAGATGCTCCGACGAGATTCTGGAGAGAATAAAACCTTAAGCGTGCAAACCTAGGGTAGGGGTTTGGAAAAATCACATAGAGATAAAAGTAGTAGTAGGACAAGCCAAAGAGGAGTTTGTTGGCACTATGGGAAACTAGGACAAATAAAAAGGGAATGTAGAGTCTTAAAAAGTTCAAACACTGATATAGCCAATGTTGTGACTGAGGAGATAAAGAATGGTTTAGCTCTTAACGTTCATTAACTAGTGGATGACTGGATTTTAATTTCAAGGGCTTCATTTTATGCTATATTATGTGGGCACGTGATTCAGAATTTCGTGGCTGGAGATTGTAGTAGAGTGTATTTTGCGAGTGGACAGCCGTTGGAAGTTGTCGATATGGATGACGTAAGTATTTCGTTACCACATGGATTGATGTGGACTTTACATGGTGTGAAATATGCGCTCGAGGTGAAGAAAAATGAGATATTGGAGGGATAGCTCGAAAACAGTGGGTATTCTGTCTTGTTCTCAAGAGCAAAGTGGGTCGTCTCGAAAGGGGCATTAGTGATAGCCGATGGTATGAAGTTTGGCACACTGTTCTCAATGTCAAAGTTAGCTCATTGTGAGTTTACTACAGAAAAATAAAGTATGAGCATATCAAATAGTGTCAGCTCGAAGCCACTTCCTGAGGTTTCATATCAATACAGAAAGCCGATGAGTAAATTGATTAATCAAACGGGTTGTTATGATGTGAGGTTGAGTACACGTGTTAAGTGGGAGTTAGCAGTAGGAGCTGGAATGAATTCCTAGCACAAGAAGACGTGTAGGAGCCTGAATTTTGTAGTTCTGCTAAAGAAGGGTGTACCGCCTGATATACTGAAGCTGGGGCGAGCATCTAGTAGAGTCCACGCATAATGATTTCCTATGAGGGGGAAGGATGGAGGATTGTGGTATAGTCTCTAAGTGAGAGATAGTTAAGTGTGGGGATTGTTCGTTTTTGGTAATCATCATTAATCATGATCGGATTTATTAGGGCCTATGTTAATGGCATGACTATTGAGCTTCCAGCAGTTTCCGTTGTAAGATGGCCACTCATAGTCATTCTTTGTTGGTGTAGAAAGTGAGCAAGAAAGAGTGAAAATTGTAATCCTGGACTAATATAGTAAATATTGGACTTCCTCTACCTGGATGTAAGCTTTGGCTGAACCACATAAATTCTGATGTTCATTATTTTCCCTAACCCCTTTCAATTTCGGGTTCACTGTTTTTGACTCAAGGTTCGGAAGTTTGTGGGTTGTTCTCTGCCATGATTTGATCTTACGAGTGATCCTAAGAGTATTAGAAGTAGTGGCAAACTTGTAATATTCAAATTAAGTGTTTTGGTGGGAAAGGCTTAGGAGTGTTGTTCTTGTTTTTTGGAGGTTAAGTCAGTTAATTCTAGATATTTTCCAGCGACCGACTTGTTTTAGTGGGAAGTATAAGTGTTTGTAATGTTCTTACTTTGAGATTCATTGAATGAAATACAATTTGGTTCATCCTTCTTAACCTTAATTTTCTCTCAAACTCTTCTATCAATTCTCTACTTCTCCACTCAATTTCTCTATTATCTTAGGTTATGATTCAAGTTGATCCTAAATCATAAACAATTGGTATCAAAACAAAAGAATTTGACCTAATCCTTGCTGCAATTTCATCCGGAGACTTCTTGTTTTCAATTGGATATCACATTTTGCATTGTGACCTTTGTGTGAACGATTAAATGTGGCATGACACAACAAAAACTTAGCAATGGCTCGAGGAGTGATTGTTAGAGCTCAAGATGCGTCTTATGCTGGAGTTACTGCAGGACCGACAGCTAGAGTTGCTGCTACAGCTGGTGCTGCGATAGCTGCGAATTTAAATCCTGATGATCGGATGGCTCAAATGCAACCAAAAATTCGGGAATTGTTAATGTATGAGGGAGATCTTACTTGTAGTATGACTCAATTACAGCAATATGTGCAATAATAGCTAGCAGGATTGCTATAGCAAGTTGGTCACCAAGCAATGCCTCAAGGAGCTGGCATGCTGTCACCTACTACCCATCACAGTAGACCTCTTGATTCCATATATTATCGAGGCTCTGTAGAGAACTCTAAAGGTGCAGCAGTGGTCCCAAATACTTGTTACAAGCAGCCTAAGGTGGAGATTGACACATTTAATGGATCACATCTGCAGTCTTGGATTATGAGGTGTGAGAGGTAGTTTCGTTTTTACCATGTGTTGGAGGATGAGAAAGTAGAGTTAGCTGTGGTGCATTTACATGGTGAGCATGGGGTATGGTTCCTTAGCTTGTGTCTTAGCAATCCTGATATTACTTGGCTTGAATTTGTTGATGAATTCTGTGAGAGGTTTTGTGATGAGGACCCCGAGGATGTGGTGGATAATTTCAATAAGGTGACTCAAACAACTTCAGTGAGAGAGTATATGACTATATTTGAGAAATTAAGAGCAAGAATGATGTCAGTGAATCCAGGAGCTAGTGAGGCATATTATGTTTTGAGTTTCATCAGTGGCCTCAAGCCAAGAATTAAGAATTTGGTTAAGGCAATTAGTTCTTTGACCTTGTCCTGCTTACTTCGAAGCAAAGCTTTATGAAGCTGCGGTCCTTGCCAGTTCTGATACTCAAAAGAGCAAGAGCATCAACGTGAGTTCAATAGAACAAGGAAGCTTCATGAATTCAACCAAACCTTTGAGTATAGAGGAGAAAAAGGTCAGAGGTTATGCTTCATGTGCAATCAACGATATTTCTTTGGATATAAATGTAATCATAGGCTTCTTATGTCAGTTACTAGAGCTAAGGTAGATTAGGTTTCAAATGGTTAGAAGGAAGAAAAAGAGTATAGTGATCTTGTAGAGGAAGAACAGGAGGTAGAATCTGAGGAGAATGAGATGGAAATTTCAGTTAAGGCTTAACTAGTAATGGCTCACACAATACCATAAGAATCATGGGTGAAGCCAGCCACAAATCACTTTTCATCTTAATTGACAGTGGGAGTCCTCATAGTTTTGTTAATCACAAACTGGTCAAGAGAATAGGACATGAAATGATCAAAACAGGACCCTTAGTTGTGACTGTTGCTTATGAAAATTACATGCTCACACAGATGAAGTGCAACTAGTTCAGTTAGCAGATGCAAGGTCACTCATTTGTGTATGATTTCAAAGTCTTGGAGTTAGGAGGATGTGATATGGTCCTTGGGTGGACTAGATGAAGACAATAAGTCCCTCAGTGTTTGATTTCTCTCAACTTTACATTTCTTTTGAGAGGCATGGAAGTACAATCAAGTTGCAAGGAATTATAGAGCAAGGTCAGATGCAATGGATGACTGGAAAGGAATAGGAAGAAGTCATTGATGCTTTACTTGGTGTATGCTTAGCAAGTGCCCAAAGTCATATAAAGTAATAAAGAGTGAGTAGAGTATCATTCCCAAGAGGATTATTAATGAATGAGTACATAAATTAGTAGTCTTAACGCTATTTGAATGACCAAAATTTAAAGTTTTTGATACAAAACAAAACAAAATAAAATAAAACAATAATGGCTACCGATTTTATAAAAGGGTGTACTAATTTTTAGAATATTTTAATGACTTAATAAGATCCAAGGCATCCGATTTTACCGAGTTGCATCAATACACCTTTCTATTCTCGATATTCAATTTGTTATTGCGTGTCGATGGTCGAAAACCATAATTTACCAAATATTCTCTCTCAAGCAACATTTAGCATGCCCTTTTACATATTAACTCATCAATCTCTTGTATAAATTTAAATAAGAAAAGAGTTTTGAAGATCTATGGTTTTCACTTAAGACCACACAAATCGTGTTGACCTCTCTGAAGCGTTCGCTCAATTTATTTATCACCTTAGCAATCATAATAAATCTCCCCTCAGACTCATTATGAATCATTATAAGCTTTGGATGGTGATAAGCATTCAAAACTCATGAAGAACGATGATAAACACTCAAAAAACACAATAAACAAACTTTGAAAACACCGAATTAGAAGAGAGCGTATATTACAACTTAGGCTACATTGTAGCCTTGGAAAAACAAAATTAGTTCATGGTAAACATAATATAATACCAAACTAAGATAACATCCATGAGCTTAAAGAAGAAAAGGATAGAAAAGAACTAGAACATAAGAAATCACAAGCCAAACTTCTTCTTTTCTCCTCCTTCTTCCCTACGAATTTCTACCTGTATTCCTACTTTATATAGGTTTTTTTCTCGATGAATTCATGATAAAAGACCTCTCAAGCATACCTATTTACAGTATTTGAGGTTGGGATTACTTATAATAAAAAACATTGCAAGCTTCAATCTCATTGCACCGCACTTCTTGTTCTGCCGCCGAGTTCTGCAGCATGCGGTTGAAGTTGATTTTTTTTAATTTTTTGCTACTTTCAACCTCCTAAAATCACCTTAACATAAATTTGAACATGTTCATGAAGTTTAAAAGGAGTTATTTTATGTTATTTTTCCATTTTGCCACCCAAAATTGCAAGTTGAAGTGAATGGTTCATGGTTGTTGCACAGTCTTTGCATTTTTACATTCTTTGTAGTTTTTCTTCATTTTTTCCCACTTTGCATCACTTAAATTCACTTTCTAAATCATCTCGGACATGTTTATGTATTGTTTAATCCATCCTTGCACTTGATTTGTTTGTTTTGCCACCCATTTTTGCAAGTTGAAGTGAATTATGCAAGTTCTTGTAGTTCTTGTTGTAGCCATGTATTTTGATGTGTTTGCCCAACTTTTTGCTCTTGTTTCATGTATCTTTCATTCACATGTCGATTTTGATGATAAAACCTAGCAAGATTTTGCACCAAATAAGTGTTTTTGGAAAGAAGTGGCAATAGAAGTGAAAAAGAGTAAAAGTGAGCGATAACGATAAAAACTTGGGGTCGAATGGTTAGAAAATAAACCAAATGATATGAATAATTATATACTCAATTGGAGATATAAAAATACCCCCAAACTTAAATCTTACTTGTCCTCGAACAAGGCTCAACGTTAAACTGTAGGACCTCATACTTTTTAAGAATTTATCACAATTCAATGCAAGGCTACTTCTAAAAGAAAAGAATTACCAGAACTCAAAGTTTTAGGTTTCTAAAGGTAAAACAATCTTTTCAAGGAAAAGCCCATCAATCACCTAGGTAACCGAATTCAAAAGTTGGGTAAGCATATTAAGTTTATCCATTCTTTCTACTCTCAAGACCTTCAAATTGAAAGGAAGACAAAAATCATGCCACTCATAGTAAGACTTCTTCAGTTTGCCCAAGACTAAAATTATTCAACAAATTTAATCTTCCTTTTTTTTTTTTTTATAAGGTTCTTAGATCCTTGTTAGCTTTCTAAGCACCCCTTGTAGCCAGCTTTCAATGCGGCAGCTCCCATTCTAGTTGGCCCAGGGTACCTGTTGTTGAAACACCCCTACGGATCTACTTGCTTGAGATACCAAGGAACAAAACCATCACATCATAGCACATATCCAAATGATGGGTGTTTTTAATAGGATAGCGGTGCTTAGTGATTCTCTCCCTTTGTTATTATTATATTGTCTTTTTTTCATGTTTTTCTTTTACTTAAACTTAGGCATAACTCTTCAAAATCTCTTATGCAAATGATAACCTTAATGTAATCTATTCAAATTTGAGCATCTTTTAATAAAAAAGAAAGGTAAAACAGCTATGCTAACTAGTCAACTCAAATACCACAGTTTTATCAAGATAGTGCCTTAGAATAGAAACAATTGATTCTCATGTTATTCAAATCCAATTAAAGCAAATAAACTAAAAAAAGTAGAAAAGTTTCCTAAAAAGCATGATGATAAGATCTCCAAAAAAAATGTTTTGGTTTTAATATGCAAGAAAAATTTAAAAGACTGTCGATTTGAACTATAGAAAATGGAAAATCGTTTTTGTTGGCCGACACTAGCTGCATCCCCATATAAAGGCTTTGAACTCTTGGAGGCACTAAAGCTGACTCTAAAAGATGAAACAGGACTTACAAGAAAACTTTTTTTTTTTTTTTAATTTTGTTCAAAATTTTAAAAAGTGACAAAATGTCGCTCCCACCCCTATAGTTAACAATGTCCTCAATGCTAATAGAAATACAAAGAACGAAGCAATAGGTGAGAGATACTTCCCAGGTTTGAGGATTGATTTTTGATGGTGATTGTTGTCAGCAGGTTTCCCCCAAACTTGTTTTAAAACCCTATTTGAATAATAATATACAGAATCATGAGAAAATAATTAAAAGAAATTAAGAGAAAAGAAGTAGGGAAAGGATAACTTGGGTTGCCTCCCAAGAAGCACTTAAGTAATAGTCGTTAGTTTGACTTTTTGCCGATGATCTATCCTGTGCCCTGGACAAGAATGGCGTTTCCTCCATCCACCCTTAATGACCATTTTCTTCCATGGAGCTTCTTTGTACCCTTCTTTTCACAACCACCTCGACCTTCTTTAATAATGGCGTCCTTGAGCTTAATGTGCCAAGACTTGAATTCGTTTTTCGATCTTTGCCACTTTTTTTCACTAAGTGATCCTTGGCTTTGAAAGCCTTTGTCTTGGTTAAATAAGCTTGACACTCTATTTCAATTACTGGTGGTAGTGGGTCGGTTAAGATGGGCTTGGTCATTGGTGGCGATGGGTTAATCAAGGGCCTTATGTCACATTGAGGTGGTTCTTCTAATGTGTCCCTATCCCTCATTGCTATGGAATTAAGTTGGTCCCTTGGGTCGATGATGATATTGCTAGGCAAGGAATTTTTGGAACTCTAAAAAAGTTCCTCTAATAGAGTCGCTACTTGAGTTTCTAAATTTTGGATGGAGGCCTCTTGATTTCTAAAGCTAGCCCTGGTTTCTTGAATGAACTTCCTAAATGTTTCTTTTAAGTCGTATTTCTTTTCTTGAGATGGATAAGTGGGCGACAAAGGTGCTACGTGATGGTTCCAAGAAAGGTTAGAAGGGTTCATCCATCCTTGACTATAGGTGCTAGAGTATGCATTGCACTGGGGTTTGTTATAACTTGACATGTAGCTATCTTGTTCAAAACCCTATAAGGAAAAGCTATTACTCATTTGGAATTCTATACCAGCATGGTTATCTGCACAAAATTCACACCTAGAAGTACGAACAACTTTGACACTGATGTTATCCAGTTGTTTTTCAATTAGTGAGAGTTGAGAAGATGACAACGAGAATGCATTAATTTCACGAATGCTCAATTGTCTTCTCGGTATAGCATGATGTTGAGGTCTCACATAGTTGTTGCAAGCCATCACTTTTAGCTCTTAACAAATACGAAATAATAAAATTAAAAGTTAGAAAAAAGACAAAAATAACAAGAAAGTACCAAAATATATCTATATAAGACAAATTTTAACAAAAACCAAAATTTAGACGGGGAGTGGTGGTATATGAATTTTTCAAAAGAAGTTTGGGGGGGGGGGGGGGGGTTAGTATTACTACGGTTTTGAAAAACTTAAAATTAAAAAAAATTAACTTTCAAAAACATATCTAGGTGAATTAAAAAGTTGAAAAAAAAGTTAAAACTAATTAGAAGACTTAAAAATACAACAATCTAAAGCAAAAATTAAGAAAAACCAATTTTTTTTAAAAAAGGGGGAGTAATGACACTAATGTTTTGAAAAACTGTAAAATAATAGTTTAAACTTTTCAAATCTTAACAAAGTGAACTTATAAGTAAAAGAAAGATGAAAATGATGACAAAATACAAGAAGAACAACAAAATAACACAAAACTAATAAAACACAAATTTTTTTTGGGGAGGGGGGTAATGACACAAAGGAAATTTCCTTGGTGTCACCACGTCCCGGCAGTGGCGCCAAAAACTTGATGCTTTACTTGGTGTTTACGCATAGCAAGTGCACTAAGTTGTATCAACTAATAAAAAGTGAATAGTGTCATTCCCATGAGGATCGATTATTGAGTGAATACTGAAATTAGTGGCTTTAGCACTATTTGAAAGACATAAAATTGAGATTTTTGATATGAAACAAAACAAAATGAAAAAGAACAAAAATGTTTACTGATTTTTGTAAAGTTTTCTGATTTTTAGATGATTTCTATGACTTAATAAGATCTATGGCATCCGATTTCACCTAGTTGCATAAATACGCCTTTCTATTCTCGATATTCAAGTCGTTATTACGTGTTGATGGTTGAAAATCCTAATTTACCAAATATTCTCTCTCGAGCAACATTGAGCATGCTCTTTTATGTATTAACTCATCAATCTATTGCATGAATTTAAATAAGAAAAGATTTTTGAAGATCCATGGTTTTCACTTAAAACCTCAAAAATCGCATTAATCTCTCTCGAGCATTCGCTCAATTTGTAGTATTTATCACTTTAGTAGTCATCATAAATCTCCTCAAGGATTCATTACAGATCATTATAGGCTTTGGATAGTGATCAAGCCTTCAAAACTCATGAAGAACAACGATAAACACTCAAACAGAAATCTCAATCGCAACATCATCTAGACTTTGCACACTTTCTTGATCGGACTCAGTATCCTCATCCACAATTTCCACTTCATCAAGGTGTTCATCAGCATTAATACCTTCCACAGCCATGAGGAACTTGGGATTGCACCTGTGAACAAACTGATAAGGCTTATTACAACAAAAGCATAACTTCTGCTGCGGTTTGTCCTCTCCCCTGTTGGATCTGTTTCTGCTCGAATTCTGCTGAAATCTAGAGGTACTTCCACGAGATCTAGAAGTCTCACCTGCTGTTATGACCGTGGTCTCATAGAGTTTTGCTTTAGAAAAAGCCGTTGACAAATCAATTGGATCAACAGCCTTAACTAAGTTCTTCAACTTGGGCTTCAATCCACTTATGAAAGCTGACACATAGTAGGATTCAGATGCTTCTATTTCAGTCACAATGCTAGCTTGAAGATTCTCAAACCTAGTCATGTACTCCTTGACAGTTGAATCTTGCTTCACTTTGTTAAATTTATCCACAATATCACTATCATCCTCATCACTATATCGAACACATAAGACCTTGGCAAATTCATACCAAGTAATGGAAGGTCTACTTCTAATCAATCTATAAAACCACACTTCATGATCACCAAGCAAATACACAGCCGCAATTTGCACTTTTTCTGATTCATCAATTTGATAAAAAAGGAAATAACGCTTACACCTTCTCAGCCATAAATGAGGTTGCTTAGCATCAAATGCATCGATCTGTACTCTCGGCTGTCTGTGATTGTTGCTTCGAGTATTAGATGATTCCTCATTGCTGCCAGATCGTGGATGTTGCCAAGAATCAGGAGGTCTGTCCAGCTGACCAGCACTGACCCCTTGATTTCTGAAAGTGGGATCCATTCCTGCTGTTCAACCCTCTGCAACTTCAGTCCAATTTGAATGTCGAGTTTGATCTTGCTCGTTACACTCAGGTCTTTCAGGAATAACTGCCTCCTGAGACCCAACCGGAACTCCCTCATCACGAATTAATATCTCAGCTATCACAGAAGTACCAGCTTGAAGCATATTAGCTGGTATCAAAGGATCCGGAACCAATGGAGGATTAGGCCTCCTGAACTGCTCTCGCATTTTAGCTAATTTCACATCCAACTACTGTGATTCACGATAAAACCTCATTGCAATCTTCTCTTCCAGCTCTGGTGTCTGTCGTGTGAGCTGATCCGAGAATTTCAATTCGATCTGTTGAGATCGTTGCTCCAATTTCTACTCCCATTGCTGCTAAAACATCTGAATTGATTCCACTTGCCACACCTTGAGTCGATCGATCATGTATTCACTCCAAGCCTTAAATTGATTCTCTAAAACATTCTTTGTAACCACCTCCTGACCTGCAGGATCATGGCCACCAATTGCTTCAGACATCGAGGGTCTGGAAGCTGCTCTAGCAGCAGCTGATCTGGTGGTTACACCGCCGGCCACTGTTGTTTCGGCTGACATTGCTTATTGCTATTGAATTTGGGAAGCCACAAGGCTCTGATACCAATTGTTAAGATCTAGATTGAATCTTGATATTAACTTAAGGGGAAAAGAGTAAGGGATGAGGAAGAATTGAAAGTAGATGAGGAAACAGAGAGATTAAGATGAGAAACGAAGTTTATCTCAAGGAGATAGGTAAATTTCATTGAATACCTCAAAATTACATAAGATCACTCTATTTAAAGGTAAATGGAAACAAGCCATCAAAATCCCTTGCTTAAACTAGACTCCCGCCAAAAACACTACCGGAAGCCAAGCCTAACTAACTTTGGCGCCTAAATTGCTTAATTCAAACCCGGCTAAGGCTTAAGTGTTTTATTACATAAAAATATCAAAGGAAAACATAACAAAAACCTAGCAAGATTTAGCACAAAATAAGTGTTTTTGGAACAAAATAGCAATAAAAGCGAAACAGAGTAAAAGTGAGCAATAACGATAAAAACTTGAGGTAAATGGTTAGAAATGAACTAAAATGATATGAATAATTATATACTAAATTGAATTTATCAGTAATCAGGAAGCAAAATTGGATAGGACACCGGTTCTCCATCACGGTTGAGGCAGTAGAGGCAGGGTGAATTCAGATCCTTCCTTAAGCAATCTGTTGTAGGAAATTGGTGATATATTTGAGCACCCTACCTACCTTCCTCTTAGAAGGCCTTTTGATCATGCTACTCCTTTGAAAGCCAATTCAGATCATGTTAATTTGAAGCCTTATAAGTATTGACATTCACAGAAGAGCGAGATTGAAAGACAGGTGCATGAATTGATGAAAACTGAGTCCATTAGACAAAGCCACAGTCATTTTGCTTCCCCTATCATTCTTATCAAAAATAAGGATGGTTCATCAAGGATGTGCTTAGACTATAGACAATTGAATGCTCTCACTATAAAGGATAAATTCCCAATCCCAATTATTGATGAATTCCGGGATGAATTACATGGATCACAGTATTATTCTAAGCTAGATTTGAGGTAAGGGTACTATTATATTCGAGTTTAAAGCAAGGCATTCATAAGACTGCTTTTAGAACTCATTAAGGACATTATGAATTTTTGGTGATGCCTTTTGGCTTAACCAATGCTCTAGCTTCATTCCAAGCTTTGATGAATTCAGTCTTCAAGCCATTTCTAAGGAAGTTTGTCCCATTGTTCTTCAATGAAATATTGGTTTATAGTCCTTCCTTGAGCTCTCATGTTGATCATCTTAAGCAAGTGTTTGAAATTATGAGGCAACGCAAGCTATATGCTAAGCTTTCCAAATGCACTTTTGCTCAAGTGCAAGTGGAGTATTTGGGACACATTATCTCATCTGATGGTGTGACTACTGATCCAGCTAAGATTTCATCAATGAAACAGTGGCGAATTCCTGTGTCTATCAAGCAGCTAAGAAGATTCTTGGGCTTAACTGTTTACTACAGAAAGTTTGTAGTAGGTTATTGAGTGATTGCAAGGCCTTTGATTGATCTCCTCAAAAAAGATGCTTTTCATTGGTCTGAAGCAGCTCAAGAGGCATTTGAAAGATTGAAGAATGCTACGTGCTTAGGCCCAGTGTTGGTTACGCTTGATTTCAGTATTCGTTTCACCTTGGAGACAGACATAAGTGGTACTGGAGTAGGAGGAGTTTTGTCCCAAAGAGGAAGGCCGGTGGCTTATTTGAGTCAAGGTTTTAGCCTAAGGCATATCAGTTTATCCATTAATGAGAAGGAATATCTAGTAATCCTCATAGCAGTCAAGAAGCGGTGGCATTATTTGGAGGGACATCACTTCTTTATCAGAACAGATTATCAAAGCCTTAAGCATTTGTTGGAGTAAAAGATCACTACAAGGGTGTAGCGTAAAGGGCTTATAAGGATGTTGGGGTTGGATTACTCAATTGAGTATTTCAGAGGCAGAGAGAATTTAGTTGCAAATTCTTTGTCACCCAAGCAAGAAGGGACAGAATTTGACACTTACCTTGCTATTTCTATTACTTTGCCTTTTTGGATGGAGAGGGTGCATAAATCTTATGATGGTGATAGTTCTGTTCAAGAGTGTGTCATAGCATTCAGCTTCAACAATAACCCCCCTAAGGCAGATTCCGATGTGTCTGTTATGAATGGAATTGTGAGATTGAAAGGTAAGCTGTACATTGGGTTAGTAACTAATTTGAGAAAGAAAATCATTATGGCTTCCCATGATTCTGCTCGGGGAGGGCACTCTAGTATTAAAGGGGCATACCAAAGCATGAGATAATATTTTCATTGGCCAATATTGAGGAAGGATGTTACAGATTTTGTTTACACTTGCGATGTGTGCCAGCATACTAAAGTTAGTCATACACCTTATCAAAGATTGTTGCAACCTTTGCTAATTCCGGATAGAGCTTGGCAGTAAATGAACATGGATTTTATTGAAGAGTTGCCTAAGTCTGAAGGAAAGTAGGTAATCTAGGTGGTTCTGGGTCGATTCACTAAATTTGGGCGCTTCATAGCTTTAAATCATCCTATATCTGCTGAGAAATTGACCACAATGTTCTTGGATAACATCTACAAGCTTCATGGATTGCCTCAATTCATTATTTTAGATCGGGATAGATTGTTTACAAGCCATTTCTAGCGAGAGCTATTCCTATTGTTGGGGTCTTCTTTAGGCTCGAGCTCAGCCTACCATCCACAAACAGATGGGGAAATGGAGAAAGTAAACTAGTGTTTGGAGCAGTACTTGAGCAGCATGACTTTCAACTATCCAAAGCAATGGCATAGATGGTTGTCTGTGGTAGAGTTTTGGTATAATTCTCATGCTCGTTCTGCTTTAGGAACAACTCCATTTAAGGCTCTCTATGGATATGATCCTCCATCCCTAATGATTTTACAAGGAGCAACCTCTACTGTTAGTGAAGTTAGTGAGTTAATACTTCAAAGGCAGCAATTAGTACAACAGCTAAGGGATAATCTGAAATTGACTTAGGTAAGGGTGAAGTTCTATGCATACAAGAAACATTTGGATAAGTCCTTCCAAGTGGGTGATCTTATACCTAAAGTTACAGCCTTACAGACAGGCCTGTGCAGCAGTACGTAAGAGTGTGAAGTTCAGTGCACAATACTTTAGGCCTTACAAGATATTAGAGAAGAGTGGAAGAGTTGCTTATCGCTTGCAATTGCCTCCAGATTCATTTGTTCATACCGTTTTTCATTTTTCCCTCTTGAAGCAACATGTGGCTGAGGGGAAGGTTAGCTCAAATTCTCCCCCTAAAGCAGCTACCGGTGGTAATATTGTGCAGCATCAAGCAGCCATCTTGGATTCTAGGATGGTACAATGGTAGCAGGAAGTCTTAGTGCAATGGGCTAATTTCGATCAAGAAGATGCTACTTGGGAGAGCTTGAGCTTCATTAAGAGTCAATTTCCATCCTTCCATCCTTGAGACAAGAATGTTTTCAAGGAGGGGGTATTCTCATGATTTGATCTTATGAGTGATCCTATGGGTATTGTAAGTAGTGGTGAACTTGTAATATTTGAATTCAGTGTTTTGGCGGGAAAGGCTTAGGAGTGTTGCTCTTGTTGTTTGGAGGTTAAGTCGGTTAATTCTAGATATTTTCCAGCTACTGACTTGTTTAGTTGGGAAGTGTTTGTAATGTTCTTACTTTGAGATTCATTGAATGAAATACAATTTGGTTCTTCCTTCTCAACCTTAATTCTCTCTCAATGTTTTCTATCAATTCTCTACTTCTCAACTCAATTTCTCTATTATCTTAGGTTATGATTCAAGTTGACCTTGAATCATAACATTCTCATAGTATTTATACATGAAACACTTCCATATTAAGGAAAAGATCATGGCCTACAAATCCGCCCTAAATAAGGAAATTGACATATTTGGGGATCTAAGAATCACACTTCAGTTATGGAAGGAACATTTGTAGGAGGAGTGCAAGTTTATACAACCAAATATGCGTACTCTAGCTCGAGCTTGTAGCCTCAAGCCTCAAGCCTTCGAGATGTAAGGATTACCTTGAGCGACAACCTCAAAGTCAGCTAAGGAAGACAACTGAAGCTTGAGCATATGGCTCGAGCACCACTGAAAGGCAAGAAATAACCTCAACTTCATTTACGACAACTTAAATAAATATGACGGTCATAAAAATTAAAACCAGGTTAGAAAAGGTACACACCACATCGTGATACACTGGCTTGCACGACACGGCACGATGGTGCGGAGCACCCGAGTGCGTGTGTGGCCCAACATGCCTACTCTAGGCTCACAAGACTTTTTTAATGATAAGAGAAGAGGATACATCTAGAGTAGACTCCCCTCCTCTATTTTTTCTATGTGAAGTTGCGGCAATTTCGATGTTTAGCAAAGTTGAAACACTCTACCGCCCAAATTCTGACACCCCTTTCTCATAAAAAAAAATAATAAGTGAAGGAAGTAACACCAAGCTCGATATGTTAAGGATAGTTTCACTTCTTTCGTAACTAATATTTTCATATGTCCTCATTGGGTGACCACACTAAATTATTATTTTTTTTAAAAGCTAGAGTACTAAATTTGGTTAAAGTTCCACATTTCTCGTAGCACATTTACATCTTTGAAGGATTGAAAGGAATTCTGAGAAAAATGTTAAGCTTAACCAGCCATTGAAGAGTATTTTTTATCAAAATAGTGATGGAAGATAAGTCCAATTTTAATGTTTCCTTTACGGAAATGGTTTTCAAGCACTAATATCAATTGGATTAGATAAGGATGAATCTTTCAAACTTATCATCAATATCACCGCATATGAAATTACACTACAAGATAATAGGTTATTATTGGCAGTGATTGTCAACGTTAAAAGCTTGATTTATTGTCATTAATGCTATTAGCAATAGGAAAAACTCCCGATCGTCCATCGTTGTTATTGCTTTTGGAATTAATAATATCTAGAATCAACGACAGCTAAGCCTAGCCTTCGTTATAAAGTATTTATGGCAGTATGCCTTTATCGTCGTTAGAACTGAAATCAATAAAGACATTACGAGCCATCAATAAAAGTAAAATCTTTAACATCAAGCTATACAGTCGTTAAAGTGTTGGTTAACAAGAACGGCAATTTCCATTGTTATAAACATTTAGCACCATAATGGAAAAGGTTCTAACATCGTCAAAAATTGTCATTAAAATTTAACCCCTATTAAAAAAAAATAATAAGGACAATCTAGATTGTCATTAAAGACAATGCACATTCATGTAGTATAGTCTATACATTCATAAATTCATGTAAATCCATTAATATAACAACAATTTTCATGTTATTGATAATGGCTGTACGCATATCCATTTAATATAACAACAAATTTAGTGTCGTTTGCAACACTTTTACAAGTTGTAGTATGGCCGGCACTTACAAAAATACGTATCATCAAATGGTTCAGCAAATTCCCATGAAAAAATAATGATGTCATTAAAAATAAAATATCCAAGTACTAACAATTTACAACTTATCCAAGAGACATACATTGCACAATTTGTCATCTAACTTAGCAAAAATTACAATATCCAATAGAAGTTCATTTACAAAAGTTAGAACAAAAAGAAGAATATGAAGCCCAAGTCTTCTAATGTCCTGAAAATAACAAACACAAAACTGATGTTAGAACTTTTTTATTATCCAAATATGAAATCATTAAGCAAATTTAATTAACTAGAACTACACAGTCCTAACAAGAAAAGATTAGACACGACATGAATAAAATAAAACCACCAACAAATTACATTAAGAAGCACTGCACGAATGTTGTTTTCAATCTGCACTTTGGTAACCTCTTAAGGGTCCTATATACCCTAGCAAAAGATACTACTCGTAAATATGTTGGCAATGAGCAACAAGATCCGTTGAAAGCTAGCAACAAGCAACAAGATTCATTAAAAGCTAGCAATATAGCACAAGAGTACCCATCGCAATTATATGATTTTAAACTAGGTTAAAAAGGCATAAAAGCTTCACATCATAAAATTCAATTACAAAATCCAAACTTCATAATAATTTGAAACAACTCAATAATGCATTTTTCATAAATATCAAAACAATCACAAACTCAAAATTCACAGTATATAATTCAATCGTAGCGTAATAAATCTTGAAAAATCTCGAACTTCACATAGAACTCAATTAGGAACCCTGAACTCCAGAACAATTCCAAACAACTGTACAATGTATTCTTCGTGAATACCAAAGTCTTTGCAAATTCAAACTCCACAATGCAAAATGATACAGGCATTAATTGCATCCCACATTGGTGAGATCAACAAAAAAAAATGCCAATTTATATACTACGTGAGCTGCTCCACCCATTGCCAATTAGTTTTTGGATGTAACCTCCTTTGGTATGTATCAATGGTATCAGAGCCGTCCATCCTCGAATCGATTCTAAGGAGCTCGGTTTTGTATAGGACGGACCCTTTCCTGAGTCATGCTAGGTCCAGTATGGGACGGACCGTTCTCGATGGCCGTGCTGGACAAACCACTTATAACGGGCCTAAGTTTTGGAAAGGGCTACCTAGAGTAGAGTGAAGCCCTCCAGAGAAAAAGACTACCTACTCAGGATGAAGCTATCGAGATTGAAGCCGTCCACGAGAGAAAAGAGCTACCTAGGAGAGGGCTACCTAGAGTAGAGTGAAGCCGTCCAGGGAAAAGGGCTATCTACACAGAGTGAAGCTAATACAGTGAAGCCGTTAAGGATGATGGTTGCAGAGCGTGGTGGTTTGTTACAGCCCAAAGGTATCCTACATTGGTGAGATCACCAAAAAAAAAAATACCAATTTATATACTAGGGGAGCTACTCCACCCATTACCAATTGGTTTTGGGATGGAACCTCCTTTGGTATGTAACATAAAACCCAATGATAGTCATAAATTCACAACAATCTCAAGCTCCACATAAAACTCAATCACAAAGTCCAAACTCCACAACAATTCCAAACAACTCAATAATATATTCTTTATTAATATCAAACGATAGCAAAATCAAACTCCACAATAAAAAAACTCAATCTCAGAGTTATAAATCCACATCAATCTCAAACTCCACATAGAACTCAATTATAGAGTCCAAACTCACAAGAACTCCAAACAAATCAATAATATATTCTTATGAATAGCAAACTAAAAAAACTGCAATATAGAAAAGGGATTATTAGGTGGGTCATTAGAGAAAAGAATGACAAGCAAAAATTTCTGCTTGCGAGATATGTGTACAGTGAGGGCATACCATATCTCTTATCATACCCGAACATAAAACTTGACACTATGGCATATCTAAGAAGATGACCCCTTACCCACTCATGATTTCTCGAGTTACACTGGTTGCATTTAGTACACGAACAAGCAATAGTTTCACAGAGCATTTAGTACATGGACAAGCAATAGTTTCACACAAGTTGCATTTAGCACACAAACAAGTAGTAATTTTCTCTTTCCATTCGTCAGCAAACTCTCAAAAACTTTTAACTGCATTTTGATATATTAAACTCACTTGATGATGAACAAAATCCATCTGTTGTTTATTAGTCTTATATCCATACAATCTTCTAAGAATATACCTAAAAAAATAGCCCAATCCGTGCATAACATTTCAACCCAATGAATAATGAATTTTTGAAAATGGAAATTCTTTTCAATTTCCAGAACCCATATCATTTTTCAGCATCAAAATAATAGTATAAACACAAAGAACCTATTTTCTTTCACCAAAACGGATCTTGGTTTTAATTCACGTTATAAAAGCAAGAACAATGTCAAAAGCATATTTCTATAAACTAACAGACCCTAACATATAAGTATTACACACTCAGAAAGCATTGTCAAACATATTACAGTTTGATTTACGTCATTTACCATAAAAAAACACAATTTAAGATTGAGTGTGGTTCAACAGTTTGAGAGTGTCACACATATGACAATGGTGAAGTGAACGACGAATGTGGCGAGGTGAATGGCGAAGAATGAACAAATCGATGAAACACTCAGGATGTTTTGGGTTTTTGGTGGGCAGATGGAGTGATGGATCTAAGAACCACCATTACATGGGGGGGTGGTGATACAGGAGATCGAGTAGAATTGAGGTTTGGAGTTGTTGTTGGCGGGGAAGTTCATATTGCTGAACGGCTAGTTTTGGCAGGAGTGGGTCACGCGAGCTACACGTGCCAGAAGAAGGGAGAATCTGCTCTAGAGGCCATGTGCGAGGCACGTGGGGTGATCTGCAGTTATCCTAGTGCTAACTAACTTTGCTATTTTCTTTTATTTTATTTAATTACTTGTAATTACTTACTATATATAGAAAAAGATGTCTAAATTACAGTTTATGAATGAAAATTATACTTATCTCCTTCCTTAAACTCTTCTTTTCTCCCTACTTTCATCTAATTCTTGCCTCCCCCATACTCTATTTCTTGTTCTTTAAAGTGTTATTTGAGGTAATTTGAGCTACGATATCACTGGTATCAGAGCTCTCATCCTCGGCTATGGTGTGTGGTAGTAGATATGGCTGAAAACACCCATGCTACATCAGAAATCAGGCCAGTGAAGGACAAGCTTGATCATTCTCGGGCAGAAGTTAGGAATGAGATCAAAACTGCTGTAGATGCAATGATGGCACAGATGATGGAGCTACATGATCATGTGACTGCAATGTCTATCCAAGTGCCAAGGCCTAAGATCATAGCCGGAGCAACCAATGGAGGATCCAACTCAACTGCTGCTAATCAAGCTCACAGACCCTCTAACCCGGAGCATAATGGTGGTATTACTTCTTTTCCTACTCGATTAGGCAGAATGAATTTTCCCTTGTTCGATGTTGAGGATGTAAATGGGTGGTTGTTCATGTGTGAGCAATTCTTCATGATTGACAACACTCCTGAATTTGATAAGATTAGAGTAGCTTCGATTCATTTGAGGGGAGTTCCTCAGCAACGGCATAGGCAATTTGTCATGACCGATCCTAACTTTCACGTGATTAGTTGGTCTGAATATGCTAGAACATGTCACGACCCAAGGAAGACAACGAGTTATTTTCGCTTTTGATTTTTGTAACAATTATGTAATGTAAATGTAAAATTAGTTAAAGTGTAAAATAGTTGTAATTTTGAATAGGGTGGCCGGTTAGGAGGGAAATAATTAGGAGGCAAAGGGTAATTTTAAAATGTAATGATGTAATTACATTAATTAAATAGGGCTATATCTTAGGGCCTAGGACATAGGGGTGGCCGGCCCCTTCCCTCAAAAATTCCCACAAGCTTTGTCTATTTAGACACATATAATCTTGCATTTTGGGGCATCAATGAACAACAACAAGAATTACTTCTTCTCTTCCTCTCTCTCCCTCTAACCGTCTCTCCCTCTCTCTTTCTAATTCTAACTTCTTTCCCCCTCTAGCTCTCTCTAAATCTCCTT
This sequence comes from Simmondsia chinensis, assembly GCA_018398585.1. Classification (NCBI taxonomy): domain Eukaryota; kingdom Viridiplantae; phylum Streptophyta; class Magnoliopsida; order Caryophyllales; family Simmondsiaceae; genus Simmondsia; species Simmondsia chinensis. Next base: position 11,145,869 of record JAGTTD010000017.1, on the reverse strand, counting down.
CTACTTCTATTCTCTTCCTCTAACGCTTCTCTAATTCTCCTTCTCTCTCAAATTCTATCCGAGCTCGTCACCAAGTGGTATCAGAGCTCGTCACCAACCTTTGGGTTTGTGACAAAGTGGTATCAGAGCTATCTTCCGATCCGGAGAGGGCTTATCATATCCTTAATTTTTTTCCCCATTCAGTTAAACCGAATAAAAAAAAAGGGCTATAAAAAGGGCTATAACAAGAAGCATGTCCTCAACCGGTCACACCGATACCAACGAGTGGGTCGACGCCGTTGATGAACGGTTGGTCCGGTTGGAGGAGAGGATCGACCGACTAGAGGAGCAACAAAACCGAAACAACGTCGAGATAAAGGCAGACATGGGGGACATTAGGGCCCTAACCGATGCCGTTGATCGGTTAGTAAGGGCCCAAGAAAAGAGGCCCGAAGTAGAGACCGTGGCACCAACCGTGGGTGCCCGTGACAACGCCGTGCCCGGAGGGTCCGGCAGGTACCCAAGAGCCGGAGATGGAATCCTTCCTCCACCAACACACTCCTCGGAGCTTAGAAATAACCGCGTCCCACCTCGGGTCACGGATGAAGGAGAACTTAGCCGGAGCCATGGGAGCAACCGCACCTTGTCCTCTCATGCACCAAAGCTCGAGATTCCAAAACTCGAAGGTACGAACCCAAGAGCTTGGATACGTAAGTGCCTTAAATATTTTCGTTCGTATCAAGTGCCCGAACATGAATGGGTGGAATATGCTTCGAGCCATCTTCATGAACATGGGGACATTTGGTTCTATGGTCTTGAGCTTAGACACCCACACATGACGTGGCCGTTTTTTATGGATGAATTGTGTAAAAATTTTGGAGACCGATCGCTCCAAGACATAGTCGAAGAGTTTAGCAAGATGTCTCAAAACGGGCCGGTCGAAGATTATATTTTGAAGTTTGAAGAATTGAAGAGTTGGATGCTAATTCATCACCCGACATTGAGTGAGCATACTTTGTCTCGAGCTTTATTAGTGGGCTTAAGCCCGCCATTCGAGCATCCGTCAAGGCAAGCCGTCCGACCGACCTTAGCATGGCCTTTGAACAGGCCAAACTCTAAGAAGTTGCTGTAAGCGAGATCAAAAACGCTGCCAGACGTGTTGCCCGACCCAATTTCAGCACACGGCCAGTTCCCAATAGCCGGCCAGCACCCTTGGCAGTGCCCCAGGGCTCGGCCCAGTCCCAGGGGTCTGTGTCCAAACCTAGCAGCACCCGTACCAGCAGCAGCAGCAACGCAGGTTCTAGCGCACCGAGAAGAGAGCCCGGCCAATGTTACAAGTGCCATGAAAAATACTTTCCGAGGCACATTTGTAAGAAGGCCTTACAAAGTATGGAAGGAGAAGAGGTTGATGATGAAGCCCAAGAAGAGGAAGTTGCGGGTGAAGAACAAACCAAAGGAGAAGACAATGGAGCTATGGAGATTTCTCTAAATGCACTTTCAGGCCGAGTCATGAACAATACCTTGAGATTGAAGGGCCAGATTAAGAAACGAGAGGTGAATATCTTGATCGATAGCGGGTCTACTAATAGTTTCCTTGATGCTAATGTGGTCCGGGAGCTTCAGCTCGAAACCGTGCCCACCGTCGTCATGACCGTGACGGTGGCAAACGGGGAGAGCCTCGTTAGTTATCAGAAATGCCCGGGCGTGAGGTGGAAAGTCCAAGGCACAACGTTCATTGATGACTTGAGGGTATTGGAACTCCGGGGTAGTGACATGGCCCTTGGGGTTGATTGGCTCCAACGATATGGGCCCTTAACATTTGACTTCACCAACCTTAAGTTCGCTTGCTTCAAGGAGGGTAAGGCAGTTCGGTTACAAGGTACATCCGAGAAAGCCGCCTTACAATCGATTTCGGGTCAAAGCCTCACCAAGCTCTTCAAGAAGGCCGGACATGTGATGGGTCACCTCTTTATGGCTACCACCATGGAGGTTCCCAAGTCCATCATTCATCCGGAGATAGAACGCATCCTCGACCGCTATCAAGATGTTTTTGAGGAACCCAAGACCCTTCCTCCTCTTCGTTCACATGATCACCGCATTCCCACCTTGCCCGATGCCAAGCCCGTGAACATAAGGCCCTACCGTTATCCGCACGGGCAAAAGAACAAGATTGAAAGGCAAGTCAAGGAGATGTTGGAAGCCTCCATCATCCAACCGAGCCGGAGCCCGTTTGCTTCCCCGGTACTCTTGGTCCCCAAGAAGGATGGGTCATACCGTTTTTGCATAGACTACCGGCAACTCAACAACATAACCATCAAGGATAAATTTTCGATACCGGTCATTGATGATTTACTCAATGAGCTTAAAGGGTCTTCCATTTTTTCCAAGATCGATCTCCACGCCGGTTGTCATCAAATTCGAGTATGTAAAGAAGATCAATATAAGACCGCCTTCCGGACTCACCAAGGGCATTATGAGTTCCGTGTCATGCCTTTCGGACTCACTAACGCCCCGCCACTTTCCAAGCCTTGATGAATGAAGTCTTTGAGCCATATCTACGCAAGTTTGTGCTCGTATTCTTTGACGACATCTTGGTCTATAGCCCGACCCTCTCAGCACATCTTAGGCACTTGACCGAAGTGCTTGAGACCCTTCGTATGCACCTCCTCTATGCTAAACGGAGCAAGTGTACTTTCGGCCAAGATCGGGTAGAGTACTTGGGACACGTAATCTCAAGAGAAGGGGTTGCAACCGAAGAAGGCAAGATCGAGGCCATGAAGAAGTGGCCAAGACCGAAGAACGTCAAGAGCCTCCGAGGGTTCTTAGGACTCACCGGGTACTACCGGAAGTTCATTCGGGGGTTTGGAACCATGAGCAAGCCGTTGACCAACCTCCTCAAGAAGGGGGAATTTCATTGGAATGAGGAAGCCGAACAAGCATTCGAGGCCTTGAAGGGGGCCATGACAACCACCCCAGTCCTTGCACTTCCCGACTTTTCCAAGCCCTTTGTCCTTGAGACCGATGCTTGCGGGGTTGGGATTGGAGTGGTACTATCACAAGAAGGCCGACCCCTCGCCTACCTCAGTAAGGCCCTTAGCCCACGCCATTTGGGGCTTTCGATCTATGAGAAAGAGCTCCTTGCAATACTCATGGCAGTTGAAAAATGGAGACATTATTTGATGGACCATCATTTCATCATCAAGACCGACCATGCCAGCCTCCATCACCTACTTGAGCAAAGAATCACCACACAATTGCAGCTCAAGTGGATGTCAAAAATGATGGGCCTACATTATAGCATTCTTTACAGCAAGGGAGCCGAAAACCGAGCCGCCGATGCACTCTTAAGACGGGATGAAGACGAAGCTATTGCCACCTACACCCTCATGACCACTTCGGTTCCCATTTGGATTCAAGAGCTCTCCCAAAGCTATGAAGATGAGGCCCATACAGCCGAACGAATAGAGCAACTTATTCTTGACCCAACAAGCAACAAGCCTTACTCCTTCGAAGGGGGTCTTCTCCGATACAAGGGGAGGCTTTATGTGGGAAAGAATGGAGGAATGAGAGAAAAGATCCTACAAGCGCTTCACGACTCTCCAATGGGGGGTCACTCCGGATCCTTTGGCACTTTAATGAGGGTCAAACGCATGTTCTATTGGCCCAACCTCAAAAGCAGTGTCCGAGATTGGGTAGCAAAGTGTGATACTTGCCAACGCACCAAGCACGAGAATGTGGCTTACCCTGGACTCCTACAACCCCTACCCGTGCCCAACCAAGAATGGGAAAGTATTAGTATGGACTTCATCGAGGGGTTGCCCAAGTCCGGGGGTAAGGATGTCATTATGGTGGTTGGGGACCGACTTACCAAGTATGCTCACTTCATCGCCTTGACTCACCCGTACACCGCAAGCAAGGTAGCCCAACTGTTCTTGGATCAGATCTATCGACTTCATGGGTTGCCCAAGGATATCATTTTAGACCGCGATGCATCCTTCCAGAGCCTCTTTTGGAAGGAGTTCATGCGCCTAGCTGGGGTCGAGCTAAAAATGAGTAGTGCCTATCATCCACAATCTGACGGGCAAACCGAACGGGTCAATCAGTGTCTTGAGAGTTATCTTCGAGCCATGGCCCTCCATAAGCCAAAACAGTGGTCTCAATGGCTTCCTCTGGCAGAGTTCTGGTACAACACCCATTATCACTCATCATTGAAGGGGACTCCGTTCCACGCTCTCTATGGTTATGAACCAAAGTTCCTTGCCCTCGACGTCCCTTGCATCTCTACATCCGGGGATGTGGAGGACTTTGTCAATGAGAGACAGAACTTAATTGGTCTATTGAAGGAGAACTTAAAAGAGGCTCAACACCGCTACAAACAGCAAGCCGACCATCGGAGGACCGAGAGAGTATTCGATGTGGGTGAATGGGTGTACCTAAAGCTACAACCATATCGGCAAACCTCCGTCGCATTACGAAGAAACTTAAAGCTAGCCGCTCGATACTATGGACCGTACCGAATTGAAGCCCGGATTGGGGAAGTGGCCTACAAACTCGAGCTTCCCGAAGGTTCCAAAATTCATGCAGTCTTCCATGTTTCCCGATTGAAGAAAAAGGTATGAGACAACATACGCATCAGTTCGGACCTTCCTCAGATTGACTAAAACGACGAAACCAAAGTCACTCCACAAGCCGTTCTCAATCAACGGACCATAACTCGCAACAAAAGGAGAATCAAGCAAGTTCAAGTCCGATGGAAAAACATGGGAGAAGACGCCGTCAGTTGGGAAGATTGGACCTTCATTCGCGAACAATTTCCGAACTTCAATCCTTGAGGACAAGGATTAATTGAAGGGAAGGGGGGTGTCACGACCCAAGGAAGACAACGAGTTATTTTCGGTTTTGATTTTTGTAACAATTATGTAATGTAAATGTAAAATTAGTTGAAGTATAAAATAGTTGTAATTTTGAATAGGGTGGCTGGTTAGGAGGGAAAGAATTAGGAGGCAAAGGGTAATTTTAAAATGTAATAATCTAATTACATTAATTAAATAGGGCTATATCCTAGAGCCTAGGACATAGGGGTGGCCGGCCCCTTCCCTCCAAAATGCCCCCAAGCTTTGTCTATTTAAACACATGTAATCTTGCATTTTGGGGCATCAATGAACAACAACAAGAATTACTTCTTCTCTTCCTCTCTCTCCCTCTAGCCGTCTCTCCCTTTCTCTTTCTAATTCTAATTCTAATTCTAACTTCTTTCCCCCTCTAACTCTCTCTAAATCTCCCTCTACTTCTATTCTCTTCCTCTAACTCTCCTCCAATTCTCCTTCTCTCTCAAATTCTATCTGAGTCACGGGCCTAGCTTCATGACAAAGTGGTATCAGAGCTCGTCACCAACCTTTGGGTTTGTGATAGAACATTGAAAGGAAGGTTTTGGCGATGCTTATGAAGACCCCATTTCTGACTTGATGAGTCTTAAATCGGAGGATCCAGTGAGGGAATACTTGGAAAAATTCGATCAGATATAAGTAAGAGCAGATCTCAATGTGTCATAACTCATTAGTTCTTTTGTGTCTGAATTAAGGGAAGATCTAGCTTTAGAAGTGAGGTCTTGGCAATCTACCACATTACAGCATGCATTTTTTTTGGCGAAGTTAGGAGAGGCTATGATTGAAGCTCTTGCTAAGCAACTTAAGTACAACAAGACCCCTTTGCTACCTACACCAAGTTGACCTAGGCCAAATCCTAACAGCTTTAGGCCCAATGCCAACAGACCTAATGCAGTTCCACCACCTCCTATCCTTGGTAACAGGACTCAGATAACACTTTCTAAGTCGGAATTGCAAGATAAGAGGGCCAAGGGATTGTGTTACTTTTGTGATGAGAAATTTGAGGCGGGACATAGGTGAAAAAACAGGGGGCCACAGCTGCTCTTGGGTGAGATTGATGTTGATTTAGAAGAGGAGATAGCAGAGGAAGGGCAGCATGAATATGAAGGGGCTGAGTATTAGGAACCTGCTACTCAAATCTCATTACATGCCTTGGCTGGAGCAGCTAACTTCTAAACTCTGAGAGTGATTGGATCCATTAAGAAGAAACCTACGCACATCTTGATAGATTCTGGATCCACTCACAATTTCATCGATGTTTAACTGGCTCAAAGGCTTGGGTGCAAGACTAAACCAGTTTCGACCTTATCTGTGACAGTGGCAGTTGGAAGTAGGTTGAGCTGTAACTTGCAGTGTCAAGGGCTACGTTGGAAGATGCAAGATTCCTTTTATACTTCCAATTTCCTCCTTGTTCCTTTGGGAGGATGTGACATGATTTCAGGCATTGAATGGCTTTCTGCTTTAGGAGACATTCAATGCAACTTTAGGCACATGACTATGACCTTTAGGACTGAAGGAAAAAAGTAAGGTGCTTAAAGGGGAGGGAGCCAATGTGTGCAAGGTTGTGAGTGCTAAGGGTCTATACTCTAATTTACTCCAGTCCCCCAATTTGCGGATGGGATAGAGTTGAAGATGATTCAGACTTCTGCAATAAAAGGTCAGCAGCCAAACACCCCTACAGCCATTACAAACCTTCTGCAGCAATATGATTATCTTTTTAATGAACCTCATTTGTTACCCCCAAGTAGACCACCCTTTGACCATAGAATTCATCTAAGGGAAGGGACTCAACCAATTAATAAGAAGCCTTATCGCTATCCCTCAATACAAAAGGATGCCGTGGAAGAAATTGTTCATGAGCTGCTCAGGAAAGGGTATATACAACATAGCAACAGTAGATTTGCCTCTGCTGTGATCCTTGTGAGAAAGAAAGATGGCACATGGAGGATGTATATAGATTACCGAGACCTTAATCAAGCAACCATTAAAGACAAATTCCCCATTCCATTAGTGGAGGAGTTATATGATGAGTTGGGCATAGCAAGGTACTTCACAAAGATTGATTTAAAATCTGGATACTACCAGACCAGAATGAGTGCTGATGATGTCCAAAAGACAGCTTTTAGGAAACATTTTGGCCATTTTGAGTTTTTGGTGATGCCATTTGGTCCCACTAATGCTCCCTAAACATTTTAGGCTCTCATGAACTTAGTATTTGCTGCTTATCTTCGAAGATTTATGCTAGTCTTCTTCGATGTGTTATGAATTGAAGAATTTTAATTGTAATTTCTGGTTGTAGTGGCTGATTAGTGTCTCAATGTTGAGTTGTATGCTTTTAAATGTTAGATGAGTCGGTTTTAGGTGCCAAAAGCTGTTAGTTGGTCAAACTCGGGTCAAAGTTGGGGGCGAGCTGCAGATTTGGTGGGAATAGCTGTTAGTTGGGTTTAGTTTGGTTTTATCTTAATGCACTGTACTCAAATGTGTATAAATAGGGTCCTAAGCATGTAATTCAAGTATCCAATGAATATAATCTGAATTTCCTTTGGAATTCTCTCTCTTTTCTCATCTCTTTCTCTATTTCTCATCCCTTTTCACTTCTCTTCTCATCTTAACTCTTTCTTCTACAAGATTAGACTTTCAATTCTTAATTGGAAGCTAACAATTGGTATCAGAGGCGGTTCAAGCAATCAATTGATTGATTGAGGGTGGCAAAATCAAAAAAACAATCATGACTGATGGTGTTAGAACCAGATCCGGTGCTGGTGGAGTGAATGCAGTTGGTCAAGATGCCGATCATGCTGCTGCAGCTACTAGCAATGCAATGATCGGACCTCAAAGTGCTACTAAAGAAGATCTTCATGAATTACAGAAAAAGTTTGATCAGCATAGCATCGAGATTAAACAACAAACTGACAGCATTCAGCAAATGTTAAGGTCGATTTTGGATAAAGATGCGAATAAGGAGGAACGATTGCAACAAATTGAAGAGAAAATTCTAAAATTGCAAGATCAGGTTAATAAATAAAGAGAATCAAGTGTTAATGAATTCTTGAAGCCTGCTAGCTAGATCTTTCATCAGATGGAGACTGAACAGCATCAAAACAATGTTGACAGACCTAAAAGTCTGGTGAGGAACCGAGGCAAGTCTCCGATAAAGCAGCCGGATGTAGGACCTTCAATTAACATCAAATCAGCTGAAAATCAACCTCTGCAACCTGAAATTGATGTAGACAATCAGGATCGAGCCTCTGGACATGCACATTGCAGACATGAAGCTTTAAATGCAGACCGCAGTACCTGGCCACAAAATTTAGTGTTGCAGTGCAGAATTGATTTTGATGAGCTCGATCATCTGGACAGACCTCCTGATCGATAGTACCAGCATAGATCAGTGAGTAATGACACTATATCTGGTGGTAGGAGTGGTAATTACAGGCAGCCAAGAGTTCAAATTGATCCTTTTGATGGAAAGCAACAGGAATCGTGGCTGAGAAGGTGTGACTGATACTTCCTGTATTATAACATACCTAATGATGAAAAGCTCCAGCTAGCTGCAGTGCATTTACATGGTGACCATGAGGTTTGGTATTATAATTTGTTGAAGAGTAAACCGAATCTTTCTTAGGGCCAATTCATAGAAGAAATGTGTGAACGTTATGGAGAAGGTGAATCAACGGATGTTGTGGATAACTTTAACAAATTGTCTCAAACTTCAACTGTGAGAGAGTATATGCTTAGAGTTGAGAACTTAAGAGCCAACTTGCTATCAGTTTTGTCCATAGCTCCCGAGGATGCTGAATCTTACTACATTTCATGCTTTGTAAGTGGATTGAAGCCTAGGATCAAGAATGTGGTGAAAGCCATTGGTCCTAAGACTTTGTCAAGTGCTTATATAACAAGGCAAAATTGATTTAAGCTACTCAAGTCCAATCAAGTGACAAGTTTAAGCAGCATGGCAGCAAGTTCAGACCTCAGCAGAAATATTCCAGTGCAGGTTTTAAGCGTGCTGTTGACAGAAGTTATGTAAGACTTTTCTTTCGTTGTAATCAACCATATCATCCTAGAGATAGGTGCAAAACACAAGCATTAATGTGTGCTAAAGGGACCCGTTCTGAAGCTGAATCTGGCAGTGATCATTCTGCTGCAGAAATTAACAGTGTTGGTTATTCTTCACAAGAGGATTTGAGTGATGATGAAGTGGAGATATCAATGAAGACTTTAACCGGTAGTGGAGCTCATAACACTATCAAAATCAGAGGCAAGGCTAGAAAACATTCCATCACTATCCTTATTGATAGTGGGAGTACACAGAGCTTCATTGATCCAAAGTGGATTAAGAAGGTAAGGCATGAAGTGACAAAGACTCACCCCTTGGCGGTGATGGTGGCTAATGGAAACTCCTTAACAACTCAAAACAAATGCGTAGCATTCCGATGGTCTATGCAAGATCATCAATTCACCTTTGATTTCAGAGTTCTTCCTTTGGGAGGTTGCAATATGGTGCTAGGGGTGGATTGGATGAGAACCTTCAACCCGGTTTTGTTTGATTTTGATAAGATGACCGTGGCATTTGAGGTTCATGGCACCAAAGTATCCTTGAAAGGCATATCAGAGGAAGCTCAACTCAAGTTAATTGATGGCAAACGTGTGCAAGATGGAATCAAGAAGAAGGCAATACAATGGATTGGTCATTTGTTCATGATATCTTCGGTAGAGCTGCAGCAGGGTATTCAACCTGAAGTGCAGACCTTAGTGGATGAATTTGGGGACCTTTTTGAGTAACCTAAGAGTCTTCCTCCTCAAAGGAGTGTGGACCATGCCATTCCCTTGCGTGCAAATGTTGATCCGGTGAAGATTAGGCCTTATCGTTATGCTCACGGCCAAAAGACAGAGATAGAGAAGCAAGTTGAGGAACTCCTTCACATGAGCTTCATTAAACCAAGCCCTAGTCCTTTTGCTTCACCTGTGATCCTTGTGAAGAAGAAAGATGGCTCAGCTAGAATGTGCATTGATTACCGTCGGTTGAATGCTCTAATAGTGAAGGATAAGTTTCCCATTCCGGTCATAGATGATTTGCTTGACAAGTTACATGGAGCATGCTTCTTTTCAAAGCTTGATTTGAGGCAAGGGTATCATCAGATCAGGGTCATCGAGCCGGATATCTACAAGACAGCTTTTCAAACTCATCATGGCCATTTCGAGTTTGTTGTTTTGCCTTTCGGCTTAACAAATGCTCCGGCCACTTTTCAAGGGGCCATGAATGACGTTTTCAAGCCTTTTCTGAGGAATTCAGTGCTCATTTTCTACTATGACATACTGATTTATAGCTCAACATACGAAGCTCATCTCACTCACCTCAGACAAGTGTTTGTAGTGATGCGACAACACAAGTTCTTTGCAAAACTGTCTAAATGTTCGTTTGCTCAAAATAAGCTCGAGTATTTGGGTCATATCATCTCACAAGAGGGAGTTTCAACTGATCCTAATAAGATCCGTGCAATGCAAGATTGGCCAATTCTGATCACCTTGAAACAATTGAGAGGTTTCTTGGGATTGATCGGGTATTATCGGAAATTCATTAAGGGTTTTGTAACTATTGCCAAACCTTTAACCGAACTCTTGAAGAAGGATGCTTTTACATGGAATGAGAGATCTCAAGCTGCATTTGAATCCCTTAAAGCCGCAATGTGTGTTGCACTAGTTTTGGCAATGCCAAACTTTACCGAGAGCTTTGTTTTGGAGACCGATGCAAGTGGTACTGGTACAGGGGTTGTTCTTTCTCAAAATGGAAGGCCTATTTCTTACTTGAACCAAGCCCTTAGGCCTAAACATCAAGCTATGTCGACCTATGAGAAGGACTATCTAGCAATTCTCTTAGCCGTGGAAAAATGGAGGCAATACTTAGAGGGTCACAAGTTCACCATTCGAACGGATCACCAAAGCCTCAAGCATCTCCTTGAGCAAAAGATTGTAACAGGGATTCAAATGAAAGGTCTTATGAAGATGCTTGGCCTTGATTATGACATTGAGTATAGAAGAGGCAAAGAGAATGTGGCTGCGGATGTGCTGTCCAGACAGTATGAGGGTGCTGACAGTGGTCATTGCAGTGCGTTAACCGTGGTGGTTCCTTCTTGGATGGAAGAAATATACAAGACATATGAGGGTGATTCTTTTGCCGAAGATTGTGTGGCTAATGCTATCGTAAATGGTGTAGAAAAGTGTAGTGCAGGTCCTGATTTAGTAGTGCAGAGAGGACTGATCAGATGCAGTGGCAAGTTATACATTGGTTCAGCTACTGATTTGAGAAATCAGATCATACATGCTTCTCATGATGCATCTTGGGGAGGCCATGCCAGTGTAGAAGGCACATATCAAAGAGTTAAAGCGTACTTTACATGGCCAAGCATGAAAAAAGAAGTAAGTGATTATGTGAAGACTTGTGAAGTATGTCAAAAAACGAAGTTGGGAGATCATCGTTACAAGGGTCTACTTCAACCACTTCCTATTCCGGATGGAGCATGGATTAATATTAGCATGGACTTCATCGAGGGATTACCGAGGTCTGAAGGCAAAGAGGTTATATGGGTAGTGGTGGATCGTTTCACTAAGTATAGCCATTTTATTGCTCTTGCTCAACCCGTTACCGCTGAAAAATTGGCAAGGATCTTCCTTCCCAACATTTACAAATTACATGGATTGCCTCAATCTATTGTGTCAGATTGAGACAAGATTTTCACAAGCACATTTTGGAGGGAGTTGGTTAAGTTGATGGGTACCACATTGGCACTCAGTTCCTCTTATCATCCTCAAATGGATGGCCAAGCCGAACGAGTCAACCAATGTGTGGAGCAATACCTTCGGAGTATGGTTTTCTTAAGACCCAAGGAGTGGAATCATTGGCTTTCTTTGGCGGATTTTTGGCTCAACACTCACTTCCATACATCAATTGGCACTTTACCCTTCCAAGCTTTGTATGGTTATCCTCCTCCTTCACCTATGCTGCTGCCACAACCGAGGAATATTGATTCTGCAGCAACCGATCTAGTGCAGCAGAGGAGACATTTTATGCAAGTGCTTAAGGATAATCTTCAACAAGCTCGAGCTTGGATGAAGTATTATGTAGATAAGAAGAGGGCAGAGAAAAGCTATGATGTTGGGGACATGGTCTACGTAAAATTACAACCGTATTGACAGTCGTCCTTGGCTATCAGGCGTAATGTCAAGCTAAGTGCCCGATTCTTTGGCCCGTACAAAATCTTGGGGAAAGTTGGCAATGTTGCATATAAGCTTGACTTACTTTTGCATTCATACATTCACCCTGTGTTTCATGTGTCCCTACTTAAAAAGCAGGTCAAGAAGGGTGCTGCAGCTGTTCGGAATCCTCCTGATGCAGAATTGAATGGCTTGCTGGTGTTGCAGCCTGCTGCTGTTAAGGCCCGGAGGATGCTGCGGCATGATCACGCTGCTGTGCAAGAGGTATTGGTGACTTGGTGCAACTTGAACAAGAGCTTTATGACTTCAAAAAATTGCAATTTCTTGAAGAGTCAATTCCCAAATTTCACTTCTTGAGGACAAGAAGTTTCTCAAGAGGGAGGGAATGTTATGAATTGAAGAATTTTAATTGTAATTTCTGGTTGTAGTGGCTGGTTAGTGTCTCAATGCTGAGTTGTATGCTTTTAAATGTTAGTCGAGTCGGTTTTAAGCGCCAAAAGCTGTAAGTTGGTCAAACTCAGGTCAAACTTGGGGGCGAGTTGCAGATTTGGCCTGAATAGCTGTTAGTTGGGTTTAGTTCGGTTTTATCTTGATGCAATGTACCCAATGTGTATAAATAGGGTCCTAAGCATATAATTCAAGTATTCAATGAATATAATCTGAATTTCTTTTGGAATTCTCTCTCTTTTCTCATCTCTTTCTCTATTTCTTATCCCCTTTCACTTCTCTTCTCATCTTAACTCTTTCTTCTACATGGTTAGACTTTCAATTCTTAATTGGAAACTAACACGATGATATTCCGGTGTACAGTTCAAGCTTGGGAGATCACATCGAGCATTTGCACATGGTGTTCCAATAGCTACAAAAGCATCAGCTATTTGCTAAGAAGCACAACTGCTCCTTTGCAGCAGAGCAAGTGGAGTACTTGGGCTACATTACCTCGAATGGTAAGGTCTCAACAGATCCTAAGAAGCTCAAGGCAATGCAAGAATGGCCTCCTCCTACTTCTCTTAAGCAACTCAGGGGCTTCCTAGGATTGGCTGGGTACTACAAGAGGTTCATCCAAGGATATGGAGTGACAGCCAAGCCACTGACAGAGCTCACCGGCAAGGATAAATTGCAATTGAGTGACAGAGCTCAAACTGCTTTTGAGGAGTTAAAGAGTGCACTTATGAAGGCTCCTATATTGGCTTTTACCCAATTTCGCCAAGCCCTTTGTCATTGAATATGATGCTAGTAATTCAGGACTAGGGGTTGTTCTATCCCAAGAGGGACATCCATTGGCTTACCTTAGCAAGAATTTCAGCCCAAAACAATAGACCTTATTAGTATATGAAAGCGAGCTGTTGGCAATGGTAGCTGCAGTCCTTAAATGGCAACAGTATTTGCTTAACAATACATTTGTCATTCACACAGACCAAAGAAGCCTTATGTACCTCTGGGAGCAGAAAATTCATACTCATTTTCAGCAACTTTGGCTCTCAAAGTTGATGGGGTTTAGCTATGTAATGGACTGCAAGAAGGGAAAGGAGAACACAGTAGTTGATGCATTGTCCACAGTCACTAGCCATCAGATCACTTGTCGCATTTTGGCAGCAGTGGACAGCAACTTATATGATAGAATTCAACTCCTTTGGCAGACAGATATAACCCTACAGCACCTGATTCATCAGCTCCAATCAGACCCTCTAAGCCATCCCAAATTCAGTTGGCAAGAGGGACAATTGAAGAGGTAGGGAAAGTTGGTTATTGGGCAGGACAAATAATTACAGCAGGTTATTCTCAAATGGATGCACTCCTCTCCTACTGGTGGTCATTCCGATCGTGATGCTACTTACCAAAGAGTGAAATCTCTGTTCTTTTGGAAGGGTCTGCACCAGGATGTGGCTGAGTTTGTCAAAAGGTGCTCCATTTGTCAAGCTTGTAAGAATGAGACCATGGCTTCCCTGGGGCTCCTTTAGCCCCTACCCATACCTGGCATGGTTTGGATAGATATTTCTATGGATTTCATAAAGGGTCTGCCCAAATCTTTTGGGGAGGAGGTTATCTTTCTGGTAGTGGATAGACTAAGCAAGGCAGCACATTCTCACATCCTTATACAGCCTTTACAGTAGCCCAGGTATACATGGGGTATGTAAATAAGCTACATGGACTTCCTGGCACCATAGTCAGTGACAGGGATGCCATTTTTCAGAGTGAGTTCTGGAAAGCCTTGTTTAGCATTTAGTGGGTGGAGCTTCACCTATCAACTGCTTACCATCCACAAATGGATGGGCAAACCGAAGTGGTTAATAGAGGTCTTGAGACATATTTGAGGTGCATGTGCAGGAGTCATCCTCATTTATGGTCAAAGTGGTTGCCTCTAGCGGAATGGTGGTACAACAATACATGGCATTCATCCATTCTGAAAATTGCATATGAAATAGTTTACGGTCAACCCCCACCTCTTCACATCCCTCGTATTCTAGGAGAAACGCAAATAGAAGCTGTTGACAGAAGCTTGAAGGCAAGGGAGGATATGATTGCAGTTGTCAAGTACCATTTAGCACGAGCTCAGAATAGGATGAAGCAGCTTGCTGATAGGGGATGATCAGATCTTGAGTTTCAACCTGGACAATGGGTCTACCTCAAATTGTATCCCTATAGACAAATTACAGTGGCACATAGGGGCTCACAAAAGCTGTCACCGAAGTACTATGGCCCTTATATGGTGCTGGAGGCTATTGGCAAGGTGGCGTACAGACTGCAGCTGCCTCCCTCAGCTAGGATTCATGATGTGTTCCACATTTCTCAGTTGAAGCGTCATGAAGGTCCTTTCCCAGAACAGGTAGTACAGCGTCCAGAGGATGTAGATGCAGCACCGGTGAAGGAACAAAGGATGATGGTGAAGCATCACAATCAAGCTGCCAATAAGGTTTTGGTGAAATGGAAGGGATTTTCAATTAAGGAAGCCACTTGGGAATTCCTTTAGGATCTCCAACTCAAATTCCCTCAATTTCACTCTTAAGGACAACAGTGATTTTTGGAAGGGGGTAGTTGATACAGGAGATCGAGTAGAATTGGGATTTGGAGTTGTTGTTGGCGGGGAAGTTCATATTGCACAAGGGCTAGTTTTGGCGGGAGTGGGTCACGCGAGCTGCACGTGCCAGAGGAAGGGAGAATCTACTCCAGAGGCCATGTGTGAGGCACGTGGGGTGATTGCCAGTTATCCTAGTGCTAACTAACTTTACTATTTTCTCTTATTTTATTTAATTACTTGTAATTGCTTACTATATATAGAAAAAATGTCTAAATTAGGGTTTATGAATGAAAATTATACTTATCTTATTCCTTAAACTCTTCTTTTCTACCTACTTTCTTCTAATTCTTGCCTCCCCCATACTTTATTTCCTATTCTTTAAAGTGTCATTTGAGGTAATTTGAGCTACAGTATCATGTGGCGGCCCGAGAACGACAACGACCCATTGCAGGGTTAGGGTTTAAATTTGGGAGTTTGAGAGTCTATAATATGAAGAAGGGTTTAATTGGCGGTGGGATTTGGGGTGTTGAGAGAGCATGAAGACTGAAGATTGTGCAGAGAAGAGCTTGGGGGTGAGATTTTGAGATTGAGAGGTGGAATTTTATGAATTAAATTAGGCCAAAGGATTGGGATAATTGCTAGGGGTTTATTTCTCTGTGAGTGATAATTGGGAATAAATGTCAGGGTTTTTTCTTTTAGTATAACCACAACAACCAAGGGCCTCAAAGGGCTTCTACACAGGTAGGGTTTAGGGGGTAGCTGTACGCATCCTTCCCCCTTTCAGGGGCTATATAGAAGGGAGGCTGTTTCTTAGGATCCCCAACCTGAAAAGCTTATGTAAATTTTTAGTAATTTAAGAATTTTTTGTAATTTTTTATTTATTTATTCGCTTTAATCAATATAAATTATATTTAATTACATTAGATAAGTAATTATCAAATACAATTATAATATACTATACAAGCCAAATATTGAGTCGACTATTATTTCATATTCAAACTTAAATTGCGGTATGGGGGTGTAAGGGAATAGTTAGAAAAGAAAAGAAAATTGGATAAAAATTGACAATAATAAATTTTAAAAAGAGCATCTAATTAATACTGCTTAACGAATGTTTTTTTTTATTAAAATTTTTACCATAACATAAGCCTATTAACAACAGTTTGGGCGTACTATTAACGACCCCTTTTAGTGCTCGTCTTTATAAGCTTGTTATATACCACCCTTTAATGACGGTTTTTTAATCCTGTCGCAACTAGGCATTGCACACCCAATTTGAACGACAAACAAAAAATCTGGTCATTATCTTTGGTTATGAAAGGCCAGTTCTTTTGTATTGTTAATGAAATAAGTGCTCATATTCCACCACACTAATCCTACTTTAACATAACTGTTTACACCCTAATTTTGAAAGGGCTATGACGAGACCATTTTGGAAAGGTAACACATGCTAGACATGTGACGTCTATCTCGAGATGTGCCAGACCTTAGGTAGTAAAATAGTTGCATCTTGAGTCCAACATCATGAGAAGATTATTACCCCAGCAAGGGTATCAACCAATCAAGGATCAAGATGGTTGAAGGGTAAAGACAGCTCATGTTCAATGGACTTCGAAGAAGGCCGCAAGATAAGGGTTTTCGAGACTCGAGACAATTACTTAGAGCACAATGTCAGATACTTTTGTGCTAAGCTTAATCCAAGAGAAAGTGGGACTTCTAGAAAGTACTTTTGCTAGAAATGCGGATGCGGGTGCTAAGGAATTCCCTCCAATACTTAATTATAGGCATGTTCGTTGATCTTTTTTGCGCAAGAAAAAGCTTTATGGCCTGACGTGGGTGAAGTTGCCACAAAATTAGGAGCAGCTATTATGTTTAGTTTTCTATATCTAAAGGGTTGTACGTTAGTCCAAATAAATATATACACTCATTAAAAAACTTCTTTAAGTTTTCTTTTTCAGCACACTTATGCTCTTTTCTTTGGAGTAGCATAACTTAAAATAGCCTAGCGTAGCATAGAACTTGATGTACTTGCTCCTTCTGTAATGCAGTTTCTCGGGCTTCATGTATGAACTTCCAGTTTTAATTTGTTCCAAAATTTAGACGAGTTAATAATTAAGGCTTTAGTTTAAGGCTTCGACGGCCAGGGCTTGACCTTGATTGCATTGGCCTTAACACTACTGTCACTTCTAGATAAGTCAAGTGAACTTAGGTTTGCACCATTGATTAGAGCTTCACTGACCAAGGCTTGACCTTGATTGCGTTGGTCCTAATCTAGTGACCTAAATACGGTTTGCTCCACTTTAATCATGTTAGATCTTAACTCATTCATGTTATTATAAGTCAAGAGTGCCGAGCTTAAAAACCAGATTGTCTTGGCTTGTAAGTGGACTGCTCAGCCCCTGGGTTTGTCTCCACCCCGTTGTTGTCTTTTATGTGTACGAGGAAAGGTGTCGGTTGGTCCTGCTTTGTCACGATAACTGCGACTTGAGTTAGGTTCATATCCATTTACTTTATGTATATATATGTTAAAAAATTCATAAAAAATATTTAATAAAGCCTTCTTAATTGAAGCATAAGATGAACTCATGATATAACCAAAGTCAGATACACCAACATATCACAACCATTTCTCCGAAAACGATGAGTGGTTGAGGTCGAAGATGTGTGGTTTGTATTTAGGCTCACTCTTTAGTCACAGTGAGTCCCTTTTGCTTGGTTGTTTTGTTTTTGTTTTTATGGAAACGACATCACATTTAACTACAAACAAATTAGAGTAAAAACACCTTTTGGCAATTGCATTGGGGGGCTTAACACGCTGTCTTCAGCTCATCATGGATTACCAAGCTGTGAATGGCGGCTATTGGCCGATGGTGAGAACCAGAAGGTCTAGTGCTCTTGAGCATGAGGAACCAGAAGGCCCCCTTGAGCATCCTCTTGAGCAAAGATCCAAAACAAAAAGGGATGAACCATGTCATAGCCACGGCAACGAAAGCAGTGGCGATGATGATGTCCCAAAAGATGCATGCATTAGGCTTTGTGTCCATTCTCGCAAGAGTTTCATGGCTAGATAAACTCCATTTGGAAATTATGGACCAAAAAGTCTGACAAATAATAAGAGAGGCTTTTGAGAGACAATGTGTCAAAACAGAGCTTAAGCTAGCAGCTCAGTGTGAAAACTCTGCCCCCATGAGAGTGTTGATAAACAACATTAGAACCTCAATGAATGAAAGGCTTCACAAAGGAACCGACAGAGTCTTAGTTGAAATGAACTCGACCTTGTCCTCTACTGCTGTCCCTTATTGCTAAGGATGTGGCAAGATATACAGTCGTTGAAGTTGAGTCTATCTTTGTTAGATAGGCTGAGGCTCATAATGGTTTGGTTCAAGCCCCTAGAGAGGATATCAGGCAACTTAGACTTACACCTCTTTCGTTAATACCAACTGGATATCCTCGTGAGACTCTCTCGGGCTCATGGCTGTTGCCTGCTTAGGCTGACTACATTGTCCATGAGAGAACGGAAAACCCAATTGTGGCTAGCACAAATACACGCTTGGAACCCTGCAATATGATTAACAACATGCCCCTTGGGGTTGCTTGGCCTTTGAATTAGGTTTTCTCATTTGTTTCGAGGGATTTCAAGGCCAATGTGCCAGTGTCGCTTGTCGTAAAGACAGGGACCAAAACCATTCATACCCTCCTAAGGTAGTGGAGGTTGCCTCGAGGCCCACTCAAGGCCTTAAAATTGGAGAGTAAGAACAAGTACCCACTTCTGGGAACCAACCTTGACTTCCTTGACCTCTTCATGCTCACAGCAATGGGGGCTAAGCTAACCACCCTTTTCCCTAAAATCATGACTTGCGGGTTGATCAGGCAAGGATGAACTAACAGCCTACTAATATTGGTGTGCTACTGGGCATGCCATATAACTCGGGTCCAGCTAAAACATACCTTAGGGCCAACCAAGAGCATGGCCAGATTGAATAATGTGGTTACCCTAGGCTTGGCGGGCAGCAACCATTCCCACACCCGATTGTGATGGGCGCTTAAGGGTATTAAGCAAATCCCCCTTAAGATCATCACCCCCTTGAGGGGAAATGGTGGGTGCAAAACCATGGGCCTAACCTATCCCACTAGGACCAATTGGCCGCCCTCATTAAGCAAATGTATGATGCAGGCCTCTTCAGAGCCAATAGACCCTTGTATAGTGTACCTTACCCCAACTACATAGACAGGGACTACCCTTTTCCTTGGAGATACAAAATCCCCGAGTTTACCTATGTTCAGGGGAAGGAACTACGTCTACATTTGAGCACATGGAAAGATTTATTTGCCAATGTAGGGAAGCTCTGACAATCAGTATCCCAAGCTTTAGCCATTTCCTAGTTTCCTAACGGGGATCGCTTTTAAATAGTACATTAGCCTACCTCCTATTGCCATTTATTGCTGGGATGACATTGCTGGGCAATTCTAGGCCCAGTTTCTACTAATGGAACTAGGAACTTCCATGTCTGACCTAGCATGAATGAGAAAAAAGCTAGGTAAATCAATGAAAGATTACATTAACCAATTTAAGAGAGTATGGTTAAAATGTATGGCAACCCTTTCTGAAGCTAAATGCTCCAAGCTAGCCTTAAATGGCTTAGATATTAAGTTTTGGAAATAATTTCAATGCTGTAATTTCACGACACTCCTACAGCTGGTAGAATGTGGCTGCTAGATATGAAGTCATCCTAAAAAAAGAAAGCCTTAAGAAAAAAAGCATGTGTGGAACTTACGTACACCACTTAATCTGGAAAGAAAAAGATCCTCCATATAGACTGACTTTGCTGAATACGTTAACGGACCTCCTATGGTTTGTAATCCTTGAGTCAAGAAGTATATCAATGTCGGGTAGTCCTACGAATCCCAAGACTTGAGAAAGTACTCATTTGACCTCTCAAGAGCCGACGTAATATTCGATTAGCTTTTGCAAATAACAAACTCAAGATCAGGGGTAAGCATAAAAAGCCTGACCCTAATTCTAATAAAGGGAAGCTATATTGTAAGTGGCATGATTCGTTGACTCACTCAATGAAGAACTACTTGATCTTTAGAAACGTGGCTCGAGATGCCATAGAAGGAAGGGAATTGATCTTCCCTGGAGAAGGATAGATGGGTGTGGACAAAGACCCCTCCCCTAGTCCTGCTTAAGTTAATATAATCGAGGTTGCAAAGCCCCATGATTCCCACAATAGCCAAACTAATGGTAGATCTCTATGCAGGATGAGTGCGGACAAAGACAGTCTAATTGTGACCAACGCCCTTTTTGGCAAGTTGTTGTAATCAGGGACACTTAGGCTCCCCATAACCTCGCTGAAGTTCTCAGAAGATTACTATAAGTTGCATATCACAATTGAACAATTGACACGCGATTGTGTTATGTTTAACAGGTTCTCGAAAAAGTAATTAGAAGAAGGAATTATCCTACTCTCTAAGGAAGAAGAGTTAGCCTTGGGGATTTTTACTAATGAACATTGGCAGACAGTCTTCGCCTCCAAGAAATCGGTGCCTAGAAAACTCTTGCACCCAACCCATGATCCCTGCATGGGTTGTGCCTGATAACCTTAAATTAGTATATATTTATCTATATCATTTTAATACATTTTAAACCATTTTACTTCTAATTTTTATCATTTTTGCTCGTTTTTGCTCAGTTTCGACTATTTTGCTACTTTATTGCAAAAACACCAATTTTGTATTAAATATTGCTAGTTTTATAATTAATATCAATAATTAACAGCAAGATAAATCAAAAATTTGCAAAATAGTAACAAAAATTGTACAAAATTACCAAGAACACCTAACTTACACCCTATTTCACAAGTTTTGCATTAATTTTTAGCTAAAATTCAAGCTTTTGTCCTCATTACTCATCTTTTATGCATTGTATAATACAATTAAACATTACTTAAAGCTATTCTAAGCATTCCTTTACATAAAAAACCAGAAAAAAATCAAAAAATTATTAAAAAATTACAAGTTGCAAGCAACTTGCAACCTGCTGCAGCTAGACATTTTGCAGCTCGATTTTTTTGAATTTTTTCATCTAAATTCACTGAACCAAAGCTAAAATAAGTTATTTAACATCTTATTAACATGTTATTGCAGCATTTTGTTGGAGGATTTCATGAAAAAATGAATAAAATCGAGCTGGAAAACAGATGCAGAAAACTGACCCTGAAGTGACTTTGTTCAATGGCATTTTGAGAAAAAAAGGGAAGGTTTACATTGGGGCCACAGCTGAATTAAGGAAACAATTCATCTTGGCTTTCCACTTCCCGGCTCTTAGAGGTCATTCTGGTATTAACGGGTCTTATCAAAGAATGAAGCAATATTTCTTTTCGCAAGGAATGAAAAAACATGTAATAGCAAGTGTGCAATCTTATGAAGTATGCCAACGCACCAACTCCGATCATACCCCTTATCCTAGATTGCTATAGCCTTTACTGATTCCAGATGGTGGTTGGCAACAAATAAGCATGGACTTCATAGAGGATCTACCAAAATCTTAAGGGAAAGAGACCATTTGGGTGGTAATTGATCGTTTCACCAGTTATGGCCATTTTGTAGCCCTTAATCACCTTTTATCTACTGAGCAATTAGCCAAGTCTTTCTTTGGATAACATTTATAGGCTCCATGGACTGCCGCAGTCTGTTCTATCAAATGTAGACATGTTATTCACAAGCACATTTTGGAAGGAGTTGTTCTGGTTGTTGGATTCAGATTTGACCTTGAGTTCTACCTACCATCCTCAAACAGATGGGAAAACTGAGAGGTTGAATTAGAGTGTAGAGCTGTACTTGAGCATCATGTCTTTCAGTAACCCAAAATAGTGGTGCAACTGGTTGTCACTTGCTGAGTATTGGTATAATACTCATTCACACTCCTCTCTTGGCACTAGTCCATTCAATGTCTTGTATGGACATGTTTCCCCGTATCCTATTTTGCATCATAGGAAGACCACTGGTTCCTCGGGAGCCGATTTCTAGAATTTCATTCTTGAGACAAGAATCCTTCCTTCAATGGAGGAGCATTTGTCATGATTTGTCATGTCCTGTATTGATTTAGCTGATATGTTAGCAATTAGCTCTGTTAAATTTGGTATGCAAGTTGTATTAGGAAAATTGCATTTCTTGTACTAGGTTAATTTGGGGGGGATTTTGGATTAAGGTGGTTAGGAAGCTTCTAGATCTTTTCCCACCCAAATAAGCATTTAAGTGTGATTGTTGTAACTTGATGATTCATTCAATGAAATAGTGTCCTTTCCCCTTTCTCAACTCTCTCTCTCTCTCTCTCTCTCTCTCTCTCTCTCTCTCTCTATATATATATATCAAGTCTCAATTCTCAATTTCCAATCTCAATGAGGTTTTGATTCCAGAATACCTTAAATCATTACAGATGCCATGTCTAAGCATAATATGCTCTAACTTGTCGTGACACACCTCAGGTTTCGCCACTCCAATGATTGCTCTTGAGTCACAGTGTGCTGGGACGGAAGGCATTGGCTTCTCCCAAAATGAGATGTCTCCCAACAAATTTGTAAACCATTAACCTTCAAAACCTACTATATTGAAAGCAACGAATTCATATTTCGTAGTTTGTTTCTAGTATCGGCGTGTTTAGAATTTCCTTGACACAATGGCACTCACAAGCATAAAAACATAGGAACAACTAGAAAGAATATCATCTTTATTGGACACCCAATTGGCATCGTAGTATTCCTGTACGATAACATGGAACTCCTTAGAAACCCTAATCCATAGTACATCGTATATACCTTGACAATCTGATTAAAGCACTCCAAAGCTCATTATTTGGATGACATAAGCAGAATTAGGAGTGTTGTTCATATCAACTGTAACACTACCAAATATAATAGTGTATTCAACTTGTGATATAGTATTATGTATGTTCAGTTTTGGTGTACTACTGGACATTCTGAGTATTCGCACCCTGTATTAGGACTTACCAAGAGTCACACTATCATGTATTCTGGTGATGTTTACATCATCCATCCCGTCGTGTTAACCTTAGTCTTTTATATCAAAAACATGAACTTCGAAAGATTTTGAAGCATTTACAACATTCAAGATTGTGAGAAAGAGAAGCATGACATAGAAAATTGATCACACAACGATGCATAAACAAAGTATTATAAAATTTTTGATGTCATTGTTTGGGAGCCTATGAGAGACCATACTAAGAATTTATTAGCTTACAAACTTGTTATTTCATGTAAATTTCTTCCTCAAGGCCACACTAAAAAAAAGTTGCTTCTACATCCCATTAATGTTGTACAAGATCATGAATGTATGAAAGGGCTATTAATTTTCTAATAGCGTTGATTTTAGTTATGTGATAAGTTTCAATAGAATATACTCCATAATTTGGGTGTACCTTTAGTCACTAACTTAGTCATAAACTTGTTAATAGACCCAACAATTCTTATTTCTCTACCACCCATTTACACCTAACTTGTTTACATCCCCTAAAAAAATTTACTAATGCCAAGGCTTTATTATCCATTTTAAAGACCTATTCACCATTACTAGCCTCTTTTAGAAAGGCGTATGTATGGTTTTGAAGGTCTCCTTGTAGTGATTTGTGTATTGCAATATCCTAAAACTTGTTGACTTCATGTAATTGCATGATAGGGGAAATAATTGTGCTAAAATGTAGTATGAATCCACTACAACAAAAAAGGTAGAATCTCGGCGCTTTTTTTTGCAATTCTCGGCGCAAAAGAGGGCCGAGATTTCATTATCGGCGCTTAGGACAAGCGCTGAGAAAGAAAAACGCCGAGATTCTCGACGCTTATAACTGCCGATATTTTTCGGCGTTTTTTAATGTCGAGATTTTTCGAGTTTTTTAAATACCCAATTTTTTCTTCTTAGCATGGATATTTTACAAACAGCCTGTATTGCCTATTTATTTATGCATATTTTTCACACACACACACACACATATATATATATATATATATATATATATATAATTACTTAATAAAAAAATATCAACTAAACTGATAAATTTTTCATAAGACTCTGAATTCGACAATCAAAATATTACAACATTGTCAATGTACTTTGATAGTTCAATACAAAATTTGAGATTTTTTCCACTCCAAATATCAACATAATTAATCTAATATCAACCAAAAAAAAAAAATTACAATGCTAACTTAGTCAAGTACATTCTTCACAAATATATCAATCAACCGAATGGGCTTGGCGTGCTTGGAGATGCAAAAAAATTTGAGGGTTCATCGTCACCTGATCCCGATTCTTCTCTACCCGGTATAGACAACACAATAATAACATTAATTATGTACAAAATATCAATCTACCAGTTTACTATCACATAAATCAATAACAATGAGCACACGAAATCATTCATCGGAACCCGTCAACCCTCAAGTGTCCACAATCCCTTTTGGAAGGGAAGTAGGAGTAGATAGAGGGAGGCCTAGGTTGTGCTGCATCTCATGACTTCCATATCATGTGATTGCCACCTATTTAGCTTGCCCTCCATTCTCATTTCCATCTAGTATGTGCTTGAAGCAAATGAAGAGTTTGCTACATCTTAAGGCGACAATATAGCACATGAGATTCCACTCTCTGCCACATCTTGCAAAGCACAACACACATGATTCAAATTATATCTTGTTGTCTAAAGTTAGGCTATTCCTCATATGGGGGGAAAATTGAAAGAGGATTATCAATGAAGATATTAGAGAAAATATTTAGTAGAAGAAGTGTCAAAACATCCAAAAACCAAACCATCTTATCAAGCAGCAAGACAAGCATATCTGATCCAAAATTTTGCTTCACATGGTAAATTCATGTAGTTTCCCAAAAGTACCAACCCCAATGCCGCCTTTTGTCTCAATCATTCACATCATCAATTTCATTATTTACAAAGGATTAGAAAGGCAATTATTTGCATTATAGTACAAACAAGTACAAATTAAATAGATTATCTTACCGGATCAGCAACCGCAGTAATAATTGCTCGACCTTCTGCTATCATTTCATATGATGCTTGGCCAGAAGAAACAGCATCATAGATGGGTAGGAGCCTTCTCATTTGCTGCTTTACATTGGCCAATTCTATTTTCATATTTTGCACTTCGACATGATCACCGGTACGATCGAGTCCTCTTTTCTTTAGTTCACCCCTGACTCCGTATATATCACTCCTCTTCACGCCAAATCCATAGCCTACCGCTCGATAGCCCGAATTTTCCTGTTCATACATTAACTCGGTAAATACTTCCTCCTCGATTTCTGATCGAGGTCTGGAAGAAGATCCAAGTCGAGCCTCAACTATTTCTCTAGCTGTATCCTACAAAGAAGAGAAAAAGACATTAAATACATTTAAATTAAAAGAAATGTGAGATAATAATAAAACCCACCATAAATTCTTGTGAAACCGTGTTCTCAAAAAAGCCACCACTTTTCCTGGTATGAGTTTCTTGGTAAAACTCTATACTGGTGGGCTTCCTCCCTTTGTTAATTTCCTACAATCAACACGTCAACATAAGTCTTAACAAATTTAACAGGTAGATAGTAATAATACACCAAACATATACTGAAATCCTTACAAAACTATCTCTTTTATTCGCATAACTTGTTGAACCAGGCGTGTGAAACTGATTCTGCTTGGCACGTGCTTCTTTGCCGCATTTACTCTTCTCCTGACATTGGAAATCAACAGCAATCCAAGAAAAACTTTACATTCATAATCAATATCAATCTGCTTCCCCCTTTTTGACCAATCAAAAATTACTTAAAAAGAAATTATTTTACCTTGCCTTGTGGAGAAAACCAAAAATGTACCAAAGTTATCCATTGGTCACGATTAACTCCTCGTGGCACTGTTGCAATAACTTCAGCCTCAGTTTTGTTCCCTTGGCAATATTGTGCTTTCGAACTCGTCTTATAACCCCTCCACATTTTGCCATGATGCTGTAGTATTGATTTATCAATCAATACATCACTGAGCATTGAAAATTTTTCCTAAAACATAAAATCCAACAATAATGTCACAAAAAGGCAAGGGAATAGTAAGAAGGCATAAAGCAGTAGTTGTACTAGTAAGAGAGCAACCACATTTCAATGCTATATCCACATTTCACTGGAGCAGTAAAATTTGATAGAAGAACCTATTGCTAATTATACTATTGAATTAAATTAACACAATTAAGAGTATAAAACCTTAATTAATACAATGATAAAGTTCAGAAACTTCAGACATACATATTATATCATATATATAAAGTAAACTTCAGACATAAGTAATACTTACTCGAATAACCTCAATAGCTTCTGCTTTGTATTGGTTATTCATCGTACGCCAATCTCTTACTCCGAGCGAACAAAACCGTCCCGTTTTAGCAACCTCTCCAATAAACCGGATCAATAAATCGCCACCCTTTCTAATTGGTTGGTGTAGGTCATTGAACCGCACAATAATTCTTACACCTTCAGGAAGATGCCATACTTCCTTAACTAGTATCATCCTTAAGGTACTCAAGTTACCTTGGCCATCTATTAACGATTAAGATATACCATTACTTTTCTAATTGATTGAAAAATTATTACCATAATTAATGCTATAAAATTGAAAATATTTACCGATAAGTTGAAGTAGCTCCCTCTCATCAAATGGCACGTCAGTGGACCAAACACCAACTTCCCTCACTGGTCCCTCTGCTTGAGATGTTGACGGTCTTGGCTGACTGTCATCACCTCCTTCAAGTTCCGGTGTTGCTATTGAGGACTGCCCTGATTTGCCACTCCAAAAAAACCTCATCATTGTGAATCCACGCTTTTCCAAAAACAAAAGAATTAGTAGATGTATAATAGAACTTACAAAAATAAAATAAGAAGCAAATATGTTCCGTAAAATAAATAATCAATAATGAAACAAAGATCATGGACAAAATGAAACAACACGTACAAAAGAAAACTAACATACATGGACAAAATGAAACAACACGTAACATTATTTCACAACTCTAAGAAAACAAAGATCAAATCTCGCCTAGATCATACAAGTCCCTAGGTTTAGTCTTAATGACATGATACCATCCCTTTTGCATCTCATCTTGATTATAGAAAACTTGCTTTGCTTGAGATGAGATGACAAATGGATCATCTTTCAACAATCGTCCCGTATGCATCAACTTAGAGAAGTTCACACAAGCACCATCATTTCTAAATGTTCTTAAGCCCCTATTTATATCTATCCAATCACAACGAAAAATGTCAACTTTATAACTCCCATAATAGTCTAGTTCATATATGTCTGTCAATTTGCCATAGTAAACTTGTCCATAAGCTACGACCATGACCCCAGAATTTTGTGTCCTCATATAGCGTTCACAATCTTCTGTATGAAACTTGTATCCATTAAGGACAAAAACCTTCATTCTTTTAGCATACTGATTTAGCCCACCAGCTAAAGCCCTTCTCAATCGGCCTTCTTCGGTAGTTGCATCAATTTTGTGCACCTTAATAGAATAAAAGGTAGTATCAAAATTAATGGTGAATATATAATATCAACTTCAACATCGAATAAAATATACTAACCTGGTTTTGAAGCCACTCAAAAAACTCTTCAACAATCTACTGATTTTCTAATGTTGCATTAGATCGACCTCTATGGAAATATGCTCGCCGTTTTTTACTTAAAAATTCACTATAATAAGGAAATTATTAGTAGGTTGAACAAAAATAGTTAATATTGACAAAGTTGCTTCTATTAACACTTACTCACGAAGTTCCTTGATTTCATCTAGCTAAAGTAGCACATAACGATGCGCTTGTTCCTGACTTCTCATATCAAGGCGAACAATTTTCTTTTTTCCAATTGCACGACCCCCAGAGTTTTACAAGTATTTACCCATACTTGAAATATTATCATCATTTCTTTTAGGTCTATTAAAAATGGTCGTAGCACCTTCTAAGTATCTAGAACAAAATGTAATAGTCTCCTCCATGATGTAGCCTTCAGCAATGGACCCTTCTGGTCGTGCCTGGTTACTTACGTATGCTTTCAAATGGGACAAATACCTTTATTACATAAATATAAATAACACGTGAGATCAATTATTGGATGCCAAATATGAGAGATAAAAGTAAATGAAGCGTTATCGGCTAAATTTTCAATCGGATACATCCATCTATAGTGAACAGGCCCACCAAGCTTAGCCTCCTCTACTAAATGAATTAGTAGATGAACCATGGCTGTGAAAAATGTAGGTAGAAATTCCATCTCCATCTCACAAAGTGTAAGAATAATGTTCGATTGTTGAAGATCGAGCATATTTGGGTCGAGGGTCGTAGAACACGAGTATTTGAAAAAGGAAGACAAGTCTGAAAGCAACTCAATGACTTGTGTGGCATTGGATGCTCGTAAAGCTACAGGAAGAATATTTTGCATAAGAACATGGTTGTCATGACTCTTAAGGTTTAAGAGTTTTCTTTGTTTCAACTTCACACATCTAGAGATGTTAGATCTATATCCATCTGGGACCCTAAGTTTCTGTAGAACTCTTAGAAACCGTTCTTTATCATTTGAAGACATATAGTAAGAAGCTGGAGGCATGTACGGATCTCTATTAGGACGAGGTTGTAGCCAAAGATGTGGCTTTATGTTCCTTTCTTCAAGGGCCCTTCTTGCCTTTTCATCATCTCTAGTCTTTCTCTCCATATGTAATAGCGTCCCTAGAACATTAACACACACATTTTTCTCTATGTGCATGACATCTAGATTTTGTCGAAGGAGATTGTACTCCCAATATGGCAAGTCAAAAAATATGCTTTTTTTCTTCCAAAGCACTTCCTCATTGTCCACTCTTTCTATTGAACTGTCTATGTGATGCCTTTCTCTTTTCTTCTTACTAGTCTTTTTGGTTTTTCCGTACTTGTAACGAACTTCTTCTTGTGCTTTCAAGATATCAGTCCCTGATGCCGGAGTAGGAGCACAGGCATACTCCAGTGTCCCATCAAACAATTGACTCTGAGATTGAAAAGGGTGATTATTAGGTAACCATTTACGGTGTCCATTATAGCAAATCTTGCCCCCAAACTTATAAGAATGTGTATGTTCAGTGCAATAAGGACAAGCTGTGTAGCCCTTTGTACTCCAACCAGACAACATAGCATATGCAGGAAAGTCATTGATAGTCCACATTATAGCCCCTTGCATCCTCAAGTTTTGTCCACTATAGGCATCATATGCATCAATACCTTCCCATAACAATTTCAACTCATGCACAATGGTTGTAGGTACACATCAATGTCAAGTCCAGGGCCCGATTTCCCAGGAATAATCGAAGAAAGAATGAATGACGATTGCTTCATACATAGCCATGGGGGCAAATTGTACGGGATCAACACCACTGGCCATGTACTATAAGTAGTATTCATAAGACGGTACGGATTGAAGCCGTCACTAGCAAGACCAAGCCTAACACTACGAGGATCTGAAGAAAACTCCGGATACCAAGCATCAAATGCCCTCCAAGCTAAGCCATCTGCAGGATGCCTTAATTTCCCATCCTTCAAACGGTCTATCTCATGGCATCTCATATCTTCGGCTGTTTTAGATGACATGTATAAACTTTTGAGCCTTGAAATTAAAGAAAAATACCGCATAACCTTAGCGGGCTCTCCTTTCTTGGTTGACATAGTTTCATCACTACAACTGTCATCTTCCTTACCCTTAACTGTCTTCCATCTTGAGGTACCGCATGTATGACAACTCTCTTTTTCAGACATTTCACCCCAATACAACATACAATTATTTGGACAAGCATGAATCTTTTCATATCCAAGACCCAACTCATTGATCATTTTCTGAGCTTCATAATAAGATGATGGAAATACCATAATTTGGGGAAATGCATCAACAAGAAGTCTTAGCAACATCGTAAAGGACTCAGCAGACCAACTATGCATACATTTCAAGTGAAACAAGTGCAAAAGAAATGACAATTTGGAGAATACGCTACAGCCTGAATATAGTTCTTCATTAGAAGCTTCCAATATCTTCTTACACTTGGCTTTCTCCTCAGGAGATTGGTTGGGTTGTTCAAGAGGAACTTGGTTCGACCAATCATGTTCATCAGACAAATGGGGTTGACTTGTGGAGGGAGGAATACCAACTCCGATACTTTCTCGTAGTAATCCACCAATATCATCTCGACCTATGGCCCTTCCCTCATTATTATTGGTAGATGTTTGACTATTGCATCTCAATTGTTGAACAATATCTTCTTTTCCATGAAAAATCCATTTCTTATACTTTGGCCAAAAACCCTTAAAAAGGATATTATATTCCACATCTTCTAATGAGAACCATTTGGCTACTTTGCATTTATTACATGGACATCGAGTTTTTCCTTCTATAAGGTTTTCTTTAGCCAACTTAATGAATTCAATGACACCATCAATATAAGCTTGACTAATCCTTGGTTGGGTGATCCAACTCGTATCCATATCTCTAAATATTAAGTAGTGCAATCAAATTACCTAAAAATTGAAAAAAGTTAGAGTTTATAAGATAAATATTTAATCAACCAATCAAAATATATACAAATACAAAAACAAATAATTAATGGGACTTAGGAGAAGTTAGAAATTAAAGTAAGATACAGGAGTTCCTTATAATCAATTTTAATCCTCTAATGCGAAGGATCCATCTAAATAAGGGATATAGCAACAATTTTTTATTTTTCCAAATTCAAAAATTATGAAATTGATATCTAATCTCCCTGACATTAACAAATTGAACTCACAAGCACCACCAACACATAATTTTAAACATCAATCAAACACAGTAACACAAGAATTTCGTCAAAACAACAATCTTTTGTATTAATCAATTCAAAGGATGAGATGCAATGATAGAATCATTCGAACCATAGCATTAAGGATGCGCATGAAGCAGGGGAAAGTGTGAAACGGCGATAATACAAAACTATAGTACAACTACTTCAACCAACTCAAATGATATAACACTTGTAGAAGAATAAGCAGTACAATAAAAATAAAAACCGAAACTAGGGCAAGGACATCATATACTAACAGTAAAGCAAGAGCAACTGTGAAATCGGAAGGTGAGGGTGAGAAACGAACGCTGGCGGCGACGGTGAGAGGCGAACGCTGGCGGTGGAGACGACGCGGTTGGAAATCGGGAGGTGAGGGTGAGAGACGAACGTGGCGGCGAGGGTGAGGGTGAGAGACGAACGTGAGAAATGAGGGTTAGGGTTTGCGGGAGGTGAGGGTGAGAGACGATCGTGGCGGCGAGGGTGAGGGTGAGAGACGAACGTGAGAAATGAGGGTTAGGGTTTGCGGGGGTATATATACCCGACAATATTCTCGGCACTTATAAGCGCCGATATTGTTTGGGTCGTTTAAAATCGCCGAGAATTTTCTACGCTTTGTCTCGACGCATTTAAACGCCGACATTTCTCTACGTTTGCATAAACGCCGATAATTATACGCCGAGAATTACCCTTTTTTGTTGTAGTGATCTCCTATAGAAACAAGCAATGCCATGAAAACTACAAACCTTTGTCAACTTACCACGTTGTGGCCAATCCCAAACTGCTGTCACCTTACTCTAGGAAGTTAGTGCGAAATCCTAGGATAGCAACAAGCCAAGGAACAGTACTCAATCCATCATGTATTTCTTCTTGGTAGCAAATAGGTGTTGCGCAAAAAAAAAAAAAAAAAAAAAATTTGGTACTGTCATAGATCGATATAACATCAAAGTATACTACCATGAATTCCCAATGTAAGGTCTATTGGGAAAATTTTATTAAACTAAAATTTTCCTAGATTAACTCAAATAGGAATAACAGAAAAAACCTTCAAATCCTTTTAAATCTAAAGAGCACTTTTCTAATGTATATACATAAGGACATAAAATATTTAAGCATAATAAACATTGAATTGATAGCATGAATAAAATTGTGAAAATTAAAAGAAACCGTAAAAAAAAAGTAATAAGGAATACATGGATTATGGATCGCAATTGTCTCCCAGGAGGAATCGTTGAGACCGTGAGATTTTCTCGGCAATGACCCCTTATCACCCGGAGTGTGGGCTCCGAAAATATTTACTGTGAAGAATTTCCTCAGGAAAATTCCTCCTTTCAATTTTTAAAAAAATCATATTTCTTAAAGAATTATTCAGATGCTAAACTGAGTTTTCAAAACCCTATTTATAATAGGCAATTGCATAGAATACCAATTAATGTGGTCATGTGGGATTCAAACACATTTAAAAAGCTTTTAAAACGATGCTGTAACGCCCAGAAGAAAAAATTGTGCATTTTTTTAACTATTATTGGAGCTGCCACGTGTCACTTTCAGAATGGCCCATCACAGAAGCCACAGATCATGGCCGTTTGCTGCCCGTTGTGTGACACGTGTCAGTGCCTTATTGGCTCTCGCGGAAGGTTGTGGATTCTTCAAGCTTTTGTATTGTAAATTCTCACATATATAAATTTATGTTATTAATTTTATTTGGTAAAATAAATATATTCAGCTTATGAATAAATAATTCATCCCATAAATTATGTTGAGCAAGATTAATTTATTCATCTCACTAATTCACTTTAAAAATTTTCAAGCAGTATACTATCAGAGACTTGCAAAGGGACCTTAGGGATAACTTAATTCTAGCTTCAAATAGGTCAATCAAATGATGAGCACTTGATAACACTGATTACCATGTAGTAATATTTAACTCCACTAAATAAATATTACTACAATCTAGAATTGAATATATATTTATTTAATGATTCCCAAACGACTTTCACTGTGATGATCAACTCCTCTATTAGATATATGTGAAGTAAAAATAGATTTAAATATTATAGCTAATTTTCTCACATCCTTCACCGTATTTCCCGACTCGCCCTTCTAGAATAATTCAGTAATATAGAAAACAATTTTCTTACTAATTCCAAATGTCAAATATATGAAATAATTTGGCCAAAGATTCTTGAATCTATTCACATGCTTGTGAATCAACTAAGGGGACATTATCTTGTAAGATACTGTAGATTCCACGAAAACAGTTGTTCCTGCTACACTTCATGCCACTACCCAAAGCATGTGAAACTTAAGCGAACGCATTGTGGCTAATCATTTCAGTGCATTAAAGCAACTAAAAATCCATGCACAAGTCCAAACTATTTTATGGGTTTGGAGTTATCGTCCCATAGAACTAATTATTTTTGATAGCATTAAAGAAGCAACTAATTCAGGTGGTCTAGTTTAGTATTCCAATCATATAGACAACACCAATATAATACGCTTGGATCCCTTTCGACATGACCAAGGCAAGTCATCTAAAGTATCATAGTACAGTCTTATTATACAAGTTGGCCAAACACATTATTGACTAAGTGTTAGAATGGGTGTCCTAAAAAACCCAATTAGTTTGTTTTAAATATTAAATAAATTAAATTATTTATTTATTTATTGTCTGATTGTATTTTATGAGTTAAACGTGTGTGTGATTGTTTTTCTAAAACACTCCATGAGATGGACGTTGTCCAATATGATGCGTCAGGTTTGGTTTAAGTGGTCAATAAGATTGGACCACAGAAAGACCTAGATCAACCTAGTGACATGTTGTCAAAGTATATTCACAGTTGGTGATAAGTTTGGATAACTAATCTGATAAGACCATAATATGATACTTTTGATGACTTAACTTGGTCATGTGTATAGGGATCCAAGAGTATTATGTTGGTGTTTTCAATAAGATTAAAACATTGAGCAGCACCACTTGAATTAGTTTTTTCTTTATTATTGTCATAAATAATTAATTCTATAAGACGATAACTCTAAAGCAACATACCCGATGCCCAAAAAAAAGCTCCCGCCTAAGCAGGGTCTTGGGGAGGCGGGCGGATGTACGCAGTCTTCTCTTTTTAGGGTATTACCCCAGAAGAGAGACTGTTTTCGAGTGCCCCCAAACTGAGAGTGAGGACTTCCCAGGAGGTCACCCATCCTAGTAAGACTATAACTCTAAATCTAGGAAATTGTCTGAACTCAAGCATGCAATGTTAATTGCTTTGATGCCCAAAATGATGAGGTTGAGATCGAATAACAAGGATCTTATGTCAATGAGCAATTGCATAAAGTGTGGCGGGAGCGGATATTTTACTAGGAATCCACAATGTAAAATGTCTTCTTAGTTGATTAGCAAATATATGAACTTATTCTAGAATATTTGACCAGAGTATTTCATATGTTCGACATTTGGAGCTAATACGGAAATTATTTTTGTATTATGAATTGTTCGAGACGGGCGAGTTGCCAACTACTGTGATAGAGGTTAGAAAAATAACGATAGTAGTTAATGTTATTTTTGCTCAAGGATATCTATTAAAGGGGTTAATTGTAGCAATAAAATTATTTGAAAAATTTATGAGTGAATATTTTTTATTCTTGAGTGAATATATTTAATTTTTGAGTGTAGTATAACATATTTAGTTGAATTAAGTTTTATCAAATAGTAGTCAATTGTTATCATGAGATGATAATCAGATTTGACCCATTTGGAGCTAAAGTTAGATTGTTCCTATGGCCTCTTCGCAAGCCTCAACTTAAGCACCATTTAAAAATATTTAGAATTCAAGGGATGAATTATTTATTTATAAGATGAGTAAATTAATTTTGGTACACATCATTCATGATATTTTACCAAAAATAATATTCATGACATGAATTTTATACATGTGAAAATTAAAAAAAAAAAAAAAAAAAGGATGGAATGCATGCACAGGGGGCGTGGCTTGTGTGGTATGAGCTGGTTTCAGGAAAAGGGGGACCATGATCCATGTATCTTGAAACGGACCAATGACCTCGTGCTGGGTAAGTCGAAGATAGTGATCCACGGCTTCTGCTGTTGGCAAATCATGCCCTGACACTTGGCATATCCTTTCTTTTCTAAATAGGCCGTGTTTGGCCTTGGATTTAATAATTAAGGTTTCAGGTTTTGGAACCTGGTTCTCTCTCATAATGAAAAAACCTAAAATTATTTTGGGGTTTTTATAAATTATTGTTGAGCATAACTTTTTTAAAAAATTCTTTTTCGTAAAAATTAAAAGGAAAAATTTGTTCCAAAATTTTTGCAAAATTAAATATTTTCGGGGCCCACACTTTGGTTCTGATAAGGTCATTGCGAAGAAGATCTCGAGGTGTGAAAAAGTTGGTTCTTCCAATTTCAGATCTACAAAGCCGGAGTTTGGAGTTGCACTTCAGGTAAGTCTAAATTAAGTATTTGATATTTAATTTATTCTTTCCTTTATTTCGTTTATTCTACGTGCCATGTTTACACTTGTTTTATTCGATGTTTTAATTGTTATATTATAAGCCTATTAGAGTAAGATTTAGGTCTAATTAAATAGTTTAATTACATTAGAGCATTAGATTTAAAATTAAGAATTTTAAATTAGTTTCTGCTGCGTCTGCTGTAGT
The DNA here is from genome assembly GCA_018398585.1 of Simmondsia chinensis. NCBI lineage: Eukaryota > Viridiplantae > Streptophyta > Magnoliopsida > Caryophyllales > Simmondsiaceae > Simmondsia > Simmondsia chinensis. The sequence goes on along the minus strand of JAGTTD010000017.1, from coordinate 11,110,224 downwards.
CGTTTAGGAAAACAAATTTCGAAATATGTTCCCAACACTACGAACATATACTTTGAAAATATATCACTAATTTGATTTAAGGCTATTTGTGGCTCAATCTCATTGGCCATTTAAAAACAAACTTGACATGCCATCTTGGACTACTTCCATCTCATGGAAAGTTTTAGAAAATAATCCAACGTACATTGGACTTGCAAAACATAATTAGATATTAAATAAAAAAATAACTTTATTTAATTAATATTTAAAAACTAACTGATATTGGGTTTTCCAGGATACCGATTCCAACAATATTCCACTTGTCCTAAGCCCAATTAGCCTTGTATTGCATAACTATCCTCTAAGGATCTATCAACGTATTGACTATAAACTTTGATTTCGATATCTCACTGTGTCATTTTGTGCTCACATGCTTGCATTTTTTAAGAATCTTCTAATTCAGCTAGTCTACTTAACAACTTCATAGCTATCAAGTACCTGACTTCCATATTGAAGTAAGCAATACAAGACTGCTTCACTCTTGACCATCTAATGGCTCCTATAAAGGTAAATATAGATTTCTGACATCAAACATCTGAATTCCCTTTTAAAACAAATGACCCATGATGTAGCCAACATTCCTTCTTTAAATCTCGCTAAAGCTTGATCTAAGAGCATAATTGCCTTATCTTAGGTCTTTCGCATTTAAGTAACTGGACATTTAACTCTTAACATCTTAAAACGATTCTATACCATTTTTAATGATACGATCATCTCTACATACGATACTTTGAAAGTCGCTACTATTTGGTCATGTCACCTGTACAATCATGGTTCACTAACCATCGATTCAAATCCAAAGGACTTGATAGTCGTCATCGAATCTACTATTTAATGAACAAGATGCTCATTTAAGTCTACAAATAAACTTCCTCAACTTGCAAATTATATGTTCCTGACTTTTGACAACATACATGTCTAGTTGAATTATATACATAACCTTTTCAGGATGACCATTCAGAAAAATGTTGTCTTGACCTCTATTTTCCATATCTCAACACGATGAGATACAATGGTTTGGAGTATCCTTGCGGACTTAAGCATAGCACTTGGCTAGAAGACATCATCAAAGATGATTCCTTTCGTTAGGGTACAACCACTTCCATCTAACCGTGGGTCTCAACCTCCTTGTCTACTCAACCTTTTATCCTTTTAGATCCATTCAGATCCAATCTGATGGACTTAATGTCTTTTAATGCTTCTACAAGTTTCTAGACGCAGTTACAATAATATTACTCTAACTTAGCTTTTACTTCTCTAGCCCATTGGTCTGCATTATTATACTTGAGAGTTCTATTATAACTGATCCCAACTTTAATCTTTAATTCTTTGAACTTTTCAAAGGATTCAAGACTTCAGTCTGATGAGCTATATCCATATAATGACATATAGAGTATTCATTCATAAATATTTTATGAAATGCTCTACACTTCTGCTCACTTGAACTTAGTCGTCCATAAACATTTTATGAACCAGTTCTAACAGCTTAATGGCTCTACTGCCTTTACTCTTAAAGGCTTTTTCAGTCACCATTAATTCGAACTTGATTCCCATACCGGTTATCGTTTTAGCACTTAATGATCCCATAAGACAAATCCAACCAGTTCTCAATCAAATTAGATTAATGTGACTTAAGATCAAGTGCTACCTAAAAGCTATATAGTCTTTAGAAAATTCTCCTTTTACAAGGTCACATAGTCTGGCTTGTAGTAGATGAATAAATTGCCACTAACATAGTTTTGATTAAAATTAGTTAACTACCTACTTATGTACCATTTGAAATAAACACTTTATTTACTTAACAATCAATCTATTATTCTATAAAATAACTAAAAGACTACTTTAAAACAAATAGTGGATAGAAATCAAATTTCTAAAGTACATTAGGATAGTTACTTCAAAATCAAAATTGCATTCCTTTACTTAAACTGCTATTTCTTGGTGCCCGTATTGAAAGCCCGTTCAACAGAACACTAGTGAATTACCTACCTGTCCCAACTAGAGGAGACAAGATATCTAATACCTTGTCATGTTGGCTTTCGGTCTTGGCAACAGCAGTATCCAAGTACTTAGGTAGTTCTTTTTAAATACTAATATCTAGTGTTTTATAAATGAGACAAAACTTTTTTCACTCTTGTTTTATTTTACCCACAAGTAGTTTCTAATTCTCGAGATAGATGCTTACACTAAGTTGAACTTCCCTTAGATCTCATGGCACCTTTTCTCAAATTGTACTTTCATCAATTCAAAAAATGAGCAATCTCTATTACTCTATGTATCCAGCCTAAATCAATTGAAAAACCTTGATAAGCAAGTCAAGATCATATCTTATTGAGATTGGCTATCAATGTTTTCATCTAGAATTCTAGTTCAATTAAACAAGCCATCACCATATGACATTTGAATTGAACTTTCTTAACACAATTGTATGTCCATCATCTTTTTCATAAGCTATTCTTATGCCACCAGTTCTCTAATCAAACACTTCTTTCAAATATATGGTCATCTCTACTATAGTTGAATTTTCAAGTATCTAATATTAGAACACGTTCGACATCTAATGTATGAATCTTGCAACTGACTAACTCATTAGTCTAGTCTAACATTCTAAACGTTCTTTTCAATTTAGTAGATCTATTATCTGCAAACTAGAGAATTTTCAGCATTTACTGGTGCTCCACATGTACTAAGACATTAAATTTTTGTGAGTATAATAAAATAGACAAGCAACATATATCAGCATTTGATTGCAATGCATAAATATAACAAACAGTCTGAAATTGCAATTGTAAAACAAGTCATATAACATAAAAGATTACTTTTATTACTTTTACCAAACAGTCAAAGTATGGATTTCAAAATCCCGCATTTACATGTATGATGTGTCGATCCAAACAAACTACCCAAAACTCCCAATCAGCGGGGCCAAATCGAGATATCGGAAGAGTGAGAAGATTTCTTAATAAATACATTTTCTTGTAAGCTCTTATTAAACATATTTAACACACCACACATCCATTAGCCTCCAAGGTCATACAAAAGAGCTCCTTGGGGGAGCTAATGCCGCACTTTAGTCAAGGGTACACTGCTGCCTCGACATTCATACAAGCCTGCAAAGTACTCCATGTCGGTGTGGCTGTACCTAATTTTTCCTAAAATTCACTATATCTCTGAGAGGCCTTATATTCTTCAAATGAATGCCCTCCTCGAGGAGTAGAGCCCACCTGCTATACTGCTGGACTGGTAACGGGGGCTATGAGCATTCACTTAGAAGCTCGCTCCCACTTGATATTTCGAGTCTTTGTGAACTTTTTATTACTTTAGGGGGAAAAAAAGAAAAAAAAAAGGAAAGTATGGAATCCACCTAACCATTCTCTATGTGTATGCAATGATGAGCTAACCAATCTATCTATTACTCCTTAGAAGTGGGAAGCAACGAGTTATTAATAAAGTGAGAATTATTCTTAATTAATATGTTTTCTAAACTTGATTAACTCAATGTTTCTACTTTGGCCTCTAAGACAGTATCGCAATGCTCCTTGGGAAACTAACATACTTTCCTAGTCAAGTATATAGCATTGCCTAGATAATTGTACAACTTGACATGATACTCTATGGCAATGTGGTCGCATCTGTTTTCTCGTACCTCTATCTATCCTAAAGAAGTCTAACCATGCATTATATAAACAAACACCCACCTTGTGGACTAGATCCTATCCACTGTAGTATTAGACAAGTAATGGAGACCGTGAGGAATCAACTACTAACCTCACTCCCACTTGAAATTTTAAATGGTGGATCTTTCTTTTGATTTTGATTATGTCATAATCAATATTAGAATCATGTTCTAAATTTATTTTACTATTAAATTAAATCTTAATCATATTAGGTTCCTTTAATTATCCAACTTATGTAATCTAATTTCATTACATACATTATGAGAATTTTCTTTTCGAATAATTTAACGATTGAATTTTTTTTAATATAATTAGACCGATTTGGAAACAATTCTCTTACTTGATGAAATCAAATATTTCATGAAGTCACATGGCCTTATAGCATTATTCACATCATACATAATTTTTAACTCATTTAAATAATATTAAATATGTGAACAAAATTTAATAAGTATCCCGTTATCAAACTGTTTTGATTAACATTACATTCCCATTCTAATAAATTATTTATTTATTTTGAATTTTGAATTTTTTTTTCATTAATGTCGAAAACTTATTTTTTAAATAAATAAATGAAGTTGATCTTAAGCTCATTAGATTGCAATATTTTGAATAACCGAATATCTAATGTTATTAGGTATTCTTTGTGATAGTGTAAGTATCTTAAATTGATCAAACATCTAATCCTATTATATTTTCAATGCAACGTTGTATATATCTAAATTATTTTAACTATTTGAACATTTAATCCCATTAGATTATTTAGAACTATAAACCCACTAATTTAATCCATCCTAACTTAAATAATATAAATTTGGAGATTCGACATTGAACTATTTAATAACAACAATCAGGTATTCTTTCCATTAACAAAATTCTTAATTTTTCTCATTTGCTACTCTATTCATGATATTTATTACACTTAATGTTAACCTCATGCCAATTTTGAATATATTTAGAGGTGATTCCAATACCAATTAATGGGAAAATGAAATTTCAGAAGCTAAATTCATCCTAGACTCACTCGATCAGACACAACAGAAAAAACTTTAGAATTCTTTAAGTTCAAATCTAAGGACGTCTATTATAATATATACATAATTACATAGAATATCTAATCATAATAACCATTGAAATAAAAGCATAAATAAAATTACAAAAATTAAAGGAAACTTTTAAAAGAAAGTAATAAAGATTACCTGACCGCAATTGTCTCCCGGAAGGAATTATGTAGACCTCGAGATCTCCTCGGCAATAACCCCTTAAGATCCAAAGTATAGCCTTTGAAAATATTTACTAGGAAGAATTTCGAAAAGAAATTCCCCCTTTTTAATTTTCCTTAAAATCATATGTTTTCGGACAACTATTTAGATTCTACAATGAGTTCCTAAGACCCCTATTTAATAGGCCATTGGATAAAAGATCAATTAATTTGTCGATGTAGGACTCAAAGAAAATATAAAACGCGTTTAAAAAGCTTTTAAGACGACGACGTAATGCCCAGAAATAAAAATGCATAGCATTTTTTATTTTTTTTTTGTTGTTGACTCTTGAAGTTGCCACGTCTCACTTTCTAAATGGCCTATCAATGATGTCACGGATCGTGGTTGTGTGCTGCCCTGATGCACACAACACGTGCCACCATCTGATTCAGGCCTTTTTTTTTTTTTTTTAAATTCCCACTTATCTAAATTAATCTTATGAATTTTATTAATAAAATTTATTTATTCATCTTATGAATAAATAATTCATCTACTGAATTATGTTTAGCAAAATTAATTATTCATCTCATGAATAAATAATTAATCTCATAGATTCATTTTAAATATTTTCAACTGGTGGACTTTTAGAGGCTTACAGAGGGGCCTTATGAAGAACTTAATTCTAGCTTGAAATGGGTCAAATCTAATTATCAAAACTTCATAACATTGATTACGATATTTTTGTATTTAATTTTACTAAATAAATACTACTACACTCTAGAGTTAAATATATTTATTCAATAATTTCCAAACGACTTTAATTATAACACTCAACCCCTTTATTAGATATTCGCGTGGAAAAATAGCTTTAACCATTGACTTTTCTCATATCTTGCACCGCAGATTCTAAGTTGCTCATCTCGAACAGTTCAATAATATGAAAATAAAAAAAAAAAATTTGTACTAATTCCAAATGTCAAACATGTATAATACTTTGGCCAAATATTCTCGAATCTATTCATATGCTTGCGAATCAACCAAGGGGACATCTTTTATCTCGTAAAAGACTATAGATTTCGCGAAAAAACACCTATTCCCGTTATACTTCATGCCGCTACCCAACGCACGTAAGGTTTAAGCCAACGTGTTGTGACTAGTCATTTTAGCACATCAAAGCAGCAAACTATCGATGCTTAAGTCCAGACTATTTTCTGGGTTTAAAGTTATTGCCTTACAGAACTAATTATTTCTAATGGCAGTAAAGAAACAAGTAATTAAGGTGGTTCTACTCAATGTTCCAATCATATAGATAACACCAATATAATACTCTTAGATCTTTATCTACATGACGAAGACACGCCTTCTAAAATATCTTACTGTAGCCTTGTCAGACAAGTTGTCCAAAATCATCGCCCACTACGAACGTATACTTTGACAACATATTACTGATTCGATTTAAGTCGATCTGTTGCTCAACCTCATTGAATACTTAAACCAAACTTCACATGTCATCTTGCACTACGTCCATCTCATTAAATGTTTTAGAAAAAAATTGCACGTACATTAGAAAGACGAATGAAGAATATCTCGATACAAGCAAAGAAAAGCAAGTGAATCCTTGTCTCATGGCCATTGTATCAGAAGAAGAAGAAGAACTTGAAAGAGATGAAGTAAATGATTTATCTTATTATGAACTAAAGATTAGTTTTAATAGTTACATGGTGAATTCAAAAAATTGACACCTAATACTCTTTTATGGAAAAGGGACTAGAAAAAAGGTCCAAACAATGTTTAGTGCTCAACCTAAAAATGAATCCTTGCAAGCAAAAATGGAGTTATTGAATGATCAAGTTGAAACATTAATTAAAGGAAAACAATCATTGGAAGAAAAGCTCCTTTTAACAAAAATAAAAATTAAAAATCCAAGGAAAATAAATTATTACTAAATAGAAAATGAGTCTTTAAAAGATCAAATAGAAGAATTCTTAGAAATTTCATGCAAGTTTTTCATGGAGCAAGAAACACTTGAAAAACTACTCATTTCTCGAAGACTCACTGATATTAAAGAGGGAATCATCTATAATAGAAATGTTCAAAATAAAATTTTGAATATACTTTTTGTCAAAACCTCCTCACCGCCTACAAACTTTATAAGATGTCATTATTATAGTGATCACATGCATATTGTGCACCAATGTCAATCTAAAAGAATTTGAGAAAAAAAAAAAGACAGTTTGGGCTCCAAAGAGATCTCGACCACCTATGGTTAAGACAAAGGACCTAAGGAAATTTGGGTACCGAAAGTACGTTGAAATATGTAGGTATGCTTTATGATTGAGAACAAAAACCGAAGTGCTACTTGGATAGTGGTTCCACAAGTCACATAGCTGGAGCTAAATCCAAGTTCACTTCCATCAAACCTAGGAAAGGAAATCTTACTTTCGATAAGAAAAAAAGGAAAAAATTCTTTGTATTGGTACTGTTGCTCGTAATTCTTTTGCATGCACAGATGATGTTTTACTTGTTGATGGTCTTATACTTAATTTTTTAAACATTAGTTAATTATATGATAAAGGTTATTCTGTGTGATTTTGTGTCATCTAAATGCATAATCGTCCATGCTTAAACGATTGAAGTATTATCTGAGCAATAAAGATGTGACCATGTCTATACGATTGATTATTAATGTAAGAACTTTGTGAAATGTTTTAGTGTCTTAAATGAAAATGATTCCTTGATTTCACATGGAAGACGTGGAAATTCTAGCCCGGATTTAATTTCAATCTTCCAAAAAACAAAATGATCTTCTTAAGGGTTTACCCAAACTTAATTTGAAAACTATCATATTTTTGATGCATGCCAAATATGCATGTCAATATGGAAAGAAGCAAGATCTTCATTCAAATTCAAGAATGAAGTTTCAACCTTAAATCTTATTCCACCCTTGCGTACAGATTTAATTTGTTGTACTAGACATTTGAGTTTTAATGAAAAGCGATTTGGACTTGTAATTGCTTATGTTTAATCTGATTTTATTTGGTGTCTATTCCCTTCTCATAGCAATAAAGCCTTCGATAAATTTGAAAAGGTTTGCAAAATGAAAAATATTTTAAAATCATTTCAATTAAAAGTGATCATGAAAGGAAATTTGACAGTGAAGATTTTGAAAAATATTGTGTTTATTCTGGAATCAACCAGCACTTTTTGGCTCCTAGAACTCCTTAACAAAATAGAGATTAAAAGAAAAAATAGAACTTTTGAAGTAATGACAAGAATCATGCTGGGTGAAAATAATTTTCCCATATCGCTTTAGGCCTAAGCCCATTAATACTGCTTGTATATTCTAAGTCAAGTTTTGATAAGTCCTATTTTGAAGCAAACAATCTACAAAGGAAGAAAACTAAATGTTTCATATTTCAAACTATATGGCGATAAATGCTTCATCCATAGCAATTGTATAAGAAATCTTTATAAATTTGATCCAATACTGAATGAAGGCATATTTATTAGATGTTTTCTTACTAATAAAGCGTATAGAGTCTATAATAAAAAGACAAGGGAAGTGGAAGTGTCTATGCATATAGTAATCAATGAAACTAACAACTTGTCATCTAGAACTCCTTATGATGATGCTTATATAATGATCGAACCAACAAATATCACGCCCTCATCCTTGGATCAAGAAAATGCTCAACTCAGAGCTCAAATAGAGGTATCGAAAGGTAGTGATGAAAAATGTAGAATCCAAAGAAAAAGATTTACCACATGATGGAAATTCTGTAAAGATCATTCAACAAGTCAAATCATATGTTATTCCTCCAGAATTGTAAGAATGAGGCATGCCTTGACTGAGTACTTTCATTTAGCCGCATTCATATCTCTTGAAGAACCCAAGAATGTAGAAAAGCTCTCAATGATTGAAATTGGATTACGGAAATGGAATAAGAGCTAAATCAATTCATGAAAAATGAAGTGCGGGAACTTATCGTTGGACCCTATGATCAACAAGTCATTGGTACCAACGTTATGAACGTATTTCAAAAAAAATTTCGTTAACAACTGCAGCGGGTGCAGTGGAAAACCAATTTCAATTTCTTAATTTTAAATCTAATACCTTAATATAATTAAACAATTTAATTAGTCCTTGATCTTACTCTAATATGCTAATAATATAACAACCAGAAAACATCAAATAAAATAAGTATAAACATTGCATGTAGAATAAATGTAATAAAAGAGTATATTAAATATCAAATACTTAAGTTACACAAGCCTGAAGCACCAATACCTACTCTGATTTTGAGATCTGAAATTAGAAGAAGAATATCTTGACATCTCAAGGTCTTTTCCGCAATGACCTCTATTAGCACCGGAGTGTGGGCTTACAAAATATTCAATTTAGAAAAAATTTCAGAACAAAATTTTTTCTTTAATCTTTCCAGTAAAATAATATTTCAGAAAAATTATGCTAAACATTAATTTACAAAACCCTAAAATAATTTTAGGTTTTTCGTCTTGGAAGAAAACTAAATTCCAAAATCTAAAATAACTTAATTTCACATGGCAAAACACCCTACATTCATAAGCCAAAAAACATGCCATGTGTCAACCCTTGATTGATTGTCATGTGTGCACATAGTTGTAGGGAGTTTGAATTTCAGCAGGACACGTGTCCTCTCTCTATTGGTTGGTGGCTGTTGCCACGAATCATCCTACCTTTTCCCCTTTTTTGAATGCACGTGCTTGCATTTGTTTGCGTTATTGTGCCTCCACATGTGCGTTGCAGGCGCGGGGCAGTGCAGTTATTTTAAGAATTGAAAAATTAATTTATTCATCTTATAAATAAATAAATCATCTTATGAATTTTTTTTAGCAAAATTGAATAATTCATCTCATGAACTCAATTTAAATATTTTAAAACAGTGCTTAAGTTCAGTCTTGTGGAGGACCTTAGGGACAGTCTAGCTCTAGCTCCAAATTGACCAAATCTGATTATCATCTCATGATATAAACTGATTGCCTCTTAATAAGACTTAATTCCACTAAATAAGTTTCACTGCACTCTAGAATTAAATATATATTAATTCTAGAATTTTTCAAATAATTTTATTGTGACAATTAACCCCTCTATTTGATATCCGTGAGCAAAAATAACTTTAACTACTATCGTTATTTTTCTCACATCTATCCGCAGTTTGCGACTCGCCTCTCAAACAATTCATAATACAGAAACGATTCTGTATTAATTCCAAATGTCAAACACATGGAGTACTTTGGCCAAAGATTCTATATTCGTATATTTATGAATAAACTAAGAGGATATCTTTCATTGCAGATTCCGAGTAAAATATCCATTTCCGCCACACTTCATGCAATTGCCCAATGACGAAAGATCCTGTTATTCACTTTTAACCTCATCATTTTGGGCATCAATGCAATTAACATCCCAAGCATGAGTTCGGACTATTTCCCAGATTTAGAGTTTTCGTCTTACAGAATTAATCATTTTTTATCGCAATCATAGAAACAACTAATTCATGTACTCCTATTCGATGTTCCAATCTACTGAAAATACTAACATAATACTCTTGGATCTCTATCCATATGACCAGGATAAGTTATCAAAAGTATCATAGTATAGTTTTATCGAACAAGTCGTCCAAACTCATCAATGCCTATGAATATACTTTGACAACATGTCACTAGTTTGATCTAATTATTTCTATGGTTCAATCTCATTGACCACATAAACCAAACCTGACACGTCATCGTGGACAACATCCATCTCATGGAATGTTTTAAAAAAATAATTAGCATGTTTGACTTTTATAATATAATCAAACGATAAATAAATATAAAAATTTTATTTATTCAATGTTTAAAACTAACTAATTGTGCTTTTCTAGGACGCCTATTCCGTCAACCAAGGGGGTCTACAGCAACAAGAAAATGAGGAAGGTAATGTGGCTAGAAGCAAGACATGGTTGGTAGCTAAAGGCCATAACCTTGCAAACCTTGCCCGATTAGTAGACATTAGACGCCTATGTTTCTTTGCTTAGTTTATAATAATTTTATTCTTTTTCAAATTGATGTGAAAAGTGCATTTTTGAATTGCTTTATTGAAGTAGAAGTTTATTTTGTACAACCACCAGGTTTTTAGGTTGATAAATTTATTAGTTTTAAATTCTTAAAGGCCCTTTAAGGTTTCAAACAAGCTCCTAGAGTTTGGTATGAGAGATTGGCTTCATTTTTAATGCAAAATGGAGTTATAAGAGGGGAGGCTGAGGCCAAAATTTTTTTAATCAAACACTATAGAAGTGATATTCTCCTTATTCAAATATATATTCATGATATAGTTAGAGTGCTACTAACCCATCGCATTGTGAAGAATTCACAAATCTTATGAGTGGGGAATTCGAAAAAAGAGTGAGGCCAAAGCTCAACTACTTTTTTGTATTGCAAATCAAGCAAAACAGGGATGAAATTTTCATCAATTGGGCCAAGTACATTAGGAAGATACTTAAGAAATTTGGTATGAAAAATTCCAAAGCAATTGCAAGTCCAATGAGCTCAACAGTCAAGGAAACATGGATAAAAAAGATAAAAAGGCGGATCAAAAGTTATATAGAGATATTGATTGAATCCCTTCTTTACCTTACCGGTAGTGGGCTTGATATATTGTTTAGGATCTGCTATGTGCATAGTTTCAAGCATATCCAAAAGATTTAGATTTATGCGCCATGAAAATAATTCTTCCGACACGTAATTGGTACTTAGGCTTCTCCTAAGTGTGATTTCCTTGATCTAGTTAGATATAGTGATGTAGATATTTTTTAGTTATAAAGTGGACTAGAAATCAACTGGTGGAACTTGTCCACTTCTTGGTCATGCTTTGGTGTTGAGGTTTAGCCAAAAAAAAAAAACAAAAAAAAGGGAGTGAGAAGGGAAAAATAAAAGAAAAGAAAAACAGAATTGTTGCCTCATTCCACATCAAGGCCAAGTACATTGCATGTGGAAGTCATTATGCTCAAGTATAATGGTTAATTCACGAATTAGATGATAATGTTATTCAATTCAATCATGCTCTCATTACGTGAGATAAAACTACTGCAATATCCTTAACCAAAACTCTAGCTCACCATTTTAGAATCAATCATGGAGAGGTGGACATCATATCATTCGTAATCAGGTATTTAAAAGAGATGTCGTTGCAAAATTTGTATCTACAAATCATCAATAAGTATATACTTTTACTAAGCCTCTATGTGGAAGTATTCGTGCCTATTTGCACTATTTTGTTCGTATTTAAGTGTCATGTGATCACCGTAAAAATGAAAACAACACAAATGTTCAAAAGGAACTCACCGCAACTTGGGAGTGAGTCTAAATACAAACTGCGTGCCTTTAACCTCAATCACTCACCATTTTTTGAGAAAAGGTTGTGATATGCTGGTGTATATGATATCCGTTATATCTTGAGTTAAACTTATGATTCAATTAAGAAGACTTTGTCAAATATTTTTTGTGAATCTTTTGATATATGTATATATACATATATATATATATAAGGATGTGGACCTAACTCAGGTAGTAGTTACAGTGACAACATAGGGTCATAGACACCTTTCCTCCTATTAAAAGTCAAGATTTGGGGTGCAGACAAACCCAAGAGCTTAGTGATCTACTCACAAGCCCAAGTCAATCAGGTTTTAAGCCTGGCATCGTTGACCCATAATACCTCGAATTAATTTTGGTCTAATAAAATTAAGGCAGAGCAAACTGTATTCAAGTCATTGGATTACGACCAACGCAATCAAAGTCAAGCCTTGGCTGTTAAAGCCCTAATCAATGGGGTGAACGTAAGTTCACCTGACTTATCAAGCAATAACAACAGTGTTAACACCAACACAAGTCAAGCTTTGGCTATCGAAGCCTTAAACTAAAGCCTCAATTACTAACTTGTCGAAATTTGGGAATGCATTAAAATTGGAAGTTTGAACCTAAAGCCCAAGAAACTATATTACTGAAGAAGCAAGTATGACAAGTTCTAGACTATGCTAGGCTATGTTAAGTGACACTAGTCCTAAGAAAAGAGCACAAGTGTGCTATGAAAGAAAATCTAAAGAATTTTTGTATTGAGTGTACGTACTTGTTTGGACTGACGGAGAGCAATTTATTTATAGAAAACTAAAATTTACTGTTGTACCTAATTCTGCAGCAACTTCACCCACGGCAGGCCACTAAGCTTCTTCTTGTGCATGCAAAAGATCAATGAATGTGCCCATTATTTGGTATTAGAGGGAATTCCTTGTCACCTGGGCTTGTATTTCTAGTTGAAGTCCCTTCTAAAGCTCCCACGTTCTCTTGGATTAAGCTTAGCCCCCAAGTATCTGAGATTGCGCTTCAAGTAATTGTCTTAAGTCTGGAAACCATCTGTCTTGTAGCCTTCTTGTCTATCCCTTGAGCTCGAGCTCCCTTCACCCTTCAACAATCTCGGCCATTGAGTGGTTGATACTCTTGTTATGGTTATAATCTTTTCAAGATGCTGGACTCAAGACATTGTTATTTTAGTACCTAAAGGTATGGCTCTCCTCGAGATAGACCTCACATGTCAAGCACGTGGTACTTATCGGAAAATGGCATTGTCCCAACATCTTTGAAAATAATGCGTAAACAAATGCCCCCCTTTTAGCCGTTGGTAAATTCAACTTTAGAACAGGCCAAAATTCTACCTGATTTGATCCTCAATGGCTACAAAAAGCCCGAGAGAACACTCTTTGTCTTTTGCTCTTCTTTACCGTGTGTCTATAAGTATGACAGTTAGGGCTAGAAATTTCCAGTTTTTTACTCTATTCTCTATCTCTTTGCTGCAATCAAGCATTTTAAGAAAAAAAACTTGCTGTCATTCTTGAACTTTCAATTTCTAATTCAATCTATTCTTCATCCTTTTGCACTTTCTCGAAACCAATCTGACAATGGCTCAAATTTCTCTTGTCGTCTCTACTTCCCTTCCTCAGGCCAATATCCCTATCCAACAGTTGATGCTTTTGCTTCAATTAGACACTTCAATGGTCTCTGGTAAGCTCTAGAGTCTAAATGATTAGTATATTGTCAAGGAAGACCCTTTTAGGCTACCTAGGATAAGTCAATCCGGGCTCGTCATTCCCCTTAACGTGCGAAAACCATCTAACAGGTTTCGAGGTCTTTAGCCACAGGCTCTCTCTAAGCGCCACATGCCAGCGGACATCCTTCCCCACATGAATTGGGTGGATAACTTTCCAGGGCTTCCTGAAGTGGGTGCACTACCTGATTGTGCCTCTAGCATGTGTGGTACTTCTGTTCATCACTAAAGTGACCGTTTTCCAGCCATCATGCCATTGTAGACTTCTCTATCAATCCTCAAGCAATAAGCGGTATTTGGAGTTTCATGGACATCCTCTTTATTCTACCACACGTCCTCCCTATTTTGATTCTTAGAGGATTTCTAAAGGAATCAAACCCCAGGCTCAGAACGACACCATGTATTACATTAAGGATCTATGAGTATCAAAAGTCTCACCTTTATAACTTATTGACTTCAAGTAAACTAAGTAAGCATTTTTTTTGTTTTTCATTATACTCTTAGGTCCTTACGGAATATTGTTGCAACTCTAATTTCCTTAGATTCCACAAAAATCTTATGAACCACAAAAAGAGAGGATCATGCCTGATAACATCAAGAGCTCTAAGATTCTTTCCAAAAAGCCAACTTTCCTGACAACTAGAAAAGAAGCAATGCACACACATAACTTCAGAAGAACAATTCCGTATGGAACTTCTTTAGACAAGTTTCAGGATTTTACTATGCTTATTATTGCAAGGAGGTCTCTTTGCCACATATTGTGTGGTTTGTGTGTAATCCATGTACTCTTCATCAATATTAATGAAATACGCAATTTGCTCAAATACTTCTGTTCTTTTCCTTTATTTTTTAAACCTAAGGACCATGGGATTGATCCTCAAGACATTGGTACAAGAATTGAGCATATAATTCAGGAAATCTATATTTAAGGACTTCCTTGTTAGAATCCGATATTGATGGCACCCATTTATTTAGGGACATACCATTGATAGTCCTTGGGTGCGCTCTTCAATCTCGGTCTTGTTGTAAATTGGAATTACTTCCAAATGCCTTTATAACTCTGAATGGACCCCCTAGTTTTGGGACAATTTCCTAAGGACGAGTCTTTCTAGCCAATGGGTAAAACCAATTTTCATACTATATCTCCCAAGTCAGAAGACCTAGGTTTAACCTTTTTTTTAAAGGCTTTGGCCACCCTCTTGTTTTGTGTTTCCAACTTATGAATGGCACCAAACCTAACTTGGTTTAAGTTAGTTAGTTTGCCCACCAAAGCCTGCTCATACTAAAGTCCAAAAAACCTCCCTTGATGAGCTAGACTAATAGACTGAACCATTACTTCCATTGGGAGCATGGCATCATGGCCATATGTCAAATGGAAGGGAGTTGTCCTAGTTTCATCTCGTTTAAATGTCTTGTAAGCCCAAAGGGCATCCAATAGTTATTCATGCCACTTCTTGGGATTGTTCTCAATCATCTTTTCAATATTAGCCTTTATAATCTTGTTAGTTGACTCTGCCTGGCAATTGGCTTGGGCATAGTAAGAGGCTGAGTTCAAGATTTTTATGTTAAAACTCTTGGTAAACTCCTTAAATTCAACTCCACTGAAAACTTTAGATAGGTCCACATTAATGGTTTTAGGGATACCAAACCTAATAGGATGTATTCTTTTGAAAAATCAATCACATCTTGTTGATTGATATTCCTATATGGCTTTTCCTCCACTCACTTTGTGAAATAGTTTGTGGCCACAAAAATATAAGAGTGTTGATTGCTAGAAGGAGGGTTAATCTCCCTTATAATATCCATTGCCCAACCTATGGATAACTATGGTTTGATAATATCATGCATATCAGCAGCAGGAACTCTTAGTACATGACCATATCTTTGTCATGCTCTGCATCCCTTGGCATACTTTATGTAGTCATCCATTATTGATGACCAGCAATAGCCCTAACATTTAATGAGCCAATACATTTTATTGCCAGATGGATGGGATCCACAGATACCATCGTGAGGTCCTACCATTACTAGTATTGCTTCGTCCAGGTCAGGACACTTGAGAGGCAACCCACTGGCATCCCTTTTATATAACTGTCCAGACTTATCATGCAGATGGAATCTATGAGCCCTCATTTTCATCATTCTTTCACTCACATAGTCTTTAGGGTTCGAAAGTAATCCATTAGAGGCTTCGTCTAGTCCCCGCATCAACTTAGGATAGTTTGACGAGTTTCAAGGCATTTCAAGTGTTCGCTTAGCATGACTTCACTCTAAAACCTGAAGGACTTAGTGTACTCGACGTCATGACCCAAAACTTTAGTCTTAATGACCATGGTTTCTTCATACCAAGTCCTAGCCAATTCATACCTTGATACTAACTGAGCCAAATCATTGGTTGTTTTGTTCTGTTCTCTAAGGATATGCTCAAACTGCACACCATCGAACGTGCTCATTAGCTTTTGTACTACTAAGAAGTATATATTCGAGATATCACTCAAACATTGAAATTCCTCTTTTACTTGGCAAATTACCATATGCGAAACCCCTTTGATTATAACATTGCGGACTTACAATTCCAAGAGAGCTTGTAGGCTTATTATTAATGCCTTAGACTCTGCCATGTTATTGGAACATAATCCAACTAAAGTAATGGCCAATTTGGTGATGATCCCAACATGGGATTCTATCACAATTCCTATTCGAGCACTTGAATTGGTCCTTGATCCTTCAAAGAATAACTTCAAAGGGACCACTTCCATATTTAGCAACTGGTCAGGCTTATTGTCGAAGCCAAGATGAATGTTTGGGTGGTCACCTAAAAAGTCTGCTAAGGCTTGACCCTTTACTTACCTTTATGGCACATAGACCAAGTCAAATTGAAGTAGAGCAATACTCCACTTGTTCAATCTTCCCCTCATCAAGGGTCCATCTTGCATGCATTTAAGGGCACCTATCTGGGCAACCACGTTCATGGTAAATGCTAAGAAGTAATGTCTCAATTTTACGGATGCATAGAATAATGATAGGCACAATTTCTCAATTTAGGAGTATTTTATTTCACATTCATTTAAGAAATGGCTAAGGTATAACACAACTTGTTAAAACCCTTGCTCATTGTCTTGTACAAGCAGACAACTAATAGATTCATCAGAAGTAGAGAACATAAATCATCAAGGGCTTGCCCTGCTTTAGTGGAATGAGAACTGGCAGCAGGATCAAGTTTTCTTTTATGGCCTCAAATGCTGCTTGATGTGGCTCCTCCTACTTGAAGTTTTTCTCAAACTTGACCCTCATTAGTGAAGAGAAGACTTCCATTTTTCCTATAACATTCGAAAACAAACGTCTTAGAAAATTAACCTGCCCTGCCCCAAAAAGCATTGTAGCTCTTTTTTATTTGAAGGCGGTTTGGCCTATTAAATGGCCTTAGTCTTATTAATGTCTACTTTGATGCCCTTCTGGTGCACCAGAAAGCTGAGAAAGTTTCCAACACGTACCCAAAGGCATATTTTAATGGATTCATCTTGAGGTTATGGGTCCTAAGGAATGCGCCCCTCAAGTCTTCCTAGTGTTTAACATGGAATTTTGATTTGACCAAGATATCATCAATGTAGACTTCCATGATATTGCCAATGAGATCGTGAAAGATCATGTTCATAGCGTCGTGGTAGGTGGAGATAGCATTCTTCAAATCGAATGGCACAACGACCCACTCAAAGGTTTCTATTGATCCAAGACACCTGAATGCTGTCTTATGGGTATCCTCTGAAGCAATCATAACTCAGTTGTACCCACTTTAGCCATCCATAAAAGACAAAACCTCGTGCCTCGAGGCTGAGTCAATGAGTACATCAGCAATGATAATAGGTAATCGTCCTCTGGGGTGGATGCATTTAAATCCCTGAAGTTAATACAGACCTTGATTTTGCTATCCCTTTAATGACAGGGACAATATATGCCAACCATTCGACATACTTGGTGGTTCTAATAAGTTTGGCCCTTAAGAGTCTCTCGATCTATTCCTTAACCAAATTGATTAGTAGTTAGGACATTCTCCTCTAGGCCTAAATGATGGGCCTTGAAGCCTATGCTGAACCACCTTTCTGTCTAAGTTAGGCATTTCATGATGGTTCCAAGTGACATAGTCCTTAAATTCACGAAGCAAAGTCAGATACTGCTCTCTCTATTCCTAAGAACGTAGAGCGGTCAGATAGGTAGGCTTGGGTCTTCTGTCGGGCCCAAGTTAACCTCAAGGAGGGGGTCTTGAACTTCAGCCCTCAAATCGTTCATTTTAGTTAATGCCGCTCTTAAGCCAAAGAGTTTCAGCTTCTTTTCTTATGAAGCCTGGACCTTGAAGCCACTGAATGGTTGTCCAGTCCAAAGCTAATCCTCATGGCCTCATTGGCCATTTATGTTTTGGGGGGGGGGGGGGGGGGGGGGGGGGTGTCTTGGCCCCTTTGCATTGAGATTTTGGTGTGCCTTGGTGATCTCTTTCCTCAATAAGGGCCCTCATGCATCCCCAAAAATCAAAGTTTTCAGACAGTACATTGTCTTGACCAACCCGAGCTTCAGTGAGTGGGTTGTCAAGGATGGCTAGTGTGTTCTATTATGAGGTAGACTGTGGGGTGGTCCTTTTGACATCAAGTGGTCGCACACCATCTTCATAGAATTTAACCTGAACGTAGTTGGAGCAAGGCATAAATGAACTATTATCTACCATAGCAACCTTATACTTTTCACTGTTCCTGAATATTACCAACTGGTGCAGTGAAGAGGGGATAAAATAATTGGCATATAACCAATCTCTCCTAAGCAACATTGTAGCTGGATGTAGCAGCCACTATAAAGAAAGCCGTTAGTTTGCTTAAGTTGCCAATAGTTAAGTCAATCAGGATGAACCCTTCAGATTTGATAGTAGCTGTAGAAAAGCCTTAGATTGCGACATCTGAAGTAATTACGTCATCTCAAGATTTACCAATGACCCCCAACATGAATGAAGGCAGAACATTGATAGTCGCACCATTATCCACCAACACCCTGTTCACCAGAATGACATCAAATATGTTTTGATGTATAGGGGCTTGATGTGCTTATTGAAAATTTTAGGCCCATCAAACATTATCTTCAGTATTTTAGGTGTATCATCAGGCAATTTGGATGTTGAAGTATTAACTTTAAAAGATAAAAGATCAGGGTTGCCTTTGGTGGCTGCTACTTCAGCCACAAGCTCCACTTGAGGATTCTCATACGATGCCACAACATTCCCCTCAAGACCTTCTTGAGTATGAGTTGCCACGATCTCTAAAGGAAGGAATGTTATGATTCAAGAAAAACTTGAATCAAAACCTAGGAGAAAGAAAGAGATAGAGAGAGAATAGTAGAGTTTAGAGAGGATAGAAAAGAATTGAGAACAGAAGCAGAGAGAAGTAGGTTTGAGAGAAAAAAAAAAAATTAGATCATTATCATTCATCAATTCCCTTACAAGTGATGAACTCACCTATTTATGCATTAACCTAGCTCTGTAGGTTAAGTAGAAAACATCAACAAGGACATTGCACCTAGACACTACTCAACCACCACTACTGACTAAACTGCTAAATTTCCCGCCTTATCTTACAAGCTATCGGCCAATGAAGTTAATGAGATGTTAATTAGACTTACTAAGGACTCACACTATTCTATTATAATCATTTACTTATTAAAAAAAAATTCCATATGTCCGAACTTCTGGAATCATGACAATACTCCCCCCTTTAGAGATTCTTGTTCTCAGGAATCTTAATAGAGAAGTTGTAGCTTAGGGACTTTTTATTGATTCCGTTGTACAACTTCAAGATGCTTATCGAATCATATTTACACCCTCAAACTCTGATCAAGTAGCAACAACTTGCATCTTGCATCACCCCTAAAAAAATTTCTATTCCTGCTTTCTCTTGGAAGATCAAATTTTGGCATTGTAGGTACCTCAGTAGCAAGTTCAATATATATATAAATATATTTGAAAATCTCCTCCTAATAGAAAGGCTTCTTTAAGAAATGTCCATTGCTTTTGAGCTTGTCTTGAATGCTCATGGGACCTTGATGAGTTCCCCATACTTGCATATTCTTTTGCATACTTGGCTTAGTTCGCCTTAATTGCATACATTGCACAAACAACACCTTCTAATTGCTTTTCCCATTGGTATACTGGCTGTTGCAATAAAAATACAAGATATTCGGGAGTCCTGATATCAGCTTGTACTCTGGGGAGATGTCCTTTGCTCTTAGCTTGGAAAATATGAGCTTCTAACTCTTAATCAAACGCCCTTGCTAATTGAGCACGAGAAGCAATCAAAATCAGCCTAGGCTCATCACAAAACCAAAGATTTTTCCTTAATTGTTCCAATATCTTATTCCTTAGAACTTTCGTTCCTCTTTCCTCCTCTTAGACCTACTTTTGGACCGCTTTAGTCCATCTTTTGGCTCCAAAAATGAGGTGGTTTAGCCAACATGTCTACATGCCTAATCTCGCAGCTGATTTCACCTCTATTGATCCTACTAGCAAGCTTCAATTCCATTTGACCGGGAGGCCTGTTGTTAGTGTTCTTAGTTGCATAGTCTTATGAATGTGTGTCGGTTATGTTAGCTAGCTTCTTTTAGTCCTTGGTCTAGTTAAGTCATGTTTGGCGGTAATGTTGTCTTTTGAATTTGCCTAGCAACATTGTATCTTAGTTAGTATAAATAGGTAATATCTTGCAATGTTTTGGATGGGAATGAAAACATTGATGATTTCTTCTTCTCATCTCCTAATTCTTTCTACACTCTCATCTAATTCTCACTTCTTTTATCTCTTAACTCTTATTCTTCACTAGTTAAGGATCAAGTTATACTAGATCCTTAACAATTGGTATCAGAGCTTCATAAATTTAGTTTCAAAGCTAAATTGATCTTGATTTCGAGCTAAGCATTGCAATTGGATTAAATAAGCTATGAATTGGTTGATCAAGAGTAGCAAAAGTTGAAATTGTTGCTGACACAATTTAAGGAGCTGCAAACTCACATTAAACCGTCAACGCTGATCAATTGGAGCTGTTCGGAATAAGTGAAGCTGTGATTGTTGATCCCCGTATAGGATCCTTAATAGCTAAGTGCAAAACCTGATTGAGAACACTTATATTTCTGTGAAATTGTTACTGCTTGAATGCCATTGCTGCAGGTTCAGATCCTTACAGCATCTTGATTATAATTGCTGAGATTGTTGATCCTCGTATAGGATCCTTCACAGCTAAGTGCAAAACATGATTGAGAGCACTTATATTTCTATGAAATTGTTACTGGTTGAATGCCCTTGCTGCAGGTTCAGATCATTACAGCATCTTGATCGCAATTGTTGCGGCCTAACTCTTCAAGTTCATTCTCGAAGTTAAGCAGTGAAGTTCTGCATTCGCTACCTTCATTGCAAAATCTGTGATCATTAAATTGATTCTTGAACGCAACGGTTAAAGCATGGTTACCACAAGATTAGGAGTAGGAACTATGAATAATGCTACTAACAATTTTCCTTCACATGCTGAAGCGATTGCTGGATTAGAACAAACGACTGAAAGAAGCAATCGACATGATGAAAGAATGGATCGTTTGAGCCAACAAATGGAGAACATGATGTCCATGTTTCAGTTGAGCTAGCAAAATTTAAATTAGAAATTCGACAGACAGATGCAGCAAATTGGTGGATTAGGAGAACAAATCTTGAGGCAGCAACTTCCTCTGGGTGTTGGAGTGCTTTCACTTGCTAGCCAGTTAGAAGCAACACATAATTCCACTAATGTTGTTCCATCTCTAGCTATAACCAATGTACAGCTACATCACAGTGACAATACAATGGCCACAAGAGGACATGGTTACAAACAACCTCGAATTAAGCTAGAAGCATTTGATGGAACCTTGCCTCAAGCTTGGATTAGAAAATGTGAGCGATATTTTAGATTCTGCAACATCTTGGAGTCAGAAAAGGTAGAAATGGCTGTTGTTTATCTCAAGGGAGAAATGGAGAGCTGGTATTATAGTTTTATGCTAGTGAAACTGCTTATCCCTTGGCCTGAATTTCAGAAAGAGCTATGTGATCGTTATGGAGATGAAGATATCAGTGATATTGTTTATAGTTTTAACAAGCTGGTACAAACCACAGCTGTTAAAGAATACATGTCAAGGTTTGAGGATTTACGAGCTAGATTGTTGTCTACTAATCCTGATACGGTGGAAGAATATTACATCTTAACCTTCATGAGTGGATTGAAACCAAAGGTGAAACACATGGTTAGGGCTTTTGAACCTATTTCCTTATCAAAAGTTTATTCCAAAGCTCGAATGGTGGAAAAAACAGTCTTGGCCTCACATGATATACCTCGATCTAGACTTCCATCTGTTGGAGGTCCTAGCTCTAAGTAGCCTAACCTTGGGAGTAAACCTTTGGGTCAAGAAGAAAAGAGGTTCCAGAGGTTATGTTTTAAATGCAACCAAAAGTATTTCTTTGGCCACAAGTGTGATCAAAAGTATTTGATGTCTGCACACGCTTGTGAGACTGGGAATGAGGAACCGAATGAAGAGATTCATGAACCAGAAGAGGGGCAGTATGAAGATGACGTTGATGATTTATAAGGTAATGATATGGAGATCTCAGTTAAGGCTTTAACTGGTGGTGGATCCCATAACACCATTAGAATCAAGGGTGAATCTAAGGCCCAAACAATCTTGATCTTGATTGATTGTGGTAGCACACATAGTTTCCTAGATCCTATAATTGTGAGGAAGGTAGGACGTGATATGATTAAGACCAATCCTTTAGCAGTAACAGTGGTTGATGGGAATGCCATATTAAGTCACACCAAGTGCAGCAGCTTTAAGTGGCATATGCAATGACTTTCAGTTCGATTTCAGAATCCCAAGGTTGTGACATAGTATTGGGGGTTGATTGTATGAAAACCATCAGTCCTCTTCTCTTTGATAATGGCCAATTAACCATCTCTTTTAGCAAGGACATCAAACCTGTTAAGTTGCAAGGTATTAGAGAACAAGCTCAAATGCAAATGATTAGTGGAAAGCAGTTGCAGGACATGTTCAAGAAGAAGGACTTCCATTGGGAGGGACACTTGCATTCAATCTCTGCTACCAGTCAGGAATAGAACTTGGAAGAAGATCCTTCCATTACCTCACTGCTAGAACAATTTCAGGATATATTTGCTATGCCAGTTGCCTTGCCACCTGAAAGAGAGTATGATCATGTAAAACGTTTGAAGCAAGGTTCAGATCCAGTCAATCTATAGCCATACAGGTATCCACATTCTCAGAAAAGTGAAATTGAACGCCAAGCGGATGAATTGTTAAAGACAAAGTTCATCAGACACAACAATGGTCCCTTTCCTTCGCCTGTCATCTTGGTGAAGAAGAAGGATGGCACATCGAGGATGTGTATTGACTACAGGCAACTAAACTCAGTAATGGTGAAGGATATATTCCCCATTCCTATAATTGATGATTTGCTTGATGGGTTACATGGGGCCAAATTCTTTTCCAAGTTAGACTTGCATCAGGGCCATTATCAGATAAGAGTTTAGGACAAGGACATCTTCAAAAATGCTTTCCGCACACATCATGGGCATTATGAATTCCTTGTAATGCCTTTTGGATTTTCCGATGCTTCGTCCACCTTCCAAGCTCCAATGAATTTAGTCTTCAAGCCGTACCTCAGACACTTTGTTCTGGTATTCTTTGACGACATATTAGTCTACAGTTCCATAATGGGCTTACATCTGCAGCATCTTGGTGCGGTTTTTCATCTCATGAGGCAGAATAGACTATATGCCGAGCTTTCTAAATGTTATTTTGGGCAAAGACAAATTGAGTACCTGGGTCATATCATCTTAGAGGAAGGCGTGGCTACTGATCCTAGCAAGGTACAAGCAATGAAGGAGTGGCCAGTACCAAAATTTCTCAAATAATTGCGGGGATTCCTTGGCCTAACTGGTTACTATAGGAAGCTTATAGCAGGATATGGTATTATTGCCAGACCTCACACGACCTTTTTGAAGAAGGGAGCCTTTAATTGGAATGATCAAGCACAAGAAGCTTTTGAGCAGCTTAAGGAAATCATGATAACTGCTCCAATTCTCATTGTACCTGATTTTACCCAACCATTTATGTTGGAAACTGATGCAAGTGGTACCGGTATTGGTGCAGTTTTATCACAGCAGGGCAGACCCTTGGCCTATTGGAGTCAGCTTCTTTGCCCAACCCATCAAGCATTGTCTACATATAAGAAGGAGTATTTGGCTGTGCTTTTGGCAGTTCAGAAGTGGCGGCATTATCTTGAGGGTCACAAGTTCATCATTAGAACAGATCACCAAAGCTTAAGATATCTCCTGGAGCAAAGGATCACTACTAGGGTGCAAAATAAAGGTCTCATGAAGATGCTGGGCCTACAATACGCCATTGAATATAAGCAAGGGAGGGACAATGGGGCTGCTGATGCCCTGTCCAGGAGATTAGAAGAGAGTGCTGCAGGGGAATGCTTAGCTATATCAGAAATGGTGCCTGCTTGGATGGTTGAGGTCATAAGATCTTATGATGGAGATTCAATTGCTCAAAAATGGCTAGAGGCACATCTGGTTCAAGGAGAACATGCAGTTGAAGTAGTTGTGTCCCAAGGAATTATCCGTGTGCATGGTAAGATCTACATAGGGACCGGTACTGATTTGAGGAAGTAATTGATCTTAGCTGCTCATAGCTCTGCTTGGGGAGGCCATTCGGGAGTGGAAGGCACATATTAGAGGATGCATCAGTATTTTCATTGGCCCCATTTGAAACAAGAGATCCACGCTTTGCTTCCTTCATGTGAGACCTGTCAGCGTACCAAGAGCATACATTAGCCTTATCAGGGGTTATTGCAACCTTTACCCATACCAGATCGAGCTTGGCAACACATCAGTATGGACTTCATCGAAGGACTGCCACGATCTGAAGGGAAAGAGATTATTTGGGTGGTGATTGATCGGTTTAGCAAGTACAGTCATTTTGTGGCTCTCCAACATCCAATTACAGCTGCAAAGTTGGCCAAGTTTTTCCTTGATCATATTTACAGATTGCATGGTTTGCCTCAATCTATTATTAATGATTAGGATTGTTTGTTCACAAGCCATTTTTGGAAGGAGCTTTTCTTTTTATTAGGCACAACCTTAGCCATGAGTTCTTCCTACCACCCACAATCAGATGGCCAGACTGAGAGGGTAAATCAGTGTGTTAAGCATTACTTGAGAAGCATGACTTTTGTTCATCCCAAAGACCAGCATAAGTGGCTTTCACTGGCGGAATTTTGGTATAAGGCCCACTTCCATTCAACTCTGGGTACCACTCCTTTTAAATCCCTCTATGGGCATGATCCCCCGGCACCTGTTCTATTCCAAGGGGGAGTTTCCCATGTTACTGAAGTAAACGAATTGCTAGATCAGAGGCGACATCTAGTTCAACAATTGAAGGACCATTTGCAAGTCGCTCAAGCTCGAATGAAGTTCTGTGCTGACAAGAAGAGAATGGACAAGTCCTTTACCGTTGGAGACCTTGTTCTTTTGAGGTCACAGCCTTATAGGCAGAGTTCTCTTGCCATTCGAAAGAACATTAAGCTAAGTGCATGTTATTTTGGGCCTTACAGGATACTTGCAAGGATAGGTGAGGTGGCCTACAAGCTGGATCTTCCTAATGATTGCTCTTTCCATCTAGTCTTCCATGTGTCGCTTTTGAAGAAGTTTGTCCCAGCTGCTCTAGACGTTCCAGTGATCCATCTTCAGGCTACCTTGCACTGTCTGCTCATCCTACAGCCTCAGGCTATCCTTCAGTCTCGTCTGGGTGCTTTGGGAGGCAGCAGCAAACAACAGGTGCTCGTGCAGTGGAGTAATTTGGATGCTGCATCAACTTCTTGTGAGGATTGGACCTTCCTTCGTTCACAATTTCCTTCCTTCCATTATTGAGACAAGAATGTTTTAAGAGGGGAGAATTGTTATGAATGTGTTTCGGTTATGTTAGCTAGCTTCTTTTAGTCCTTGGTTTAGATAAGTCGTGTTTGGCGGCAATGTTGTCTTTTGAATTTTTCTAGCAACATTGTATCTTAGTTAGTATAAATAGGTAATATCTTGTAATGTTTTGGATGGGAATGCAAACATTGATGATTTCTTCTTCTCATCTCCTAATTCTTTCTACTCTCTCATCTAATTCTCACTTCTTTTCTCTCTCAATTCTTATTCTTCACTAGTTAAGGATCAAGTTATACTAGATCCTTAATGCATAGACATCAGCTTCATTCATTTAACCCTACATCTTGATTGTATTAGGCAAATTTCCCATCTGAACGTGAACTTCTACTTGCGCTGGATGAGTAACAGAATGCGTTCTTGCCGGTTTCTTAGCTGAGTTTCCTTGCACAGCACTAAGAACAAGCTGATTTCTTACGAGTGTGGCACCATTACTGACATAATGCTTCCTTCTCTTTACCAACTTGATTGTCCTTTTAATCCATGAGGAAGCCCTAAGTCTATCTATTTACCACAACCCCATCTTGGGCTGCATCAATTTCGTGTTTCTTAAGTATGTAAAGCTAGTCAAGAGCCACTTTATTTGACTTCAGAAGAAGAAAATTTAGAGGTCTTCCATGATAGGCTATGATTGGATTTTCCATTGCACTTAATCTCTTTCTTAAATAACATTTTTTGTGATTTAAGTGAATGACCAAGTAGATCTCCAAACCTTGCTTCAATGTGAGCTTCAGTTGCAGCTTCATGATGCCAAAGAACTCAATAGACACTTGCAATTTCTCTGCTGCCATTTTCAGTGGTACAAGACCTTGTTCATCAGCTTGCATTGGTTCCATTTCATCTTAAGTTGAAGCTCAACGTGTTGTAGGTAACTTCCCAATGGCTATTGAATCCAATTTATGATGCTTCTCACTGCATTGTTTGATATTGGTGTTCTGTTATCTAGAAGTTACTACTACGTCCTTTAAATTAACCTCGGGATCTTGTATTTGCAATTCTTTATCTGGCTTAAGACTTATTGCAACATCATTAGCGTGTTCAATTCTAGCACCAACATTCCTAGATTGCTTCTGTTGGGTAGCTTGCTCTCATTCTAGCCGACAATGTTGTTTAACTCTCAAAGCATCACTAAGCTCCTCCATTCCTAGATCAAGAGGATTTTCTTTTGTTTCTCCAATTTTCTTGCACGGATTGAGGAGTTGAATATGTAACAAACAACAATTGTTAGAGATATTTCTTCCTTGTAGCTGAACAAATGCTAATATAGCTTGTGCTCTGGAAGAAAAGGTCACTTGTGCTTCAACCTCTAAGGCTGATATCGAAGTGACTTCAATTCTTTCAATATGAACATAGGGATAAAAAACTTGGTAAAGGATATTGTTGGTGATAGGATAGAGGACATCCAAAATTTTTTCCAAGAGTGTAGTATCGTTGGAGAATTCTCTTTGTAACACAAGCTCCTGCTTAAAAGTTGTATCAGTAGACATAATTCTCTCCATGTTAGCCTTGAGCGAAGCAGATCCAAATCAATTAAGTTCAGTGCTAAGAATCTAAGTGCAAAACTAAACAAGCAGAGCAACGAATTTCAGTTAAGAAAAACTCACGTGTAGCTTAAATTCAAGGTTAGATCAACAAGTTTTCTATGGAATCAACTGAATTCTAGTGCATTTATAGCTTGATCGATGACTTAACAGCTCCAGATCACAAGAATTCAACTCACGATCAGGTTTATAGAAACGTAGCAAGAAGAGATCTAATGTAACTGTAGCTTGCTCAACAAATATGAACAATTTAGCATGATCTATCGATCAAATACAATTTGATCAAGAACTAGATATCAAACAACTTGATCCAAAGCTTATGCAATCAAATTGAACTTAATCAACTTAATTGAAAGCAAACTCACAAGTTCTGATACCACTATTATGATTCAAGCAAAGCTTGAATCAAAACCTAGGAGAGAGAAAGAGATAGAGAAAGAGTAGAAGAGTTTAGAGAGGATAGAAAAGAAATGAGGAGAGAAGTAAAGAGAATTATGTTTGAGAGAAGAAGAATTAGATTATATCATTGATCAATCCCGTTACAAGTGATGAACTCACCTATTTATACATCAACCTAGCCAAAGTAGTCTAAGTAGAAAATATTAACAAGGATATTGCACCTAGACACTACTCAACCGCCACAACTAACTAAACTACTACATTGCCCTCCTTATTTTACAAGCTACTGGCCAATGAGGTTAATGAGATTCTAATTAGACTTAATAAGGACTCATACTATTTTATTATAATCTGGGATTTATTAAAACAAAGTTCCATATGCCCCATCTTCTAGAATCATGACAAGGAGTAAGGTAGTTCTAACATCAAATTTTTCAAGGAGTGTCTCAAATTGTATCTCCCTTGGCCTGTTTCCTTTTCGAGGCTGTCATCCATTAGCACATCTTGATCTTGCTGTTGAGGACTGCCATTTGTTAACATATCCTGTTTTAGAGGTTGGTCTTCTGGATCAATTCGAGGAGTTTGAGACTCCACCATAAGTTGGGGGAAGCTCTCCTCGTGGAAATCATTTTGTATATCAGACCATGTTGTCTTATCATGGTCTAAAGTTTCCACTATATTGATAATAAAAGGGGAGTACTCTTCTTCATTTTCAACTGACCTATGGTCTAGGGAATTCTTGGCAAGGTGATCCCACTAAGATTCTCATCCTTCAAAGGATGAGAGACTAGCCCATCTCTCAAGCTTCTTAAGCATTTTCCCTTTACCAGCAGTAGCAGAAGTCCTGGATTCAGTTGTTGCATCTTCAAGATCCATATGCTTAGTTTGCTTGCCCTTTTTGACCCTGACTTCCTTTTATGAGATCCTAGTTAACTAAGTATCGAGCAGAGTCCTTTGCTGAGCTCCCTTCTTCAGCAGCTGCCTCCTCTTTTGAGTTCTTGTGAGGTTAGAGGGACCAAACTACTCTTGATCGAGGTGATTACTCCTCTAGATATTGCTGAATCGGATCCCAGAAGGCTGTCACCCGAACGGTCGTGGTGCTTAACTGGTGTCCATGTCCCATAGGTGGTATTTCGGTTTTTTTTTAGATGCCCAATCCTCATCAGGATTTGGTTCTTTAAAGTAAGACCTCGAGGGGGCCCCACTAGTGATATCTTTGTTGAGGGAGCTGGCTTTTTCTTGAGGTAATGGCTCAGCTTTTTAATTTCCAACACCAACTTATGGCCATTGATGCGATTTTTTACTAGCAAGTGCACTAGTTGCTTCAAGTAATACAAAGTGTGTAGAGTATCGTTTCCACGAGGATTGCTGAGTTAGTACTAAAATTAATAGCTTTAATACTATTTGAAAAATCAAAAAATTAGGGATTTTGACTTGAAATAAAGTAAAATAAAATGAAATGAAAATAAAAGTTAAAACTAGACTAGAATGAGCTGATTTAAGTTAATTTTTTTTTTATTAGTTAATAAAGTCTAAGGCATCCGATTTCACCTTAGTTGCATCAATACGCCTTTTGTATTCTCGATATTCAAGTTGTTACTGTGTGTTGATGGTTGAAAATCCTAATTTACTGAACATTCTCTCTCGAGCAACATTTAGCGTACTCTTTAACAATTTAACCCATCACTTTCGTGCATGAATTTAAATAAGAAAAGAGTTATAAAAGCTCTATGATTTTCTTTTTAAAAACCACACAAATCGCGTTAATCTGTCTCGAGCATTCGCCCAATTTGTGATGCTTATCACCACAGCACTCATCATAAATCCCCTTTCGGTCTCATTATGAATCATTATAGGGCTTAAATAGTGATCAAGCATTTAAAAAACATGAAGAACAATAATAAACACTTCAACAACGCGATAACATAAACATTGAATACCTTGAATTAGAAATGAGCATATTTTAAAACTTAGGCTACTTCGTACCCTTAGATTAACAAAATTAGTTCATGTTAAACTTAATATTAAACATTAAAAACATCAAAATATATGAACTAATGAAGAAAAATGATAAAACAAACAAAAATAACAAAAAAAATGGCAAAGAACAGGTCAGGTCTGCTGCACAGACCCGACCCCTTCTCACCCCTATTTCACTCTATATTTTTGTGTTTCTTGGTCTAAAAACTTGATAAATCAACTCCTTTCAACCTCCCCTATTTATAAAAGTATGACTGGGACAAAAAAATTTGGTAAAAATCTCAAAAATCAGTTCCCATTGGTGCATCCTGAGGCAGACCACAGATCTGATTTTTTGCTACTTTTGCTTGATTTTTTCTACACTCCACCGTCAAAATTCTGCACCAAAACATCATATTGATGTTTTTATAAGGAATTTGGTTAAAAAAAATCGAGTTTTAATT
Source organism: Simmondsia chinensis (assembly GCA_018398585.1). Classification (NCBI taxonomy): domain Eukaryota; kingdom Viridiplantae; phylum Streptophyta; class Magnoliopsida; order Caryophyllales; family Simmondsiaceae; genus Simmondsia; species Simmondsia chinensis. Next base: position 11,079,766 of record JAGTTD010000017.1, on the reverse strand, counting down.
GCCAAAATGCAAGTTGCTCATGAAAAGCTGAAATCTGCACCCAGTTTTCTGCATCTGTTTTCCAGCTCGATTTTCTTCCTTTTTTCATGAAATCCTCCAACCAAATGCTCCAATAAAATGTTAAAAAGATGTTAAATAACTTATTTAAGCTTTGGTTCAGTGAATTTAGTTGAAACAATTCAAAAACATTCGAGCTGCAAAGTGTCTAGCTGCAGCAGGTTGCAAGTTGCTTGCAACTTGTAATATTTTTATATTTTTTGATTTTTTTTCTGGTTTTTTATGTAAAGAATGCTTAGAATAGCTTTAAGTAATGTTTAATTGTATTATACAATGAATAAAAGATGAGTAACATGGACAAAAGCTTGAATTTTAGCTAAAAATTGATTCAAAACTTATGAAATAGGGTGTAAGTTAGGTATTCTTAGTAATTTTGTGCAATTTTTGTTATTATTTTACAATTTTTTGATTTATCTTGCTTTTAATTATTGATATTAATGATAAAACTAGCAAGATTTAATACAAAATTAGTGTTTTTGCAATAAAGTAGCAAAATAGTCAAAACTAAGCAAAAACGAGCAAAAGTAATAAAAATTACAAGTAAAATGGTCAAAAACGTATTAAAATGATATAGATAAATATATACTAATTTAAGGTTATCAAAATACCCCAAAACTTAAATCTTTCTCGTCCCTGAGCAAGATTGAATGTTTCAGCACCATATCTCATGTTTTTCAAGAATTTTTTTTACTGTTTAAAGCAAGCGCACTCTAATTCAGAAATGAATAACCGAAAATTAATGTTTAAGGCTCTAAAGGCAAAATCATCTTTTCTAAGGAAAAACTTGTCAATCACCTACGTAGCTGGGATTCAGAAGCTAGGATAGCATATTAAGTTTATCCGTTCTTTCAAATCTCAAGACATTCAAACAGAATAGAGGAAAAAATTCATACCACTCATAACAAATCTTATCGAATATGCCCAAAACTAAAACATTTTTTTTTCTTTTCTTTTCTTTTTAGTTTTTTTAGAGGAACTTATTTGCTCAAGTCACTTTCGGCTCATGAGTTTATCTTCAGCGAGAATCAAGCTTCGATTCCTTGGCGATGACCCATAAGTAAGAGAAGCCACCACTGAGATGTCGCCAATATTACCGAGTGAGTATATCTTCAGCGAGAATCAAGCTCCGACTCCTGGGCGATGACCCATTAGTAAGAGAAGCCACTACTGAGATTCCTTTTCTATGACTCCCCTGAGTATATCTTCAGCAAGAAACAAGCTCCGACTCCTGGGCGATGACCCATAAGTAAGAGAAGCCACCACTGAGACGCCCTCAATATTGGGTAGAACATATCTTTATTTATGCGAGATAGTGGTGCCAGAGATACAATTTTATCTACTTTTTTTTGAAAAATATATTTCATATTTTTCTTTTAGATTCAGGCATAACTCTTCAAAGCTCATTATAAGATGATAATCCTTAATGCAATCCATTCAAATTTAAATATCTTTTAATAAGAAAGAAAGGTAAAATAACTATGCTAACTAGTGAACTCAAATGCCGTGGTTTTATCAAAATAATGCCTTAGATTTTTGTTTGACCATTAAAGCACAAAAACAATCGATTCTTAGGTTATTCCAATTAAATTACAATAAACGAGCAAAGAAAGAGTAGAAAAATAGCCTAAAAAAGCATGATGATAAGTTTTCAAAATACAAGAGGATTTTTTTTTTTAATATAATGCTGTTATTGTATTATTATTATTCAAAATGCAGTAAAATTTAAAGCGTAGAAAATCTTTTTGTTGGCCGACCCTATTTCATCCCCATACAAAGACTCCGAACTCTGGAAGGCACTTAAGCCGACTCTAAAACAGACAGTAACAAACAACTTCGTCAAAATATTTAAAAAAAAAAAATAGTTCATTAAAATTTTAAAACCTAACTCTCCCACCCCCAAACTTAAAAATTAACAGTGTTTTTAATGTTAAAAGGAATTTAAAAGACAAGTGGGAGAGAAGTACTTCCCCGGTTTGAGGATTGCTCTTTGGTGGTGCATGTGGACATCGTGCCACCCCCAAACTTTTTGCGAAATACCTGTTTAATCAAAAATAAATATGAGACAAAATAATAAAAGAAAAATAAAATTAGATAAATATAAAAACACTTGGGTTGCCTCCCAAGAAGCGCTTAGTTTATAGTCGTTAGCTCGACCTTCTAGGTGGATCTAATTTATCTAGATGGCTAAAAAAGTTAAGAAAAAAGTTAAAATTAATCAGAAAACTAAAAAAAAATAACAATCTAAAATAAAATAAAATAAAGTAAAAAAATGAATGAAGATTAATTATTCAAATTTTCAACAAAATTTACAATCTATCAACAATTTCAAATTATAAAAACAAACAAAATAATTGTTTTTTTTATATATATACCAATTTTTTTATTTAATAAATTTTTTTGTTTTTTTTAAAGAGTTATCTTTGCAAATAAAATGAATGAATGAAAAGAAATTTATATTTCAAATTGAACAAAATTTACAAATTATACACAATTTCAAATTACTATCAAAACTATGTGGTATCAATATCACTTAATTATGGACAATCCCCGGCAACACCGCCAAAACTTGATGCGATTTTTTACTAGCAAGTGCACTAGTCACTTCAAGTAATACAGAGTGAGTTGAGTATCATTCCCGAAGGGATTGCTAAGTGAATACTGAAATTAATAGCTTTAATACTATTTAAAAAATCGAAAAATTAGGGATTTTGAGATGAAATAAAGTAAAATAAAATGAAATGAAAATAAAAGTTAAAACTAGACTAGAATGAGCTGATTTAAGTTAATTTTTTTTTATTAGTTAATAAAGTCTAAGGCATCCGATTTTACCTTAGTTGCATCAATACATCTTTTCTATTCTCGATATTCAAGTTGTTACTGTGTGTTGATGGTTGAAAATCCTAATTTATTAAACATTCTCTCTTGAGCAACATTTAGCGTACTCTTTAACATATTAACCCATCACTTTCGTGCATGAATTTAGATAAGAAAAGAGTTATAAAAGCTCTATGATTTTCTTTTTAAAAACCATACAAATCGCGTTAATCTCTCACGAGCATTCGCCCAATTTGTGGTGCTTATCACCTCAGCACTCATTATAAATCCCCTTTTGGTCTTATTATGAATCATTATAGGCCTTAAATGGTGATCAAGCATTTAAAACTCATGAAGAACAATGATAAAGACTTCAACAACGCAATAACATAAACATTGAATACCTTGAATTAGAAATAAGCGTATTTTACAACTTAGGCTACATCGTAGCCTTAGATTAACAAAATTAGTTCATGTTAAACTTAATATTAAACATTAAAAATATAAAAATACATGAACTAATGAAGAAAAACGATAAAACAAACAAAAATAACAAAAAAATGGCAAAGAACAGGTTAGGTCTGCTGTACGGACCCGACCTATTCTCACCCCTATTTCACTCATTTTTTGTGTTTTTTGGTCTAAAAGCTTGATGAATCAACTCCTTGCAACCTCCCCTATTTATAGAAGTAGGATTGGGATAAAAAAATTTGGTAAAAATCTCAAAAATCAGCTCCCATTGGTGCATCCTGAAGCAGATTATAGATATGATTTTTTTGCTCTTTTTCTTGGTTTTTTCTACACTCCCCCCGCCCGGACTCTTGTGGATATCTTCTGTTCTAGCGGCTATCTTAAGCTTTGATGATCTGTCTTGAAAACAAAATGGTGGCCTTCCAAGTATTGTCTCCATTCTTGCACTGCTAAGAGTATGGCTAAGTGCTCTTTCTCATAAATGGAAAGACTCAAGTACCTTGGACTGAGAACTTAGCTTAGTTGAGCAATTCATCTACCCTGTTGTGATAAAATTGCGCGAACACATTGGTTGCTCGCATCAGTTTCTATCATAAAAGATTCTTAAAAATATGGCATTCTTAGTACTGGAGCAGTACTTATAGCCAGTTTCAAATTGTCAAAGGACTCTTGTACAGTAGGAGACTAGCTGAAGGAGTCTTTCTTAAGCAAAGCATTCAAGGGTTCAGCAATCATTCCATACCCTTGAATGAATTTCCTGTAATGCCCAATTAGTCCCACGAATCGTCTTAATTATTTAACAGAAGTAGGAGTGGCCCATTGTTTCATAGCTTGAATCTTAGATGCATCAGTACCTACCCCTTCATAAGAGATTACATGACCCAAGTATTCTATTTGTGTTTGGGCAAAGGAACATTTGGACAATTTGGCATATAGTTTATGTTGGCACATGACTGTAAAGACTTGGAATAGATGGGCAACATGATCTTTCATATTGGAGCTATGGACTAAAATGTCATCAAAGAATACCAACACAAATTTCCTTAGGAAGGACTTGAAGATGGAATTCATGAAAGCTTGGAAGGTAGCTGGAGCATTTGATAGTCCAAAGGGCATAACCACAAATTCATAGTGGCCATGGTGTGTTCTAAAGGCTGTTTTATAGATGTCTTGCACAACTACTCTAATTTGGTAATATCATTTTCTCAAATCTAGCTTTGAGAAGTACACAACACCACGTAATTCATCTAGTAGGTCATCAATGATCGGGATTGGGAATTTGTCTTTCATGGTTACTAAATAGAGTTGGTGGCGTCTCCTATCCATGCGGTTATCGCTAAGGGGTCAGGAGTTCGATTCTCTCTGAGGATATACTCATGACTTACCTGCTCATGAGGATTGTGGGCTTTCTCATGGGCCAGGGTTAGCTGGGCTAACTCAGTCCCTTGTTACCAAAGAAAAAAGGTTAATGAATTGAGTTGACTGTAATTTATACACATGCGGGATGTTCCATCCTTTTTCTTTACAAGGATAACTGGAGAGGCAAATGGACTGTGACTTTGTTTAATGAAATTGGTTTTTAAGAGTACCTCTACCTATTTTTCAATCTGATTTTTTTTAGAATAAGGGTACTTGTAAGGTCTTAGATTGATTGGATTGGAATTAGCTTTTAAGGGAGTGGAATGGTCAAGGGATCGTTTTGGTGGCAATGAAGTGGGCAACACAAATAAATCCTTAAAGTCATATAAAAACTTCTTAATAAAGGGTTTAGAGTTTACCTTAGCATCACCAGACTCTATGCTGAGCGAGAATAGATGACCCATTAATTGCACATTCTTCCTCTTGATCACCCCGTTCAATTGCTTACATGCTAGCAGTTGCAAGCTACCTTGCTCCACATATCCTTGCAAATGAATTGGATATCCATCCTTCTCAAAGGACAATGTGATTTGCACAAAATTAAAAATTACGAGGCTGAAGGTCTTCATCCAATCCACCCCTCAAACCATGTCACACCCTCCTAGCTTTAGAACTCTGAAGTCATAAGACAATCGATGCCCTTGCATCTCCCATTTGAACTCTTTGCACTTCATTTGGGTCAATATGGAGTTGCCATCCGCAACCGTCACTGCTAGAAGACTTGTTTTGATGAGTTCATGACCTACCAATCTTGCTAATTTGGGGTCCAAGAAGATATGAGTGCTTCCACTATCTATTGAGATTATTAAGTACTTGCAGTTTTCCAAGCCTTTAATCCTAATACTACTATGAGTTCCTCCCCCAGTCGAGCCCATACTGATATCTCAGCTTCATCTTGCTCAACAGATCCCTCTTGCAACTCTTCAAACTGATCATCCGACTAAACTGATTCCTCATGTTCTTCGTCCACTTTTTCAACCCCAATAACTATCATCAGCTGCTTAGGATTGCATTTGTGACCAACGAAATACTTTTGGTTGCATTTATAGCACAATCTTTGGGCCTTTTTCTCATCTAGGCTCAATATTCTACTAGCAGAAGGTGCTAGCTGCTATAAGGGAACTAATGCTTTAGCTTTATGCCCATGATCTGCATAAATTATGGCTGAAGACTCAAATAGCAATGCCTTGGAGTATGCTTTAGACAATGTACAAGGGTTGAAGGCCTTAACCATGTCTTTGATTCTGGGTTTAATTCCGCTGATAAAGCAGGACACATAATAAGGCTCCTTTGCCCCTGGATTGATTGCCATCATGCGTGCCTTCAGGTTTTCAAAATGGGTCATGTATTCTTTAACACTTCCTACTTGTGCTACTTTGTTGAATTTATCAATAACCTCCCCAGGATCTTCATCCCCATATCTATCACATAGCTCATCAACTAATTCTTGCCAAGAGATTGTAGGATGCCCTAAAATCAAACTATGGCACCTGACTTCTTGGTCACCATGTAAGTAAATAGCTGCTAACTCTACTTTTTGCGACTATGGAATAGCATAGAAGTGAAAATACCTCTCACATCGTCTTGTCCATGATTGGGGTTGCACCCCATCAAAGGTATCCAACTCCAACTTTGGCTCCTTGAAATGATTGTTTCTGTTTCCTCCCTTACTGCCATCCTGTTCTTCAATTACTTGGGCAGCAGTTGCATCCAAGGGTCTTCCTTGTGGCAGAATTCCTATTCCACTTAGTAATGCTTGCCTATTGATTTGCTCCTACATTCCTTACAACCTTTGCTCAACCTACTGCAGGGACTGATGGTTAGATGGCATGGTAAACACTATCTCTTGCACTTGCTACTGTAACTTGGTTATTTGAGTGGATTGATCAACCTTCGAAGTTGCTGTACTTGCCATTAAAAATAGTTTCTTGTTCCTTGCTAGTTTGATTGAGTCAAGCAAGCAAAGCATGCAATGTATTCTCGGATACCACTTGTAATGATTCAAGGTAATCTTGAATCAAAACCTAATTGGGATTGGAAATTGAGAATTGAGAATAGAAATAGAGAGAGCGATAGAGAGAATTGAGAAAGGGGAAAGGATACTATTTCATTGAATGAATCATCAAGTTACAACAGTCACAGTTAAATGCTTATTTTGGAAGGAAAAGATCTATAAGCTTCCTAACCCCCTTAAACAACTTTCCTTCTAAATTAAGCTAGTACAAGAAATACAATTCAGCTAATACAAATTGAATACCAAACGTCACAAAGCTAATTGCTAACATATCAGCTAAAACAATACAGGACTTGACAAATCATGATATCATCATGAGACACTTGGTAGATGATTGTGTAATCTTGCTCAAGTTTATGAAAAGTGAGAAGAACTTAATTGACCGTAATACTAAAAGCCTCCATAAGAAGGTGATGTATGATATGAGAAAAGGAATGGGACTTAAAGCCCATTTTCATGATCTTATGTTCATGGTACTTAACTCGAAGATGGGTCAAATTAGGTCCAGGTTGTAAATTTTAACTTGCTGCCTTTTCCTTTTTTGATAAAGAAAATGTAAATATATTTTTCAACTTGTATGGTTTGTGCACTTTTGCACATGTAATGCAGTTGAGTTGGCTTAATTTTGTTAAAAGTCGAAAGCTTAATATAGTGGTGTGTGACAACTACATTCAATCAGTTAATCTAGTAACAATCATCCCCTATCAGGAGTGTAGGCTTTGCCCTCTACTTCTTGAATGCCAAAGTTTTGGGTTGTTGTAAAGGACCACTACTATGATCTTCTTGTTGTCATGTTAGTCAATGTATTAGCTCTAGTTAAGTGTTGCATTGTAACAGCAGAATTATAATGTTTGAATTAGTGTGTTGGCGCCAAAGGTCTTAGGAGTTAGTTAAGTCAGTTGCTAAGTGCCAAGTAACGTCAATTGTAGCGGCTACAGATCTAGTAAGTCGGTTTTAGCTAGTCTATATAGATTGTATCTGGATCTAGTACAAGAGTAGGCTTAGGTGTAGTCTTCATTCACTCAATAAAAATTTACAAATGCCTCAATGAGATATTTTCTCTCAATCTCATCTAACCTTCTCCAATCTCTCATCTCTTTCAATTCTTTTCTCACCTTGACTCTCTACTATCCTATCCTTCCACAAGGTTAACTTCAAATTGATCTTAAAGCTTAACATTTGGTATCAAGGCCAGGTTGGCTGTAAGGTGCTCATTTGTTGATTGATTCAAGTTGGCAAAGCACAAGAAACATAATTCCAAAATGTCTGGTGGTGTAACAGCTCGATCAGGCACAGGAGCTGGAAATCCAGCTACTTTTGTTGATCATAATGTCTCTTATGGTGCAGTAGTAAGTGCTAGTGTAGCAAGAGGTGTTCAATATGTCACTAATGATCAGTTGAAATCAGAAATGGATGAAATGTTCGATCAGTTAAAACAAATGCAGCAGGAGAACGATCAAAAGAGGGATGAACAAATGCTTTCGATGATGAGGCAAGTGCAGCTTGAGAACAATCAGAATTTTGAAGTTCAAATGCCTCAACAATTGCAGCAATTGGAGGAGAGGTTCACTGGTTTGCAAGATCAGGTTGATAGACAAGGTGTTGCATCTGGAGTTGGAATCTTATTGCCAACAAGTCAGCAGATGCAACCTCCTAATGTGATTCAGGCTCAAGTTCTGAATGTTGTTGCTGAATCTCAGGATAGACCTTGAATGGCTAATGTGACTGTTAGTCCCCAAATTCGTCCTTAGGTAGCTGATGTTAGACCTTAAGATCAAATGCCAGAGGCTGAAATAACTTCTAGACCTCATGTTCATCCACTTGATTAAAAGCAATCTCAATCTTCCATTATGAATCTTGAGCAGTATGATCGCCCTCCCAATCATCTAGAACACCTCAGATTTGCTAGTTTGAAAGCTAAACAGTGGTATTAACCTCCTAATCTGAGGCATCAGCAGCAATCAGGAAGTAATCACACTTCATCCGTCAATAAAACCAATGGATTCAGACAACTAAGAATACAGATTGAACCTTTTGATGGCAAGTAGCCAGAGTCTTGGATTAGAAGATGTGAACAGTACTTTCATTTTTATCACATTACATATGAATAAAAGGTAGAATTGGCTGCTGTGTATCTTCAAGGAGATCACGAAGTATGGCTTTATAACATATTGAAGACTAATCCAATTCTTTCTTGGGCTAAGTTTGTGGAAGAACTTTGCGAGAGATATGGTGATGAAGATTCAAGTGACATTATTGATGGTTTTCAATAAAGTAATTCAAGTAACATCCATGAGGGAGTATATGACAAGGTTTGAAAACCTTAAGGCGAGCATGATAGCTGTATATCTTCAAGCCACTGAGGCTTATTATGTTTCGAGTTTCATTAGTGGCTTAAATCCTAAGATCAAGAACCTTGTGAAAGCAATTTTTCCTAAGACACTGTCTAAAGCTTATGCTAAAGCTAAGCTCTTTGAGGCTGCAGTTTTGGTCTTGACTAATGGACCTAGGTACAAGGGAGGAAGCTCTAAGAAACATAAGGAGTGGATAAGTCTAAAGTTACTCGTTCTGTTGAGAATAAAGCTCAAAGGCGTTGTTACAAATGCAATCCTAAGTTTCTCATGACAGCTAGAGGAGTTAGTTCTGATAAGCAATCTGGCAGTTATGGATATGAGATGGAAGAAAATAATACAGGTCTGAAGTCACAAGATTAACTAATTGATTATGCCGTGGAGATTTCCATGAAAGCCTTGACAAGCAATGGAACTTACACCACTATAATTTCAAAGGGAAAGCTGGCAAAAAATCAATCATCGTTTGGATTGATAGTGGTGGCACTCACAGCTTCATTGATCAAAGGTGCTGAAGAAAGTAGGAAATGATATTATCGAGACTCATCCATTGGCAGTGATGGTTGCTGATGGGAATTCCATCCTAAATTCGAACAAGTGTTAAGAGTTTCAGTGGTCTATGCAAAATCATAAATTTGTTTATGACTTCAGAATCTTGCCCTTGGGAGGATGTGAAATGGTTTTTCGGTGTAGATTGGATGAGAACCTTCACTCTTGTGATTTTGATTTTGCTAAGTTGACAGTATCATTTGAAGTACAAGAATCCAAGGTGACTTTACACGGTCTTGCTGATCAAGCTCAGTTGCAAGTGATTAATGGAAAGAAGCTGAATGGTGGATTCAAGAAGAATGCGTACCAGTGGGTAGGCCAACTGTTTGCAATATCTCTTATGGAGGTCGGAGGCATTCCTTAGCTTGAAGTGAGATAAAAGCGTTTGAGGATTTTTGTGAGCATCCTAAGGCATTACCTCCTAAGAGGAGTTTGGATCTTGTTATTCCTCTTTAGCGTAATTCCTAGCCTGTTAAGCTCAGGCCTTACAAGTATACCCATGCTCAGAAGACTGAAATTGAGAGACAGGTGGATGAATTGCTTTAGACATGTTTTGTGAGGTGGAGCCACAGCCCCTTTGCTTCTCCAGTTATACTTGTTAAGAAGAAGGATGGCATGGCTAGAATGTGTATAGATTGCAAACATATTAATTTATTGATAGTGAAGGATAAGTTCCTAATTCGTGCCACAGATGATCTAGTGGATGAGCTACATGGTGCTCATATCTTTTTCAAGCTTGACCTGAGGCAGGGATATTACCAAATTAGAGTGTTGGAGCACAATGTGTACAAGACTACTTTTATAGCACATCATGGGCACTTTGAGTTTGTGGCTATGCCTTTTGGCTGATCCAATGCTCCAGCAACATTTCAAGCAGTAATGAATGATGTCTTCAAGCGGTTCTTGAGAATATTTGTGTTGGTATTCTTCGATGACATCCTGATTTACAGCTCTTCTTTGGAAGATCATTTGGTGCATCTAAAGGAGGTGTTCTTGACCATGCGCAATCACAAGCTATATGCAAAATTTGTTAAGTGTTCCTTTGCATAGACTTAATTGGAGTATTTGGGCTATGTTATCTCTCATGGAGGAGTCTCTACTGGTCCTTCTAAAGTCCAAGCAAGGAAGGAGTGGCTTGTTCCAGTTACCTTGAAGCAGTTGAGGGGATTTTTTGGCTTGACTGGTTATTACCGAAAGTTTGTTACTAGTTATGGAGCTATAGCCAAACCATTGATTGATCTATTGAAGAAAGACGCATTTAAGTGGTATGATAAAGCTCAAGAAGCATCTGAGGCCTTGAAGTCTGCAATATGTAAGGCACCAATACTTGCAATGCCAGATTTTGCTGTGGGATTCATATTTGAGACAGATGCTTGTGGAAGTGGTATTAGGGTTGTTTTGTCTCAAAAAGGGAAGCCAATAGCTTACCTCAGCCATGCTTTGAGTCCTAAGCATCAAGCGCTATCCACTTATGAGAAGAAGTACTTGGCAATTTTGCTTACTGTTGACAAGTAGAGGCATTATTTGGATGGCCATCACCTTACACTCAAGACTGATCTTCAGAGTTTGAAGCATCTTCTTGAGCAGAAAATTGTCACAACGATCCAAGGAGGAGTTAATGAAGATATTGGGGCTTGATTATGACACTGATTGCAAGAAAGGGAAAGAAAATATGGCAGCTGATGCATTGCGTTGCAGGTTGGAAGATTATGAGCAAGGATTCTATGATGCAGTGTCTATTATACTTCTAGCTTGGGTTGAAGAGGTGTATAAGTCCTATGAAGATGATTCTTTTGCACAAGAATGCATAACAACTTTTAATGTGAGCAGAGCAAGCATCATTGCTAATGATGCAGGGGTGTCTGCGGTAAAAGGAGCTATCCAGTTGAATGGAAAGTTGTATATTGGCTCTTCCACTAATCTAAGACAACAAATCATTAGTGCTTCTCATGATTCAGCATGGGGAGGACATTCTGGTGTTGAAGGGACTTATCAAAGGCTCAAGGCTTATTTCAGTTGGACAGGAATGAAGAAAGTAGTAGCTGATTTTGTGCAGGCTTGCGAAGTTTGTCAGCAAACTAAGTTGGGTGATCATAGATATCAAGGTCTTCTCCAACCTTTACCCATTCCTGAAGGAGCTTGGCAGAATATTAGCACGAATTTTGTTGAGGGTTTGCCCAAATCAGAAGGAAAGGAGGTTATTTGGTTTGTGGTTGTTCGGTTCACTAAATTTAGTCACTTCATTGGTTTGGCCAGACTTGTGACAGCTGAGAAATTGGCAAGAAGTTTCTTGGACAACATCTACAAGCTACATGGTTTGCCACACTTTATTGTATCAGATCGAGATATGATCTCCGCAAGTCATTTCTGGAAGGAATTGTTCAGTCTTTTGGGAATAACATTGGCTCTTAGTTCATCATACCATCCTCAAACAGATGGACAAACCGAGAGATTCAATCAATGCCTTGAGCAGTACCTCAAAAGTATGGTGTTCAATCATCCAAAAGTGTGGAGCACGTGGTTATCCCTCGCTGAGTTTTGGTACAATACACATGCTCATGCTTCTTTATGGCTATGATCCTCCAACACCTATGACATTGCAAGGAATTGTATCATCAGTTCCAAAAGTTATTGATCTGACTCAGCAGAGGAGACATTTGATGCAGATGTTGAAAGACAATGTTCACCGAGCACAAGCTAGAATGAAGCTGTATGCCGATAGAAAATGTGTGGACAGGAACTTTGAAGTAGGGGATATGGTTTATTTGAAATTGCAGCCTTATAGACAAACAACTGTAGATTTAAGGAAGAATGTGAATCTGTGTGCAGGATTCTTTAGTCCTTACAAGGTTTTGGAGAAGATAGGGAAAGTTGCCTATAGGCTCAAGGTACCTCCTAACGGTCACATTCACCCTGTTTTCTGTTGCGTTGTAATAGCTGAATTGTAATGTCTGAATAGGTGTGTTGGCACCAATGATCTTAGGAGTTAGTTAAGTCTGTTGTTAAGGGTCAAGTAAGGTCATATGTGGTGGCTAAAGATCTAATAAGTCGGTTTTAGCTTCTCCATTTACGTTGTATCTAGATCTACTGTAAGAGTAGGCTTAAGTGTAATCTTCATTCATTCAATAAAAATTTACAAACATCTCAATGAGATTTTTTCTCTCAATCTCATCTAACCTTCTCTAATCTCTCATGTCTTTCAATTATTTTCTCATCTTGATTCTTTACTATCATATCCTTCCACAAGGTTAACTTCAAATTGATCTTGAAGCTTAACAACCACATATGCCATGCTTGAAAAGAACTCTTCAATGTTTAGATCAAATGAAGTAGGTATGCGTGCTCCTTTTAATGATTTTCAGGTTTAATACTCAGTCTATAGTAAGGTTGTGGGACAAGTTTATTTGCGAGGTATCAATTTAAGTCCAAAAGAAATTTGTAGATCAGGTGTCATTTCTCTTAATCATGTCAAATTAAACTTGAATGGCACCAAGAATTTGGAGAGCTCAGCTGTAAATATGTTGTTGATGAGCAGACAAACAATTTGATGGTATCTAGAACTAGCGAATGAAAATTTATAAAATTACCACATACGTTATGGGCAAGCGGGATGGAGGTATGATACCCTTAGCAGTACAGGCGATATTCAATGGAAGATCTAAAATGGTCTTGAGGAATGTAAATTATATGAATTTTCTTACTTGGATGATATTTCTTAATACACTGAAAAAGTGATTATGTAGTCAATTAGATTGTGAACTTTCGTCATTCTATTTTGTTATGATTCAAGATAAATCTTGATCATAATCAAAAGATAATAGAGTCTGAGATGAGAAAAAAGTGAATAGAGATGAGAAATAGAGAAAAGATTAAGATGAGAGAGAGAAACTAGTTCATTATCATTCAATAATCCTTTCTTACTAGAAAATCCACTACTTATACTATTTTTAGAATATGAACAATACATTGCATCTAGGCATCTTCACTTAACCAACTTTCCCGCTCTTAGTCACCAATCTTGACTTGTTAACTAACATTTGACTAACGTTAACTTATACAAGTGAACTAAAGATGACTCATTAGGCTAATTGGCTAATATCTCCTAATTGAAGTACTAATTAAACTACTACTAAGAACTTAAGCTACTTTATTGCAATCTATGACTTCCTAGTACTTAATTCCAAATCTCGGGTCATGATAATACTCCCTCCTTTAAACGATTCTTGTCCTCAAGAATCTGATAAAAAATTGTGACTTTAAGCACTCTTATTGATGCTGAAAGATTATGAAATTGCGGCTGCTAATTGTTGTAGAGTTGCTCTTATTGTTGCCGTAGGTACATTTGAACGAAGAACAATGAAATCTAACCTCCCCAGTAACTGTCTGCCTTCTAACTTGCTTAAGCATGTGATCCTTGCCCATGGCTGCGGCTATAAGAGTAAAACAGCTTACAAATATCCTTCCACTTGTTAAGTTTGTGGATGTTTTGCCTCAGACCTTTATTTTCATGCAACAAATTAACCATGCTTCCAATGCCTTCAATACTTTTATTGAGAGCAGAACATGTCACCATTGTATTAACCTCCTTAGCATCCTTGCTAATGAACTCTTGGTCTCTGCTGCTGTAGGAGGCACACTCGTTCTTACTGTTGGAATGAGCTATAGGCTTTAATTGCAACAATTTTTCCCCAAGAATTGCAGCTAACATCATGAATTTCAAGGATCCAAGCACATCTATCATGTAAAGATCTGAACCACTACTGATTCCTTTACTGAAATCAGTTGTTCTCAAGTTTGGTAATAGGCACAAGGCTGCTCTCAAATTTCTAAAGACCTCCCGAGCTACAGTAACACATACCAAGATCATATACTTCAAGACAAATTAAACTTCGATGAACTGCTTGGTGATGTATCTTCCAAATGTTAACTTCAATCTCCATAACACTCTAGGCTGATTTTCCATATGAAACTTCTATTGTAATACTGGATTGGCATCATCAGATGGATCATGACCCACCTTACCATGTTCCTCCATAGATTGTTGCTACTACACACAAGTAATAGATGGTATCTCATGCGGCAACATCCTTTGGAACTGAATTACTCTTCTTTTAGGCTGATTAAAACTCTTAAAATTGGGCTGTCTCATTGTTGTTCTGTTGTTCATTCAGATTTGGATGCAAGAAAGGTGCTCTTGGCCTCTGCATCACTACAGCTATTAGCAAGAACCAAAAATCTATCAAACCTTATAGATTAGCGACACTTCCAAAGTGATGTTTATCAAAGCGCAACCTGTGAATCTCCCTGTCCATGTGAACCTCATTTACAACTACTGCATGTTGGTAAATTTGCAGAGGCAGCAACACATCATCGAATTGAGCAACGTTCATTGCATGCCTCCACTAAAGACAATGGGCTGCCAACTTAAGTTCTTTTCTAACATGGTTGTCCATCTTCATTCCTTTTCTTAGACAAACAACAGCATACTCTACTTCCCTTGAATCAGGTGCCTTGTTTTTAGTGTTCAAGGATGAATAAACACTAGCTCCGCACACTTAAGCCTGTCCTTTGTTCTAATTTTGCAAATTTCCCATCTGAAATTGAGCATCTGCTTGCACTGGAGTGTTAACACAATGTTTCTTTACTGAATTCGCTTGCACCCTTGCAATATTAGTTCTATTTCTTATTGATTTTGCAACATTGCTCACTAAATTCCACCTCTCCCTTGCTAATTCAATTACAGTTTTGATCCATGAACAAGCCCCAAGTCTATCAATTGACATAAACACCACCTTAGGTTGCTTCACCTTGATATTCTTGAACATGAAAAACTTTTCAAGAGTCACTTTATTTGATTTGAGAAGAAGAAAATCTAGAGGTCTCCCCTTATAGACCAAGATTGGCTTCATCAATGCTCTTAATTTCTTGGTCGAAAAGCACTTCTTGTGACTAAGATAAATTGCCAACTTGATCTCCATTTTAGGCTATAAGATTAGCTTCAAATGCAACATTCAGAAGCTTATAACTTCCATTTCCACTTGCACTTGTTTTTCTACAACTTCCAGGTGGTTCTTTGGCTGGTAATGGTACACTTTGATTCCAAATTGTGGTTGTCTATACAGCGCTCAGCTTCTGAATTTCAACCAAACCAAGTCTACTCTGAGCCTCAAGGCCTCGGTTGATGTTAATGTCCTGACTTGCAGCTTAGTTGATGTTTGTATACTGCTGTGCTGAATTTATTGTTACAGCCTTCAAATATGATTCAGAAACTTGTTTTTGCCTCATCTTAACAAGTTCAAGTTGAATGTTTGCATCATCAACCTATTTTGCTAATGTAATTTCCATATTCCAGCTAACTCCAACACCACCAAATGTGTCTTGCTCACATTTCTGAGGTGAATGTTGATTAGCTTCCAATGTAGTAGAAAAGTCCTCCTTCCCTTGATCAAGAGGCCTTAGGTTTACTTGATTTGTTTTCTTTTCAATAACTTGTGTGCTCTTGACTTGTAATTCCAAATCAGCGACACTTATCGGAACAGAATTTTCAACCTCGAGCTTCTCAATCTGCTACGGGTCAACCTCTGCCGCATCATTTGCATCAACCTCTGTTACATCATTTACTTATAGTAATGAAGGACCAAGAACACTTTGTATTGCTGCTACATCAACCTCTGCTGTTCCCTCAGCCTCATCTTACATTTTCAGATCTTGTTGCTGCTGTACCCACTTTTCTTGATCCAACAAGTGCAATGTTGCATCATCCTTCTGTTGTACTATTGCAACTTCTATATTCAGGCTGATTCCAGCACAATCAGTATTATTTAGCTCAATCTCTTGCTCCATTCTTTGCTGCAAATGTTGATTCACTCCTAAAGTAACATTAAGTTCCCCCTTAGCTTAGCAATTAGTAGATCCTACCACCTCAAGCTCACGTTCCATATCATTGCACACCTTGAAGTAGTTAATGTCCATAACACGAGATCCATCGTATATGTTTCTCCAATGCAATGACTCTAAAGCTGAGTCAGCACTCCTTCTTGTATAATAGCTAATGTGAGCCGTAACCTCAACAATGGAAGATGAGACCAACTCGATACTTTCAAGAGGACCATAAGGCTAAAATATTTGATAAAGAATATCTTCATCGATATGGTAATAAGGCTTTAAGACTTTGATAAAATGTTTAGCATCTTAAACCGAAGCTAGATCGAGCCAACGCAGCTTTGCATATTGTAACATTTTGACAACACCTTCTGACTCGAAGTTCATTCAGCAAGTTCAAATACTGATTCACTAACATAATGCAATTATAGCTTGAATTTCTAGGTGTAGAAGTTAACTTGAATGGAATTCAGTGAGGTCAAATGCAAATTTCAATAATTCAGGCCAAGAACATGTATTGAGGCTCGAAGTTATGTAATTTTAGCAAATCTAACTTATTTAGCAGCTTAATTCGAGATTAAGTTTAGTAGGTTCAATATGTAGTTAGTTGAAATGAACACAATACTAGCTCGATCAAAGTTAAGTTAACCAGATCTTCAAAAAATGTACTATAGCGCACCATAACAACAAGCTATTTGAACAAAAATCCTGGCCAAACACAACCTAAACAATTAAAACCTAATACTGTGGCAGCAGTATCTGATAATCTGGACAACAAACACCAAAACTTGATCCAACGCAAGTCTGACAGCAGAACCTAGGTTAATGTAGCTTGAACTGAAAATTCAGAACCTGCTGAAATCGGAATTGGAAATCAGAACCTACATACATGTAGCATGAACTGAAAGTTAGAATAATTTTTTGATCAATGCAACCATATCAAGGCTTGATATCAATTAACTTGATTTGGAATCAAGTCAAGGCTCTGATACCACTGTTATGATTTAAGATAAATCTTGATCATAATCAAAGGATAATAGAGTATGAGATGAGAAAGAAGAGAATAGAGATGAAAAATAGATAGAAGATTAAGATGAGAGAGAGAAATCAATTCGTTATCATTCAATGATACTTTCTTACAAGAAAATCCACCATGTTGGAATTTGGTTCATAAATAGTCTAAACTATGTCCGAGTACAATGGCTAGATAGAGCTAAGCTATTAGTCACAAACAGGTTTCGGTGAAAAAAATGTAAAATACTTAAATGAGGGATTTTACTTAAATCAAAATGTGTTTTGTATTTAAGTAAAATAAATTAAGCAAATATAATAATTTAAATTTAAGATTTTTAGCCGCTTGTTTATTCACAATAGCACAAAGCTTCTTGAGGAAGCTTTCCCATTTTTCCCTCCTCATCCACGTGTCACCATGTGAGTGGCTGATTTTGTGGTGAAATATGGGCCCTTCTTTTGTGCTTGATCCAGCGGTTCTTGCTTCCCTCACTTGGATAGCTTTTTGCCTATTTAAAGAGGGACTGAAGAGAGAGAAAATGGGGTGTGGTTCATTTTTTTGGGTCATTTTGACCGGCTCTCTCTCTCTCGCCTCCATGTTCTTCTTCAACCTCTATGGGGTGTTACTAGGGTTTGCCCTAGAGGTTTATGGTGCCAAAACCTAGCTGGTAAGGGAAGGGACTCGCTGGTGCTGGGAACCACGAAGGCAGATCGTCTCGGGGATCTGGGATCGTGATGGTATAGCAGCTACCTGGCTCGGAGTTGGTAAATTTGTCTTACTCTCTCTTTTATACTTTACTGATTTGGTTGTAAAGGGTTGTATGAAGAGAGGTTTGTAACTAATAGCTTAGGTATTTGATGTTGAAAGCGCCTTGTACCATTACGCGGTTGTAATCTTTGAATGATTAATAAAATAGAGCTCTCTAGTGGTAGGGGTGACCGTGGAGTAGGCTATTTAGGGCCGAACCACGTTAAAATCGTGTGTACTATCTTTATTTCGTTATTGTCTTCTATCGTCGCGTGTAATCTCGAATCAAAGCTTATTGCCTCAGTTTAAAGACCACAATTTTACAAGATCCAAGAATTAACTAAGTTATTGTTGAAGTTAAAACCGGATTTAAAGTTGATAACCTCAAATAGTAAAGTTAAAACAATGGGTGTTGAACTTAGGCTGTAAAGAGGTTAGGTTTTATCTGATCAATTTTTACAAGAGTGTTTGAGAACTTTAACCGGATAGATATTGGTTTTAGAACTCGAAAGAACACCAACAAGTGGTATCAGAGCCCAAGGTTTGGTAAACGGTTGTGGTTCTTTAAATGTGCTTGAAAACAGACTTATATTTTTTTTTAAAGAAATTCATTTTTTTGTTGTCATTGTTTGTGAAAACAAATACAAAATTCTATTTTCAAAAATCTGTTTATTTTTTAAAAAATAAAAAATTGGCTGCTAAGTTTGATATTGAGAAAATTTGACGGGTAGAACGTAATACCCTTTGGAAGATCAAGACCAGAGCAATGTCATTGTCCCAAGGTATGGGATCCAACTCGTCTGGCTGCTGTCCAGCAGTGATCAAGAAAAGTTTGAAGCGGAAGAGCTTTAGGTACCCTTGTTATTTGTTGTTTAGGTTAAATGTGCTACCCCTTTTTTTTTTTTTTTTTTCTTCTGTTAACTGGTGCTAAAATTTGGTCCAGGTTAGAAGAAATGTATAAGGATAAATCCTTGTTGTTTAGGATACTTATATGGAAATTTTTTCACCCTTAGGTTGGTTAGTATAAGTCTCTAGAGGACTCCCTAAATAGGTTAAACAGAATTTTACAGGACCTAATAAAAAAAAAAAGATGCTTGAATTCTAAGTGAGATTCAAGCTATAGTCTTACTATGTGCTTTACCTAAGTAACTTAGGGGTATTAAAGACACATTAAGATATGGCCGGGTGCAGCTCACTTGAGATGGAGTAAAGCAGGCTTTTAGGAGTAAAATTCTAGAACTTAAAAGGGAGGGGGACAGACCGGTTTGGGGTAGCAATGGTGAGGGAATGGTTATGAGAGAAAAGAACAGGCATTAGGAAAATCTGAAAAAAAATTAATAACATGGGATGATTGAAGGGTAGGTATCATTCTAAGTTGAGAAATAGAAAAGATATAATGAAAATAAAGTGTTGTGAGTACAACAAGTTAGGACATATGACAAAAGAACTGCCCGGATAGGAATTAAATACCCTGTATAGCTAACAATGTGGATTCGTTTTCTTAAATATGGAAATGTTGATGTTTATTTCAATGTTTCTAATTGATTTATGTGATTCAAATGCCAATTGTGGAATGCTTGAAAGTGCTATGTTGAAAATAGTGCTACTGGTCATATTAATGTTTCGTTTGAATCATTAAAACATGTGTGGGTGTTTAAAATTCAGGTTGTAGTTATGTTTTTTTTTTCTTCATATGACTGCCACTAGAGATAATTTTATTAATATTAAAACCAGTAAACTGGGAAAAGAAAAGTGTTGTTAAGACACCATGGAGGAGGAACCATAACCGGTGTAGGGTCTGAAAGATTTCGGATTAACCAACGAAAGACATACATCATTAGGGGTGTAAGACACGTTCCTGACCTACGTAGGAACTTGACATCTTTAGGTCATTTGGACTTAAAGGGAATGTAGTTTGGAGCCATGAACTTGGAACTTAGGATCTTCAAGAGATCCTTGGTGGTTCTGAAAGGGAGCTCAGATGGGTCTACGTATTAAAAGGTAGGAGTGTCTCAGGTGAGTCAAGGATCATGGTTAAGTTTGACCAGAACCGAGTTATGGCATAGGCATTTAGGGTCTTGTGAACGAGAGAGGTTTGAAAAAACTGTTATAACATGGAATGTTAGGAAATAACAGCAAGTCAAAAATTTAATTTATGTGAGTCATGTGCATTTAGTATTATAGGTTGGTATTCAACGTAGGGACGCATACAACTCACGACATGTTAAATTATATGCATTCTAATTTATGAGTCAATCTTGGGTTGTTACCTTAGGTGGAGTGTTATAATTTTCTGTCTATGATTGAAGTAATTAATGCTCAGTGTCTGGAATTTTCTGCTGAAATATTAGACAACTGTTTACCCACTTTTGAGAGGTGGAAGTATTAGATAGAAAATATAATTGGTTAAAATTGAAAATACCTAAGAATGAACAACGGTTTGGATAACATAAATTTAGAATTGGTGAAGTTGTATGTTGCTGGAAATTATTTAAAATGGTGTCAAACAATTAAAAAAACGGTTAGAGGAACGCATTAGCAAATAGGGTTGTGGAGCGTATGAACCGAACTCCGTGTGATAAGGGTCCGGTGTATGATATTCGCATCAGGTATTAGGCAAAGAGTTTGAGGGGAGTGGCTGACACGGCAGCCTTGCTATGTTGTGGATAGGACGCCCTAAACTGGTAAATTAAGCGTAAGGATACCTGAGGAAATGTGGATCGGACAGCGAGTAAACGACTCTCTTGGAAGAGTGCTTGGCTGTGCGGCATGCGCCCACAAGTCTGTGGTAAAATTTGAATCCTGGGCCGTGAACAGGCACGTTCTTCTGTTACCTTGGAGGGGTAACAGGTGATAGGATAGGAGTTAAGGAGGAAAATTGGACTAGGATCATAATAAGTGGAGATGTAACTTTTGATGAGTTGGACATAACCTACTTAGGTGATACTAGTGACTCAACTTCTAAGAAACCGTGTGTTTGAACCTAATCTACATGAGATGAATCTAACTGAACTGAATTATCAAAGCATGACTAAGATCAGAAATTAAAGAATGAACCAGGAAAAGAACTGGATACCAAAAATGAACCAACCCGAAACAATCTCAGGATGTAGGTAGTGGTGAAATATGCATTTTGACCTGACTGGAATCTATAAAGAATTCTTGAAACGAACTAGGAGACTATCAACTGACTAGGGATAGGGTTAGGAGAGAGGCAAGGCCTCCTCGATGATTAGGATACAGCTCGGTGCATAGTATATGCCTTGGTTGCCCTTTAGTATATGGAATCAAGATTTTTGAGCTTCAAGCAAGCTATCTAATAGCCATCGTTCTACAGAATGGCAAGATGTGTTGAAGGTGGAAATGGATCCCTTAGTAAAGCATTTGACTTGGTCACTAGTGCCCAAGTCGGCAGGTAAGAATCTAGTGGAAACTCAGTGGAACTACAAGACTAAGGAACATAGTTGACCTTCGGAGAAAAACATAGGTTTAAGGTTAGGCTTATTGCTAATGGTGTCCCGCAGCATAGAAGCGTGGATATCACTAGGAGGGGAGCCCATCACCATTAGGGTGTCAATGAAGTCGATGAACTAGGATGACCTGGATTTGGAATAGTAGTTAGACGTAACTATCGCTTGTTTGCATGGGGAGCTTGGAAGGAGCTCTACATGGCTTAGCTTGTGGGTTATGTTGAAACCTTAGAACGCTGGCCTAGGACGTAGGCTCGGGTAGTCCTTGTACGGACTATAGCTGTCCCATGGCAAATGGGAAAAGCGGTTCCATGACTTCTTGGTAGAAGTAGGGTAACTAGGTCAATTCATGACGAGTGCTTCTGTGTGAAAATTGTGATTATTGATTCTATGTTATACTTGCCTATGTCGATGATATGTTGATAGCTAGTTGTTGCATGCCTGGAGATTGTTAACCTGTGGAGTCTATTAAACCAGATTAAATTTGAAAGACCTTGGTCCTGCTAAGTGGAATTAGGAATGGAGATTGGTAGTTGATCGTATGTGGAAAACGATAAAATTATCTCAGTCTAATTGCTTAGAGAAGGTCATTCATAGGTTTAACATGACGGCGGCTAAGGTTAGAGTTCACATAACAAGACAAATTTTTCAGCAAATACCAAAATCTTAGGAATGAGCAGAAGGTTGCTAATTAGTGCAACATGGGCTAATGCTATAGGGTCAATCATGTAGTCCATGACTTGCACCAGGTCTGATCGTAGCTTAACCAATCAGCGTGCTCTCTAGTTCATGTGAATTTAGGGGAGGAGCACAAGGATGGGGTTAAGGGGCTATTAGGTTATATATATCAAGGGTAGTTTGATGCTAGGACTTACGTTTGTGGGAATAGAAACCTAAGTCTCTTAGGGTACACTGATGTCGATTTCGGTGGAGATCTGGTCAAACGAAAGTCCAAGAGCTCCTACATGATCTCTATGAATGGCCGGGACTGTTAGTTGGAGATCCAAGGTCCAGTATATGACAGTGTGGTCAAATGACTGTAGTGGACTCCTGGAGCTAACGGATGCCATTAAAGAGGGAATTAGGCTAAGTAGACTTCTGGAGGAATTAAACTTAGGCCTAAGAATTCCAGGGATATATGGATAGCCAGTCAATGCTAGCATTTAGCAGGAACACTGTATTCCACGATAGGAGTATGCATCAAGCTATCACGACGCGTTTCGTGATGGAATAGTTAGAGGGCGATAGGTAGAGTTGCTGGAAATTTGAATGGATGAAAGATCCGGCTGGTATGAGAACTAAAGCCGTGCCCCTGAACAAGTTAATGGGGTTCATTAACTTGGTTCAGGTCTCCTGTGTTTTAGGAGGAGAATCAGGACCAAAACAAAATGTTTTGTACCCCTATTACTAGAGTGAGTCCAGCAGTTAGACTAATTAGTAACCAGGTGGAGAATTGTTGGAATTTAGTTCCTAAATAGTCTAAACAATGTCCGAGTACAATGGCCAGATAGAGCTAAGCTATTAGTCACAAAAAGGTTTCGGTGAATAAAACGTAAAATACTTAAATGAGGGATTTTACATAAATCAAACTGTGTTTTGTATTTAAGTAAAATAAATTAAGTAAATATAATAAATTAAATTTATGTTTTTTACCCATTTTTTTATTCACAATAGCAGAAAGCTTCTTGGGGAAGCTTTCCCATTTTTCCCTCCTCATCCACGTGTCACCATGTGAGTGGCTAATTTTGTGATGAAATCTGGGCTCTTCTTTTCTGCTTGATCCAACGGTTCTTGCTTCCCTCACTTGGATAGCCTTTTGCCTATTTGAAGAGGGATTGAAGAGAAAGAAAATGGGGTGTGGTTCATTTTTTTGGGTCATTTTGACCGGCTCTCTCTCTCTCCCCTCCATGTTCTTCTTCAACCTCTATGGGGTGTTCCTAGGGTTTGCCGTAGGGGTTTATGGTGCCAAAATCTAGCTGGTAAGGGAAGGGACACACCGGTTCTGGGAACCACGAAGGCGGATCGTCTCGGGGATCTGGGATCGTGATGGTATAGCAGCTACCTGGCTCGGAGTTGGTAAATTTCTCTTACTCTCTCTTTTATTCTTTACTGATTTGGTTATGAATGGTTGTATAAAGAGAGGTTCGTAACTAATAGCTTAGGTATTTGATGTTGAAAGCACCTTGTACCATTACGCGGTTGTAATCTTTGAATGACTAATAAAATAGAGCTCTCTAGTGGTTAGGGGGACCGTGGAGTAGGCCATTTAGGGCCGAACCACGTTCAAATCATGTGTACTATCTTTATTTCGTTATTGTCTTCTATCGTCGCATGTAATCTCTAATCAAAGCTTAGAGCCTCAGTCTAAAGACCACCATTTTACAAGATCCGAAAATAAACTAAGTTTTTGTTGAAGTTAAAACCGCATTTAAAGATTATAACCTCAAACAGTAAAGTCAAAACAACGGGTTTTGAGCTTAGGCTGTAAAGAGGTTAGGTTTTATCAGATCAACTTTAACCAGAGTGTTTTGAGAACTTTAACCGGATAGAAATTGGTTTTAGAACTGGGAAGAACATCAACACACTACTTATACTACTTCTAGAATATGAACAATACATTGCATCTAGGCATCTTCACTTAACCTACTTTCCCGCTCTTAGTCGTGAATCTTGACTTATTAACTATCATTTCCCTAACCTTGACTTGTACAAGTGAACTAAAGAGGACTCATTAGGCTAATTGGCTAATTTTCCCTGATTGAAGTACTAATTAAACTAATAGTAAGAACTTAAACTACTTTATTACAATCAATGACTTCCTAGTACTTAACCCCAAATCCCAGGTCATGACACATTTCTTTCTCTATCGACTGGCCCTCCGACATAGACAACGAACTTTGTAACTTTTGCTATATCAAATTACTCCTTTTCTAATAAGAGCTTATCAGACAATTTTTTTATCATTAATAAAGACTTCACTGCAAACTCAAAAACAATAGACATGAATTTAAACACTCCACTAACTTAGTCCAAGAAAAGAGCCACTAACACCAATTAGTGACATGGGCGCAAGCTTCACAATTATTCATCCTAACCACCACGTCAACGGACCGGTTAACTTATTTATTTCATACATATTATTATTTTGCAAGCCGTAAGTGAATGGAACACCGCTTTCGGGCAACCACATGTTCAGCTGATGGTGGAAGAACGGCCATCGCCATGAACCACATCATACCCAAAATTGATATCAACATTCTTTTGTGTGCAACTGCCCCAATTTTCATTGCAGCCGGAAGTAAATGTTGTGTTTTTGGCCTGGATTTTGCCTCTCATGTTGATGGCAAGTCCACTTGATGCCGCCCGTTAAGGGGCTTGGTGTGAGACACAGGCTTCACGGGACGAAGGGGCTTGGTGGAAGCGGGACGCGGAACAGCTAGGAAGTAGAGTTTGATTAGGATTTTGAATTTAATTTTCAGATTTAAATTTTGTATTTTGAATTATCTTTTAGGGTTTGATTCTTATTCTAATTACTCCTCTATATATACTAGAGGAGATCTAGGGCTTATGCACTTCCTAATTTTTTTATTTATTTCATATTTTAAAGACTCTTTTATCGGATTGTGAGAATCGAGTTTCATTTTCCTCTTGAAATTTTGTTATTTCATTCATAAAATTAAAGGAAAGGCCATTAACTCCTTCCCGTTCCCAATTTTCAACTTATGCGCTATATCAATTAGTATCAGAGCTCTGAATGACTTTTGAAATGGCTCGTGGCCGACAGAGATACACCACCGTTGAAGACGTTTATGATTGAGACCGTCTAAAACATGCCAAAAGGAGATTGGATGAGTTCAAGGAGAGATTCTGGCGAACCGAGCATTGCTTGACTCAACTGGGGGCAAATCCTGATGCACTGGGAACCCAACCCCAAAGCCCATTAACACCAGGTCTTATAGAAGAGGAGATGGACGAGTGTTTCCAAAATCCACTCCCGGTCGAGGAGCTACCGAATCTTAGGCTGAGGAAACAGGGGCCTAAAATTGGAAACCCCCACGGTTGTGATGATCGGAGGTGAGAATCTGGCCTCTGGATTGAAATTCTAGAGTTTAACAGTGGAGGACACCCGGAGGAGTTCTTAGATTGGCTTGTCACCATTGAGGAGATCCTGGAGTTCAAGAAGGTGCCAGAGAGGAAGTAGGCATCGCTTGTCACTACTCGGTTATGAGGTAAGGCAGCCGCCTGGTGGACATAGCTGAAATAGGTCTGGCTTCGCCAAGGGAAAGCAAAGATAGATTCTTGGGAGAGGATGAATAAGCATATGAGGGGCACCTTCTCGGGTCATAGTCATGCCATGATGATGTAGCAGGGCCTATAAGGGTTGCGATAGGGCTCTAGGTCTATGGAGCAGTACACTGCATAATTCTTTTCGTTGATTGCCGCGAATGACTTGGCAAAAACAAGAGAGGAATTGGAGCATCGATACATAGGCCAATTGAGGAAGTCTATACAAGAGGTGCTGAACATGTTCAATATCTTTACCGTTTCTGAGGTGAATCAAAGAGCCATGAACGTGGAACATCAACAAAGATGTTTCCATGTTGGCGGCACTTGAGGAGCAGAAGTTGGTGGCAGAGACCAAGCAAGAGTACCACCAACTCAGGCCATACAGATTAGGCCATCAATCGCTAATGCTGGCAAGCCTAATGTCCTAGACTTCGTGAGAACATTAAGGACTCATTGCTTCAAATGTGGAGAAGCAGGGCATCGAGAAACTAAATTCCATAAAGGTGATAGGCTTGGTAAGGGCCTTTACATTGAGGAACCCATGACGAAGATGGTGGGGTCATTAAGGATGAAAACTAGGAAGAATTGCCATCGTAGGAAGGGGATGCCGTGGCAGGTGATGAAGGGTTACCTATTAGTAATTAGGCAAGCTTACTTCGCGCCAAGACAGGATCAGGGAGATGGTTGGCCGAGAAACAACCTCTTCTAGACCACATATACCATTAGAGGTAGGGTGTGCCCCATGGTCATCGATTCAGGCAGCTGCGAGAACGTCATATCAGAGGAAGCCATTGCCAAACTGGGGTTGAAGACAGAAGCTCATCCTAGCCGCTACACATTGTCATGGCTCAAAAAGGGAAATCGGTTAACCGTTTCCAAACGTTGCTTGGTAGATTTTGCAATTGGGGCAATGTACAAAGACGAGGTTTGGAGTGATGTCATCACCATGGACGTTTGTCATCTACTATTGGGGCACCTATGGCAATTTGATAGGAGTGTCATTCATGATAGAAGAAAGAATAGTTATACCTTCATCTTTGAGGGGACTAAGACCACCTTGTTACCCAAGAAGGAGGAGGCACCACGGGCTATAGAAGCTCAGCATCCGAACATACAGGGGCAAGCCTTGTTTGCCAAAGAGGTTGGTGACGCCAAGGTCATGTTTGTATTGATTGGAAAGGAAAGCCAGATCTGTCAAGGGAAGATATCGCGAGAGGTTACCGCCTAATTGGAGAAATAAGCTGACGTATTCCCAAATGAGTTTTCTACTACATTATCGCCATTCAGAGACATCTAACACCGCATTGATCTGGTGTCTGGGGCTTCATTGCCGAACATACCCCATTATGGGATGAGTCCCTCAGAGCATGCGGAGTTGAGACGTTAGGCAAAAGTGCTACTCCCCAGAGACTTTATCAGAGAGAGCTTGTGTCCCAGCGCGGTACCAGCTCTGTTGACGCTAAAGAAAGATGGGTGTTGGCTGTTCAACAAGATTATGGTACGTTATTATTTCCCTATTCCGAGGTTGGATGACTTGCTAGATCAGTTGCAGAGGTCGAAGGTATTCACAAAATTGTATCTCAAGAATGGTTACCATTAGATTTGGATCTCGCCAGGAGACGAGTGGAAAACCGCCTTCAAGACCAGCGAAGGGCTTTTATGAGTGGTTGGTTATGCCGTTCGGGTTATCCAACGCACCTTGCACATTCATGAGGTTAATGAATCAGGTTGTACTTCCTTTTATCGAGAAATTCGTTGTTGTTTATTTCGATGACATCCTGATTTATAGCGGGGACCATGATGAGCATATGAAGCATCTGGAGCAAGTACCTAGTAATCTGAAGGTGCAGAGCTTGTTTGCTGCCTCATAGAAGTGCAAATTCATGAGAGACAAGGTAACATTTCTTAGTTTCATTTGTCCAAGGATGGTATTGTAGCTAATGACGGGAAGATTACCACGTTTCGTGACCGGCCTCAACCGAAAACAGTAGTAGAAGTTCAAAGTTTCCATGGATTGGTATCTTTCTACTAGCTCTTTACGCCACACTTCAGCACTATTATGGTGCAAGTAACTTACTATCTGAAGAAGGGCTCTCTTGTGTGGAGTCCTCAAGCAGCTAACGCCTTCGAGGAGATAAAGTGGCGATTGATGGATGTTTGACTTATGCACAGATCCCTCCAAAACAGGCATTGGTGCTGTTCTCAGTCAAGAGGGAAGTCCTATTACTTACTTTAGTGAGAAGCTTGATGGGAGTAAGTAGAATTATTCTACTTACAATCTAGAGTTCTATGCGTTGGTGAGAGCGTTGAGGCATTGGAAGTCATACTTAGCCAACCGAGAGTTCATCTTATATTTTGACAACGTGCCCCTCAAGTACATTAATAGCCAAGACAAACTCTCGGATAGGCACACCAAGTGGGCTAGCTATTTGCAACTCTTCCACTTTGTCATTAAGCACAATTAAGGTGTGATGAACAAGGTGACGGACGCACTTAGCAAGAGGATCTTTAATAGGATGTAGAGTCGGATGGAAGTTACTGGGTTTGATCTGATGGCGAGTTAGTGCCCTGACGATCCCACGTTTGGTGAGATTTGGCATGACGCACAGGTGGGTTCTGTTCCCCATTTTTTTTCCATGATGGGTTTCTGTAAAAGGGAAACCAACTTTGTATACCGAACTCTAGCTGGCAGCTCAAAATTATTAAGGAGAAGCACAACATGGGACATGTTGAGAGAGATAAGACTCTACAGCTTGTTACCGCTGATGCTTTACTTGTGTATGCTTCGCAAGTGCATTAGTTGTATCAAGTAATAAAGTAGTAAGTGGAGTATCGGTTCCACGAGGATTGTCATTGAGTGAGTTCCGAAATTAGTAGTTCCAGTGCTACTTAAAGCACCGAAAATTGTAGTTTTTTGAAATGAAATAACACAAAATAAAAAGGAACAAAATTGTTTACAAATTTTTATGAAAACTTTTACTAATTTTTGTTGGTTTTTATGATTTAAATAGGATCCAAGGCATATAGTTTCATCTGATTGAATTAATATGCCTTTCTATTCTGGGTATTCATGTTGTTATTACATGTTGATGGTTGAAAACTCTAATTTACTAAATATTCTCTCTCGGGCAACACTTAGCATACTCTTTTACATATTAACCCATCATTCTCTTGCGTGAATTTAAATAAAAAAGGAGTTTTAAAGATATGTGGTTTTCTCTTAAGACCGGACAAATCACGTTAATCTCTCTAGAGCATTCGCTCAATTTGTGGTGCCTATCACCATAGCAATCATCGTAAATCTCCTCTCGGACTCATTATGAATCATTGTTGGCTTTAAATGGGGATCAAGCATTTAAAAGCTCTTGAAGAACAATGACAAACACTTCAACAATGCAATAACAAAACATTGAATATGTTGAATAGAACAAAGCATATGTAGCCTTGGAAGAACAAAATTAGTTCGTGATAAACATAATATAAAGCATAACTAACACAAATTTCATGAATTTAGAAGAAGAAAAGGCTAGAAAGAACTTAAAAATACAAAATTACAAAAGAAACTTTCTTCCTCCTTCCTCTTCTTTCCTTCACCCGGTTTTCTTCTTCTTTCTTCTTCACTTTGTATGCGTTTTTGTTGAATAAAGGATGCCCAAAACACTTCCAAAAACCCCCTAATTATAGTGTTTGAAGGGTGATAAAAATATGAAGAAAATATAATCAAGCTTGCTTCTTATTATTTGCTAGAACTTACGGCTACTTCCAACTTGTTTCAATCTTGTTATTTTATGCAAGTTTTTTCACTTTTAACTGCCCAAAACTGCAATTTCAGCTCATGTTGCTTGTGTTCATGAAGTATACAATGTATTCGAGTTATAAAATGTAAAGAAAATAGCCGCCCAAGGCAAGTTGCAACCACTTGTGTCAATTCTTGTTCATTCCTTGCATAAGCGTGAGTTTTGGGTTGTAATTTTCCATTTTTTTGCTTTTATTTGATGTATCTTGCTTCCACTTGTTGATGTTGATGATAAAATCTATCAAGATTTAGCATAAAATAAGTGCTTTTGCATGAAAATAGCAATATAGTCAAAAAATAGCAAAACCGAAGAAAAGCAATAAAAGTTAGATGTAAAATGGTTAAAAATGAATCAAAATGATATAAATAATTGCATACTAAATTAGACTTATCAACCAGCAAGTGCTATTGGCCTACTATACGCAAAGAGGTAGAGAGGTATGTCCAACGATGCCGTATCTGTCAAGTCCCAAAAGGCAGAATGACCAACGCAAGCCTTTATCTCCCATTATCTGTTCCGAATCAGCCATGGCCTAATGTTATCATCGACTTTGTGTTAGGGCTACTGAGAACCACTGGAGGCATTGATTCCATTTTTGTCATTGTAGATCGCTTCTCCAAGACGGCGCAATTCATTGGATGCAAAAGAGCTACTGACACCGTGCATGTCGCGGGACTTTATTTTTGGAAGTATACAAGTTTCATGGACTACGTTCTAGCATTGTGTTAGATCATGATGTCAGGTTCGTGAACCACTTTTGGAGGACACTTTGAAAGATGGCGAACACCTTTCTCGCCTTCAGCACCATCCATCACCCTCAAACGGATGGGCAAATGGAGGTCACTAACCGATCACTAGGGAAACTATTACGGTGCCTTACTTCTGATAACGCCAGGGGATCGAAGACGACATTACATTAGGCTGAGTTCACCCACAACAGCTCTATCAATAGGAGTACAAGGTTCGCACCATTTGCGGTAGTCTATGAGTTTATTCCTCGATCTCCGATGGATTTGGCGCCAATACCTAATCTCGCATGCCCACACGGGAAGGTGGATGACTTAATCTCTTCACTTGGAAACATCCATGAGCAAACACGGGCTCGATTAGGGGAAGCCACCGCCAAGTATAAGACGACTAAGGATAGAAGATGAATGGCAACACAGTTTCAAGTTTGCGACAAGATATGGGCAGTTTTGACACACGAAAGATTTCCCGCTTGGGAGTACAATAAGTTCACAACTCGTAAGATAGGCCCATTAGCGGTATTAGAGAGGACCAATGACAACGCCTACCATCTTTAGCTTCCACCCGGTATGAGGACTTCAGACGTGCACGACGTTAAGCATCTCGTTCCTCATTTCGGCGACAACGATAGTGCTATCTGCAAGCGAATTCGGGGATGAATTCTCTCCAACCTAGGGAGGATGATGCAGCCCGTTAGGGGGCTTGGCGAGGGACACAGGCTTGGTGGGACGAAGGGGCTTGGAGGAAGTGGGATGCGGAACAACTAGGAAGTAGAGTTTGATTATGATTTTAATTTTAATTTTCGGATTTAAATTTTGTATTTTAAATTATCTCTTAGAGTTTGATTCTTATACTAATTAGTCCTCCATGTATACTAGAGGAGATCTAAGGTTTAGGCACATCATAATTTTAGATTTATTTCCTACTTTAAAGCCTCTTTTCTCGGGGTGTGTGAATCAAGTTTTATTTTTCTCTTGAAATTTTGTTATTTTATTAATAAAGTTGATGGAAAGGCCGTTGACTCCTTCCCGTTCCCCAATTTCTTACTTGCGCGCTGCATCACTGCCACTTTTTTGAGTGCTACGAAGATTTTTGTTGTGGCCCGAAGTGAAAGTGCTTTCTTTCATAATTATCATGGTGACCTCTAATGTGTTTTATTTTATTATTTTTTTTTTCTTTTCATTTTGCACTGTTAACAAACAATAATGTCCGATCTTATATAGGTGCATGAAATAGAATATTTGTTATTAGTATCTTAATGGTGTTGAAAAAAATTTATATGTGCATGAAGTACCTATTTAATCCATATGTAATAATAGTTATTAAACTATTCAAACACAAGTGGAATCATCTTTATTTTAGTATTCAACAATATTTTATCAAGATTTTTCGGTATTTAAATTAGTGGATACATCTAGTGTTATTCGTATTCCTATTCTATGTGAAGATTGATATTCTTGCATTATAAAAATATTTTGACTGCATAATAATTACTAATAAAATGGCATAAAATAATTAAATTTAATACAATCTAATAATAATAATAATAATATATTAGTCAAGGTTGGTCCTGACACGATTGAGGCTCCAAGAAAAAATTTCAAATGAGGCCCTTCATATATAACAAATTATTAAACTTAATAAAAAAATGTATTAATATTAATAATTGATACTTTAAAAAACATAATCCTAAAAATTTAGGGGGCCCTAAGCGGTTTTTTTCATCGCTTGGGATTATCTCTAGCCCTGATTTGAGTAAGTACGACCATGCTCACTTATGTTTTTCTCATGAAGAAAGTGAGAGCTTAGATTTCCTGCTTAATTAAGATATGAAGGTCATTGACATCCCTATAGGCCAGCTAATGAGAAATACAAGAAGAGGGTGCTAGCCAAACTTGACAAGTCAATTCTCTCGGCAAAAAAGATGTAGTAAATGACACGTATGAGCTAAAACTTAGTTCACATGATTTGCTACTAAGAGTATCAGGCTGTTAGTATCACCTCAAATCCTTTGTAGCCTCCATTTTCCTACTACATGTATACATATCCTTTATGTATGACAAGAAGAACCCATTTCAATGATTTTGACGCATCAATTAGAGATACATCATGAATTGAATTGATTAGAGGTAGAATTAGAGATTTTGAATAGGAGAAGAGAAGGGTTAGAGAAGAAATTAGGGTTTAGAAAGGGGAGAGAGAGAGAGAGAGAGAGAGAGAATTTAGGAGAAAGAAAATGGTTTGTTATACACTTAACAATTCCTTTTATATCATCTCCTAATATTCAAAACTACTTAACTATTTTGCCTTACTCACTAACCAACTAACCAACATTTTATTATTTCCTACTAACTACTTCCTTTACATATTACATGTATCATTACCCCCTGCTAAGAACTTCCTTGCCCTCAGGGAAGAACTTGAGAAAAAACGTAACCAAAATACATCATTAAAAACTAGCATCTGAATTTCCATATGGCATGCAAATTTATAATCCCCTGGGATAAAAAATGGAGATGTGAAACACAAGCTTGGAAAATAATCTCCCAAAATTTGTTATGCTCATGTTGGATTCCACATTATAAGCGTAGAAGCCTGTCATTGTATCCTTTGTTTAATATTATGTGGTGATTGACGTTAAAGAACTTTGAATTGGAAGTCTTGGATGAGGGAAAAAAGAGAATTCAACATATTGAGAGACATATTTTGCTTTAGCTATATCAACCTCCATATATCGTAAAGGAGCTTTGCACAACCCCTTCATTGAATCCACTATCACAATTTTATGCTCATTGTCATTTTGAATATTTTTTTGTGCATCACCTTCTACTGATTCTTGGGTATTGTCAACATTATCTTCCACAGTACAGTAGGGAACCAATTCGTCATAAACTTCTTTGCGTTTTGTGTCTCCTTCATGTGCTTGCATAGGATATTGTAGAGATTGGGCAACCTTCTCACAAGAAACCACATCTTGTACAACAAAAGGAGAAACAAGGGAAGAATCTTGGATGGATGAAGATGATGCAAAATGCCCCGGAGCCAAGCCTTGTTTTAGAGTATCCAGTTGTCTTGTTGGGAAATCAAGAATTGGAGACAAATCTTATTTGTTGTGCGATAAGTTATCTTAACTGCTCTATTATTTTACCTTGTACAATTTCAATTGAAGACACGTTAGCTTACTCCAGAAAGAGTGTTGATCAAGGATTTTTGCTTGTCTTCATATTCATGGGAATTCCCATAGAAGAAGTAATGCAGCTTCTTTTCATGTTAGTGTAAACGAGCCTCTAAATGACTGAATTCAGCCACACAACTGATTCCTTCAACCATTAATGAACAATAGCGCAGCACAAACCAGAATCTGATACCAATTGATGTATCAATTGGAGAGACATCATGATTTGAATTAACTAGAGGTAGAACTAGAGATTTTGACTAGGAGAAGAGAAGAGTTAGGGAAGAAATTAGAGTTTAGAAGGGTGAGAGAGAGAGAGAGAGAGAGCGAGAGAGGGAATTTAGGAGAAAGAAAATGGTTTGCTATTGTATTTTCTAAATCTCCCAATTACACTTAACAATCCCTTTTATATCATCCTCTATTATCCGAAACTACTTAACTACTTTGCCTAACTCACTAACCAACTAATTAGCATTTTATTATTTCCTACTAGCTACTTCTTTTATGTATTACATGTATCAGATTTCGAATCCCTATCCAAGTATTTATGTTAACGACTTCGTATGTGAATCTAATAGAATCTCATATAGATATTGTGAGAGTGAAGAGACCAATATATAAGCTTAGTATTACTTTACCTAATGCCAATTGATTTTAGGATATAATTCCACTTCATATATATATATATATATATATATATGGATCTCATGTATGTCCACTCTATGGATCAGGCTTAAAGACTAAGTAAAATTTAACAATTCACTCTCTCTCATAACCACTTCAACTCTCCTTTTCTTTTAATAGACCTCCCGAGGCCATAACACATAAGCTTCATCGTTTTCGTATCCATTAAAGAGCAAATCCTAAAAAGCTCCACTAAAATTATAGTTTTGTTGTCTTCTAAAAGTCCGTGTGAAACACTCTATTACTGTCCATCCAACATTTTTTTTTTCCTTTTTGTCATTGATGAGGTTTAGCTTTAGAAAAATATAATGGATTGATGACATTATAGCATGATACACGGCTCATGTCTAGTAAGCTCGAGATTTACTTGACGAACTAAGATTGCGCAGCTCAATCTTTCCGAATAGTTAAGTACTTTATTGATATGCAATACAACTAGTTTAAATTTTAATAATACATTTTGACCTTATTTAGTGTGCAATTTGGATATGTTCCTTCCATATTTTTTTTCGTTATATATATATATATATATATATATACACACACACACACAAGGGATCCCACCTAAGTAGTGTCCCGGGGGGGGGGGGGGGGGGGTGTACGCAGCCTTCCCCCTTCAGGGTGCTACCCTAAAGCGAGACTGTTTACGAGAACCCCCAACCTGAGGAGTATAACACGAGAACTTCCCAGGAGGTCATCCATCTTTGGACTACTTTCTCCCAAGTATGCTTAATTGGGAGTTCTAATGGGATATGATGCTTATGTGCTGGTAACCTCTTAGGTTATTCTTTCAAAATATAATATTCTTAAGTTTAGGAATGCAAAATTTATGTATTTGTATTATGGATTTGCTGTTGGAAAGTGTTAGGAGGTGTGGATCAATGTTTTAGTTGCAACAAAGTCTTGGTTTCCTAATAGAAATATGTTTCTTTAGTTGCTTATTCAAAGACAAATTGTTGGACTTGTTTGCTCCTTTTGTTTTGTTTAAGTGAATGCCTGGTTCCCCTAATAACATAATCCAACAAAAATGAAAAAATGTACTCGCCTCGATTTAGGAGAGAATTTAAATTTTCAACTGCGTGTGTTTGACTTTAATCAAAGACCTTTGAAAGAGCATTGCTGCTTTTCATGTATCCAACTTCGGATTGCAATAACAATGTGATTCTACTCATGCTTCAATTAAGGAGATTCAATTGTATATTTTTGGATTTCTTGGATTGGTTATTTCATTGCAATAAATAAATAAAGGGATACGGACTTATATATATATATGTAAGAGCTCAACAATCCATTCATACGCCCGACCCCTGTGGATTTTTAGACTTGGCACCCTTTTCTTATGATAACTTGAAAGAGTTAAAACTTAACAAGATTAACATGCAGCCGTGCTCGGATCACTGCATTAGGACGAATGTAATCATGGTGAAGCCATGACTGTTGAATCTTTGAAACAGTGATTCAAACCAAAATTCACTTGATTTATTAAGCAGTGGCACCAATTCAAGATCAACACAATAAAGCTCTAGGGCTTGGCCTTCAAAGCTTTTAAGCAAAATTATGGTAAACATAACTCATTGATTTTTTTTTTTTGGGGGGGGGGGGGGGGGGGGGGGGGGGGGAACAAAATTTATGGCAAGTATTTCAAGTCCGAAAACCGAAATGTATTACTTTATGATAGTATGTTGTAGAAAAACTTGTTGAAGTTTTATATTTGGTGCTCGACCCCTTTGTTTGGAATGCTATCTTGAAAATCCAAATTTTTTCCTCTAAATGTTATTTTATTAAAAAATAAAATTAAAGTTTCAGTGGTTTTCCCGTTAAACTTGCGTAAGTGAGCATATACGTTTCTTCTGATTTTCTTTTAGTAACATCTATGAGATGGGTGCAGTCCTCGAAATGTAATGTACATGTTTGCTCTAAGTGGTTTATGAGATTAACCCATAGATGGACTTGGACCAAATGGTATTGATTGTTGTTTGAAAAACTCACAGCCAAAGGCAAGTTTGGACCACTTGTATGCCAAGACTATAACGTGACACTTTAGACGACTTGTATTAGTCATGTGGATGGCGATTTAAAAGTGTTATATCGGCGTGTTCAATAAGATTAATACACTGAGTTGGATAATGTGAGTTACTTATTTCTAGACCACTATCCGAAATGAGTGATTCATGTTGCACTATCTGAACGATGACTCTAAATCCTGAAAGTATTATGGACTTGTGCATATAATGCTAGTTACTTTAGTGTACTATAAGTAAGTTCTTAATAAAAGACTGAATTCTCACATACACTAAGTAGAGGCATGAAGTGTGAAAAGGACAGGGTATTCAGTAGGCAATCTATAGTCTCTTGTGAGATATATATGCCCCCTTAGTTGATTCACAAGCATTTGATTTAATTCAAAAAGTTTGGCCAAAATGTTCCAAGTGTTTGACATCTGAAATTTATACTATGAATACGTTCAAGTATAAATGAATTATTTAGTAAAGGATGAGTCGGTAACTAATGGAAAAGATGTGTGAAAAATAATGGTAGCAGTTATAGTTGTTTTTCATCATGGACATCTCATAGTGGGGTTATTTTTGTAAGACTAGCCTATTTAAAAATTATCAAATAAATGATTTAAGTCTAGAGTACAGTAAGATTTATTTAGGGGATCATGTCTCATTAAGTAGTAATTAAATTTTTTCAGGAGATAGTAATTAATTTAACTCATTTGGAGCCAGACTTAAATTGTCCTGAAGGTCCCTATGCATGCCTCTGTTCTTATTGCCATTAGAAAAATATTAAATAATTTATTAGATGAATTATTTATTTATAAGGTGAGTAAATTTAAAATTTTCAAACATTATTCATGAGATGAATAAAAGTTAAAAAATTATGAAATAAAATAATTTTAAAAATTACAAATTCGTGGGATGAATTCTTACACCAGGGAAGGGAAAAAAAATGAAAAATCACAAAAACATGCACAGGGGTCGCAATCCACGTATAACGCAGGCAAACAATCATCGTGATGCGAACTTGGATAAAAGCTCTAACAGTGGAATCAAAGCTCAATCAACACACAAATTAGGCCTACGAGGCAGTAATTTCCTGCCTCTATATATTGTTGTATAAGTGAAAGTAGAAACTCCAAAATGGAGGATTTACAGTGATGAAAGGGGAGAAGATATATAAGCGGTTTGAGGGGGACAGAGAAAGTTCACATCACATTTGCATGAATAAACTCCCCCTATTTTTAGAAAATAATGCTAAAATATCTAGAAAAATATCTAAGCTGACATGGAAGAAGGAATAAGCTAGGATATGCTAATGCGGTCCCACGGATAGGTGGTAGGGTAGACGCATGCAACATTTAGCGGA
The DNA here is from genome assembly GCA_018398585.1 of Simmondsia chinensis. NCBI lineage: Eukaryota > Viridiplantae > Streptophyta > Magnoliopsida > Caryophyllales > Simmondsiaceae > Simmondsia > Simmondsia chinensis. Next base: position 11,041,921 of record JAGTTD010000017.1, on the reverse strand, counting down.
AAGGCGGACACGAGTGGCAATTGGCGTCTTGCGTTGTGAGGACTTGGCGATAGCTAGCTGTGGGACCTTAGCAGCATCTAGGGACTCGGGTTTGTATCAATGCACCCCCATGAGATGATCCTCATCCATGAGGATTAAAAGAGAGAAAATGTAATTGGAAGTCATAAAGGAAGTCCCAAGTGGTGTGCTCGAGGGATTGGCCCACCCACTAAATTAAGACCTGGGTGGTGGAACGGCGTCAATGTCTTATAAGTCGGCGGTCCAAGATGGCGAGGGGCTAGGAAGGGGCTGCAGCCTAGGGCCAAGCATCTAGTAAGGGAGTGCTGGAAGTAGGAGTAGAGAAACAGTGCTTCAAGAGTAAAATATGAAGCGTGTGATGGATGGCAAAGTGAGATGGTATTTCCAGGAAGTAAGCAATGTCTCCAACTTGATCAATTATCCAGAAAGGCCCATAAAATCGGGGAGCAAGTTTGTGGAAACACTGAGCTTTAACACTGTGCTATTGGTAGGATTGAAGTTTGAGTCAGACATAGTCCCCAATTTGAAATTCATGATCAACGTGATGGCAGTTAGCTTGTTGTTTCATGCGATTCTATGCATGAAACAAGTGATGACGAAGGCGGCCGATAGTTTCCTCCCTAGCAGAGAGAGTGCGATCAACGGCGTCAACGGTTGATTCACCGGGCAAGTAAGGAAGGTGAATTGGTGGCGTAAGTATGCTTTTAAACAGTGGTTGAGTACCTTAGTCTAGCCGTTTGACTGCGCATGGTAAGAGGACGAGAGATTGAGGTGAGTGCCCAACTAAGAAAAAAGCTCGTGCCAGAAAAGTGTGGTGAAGATAGGATCATGATCACTGATGGTAGTCTTAGGGAGAGCGTGAAGACGATAGATGTGATCTAAGAAGAGGTTGGGGACCCCAATAGCAGTACACGGGTGAGTAAGTGACAAGAAGTGGGTGTACTTAGTCAGACGATCCACAACAACAAGAATAACTGACCGACCCTCCGATAGGGGTAAACCTTTGATAAAGTCCATGGAGGTACTGTTTCATACTGAAGAAAGGATTGGGAGTGGCTGAAGAAGACCAGCGGGGGTTGAAGTGTCGTATTTGTTGCATTGGCAAACGCAACAGTGGCGGATGTAAGTTTGGATATAATTGCGAAGGCCCTTCCCATAAAATAATGGATGAGCACAATGGCAAGTGGCGCCTATGCCCAGATGACTGCCTTGGGCTGAGTCATGAAGCCATAATAAGATAGCTTGTCGCAGGTTGGTGTCATCGCCAACAATGAGGTGGCCGTTGTAGCGCAGTTGATTCTGGCGCCAAGAGTAGCGAGGAGGGGGCAGCAGTTCCTCCAACTTATTGGTGATGATACGCGCCAAAATAGGGGTCAGTAGACCATGACGCCTTTAAGTGGTCAAAGAAGTCAAACGAAATCGATGATAAGGCCATGCAGAGAACTTCAATTCCCAAAAGGCAGGAGAGGGCGTCGGCTACCTAATTCACAAAACTCTTTTTGTACACTATGTCATAGTCGAGGCCAATCGGGAGGGAAAGCCGCAAATATTGTAGGGAAGTGGACAAATGCTACTCAAGAAGAAACCCGAGACTTTGTTGATCAGTCCAAAAAATGAAGGGATGGCCTATAACATATTGTTTAAATTTCTCCACAATGAAGACAATGACTAGCAACTCGCGGTCATAAATGGAGAGACCCCAATGGTAGGGTGTGAGAGTATGAATGATATAAGTTAAGGGCCTGCCACGCATTAGAATGGCGCCAATCCTTATCCCAAATGCATCAGTCTCAATGATGAAGCTTTGTGAAATCAAGAAGAGCCAGTACAGGCGCGGGATGTTAATGCATGCTTCAAGCGATCAAAGGCGAGTTCACCCTCCGGAGTCCATAAGAAATTGTCTTTGTTGAGAAGGTCTGTCAGAGGTCTAGCAATGACAGCATATCGGGTGATAAAGTGGCGATAGTAGCCACAAAGACTCAGGAAGCCACGGAGCTGCTTCAATGACAGAGGACGAAGCCAATTGTCGATAGCTTCAACTTTCTTTGGATCTGTGGCAACGCCATCCCTTGAAATGAAGTGGCCAATGTACTTAATATGGCCAACACCAAACGTGCACTTGGTGTGATTGGCGATAAGATGATTGGCACAGAGAATGGCAAAGACCATGCGGATGTGATTCAAGTGAGCGGGCCATGTGGTGCTATAGATAAGGATATCGTCAAAGATGGCAAGGACAAACTGACGAAGACAAGGATAGAATAAGTCATTCTTTAGACTCCGAAATGTTGACGAAGCATTTGAAAACCCAAACGGCATCACAGTAAACTCATAATTACTAGAGTGGGTGTGGAAATCGGTCTTCAGAATATCATCAGGGGAAATCCAGATTTGCCAATAACCCAACTTAAGATCAATCTTGGAGAAAAAAGCGGCTTCGCCAAGCTCATCCAGGATCTCCTCAATGATAGGTATAGAGAATTTATCTTTAATGGTCATCTTGGTGAGGGAATTGAGGTGCCAAGAACCGTCTTTCTTTTTGAAAAGGACCATTGGCGAAGCAATAGGTGAATTGCTATTTTGGTTGACCCCTGTGAGTAACATTTATTTTATCAGAGAGTCCTTGATATCCTTCTGGAAAAGGGGACGCTGGTAAGTCTGAATATTTACAGGATTACTGGCCTCCTTAAGCGGGATGCAGGTGATTACAGAAATGGCTGGATGGAGGCAGTAGTGAGGCGGCAAAGACATCCTCAAAATCGGTAAGTAAATCATGTAGATCAGGCGGGTTGTCTTCAATCGGTGGAGTAGTTATGACCAAGAACAAAGTGGCGAGCTGGATGTTACCATAACCCAGATAGCAAAGAAGGAAGCGGAAGATGTCAGAAGTGAAGAAAGTGTTTTCCCTATAATGGCCTTCAACAGTGGTGGGCAAATCCCTTGAAGAGTGTAACGATGACCTTGAAGGCAGAAAGACATGCAGAGATTAGCAAAGCTCCAAACGACATCACCCAGAGTACAAAGCTACTGGATGCCCAATACCATGCCCAAGCCTGATAATGGAATGAGCTACATATCGCTGCAGCTGCCAACATAAATTGTGGTAGACACCCATACAATCTATTGACATTCCGTCCGCAACAATGACTGAGGGACAATTTGTGGTATCGATGGGATAATCAATGATTCTGGCGAAGTCGGCATCCAAAAAGTAATGACTGTTTCCGCTATCAATAAGGATACCGAGGGAGTGACGCCGATGTTGACCTTGAACACGCATTGTCTCACAATGCGGGACCCCTTCCAAAGCATGGATAGAGATGTGTGGATCAGTAACTGAATCTGAAGAAGGATCTAGTGACAAGGTATTGGTGGTATCTTGATCCTCATCATCCGCCTCAAGCCAGAACACGAGCGCGCGATTGTGCACGGCGCACTAATGTCTCGGGGTGAACCGTTCCAGCAATAAAAACATAAGTTGCGAGCACGTAGGTCGCCCAATTCAGCCAGTGTCAAGCTCAATTGACCCCAAGGAGGGGGTTGAGGTGTAGTCCCAGGAGCGGGTAAGAAGTGGGCAGGTGGTCTAAAGGGTGGGGGGGTGAGTGTCACATGAAGCAAACCCAGTGATGGAAGTAATGGTGTTGTTTTCATTGGGCTTTTATCGGTTACACGGTCCATATAAGCACAATTACGGTCGTACTGCTTAGCAAATGTGACTTCATCATGTAGATATTGAGATTTAAACATAAGGACATAACCCGAAATCTCTTCCCACAATCCACCCAAAAGAATGTTAATCCTTTTTTTCTAACTCAACCCTACATCTATTCACAAGTGCTTCAATCAAAAATTCATTAACACTACCCACTTGTAGAAGTAGCATCAATTAGGTCAATAGGATATTGGCGATTTATGCAAATCGAGCTCAAATATGTGGGGCCTAAATCTCCCACGAAATATAAAAATCTCGAGGCCATGATTTTTCAAATGAATTGTGCCATTCTTGTGCGTCATCCTCCATTGATACACTACCTAACATAATCTTTAACGCATTCGGGGTTTCATCAAGCACAAAGTATCCTTCACCTCTTTGAAACTAACCATCGACACCTTAACCAGTGAAGCTCGAAAAATCAATCTTAGTAAATCGACTAGGGACTTGGTAGTTACCTCGACCAAATGCCAGCACCTGGAACTCAAAGGCCTCATTGTGTGGTGGTGGAGGTGCTGGTTCAGGTGTTAGCGTTAGAGGAGGTGGTGCACGGGGGACGAACTGTGCAAGTTTGGTGTACTGAATCAATAAGGAATCCACAGCTATTGGAGCTCTTCACTAATCCATTCCGTGTTGCGCTTGATTAACAGAAAGCAGGGCTTGTTAGCTTCCTCCTTTTCCCTTGGCGAAGTCTGGGATCGGGTCCCATCAGCCACGGCAGCTAAGATCGGTGGTTAGTAAGGGTGAATCCCAAACCAGGGATGATCAGAGGCAATTGCTGCTGATTACAAGATGTTGACCTTTGTTGCCGAGGATTGAATGGCTCTGATACCAATTGATACAAACTTAGATCAAATCTAGCTCTAGCAATGGAATTAAAGCTCAATTAACACACAAAGTAGGCCCACGGGGCAGTAACTAGCTGTCCCTTTATATGTATTGATGCATAAACTCCAAAATGAAAGATTTACAAGGAAGAAAGGGGAGAAAACATAGAAAAGGCTTGAGGGAGAGAGAGAGAAAGTACACATCTAATTTGCTTGAATCCAAAACATAACTAACTCCACCAATTTATAGAAGATGATTATAAAATATCTAAGCTGACGTGGAAGAAGGAATGAACAGGCTATGCTGATGTGTTCCCACAGGTAAGCGACAGAGCAGATGCACATAGCATCTAGCGAAAAGGCGGACGAAATTGGCAATTGGCATGATGCGTTGTGAGGACTTCGCAGTGGCAAGTTGCGGGGCCTTAGCGGCATATGGGAGCCCAGGTTTTTATCACATCCCACGAAATGTGTCCCACTCTGGGGCTACCAAGGTGACGATCTGCGTCTTCGAGCGCGGACCAATCGGCGCACGCCATGTGCCACACGGTGACAAGGCTAAAACACGCGGTCCGAAACGCTGCATTTTGAGTGTTTTATTACTTAAAGGGCTGCATTTTGTTCGTTGTGCACGTGACCCACATCAATAAATTGGAATTTTTCGCTCCGATATCCTACTATAAATAAAGGTACCGATTTCAAGGTTTGGCATCCAATTCAATAAAAGGTTTCTAAAAATGTTGACTGTCCAAAATCAAATTTGAGAGAAAATTTTCCGTTGAAATTTTTCTTTCTTCAGTTTAATATTTTCTGGAGCCGACTCTCGGGGCATTTTGAGTTCATTGCGTCGAATGCTGCTAAGTCTTGGTGTCCTCCCAAGTTTCTTAGCATTCATGGTTATTGTTCTGGTTTTCTTTATTTGAGCAATTGTAGGTATTCTTCTTTCCTTCTCTTTTAAATTTTTCGCTTTTCTATTTATTTACACTGTTCTTATTATGCTAGATTAGATTCATGTTATTGTTATGAATATATTAGATTAGAGGCCTGTAGATTTAAATTTGGAACTTAAATCTATAAATTTAAATCAGAAACTTGAATCTATAGATTTAAATTAGAAATTTAAATCTGTAGATTTAAAATAGAAATTTAAATCTGTAGATTTAAAATTAGGAATTTTCAATCGACCATAGGCTTAACACTAAGATTTTTCAACCCTTCCGCTATGTTAACTTTATCAAATTAGGAAAAAAATTTTAAATTTGTCCAAATACTCCTAATATGTCACCAAAGTCATGTATTTATAGCCTAAGAATATAGTTGGTCCACCATTAAAACGGGGCATATTTATTCCACATTCAGTCTTAATGCTTTCCATGACACTGAAGTGATGTTGAGCATGCATTAACAAACATGCTCGAGGCCCCCTTGATCTTTTCATGTTCATCCACTCTTCTTTGAATTCACTCGATGCCCACTTTCTTGATAGTGCTCTAAATAACTATCCCAAGCTTGGTAATTACCTCTCTCGCACCATTCTTTGCAAATGCCTCGAGCTCGTGCTTACTTAGCCCCAACAACCATCTCGAGATACTTTTATTTTAAGGCTTTGATTTATCACCTAGCTGGACTCAGGGCACCGTTATTTTGATTTTTAAACCATTTATATGTCGGGATAAATTTTAAAAAGTTTCCCTAATTAAATAGATAATGCATCGAAATGGTTTAAAATTTCAAGTGATTTAAATTTCTAATTTTAAATCTACATATTTAAAATTCATAATTTTAAATCTAGAGGCCCCTAGTCTAATTCATTCATAACAATAACATGAATATAAAACTTGCATACTAAAAATACTACAAATAAATAGCAAAGTGAAAACAAAGGGAAGGAAAAATACTTGGAAAAGCTCCAAATAAAAAATTCCAAAAAAACTGAGACCCTGAAGCCTTCTACGCAATCTCCTCAAAAAACTCAGTGAGTGGGCTTTAAAAAATATTAAACTTAAGAGAAAAAATTTCAACATAAAATTTCTATCTTTTAGATCTCCTAAGTCAACACTTTCAGGAAATGTTTTAATTTAAAATTGGATGCTAAACCTTGACTTCAAAACTCTTATTTATAACAGGTTACCAAAGCAAAAAAACACCAAACATTTGATGCGAAACTCAATATCAAAATGTACAAAACAACGCGTATAATGTAGGAAGTCAAACCGTGCCAAAAATATAGTCCACGAGCTACGTGTCATGCTATGATTGGTTTGCGCCAAATGTCACGGATCGCCCCCCTTAGGGGCGCTCTGATTGGTCTGCACCCATTGGCGTGGATCCCCCCCAGGCAGCCACGAGATGATTTGCTGCCTTGGTTTGGCACGAATCGTGCCCGTGTTTAAGTGTTTTTTTTTTTAAATCTTTTTGTTTTATTTTATTTTCCACATGTAAAAGTTCATCCTTTAAATTTTTAAAATTTTTATAAATTATTTTATTTTATAGTTTTTAACTTTTATTCATATTATAAATAATGTTTAGTAAAATTAAATTTATTCATCTAATGAATGAATAATTCATTTCATGAATTCTTTAATACTTTCTCGATGGCAATAAAAAATAAAGGCTTATGCAGGGCCCTCAAAGACAATTTAAATTTGGCTCCAAACGGATTAAATTAATTTCCATCTTATGATAAAATATAATTACCATTTAATGGGACTTAATTCTGCGAAATGAATCCCATTGTACTCTAGACTTAAATCTTATCTAATAACTTCAAATAGACTATACTGATATTAACAATCACTCGATTAGATATCGATGACGAAAAATAATTAGAACAACGACCATTATTTTTCTCACAGCTTGTACATTAGTTACTGACTCGCCCTTTTCCAAGTAATTTATTAAAGCAGTAAAAAATTCCAAATGTCAAAACACTGGGAACAAATTGGTCAAATTTTCATAATTTAATTCAAACACTTGCGAATCAACTAAAGGGACATCCGTATCTCATAAGAGACTATACATTCCCTTCACACTTCATGCAGTTACCCAATGCACGTGGGATTTCGGTCGTATATCAAGACCTTACTTGTAGTACACCAGGGTAACTGACATTCCATCCACATGTTAAGAATACTCTAAGGATTTAGAGTCGTCGTTTAAATAGTACATCATGATTCACTCACTTCTGATAGTGGTCTAGAAATAAATAACTCATATAGTCCGACTCGGCGTATTAATCTTATTGAACACACCAACATAACACTTCTGGATCGCCATCCACATAAAAATCATCGGTCATCTAAAGTGTCACGTTATAGTTTTAGCAGGCAAGTAGTCCAAACTTATCATCGACTATGAGTTCTTCAAATAATAATTCATTCCATTTGCTCCAAGTCTATCTGTGGCTTCATCTCATAAATCACGTAGAACAAATATGTAAAAAGTAATCTAAGACTACATCCATCTCATGAATGTCATTTAAAAGAAAATAACATGTAACATGTATGCTTATTTACACAAATTTAATAAGAAAACGACTGAAACTTTAATTTTATTATTTAAAAAAGTAACATTTATAAAATGAGTTTGGATTTTTAGGACACTATTCCTAAAATTCTCCCACTTGTCCTAAATCCAAGTTACGAAACACTTTATACCCATTCCTTCTTAGTGTGATTCAAAGGTCTTTTGAGTCAAAGTATTTGTAAAAGGATATGTAAGCTTATTGCTCGTATCTATCTTCGAGATCACTACCTCACCCTTCTCCCCTTAGTCTCTAATGAGGTGGTATTTCCTCTCAATGTGTTTGGACGTCTTATGCCTTCTTGGCTCTTTTGATTTAGCCACAGCACCTAAGTTGTCCCAAAAGATTATAACCAATTTAAGACCATCTCTAACGACCTCAAGAACCATTAGGAACTTTCTAAGCCAACATGCCTCCTTTGCAGCTTTTGAACGTCTGGAATCTCCATCTGGATGCCTTGGTTGAATCAGCAATACAAGATTGCTTGACAATCCTCCAATGGATGGCTCCACTTCCAAAGGTAAAGACATATCCAAACTTCGAACTTCTGGCATCTCTATCTGGCTGAAAATCTAAATCAGTATAGCCAATTGGAACCAACCTGTCACTATGAAAGGTTAAAATATAGTCTCTTGTTCTTCTCAAGTACTTGAGAACATGCTTTACTGCCACCTAATGCAACGGACTCGAATTAGACTGATATCTACTCATCATGCCTATAGCATAATAGATATATGGTCTCGTTAACAACATGACATAAATGAGGCTTCCCATAGCTGAAGAATCTAGAGCATTCCCCATCCGCTCTTCTTCTTGAAATGTCTTAGGACATTGCTCTAAAGAATAAGGAATTCCATGCCTAAAAGGTAAAATCCCTTTCTTAGAGTCCTCCATGTGATACCTTGACAACATTTTATCAATATAAATGGCTTGAAAAAGACCCAACATCTTATTCTTATGATCTCGCAAAAGCCAAATCCGAAGAATATAGCTTGCTTCTCCAAGGTCCTTCATATTGAACTGACTTGACAACCAAATCATAATAGCTAATAAGACACCTATATCATTTTGAATGAGTAGTATATCATCCACATACAACTCTAAAAAAGTCACTAATTTCTTTTGATGTTGTTTGTACACACATGGTTTATCAACCAATTTTTTAAAACCATAAGACTTAACTACTTCATTGAATCTAATATTCCATGAGCGTGATGCTTGCTTCAGTCCATATATGGAATTCTTCAGTTTGAATACCATATGCTCTTGATTTTTGCCAGTGAAAAAGTCTGGTTGCACCATATAGATGCCTTCTTTAAGATGACCATTCAAAAGGGCCATTTTGACATCCATTTGCCAAATCCCATAATCCTGATAAGCTGCAATGGATTGGAGTATCCTGTTATGTTTCCAATTATCTTTCTTATGTAATAAGTTGTAAATGTCTCGTTATCGTTTGAATTGTCTTTTGGCGCCAAAGTTAGTTAGCCGGGTAGTTGGTTTTGGCGGGAATTGTGCTGAATTGTAGTAGGAGGCATGTGCCGTGTGTTTAGCTCCTATAAAGAGCTAGATTGATGTAAGGTTTGATCATCCAATGAAATATAGCTAATCTTTGTGATTAATTTCTAATCTTCTCATCTCTTTTCAATTCGTTAAGTTCAAGATTCAATCTAGAACTTAACATTTGGTATCAGAGCTTCGTTCGAATTACAAATTATGGAATCAAACAACAATCCGGTGATTGGTGGTGTCACCGTCGAATCAGCAGCAGCGCGAGCAGCCTCCAGATCAGCCAATGCAACTGAGGCTGATGCATCTGGACAGGAGTGGGTGACGATCGCACAATTGGACAGTAGATTGGACAGCAAATTTGCATCAATGCTAGTTCAATTCAAGCAAGCCGTCATTGAATCATTACCGCAACAGATAGAGGAAAGAGTAGAGCAACGAGTGCAGCAGGTGGAAGCCAGGATTACAGATCAGGTCTCTTGACAAACTCAGGATCTGGAGGAGAGAATCGGCTAGCGAATTGATCAACAGATCCAGCAGCTTGAAGTTAAAATTACTGAGAATTGAAGGCCCAATCCTGATCCCTTATTACCTGCTAGCTTGATTCAGACATCTCCACAATTGAGGCCAGACAATGTGGAGAGGGAGAACCTTCAAAATCTTGGAGGTACAAGCAATGGCGGTGAGAGGAATGTGGAACCAAATCAAGGGGCATTGACACCAGATGGAAGACAGGGTAACAATGAACAAGCGTTCCCTCGATCATCCAACTGGAATGCTGGAACTGGACCACGAGTGACTGAACTGGACAGACCTCCAGATCATGTGATGCAGTAGCGATCATGGAGTAATGAGGAATCTTGTAACTCCAGGAGCCAGAATCACAGGCAGCCGCGAGTCCAGATTGATGCATTTGAAGGAAAACAACCTCACTCATGGCCAAGGAGGTGTGAACGATACTTCCATTTTTATCACACTGAAGAATCTAAAAAAGTACAGATAGCTGCTGTACACTTGCTAGGGGATCACGAGGTATGGTTCTATAGCTTGTTAAGAAGTAGACCTTTCATTACATGTTGTGAATTTGCAAGAGCCTTGTGTGCACGTTATAGTGATGAAGATGATAGTGATATAGTGGACAAATTCAACAAAGTTAAATAAGAAATGACTGTGAAGGACTACATGACTAAATTTGAAAATCTAAGGGCTAGCATTGTGAATGAAATTGAGGCCTCTGAATCCTATTATGTAGCTGCTTTCATTAGTGGGTTGAAGCCTAAGCTGAAAAACTTGGTGAAGGCCGTAGATCCCATTGATTTATCCATGGCTTTTGCTAAAGCTAAACTGTATGAAGCCACTAGATTGACATCTAATGATGTATCTAAGCCTAGAAGCAGCAACTCCCATCTGCAGCAGGGAAGATTCAGGCCCAACAGAACAGAAAATCATCAGCAGCAGAAGTTATGCTATCGTTGTAATCAACCTTATCAATTTGGTCACAAGTGTAATCCCAAGTACCTCATGTCGCCTAAAGTTACTAAGGTTGGGGAACTTTCAGAAGAAGAAGACACTGAGGATGATAGCACTGATTCTGATCAGGAGATTGAGAAGGATCCAGATGAAACTGCAGTGGAAATTTTAGTAAAAGCTCTCACCAGTAATGGAGCTCATAGCACAATCCGGATCAAGAGAAAGGCTGGAAAAAGATCCATTATCATCCTTATTGACAGTGCAAGCACTCATAGCTTCATTGATCCCAAGGTTGTCAAGAAGGTGGGCCATGAGGTGATACAAACTCATCCTCTCGCTGTGACAGTGGCTGATGGCAAAACTGTCATGACTCAGAACAAATGCAAGGGGTTTTTCTGGCTGATGTAAGACCGTAAGTTCCAATATGATTTCAGAATCTTGCCTTTGGGAGGGTGTGGCATGGTGCTTGGGGTAGATTGGATGAGATCTTTCAGTCCAGTATTGTTTGATTAAGCCAATCTCACAGTCTCATTTGAAGTTCAAGGCTCGAAGGTTACACTATAAGGCATTGCGGAACAGGCTCAAATTCAAGTAATTACAGGAAGTAAGATGAAGAAGGGTCTTCAAAGCTGTGCTTACCAGTGGGTAGGCCAATTATTTGCCATATCTTCAGCTGAAATGATCAGCATAATAGAACCGGAAGTGCAGCTGCTGGTTACAGAATTCAGTGATGTCTTTGAAGTGCCTAGGTCCTTGCCTCCCAAGAGGAGTTTGGATCATGAAATACCTCTCAAAGAGGGTGCTGCACCAGTGAAGATAAGGCCTTCTAGATACCCACATAGTCAAAAGACAGAAATTGAAAAGCAGGTAGAGGAGTTGCTCAAGACAAACTTCATTCGAGCCAGCCGTAGTCCTTTTGCCTCCCCGGTTATTCTTGTCAAGAAGAAGGATGGTTCAACACCCATGTGTAATGATTATAGGCAACTCAACTCTATGACGGTAAAGGATACGTTTCCCATACCAGTTATAGATGATTTGATGGATGAGTTAAATGGAGCTTGAGTCTTTTCCAAGTTGGATTTTCTCCAAGGATATCACCACATCAGAGTGGGAGAGCATGATGTGTACAAGACTGCTTTCCGGACACACCATGGTCACTTCGAATTTGTAGTCATGCCATTTGGCTTGACCAACGCTCCCGCAACATTCCAGGCTCTTATTAATGATGTCTTCAAACAATTTCTTAGGAAATTTGTTTTAGTTTTCTTGGACGACATCCTCATCTATAGTGCATCAATTGAAGAGCATTTGGGACATTTGAAGAAGGTTTTTTCTGGTCATGCGTGAACACAAGTTATATGCTAAGTTGGGCAAGTGTTCTTTTGCTCAAACACATTTGGAATATTTGGGTCATGTGATCTCCTTTGAGGGTGTTTCCACCGATCCATCAAAAGTACAAGCCATGAGGGATTGGGCAGTTCCAGTCACCTTGAAACAATTAAGGGGATTTCTGTGTTTAACTGGCTACTACTGCAAGTTGGTAGCTCACTATGGGTCCATAGCCAAGCCCCTAACTGATTTGCTCAAGAAGGATGCCTTCAAATGGTCAGAAAATGCTCAAAAGGCCTTCGATGCTCTCAAAACAGCAATGTGCAGAGCTCCAGTTCTTGCTATGCCAGACTTCTCCTCAAGCTTCATTCTGGAGACTGACGCAAGTGGAAGTGGTATTGGGGCAGTGTTTTCTCCGGAAGGGAGGCCTATAGCTTACCTTAGCCAAACCTTGAGTGCAAAACATCAAGCTCTTTCCACATACGAGAAAGAGTACCTTGCAATGTTGCTTGCAGTTGATAGGTGGAGGCACTACTTGGATGGGCACCATTTCATCATTAAGACTGATCATCAAAGTCTTAAACACCTGTTAGAGCAAAAAATCGTCACAAGGATCCAAAGAAAGGGGCTAATGAATATGTTGGGGCTAAATTATAGCGTCAAGTACAGAAAAGGCAGAGAAAACTATGCAGCATACGCACTGTCACGCAAGTTTGAAGACCATGAGCAAGGATCCCTTGGAGCCATTTTCGTGATTTCTTCTGCTTGGATGGAAGAGATACACCAATCCTATGAGAATGACACCTTTGTACAAGAATGCATTGCTGCAGCAAGAATTGGCAAGGCGAGCCTGGCTGTTGAAACAGGCATTTCTGTAACCCGAGGTATGATCAGAGTTCAAGGGATGCTGTACATTGGCCAATCTACTGATCTAAGACAAGTCATCAGTGCTGCTCATGATTCTTCATGGGGAGGACACTCAGGCATTGAGGGGACATATCAGAGGTTAAAACTTCATTTTAGTTGGCCCGACTTGAAGAAGGAAGTGGCTAACTTTGTGCAAAGTTGTGAGGTTTGTCAACAAACCAAACTTGGTGATCATAGATACCAAGGTTTGCTTCAACCCTTTCCTGTCCCTGGAGGTGTTTGGCAACACATAAGCATGGATTTCATCGAAGGCTTGCCCAGATCAGAAGGGAAAGAAATAATTTGGGTAGTTGTTGATCGCTTCACCAAATCAGGTCATTTCTTTGCCTTAGCCCGACCTGTAACTGCAGAAAAATTAGCTCGTGTGTTCTTGGACAACATCTACTAGTTACATGGGTTGCCACAGACCATAATATCTTATTGAGACAAGATCTTCACAAGCCGGTTTTGGAAGGAGCTGTTTGGACTTTTGGGAATGACCTTGGCCCTCAGTTCAGCTTATCACCCTCGAACAGATGGACAAACGGAGAGGGTTAATCAATGCATCGAACATTTTCTAATGAGTATGGTGTTTAATGACCCAAAGGTGTGGGGAAGATGGCTCTCATTGGCAGAATCCTGGTACAATACCCATTTCCACACTTCCTTAGGTATTACACCCTTCAAGGCTTTGTTTGGATATGATCCACCATCACCCTTTGCGTTGCAAGGTGTTGGGACACACATGGAGGCAGTGGCTGACATAATCCAGCAGAAAAAGGAGGTCTTGCAACAATTGAAGCTCAATCTCAGTCAATCACAAGCACGACTGAAATGGTATGCTGACAGGAAGAGAGTGGATAGAAATTTTGAAGTTGGGGACTTGGTACATCTGAAATTGCAGCCATACCGACAGTCTACAGTAGCAGTTAGGCGTAATGTCAAGCTTTGTGCTCGATTCTTTGGACTTTATAAGATCCTAGAGAAGATTGGCAAGGTGGCTTACAAGCTGGAACTTCCTCCCGACTCTTATATTCACCCTGTTTTTTACGTTTCACTTTTGAAAAAGCAGGTTCAAAAGGGCTATAATCCTTCTTCGCGACCTCCTGAAGTAGGTTCCAATGGCTCGTTGATCTTACAACTAGCTACAGTGATCGAGCAGGTGCAAGGAACAGCAGCCAAAGACCAGAAATTTCGCATATGCTGGAGCAATTTGGAGAAATCATTCACCACATGGGAAGAGAAGCAATTTTTTTTGAGTCAATTTCCTTCTTTTTATTCTTGAGGACAACAATGTTTTTAAGGGGAGGGGATTGTTATGTTTCCAATTATCTTTCTTATGTAATAAGTTGTAAATGTCTCGTTATCGTTTGAATTGTCTTTTGGCGCCAAAGTTAGTTAGCCAGGTAGTTGGTTTTGGCGGGAATTGTGCTGAATTGTAGTAGGAGGCGTGTGCCATGTGTTTAGCTCCTATAAAGAGCAAGATTGATGTAAGGTTTGATCATCCAATGAAATATAGCTAATCCTTGTGATTAATTTCTTGTCTTCTCATCTCTTTTCAATTCTTTCCCATCTCAAATTCTATTGTTCTTAGGTTAAGTTTAAGATTCAATCTAGAACTTAACATATCCTTACGAACTTCAGCATGGCTACCAGTGAGAAGGTCACATCATAATCGATTCTTTCATTTTGGGTTAAACCCTTAGCAAACAATCTTGCCTTAAAGGTCTACCTTCTCATCCACTCCTTTTTTTCTCTTGTAGACTCATTTACGTCCAATGGATTTAATGCCTTTTGGCACCTCTACAAGTTCTGAGACCTAATTAGAATACATAGATCCTGTCTCATATTTCATTGCCAAGACTCACTGGCCAGCATCCTTATCTTTAGTTGCCTCATTATAGCTAAGAGGATCAGATTCAATATCACGGTCAACCATTAAGGCTTCCGCCATGAACATATCAGGCACCCTAACAATCCTCCCACTATAGCTAGGCTCTCATGTTCTTGGAATATCCTCGACCCGATCCATAGGTGCATCTAATGCATCCACTGTGTCCTAAGATGTGTCTAGCTATTTTGTATTAGCACCATGCTCTCTTAATTCCTTACAGGATGTAGTTGGTTCAGCTATTTAACAGCTTAAAGCTATGAAAAGGATCTAGTTGACTATAAGGCTAGGGTTTTGGTTGATAGAAAAGATCTTTTTACATATTTCTCACGGCTTAAATATAAAGCTGAAAAAGCTATTTTATAACTAGAAAAAAAAAAAAATGCAAAACTGGATCTTTTTTACAACTTATTTTAGAAATATGTTTTAAAAAGGCTATATTAACATTAAATCTTCATTATCATGACCTAGTTTTACTTGTTATCATCACCCTCACCTGCCACCACTCTTTTTACGCCCTCGGTTGGCTATACTCTCCACTTTCCACTGCCATAATTGACTATTATCATGATTCTCTCTTCTATATTATTATTAATTGATTTATATTATTAAATCATTTTTGTGATTATAATGGATAAATTTCTTTTTGTAAACTTGCATCTAAACACTTTATTATGTAAAAAAGATATTTTTGCACTATAAAACCAAACACTTCACAGTAAAAAGATGCAAACCTTTTTGAAAAAGACAAGTTGAAATAAGTTGAACCAAATGCACCCTAACACTATCGTGCTTTGCTTTTGTAGTCTACTACAAAATCCTCCTCTAAATATTTCGCATTCGCACTTACAAAAACCTTTTGTTCAGAAGGATTATAGAAAAGAAACCCCATCCTCCCCCCCCCCCCCCAACCCGCGCAGTTCCTTTGGGGTAACCAAGAAACATGCAGACCTTTATCCTTGACTCCAACTTGTCAAGATTCATTTTCAACACATGTTCTAGACACCCCCAAATGCGAAGGTACCCTAGACTTGGCTTTTGCCTAGTCCACAACTCCATAGGCGTTTTAGGAATTGACTTAGATGGAACTAAGTTAAGGAGATATGTTGTTGTTTCCAAGGCATAACCGCAAAAGGACATGTTGGGAAAAAGATAAAAATTTTGTTGGAATATAAACTCTGAGGCCGACTATTGGGTTCACAGTTCTCAACTGTGGTCATAATAATAGGCACCTATTGGAGCACTCAGAGTAGAAGACTCTTCTCTCTACCTAAGCCCCCAGTCGAAGAGTCACGCTTCGTGACACTTCACGTGCAAGAGTTCCCGAGAATAGGTTAATCTCTATAAACCGTTTTCCCTAATACTGATTGTTGGGATGAATTTCAAAAATTCTCCATAAAGTTTACATAGCGAAATAGGTTTAGAATTCTTAATTCTAAACCTAGGGTCAATTTGAAATTCCAAATTTTAAATCTACTGACTTAAATTCATAACTTAAATCAACATATCTGAATTCATAATTTAGATTTACAGGCCTTTTACTCTAATACATTCATAACAATATATAAACCTAAACAGGTACAATAATAAATACTGTGAATAAATAAAAAAGCGGAAACTAAAAGAAGAATGAAAGAAAAGACATACCTGAAATTGCTCCAATAAAATAAAAACCGGAAAGACAATAATATTCTTCAAAATGGAGACCCCGAGACTTTCTACGCAATGGCCTCGAACTGCCCAGAGGGTGGGCTCTGAAAAATATTAAACTGAAAATATAAAACCTCGGAATAAGCCCCTCTATTTACAGGAATATACCGGAGAAAAAATCTAATTTTTTGATGTGGGATGCGTACAAAATAATTTCAGTTTTAATACAGAATGCATCGTTTCATTCATAAAGCGACTCAAAACACTGCGTTTCAACAATGGTCAAAATCTTGCGATTTTTTAATTGAAAACGCTTGCCACGTGTAACACGCCTATTGGTCCAAACCGTGGCACGCAGATTCCTCCCCTGGGCAGCCCATTGCATGGCACATGTCGCGTGTAGATTGGCTGCCAGCGAAATACACGGATCAATGCCTGTGCTGTATATTTTTGTGATTTTTTTTTTGGCTTTATTTTCCACATGTAAAAATTTATTTTATGAATTTTAATTTTCTAAAATTATTTTATTTTATAATTTTTAACTTTTATTCATCTCATGAATAATGTTTGGCAAAATTAATTTACCCATCTTATGGATAAATAATTCATCTCATGAATTCTTTAATATTTGTCCGATGGCAAAAAAATAAAGAGGCTTGCGCAGGGATCTCTGTGATAATTTAAATCCAGCTCTAAATGGATTAAATTAATCATTTCATAAAATAATTTAATTACCACTTAATAAGACTTAATTCACTAAATAAATCTCACTGCACTCCAGACTTAAATTATTTATTCAATATCTCCCTTATAGATTGTATTGATGATAATAAGCCCTCCACTAAATGTCTATGACAAAGGATAAATATATCCACTACCATTATCCTTCTCGCAGCTTCTCCATTAGTTACCAACTCGTCCCTCACTAAATAATTTATTTATACTTGAACATATTCACAGCATAAATTCCAAATGTCAAACACTTAGAATACTTTGGCCAAAGTTTTCGAACTATTCAAATATTGGGAACATCTGTATCTCATAAGAGACTGTAGATTTCCTATTAAATACCTGATCCTTGTCACACTTCACGCCACTACCCAATGTATGTGGGATTTCAGTCATTCGTTTAGACCTTACTTATAGTACACCAAAGTAACTAACGCTCCATGCGCAAGTCCAGAATACCCTTAGGATTTAGAGTAATCGTTCAAACAGTACAACGCGAATCACTCATCTCCAATAGTAGTCTAGAAATAAGTAACTTACATTGCTTTTACGCTCGTCATTGAATCACAAATGTTAAACTAAGTAAATTGAAGATGGATGAGAGTTTGAGAAGAGAAAGAAGTGAAATTGAGATGAGAAATTAGAGAAATAGGGATGAGAAATAGAGAGAGATAGATGAGAGAGAGAATTTGATCTCAAATTGAGATATTTTGTGATTATTGTTCAATGAATCCAAATTGTTACACTTGACTGCTACTTATAAGCAATCTAGTACATTGGATGAAGACATAAGCGATTAAGCGACTTATTAAGCAAAATATCTAATTCATAGAAAATATCTAACTAAAATATCTACTAACTAACAATTAAAGCATTTTTGGCGCCAACAGAACTAAACCTAACCTTGACCTGCTGCTAACCGAAGCAATGCCACTGCAGGCTTATTACATAGCAGCTAAGGATAGCAATAAACAAAACTACTGCATCACTTACTAAGCTAAACAACATTATAACAACAATAACAGAACAAACAGCAGCTTCAACAGCAACATAGCAGCAACTAAACGCAGCTCATCAGAAATAGCAGCCCCCTTAGATCCTCATCAAGCCTGGATCATAACATTCCCTTCCCCTTGAGAATATTCTTGTCCTCAAGAATGGAAGAGAGGTGAGACTTTGAAGAACACTTATTGATGTAGGAGACTTCTTGTTGAAATCCACAGCTAAAGAGTGCTTCAAGATACTGAAATTTACATTCTGTACAACCCATTCTTCAGCACTGCAGTAGCCTAATCAACAGATTTTGCACAGGTCTTCCCATTTTAGAAGTTGATGAATGTAATTTTCAATGTCCTTGAATAAGAAATTGTTGCTATTGGTACAATGAAATGCAGCTAGAGAGGACTTGTTGCTGCAGTATAACATTGTAAACAACTCACAAATATCCTCCCAATAGCATAGCTTCATGAAAGGGACTCTATTGCTCTTGAACCAAACATCCATTACTTGAAGGTTCAATGCTTGAGTGCGGACTAATGTTGTTGCCTCATCAAATGCTTGCTCAGGTCTACTAATTCTTTCTCTTGGATCAGGAGGAAGTTTTACACCCATGTTTGTATTTGGGCAAATCAAAACTCCACTCAAAAAGGAAATAGACCATCCTGATCCTGCCGATCGTCCAGTTGACAGTGCATTTCAGCTAATTTAAGTTCGTAATCATTCACCCAACACAAGAAGCCTTGCAAAGCATCCAAGTTAAAGTTGGTTTCATGCTTCTGGTCCTGAGTTCGCACAACCGCAAGTCCAAAAGTGAACTTAAGCATACTCTGATTAGTATTTGATGACACTACAACAGCAACTTGTGGTTTTCCCACTGAATTCCTCAATTCTGCAGTAAGAGCTTCATACATGCACATTGCTTGAGTGCTCCTGACACAAATTTGCGCAGCATTCCCTGCATCCATTTTTTCACAAATCTCACTGCGTTGAAAAGCCTTAGAGTTTTTTTCCTCCAATTCTTCTGCTGCAGCCTTCAAAACCACATCTAAAACTTGCTCATTTGGAAGTTCATGAGGTATGACAGTCACTTGAACCTCTGGAATTCGATTTTGAGGTCTAACATTAGCATTCTGATTGATCGCCAGCTGAAATTGCCTCCTCAAGTGAAGCATTCGTTTAATCCTTTTTCGATCATTTTGCCACCTGCTTGTGCTTAAGTTGATCGAACATTTCATTCCTTTGTTGATCACCCTCCTTCCTAAATTGTTCGAACATTTCATTCCTTTGTTGATCACCCTCCTTCCTAAATTGTTCTAACATTTCATTCATCCTTGAATTCAGCTGATCATTCGTGATTTGCACTTGTGATTCGATTACATCACCAAAATTTTGTTCCCTAACTTGAGCTTGCTGCGTTGCACAGTCTGAAATCTTTCCCTCAAAACCTTGTAAGGGCCGAGACACTGGGCCTTTATCACCTTGATCGTTTTCTCTAAGAACCTGCCTCATCTGTTGTAGCATTAGGTCTTTATCCTCTTGCCTCTACTGCTAGATTCGATTGAACATTAGCTCCACCTTGAATCCACAATTTTACTAGCTCTAGTGATAATTTGTAGCTAATTGATTATCTAACAGTTAGAGTAATTCGATCTTCACTCCTCAGATCACTTCGAAGTATCTGATCATGCTAGAATGAACTCTGATTTTTTTTTAACTTATGCCAGAGATAGAATGAGCTTGATCAACTTGATCTTATAGAAATTCTTACACTTAGATCGACTGGAATGAGCTAAAATTCAACACCACAAATTAATGTTTTGCATCAGCTCATCACTAGAATCATCAACTGCGCACGAACACTTGTGTTATCAACTCACTAGCTAAATTGAGGTTCAATTGATTGCACTTGACTAAATGCAACAAAACTGGAAGTTGCTACAGAATTGCATCATCCGATCAATTCACCACCAAAACACTTTTTTTTCTTTTTTATTGATTAATTGCAACTAACACCAAGGTTTGACACAATACAAACTCAATTTGGTTGAATTTGATTCAACCAAATCGAATGCAAAGAATCTAAAGTCTCTTGCACAGCATAACAACAATCTGATTTTTTTGAAATTTTTTTTTTCTTGATTATAAGCTCGATTGGAAGCCAAACGAGGCTTTGATACCAACTGTTATGCTCGTGATTGAATCAAAAACATAAACTAAGTAAATTGAAGATAGATGAGAGTATGAGATGAGAAAGTAATGAAATTGAGATGAGAAATTAGAGAAATAGGGATGAGAAACAGAGAGAGTTAGATGAAAGGGAGAATTTGATCTCGAATTGAGATATTTTGTGATTATTATTCAATGAATCTGAATTATTATACTTGACTACTACTTATAAGCAATCTAGTACATTGGATGAAGACATCAGCGACTAACTGACTTATTAAGCAAAATATCTAATTCATAGAAAACATCTAACTAAAATATCTACGAAAACAATTAAAGCATTTTTTGTGCCAACAAAACTAAACCTAACCTTAAGCTGCTGCTAACCGAAGCAATGCCACTGTAGGCTTATTACATTGCAGCTAAGGAAAGCAATAAACCAAACTACTACATCTCTTACTAAGCTAAACAACATTATTACTGCAATAGCAGAACAAACAGCAACTTCAACAGCAAACAAAGCAGCAACTAAACGCAGCTCATCAGAAATAGCAGTCCCCTTAGATCCTCATCATTCCCGGATCATAACAATGGTCCAACTCAGTGTGTCAATCTTATTAAACACATAACCTTACACTTTTGGATCTCCTTCCACATGACCAAGACAAGTCATCTAAACTGTCACGTTATAGTCTTAACATACAAGTGGTCCAGACTTGTCTTCGACTATGAGTCTTTCAAACAACAATCCATACCATTTGTTCCAAGTCTATCTGTGGCTTAGTCTCATAAACCACTTGAAACAAACATGTAAATTGCAGTCTGAGGACTGTACGCATCTCATGGATTTCTCCCAAAAGAAAATCACATATAGTATAAATGCTCACATACACAAATTTAACTAGGAAACAACTAGAACTTCAATTTTATTTATTAATTAAAATAATATATCCAGAATAAATCTGGATTTCAGGACACTATTCCTAACAATCTCCCACTTATCCTAAATCCAATTTATGACCAAGTCCATATTCACCCTTTTTAAGTTTGAACCAAAAATCTACTGAGCCTAACCCTTAGTGAGCACAGTTACCCTATTATGAAGTCAGCAATATAATACTGCTTGACATTCCTCGCACTAATTGCTCTCACTCCAAGGGCAAAGATATGCTTAGATGTCGAACATCTATTATTTTAATCTGACTAGAAGTCTTAAATCAGTATAGCCAACTAGAACCAGCTCGTCACTTTGAAGGATCAACATAGGATCTCTAGTCTTTCTCAAGAAATAGAGAAAACACTTCACTGCCACCTAGCCCATTAGACCCATGTTAGACTAACACCTGCTTACTATACCATAGCATAGCAGACATCAAGTCTCGTGCACAACATGGCAGACCTGAGGCTCCCACTGCCAAAGCATACAAAATATTCCTCAATTGCTCGTCTTCTTGAGGTGTCCCAGAACACTGCTCAATTCCATGCTATACCTTGACAACGTCTTGTCAGTATAAGTAGCTGAAGAGAGATCCAACATCCTACTATTACGACCCCGTAGAAGCTTAATCCTAAGAGTAGAGCTGGCTGCTCCTATGTCTTTCACATTGAGCTATCATGACAACTAAGTCTTTACAGCTAATGACACCCCCACATCATTCTCAATGAGTAGTATATCGTTGATATATAAAACTAAGAAAGCCACTACTTTCTCTTAATATCATTTGTATGCGCATATTCGTTTAACAAATGGCTCAAAATTATAAGACATAATTGCTTCATTGTGGCTAAAATGATCAGATTCAATGCCACGATCAACCACTAAGGCTCCCGCTATGAACCTGTCAGGTGTCCTGACAACCCTCCCACCCCACCTAAGCTCTCGTGTACCTGAAACATTTTTGTTCCTATCAGTAGGTGCATCTAATGCATCCACTGTTTCTTGAGTCGTGTCTAACTATTTAGAATTAGTGTCATTTTCCTTTAATACTACTTTGTTTTTATTCTCATAGTTTACTTGCAAAATTCTTCTCTAACTGTTTTGCATTGTATTTACAGAAAAAAATTTTAAATCAAAAACAATAGAAAAGACCGTGCTTGTTCCGTCTATCTGTAATACCATTCTGCTGCGGTGTACCTAGAGCAGAAAGCTAAGATCTTATCTCATTTGTAGTTAGGAAACTCACCCAAAAAATTATTCATCACTTCGATCTGATCGAAGTGACTTAATTAGTTTCCCTAATAGATTTTCAACTTCAGTTTTGTACTCTTTGAACTTTTCAAAAGAGTCCGACTTACGTTTCATCAGGTAAACATATCAATGCATTGAGTAATCATCTCTTAATGTGGTTAAGTACTCATATCCATCTCATGCCTGAATATGTATTGGTCCACGTACATCTATGTGAACCAACTCAAGCAAGCCACCAACCCTATTGCCTTTACTCTTAAAGATAGACTTGGTCATATTTCTTTTTATGTAGGATTTGCAGACTGGTAATGACTTTAAGTCCAAAGCCTCTATCAGTCCGTCTTTTACCAGTCTTTGGATCCTGTTTGAATTAATGTGACCTAAACATTGGTGCCTTCTGTAGGCAATATCTCTTTCAAGGTGTTGTCTTTTAGAAAATTGAACAAGTGAACTTACGTTAAATTCATTTAAATAATTACCATAGTTTTGATAAGGAAATAACATGAATAAATAATTTATTCATGTACATGTGCAAATAAACACTTTATTTCTCATATTAAAATTTTCATTATCAAAATCAACTGAATAGAAATTATTCACAAAACGAGATACAGAAATCAAATTCCTGTGCAGAGTGGCTGCAAATAAACCATCTTTTAAACCAAAACTCTATTACTAAAGTTTAAGCTAACATCTCTTACACTTAAGACCACTATTATTGTACTGTCCCTGACCACCAAGTACAACACCCATCGTCTAGTTTTTTGCCTAGCATGAGCTCCTGTAACATATTACAGATATGGTCAGTTGAACCTGAGTCCACCCACTAGGAAACTGGTGGACTCTTAACTACGCATGACTCAACTAAGTGAGATAAAAACATACCTTCACCAGATGGCTTTCCAGTCTTTGTAGGAAGAATAGCTATATACTTAGTGTAGTTTCTTTTCCAGGGACCTAGTTTTCTTGCAAAAAAAAAAAAAAAAACACTTTTCTTTTGCTGACTTTCTTATGGACTTGGTTGCTACAATAACAACATTGCCCTTTCCTTTCTTTCAAGTAGGTCCCTTGTGAGTAATAACCAAGTCTAACTCATTTTTCAAGGCAAAGTAATTTGATTCAGTGAGTACATTATGTATTTAAAATCAAGAAAGGTTCGCCAGCCCTATCTATATAAATTATTGTGAATGCGAACATATGTGTAATTGTCTAACAAGAGTCATGTATAATGTAGTGACATATATTCTTTCAATTTAGCATGCACAATAAGTCAGATATCCACCAAACTGTACTATCATGCATACAATGATGACCCAAACACACCACTCCTTACTCTCCGGCAGTGGGGTCGCACGAAGCTAGTTTAGGTGAGACCTATTCTCAATTAACCTGTTTTCTTGTAGCTCTTACTAAATATGATTAGCTCACCACTTTACCTTAGTCTCTAACATAACACAACAGAGCTCCTCGGGGAGGCTAATGCATCACCCTAGTTAAGTGTAAACCATTACCTAAACCTCCGTACAAATACACAAAATACTCCACGGCAGCGTGGTCGCATCGCTTCTTCGCACTTAGGTTCATCCTAAAGAAGTCTAACCCTGTAATCTGCAAACCGACATCCTCCGCAGGGAGGTGTATCGATCTACTATACTGCTAGACCAGTAATGGAATCCGTGAGGTTACAACAATTGAAACATCGCTCTCACTTGATTTTTATAACCAGTGGTTTTCAATTAACTTGCATTTACAACCTGAATTATCTCATAATCCCTTTTAGAATCTCATTCTAAGATTAACCAAACTTAATTAATTTATTTATTTATCATTTTATAATATAGATTATCTCATAATCTTACATTAGAATCTCATTCTAAAATCCAATTAATAAAATAATTTTATTTAAAATCAATAGCACTTTTGTGCTTAGACTATCCCATAGTTTATTTTTCAGAATCTTATTGTAAAATCGAACAAACTTAGACAATTAAACAGTCTAGTTTAGAATTTTATTCTAAAATAATTTCAAATAACTTTTATTTAAAATGCTATGATTCACAACATAGATTATCACGTAATCTAAACTTAGAAACTCATTCTAAAATAAATTAATTTAATTAATTAATTCATTATTATTATAATTAAATTTAAACTTGCTAACATCAGCGACACATCAGTGCTGACATCACCCCATACTTGCTGACGTCAGCGGCAGTCGTCGCCATAAATTTTTTGTTTAATTTTAAAATAAGTTGAATCTAATCTCATTAAATCAATTTTATCCGGTTTCGTATAAAACAATTAAATCTAATCTGATTAGAACAACTTTATCCAATTTTATAAAAATTCATTGAATCTAATCTCATTAGATCAATTTTGTCCATTATTAAAAATATTTGAATCTAATCTTATTAGATCAATTTTGTCCGATTTCGTAAATCATGACTGAGAACGTACAATCTCATTATACGAACAACATAATCACAAATTTATGGGTTGTTCTGAATTAATGATTAATTCAGTAACGATTTAATATAAACAACAAAGTTAACTATTAAATCTTTTGACCGATTTAAGCAATTTAAATCGATACTTTAAATCAATGTAATTTACAATTAATTACTTTAATGATTCGAACAATTTAAATCATAAATACAAACAATCATCTAAATTTAATCATTTATTCTTTATTGATTTAAACAATGTAAATTGAACCGTCAAATTAAACTAATTTTCCTTCTTAAGAAAATCTCTATTTTATTAAATCGTAAATACATTTATTTCGATCTTATTACGCCTAGTCATGTATATTATGAATGTAATCAGAGACTGACTCTGATACCAATTGTTGGGGAAAACATAAAAATTTTGTTGGAAAATAAACTCTAATGCCGACTATTGGTTTTACAGTTCTCAACTACAGTCACAACAATAGGCACCTATTAGAGCACTTAGAGTAGGAGACTCTTCTCTCTACCTAAGCTCCCGGTAGGAGAGTCACGCTTCGTGACACCACATGTGCAAGAGTTCCCAAGAATAGGTTTGTCCCTATAAACCCTTTTCCCTAATACCGATTGTTGGGATGAATTTTAAAAATTCTCCCTAAAGTTTACGCAATGGAATAGGTTTAGAATTCATAACTCTAAACCTAGGGTCGATTTAAAATTCCTAATTTTATATCTACCGACTTAAATTCATAATTTAAATCAATAGATCTAAATTCGTAATTTAGATTTACAGGCCTTTTACTCTAATACATTCATAACAATACATAAACCTAAATAGGTATAATAATAAATACTGTGAATAAATAGAAAGCCAAAAACTAAAAAAGAAGGAAAGAAATGACATACCTGAAATTACTCCAATAAAAGAAAAACCAGAAAGACAATAATATTCTTCAAAATCGAGACCCCGAGACCTTCAACGCAATGACCTCGAACTGCCCGGAGGGTGGCCCCTGAAAAATATTAAACTAAGGAGAGAAAAATTTCAACGGAAATTTTTCCCTCCAATTGGGTCTCCGAAACAATTTTAGAAACCCTAAAGAAATATTCCAACTCGAAAATACAAAACCTCGGAATAAGCCCCTCCATTTATAGGAATATACCGGAGTGAAAAAATCTAATTTTTTAATGTGGGATGGGTACAAAATAATTTCAGTTTTAATACAAAATGCAGCGTTTCATTCATAAAGCGACTCAAAACGCTGCGTTTCAACAATAGTCAAAATCGCTCGATTCTTTAATTCAAAATGCTTGCCACGTGTCGCACGCCTATTGGTCTAAACCATGGCACACGGATTCTTCCCCTGGGATGCCTAGTGCATGACACGTGTCGCGTGCTGATTGGCCACCAGCGAAATACATAGATCAATACCTGTGCTATATATTTTTACGAATTTTTTTTTGCTTTATTTTCCATATGTAAGAAATTATTTTATGAATTTTAATTTTCTAAAATTTTTTTATTGAATAATTTTTAACTTTTATTCATCTCATGAATAATAATGTTTGGCAAAATTAATTTACATATCTTATGGATAAATAATTTATCTCATGAATTCTTTAATATTTTTCGGATGGCAATAAAATACGGAGGCTTGCGCAGAGACCTCAGGGACCATTTAAATCCAACTCCAAATGGGTTGAGTTAATCATCTCATGAAAAAATTTAATTACCACTTAATGAGACTTAATTTCACTAAATAAATCTCACTGCACTCCATACTGAAATTATTTGTTCGATATCTCCTTTATAGACTGTATTGATGATAACAATGCTTCCGCTATATGTCCATGACAAAGGATAAATATAACCACTACCATTATCCTTCTCACAGCTTCTCCATTAGTTACCGACTTTCCCTTCACTGAATAATTCATTTATACTTGAACATATTCACAGTATAAATTCCAAATGTCAAACACTTAGAATACTTTGGCCAAAGTTTCCAAACTATTCAAATATTTGTGAATCAACTAAGAGGACATCTGTATCACATAAGAGACTATAGATTCCCTATTGACTATATGATCCTTGTCACACTTCACGCCACTACCCAGTGTACTTGGGATTTCGGTCATTCATTTAGACCTTACTTATAGTACACCAAAGTAACTAACGCTCCATGCACAAGTCCAGAATACCCTCAGGATTTAGAGTCGTCGTTCAAACAGTACAACGTGAATCGCTCATCTCCGATAGTAGTCTAGAAATAAGTAACCCGCATTGTCCAACTCAGTGTGTCAATCTTATTAAACACACTAACCTAACACTTTTGGATCTCCATCCACATAACCAAGGCAAGTCATCTAAAGTGTCACGTTATAGTCTTAACATACTAGTGGTCCAGACTTGTCTTCGACTATGAGTCTTCAAACAATAATCCATAACATTTGTTCAAAGTCTATCTATTGCTTTGTCTCATAAACCACTTAGAATAAACATATAAATTGCAGTATGAGGACTACACCCATCTCATTGATGTCTCCCAAAAGAAAAACACATACAGCATAAATGCTCACATACAAAAATTTAACTAGGTAACAACTAGAACTTCAATTTTATTTATTAATTAAAATAATATATCCAGAATAAATCTAGATTTCAGGACACTGTTCCTAACATAACATTGGTCAAGTAGCATGAATCATCATGAACCTTACCATCTCCAACAATGTCATATCCTTCTTTCTATAACACCATTATCTTGCAGTGTCCCGAAAGTAGAAAGCTGAGATCTTATTCCATTTGCATTTAGGAAAATCAAAAAATCACCTGAAAGGCATTCTCCATCTCGATTTGATAGAAGTGACTTGACTTGTTTACCTAATTACTTTTCGACTTCAGCTTTATACTCTGTGAACTTTTCAAAAGAGTTCGACTTATGTCTCATTAAGTAAATATATCCATGCGTAGAGTAATCATCCGTGAATATGATAAAGTACTCATACCCACCTCTTACTTGAATGTTCATTGGTCCACATACATCTTTGTGAACCAACTCAAGCAAGTCACTAACCTTATTTCCTTTACTCTTAAAGAAAAACTTTTGTCATCTTGCCTTATATGCAGGATTTGAAGACTGGTAAGGACTTCAAGTCCAAAGGTTCTATCAGTCAATCTCTTATCAGTCTTAATGCGACCTAAACATCGGTGCCATGTGAAGGCATTATCCCTTTTAGGGTGTTTTCTTTTAAGAGATTGAACAAATGAGCTTGTGTTTGATGCATTCAAACAAATATTAGAGTCTTAATCAGGAAATAACATGAATAAACCATCCACACATGTACATTTGCAAATGAACAATTTATTTCTCGGAATAACAATTTTAGAAACAAAATTTACTAAGTAACCATTATCCAGTAAACGAGAGATAGAAATCAAATTCCTACACAATGTAGGTACAAATAAACAATGCTTAAAAATCAAAACCTTACCATAAAGACTAAGCTAACATCTCCTAATCCTAATACCATTACTCTTGTAACATCTCCAGCTATCAGGTACACATCTCCATCATACAGCCTCCTGGTTAGCCTAAGCCCCATAACATATTACATACATGGTCAATTAAACCTGAGTCCACACACTGGGAACCTAGCGGACTACGCACGATTCAAATAAGTGAGATATCATCACGCCATCACCACGTGGCTTGAAAGTCTTTGCAAGAAGAGTAGCTATGTTTTTCGCTTAGTTCCTCTTCCAGTGGCCCATCTTTCCGCAAAAGATATATTTTCCTTTTGCTAACTTCTTATTAGGTTTAGTCCCTACACTAGCAACATTGCCTTTGCCTTTCTTTCTAGTAAGTCTGTTATTTTGCTTGCTTCCACTAGCCTTTGATGCTGGAGTTAAATGGACACTCCCCATGGCTCGCATTACACCCTTTGCAACTCACAGCTCCTTCATCAGCTCTAGCAATGAATAATCTTTATTATTCACTGTGTAATTAAGTCTGACTTGGGTGAAGGAGCCCAACAGAGAATTAAGGATGATGTACTGTTAAGATTGACTATCAATCTTAGCACCCAGAATCTCGAACTGATACAAACACACAATCATCTTCATGACATGTTCCTGAACTAGAGTTCCTTCTGACATCCTCATGTTAAGGAGCTTTCTCGTCAGCTCTTGTCTAGCTACCCTATCTTGACCACCAAATATTTTCTTTAAATATTTGATTATCTCAGCTATTGTTTCCATCTCAAGCATCTGATTCTTGAGAATATTTGTCACTAAAGCCAAGATATAACATCTGGCTAACTTATTAGCCTTATGCCAGCATTCATAATGCTCTTTAACAACTGTTGTAGAATTATTCGTGGCACTATTGATCGAGCATCAGTGAGAACAAACTTGTGACCCTCATGTATGAGAATTATGTCCGAATGCATTTTCCAGGTGAAACAGTTAGGTCAAGTCAGAGCATTATCCTTAAGTATGGAGGGAAGTGTACCAGTCACACCTATTATTATCTCTATAAATGAAAACACTTCTATGACTATATAATATGAGTCATATACAATGCAGTGATATATATTTGTTTAATTTTAGCGAACACAATCAGTTAGGTATCCACAGAACTGAACTATCATGTATGCATTGATGACTCAAACACATCACTCTTTACTTCCCGGCACTGAGGTCGTATAAAATTAGTTTGGGTGTGAACAATTGTAAATTAACATGTTTTCTTGTAACTCTTACTAAACATGATTGACTCACCATTTTTCCTTAGTCCTTAACGTGACAAAATAGAGATCCTCATGAAGGATAATGTATTACGCTAATCAAGTGTAAACTATTACCTAAACGTCGATGTAAATACAATAATACTCTACGGCAGCATGGTCGCATGCTTCTTTGCACTTCAATTTATCCTATGAGAAGTCTAACCCTGTAACCTTCAAAATGACACCTTCCGGGGGAGTGATGTCAATTCAATATACTACTAGACCGGTAATGGAAATTGCGAGGGTTCAACAATTGAACCTCGCTCCCATTTGAATTTTGTAAAACTAGTATTATCTACTTTAAATTGCATTTACAACTTAATTATCCAATAATCACATTAGAATCTAATTCTAAAATAAATTAATTAACAAAAACTGATCTTTAAATTACTATTATTTAATTTAGTGTTGAAGTCTACATGTGCCAAAAATTTTTTTTTTTTTACATGTGCCACATCATCATTGACGTCAGCATCAGCACTCTAAAAAAAATTTAATAAAAAAATTTGACTCCAATCTCATTACATCAACCCTATAGTTTTTGTTAATCTTGACAATATATGCGTAATCACATCATATGTAATCTAAATATAAATGTAATTTTAAAACCTACATCTATGGACCTGAATTAACTTTTAATATGAATAACTGTTTTCAACAATTCAACACCGGGTCTACTTTTATGATTAATATTGAATTAAACAATGTTTCCTTTCTATTTTAAAAAAATCGATAATTTATTAAATAGCAAGTCCATTTATTTCAATCTTATTATACCAAATATGTATATTATGAATGTAATCTAAGGCTACCTCTAATACCAATTGTTGGGACGAATTTAAAAATTTCCATAATTAAATATATTAATGTAGCATAATGGTTTACAATTCCTAGTTTTAAACCTGCATGTGATTTAGAATTCCTAATTTCAAATCTATATGCCTCTACTCTAATATATTCATTAAAATAACATATAAAACGAGCATAATAAAAATATTGTGAATAAATTAAAAAGCAAAATACTAAAAGGAAAGGGAAGGAAGAATAACTAGAAAAGCTCCAAAGAAAGAATACTAGAAAAAACCGAGACCCTGATGCCTACTGCACAATCTCCCCGGAAAGCCCAGATTGTGTGCTCCGAAAATAATGAACTTAAAAGAAAAAATTTCAACGAAAATTTTCTCCCTTTTAGATCTTCTAAAGTCAACACTTTTCGAAAACCTGTTAATTTAAAATTGTATGCTAAACCTTGGCTTCAATACCCCTATATATAGTAGGTTACTAGAGCACAAACAAAGACCAAAAATTTGATGGGGGACTCATTAAAAAAAAAAATTTGCGGAAAACGATGCCGTATAATGCAGCAAGTCAAATCTCATGAAAGACACAGCTTGCAGTGTAAGGCTTTGATTGGTCCGCACGAAACAGCACAGATCGCGCCCCTTAGGGGAGCCCGCATGCTCCGATTGGTCCGCTTCAATTGGCACGGATCACCCCTGGGTAGTCGAGTGCGTGACACATGTCACATGCTGATTGGATGCCGTGGTTTGGCATGGATCACTCCCGTTTTTACGTTTTTTTAGTTTCTTATTTGTTTTGTTTTGTTTTGTTTCCCACATGTAAAACTTCAACCCTTGAATTTTTTTAATTTTGAAAAAGAACTTTAATTTATAATTTCGAACATTTATTCATCTCATGAATAATGTTTAGCAAAATTAAAATTTTTTTTATTTCATGAATAAATAATTCATCTCATTAATTCTTTAATATATTTCCAATGGCAACAAAAAATAAGGCTTACACAAGGACCTCAGAGAAAATTTAAATCTAATTTCAAATGGGTTAAATTAATTACCATCTCACGATAAAATTTAATTAGCATTTAATGGGACTTAATTCCACTAAATAAATTCCACTGCACTCTAGACTTAAATAATTTATTCAATAATTCTCAAATAGACTATATTGATAGCAACAACCCCTCTATCAGACATCCATGATGAAAAATAATTAGAACTATTACCTTTATTTTTCTCACAGCTTTTTCATTAATTGCCAACTCGCCCTTTTCTGAATAATTTATTTATAGTTTAACAAATTCACAATATAAGTTGTAAATATCAAACACATTGAGCACTTCGGCCAGAGTTTTTGAATTAATTCAAATACTTAAGAATCAACTAAGGGGACATTTGTATCTTATAAGAAACTACCGATTCCTTATTGAATACCTGACCCATGTCACACTTCATGCAGTTACCAAATGCACGTGGAATTTTTGCTATGCATTAAGACCTTACTTATGGTACACCAAGGTCACTAACATTCCATGCACGGGTCCAGAATACTCTCAGGATTTAGAGTCGTCGTTCAACTAGTACATCATGAATCACTCATTTCTGATAGTGGTCTAGAAACAAATAACTGACATGGTCCAACTCAAGGTATTAATCATATTGAACACACCACTATCACACTTCTAGATCACCATCCACTTGACAAAGACAGGCCATCCAAAGTGTCACGTTATAGTTTTAGTAGACACGTAGTCCAA
Source organism: Simmondsia chinensis (assembly GCA_018398585.1). NCBI lineage: Eukaryota > Viridiplantae > Streptophyta > Magnoliopsida > Caryophyllales > Simmondsiaceae > Simmondsia > Simmondsia chinensis. The sequence goes on along the minus strand of JAGTTD010000017.1, from coordinate 11,009,212 downwards.
ACTTATCACCGACTATGAGTTCTTCAAATAACTTTTCATTCCAATTTCTCCAAGTCTATCTGTGGCTTAATCTCGTACACCACTTAGAGCAAACATATAAAAAGTAATCTGAGGACTACATCCATCTCATGGATATCACTTAGAAGAAAATCACATGCAATATATATGCTTACTTACACAAATTTAATAAGAAAACGACTGAAATTTTAATTTAATTCTCTAATAAAGTAATATTTACCGGATAAATTTGGATTTTCAGGACACTAATCCTTACATAAGCATAGCTCCACATGTTATGCACATTTCCTTTTGTGACCACACATAATTGTTCTAACTCTCTTGTGTTTTAGCCATTGGTGATTTTCAAATTTGTAACAGCTAAAAATCTATCGGATTTGAGCTTTAATAGCCATTGGAACTCGAAGTGACACTATTTTAAGCTTGAGGCTGTTTCCATTCTCATATAGCTATAAATACTCAAGTCTTTTGGGATTGAATTCCCTCACTATGTGCTTGACTTTCCAATCTCTTGCAATCATTTAGCACTAAAATCCTGCTCTTGAGGTCTTGAATTATTGTGTGTTCTTGCAAAAACCTCTCAATACTCCCTATAGAGCAGTAAGTCTTCATTTAAACAATGTATCAAATTACACATTGTGTCTCCGTTGTCATTCCTAAGGTAGATAGCTCAATGCATATTCTCACCCGCTTGGTGCAATCGTACAACTCCACTATTCTTGATAGGCTTCAAGTCCTTGTGTACTCCATCCTCGTTGAGGAGAATCCCTCATGCACATCTAAAGAGGGGTCGTCTTCTGGATATGAGCCTTTCATTATGAGCCTCATCTTTAACCCTATGTAAGAAGTGCCTAGTCTTGATGGAATATTCCCTGATACTCCAAACCCTCTGTTGCTTCCTTCCTTCTTAGCAGGTCAAAGATGGGGAGGACGTCATTTTTGTAAGGAATCATCCCCTTCAAGAGCTGGACCTTTTTGACGAGGCAATATGTCTACTAGGTGGACCAGTTAACGCTTCTTCTTGAGCAGAAGTGGAGGGACTTTGAATATTCGTCGTTACAAGACATTCTAACTTCTGGCTCAGGTATGATTATTCTATTGTAACAACCTCACATGTTGTCGGAACACCTATTGAAATGCTTTTTCCCTTCTAGAATGCTTTCTCATGATCACTCTAGAGGACATTACAGCCTTAACAGGTCTTTCATCTTGGAGCTTTACGCTTCCTTTGGACTCTTATATATTGAAAGATTTTGAAGTTCCACTTCTTCTATTTTTTTCTTTTTTCCCACTTTTCTACCCGCTAACTACTAATCCTTCGTGAATTTCTTTTACAAGGAAGTTCATGAATGTGGGACAAGTTCGAAAAAAAGAAGGTTCATTTTTATTTGATTTTTTCTGATCAGGTATTTCTTTGCCAACACAAACACTGGCCTTATCTTTCTTTAGACGTTGGCAGTTAACTTGGCTTTCAACACTAGTCCTTTAGCTTTAGGACCGTTACCCTTGGACCAAGTATGTGGACATCGTAGTGAAGAAATACACTGTCCAAAGAAGGGGTTCCCTATGGCTTGTCCATTTATGGGCTCAAGGCCACTTTCCTCATCTCTGTCATAGAGGCCCCTTTGTCGAAACAGATGATCTCACAACCTACTATTGAGAGTACTTTTCATGTATGGAGGTTCTCTTTCCTCCAGAAGAGTCCCATGAGCATTGCCTTGAGCAACTTTTGGCTCGAGATAATAGGTCTAGAGTCTAATGGACTTGTTTTAGGGAAAGGAACTTTCATATCCTCTGGTATAGAGATATGTACCCTAACCAAGATGTCTTTGTAGACATCAACTCCAAACACTGGCATGCAATTCTTTGTCCTCAATATTTCCTTGTTTACCGCTGGACTGGACCTATTGTGAATTCTAATAACCTTTGGTTATTTGTTAGGAAACTTGGTATAGTTCATGACATTCCTTTTCCTAATATCTTAACTAAGAATCTCCGATGGGCCAAGAGAGCCTCTCTACATTTTCCTTAGCTCGAGGAACTCTATCAAATTAGCCTAGAAATTAGAAATGCACATTGCAATTTTGTTCCTAACAAGTATGATCCACACGCAACTCATCGCGTATAGCCTGGCCCCAAGCCAACTAGTCCTCCTCAAAATCTAGAGGCACCAAACAATATTTTTCTAGTTTTTTTGAGCCCACGGATAATAGCTCAAGAACGGCTCACACTTCAGCATTTGATGACGTTCCAACAAAGTAAAAACTCCTAGGTGGGTAGTTGGTCATGCTCTCCGTATGGTCTCAAGTTTAAGTCATTTGGTAGACTCACTCAGGGCTTTTCTTTTCTTTCATGCTAGCACATACTGATTTGTTAGCATCGATACGTATAGTTATACGTGGGCCTTTGACCTCATAAGCTAGATGAGGATTTTTATATTTTATTACCTTTACTAATGATATGTCTAAATATGGGCTTTTGTATCTCATGAGAAACAAATTTTAAGCTTTTGTAATGTTTAACAACTTTGACCATGGATTAGAGAAACAAACTGCAATGTTTATTAAAGCCCTTTGATTAAATCCAAGAGGTTAAAATCTTAATTCGGAGGTTGTTTGTCATCTTAAAGAAAATGGTATTCTTACTCAGTGGACTTCTCCTAGGACTTCTCAACATAATGGAGTGTCTTAAAAGAGGAATGGAACCATACTTGATTTGGTAAGAGTGATGATTAGTTTCACTGATCCCCTTATCACTTTTTTGAGGTTATGCCATTGAGTTAGTTGCTTATTTATTGAAAAAGGATCCCATGAAAGCAGTCTCAAAGATTCCATATGAGATATGGAAGGGATATAGGCCTAACCTGGCCCACATTAGAGTGTGAGGATTCCTGACATATGTGAAAAGACTGGAGCCAGACAAGCTTAAAGCTAGATCTGACGAAGGTAGTTCGTAGGATATCCAAAAGGAATAAGACAATATTATTTCTAGCACCAAAAAAGAAGTCTCCTTGGAGAAAGAGTTTCCATACGAAGGCATAAGAGGAGGCAAGGTAGAACTTAATGAGATTCAAGAGATCCAAAACCTGCAATGGGTCAGGTACAAGAGTTTGAAACCGAAGTACACAAGTCCTTCACAAGATGGCATAGGGCTACACATCAACCTCAATGGTAATATAATGTTAAAGTACAAGATGAAAGAGTAGATGAGGCAGATCTTAGAGACAATGACCCCACTACGTATCAAGAAGCTATACACGATTCTAACTCTATAAAGTGGCCAGATGCCACAAAATTCCGAATGGAATCAATGAGCATTAACATAGAATTGAATATGGTTAAACCCTCGCCATAAATGATGGAGTTGTTTCATAGAAGAGTTCCAAACAATGTATGGTTGCTGATTCAGTACCAAAGGCTTAGAACATTGCAGCTAGTGAGGACGCTAAGGAAGCAGTTTAGGTGAAGTATGATAAGTTCAAATTGACATATAATTATTCATATCATTTAGGTTCGTTTATTAACTATTTTACACTAATTTTTCTCAATTTTGCTCTTTTTCGCTCATATTGTTATTTCCTTGCAAAACCACTCACTTTTATGCTAATTCTTGCTAGGTTTTATCATCAACACCAACAAATAAAAGCAAACAATAAACAAAGCAAAAATCAAGCAACTTGTATCAATTAGGAAGCAACCAACGGTTAAGGCGAAGTTTATGTACCAATTGTTGCAAATTGCAAACTTTGTTGGCAAACTCAACCAGTCACAGGAAAGGAAGGATTAAATACTTAAAATGTGAACACAACTTAAAATGAAGACTAAATTTTGGCCGACAAAGTGAAGAAAATTGAAAAGAAATAGCAAGTTTAGCAATTTGCAAGGGTGGGCGGCGATGTGAGCAAATAGGATGAAGTTTGTATAATTTTTTTATTCCATCAATTCCTATCCTCATGTACTGTAAATATGGACATTAGGAATTGGCATCACTTAGTTAGAAAAAATCAATCCAAAGTAGAAAAAATAGAGAAAATTCGGATAGAAGAGGAAGGGAGAGAAAAGAAAGAGTTTGGTTTGTAATTTTTCAATTTCAAGTTCTTTTTCTGTGTTTTTCTTCTTTATGTTTATGAATTTTATCTTAGTTTTTCTTTATATAATGTCTAACATGAATTAATTTTGTTTTTCCAAGGTTACAATGTAGCCTAAGTTGTCAAATATGCTCTTTTCTAATTTGACGTATTCAAAGTTTGTTTGTTGTGTTGTTTCAGTGTTTATCATTATTCTTCATAAGTTTTGAATGCCTGATCACCATTCAAAGACTATAATAATTCATAATGAGTTCGAGAGGAGATTTATGATTATTGCTAAGTGATAAACACCACAAATTTAGCAAATATTAGGGATAGATTAATGCGATTTGTGTGGTCTTAAGTGGAAACCATGGACCATCAAAACTCTTTTCTTATTTAAATTTATGCAAAAGATATGAGTTAATATATAAAAGAGTATGCTAAGTGTTTCTCAAGAGTGAATATTTAGTAAATCAGGGATTTCAACCATCAACATGTAATAACAACTTTAATGCCAAGAATAGAAAGGCATATAAATACAACTATGTAAAATCAGATGCCTTGGATCTTATTAAATCATAAAACTTAGCAAAAACTTCAGTAACTATGCTTAGTTATTTTCATTTTGTTTGTTTAATATAAAAAATTACAAATTTTGATCTTTCAAATAGTACTGAAACTACTAATTTTGGTACTTATTCAATAAACAAGCATCGTGGGACAATACTCTACTCACTCTGTATGACTTGCTATGACCTAGTGCACTTGCTAAGCAAACACCAAGCATCAAAGTAGTTTATCACTAGGAGTTGTCCTTTCTATTAAGGGAACTATGCCCCTATTTTGTGATAACATTGGGGCCGCAATCTAAGGAACCCAGGACGCATGACAAGTCCAAATGTTTCTCATGTCCCTACCACCTCATTCGAGAGGTCTTTGAAAAAGGAGATGTCATGGTAGTGAAGGTGGATGGAAAGGAAAATGTAAGGGATTCATTCATTAAGGCCCTAGGATTAAAGTAGTTATATCACTATAAGTATAGATTGGGTGTAAGACTCGTGTTTGTATGGCTCTAAACTGCAAGTGGGAGAACGAAGAAATTTTAAGCCCTTTAGAGTCAATCTCCTAGGATTTAGAATTTGGATTTTGTCCTATGAACTAATGATTTTCAATTATTTAATGGATCTATTTAATTTTCAATGGTATTGTGTTAGCTATCATGTTTACTTTTGTTATTTTATTATTGCATTAAAAAGATGTTGACGATGATTAAGCATTTTCCCCTATATCAATGCTGAAGTCCATTCAGATTATACTAGCAATCTATGCATAAAATGATTATGAGAGTTTGCAAATGGATGTCAAAATTGCCAATCGAAATGGTGATTTAGAAGAGGATGTGCACATGATCGAACCTAAAGGCTTTACCACACCTGATAATCATCATTGAGTATGCTAGCTCCAAAAATCCATTATGGACTAAAGAGAGCTTCGAGAAGTTGGAACGTTCACTTTAATAAGACTATTGAAAGGTTTTATTTTCTGTGAAGTTAAGGATCATGTGTGTATAAAAGGGTAAATTGGAGCATTGTGACATTGTTGATATTGTATGTGGATCACATAATAACATCCCTACACTATAGAATGCAAAAGTTTGGCTATAATAGTTTCTTAATGAAGGATTTGTGGGAAGCATCCTATAGTTTGGGCATAAAACTCAACACAGATAGAGTAAGAAGGATGCTTGGATTGTCCCAGTCTATGTATATTGCTACAATACTTTAGAGGAATAGCATGGAAAATTCCAAGAAAGGTTTCCTACTCATACAAACTGCAATTGCTCTTAGTCGGCAAGATTATCCTCATAGCACTAAAAAGAGAGAACGCATGAGTATGATTCCTTATGTATTTGCACGGGGAGCCATCATGTACACCATGACATGTATGAGGTCTGTCGTGGCCTATGCACTAGAGTGATAAGAGATATTTGGCTGACCCTAGTCAGGCTCACTGGAAAGTGTCCAAGTCCATAATTAAGTATTTGAGAAATACTAAATACCAATTTCTAGTGTTTTGAGATTCCGAGTTAAAGCTTGAAGGTTCCATGGATACTAGCTTTCAATAAGATAAAAATGACAGCAAATCAACCTCAATTTATGTTTTCACCTAAAACGATGGAGTTGTTTGTTGCAAGAATTCCAAACAAGGTGCTGTTTCTGATTGAGTAACAAAGGCTCAGAACGTTGCAGCTTGCAAGGATACTAAGGAAGTAGATTGGATGAAGTAATTTATCACTAGGAGTTGTGCCTTTCGTTACGGGACCTATACCCCTATTTTGTGGCAACATTAGTACCATACCACAATCTAAGAAACCCAGGTCTCATGGCAAGTCTAAACATTTCTTGTATCGCTACGACCTCATTCGAGAGGTCATTGACAAAAGAGATGTTATGATAGTGAAGGTGGATGGAATGGAAAATATAAGAGATTCATTTACTAAGGCCATGGGATTAAAGGAGTCAGAGCACTATAAGCACAGATTGGGTGTAAGACTCGTGTTTATATGGCTTTAAAGTGCAAGTGGAAGAATGAAGAAATTGTAAGCCCTTTAGAGTCAATCTCCTGGGCTTTAGAATTTTGATTTTGTCCTATGAGCTAATGATTTTCAATTATTTAAAGGATTTATTTATTTTTGACAGTATTGTGTAATTTATCATGTTTACATTTCTTATTTTATTATTGCATTAATAAGATGTTGACTATGATGAAACATTTTCCCTTGTAGCAATGTTCAAGTCCATTCGGTTTATACTTGCCATCGCAGCATACTATGATTATGAGAATTTGCAAATGGATGTCAAAAATCCAAATGGTGATTTAGAAAAGGATGTGTACATGACACAACCCAAAGGCTTGACCGCACATGATAATCATCATTGAGTATGCTAGCTCAAAAATCGGATTACGGACTAAAGCAAGCTTTGAAGAGTTGGAACATTCACTTTAATAAGACTCTTGAAAGGTTTTATTTTCTTTGAAGTTAAGAATACTATGTGTGTAAAAGTGTAAGTGGGAGGGTTGCACATTCTTGGTATTTTATGTGGATTACATAATAACATTCCTACACTGTAGAAAGTGAAAGTTTAGCTATAATAATTTATCGATGAAGGATTTGGGGGAAGAATCCTATATTGTGGGCCTAAAACTCAATACATATGGAGTAAAAAGGATGCTTGGATTGTCTCAATCGACGTACATAGCTACCATACTTTAGAGGCAGTGCATGCAAAATTCCAAGAAACATTTCCTACTCATATGAACTGGAATTGCTCTCAATCGGGAAGATTGTGCTCATACCAACCAAGAGAGGGAATGCATGAGTACGATTCCCTATGCATCAGCACCAAGAGCCATCATGTACACGAAGACATGTATGAGGCCAGTTGTGGCTTAAGCATTTTGAGTGACAAGAATATTGATAAGTTTAATTTTTTATCATTTTTATTCATTTTAAACCATTTTTTTATCAAACTTCTATCGCCTTTGCTTGGTTTTGCTCTTTTTCGCACATATTGCCATTTTCTTACAAAAATACTTATTTAATGCTAAATCTTGCTAGGTTTTATCATCAAACATCAATAAGTGAATGCAAGATACATCAAACAAAAGCATAAAAATGAGCTAAATCAATTAAAACACTAGTTTTAGCAAGAAATCACCAAGTTCATGCACAATTCAATTCAACTTGCAAAAAATGAGTAGCAAAATGCCCAAATCAAGTGCAAGGATTGGTTAAACAATACATTAACATGTCCGAGTTAATGTAAACTCTAAATTTAGGTGGTGCAAGGCTCAAAAAATCTCAAGAAAAACAACAAGAACAACAGCAATGTAGAGAATGAAAACCAGCCTCCACAATTCAATTCAACTTGCAATTTTGTGCAACAAAATTGACGAATCAAGTGAAATAACCTATTGTACACATCAATAACATGTTCAAGTCAATGTTAAGATAGATTTTGGGTAGCCATAGTTGAAGAAAAATGAAGAAATCAGCAGCAAGTTGCAAACCTACAAAATTGGGCAGCTGCTGAAGATATATGGTGCAATGAGCATTTAGCTTGCCAAATTTCATTTTTTTTTTAAAGTAATTCCAACCTCATGTGCTATAAATAGGGAGGTTTTGGAATTGGTTTATCATCCTCCATCGAGCAAAAAACACAAAAAAGTGAGAAAGAGTTAAGAAAAAAATCGGGTGGCGGAAAGAAGAATGAGGAAGATAGTTTGGTTTGTAATTTTGCGTTTTGAAGTTCTTTCTAGCCTTTTCATCTTCTATGTGATGCATCTCGTATTTACGCATATTTTAATTGTTATTTTTAATTACTTTGCACCTATTTAATTATAATTCTACACTCATTTTGGCAATTTTTATGTTTAACAGGTTTGAAATTAAAGTTTCAAAAATTGTCAAATGTTGGTCCAAACAAGACAAATTCGATGAAGAAATAATTAAATCAAGACAAACGAGATTAGGGACAAGAACGTTGTTATGATTCGAGAAACCGAGGCCTGGAAATCATGGTAGTTGCGTATTGTCCTGCTGCTGAATTGTCGGTATGCTGCTGCTGTGCCGAAATGTTGGCTGCTGCTGCTGGCGTGATGTTAATTAGTTTAATGAAAGATGTATTAGCTTGGTATGGTTGCATTGTATTAGTCGTAGCTAGCTTTGCATTGTAATCTTGCTGCAGTGGTAAGTTGTAGTACTATTATATTGGTCAGGGCAGTTAGTTGCTGATTAGGCTGATTTGGCGCCAAGAATTAGGATTCAAATGTTTGTTAGCATTAGTTCTAGATATTTCTATATGTTTCCTAAGTTGGTTAGCTTGAGTGAGTCCTGATTCAATGTATTAGGCTCATAATATATAAGTAGTATAAATAAGAGGTACTAGCATGTAATCTACAACTTTTGATGAATGAATTGATTACATTTGATTTCTCTCTCTATTTTCTCATCTCACATCCCTTCTTTCTCATCTAAAATCTATATTCTTTCTCATCTCATACTCTCTCTATCCCAACCAAGGTTAAGGTTCAAGACCTAATCTTTGAAACCGTAACAATTGGTATCAGAGCCTTGATTTGGCTTCCAAATCAAGCTCATATCTGAAAAAAATTATAAAATCTTATTAATTGTGTTGTAATTAATCAAAAACAGAAGGTTAGATACTGATTTAATCCAGATTTGGTGATCAGAAATTCAAATCTGAATTGATTGAAGAGTTCTGGCGGTATTGCATCAGTTGCTGCATAAGCCAGGGAAGATTGCTTTCGGTTGGGAATTTAAGTGATCATATTACATTGAAGGAAGTTCAATTAATCAGTATTTGTTGAGTACAATCAACATCAAGCTGATTCAGATTGAAATTCAATAGCATCGATCAAGCATTTGCTACAGAAGTGGAGTAACGAAGTAAGTTGCAGTTACTGAAATTGATGCTGAGCTAACTTGATCAATCATCCATTGGATCGGTTGAGGAAGAAGTAGAAATTGAGCTATATGATCCACATTGTACCTGATCATCATCAAAATAGCACAAATCATCGGAATGGAGGTGATTACAGATGTTGCAATTCGGAAGTTGAAGATTAAGGTAATGGTCTACTGAACTTCAAGTTGCAATTCATTGAGAATTCGTGTTTGTTGTTGGGTGATGTTGAAACTGTGTTGCTAAGCACAAAAGTAGTGAGAATTCATCAGAATCTACGGTGACCTTTGAGAATTATATGCTATTGAGTCGAGATTTGCTTAGGCGAAACTCTGACAGCATAGGTGAAAATCTGCCAGTAGGATCGAAAGTGTTGAAATTCGATTTCGTTCGTTAAGATCGCTTGAGTGTGGTGTTAAGAACTTGATTTTGAGTAGAGTCGAGCCTAATTCAGAAGTGTGAGTCGAATTACTTGACAAAACGTTCCTGTCAGAAGTCGCTCAAGGTTAGGGTTTGTTCGAAGTTCTGTTCGAAGTTTATCAACTAGGGTTTATAATCATTGACGATCGTGGATCCGATAGCAAGGGATTGTTTGTGCGAACGAACGAGTATAACTTCATAAATCAATCGATTGTTGAAGAGTTGCGAAACAAGTTTTATATTTCTGCGAATTTCGATATTGTACTCTGCGAAAGTGGTGCTTCTAGATCGAAGTTGTTGTTCATTTGCAAATATGGCTGATGGAGAGAGAATTCGATCTAAAGTTGGTGTAAATGTTATGGTCGGACCTCAGAATGCTACTAAAGAGGACCTTCAAGATTTACAGAAAGGTTTTGATAAAAAGATGGATCAAATTCTGTCATTGTTAATGGACAAAGATGCAAAGGATGCAAAGGGGCAAGGTCGGTTGCAACAAATTGAGATTGTTCCACCTACGGAAGTGGTTCTACTGCAAGAGTTCGTTGTTGAGCAAAAAGAGGAGGTACAATCTGTAGTTGTCTTAGATGAACTCGACCACGACAATGCCGAAATTGATGAACACAGGCGTGAAGAACCTGAGGCTAAACAAGATGATTCTTATGAAGACTCTTTGTTAGAGTTGGAGTATCTTGATGACGCTGAGGTACAACATGACATGCATCTGGATTGGGAATATGATTTTCATGTTAAAGGAATGTTAAAGAAAGCAAAGAGTAAGACGAAGAGGAACCATCTAAGTGAAGCATTGAAAGACTTTGGGGGCATAAAGAAGTTGACAAAGTCAAAAGTGAATCGTGAGGTGGTGTGTCAGCCTAACCAACTTTTGAGTTCGCAAGAGCAGCATAATGAAAAACCTGTGGTTGCTTTAACTGAGTCCGATTCAGTTATGGGACATCAGGTTAACCCACAAGAAGAAGTTAGACAACAAGAACTAACTCAAGATCACGATTATACCAATGTATATGTTAGTGTATCACCAAATCGGTTAAGTATGGCTCCATGGCAAGTTTATATGCAGAACCATAGTATTTTCATTGCTGAGCAATGTATTTCTATTGGAGAACTTATTGTTGTTGCTGCAGTACCTACAAATATAGATCCAGGTATGTTCAAGTTCACCTTTGGGCGTGCTGTTGTGCTATCTCAGATCCAGAGCACCAATATATTGGATGCCTTGCAAGGTCTCTTGTGTTGGGAGAATGTTTATGCAATTAGAGCCGCTGAATTATACTTTTGGCATGCCGTTCGGCAAGTTCTGAATGATTTATTCCTTTATGTGAGTAGAGTTATGACTTGTCCAAGTGCAAGCTGCTATGATAAGTTGCCTTCTGATCCGGGAGAAGATTATCAAGGCTATATGAAGCTGAGAAGAGTCGAATCTTTGCTGAAAAGAAGCACTCGAGCTGCAAGAGTGCGTTTTAAGGTTCACAACAAACAAAGCTTGTTTCCTATGCGAGCTATTGGGTTGTTGGATGTGTATAAACGTTGTATTATGCTGAAGAAAGATGCGGTGCAGTCCAATGTCAGTGCACGAAGCCAAGTAAACATAGAGATGTTAGCATTTGACAATTGGGATCAACTGCAAGTGACTGGTAATGATGTAGTGAAGATTCCGAACAGGTTTGGGGTGATTTGTTGTGATTGTTTTGAGTGGAAAAATCATATGCATAAGCTCCAATATTTCCTTAATGTTTTGGTGGAAAGAATCAATGCAAGATTGGGGAATACTCCGGCTAACATCAGTGTAAAAATCAGCAAGGAAGCTCAGGACATAACTGCAGGATGTAGGAAGAAATTTTTAGTTGTTCAAGAGCTTTATTGGTGTCTCCACTTGTTATATTTGTTACTTATGCTTGTATTGGTTGATAATGAAGCAAAGCTTGGTCATTTGAGGCAAGAATGGTGGTTGGTAAAGCTTTGGGTAACAAGTAATCTGCCGTACAGTTCACAAAGGGAGAGCTGCAGCATTGGAAGAGTCGTTGGGTATGTTTTGGGTGATCAATTTATAACATTGTGCATTTGGCATTCCACAATTGATATTGAGTTCATAATTCGTGTGTCTTATGCAAGAGTTTGAGAAGAAGTGGTTGGAATTTTCAAATCTTACAAGTTTACTCTCAATATTCCACCAAAAGTCGTTTTGGATGATGCAGAAAATTCTTGTAGAAATTCGTCACTGTTGGTAGTGAATAAGCTGATCAGATTAAGTTTGGTTGGTGCTATTATGCCTTTTAGAAGGTGTAATAACTTGTTCACTTCAAATAACTTCCATATGATCATACACCGAGCTGCAATATGTCGTTTTGAACTGCATCAGGTTGGTTCTGCTGAATTCCTGGTTTCTGCAGCTATTTGGGTGCATTTGGAAAGCAATCAAGAATGTGTTAAGCATGTCATGAGTTGGTTTAATATGTGTTTGTGTGAGCAATACAAATTTTGGATAAGATCCAAGATGAAATAATTTAGTATGTGTGTTGCTTCCATGATCAAGAGATATGGTTGTTGGAGCTGCGTTTTGGAATGTTTGCAAGCTGAATTCAATATTTGGTTCTCTTGGTTTGAGTTTGGAAGGCCTCCCGAGATGCTCAAGGACTTCATATGCAATTTAATGGAGACAAACATACACAAAATCAGTAATGTAGCTTACTACATGCATAAAAATAGAGTTATATCTGCATTTGGGGAATTTCAGCAGCGAGTCTGGGTTTTGAGCTGTGTTAACTGCAGTAGGAGGGGTTCTGAACATGTTGGTGATGTTTGGTTTGATCATAGCAGACTTCCTGAAGAACATTATGTACTCAAAACACAGACATGGCATCACAATAAATTGAAGTGCTTATTGGTAGTCTCAGCGGCAGATTTCATCAGACTTCATCACTTCAGATGTATTTTCAAATGCAATAAGTGTCTTCATTGTTACAACTCTCTTCTATTCTTGAGGACAAGAATGTTCTTAAGGGGAAGGGAATATTACGATTCGAGAAACCGAGGCATGGAAATCGTGGTAGTTGCGTATTGTCCTGCTGCTGAATTATCGATATGCTGCTGCTGTGTTGAAATGTTGGCTGCTGCTGCTGGTGTGATGTTAATTAGTTTAATGAAGGATGTATTAGCTTGGTATGGTTGCATTGTATTAGGCTTAGCTAGCTTTGCATTGTAATACTGCTGCAGTGGTAAGTTGTAGTACTGTTATATTGGTCAGGGCTGTTAGTTGCTGATTAGGCTGGTTTGTCTCCAAGAATTAGGATTCAAATGTTAGTTAGCATTAGTTCTTGATATTTCTAGATGTTTTCTAAGTTGGTTAGCTTGAGTGGGTCTTGATTCAATGTATTAGGCTCATATGATGTAAGTAGTATAAATAAGAGGTACTAGCATGTAATCCACAACTTTTGATGAATGAATTGATTACATTTGATTTCTCTCTCTATCTTCTCATCTCACTTCCCTTCTTTCTCATCTAAACTCTATATTCTTTCTCATCTCATAATCTCTCTATCCCAACCAAGGTTAAGGTTCAAGACCTAATCTTTGAAACCTTAACAAACGTACAAGCCCAACCCACACCTACACTATTCAGCATCTTCAACCCAGCCGCATCGCTATAGTACCCGAGCATTATACCGGCCCAGCACTGCTCATCTCGACCCCAGTTCAATACAACCCGCAGCCCAAGCACGCAGAGCCCTCAACAACAATCACCGACACAACAGCCCACCTTCATCACCAAATCAAGCCCACACGTAGGCCCACCTCATCCCAATCTCCAGCCTAGCTCGCTAGGGTTTCATGGCATCAATTATAAGATGAGGGGAAGTCTCCGTTTTGGGTCTGGGCTCTGGACCGACTCAGCTTTCACTCTCCTCCCTCAGCTTTCTCTTTCTCTCTTCAGACCTTTTTTATTTTTATTTTCTCTTTCTTTTTTTAGTGAAATTGGAACGAGAGCGGAATTATCGTGAAGACCGACATGAGTTCATTTATCTCCTCTTTCACCGGATCATCCTTAATGGAGAGTTAACTTGCTCTCTGGGGTTAGATGAAATCTTAGCCTTTACTTTTGTTTAGTTTTAGGCTCCGTTTGTTTTGGAAGAAAATGAGATTCTAGGAAATGATTTTCATATTTTCCATCGTTTGGCGTGCTTTCTTTGACTGAAAAGTTTTTCCTACGGAAAATGTTTTACCCCAATGGAAGGAAAATGAATTCACTTATAAAACAAAGAAAGTCATGATTCCAAGTGGCACAAGAGCCTTCACAGTAATTATCGTGCGGATAAGGATCTAACCAAAATGAACCGAATTGAAAGGTAAATAAGGTATTTTTTGTCAAAATTTGGTAGATTTTAAATAAAAATTACTGACATGGAATACAAGTTTCAACAACATATATGTATGCCTATCATAATCCGGTAATTTTTTTTGTCAGAAAATGCTAGCATGACACATCAACAAAAATTCACCGATTCGAAAGAAGAGTATATTTAGGTGATAGATTATCGTATCTCAAGGTATCTTATTATATATGTTAAAACGATAGAATACTTATGTAATAAATGTTCGAACTTTAAGGTACCGAAGAGATAATTTTCCTATTTTATATGCCTTTTATAGTTAATTTTATTTTTCAATTACTTTTTTTATACGCTGTATTGCTATTTATGATATCTGTAATACTATTTTTTTTAACCATATAAGAAAATATTAATATGGAAGCAAGTTTTCCTTTGAAACAAACGAGGGAAAACCTCACTCGGATTTCAATTTTCCTTGGAAAATCTTTTCCAACGGAAAACTATTTCCTAGAATCTACTTTTCCTACGAAACAAACGGAGCCTTAATTCGCGTTAATTTGACTATTTACATGAATTGCTTGGTCGAGATAAATACTTTCAAGTATTATATTTTTATTGTTTATTCAGTTGATATGATTATTGAGTTTGTAACCTTTAATTGTTGATATTTTTATTTATAAATTAAATCTTTGTGGTTGTGGCCTTAGGATTAATTAATCAGGCAATAGTGTTAACCGAATTGTTAATTAAAGCCTATCTTCCCTACTTTTTAGTTAGATGGGTTCAATATGCAATAGTTAACAATACGTCAGGTAAAGCTTATTTTCCTTATGCTTTAGTTAGATAGGGTCAATACGCGATACTGATAACATCACCTTAGTAGGTTGAAGCTGGTAGCCTAAACCTCTACCCGTGTGACAATTAATAATCCCAAGTTAAATGTTAACACAAAAGTAATTGGCTAACGATGGATTCGAAACCCTAGGTTCCAGTTTAATACACTTTTTCGATTAGAAGTAGATTAATTTAGTTTAATTGTTGTTTTCTTAAGTTAATTATTACAAAAACCTCTCAATTTTATTCAAATCAATTTAAGCCATAGAATAAATTCATGCACTCTTAGTCCCTGTGGTTCGACACCCTCTCGCCCCACACTTCAATTTAGGTGTGTTTAATAGATAGGGTTTTATATTAAATTTTGATAGACGTAAAAAAACACATCAAGATTTTGGCGACGTTGCCGGGGACTAGGCAACGTTCGTGATTTTCTTTGATTTTCAACTTTCTATTCCTTCTTTAATATTAAATTATTTTACTTGATTTTTCAATCGATGATTTGAACTCTTAATTTAGGATTTTTAATTTTTTAATTGTCTTTAATTGTTATTGTCTCTTTTCTTAAAAAAAAAAAAAAATTTCTTTTTATTAGCATTATTTTTCTTGTGATTTTCGTGCATAAGTAGATTTTAGGGTATCTTTTTATTTGTCTTTTCTTTTAGGTATTAGTTTCGTCTGTTTTATCTATTTTTTTTATTCAATTTTTAATTTACTTGCTTCGTTTGGTTAATTGTTCATGCATGGTCATCGCTCTTTGTCCCTGGACCTTACTACATTCGGCCCTGAAATTGAAAGAACTTTAAGAGACCTTAGAGTCCAACATAGAGCAAAATCCGCCAGTGCTAACTCTAATTTAGTAATGGCTGGCAAACAACAACCACGTACACTTATGGATTACTTTACTCCCACCACATACGCTTCACCGTCTTGCATTAGGTTGCCACCGGTAGCCCATCAGTTCGAGCTTAAGCCACATACTATACAAATGCCTCCTTCATTCCATGGCTTAGGTAATGAGAACCCGTACACACACTTGGATAGTCAACCTTGAGGATTCCTAACGCTAGTGATGACGCCATCTTGCTTCGCTTCTTCCCTTTTGCTTTAAAGGAAAAGGCTAAATATTGGTTAGGTACCTTACCTAATGGGACGATTAGTACTTGGACTCAAATGTAACAAGAATTTTTAAATAAATTATATCCCATTAGCAAGACTAACACCGCTAGGAGAGCCATTAACACCTTTGCCTAACTTCCTACTGAAGAGTTTCACGAGAGTTGGGATAGGTTTAGGGAACTGTTATGAGCTTGTCCGCATCATGCTATCCCTAAATAGCAACTAGTCCAAAACTTCTATTATGGGTTAAACGAGAAGGGTCAACAAACTGTTGATGCCTCGTGTGGTGGTCAGTTCCTTGGAAAGAATGAGGACGAGGCATGGGAACTATTTGAACTTTTGAATGAGAATTCACAAAAATCTGCCGCACATGCACGTCTTAATGCTACTAGGTTAGATAGAGGAGTAAATGAGATTGCTCACACCTCCATCTTAGATGAGAAAGTAGACTCTCTTGCCTCTTCCGTAGAGCAGTTAACTTCCCTCTTTAAGATGACCCTGGCCCCCTCTATCGCACCTAATGTGTCTCATGTTTCAAATGTGCATAGTGCTTACTCTTTATGCTCTAGTGTCTCTCATTCTACAAATGACTGCCCCTCTGCTTCACCTTATGTGGAGTGGTCGAAGGAACAAGTCAATGCAGCCCAAGGATTCCCATGAAACAACCCATACTCTAACACATACAATCCGGGCTGGAGAAACCACCCCAACTTCTCCGGGAGGCAAGGAGGAGAAGGACAGTTTATGCCACAACAACAAAATCCACAACCTCAAAAACTTGGTATGCCCCGGCCTGTAGGTTTTCAACCGCAAGGGTATGCTTCCAACTACTCTCAACCTCGTAATTTGAGCTCTAATTCGAATTTTGAAGAGAAGGTTTTGAGTACGCTGAAAGGTTTGGACGCTAATTCCCAACTCTTCCACTCCCATCACAATCGATTGCAATGTTAGAAACCCAAATAGTCAACTAGCTAACACTTTGAGTAGGAGAGATGAGGGAAGACTCCCTAGCCAGGGTCTAGAGAACCCTAGGAACTGTGTAAGACGAGACAACTATCCTTCCCATCAAGAACAAGGAAAATCCATTATAGCGTTGAGAAATGGGAAGGAGGTTGACAATGGGGTGAGTGCTGAAAGTGAAGTACCCATGAGTGGTGAGGAAGAAGAGAAGAGCAAGGAGAGAGAAAAGGAGACCGATGAGGTCATGCACCCTTCTCCCACTCCTAAAGCCTCTGATCTTCCCTTGTCATATGAACCTAGAGTACCCTTCCCCCAGGCTTTAGTTGCACCACATCCGAATGGGAAGGACAAGAAGTGGGAAGATATTTTGGAGACATTTAGGCAAGTAAAGATAAATATTCCCCTTCTTAATGTGATTAAACAGATCCCGACCTATGCAAAGTTTATTAAGGACCTTCTGAATCAAAAGAGGCGATCTAGAGCACATTTGCTTGAAAAAGTGTTCTTAGTCGAGCAAGTGAGCTCTATTCTGAAGTGTGACACTCCAGTTAAGTACAAAGACCTGGGTGTCCCCACCATCTCTAGTTCACTCGGGGACTACCCGATCGATAAAGCCTCACTGGACTTAGGAGCGAGCGTCAACATTATTCCTTGCTCGATTTATGAGAAGTTAGGCCTGGGAGAGTTGTAACTTACCACGGTGACCTTGCAATTAGCAGTTAGATCAACTAGGATTCCCCGTGGTGAACTTATTAACGTGCTAGTGAGAGTAGACAAAGCCTTGTTTCCTGTTGATTTCCTCGTGCTTGATATGGAACCTTCTAGTCATTCAAAAAACCATGTCCCTATCATTCTAGGTCGGCCTTTCTTAGCAACGGCCAATGCTACCATTAATTGTAGATTTGGGGTAATGGGTGCCAATACGA
The DNA here is from genome assembly GCA_018398585.1 of Simmondsia chinensis. NCBI lineage: Eukaryota > Viridiplantae > Streptophyta > Magnoliopsida > Caryophyllales > Simmondsiaceae > Simmondsia > Simmondsia chinensis. The sequence goes on along the minus strand of JAGTTD010000017.1, from coordinate 10,991,034 downwards.
CTATTAGGTTAAATACTTTTAAGGCTTCGTTGTCACCCACTAGTGAGGATGAGTCGGAGTGCTTCTGGGTGGATATTATTGATGATTTGGTGGACCAAACAATCCCTTCTATCCTAGTTAGTGATTCCCTTGAGCAAGCACTAGTATACGATTGTTCTGATGATTTTGAGATTGAAAATGACATTAAGGAGATGAATGATTTGCTTGAGTTATGTGCCCCTTAGAGACTTGTCATTGGCTGTCAAAAGTAGAAGCTTTACCTACGCTTTCAGATTCCCCTGCCTTGCCTTCCATAGTTTCACCGCCCAAACTTGAACTTAAGTCATTGCCCTCTACTCTTAAGTATGCTTTATTAGGACCTGATGAGACCTTACCTATAATTATATCTTCTTAGTTGTCTAGGGAACAAGAGGATGCCTTGATGATAGTGCTTAGTGATCGTAAGAGTGCCATTGGGTGGTCTGCGGCCGATTTGAAGGGTATAGACCCTTCCATTTGTATGCATAGGATTTTTCTTGATAAGAATGCTAGACCCACTAGAGAGATGCAAAGGAGGTTGAACCCTAACGTGAAGGAAGTGGTAAAGAAAGAGACTGTGAAATTGCTTAATGCGAGTATCATTTACCCAATTTCTGATAGTAGGTGGGTTAGTCCTGTTCAGGTAGTCCCAATGAAGTCGGGCGTTATTATGGTTAGGAGTAGTGACAGAGAGTTAGTACCCACTAGTGAGACCACGGGCCGAAGAGTATGAATTGACTATAGGAAGCTTAACTCTACCACTAGGAAGGACCATTTTCCTCTACCATTCATTGACCAGATTTTGGACAAGTTAGCCGGTCAGAGCTTTTACTATTTTCTTGATGGATATTTAGGATATAACCAGGTAGCAGTCTACCCAGATGATCAAGAAAAAATGACTTTTACGTGCCCCTTTGGCACATTTGCCTACCATAGGATGCCTTTTGGTTTATGTAATGTGCCTGCTACATTTCAGAGATGCATGATGTCTATCTTTTCTGACATGGTAGACAGATTTCTGGAGGTTTTTATGGACAATTTCTCTATTTTTGGACCTTCATTTGATGAATGTGTGCAGAATTTAAGACTTGTGCTAAAAAGATGTGAGGAGACCAATCTTGTTTTGTGTTGGGAAAAAGGGTCACTTTTTGGTTCAAGAGGGGATTGTATTGGGTCATAGAGTGTCCAAGAAGGGTATTGAGGTTGATAAGGCTAAGGTAGATCTGATTGCAAACTTGCCCCCTCCCTCAAACGCGAAGCGAGTTAGATCCTTTCTAGGTCATGCAGGTTTCTATAGGAGATTCATTAAGGACTTTGGGAAGTTAGCCAGACCATTAAATAGCTTGCTAGATAAGGAGACATCATTTGAGTTTGATGAGTCTTGCCTAGATGCTTTTCAAAAGCTTAGATCATTACTTGTGTCAGCCCCTATTATGCAGCCACTTGATTACTCTCTCCCTTTTGGAATTATGTGCGATGCTTCTGATTTTGCTATAGGTGCCGTCCAAGGTCAGAGAGCGAACAAGATGCCTCATGTCATTTACTATGCCAGAAAAACTCTTAATGATTCACAACGCCATTACACCACCACTGAAAAGGAGTTGCTAGCTGTTGTGTTCGCTCTTGAAAAGTTTCGTTCCTATCTTTTGCGGTCAAAAGTCATTATCTATTCTGACCATGCTGCGTTGAAATATTTGCTCTCTAAGAAAGAAATGAAACCTAGGCTCATTAGGTGGATTCTTCTACTTCAAGAGTTCGATAATGTGATTAGAGATAAGAAAGGTGCAGAGAATGTGGTAGCTGTTAAGGTTTCGAAGATTGGTGAACCTCAACCTTGGTTGGGATAGATGAGTAAGAGATGAGAAAGAATGTAGAGTTTAGATGAGAGAAAGAAGGGACAAGAGATGAGAGAATAGAGAAAGAAACCAAATGTGATCAATTCATTATCAAAGTTATGGATTACAAGCTAATACCCCTTATTTATAATACTTACATGACATGAGCCTAATACATTGCATCTAACCACTAAGATTAACTGACTTTAACCATCAACAACTAATTAGCCCCCAACATTGACCGGGCATTGACCTCCTAAGCACATATCACTAGAGCTCACTTATTACAATGCCAACTAACTAATACAACTAACATAAGCAATGTAACAACCTCAATGCAGCAGCAGTTTAGTAACAGCATAGCCAACAGCATCTAACATCTTGCAGCACAGCAGCAGACAACTAAAGTCGAAGCTCGGAATTCACGGTTCATAACATTCCCTTCCCCTTGAAATAATTCTTGTCCTCAAGAATAGAAGAGAGTTATAACAATGAAGGACTCTAATTGCAATGAAAGATAGCTGAAGCGATGAGCTTCACGCTAACATTCTACAGATAAGAGTATCGGGCTTCAATGATGTAGTGACTGAAATGCAGCAGGTACGTGAATGTGATTCTTGTTTGGCACAATGCTTGCATTTTAATGAGTAGTGCTCTTCAAGAGGCCTACCCTGTTCGAACCAAACATCACTAACACATTCCGAACCTCTCTTGTTGCAGTTAACATGGCTCAAAACCCAGATTTGCTGTAGAAATTCACCAATTGCAGATACAATTCTGTTTTTATGCATGTAGTAAGCTACATTACTGAGTTCGTGTATCTTTGTCTCAATTAATTGCATATGAAGTCCTTGAGCATCTCGGGAGGCCTTCCAAACTCAAACTAAGAGAACCAAATATTGAATTCAGCTTGCAAACATTCCAAAACGCAGCTTCAAAATAGAATTATTGAATTCCGAACTTACCTATCGGCATGCCAAAACTACATATTAGCTTCTGGAACTTGATTCCTTGCTGAATTAACGAGTCCTGCTGCAATGATTTTCAACAAATTCAGCTCACACAACCACCTACCAACTCCACTCATGACATGACAAATAAATCCTTGATGGCTCTCCAAATGCACCATCGTTGCTGCAGCATCCAGAAACTCAGCAGCACAAACACAATTCTTGATCAAGGTGGCCAAACCCAATGCAGCGGACAACCCTTCATCTTGGATTTAATCCAAAATTTGTATTGCTTAAACATCCATTTACAGTACCATCTCAGACCAAACTCAGCCAAATCTTAATTGCTTCTCAAATTCACCTATTGGTTTGCGGAAGAACTTAGAAGCTCCATAATGGAAACCCGATGCAAGTGTTTTGGACAGATTTCAAATCGGTTTGTGCCTATATGGAAGCTACTTGAAGAGGACAAGTTATGACAACTTCCCACAATCATAAAAGCACCCATCACTCTCCATTCAATGTAATTTGCTGCAATACAACAAACTCCCAATAAGTTGCAGTGAATGTACACTGGTGGCCAAACTTTCAGCAGCTGTAACTTCAAGAATGCAGTGGTTTCTTTGTCCTCAACTGAGACCTTGGTGACAAACGACTTGCAAATGTCTTCCCAATAGCATAGCTTTAGGATAGAGACCCTATTAATCATAACTCCACTAGGAAGAGGAGATAGATCATCCCGATCTTGCCGATCGGCGCGCCGACAATGCATATCAGCTGCTGGTATTGGATCTTCAATCACTTCTTTGACATCCAAGGCTACATTGCTGATTCTAATCTGATTTTAGCTGGAGTTTTCCTCAACCTTGCATTGATCTTCTTCATCCAAACATTAAGGAAATATTGGAGCTTATGTCTATGATTTTTCCATTCCGAGCAGCCACAATAGGTCACCGAAGTTTCATAAGCATTGGTTTGCATTAATGGAACTTGCTCATTGCTCATAGCTTGATTATTACATAATCTAGATTTGGAGCTCAACAATCTTGCCTCATGACTGTCCAGCACTGCCAAACCAGAACCACTATCACAAATATCCCAAATACCTTCAATGATAATGGATCTTGGCTGAACAAACCTCATTTTCGGATCAGTACCCATTTTGTGAACTTCTAACATGGTAAAAATCTTCCCAGAAATCAGACTTGGCCTGCAGTGGACCCGGAGACTGATTTCAGCAGCTTGCTCGAATTTTTCCTCGAACTCGGCCTTATGTTTTGGCTTGCTACAACCATGATCTATCTTCCCCGAATCAAAGGTACTTTCGGCATCAATTTCTTCCGCTAAAGCTTCTGCTGTACAGCTTATGGTCAGATTAAAATTTGGTTTCAGCAAATTACAGCAGTTATACACATCTAACAACTCAATAGCTTGTTCAACCACATTGCCTCTCATTTGTTGGACTTTGAAACGTACTCGTGCAGCTTGATTAACTCTTTTCAACAGAGAGCCAAACCTTTTCGGCTTCATATAAACTTGAAAATCTTCTCCCGGATTAGGGGGCAAGTGGCCATATGAGTGTACATTTGAACACTCCATTTCTCTATTCCCAGACCCTTGCGAAGCATCAATTACATCACTACCAACACCAAACAATTTCTGATTTTCCAAGCACATTTGCTGGAACCTCGAGACCCAGCGTTCCTCTGATCATATTTGTAAATGATTGAGCAATTCCTTCACCTGATCAAGCGTGACAAACTCCTGTGCCCCAACCACAGCATCATAGGACACTTCTGGTTGAATGGCTGTAGCTACAAGCCTCCATCAGCTCCCATTCGAGTCTTAACTCCTTGTGTTCCATCTGTAGCTTGTGTGCCAGCATATACCTCGGTAAGGTTAGCCTCTCGACTTAGTTTTCACTGCTCATAAGGCAAGTCATGCTGAAACATAGCCACACGCTTCAATTTTGGCTTGGACAACTTCTTTTTACCCTCAAATTCCTTCAATGCTACACTCAGAAGACTCCTCTTCGATTTACACGTTTCTTTCTTAATCATTCTTTTGACATGTGAATCATATTCCCATTCCGGATGCATGTCAAATTTTGCCTCAACATCATCAAGGTACTCTAATTCTAGCGAAGAGTCTTCATAAGGGTCATCTTGTTCGGACTTAGATTCGTCTAACTTTTGTTCATCAAATTCGGCATTGTCGTGGTCGAATTCATCTTCAACAACAACGGATTCCACTTCCTCCCTTTGCTCGACATTGAACTTTTGCTGTGTAACGCTATCCACTAACTCCGAAAACTAGTTTGTATCAAGAACACCCGCACAATCAGACTGATGAGTAAAACAAGGCTGATTCGCATTTTGGTGACGCACTCGATTGAATGCTAGCTTAATTTTCAGCAACAACCTCTCACGTTCCTCTCTGAATATTAGCTTCATTTCCTTAAAATAACCTCTCGTCACGGGTGGACAAGAGCTAACATCAACCATATTTGTTCTGAATAGCAAAATCGATCTGGATAGCAGAAATGCAGGTTCGAAAATCGCAGAAATGTAAAACTTGTTTTGTAACTCTTCAACAATCGATTGCTTAATGAAGTTCTACTCCTTCGTTCGCACCAACAAGCACTTGCTATCGGTTCGATAATCGTCACTGATTACAAACCCTAGCTTGCAGAGTTTCGCACAACGTATTCAACAAGCCCTAACTTTCGAACGATGTCTGACAATGATGTTCTCTTGATTAATTCCGACTAAGAATCTGAAATTGGTTTGATTTTGTTCTATAAAGATGGTTTACACTCACAATACACAACAATCTTCAAGAACAATATCGGATTTCAACACTTACGGAGCTCAAAAATGTTGTCAGATTTCGCCTATACTGACAATTTTCGCCGCAATCACAATTTTTGAGTTGTGAAATCTGAACAATGCTCCAATCAGCTGGTTTCTGATCTTTTGAGGATGATCAAGTGAAATGTGGATCAATTAGCTCAATGTAAGCTTCTTTTTCAACCGATCAAATGAAGATTTGATCAAAATCAATTATGTTCATCACAGAATATCAGTATCTGGTACTTGATCCGATTCTTTCGAATTCAATCCAGATCGGCTTTGATGTTGAATGTATTCTCCAAGACTAATCAATTATACTTTCCTCAATGTAATGTGATCAATTTTAATCAATTTATCCCAACCGAAAGCAACTCCCAAGCACTTTTGTTTAATACTGCAGTAACTGCCACCAATTCAATTCAAAACTCAGAATTGAATTTCTGATCACAAAATCAGAACTAAATTTGTATCACAATTGTTTTCATTGATTAATTGCAACACAATTAATCAGATTTTATAATTTTTTCGGATATGAGCTTGTTTCGGAAGCCAAATCAAGGCTCTGATACCAATTGTTAAGGTTTCGAAGATTGGTGAACCTCAACCTTGGTTGGGATAGAAAGAGTAAGAGATGAGAAAGAATGTAGAGTTTAGATGAGAGAAAGAAGGGAAAAGAGATGAGAGAATAGAGAAAGAAACGAAATGTGATCAATTCATTATCAAAGTTATGGATTACAAGCTAATACCCCTTATTTATACTACTTACATGACATGAGCCTAATACATTGCATCTAACCACTAAGATTAACTGACTTTAACCATCAACAGCTAATTAGCCGCCAACATTGACCGAGCATTGACCTCCTAAGCACATATCACTAGAACTTACTTATTACAATGCCAACTAACTAATACAACTAACATAAGCAATGTAACAACCTCAATGCAGCAGCAATTCAGTAACAGCACAGCCAACAGCAGCTAACATCTTGCAGCATAGCAGCAGACAACTAAAGTCGAAGCTCAGAATTCACGGTTCATAACAGTAGCTGACCATCTCTCTTGGATTTTCTTTGAGCATCATGATCCATCTATTTCAATGCATGACTCTTTTCCCGATGACAACTTTTTGTTGTCCCCCATTCACGTTGCCCTTGGTTCGTAGTTATTGTTAACTTGCTCGCTACAGGTGTGATTCCATCTACTTGGTCCAAGCAATAAAAGGATAGGTTTTACTCTCAAGTAAAACACTTTTACTGGGATGACCCAGACTTGTTTTAACATTGCGCAGACCATGTAATTCGTAGATGTGTTCCAGAGTGTGAGTATCATAGCATTTTATCTTTCTGTCACTCATATGCATGTGGAGGACACTTTGGAGGTCATAGGACTGCTGCAAAAGTCCTACAGTGTGGTTTTTATTGGCCTACTCTGTTTAAGGATGCTCACAAGTTTTGTCTTGCATGTGAGCACTATCAACGCACAGGTGCAATGACGCGTCGAGACATGATGCCTTTGAACCCAATTTTAATTGTAGAAATATTTGATGTTTGGGGTATTGACTTTATGGGACCATTTTCCCCATCTTTTGGATTTGTTTACATACTTTTAGGGGCTGACTATGTGTCTACATGGGATGAGGCTCTACCTACAAGGACCAATGACCACAAAGTGGTCATGCAATTTGTCAAGGACCATATTTTTAACCGCTTTGGTGCCCCTAGAGCACTCATTAGTGATGGTGGTAGTCATTTCATTCATAGGTCATTTGAGGCACTTCTTAGGAAGTACTTAGTGCATCATAAGATTGCCTCCCCCAATCATTCCCAAACTAGTGGTCAAGTAGAGCTTTCAAACCATGAGATCAAGTCTATACTTGAGAAAATCGTTCGTCCTGATAGGAATGATTGGTCCCTTAGGCTGAATAATGCTCTTTGGGCTTACCGCACTGCCTATAAGACCCCACTTGGTATGTCACCCTATAGGTTGGTCTTTGGTAAAGCATGTCATTTACCAGTTGAGCTAGAACACCGTGCTTATTGGGCCACTAGAGCTTTGAATTTTGACTTAGACCAAGCTGGATCTAACCGAAAGCTTCAATTGAGTGAACTTGAGGAGTTGAGAAATGAAGCTTATGAGAATGCAAAGATTTATAAAGCTAAAACCAAGGCTTTTCATGATAAACATATTTTGAGGAAAACATTTGCTCCTAATCAAAAGGTTTGACTTTTTAATTCTAAATTGTGTCTTTTTCCTAGTAAGTTGAGGTCTAGGTGGGATGGTCATTTTGTGGTTAAGCAGGTATACCCCTAGGGTGCTATTGAGATATACCACTCTAAAGATGGTCGTGCATTCACCATAAATGGTAAAAGGCTTAAACCTGTAGTTGAGTTGGATAGCATTACTGATGGACATCTTGTTGAAGTTGTCTCTTTGATGGACACCATAACTGATACTTAATCTCTCCTTGATTCACTACGCCTAGCTGAAGGCGTAAAACTTAGCGCTCCGAGGAGGCAACCTAGGTTTGTTATTTCTTATTTTTAATTTCGTTTTTGAACTAATTACTTGCTTCGAGGCTTGTTTTCTCTTTTTTAAGGTTCTTGTCCCATGTTGAAGGAGTTATATCTACATGTCTGCGCCGTCTCTTCTGGTTGTATTGCTCCATCTCACCTATCTCTTATGCTTTAATGATTGATATTGTTGCATTAAGGACAATGCATGATTTAGGTGTGGGGATGAGGCTCATTTGCATATGCTCATTTTTGGTCAAATTTTTAAAGTTTTGAACATCTTTTTGTGCATTTTGAGCATGCATCATAACCGTTTAGCTAAGTTTTCCTTAATCGACGCATATGTTATGATGACAGTGGGATTAGTTGTTTATTTCGTTCTCTTAATTCCATGAAATTAAATGATTCTACTTCATACTTGTTAATGAGTGTTGTTAATTGTTGTTGATATTAATTGGTTCTACTCATGCCGCTCACATATTCACTGAGCACAGGACTTTCATGTTGCAGAAAATCTGAAGAATTTGAGTAAATAACCTTATATATCTTGAGTTTTGCAAACCTGCCCTATTAGCTTATCCTAATCCTTGCCCTTGATGTTATGTAAAGTGTTGGTTGGTCAATGTCAATTGTAATGATGAAGTACGCGTTATTAAAAAAAAAATTCCTAAAATGGACAGAAAAGAAAGAGGAAACAAAAAAAAAAATATATTTGAAAAGAAAAAAAAGAAGAAAAAAACAAAAAAGGGGTTTCCTCCAAAAGAAAAAGGCAAAATAAAAATAAAAAGTGAAAAATTGATGTATGTTCGTGATAAAGTTTCTTTTGTGCTATATCAAGGCTAAAATGTTATAAATTGGTCGCTCATATGCCACTTAAAATTTCTCTATGTATAGGCATGTGTTTAGGTGATTCAATGGTGTGGGTGCACAAAACCTATATATATTTGGTTGGGAGTGAGAATTTGAGGAGATTATGTGGCATAAAATCCTATTCACTTGCACCTGTGCGTTGCTTGAGTAATTCCTATTAGTTGATACAAGGTTAATGAAGTTCTATGACAAGTTTTGAAGTTTAATCATCTAAGTTCATGGAATTGGAGAATGCTCTAAATGATTTAATCTTGTCTTGGATTGTAATATAGGTGTTAATCTCAAAAAACTTGGTAAAGGTTGGGATGGTTAGGGTAGTTGGTCACTTTAGTCTTAGTTATTCACTTTAGTCTTTATGTTAAATCATATACTTTGCTCGAGGACTAGTAAAGGTTAGGTGTGAGGGTGCTGATGCATCTTGTATTTACGCATATTTTAATTGTTATTTTTAATTACTTTGCACCTATTTAATTATAATTCTACACTCATTTTGGTAATTTTTATGTTTAATAGGTTTGAAATTAAAGTTCCGAAAATTGTCAAATGTTAGTGTAAATAAGACAAATTCAATGCGGAAATAATTAAACCAAGACAAACGAGATTCGGGAAAAGAACGTACAAGCCCAACCCACACCTACACTATTCATCATCTTCAACCCAGCCGCACCGCTATAGTACCCGAGCACTGTACCGGCCCAACTCCAGCCCGCCACCAACAGCCCACCACCGGCCCAAATCCACCTCATCACCACCAACAGGCCAGCCCAAATAGCTCCCGTTTACACTCCACCAGCACACCAAAAGCCCAGATCGAGCACTGTTCCGGCCTGACTCGACCTTCCCAGGCCCACAACCATCACCGACCCGCACCGTCCTCAGCCCAACACTGTTCATCTCGACCCTTGTTCAACACAACCCTCAGCCCAAGCACGCAGATCCCTCAACAACCATCACCGACACAACAGCCCACCTTCATCACCAAATCAGGCCCACACGCAGGCCCACCTAACCCCAATCTCCAGCCCAGCTCGCTAGGGTTTCGTGGCCTCAATTATTAGAGGAGGAGAATTCATTTTTTTCGATCTAGGCTCTGGACCGCCTCAGCTCTCTCTCTCCTCCCTCAACTTTCTCTTTCTCTCTTCAGAATTTTTTTTATTTTTATTTTCTCTTTATTTTTTTCGTAATATTGGAACGAGAGTGGAATTAGCGTGAAGACCGACATGAGTTCGTTCATCTCCTCCTTCACCGGATCATCCTTGATGGAGAGCTAACTGGCTCTCTGGGGTTAGATGAAATCTTAGCCTTTACTTTTTTTTACTTTTAATTTGGGTTAATTTGACTATTTACATGAATTGCTTGGTTGAGATAAATACTTTGAAGTATTATATTTTTATTGTTTATTCAATTGATATGATTATTAAGTTTGTAACCGTTAATTGTTGATATTGATATTTATAAATTAATTCTTGGTGCTTGTAGCCTTAGGATTAATTAATCAAGCAATAGTATTAACCAAATTGTTAATTAAAGCCTATCTTCCCTATGCTTTAGTTAGATAGGATCAATATGTAATAATTAACAATACATCAGGTCAAGCCTATTTTCCTTATGCTTTAGTTAGATAGGGTCAATACGCAATACTGAAAACATCACCTTAGTAGGTTGAAGCTGGTAGCCTAAACCTCTACCCGTGTGACAATTAATAATCCTAAGTTAAAAGTTAACGCAAAAGTAATTGGCTAACTATGGATTCGAAACCACAGGTTCTAGTTTAATACACTTTTCAGATTAGAAGTAGATTACCTTAGTTTAATTATTGTTTACTTAGGTTAATTAATACAAAAACCTCTCAATTTTATTCAAATCAATTTAAGTCATAGAATAAATTCACGCACTCTTAGTCCCTGTGGTTCGACACCCTCTCGCCCTACACTTCAATTTAGGTGTGTTTAATAGATTGGGTTTTATATTAAATTTTGATAGACGTCGAAAAACACATCACTATGTCCACAACTTTTGTGTTGAAAATGTCTCATGCTAAGTTTATCATGAACTAATTTTTCTATTCCATGGCTACGATGTAGCTTAAGTTGTAATATATGCTCTCTTCTAATTCAAAGTATTCAATGTTTTGTGATTGCATTGTTGAAGTGTTTATCATTGTTCTTCATGCGTTTTAATTGCTTGGTCACCTTTTAAAGTGTATAATGAGTCATAATGAGTTCGGGAGGACATTTATGATGATTGCTATAGTGATAAGCACCACAAATTGAGCAAATTCTTGAGAGAGATTAACGCAATTTGTATGGTCTTAAGTGAAAATCATGAATCCCTAAAAAATTTTCTTATTTAAATTCATGCACGAGAGTGATGGGTTGATATTTAAAAGAGTTTTCTAAATGTTGTTCGAGAGAGAATATTTAGTAATTTGGGGTTTTTGACCATCAACATGCAATAACAACATGAATATTGAGAATAGAAAGGCGTATTAATTCAACTAGGTGAAATACGATGCCTTGGAACTACTTAAATCGTAAACACCGCAAAAAAAAAAAAAAACAAAAAATTCAGTAACCTTAGATAACAATTTTTGTTTCCTTTTATTTTATTTTGTTTTATATCAAAAACATCAATTTTTGGTTTTTCAAATAGTATTAAAGCAACTAATTTCGGTACTCGCTTAATAACAATCGTTGTGGGAACGATACTCTACTTGCTACTTTATTACTTGATACGACTAATGCACTTGCTAAAGCGTGCGCAAAGTAAGCATCAAAGATATTAGGTTGACCTTGGTCAGTCTCACCAGTTTCTAGTGCTTTGAGATTCAGAGTTAAAGCTTTAAGGTTTCACAAACACTAGCTTTCAATTCAATAAAAGTTGATAGCAAATGAACCTCAATCTATGTTTTCACCTTAAATGATGGAGTTGTTTGCTAGAAGAGTTCCAAGCAAGGTATAGTTGTAGATTTAGTAACAAAGGCTAAGAACAATACAGCTACCTAGGATGCTAAGGAAGTGGTTTGGATGAAATAGTCTGTCACTCGGAGTTATCCCTTCCAATAAGGGACCTATACCCCTATTTTGTGGCGATAGTGGTGCCACACCACATTCTAAGGTACCCAGGTCTCATGACAAGTTCAAACATTTCTTATGTCACTGCCGCCTCATTTGAGAGGTCGTTAACAAAGGCAACGCTGTGATATCTAAGGTGGATTGACAGAAAAATGTATGGGATTCATTTACAAAGGCCATGGGTTTTAAGGAGTTAGATCACTATAAGTATAGATTAGGTGTAAGACTCATGTTTATATGGCTCTAAAGTGCAAGTGGAAGAATGACGGAATTGTAAGCCCTTCACAGTCAATCTCCAAGTGTTTAGAATTTTGATTTTGTCCTATGAGCTATTGATATTTGATTATTTAAAGAATTTATTTATTCTAAGTGGTATTATGTTGTTTGTTAGGTTTACTTTTCTTATTTTATTAATGCATTAACAAGATGTTGACTATGACGGAACGTTTTCCCTTGTAGCAATGTTCAAGTCCATTCGGTTTATACAAGTCATTGCTACATACTATGATTACGAGAGTTTGCTAATGGATGTCAAAATTGCTAATCCAAATGGTGATTTCGAAGAGGATGTGAACATGACATCACCTAAAGGCTTTACCACACTTGATAATCATCATTGAGTGTGCTAGCTCACAAATATGATTATGGTCTATAGCAAGCTTCGAAGAGTTGGAACATTCACTTCAATAGGACTATTGAAACATTTTGTTTTCTTAGAAGTTAAGAATACCATGTGTGTAAAACGGTAAGTGGGAGGTTGCGAATTCTTGGTATTGTATGTGGAAGACATAACAACATCCCTACACTATAGAATGTGAAAGTTTAGCTATAATAGTATATTGATGAAGGATTTGGGGGGAGAATCCTATATTATGGGCATAAAACTCAATAGAGATAGAGTAAGGAGGATGCTTGGATTGTCCATATCAACGTGCATAGCAACCATACTTTAGAGGTATAGCATGCAAAATTCCAAGAAAAGTTTCCAACTCATATGAACTAGAATTGCGCTCAATTGGGAAGATAGTCCCCATACCAACAAAGACAGAGAATGCATGAGTATATGATTCCCTATGCATCTGCACTGGGAACCATGATGTACACCATGAAATGTATGAGGCCCGTTGTGGCTTAAGCATTTTGAGTGACAAGAAGATATCAGGTTAACCTTTGTGAGTCTCACTAGAAAGTGGTCAAGGCCATGTTTCAGTATCTTAGAAATCCTAAACACTAATTTATGGTGGTTTGATATTCAAAGTTAAAGCTTGAAGGTTTCACAGATACTAGCATTCAATTTCATAAAAGATGACATCAAATTAACCTCAATCTATTTTTTCACCTTAAGTGATGGAGTTGCTTGTTTGAAGCGTTCTAAACAAGGTACAGTTGCTGATTCAATAACAAAGGCTGAGAACATTGCAGCGAGCGAGGATGCTAAAAAAGCGGTTTGGATGAAGTAGTTTGTCACTAGGAGTTGTCCCGTCCTATAAGTGACCTATACCCTTATTTTATGGAAACATTGGTCCTATACCACAATCAAAGGTACCCAGGTCTCATGACAGGTCCAAACATATCTTGTGCCACTACCACCTAATTTGAGAGGTCGACGACAAAGGCGACGCCATGATAGTTAAGGTGCATTGACAGAAAAATGTAAGAGATTTATTTACAAATGCCTTCGAATTAAAGGAGTTAGATCACTATAAGTGTAGATTGGGCGTATGACTCAAGTTTCTATGGCGCTAGAGTGCAAGTGGAAGCATGAAGGAATTGCAAGCCCTTTAGAGTCAATCTCCTAGGGTTTATAATTTTGATTTTGTCCTATAAGCTGATAATTTGTTATCAACGGTATTGTGTTATTTGTAATGTTTAATTTTCTTATTTTATTATTGCATTAACAAGATGTTGACAATGATGAAACATTTTCCCTTGTAGTAATGTTCAAATCCTTCCGGTTTATACTTGCCATCGCTGCATACTATGATTATGAGAGCGTGCAAATGGATGTCAAAATTGCCAATCCAAATGGTGATTTAGAAGATGATGTGTACATGACACAACCTAAAGGCTTTACCACACCTGATAATCATCATTGATTATGCTAGCTCAAAACTTTATTTATGGGCTAAAGCAAGCTTCCAAGAGTTAGAGCATTCGCTTTAATAAGACCAATGAAAGGTTTAATTTTCTTAGAATTTAAGAATATTGTGTGTGTAAAAGGGTAAGTGGGATGGTTGCAACATTCTTGGTATTGTATGTGCATAGCATAATAACATCCCTACACTATAGAATGTGACAGTTTAGCTATAATAGTTTATCGATGAAGGATTTGGGGGAAGAATCCTATATTTTGGGCATAAAACTCAACAAAGATAGAGTAAGAAGTATGCTTGGATTGTCGCAATCGACGTATATAGCTACCATACTTTAGAGATATAGCACGCAAAATTCAAAGAAAGGTTTCCTACTCATATTAGCTGGAATTGCTCTCAATCAGGAAGATTTTCCTTATACGAACGAAGAGAGCGAATGCATGAGTATGATTCCCTTTCCATCTACATTGGGAGCCATCATGTACACCATGACATGTATGAGGCCCGTTGTGGCTTAAGCATTTTGAGTGACAAGAAGATATCATGTTGATCTTGGTGAGGCTAACTAGAAAGTGGTCAGGGCCATGTTTAAGTATCTTAGAGATACTAAACTTCAATTTCTAGTATTTTGAGATTTTGAGTTCAGATTTGATGTTTTCACATATACTAACTTTCAATTCCATAAAAGATGATAGCAAATCAACCTCAATCTATGTTTTCACCTTAAATGATGGAGTTGTTTGTTATAAGAGTTCCAAACAAAGTACAGTTGCTGATTTAGTGACAAAGGCTGAGAACATTGCAGCTAGCGAGGATGCAAAGGAAGCGGTTTGGTTGAAGTAGTTTGTCACTAGTAGTTGTCCCTTCCAATAGGGGACCAATACCCCTATTTTGTGTCAACATTGGTGCCATACCACAATCTAAGGTACCCGTGTCTCGTGATAAGTCCAAACTTTTCTTGTGTCGCTACCGCCTTATTTGAGAGTTCGTTGACAAAGGCGATGCTATGATAGTTAAGGTGGATTGACAGGAAAATGTAAGAGATTCATTTACTAAGGCCTTGGGATTAAAGGAGTTAGATAACTATAAGTGTAGAATCAGTGTAAGACTCATATTTATATGGCTCTAAACTGCAAGTGGGAGAATGGAGGAATTTTAAGCCCTTTAGAGTGAATCTCCTAGGGTTTTGAATTTGGATTTGGTCCTATGAACAAATGATTTTTTATTATTTGATGGATCTATCTATTTTTCAATGGCATTGTGTTATTTATCGTGTTTGCTTTTCTTACTTTATTGTTGCATTAACATGGTAAAGACCATGGGATATGTGCAATGGGACAGACATTATGAGGTTAGTATCAATAATGAGAGCCAATGCTATGATTGCATTATGCTAAAACGTTGTTTGTCATATGATCCTTGAGAATGGACATCCTTGGATTCTGTTAAACAACCACATAGTTTGACCAGCTTTATTTGAATAGACCCATGAGGAATACGTACATGGATTATTAAACCAAATTGTGAATAGGTAGTTCTAAGGATGACGCTTGTGTCAGTAGGTTCCTTAAACATAACTTCAACATAGTTTCTTGTGAGCAATTCACTATACGCTTTGTTCTAGGCTTCCTGCTTCGAAGAGGGCTTTTAGAACTCAAATTGGGCGTAGTCAAGCACTTACGAAATCAATGAGTGAAGCTTAAGGGATCTATCACTACCAGTTATAGAAGAGATGCTCTAAGAATCGTCACACATGCAAACTCACAAAGCCCTTGGCTAAGAAAGATAAACAATGAGAGCAGAGTCTCTTGATTGGTCCTAACAGTGTAGCTATGATGATATGAGTCATAGTGAAAACCTATTTGGAATTTGACAGTAATCCATGTCCTAGGGTTATTCAAAGCATATTGTGAAGGAAGGAATGATCTAGCATGGTAATTGCCATCTAATAGGTTCAAATAATGGCACTGTTTCATTCATGTCGTCCGTCATTAAGAGGTGTTGCTAGCGGCCTACTTTGATTACTTGATGCTTATAACTTGCAATATTATTTAAGCAAATGATTCAAAGGAGTTTGACATGGTGATTTTGATTAGAGATCGTTCTAGTCATATATCCCCTACCAGCTTGATAATGAACCTACGGGTCTTACACATACAGTGAGATTGATTTAGTCCATTAGACTTGTTATTTAAGTTAGAATATAGATTAGGATAATATCCATAGAGACCCCTCGCAGTATTGGTCAAAATCAAAGTGAACCCTCCCCCAGCTTTTAATTTTATCAAAGAGACCCTCTGAACTATTGGTTAAAATCAAAGTGACCCCAACCCCACCCCCCCAGCTTTTAATTTCATCAAATGCTCCCCCTGAACTTTTAACTAATATCAATTTGACCCCACTAACTTAAAAAATTATACCAAAGGCATCCCAAAACAATTAAAAAATTTAACTAAAATTTAGTTAAGGTATTTTTAGATTTAATAATATAATTTTTAGGTGTCCTAAGATTTCAAAATATTTTCACAAGAATTTGAACATTGGTAACTTTTTTCCATATACTAACCATGCAACTCTTTTAGAATTTCATTAAATTAAGCTAACTAGACAGTTGAAAAATAATATAACTTAGGGTTAAAATTTTAGTACATTTAAAATAATCTTATGTACCAAAAAATATTCATGTAATTTTTAAAATAAAATACAATTTGTTTTTTTAGTATTATTTATTTGTAGTTCTAGGGATTTTATAAATTAAGATTTTAAAAATTATTTTGAGTAATTTAAATGTAAATAATAGATAGATTATATTTGAGATATTTTCTTTTTATTTTATTTGCCTCATCAACAAAATGTAATAGATTTTGAATGGAGTTATATGGAAAATATTTGAAAAAAAGTTACAAAAGCTTAGAGTACCTCAAAAATATTATAAAACCTTAATTCTCAACAAAATATATTTTAAATATCAAATTGATCTTTTCTAATAGTTTGGGGGGTGTCTTTGGTATAATTTAGAAGTTGAGAGGGATACATAGATTTTTTTCTATAGTTCGGGGGGTGTGTTTGATGAAATTAGATGCTTTGGGGCGAGGGGTCACATTAATTTCGACCAATAGTTTAAGGGGTGTTTTTGATGAAACTAAAAATTCGGGGGTCACTTGTTAAGTATCAAGATGAATCTTGATCTTAACCTAGGTGAGAGAGAGATAAGATGAGATAAAGAAGGGAAGGAGATGAGGAAATAGAGAGAGAGTTAGATCAGAAAGAGAAAAATATCTAAAGATATTTCAATTTGATTATTCATGAATGAAACTTACACCAACATTAGCTGCTTATAGCTAATACCAGATTAAGGAATTAACAACGAATCTAGACCACTCAACTCAATACAACCGACTAAACCAACTAAGACAGCCACCAATATTGACCAAAGATCCACAACCATAGACTCAAACAACTGGGAAGCACAGTTACAACTCATGACAACCAAACTACCTTTCTCGCCAAAACACTAAACTCAAATACATTTTCGGGACATGACAATACCCTCTCCTCAAACTCAATCTTGTCTCAAGAATGGAATGAAGCAAATTAGGACTTAATGAAACACCAATTCTCCCACGAAGGTTGTTCTGTACACAGATTGGTCCATTGTATCAAAACTTGCTTAACATCCACTCCTTGCTGCTGCGCTACTCTGCTATCCAGAATCACCTCTAGTTCCAGCAACAGTTTCCCACTGATTTACGCTTGTAAGATAGCTGCTGCACCTTGACCTTGACCTGCTACTCCCTTAGCTTTATCTGCTACCATGGAAAATAGGATGGACCAAACAATCAAGTGGGAGCTCCAACCTATAAGCCACCTTACGAATTCTTTCAATGATCTTGTAAGGACCATAAAATCGAGCTAACAACTTAATGTTCTTACGTAAGGCCACATAGCTCTATCAATAAGGCTATAATTTAAGATAAACTCAGTCTCCAACATTGAAGCGTCGATCAATTCTCTTCTTATTAGCATAGAATTTCATTCTGGCTTGGGCTAACTGCAAATTGTCCCTGAGTTGCCGAGCTATTTGTGCTCTTTGATGAAGTAAGTCATTGACTCCTTGCACATGAGAGATTACTACTTGATTGAGCAAGGGAGAAGGAGGTTCATACCCATAGTGGGCCTTGAAAGGAGTAGTACCCAAGGAGATATGAAAATGAGTGTCGTACCAATACTCCACAAGGGATATCCACCTACGCCATTGCTTTGGATGGGAGAATGTCATCCCATGCAAATAATTCTAAATACATTGATTTACCCTCTCATTTTGTCAATCTAATTTAGGGTGATAAGATGAACTTAGCGCTAAGATGGTTCCAAGCAATAGAAACAATTCTCGCCAAAAGTTACTTGTAGATAACCTATCCTTGTGTGAAACTATCGTTTGGGGAAGACCATGTAGCTTGTAAATATGATCCAAAAACAAACAAGCAAGCTTTTCTATAGTAATTGGATGATGGAGTACAATGAAGTGTCCATACCAAGTAAAACGATTTATTACTAACCAAATTATTTCCCTGCCATCAGACGTAGGTAGTCCTATGATAAAATCCATACTTATATGGGTCCAAGAACCTTCAGAAACTGGTAAAGGTTGTAGCAACCCCTTATAAGGAGTGTTTTCCACCTTGATTTGTTGACAAGTCTCGCATTGTTACACAAATTCTTGCACATCCTTCTTCAACCCTGGCCACTGGAAGTGTTGCTTGATTCTTTGATACGTTCCCTCCATTGCAGAGTGTCCACCTCGTGGAGAATCATGCGAGGCTACAATAATATGCCTCCTCAACTCATTGCTTCTACCCACATAAATCCTGCCATTGATTCTGATTATTCTCTTTCTAACAATCCATCTACATCCAAACTTGCAGACAGAGGCTGGATGCAATGAGGAACAATGTGCGATTGAGAAAAATGATCTTGCTCACAGGACTTAACTACTTTAGTCATCCACAGGGATATCACTTGAGTGGCTGCAGCACACATAGCATCTTCTATGTCCTCTAATTCCCTTCATCCACACGCCTTGAAAGAGCATCAACCACAACATTTTCTACCCCTTTTTCTATATTTTACAGTATATTCCAATCCTAAAATATTCATCAGCCCTTTCCTTAGAACTCTTGTGGAAATCCTTTGCTCTAACAAGTACTTGAGGCTCTGGTGATCAGTTCTTATCACAAACTGATGGTCTTCTACGTAATGCCGCCACTTTCGAACATCTAGGAGTATTGCCATGTACTCTTTCTCATAGATGGATAGCTTCTGGTTCTTGGGTCCTAATGCTTGGCTTAGATATGCTAAGGGTCTCCCATTTTGTGAAAGCCTTGCCCCAATACCAAAACTACTTGCATCTGTCTCAAGGGTGAAAGATTGGTTGAAATTAGGCATTGCTAAGACCGGTGCCTTAGTCATAGCTCACTTCAATAACTTAAAAACCTCTCTAGCTGATTCATTCCAGTTAAAACTGTCTTTCTTCAACAGATCTGTCAAAGGCTTAGCAATTAAGCCACAACAAACTATGAATTTGCGATAATATCCTGTTAAACCAAAGAATCCCCTTAATTCTTTGAGTGATTTGGGCTCAGGCCAGCTCTCCGTGGCTTGAACTTTACTGGCATCTGTAGCAACTCCCTCAACAGAGATAATATGACCCAGATACTCAACATGAATCTTGGCAAAAACACATTTCGAGAGCTTAGCAAATAACTTGTGTTCTCTCATAGTCTAAAGAACTAGTCTCAAGTGCTCAAAGTGTTGCTGCAATGTAGGACTGTAAACCAGTATGTCGTCAAAAAAAATAAGGACAAACTTCCTTAAATAGGCCTTGAACACCTTGTTCATCAAAGCTTGAAAAGTTGATGGCGCATTGGACAATCCAAAAGGCATTACTACAAATTCATAATGCCCTTGATGAGTCCTAAAGGCTGTCTTATGGATGTCTCGTTCGTACACTCTTATTTGATAATATTCTTGTGGCAGATCTAACTTGGAGAAGTAGCATGCTCTATAGAGTTCATTAAGCAAATCGTCAATGATAGGAATTGGAAACTTGTCCTTGACTGTAAGGGAGTTCAATTGGTGATAATCAAAACACATTCTTGATGTCCCATCCTTCTTTTACACCAGGATCACCGGTGATGCAAAAGTACTGCGACTATGCCTTATGAACTTGGTCCTTAGTAACTCATCCACCTGCCTGTCTATCTCATCTTTCTGAGAATGAGGATATTTGTAGGGGCGTAGATTAACTGGATTGGATCCTTCTTTACGTGGAATTCAGTGATCAAGCTCCCTCCTTGGAGGTAATTCTTCAGATTGGTCAAACAAATCTTTGCACTGCTCTAGCAAAGCATCTAAAGGAGCCCCAACACCCTCCTGATCAGCTGCTGCAATAGAGGAAATTGAGTAGAGTTGTCCTACCTAATGGCAAGCACTCTTCTTGAGGATCTTTTGCAAACTTTTGCCTCTCATAAATTGGGGCTGGCCCTGCTCCACTATGCCATGCGACTTAATTTTCAAACCATCCTTCTCAAAGGATACTGCTAGTTGAGAGAAATCAAAGAGTATTGGACTTAAAGACTTCATCCAATCAACCCCCAAAACCATGTCATAGCTTCCTAGTCTCAAGAGTCTAAAATCATATTCAAATTTATCCCTTGCATCTTCCAACTGAAGTTCTTACACTTAGTGTGTGTTGGGAGTGAATTCCCATCTGCCACTGTAACAGCTAAGGGATTTGTCTTGATAATCTCTTGCCCCACAGCTCTGACCACCTTAGGGTCAATAAAACTACGTGTACTTCCGCTGTCAATGAGTATCAACAATTCTTGTAGTCCAGAGACTCCTTTAATTCGAATGGTGTTGTGAGAACCATTGCTTGTTAAAGCTGTCATCACAGAACTCTCCACCTTCCTTGCTTTGGTGTATGCTTGAGTGAAGTCATCAGGTTCAAAAGCTTTGACTAAACTCTTGATTCATGGTTTGAGTCCAATCACAAAACTAGACACATAAAATGCTTCTGGATCATCGGGATATATAGAAAGCATTCTAGCTCACAGCCTTCAAAACGAGTCATATAGTCCTTGACAAAAGCTGTTTGAACAAGCTTATTAAAGTTGTCTACGACTTCACTCACATCCTCATCACCATACCTTATACACAGCTCGTTCTAGAATGTAGTCCAAGTGATGCTAGGCTTAGTGCATAACAATCCATAATACCAAGTCTCCATTTCACCATGCAAATAGACTGCAGCAAGCTTAACCTTCTCTTGATCATCAATATTATAAAACTTGAAGTACCTTGCACATTTCCTCAACCGTGATTGAGGTAGGGCACCATCAAATGGTTCCAAATCTACCCGAGGTTGCCTGAATGCATAATTTCTTGCATTAGTAGCACTGTCACTCGCATCTGTAGCTGGAGTATTGAGATCTGGTGGTCTATCTTGCTGACTGGATGGTTGCTGACTAGTTGGAAGAAGAATTCCTCCACCGGGTGGGTGTGCCTCACTTCACCTCTGCCAACTAGAGATTTGTTGAGAGAATTGCTGTGATTGATTCTCCAACTTCTGATCTAATTTCTGAGTTTGATTGTCCAACTTTTGATCCAGCTTTTTCTCCATATCCTGCTGGAAGGTTCTAAGCATGTTCTAAATCATTTACAACATCTGATCCATCTGAATTCCGTGAACATTACCTCCTTGAGCTCCAGCCACCGCAGCTGCATAAGTAGGTGCTCCTCCTACTGCACTACTTGTTGCAACATTTGGCACATTGTTATCTGCATTGTTAACTACATTAGAGCGAGTATTAAGAGCCATATCAGATCTTCCTTTCCTAGCTAGAACTGAACCGATCTCAAGTCAGTTAATGTCGAACCAAAAACTACTCAAATCAATCGAATTGAGGTAAGATTTAATCCAATCAAGTGCTTAGCTCGAGGCTCTGATACCAATTGTTAAGCATCAAGATGAATCTTGATCTTAACCTCGGTGAGAGAGAGATACGATGAGAGAAAGAAGGGAAGGAGATGAGGAAATAAAGAGAGAGCTTGATGAGAGAGAGAAAAATATCTAAAGATATTTTAATTTGGTTATTCATGAATGAAACTTACACCAGCATTAGCTACTTATAGCCAATACAAGATTAAGGAACTAACAATAAATCTAGACCACTCAACTCAATACAACCGACTAAACCAACTAAGACAGCCACCAATATCGACCAAAGAACCACAGCCATGCACTCAAACAATCGGGAAGCACAATTACAACTCACAACAACCAAAATACCTTTCTCGTCGAAACACTAAACTCAAATACATTTTCGGGACATGACATCACTTTGATTTTTCCCAATAGTTCGGGGGTCTCAATGAATATTACCCTATAGATTATGCCTGAAACAAAGGGATTAGTGATCCTAACTTGGCACTGGGGTAATTTTAAGGTGGTCTTGCTATAACCGGATTATGCTTAATTCATTTCGATGAAAATGACAAATAAGTATGGCTTATGAAGTCACGAGCATAATTTTGAAATATTGACAATAAAGGTAATTGTTCATCAATTGTTAATTACTAATTAGACAAAGAAATAATGTGCCTGAGTTTATATAAATATGATTTAAATTACCTAATGAGATAATGTTCGAATGGCGTGTTTCCATGTTATAGGCTAGCTGATTATTTTAGGGTTTTTAAGAAAGTCTAAAGAGAAAAAGAGAGAGAGAGAGAGAGAGAGAGAGAGAGAGACAGAGAGAAATATATATATATATATGTGTGTGTGTGTGTGTGTGTGTATGTGTGTTTCCATGTTATAGGTTGACTAATTATTTTAGGGTTTTTAAGAAAGATTAAAGAGAGAGAGAGAGAGATAGAAGAGACCGATCATCCCTTTCGAGAAAGAGGAACTATTTGCCCTCCCTGAGCCCTTTTCCTTTGTCACTTTTCTATTTTAAGGCTTTAGACTGGATTCCTCTATGAGTTGGTGCATTCACCTATAGAGTTTTCATACTTTTGAAACTCCTTTCTGACGTTCCAGAGCCTCGCATCACCAAGTGATAATTGAGATCAACTTTTATGTAATTTGATTATGCATGAATTGATTTGTTAGGGAGTGAAATTTTAATATTTCTGCTGCATTTTTTGTGTTAAAATTTTTTCAAACTTTGATTCGTTCCCTTCGGATACTGGCCTGTCGTTTTACTTCTTGCGTGGTTATCTCTTGGCTTTTTTGTGGACCATAAGTCCATTTGCTTGTTTGGAGTGTCTAGCTCTACGTTCTCTGAGCTACTTTTTCCAATGTGGTTTGTGCCAGGACCTTCATCAGAAGGATCTTTGGCTAACCATTGGTACTGCTGAGCCTGCTTTTCTGCTGCCTTTTTTTCTAGAGGAGCTTCATTTTCAACATTCTAGTGAGCTTGTTGGACCCATCATCCCCTTGGCCAGGTTGGTTTCTCCCCCAGACATTACCAAAAAGGACATAATAGGTTTTTATCCCATTGGTCGTGGAGCATAGTTGGTTTCCAACACATCCAATTGGTACTTCTAGTTCTTCTTAGGGTGTCCCGTTCTCTTGATTAACTGAGCCTTTGGGAAAGAGTCTCTCATCTATTCAAAAAATGGTGGGTTCTTTGATGACATTTTGACCTCTAAGAGAGGATCGAACGATAAGATATAGTTTGGGAGGAGCTCAAGGTCTCTCATTACCCCCTAGAGCTTTCCACAACAATCACGACATATGTCATAAGAGAACCCTTCCAAACCATAGGCTAACTTCTCTTGCTCTTGTAGGGCAGCAACTCTTCTATAGAAAGTTTCATTTTCCATGGACAATTCCCTGACCAGAGATAGTGTAATAACCAATTTGGGAAAGAGACTTAGCAACAAGTATTTTAACATCGAACACTTGTTGGTTGGGTGTACTTTTATAATGTGCTATCGACAACTCATCCTCCAAATCCATCTAAAAAACCTGTCTTGGGAGTAGGAGGCTGGAAATCTAGCCCTCTAGGCTTCATTTGGCACATCACTTTCCTACGTAAAACTTGTTTTTAGTAGGGATATGGTTTTGACCTATGGGTGTTACTGTTTCAATTACATTAACTTGCATAGGACTTGGGAAGGAGTTCTTTGTCAACATCCATTTGATCCTCATTAGAGAAAATAAGTTGTAATGCCTTAATTGTATCCTAGACCACTTTCCTAAAGACAACGTATTTCTTTAGTTGAGTGCGTGAAAGAATCATGCCACTGACAATAATCCTTCCCTCTCAAGAGTCAGGATCAGATTTCTTTTGTTTCCGATTGATTTTAAGCTTATTATTTGTTCATCAACTCTTGACAAATCAAATGAATATTTTATGAAATGCTGGAATTATTTGGACTTTCTAGCCCAAACATCCTTTTCCACTAGAGGATTGCATATCACTGGAGGCCCCTTGATGTATTTAGCCACATCAAGTTCATAAGGAGGAATCTCATCCTCCTCCATGACTCATGCTTGTGCGTTCCATACACACTGTTTTTCCCGAGGCTTTGTTCTTTCAAGAATACATCTAGTGGCACATTTCATTAGTTGGAGTAGACTAGTAAAGTTTAATTCCTCAAACTTGTTTCTCAACTTGACATCCAAGCCGTCCAAAGCTAGCTTACCATATTTGACTATGGGGAGAGCCATAGTACATTTTAGCTTCGATCTCTTAAACCAATTAATATAATCCTCTAATAATTCTCCTGGCTTCTATTTCATTCAAGCCAAGTCAGACATAGAGCTACCTACCTCCATCCTTGGGAATTTGGCCTAAAACTGTCCGGCCATGTCATGCCAACTATAAATGGAATTAGGTAGTAGACTTATGTACCTTTTTTTTTGATAAGTTAGTCCATGTATATCAAAAAAATCGCACCGATGTACGTCCATACATGAGTACGAGGGGCATACCCCATGACACGGCTGAAGCCTATAGTGCAATCGAACAAAAAGGAAGCAAAAACACACAAAGCACACAAAGGAAATACAAAGGAACATCAAAATAAACTCCTAAGTACAACCTCAAAGAAAACAAAGGAAATACAATGCGAACATCAATGCATCAAAGTAGAACCCAACCGAGCCAAAGACAATCAGAATTTCTTCTTGGCGTTTGATTTCTTGTTGTTAACTTGGGCTTGCTTCTTTAAAGCCGCTCTAGTCATCCGATAGTCAATCTGAGGCTGAACCACTGAACTCTCTTCAGGCCAAACAAAAGCAACAGTGTCCCCGATGTCAGAAGAGATGCCACGATCACCGGAACTTACGGTCCAGTTACTCGGAATACTAGCTTCCATGTTCATGCCACACAAATCAGGCTCCATAAGCCCAATTAAGTCAAGCTGAGCGTTAATAACTTCAACCAGAACCATAGCATGGCTCATATCCTCTGCATAGGTAGACAAATTTGCATCCAACCGAAAATTCGAGAGGCTCAGGCAATCCCCAACCCGAGCGGACCCGGGCTGGGAACCCGAAGAGGGACCGGCACCTGTACGGCCCTGACCCCAATGTGGAGCTGGGCCGTGAGGCCCAGTACCACAAGACGTTGCCCCGTTAGCGTGGAGGGACTGAACAGGAACTGGGCCATTAGGCCCAGTTAGAGAAAGAGACCCCCCATGAACATGGGGGGTTGAAGATGGGCTGCCCGAGTAGACTTATAGACCATTATAAAGTAGCTCATGTTTGAGAGCTAAGAAACAACCTTAATGTTAAATAGCAATTTTTAGCCACCTACCTACACTACAAATTTAAATCTTGCTAATTGTTAAGAGTTGATATGTTCCCTTCCCTAGAGAAAAAGGTGACTTAGGTATTTCATATCCCTTGGGAATCGATAGGCCCTATCTATGTAGTTAGGGTACAACTCACTGTATATGGGTATATTGACCCTTTGAAGGCTTGGACCATACATATGCTTGATGAGGGAGGCCAATTAGTCCTAGAGGGGTAGTTAAGTGGCTAAGTTTGCACCTGTCTTGCCCACTAAGAGGTTGAGCATTTCTTGTATGGTCAGCAAGGTATCCCTAAGCCCCCGTAACCATCAAATTAAGAAATGCATGTTGGGTTGCATATGAAGAATTATACTCCCCTTCGTTAACATGTCCAACCTAATAGTTCGACATCATATAGGGTCTTATAGAACCTTAAGTATGAGGAGTCCATGAACGGCACTCTAATACTCAAAGCTATCTCAGCAACATTGAATTGGTCTGCTCCTATGGAATAATCATAGAGTTGTGGTCCATTCAGCTGCGCCCCAGTCTCAAATACTTGATTGGTCTTGTGAACAAGGTATTGGTCCCTTGCAATAGGTACATTTCCTTTCCCATGAGCCGCCTAGTGTAGGCCCTATCCCTATGTTGTTAAAGTTGCATGCGGATAGATTGTTAGCCCTAGCCATCCGATTTCACAAGTACGTACTAGTCTGGTCATCGAGTGGTGTACTATAAAGGATGCATGTTCATGCCCATTAACCCCAAAGTTCTACTCAGGTCTTAGGATCTTCCCCATGCATGGGCAGAAGGAGCCCGACTTTGCTCCAAGTCTCAAGGGACAGCATTACCCAGGCATCGATGTTTAGGTCCCTCGAATCCAAGGTTTGTTCCATGTTTAAGGGTGAAGAAGCTCTGGGAGCCTTTTTTTTTTTTTTTTTTCCCCTTTGTTTTGTAACTTGTCATAGAACACCTAGTCTGGCCATAATGGTGTTTCTATTAGCCTAAGAGGTGGCACAAACATCTCCACTAACTTGTAGTCACGCGCTCTATGAGAGTTGACAAGTATAGCTAATAAAAATTGGGGGACGAAGAGCTGGCCTTTATTGTCGAAGGTCTTCTCCAATCTCTTCAAGAAGACCAACTATGTGTCTTAACTTGTCTTGTCACAATGGGCTCAACTTCTATGACTATCCATCTTGCCACGTCTTTGGCTATGAAAATAGCAGTAGATAATAAGGTTGCATTTCATTTCAACCAAAACTCCATTGGTTTCTTTATGCAATATGTCGTTCATTGAAGATTCAAGCTTGTTAACAATAGCCCTTAGAGCAGTTGTGTCTTCATACCAGCTAGCTAGAGTATATTCAGTCTCCACACATTCTTCCTCTGGAACCTCTCTTTGAGATTGGTCATGTTGTTCATCCGTGAGTTACATTCTTACCTTACACGTAGCAATAAAACTCTTTTGTGAATAGCCAACAAGCACAATGCATCCATCTATTCTGATGTCTCCATACCCCTACTTTCAGAACCGCATTTTTGAGTAATTTCATCCACTCATGAGATGGGAGTTTGTTTTAGAGGAAATTGAAGTGGTGACCTAATTAAGGACAACCCTTTAGTCTCAACAGCAAGAGCGCTTGCTCTTCGAGTTCTGACCGTTGGGCAATTGTCTGAGGTTACATTATTATAATCCATGATGGGGCTTGACACTATAGATCCTCCCACTTTGGTCATCAAAAATTGTGTTTGCTTCCTTTAGCTGCTTTTTGTATGTGTGGTTGTCGTAAATACAAAATCGAACAAACATGCAAAAAGGGACTTGCCTCTACTTTGGAGCGAGTCTATGTTTCGAATCACTCATGTTTAACCTTAATCAATCAACTTTAGAAGAGTGTTTATGCTTTTGGGGAATCTGACTTTGGTTTGCAATAATATGGATTAAGCCAATGGTCCCATTAAGAGATTGTAACTGTGTATTTTCAACTCAATTGTCCTATTTCTTTTATAATTCTCAAGCTCTAGTTAACTAACCCCAAGCTCACTTTGGTTTGTATTAAAGGTATATCTTGGTTGCTCATTTACATAATCTTCCTAACAAGGATATCATTTCAAAAGATTAAGATGCATTTCAAAGAGAAATAAAATTTTATGATGCAACTAGGACACAAGTTTGCAGAGAATAGATTGGATGCTAGGGCTAGAAGAACTTTGTTTAGATTATTTAGGAATATGCTTGTCAAGGTAAAAAAAGAAAACGATTCTAATTTCAAGCAAATTCAATGATTTGGGAGTGACATTGTATTTATTAATGAAGCACACAATTATTGGAATGTCAAGCTCAAGCACGAGGTCATTACCACGAGTGTTGGGGCAAAAGGGGACTTTTGCTTGACCCAACTATTCGGAGAACTAAACCACGAGTCCCATAAAAACATATAAAATTCTCCTTAGAGGGACCATTGGTTGAATCCATGCAAAGAATAGCAAATCGATGTCAGATTCAAGAAAAGTATCAACAGTCATAAGAAGTGAATGATTGAGGTCAAACACGACCAATTCTAAGTTCACTGATCCTAATTTCACCGTAAGATCTTTGAGCACATTTGTTTCCTTAGATTTACATTGATCGCACTCATTGAAAAAAAAATTAATCAAAACCGTTCTATCGAAGAATTAAGCACTTATACCAGTAATACTTAAGTTAAAACCACTATGGATGGAGTTCGAAGAGCCTTAAGACTTTCATCATTAAGAATTCGTTTAAAATAAGATATTATGGCAATTGTCTGAGCTCTTCATGGTAGAGGGTGTGAGGCAATAATTTAGAGAGCATATACCCAATAGGGTTTCCTAGATACCATATATATAAAGGAAGCTATAATAAATATCCTAGTATTATTTTATTGAATAGTATATTAATACACACCACTTGATATCAGATTGTGTGACCAAAGTTCAAATTCACTGTATGAATGCAGAAGCAACAAGTAGAGAAGCCCTTGGTGAAGATATTAGCAACATTTTTCGTAGTAGAAGTGTATTGAACTTCGATGTCGCCCTCAATTACATTGTGTTGGACATAGTGAAAATTAACATAAACATGCTCACCACGATCATTAGAGATAGGGTTAGTAGGCAAGCTACGTGACTGAAACATTTTCTAATAGTGTTGAACAACACCAAAATAGTGAAGGCTAATATCACGCATAAGATACCTAAGCTAGTCACACTTAGCAACAACCTGAGCAACGGCTCTATACTCAAACTCAATGGTACACTTAGCAACAATATGTTGCTATTTGGCATGCCAAAAGATGAGGTTGGGACCAAAGATTAAAGAAAAACAAGTGGTGAAGTGATTAGTGTTATGACATCCATGCCAATTAGCATTAACGTAGGCAGTAATAGCGTACAAGAACCCTAGGAGATAGTGAGACCATGATTAGTCCTGTGTTTGAGGTACCATGATCGGGTGGTTAACCAAATGAGGCATAGTGAATCAACTCCCTAGTAGAGACAAACAAATCTATGGCAAGTAGGTTATTGGTTACGTTTTAAAGCATAATAAGGTAGTATTCCATGGTGTTGTTATCTTTACTACGGATAGCGAATCGAGAGTGTAGGTCAAATTTTTGGGCTAGGAATGATCTTTAAATTGTTTAGCAAGGGCATCGCATATGCCCCTTGAAGTGGGATAATTAATAACATTGTTTCATACAAAACAACAGAAAGACAGGACCACATACTCTGATAATTTCAGGTCCTATTGATATCATTTACACCCTAATTTTAACAAGGTCGGGATGATTCTGTTTTTGAGTAAAGTGCCATGTGGTCATAACATAAGGTTCTCCTTGAAAGGAATTAGGCCTTTGGGTACCACAATAGTAGCGTCTCGAGCCCAGTTCCCTGCAAACATTTTTACCCTTAACATGGGTATCAGCCACTGGAGGCTTGAAATGGCTAAAAGGTGAAATAAGCTCGAGCTCGAGGGGCCACCAGGAAAGCTACAAGAGTGGTAGTATCCAAGCTTGAGAAAGTTAATTGGAGCGAAATTTCAGTTGCTTGGCCTTACGCTTAATTCTGGGGAACGTGGAGCTTCTGGAGGAGACTTCTACTAAAATTTTGGACGTGGGCTTCAAGGATTTCCCTCTAAAACTCAAGACAACTAGGAAAAGGATTAACGCGCATAAAAGAAGAGCTGAGTGGCCAGATGTTGATGAAGTTTCCATGAAAATAGAAGTAGCAATTATTTTCTCTTTCTATAAATAAAGGACATTGTGTCAGTCCCAAGTAGTACACATACACTCAAGAAAAAACTTCTTTACGTTTTTTGTATAGCACACTTGTGCATTTTCTCTTAGGAGTACCATAACTTGGCCAGGAGTAGTGTAACGTCAATCTTTGATGTACTTACCTCCACAATAATAGAGTTCTTAGGCTTGAGGTATCCCTTTCTAGTTCTAATCTATTCCCCACAAATCAACAAGTTGAGATTTTAGGCTTTAGTTTAAGGCTTTGATAGTCAAGACTTTGTTGCTTGATTGTGTTGATATTAAAACTATTATCACTGCTTGATAAGTCAGGTGAACTTAGGTTCGCGCCATTGATTACAACTTTGATGGCCAAGGCTTGTCCCTTGATTGCAATTTTCCTAATCCAGTGACCTGAATACGGTTTGCTCTGTCTTAATCTTGTCAGACCTAAACTCATTCGAGTAATTATAAGTCAAGGGTGTTAGGCTTATAAACCTAAATGACTCGAGCTTGTAAGTGAACTATCGAGTTCTTGGGTTTGTCTCCACCCCAGTTCTTGACTTTTAAGTGCATGGGGAAAGGTGTTTGTGGGCCCTGCTCTGTTATTGTAGCTGTCAGTTGAGTTAGGTCCATATCCTCTAATTTTCTCACAAAAAAATATAAAAAATCCATGAAAGTACTTAACAAAGTCTCCTTAATTAAAGTGTAGGTTGAACTCGTGTTATAACCAAAGTCAGATACACCAATATATCACAACCTTTTCTCTAAAAACGATGAGTGGTTCAGGTCAAAGACGTGCTGTATGTAATTAGCCTCAGTCCCTAGTGGCAGTGAGTTCATTTTGAACATTTGTTTTGTTTTCACATTTAGCACAACCACACACACATCACTTAAAACAAAGTAGAGTGAACACGCCTTTTTGGCGATCGCAGTAGGAGGCTTGAAACAAGATTTCCTCATCTGTAGCATGTTATGGATAACCAAGACATAATTGCCGGCCATTCTTCGATGGTCATAACTAGAAGGACTAGTGCTATCAAGCTCGAGGAACTGGAAGGCTTAACCCTTATTAGGACCCCACTTGAGCATCCTCTAGAACAGAACCCCATTTCTTGAAGGGATGAAATGAGTCACAGCCACAGCATTGAAAGTAGTGGTGATGATGACATTTCAGAAGGTGAACGTATTGGGCTCGATGGCCATTCTCGCAAGAATTTCAAGGCTATAATCCAGCATTGTTTTGAGATTATGGACCCGAGAGTCTAACAAACAATGAGAGAAGCCTTCGAGAGACAATATGCTGAAATAGAGCACATGCTTGAGTCTCAATGCAAAAACTGTAGCGCCATGAGAACCTTGAATAATGACGTTTGAACCTCTATGAACAAAAGGCTACACAAAGAGACGAATAGATTCTTGGTAGAAATGAATTCAACCTCATCCTCTACTGCTACCCTTATTGCTAAGGAAGCAGCTAGGTAAACAATGGTTGAAGTTTACCCTATTTTGGTTAGATAAGCTCAGACTCACAATGGCCTACTCTAAGTCATTAGGGCGATATCAAGCAACTAAGGCCCGCATCCCCTCCATCAGTGCCAGCCGGTTATCCCCGTGACACCATTTCGAGCTTGCGGTTACCCGACACCCAGGTTGACCGTAAAGGACCCCCCGTGGTTTGTAATCTTTTGATCAAGAAGGATATTAAGGCCAGGAAGTCCTACCAGTCCCAAGACTTGAGGAAGTATTTCTTATGATTCGAGTATTCAAGGATCGAGTTGTTTTGGGTTGAGCTGCTGCTGTGTTTTGTTAAGTGGCTGATTTGCTGTTCAAATGCTGATTAGAGTTGATTAGTTTAAGTAAATGATGTAATAGCTTGGTATTGCTTTCTTTAGTTGCATTATATTGGTTGTAATAAGTGCTTTCAGCACCTGTGTGTTAGGCCTGCAGTGGATTTGCTTTCATTGCAGCCGGTCTAGGAGGTTCGGTAGTGGCTGTAGTACTCTTAGGTTGGTCTTGGCACCAAAATAAGGGATTTAAATGTTAGTTAGCTATATTTCTAGATGCTTCTAGATAGTTCCAAAGTCGGTTAAGCTAGTGAAGTCTAGGTGCATTGTATTTGCTAGTTTAGTTTGCCTATAAGTAGTTGTCTTGAGTGTATTGTGTAGATCATTCAATGAATTTACAACAAATATCTCTTTTGAGATTAAAATTTCTCTCTCTCGTCTAACTCTCTCTATTTCGCATCCCTAATTCTCCAATTTCTCACCTCAATTCCTTTCTTTCTCATCTCATACTCTCAATCTATCCTCATTTTACTTAGCTTACATTCATGATTCAATCACGAACGTAACAATTGGTATTAGAGCCTCGTTTGGCTTCCAATCGAGTGCGTAATCAAAAGAAAATTAAAAAAAAAAATCTAAACAAAATCAAATTAAGTGCTGATTTTGCTAGTCTAGTTCAGATTTCAGTAAATTCAGATCAGTTGAGAACAAATTGATCAAGATCAATTCAAATTTGTGATTTTCAAATTCGATCTTGAAATTTTGGAAAAGAATTGCAGTTAAGCTCAAGTTGTGAAGAATCAGTTGCATTGATCCTTATTCTGCAGAAATTAGATCTGATTTCAGCAAATTTAGATCATCAGTTCGAAATCAATTAGATCAATTCACTTTGTGTCGTTTAGGAGTGAATTATGGCTGGAGGTGAGACAACAAGATCATGAATGGCCAAATCTGTTGCAAGTCCTACCTATGCTGATGTTGTTCGTGGAAATGCAGAAAATGAACCACAAATTGTGACTTCGGATGTTCTAAATGGACAGATCCAAGCCTTGCTGGTGCAGCTGAATAAAGAGCAGTTGGAAAGCGAACAAAGAGCTAAACATAATCAGTTAGAGCTTGCACAAAGATCTGAGGATAGAATGCGTCACTTGCTCCGGGAACAAGAACAAAGGTTGAATGAGAAATTCAACTTGCACTTCTAGCGCATTGATGTAAATATTTCAGAACAATTAAATCAACATAAGCAGCAACTGGAGGAATCAGTGACTGAGCAAATTGAACAACATACACAGTTGTTCAATGAGAAGGTGGCTGAGATTCAAAATCAGTTCAATAGGCAAACTCTTGGAGAAAAGGATCTAGGGAATAAGAACTTTGTGTCTCAACAATTGCAAGGTGTTGAAGAAAAGCTAACTGATTATGTAAATCAGCAAGCTCAGGTGATGGAGGATAGAATCACAGGCCAGCTAAACCAACAATCATAAACCTTGGAAGAGAAGCTTGCTGAGTTGCGCAACCAATTGAATAAACGCAATGACACATCAGGACCTGCACCTCTCTTACCAATGAGTCTGCATAGGCGAGCTTGTGAGGAGACAAATCCTCAAATATTAAATGCCGCAGGAAGTTCCCGAGATGGTCCTCAAGTTCAGCTTTAACCTGAAAGTATTAGATCTTAGAATCTGGTGCCTGAAGATCAAGTAAATGTCAGTTCGCATGAACCATCACTTGGTCTCGAACAAATTCGATGCTTGAGTAGGAATTTTGGACAGCAAGATCATCTTCCAGATCCTCCAGGATGTCCACCTGGTCCTGCAGCAACGATCAAATCAAGTCTTTTTTTTTTTTTTGGTAAGTCAGCCAAATATATAAATGAAAAGAAATATAGTACAAGCTACAAGGGGCATACCCCGGGACACGGCCGAAGCCTACAATTATGAAACAACATCAAAAGAGCCAGACAAAGTCCACGCAAAAAACAACCAAAGAACAACTAAGGGAACAAAGAAGAAACTAACCCTCAAAACCCCAGTGCCGAAGCAAGGAGGTGTGACGATGAGCTCCTTTGAACGAAGACGCAGCAAGCAAGCGGCTCCTGACCAAACCCACAATCTCCTCTCGTACGGTTGCAACTGATCTGGACTGGGAACGCTGGACCTGAAGTTTGTGCTAATACTAGACAGTATACACAGTCACAGAGAGGCTGAGTTGAGCAATGATACTGCCAATCTCTCGCCCCCTGAGATGCTGAGCAGCCCAAGTGACAAGTTCGTCCCAAGGAAGGGCAGGCCAGCGATAGGCGTACTCGGAGTGACGGAGCTCCAGACCGAGGTGGAAAAGGAGCAGGCACAGAAAAGGTGCTCATGAGTCTCGTAAGCAGAACCGCAGAGAACACAAACGCTCTGAACCTCCAGTGCTCCGAAACGCCGAAGTCAGTCCCGAGTCCAAAGTCGCTGCCGAGAGGTGAGCCAGAGAATGAAGGAGTGCCTCGGTATATGCATCTGAAACCACAGAAGGTGATGAATGGTATCCTCCTCTCTCCTACTCCGCGCCACTCCCAAGCGGACTTAGTGGTGAAGTACCAAGAGGGGTCACCCAACCACCGGATGGACTCTGCTGCACCAGCCCGGGGGCTAAAATCAATCGCGTTCCAGATGGGCCGGAGCTCCAAACAACCCTGTGGAAATCTCCACTAACCACCCTCAATAATGGATGAGACCCGAGAATCCCAATGAAGTCCAGAGGAGGTGAGCCGTCGAGCGAGGCAGTGCTCCGAAAGATGACCACATGGCATCCAGTAATCAGTTCAAAGGGCAGTGTCAAGGCTATCACCAATGACAAGGTAGATCGCACCAGAGCCAAGGTGGCAGGCTGAAAGAATCTGATGCCAGCACCAAGAAGCAATACTCGTCAACCGAATAGTCCAGGAGCTCCGCCCTCGAAGCCAGTTCAGATGAGCCCAACGAGGCCATAATGAGGAAGGGTCAGAAAGGGGGAACCAGATATGCTTCATAATCGAAACCTCGTTCTACTTAGCAAGGCGACGGAGCCCAAGACCACCCTTCCGCCGCGGGTAACACAGATGGCTCCAAGAAACCTTCGCCCCTCCTGGGGCCAATGAAGATCCTCTCCAAAGGAACACCGCAAGGGTCAACTCGATCTTCCTGATCATCATCTTTGGAAGCATGAAGACCGATGACCAATAGACCTGAGTGGCAAAAATAACAGATCGAATAAGCTGTAGATGACCAGCATACGATAGAGAACAGGAGGTCCAGAGCCGTATACGAGAGAGAATGAGATCCAGCAGTGCCTTGCAGTCAACGTATCGTAGCCGAGAAGTGATAAGTGGTACCCCAAGATAACGAACTGGGCGTTGCCCAAGGCTGAAACTCAGAACACCTAAAATGTCCCGCTGAGTCGCAGATTCCACCCCTGCTAGAAAAACTGAGCTCTTCGCTGCATTCGAGGACAGACCCGAGAGTACAACAAAGCGGTCTAAAGCCTCACGAACAACAGATACACTACCCATATCACCCCGACAAAATATCATCAGGTCATCCGCAAAACACAGGTGCGTCAGCCCAGTATGGCGGCAGCATGGATGGTAGCGAAAATGCGGGTCATCGATAGCACGACGAAGCAGCCCTTGGAGACCCTCCGTAGTGATAACAAACAAATAAGGAGAGAGAGGGTCACCCTGACGTACACCTCGACTGGAGTGGAAGAACCCCTGAAGTTCGCCATTGATGGCGACGGAAAAGCGGGCTGTAGAGAGGCAGTCGCGGATCCAACCAATCTTGACCTCAGGAATCCCCATACTCCTCATACCAGCTAGAATGAAGTCCCATCGGATGGTGTCAAAAGCCTTACGGATATCGACTTTCAGTGCACAACGAGGCGAGACCACAAGGTGATAACCGCGCATCAACTCCTCTGTCAAAAGGATGCTGTCAGAGATTCGATGACCCGGAACAAACGCTGTCTGAGCATCGTCAATCAACCCGGGAAGGACACCCTTCAACCTGTTTGCAATGATCTTAGTTATACACTTATAGATCACATTGCAACAGGAGATAGGGCGGAAGTCACCAAAGGTGGAGGGAGTCTCCACCTTAGGCATAAGACATATCCTGGTGGTGTTCAGGGCACCCAGCATTCACCCTGAGATGAAGAAAGACTGCACGGCCCTGATCACTGCTCCTCCGACCACCTCCCAAGCCCGCTTAAAAAAGAGGGAAGTGTAACCATCGGGCCCCGGGGCCCTGTCATCACCTATGGAAAAGAGAGCATCACGAACCTCAGCTGCAGACATCGCGGAGATAAGCGGACGAGCTCGATCCTCAGAAATGCGAGCCTCAAAAAAGTCAGAAACATCCTCAGTTAGCGGACCACATGGCTCAGTCAACAAATCCTGGAAGAAAGTAACCTCGGCACGAGAGATCAACTGCAGATCATATGTCCTCACACCATCAGAACCAACATTCGACGAGATCCGGTTCCGGGCCTGCCAATGGAGAACAGATCGATGGAAAAACGGAGTGCTCTGATCCTCGAGCGAAAGCCACTGAATACGCGACTTCTAACTGTAGAACGCCTCCTCATCCCGACACAAAGCAGAATAATCACGGAAAAGACGGCGCTTCTCAAGACGAAGAGAAGGACTCTAGGGGTGCTCATCCAAGGCCCTTGGGCTCATGGCCCAAGCATCACGGGCCACCTTGACTCTGGCCAAAATGTGACTATAATGGTGGGCGTTGAGGGCCTTCAACTCACTCATCAGCAGCTTCAGCTTCTGAGTGAGCTGATACATCGAAGTACCCTCAACACAAGTGTCCCAGACTCGCCTAACAGTGGGAAGGAAGTCCTCATGATTAGACCAAAAATTGAAGAACTTAAAAGGAAGTCACCTGGCATGACATTCCCCAAGCCCTCGCAGATCAGATCAAGTCATGAACATTCAGGACACCTTGATCCATCTTATGATCTAACACGCACGTGACCTGTTTGTTTGAACGTAGGACACCTTGTTCATCCACCTGAATATGTACAGCAGCATGCTCATGGACAGAATGCCTCTGAATTTGGTCCTAACCATAGCAATGAAGTCACTTGTGGTAATATAAGCAATGGCTTTAGACAACCAAGAGTACAAATTGAGAACTTTGATGGGAAGCAACCACACTCTTAGTTAAGGAGATGCGAGCAATATTTCCACTTTTATTCCATTCCCGATAATCAAAAGGTGAAATTGGCAGCGGTCTATCTTCAAGGAGATCATGAAGTTTGGCTCTATAGTCTATTGAAGAGCAATCCCACACTTACATGGGCTGAGTTTATGATTGAATTTTGTAAACGCTATGGTGATGAAGATTTGGGTGATGTAGTGGATAGCTTCAACAAGCTAACTCAAGTTACAACCGTGAAGGAATACATGACAAAGTTTGAAAATCTCCGAGCTAGTATGATAACTGTTGCCCTTCAAGCCCCTGAGTCCTTTTATGTCTTGAGCTTCATCAGTGGACAAAAGCCTAAAATCAAGAATTTGGTGAAGGCAATTGGTCCTACTTCCTTATCTCAAGCTTATGCAAAGGCAAAGTTGTATGAGGCCACAGATTTAACATTCCATGATTGGCTAAGGCATCGGGTACAAAACTTCCAACAATATCACAAGGGGTTAGAGGAACATAAAGATCCTCAAAATGTAGAGAAGGAGCCTCGAAACCGCTGTTTTAAGTGTCATCAGTCCTATGTAGTTGGCCATAAGGGCAATCCTAAATTTCTCATGGCAGCTACAGGTGTTGATGTTGAAGGGCAATCTGAAGATGATGAATTTGCTGCTGATATTGATGGCTCAGATCAAGATGCTTGAAGTGAAGAGGAAGTGGACATCTCAGCTCGTACCAAGGAAGCAAGAAACATGTTCAAGAGAATGTCAAAGTCCAAAGCACTCCAGCATGGAACGGGCATCTCCTATGTCTACAATAAGAAGTGATCTTCGAAGTCACATTCTCTTCCATTCTTGAGGACAAGAATGTTTTCAAGGGGAAGGGAATGTTATGGTTCGAGTATTCAAGGATCGAGCTGTTTTGGGATGAGCTGCTACTGTGTTTTGTTAAGTGGCTGATTTGCTGTTCAAATGCTAATTAAAGTTGAATAGTTTAAGTAAATGATGTAATAGCTTGGTATTGCTTTCTTTAGTTGCATTATATTGGTTGTAATAAGTGCTTTCAGCACCTGCGTGTTAGGCCTGCAGTGGATTTTCTTTCATTGCAGCAAGTCTGGGCGGTTCGGTAGTGGCTGTAGTGCTGTTAGGTTGGTCTTGGCGCCAAAATAAGGGCTTTAAATGTTAGTTAGCTATATTTCTAGATGCCTCTAGATAGTTCCAAAGTCAGTTAAGCTAGTGAAGTCTAGGTGCATTGTATTTGCTAGCTTAGTTTGCCTATAAGTAGTTGTCTTTAGTGTATTGTTTAGATCATTCAATGAATTTACAACAAATATCTCTTTTGAGATTAAAATTTCTCTCTCTCAGCTAACTCTCTCTATTTCTCATCCCTAATTCTCTAATTTCTCATCTCAATTCCCTTCTTTCTCATCTCATACTCTCAATCTATCCCCATTTTACTTAGCTTACATTCATGATTCAATCACGAACGTAATAGTATTCATTTAACCTTTCTAGAGCCGATTTAATATTCAAATTGCATGAGGCAAATAATAAACCTAGGATCAGGGGTAAACATAGAAACCCGGATTCCAACTTGAATAAGGGGAATGTATACTATAAGTGGCATGATTCATTAACTCACTCAATGAAAAACTGTGTGATCTTTAGAAACGTGGTTCAAGATGCTAACAAAGCTAGAGAATTGATCTTCTTGGGGAAGGACAGATGGGTGTAGATAAAGACCCTTTTCCTTTTCCTGCCCAAGTTAATGTAGTGGAGGTAATAAAGCCATGGTGTCCCAATAACAGCCAAACTAATGGTAAATTTTTGTGTAACATAGATTTGGAGAAAAGGAATTTAGCGTGGCCAACGCTTTGTTCAATAGGATGCTCAAATCAAGAACACCGAGGTTTCTGTGAACCATGTTGAAACTTCTAGAATACCATTGTAAATGGCATATCATGGTTGAACATTCTACACGCGATTATGAAATGTCTAGAAGGTTCATAAAGAAGCAATTAGAGGGAGGCACCTTTCTTCTCTTTAAGGAAGAAGAACAAACCATGGTAATTTTCCCGGATGACCATTAGCAAACACTCTTTACCTCAAGAAAGTAGACATCAAAGAAACTCTTGCACCGGACTTATGACCTCTGCGGGGATTGTGGTCATAAGCTGGTATCCAAAATGAAAAATTCAAACCTTTTTCCAAAGAAAAGGGTAGCTCTATAATCAGAGATGCCATTGTGTGGGCTTTCTCAAGGCTGGGTACTGAGGACTCAGATTATTATGAGGACAAGGCAGCCTAAGAGAAACTTGAAGTACACCTTATTGGATGTGGACACCAGCCTGGCACCACGGTAGTCAATTATCAACCATCAGGCGTCAAGTTCAGCAATATTTTGAGGATAAATTACATCGATTAGGCGGTAGCTAGGCCTTCCAACTTAACTCGAACTGAAAAGAGAAGGCAACTGCTTAAGAGGGAAGCCTAGTGGAGAATCATGCTTGATTCCTGCCTAACTAAGCTTTCTCTAGAAGAAGCCAAGGTCCATAAGGGCAAAAAGGACGAGCATGCTGATCTCAAGGATCTAGTGATTGGGTCCAAGCGTCCTACTACTAGTAAGGGCAAAACCATAAGAAACTGAAAAGGTGGGCTAGTCTCTCATCTTGAAAAGGGAAAAAATCTTTGTCGGATCACCATACCAAAGACCCCCTAATTCAGCCATTAGCTGAGCGTGAGAAGGAATACTCCCCTCTCAGCATTAACTTAGTGGAACCATCAGATCGCTTCAGCCTACCATGGTCTAAAATTGAAATTGACTTCCACGAAGAAGACTTCCCCAAGCCTATGGAGGAGTCCCAAACTTCAGAGGATGATCAAAGCAAACAACCTTAAGAATCGGACATGCCAATTAGCTGGGTTCCGTAACAACAAAGAGGGGATACACCCACGGTCGATAACCCTGAGAAGGAGGCACACTAAGGGATCTAAATTCAATTCGAGACATTGCCTAAAAAGGCGAACATCAGAACTGTCCTACTCCTTCCCTTGAATTCATGCTAGTTGATACCTAAGAAGTTCTTAACAGTGATGTCATAGCATCAGATGAGGAGCCTTAAGTTGAGCTCGTGGCTGAAGCAACAACAACTAAAGGTACACTTGAAGTTTTATATTTTACAGTTACTACTAGAACTTCCAAATTACCTGATGATCCACCTGACATAATAAAGATGATGTTTGATGGACTCAATATTGCCAATAAACACATCAAGCCCTTTCATATCAAGACCAAATTCAATAGCATTATAATAAACAAAGTCATGGTGGATAATGGTGCGGTTATCAACATCTTGCCTTCATATATGTTGGGGGTCATTGGTAAGTCTTGACAAGACTTAATTACTTCAAACGTGGCAATTTGTGGTTTTTCTGGAGCTACCACAAAATTTGAAAGAGTCATCCTAATTGACTTAACTATTGGCAGCCTAAGCAAGCTAACAGCTTTCTTTATGGTGGAAACTACCTCAAGCTATAATGGTCTGCTTGGTAGGGATTGGCTACATGCCAATTATTGTATTCCATCCTCACTTCACCAGTTGTTAATCATCTAGAGCCAAAACAAGTACAAGCATACCTCCTTTTTTCTAGAACCTTACCTAAAGTCATGAGCTTATGTTATGAACTTTGTAACAAAAGATTTCATAAACCTCAGGCAAGTCAGTAACGGAGAAGGAGGATGTGAAGGCTTCAGCCATTGAAAAAATGAAAGAAATAAGTGGCAACTCTTCTCCCATGTGAAAGACCTAGTAGGGCCACTATGTTCTCTAAAGTGATTTCTAAAAACCCCTCAGGGAGGAAAAAAGCATTATAATAGGTATTCCTACATCAAGATTAGTGCTATTATAATGGGAGAACCATACCTAAGGAAAATGGTTGAGAGCTTGATGTCTTTGTGGATGCAAAGTTGCTTCCATTTCTCGCCATAAGTCACCATCAGCCCATCTACCCATTTAGGGTATCATTTAGTCAAAAATGTCCACCCTTTAAAGGTCGCCGCTTCCTTGTAAATACATCTTCCTCCCCAAGGGAAGCTAGATGATACTGCATGTAGAAGAGGCGACTCATCAGTGTCTGGGAACAATCCATCAAGACTTGGAATATTATAAGACGGAGCAAAGATTGGCCCTACGGGGCAAAATGGCAGGTTCAATGAGGGACCATTTTCGGACGATCAAGAAAGATCGTCCTTCATGACACTGAGATCCATTAAGCTCTGAATAACATCAGAGATGATTGAAAAGTCAGATTAGAAAAATCGGGTTAGTTTGTTCAATAGGGCTGTCCACTTGAGGAAGGGGAGTAGAGATGGCGAATGAGGTTTGTGCCATTATATGATTAAAGAGAGAACAGAGCAAAAAGTGAAAAGTTCAAACCATAACCATCATACTTATAGAGACAAGAAAAGGAATAGTAAGTGACATACAGTGTTCTCTCGAGCTCTCTCTAGTCGTTGAGGGTCAAATTACGCAGACTTTTTTACTCATTGTAAATTGAAATTTACCAACAGCAAAAAAGGGAGCATTTGGTTACACCCTGGTTAGGGCTGGGACAACGTCGTTTTTGAGTAAAGTGCCACATGGTCATCATGTGAGGCCTTGAGCCCAGTTCTTTGTGTACTACAATAGTGGCGTCTTGATCCCAGTTCTTAGGAAACATTACTACCATTGACAAGGGTATCAGCAACTCAAGGCTCAAGATGGCTAAAGTGTGAAATAAGCTCAAGCTCGAGAGGCTGCCAGGAAAGTTACAAAACGGTAGTTTCCAAGCTCGAAAAGTTACTTGGAGTATAATTTCAGCTGCTTAGGCCTTAAGCTTAATTCTGGGGAACGTGGAGCTTCTAGAGGAGACTTCTACCA
Source organism: Simmondsia chinensis (assembly GCA_018398585.1). Taxonomy (NCBI): domain Eukaryota; kingdom Viridiplantae; phylum Streptophyta; class Magnoliopsida; order Caryophyllales; family Simmondsiaceae; genus Simmondsia; species Simmondsia chinensis. The sequence continues at coordinate 10,948,892 of JAGTTD010000017.1, read as the reverse complement.
AAATTCCGGATGTCGGCATCAAGAATTTCCCTCCAAAACTCAAGACACATTGGTGAAGAATAAACGTGTGTAAAAGAAGAGCATAGTGGCCAAACATGGGTGAAGTTACCCAAAAAAATGGAGTAGCCATTATTTTCTTTTTCTATAAATAAAGAACTCTACCTTAGTCCAAAGTAGTACACGTACACTCAAGATGAAACTTTTTCAAGGTTTTTTGGAGCATACTTGTGCTTTTCCTCTTAGGACTAGCGTAACGTATATCTTTGTTGTACTTATCTCTATGGTAAAACAGTTCTCGGTCTTCAGGTATGACTTTTCCATTTCAGTCTGTTCCGAAAAATCAACAAGTTAAGATTTGGGTTTTAGTTTAAGGCTTTGGTGGCCAAGGCTTTGTCCCTTGATTGCATTGGTCTTAACACTACTGCCACAGCTTGATAAGTCAGGTGAACTTAAGTTCAAGCCATTGATCAGGGCTTTGATAGCTAAGGCTTGTTCCTTAATTGCATTGGTCCTAATCTAGTGACCTGAATATGGTTTGGTTCACCTTAATCTTATCAAACCTAAACTCATTCGAGTTATTATAAGTGAAGGGTGTCAAGCTTAAAAACCTGATTGACTCAGGCTTGTAAGTAGATTGCGGAGCTCTTGCGGCTGTCTCCACCCATATTTCTTACTTTGGAGTGTACGATGAAAGGTGTCTGTGGGCTTGCTCCGTCACTGTAACTACCACTTGGTTTAGGTCTATATAAACGATTTTGAAGCGTAAGCATAACTCACGTTATAACTGAAGTAAAATACACCAACATATCACAGCCTTTTCTCCATAAATGATGAGTGATTGAGGTCAAAGACGTGCGGTTCATAACTAGGCTCTGTTCCTAGTAGTGGTGAGTCCCTTTTTCATGTTTGTTTTGTTTTCATATTTACGGTAACCACTCACACATCACTTGAAACAAAATAGAGCCAACAAATATAATTAGGGTTGGGGATATAGAAGCTATCATATTGTTAAATTTCTTCTCTTTTTCTTGTTTTGGGGGGAGGGGGGGGTGCAAGGGATAGAACAATAAATAAATCACATGACACGATTAGAGTGAATAACCATTGATGTCTATTCGAGCCATGTGGGATAGTGAGTGGACGACTAAAGTATAACAGTAATTAGACTGGCAATGGTCATAGTAGATAGGGAGCCTAGTAATGAAGGGTAGGTTGCAAAATAACGCTCTAAGGCCAAGACCAATGTTAGGTTAGGTCATGTAGGGCATAGTGAAACCGGACAGCACGGGTGTGAACGACAAAATTTGCGATGATTGAATAAAAGAAGTATGGTTAGAAGTAATACCTAGTGAGCAAGAAAAAATTTGGGGAGGGGTGTGAGCCGGGTTAGCCCATGTGTGATCGAATTCAAAGTCGTAGGGGTGGTGATGGCTGAGTGTGGTAGTCAATGGGATACTCAAGTTTAATAATGACTAGACTAGTAATAGTCGAAGTAGATAGAGAGCCAATTAATGATAGATAGGTTGGAAAAACCAACACTCCGAGGCCAAGTCCAACATCAGGCTGGATTGGCTAAGGCATAGCAAAAGAGCATGGCACGTGTGTGAACCAGGAAATTGACAATGATGGAGCAAGAGAAGACATGTCCGATGAGTGAGAATCAATTTGGGGAGGGGGAGGGAGCGGGGTTAGCCTTGTTGAGGTCGAATCCATAGCTATGGGGGTGGTTTTGATCGACTGTTGTAGTGGCACATAAGTGGTTAGGGGTGGTCGGTTCAAAGTCAAGGGGACAGTGGTGGCCTGTGGAGACATGGCCTTCGTCAGCGAGGAGTAGGACTGTCAAGTTGGGTTGCCATTAAGGTCACTGGAGCCTAGATATGAAGAAAGGGATGAATTGAGGAAGGCAATGATGCTCAGAGAACTACTAAAAAACTGGCCTATGGCAATGGTTATTTTGCAACGGTTCCTAAACCATTGCAAAATATAAATTTATGCAATGCTTTTGCAACGGTTCTAAAACCGCTGCATAAGGTCCTCTATTGCGACGGTTTTTGCAATGAAAAAATAACTGTTGAGTGCAATTATGTACGACAATGGTTTTTTGCAACGGTTTTTTTTATGACACTTCTTGCAGCAATTTACATTTGTTATGTAATATCATGGTGCCAATGTCAAAATTTTGTAAAAGTTAGAAGCTCATTTTTTGGGTTAATATTTGTTAGTGTAAAATATTTTTGGTACTATTTTTTATTTGAACTATTATCGTCTCAATTGGACGCAGCATAGTTTGCGTATGTAACGAATAAATTTGTATAAGTCTTTCAATACATGACGCTTAACTCAATTTGATACTTGATTATGAGAACTGATCAAGATAGATAGTAAAAACCATCGTAAATAGTGAAGGAGCTTATGACGGGAAATATAAGTTGTTAGGAATTAATTATGAAATCGTTCATTATTTACAACAATATTTATTGTCCATTTTATGAAATTTTACCCGTCGAAAATTACATTGCAAAGGAGTACTAAAGGAGTTAAATTAAATTTTAGTAGCATATCGCTAATATTCAAAATTTTTCGGCCAAATCTTTCTATAACAAAAAAACTATTGAAAAGAAAATACTAAAAAAAAAAAAAAAATTTAAGTAAAAAAAAGGTGAGTATAAAAAAAATTGAAAGAAAAAGCAACTTTACTAAAAAGTTAAAAAGAAAAGAAAATTGATAAATAAGAGAAACAAAAAAGAAAATTGATTAAAAAAAGAAACAACTTTCATTCCTCCTCGCTCTTCCCGCTCGCTCCCCGCTCTCCGCTCTCTGCTCTCCGCTTCCCGCTCGCTCTTCCCTCCTCTTCGCAGTGGGCTTCCGCTTCTTCTTCTTCACACTTTCATTCTCTATTTTTAAGGTAAATGACATAATATCTTCTCCATTTCAAGTGTTGCGATTCAGGTTTGTTTGAGTTTGCCCTAATCCCATTTCATGTATATTTTCATGGCAAATGACTAAAAATTGACATGAATAGCTTCTCCATTTTCATGGATTGTAGATTAAGTTAATTTGAGTTTGCCCTAAATTGATTTTTAGCATATTTTCATGGTAAATAGCGTAAAATTGACATGAATAGCTTTGTGACTTTTGTCTATTGCCGTTTAAGTTCATTTGACATTGTCATAATTTGATTTTGTGCATATTTTCATAGTAAATAACTTAAAATGGACATAAACAGCTTGTGTTGCGGCTTAAGTTTATTTGAGTTTGCCCTAGTTTGATTTTGTGTGTATTTTCATGGTAAATAACCTAAAATTGATATGAATAAGTTTGTAATTTTCGTGTGCTGTGGTTTAAGTTTAGTTAGGTTTGCCCTAATTTGATTTTGCTTGTACTTTTAATGGTAAATCACTTAAAATGGAAGTAAATAACTTCTCCAGTATTGTGTGTTGTGGCTTAAGTTCATTTAAGTTTGCCTTAATTTGAGTTCATGTGTATTTTCACGGTATATAAACTAAAATTGACATGAATAGCTTTGTATTTTTCTTGTGTTTTGGATTAAGTTCATTTTAGTTCGCCCTAATTTGGTTTCATGCATATTTTCTTGGTAAATAATGTAAAATGGACATAAATATCTTATCCTTTGTTGTGTGTGGCCGCTTAAGTTCATTTTGGTTTGCCCTAATTTGATTTTGTGTGTATTTTCATGGTACATAACCTAAAATTAACATGAATATCTTCTTCCTTGCTATGTGTTGCGGCTTATGTTCATTTGAGTTGGTCCTAATTTGAATTCATGTGTATTTTCATGGTAAATGACTTAAAATGGCCATTAATAGCTTCTCAATTTTGTGTGTCACAATTTAAGTTCATTTGAGTTTTCCTTAATTTGATTTAGTGTGTATTTTTATGGTAAATAAACTAAAATTGACATGAACAGCTTTGTAATTTTTGTATGTTGAGGTTTGAATTCATTTGAGCTTGCCTTAATTTAATTTCGTGTATATTTTTATGGTCAATAACTTAAAATGGACATAAATAGCTTCTTCATTTTCGTGTGTTACAGTTTAAGTTCATTTGAGTTTCCCTTAATTTGATTTCGTGTGTATTTTTATAGTAAATAACCTAAAATTGACATGAGCAGCTCTGTAAATTTTGTATGTTGCGGTTTGAATTCATTTGAGTTTGTCTTAATTTGATTTCGTGCTTATTTTTATGGTAAATAATTCAAATGGACATAAATAACTTCTCCATTTTCGTGTGTTGCCGCTTAAGTTCATTTGAGTTTGCCCTAATTTGATTTCGTGTGTATTTTCATGGTAATTAAATTACAATGGACGAAAATAACAACTCCTTTTTTTGCGTGTTACAGCTTAAGTTCGTTTGAGTTTTCCTTTAATGTATATTTATGATGTTTCCATGGATATATGCTTAGTTGAACCATGTAAATTTGGGTTTCTTTTGTTTTTCGTCCAACCACCTTTGTTTGTGCTCGTTATTTTGATTTGTGAGGATACTTTTGTACTCTATAATTGTTAGTAAAAAGTATTAATACTTCATCTTAATGCTTACTTGTCTCTTGCCCAATATAGCTTTTCATATGGATGCCTCAGCTAATAGTTGGATGTATCTCCCTAGATGGACAGATGAATTTAACATGTGGCTGAATGAATTTTTGACTAATGAGTTTGCTTCTAATTTGATTGTATGTTGTACTGGAAGGAGTATGAAGAGGCAATATCATGGCATGTTTGTGGTTCTTCTAGGTGAAAAGTGGATGAAAAGTATGTTGGGAAACATCACAACAATCCTGTAGAACCTCGTAGGATTCCTGCAAAAGTGTTGTGGCACTTTCCGTTGAAACCTAGGCTTCAAAGATTATTTCAATGTTTTGAAACAGCCAAGTCCATGAGATGGCATCACAATGACCGCCTTAAGGATGAGATCTTGAGGCATCCAGCCGATGGCCAAGCATGGAAGGACTTTGATGAATTGCATCCAAACTTTGCACGTGATCCTCGAAATGTCAGGCTGGGTTTGGCCAGTGATGGATTTAATCCATATCAAACCATGAGCATTAATCATAGCACATGGTCTGTGATGCTCGTGAACTATAATTTGCCCCCTTGGATGTGCATGAATGACGAATTTTTCATGCTTTCTTTGTTGATTCGAGGTCCAAAATATCCTGAAAATGATATTGATATATACTTACAACCATTAATTGAAGAACTAAAAGAATTATGGGAAGTTGGTTTGGACACGTATGATGCTTTTGGAAAACAATTCTTTCACATGTGTGCAGCTCTAATGTGGACGATCAACGACTTTTCGGCACATGCAATGTTGTCGGGATGGTCCACGAAGGGCTACTTGGCATGGCCTTTTTGCAATTATCAAACTTCCTCGAAATGGTTGCCTCATAGCAAAAAGGTGTGCTTTCAAGGACATAGGAAGTTTTTGGACCGTAACCATCCTTGAAGGCGGAATGCAAATTCTTTTAATGGCAAAACAGAGCACACAGTTGCTCCTATTGCATTGAAAGGAAGTGAAATTTTGGAAGAGATGTCTTTGTTGCACCATGTATTTGGAAAAAAGAACAAAGTAGAGAAGAAAAATCACAGAAATAGTAAGAAGAAGCAAAAAAAGAAGAAGTAGAAGAAGAAGAAGAAGCAAAAGAAGCAACAGCAACCGATTATGTCGAGTCCATGGAAGAAGAGATCAGTTTTCTTTTATTTGCCATATTGGAAACATAATTCCCTTCATCATAACTTGGATGTGATGCACATTGAGAAAAATATATGTGACAGTATACTTGGCATCTTGTTATATATTCCAGGTAAGACAAAGGATCATCTCAAGGCTCATTTGGACCTCAAAGAGATGGGGATAAAACGTGACTTGCATCCGTAGATAATTTTAGATGGTCGACGTGCTAAGTTCAATCCAACTTGCTTCTCAATGAACAAAGAGGAGAAATATAATTTCTATCATGTACTGAATTATGTGAAGTTGCCTTATGGTTATGCATTGGATATAGGACGATGTGTCCATATTGATGAAAGGAATATTACAGGTTACAAAGGTCATGATGCTCATGTGATCTTGCAAGACTTGCTCCCTATTGCAATTACGAAGTCATTACATAAGACTGTTGCTGTTGCATTGATTAGATTGGCAGCTTTCTTTAGAGGTATATGTAGTAAAGTTGTGAACCCCGAAGAGCTTGACCATTTGCAAAATGAGATCAAAGAGATATTATGTCAGCTTGAAATATTTTGTTTGCTGGCATTTTTTGACATAATGGTTCATTTACCCATTCATTTGGTAGATGAGCTAAGACTCGGTGGACCTGTTTTTTGTGGGAGTTGACCAGAAGGTTCTATTGCAGAAGGTTATTTGGCAGAGGAGTGTTCGAATTTTTGTAAACGATGCATGAACACAACATTTAAGAAGAAACCCGAAGAGTGAGAAAGTGTTAATGGAAGTTCAATGCCCATTTTCCCAATGATAGGCTATCCTGTAGGAGGAAAGAAAAAAACGTAAAGGTAAAGCGGTTGTTTTAGAAGCTCGCAATAACAGCATGGCGCATAACTGTGCTCCATTCAACTCCGGCAATGACATAGTCAAGCAGTACATTAGGTAATGTTATATGAACACCAATTTTAATATTTTTATAGATGTTGTTTTAATATTATGCTATGATGATGTAAATTATTCCTTTTTCCTTTTTTATCAGCGAGCACAAGAATTTGTTAAAGAGTTACCCCAAAAGGGGTAGAGGCAAAAACACAAGATGGAATCAAGCTCAAAGTTACAATAAGGAATTTGAAGCATGGTTTAAAGATAAGATAATCATTGGTCTGGTGCCGAACTATATCCGCTGGCTAGCGAAGGGTCCAAATCCGATAGCAAAGACATATACAAGATATTTTATCAATGGGTATAGGTTCCACATTGCAGGGCATGATGCAAGACGCAAAACACAAAATAGTGGAGTCAGTCCTATTGCTATGACATCAAGTTTTGCTAGCTCTAAGGATTGTAATCTTGTTGATGATAGCTTGACCTATTTGGAGCAATACAAGAGATCATTGAAAATGATTACTACACTCAATTTAGCGTTGTATTATTTCGGTGTAACTGGTTTCATACGGGCTTATTCGTGTCAATTTTAAGAGATTGATTTGTAGAGATGATCCTTTTGTTCTTGCATCTCATGTAAATCAAGTTTACTATTTGGCGGACCCGATTGAAGAAGGTGTCCATTATGTTATTAGAAGGATCTTTAGAGAAATTGATATGGAGCAAGAAGCGAACAAAAATATTAATATGTCAGATGATTCTCTTGGGTGTGATTTAGAGGATTTTAATTTTAATCTTATAGCAATTGGAGATTGTGATGTTGGTTGGGCCAGAAACGATACTCCTGCAACCATTATTGAGATAACATCTAATACTTTACACAACGGACACAATGAAGGTGAGAGAGTTTAGGAAGATAAGGAAGAGGATGAAGAAGAAAAAGAAGATGGCTCAGATTATGATGACTCTGATTACAATGACTCTGATTATGAATTAGATTATGATGACACTGATTGGGACTATGTTTAATGCTTCTATCAACTTTGATTGGTGTGTTAATTGAACTTTTTAGTATTTTGTTTAAACTGAATTTTTGACAGTTTTAACTTCTGATATTACTTGATGTCATCTTCTCTTTCTCCTCTTCTTGATATGAGTTTGCAAGTTGAAATTCTAACATTTTTAATGCATTGTACTTGAATTTTCAGGTTATAAATAATGACAAAAAAACAAAAAACAAAAACGAGAGGCCATGTTCGCTGGAACTATGGCCACGCTGCTGAGGAAGAAGTAACAACAACAAAGGTTAATGAGACAAAAAAGAAATGAACAACTTAAAGCTTTAGAAATAATAGAAGTTGAGGATGATTTTGCTGCTAAAAATGAAGATTTTGGTTTTGAAAATGATGATTCTGATGCTAAAAATGATTTTTTTGGTCATGGAAATGATGGCTTAAGTTCTAAAAAAGAAGAAATGAATCTTAAAGCACAAAGGTTTCAATCAACACTAAAGAGGAAACCAAAAGTAACTCACCCGAGCCAAAGATCACATGAAATAGGAAATCAGCCAATCCAAGCCTCTCCACATGAGGAACAAAGAACTCATCACAGTAAAAGATCCCTAGAGCCTGAAAATCAGCCAAGTCAAGCTTCTGAAAGGCGAGAACAAAGATCCTAGCAAAGCCAACAAAATTTGTCTTTTGAGGGTAGCGAATGCAATCTTAAAAGTAGTCAAGGTGCATCTTTTGATTAAAATGAAACATTGTAAATTAACCAAATTGTTAATGCCTTGTTTAATAATGCTTTTTGTCTGTAAATTAGCTCCCTCCTCTCATATCAAGAAGCATAGAGGGCCTACTATAACGAAACATGTTCATGCTCGATCTTCAGCGGATAAAATTTGTGAATGGATATAACCAAGTTGTCGGTCCATCGGATAAAATTGCTGATGAATTTAGTAGCTTCTTGGGAACAATGGGCCGAGATCCTAGCATTTGTCCGCTAAATCATACCCATTGGAGTAAAGTACCTAAGCAACCAATATTGGACTATGTAGAGGTACAATTTTTAATTGTTGACTATCTTAATTTACTATACTTATCTTCACACATCATATTAATTTTGCAGAAAAAGTATGAGATTCCACCCCAGAGTCGCAAGTTGGTGTTACAATCAGTGAATCCTACATGGAGGTCATACAAACATGATTTAAAGAAAGATCATTTTGACAAGTACGAGGATAATGCAAACAGATGGGCTAACCGTCCTAAAGGAGTTGTCCCTGATTATCAAATGAGAGATCTATTTAGGCGATGGAGTACCCTAGCGGCCCAGGTATTTATAATAGATTAAAATAACATATTTTCACGATATATATATGTATTTTTTTTGGTAAGTCAGCGACATAAATAGATGAAAGAAAAGAAAACAATCTACAAGGGGCATACCCCAGGACACGGCCGAAGCCTACAAGTATGAAGCAATGTCAAAAAAACAGACAAAGTCCATACAACATACAACCAAAGTACAAACTAATGGAACAAAAGGAAACTAAGTCTCAAAACCCCAGTGCCGGAGCAACGAGGCGTGACAGTGAGCTCCTCTGAACGAAAAAGCAGCAAGTAAGCGGCTCCTGACCAAACCCGTAATCTCCTCTCGAACGGCCGCAACCGATCTGGGCTGAGAACGCTGAACCCAAAGGTTGCGCTCATACCAAATAGTATACACAGTCGCAGAGAGGCAAAGTCGAGCTATGATACGCCAATCTCCTGCCCCCTGAGATGCTAAGCAACCCAAGCAACAAGAGCGTCCCAAGGAAGGGTAGGCCAAGCGATAGATGTACTCGGAGTGACAGAGCTCCAGACCGAGGCAGAAAAGGAACAGGCGAAGAATAGGTGCTCATAAGTCTCGTCAGCAGAACCACATAGAACACAAGCACTCTAAACCTCTTGTGCTCCGAAATGCCGAAGTCGGTCCCGGGTCCAAAGTCGCTGCCGAGAAGCGAGCCAGAGAATGAAGGAGTGTCGTGGTACATGCATCTGAAACCACATAAGGTGATGAACAGTGTCCTCCGTTCTCCTACTCCGCAGCACCTCCCAAGGGGACTTGGTAGTGAAGTTCCCCGAGGGGTCCCCTAACCACCGGATGGAGTCCTCGACAGCAGCCCGAGGGCTAAATTCAATCATGTCCTAGATGGGTCGGAGCTCCAGGAAACCCTGTGGAAATCTCTACTGACCACCATCAATAATGGATGAGACTCGAGCATCCCAATGAAGTCCAGAAGAGGTGAGCAGTCGAGCAGGGAAGCGCTTCGAAAGACGACCACATGGTAGCCAGTAATCTGTCCAAAGAGCAGTGTCAAGGCCATTACCTATGACATGATAAATCGCTCCGGAGCAAAGGCGGCGAATCGATAGAATCTGACGCCAGCACCAAGAAGTAGAGCTCGTCGCCCGGATAGTCCAGAAGCTCCTCCCTCGAAGTCGGTTTAGATGAACCCAACGCGGCCAAATGAAGAGGAGTCAGATAGAAGGAACCAGATATGCTTCATAATCGAAGCCTGATTCTACTCAGCAAGACGGGGAAGCCCAAGACCACCCTCCCGCCGAGGGTAGCACAAATGCCTCCAAGCGACCTTTGCCCCTCCCGGGGCCAACGAAGATCCTCTCCAAAGGAATGTCGCAAGAGTCAACTCGATCTTCCTGATCATCGTCTTCGGGAGCATGAAGATTGACGACCAGTGGACCTGAGTGGCAAAAAGAACAGACCGAATAAGCTGCAGGCGACCCGCATATGAAACTGAGCGGGAGGTCCAGAGCCGTATACGAGAGAGGATGCGATCCAGCAGTGGCTTGCAGTCGACATACCACAGCCGAGAAGTGATAAGAGGTACTCCTAGATAGCAAACTGGGCACTGCCCAAGGTTGAAACCTAGAACACCCAAAATGCCCCGCTGAGTCGCAGAGTCCACCCCTGTGAGAAAAACTGAGCTCTTTGCTGCATTCGAGGAGAGCCCAAAGAGTACAGTAAAGCGGTCCAAAACCTCACGAATAACAGAGACACTACCCATATCACCTCGACAGAAGATCATCAAGTCATCAGCAAAGCACAGGTGTGTCAACCCAGTACGACGGCAGCACGGATGATAACGAAAGCACGGGTCATCAATGGCACAGTGGAGCAGCCCTCGAAGACTCTCCATAGCGATAACAAGCAGGTGAGGAGAGAGAGGGTCACCCTGACGGACACCCCGACTGGAGCGAAAGAACCCCTGAAGTTCGCCATTGATGGCGACAGAAAAGCGGGCAGTAGAGAGGCACTCACGGATCCAACCAATCACGATATATTTATTGTAATTGTATTTATGAAATGTTAGTCCATATGTGTTAGTCGTAATTTGCTTAAGCAGAAGTATAGGCACACAGCTGGGAGAAAGAGCTTCGCACGTGTAAGTTATGGATTAGTAAAAGAGCTCTCTAACTTATATGCATCTTTGGCCACTCTTAGAATTAAAGAAGACTAAGATTTTATTTAAACTTCTTAAGTGCCATTTGCAGCAACAAATTGATCCAGATAAGCAACCTCCTACATGAGCAGAAATGTTTGTCACAATGCGTAAAAGAAGACCCGGTAAGAAATACAAAGACGATGCAGAGAGCACTATCGCTAAAATTGTAAGTTGATTTATTAATAAGTTAACAACTAATATCTTACTTTGTTTGACTCTTTATTGATTTGCACACTTATGTAGGATGAAGTTCAGTCACAACAAGACAAGATTAATGCAGAGGCTGGTGCAAACGCCAAAAATAGGGATGCCTTTGCTGAGGTTATGCCTGATGAAAATTCCGATCAGTTACATCTTTATGGGAGGGGTGTTTGTCAGAAGGATGTGAAAGGAAAAGCAAAAGTAGGTGGCATACAAGTTCCATCTAACATAATGGATGCTATGAAAGCAAAACTCAAAGCTGATGTTACAAAAGAAGTTTTGAAGGAACTTATATCAAAGCTCGAGCCATTGTCCCAAGCTTAAGCAATCTTGGACTTGAAGTGCTACAAGGACCAGTTGACACACCTGGCGATGCTGGTAGTGCTCCTAATCAAAACGGTGCTTCTTCATCTGGTGCCAGAAATTCTCGAAAGAATCAGGTGTGTTTCCTTAATATTTGTTTCTACCTCTCCCCCTGCTAGTAGGATGATGTGGCTTGAAATTTTTAGTAATTCTATCATTCATAGATGACTTAGAGCCTTCTTTACAGCATGAATCCAAGCACCTGCTTACCGTGTAATTTGATCAAATGCTCTGAGAGTGATTGTGTTGAGCTTTTGTTTTTCTGGTGATCTAAGAGCATGAATCCAAGCTGTGTGCTAGCTTTTATGTTGCAAATAGTAGCAGTTGGGTTTTGCATCTGGACTAAGTGTGGAGTGATGGTTTTCGAGTGTGCCTATTCTTTGAGCTCAATACATGGTAACATCAAAACACAAACGATTTGGATATGTAGATGCCACATACATGTTTGATGGACATGAGGCCTGAGGTTTCAGCACTCCGGATTATTTTGGGTCAAAATTTACTTTGAAAATTTTATCTTTTAACTAATTTTTTTGAGATTTTTCACTTGTATATGATATATACTGATTTGACTTTGTATAATCATTAGATTGTTCATCTTTCAAGTATTAAGTCACAACTACTCTGTCCTTTGTGCCCCAAATGTAGGTGCTAGCCAATAGTACATAACGTTTTTACTATTAATGAAAACTTTATTCGTGAGAAAGCATTGCAATGGCTGACCAGAGATTGAAGGGGGAAATAGCAGTTATATATTGTTAGTAAAGAGTTAAGACTGATGTGGAGTCTGTAGATGTTGCAAGATTAAGATTGTATATGAGCTTGGATCGGTTAAGCTCTGACCTACTCAGCAAACTCCAAGCTGCGCTCGCCTTAGTTAGGCTCGTTCAGCCTTGTTTAGGCTTGATCTCGGCTCATTCAGTCTCAAATTTATCTTGATTAGGCATATACAACTTAGTAAATTGTATCAAGAGAGGCTTGTTTAACTGTGTATACATTTGTTATATTTTGAATTACCTTTTGTGTTTAGTTTTCTTCTTCTTGCATGTGATGAAGGTCTCATGGTTTTCTTGGGCATTATTGTAAGAGGAAGAGAGTTAAGGTTGGTAATAGCAGTTTTTGGTCAATGAAGGTCAGTGATGGCAGTTGAATTGGCGGTTGAGGTGACAAATATAGAGGTGTTATGGGATTGGTAGTAAACGCTTGGGGCCTCCATATTTGATGTGCATTTGCCAATGACAATTTAATTTTATATGATGTTATGTTTTGCCTAGGTGGATAATTGTGTTTTATGTTAGACTTTATTGGTGAATATTAATGTAAAGACAGAATTTGTCATTTACTAAATGTTACTCTTAACTTTGCGCTCACGATTTAATGTTCTTTCATGGCAGATAGATGATGATGATGATGATGTTGAAGGTGATGACGAAGATAATGTTGATCATGTTTTCTGATTATTGTATAGTATTAGTTCATGCATAATTTTGTAAGCAACAATGGAGTGCATTAGGCTATTTTGTGCTTTGGTAGGTTATCCTTCTAAACTAATTGGGCATTATGTTAGATTGGATGGATGTTATTTTATTGACAATTGGTATGTAGTAATTTTAATGTCAATGGATGAAGTTGGATATTCCTTATTTGGACAATCAAGTTGGCTATATTTGTTGTTTGAAACAGGTTTACAGGACCATGAATTTTATTGCAACACATGATTATAAACGTATATCGAATGGTTCTTATAGGTAATAAACTGTTGCGATAGGTTTCCTAAATTGTTGGCTTATTTGCAAGAAAACCGTTGCTGTGGGGGGGGGGGGGGGGGGGGGGAATCGTTGTAATAGATTTCCAAACTGTTGTGTTTAATAGTAAAAAAAGCGCTGCCATAGAATATTATAGATGAGAATGGTTGCCATAAGGGACAAAAAATGTTGTAAAAGGTATCTAAAACCACTGTAGTCCACGAAAAACCATCGTCATAAACAAAATTAAAGCATAACAATTGTTGCCATTATAAAAAAAACCGCTGCAATATATACCTAAATACTGATGTTAATTCATGAAAAACCGTTGCTATAGGAATTACTATATAATAAAGACCGTTGCCTTAAATAAATATAACCGTTGCCATATAATAGCTAAAAACCGTTGCTATTGATAGCTTTAATGTAACAGTTCACACTTCGTTGCTATTGTCATTAAAACCGTTGCTATAGGCTACGACAGAGGCCGCGTATTCAGCGGTTAAGAAACCTTTGCCATAGACCTATAACAACGGTTTTCAACCTACAGCAACACTTTCCAGCCGTTGCCATAGGCTTGTTTTGTAGTAGTGGCCACACTATGAGGACGGCACTGGGAGAGAAGCTACAATGATAGCACTAGAACTAGGAAAAATTAGAATTAGGGAAAATTAGGAAAGTAAAAGTGATTTAGGGTTTGATATGCTTTGATACTATATGAGAAAATAATTTCGAGAGCATAGCCAATATTGTTGCCTAGGTACCATGTATATAGTGAAAACTATATTCAGGAAATTATAATATAGTCCCTTAATAATATACAAATAATATCATATTGGATATTATACAAATAGAGGGAAATGTTCATGGAATCCACAAGATGATTAAGTAAACTAAAATGTGCTTGGGCGGTGAATTAGGTTGCGAATTTTGGTTAATTTATTTCTTTCACTGCCAACTGATCCTACAAATAATTTGTCTCGCACCATTAAATAGATTTCACTTCAAACACGAGGAAAAGGCAAAGTTGAACTCAAAAGACCAAAGATGTACATTAAAACACTCCATAAATAATATTGTCAAAAATAAAATTCCATTAGTACATAATACTCAAATGGCCACAAGCTTTAAGATTTTTTTATCCCGACATTATTATTATAATTAACCTCCTTCCCACCCCATTCCGCTTCCTCTAGCACATATCTTCTTAGACGTACTCATATATATATATATATATATATATATATATATATATATATTAGAAGTTGGAAGAGAATGGAACATCAGTTTGGGGCCATCAAATGTTATGCTTGGCGGTGGTGAAAGAATGACCATTGCCATGAACCTCAGAATATCCAAAATTTAGATCAATATTATCATTCTTTTGCGTACCAGCGCCCCAATTTTCATTGCAGCCAGACGTAAAAGTGGCGTTTTTGGCTTGGATTTCGCCTCTCATATTAATGGCAATTTTGCCGCTCTCTTGTATGCCACCATGATTTTTGTTGTTGCCGGAAGTGAAAGTGCAACCTTTGAGGACAATCATGGTGAAATCTATTGTTGTTGTTGTGTTTTATTTTTTTATTTAAAAATTATTTTTTTTCTCTTGTTGTTTTTGGGCTTGCTATGATAACAAACAATAATGTCCCATCTTATATAGGTTCATGATATAGAATATTTGTTAAGAATATTTTATTGGCGTCAAAGAAAAGTAAGGCACTATTTAATGCACATGTATTAATCGTTATTAAACTATACAAACACAAATAGAATCATTTTCTTTTTAGCATCCAACGATTCTTCTTTTGATTGTTTGGTATTGTTTAAATAACTAAATACAATTAGTGTTATTTATATTGTTCTTCCATCTGAAGATTAATAATCTTGCATTAGAAAAATGTTTGGCTACATAATACATAGGGTTGTATATATAAAACCACCTTGAAAATTTCTCATTTTTCATTTAACCATCATTTGTTTTGAGTTTTTCAAGGAATCACATCTAGAAGTCTAGATTTTTTTATCCGGACTTTAAATATGTTGTCAACTATCTATTAACTATTATGTGATTTCTTATAGATTTTAGCTTATGCTTTTTGTTTGTAAGTGCTCGTAAAACATGACTTAAAAGAAGTCAAGATGACATTCTATTCAATTTCTCCCCTGCCCCAACTAAGTTTGATCCTCACATTTAAAAGAGGCGAAACTTGAACCTTAACGGGGGAAAGCAGTGGAAAATATTTTTTCACCTTAGATACTTTGAATCATGCTTAATGTGCACTATAAAATTTACATAAAGCCCACTTGTTGGTAAAGAACATCTGAGAGTGTGATGCAAGATTGTTGATTGAAAAATTTTAGACTTCTAAAAGTGATTTTGAAAATTTAAAAAAATTGTGGTGGTTAAATTAAAATAATAACTTTTGAATTTGCTTTTTTTTTTTTAAAAAAAATCCTATTACTTATAAATAAAATAGCATAGATAATTAGTTTATTATATTCTAAATGTGTATATATATATATATACATATTCTGAGTACTTACAACTATTGCTCCCTTTTATTTTTCTCATGAAAAAGGTGATAGCTTGGACTTCTTAACATGCCAAAGATATGAAGATCGTCGACATAACCTACTGGCCCTCTAGTTCGCAAGTCAATTCACCCGGCATAAAAAATTTAGTGAAGGATATGTATGAGCTACAACTTAGTTCACATTATTTGCTACTAAAAGGGTCAGGCTGCTAGTATCACCTCAAATCCTTTAATTTTTAGCGTCCATTTGCCTTTTAGATGTATGTATATCCTATATATAGCACAAGAAGTACCCATTTCAATGATTTCGACTCTCATCTACATGTAAGTCTAGTAAAAATCTATATAAGAGCTGTAATAGTGAAGATATCAATATATCAGCATAATGGATTACTCCACTAATGTCAATTGGTTTTAGGATGGATCTCCACTTGAGCTTATATGTATATCTCATGTGTGTCAACTATGTGAGTCGGGCCCAAAAGCTTCTTCAAGTTTAACAATTCACTTCCCCTCTCATAAATATATACTTGAACTCTCTTTTTCTTTCATTGAAGAGCGGATCCTAGAATGTTTCATAAAAATTACAAAAGCTGTGTTCCAAGAGTCGTGCAAAAATGCCTTAAAATTTGTCCATCCAACATTTATTCTCCCCCCCCCCCCCCCCTCCCCTTCTTCTCTTATCATTGATGAGGGTGAGCTTTAGAAAACTATATTGGATTAATAACAGTACAGCATGATACATGGATGATGTCTAGTAAGCTCGAGTTTGACTTGATGAATTAAGATTGCATGGCTCAAGCTTTCTGAATATCGCTTTTATTTTTTCTATTGGTATGCTTGATAGTGTGCACAAACCACCACCACAACAACAAAAAATATTTATGATATGCTAGGCAATTATTTTTATATTTCAATATAATTTTTGGACTTAGTTCAGTGCGTAATTTGGATATATTCCTTCCGTATTTTTTTTGATATATTCCTTCAATATATATATATCTTACAACATATACTACTCCTTAATTTAGGAACATGAAATTGACGTACACGTATTATTAGTTTGCCGTTGGAATGTTTTTAATGTGTGGACCAATGTTTCAATTGCATTAAAAGTCTTAGTTTCCTACAAGTTTGTTTCTTAAGTTGCTTATTAAAAACAAATTATTAGACTCCTAGTTGCCAACCACTCCTAAGATTACAAGGAAGATGGTCATCTTTGACTTCTATAGTTGGGCACATGTTGGAATCAAACTCTTTATAGATTATTGAGTCTTTGATGGGAGGACTCCAAGTTTTTAAATGTAGAAGTTGTTGGTTTTTACTCATGGGAGGAATAAGTTTTATTTACCCATTGAGATCCCAAATCCCATGAGTGGGAGGCCTACAAACCGCCATTCACCATTCTCCTGCTCCTATTCGAAGTTCAAGCAACTTTTGTTGATTCATCTGTAAGGTATGTTTTATTTTATTTATAAAGTTAAGAGTTATTATGATGCTTAATTAATTTTCTAGGATTTATTTTGAATATTTGTCGATATTTGATTAATATTTGCAGCAAGTGTAATTTTACTTTTTCTTTTTCTTTTTAAAATTTATCTTCTCCACTTCAAAAAAGACAACCTTCGGTAACAACAATAGTCATTGGGAAAAATAGCTTGTCATTGCTAAATGTATTTTTAACAACGACAATTGTCGTTGCGAGGTTGTTGCACATGATCTTGTTGTGAAAGCTCTTTGGCAATGAAAACTGTCGTTGCCAAATATAATGCTTTTTGGCAATGGCAGTGTTCATTGTAAAAAGTAAGTTTTATTGGCAATGATTGTTGTCGTTATGAAAGACACTATGTTTTGGCAACAATATGGCCATAGCCCAAAAAATCTTATCTTTCGCAACAACAATTATCGTCGCCAAAAACTTCTTTTTGGCAACGAGTGATGTCGTCGCCGAACATCTCCTTTTGGCAACGAGTAATGTCATTGCCAAAGACAGCTATATTATTTGTTTTTGAACAAAAATTGTCATTGCCATAGATATTTGCTATTCCCTAATATCATTATTACTATATTCTTAAATGCTGTCAAATGTAATTTACATTTTAACTCATAGAAGGTGTCTTACATGAAATATTAATGCTCAAGAAAATTCATTTATATGGAGACAGTCCAATACAATAAATTGTACATAACTCCACTATTAATAAGCCATACAAACATACAAAACATCCTGATTTATAATACCATAAGGTATATATATAGCGATTTCAGTACAATCAACATATTGTAATCCCAAAACACTACAATCAATGTATTGTAATCTTAGAACATTACATAATTCCACAAAAAATCACATAAAAACTAACATATATTTTGGTTTTCTTCAAAATCTAGGTGACCACCTAGAGCTTCCAACTTGTAACTCTCAATTTCCTACAACAATGAGTGTAAAACAAATTAATTGTAACACAAAATAACCCAAAGCCACAAAAAAGGTATTACCACACCATGTATCAATGACAAACCAACTACTTTTATAATTACCTCCTATAGTTAGTGAACATTTCACATCATGTCCTCCATCATTTGTTTTCACTCATTGATCTCATTCTTATGTTTTCGAAAATTCTCCATTTCCTTTTGATGTTCTTCAATGTGTTTTTTTTTTTGCAATTCAATTTCTTTCTCCTGAGATTCGATTTTTTGTTGTTGATAATCAACTATACCCTTCAACTCATCTATCTTTTTACTTCATCCAAATTGTTGCCATCCTGTTTTATAGCCTTACAAACCGGTACCCTTTCCTCAAACATATCCAGATCGAGGACAAAATACAGCAAGCAACATCTCCTCTTGTGTCAGGGGGCCACCTTTTGCTGTTTGATTTTGAATCAACTCATGAAGTTTTTTCTATAATTAAAGTAGATCAAAATCATAAATAAGAATAATATATGTTCTAATTTGAACATTTAAATTAATTAAAGCATATACATGAACTTGTTTGGAGCGATCTTCATCTACCCACTCTAACAGTCCTTCGCTCAGCATGCCAAATAATGTCAGCAGTGGACTTATCTCCATTGTTATTCATGCTTATAATAATCATGCTTTTATCAAAAATTCATTTTTAAAAAAACAATAAAAATACATGAGTAAAATATGTCACTTCCTTACCAACATGTGCTCAACTTCAGCAAAAGACAAATTACCAGTTGTGTGTGTCCACCTATTTTCGGAGCGATGATTTTTTGAATTCCTTTCATTAATTTTCTTATTCAAAAAAATGACAATAAAAATAGATGAGTAAATATATATGACATCACATAACAATTATTTTAATAATTGAGACCTTGAACTCTTCTGAGCCAACTAACTCTACAAGGTAATGCCACTCATCAATTGGACAATCTTTGGGAGGATTGTTGAATCGTTCTTCATCTGATTTTCCACATTTTTTACAATGTGTATGCAATCAGGCTTTCCAACCTGTATACAATCTTTGCATTACATCCAATACAAAACATTACAATCTTGTAGCCTCCTGATTATCATCATTTTTCAATTCAAAGTAATCCTAACTAAAAATATTGAAACAAGAATGAGAAATAACGCAGAATTCATAAACTAAATAGAGACATTTCAAATTATAAACATGGATAAACCTGCACTTTCTTCCACATAATGTCGCCGGCAATTTGAAATGCTTCCTTATAGTTTTTAAAATTCACAGGAGCTGATGTTCTAACTACATAACCACAATAATTCACCGATTTTCGTGCGTTATCACCAACTGCGCGCAAAATATCATTAGGTATTTCAATTTGGAGCTGCAACTTTCCACCTCAAGTTTTCATATCCACCACAATGGATTTGTACTTCCCCCTTTCTCCTCGCTTTCGTTTCTTGCTTGGAGTTGATCCTTTACAAAAGCAAATACAGAATAAAATTAATTACATTAATATTTTTCACATAACATAATAAATAAGGTTTGAGAACATTGGATGAATTATATTGCTACTTGGAGAGGCTACTATTGGTACTTCTATAATATTATGGTTATTTGTTCGAGACAAATTCGTATCGGACCTAGGAGTGGGATTAGCTGCTCCATGAACATCCAAAAGTGTATAGATACTATTGACAAACTTGGTCTTCCCTTTTGCTTTCCCTGTAATGTTAGCTTGTGTTAATATTCTCAATTAAATAGATAAAAAAGATAATAGAAGATTATTTATGATTACCTCTTTGGATTGGTGTATCCATAGAGTGTCTCTAAGACTCGTCACTTAAAAATGGTCTTGCATTAAGCTCATCATTCGCAACGTGGGGAATGTCGTTATGAGTAGAGTGAGACGGTCTAATTTCCCTTCCCTTTTCACCTCTTCCAACTATATTTGTGGGGCGTGTAGCTTTACCCTTTCCTTGACCAACCATTCCTATAAATTTAAATCAAATTCTAGCTTAAAATCATAAAGCAACAATACCATACAAACTCAACAACAATTAAGTGTGCATACAATTCAAGTATAGCCTTACTAGTTAATAAATAAGTCCCCAAGGAAGATTGTACAAGTTGAATGCAACGTCAAACAAGACTACAACTAGGCTTTTAACCTACAAGTAAATAACAATAAGCTCGCATGTTATAACTAAAATTAGGGCCAAATTGAATGGCATCATAAGCAAAAGAAAGGAGAGAAAGGAGGCACTAACCAAGAATTATGTGAGGAAATAATTGAGTAATCATTTGTCATTACTCAAAGAACAAAGATTATCATCTTCTTTGTTGCCCCTAGCTTCTTTATCCTTTTCTTTGATTTTCTTAAAGTCTATTTAACCAATTTAACAATATTAGCTCCTCTTTCAATTGAAAACCCAGTTCCAACCAAACAACCGATCTCATCATCATTATCAAGTGGTGTACATATGTTGCGTAATGTATCAACATCAACCTCATCTTCCTGACAAGCATCATCTTCAGCTTCCTCATTCAAGCCATCAATTTCTAATGTCGTCATGTTGTAAAGATCTCGAGGTTGTGTCTTTAAAACAATTAACCAATGATCTACTTTAGGATCTTGCAAGTAAAAAACCTATTGCACTTGTGATTCAAGAACAAAAGGCTCGTTCATCTTTAGACGTCTTTCTTTGTGAACACTTATTATGCCATATGCATCTACTTTGTATCCCTGATCACGGTGTTTGGCATCATACCAGTCACATTTGAAAGCAAAGACACGATTTCTGCCCCCATATTGCAATTCATAGACATCTTTCAATACCCCATAGTATTCTTGATCAGATTCATCATCACCACGAACCATTACACCACTATTTTCACATTTCCTAGTTTCTTGAAGATCTAATGTGTGGAATCTAAAACCATTTAGAATATACCCATTATACCGCTTCGCAATGCGTGAAGGATAGCATACTAGGTTATATAGATCTTCACCCACAATTCCATAATTATGCATTTGCTTCACCTATTGATAAGGACAAAAATAACTTGAGTTATCTACGTAAGGAAGTTATTCTTATTAAATATATGATTACATAAATACACGTATATGGTTGTATATCCATTTTGCAAATTGCTCCTTATGCCTCTTTTCAACAATCCGATGATTTTGTCTTTTTAATTCTAACTTGTGCTCCCCAATAAGATGAATTAGAAGAAATTGAGAATAGTTCTGTATAACAAAGACTTCTACAAATAAATGTATCACAAGTTACCTAATAAGATCCAAAAGATCATCGCAATTGTGTAGGACATATATCCAAATATAGATGATGCTAGGAATCCTTTCCTAGAGGACGACCAATAGATCTAAATATCTCCAAGTCACTGCTTGGATGTGCCTCAATATCACCATCATTGTTTCTTGCTTTGCGATTAAATTTAGTATCAACATCATCCATAAATCTAGAACAAAATGCGAGACACTCATCGGCCAAGTACCCCATTGCAATTGACCCTTCTGGACGTGCTTCGTTGTGAACATATGATTTTAAATTTCGTAAATACCTATTACACCATATTCATTTTCACATTAGAAAGCTTTGGCTAAATCAAATGTAAGAAATAAAAAAATTAAGAATAATATACCTCTCAATTGGATACATCCATCGATATCGAATGGGTTCGGCAATCTTTGCTTCTTCAACTAAGTGAACTGCCAAATGCACCATGACATGAAAGAATGTAGGTGGAAACACCATCTCCAACTTGCAAACAGTGTAAGGAATTTGCTTTTGAAGATCGTCCAAATCTTTCAAAGTTATATTTTTGGAGCATAAATTCCGAAAAAAGTAACTCAACTCAATTAATGGTTCACACACTTTTCTAGGTAAGCGTCCACGAACCACAACGGGAAGGAGTTGTTCAATGAATACATGACGATCATGGCCCTTCATTTGTGAGATTTTATCACCCTTTACACAATGAGAAATGTTTGATAGATAGCCATCAAGAGACTTCAAATTCATAAACATTTCGCAAACTGCTCTTTCATCATCAGAACTAAAGGTGTAGCACACAGTGGGAATACACACTTTTACTCCTTCTATAATAGGATGCAGTTCCTTCCTTATTTTCATTGCAATAAGATCAAGTCGAGCTTTTGTGGTGTCTTTAGACCTACCCATTGTGTTCATCAATGTAAAAAGGATATTTTTAGAAACATTTTTCTTTATGTGCATGGCATTAACATTATTATGCCACTTCAGCTTTCTCCAATAAGGCAACTGAAAGAAAATGATTTTCTTTCACCATCCAAATAAATTAAAAGTGGGATCGTCATGTTTTCTCTTTTTACTCTTAGCAAACGGTGCTTGTTTGAATTTCTCATAATGTTTCAACACATCATCACCAAACAAAAGTTGATGGGCCAACTGCATTTTCTCTGTGATATCAAAAGCTTTAGAATTTTTTCTCCACCTATGATCTTGTGGAAAGCAACACCGATGACCCATATAACACATTTTGCTATTTATATGACATGACTCCTTCTCCTCATGACAACAAGGACAAGCGAAATATCCTTCGGTTGGCCAACTAGATAAATTAGCATATGCAGGATAATCATTTATTGTCCAAAAAACAGCGGCATGCATTGCAAAATTTTGTTTTAAGTGGGCATCGTATGTTTCAATGCCGACCTCCCAAAGCATTTTTAACTCTTCAATCATTGGTTGCAAATACACATCTATATCCTTTTCTAGACACTTTTCACCTCCAGGGATAAGTACTGTTATCATATATGAAGAAGATTTCATGTACATCGATGGAGGCAAATTATAAGGGATGAGTACAACCGGCCAAACACTATGTTCTATTTTTCTAAAAGGTTGGAAACCATCACAAGGTAAGTCAAGCCTTACATTATGAGCATCTGAAGCAAATGAATCATAAATCTCACCAAATGATTTCCAAGCAGGAGAATCAGTAGGATGTCTCATTACCCCGTCATCTATATGATCCTCTTTATGGCATCGCATATATTTAGCAGTCATACTTGACATATAAAATCTTTGGAGTCTAGGAGTAATTAGAAAATACCAAAAAGTCTTGTGAGGAATGTTTTTTCCTTGAGATCCTTTCTTTCCCTTCCACCTTGACAGGTGCCAAGTAGGACAATCCACTGTGTCAACCAATATATCATACAATCATTTCTACAGGCATTAATCTTAACATATTTGAGACCCAAATTTGTAATAATTTTTTTGGCCTCATAATATGATGTAGAAAGTTGTAGACCTAATGTGTCGTTTTAAAATTAGAGCAAGGAAGTGAATAAGCTACCACTCCAATTGTTAAGGCATTTCAATTGAAGCAACTTCACCAAATAAGTTAACTTTGACATCTTTTTACCCTCAACGGATAATGGGTCTTGGTGCGATTTTAATAGGCAATAAAACTTTGCTGCCTCACTATTTGGAACTTGTTGACCCACATTTTTCCCAATATCATCATGTTCACTACCTACATTACCTATATGTATACCCATTCCTGCCACACCACAAGCGGCTGGTAACATATCGGGCATATAATCATAAGCAGTTGTGTCTGTTGGGAAAAATAATAAATTTTGTGGGGAAAATAAACTCTGATGCTGACTATCGGGTTCACAGTTCCCAACTATGGTCACAACAGTAGACACCTATTAGAGCACTTAGAGTAAGAGAATTCTCTCTCTACCTGAGCCCCCGATCGGAGAGTCACGCTTCTTGACACCTCAGGTGCAAGAGTTCCCCAAATAGGTTTATCTCTATAAACCCTTTGCCCTAATACCGGTTGTGGGGATAAATTTAAAAAATTCTCCCTAAAGTTTACGCAGCGGAACAAGTTTAGAATTCATAATTCTAAACCTGGGTTGATTTAAAATTCCAAATTTTAAATCTACTGACTTAAATTCATAATTTAAATTGACAGATCTAAATTCCTAATTTAGATCTACAAGCCTTTTATTCTAATACATTCATAACAATATAAAAACTTAAACAGGCATAATAACGAATACTATAAATAAATAAAAAAGCGAAAAGAATAAGGAAAGAAGAACATACATGGAATTGCTCCAATAAAGAACACCAAGAAAATCGAGGCCCTGCGATCTTCCACACAATGACCTCAGACTACCCAGAGGATGGGCTCTAAAAAATATTAAACTAGGAAAGAAAAATTTTAACAAAAATTTTTCTCTCCAATTAGGCCTCTGAAACAATTTCCAGAAACCCAAAATAATTTATTTTTATTGAATTGCCAAACCTCTGGAATAGGTACCTCTATTTATAGAAGTATACCGGAGCAAAAAAATTCAATTACCTGGATGTAGGATTCATGGTTAACAAGCAAAACGCAGCGTGTTATATAAAAATCAGATCAAAACGTCGCGTTTCGATCCCAGGCAAAATTGTGCCTTTATTTAATTCAAAACGCGTGACATGTGGCAGTGTCCCATTGGTCCGCGCCCGTGCACATGGATTGCCCATGCGCTAGTCCGTCAAATCCGAAGCACATAGATTGCCACTATTTTAAACACGATTTTGAATTTTATTTAATTTTTTTTCTGTGTTTTCTACATGAAAAAATTCATCTTATAAATTTTAATTTCCTAAAATTATTTTATTTTATAATTTTTAATTTTATTCATCCCATGAATAATGTTTAGCAAAATTTACTATACCCATCTTATGGATAAATAATTCATCTTATGAATTCTTTAATATTTTTCCAATGGAAATAAATACAGAGGCTTGTGCAGGGACCTCAGGGACAATTTAAATCTAGCTTCAAATGGGTTAAATTAATCGTCTCATGAAATAATTTAATTATCGTTCAATGAGAGTTGATTCCACTAAATAAATCTCACTGCACTCAAAACTAAATTATTTATTCGATACCTCCTTAATAGACTGTATTGATGCCACAACCCCTCCACTAGATGTCCACGACAAACGATAAATATAACCACGACCATTATTCTTCTCATAGCTTCTCCATTAGTTAACGACTCGCCCTTCACAAAATAATCTATTTATACTTGAACATATTTATAGTATAAATCCCAAATGTCAAACACTTGGAATACTTTGGCCAACATTTTTGAACTATTCAAATATTTGTGAATCAACTAAGGGGACATCTGTATCTCATAAGAGACTGTAGATTCCCTATTGAATACCTGATCCTTGTCACACTTCACGCCCCTACCCAGTGTACGTGGGAATTTATTCATGCTTTTAGACCTTACTTATAGTATACCAAAGTAACTAATGCTCCATGCACTAGTCCAGACTACCCTTGGGATTTTGAGCCGTTGTTCAAACAGTACAAGGAGAATCATTAATCTCCAATAGTGGTCCAGAAATAAGTAACCCACATGGTCCAACTCAACGTGTCAATCTTATTAAACACACCAACCTAACACTTTTGGTACTCCATCCGCATGACTATGACAAGTCATCTAAAGTGTTAGGTCATGGTCTTAACAGACAAGTAGTCCAAGCTCATCGTTGACCAAGAGTTATTCAAATAACATTCCATACCATTTGTTCCAAGTCTATCTGTGGGTAAATCTCATTATCCACTGAGAACAAACATATAAAATGTAATCTGAGGACTCCGCCCATCTGATGGACAATACTTAAAAGAAAATCACATGCAGTACATAAGCTCACTTTACAGAAATTCAATTAGGAAATGACTGGAACTTCAATTTTATTCATAAATAAAATAATATTACAAAATAAATTTGAATTTCAGGACACTATTCCTAACAGTCTTCCACTTGTCCTAAATCCAATTTACTATGTACTTCATATCCATCCCCTCTAAATGTGACTCAACAATCTTCTGAGTCAGAGTCTTTGTAGAAGGATCTGCAAGATTATAGCTTGTGTCTATCTTTAAGATGGCCAACTCACCCTTCTCCACATAATCTCTAATGAGGTGGTACCTCCTTTCAATGTCATTGGACATCTTGTGTCTTCTAAGCTCATTAGAATTAGCCACCGCACCCGAGTTATCAGAAAAGACCGTAACTGGTGTTAGACCATCTCTAAGGACCTCAAAATCTAACAGGAACTTACTGAGCCAACATGCCTCCTTTGCAGCTTCTGAAGCTGCAACGTACTCGGCCTCCATAGTGGAGTCAGCAATACAAGGCTGCTTAACACTCCTCCAACTGATGGCTCCCCCTCCAAGGGTCAAGACATATCTAGACGTTGAACGTTTGGCATCTCTATCTGATTGGAAGTCTAAATCAGTATAGCCAACTGGAACCAGCTCGTCACTTTTAAAGATCAGCACATAATCTCTAGTTCTTCTCAAGTACTTAACAATATGCTTCACTACCACCAAATGCATCGGGCCCGGATTAGACTGATATCTGCTTACCATACCAACAGCACAGCAGGTATCTAGTCTCGTTACGACATGGCATATATGAGGCTTCCCACAGCCGAAGCATATAGAACATTCCTCATCTGCTCCTCCTCTTGAGGTGTCTTAGGACACTGCTCTAAAGAAAGAACGACTCCATGCCTGAAAGGTAAAAGCCCTTTCTTAGAGTCCTCCATGCGATACCTTGTCAATAAAAGTGGCCTAAGAAAGACCCAATATCCTACTTTTACGATGTCGTAAAAGCTTGATCCGAAGAATATAGCTGGCTTCTCCTAAGTCTTTCATATCGATCTGACCTGACCACCAAATCTTTATAGCCGATAACGCCCCCACATCATTCCCAATGAGTAGTATATCGTCGACATATAACACTAAAAGAGTCACTACTTTCTCTTGATGTCTTTTGTACACGCATGGTTCGTCCACCGGTTTCTCAAAACCATAAGACTTAATTTTTTTCATTAAATCTAATATTCCATGAGTGTGATGCTTGTTTCAGTCCATATATGGACTTCTTCAGTTTGCATACCATATGCTCCTGATTCTTGCCAATGAAATCATCTGGTTGCACCATATAGATGTCTTCTTCAAGATGACAATTCAGAAAGGTCGTCTTAAATCCATTTGCCAAATCTCATAATTATAATGAGCTGCAATGCATAGGAGTATCCTTATGGACTTTAGCATAGCTACTGGTGAGAAGGTCTCATCGTAATCGATCCCTTCATTTTGGGTAAAACCCTTAGCAACTAGCCCCGCCTTAAAGGTCTCTACCTTCCCGTTTACTCCTCTTTTCCTCTTGTAGACCCTTTTACAACCAATGGGTTTAATGCCAATAGGCGCCTCTATAAGATCCCAGACCTGATTAGAATACATAGACCCTATCTCAGATTTCCTTGCCAAGAGCCATTGGTCAGCATCCTTGTCTTTGATTGCCTCATTGTAGCTGAGAGGATCAGATTCAATATCAAGATCAACCATTAAGGCTCCCGCCACAAACATGTCAGGTGCCTGGACAATTATCCCACTACGCCCAAGCTCTCATGTACCTGGAATAGTTTCGACCCTATCAATAGGTGCATCTAATGCATCCACTGTATCCCGAGTTGTGCCTAGCTATTCAGAATAAGTGTCGTTCTCTTTTAATTAGTCTAACACTACTCTACTTTTGCTTTTGTAGTCTACTACAAAATCCTCCTCTAAATATTTCACATTTGTACTTACAAAAACCTTTTGATCAGAAGGATTGTAGAAAAGACCACCTCTTGTTCCCTTGGGTTAACCAACAAACATGCATACCTCCGTTCTTGATTCCTGCTCGTCAAGATTCTTTTCAACACATGCCCTGGGCACCCCCAAATACGAAGGTACACTGGACTTGGCTTTTGCGCAGTCCATAATTCCACAGGTGTCTTAGGAACTAACTTAGATGGAACTAGGTCAAAAAGTTATGCTGCTGTCTCTAAGGCATAACCCCAAAAAGAGATTAGTAGAGCAGCATGACTCATCATGGACCTTACCATCTCTAACAATGTCCTATTCCTTCTTTTTGCAACACCATTCTGCTGCGGTGTACCCGGAGCAAAAAGTTGAGATCTTATCCCATTTGCAGTTAGGAAATCCAAAAAATCACTTGAAAGATATTCACCACCTTGATCTGATTGAAGTGACTTAACCTGTTTACTTAATTACTTTTAAACTTCAGCTTTGTACTCTTTGAAATTTTCAAAAGAGTCCGACTTATGTCTCATTAGTTAAACATATCCATATCCTGAGTAATCATCAGTGAATGTAATGAAATACTCATATCCACTTTTTGCATGAACATTCATTTGCCCACATACTGTTATGATCCGGGCTTGATGAGATCTAGGGGGTTTCGATTGCTGTTATGTTGCTGCTATGCTGTTGTGAGGTGTTTAGTTGCTGCTGTTGGATGTGCTGTTGCAGTAGCAGGTTTCGGTCATGGTGTGGCACCAAATAAGGCTTTAGGAAGGAAGCTAGATATTTTCTTTGATTTGGATATTTTAGCTTAAGTCATTAGAAGCTTGTGACTTGATTCAATGTATTAGCTTGCATTAGATTGTTATAAGTAGTTGTTCTCAAAGTGTAATAAGGGGATTCAATCAAATATCAAGAATTATCTCTTTTGAGATGAACTCTCTCACTCTCATCTAACACTCTCTACTTCTCATCCCCCATTTCTCTAATTTCTTATCTTAATTCACTTCTTTATCATCTCATGCTCTCATCTATCTCAATTTACTTAGATTATGCCTTGTGATTCAATCACAAGCATAACAATTGGTATCATAGCCTTGTTTGGCTTCCAATATAGCTCTTAATCAAGAAAAACTGAAATCAGATTTTTGTGCTACGCAAGAGACTTTAGATGCTTTGCATTTGATTTAGTTGAATCAAATTCAACTAAATTGAGTTTGTATTGTGTCAAGCTTTGGTGTTAGTTGCAAACAATCAACAAAAACAGGTTTTGGTGTTGGTTGGCTCAAGATTCAATTTAAATTTGATGAGATCATATCTGTTATTGATTAGAATCATGAACAAAGTGCAGTACATTGATCATCTTTCGCTTCTGCTTTTAAGCTCAAAATTGTTAGTGTTCAAAACATCTTGAGTTGTGTTAGTGTTGATTGAAGTTAAGCAAGATCAACTTCAGATTGTTGCTTAATCCTTTGTGAATTTAGGTAAAGAGACTGGGGTTAATTCAGTAACTGAAAGTGCAGATAGCTAAACAGAATTGGAAAAAAAAAAAAGTTTTTGTTGATAACTTGAATCATCTTCGAATTCATCTTCAAATCGCTGAAGTTTTACACAATTTATTTGAAATTGCATACAAGCAAGTTGTGGATTAGTGATTGTTCGAAATGAAGCCAGAAACATTTGACATCTGTTCAAGCTAGGGTTTCGAAGACCTTAGCTTCAGTTGGAGTTAGGGTTTGAGGTTCGATTATTAGCCTCGGCTGAGCAGTGATCGTTGGTTCAAGGAAACGATCATGATATCTTGTTCAAGCTTCGCAGTAGAGCAGGAGGTAGTTACATATGGTCAATTGAACACTCAAATGAAAGATATGATGGCTCAGTTTTTGCAATCGCAAAGGGAATGGGTGCAAGGATTTGGCCAAAAGAGTAATGAACGAATTGAACAAAGGGAACAACAAATTGAGGAGAAGTTCGCTGAAATACGCAATCGATTCAGTAGACAAAGTACTGAAACTTTGCTACAAGAAGAGTGTGATCATCAACTTCCCCAAGGTGAAGCAAATCCTCAAAAGAAAGGGATATGTAGGGACATTGATGCAAGTGTAATGGAGACGACAATTGCTCAAGTTGAACTGGCATCTTCACAAAATCAGCAAGTGGAAGGACAACAAGTGGAATCTGCAGTAGAGAAGGGGGTTCATGTGCGGCTTGCTCTAGTGTTGACACAAGATTATGATAGAAATACTCAGGCCAAGGTCACGCAAGTAGTTCTTGCTGCCGAGCCGTAGAGTCCAATGGAGAGATTTCATGTTGCTACTGTGATATCATCAAATGCAGACCAAAAGGGTCTATTGAACACTTCTGGACTTGCAATTGTGCCAACTCAGGACCAGAAGCATGAAAAAAGCATTACCTTAGACACTTTGCAAGACTTCTTGTGTGAGGTGAATGTTTATTCAAGCACAAACTGTGGGGAAAGATCTCGAGAAGATGAAGGTGAACTTGAATTTGCTGAAGATCACTGTCAGCTGGGTGGATTACAAGATTGGGTGAAGCTGCTTCTTTCTTGGAATGGAAATCTGACTTATCCAAGCACAAGAACTTGTGTAAGGCCTCCTCCTGATCCAGAAGAAGGAATTCGTGGGCCTAAGGAGCTGAAACAAATGGGAATCCGAAGGCTCATCGACAAGAATTTGGCGCAGCAGCATGTTGTTACTTATCAAGTGCAAGCAGTTGAATTTTTCAAAAATAAAGGCTGCAGCATTGAGGTTTTGTTTGTGTGTTGGAGTCAGGTGGAATGAAAAGGAAGGTTCTAGTAGTGCGAGCAACGGTGAGGCCACCAGAACATGTTGAGGAGATGCAGAACTACATGGATATGAAAATCAGATATGAAATTTATCTTGTTGAGCTCCACGAATTCACTAGCATCAAAGAAATTGATCAAGCTTCCTTAGTCCTTGCTGCATGCCACTCTAATTCAGTCAGACAACAAGTTCTTAGCACGAACATGAAGTATGCAAACTGGGAATTTGTGCTGAAATTGACTCAAGTCTTTTTCCAAGGCCTGAAGAGACTTCAAGTTTTCCTGAAGCGCCTTCAATGTTTCAAAGGGATACCTTTCAAATGGGAGGAGATATGCAAACTCCTTCATCATTATCGCGGCAATACACTAAGGAACCGGAATCTCAGCTGCAAAATTCAGGTGTTGGGCTGTATGGGTGATAAAACAACACTCTTTAGAGGGTGGTTGATCTGGTATGAATTGGGCAGACCTCATGATGTTAATGTTAAAACCAAATGCATATTATTGCAATAGCATAAACCGTTGATCTTAAATTCCAGCTGCAAAATTTAGCAGTCCTTGCATCAAATTAGAAATCTGCACCAAACTACTTCGAAATTTGTTTCTACTAAGTGTTATGCTACTTCTTAATCTGATTTTTGAAGTACTCTTCAGTTGTGGATTTTAGAAGTTCTCGTACATCAAAAAATGATTTAGAGGTCTCAACTCTCTTTCATTTTTGAGGACAAGAATGTTCTTAAGGGGAAGGGAATGTTATGATCCGGGCTTGATGAGATCCAGGGGGTTTCGATTGCTGTTATGTTATTGTTGTGCTGTTGTGAGGTGTTCGGTTGCTGCTATTAGATGTGCTGTTGCAGTAGCAGGTTTCGATTATGGTGTGGCGCCAAATAAGGCTTTAGGAAGGAAGCTAGATATTTTCTTTGATTTGGATATTTTAGCTTAAGTCATTAGAAGCTTGTGACTAGATTCAATGTATTAGTTTGCATTAGATTGTTATAAGTAGTTGTTCTCAAAGTGTAATGAGGGCATTCAATCAAATACCAAGAATTATCTCTTTTGAGATGAACTCTCTTGCTCATCTAATTCTCTCTACTTCTTATCCCCTATTTCTCTAATTTCTTATCTTGATTCACTTCTTTCTCATCTCAAGTTCTCATCTATCACAATTTACTTAGCATATGCATTGTGATTCAATCACAAGCATAACACATACATCTGTGTGAACCAATTCTAGCAAGTCACCAACCCTACTGCCTTTACTCTTAAAGATAGACTTGGTCATCTCACCTTCTATGCAGGATTCGCTGATTGGTAATGACTTCAAGTCCAAAGGTTCTATCAGTCCATCTTTTACTAATCTTTGGATCCTGTTCGAATTAATGTGACCAAATCGTTGGTGCCAAGTGTAGGAAATATCTCTTTCAAGTTGTTTTCTCTTAGGAGATTGAACAAGTGAGCTTGTGCTAGATCCATTTAAACAAATATCGGAGTTTCGATCAGGAAATAGCTTGAATAGACAGTCCACGCTTGTACCTTTGCAAATAAACAATTTATTTCTCATAATAAATAGTTCAGAACTAAAATCTAATGAATAACCATTATCCACCAAACGAGAGATAGAAATCAAATTTCTGTGCAAAGCAGGTACAAACAAACAGTCCGTCAAAAACAAAACTCTACCACTAAAGACTAGGCTAATATCTCCTACTCCTAAGACTGCTACTCTTGTACCATCTCCAACCGTCCGGTACGATTCCCCATCAAACAATCTCCTTGTTAGCTTGAGCCCCTGTAACATATTACAAACATGGTCAGTTGAACCGAAGTCCACACACCAGAAACCTGGTGGACTCTCAACTGCGCATGACTCAACTAAGTGAGATATCAGCATATCTTCACTTGATGGCTTAGTAGTCTTTGCAGGAAGAGAAGCTAAGTACTTAGTGCAGTTTCTTTTCTAGTGGCCAGTAAGTCCCTTATTAGTGATAACCGAGTCCAAGTTGTTTTTCCAAGTGAAGTAACTTGGTCCAGATAAGGTATTATCTTTCATAATTGAATGAAGTGCACAAGTCGTATCCATTTCAAAAAAATCTGTAAATGCAAACAATCGTGTAACTACCTCATATAAGTCTTATACAATGTAGTGATATATATTCTTTTATTTTACCATAATAACTCAGATATCCACTAAAATGTATTATCATTCATGCAATGATGACCCAAACACACCACTCCCTACTCCCCGGCAGCGGGGTCGCACGAAGCTAGTTCAGGTGAGAACTATTTTCAATTAACCTGTTTTCTTGTAACTCTTGTTAAACATCACCACTTTACCTTAGTTTCTAATATGGCACAACAGAGCTCCTCAGGGAGGCTAATGCACCATGCTAGTTAAGTGTCAACCATTACGTAAACCTCCATACAAATACACGAAATACTCCATGGCAGCGTAGTCGCATCGCTTCTTTGCACTTCGGTTTATCCCAACAGAAGTCTAACCCTATAATCTGCAAACCAACATCCTCCGCATGGAGGTCTATCTATCTACTATATTGCTAGACCGGTAATGGAGACTGTGAGGTTACAATAATTGAAACCTCGCTCTCACTTGATTTTTATGACTAGTGTTTTTTTTTTTTTTTTTTTTCCTAATAACTAGCATTTACAACATGAATTATCACATAATCTCCTTTAGAATCTTGTTCAAAATTTTTCAATTAATTAATTTTACTTTTAAAATTAGTACCGTAGATTGTCTCATAACCTATTCCTTAGAACCCCGTTATAAAACTAAATAAATTTATTTTATTTTATTTATTAATTATTATTTTGCAATTTTAAATTAAAATAATTTAATTTGAAGTCAATAATTAAATCAAATCTCATTAAATCAATTTTATCCGATTTGTCATTTGATTTCATTAGATTAATCTTATCTGATTTTACAAATCTTAACCAAATGATCATTGTCTCATAATAAAGATCATGTAATCCCGAATTAATAGGTCGTTAGATCTGAATTAATGATTAATTTTCTAACGATTTAAACAATTTAAATCGTCACTAAAATAACCTATTTAACTATTAAATCTTTTAACGGATTCAAATAATTTAAATCGTTAATTTAAATAACCTAGTTAACTATTAACTCTTTTAATGATTTAAATAATTTAAATCACTAATTCAAACAAGTTTTTCCTTCTTTATTAAATCGCAGATCTATTTATTTCGGTCTTATTATACCTATTTATGTATATTATGAATATAATCAGAGGCTGGCTCTGATACTAATTATTTGAAAAAATAAAAAATTTTGTGGGAAAAATAAACTCTGATGCCGACTATTGGGCTCACAGTTCTCAACTACGGTCACAATAGTAGGCACCTATTTGAGCACATAGAGTAGGAGACTCTTCTCTCTACCTAAGCCCCCGGTCGGAGAGTCACCCTCCGTGACACCTCACGTGCGAGAGTTTCCGGGAATAGGTTTATTTATAAACCCTTTGCCCTAATGCCAGTGGTGGGAATGAATTTCAAAAATTCTCCCTGAAGTTTACGCCAAGGAGCAGGTTGGGCTGATTTAAAATTTTTAATTTTAAATCCACTGACTTAAATTTATAATTTAGATCTACAGACCTTTTACTTTAATACATTCATAACAGTGCATAAACTTAAATAGGCATAATAACGAATACTATAAATAAATAGAAAAGCAAAAAGAATAAGGAAAGAAGAATATACCTGGAATTGTTCCAATGAAGAATACCAAGAAAATCGAGACCCCGTAATCTTCCACGCAATGACCTCAAACTGCCCGGAGGGTGGGCTCCAAAAAATATTAAACTAGAAAAGAAAAATTTTAACGAAAAATTTTCTCTCGAATTAGGTCTCTGAAACAATTTCTAGAAACCCAAAATAATTTTTTTTTTATTGAATTGGCGAACCTTTGGATTACGTACCTCTATTTATAGGAGTATATTGGAGTGAAAAAATCCAATTAATTTGATGTGGGATTCACAGTTAACAAGCAAAATGCAGCGTGTTGTATAAAAATTAGATCAAAACGTCGCGTTTCGATCCCAGGAAAAATCGCACCTTTATTCAATTCAAAATGCATGACACGTGGCAGCGTCCCATTGGCCCACACTAGTGCACGTGGATTGCCCAGGGCACAACCTAACGCGCAACACGTGCCGCGCGCTAGTTCATCAGATCCGATTTTTTATTTATTTTTTTTTTTTTGCCTCATTTCCCATATGTAAAAATTCATCTTATGAATTTTAATTTCCTAAAATTATTTTATTTTATAATTTTCAATTTTATTCATCCCATGTATAATGTTTGGCAAAATTAACTTTACCCATCTCATGGATAAATAATTCATCTCATAAATTCT
Organism: Simmondsia chinensis; assembly: GCA_018398585.1. NCBI lineage: Eukaryota > Viridiplantae > Streptophyta > Magnoliopsida > Caryophyllales > Simmondsiaceae > Simmondsia > Simmondsia chinensis. Next base: position 10,913,646 of record JAGTTD010000017.1, on the reverse strand, counting down.
TTAATATTTTTTGATTGCAATAAATACAGAGGCTTGCGCAGGTAACTCGGGGACAATTTAAATCTAGCTCCAAATAGAATAAATTAATCATCTCATGAAATAATTTAACTGCCATTTAATAAGACTTAAATCCAATAAATAAATTTTACTGCACTCCAGGCTTAAATTATTTATTCGATGTCTCCCTAATAGACTGTATTGATGACAACAACCCCTCCATTAGATATCCATGACAAAAGATAAATATAACCACTACTATTATCCTTCTGAAAGCTTCTCCATTAGTTATTGACTCGTCCTTCACTGAATAATTTATTTATACTTGAACATATTTATAGTATAAATCCCAAATGTTAAACACTTGGAGTACTTTGGCTAAAGTTTCCGAGCTATTCAAATATTTGCGAATCAACTAAGGGAAGATCTATATCTCATAAGAGACTGTAGATTCCCTATTGAATACCTAATCATTGTCACACTTCATGACGTTACCTAGTGTACGTGGGAATGCAGTCATGCGTTTGACCTTACTTATAGTACACCAAAGTAACTAACGCTCCATTCACAAGTCCAGAATACCCTCAGGATTTAGATTCGTCATTCAAGCAGTACAACGTTAATCACTCATCTCCAATAGTAGTCTATAAATAAGTAACCCACATGGTCCAACTCAGTGTGTCAATCTTATTAAGCACAGCAACCCAACACTTTTGGGTCTCCATCCATATGACCAAAATAATTCATTTAAAGTATTAGGTTATGGTCTTAACAAACAAGTAGTCCAAGCTCATCCTTGACCACGAGTTATTCAAATAACATTCTATACCATTTTTTCCAAGTCTATATGTGGGTAAATCTCATTACCCACTTAGAAAAAACATGTAAAATGTAATATGAGGACTCCGTCCATCTCATGGACAATACTTAAAAGAAAATCACATGCAGTATGTAAGCTCACTTTACATAAATTCGATTAGGAAATTACTATAACTGTAATTTTTTTCATAAATAAAATAATATTACATAATAAGTTTGGATTTTGGGACACTATTCCTAGCAGTGTCAGCACTATTATGCTCATCCCTAGAATTTGTGTTCTCAATATCATCAAATTTTTCACCATGTAAATTCTATATGGTGTATTGTTGAAAAACTTCATGCCTCAATAAATCATATCGGACATTACATGTTTCTTTCATAGAAACATTTCAGCATTTAGTACAAGGGCATCTAATCTTGCCATTGTCACGTAAGTCAAAGGCTTCGAAGAAAACTATCAACACCGTGTAAATACTCACATGTTCTTCGATCTATTGTTTTCATCCATTTCTTGTCGACCATTATGTCCTAAAATTATTATAATAATGCAATTTAACATGCATTTAAGTGCTAAGAGAATAACTACCAATAACGTAACCACAAAACCAAAATTATAATATGATAAATTACTAGGAGTTTAGTAGCTTTCCTTCTTCAATTTCATTAGAAAAGGGGTATTAGGTTGTAATAGACTTATGCTGATATAATTGGTTCCGAGAACTAAGTACATGTAATTCATCAACTCTTATGAAAAGCGAACTTTTTAAAAATCATTCACATAAAAAAACCATGCATGAAGAATGCCTAAAATCATCATGAGCAAAGCAAAAGAAATTTAGACCCACAAGTTTATTAAATAAGAACAACAAAATAGGCACTCAAACAAAGAAATTTTAAACTGAAAAAAATGAAAAATTGATTCCATGATATGTGAAATTTAAAAAAAAATGGGCACTCAAACATTGCAACCTTTGTCACACAAGAAATAAACATATATACTTATACTAGTTTACATAACATCAAATTTCTCAATCAATTCACTTTCTTCAAAATTTCATATTGTAAAACAAAATACCTAAGCCCAGCTTGAGAGGGGAGCAATGGCAAAGAAGTAGCAGGAATCGGTAGAGGAGAGAGAGACTATCACAATGAAAAAACAAAGATGCACTTAGGGTTTGACTTAAAAGTGAAAATGAAAATAATCGAAACAAAAAAAATCAAAAATACAGTTCACCGACCTTCTCTCTCGTGTCATAATGCCACAATTCCGTCTCTCACTTAGGAAAAGAGCTTGAGGGTTGAATAATGGAGGTTTAACAATGAGAGAGATAGGAAGAGAAAAGGGGTTTGGGTGGGATTTTTTTGGGGGGTGGGAGGGGCGGTTGGGGGTGGGAGGGTTAATTAATTTTTTCTAAATATTAAAAAAATATTATAATTAAATTTTGGTTATTTATATTTTAGTACTCAGTATTTTTAAGAATAATTTAAAAAGATCATAATATTTTTAAATAGTAAAAATATAAATTATAATAAGACTCCGTGAACTTTATATTAACCGTAAATCATCCCCTGCACTTTTAATTTCGAATAATAGCATGATATTTAACCGCGACATTATATTATCGTTGCCAAATATATATTATTCTTCATAAGTTCATTAATTAAAAGTTTGCCGCCATTACTAGCTTTTACAATATATAAAATAAGTGTTAAAAAAAAAAGATAATTAAGTAATGAATTTTAAGATTTTATTACTAAATTTAAGTATTACATGTCAGAATTTAATAATTTTTGTTAAAATTAGATCAATCTTACTATAAACCTAAATTTTATTGTAATATAATACTTTCAAATTCTCAAACTAAAATAATAGTATTTTTACCCAATTTTCATTCCTTCAAGAACCCAATTTTCATGTTCACTTTGCTACTTTCATTTTTATTTTTCCCTCTCTTATCCCCTAAAACATGACTTGAAGAAAATTTTGTGCTATAATAAGATCCCAAGAAGTTTGCAATTAACTACAACTCACCCCATACACTTTCAATGTCAAAAAAACTAAAAAAATTTGGAAATTTAAAACTTGAAAATAAGTACTAAAACATATTTTTTTTAAAACATTGAAAAATAAATTTTATAAATATTATTATATTTTTTCATGCTTTTTCCAAAAAAATATTTTTCAATAATTTGTTTCAATTTGTTTAATTTTAAATTTATTAATGTTTAAAAGGTGTGTTATGGTTAGTAACAAAGTTGATGGGTAAGTTGTATGCAATAACGAAGTTCAAGGGGGTATTTTTTGCAATCAAAAGTGGGAGGGGGTGTATTGTATTTAATTACAAAGTTAAAGGGAAGATTTTCTCCAACGGCCGCTAAAAGTTGTTGCTAAAGTAGCATTTTTCGCAATGAAAATTCTTGTCGCCTTCAAATACATGCTTTTTGGCAATGATTGATCAATATCGCTACTAAAGGCAAGGTCTATGGCAGCGAATTATTATTGTCGTTGCGAATAAACAAGTTTGCTTTTACAACGACAATACATGTCATCGCAAAAAATATATTTTTATCAACAGATTATGTTTTCGTTGCTAATAATTTATTTTTAGCAATGATATTTTTTGGTCGTTGCAAAAGATTAGTATTTGCCAACGACTTTTATCAGTCATTGCTAAATCTTGTCACGAAAAATCTGTTTTCTTGTAGTGCAGGATATCACCTAAGAGGTTACCAACAGGCAAGCACCAATCCCATTAGAACTCTAAAATTAAGCGTGCTTGGATGAGAATAGTACCAAGATGGGTGACATCCTAGAAAGTGCTCGTGTTGCACCTCTCAGGTTGGGGGTTCTTGAAAACTTTAAAGGGGGAAGGCTGTGTACCCCCCCCCCCCCCTCCCCCGGCGCCCTACTTAGGCGGGAGCCCTTGGGGCACTGGGAATGTTGGTTTTATCTTGTCAATATCATTGTCTAGTGCTTCACGCCAAAATAAAACTTTAGGGCAAAACTTGCGAAAACAAGTTGACTAGTAAGGATGTAAAGGGGATTGACGAGTATAAGGACGTAGGGCAGTGGAAGAATTCACCTAATTGCGAAAGCGTGGAGTCTAATAAGAGATCCATCATCACCTTGTTCCGTACGCTTTTCTTCTCTTACTTCTAGAACCTAGAATCCTATTTAGAAAAGGATTGCTGTCTTAAATATTTAGGTTTCTTACCCTTTTATCCGATTACACGTAGGAGTTGCATTGAGTTTAGAAGAGTAGCTATAAAAAGACTAGTAATTTTTGATTTCCTAGTCTTTTCCCTTTGCGTATAAGACTTAGTATTTTATTTCCTCCTTAGATCCAAGGAGATTCAAGTTGGAGTGGTCCCTTTATTCATATTTGATTTGGCATGTTAAATCAAAGAAGGTTGTGACAATTGTTCATTCCATCCTTTCCTAGACAGGCGACTACATTAATTTGATATTGAAGTTAGAACGTTTATCCATGGCCCAAGGGAAGGAAAGATACATGCCCATTGAAAAAATCTATGAGACGCATATGCTCACTAAACAAAGAGGAGATTTAAGATGACGGAAGAAAGATTTTGGAGTGCCGAGTTACTTATGGAGCAACTTTCCACTGCGTTCAAGGAAGCAACTTGGTCTTAAGATCAAGAAGGCATGGGAGATGTGGTACAAAAAGAAGGGAGTTTCAACTATGTTTTCAGTGAAAATGGCACCGAGGGACGCAAATACAATACGGAGGCACTCCAACAATATATGTGAGTATTTAAAGATTGACAATGGGACTCTAAAAGTTAGATTAAGTTCCCAAAAATTTGAGGTAGAAGACAACCAGAGGAATTGCTAAATTGGATGTTGTCCACTGAAGAAGCACAAAAGTTTAAGGAGGTTAGCAAGCATAAGTGGGATCCTTTAGTGGAGGCTATGCTACAATAAAGAGTAGTCACATGGTGGTAGCAACACAATAGCATTCAATTTTTAGGCAGGAAAATAGTAAGATTGTACTTGGGTAAATATGAAGAAGATCATAAGAAGCCTTCTTACCCTATAATTGCATCAGTCTAATGTTACAAAAGACCTTTAATTTGCGTTAAGGACCACGATCCGTGGAAGATTGCATTGTAGAATTTTACATGTTGAGTGTAAGGAATGACTTAACAAAAACGGAGAAATAGTTTGTGGATAGATATATTTGCAAGCTGAAGGTGATATTGTGTTGAACATATCTGACATCTTTTACGTTTATGAAGCTTATCGGAGAGCCAATACAAGTAGATAGACAGTAAAGGCAATGCCAAAAATATTGATCTTGGAGAAGCCAATCAAGTGGTGCTGAAGCAAATTAGGTTAGCCATCTAAAAATATTAGTGTATAAGGCCCATGTCGGAGAACAACTGCAGTTAGTACCAAAAAGCATAACAATAAGAATATGGCTTGTGGTTTGAGGACAGGATTATTTTGATGCGGTGAGACTGGACATCATGATGTTGATTTTCATAAAGGCGAGAAGAATGACAAGGGATTTACGAAGCCTAAAAAAGCGAGTTGATCATTGAAGTGATGGAGGTAGTGGAGGACTCAACTGGCAAAACGGAAATAGCTAGGGAGAAGGGACATCTACTAGTGGTAAGGTGTTATGCTCGGGATCGATTCACAAGCATAAACTAAGTAAATTTAGGATAGATTGAGAGTATGAGATGAGAAAGAAGGAAATTGAGATGAGAAATTAGAGAATTAGGGATGAGAAATAGAGAGAGTTAGATGAGAGAGAAGTTTAATCTCAAAAGAGATATTTGTTGTCAATTTCATTGAATGAATTCTGAATTATTAAACCACTACTACTTACAGGCAAACTTAAGCAAGCAAGTACATTGCACCTAGACTTACTCAAGCTAACCGACTTAGGAAACATCTGGAAGTATCTAGAAAATATCTAACTAACTAAAATATCTACTAACTAACATAACTACCTAAATCTTATGGCGCCAAGACCAACAGCAGCAGCATGCTTACTGCAGGCTTACAATGCAGATGCCAAAGCACTTATTACAACCATTACAATGCAACTAAAGAAAGCAATACCAAGCTATTACATTAATTACTAGGTTGACAACATCCTAACAGCTACATAATAGCAACAATAGAGCAATGCAGCCGCTAACCAATACCCGAACAGTAACTAACAGCAGCCACCAGTGCACAGCTCAGCAACAGCCTAAACCTTGAATTCTCGGATCATAACATAAGCCATATTTTCCTTATTTCTCATGAAGCTGGGAGAAATATGGGGTTACAAACATCTTTAGGATACTTGCATATTTTAAACAATGTCTTCAATCAAAGGATAAAAGTACTTGGGCCTAACACACTAGATCATGCTCAAGACCCACAAGTCTTAAGAAGTGGAAATGACATCATCTAAATTTTTCTTAAAACAAAAGTCCAGATATTATAGTCTCTCAAGGTGACTGACTGGACTTATAAGCTCGTGATCGAAGAGATTAATTAAGAGCGTGTCTTGAAAGGTCAATTCCCAAGCTCGAGATGATTATTCAAAATGCATATCAGAAAAACGGGCCCCTAGAACATTTAAGTGAATGTGGACAAACACGGGAAAATCATTTAACCTCCAGCATGTGCGTCAAAACACTTAAAGTGCCAATTCAGGGTTGTGGAGCAATGGGGCCATATGTGGCGGGGATAATGCCTCCAAAAAGGATGTAATGGTTATGAAATGAATCCATAAATAATGGATTCCCGTTATTCAGCAAAGGGACTGATGTGTCTTATCTTTAAATGCTTTATGCCCTATTCCCATGAAACATTTTGTTATTATGTATATACTTTGGTGCTATTTATGTATATTTTGGCTTGGAACATACTGGAGTAAGGACACCTTAAAAAGTAGTGAAGGACAAGCTAATGTACAAATTTGGATACTGCATTATGAAGCCCGACCATGTGTGGAAACAAAGATGAATGGGGTCACAATGAGGACAAGAAGAGTCACCCCTCGAGTGTGTGGATAGGTAGGCAATGCATGTTTGCTACTGTTTGAGCTTAAAACAAGGAAAAAAAGGTTAAAATAAGAGTATCAATGAAACATTAATATACAATGCCACAAACGATGTCAATGGAATCATATAGATCTGTTCAAGAGCTTTCTTTTGATACATAATTGTCCTTATTACACCATTCGGATCAAAAATTACGCGTGTTTTAAGTTACATGTTGGCACTGCAAAAACCTATGGATCAACCGTATCTGCGACGCATCATATGTACAAATACCAGAGGCGAGGCTTATTTTTTCACTTTTTCTACTTTGATAGGTTTGTTCCCTCCTAAAAAGCCGCCTCAAGATATCAAATTTACATAAAGGTCGAAGCACAAGTGGTCATAATACTAGGGATAAAATCTCAAGTCAAGTCAACATCTATCAAGGGAGTCATCAATTCATGAGTTTTCCTTTCTCGTTTTCTTTTAAATTTGCATTTTTTTTAAAACTCATACAGAAGAGCGAAATTTTAGTTGAGGGGTGAAGGACAGTTAGTCGTACAAGTCCCGGATTTATATTCTTATGCGAAAATGACTGTAATTATACCATTTTTAGCCCTATGAGGAGTTTCATATTTTCGATTGGTTTTTTCAATTACATGCTTGTGGTCCATTATTTGACTTACTAATTTAACTGCATGTTGTCTTATTATTGTAACCTAGACTACAGTTAACAAGTTTTCATGAGTGGTTAGGTTGAGGTTGTACCCAACCTTGAGCACGATCTTTTATACGAATTATTCTAATTAGGTCATTTGCTCCCTTCGTCTATTTAGTGTGTGTGTTGTTTTCATAAATACAAAATCAAACAAACATCAACAAATGGGACTCACAACAACATGGAAGCAAGCCTAAATTCCAAACCGCACATATTTGACCTCAACCAATTACATTTTAAAATGGTCGGCGCTTTTCGAGTATCCGACTTCGGTTTGTGATTTTAATGTCAATCATACACATGCTCCAATTAATGAGATTTTTGATTTTTTTTTTTTATGAATATTAGGGTTTAATATTTGGACAAAAATTTGAAGGGATAAAGTGGCAGTCGAGGTGATGGAGTTGAGCCCACAGACATCTTACCCTGTACACTTAAAAGTTAGAAACTAGAGTGGAGACAAACTCAAGAGCTCAATAATCCACTTACAAGCCCCAATCAATCAGTTTTGCAGGCCTAACAACTTTGGCTTGTAATAAATCGAAAGAGTTAGATTTTGACAAAATTTAGGTGGAGGAAACCCTATTTGGGTAACTGGATGAGAACCAATGCAATCAAGGTTATGAGTTGGCCATCAAAGCCCTTAAACGATAACTTAAACCTAAAGTCACCTAACTTATCCAGTAATGACAAGGTGTTAGGACTAACACAATCACGATCAAGCATTAGCCGTCAAAGACTTAAAGCAACGCCTCAAATCACAACTTGTCGATTGTTGGGAACATATTAAAATAGACAATTCATATCTAAAACCCAAAATTTGTATTACCTTGAAGGAAATCAAGCACAACTTATGCTATGCTAAACTAGGCTATGTTACGCTACTCCTAAGAAAAAGACACAAGTGTGTCATTAAAAAATAAAAAATAAAAAAAATAAAAACTTGTAAAGGTTTTGTATGGTGGTGTTCGACACTTTACAACTATCAAAGTGTCTATTATTTATAGAAAAATAAAATAAATGCAGCATCTTGAAATTCTAGCATATATGCTCCATGTTAGCCTCGACTCCTTTTTTTCATGCAAAATAAGCATTGATCATACCCATAAAATGTATGCTTGAGCCTCATTTTGGAAGCCTCACATCCGTCTAAGACGCCGGAGACTCTTCTAGATGCCCCAGGTTCGTCTGGATATCTTTGAGGCCCATGCTTCTGTCATGATTGTGAAGGATTTTGATGCATTTTAGTTGATTTTTGATATTAAACTCTCATTTGAATTTAAATTCAATTTTTAGTGGGAAAGGTGGGTAGCCAGTTTGAGTGTTTTGGTGGGAATAATTGTTTGTATTGCTTTAGCTTGTTTTTTCCTTGTTTTAGCTTCCCGTTTGCAATTAGAGTATAAAAAAGCTTCATTCATGTACTTGAAGATTCATTCAATGAAAAAGTAATCTAATTTTCTCTCTATTTCTCATTTCTGTCACTTCTTTCTCATCCCATACTCTTATATATCAAGTTTATGATCCTAGTTTGATCTAAGATCATAATAATTGGTATCAGAGCTTGTGTTTGTTGCTGATTGATTGGTTGTTCGATTGATTAGAGCTGGCTAGATGCAAGAAATTTGTACTATGGCTGGTGGAGTAACTACTCGAGCAAATGCGGCTGCAAATGCGACTTATGTTGTTACTGTGGGTGCCAATACTGGTGCTAGTGTGGAGGTCAATCAGTTCGAGCAATTGAGACTTCAGATGGAGGAAATGTTTGTAAGAATGCAACAATCACAGGATCAGAAGCTAGCTGAGAGTTTAGGTTAGCATTCTTAGCAAATTGAATCGAAGCTCTATGGATTACAACAGCAGATTACTAGACAAAATCAGCCTTTGGGAGTGGGAATGTTATCTGCAGCTAGCCAGCACGGTCGTCCCCTGATCCTGCTCATCAGTCTGCTGGATCCAGTGAGAATGGATATGCTGGTGAAAGGACTCAAGGACACAGGAAGCCACGAGTGGTGATTGATGCATTTGAGGAAAGACAGCCTCAATAATGGATAAGGAAGTGTGAAAGGTATTTTCGATTCTATCACATTGATGAATTACAAGTAATACTAAAAATAGAAGGACTAAAACTCGTAAGTAATACTAAAAATTAAATGAATTACAAGTAAATTTTTATTAATTTGTAACATTCCCTCCCTCTTGAGAATCTTCTTGTCCTCAAGAAGTAAAGCTAGGGAATAGACTCTTCAAGAAGTTGTAGTCCTCCCATGTTGTAACGTGCTCGTTTAAGTTGCTCCAAGTGACTTGGACTTGGTGGATTTTCGTGTTATTCAGCTGCAACTTTCTTTCGGCTTTGACAGATTTTGGTTGCTGCGGTAAGACGCCATTTGCTTCAGCCATAGGCGGCTTTTGCGTAGTATCAGCATTTCTCTTAACCTGTTTTTTGAGGAGAGACACATGAAACACAGGGTGAACGTAAGAATGTGAGGGTAAATTGAGTTTATATGCCACATTGCCAATTTTCTCCAGAATTTTGTAAGGACCGAAGTAACGAGCACACAACTTGACTTTGCGTCGAACAGCCACAGTTGATTGTCTATAAGGCTGTAATTTGAGGCAGACCATGTCCCCAACGTCATAGTTCTTTTCTACCCTCTTCTTATCCGCATAATACTTCATTCGGGCTCGAGCTTGTTGGAGATTGTCCTTGAGCGCTTGCAAAATCTGTCTCCTGTGCTGTACAAGCTGCGTTGCTGCTGAACCGGCTAGCTTGGGCTGTTGGATCAGCATAGGAGAGGGTGGGGAATATCCATACAATGCTCGGAAGGGTGTACTGCCAATGGTTGTGTGGAAGTGTGTGTTGAACCAAAATTCGGCTAAGGAAAGCCAACGGTTCCACTCCTTGGGCTTCGAGAAGACCATGCTCGGAGATATTGCTCCAAACATTGATTGACTCTTTCGGTTTGTCCATCCTTTTGGGGATGGTAGGAAGAGGTAAGAGCCAACGTGGTTCCCATGAGTTTGAACAATTCCCTCCAAAAGTTGCTTGTGAATATTTTATCCCGGTCCGACACGATGGATTGGGGCAATCCATGTAACTTGTAGATGTTGTCGAGGAAGAGCTTTGCCAATTTCTCCGTAGTAACGGGTCAAGTAAGAGCAAGAAAATGATTGTATTTGGTGAAGCGATCCACCACGACCCATATGACCTCCTTGCCTTCGGATTTCGGTAGCCCCTCAATGAAATCCATACTAATGTGAGCCCAAGCACCGTCTGGAATGGGAAGAGGGTGAAGAAGTCCTTTGTATCGCGGATCTCCCAATTTTGTTTGTTGGCAAACTTCACAAGCCTTCACATAGTCGCTTACATCCTTTTTCATGCTCGGCCACGTGAAATAAGCTTTAATTCGTTGATAGGTGCCTTCCACACCCTCGTGACCTCCCCAAGCAGCGTCGTGTGAGGCTCGAATGATCTGTTTTCTCAAGTCAGTAGCAGCACCAATGTACAGCTTACCTCAAACACGCAGTAAGCCATTCTGCACTGCCACTTCTCTGTTTTCTGCAGCCATTTTCGTGTCGGTCTGGAGCGTGGCAGCAGCTATCTTTTCCAGAGAAAATGTATCCCACTCGTAGGAATTGTGTAGCTCTTCGACCCAAGAAGGAAGTACCACCGAAATGGCTGAGCATGTGCCTGAAACAGTGTCCTTAAAACGCCTTGACAGTGCATCGGCAGCTGTGTTTTCTTTGCCACTTCTATACTCGATGTCGTAATCAAGGCCTAACATTTTCATCAAGCCTTCTTTTGAATTCTTGACACAATCTTCTGTTCGAGGAGATATTTGAGGCTTTGGTGGTCCGTCCGTATGGTGAATTTATGACCTTCCAAATAGTGCCTCCATTTCTCCACGGCTAAGAGAATTGCGAGGTACTCCTTTTCATAGGTCGACATTGCCTGATGTTTGAGGCTTAGAGCTTGACTTAGATATGCAATGGGCCTTCCTCTTTGAGAGAGGACAGCCCCAACACCCATGCCACTTGCATCGGCCTCTAAAACGAAGCCTTCGGCGAAATTTGGCATGGTCAAAACCGGTGCTGCACACATGGCAATTTTGAGAGCTTCGAAAGCGGCCTGGGCCTTCTCGTTCCACCCAAAAGCATCCTTCTTCAAGAGCTCCGTTAAGGGTTTGGCAATGGCACCATAACCTTTAATGAATTTTCGATAATATCCTGTCAATCCCAAGAACCCTCACAATTGCTTCAAGGTGATCGGGGTTGACCATTCTTGCATTGCTCGGATCTTGTTAGGATCAGTAGCTACGCCCTCTGATGAGATGATATGACCCAGATATTCAAGCTTCTCTTGAGCAAAAGAGCATTTGGACAATTTTGCAAAAAACCGGTGTTGTCACATTAAGATGAATACTTGTCGTAGGTGTGTGAGGTGAGCTTTATATGTCGGACTGTAAATCAATATGTCGTCGAAGAATACCAGCACCGACTTCCTCAAATAAGGTTTGAAAATATCATTCATAGCTGCTTGGAAGATGGCCGGGGCGTTTGTTAAACCGAATGGCATAACAACAAACTCGAAATGGCCATGATGAGTTTGGAAAGCAGTCTTGTATATATCTGATTCGAGAACTCGGATCTGATGATACCCTTTCCGTAAGTCCAGCTTGGAAAAGAAACACGCCCCATGAAGCTCATCAAGCAAGTCATCTATGACCGGTATCGGAAATTTGTCTTTCACGGTTAAAGTATTCAAACGGCGGTAATCAATGCACGTACGGGCTGTCCCATCCTTCTTCTTTACAAGGATCATGGGTGAAGCAAAAGGGCTTCGGCTTGGTCTAATGAAGCTCAACCAAAGTAATTCCTCCACTTGTCTCTCGATCTCAGTCTTTTGGCCATGGGGGTACCGATATGGCCTAATTTTGAATGGATCGGCATTTCCTCGCAAAGGTATGGCGTGATCCAAACTTCTTTGAGGGGGGAGGCTCTTAGGTTCTTCAAAGATGTCCCCGAACTCATCAATTAAAATCTGAACAGCAGGAGGGTGAATCGGTTGCTGCATAACCAAGCTCACCATGAATAATTGCCCGATCCATTGTATCGCCTTCTTTTTAATTCCACCTTGCACATCCTTTGCCTCGATCAACTTGAGCTGAGCTTCCTCGAACATGCCTTGCAAAGATATCTTGGTGCTATGAACCTCAAAAGCCACGGTGATTTTATCGAAGCCGAAGACAACCGGGTTGAAGGTCCTCATCCAATCTACTCCGAGCACCATGTCACAACCACCCAAAGGAATCACTCGGAAATCAAAGGTGAAATGATGGCTTTGCATAGACCAAGGGAAGGCTATGCATTTGTTTTGTGTTGTCAAAGAATTTCCATCCGCTACCATAACCGCCAACGGATGAGTTTTCGTCACTTCGTGCTTGACCTTCTTAATTAACTTCGGATCAACGAAACTGTGAGTGCTTCCACTATCAATGAGGACAATAATGGAGTGTTTCCTAGCCCATCCTTTGATTTTTATCGTGTTATGAGCTCCGCTTCCGGTTAGAGCCTTCATGGAAATTTCGACCTCATCATCACTTAAGCAACCTTGTGAAATGCATTCGGTATCTTCTGGTTCAGCATCTGATTCTCCACTGTCAGCCTCATTTTCAGCAGGTGCCCGGCTCCCTTTGACATACATAAGTGCTTGTGATTTACACCTATGCCCGGGTTGATACGGTTGGTTGCATCGAAAACAAAGTCTAGCTGATAACCTGTCACTGCTTTTGCTGCTGTAAGCCTTGTTTTGCTGCAGGGGGGGCCTCGGTTTGCTGCTGACCGAGTGCATCCCTTAGTCATAAGAAGGGACTTGAGTTGCTTCTATCAATTTTGCCTTGTTGTATGCGCTGGACAAAGACTTAGGACCAATGGCTTTCACCATGTTTTTGATCCTAGGCTTAAGTCCACTTACAAAACACGACACATAATAAGACTCGGCATCCTCGGGAGCAATGGTCAAAACGGACATAAAATTTGCTCTCAAATTCTTGAATCGGAGCATATACTCTCTCACGGTTGATGTTTGGGCCAGCTTATTAAAGCTATCCACAACATTAGTAGATTCTCCTTCTCCATACCGCTCACACATCTCTTCTGCGAATTGGCCCCAAGACAGATTTGGTTTGGATTTCAACAAGCTATAATAACAAACCTCGTGATCTCCATGTAAGTGTACTGCTGCGAGTTGGAGCTTCTCCTCCTCCGGTACATTGTAGTATAAGAAGAAACGATCACATCTCCTTAACCACGATTCCGGTTGCTTCCCATCGAAAGGGTCGATCTCCACCCTTGGCTGTCAGTACGAGCTGCTTTTGCCACTCAAGGTGTTGTCATTGGACTCAGTTCTTTGCTAATAACATCGTTCTGGTGGTCTCACAACTGGTTCGATTTCATTAGCTGCTGCATCCGGGTGAGTATTTGATAGTAGAGGCTGACTGTCAGGGGGTTTTTGTGCTGCTGGAGATCCATTTTTCTCAAAGTTTGAGACTCGATCTGGACTTTCCACATCAAGATCACGTTGCAAAGGGTGAGATTCAGCTGATCTAATGTGGGTAGATGGCCCTACGTCAGTCTAAATTTCTGGTGCTTTTTCTCGGTTCTGCGCAGGAACTGTCTCCTGTCTTGCACCAGAATGTTGCTGATCAGATCGTGGTTGAAAAAAGATCTGACTAGTCGGCTTCAAAATGGCATCAACACTTGATTCTCCTTGCTTATTCATCTGACCTTGCAAATTTTCAAGTCGTTTCTCCAATTGTTGCAGCTGATCCTCCCTTTTTTCATCCTTTTCCACCAGCATCTTCAGGATTTGTTATGAATACTATCGGTTTGGCTTCTACTCTCGGCACTTTTTTGCTTAAGTTCAGCAAATTCTTGACCAAACTTGGCCTCCATGTTCTTTATCTGATCGCGAAGTTCCTGATTTCTATCATTTGGAGCATCAAGAACCGAAACCGCACCACCACCAGCTCCTGATCTTGTTCGAATTCCGTCGGTCATTTTTGTTTGTGTTTAAGCTAGCTTAATCAAGGTTTGATTGATAAAACTAGCTCTGATACCAATTGTTAAGTTCCCAAAATTATTTTGGAAACCTAACCTTGTAGAAGAGAATTTGTGATGAGAAAAGAATTGATGGGGATGAGAAGTATAGAGAAAGAGATAAGAAAATCAGAATTTTTTCATAAAGGAATGGTATTAATTTCATTGGATGATCAATTACATTCATAAGCATTGAATTTATACAATTTTAATCCAAAGGATAAGTGCCCAGCTGGGCTGAAGCATTTTACCGCTCAAACCTTGCATAACTGCAATTCCCGCCCTTTTGCAACTAACAGATTCCCACACGCCTAATGAGCTGTGCAGAATCTGATATTTTGGGCGCCATATATGCTGTCCAAATGCATTAATCTGCCTATTACAATATAAGGACTAAAACTTGTAAGTAATACTAAAAATTAAATGAATTACAAGTAAATTTTTATTAATTTGTAACAGTCCCTTAGCTGTTATAGTGGCTGATGGCTATTCGATGATCACACAAAAGCAGTCCAAGGAATTTTGTTGGAGAATGCAAGGGCACCAGTTCAGGTATGATTTCTGAGTATACAAGCAAGGTGGTTGTGACATGGTCCTTGGAGTTGATTGGATTAAAACCATCAGTCCTTTGATCTTTGATTTCACTCAGTTATCAGTATCCTTTCAAAGGGATGGACGAAACGTGGTTCTGCAAGGAATTATGGAGAAAGGGCAGCTCCAAATAATGAAAGGGAAGCAGCTATAGAAGCTTTTCAAGAAGGGAAAGTGCCAGTGGATTGGTTAGTTGTTCTCAATTGCTGCTGGAGCTAATACATCACACAAGACTTCAAATCCGCTCATTGGACAGCTGCTGCTTGAGTATGAAGATATGTTTGCTCAACCTTCTGGCTTGCCGCCTAAGAGGATGTTGGACCAAGCCATTCCTCTCAAGGCTCTCTCCAATCTTGTGAGCTTAAGGCCCTACAAATACCCTCACTCTCAAAAGAGTGAGATTGAGAGATAAGTTGAAGAGCTGTTGCAGACTAACTTCATTCGTCATAGCCACAGGCCATTTGCTTCCCCGGTGATTCTTATCAAGAAGAAGCATGGTTCATCTTGAATGTGTGTGGATTACAGGTAGCTAAACTGCCTCACCATTAAGGAAAAGTTTCTAATTCCTGTCATTCATGATTAGCTTGATGAATTGAAGGTTTCACAGTATTATTCAAAGTCGGACTTGAGGCAAGGTTATCACCAGATCCGAGTGCTGGATGAAGATATTCATAAAACTGCCTTTAGGACACACCACGATCATTATGAGTATGTGGTCATGCCTTTTGGCTTGTCTATTGCTCCTGCACCATTCTAGGTGTTAATGAATCAGGTGGTTAAAGATCAATTGAGGAAATTTGTGCTGGTATTTTGCGATAATATTCTGGTTTATGGCCCCTCCATGGAAGAACATTTCAGGCATTTGAGACAAGTATTTCAGATCATGTGCAAGAATAAGTTGTATGCTAAGTTTACCAAGTGTTATTTTGCTCAAACTCAAGTGGAATACTTAGGTCACATAGTCTGAAGAAGGTGTAGCCACAGATCCTAGCAAGATACAACCAATGAAAGAGTGGCCTATTCCTAAAAACCTTGAGCAGCTGAGGGGTTTCCTTAGATTGTCATGGTATTATAAGAAGTTTATTGCTGGGTATGGAGTGCTAGCCAAGCCCTTTACTGATCTTTTGGAGAAGGATGCATTCAAATGGTCTGATGTGGCTTAAGAGGCTTTTGAAGGCCTCAAATTAGCTATGTGTTCTGCATCAGTTCTTGTTATGCCAGACTTTGGGAAGCCTTTTATTCTTGAGACTGATGCCAGTAGCATGGGAATTAGAGCAGTGCTCTCAAAACAAGGCAGGCCAATAGCTTTCCTCATCCAAGGACTCAATCCTAGAAATCAGCAACTCTCAATTTATGAGAAAGAATATTTAGCTATCCTGTTAACAGCCCAGAAGTGGAGTTATTACCTCGAAGGGCATCATTTCATTATCAGAACTGATCATTAGAGTCTGAAATATCTCTTGGAACAAAAGATTACCACTATAGTGTAGAGGAAGGGACTCATGAGAATGTTGGGACTGAGTTATTCTATTAAGTATCGCAAAGGGAAAGAGAACATTGTTGCTGATTCTCTTTCTCGGAGGTTAGAAGAAGGGGAGTCTACTTCTTGTTCAACCATCTCTTCTATATTACCTGACTAGATGGAGGAGATTTACAAGTCATATGATGGGGATAAGTTTGCTTTAGACTACATACAGCCTATAGTGTGAGCAATTCATCCAATTCAGCAGTTGAAGTTACTATTTTGAATGGAATTATTAGAATTAAAGGGAAGATCTATGTAGAAGATTCTACTGAATTAAGAAGGTAGATCATTCAGGCTTTTCATTCATTTGCTTAGGGTGGTCACTCTGGTATACAGGGCACTTACAAGAGATTGAAGCAGCAATTTTGTTGGGTTAGAGCTATGAAGGGAGTAGAAGAGTTTGTGCAAAGTTATGATGTCTGTCAAAGGACCAAATCTAAGCATGTTTAGTATCCTGGTCTCCTTCATCCCCTACCAATTCCTAATAGAGCCTGGAAACATATAAAGCATGGACTTCGTGGAAGGTTTGCCAAAGGCTGAAGGCAAGCAGGTAATCTGGGTCATTGTGGATCGATTAACTAAATTTAGCCACTTCATTGCCTTGGATCACCCCATCTCAGCTGAAACGTTAGCTAGGATATTCCTTGATAACATCTACAAATTGCATGGATTGCCTCAATCCATTGTATTTAATAGAGACAGAATGTTCACTTGGTCAGGAGATGCGAACAGCCCCTTACTACTCTAGGCAGAAGAGGCAGAGGCAGACCAAAGAAGAAATGGCTGGAGATGATCCGACAAGACCTCCCCCACCTAAACCTTCGGGAGGAGATGGCCTTAGATAGGGCCCAATGGAGGGCTAGCATAGGGGTATTAGATGATCTGATGGTGTAGGGTAGTCTTCGTCTCTACCTTATCTTTGTCTCTACCTTATCGATCCTTTCTTATTCTATTTCTTTATCTCATCTACCTCTATTTCTAGCCTCCATTTTTATCCTTTTCTTTATATCCCTTTCTTTAATCTCAGCTTACCTGTGTCCGATGCCTATGAATCCCCCCCCCCCCTTTTTTTTGGGCCATACTCATGCATTTGTTGCTTCTCCTGTTGCCAGGTCTTTGGCTGATCGGTGCAGACTAACTTTTTAGGCTAGGGGTCCTCGGAAACAACATCTCTTCAGGGTAGCCTCCTGAAGGGGGAAGGCTGCGTACACCTACCCTCCCCAGACCCTGCTTTTGCGGGAGCCCTTGGAGGCACTGGGTTTGTTGTTGTTGTTGTTTGTTGTAGAATGTTCACTTGCCAGTTCTGGAAGGATTTGTTCTTATTGATGGGCTCTACGCTTGCTCTGAGTTCCTCCTATCATCCTCAATCTGATGGGCAAATAGAGAGCGAGAACCAATGTGTGGAACAATATCTTAGAAGCATGACTTTTCACCTATCCTAAGAACTGGTCCCGTGGGTTATCTTTAGCAGAATTCTGGTATAATACTCACTTCCATTCAGCCACTGGGACTGCTCGTTTTAAGGCCTTATATGGGTATGATCCTCCTTCCCCCATGGTGCTACAAGGTTTGGCATCTCATGTGATAGAGGTTAATGATCTTCTTGAACAAAGGAGGCAGTTGATTCAGCAATTGAAAGACAACCTGCAGCTTACCCAAGCAAGAATGAAGTTCAATGCCGATAAGAGACGTTCTGATTGATTCTTTGTAGTTGGAGATTTGGTATATCTCAAGCTCCAACCTTACAGGTAGTCTTCTATTGCAGTTTGCAAGGATGTGAAGTTAGGGGCTCGTTTCTTTGGTCCTTACAAGGTATTAGAGAAAGTGAGAAATGTAGCTTATCGATTAGAGCCGCCACCTCAATACTTTGTGCATCCTGTTTTTCATGTCTCTATTTTAAAGAAACACAAGGCAGAAGAGAAAGAATGTTCTAAGCAGCCTCCAATAGCAACACAAGGTCGGACTTTGATGCAGGCTCCTACAGCAATTCTTGACTCATGCTTGGTATAGCAGTAAGCAAAACTGAGAAGGAAATTCCAGTGCAATGGATCAATTTGGACTCAACACAAACCAGCTGGGAGAAATTATAGCTCTTACACAGTCAGTTCCCCTCTTCTTCATTCTTAATACAAGAATGATTTGGTGGAGAGGGTATTGTCATGACCGTGAAGGATTATAATGCATTTTAGTTGATTTTTGATGTTAAACTCTCATTTGAATTTAAATTCGGTTTTTAGCGGGAAAGGTTGTTAGCGGTTTAGGTGTTTTGACGGGAATAATTGTTTGTATTGCTTTAGCTTTTTTTTTTTCCTTGTTTTAGCTTCCCGTTTGCAATTAGAGTATACATAAGCTTCATTCATGTACTTGAAGATTCATTCAATGAAAAAGTGATCTAATTCTCTCTCTCAACCCTAATTTTCTATCTTTTTCTCATCTTCTTCACTTCTTTCACATCCCATACTCTTATATCTCAAGTTTATGATCCTAGTTTGATCTAGGATCATAACAGCTTCCTTGATATGCGATCTAAGTAACTCCCTTGAGCTTCAGAACCACCTTTCTTGCAGCCTTCTAGGAAGTCCCTCGAGCTCGAGCCTTATTTATCCCATCAACCCCTTGAGTGCTATCCCATAAGGGATTTAACTCATTAGGCAACCAGCCTCAAAATGTTGTTATCTTACTCTTTAAAGGCCAAACACTCCTCGAGGATGGCCCCACATGGCAGGCAAGTGTCCCTTAGTCTCAAAATGCCATCATCCCAACTCCCTCAAGCTTAGGTTGTAAAAAAATGCCCCACTTCTGCCATTGGAAATTTTGAATTTCCAACGGGGAAAAATTTGCTTGATTTGACCTTTAATGGCTATAGGGTGCTCGAGAGGGAATTGTTTGATGCTCCAACTACCTTTGTTCCCGCATGTCTATGAATATGATACTTAGGGCTTCAAAATTTTTCATGGTTTTCTCTATGCTATCTCTTCATTACAATCGAGCACTTTTATATTGGATGTCTTTTGCTGATTATTTTTTTAAAGCTTTAAATTTATATTGGATGTCTCTTGCTAATTATGCTCTCTCTTCGTTACAATCAAGCTTTAAATTGCTCTCAACTTTTATATTCTTGTTCTTCTTGTTAATTATGCTTTTAAATCTTTAAATTTTTTTCAAACCATAGAAATGGCTCAAATTACTCTTGCTCTTTTCATCCCTATCCCCGAGGCTGCTAGCCATATTGAGTCCTTCAAGCATTTGGTCCCATCTAACAACACGACAATCTTAGATAGGCATCAAGCCCCCACTGACCTCAACTCCATTGAAGAGGATCTTTATTGGATATCTTAGAAGGATCTGTATTCTTCGTACGAACCATATGCCCTAAACCCAACCTTTAACCCTTCGGAGGACATACCTAGCCTCGAGGGCAGTTTTCCTGATACTGAGTATTCTCCTTTACTTCGCTCTGCTTCCGCAAGTCACTCATGGGGGGAAGGCGCATTCGAAAGGAACTGCTACCTTTAAATGATGGACATTATGTTATAGTCCAAGTAGAATCTTGGCTATAACCTAGGTGCAATAGAGGTTAGATGGCAAGAGAAGCGAAGGGAGATGAATATCTCAAAGAGATTTGTATTTCATTCAATGAATATGAATCTTACAAAAACATCATTATTTATACTCTTTACAAGACATAAGCTTAAAACAATGAATCTAAACAATTACTAACATAGGTATTGACTCATCAGCCGCCAAAATGGACCAAACTAACCACCCAAAAACCAACTCAACTCACTTTCCCGCTAAAACCATTTGAACCACTAAAAACACCTTCTAGCTATGACATTACCCTCCCCTTGAGCTCATTCTTGTCTTAAGAATGAAAGGAAGGAAATTGAGACTTCAAGAACCACCAATTCTCCCAAGATGCATTCTCCTTTCCCAAATTAGCCCACTAAATTAAGACTTGATCCACATCCACTCCTCGCTGCTGCACGACCCTTCTACCCAGAACGGCTATTGGTCCCTGTAGAATAACACCTTGGACTAAAGCTAACAACAGTTCAGTTGCACAAACTAACCCCTTAGCCACACGTTTCTTGAGTAGAGAAATATGACAGGATGTACTAGACTATCCGGAGGAAGCTCAAGCTTATAAGCCACTTTTCCAATCTTTTCCAAGACCTTGTAAGGTCCAAAGTACCTAGCACACAACTTAACATTCTTACACATTGCAACTGAGTTCTATCTGCAGGGCTGTAACTTCAAATACACCAAATCTCCAACTGTAAAACTTTTGCTAACTGTCCCCTTGTCAGCATAATCCTTCATTCGAGCTTGTGCAACCTAAAGATTATCCTTAAGCTGCTGAACTAGTTGTTTTCTTTGATTCAGAAGTTCATTAATAGAATTTACATTAGAAGTCAATCCTTGGTACACCAAAGGTGATGGATGATCATACCCATATATGGCCTTAAATGGAGAAGTGCCCAAGGAAGCATGAGAATGAGTATTGTACCAATACTTCGCAAGTGTCAACCACCTATTCCAACTTTTAGGATGCAAAAAATTCATTCCCTGTAAATACTGTTCCATACATTGATTTACTCTTTTTGTTTGCCCATCTGATTGGGGATGATCAGAGGAGCTCAAGGATAAGGTGGTTCCCAGCAATGAGAATAATTCACTCAAGAAGTTACTAGTAAACAACTGGTCTCGATCGGAAACAATCGATTGAGGAAGTCCATGCAACTTATAAACATGATCTAAGAAGAGCCTTGCAAATTTCTCTGCTGAAATGGGAGGGGAGAGAGCAATGAAATGCCCAAAGTTGGTGAATCGATCCACAATCACCCAAATTATCTACTTACCCTCAGATTTTGGATATCCTTCAATGAAATCCATGCTGATATGGGTGCAAGCCCCTTCTGGAACAGCTAAAGGTTGTAACAATCCCTTGTAAGGCATATGCTCTACCTTGATCGGCTGGCAAACCTCATAATGCAGGACATATTCTTGCACTTTCCTCTTCATACCAGGCCAATAGAAGTATTGTTTGACCGTATCATAAGTACCATCCCTACATGAATGTCCTCCCCTAAGGATAATCATAAGACGCTTCCAAGATCTTCCTTCTGAGCCTGTGCTAGTGCCAATGTAAATCTTTCCTTTAACTCGCACGATGCCTTGCTTAACAGTCACCTCTTCATCCTTTTCCACATTCTCTGGCTGAATACAGCTGGGAATAACATACTTTTGAGCATACTTATCATTCTTATATGACTTAATAACTTCATTCATCCACAAAGGAACCACTAAAGTCATGGCAACATAGGTAGCTTCCCCTATATCCTACTCTTGCCTCCTAGATAAAGAATATGCCACTGGATTTTCTGCCCCTTTCCTATACTCAATAGTGTAATCCAATCCAAGCATCTTCATTAGACCTTTCCTCTGCACTCTGTTAGAGATTCGTTGCTCAAGCAAATACTTGAGGCTTTGATGATCAGTTTTAATTACAAAATGGCGCCCTTCCAAGTAATGCCTCCACTTTTGCACTGCTAAAATAATTGCCATGTAGTGCTTTTCATAAATTGACAGTTTTTGGTTCTTGGGACCCAAAGCTTGGCTGAGATAGGCCAATGGCCTTCCACCTTGTAAAAGAATTGCTCTAATTCCACTACTGCTTACATCAGTTTCCAATACAAAAGGTAGATCAAAATTTGGCATCACTGGGACTGGGGCTGAAACTATGGACTTCTTGAGTCAATTGAAAGCTTCCCTCACTGAATCACTCTAATGGAAAGAATCCTTCTTCAACAAATCTGTCAAGGGTTGAGCTATCAATCCAAATCCAGCTATGAACCTTTGATAATAACTAGTTAAACCCAAGAATCCTCTCAATTGTTTAACTGATTTTGGCTCAGGCCAATCTTCCATGGCCTTGATCTTGTTTGGGTCTATTGCAACTCCCTTACCAGTTATAATATGACCCAAATACTGCACTTGATTCTTAGCAGAAGTACACTTGGTTAATTTGGCAAACAGTTTGTGCTACCTCATGACTTGAAATACCTTCTCCAAATGAGTCAAGTGCTCTTGCAATGTATGGCTATAAACCAGAATATCATCAAAGAACACTAGCACAAACTTCCTCAAGTAAGGCTTGAATATTGCGTTCATTAAAGCTTAGAATGTAGCAGGAGCATTGGACAGACCAAAGGGCATCACAACAAACTCATGGAGACCATAGTGAGTTCGCTGTCTTTGGAATGTCCTGCTCTTGAGCTCGAATTTGGTAGTACCAAGAATCATGAAGTTCATCCAAAACATCATCAATTATATATATAGGAAACTTGTCCTTAATTGTCATTGCATTGAGTTGTCGGTAGTCAATGCACATTCTAGAAGATCCATCCTTCTTCTTTACCAAGATTATAGGGGTGGCAAATGGACTATGGCTGTCTCTTATGAACTTTGTTTGATGCAACTCCTCCATCTATTTTTCTATCTCATTCTTCTGGGAGTGAGGATACTTGTATGGCCGCAAGTTTACCAGATTGGATCCTTCTTTCAAAGGACTAGCATGATCAAAACTCCTTCTAAGAGGTAACACTACAGGCTGGTCAAATACGTCACTGTATTTTTACAGTAGAGAGACCATAACAGAATCAAAATCCTCCTATGGCACTTCAGTACCAGCTGTGATGGAATAAAGCTGTCCCACCCACTTATAAGCCCCTTTCTTAAACAAATTTTGTAGGCCTTTACCTTCCATCTGAAGTTGTCCCTGCTCAACAATGCCCTTCAATTGAATATGTTCTCCATTCCTCTCAAAAGACACAACAAGCTGAGCAAAACCAAAGCGAATTGGGCTAAAAGTTCTCATCCAATCAACCCCCAATACCATGTCACAGCCACCCAATTTCAACACTCTAAAATCATATTCAAACTTATGCCCTTGCATCTTCCAGCTAAACCCCTTACACTTTGTATGAGTCAAGATAGAATTGTCATCAGCTACAGTGACAAACAAAGGATTGGTCTTAATCCAATCTTATCCCATAGCTCTAACCAGTTGAGGATCCATGAAGCTATGTGTACTACCACTATCAGTGAGTATCAATAATTCACTTTGTCCCACTCTTCCTTTGATCTTAATGGTGTTGTTAGCACCATTTCCAGTTAAAGCCTTCATTGAGATCTCTACACCATTCTCCTTTTCAGATTCTCCTTCCTGTACATTAGTGTTTTCCATAGCCTACATATCAACAGTTGTTTCCTCATCCTTAGCAGCCTCAACACCAGAAGCTGCCTTAAGGAACTTGAGATCACACTTGTGCCCAAAGAAATATCTCTTACTGCACTTATAGTAGCTTCAAAGGCTTTCTTTCTTCATTATTGCTCCCTCTATTGCAAGTTTGAAAAGGCATTGATGAGGAATTAACAGTTCCAACAGCCTTTCCTTTGGAAGAATCAGTAGAATTCATCACAATACTCTCCACCTTTCTAGCCTAAGAATAAGCTCGGGACAGTGTTCCTGGTTCGAAATCCTTCACCATGCGCTTGATCTTAGGCTTGATCCACTCACAAAACTAGAGACATATTACGCCTCAGGAGCATCTGGATAAACACTGAGCATTCTAGCTCTAAGTCCCTCAAAGCGTGTCATATAGTCCTTCACTGATGAAACCTGAGTTACTTTGTTGAAATTATCCACCACCTCACTCATATCCTCATCACCATGTCGATCACACAATTCATTTGCAAATTCAGTCCAAGATATTGCAAGATTGCTCCTCATCAAATTGTAATACCAAACCTCCAGCTCACAGTGCAAGTAAACTATAGTTAGTTCAACTTTCTCATGCTCTTCAATATTGTAAAAACAAAAGTATCTTTCACATTTCCTCACCCAAGATAGAGGCAATGTGCCATCAAAAGGATCCATATCTACCCGAGGTTATCTGAAATTGCTGCTCCTCAAGCTTGAAGTGCCTTCACTGCTATTAGCATGTGCTGGCCTCGGATCTGGATGCCTTACTTGCTGGTTAGCTGGTTGGAGTACGCCTGTACCAGGAGGCTGTTGTTGTCTCTCAATGTTCTGCTGGAAATTAGACATCTACCATGATAATTGTTGAGAAATGTGTTGATACTGAGTCTCATACCACTGCTCCATGTCCTGACTCATAGTATTCATCATGTTTTACATCATAGCCATCATATGATCGAAGCGATCATTCTGATTGACTCCACCATCAGCACCAGCAACTGCTGCAGCATACGTAAGAGGATTTCCAGCTACATTAGTAGCTGCATTTTGAGCAGCATCGGCACGAGTTGTAGGTCCATCAGCCATATGATAGGATCACCTGTGTCTAACCAGATTTTAGCTTTAAGCCTAAAATTCGGCACGATCAAGACTAAAATTCTTACTATTCATTCGAATTAAACTCAATTCGAATTCAATCAATCAAGAACGCAAGGTGCTGATACCAAATGTTATAGTCCAAGTAGAATCTTGGCTATAACCTAGGTGAGATGGAGGTTAGATGAGAAGAGAAGTGAAGGGAGATGAGAAGATAGAGAATATCCCAAAGAGATGTGTATTTCATTCAATGGATATGAATCTTATAAGAACACCATTATTTATACTCTTTACAAGACATAAGCTTCAAACAATGAATATAAACAATTACTAACATAAGCATAGACTCATCAGCTGCCAAAATGGACCAAACTAACCACCCAAAGACTCGCTCAATTAACTTTCTCGCTAAAACCATTTGAACCACTAAAAACACCTTTGGGCTATGACACATTGTGGACGAAGTAATATGTAGACTAGGTGGATCACCGAACCTTTCACTATAAAGAGAAATGGAGGAACCTTTGTATCCACGAGGCTATCAGACTCTCCAAGATTACACTTGGGTATGATTTTCCAATCATAATAGCCATAACCAACTGTGGAGTAATTGTTATAACACTACTGTCCTCCCTACATTACCTTGGAAGACATTGTGGCCTTAATAGGTCTTTCCCTAGGAGGGACTGAGTTGCCCTTGGACTTTTTTATCTCAAAGGAGGCTGAGGCCCTTCCCTCTTATTTCCGTGTGAGTTCTTCTCCCACTGTTTATGAGACTATTTATCAATTTTTTTTTTTTTAATAGAAGATCATGATTGTGGGCAAGGATCACGGGGGCAGAGGTCTCCTTTTACTTGTTCTAGCTAAACAAATTCTTTTTTTTTCTTTTTTTTGCTAACTCTTCCAACACCGTTCTTAAGTCTTTTAATATGGTAGTGGTATACCTGACTTTAGTTCGAGTCCTTTAGCTGTAGGACCATTGCTTTTGCCACAAGTCTATGGCTACCTTAGGGAAATAACAGCAAAGAACTATGTTGTATAATTAGAAAGTCCCCTATGTCTAGTTTAATTATGCGCTCAAACCTATTTTTCCCTGCTCTGTCATAGAGGCCCTTTTATCACCACAGGCGACGCTGTTAGCTGTTAAGGGGAACAATTTGTACGCATGGAGGTTCTTTTTATCTCCTTGAGGCAGGTCAGGAAACTAATTGACTCCATTCATGGAGAGGAAAACTTGGCCCTCTCTGGCTAAGGAAACTGAGAAAACTGAACCTTCATCTTAACATCTCATTAAATATTAAGGTTCAAAGTAGGCAAACAATTTTGTGACCCCAAGACTTTCCCTTCTATCACCAAAGTCACCTTGGTGTTGAGACTTACAAGCCTCAGTTGTTTGCTAAGCAGTTTTGGATGGTCCAAGACCTTCCTTTTCCAAGCTTATGGACCAAGAACCTTAGGTGGGCCAAGTTTTTAAAAATATATTTTTTATACGGCTCTATATTTTCTCCAAATATTTTCTTAGCAATTGTTTCCTTTTGGATTATTATTTTAGTTCTGTTTAAAGAATAGATTTACTAATTTAATTTGTTGTTCCTCTTCCCAGTTGTATCAATTTTCCCAAAAAAAAAAAAAAAAAAAGAAAAGTTTCTTTGAACTTTCCTTTGTTCTTTTTTTTCTTTTTCAATGTTTAACTATTTACATACTTTCATGTCAATACAAAATTGTCCTCAATTTTAAATGAAGCAATAATATGTTGGCATAGCCAAAGGAAAAGTTCTTAGCCGGCAAAGGAAAAAAAGTAAGCAAAGTTAACTACCCCATTGCAAACCACTGCTAGGTGATGAATCTCCAAGTATCGGAAAATCGAGGATGTTAGCGAGATGTTGATCATCGGATATAGGAGAACTAATCATGTCAATGAGAATCCAATTTCACCATTGGTTAATCAACCTTAGCAGTCTCTAAAAGAAGCGAATAATTTATTCACTATTTCTTTATGACTTTCACTTCATGTTTGTATGAGGTATTTGAGTTGATTAATAGTTGAAAGTGACATGAAAATTTATGAAAAATTTTGGGATGACAAATTTATTTTGAAAATACAATCCAATGGTTACGACTAATGAAAATATTTTGGATGACTAAGATTTTCCAAAATGCAATCCGTCTGTTACCATATTAAGGGTATGGGCTTAGTGCGTGGTTATTTTTATGCTACTGGAAACTGGGTTATTGTTTCTTTTCTCTTTTTTTTTTAACTTGAAATTGAAATAGCGTATCCTAGAATTTGGGAAAATGGGAAGTGAGAGGATATGTGAGGAGGGAAACTTTGTGTTAAAAGTTAGGATAGATTATTACTACTTCCTGTCTTGCGTAACATTTATACTAGTTGTTGCCCATGTGATGCACGGATGATCATTTTATACCTTAAAAGCTTTAAAGGCATAGTTTGTTTTTAATCAAAGATAGTGTAATTGTTGTACATTAAACTATATTGTACAGTATTATCGTACTAAAATAACAAATTACATTACAAAGTTATGAATACATGCCTTGAAATTGTAAATATCAGTGCCCTAAAAATCCATGCTCCATTACTTCTTGCTATTCCTTCCACGGAAAAAGGCTCGAAAAATGTTGTTTTGAGGTGGCCGGAGAGGAACAGTCGCACTGTTTTGAGGAGTTACGAAGATGCAAATATTCAAGATCCCATACACTAAAAGTATTGTGAAAACCTAAAATAAGGTGCACTAAGTTAAAAGAATGAAAGTGATGTATTTTTCTACGTCTATCAAAATTTAATATAAATCCTTATCTACTAAACATATCTAAATTATAGTATAGAGCGAAAGGGTGTCGAACCACAAGGACTAAGAGTGCGTGAATTTTATCTATGACCTACATGGATTTAAGGAAAAGTGATATCTTTGTGTTAATTAATCTAGAAAACGACAATTAAACTAAAGTAATCTCCAACTAATTGGGAATGTGTATTAAATTGTAGCCTTGGGTTTCGAATACATCATTAGCCAATTATTTTTGCGTTACCTCTTAAATTGGAATTATTGATTGTCTCACGGGTAGTGGTTTAGGCTACAAGCTTCAACCTACTAAGATAATGTTGTTAGTATTGCGTATTGACCCTATCTAACTAAAGCATAAGGAAAATAGGCTCAAACTAATATATTGTTAATTATTACGTATTGACCCTATCTAACTAAAGCATAAGGAAGATAGGCCTTAATTAACAATTCGGTTAATACGATTGCTTGATTAATTAATCATAAGGCCACAAGCACAAATAATAAATTATAAATATCAATATCAATAATGAAAGGTTACAAACTCAATAATCATATCAATTGAATAAAAAATAAAAATATAATACTTCAAAGTATTTATCTCAACCAAGCAATTCGCGTAAACAATCAAATTAACTGGAATTAAAAGTAAACAAAAGTAAAGGCTAAGATTTCATCTAACCCCAGACAGCAAGTTAGCTCTCCATCAAGGATGAACCGATTAAGAAGGAGATGTATGAAATCATGTTGATATTCACGCTAATTCCACTCTCGTTCCAACTTAATGAAAAACAGCAAAAAAATAATCTGAGAGAGAGAGAGGTGGTGAGAAAATCCAAAAAACAAAGCTAAACTATCACCCAAGTCCCGATTCATAGCGATGCCTCACAACCCTAGCGAGTTGGGCTTGGTGTTTCGGGTCTAGAGGTGTGGGTTTGGGCCGAGATAGGTGAGGGTCGTGGTTGGGCCGAACTGGTGCAGCTCGGGATAGGGGGTGACGATGCTGCGGGGTGGCTGGTGTGGGTTCGGTGATCTGGTCGGTGATGTTTACGCCTGCGTTTGTTGGCCCGGTGGTTTGGTCGGTGATGTTGTGCGGGTGTGGGCTGGTGTCGGTGGTGTCGTGGGCTGGTGAACAGGGGCTGTTGGGCTAGGCTTGAGTTTGTTGGGCCTGGGTTCCAGACTTATATTATCTTGTTCCAATCTCCAATTCACTTGATTTAATTATTTACACATCGAATTTGTCTTATTTTGCACCAACATTTGACAATTCCGGAACTTTCATTTCAAACCTGCTAAACAAAAAAATTATCAAAATGAGTGTAGAATCATAA
Source organism: Simmondsia chinensis (assembly GCA_018398585.1). Taxonomy (NCBI): domain Eukaryota; kingdom Viridiplantae; phylum Streptophyta; class Magnoliopsida; order Caryophyllales; family Simmondsiaceae; genus Simmondsia; species Simmondsia chinensis. Next base: position 10,884,404 of record JAGTTD010000017.1, on the reverse strand, counting down.
TAAAATTGGTGCAAAATTATTAAAATAACAGTTAAAAGATGCGTAAATCTGAGACGCATCAACACCCCCACACCTAACCTTTGCTAGTCCTTGAGCAAAGCATATGATTTAACATAAAAACTACAATGGCCGACTGCCCCAACTAACCCAGGCTTCGCCAAGTTTTTCGAGATTAACACCTATACTACATTTCAAGACAAGATTAAATTATCTAGAGCATTCTCCAATTCCATGAATTTAGATGATTAAACTTCAAAACTCGTCATAGAATTTCATCAATCTTGTATCAACTAATAGGAATTACTCAAGCAACACACAAGTGAAAGTGAATAGGATTTCATGTCACAGAATCTCCTCAAATTCTCACGTCCCAACCAAATATAGGTTTTGTGCACCCACACCATTGAATCACATAAACACATGCTCATACATTGAGAATTCTAAGTGGTATATAAGTGACCACTTGAAAACATTTTGACCTTGATATAGCATAAAGGAAGAACAACTTTATCATGAACACACTTCAATTTTCACTTTCTTCTTTTTCTTTTGCCCTCTGGTTTTTTTTTTTTTTTTTTTTTTTTTTTTGAAGGAAACTTTTTCTTTCTTTCCATCCATTTTTTTTCTTTTTCTTTTCTTTTCTTTTTTCTTTTGTTTCCTAGTCTTTTTCCATCTAATTTTTGGACTCTCGCATAACAAATACCTCAACTTTACATTCGATGTTAATCAACAAGTACTTTACATTGCATCAAAAGGCAAGGATTAGGATAAATCAATAGAGCGAGCATGCAAAACTCAAGATATATATTGTTTACTCAAATTTTTAGATTTTCTATAGCACGAAAGTCCTGCCCATAGTGAAAATATGAGCGGCATGAGTAGAACCCATTAATACCAACAATGATCAACAATACTCATTAACAAGTATGAAATAGAATCATTTAATTTCATGGAATTAAGAGAACGAAATAAACAACTAATCCCGCTATCATCATAACATGCGCGTTGATCAAGGAAAACTTGGCTAAACGGTTATAATGCACACTCAAGATGCACAAAGATGTTCAAAATTTTAAAAATTTGACCAAAGAATGAGCACATGCAAATGAGCCTCACCCCCACACGTGAATCATACATTGTCCTCAATGCAACAACAAAAATCATTAAAGCACAAGAAATAAGTGAGATAGAGTAATACAACCTAACAAGGCAGCGTGAACATTTATATATGACTTCTTCAACCGGGGATAAGAAGATGAAAATAGATAAAACAAGCCTCGAAGCAACTAATTAGGTCAAAAACTAAATTAAAATAAGAAATAACAAACCTAGGTTGCCTCCTAGGAGCGCTAACTTTTACGCTTTCAGCCGGGCGCAGTGAATCAAGCAGAGATCAAGTATCAGTCATGGTGTCCATCAAAAAGCCAACTTCAATAAGATGTCCATCAGCAATGCCATCCAACTCAACTATAAGTTTAAGCCTTTGATCATTTACAGTGAATGCACGACCATCTTTAGGGTGGTATATCTCAATAGCACCCGAGGGGTATACCTGCTTAACCACAAGAGGACCATCCCACCTAGACCTTAACTTACTAGGAAAAAAAGACGCAATTTGGAATTAAAAAGCCAAACCTTTTGATTAAGAACAAATGTTTTTCTCATAATATGTTTATCATGAAAAGCCTTGGTTTTAGCTTTATAAATCTTTGCATTCTCATAAGCTTCATTCCTTAGATCTTCTAACTTACTCAGTTGAAGCTTTCGGTTAGCACCAGCTTGGTCTAAGTCAAAATTCAAGGCTCTAGTGGCCCAATAAGCACGGTGCTCTAGCTCAACTAGTAAATGACATGCTTTACCAAAGACCAACCTATAGGGTGACATATCAAGTGGGGTCTTATAGGCGGTGCGGTATGTCCAAAGAGCATCATTCAACCTAAGGGACCAATCTTTCCTATCAGGATGAACCGTTTTCTCAAGTATAGACTTAATCTCATGGTTTGAAAGCTCTACTTGACCACTACTTTGGGGATGATAGGCGGCGGCAATCTTATGATGCACTAAGTACTTCCTAAGAAGTGCCTCAAATGACCTATGAATGAAATGACTACCACCATCACTAATGAGTGCTCTAGGGATACTAAAGCGGTTAAAAATGTGGTTCTTGACAAATTGCAGGACCACTTTGTGGTCATTGGTCCTAGTACGTATAGCCTTAACCCATTTAGACACATAGTTGACCCATAAAGTATGTAAACAGACCCAAAAGATAGGGGAAATGGTCCCATAAAGTCAATACCCCAAACATCAAATATTTCCACAATGAAAATGAGGTTCAAAGACATCATGTCCCAAAGCGTCATTGCACCTGTGCCCCGGCAACGCTCACACGCAAGACAAAACTTGTAAGCATCCTTGAATAGAGTAGGCCAATAAAAACCACACTGTAGAATTTTTGCAGCAGTCCTACGACCTCCAAAATGTCCTCAACATGCATATGAGTGACAAAAAGATAAAATGTTATGATACTCACACTCTGGAACACATCTATGAATTACTTGGTCCAAACAATTTTTAAATAAGTCAGGGTCATCCCAGTAAAGTGCTTTACTTAAGAGTAAAGCCTATCCTTTTCTTGCTTAGACCAAGTAGATGGAATTGCACCTGGAGCGAGGAAGTTAACAATATCTGCAAACCAAGGACTATGTGAATGGGAGACAACAAAAATTTGTTCATCAGGAAAACAATCATGCAAAGCAACTTATGGATCATGATGCTTAAAGAAAATCCTAGACAGATGGTCAGCAACCACATTTTCTTTTCCTTTCTTATCTCTTATCTTAATGTCAAACTCGTGAAGTAGAAGAATCCACCTAATGAGCCTAGGTTTTGTTTCTTTCTTAGAGAGTAAATATTTCAATGTAGCATGGTCAGAATAGATAATGACTTTTGACCTCAAAAGATAAGAACGAAACTTGTCTAGAGCAAACACAAGAGCGAGCAACTCCTTTTCAATGGTGGTGTAATGGCGTTGTGAATCATTAAGAGTTTTACTAGCATAGTAAATGACATGAGGCACTTTGTTTACTCTTTGACCTAGGACAACACCTATAGTAAAATCAGAAGCGTCACACATAATTTCAAAAGGAAGAGAGTAATCTAGGGGCTGTATAATGGGGGCTGAAACATGTAATGACCGTAGTTTTTGAAAAGCTTCTAGATAAGACTCATCAAACTCAAACAATGTCTCCCTAACTAGCAAGCTAGTTAATGGTCTGGCCAGTTTTCCAAAGTCCTTAATGAATCTCCTATGGAACCCTGCATGGCCTAGAAAAGATCTAATTTGCTTCACATTTGAGGGAGGGGGTAAGCTAGCAATGAGGTCTACCTTAGCCTTATCAACCTCAATCCCCTTCTTAGACACCCTATGACCCAATACAATTCCCTCTTGAACCATGAAGTGACTCTTCTCCCAACTCAAAACAAGATTGGTTTCCTCACATCTTTTCAGCATAAGTGTCAAATTCTGCAAACATCCATCGAATGAAGGTCCAAAAACAGAGAAATTATCCATAAAAATCTCAAGAAATCTGTCTACCATGTCAGAAAAGATAGACATCATGCATCTCTAAAATGTAGCGGGTGCATTACATAAACCAAATGGCAACCTATGATAGGCAAACGTGCCAAAGGGGCACATAAAGGTCGTTTTCTCCTAATCCTCTGGGTAGACTGCTACCTGGTTATATCCTAAATATCCATCAAGAAAACAGTAAAAGCTCTGACCAGCTAACTTCTCCAAAATTTGATCAATGAATGGTAGAGGAAAATGGTCCTTCCTAGTGGCAGAGTTAAGCTTCCTATAGTCAATACAAACTCTCCAGCCCACGGTCTCCCTAGTAGGAACTAACTCTCCATCGCTACTCCTAATCACTATAACCCCTGACTTCTTTGGGACTACCTGAACAGGACTAACCCACCTACTATCAGAAATTGGGTAGATGATGCCCGCATCAAGCAATTTCACAATCTCTTTCTTTACCAGTTCCTTCATGTTAGGATTCAACCTCCTTTGCATCTCACTAGTGGGTGTAGCATTCTCATCAATAAAAATCCTATGCATACAAATGGAAGGGTCTATACCCTTTAGATCAGCCACAGACCACCCAATGGCACTCTTGTGATCACTAAGCACTATCATCAATGCATCTTCTTGTTCCCCAGACAACTAAGAAGAGATAATCACAGGGAAGGTCTCATCAGGTCCTAAGAAGGCATACTTTAAGAGTATATGGCAGAGACTTAAGTTCAAGTGTGGGTGGTGAAACTATGGAAGGAAAAAAAGGGAAACCTGAAAGCGTAGGTAAAGCTTCTACTTTTGACAACCAATGGCAAGTTCTAAAGGGGCACATGACTCAAGCAAATCATTCGTCTCTCTAATGTCAGTTGCAACCTCAAACTCGTCGGAACAGTCATATACTAGTGCTCGTTCAAGGGAATCACTAACTAGGATAGAAGGGAGTGTTTGGTCCAACAAATCATCAATAATATCCACCAAGAAACACTCTGACCCATCCTCACTAGTGGGTGACAACGAAGCCTTAAAAATATTCAACCTTATAGCCATATTAGCAAAGCTAACATCCATTACCCCAAATCTACAATTGATGGTAGCATTGGCCGTCGCTAAGAAAGGCCAACCTAGAATGATAAGGACATGGTTTTTCGAATGACTAGAAGGGTCCATATCAAGTACGAGGAAATCAGCAGGAAACAAGGCTTTGTCTACTCTCACTAGCACGTTAATCAGCTCACCACGGGGAATCCTAGTTGATCTATCTGCTAGTTGCAAGGTCACTATGGTGGATTGCAACTCTCCCCGGCCTAACTTCTCATAAACTGAGTAAGGAATAATGTTGACACTCACTCCTAAGTCCAATAAGGCTTTATCGATCAAGTAGTCTCTAAGTGATCAAGAGATGGTGGGGACACCAGGGTCTTTGTACTTAATTGGAGTGTCACACTTCAGAATAGAGCTCACTTGCTCAGCTAAAAACACTTTTTTAGGCAGATGTGCTCTTGATCGCCTCTTTTGGTTCAGTAGATCCTTAATGAACTTCGCATAGGTCGAGATCTGTTTAATTCCATCAAGAAGGGAATGTTTATCTTTACTTGCCTCAACGTCTCCAAAATGTCTTCCCACTTATTGTCCTTCCCATTTGGAGGTGGTGCAACTAAAGCTTGGGGGAAGGGTACTCTAGGTTCATATGACGAGGGAAGATTAGAGGCTTTAGGAATGGGAGAAGTGTGTGTGACCTCATCGGTCTCCTTTTCTTTCTCCTTGCTCTTCTCTTCTTCCTTACCATTCATGGATACTTCACTTTAAGCACTCACCCCATTGTCAACCTCCTTCCCATTTCTCAAAATTATAATGGATTTTGCTTGTTCTTACTGGGAAGGATAGTTGTCTTGTCTTATACAATTCCTAGGGCTCTTTACAGCCTGGCTAGGGAGTCTTCCCTCATCTCTCCTACTCAGAGTGTTAGCCAGTTGACAGTGGAGGAGTTGGGAATTAACTTCTAAACCTTTCAACGCACTCGAAACCTTCTCTTCAAAATTTGAATTGGAGCTCAACTTAGGAGGTTGAGAGTAGTTAGAAGCATACCCTTGCGGTTGAAAACCGACAGGTCGGGGCATACCAGATTGTTGAGGTCATGGGTTCTGCTATTGTGGCATAAGCTATCCTTCTCCTCCTTGCCTCTAGGAGAAGTTAGGATCTCAACCTCCATGAAACTGTCCAAGTGACTATACGGGTTCTCATTGCTTAAGCCGTGGAACGAAGGAAGCATCTGTATAGTCTGTGGCTTAAGCTCGAACTGATGGGCTCCGGGTCGCAACCTAATGCGAGACGGTGAGGCGTATGTAGTGGGAGTAAAATGCTCCATGAGCGCACGTGGTTGTTGTTCGTCAGCCATTACTAAATCAAAGTTACCACTCACGGATTTTGCTCGGTGTTGGGCTCTAAGGTCTCTTAAAGTTCTTTCAATTTCATGATCGAATATGGTAATGTCAAGGGACAAAGAGCGACAACCGTGCATGAACAATTAACCACACAAACCCAGTAAATTAAAAATTAGATAAGCAAAATAAATAAAACAGACAAAACAAATACTAAAAAAAAAAGACAAATAACAAAATATCCTAAAATCTACTTATGCACAAAAATCACAAGAAAAATAATGTCAATAAAAAGAAAATACATTATTTTTTTTTAGAAAAGATACAATAACAATTAAAGAGAATTAAAAATTAAAAATCCTAAATTAAGAATCAAATTAAGATTTCGAATCCTAGGTTGAAAAATAAAACAACTTAATTTAAAATTAAAGAAGAAATAGAAAGTTAAAAATCAAAGAAAATCACGAAAATAAAATCACGAACGTTGCCTAGTCCCCGGCAACGGCGCCAAAATCTTGTTGTGCTTTTTCTACATCCATCAGAATTTAATATTTAACCCTATCTACTAAACACATCTAAATTGAAGTGTAGGGTAAGAGGGTGACAAACCACAGAGACTAAGGGTACGTGAAATTATTCTATGACTTAAATTGAATTGAATAAAATTGGGAGGTTTTTGTGTTAATTAATATAAGAAAACGACAATTAAACAAGGTAATCTACTTCTAATTGGAAAAAATGTATTACATTGGAACCTAGGGTTTCGAATCCATCATTAGCCAATTACTCTTGCGTTAACTTTTAAGTTGGGATTATTGATTGTCACACTGGTAGTGGTTTAGGCTACAAGCTTTAACCTACTAAGGAGAAATTGTTAGTATCGCGTATTGACCCAATCTAATTAAAGCATAAGGAAAAAAGGCTCTACCTAACGTATTTATAATTATTATGTATTGACCCTATCAAGCTAAAGCATAGGAAAAATAGGCTTTAATTAACAATTCGGTTAATACTAGTGCTTGATTAATTAATCCTAAGACTACAAGCACAAAGAATTAATTTATAAATATCAACGTCAACGATAAAAGGTTGCAAACTCAATAATCATATCAATTGAATAAACGATAAAAATATAATACTTCGAAGTGTTTATCTCAACCAAGCAATTCATGTAAACAATCAAATTAACCCAAATTAAAAGTAAACAAAAGTATAGGCTAGGACTTCATCTAGCCCCAAAGAGCAAGTTAGCTCTCCATCAAGGATGAGGTGAAGAAGGAGATGTACGAACCCATGTCGGCCTTCCCGCTAATTTCACTCTTGTTAAATCTTGATGTGTTTTTCTACATCTATCTAAATTTAATATCAAACCCTATCTATTAAACACATCTAAATTATAGTATAGAGCGAGAGGGTGTCGAACCACAGGGACTAAGAGTGCGTGAATTTAATCTATGACCTAATTGATGTAAGAAAAAGTGATATCTCTGTGTTAATTAATCTAAAAAATAACAATTAAACTAATCTACTACTAATAGGGAATGTGTATCAAATTGGAGTTGTTACGCTCAGGCTTGAAACACGAACGTGACCTAATATAAAATGCGGATAGATTGAGAATATGAGATGAGAAAGAAGGGAAATTAGATAAGAAATAGAGAATTGGGGATGAGAAAATAGAGAGAGTTAGATGAGAGAGAGAATTGATCTCAAAATGAGATATTTGTTTATGAATTTCATTGATTTCTGAACAATACAGCCCTTACTTATTTATAAGCTAGCTTAAGTAAGAAAATATAATGTATCAAGACTTAATTGGCTAACCAACTCAAGCTATGAAATAACTTAAAGTTTCTAGAACACAACCAACTAATATTTGAACTTATTTCTAGCGCCAAAGATCAGTACAGCAGCACCAACTGCCCAGCAGCAGCAACGGACAGCAGCAGAACAGCAGCAGCCTCGGATTCTCGGGTTATAACATTCCCTTCCCCTTAAAAACATTCTTGTCCTCGAGAATGAAAGAGAATGAGACTTTGAGGATCACTTGCTGTAGAAATTGCCTTTTAGAAACTGGAGGGCTTTGGACTTTGACAATTTCTTGAACACGTTCCTTCCTTCCTTGCTTCGAACTGTGATGTCAACCTCTTCTTCACTACCGGTATCCCGAACTGATCCATCAACATCAGTAGCACTTTCATCGCTTTCGGTTTATTCTTCAATATCAACTCCTCTAGCTGCCATGAGAGATTTAGGATTGCACTTATGACTAGGTACATTAGGCTGATGACACTTAAAACAGCGGGGTCGAGGCTCCTTCTCGAAGTTTCGTGGATCTTTACATTCATCTCCCCCTTTGTGATCAATCCCCTTGTAATAATGTTGGAAGTTTTCCTCCCTATGCCTTGGTCGATCAAGGGATGTTAAAGCTGTGGCCTCAACCAACTTTGCCTTTGCAAAAGCTTGGGACAAGGAAGTAGGTTCAAGTGCTTTTACCAAGCTCTTGATTCTAGGCTTTAGTCCACTGATGAAGCTCGAGACATAAAAGGACTCAGGGGCTCGAGGGGCAAATGTAATCATACTAGCTCGGAGATTTTCAAATTTTGTCATGTATGCCTTCACGGTTGTGTCTTGAGTTAGCTTGTTTAAGCTATCCACTACATCACCCACTTCTTTATCACCATAGCGCTCACATAACTCGGTCATAAACCTGTCCCGAGTAAGAGTGGGATTGCTCCTCAATAGACTATAGAACCAAACTTCATGATCTTCTTGAAGATAAACCGTAGCCAATTCCACTTTTTGATCATCAGGAATGGAATAAAAGTGGAAATATCACTCGCATCTTCTTATCCACGAGTGAGGTTGCTTCCCATCAAAATTTTAGAGATGAACTCTCGGTTGTCAAAAGCCATTGCGTCCATTACCATAAGAGACTTCATTGCTTCGATTAATAACAAATTCAGATGCATTTTGCCCCATGTTATACTGCTATCCCAGATCTGATATTTGCACATTGTATATGGCACTCAAGCGAACAGGTTGTGAGCAAGTTGGATCATGAGGAGGATCAAGGTGTCCTGCATTTTCACCACCGGTTCTGGTCTGAACAGCAGGTCTAGGTGGTCATCCCGGAAAGTCTGAAGGGTGAGCTTCCTGTCCAAGAGTGAAACCATGCTGCCCGTTAACTTCCAGACCTGCAGAAATGTAATTCTGATGCCTGTTGTGGTTCAGTTGAAGCTGATCTTGAGGATGCATTTGCGTACCAGCTGCAGCCTTACCAACTTGAGGTTCCAACTCCACATTAGGTTGATTTAATCGGCTTGATGGCATCAAAGGTGCAAAACGAGATGCCACATTTTAATCATCAACTACGCTGCGCAACTCCTTAAGCCTTTCTTCAATGTTCGAAGTTTGTTGGTTCAAACGATTGGTGATTCTTCCCTCCAGCAACTGAACTTGTTGATTCATTTGCTCGGTTATCATTCCTTCAACACCTTGCAATGTTTGAGACACAAAACTTTCATTGTCTAGATTACTTCCTCCAAGAATTGGCTCATTGAACTGCTTTTGAATCTCGGCTATCTTCTCATCAAACATCCGTGCTTGCTGTTCGATTCTACCAGTGACCATGTCCTCCAATTGCTGCTGCTGTTGCTTGATTTGAGCTGCGATCTTATCATCTACTTTTTGAGAGTGTAAGTTAAACCTTTTAATAAAGGCCTGCTCTTGCTCTTTCAACATGAGACGCATTCGTATATCATTCCTTTGCTCATTTTCTCGCACGGTCTGACTTGTTTCCAGAGTTGGTTGATTAACGGTCTGATTTGTTTCCAGAACTGATTGATTAATTTGAGCCATTTGCATCACCAAAGCTGCCAATTGAGCACTTACTCCATCGCTATTGCTAGTTTGAGGTTCACTCTCCGCATTTCCTCCAACAACTTTAGCATATGACGGATTGGTTCATGCACAGGTTGCCGCAGCACGCGTAAGGTCTCCTGCAGACCTCACCACAGCACCGGATTCCATCTGCACTTCAACCGTGAGATCACCAGTTCCGGATTTATATCTGAATTGGACTGGATTAATCTCGTTCCAATTGCTTCGAGCTGGGAATGCTTGGTCCGATTGAGCTCTCTGCACTTGTGCTCTGAAATGCCCAGAAATGCACCTTAATTGGAATTGATCGGTTTGAGCTTAGGCCGTGAACAAAGCTGAACTGATCTTGATCAAATGCAGCACTGAAACTTTAGATATGAACAATGCTGATTTGGATCAATACAATCTCCAAATGTGATCTACAATTTTCAAAAATTTTCAAGATCAAATGTTTGAATCAAAATCGGAATTGATCTTGATCAAATTGTCTTAAGCTGATCTGTTTTTTTTTGTCTGGAACCTGCACTTAATCGGCTAGTACTGCACTAAATTCAGGTTTCTGAATCTGAATTTTTTTAAAAAATTTTATTTTGTTTACGCACTCGATTGGAAGCCAAACGAGGCTCTGATACTAATTGTTACGCTCGGGCTTGAACCACGAACGTAAAATAATATGAAATGCGGATAGATTGAGAATATGAGATGAGAAAGAAGGGAAATTAGATGAGAAATAGAGAATTGGGAATGAGAAAATAGAGAAAGTTAGATGAGAGAGAGAATTGATCTCAAAATGAGATATTTGTTTATGAATTTCATTGATTTTTGAACAATACAGCCCTTACTTATTTATAAGCTAGCTTCAGCAAGAAAATAAAATGTATCAAGACTTAATTGGCTAACCAACTCAAGCTAGAAAATAACTAGAAGTTTCTAGAACACAACCAACTAATATTTGAACTTATTTCTGGTGCCAAAGATTAGTATAGCAGCACCAACTACCCAGCAGCAGCAACGGACCGCCGCAGAACAGCAGCAGCCTCGGATTCTTAGGTTATAACAGGAGCATAGGGTTTCGAATCCATCATTAGCCAATTATTTTTGCGTTTACTCTTAAATTGGGATTATTAATTGCCACACGGGTAGTGGTTTAGACTACAAGCTTTAACCCACTAAGATAACGTTGTTAGTATTGCATATTGACCCTATCCAATTAAAGCATAAGGAAAATAGGCTCTACCTAACGTATTGTTAATTATTACGTATTGACCCTATCTAACAAAAGCAGGGGAAGACAGGCTTTAATTAACAATTCAGTTAATACTATTGCTTGATTGATTAATCCTAAGGCTATAAGCACAAAGAATTAATTTATAAATATCAATATCAACAATGAAAGGTTACAAACTCAATAATCATATCAATTGAATAAAAAATAAAAATATAATACTTCAAAGTATTTATCTCAACCAAGCAATTTATGTAAACAATCAAATTAACTCGAATTAAAAGTAAACAAAAGTAAAGGCTAAGATTTCATCTAACCCCATAGAGCATGTTAGCTCTCCATCAAGGATGAACCGGTGAAGAAGGAGATGTATGAACTCATGTTGATCTTCACGCCATTTTTGCTCCCGTTCCAATTTAATGAAAAATAAAGAAAAAATAATCTAAGAGAAAGGGAGAGAGGTGGTGAGAAAATCCAAAAAACAAAGTCAAACTATCACCCAAATCCCGATTTATAGCGATGCCACACAACCCTAGCGAGCTGGGCTTGGTGTTTCGGGTCTAGAGGTGTGGGTTTGGGCCGGGATAGGTGCGGGTCGTGGTTGGGCCGAACTGGTGCGCCTCAGGATAGGGGGTGATGGTGCTGCAGGCTGGCTGGTGTGGGTTCGATGATCTGGTCAGTGATATTTACGCCTGCGTTTGTTGGCCCGGTGGTCTGGTCGGTGATGTTTTGCGGGTGTGGGCTAGTGTTGGTGGTGTCGTGGGCTGGTGAACAGGGGCTGTTGGGCTGGGCCTGCGTTTGTTGGGCCCAGTTTCCAGACTTATATTATCTCGTTCCAATCTCCAATTGACTTGATTTAATTATTTACACATCGAATTTGTCTTATTTGCACCAACATTTGACAATTTTCGGAACTTTAATTTCAAACCTGCTAAACATAAAAATTGCCAAAATGAGTGTAGAATCATAATTAAATAGGTTAAAAATTATTAAAATAAAACATGTGTAAATCTGAGACGCATCAGAAAGGTTAACATGTATATGAAAAACAGTACCATTTATAGAAAAATAATTAATTTTAAAAATAGAAGAATATAGCAGTGGTTGCAAAATGCTGGACGAGTCGATTTAAAAAAGGAAAATGATGACAATTAAGAATCTACCCACTCCTCCCTTTCTATTGAAAAGTCGGGTGGGTGGTGCTATGAAACTATTAGACAAATTGTACTCAAAAAGAAGAGAATAAAAATATAAATCCAAATAAGTTTGAAGAAACATAGTAAGTATTTTGTATAAGAACTACAAAACCAGAGAAGTTTTTCTTTTATGCTAATAATTCTCTCAATATTAAATTATAAAATTTTTCTCTCAAACCTCACTTCGCTCTCTCACTTTCTATTTTTCCTTTTGATTCTTTCTCTCACTGTGTGTGTTCCACCGCTTGCTACTGCTCTCCTATTTATACAACATTTTAAGCGGTGGGTTTTTCTTACAAGATAAGAAAGGTGAATACATATACATACATTATACGTATATATGTATGCAAATGTCTTTTACATAATTTCTAATTTTTAGGGATATTTAATAATATTCAAACTTGACCATAAAAATTATACCCGAAAAATATTCAATATTTACAACACTCCCCTTTGGATAGTTTTCTTTATAAAATATCTGGACATAACACTCTTGAAAGTGTATGGTGTCCAAGTTAGACACACCTCCCTCGTTGAAAACCTTGCAAGAAAAAATCAAGTGGGACAAAAACCATAGCAAAGGGAAAAAGAGTATAGCACATATTTAACTCCTTGTCATGTGAACGTATTAGTAAAGGGAATTTTTGAGTCGATGCATACCAATCTTATGTACTAATTTCTCAAATGGTGCCATTGGTAATGCTTTCATGAACAAATCTGCTAGATTCTCACTTGAGCGAACTTGATGAACATCTATTTCACCCGCCTTCTGGAGCTTGTGTGAAAAGAAGAACTTTTGTGAGATATGTTTAGTTCTGTCACCTTTGATGTATCCACCTTTGATCTGAGTAATACATGCAGCATTTTCTTCACACAGTATTGTTGGACTCTCCCTGATCATTGGAAGACCGCATTCCTCTTGAACATATTGAATAAGAAACCTCAGCCATAAACATTCCCTACTTGCCTCATGAAGTGCAAGTATCTCTGCATGATTTGAAGAAGTTGCTGCTATTATTTGTTTTGTGGATCGCCATGATATAGCAGTGTCATCATAGGTAAATAAATATCTCGTTTGTGAATGACCTTCACGTCATCATCACCATTATACCCAATGCAACAAGGGTTCTCACTTGCACAGGGCCTAGGAGGGGTAGGATGTACGAAGCCTTTTCCCACCCAGACAAGAGACTGTTTCGAGGACCCCTAACCTGTTAGTTGATAATTATCAAGGGTTCATAAAAAGAGTATGTAAACATAGAAATCATGAGTAGCATGTAAACATGAAATCATGTCAGCATAATCAAATAATCAGATAGTCAACTAATGAGATAATCATGTAAGCATGTAATTAAGTGCGTATGCATGGGAGCCTAGGAGCATAGGAGCATAGCAGCCAAGGTAACAGGTAAAAGCAAACAAGCATGCTGGTGGGAAGATCCTACCTGCGGCACACGCATACATATGGGGAGAATAAAGCATCTAGAGAGGCGAGAGAAAAAGAGAGATAGAGAGAGAGGAGGAACAAAAGAGAAAGAGAGAGAGAGATAGAGAGAGGGAAAGTACAGAACATATAGAGAATACCATAGATTATTGGACCCCAAGTAATAGATCCTATGCGCACTAATCGACCTACATCATCCCGTACTGCGTGTGTTCAAATGAGCATACAAGCCTTCACCGAGCTCTAAACTAAGATCCTCTCTACATTTAGGTTGGGGTAGTCAGCGTCCTGTCAGATCCAATCTCTACCCACCAATATCAAATGTACCACGGAGATACTGAAATATATGTTTAATTCCACTCCAATGTCTACGGATAGGAGTTGAGCTATACCTTACTAATACGATAACCGAGAAGGCTATATTTGGTCTCATGTAATTAGCAAGATACATCAGTGCACCTATTGTACTCAGATATGTCACTTTAAGGCAAAGAATCTCTTCGTTATTCGCTCGAGGTCGAAAAGGGTCTTTATTTACATCAAGGGATCGGACGACCATTAGGGTACTCAACAGATGTGTCTTATCCATGTAAAAACATTTAAGCACTTTTTCTATATAAGTAGATTGATGGACTAGAATTCCATCAGATAAGGGCTCTATTTGTAGGCTGAAACAATATTTTGTCTTTTCGTGATCTTCCATCTCAAATTCCTTATTCAGATATGCGACAGCTTGTCTAATCACTTTAGGAGTTCTTATGATGTTTAAATCATCATCATAGACTGCGATTTTAGTAAATCCAAAATTTGATTTCTTAATAAAAACAAATGGGCTCCTGGGATTGTTAACATATCCCTCTGTTAGAATATATGTACTAAGACGATTGCACCACATTCTCTCTGATTGTTTTAGTCCATGCAGTGATCGCTAGAATTTGATTAAACATAAATCTTGAGGTTTTTAGCTATCTGCGTTTGGCATTTGTAGCCCTTCAAGAACTTTTATATAGATCTTATTATCAAGTGATCCATATAGATAAGTTGTCACTACATCTATAAGACACATGTAAAGTCTTTCAAAGACTGTCAGACTTACTAAAAATCTAAATGTAATTGCATCCATTACAGATGAATATATCCCTTCATAATTAATTCCTGGCCTCTATGAAAAACCTTGAGCTACAAGTCGTGCTTTATATTTGACCACTTTGTTCTTTTCATTTCTTTTCCACACAAATACCCACTTGTAGCCTACGGGTTTCATATTTTTAAGAGTTTGGACTAGAGGCGCAAAAATTGCACGTTTCATAAGTGAATTCAATTCATCCTAAATTGCTTCTTTCCATTTTGGCCAATCATTTCTTCTCTGACATTCTTGAGCAGATTTAGGCTTAAGGCCTTCACCTTCTATGGTCAAAGTAGAAGCCACAGTATATGCAAACACTTGATCAATAATAGTTTTATTTCGATTCCGTCGTATCCCAGTGATAGCAGAGTTTATCGAGATTTCGTCATTCTCGACATTTTCATCATTTTCATAATTTTCAGGTATTTGATACACTTGAGGAGCCATTTCATCCTCCATATCTTTTTCTTGGATTTGCATTTGTACCTCTTCAGAAGTTTTCTCTTCTGGAGTTTTAATAGAGGAGCCAACTTGTTTATTTTGCTCTCTTTCTTTCTTGGATTCTAATCTTTAGAAGTGTGCAGTAGACATACTTACCAATATCTTAGAAGATTGTTCGTTTGAAACGTCAATTCAAATCGAAGCATTCATTACTGGAACATGTGTCTTGGTCACTCTTTTTGTATCAACGAATGGGTCTGATAATTGGTTTACGATATTTTATAAATGGATAATTTTCTGGACTTCTAATTCACATTGATTTGTATGTTGATCAAAATATGATATGGATGATGCATTCCATACAATTTCTCATTTTTCCAGCTTTAATTTTTCTTCTCTAATTCTAGGAACATTATTTTGTCAAGCTTACAATATGCAAACCGTGCAGTAAAAATATCTCCAGTCAGTGGTTCGAGATATTTTATAATTGATGGGGATTCAAACCCAACATAAATTCTCAGTCTCCTTTGTGGACCCATCTGTGTGCGCTTGGGTGGAGCAATTGGAACATACACAGCGCAACGAAAAAAATTCGTAGATGGAAAATATCTGGTTCTTGACTGAAAACAATTTGCAATGGGAAGTATTTATGATAAGCAATTGGCCTAGCACGAATCAATGCTGCAGCATGTAATATAGCTTGCCCCCATGTAAAACTAGGCAGCTTTGTTTTCATAAGTAATGGTCTAGTAATTAATTGCAGACGTTTGATCAAAGATTCTGCAACACCATTTTGTGTATCTTGGTGAGCTGCAGGGTGCTCAACTATAATCCCAATTAACATATAATAGTCATTAAAAGTTTGGGATGTAAATTCTCCTGCATTATAAAGATGAATCTTTTTTATCATGTAATCTAGAAATTGAGCCCATAATCAAATTATTTGTGCAAGGAGTCTCGCAAATGCGACATTGCGAGTAGATAATAGACAGACATGTGACCAATGTGTTGAGGCATCTATCAACACCATAAAATATCGAAATGGTCCACATGATGGAATAATAGGCCCACATATGTCTCCTTATATTCTTTGTAAAAATGTAGGAAATTCAATCCCAATTTTAGTTGGGGATGGTCTAGTAATCATTTTTCCTTAAGCACGAATAGCACTTAAAATTTCATCAGGTGAAAGAATCTTGTGGTTCTTTAATGAGTGCCCATGAGAATTTTCAATAATTTTTCTCATCATCATTATACTTGGATGGCCTCAAAGGTCATGCCATAAGGTGAACATTTTGTTATCAGCTAACTTCTAGTCAACCACTGTATTTGATTCAATTGGGTTTATATAAGTATAATATAACCCAGAAGAAAGTGCTGACAATTTTTTCACTATGTTCTTTCTTCCTAAGGTAAGTGATGTAATATAAAGGTATTCTTTATCACCCTCATTTGCTGCCTTATTGTGATAACTATTGTGACGAATATCTCGAAAACTGATCAAGTTTCTCTGTGATATACTGAAAAACAGAGCATTGCTTATGTTTAGTTTTGTTCCTCTAGCAAACATAACATGTTCTTTTCCGCAGCCTTCAACTAATTTGAAACACCCGATATTATATTAGCATTAGCTTCAGTTAATCGTAGCTGAGAAAAATATATTTTGCCTTTGAGGATAATGTGTTTCATTACACTGTCTACTAGACATAAATTTTCATCTTTGATCAAATCCATATTTCTTCAAATATGAAATACATATATATTAGTGGAACTCTATTTAAAATTTCAAAAATGTAACGAATAAAGTATTTCAGAATGACTCTAATAATTTTGAATTTTGCTTTGTAAATATAGTTGATCAAGCCTAGAAATAACCCATTAAAATAAGATATCAAAACATAATATTGCATTAAATTACACACACTAAAGCGATATTATTTCATTAAAAGTATGAAAAACTTTAGTATAAAAGACATAACTGAAAAACATAAAATCTTCAGTCTAGTTTAACACTTCCATTACCTATCGGATGATCAATTCTCCCACTAGCATCATCAAAGAAATCAGAAACATCAAGATGCGTCACATCTATTGGAGAATGATCTTCAGTAAAATTTGTTTCTGCATTTTTTCCTTTCTATTTCAACCATGCTTGATAGAGGTTCACTAGATGTTCAGCCATACGATAGGTACGCGACCAGTGACCTTTCATACCACAGTGATAGCAATTTGTTTCCGTGTCTTTTGACGGATTCTATTGCTTGGTTTTCTCCCTTTTATATTTTTCTTCGTTATTGCCAGCCTTCTTAAATTTTGGTCTATTTTGATTACCATAGTGCCAGTTATTATGACCACGACTATAACCTCATTCATGACCATGACCGCGTCCATGACTACGGCCATGTCCTCGAGCATGACCACGGCCACGGCCATATGTATCACTTTCGTGGGATGTAGCATTCACTTCAGGGAATGGCTTCGACCCAGTCGACCCAGTTGGTCCAAGTTAGTTGTGTTTTGAATTGTATTATCTGGTTCTCTATATTAACTAAAGTACTCTTGGCAGTTAGTTAGTGTGGCGGTTGGTGTAGTCTAAGTACAAAGCATTGCTAGATATTTCATGCTGTAGCCGACATTAGATAAGTAGTAGTATAAGTAGGTGAGCTTCTTCTCTTGTAAGATTCATGATGAATGATAATTGAAATCTCTTACCCTCAACTATAATTCTCTCAATTTCACTTCTCTATTCTCCCCTAATCTCATCTAATTCTCTCTTACCCTCACCTAATTCAGTTTTTATCTCATCTCATACTCTATTATCTCTTTTTAATTCCTAGGTTATGATCAAGATCTGTCTTGAATCATAACAATGGTATCAGAGCTTGTGAATTTGCTTCAAATTGAGTTGAATTGACTTTAATTTGATTCTAATAGCATTAAATCAAGTTTATTTGCTGTCAAAATTTTGATCATATTGTAATTCATCAAGATCGTGCTATATTGAGGACATTCAAGACATTCAAGATTGTGTTGTATTTGATCAAGATCGTGCTGTACTTGCTCAAGATCATGCTGAAATTAACATTAAATGTTGTTGTAAGCTTGTTTCAATCAAGATTCAGTTCATAAGCTGCTGTTAAGGTGATCACATAGTTGATTCTTGTGACTTGTGCTGTTGCATCATCGATCTAGCTAGAGTTGCATTCAAATCAGCTGAATCTATATTAATTTCCTGAAACTACAACATTAATGGACAAAGCCAACAAAAAATTTACAGCGGCAATAAAAAGTGCTGCCTAAAGTCGTCAAAGGTAACACTTTGTATGTTGTTGCTTTCATCCTCAAATTTGATGTATAAATCTCATGGCAATGGTTCTGAAACCGTTGCCTTTGATTTTGAAGGCAATAGAAGTGAAAAATTGTTGCATTTGTTCAACCAAAGCCAAAGATTATTTTAGTATTGCAATAATAGGCGACACTTTCTAACTCGTTGCTTTTGTTGTGAGCTACACAACATGAATTTTTAAATGTTTCCTTTTTCCGAGAATCGATTTCTATTCCGCCAATTTAATTAGTAAATTTTAAATTATGTAACAATGAGTTGGTTATGTATTTTTTACTGATTAAGTTGATCAATTAACTAATTGTTGAGACTACAACATTCTTCTATTGTAATAACAAGATAACATTATATATATATTTTGATATTCATACTTAAATAGTTTAGAGTTTCAAAATCTTTTCAATTTGGTATCTTACTATTAAAATTGGATAGATATCTAAGCGATACAAATTTCATTGGATCATATTTGATGTATGGAATTTGAATGTAGATTTGGGCCAAGGTTGAGCCTAAAATTATGGGCCATAATTTTATTTTTTTTTGTCGTGTTCGTGAACCTATCTAATTAACCCAAAATCAGATATGACTTTAGCACCATATGCTTCAACCAACTAATACCCATCTCGAATTGACTCGAAACTCGACATGACACGAATACTAAATGATCCAATTTGATCAAAGACCTGGAATGCGGAATGATCAAACTCGATTGATTCAAAACTTGAAACAACTAGTTGGACAATTACATTTCAATTTGCAATTCCACAGTGCGATTTTAATTTCATATGCCAAAAAAAATCCTCTAAATTTCTCAAATAAGTGATAATATTTAAATATCCAATGGCTATGAAATAAGTTATCTAAGAAGTATGCGACAAAACTTTCAATTATGATTATAATTTGGATGTTATTTACATTTTAGTACCTGATTTTTTCCAAAATAATAAAAAAAGGACATTGACCTTTTTAAATCAATATAAAGGCCCCTAAGTTTTTGTCGTATTGATAAAACGGCCCCTAATCTTTTGTAGTATAAAAAATCCACTCTCCAATGTAATAACGTCATTTTTTGTCGATGAAGCTAAAGTTCCAACTAGTTTTGCGCCAAAATGATAAAGTCACATCAATAATCATACTTTTAAACAAACTAAGCGAAAGCAGATAGTTTGTATATAAAACACTAAATCAAATTTTGTGCTTATAAGGTGAGAGTAAGAGTATTAAAGGGTACTTTTATTCTTTTACTATAGTATTAATTAAGAAAACAGTTGTCACATCAGCTTTATCGATAGAAAAATGACATCATCACACTAGAGAGGGGCCTTTTTATTCATACGATAAAAACTTGTGGATCTTTTTAATAATTCAAAAAGGTCAAAGTCTTTTTTATTATTTTCAAAAAAGTTAGGGTACTCAACTATAAATAATACATAATTTACATACTACCAATTTTAGCCAAAAAGGAGGGAAACCCACACTATTTTAGCAAATAATTCCCGCCCTTCACTTTCGCCTCCCCTTCATCTCAAAAGCCCTAAGCTTCACTTCAAAGTTATACACTACCAATTTTAGCAGTTTCTCTCTCTTCTCCCCCATGTCACCTCCTCCCCTCCCTCTGGTTTAGGTATGCTCTAGTTCTTGTTCTCTTTCTATTTCGCAATTACATCTCAACTTTCGGCCTTGTGGTGGTGGCCAATTCTAATTGTGGCTACCCACCTTTGCTGAGATTATTGTAACTGTTGCTTGTTTGCAATTGCATATTAATTTAGATTATTATTTGAAGAGTTCTTTTATAAATTTTTCTATGACTTTTCTTCGTTTTTGTTCTAATTTGAAGCGTCCTAGCATTATACCTCAGTCTATGTATCTTTAGATAAAGAGTTTTGGGGGCTTTGTTGACATAGCCTAGTTGATTTGCAAAGAGGTTGGAGGATTTTATGTTATTAGTTCATGTTTGTTATTGTTGCATTTTGTAAGATGTGGGGGCTTTAAGATAATCTAGAATGAATTGGTTGCTGTTGAACTATGATTTTTTGCTTTAGGATAACGAATTTGGATGAGTGCTGTTGTAATTGAAGGACTAACTAGAGCATAGGGGTGGCGGTTATTTGTTTGAATGCTAGAACATAGGGAGAATTTGTTTGCCTTAGGGGTTCTATAGCCACGTTGTTAGTTGAAATGTCTGCGTAAAGCAAGTGAGCATAGAGTAGGGTGCAGGTTGCTACTGTAGCATCTAACGCCATTTTTTGTCAAGGAAGCTAAAGTTCCAACTAGTTTTGTGGGTCATTGGTAGGGAAGCAATTGTTTAGTTGATTGGGTCATTAGTAATATCTTATTGTAACTTTAGGCACTATATCTTACTTGTAACATATTACTTATTCGGAGATTCTTGCTTCTTTGTAATATTGACTCATTGGTGGATAAGTCTGATTGACAATGTCTTAGTTAATAAAGGAATTTTATTTTTTTGTTTTATATTGAACTTAGTTTGTTTAACCCGCTAATCTTATTTCTATTGTAGAAAATCATGGCAAAAAAGAAATGCACTCAAATACAAACCAATAAATGCTCAAATTCCCAAGAGGTGGAAATTTCACCCCAAATGAAATGAAAAATAAAAGATGATATAGATCGAACAAAATATGGAAAAAAATGAAATCGGTGGACCTTGTTGAAAAGGCTAAGGCCTTGAAAGATGAAGTGGAGAAGAAACAGAAAAAAAAAGGAAAGAAAAAGAAGGCTGGAAAATCCCAAGGAAAATGTTGTTCAAGACAAGGACTATACACATGATGATGATATCGAAGACGAGAACTTAAAAATTGCGAGTAGAGTTGGGAACACGATTTCTAGAAGTAGAAGAACTGAAAATCCTCACTATATGAAGGCAGCCCCTCTTTATATTTTCATTATCTTTGTGTATATGTAAGTACTGATGTATGAATTCTTTTCATTTTCATTACTGTCTTATATAAATTAGTTTAACTTTATATTTATTCCTTTGGTTGTAATTCCGACCAAAATTTGTGTTACATTATATTTATCACCTTTTAATATAAATTTTGATAAGTCTAATTTAGTATATAATTATTTATATCATTTTAATATAATTTTAACAATTTTTGCATCAAACGTCTATCAATTTTGCCCGGTTTTGCTCATTTTTAACTATTTTGCTATTTTCTTGTAAAACACTCATTTTATGTTAAATCTTGCTAGGTTTTATCATTAAAATTAACAAGTAAATGCAAGATACATCAAATAAATACAAAAAATTAACAAAATACTTCATTCTCATTCCAAAATGCAGATTTTTACATAAAATATCAACTTTTCAGCTACAACTTGCATTTGGGCTACAAAAACACAATGCTTTTTGCCTAAATTCATTGTATAAACACAATTTAACTTATCCTAGCTCGGTTTTGCAGGTTTTGGGCGGTGCTTGAGCAAAAAAATAACATAAAATAATGAAGTAATATGCAAGTACCAGATGCCGCATGAACCAACAAATGAGCAGCATTTTTGATGATTTTTTCCAATTTTTTTTATCCTAGCTCAAACACTATATAAAGGGGTGTTGTGTAGTGTTGAAGATCATCCTTAATTCAAACAAAAACACATACAAAGTGTTGGAAAAAGAAGTAGAAAACCGGGTGAAGAAAGAAGAAGAAGGGGGAAGAAAGTTTGGTTTGTAATTTTGTATTTTTAAGTTCTTTCTATCATTTTTCTTTCCTAAGTTCATGAATTTTGTATTAGTTATGCTTTATATTATATCATGAACTAATTTTGTTAATCCAAGGCTACGATGTAGCTTAAGTTGTAATATACGCTTATTTCGAATTTAACATATTCATTATTTTGTCATTGCATTGTTGAAGTGTTTATCATTGTTCTTCATAGGTTTTAAATGCTTGATCACCATTTACAGCCTCTAATGATTCATAATGAGTCTAAGAGGAGATTTATGATGAGTGCTAAGGTGATAAGCACTAAGGTGATAAGCACCACAAATTGAGCGAATGCTCGAGAGAGATTAACGCGATTTGTGTGGTTTTTAAGAGAAATCCATAGAGCTTTAAAAACTCTTTTCTTATTTAAATTCATGCACGAGAGTGATGGGTTAATATGTAAAAGAGCATGCTAAATATTGCTCGAGAGAGAATATTTAGTAAATTAGGGTTTTCAACCATTAAAAAGTAATAACAACTTGAATAACGAGAATAGAAAGGTGTATTGATGCAACTATGTGAAATCAGATGCCTTGGATATTATTAAATCATAAAAACTTTATAAAATTAGTTAACATATTGTATTTCTTTTTAGTTTATTTTATTTTATATCAATATCTCAATTTTTTTGTTTTTTCAAATAGCATCAAAGCTACTAATTTTAGTGCTTACTTAATAACAATCTTCATGGGAATGATACTCTGCTCATTTCTATATTACTTGATACAACTGGTGCACGTGCTAACGCACACACAAAGTCAGCATCAAGTTTTTGGCGCCGTTGTCGGTGATTGTCTCTATTTGAGAAATATCGACACCAACTAGTTTTGGTGCTAATTTGAAACTATTAATAATTTGTAAATTTTATTTAAGTTTAAGAAATTTTTCATTTGATTCATTTGGAAATCCTTTTTAGTCTTGTGCTATTTTGTAATTTTTCTTATATTTTGTCTTTATTTTTATATTTATTTTGCAATTAAGTTCACT
The DNA here is from genome assembly GCA_018398585.1 of Simmondsia chinensis. Lineage (NCBI taxonomy): Eukaryota > Viridiplantae > Streptophyta > Magnoliopsida > Caryophyllales > Simmondsiaceae > Simmondsia > Simmondsia chinensis. The sequence continues at coordinate 10,861,074 of JAGTTD010000017.1, read as the reverse complement.
TTGCTAGGATTTTTATAAGTTAAATTTGATAATTTTAAGTTTTCAAAAGCATTAGGGTTGCTACCCTTCTCTTTTTCTTTAAAATTTGTGCTTTGTTAAAATTTTTTGTGTTATAGTTTTGTAACTTTCCTTTTTTTATCCTTACATTTAATTTTCTGGTTGCTTATTTTTACTTTTTATGCAAAATTTAATTGAAAAAGAAATAACTCATTTTGACCCTGAAATCGAAAAACTCTTCGACTTATCAGAAAAAAAAAAAGAACTGAAACCATGGCTAATAATGCTGGAAATGCGAATGAAAGGACCTTAAAAGATTACGCTATACCTACTATTGGGGGGTGCACTTCCGGCATCCGACATCCACCAATACAAGCAAACAATTTCGAAATTAAACCCGCTGTTATACAAATGATTTAACAAACTGTCCAATTTAGCGGTCTACGTAGCGAGAACCCAAACCTGCATATCGCTAACTTCTTGGAGATATGCGATAAATTTAAGCATAATGGTGTCAATGATGATGCCATTCGCTTAAGGCTGTTTCCATTCTCCCTAAGAGACAAAGACAAAGCGTGGTTAATGTCACTACCACCAGGAACTATCACTACTTGGAATGATTTGGCTCAAAAATTTCATGCTAAATATTTTCCACCAGCCAAATCAACTAAGATGAGGAATGACATTACCTCATCCGTGCAATACAATACAAAATCTTTGTATGAGGCATGGGAAGGTTACAAAGAACTTTTGACATGGTGCCCACATCATGGTTTGCCAGTTTGGATGCAAGTCCAAACTTTTTACAATGGATTGGCACCTAATACTCAAACGATGGTAGACGCGGCTGCGGGAGGATCCCTAAATCACAAAACCTCAGATGAAGCGTATGAATTGCTAGAAGTAATGACCAACAATAACTATGCAAGGGCAAATGAACAAAAGGAACCTACAGGAATATACGAGCCGGATGCAATAATAAAGTTAACTGCCCAGGTTTTAATGCTTTAAAAACATATGAACTTGAACATGAATGCCATAAATTCTCCTGTACTAACGTGTGAATTTTGTGCAGGGAATCATCCTAGCATAGAATGCCAAACAGGAAATCCTTTCGCCCAATTAACCCATAAACAAGCCAATTTCGTTTCAAATTTTCAAAAAATGAATCCCTATTCCAACAAATATAATCCCGAGTGGAGAAACCATCCAAATTTTTTATGGAATAATCAAGGGATACAAAAACAACCTTTTCAGCCTCTTGAAAGAAAGACGGGTCTGGAGGAATTGTTTAGTAAGTTTATGCAAGATAATAGAAGTTTCATGCAAAACACTGAAGCAACTCTTTGAAATCAAGAAACCTTTATTCGCAAACAGGAAGCGACTATTAGAAACCTTAAGACCCAAATTGGGCAAATTTCAAATCACCTTTCTGAAAGATCTCAAGGTTCTTGACATAGTAATACTGTCATTAACCCACGAGAGTAAGTAAAAGCAACAGAATTACGAAGTGGAAAAATTTTGAAAGAACCAACTCAGGTAGACCAAACCATGCCAATTGAACAACCCATAATTGACCTGTCCATGAATGCAAATCAGGAATTGGAAAATGAGGAAGGGACAAAAGTCCAAGAAGAAAATGAACCAAAAAGGGCTGAACCTCAACCCTACAAACCAAAAGTCCCCTTCCCTCAACGTTTCAAAAAGACAAAAGCGGACAAACAATTTGCTAAATATTTGGAAATTTTCAAAAAGTCACACATTAATGTCCCTTTTTCCGAGATGTTAGAACAGATTCCCAAATATGCCAAATTTATAAAAGAAATCCTGTCTAACAAAAGGAAGTTGGGAGAGGTCGAAACTGTAGCACTTACTAAAGAATGCAGTGCCATACTGCAAAAGAAGTTGCCTCCCAAGCTAAAAGATCTAGGGAGTTTCACGATACTTTGCGCCATTGGCGCCATTAGTTTTGATAAGGTTTTGTGTGATTTAGGTGCAAGTATAAATTTAATGCCTCTCTCTGCTTTCAGGAAGCTTGGGTTAGGAGAAGTGAAGCCTACCACTATATCTCTCCAACTTGCGGATAGATCAATCGAGTATCTTAGAGGTGTAATTCAAGACGTCCTTGTAAAGGTTGATAAATTCATCTTCCCGGCCGACTTCATAGTGCTTGATATGGAAGAGATTTGTGAGATACCTCTTATTTTGGGCCGACCCTTCCTTGCTACAGGAAGAACCCTGATAGATGTCCAACAAGGAAAGCTAATCCTAAGGGTATAAGATAAACAGGTAACCTTCAACGTCTTTAATGCCATTCAATTTCCCTTTAACATGGATTCTTGTTTTGAGATTGATATTGTAGATGAGTTGGTCGCTGAGACATTCAGAGAGACATTCCCCAAGTCACCCCTTGAAGCGTGTCTAACAAAGTCAGGGACCATAGACACGGAAAGCGAGTTAATAAGGGAATGTGCCCAAGACCTAGAAAATTGCAAACCTTTCAATTTGCACCACGGAGCAAGAGTGGAAGACCTTTGAGCAATTGAAATTCAACATAGAACGGGAGAAGAAGAACCACTGAACTTAGAGCTCAAGCCAGTGCCACCACATCTCAAATATGCCTATCTTGGTAATTCTAACACTTATCCTGTTATTATTAATGCCTCATTGAGGAATATTAAATAGGAAATGTTGCTTATGGTTCGTAGAGTGCATAGAACAGCAATCGGATGGACCCTTTCGTATATCAAGGGAATTAGCCCTTCCATATGCATGCACAAAATCCTCATGGAGGATAGCTTCAAACCCTCTGTGCAACCTCAGTGCCAGTTAAACCCTGCCATGAAAGAGGTAGTAAGAAAAAAATTTGTCTAATTATCCGATGCCGGGATCATCTATCCCATATCTGATAGCCTATGGGTTAGTCCAGTGCAAGTAGTTCCGTAAAAGGGCGGATAACTATAGTAGAAAATGAGAATAGTGAGCTCATCCCTACTAGGACTGTCACCGAGCGGAGGGTTTGCATAGATTATCAGAAACTTAATGATTTCACCCGAAAGGATCACTTCCCCTTACCATTCATTCATCAAATGTTAGAAAAACTAGCGAGTCATTAGTATTACTGTTTTTTGGATGGATATTCAAGGTATTATCAAATTGCCATAGCCCAGGAAGATCAAGAAAAGACCACTTTCACTTATCCTTATAGTACCTTTGCCTATAGGAGAATGTCTTTTGGGTTATGCAATGCCCCTGCGACTTTTCAAAGATGTATGATGGCAATCTTTAGTGATATGGTAGAAAATTTCATAGAGGTGTTTATGGATGATTTTTCAGTCTTTGGAACCTCGTTTGATGATTGTTGAGCTAATCTCTCTACCACTGTCAAGGGCATTCGAAGTTTCTTAGGACATGCAGGTTTCTACAGAAGGTTCATTAAGGACTTCTCTAAGATCGCTAAGCCTCTTTGCAATTTATTGATGAAAGATGTCCCTTTTAACTTTGATAGTGACTACATGCATATCTTTGACCATGAAGAAGAACCTAGTGTTAGAACCAATAATTGTAGCACCTGACTGGACTTTACCCTTCAAACTTATATGCGACGCTAGTGATTATGCAGTAGGGGCTGTGCTAGGACAAAGAAGGAACAAAAATTTTCATGTAATTACTATGCTAGTAAAACTTTGACAGATGCATAGATTAACTATGCTGCTACCGAGAAAGAATTACTAGCTGTAGTATTTGCAGTTGATAAATTGCGTTCCTACCTGCTTAATTCAAAGGTAATTGTTTACACTAACTGTTCTGCTTTGAAATACCTTTTTTCCAAAACAGGATGCAAAACCGAGACTAATTAGATGGATTCTCTTGCTTCATGAATTTCTTTTAGAAATCCGGGATAAAAAGGGTACAGAAAATGTTGTGGCAAATCACCTGTCACGTCTCCAACGAGAGGATGAAGGTCCCTCTATCAACGAAAAATTCCCGGATGAAGATCTTATGGTGGTAAGCGAGAATCCTAATTGTCCATGGTACACTGACATTGTTAACTATCTGGTTGCATAGGAACTACCTGAGGACTTGACTTATCAACAAAAGAAGAAGTTCTTTGCTGACTTAAAGCATTATTTTAGGGAAGAACCATTCCTATATAAGCATTGTGCAGGCCAGATTATCAGAAGATGTGTACCTAAGGAGGAAATGGAGAACATTCTACGCCACTGCCACTCTCTTGAAACTGGTGGCCATCATGGTGGGACCAAAAATGGGCTAAGGTTTTACAATCTGGGTTTTATTAGCCTACACTCTTTAAAGATGCATTTAAATTTGTTAGTAAATGTGATAGATGTCAAAGGACATGTAACATCTCCAAGAAACATGAAATGCCCCCAAATAACATTTTAGTTGTTGAATTATTTGACGTTTGGGGATTGATTTCATGGGTCCTTTCCCCTCATCATTTTCTAACAGATTTATTTTGGTTGCTGTAGATTATGTGTCAAAATGGGTCGAAGCAGCTGCTTTTCCGACCAATTATGCTTCCTAGAGCAATTATAAGTGATAGCGGAAAATATTTTTGTGACCGCTAACTTAAAGCTTTATTGAGTAAGTATGGAGTTACGCACTATATGGGTGATCCATGCCATCCTCAAATAAGTGGACAAGTGAAATTTTCAAACCTAGAATTGAAAGTTATTCTTGAAAAAATAGTTAGTGCCTCTATAAAGGATTGGTCGAAAAAGTTAGATGACGCACTTTGGGCGTACAGAGCAGCATTCAAAACACCTATTGGAATGTCTCCATGTCGACTGGTTTATGGCAAAGCATGTCATTTACCAGTAGAATTGGAACACAAAGCATACTGGGCCAACCTTAAACTTCAATTTAGCAGCTGCAGGCGAAAAGAGGTTGCTACAAATCAACGAGATGGATGAGTTCAGAAATGAGGCTTGTGAAAATGCTCGAATTTACAAAGACCGAGCCAAAAGATGGCACGACAAGCACATTCTAAACAAAGAGTTCATAGTGGGACAAAAAGTTCTGCTGTTTAACTCCCGCTTACGACTTTTCCAAGGAAAGCTGCGCTCTTGATGGTCAGGACCCTTTATTGTAACCCATGTTTTTCCATATGGCACGGTTGAGATTCAGGATGAGAAAAAGAGTACTTTTAAGGTCAATGGACAAAGACTGAAACCTTACATTGATGGAGAGCTCGAGCCTCAAAAAACTTCCATTCATCTCAACAATGTCAAATAAGCCACTCAGAAAGTCAAGCTAATGACTATAACTAAAGCGCTTCTTGGGAGGCAATCCAAGTGTCTCTATCCTTGTCTATCTTAGTTTTCCATTCATTATTTTATTTGTCTCATATCTGTGTATATTTTTGATTAAACAAGTATTTTGCAATAAGTTTAGGGGTAGCATAATGTCCACATGCACTATCAAAAGAACAATCCTCAAACCTGGGAAGTATCTCTTACCCAATTTATCTTTTTAGTTCTTTTTAAAAATAAAGTTTAGGGGTGAAAAAAGTAATGTGAATAATAATAATAATAATAATAATAATAAATTTAACAAAGTTTATTTGAAAACTTTTCCGATTTTATGCTTTAGAGTAGGCTTCAGTGCCTCCCAAAGTTTGGAGCCTTTGTATGGGGATGTAAATAGTGTCAACCAAAAAAAAGATTGTCGATTTTCTGCAGTTTTAATCATTTGTCTTTCAAAAAAAATATATATATATATATATATATAAAATAAAATAAATAAGAGAGAACTTATCATCATGCTTTTTGGGCAATTTTTCTACTCTTTTTAGCTCATTTACTTTAAATTAGATTTGAATAACCTAAGAATCAATTGTTTTTGCATTCTAATTGCAAAACACGACCTAATCTAAGGCACTATCTTGATAAAACCATGGTATTTAACTTCACTAGTTAGCATGGCTGTTTTACTTTTCTTTCTGATTAAAATATGCTCAAATTTGAATAGATTGCATAAAGAGTATCATTTATATAATAGATTTCGAAAGGTTATGCCTAAGTCTAAAAAAAATAAAAATAATAAAGGGAGAGAATTACTAAGCATCGTTATCCTATTAAAAGCATCTATCATTTGGATATGTGCTATGGTGTGATTGTTTCGTGCCTTGGTACCTCGAGCAAGTAGATCCGTAGGGGTGTTTCAACACTTGGTACCCTGGGCCAACTGGAATAGGAGTTGCCGCATTGAAAGCTCCCTACAAGGGGTACTTAGAAAGCTAACAAAGAACCAAGCACCGAAAAAAAAAAAAAAAAAAAAAAAAGAACTTCTCTAGCACCGCTATCCCACATAAATAAGATATATGCTACCCGTTAAGAGGGTGTCTAAGTGGTGGCTTCTCTTACTTATGGGTCTTCGTCCAAGAGTCGGAGCATGATTCTCACTGTAGATATACTCGGGAGGTTATAATACAGGCATCTCAGTGGTGGCTTCTCTTACTTATGGGTCATCGCCTAGTAGTCGGAGCTTGATTCTCACTGCAGATATGCTTATATTGACTTGAGTAAATAAATTCCTCCAAAAAAAAAATGGTGCAAAAATAATTAGTTTTGAGCATACCTGATAAGTCTTGTTATGAGTGGTATAATTTTTGTCCTCTATTCGATTTGAATATCTTAAGATTAGAAATAACGGATAAACTTAATTTGCTTAGCTAACTTTTGAATTCGGTTACCTAGGTAATTGACAGATTTTTCCTTGGGAAAGATGGTTTTGCCTTTAGAACCTTGAATTTTGAGCCTCAGTTATTCTTCTCTTATTTGGATTTTACCAGCTTTGACGTCTGGTAAAATTCTTAAAAAGCATGAGATCCTGCGCCTTAGTGTTTGGCCTTGCTCGAGGACGAGCAAGATTTAAGTTTGGGGGTATTTTGATAAGTCTAATTTAGTATATAGTTATTTATATCATTTTAATATAATTTTAACAATTTTTGCATACAACTTCTATCAATTTTGCCCGGTTTTGCTCGTTTTGAACTATTTTGCTAGTTTCTTGTAAAACCACACATTTAATGTTAAATCTTGCTAGGTTTTATCATTAAAATTAACAAGTAAAAGCAAGATACATTAAATAAATACAAAAAATTGACAAAATACTTCGTTCTCAAGCCACAATGCAGACTTTTTTAAAATATCAACTTTTCAACTACGACTTGCATTTGGGCTGCAAAATCACAATGCTTTTTGCCTAAATTCATTGTATAAACACAATTTAACTTATCCTAGCTCGGTTTTGCAGGTTTTGGGCGGTGCTTGAGCGAAAAAATAACATAAAATAATGAAGTAATATGCAAGTTGCAGCTGCCGCATGAACCAACAAATGAGAAGCATTTTTGATGATTTTTTCCAATTTTTTTTACCCTAGCTCAAACACTATATAAAGGGGTGTTGTGTAGTGTTTAAGATCATCCTTAATTCAAACAAAAACACTTACAAAGTGTTGGGAAAAGAAGTAGAAAACCGGGTGAAGAAAGAAGAAGGGGGAAGAAAGTTTGGGTTGTAATTTTGTATTTTTAGGTTCTTTCTATCATTTTTCTTTCCTAAGTTCATGAATTTTGTATTATTTATGCTTTATATTAAGTTTATCATGAACTAATTTTGTTATTCCAAGGCTATGATGTAGCTTAAGTGGTAATATACGCTTATTTCTAATTTAACATATTCATTGTTTTGTCATTGCGTTGTTGAAGTGTTTATCATTATTCTTCATGAGTTTTAAATGCTTGATCACCATTTAAGTCTTATAATGATTCATAATGAGTCCGAGAGGAGATTTATGATAAGTGCTAAGGTGATAAGCACCACAAATTGAGCGAATGCATGAGAGATTAACACGATTTGTGTAGTTTTTAAGAGAAAATCATAGTGCTTTAAAAACTTTTTTTTATTTAAATTCATACACGAAAGTGATGGATTAATATGTAAAAGAGCATGCTAAATGTTGCTCGGGAGTGAATATTTAGTAAATTAGGACTTTCAACCATCAACACGTAATAACAACTTGAATAACGAGAGTAGGAAGACGTATTGATGCAACTAGGTAAGATCGGATGCCTTGGATACTATTAAATGATAAAAAATTTATAAATTCAGTTAATATATTTTATTTCTTTTTAGTTTATTTTATTTCATAGCAATATCTTAATTTTTTGGTTTTTCTCAAATAGCATCAAAACTACTAATTTTGGAACTCACTCAATGACAATCCTCATGGGAACGATACTCTACTCATTTCTATATTACTTGATACGACTAGTGCACTTGCTAACGCATACGCAAAGTCGGCATCAAAGTTCTCAAGCATATTGTATTTCACATTACTATACATACTAATATCATTTTTTATGTAACTCTTAGATAGTTTTTAGCTATGGAACAAATAGAGAAGAGTTGGATGGATTGATGCACAAAGAAATAATGATACCTATATTAATGGAGTTGAAAAGTTTCTTGATTTTGCATTTTCTAAAGTACACGTTAATAATACCTCTGAGGCAGAAGATGAACTCAAAATCTTATGCCCTTGTGTAAAATGTTTGAATCATTATTTTCAATATAAAGCTATGGTATTCGAGCACTTGATAGTTAAGGGGTTCACTAAGGATTATAAAGTTTGGGATTTTTATGGACAAGGATTATCTTCTAGAATTGTTGGGTCTCCACAGTGCAGACATGATATTGTGCAAGATGATTTTGATTTTGTGAATGAGATGGTACATGAAGTTTTTAGAGGAAGGGTACAAGAAACCACTAGCTTCAAAAGAGGGGAAGCTAGCAATGGTCCTAATGCAAATACTAAAACATTCTTTAGACTGGTTGAGGATGTACAACTAGAGCTATATCCTGGCCATGAGAATTTTTCAGTGTTGTCTTTCATCATCCGGCTTTATCATTTAAAGTGTAAACATGGGTGGAGTAATTCTTCATTTACTGAATTACTGGAAATAATAAAGGAGGTTTTTCCTTTTGCACAAGTTCCCTAAACTTTTAGCAAGGCTAGAGGAATGGTTAAAGACCTAGGATTAGATTATAAAAGGATAGATGCATGCCCAAATGATTGCATGCTTTATTGGAAAGAACATTAAAGCTACATCGTGCTTTGTATGTGGTGCTTCTAGGTGGATGTTATGATCCAAGAATCCAAGGCATGAGCTGAGGGTGGCTGTGTTGCTGTCCTGCTGCTATGTTGTTGCTGTTAGTTGCTGCTGCTATGTTGGGTTGTTTAGTTGATTGGGTTGTATTAGTTAGTTGATATTGTAATTAGTAGTATAAGCTTTGTTGAGTCATGTAATAAGTGAAGTAGTTGCTAGTAGTTTGGGTGGTCAAGCTAGTGGTCAATGCCGGTCAAGGGTGGCGGCTAGTTAGTTAATTGATGGTTGAGTCGGTTAGCTCTTTGGGCCACATACATTGTATCTTTATTTATTTTGGAGTGAGCCATCCTAGAAGATTAGTAGTATAAATATGTAGAGCTTCTCTTGAAGAGCTCATATAACAACTTGATGAATGAAATTGATATCTTTTGATATCTCTCTCTACTTCTCATCTTCCTTCCTTTCTTATCTCATCTAAACTCTATATTCTCTTCTCATCTCATACTCTCACTATCCCAACCAAGGTTGAGGTTCAAGAGCAATCTTTGAAATCTTAACAATTGGTATCAGAGCCTTGATTTGGCTTCCGAATCAAGCTCTAAATCAAAAAAATTACAAAATCTGATTGATTGTGTTGCAATTAATCAATATAAACAGTTGTGATACAGATTTAGTTCAATTTCATGTGATTGAGAATTCAGTTCTGAATTCTGATCTTAAAGAGTTGTGAAGTGCAATACTGACCTGCAGGTGCCTGGGAGTTGCTTCAGTTGGGATTAAAGTCGATCGAGCATTGACGAAAGTTCAATTGATCAGTATTTGTTGATTACATTCAACATTAAAGCTGATTCAGATTGAATTCAATAGGATTGATCAAGCATTAGCTGCTAAAGTTAAGTGCTGAAGCAAAGCAGTAGTTGTTGAAGTTTGAGTGCTGAACTTAATTGTTCTTGATCAATTATTCATTTGATCAGTTGGAGAAGAAGTTCAAAGTGAGCTATTTGATCCACATTACACTTGATCATAATCAAAAGTTCAGATACAAGTTGCATTGAGGTGATTTCAGATTCTACAATTCAGAAATTGGGGTTGAGGTAACTGTTTTCTGAACTACAAGTTACACTCTTCATCTAAATCTGCTTTTGCTGCTGAATTGTGATGTAATTGTGTTGATAAGCATAGAAGTGGTGAGAGTTATCAGAATCAGCGTTGAATTCTTAAGAATTTTATGTTATTGAGTCGAGATTTGCTTAGGCGAAAATCTGACAACGAACTGATCACCGAAAGTGTTGAAATCCGATTTTGTTCTTGAAGATTGCTTTGAATATTGTGTTGAGGATTTGATTGCGATCTAGAATCATGCTTAATTCAGAATTGTAAGTCTAAAGATTCAAGAAAACATCGCAGTTAGGGTTTGTTCGAGTTCTCTGTGGTGAAAACCTGCATATTAGGGTTTGTAATCGGTGACGATTGTGGAATCGTTAGTAAGCGATTGTTTTGTGCGAATGAAGGAGTATAATTTCTTTAATCAATCATCTCTTGAAGCATTTCGAATCGAAATTGTTTCTTTGCGAACTGAGTTGGTTCATACCTCTGCGAACGGAGTTTGGTTCATTTCGAAACGCTGCTTAACATTGTAAATATGGCTGGTTTGGTTGATGATGGCTCTTATCAATTCTTGGCAAGGTATATTTTGGAGGAAATGAAGACATTACGCGAGAGTTCTTTGGAATTACGCGAGAGTTTTCTGGAGCTAACAAAGGACCTAGTGTGTCAGCCAATTGTGGATTGGCAGTGTTCAACTCTTCAGTTTGCAAACATCAGTCGAGAAGGTGCTGGTGTTCTTGATGCAAATGAGTTTCCAAAGCTAGTGGATAGCATTAGACAACGAGAGTGCAATGTTGAGAAAAAAGAGAAAGTGGAATCTGTTGTTGTTGAAGATGAATTCGACCACAACAATGCCGAAATTGATGAACACAAGTTAGAGGAACCTGAGTTTGAACAAGTTGATCATTATGAAGATGTTGAGTTACAGCATGACATGTTTCCGGAATGGGAGTATGATTTTCATGTCGTGGGAATGATAAAGAAAGCAAAGAGTAAGGTGAAGAGGAATCATCTAAACGAAGCACTGAAAGATTTTTGGGGTAAAAAGAAGTTGACAAAGCAGAAATTGAAGCAAGAGGCTGAGTTTCAACCTAGGATGCTTGATGATCGACAAGAACTAACTCAAGATGCTACTCTTACTGAAGTATATGCTGGTATACAAGATTCAGACATGTACGCTGGTATACAAGGACTGGTTGCTGCAGAATCTGCGATTCCAACTAAAAAACTTGATGTCACTGCTGAAATATCAATGAATACATCTCCAAATCAGTTAAGTAATATTCCATGGCAAGTTGGAAAGCAAAACCGAAGCACCTTCACTGCTAAGCATTCTCATTTAGCTGGGGAAGTTGAGGTTACTGCGGAAGTAGCAATGGGAGCATCACAAAATGTGTTAAGCACTTGGCCAAGGCATTTTGATAATCGTAATCAGCAATTGCTTTGTGTTGGTAGTAATATCATTGGCGCAAAACAAGGTTCGTGGAGTGGAGAAATGGTGTGTTCAAATACACATTCATATGACGAGTTACCTCCTGATCCGGGAGAAGATACTCAAGGCTTTGTGAAGCGGAAACGATGTGATTCTCTGCTAAAAAGAATTAATCAAGCTGCGAGAGTGCTTTTCAAGGTTTAACAAAGGAGAAGCTTTGTATCTGTACAAGTAATGGAGCTGATGGAGGTGCGCAAATTCAGCAGGGTGCTGGAGCAGATTTCAGTTCAGACCAAAATTAGTACCCTCGATGCCTTAATTGATGAAATTGATGTTGGGAGTCCCTTCGATCCGGCAAAGAATGAATTACAAGTGTTTGGAGAAGCTAGGCATCCGGTGCTACTGTTTGATGATGAAAAGCTCGGTGTCAGTGCAAGCATTGGTGTAAATATGGTAGTGGCTAGGGGTCATGATGAAGTTAACATCAAAGCAAGCTTTGTGGGAAAGGCTTCTACATGTTGCAAGCTACAAAATTCAGATCGTGACATTGAAGTCACAATTGTTCCGGAATTGGTGTTGTGTCGGTCTAAACACAAGCATTTCCTTGAAGGGATGGTAGTTGTTTTTAGTTGGTGGTTTGAGGATATGTTGGGCTGCTGGTATGTCCACACAGCTGGTGAACAAATCCAAGTAAAAACAAGGATGATGGAATTTGGAAATTGGAACATACAGGGACTGAAGCTTGCTGATCTGTTACAGAACTTGAGCATGTTTGGGACGATCTGTTGTGGTTGTTTTGAATGGAAAAATTATATGCACAAGCTTCAATATTCTCTTGATGTTTGGAAGGAAAAGGTTAGTGCAACTTTGAGGATAATAGTTGCTGAAGTTAAAGTGGAAATCAATAAGGGAGCTTGGAAAAGATCAGCTCTAGAATGGGAAGAGTTTACAGCTGATCAAGAATTCTGTTGGTGTCTCCACTTGTTATATTTGTTACTCATGCTTGAGATGGGTGACAAGAAAGCAAAGCCTGGTCATTTGAGGTATATTTGGTGGCTGGATGAGTCTTGGATTCAGGAAGGACTTGAGAACAGGCTGGAAGGTGTGAGCTGCAACATAGACAGTGTCGATTGGAATGTTTTGGGTGTTCAAGTTATGACATTGTGCATTTGGCATTCAACATTGGTTTATGAACTCTTAGTTGGTGTGATCTATGCAAGAGTTTGGGAAGAAAAGGCTGGTGCTCTCAGATCTTACAAGCTTACAATCAAGATTCAAGCAATAGAAGAATTAGTGGCTGCCGAAAATATTTGGAGAATTACAATTCCTTCTCTGTCAGCACTAAATGAGTTGTTCAGATTAAGTTTGGTTGGTGCTATTATGGCTTTTGGAAGGTGTAATAACTTGTTCGCATCAATAGGCTTCCATCTGAACAAGAATCGAGCTGCAATTGGTAATAATTGGAGCTTTGGATTGATTTGGTTAAACACTGCTGAAATTTTGAGTTCTGCAGCGAATCATGTGAAATTGGGAAGCAATCAAGAGTTTGTTGAGCACGATCTGAGATGGTTTAGTAAGTAGATGTTTAAGCAATACAAATTTTGGATAAGATCCTAGATGAAAGAGTTGCAACTGTATTCTTATGGAATCTCAATATGTGTCAGCTGCAATGGGGAATGTTTACAACCAGAATTTGATGTTTGGTTCTCTTGGTTTTAGCTTGGAAGGCCTCCCGAGATGCTCAAGGACTTCATATGCATTCTTATGGGTTCAATGACATTCAGACTTTGTTATGCAGCATTTAACCAGCAGAATTACAGGATTGTTGCTGCATTTTGTGATTCTCGGCAGCAAGACAGAGTTTTGAGCTGTGTTAACTGCATCAAGAGGAGTTGTGGATGTGTTGTTGGTGGTTGGTTTGATCAGTGCAGACCTCCTGAGGAGTATTATGCATTCAAACATAAACTTGTGTCGAACAAGATGTCATTCTCATGAATCTGCCACATATCAGATGGAGTCAGCTGCACAATTTCAGCAAAGGAGTTTAACACATCAGATATCTTCTCTTAAGCAATAAGTGTCCTTCATTGTTTCAACTCTCTTCTATTCTTGAGGACAAGAATGTTTTCAAGGGGAAGGGAATGTTATGATCCAAGAATCTGAGGCATGAGCTGAGGGTGGCTGTGTTGCTGTCCTGCTGCTATGTTGCTGCTGTTAGTTGCTGCTGCTATGCTGGGTTGTTTAGTTGGTTGGGTTGTATTAGTTAGTTGATATTGTAATTAGTAGTATAAGCTTTGTTGAGTCATGTAATAAGTGAAGTAGTTGCTAGTAGTTTGGGTGGTCAAGCTAGTGGTCAATGTCGGTCAAGGGTGGCGGCTAGTTAGTTAATCGATGGTTGAGTCGGTTAGCTCTTTGGCCCACATACATTGTATCGCTAGATATTTTGGAGTGAGCCATCCTAGAAGATTAGTAGTATAAATATGTAGAGCTTCTCTTGAAGAGCTCATATAACAACTTGATGAATGAAATTGATATCTTTTGATATCTCTCTCTACTTCTCATCTCCTTTCCTTTCTTATCTCATCTGAACTCTATATTCTCTTCTTATCTCATACTCTCACTATCCCAACCAAGGTTGAGGTTCAAGAGTAATCTTTGAAATCTTAACAGTGGAATTTGGGTGATAATCAACAAGCTAATCATAGTATTGCTTCCGGTTACAAGATTTCTGCCAAGGTGTTGAGATATTTTCCTTTGAAAGATCAACTCCAAAGATTGTTCATGTCTTCCCAAACGGCAAGTTCCATGACTTGGCGCGATAGAGAGCATCCTAGAGATGGAAAGTTACGTCATCCTACTGATGGGCAAGCATCTAAAGATTTTGATTCTTTGTATCATGATTTTGCAACTGATCCTCGCAATGTGAGGCTAGGACTTATGAGTGATGGCTTTAATCCTTTTAGGACGATGAATGTTGCTTATAGTATATGGCCGGTTGTGTTATCAATTTACAATCTACCACCATGGTTGTGTAATAAAGCTGAGTTTTTTTAAGATGTCCACGCTTATACTCGGGCCTTAATATTTACTTGCAACCCTTGATTGAAAAGTTAAATGAGCTATGGTAGGTTGGCATAGATACTATGATGCTTCAATGGATGAGACTTTTACTATGCGTGCAGCTTTGTTGTGTACAACTAATGATTTTCCTACATATGCCATGTTGTTTGGGTGGAGCAAAAAGGGGAAGATGGCATGTCCTTGTTGTAATTATGATACATGCTCTCGATATTTGAAATACAGTAGAAAGACTTGTTATCTAGGGGCTCGAAGGTTTCTAGACAATACACATTCTTGGCGTCATAACAAAGTTTATTTTGATGGTAATGTAGAGTTGAGGCCTGCACCCTGTATTATGTCTGGAGTCGATGTTTTGGAAAATTTGGAGGGTTTTGTGAACAAGTTTGGCAAGAAGCAAAAGAAGAACAACAATAGCGATAACCCATAGAAGAAGAAGTCCATATTCTTTTAATTGCCATATTGCAAGCATAACAATTTGCTCCATAATCTTGATGTGATACATATAGAAAAGAATATATGTGATAGTATATTAGGATCACTTCTTGATATTCCAGGGAAAACAAAAGATCATGTAAATGCCAGTTTTGATTTGCGGGACATGGGCATTAGAAAAGAGCTTCACTCGAAGTGCTTAGATGATCAGAGACGTGTCGCTCTACCAAGAGCATGCTTTTCACTTTCAAGTGAAGAGAAAAGTTTGTTTTGTGATGTCATAAAAAGTGCTAAGTTTCTAGATGGTTGTGCAGTGAATATCTCTAGATTTGTGAACTCTGTAGAAAGGAAAATAGCTGGGTATAAGAGTCGATGCTCACTGCTTACTTCATTATTTATTTCATGTTGTAGTCCGAAGAATCTTGCCAAAGTCTGCAGCTCTAATGCTGATTAGATTGAGTGCCCTTTTTAAAGGGTCATGTAGAAAAGTCATTAGCACACAAGAGCATGAGCATTTACAATCTGAAATTACAGATGTATTATGTATGATAGAGAAGACATTTGTTTCAAATTTCCTTGACATAATGGTGCATTTGCCCATTGACTTGGTGAATGAAGTAAAGCTTCGGCCTGTGTAGTATCGATAGATGTTCTCCTGGGAGATATACCTAGGAAAACTAAAGTCATATGTCAAAAATAAATGTCAGTTGGAGGGTTCCATTGCAGAGGGTACATGGTAGAGGAATGCCTTATTTACATTTTATACAAGGTATCTCCATCATGATGTGCAGGCAAAGAGGGATCAACCTTCTAGAAATTCACATATTATTGAATGTGGTTCTTCATCTACTTTGTCATCTATTTTTCCTTATCTAGTGATAACCTCAAATTTTTTATATATTTATTTATATCATTTTAATACATTTTTAACCATTTTACTTCTAATTTTTATCAATTTTACCCGATTTTGCTCATTTTGAACTATTTTGCTATTTTCTTGTAAAAACACCAATTTTGTATTAAATCTTGCTAGTTTTATCATTAACATAAATAATTAAAAGCAAGATAAATCAAAAAATTGCAAAATAATAACAAAAATTGTACAAAAGTACTAAGAACACCTAACTTACACCCTATTTCACAAGTTTTGCATCAATTTTTAGCTAAAATTCAAGCTTTTTCCTCATTACTCATCTTTTATGCATTTTATAATACAATTAAACATTACTTAAAGCTATTTTAAGCATTCTTTACATATAAAAAAAAAAGAAAAATATCGAAAAATATAAAAAAAGCACAAGTTGCAAGCAACTTGTTGACCTGTTGCAGCAAGCAATTTTGCAGCTCGATTTTGGCAATTTCATTCAACTAAATTCACTGAACCAAAGCTTATTTAAGTTATTTAACATCTTATTAACATTTTATTTCAGCATTTGGGTGAAGGATTTAATGAAAAAATGAAGAACATTGAGCTGAAAATTAGATTGCAGAAACAGGTGGCCGATTACAGTTTTTCATGAACAACTTGCATTTTGACAATTAAAACTCGATTTTTTTTAACCAAATTCATTGTAAAAACATCACACAAAATCAATATGATGTTTTTGTGAAGAATTTGGGCGGTGGAGTGTAGAAAAAATCAAGAAAAATAGCAAAAAATTCAGATCTGCAGTCTGCCTAAGGATGCACCAATGGGAGCTGATTTTTGAGATTTTTGCCAGTTCTTTTTATCCCAATCCTACTTTTATAAATAGGGTAGGTTTCAAGGAGTTTATTCATCAAGTTTTCAGATCAAAAAACAAAAAAAAATCGAGTGAGAAAGGACCAAGAAAAGGTCGGGCCGGTGCAGTGCAGACCTGTTTCTTTGGTTTTTTTTTTTTTTTTTTGTTTGTTATTTTTGTTAGTTTTATCATTTTTCTTCATTAGTTCATGTATTTTGATGTTTTTAATGTCTAATATTAATTTTAACATGAACTAATTTTGTTAATCTAAGGCTACGATGTAGCCTAAGTTGCAAAATACGCTCATTTCTAATTCAAGGTATTCAATATTCTTGTTATTGTATTGTTGAAGTGTTTATCACCGTTCTTAATAAGTTTTAAATGCTTGATCACCATTTAAGGCCCGTAATGATTCATAATGAGACCGAGAGGAGATTTATGATGAGTGCTGAGGTGATAAGCACCACAAATTGGGCGAATGCTCAAAAGAGATTAACGCGATTTGTGTGGTTTTTAAAAGAAAATTATAGAGCTTTTATAACTCTTTTCTTATTTAAATTCATGCACGAAAGTGATGGGTTAATATGTTAAAGAGTACGCTAAATGTTGGTGGAGAGAGAATGTTTAGTAAATTAGGATTTTCAACCATCAACACATAGTAACAACTTGAATATCGAGAATAGAAAAGGCGTATTAATGCAACTAAGGTGAAATCGGATGCCTTAGACTTTATTAACTGATAAAAACAACTTAAATCGCCTCATTCTAGTCTAGTTTTAACTTTTATTTTCATTTCATTTTATTTTACTTTATTTCATATCAAAATCCCTAATTTTTTGATTTTTCAAATAGTATTAAAACTACTAATTTTGGTAATCACTTAGCAATCCTCGTGGGACGATACTCTACTCACTCTATATTACTGGAAGCGACCAGTGCACTTGCTAGTAAAAAATCGCATCATCTAGGTCATCCTATTGATGGAAAGAAGAATAGTAGAGGGAAAAGATTTAATTTGGATGACCGCACTTGGACCCAAGCACATCAATATGTGTTATTCAATTGTGATCAAATTGATGAATATATTCGGTAAGTAATCTAATGTTAGAATGTTTCTCAATTTACACTTGATATCCTAAGCTAAATGTCTAATAACCACTCATTTTTTTCTCATACAGTAAGCATCAAGATCTAAGCAATAACCAAGGTAAAAGAACTAGATTTGCAAGGGTACGAGATCATAGTGAAGGTTTGATTTCTTGGATTCGACATCGTCTAGAGAATGAGAATGTAGCAGCATAAGTTAAAGCATTGTCAAGAGGCCCCAATTATTGCGTAAGAAGATTCACTGGGTATCTGATCAACGGTTACAGATTCCATATAATAACACGCGATTCTAAATTTAAAACTGAATGTTGTGGAGTCACCTTGACCGCCCTAACTCGAAGTTTTGCTAGTTCTAGAGATAAAAATCCTATAATGGGAAATGTTAGCTACTATGGAGTTGTGAAAGATATCATTGAGTTGGATTATTTTGGGCAATTTAAAGTTGTGTTGTTTCAATGTGACTGGTTTGATGATCAGCAAGATGACTATGGTTTGACACTTGTAAATTTTGGTAGAACACGCTAGTCAAATGATCCGTTTGTGATGGCTTTCCATGTAAACCAAGTTTTCTATGTGAAAGATCCTATTGATGAAAATTGGCATTATGTGATGAAAGCTATTCCGAGAGACTTATTTGACGTCAATGAAGAATCAGATGTGACTTTTGGAGAGTCATATTGGAGCGAGACTGCTGATATTGGATCGAATTATGGTACCCACACAAATGATCATGTCTTGAATTTGTCAAGGCCTGACCTACCTGCCTCGACTATTGAAATTCCTTTACATATTCTAAATTCACAATCGGAACCAGATGATTCGGATGATGATGAGATTGTAGATGATACTGATTGGGATTATATGGATGCTACTTCTTGAACCAAACATTGCTCACTTTGAAGTAGAGAATGTTGTAAGTGCATATGCATATTTGTTAACAATGCATACATGATCAATGTTTATTTGATTTTCTTTATTATTCTAACTATTTATTTGTCATTGATATTTTATTATTTCCTTGTATTTTCTAACTATTTATTTATATATGATTTATCTGTTGAAATGTTTAACCTTCGGTAAATAACCTTTTGAGACTTTATGATGAATGCTTATATGTTGAATGACAAAATTTTCTTACTTTTTTGTACAGGAGTATGGGAGGAAAGAGCAAAGAAATTGTGCTTTAGCCATGAGTAAGGCTTTTAAGCATCGACAATAAGAAGTGGGCCTCAGAACTTCAAATTTGACAAGAGGACGATGGGGCATGAAGTGTTCAAACCATAGTGAGGTGCACATACAACAAATCGAAGAAACCGGAGGGAAAAGTCTAGAGCAAGGTCAATCCACCTCATAGTTTACAAAGATCTTTTCTTGCATAATGCTATAGTTACATTTATTTCTAATCTCATATGATAGTCAATGTCACAACGACTTACTTTTTTCGAATTTGTTCAATATTTTTTCTTCAGAAACAAGAAGAAGAGGGCCCACGACGTGCAATGCCATTCATGAATGACAGTTGCAAGATCGTACACACATTACATTAAATAACCTTAACCAATCTGTGGGTCCTGACCATGAATTAGTGATCAAATTCAGCAACTTTTTGGGGTCACTTGGTCACAATACAACGGTTTACCTTTAACTGTTAAAAGCTGGCGTGTTTTCAAGACTGAGATCAAGGAGGAGTTGTGGATATATGTTCTTGTATTACTTTCTATTCTTTGTTACATTTAATTATTTACTTGCAAATTTTATGTGTTATGCACTTACATTGAATTTTGTAGCAAAAATATGTCATTCCTCATCGCGTCAAGAAATGGGTTTTGTGCACTATGGCTGCAGCGTGGAGAGGATACAAATGTCGAACAATGAATGTTCACTTCAAGAGATATAAAACAGATGCAAATAGATTGAAACATCGCCCCAGGACGAAACCAATCTCACAATTTAAATAATTACTGAAGAAATATAACTCCAAAGAAGATCACGTATTATATGTTTATTTATCGATCTTTTGATAATTTTATTGGATGAATTGGCACCAACGAATAATACAAATTTCTAAAATTAATTCAAAAAATTGTGACGTGGCAAAGAAGAACAACACAATGCACACAACTGGCCCATATAGCTACGCAATGATACGGGATGAAATGATATGTATATGTCGTAACTTATTTATTAGATCACTTCTATCTATTTGTATGTAATGAAAATACCTTCCATTCTTTTGTTAATTTTTTTATGACTTCTAGACAAGAAAAAAGGAAAATGATGAAGATCCTACGGAATTAGAAATGTGGATTGAGACACGCAAGCCAAAAATAAAGAAAAGTAGTGATGAAGATAAGCGAGATAAAACCATTGTAAGAATTAAATTTTTGTTTACATTATGAAATTGATTCATAGTTATATTATTGTAAATGAATGACCTCTTCCATTTTAATTTCTCATCTTTTAATATGGGTGGACCTTCAAAAATTAAAAAATCAACGGGGTGAGAGCTCTGAGAAAGAAAGCGCAATTTCTAAACTTTTGGGTAACAACAATCGAAAGCATGGTTGCACAGGTCTTTATGGGAGAGGTGTCACTTGTTCTACGTTGAAGCAAAATACAATTGCGGAAGAGTTAGAAAAAACTTGAGCAAAAGAAATAAAAGCAATTGAGGCCAAATATGTAGCAGAGTCTAAAAAAAATAGAATTGTGATTGCACAAGGGTTACAAATGATTTTAGGACAGATTCAGCAAGTCTGCCCTAGCGTCACCTTTGATGTATCAGCTTTTGGTGATTTATTGAACGATCAAGGATCCGTTGCTCATGCTTCTAGTGCGTTTAATGCAATGCAGTCAGTACATTTGCAATCTTCCGCAATCGCACATCAACCATTTTTACTTCGCAAAGGAGCAAGTGAGGTATTACTTTAAATAATCTAAATCACTTCTTTTTACATTGTTATTCGAAACTTGTTGTTGTTATGGTCATATGTTGCAGCTTTAGAATCTATGTAAGTTAATTAACATGTAATTTTATATGGGTTCTAGTTTTGTAATTTAGTCTTGATTTTCTTATGAGGAAAAAAATTGAGATTAATAGCTATGGTCATACATAATGATACACAAGAATCTAGAGTTTTTAATTGTGGCAACTGCTCTACTGATATTATGACTTGAATTAAAACCTTAACATCCTGTTATCAATGTGAAATAACTTAGATTGCTCATTTTTTAAAAAGAGCTCCTACAAATGTTTTCATATAACTTAAACATATATGCATTTTAAGTTAAGTAATATCATGAATCTTGTGACTACTATATGATAATTATTGATTGTGGTTATGTTATGGCTTTGAATACATGTTTGAAATTGCTTATTTCAGATGTGTTATATTGTAGGGGATGCAATCTATGGAAAAAGAGGACCAAGAAGAAGGTGATGAAGAAATAGATGAATAGATTTAGCTTTCGAGAACAATGTTAAATTTGAAGTTTGTCTCCTAGAGCATTGCTTGTATTTCAATTCTAAGTTGTTACCTTTTGTAATTTGAGACATATGTATTAAGTCATTTATCAACTAGTGTTGATTACTTGTGAAAATTAGTTTGAGCAATTCAAATGATTATGATTAGCTGTATGTGCAGTTTGGATTCTTTGCTATGCAACAAATCTTGTCTTTATTATGACAAAGGCAACTCTTTTGTTTTGTTGTTCATGAAAGGCAATGGTTTCTTATCATTATCTAATATGTTATAGGCAACGGTCTATAATTCATTACTTTAGAAAGACAATGGTTTGTAATGTGTTGCCCGCTGAAGGCAATAGTTTTTGAGTGTTACCTAATATAGGCAATAGTTTTCTAAACGTTGCCTAGAACCGTTGCCTACTTCTTGAAATTTTGAAACCATTACCTATTGTCGAAAAAGCGTTGCCTATAGAATAGGCGATGCCAACCAAATGCAACGGTCATGCAATTGTTGCCTTAGATATAATGTGACGGTTATTTGTGAATATGCAACACTTTTTTACCGTTGGGTTATGCCATTTATGTTGGAGTCTAGCTTCAGTAATTCAATTGAACAGAAGTGCTGAATAGTGGCTGCGATTGTATTGCAATTCTTAAGTGATTAACTGTAGTACACTCACACACATTATTACTCACACATATTATACTTGGCGAGAGTGCTTGATAGTGTTGAATTCACTTTAAAAATGATAGTGATGCATTGGACTTTAGTTTTGCTTGTGCAGATTAAAATTGATCAAGAAGTTTAGCTCAATGGCTGCGGTTAAGTGATATGAATTTGAATTTGTGATCTGGCTCGAGGTTCATTGATTTCGTTGGAATTGTACTAGATTCTGTTGGCTTAAGATTGAACTTCCTGAATCAGTGTCACAACTTATGGCTGAAGTGCATAATCAAGTTTCAACACTTATACAAGACTTGAACTCCTACATTTGTGAGCTGTTGCTGATTGGGAATCGGATCCGGCCAAAAGAAAGAAACCAACTGAAATGGCTGGAGGTGTTACTACTCGATCACAAGCTACAACATACGCTGAAGCAACTGCTGGAACCTATAGAAATTAGTATTTTGTATTTGTATTCTCGTATTTGTATTTGTATGCTTTAGTATTTGTATTTATTCTTAGCATATTCTTTTCTAGATTATTCTTATGTAATTAGTGAGTAGGTAGATATTTAGGCTTTCCCTCTCCCTCTCCCAACTGGCCATATGGCCCTTTTACTACTAGCATTTACTTAATTTATTCTTGCTATTTATTCTTATGTAACTCTTAGCTTGAGAAGATGATAGGGTGTGTCCTTCATCTAGTATAAATAGGTTAGTTTTGTTTCAATACTTGATCATCCAATACAACTTTTCTTTCTCAATATTCTATCTTAAGTTTTTACATGGTATTAGAGCCAGGTTCCGATCTTGCATTAAGTGGCGTTTTTTTCCTCCTTCTAGTTCACTGCCGAAGCACTCTTTGGAGTGCATTTGTGAGTTGTTCTTTTTCCCTTTGCTTCTTGTGCTTGTTTTTGTGTTTTGATTTGGTAGAATATGGCTGGTGTTAACAATAATGAGACTACTCAAGCAAATAATGAGCAAACTGTCATGCCGGCTCTCCCGATAAGGGGAATCATTGATGTTAACTCACCGTTTTATCTGCATCCCTCGGATAATCCCGGCTTAGTTTTTGTCCAAAACACTTTAACAGGACCCAATTATCCTTCTTGGAGAAGGGCTACACTAAAGGTTTATCCTTCTTGGAGAAGGGCTACACTAAAGGTTTTTAAGGCAAAGAGAAAAATTGGATTCCTTGATGGTAGTATTACCAAACCGGATGAAAATTCACCGGACTTTGAAACTTGGAGTGCATGTGACTCCATGGTTGCAACTTGGCTCTCAAATTTTGTGTCGAAAGAGATTAATGAGAGTATTACCTATTTAGAAACTGCACATGATATTTGGCTTGATTTGCATGAGAAATTTTCTCAAGGAAATGTCCCTCGTATTTACAAATTAAAACGCGAGATCTCGCATTTGAAGCAAGGCAGTTTACCTGTTTCAACTTATTTTACTAAGTTGAGATCCTTTTGGGATGAATTGTATACGCTAGTTGAGATCCTGTCGTGCACTTGTGGACACGCCAAAGCTTTTTTGCAGATTCGTGGTATGGAAAAATTGTTGGACCTTTTGATGGGTCTTGATCCTTCCTTTTCAACTGTACGTTCATAGCTTATGAACACTAAAGCTTTAACCTCTGTGGGTAGTGCCTATTCAGTGTTATGTCAGAAAGAGAAGCAGCAAAGCGTGGCAGCGGGGTCACTTGTGACGCCTGAAGCTGCGGTGTTGACGGCAAAGGGGCCAGGAGGCTCGTCCGTGGGAAATAATTCCCGTCGCACTAATCGTTTTGCCTGTTCTCACTATAAGAAACAGGGACACACCAAGGAGAGGTGTTTCGAAATGATTGGATATCCTCCAGGTTCGAAGAAGCAGGGGTCAAAGGTGGTCAGGACACCCGGAACCGCAACAGCAACCGTGGTTCACTGCAGCAGTGGTTCACTACAGTAGTGAAGAGCCAACAGGTGACAGCCCCAATGTCGGCCTATCCACTAGCCAATATCAACACCTCTTGTCGCTACTTGGACAAAGTTCGATCTCACCTAGTATAAATCTGGCAGGTCAAGTTTTTATTTCCAATCAAAGTTGGATTATTGACACCGGGGCCACCGACCACATGGTTTTTTTCACTATCACTCATGTTTGATATTATGCAAAACAAAATTGTAAAACCCCTTAGATTACCAAACGGGACAACTTTGACGGTTTCTCATATTGAGAAAGTTTGGATTTTTGAAAATTTTATCCTCCATGATGTGTTGCACGTGCCGGGTTTTTATTGCAACTTATTGTCAGTGAACAAACTCACTCGTTATGAGAATTGTACATTAACCCTTTATCCTGATTTTTGTTACTTTCAGGACTGACACTCGAGGAGGCTGATTGGAGTGGGTAAAGTGAGGAATGGGCTATATCTGCTCGAGACGCAGCCGGTTGCTCCCTCGGCTCACGTGGTTCAGAATCATAAAGAGGCAGTTTTGTGACACTGCCGTTTGGGTCATGGTCCTTTCAACAAGCTTTCATTTTTTTCGCATTTGAACATTAAAAAGACTAATGTTGTTTGTGATACTTGTCACCGTGCGAAACAAGCATGATCTCCTTTTCCTTTGTCAGTTTCTGAGACTCGGGTTTGTTTTGAATTAATTCATTACGATATTTGGGGGCCCTATAGAATGATTTCTTTGAGTGGTGCACGTTTTTTTCTTACCATTGTTGATGATTATAGCCGATGCACATGGGTATATCTTATGAAAGAGAAATCCCAAGCACATGGGATTCTCATGAATTTTTGTCGTATGGTGGGTACTTAGTTTGGTTTGCAGGTCAAACAGGTAAGAAGCGATAATGGTCAGGAGTTTAAATATGGGCTGTTGTTAGACTTCTATGCAAGACATGGAATTCAATACCAGACTTCATTAACAGGGACACCTCAACAAAACGGAGTTGTTGAACGCAAGCGCAAGCGTTTGTTGGAAGTTGGGTGAGCACTTCAATTTAAGGCAGGACTTCCTAAGAGGTTATGGGGTGAGTGTGTCTTAACGCCTGCCTACTTGATTAATTTGATGCCTTCTTCATTGCTTGGTAATAAGAGTCCTTGCGAGTTGTTAATGGGCAAACCCCCGTCATATAATCATTTGAGGATTTTTGGATGCTTATGCTATTACCATGTCAAAAATCGCAACAATGACAAACTCGATAAACGAGCTTCACCAGGAATATTTGTAGGGTATCCCCATGGTCAAAAGGGATATAAATATATAGCTTGGATGAACATAAGATCGTTGTTTCTAGGGATGTTCATGAAGACAATATGCCCTATTTAAAAATTGATACATCGAGGCCTACGCATGAAGGGCATAACAAGGTCCTAAGGCACAATTTTTTTACCACCGACATGGCAAAACCAGTCCCGACAGGACCGGTTCTGCAGCAGCAGCAGTACACAACAGAACGGGTCCCGACTGGACCAATTCTGCAGCAGCAGCGGACCGGCCCTCCTCTGGCCGATCCAGCAAAACCCGAGCTGGTCCTCAGGGGACCGAAGGAGGGTCTGGCCGAAGGGCCAACAGTACCAGAAGGGGGCGTTCCCCTTAATGAAGAAGGGGTCGTAAGAAGAAGTGCTAGAGTTTGGTCTATGCCCGTCAAATTTCAAGACTATATAACAGAGGTTCTGCCTTCTATAGCCCATTCTCCCACTCCAACTCCCACTCCGTCAGTCAACTCTTGTATTTTATATCCTCTCTCCAATTTTGTTTCTAGCGTACAATTTTCTGACGCTCACTCGACACTTTTGAATTCCATCACTTCATGTGATGAGCTGAAAAATTTTAATCTGGCCGTATAATATGAGCAATGGAGGGAAGCTACGGAGAAGGAGGTCAAGGCCCTTAAACAAAACAACACATGGACTCTTAAGGCTTTGCCAGCTGGAAAGAGAGCTATAGACTCAAAGTGGGTCTACAAAGTCAAATATAAGTCCGATGGGACGATTGAGAGGTACAAGGCTTGTCTTGTTGCAAAGGGATATGCTCAGGTAGAAGGAATAGATTACCATGATACTTTTGCCCCTGTAGCTAAACTTGCAACTGTTCGTTGCGTTTTAGCCATTGCCACGGTTCGGAGTTCGATAATCCAACAATTAGATGTAAATAACGCTTTTCTTCATGGGGACTTGGATGAAGAAGTTTACATGAAATTACCACAGGGTTTTGAGCGTAAACATGAAGGCAAGGTTTGTCGCCTTCGTAAGTCCCTTTATGGACTTAAACGAGCTTCTCGGAACTGGAATCAGAAATTCACCTCAACTTTAATTAAACTTGGTTTTCAACAATCCAGGGCTGACTATTCCTTATTCACTTTTATACGTGAGTCAACATACACTGCTATTCTAATTTATGTTGATGATGTTCTTATAACTGGAAATGACAAGGATCATATTGCAGAAATCAAAAATGTTTTGAATGAAACGTTTGGGATAAAGGACTTCGGCCCAGCAAAGTACTTTTTAGGGATTAAGGTCGCCCGTTCCCAAAAGGGGTTAATGTTGAGTCAAAGAAAATATGCCCTTGACATCATTAGTGAGACCGGACTCCTTGGAGCAAAACCTGTTCTTAAACCGATAGGGCAGAATCATGGATTAGCAGTGTTGGGAAAAGCATAAAAATTTTGTTAAAAAATAAACTCTGATGCCGACTATTGGGTTCACAGTTCTCAACTATGGTCACAATAATAGGCACCTATTAGAGCATTTAGAATAGGAGACTCTTCTCTTTACCTGAGCCCCCGGTCGGAGACTCACGCTTCGTGACACCTCACGTGCGAGAGTTCCCTAGAATAGGTTTATCTCTATAAACCGTTTGCCCTAATACCGGTTGTTGGGGTGAATTTCAAAAATTCTCCCTAAAGATTACGCAGCGGAACAGGTTTAGAATTCATAACTCTAAACTTAGGGTTGATTTAAAATTCCTAATTTTAAATCTACTGACTTAAAATCATAATTTAAATCATCAGATCTAAATTTTTAATTTAGATCTACAGGCCTTTTACTCTAATAAATTCATAATAATACACAAACTTGAACAGGTATAATAATGAATACTGTAAATAAATAGAAAACCGAAACTAAAAGAAGTAGGAAAGAAAAACATACCTGGAATTGCTCCAATAAAAGAAAAAAACCAGAAAGACAAAAACATTCTTCGAAATCGAGACCCCGAAACCCTCTACGCAATAACCTCGAACTGCCCGGAGGGTGGGCTCCGAAAAATATTAAACTAGATCTCCGAAACAATTTTAGAAATCCTAAAGACATATTTTGACTCGAATGTCAAACCTCAGAATAAGCCCTCTATTCATAGAAATATTCCGGGGCGAGAAAATCTAATTAAAATCGAAAAAGGATTGCACAGTTAACATCAAAACGCAGCGTTTAATTCAAAGCAACAAGCAAAACGCGTTGTTCCGTACACAGGCCCAATCGCGCCTCTCTCTGGCTAAAGTGACACGTGGCGGCACGTGATTGGTTCCCGCATGGTGACCCGGATTGCCCCAGTGGGCGTCCCAGTGTCGCACGCTGATTCGTTGGATCTACTTCACGCGGATCGCGAGTCTGTGCGAATTTTGTCCCTTTTTTTTTTGCCTTTTTTCACACATGTAAAAATCCATCTTACGAACTTTAATTTTTAAAAATTATTTTATTTTATAATTTTTAACTTTTATTCATCTCATGAATAATGTTTGGCAAAATTAATTTACACATCGTATGAATAAATAATTCATCTCATGAATTCTTTAATATTTTTTCAATGGCAATAAAATACAAAGACTTGCATAGGGACCCCGGGGACAATTTAAATCTAGCTCCAAACGGGTTAAATTAAATCATCTCATGATATTAATTTAATTACCATTTAATGAGACTTAATTCCACTAAATAAATCTCACTGCACTCTGGACTTAAATTATTTATTCGATATTTTTCTAATATACTGTATTGATGAAAACAGCCCCTCCACTAGATGTCCATGACAAAGGATAAACATAACTACTACCATTATCCTTCTCACAGCTTCTCCATTAGCTACCGACTCGCCCTTCACTGAATAATTCATTTATACTTGAACATATTCACAGTATAAATTCCGAATATCAAACACTTGGAATATTTTGGCCAAAGTTTTTGAACTACTCAAATATTTGCCAATCAACTAAGGGGACATCTGTATCTAATAAAAGATTGTAGATTCCCTAGTGAATACCCTGATCCTTGTCGCACTTCACGCCGCTACCCAGTGTACGTGGGATTTCAGTCATTCGTTTTAGACCTTACTTATAGTACACCAAAGTAACTAACATTCCATGCACAAGTCCAGAATACCCTTAGGATTTAGAGTCATCGTTCAAACAGTACAATGCGAATTACTCACCTCCGATAGTAGTCTAGAAATAAGTAACCCACATGGTCCAACTCAGTGTGTCAAACACACTAACTTAACACTTTTGGATCTCCATCCACATGACCAAGACAAGCCATCTAAAGTGTCTCGTTATAGTCTTAACATACAAGTGGTCCAGACTTGTCTTCGACTATGAGTCTTTCAAACAACAATCCATATCATTTGTTCCAAGTATACCTGTGGCTTAGTCTCATAAACCACTTAGAACAAACTTGTAAATTGCAGTCTGAGGACTACACCCATCTCATGGATGCCTCTCGAAAGAAAAACATATGCAGTATAAATCCTCAAATACACAAATTTAACTAGGAAACGACTGGAACTTCAATTTTATTTATTAATTAAAATAATATATCTAGAATAAATCTGGATTTCAGGACACTGTTCCTAACAATCTCTCACTTGTCCTAAATCCAATTTATGACAAAGTCTATACTCACCCCTTTTAAGTTTGAACCAGAAATCTGCAGAGCCTAACCGTTAGCGAGCACAATCACTCTATTGTGAAGTCAGCAATACAATACTGCTTGACATTCCTCCACTAATGGCTCCCACTCCAAAGATAAAGACATACTTAGACGTCGAACGTCTATCATATTAATCTGACTGAAAGTTTTAAACTAGTATAACCAACTGGAACCAGCTCACCACCTTGAAAGATCAACATAGGATCCCTAGTTCTTCTCAAGAACTAGAGAAAACATTTCACTGCCACCTAGTCCATTGGACCAAGATTAGATCAACACCTGCATACTATCCCATAGCATGGCAGACTTCAAGTCTCATACACAACATGGCATGCCTGAGGCTCCCACTGCCAAAGCATATGGATTATTCCTCAATCGCTCCTTCTCTTGAGGTGTCCTAGAACACTACTCAAAAAAGAGAGGGACTCCATGCTATACTTCGACAACATCTTGTCAATATAAGTGGCT
This sequence comes from Simmondsia chinensis, assembly GCA_018398585.1. Classification (NCBI taxonomy): domain Eukaryota; kingdom Viridiplantae; phylum Streptophyta; class Magnoliopsida; order Caryophyllales; family Simmondsiaceae; genus Simmondsia; species Simmondsia chinensis. Next base: position 10,831,548 of record JAGTTD010000017.1, on the reverse strand, counting down.
AAAGAAAGACCCAACATCCTACTCTTATGACCTCGCAGAAGCTTAATCCTAAGAGTAGAGCTGGCTTCTCCTATGTCTTTCATATTAAGCTATCATGACAATCAAATCTTTACAGCTAACGACACCCCTACATCATTCTCAATGAGTAGCATATTGTTGACAAACAATACCAAGAAAGGCACTACTTTCTCTTAATGTCGGTTGTACACGCATGATTTGAGCAACCGATTGCACAAAACTAGAACACTTTATTGCTTCATTGTGGCCAAAAGGATCAGATTCAATGCCACAGTCAACCACTAAGGCTCCCGCTTATGAACCGGTCAGGTGTCCTGACAATCCTCCCACTATACCTAAGCTTTCGTGTACCTGGAACATTCTTGTTCCTATTAGCAGGCGCATCTAATGCCCCCACTATGACTTAAGTTGTGTGTAGCTGTTCAGAATTATTGTCATTTTCCTTTAATACTATTTTGTTTTTGTTTTGTAGCTTACTTGCAAAATCCTTCTCTAAGTATTTTGCATTGTATTTACAAAAGACCTTTTAAATCAAAACTGTAGAAAAAACCGTCCTTGTTCCTTTTATTTGTAACGACATTCTGCTGCGGTGTAATCGGAGTAGAAAGCTGAGATCTTATCTCATTTTACAGTTTAGAAATCCAAAAACTCACCCAAAAAATATTCACCACCTCGATCTAATTGAAGTGATTTAATTTATTTACCTAATTGCTTTTAAAATTCAGCTTTGTACTCGTTGAACTTTTCAAAAGAGTCCGACTAATGTCTAATTAGGTAAACATATACATACCTTGAGTAATCATCACTAAACGTGAATGAATACTCACACCCACCTCTTGCCTGAATATGTGTTGATCCACATACATCTATGTGAACCAGCTCAAGCAAGCCACCAACCCTGTTGCCTTTACTCTTAAAGACAGAATTGTTCACCTTTCATTCTATGCAGAATTTGCAAACTGGTAATGACCTCAAGTCCAAAAACTCTATCAGTCCATCTTTCACCAGTCTTGGATCATGTTCGACTTAGTGTGACCTAAACGTTGGTGCCATGTGTAGGCAATATCATATTCAGGGCGTTTTCTTTTAAAACATTGAACAAGTGAACTTACGTTAAATTCACTTAAACAATTGCCATAGTTTTGATAAGGAAATAACATGAATAAACAATTTATTCAAGTACAAGTGTAAATAAATAGCTTATTTCTCATATTAAAATTTTCATTATCAAAATCAATTGAATAATAATTATTCATAAAACAAGACATAGAAATTAAATTCCTTTGCAGAGAAGGTTTAAATAATCAATCCTTTAAAACAAAACTCTATCACTAAAGTCTAAGCTAACATCTCCTACACTTAAGACCACCAGTATTGTATTATCCCTGGCCATCAGGGACAACACCCATCGTGCAGCCTTTAGCCTAACCTGAGCTCCTGTAACATATTACAGATATGGTTAGCTAAACCTGAGTCCACCCACCAGGAAATTGGAGGATTCTTAACTACGCATGACTCAACTAAGTGAGATGTCAATACACCTTCACCAGATGGCTTAGTAGTCTTTATAGGAAGAATAGTTATGTACTTAGTATAGTTTCTTTTTCAGTGGCCTAGTTTTCTTGCAAAAGAAACACTTTTCTTTTGTTGACTTCCTTATGGACTTGATTGCTACAATAACAACCTTGGCCTTTCCTTTCTTTCTAGTAGGTCCCTTGTGAGTAATAATCAAATCTAAATTGTTTTTCAAGGCAAAGTAATTTGGTTCAGTGAGTACATTATGTATTTAAAAAACAAGCAAAGTTCGCTAGCCCTATCCATATAAAGTATTGTAAATGCAAACATATGTGTAATTGTCTAACAAGAGTCATGAATAATGCAGTGATATATGTATTCTTTCAATTTGGCATACATAATAAGTCAGATATCCACCAAACTGTACTATCATGCATACAATGATGACCCAAACACACCACTCCTTACTCCCCGGCAGCGGGGTCGCACGAAGTTAGTTCAGGTGAGAACTATTCTCAATTAACCTGTTTTTCTTGTAACTCTTACTAAACATGATTAACTCACCACTTTACCTTAGTCTGTAACATGACACAGGAGAGCTTCTCGGGGAGGCTAATGCATCACGCTAGTCAAGTGTAAACCATTACCTAAACCTCCATACAAATACACGAAATACTTCACGGCTGCATGGTCGCATCACTTCTTTGCACTTTGGTTTATCCTAAAGCAGTCTAGCCCTGTAATCTGCAAACCGACATCCTACGCAGGGAGGTCGATCGATCTACTATACTGCTAGACCGGTAATGGAGACTGTGAGGTTACAACAATTGAAAACTCGCTCGCACTTTATTTTCATAACTAGTGGTTTTTAATTAACTTGCATTTGCAACTTGGATTATCTCATAATCCCCTTCAGAATCTCATTCTAAAATCAACCATAATTAATTAATTAATTTATTCAAAAACACTATCATTTTCAAGCATGGATTATCTCATAATCTCGCATTAGAAATCTCATTCTAAAACCAACCAATAAAATTAATTAATTAATTTTAATTAAAATAATACCAATATTTAATTTAGATTATCACATAATCTACTTTCCAAAATCTAATTTCAAAATTAAAATAAATTTATTTAAAAATAGCAGCGATTTGCGCTTAGACTATCCCATAGTCAATTTTAGAATCTTATTCTAAAATTAAACAAGCTTAGACTATCCAATAGTCTAGTTTAGAATCTTATTCTAAAATTTAATTAATAAAATTTAACTTTTATTTTAAAAAATAAAGTTAACTTAGACTATCTTATAGTTTATTTCAGAATCTTATTCTAAAATAATTTTAAATAACTTTTATTTAAAATACACAGATTTACAACTTAAATTATCTCATAATTTAATTTAGAATCTCATTCTAAAAAAAGATAGTAATTAATAAAATAATTAACGTAATCATTATATAAATCAGTATTGATGTCTTTACGTCCCCCAAAAAAAATTTATTTTTATTATTATAATTTTTTTCCCAAGCGTGACATCAGTGCTGACGTCAGCGTCAGCCTGACGCTGACAAAACGTGTCAGAAATACTTTTTTATTTAATTTTAAAATAAATTAAATTTAATCTCATTAAATTAATTTCATCCGATTTCGTATAAAATAATTAAATCTAATCCCATTAGATCAACTTTATCCAATATATATATATATAAAAAAATATTTAAATCTAATTTTATTAGATCAATTTTATCTAATACATATAAAAAATATTTAAATCTAATCTTATTAGATCAATTCTATCTGATTTCGTAAATCATGACTGAGAACGTATAATCTTATTATACAAACAACACAATCGCAAAATTTATAAGTTATTCCGAATTAACGATTAATTCTTTAACGATTTAAACAATTTAAATCATCCCCATAAACTATCTAGTTAACCATTAACTCTTTTAACCGATTTAAACAATTTAAATCGAAACTTTAAAATAATCTATTTAATAATTAATTACTTAAATGATTCAAACAATTTAAATCACAAATACAAACAATAATCTGAATTAATAACTAATTCATTATCAATTTAAACAATTTAAATCGATACGTCAAATTAAATTAACTTTCCTTCTTAATAAAATCTCTATTTTATTAAATCGCAAATCTATTTATTTCAATCTTATTATACCTAGTCATGTATATTATGAATGTAATCAGAGACTGGCTCTGCTACCAATTGTTGGGAAAAGCATAAAAATTTTGTTAAAAAATAAACTCTGATGCCGACTATTGGGTTCACAGGTCTCAACTATGGTCACAACAATAGGCACCTATTAGAGCACTTAGAGTAGGAGACTCTTCTCTTTACCTAAGCCCCCGGTCGGAGAGTCACGCTTCGTGGCACCTCAAGTGCGAGAGCTCCCGAGAACAGGTTTATCTCTATAAACCGTTTGCCCTAATACCAGTTGTTGGGGTGAATTTCAAAAATTCTCCCTAAAGATTACACAGCGGAACAGATTTAGAATTCATAACTCTAAACTTAGGGTTGATTTAAAATTCCTAAATTTAAATCTACTGACTTAAATTCATAAATTAAATCATCAGATCTAAATTTTTAATTTAGATCTACAGGCATTTTACTCTAATAATTTCATAACAATACATAAACTTAAACAGGTATAATAACGAATACTGTAAATAAATAGAAAAGTGAAACTAAAAGAAGTAGGAAAGACGAACATACCTGGAATTGGTCAAATAAAAGAAAAAAACAGAAAGACAATAATATTCTTCGAAATCGAGACCCTGAAACCTTCTATGCAATAACCTCGAACTGCCCGGAGGGTGGGCTCCGAAAAATATTAAACTGGATCTCCGAAACAATTTTAGAAACTCTCAAGAAATATTTTGACCCGAATTCCAAACCTCAGAATAAGCCACTCTATTTATAGAAATATTCCGGGGGGAGAAAATCTAATTAAAATCGAAAAAGGATTGCACAGTTAACATCAAAACGCAGCGTTTAATTCAAAGCAACAAGCAAAACGCGTCGTTTCGTACACAGGCCCAATCGCGCCTCTCTCTGATTAAAGTGACACGTGGCGGCACGTGCTTGGTTCCCGCGTGGTGACCCGGATTGCCCCAGTGGGCGTCCTAGTGTTGCACGCTGATTCGTTGGATCTACTTCAAGCGAATCGCGAGTCTGTGCGAATTTTGTCCCTTTTTTTTTTGTTTTTTTCACACATGTAAAAATCCATCTTATGAATTTTAATTTTCAAAAATTATTTTACTTTATAATTTTTAACTTTTATTCATCTCATGAATAATGTTTGGCAAAATTAATTTACCCATCGTATGGATAAATAATTCATCTCATGAATTCTTTAATATTTTTCCAATGGCAATAAAATACAGAGGCTTGCGTAGGGACCCCGGGGACAATGTAAATCTAGCTCCAAACGGGTTAAATTAAATCATCTCATGATATTAATTTAATTACCATTTAATGAAACTTAATTCCACTAAATAAATCTCACTGCACTCTAGACTTAAATTATTTATCCGATATTTTCCTAATATACTGTATTGATGAGAAGAACCCCTCCACTAGATGTCCATGACAAAGGATAAACATAACTACTACCATTATCCTTCTCACAGCTTCTCCATTAGTTACCGACTCTCCCTTCACTGAATAATTCATTTATACTTGAACATATTCACAGTATAAATTCCAAATGTCAAACACTTGGAATACTTTGGCCAAAGTTTCCGAACTATTCAAATATTTGCGAATCATCTAAGGGGACATCTGTATCTCGTAAAAGATTGTAGATTCCCTATTGAATACCCTAATCCTTGTCGCACTTCACGCCGCTACCCAGTGTATGTGGGATTTCAGTCATTCATTTTAGACCTTACTTATAGTACACCAAAGTAACTAACATTTCATGCGCAAGTCCAGAATACCCTCAGGATTTAGAGTCGTCGTTCAAACAGTACAATGTGAATCACTCATCTCCGATAGTAATCTAGAAATAAGTAACCCACATGGTCCAACTCAGTGTGTCAAACACACTAACTTAACACTTTTGGATCTCCATCCACATGACCAAGACAAGCCATCTAAAGTGTCTCGTTATAGTCTTACCATACAAGTGGTCCAGACTTGTCTTCAACTACGAGTCTTTCAAGCAACAATCCATATCATTTGTTCCAAGTATATCTGTGGCTTAGTCTCATAAACCACTTAGAACAAACTTGTAAATTGCAGTCTGAGGACTACACCCATCTCATGGATGCCTCTCGAAAGAAAAGCACATGCAGTATAAATGCTCAAATACACAAATTCAACTTGGAAACGACTGAAACTTCAATTTTATTTATTAATTAAAATAATATATCTAGAATAAATCTGGATTTCAGGACATTGTTCCTAATAAGCAGATGGGGTGGGTGAGCCCGTGGAAGTTGGGGGTCCGTATAGGTGACTAGTTGGGCGGTTATTGTACTTGACGATCACTCATCCTAACATTTGTTATACTGTTCGAATTTTGAGTTAGTTTATGCATGACCCTCGAGTACCTCATCTTAATGCCATCATAAGGGTCCTCCGTTATCTAAAAGGGACTCCGGGTCAACGAATATTCTTTCCATCCGCTTGTGATCTCAAACTCCGTACTTATTGTGATGCAGACTGGGCTGGATGTCCCACCACCAGACGATCAACGACAGGTTTTGTTGTTTTCTTGGGTGATGCGCCTATTTCATGGCGGTCGAAGAAACAAACTGTTGTTTCCCGTTCCTCTGCAGAAGCAGAATACCAATCCATGGCATCCACAACTAGTGAAATAACTTGGTTACGTCGATTGTTAAATGATCTTGTTGTTCCCACTAACGAACCCGTTTTGCTCTTTTGTGATAATCGAGCAACTCTCCATATTGCTTCTAATCCCGTCTTTCACGAAAGAATGAAGCACATTGAAATTGACTGTCACTTTGTCCGAGACAAATTACTATTCAAGGAGATTGCCACAGCCTACGTTAACACCGGGGAACAAGTAGCCGATATTTTCACTAAAGCGCTTTGCGGTTAGACACATGCTACATTTCTCGGCAAGTTGGGCATCGTAAACTTGCATGCTCCAACTTGAGGGAGGGTGTAGAAATTAGTATTTTGTATTTGTATTCTCATATTTGTATTTGTACGCTTTAGTATTTGTATTTATTCTTAGCATATTCTTTTCTAGATTATTCTTATGTAATTAGTGAGTAGGTAGATATTTTGGTAGATATTTAGGCTTTCCCTCTCCCTTTCCCAACCGGCCATATGGCCCTTTTACTACTAGCATTTACTTAATTTATTCTTGCTATTTATTCTTATGTAACTCTTAGCTTGAGAAGATGATAGGGTGTGTCCTTCATCTAGTATAAATAGGTTACTTTTGTTTTAATACTTGATCATCCAATACAACTTTTCTTTCTCAATATTCTATCTTAAGTTTTTACAGAACCACTCCTGGTGCTGTTATCAATGTGGCAAATGCTGCTAGTGTGCCTGCTGTTAGTGCTGCTGGAGGTGTTGCTGAACAAATGACAATGTGGCAGCACTGAATGTAAGAGATTTCTGTAGCATTTGAGCAAAGATTACACATGAGGCAAGTCCAACTTGAGCAAAAACTTAAGAAGTTGTTGAATGGGATGCAAGAACAACTTAATAAACAAGCTATTCCTCTTGGTGCTGGCATCTTACCTTCAATGCAACATCAAGAAAGGACTTCAGTACCTTCTATTTCTACTAGTACTAGGAATGCTGCTGTTGGGCCTTGTCAAGATAGACATCCGAATCATATAGTTCATAATCAAGTGGAAGAGTAAGGAGAAACAGTGGCAATGGTGAGAAGAGCGGGATTTAGGCAGCCAAAAGTTAAACTTGATGCTTTCGATGGTACTCAACCACAATCTTGGATACGAAGATGTGAAAGATACTTTAGGTTCTACGCTACTCCAAAGATAGAGAAGGTTGAATAGGCCGCGATTTATTCACAAGGAGATCAAGAAGTTTAGTATCACAACTTAATCCTTAGCAATCCATCTATAACGTGGCAAGAATTTGTGGATGAGTTGTGTGAAAGATATGGGGATGAAGATTCGCGGGACGTAGTGGACAATTTCAACAAGTTAGCTCAAATGAGTAGTGTTAAGGAGTACATGACTCGGTTCAAAATTTTGAAGGTAAGAATGATGTCCATTAATCCGGGGGCAAAGGAGGCCTATTATGTTTCTAGCTTCGTTCGTGGCCTCAATCCTAAGGTCAACAATCTAGTCAAGGCTTTTAATCCTCCAACACTATCTAGAGCTTATTCAAAGGCAATATTGTATGAATCAAGGGTACTAACCAACTTTGAAGAGGGTCAAAGGAGTCGGTCAGTTGCACTTGATGAAACTAAAGCATTGAGTATGGAGGAGAAAAAGGCCCCAAAGCTCTGCTTCATGTGTAATCATAGGTATTACTTTGGTCACAAATGTAATCCTCAACATCTAATGGCAGTGATGGGAACTGAGATTAAAGAGGTTCATGGGGAATGTATAGAAGAAGACAATCAAGTTGGGGAAAGTTTGGTGGTTTAGACATAGATTCCAGCAGCACAATAAATCACAAATTGATGTCAAGGGTCATTGTGCTCTCCCGGCTGCAACTTAATGCATCAATAACAGGAAGTCTGCATCAAAGTGCTCATGTTGAGCTGCAACAGTTAAAGTTCAACATTAACAAGAAAATGCCCCAAATAGCTCATTTCTGAGATTTTTAGCATCGATAAAAAGTTCTTCAAGTCAATGCTCTCTAGTAAGACTCTTAAGGACAAGAATCTCTAAAGGGAGGGGGGAGTATTCTCATGATTCTAGGATATAAGAGAGTACTAATAATGCAGTGGTTGTATAAGTCATAAATAAGGGTCCAAGTTGGTTGTGTTCTAAATTGTATTAGCCGGTTCTCCTTATTAGCTCAAGTACTCTTGGTAGTTAGTGTGGCAGTTGGTGTTGTCTAAGTACAAAGCATTGCTAGACATTTCTCAATGTAGCCAATGTTAAATGCGTAGTAGTATAAGTAGGTGCGCTTCTTCTCTTGTAAGATTCATGATGAATGATAATTGAAATCTCTTACTCTCTTATCTATAATTCTCTCAACTTCACTTCTCTATTCTCTCCTAATCTCATCTAATTCTCTCTTATCCTCACCTAATTCACTTCTTATCTCATCTCATACTCTTTTATCTATCTTTAATTCCTAGGTTATGATGAAGATCTATCTTGAATCATAACACATAGCTGGGGGCCAAAGAAGTGGGAGATCGGTAGAGTGAGCACGGATGGCAGTGCAACACTTAAAAAGCAAAACACAAATAGCATGGTGGATGGAAGCATAAGCGGAAGATTAACCCTATAAGCAACCATCCAACACTATCAAGAATGAGAAAGGACCATAATAGCGTGGGGAAAGCTTGTGAAAACAACTGTAAGCCACCCTTTTTTGTTGTAGGATTGAAGCCTGAGCCATACGAAGTCACCAACCTGGATGGTCAATGCGGTGATGATCCATTTGCTGCTTTTGGTGAAAGTTAATTTCTAAAACTAAAATTTTCCTTAATCATCTAGATCAGGCGCAGCGGAAATAGTTTTTAAACTCTTTAATTTTAAAATCAAAGGACCTTCATTCTAATATATTCATAACAACATAGAATATCTAAGCCTAATAAACATTAAATTAAAAGCATAACTAGAAATGCGAAATTTAAAGGAGAGCTTTTGGAAAAAAAAAAAAAAAAATCAGAACTACCGAATTGTAGAACGTAATTATCGCCCGAGAAAAATCATCGAAACCGTGAAATCTTCTAAACTATCCATTGACATCCGGAGAGTGACCTCCAACAATATTCACTAGGTTTAAAATTCTTTCTTTTTAACTTTTCAAAAAATTAAATTTTTCAGAAAAATATTTGAGGCTAAACTCAACCTCCAAGACCCCTATTTATAATAAGATATTGGGTAAAAATTACTTAAAAGAGGTGATGTGAGATCAGGCGCAGTGGAACAGTTTTTAAATTCTTTAATTTTGAATCAAAGGACATCTATTCTAATATATACATAACGACATAGAATATCTAAACATAATAAACATTAAATTAAAAGCATACCTAGAAATACGAAAATTAAAGGAGAGATTTAAAGAAGGAAAAAAAAAAAAAAAAAAAAAGGAATCAGAACTGCCTGAATTGTAGAATGTAATTTTCGCCCGAGAGGAATCATTGAAACTGTGAGATCTTCTCAACCATCCTTTGACACCCAGAGAGTGGGCTCAAAAAATATCCACTAAGATTGAAATTCCTTCTTTTCAATTTTTCAAAATTAAATTTTTTAGGAAAAATATTTGATGCTAAACTCAACCTCTAAGACCCCTATTTATAATAGGCTAAAATGCTTAAAAGAGGCGATGTGAGATTCGTTAAAACCAAATCAGTGAACTACACAAAACAACGCCCTCAAGTTGGAGAAACCAATCTTTTTTTTTTTAAAACTCAGCATCAAGTGGCACATCCTAATAGGCGTGCCAATGCATGAAGGAGGGGCACCCACGGGAGCGATACGTGTCAGCCCCTTATTCATCCGCAGCATTTGTCGCGAATAACCCTTAGGTGTTGATAGGTGTCACGCCTATATTAGTTAGTTTGCCTAGGTGCGGATCCTGGCCTAAATAAAACTTGATTTTCTTTTTTGTATTTTTTTAATTCCTACATGTATAAATTCATATAATGAATATTATTTGCTAAAAATAAATTTATTAATCTTACAAGTAAATAATTCATCAAATAATTTTGTTTAGCGAAATAAATTTATTCATCTCATTAATTCATTTTCCAAATTTTTCAACAGACGTACTTATAAAGGCTTGTAGAGAGATCTCGAGGACAACTTAATTCTAGCACCAAAGGGTCAAATCTAATTATCAACACCTTGATAACATTGATTAACATTTAGTAATATTTAGTTTCACTAAATAAATATTACTGCACTCTAAAATTAAACATAATTATACAATAATTTCCAAATGACTTTTATTGTGACAATTAACTCCTCTATTAGATATCCATGAGAAAAAAAAAATAGCTTTAAGTATTATCGTTATTTTTCTTACATCTTTCACTGTAGTTCCTGACTCGCCCTTCTCGAATATTTCATTAATACAGAAAAATAATTTATGTACTAATTCCAAATGTCTAACATATGAAATATTTTGGCCAAAGATTCTCGAATCTGCTCGTATGTTTGTGGATCAACTAAGGGGATATCTTTATCACGTACGAGACTATGGATCATTCATAGTAAAATACATGTTCTCACTACACTGCATGCCTTACCCAACACAAATAAGATTTAAATCACGTGTTGTGACCTAATCCTTTTAGCACATCAAGCAACGAATATTCCATGCACAAGTTCAGACTATTGTCTGGATTTAGAGTTATCGTTTTACATAATTAACAACTTCTGATAGTAGTTAAGAAATATATAATTCCAGTGGTCTAGCTCACAACACTAATATAACACTTTTAGATCCCTATCCACATGACCAAGACAAGTCATTTAAAGTATCATATTATAGTATTATCAGACAAGTTGTCGAAACTTATCATCGACTACGAATATACTTTTGGCAATATATCACTAATTTGATATAAGTCTATTTGTGGCTCAATCTCATTGACTACTTAAAAGAAACCCCACATGTTTGGACTATATCCATCTCGTGGAACATTTAGAAAATAATCACATGTATATTTTACTCATGAAACAAAATCAAATAATAAGTAAAAAAAATATTTAATTAATATTTAAAATAAGATAATTGGGTTTTCTTAGGACACCAACTCCAACAGTTGCTTCATATGGTTCTGCTCGACGATGTTTGCGGCGAGCAATGGAGGCCCCCGGGCGGTGAGGCTGCAATCAACTATGTTGACAAAGGACTCACCCTGGTAAGTACGACAATTGAGCAGGTGTAGGCTGAACATATAAAACCTCGTATGGAGTGAATTGAACGGTTGAATGAAGGTGGAATTGAACCACCACTCTGCTAATAGGAACACTTGTGCCAATCCTGGGGACACTCACTAGCCATGCACTGTAAATAGGACTCCAAACAGTGGCTGAGGACCTCGTTCTAGCCATCCGACTGGGGATGATAGGGCGAAGATAAGTTGAGCTATGTATGAAGGCGAGAAAACAGCACCTGCCATAAGGAACTAATGAAGACCGAGTCATGATCACTAATAACGGTGTTGAGAAGGCCGTGAAGCTTGTAAATGTGGTCCAGAAAGAACTAGGCACTGTTTGTAAGCATGTATGGATGACCGAGAGAGACAAAGTGAACATACTTTCTCAATTGATCTGCAATGACCAAAATAATGGAATAACCACATAAAAGTGGAAGTGCCTCAATGAAATAAAGTGAAATGCTACTCTAAGCGGGGGAAGGGATCGAGCATTTCAAATTTATTTTGAGTATGATAAGTCCAATTTTATACGCATATATTCATATGATTTCAGTTTAATTTATTTCGATCTTGCATCTAATCTCTATTGTTTTCGTTTTTTTTTATTCTTATTGTTATTCTATTACAATAAACTCATTTCATGCAAATTCTTGCTATGTTTGATGGCCAAATTCACGAAAGAACAAGCAAATCAAGATTAAAGAACAATTTTGCAAGTAAGGGTGGCAAAGTGAACCAAAGCAAGCAAGCTAACCAATTTCCATCCAAATAAATGGTAATATGAAGCAAGTTGCACAAAAAAGTATGAAATGCCTTTTGAAAAGTGTGCGGCCACATTAAAAAATGAAACAAGTGGATGCAATTTTTTAATTCATGAATGAGCAAGTTGAACTCATGGAAGATTGCTATAAATAGAGGAAGTAGCAAAGGATTTACGGATTAATTGAATCAATTCAATCATAGAAAATGCAACAAAAAAAAAAGCCACACAGTTGGAAGAAAAAAAAAAAAAAAAAAAAAAAAGAAAGAAAGAAAGAAAGAGTTAGTTTGGTTTTCTTCATTTCCAAGTTCTTTCCTATCCTTTTTCTCTTTAGTTCATGCCTTTTGTTTTAGTTTTACTGTATATTATATTAACCATGAACTAGTTTTGTTTTTCCAAAACTACGATATAGCCTAAGTTGTAATTTACGCTCTTTTCTAATTCTAAATATTCTATGTTTGTGCATTACGTTGTTGAAGTGCTTATTATTGCTCTTCTTGTAATTTGAGTGCCTGATAACCATTCAAAACTTGTAATGATTCATAATGAATATGAAAGGAGATTTATGATGATTGCTGAAGTAATAAACACCGTGAGTTGAGCAAATGCTAGAGATAGATTAACGCGATTTATGCGGTCTTCAAAAATTTGATGCGTGGTATTTAGCAAGTAAACTAAGTCGATTCAAGTGAGAATATGTTGGTGCAAACCTTCAAAACTTGCAAAATCCTTGCGATCATGTAACCAAATAATCTTAGGTGTTGAGGCCGTGTAATCAATTTTCTTAAGGCTTATTTCGGAGTACGAAATATCCTCAGGGATACAACAACAACAAGTGAGAGTGTGTAAGAGGAGAGATTGAGTGAGATGTAGAGCAAACGAAGTTTAAGTTTTCACAAAAATTTAAGAATACATGAACAGATCCAAACTTTCTTTCAAAGTTATTTTCCCTCTCAAACTTTGGTTCAATTTTCTATGTCAAATCCAGGGGGCCAAACTACCAAAGAATCGGGAAAAACCACGCACAATAGCTGTCAAAATTGCCCTGCGTGTCGGTGCTGTGTCTCGAATCATCGATTGACATACAGCTCCATGTAAGTCTGTGTGTCGACATGCACTTCAACACAAAGCTTACTGTAAGCCTATGTGTTGACACACAGAGCTTGTGTGTTGACACAGAGCAACTTTCACTATGCTTTTGTAAAGGGTGTGTGTTGACACACAGTTGCTTTCCTACGGTTCTATGGGGCTGTGTGTCGACACACACCTTTTGCATGCTATTTATACACAAACCAAGTATTGGGACAATCTAAACACATCTTAAATACATCTTAAATAAACATTAAAGACTTTATTCATTACATATTTTTAAAATACATCAATAATCCCCTACCATTTTCAAAATACAATCAATCTCAAATAACAACATCTCAATTATAGAGGCCCTATTGTGCATCAATGAGGGTGTCTCACAATTGAACCCCCAGCTAGTGAAGAGACCACACAGTTAATCGGATCAAAAATGGTAGGCTAAGCTTTGAACCATACAACCAATTTGACTAACCAACTATCTAATCACGCACAAAGCGTACTCTCCATACACACCCTACAACTCCCAAATCGATACATTTATGGCCTAGTGTCATGTACCCTTTGTGAGTGTTTCAAGGCAAAACCCTTAGTCTAAAATCACCCCTTTAAAGCAGCCAAACTGTACACTCACTAAGATGGACCTTATTGATCATGTCCCTGCGACGTGACATTCGATAAGAATTTAAATTCAGGTCCATCAAGAGCTTAGCTCATCCTTTTTGTATCTCTGATAAAGGTGCCAAGCACTTCACACTAGATAACAAGTCTCTTTCATTGAACTCGAGACCTAGCATCATGCTAGGCGTCGAGTTGAGGGCCTATCATAGGGTAACTAAAATATGACAGGTTTCAACACCATCCATTCATTTGTTCTTAGAACCAAGTCTCTACCCAGGACTTTCGTAAACGAATCAGCTAGATTCTGACTTCTTCTCATGAAGTCCACAGTGATAACACCTTCTCAAATAAGATGTGTCACTATATTATGCCCTACACCAGTATGTCTAGACTTCCCGTTATATACATCACTGTTTGCTCTAAAAAGCATAGCTTGACTATCATGGTGGAGAGACATCAGTGAGATTGGCTTAGGCCCCAAATGTATCTCATACAAGAGATCCTTTAACCACTCGGCCTCCTTTGCAACAAACGCAAGAGCTATAAACTCTGCCGCAATAGTGAAATTAGATATGCAAGTCTATTTCTTAGAACTGCAAGAAACCGCACCCCTACAAAGCAAGAATATCCATCCGCTTATAGATGCATGATCCTCCACATCAATGTACCCCTCCAAAATTGGAGGATACCCAACGTAAGAATGACCATAGTTCATGGTCATCTTAAGGTACTTCAATACACGATGTACTGCACGCCAGTGTATCATACTTGGATTGCTAGTATACCTACTCAGTTTCCCAACAGCAAAGGCTATATCAGGGCTAGTGCTTATCATGGCATAATGAGACAACCAATAGCATGGGCATACTCCAATTGTGACACTGGAGCTCCCTCATTCGGTACCAGCTTCACGTTAGGATCCATTGGAATGGACATCGGTGTACAATCACTACAGTAGAACTTTTTCAACACACTTTCAACATAGTGAGACTGTGTAGGAAATGGTATCACCACTCCTTACTATTCATATACCGAGGATTACCCGCGCCTCGCCCATGTATTTCATAGCAAAGTTCTTTGAGAGAAACTATTTTATTTCTCTACTTGTTCCAGATCAGTACCAAATATCAGCATGTCATCAATATACAAGCATATAATGACCCCTATGCCATTATCAAACTTGCTACAGACACATTTATTTTATTCATTTACAACAAATCCGTTGCTTAGAACAACTTGATCAAATTTCTGGTGCCATTGCTTCGGGGCTTGCTTTAGCCCATACAGAGAGCATATGAGTTTACATACTTTTCTCTCTTGACCCGGAACAACAAAACCTTTTCGTCGTTCCATATATACCATTCTAGCTCACCGTTTAGGAATGTCATTTTGACATCCATTTGGTGAGTCACTAGTTTGTAAATTGAGGCAAGAGCTATTAAAACTCTAATAGTCAATATTCTTGCCACCAGGGCATATGTGTCAAAATAGTCCAACCTATGTTTTTGGGTGAACTCTTTAGTCACCAATTGAGCCGTAAACTTGTCAATCGTCCCATCCACTTTCATCTTCTTTTTGAATATCCATTTACACCCCGATGGGCTTACTACCTTGTAGAGGATCCATTAGGATCTAGGTATTATTACCCATGATGAAATCCATCTCATCACTTACTGCCTCTTGCCAAAAGGAGGCATCATGAGACCTTGTCGCCTCATTAAACGTCATGGGATCAGCTTCCATGACACAACAATATGGAGTTAATTGGTCCATATCATTCCTCAAACCTTCTACCAAATACGTCTAAAAGTCCAAACCGAAATATTTCTCTTTCCTTGCTCTCTTACTCCTTCGGAGTTCTAGAGCACTTTTAGGGACTTCTGCCCTCTCATGATGACCATCATCATTTGACATTGGAATGTCATTCTTAACCGGTACATAATCCCTCGATCTAGGGATAGAGGTAAACCGATTCTCATCAAAGATGGCATCTCTCGATTCCACTATTGTGTTTATACTGATACAATCATTAGATTCAATTATATAGAACCGATACACCTTACTATGAGGCACAATTCCAATAAAAATGCAATCAAGGCCTCTTTCACCTAACTTCTAACGTTTAAGTTTAGGAACTTTAATGACCACCCTACGCCCCCACACTTTTAGATAGTTAAAATTAGGGGCTCATTTGTTCCATAACTCATACAGGGTTATTTTATTTTTCTTTTTTGGAACTCAATTTAATATATGATAGGCCATTAACTTTGCCTCAACCCAAAATCCATCACTGAGACCGAAATAGGATAACATGGAATTAACTATTTCAATTAGAGTCCAGTTTTTCCTCTCAGCCACACCATTTTGTTGTGGCGTATAAGGTGTGGTGACCTCATGTTAAATACCGGTAGTTTCAAAATACTTGGGATCATAGTATTCCCCACCACGGTCCGACCTAAGGAGTTTGAGGAAGGTCTCACAGTGTAGTTCAGTTTCCGCTTTATATGCTTTAAATCTATCTAGTGAATCATCCTTGTGATTTATGAGATACACATAACAAAATCTTGAACAATCATCTATGAACATTATAAAGTATCTCTTTCCACCTAGACTCGGTGTGTTCTTGAAATCACATAAGTCACCATGTACTAGGTCAAGCAGATTAATCTCTCTTGACACCGAAGGAAATGGAAATCTTGTTACTTTTGTTAACATGCATATTTTACATTTATTAACATGCATATTTTACATTTATCATCAATCTTATCTATGTGAGGTATCAATGAAGAATTAACCATTTCATACAATTGATGAAAATTTGCATGACCTAACCTCTGATGTCACAAAAATGAAGAATCAAGCATATAAACAAAACTTTTAACTTTATTGTCAATGTTTAATTTAAACATTCCATTACAAAGATATCCCTTTCCAACAAAGACCATTCCTCCTTTATAGTACAAACTTGTAGGCCTCAAAGACCAACTTAAACCCAAACCGATTTAGTAGGCCACCAGACACGAGATTCTTCTTCATGTCTAGAGCATAACATACGTCAGTTAAAGTAAGGGTTTTTCAGAAGGTGAAAAGCAAATCAACTTTTCCCATCCCTTTAACCGGTATAGTCGCCCCATTACCCATGAACAACACGGTTCTGCTGTCCATGGGTCCAAATGTCGTGAAGAACCCTTTGTCCTTACACACATGCTTAGTGATCCCCGAGTCAACCCACCAAGAGTTATCACTCATGACTAGGTTGACTTTCGATATTATCGCCACAAACCTATCATTCCACTTTTTGGCGCAATGATCAAGCCTCTTGCCTTTCTTATTTTTAAGGCGGTAACAGTCCCTATGCAGGTGACCGTGCTTTTGACACTCCCAACAATCCAGTTTCAGCCTCTTGTCATCTTTCTTCCTTTGGAAGTGTCCAGTTCTCTTGGGTCCCTTACTTGACTGGCCTTTTTCTGCGATATTGATTTTCCCAACATCACTGAGGCGGTGTTTGTTGTTGTCGTCCTGTACCTTATAGCCTTCCTCAATATGTAAATGGTTAGTCAATTCCTCAATTGACATATCTTCCTTCTTATGTTTTAACCTTTCTTAATGTCTCTCCATGAAGGCGGAAGTTTGTCAATTAAGGATGAAACAACTATCATATCCTCCATATTTATATTATGTTATTTAAAATTATTCAATATTCGTTAAATTTCATGGAATTGCTCCATCACAGGATGATTGTCTACCATCTTATAATTATTAAATTGACTAACCAGGAACTTTTTCCTCATTGCGTCTTCAACCATGTAGCGAGCCTTAAGTGCATCCCATAGTTCCTTCACGGTCGGCATGTTTGAGTAGATATCAAACAGAGCATCAATCATGCCATTTAGGATGTGCGCTCTACATATGTAGTCATCATTTTCCCACTTTAATCTGGACCTCTGTTCGGCTAAAGTCACCTCCTTCTCTGAAGTGGGCTCGGGAGTCGCTGTATTCAAAACATACACCAAGTTTAAAGTTGTTATGAGGAAGTGCATCTTCCTCTGCCATCTGCGGAAGTTATCGCCATTGAATCGGTCCAACTTCATGAAATTGGTTATCATTTCTCAAAGTGATGAAGCTGTATCTCAAAACCAGAAATTGAGCCTTAAGATTGTTGGTGCAAACCCTCAAAACTTGCAAAATCCTTGCAATCAAGTAACCAGATGATCTTAGGTGTTGAGGCCTTTATTCACTTTCCTTAAGGCTTATTTCAGAGTATGAAATATCCTTGGGGATACAACAATAACCAAAATGAAGTGAGAGAGAGATTGAGTGAGATGTACAGAGAATGAAGTTTAAGCTTTCACAAGAATTCAAGAACACATGGACACAACCACACTTTCTTTCAAAGTTCTTTTCTCTCTCAAACTTTGATTCAATGTTCTATGTCAAAACCAGGGGGGTTTTGTCTGTGTTTAAGGCATAAAAGACATCCCAAAAATAACTCAATGGACCAACAAAAAACTGGGAAAAAACGCGCACAATAACTGTCAAA
Source organism: Simmondsia chinensis (assembly GCA_018398585.1). Classification (NCBI taxonomy): domain Eukaryota; kingdom Viridiplantae; phylum Streptophyta; class Magnoliopsida; order Caryophyllales; family Simmondsiaceae; genus Simmondsia; species Simmondsia chinensis. The sequence continues at coordinate 10,812,953 of JAGTTD010000017.1, read as the reverse complement.
ACCGCCCTGTGTGTTGAAACTATGTGTCGACACACAGATCGACATACAGCTGTCTATAAATATGTGTGTCGAAGTGTGTGTTGACACACACTTCAGCACATAGATTATTATAAGCCTATGTGTCAACACACCGCAACTTTCACTGCGCTTCTATAAAGGTTGTGTGTCGACACAGCGCCGCTTTCTTGCGGTTCTGGAGGAACGTGTGTCAACACACATCCTTTGCATGCTATTTATACACAAATCAAGCATTGAGACAATCTAAGCTCAACTTAAATACACCTAATAAACATTAAACACTTTATTCATTACATATTTTGGAAATACATCAACAGTATCATTCCCATGGGAAGTGCTATAATGAATGATTACTGAAATTAGTACCTAAGAGGGTACCAATACGCAAGCATCAGATCCCATTAGAACTCTGAAGTTAAGAGTAGTACTAAGATTGGTTATCTCCTGGGAAGTCCTCATGTTGCACCCCTCAGGTTAGGAGTTCTTGGAAATGGCCTCCCTTCAAGGTACCCTGAAGGGGGAAGGCTGTGTACATTCCTTCCCCCCCCCCCCCCCCCCCCCCCCCCCCCCCCCCCCCCCCCCCCGGCGCTACTTAGGTGGGAGCCCTTGGGGCACTGGGAATGTTGCTTTTTTGCTTACTGAAACTAGTAGTTCTAGTGATAATTGAAAGACCGAATTTTAAAGTTTTCAATATGAAACTAATGAAATAATAAGAAACTAAATTTTTTAGTTATTTTAAAGTAAGTTGGTTGATTTTAAATCCAAGGAATCCAGTTTCACCTAGTTGCTTCAATATGATTTTTTATTCTTAGTGTTCAAGTTGTTTTATCCATGTTGATGGTCAAAAATCCTAGTTTACTAAATATTTCTCTTGAGTAATACTTAGCATACTCTTTTACCTATTAACTCATCAATCTCTTTTATGAATTTAAATAAGAAAAGAATTGTGAAGATTTATGGTTTTCACATACAAGACCACACAAACTACATTAATCGATTTCTAGCATTCACTCAACTTTTGGGTTTATTACTTTAGCAATCATCATAAATCTCCTCTCAAACTCATTATGAATTATTAGAAGTTTTGATGGTGATCAAGCACTCAAAACACATGAAGAGCAATAATTAACACTTCAACAACGCAATAACAGACATAGAATACTTTCAATTAGAAAAGAGCATAAATTACAACTTAGGCTATATCATAGCCTTGGAAAAATAAAATTAGTTCATGGTTGACATAATATAAAGCAAAACGAAAACCAAAGCTATGAGCTAAAGAGAAAATTGATAGGAAAGAACTTGGAAATGAATGCTAAACTCACTCTTTCTTTCCTTCCAGTTTTTTTCCCAACAGTGTGGCCTTTTTGTTGTGTTTTTGATGATTGAATTGATTCAATTGATGCCTAAATCCTTTGTTACTTCCTCTATCTATAGCAATCTTCCATAATTCCAAATTGCTCATTCATGAATAAAAAAATTGCATCCACTTGCTTTCTTTTTTCAATTTGGCCGCCCACTTTTCAAAAGGCATTTCATACTTATTTGTGCAACTGGCTTCATTTCTTCACTTTGTTCATTGTATATTTGCTTCTTTTCTTTTCTTTTTGCCACCTCATGTTGCATATTACCATTTATTTTGATGGCAAATTTGTTAGCTTGTTTTGATTGGTTCATTTTGGCACCCTTGCTTTCAAAATTGTTGTTTAATTTGATTTGCTTGTTCTTTTGTGAATTTGTCCATCAAACATAGCAAAAACTTGCATGAAATTCGCATGAAATGAGTTCTGTTGTAACGGAATAACAATAAGAATGAAAAAGAGCAAATAATAGAGTTTAGATGGAAGATCGAAATAAATTAAACCGAAATCATATGAATATATTCGTACAAAATTGGACTTAAATACCCTCAAACATAAAACTTGCTCGCCCTCAAGCAAAGCTAATCATGAAAGAACAGAATTGCATGCTTTTTAAGAATTTAATCACAATTTCATGCTATTAGAAAAGAATGATAGAGATCCTTAGCTTAAGGCTCTAAAGGCCAAACAATCTTTCTATCGAAAAACCCACCAATCACCTAAGGGAATGAATTCACAAGTTGGTCAAGTAAATTAAGTTTTATTCATTCTATCTAATCTCAAGACATTCAAACCAAATAAAAGACAATAATCATGCGACTCACAACAAGATTTCTAAGGTATACCCAAGACTAAAAAATAAAAGCAGTCACTCATATAATTATCTCTTTTTAAATTCTAGGTTCCTTGTTAACTGTCTAAGTACCTCTTATAGTGGGCTTTGAGGTTAACAATTCCCTTCCAGCTGGCCATTCCCAGGTTTTAAAGCACCCTTACGTACCTCAATCACCCGAGGTACCTGTTTTGATCAAGGCTGGTTATGATTGGTTTTAGCTTGTTAACCTTGTGAATTGATGTCTAAAAGCTGTAATTAGGAAAATAAAGTTGAATTTGGTTTTGGGGGGAAGGTTAATTAGGTTAGTTAACTTGATTCTATGTTCAAGGTTCTTAGTTGGTGGCTATGCATGTTCGTGTGTTGGATGTTTTCTTTATGCTCTTTGCCTTATCTTAGCTAGCTTCTTTAGTATAAATAGTTGATACTTCCTTGTATTAAAATTTTATGAATGAAAATATATTGATTCCTTTCCCTCAACCCTAATTCTCTATAATTCTCATCTTTTTCTTCTACTTGTCATCTCAATTTCCTCTTCTATCCTAGGTTATGACTCAAGATTGATCTTCAATCATAACAATTGGTATCAGAGCTTGTGATATTGCTTTCGATCAAGTTGATTGTATTCAATTTGATTACAATTGCATTAGATCAGGCTTAATTAGGTTGAACTCATCGGATCAGTTTGTTGAGCTGTTAGTGCTTGCGAATGAAGTCTTGATTGAGGATTGGTCTAGTCAAAAGTAAAAGACATTGTAGATGGCTTGTGGAGTTACTACTCGATCTAATGCTGCTACATATGCAGGGGCTGCTAATGAAGGAGTTAACGCAGATACTACTGGAGGTAATCAAATAGAATCAATTGCACAAATTTCACATCAGATGCAGGCTATGCTTGTAGGATTTCAGCAAAATCAGGAAGAAACTTAGCATATGCAACAATAGATAACTAGAATGCAAGAACAGTTGAATAGGCAAAACATATGTGCTGGAGTTGGAATCTTATTAGCAGCTAGCCAGCAAACTAAACCATCAGAGCCTTCACTATCTGCTGAAAGTGGAGATGGAGTGCTGGTGTTAAAGAATAATGGATTTAGGCAGCCTCGAGTGGAAATGGAGCCGTTTGATGGAATACAACCTCAGTCTTAGATTAGAAGGTGTAAAAGATACTTTTACTTCTATAACATAGCTGAAGCAGAAAAGGTTGAGTTAGCTGTAGTGTATCTTCGAGGTGATCTAGAGTCCTAGTTCTATGGTTTGATGCACAACAAATCTTCAATCACTTGGCTTGAATTTGTGGATGATTGTGTGATAGATTTGGTGATGAGGATCTTGGTGATGTTGTGGACAGCTTCAACAAGGTGACACAAACAACATCAGTTAAAGAATACATGACAAGGTTTGAGAACTTAAGAGCAAGGATGATTGTAGTGAATCCAGGAGCTACTAAAGCTTATTATGTCTCAAGCTTTATCAGTTGATTAAAATATAAAATCAAGAACCTTGTTAAAGCATTAGATCCTTCCTCCTTGTCTCCGGCTTACTTAAAGCAAGATTATTTGAGAATACTATCTTGGCTGCAACTGAGGGGTCATGTTTCAGGAGTGGACAGGTTGTACCTCCTGTGCAAACAGCTACCTTAGTAAACACCAAGCATCTCAGTTTGGAGGAGAAGAAGGCTCAAAGGTTGTGTTTTAAATGAAATCCAAAGTACTTCTTAGGCCATAAGTGTAATCCTAGGTTCCTAATGGTTGTTACTGGAGCTCAACCTGAAGAAGAAATAGAGGATCTGGAAAGTTCAGTAGGCCTTGAAGATTAGGAGCAAGAGATGTCTATGGAATCTGATGAGGATGAAATGGAGATTTCTATTAAAGCATTAACAGGTAGTGACTTTAACAATACTAACAGGATCAAAGGAGAAGTGGGACATAAGCCCCTATTGATACTAATTAATAGTGGAAGCACACATAGTTTTGTGGATCCTAAGATTGTTAGAGCCGTGGGACATGAGATGATTAAAACTAGCCCATTGGTAGTAATTGTTGCTAATGGAAATTCTATATTGACACAGACCAAATGTAAGTAATTTTCTTAGTTAATGCAGAAGCACGGCTTGGTGTATGATTTCAAAGTCTTATACCCCGACATACATACGTGGTTACCAGATACCCATGGAGAAGCACATTATAGTACTTGTATGCTTCTAACCGGAATCTTACTAAAAATGGGAGCATATGGATTGGTTCGGATCAATATGGAATTATTACCTCATGCTCATTCTATATTTTTTCCTTGGTTGATGATAGTAGGCATAATACAAATAATCTATGCAGCTTCAACATCTCCTGAGCAATGTAATTTAAAAAAAAGAATAGCCTATTCCTCTGTATCTCACATGGGTTTCATAATTATAGGAATTAGTTCTATAACTGATACGGGACTTAATGGAGGAGGATTCCTTGTCTTCCTAGTCTTTGACACAAGAAAAGGAATTTTACACATCCTTTTCTTGTGTCGAAAATGATTCTTGATCCACTTCGTCATTTAGTCTGAATTTATATTTTTTGTAGATTGAACATTTTTTAGATTGATTATTTATTACACATATAAAATCTAGTGGACAAACAAAAAAGAGAGGGAAATTTATTAATAGAACTCCTTCTATGAACTTATCAAAAAAAATATCAACTTCCCGAGAAAGGGTAGAAGAATCGGACCTATTATGGGACATACAATGCATTACAGACGTATGATCATTACGCTTCAACTGGGTTATTCTATTCCACCTCTTAGAAAGAAAAGAACTTAAATCAAAATACTTAATAGCATGGCGATACATTTATACAAAACTTCTACCCCGAGCACACGCAATGGAGCCGTAGACAGTCAAGTGAACTCCAATCCATGAAATAATTTGATCTATGGACAGCGTCGTTGTGGTAAAAGTCGTAATGCCAGAGGAATTATTACCGCAAGGCATAGAGGGGGAGGTCATAAGCGTTTATACCGTAAAATCTATTTTCGACGGAATGAAAAAGACATAGATGGTAGAATCGTAACCATAGAATACGACCCTAATCGAAATGCATACATTTGTCTCATACACTATGGGGATGGTGAGAAGAGACATATTTTACATCCCAGAGGGGCTATAATTGGAGATACCATTGTTTCTGGTACAGAAGTTCCTATTAAAATGGGAAATGCCCTACCTTTGGGTGCGGTTTGAACTATTGATTTACGTAATTGGAAGTAACTAATTAGGTTTACAACGAAACCTAGAAATCGATCACTGATCCAATTTGGGTACCTCTACAGGATAGACCTCAACAGAAAACTGAAGAGTAACTGCAGCAAGTGATTGAGTCCAGTAGTTCCTCATATAAAATTATTGACTCTGGAGATATAGTAATATGGAGAAGACAAAATTGTTTCAAGCACCGATAGAACCGGAAGCGCCTCTTCGTTTTGACATGGTCCTTGGTGAGGACTGGATGAAGACCACAAGCCTAATAGTGTTTGATTTTGTTGAACTTTAAGTGTCCTTTCAAAGAGATGGTCAGAGGATTCAATTGCAAGGCATTATTGAGCAAGGACATTTGAAAATGACGTCTGGTAAAAGATTGGAAGAAGTAATGAAGAAGGGAACTTATCAATGGATTGGCCATTTATTTTCCATTGATGCCAATGCAGTGGAAGTCGAGAGGAACTCCAACCCTGTAATTGACAACCTCATTCACGACTATAAGGATCTTTTTAAGCAACCAGCTATCCTTCCTCCTAAGAGGCCGCTGGATCATGCCATTCCTCTTAAAGTTGATTCAAATCTTGTGAACCTCATGCCTTACAAGTATTCTCATTCTCAGAAAAGTGAGATTGAGAAGCAAGTAGAGGAGCTCCTCAAGACAAACTTTATTAGACAAAGTCACAATCCATTTGCTTCGCCTATAATTTTGGTTAAGAAGAAGGATGAGACCGCCCGGATGTGCATAAATTATAAGCAACTCAATTAACTCACCATCAAGGATAAGTTCTCAATTCCCATCATAGATGATCTCCTAGATGAGTTGCTGCTTTTCCAAGTTGGACTTAAGGTAGGGGTATTACCAGATTTGACTGTTGGATTACAACATTCACAAGACTGCATTTCGGACTCACCATGGTCATTATGCATTCATGGTGATGCCCTTTGGGTTATCCAATGCGCCAGCCACATTTCAAGCTTTGATGAATGTAATGTTCAAGCCCTTCTTTGGGAAGTTCGTTCTTGTGTTTTTTTATGACAAATTGGTGTATAGTCCTACCAAGGACACTCATCTGATGCATCTGAAATAGGTGTTTGACACTATGAGGCAACATAAGCTGTATGCTAAGCTCTCTGATTGTTCATTTGCTCATTCTCAAGTTCAATATTTGGGCCATGTCATATCTGGAGAAGGTGTGGCTACTGATTCTTCCGAGGTTCAAGCGATGAGGGACTAGCCAACTCCTATTGCACTCAAGCAGTTGAGAGGTTTCTTGGGTTTGACAAGGTACTACCGCAAGTTTATCTTAGGGTATGGAATGATAGCTAAACCATTGACAGCTCTCCTCAAAAAGGATGCATTTGTGTGGACAGAAGTAGCTCATGAGACATTCAAGCATCTGAAATTGGCTATATGCACAGCCCCGCTATTAGCAATACCTGATTTGAAGTTGCCATTCGTCTTGGAAACGGATGCTAGTAGCAAAGGAGCAGGAGCTGTACTCTCTTAAGTAGGAAGAGCAATAGCTTATTTGAGCCAAGCCTTGTGTCCACGGAATTTGAGTTTGTCAATATATGAGAAGGAGTACCTTGCTATCTTGTTGACAGTACAGAAATGGAGACATTATTTAGAGGGACATCACTTCGTCATCAAGACAAACCACCAAAGCCTTAAGTATTTTCTTGAGCAAAAGATAAGTACTAGAGTGCAGCGCAAGGGGCTCATGAAGATGTTAGGATTGGATTATTCCATTGAATACAAGAAGTGGAAGGGAGAATGTTGTAGCTCATGCTCTATCTAAGAGCCAAGAAGAGGAGAATTCTACCAATTGCCAAGCCATTTCATTAGCTTTGCCCTCTTGAATGGAAGAAGTACAACAATCATATGAGGGAGATAGCTTTGCTCACAATTGTATCACTGCTTTCAGTGATAAGCCAACACCAAATGAGGAATCTGGAGCGACTGTCAGAAATGGTGTGATAAGAATCAGAAGGAAAGTTTACATTAATACCAGTACTAATCTGTGAAAACAGATCACTCTAGCTCTCCATGCTTCAGCTTGGGGAGGACATTCCTGTATTAAAGGCACTTATCAGAGGTTGAAGCAGTATTTCTACTGGACTGGTATGAAGAAAAATGTGGGAGAATGTGTGCAAGTCTATGGGGTGTATTAGCAAACTAAGAGTGATCATGTTCCCTACCAAGGGCTTCTTCAGCCTTTGCCTATTCCGGAGAGGGCTTGGCAGCACATAAGCGTGGACTTCATAGAAAGGGTTGCCAAGATCTGAAAAGAAGGAGGTCATTTAGGTTGCAGTGGATCGTTTCACCAAGTTTAGGCATTTTATTAGCCTTAATCATCCCATTTCAGCTGCAAAACTTACTAAATTGTTCTTGGATCACATCTATAAGCTTCATGGCTTGCCTTAATCCATCACATATGATAGAGACAGGCTATTTACTAGCAATTTTTGGAGGGAATTGCTTTATTTGCTTGGATCCATTCTTACCCTAAGCTCTTCTAGTTGTCCATAAATGGATGGTCAAATTGAAAGGATTAATCAATGTGTTGAGCAGTATTTGAGAAGCATGTCGTTTTCCCATCCCAAGCGGTTACACAGTTGGCTTTCTTTGGCTGAGTATTGGTACAACACCCATGCTCATTCTGCTCTTAAAGCCACACTTTTTAAGGCACTCTATGGCTATGATCCATCTTCTTTAATGGGTCTTTAAGGAGTTGTTTCTGTAGTAGCAGAAGTTAATGGTTTGCTAGAGCAAAGAAGACAATTAGTGCAACAGTTAAAGGAGAATTTGCAAGTGGCTCAATCCCGGATGAATTTTTTGCTGATAGGAAAAGAATTAATAAGTCTTTTGCTGTTGGTGACTAGGTTTACTTGAAATTACAGCCCTAAAGGTAGTCTTCTGTTTTAGTTCGCAAGAATGTCAAGCTTTATGCTCGATATTTTAGCCCTTACAATATCTTGGAGAAGCTAGGAGCTGTGGCTTACAGTCTGGATTTGCCTCCAGATTCATATATGCATCCGGTGTTCCATGTTTCTCTTTTGAAGAAGCATATAGCTGATGGCATGATCAGCTTTGCAGCATCACCACCAACATCTAACATGGCATGATCTTGCAGAAGCCTATGGCTATCTTGAATTCTTGCTTTATGTGGCAGCTGAGTAAAGGTAAGAAATGCAAGAAGGAGGTGCTCATCTAGTGGGCCAATTTGGATAGCAAGCATGTTACTTGGGAAGAGTTGAACTTCGTCAAAGCCCAATTTCCTTTATTTCATTCTTGAGGCCAAGAATGTTCTGAAGGGGAGGGTATTGTTATGATCAAGGCTGGTTATGATTGGTTTTAGCATGTTAACCTTGTGAATTGATGTCTAAAAGTTGTAATTAGGAAAATAAAGTTGAATTTGATTTTGGCGGGAAGGTTAGTTAGGTAGGTTGGCTTGATTCTTTGTTGAAGGTTCTTAGTTGGCAGTTGTGCGTGTGTGTGTGCGGGTGCTGGATGTTTTCTTTATGTTGCTTCTCTTATCTTAGCTAGCTTCTTTAGTATAAATAGTTGATACTTCCTTGTATTGAGATTTTATGAATGAAAATATCTTGATTCCCTTTCCCTCAACCCTAATTCTCTCTAATTCTCATCTCATTCTTCTACTTCTCATCTCAATTTCCTCTTCTATCCTAGGTTATGACTCAAGATTGATCTTGAATCATAATAGTACCAAGGCATAAAACCATCACACCCCTAGCACATATTCGAAAGATAAACTTTTACATAGGATAGTGGTGCTTAGAGATTCTCTCTTTTTTTTTTTTAATGTAACATTTTATGTTAGTTCTTCTTAAGCTTTCTCTATGACTCATGTAACGAGCTTTCAATGCAGTAGCTCCCGATCCAATTAGCTCATGGTACCAGGTGTTGAAACACCCCTATGGATCTACTTACTTGAGACACAGAGGCTACAAGAACTTAATTAGTCATAGGTATTTACTTCTATTTTCAGCAATGGTACCATTTCTTTTTTTTTTCACATTTTGCTTTCATTTAGGCTTAGGTGCAACTTTCAAAGTCTATTATGCAAAAGTCATTCTAATGCAATCTATTCAAATTTGAGCATGTATCAATAAAAAAGAAGGGTAAAACAACCATGCTAACTAATGAACCCATACACCACGGATTTATCAAGATAATGCCTTAGAGTAGATCATGCACTATAATTAGAACACAAAAACAAATGATTTTCAAGTTATTTAATTCCAATCGAAGCAAACAAGCTAAGAAAAATAGTAAATTTGCCTAAAAAGCATGACGATAAGATCTCAGTAATACTTATTGGTTTATTCTAAATGTGAAAAAGCAATTAAAAAAATTTGCAAAGACTAATGATCTAAACTATACGAAATAGAGAATCTTTTTGTTGGCCGACACAATCTATATCCACATGCAATGGATTCGAACTCTGGGAGACATTAAAACCAACTCTAATAGACTAAAAAAATAATTTTGTCCTAAATTTATAGAATTTAAGAAATATTTTTCTCTCCCATTCCCTAACTTAAACACTAACAATATCCTCTATGTTAAAAGAAATAAAAAGAATGAAATAGTATGTGAGAGATACTTCTCAAGTTTGAGGATTGATCTCAAAGGTGAACTTTGACACCATGCTAACTCATAAACTTGTTTCAAAACCTCTTCCAGGAATATAAAAAAGTATAAAAGATAATAAATATAAAAAAAAAATAATTGAAATGAAACAAATGTAAGAAAAGCTTAAGTTGCCTCAAGAAGCGCTTTAAGGATAGTTGCTAGCTAGACTTTTACAAAAATTTTCTATCCCAGATCCTTTAGGACAATGGAGCTCCACCCTTTTACACTAAATGTTACTCCCTTACCATGTATCTTCTTAGCACTATTCTGTGTACGACTATCTCCAATTTCACCAATCTTTCCTCTTACTGTGGGATCTTTAAGCTTGACATGCCACTCCATTGATTTCCTTTTGCAAACTTAAGAACATTTCCTCACCAAGTCATCCTTGGCCCCTAAATCCTTGGACTTGGTTAGAGAAACTTCATCTACAATTTGAAAACAAGTGTCCTTCTTAGATGAAAGTATTATGGGCTCAAAAGCATTGAAGGTCACTTCCTTATCATCCACCCTTAAGATCAATTTCCTTTGCTGCAAATCTGTCAAGCCCCGTCTCACGGCAAGGAAAGGTCGGCCTAGAAGAAGAGGTATTTCTTGATCCTCCTCCACGCCCAGCACTCCAAAATCAGCTAGATAGATGAACTTGTGGATACTTGATTAACTTGTCTATCAATTTGAGTGATACCGTGGCAAGCCTCACTTCCCCTAGACCAAACCTTCTGGAAATAGAGAGCGGTATCAAATGAATACTTGCACCTAAATCACATAAAATTTTATCAAATGTACAGGCACTAATGGTGCAAGGTATTGACAAACTTTGAGGAAATGGAATTTTTGGATTATAGGGCTTGGGCTCAGCCCTCTTTAATCCGCTATCCTCTTGGTTTTTGGTCTCGTCTACTTGCTCGAATTCAAGGTGTGATTTGGTCATGGCAGGTTTGGGTGGACTGTCCTCTCGAGGGGGTTTTTCCAAAGTAATGGTGTTTATGTGCTCTCTTGGGTTAGTCACTATGTTTCTTGGTAGGGAACCTTGAGACCTCTCAGAATGCTGCTTTGAAATTTGTCTCACTTGAGTTTGAGGTTCCAAATCGAGGCTTCATCATTCTTAAAGTTAGCCCTAGTTTCATAAATGAGATTTGTTATTTCTTGCATGAACTTTCCAAACATCTCCTCCAGATTAGGTTTCTTCTCTAGAGGTGGATGAATAGGAGGTCTAGGGGTTCCTTGATTCCTCCAAGAGAAATTTGGTTGATTCTTCCAACCTAGGTTGTAGGTGTTAGAGAACGGGTTGTGTTGATCTTGTTGAAAGTTGGACACAAAATTAGCTTGCTCACAACTTGATTAGGCAGAGGTGTTCCCATTTGATGTTCCACACTTTCGTTATTTCCTACACAGAATTCACACGTCAGTATAAGAGTGTAAATGGCATTAATATTCATGTTATCCAATTATTTTTGTATCATTGAAAGTTGAGCGAATAATGCTGTGAATGCATCCACTTCATGAACTGCAACAGGTTTCTTTGGCACTGTGTGATCATTTATCCTCAAATAATTGTTGCTAGCCATCACTTCAAGTGACTCACATGCTTCTCAGGTGTTTTGTTGTTCATTGCTCCTCTAGCTGCCATGTCTAGCATAGATTGAGTGTTTGATACCAAACAATTGTAAAAAGTTTGGACTTGTATCCATATAGGTAAATCATAATGTGGACACCTTCTCAAAAGCTCCTTATATCTTTCCCATGTTTCATACAATGATTCCGTGGCATATCGTGTAAAGGAGGTAATTTCATTCCTCATCATAGCAAATTTGGCCGGTGGAAAATATTATGCGAGAAATTTTTGGGCCAAATCCTCTCAGGTTGTGATAATACTAGGAGTTAATAACACTAACCATGCTTTGGCTTTGTCTCTTAATGAGAAAGGGGACACCCTCAAGTGAATGACATTATCATTGACACCATCATGCTTGAATGTATCACATATCTTTAAGAAGTGAGAGATATGTAAGTTCGAATCCTCACTAGGTAACCACCAAACTGGACTATTAGTTGGATCATTTGTATGATTGCATGTTTTATTTTGAAATTATTTGTTTGGATAGGTGGATGTTGAATGCTAGAGGTGCATCCTCCAACTGTTAGAACTACATAATCTTTCAAAGCTCTTTCCTCTTCCCTAGCTCGTTCAGTCATGGTTTAGTTTGTTTTATTCTCCTAATTTGTTTAAGTGTTCATTCAATCTCAAGATCTAAGGGAATAATTCCGACTTCTTAAGGGCTTAGCATACAAAATAAGAAAAATGAACTTCAAAGTTAAACTGAAAATAAATATAATGAGAAAACAAAAAAAAAATACAAAAATAAAACACAAAAGAAAAAGCATTTTGGGGGGTTTTTTTTTTTTGGGGGGGGGGGGGGGGGGGGGGGTTAGTAAAACTAAGTGTTGAGAAACTTTAAATATGTATCCTAACTTCCAAAATTCTATTTAGATGAATGAAATCAATAAAAAAAAAATGAGATTTCTTCTTCAAATTTAAACACGATTTATAAGTCTAAAAAAAAAAAATTCAAATTAGCACTAAAGCTAAGTGGTATCAACATCACTCAAATAAAAATAATCCCCAGCAATGACGCCAAAAACATGATGCGTGGTATTTAACAAGTATACTAAGTCGATTCAAGTAATAAAAAGTAAGTAGAGTATCGTTCCCATGAGAATCGTTATATTGAATGGTTAGTGAAATTAGTAGTTCTAGTGCTCTATGATTGACCAAATTTAAATTTTTCAATGTGAAACTAATGAAATAGTAAGAAACTAAAATTTTACTAATTTTTAAAGTAAGTTGGCTGATTTTAAATCCAATGCATCCGATTTCACCTAGTTGTATCAATACGACTTTTTATTCTTACTATTCAAGTTGTTTTATCTATGTTGATGGTAGAAAACCCTAATTTACTAAAACATTCTATCTTCACAATTTTTTCTTAATTCATGCAAGAGATTGATGAGTTAATAGGTAAAAGAGTATGCTAAATATTGCTCGAGAGAGAATATTTAATGAATTAGGGTTTTCGATCATCAACATGGCTGAAAATAAAAAGTCATATTGATGCAACTAGGTAAAATCGGATGCCTTGGATTTAAAATCAGACAACTTACTTTAAAAAATCACTAAAAATTTTAGTTTCTTACTATACCATTAGTTCCATATTGAAAACTCTAAAATTTGGTCATTCAAAGAACTATTAATTTAAGTCAACATTCAATAACAATTCTCATGGGAATGATTACTCTACTTACTCTTTATTACTTGAATCAACTTAGTATACTTGCCAAATACCACACATCAGAGCACACATGGGACAATTCTTGACATAATCAGGCAAAGTAGAGCCTGAATTTGGTGGTACGTAGCTTCCACACCAGAATGACCCCTTGGGAGAGTCGTTCATCCAAACTAAGAGAGATCAGTGTAAAGTGGCATCCAAATTGACAACCAAATGACCCTATCATCTCAGTTAGTCGTGCTACCAAGATGTTAGAGCTTGAAATGCATGAGAAGGCATTGGCAGCCCGGTTCCCAGTGCCTTTCTTATAAATAATGTCATAATCATAACCAATCAGACGAGAAAAACAAAAATGTTGAAACGAGGTCGACAATTTGTGCTCGAGCAAGTACTTCAAACTCTACTGATTGGTACGAATCACAGAGTGACAACACTTGAGGTATTGATGCCACTTCTCGACTACAAAAACAAGGCAAGCAATTCACACTCATAAACAGATACCGATTGGTGTTTCGAAGCTAAGGTGTAGTTAATGTAAGTAAGAGGCCGACCATCTTGCATCAAAATAGCCTTGATGCCAGTACTCGTCCCATCCATCTCAACCACAAATGTTTAAGAAATATATGGTAAAGCCAAAAGCGGAGCAGAAGCCAAAGCACGTTTGAGGAGATCAAAAGCCTCATCCACGTGTGGAGTCCAAATAGAACTTTCCTTTTTCAACAATATGTCAACGGGTGAGCAACAACATCGTAATGCAAAATAAACCGATGGCAATACCTGGTTAAACCCAAAAAACCCCGAAGTTGGCTGGTGGTCAAAGGCCATGACCACGCAGACATGGTAGCAAGCTTCTTCGGATCAACAGAAGATCCATCAACCAAAACGAAGTGACCCAAGTACTCAATATGACTGGTGTCAAATGCACAATTGGAATGGTTTGCGGTTAGGCAATGGGTTCGCAGCATCCCCAATACATAGTGCAGATGAGTCAAATGGGCGCTCCATGTGGCATTATAAACCAATATATCATCAAAAAATGAGCACAAACTATCAAAGGTGGGGCCGGAAAATATCATTCATAAGGCTCTGGAATGTAGACGAGGCATTAGAAAGACTAAAGGGCGTAATAATGAAGTCGTAGTGGCTTGAATATGTACGGGAATGGCATCTTTGGAATGTCATCTCATGACATACAGATCTACCAATAACTGGATTTTCAATCGGGTTTCGAAAAACATTGAGCACCACCCAACTCATCGAAAAGCTCTTCCACAATCGGGATAGGAAATAAATCTTTGATCGTCATCTTGTTGACAACACAGTAAATATTGCATAGTTGCTATGTCTTGTCCTTCCTTTTGACAAGAACCATGGGAGAAACAAAGGCCAATGTTCTATTCTAAATGACTCCGGCTTGTAGCATTTCTTGGATCGAACAATCAATGATGTCTTTTTGAAAAAGCGGGTAGTGATACGGTCTACAATTAACTGGATTACCGCTCTCCTTGAATGAAATATGATATCAAATCTAGGGCATGAGAGGCAGACCCTCAGTGGCTATGAAGATATCGGCATGTCAGTTGTCAAAGCATGTAAATTGGGTGGACTATTAGACTTACCTTCCTCGGCATGTGTACTAAAAAATGAAGGATATCCCGAAAGTTGAAGATGAATAGCGTAAAAAGAGATGGGATGCACTAACAAGCCATGAATTGTGCAGTCAGATATAGGCTTCAGAGCCGGTGAATGAACACCTTGAAGAGCATGGCGGCAATCCCCAAGACTGAATTCCATAAGCAACTCATTAAAGACCCATTGGACTTTACCCAAAGTGTACAACCACTGGATGGCCAATACCATATCACAGCTCGAAAGTGGAATCAAAAGCATATCTATGATAAAAAAAAAAAGCATCTTGAATAGTCCAATGAAAACCACGAGAAATCCCACTACATGTAATAAGCTTGCCATCGGCTATAGTAATCGAAGGGTAGAAAGAGGAATCATTCACACAATCCAAGTGACGAGCGAGACTGATGTTGAGGAAGTTATGGGTACTTCCAATTTCAATGAGGATACTCATAGAACACTTGACACAAACACTAGTAAGTCTCATAGTCTAACACTGAGCAACGCCCTCAAGGGCGTGAATCGAAATACGAGGGTTTGTAGGTGGATCCGGTGTAGGATTAAGGGTAGGAGAAATCGGCCACTCGATAACCTTGGGCTCGTCAGCGTCGGGCAAAAATAACTGAACCCAATGATGCATTAGACAAACATGACCCAGTGTAGATATGTCCTGACAATAAAAACAAAGGTTCTTGGCATGTAATTCATCAAGCTTAGCAGGGGTTAAAATGCTTTGGAAATGGCTTTGGGCACAGGATAATGAAGCAGGTGGAGCAACTAGTAATAGCATGCGCTAGGCAGGTCGACGAGGAGGGAGGGCAGGAGGTAATTTGTGGAGCTATATACGGAAGGATAAAAGTTGATTTGGCTAAATTTTTACCGATGATATGCTCGATGTAGTCACAACTTTTTTGCTTGTAGTTTTGCAAGAATTATGGCATCGTGTAAGTTCTCAAGCTTAAACAATTTGAGCCACCTTGAAATATCCACACACAAACCACCCATGAAAATGCAAACCTTCTGATTTCCTCTTAATCCACATCGACTCACTAATGACTCAAACCGACTCACAAACTCAGTAAGCGCTCGTTTTGCTTCAATTTCGTAAGTTCAGTCAATAAACTTTTCGATCTGTTGGAGAAACGAGCTTGGATCTAGGACACATAAATATCCCAAGGAATTACCATGCCCAGGGACCATGATTCCTCGTATGCATCATGCCAATCCACGGCGTTCCCCTCAAGTGCAATACTCCAACATTACTTTCGAATCATTGGAATTCTATCCATAGTGAAATAACTTCACATTTATGGATCCAACCCACCACATTAACATCATCAAACCTTGGGAAAACAATTTTGTTAGGCGTGTCGGAAATTGATAGCTACCTCGCGGTTGACCCATGATTGTAGTCAGAGCTTCCTATCATTGATCTACGCTACGTGGTGTCACTGTCGGAGCCCAAGGTGGCATCCCATCATGGACAATACCCCGTGATCATCCTCATTCGTAGGAATGGAAATGGGGCGGGTAAAACCCATTACCCGTAGGTATGGGTATAAGTGAAGTGGGTAGCGGGCACGGGTTGGGTGTACCTGCTTTAGATCCACCATGGGTATGGGGTGGGTATGGGTGTAGTCTTGTACCCCCCGGGCCAGCCCTGCTTTCCACCCACCATACCGAATTTATTTTATATCTAGTTAACTTTTAAATTAGAAAATACTTGGTAAAATTCAAATATCTAAATTATTTTGTCAATGTTATAAAAATATAATTAAAATTTTTAAAATAGTATTAAATAATTAGTATGGCCGCTTATTGATAATCGTCTTGTACTCATATTAGGGTGGGCACAGGGCGGGTAATGGATACCTGAGAGTAATGGGGCGAGTATGGGTATGGATTATACCCTTCGAAGCGGGTTTGAGTATCTACTTTATATCCATGGCAGGTGTGGATATGGATTAGGGTGGTAGGTACAAATATGGAAGAGGCACCCTCATTATATACACACAACCCCATCACCATCCTTACTCATCTGTGGCAAAAGACCACTCACCATTTGTTGCATCTCAAATATAGCCCGATTGAGTACATCATTGATCTAAAGCTTCTTCGAGGTCCCTCATAAAGATTTGAGACCAAGTGCTATCTTCCATTGATACCTTCATTAAGCTGATTGAATCGAGACATAGGACCAAGGAGCAAAAAGCTTCGATACCAATTGATAGCCTCAAATCACTTATGAATCGACACTAAAATTGGAATAATTAATAGAACGATTAGCGCCCAAGAAGAATGTATTGTGTTGTATTTCTAGTATAACTATAAAGTATAATCAAATATACTATGAGTTAGGTAGGATTCGTAAAGTATACTATAGGAAAGGGAGAGAAATGAAGAAGAAGGGTTAAGGGGAGAGATAATAGCTAGCGCATTAATCTTCATGCTTAAAACTAAATACAAGTCCTTTATTTAGTAAGTAAGAGAAGGGCCTCTCATGGCGTGGCACACTAATGTAGCATCAAT
Organism: Simmondsia chinensis; assembly: GCA_018398585.1. Classification (NCBI taxonomy): domain Eukaryota; kingdom Viridiplantae; phylum Streptophyta; class Magnoliopsida; order Caryophyllales; family Simmondsiaceae; genus Simmondsia; species Simmondsia chinensis. The sequence continues at coordinate 10,795,390 of JAGTTD010000017.1, read as the reverse complement.
GAAGCTCAGTATTACTTAAGTATCAGGATGATTGGAATGTTTGTATCATGACGAACTTCCACATCAAGCAAACTTCTCTATGTCCCCGATTGGATCTTATTGATTTTCCCGGTTGCCCTCTTCGTCCTCCAACAAGACTAACAGGTCAAATTCGAGGACGAATTTTATTCAAGAAGGCAAGAATGATGCAAATAGGGATCAGAGTAACCCGATCAAGACGACAAAAGGAGCTTTAATTATAGTCAAATTAGGATTATATATATTAACTTTTAATTTTACTGAATTATCTAATTAGGTTTAAGGTTTTAGAGTTAGATTATTATTATGAGTAGCAAAGTTTGATTTAAAGTAGGATTAATTCTTAGAGTTCGATTATTATTAGGTGTAGAGTTTTTTATTCCTATAAATAGGCCATTAGTTGTTTGTTCTAGGAAGTTTTTGATGAATTGAAGCAATTTGATAATCTATATTTTTTCTGTTGACCTTTGTAATTTTACTTTGAAAGAGTTTAATAAATTATATAGCTCCTCTTTAGGTTATTTCTCAAGTATTCGTAGAATTAACGAATTTTAGCCGATCCCTCTCAATACAGAATTTTTGGGTATGATCAACAAGTTAGAGGCACTATATCCTTCCCACTAGGAAACATTGAGGTTCAAGGTTGCAAATTGGATCTTTAGACCGATCTGTATCACTACGTCAATATTTTCTGCAAAAATTCAACTACTTAAGAAAAAGTTCATTGAATTATAATAGAAGACATCTGCATGTTAGTGAAACAAACATATTCTTTAGGTTTAGAAAACATAATAATGCGTATTTTAATTAATTTTATGATAGTATTATAAAGCATCTTAATTTATATGAACATAATAATACATTAATAAATACACATATTGTCTAGGTTTAAAAGTCATATTTTATGTTACATATATGCGACTAAAAACATATTAACTATTATTCATTAAATATGTAATTGAAGTTTGTGGTGATTACTTTAATAATGACCCTAGTTGAAAGTGGTTTTCATTTTTTAAAAATCGTACTCAATACCTTGAAATATCTAATACCCCTTTAGAACACAAACGTGACTACTAATTAATCCTAACCACCCAAAAAGAAAGAATTATAATCCTGATAATCCAAATATAAGGGTTATTTCTTATTCAGTTACAAAAAAAATACATTTCATTTAAAATAGCAACAAACTTCTGCTGAGGTCCCGGTTTATTTTGTTTCTGGGCGATGCTTGCCCTGGTTGAATTCTCGGTTCCTCTATGTCTGGTTGAGCTTTCAGTGTCTTTTTGCCGCTCTCTGGGATGTCTGTTTTGCCTGTTATTTTTTGTTTGTTGCTGTGTTATCCTGTCTCTTTGCCTTTGTGATGGTTGTTTTGGTCGCTTTTCAGCAGCTGGACTTAGGGCTCGCTTGGCGAGTAACCTGTTTGTACTACGACTTATCGCTAATTATAAAAAAAACTATTAGGTACACAAAAAAAAAAAAAAAAAAAAAACATAACAAAAGGTTAAATGAATGATGCACAAATGCACGGGAGAACTTCAATCACATATATTATTTGAAGCCAAGAACATTGCAGGGAAACAATAATACTAAACACTAGATTCATCCATCATTTACTGGCTAAGAACTTTAAATTGCATGCAATTGTTAAGGGCTTTGACATCAAATAAAATTTATCCCACATCACACGCAAGAAATGCAAGATTGAGATCAAATCATTATATGAAGGTTTCTTATGTAAACAGTAAAATAGCAAAAATGTGACAATGAACCAAAGGAACGTATTAAAGTAAAAACAAAATCAAGTACAACACACAATAATGTTTTCAATGATTTTTGTTTCAAATATCTACATTTTAGGTTTTGTTTCGAGGTGATTAGAAGATCTAAATGATCTACAAATGACTGTACAAGTTATGGAAGCTCAAACTACCATAATAATAGTAATTAAAATCAATCATTTACTTGAAATAAAATCAGAAGTATGAGAATGAATTGAAAAACAACAACCACTATTATGGGAAAATATACAGGCACGGTGAATACATCCTTGCAACATATTGGGAGGACTTTGAAAAGATTTGTGAATTTATGATTAAAGCTCCCAATTTTGTCAAATGTTATCAACAAACCCAATTGTAAACCTCATAGCAGAAGTCCTATGAGAAGATGCATGTTACCATATCACAAATCGAACTACAACACATGCACAAGCACAAATCTAATGCAATTACAACATAGTGAAAATTGAAGCCTAGGGATAGTAACATTCCTAGTGCCCCAAGGGTTCCCGCCTAAACAAGGCCTTAAGGGGCGGATGCACGCAACCTTCTCCTTTCAAGGTGCTACCTTGAAGGGATGCTGTTTCCGAGAACCCCCAACCTGAGAGGTGCAACACAAGGATTTCCCAAGAGATCACGCACCTTGGTACTACTCTCGCCCAAGCACGCTTAACTTCCGAGAAGCCTACAAAGTACAAAATAATGAACTAAAAAGTGAGCATTAAAACAAATTTCCACTAAAACAATCACCAACTACTTAACTTGAATGCTGGCACTGGATCGGGTTAAACTAGACTTTTGAATGCAAACACTGATTACGAAAATACCGGCCTACAACGGAATATGTAGAAAATTAAACATAAAAATACAAGATTGAAAAAAAAAAAAAAAAAAAAACAACAATGTCGTTTCTTCAAAAAGAGTTCACATACCACACTACTATTTAAAAAGCAAACACCAGTCGTACGTCGTACGAGACAACTCTAGTTTATTTTGAACAACCTGAGTGACTAATTGAGAATTTTATTAAAAATTAGGTAATTAAAATTTTCAAAATTTAATTTGACTGATCAACAATTAATCTAAAAACAACCTAATTGTATGTTAATGTATCAAAAAATAACCCAACTCAATTTTCTAACCAAAAAATAACATAACTCTAACTTTTCTACCAAAAAATAACCCAATTCTAATATTTCCACTAAAAATAGCCAAACTCTAAAATTAATTTTAAAAAATACTAAATTGATGGCTAAATATGGTGTATAGTATTATACTCTGACAATATATTTTTCTTCTATGTATTTTGGTTTGGCTTGATTTCTTTTCCCACCTAACCAAATCAAAAATACGTTTTTTTCAATAATTGAGTACAATCTTACAAAAAGGCAACATCCCAAAAAACAATTGCGGAATACAATCAGAGAACTAGAGCTGCAAATGAGCCGAGCCAAGCCGATCCGAGCTGAACCACAGCTCGCTCAGCTCGATTGGCTCGTTAACTAAATGAGACCAACTCAGTATTGGTAATATTTAGGCTTGATTATTTGGTGACCTGGTTCATTGAGTTTTTCCAGCTCATTGTGCCCATTTACCAAGCTCGTTAAGCTCATTTATTAGGCTTGTTAAACTCATTTATGATTATGGTTATTTGAAATAAAAAAATCAGGTATAAAAATTGAAAATAAAAAAACATATATGTAACTCAAATCCATAATGTAGACATGCGGGCCTATAAACAAGCCAACTCATGAGCCTTTCGAGCCGAGTTGTCCTCGATTCAATTTGGCTCATTTATTTAAACAAACTGCCCTTAAACGAGTCAAGCAGGCTCGAGTCGGCTTAAACGAGCCCAAGCTGAGCCCGTAAAAAGTTGAGTCAAACTGGCTTGAGAGCCAGCTTGGCTTAATTACAGCTCTACAGAGAACAAGCCAAACCAAAAATACGTAGAAGAAAAATATACTGTTGGAGCATCATAACTCAGTATTTTTATCAAAATTTTAGAGTTGGGTTGTTTTTAGATTAATTTTAGAGTTTGGTTATTTTTTCATAGAAAAGTTAGAGTTGGGTTATTTTTTGGTAGAAAAATTAGAGTTGTGTTATTTTTTTTTTGTTACAAAATAGAGTTGAGTTATTTTTTTAGTATATTGACATATACTTAGGTTACTTTTAGATTAATTGTTGTTAAATAATTAACTTGGCTATTTTGTATCACTGACTTTTTTACCCCAGTGGCACGGTGTAAAAAAAAAAAACCCAAAATGGCACAATTTACTGTAGCGTATTCAACGTACGCCGTTTAAAATGGCGTAAGATCCGGGTATGTTGACCGTACGCCGTTTGTAACAGTGTACATTGGCTATACGTTATTACAAACGGCGTACAGCCTTCATACTCCATGTCTAACGGCGTACGAAAAAGCCCCTTTTCGTATGCCATTTGTAACAGCGTCCATGACATACCCCCTATCCCGTGACCCCTACCCCCTTACCCCGTGACCCCTACCCCTACCACAACCCTGCCACCCTACCCCCTCACCCCATGACCCCTAACCCCTGCCACACCCCCTTCCCCATCTCCATTCCCTACCCCTTCCCCTTTCCCCTTCTCACCCCCGCTCAACCTCTTCACCTCTATAAATACGCCATAGATCTTCGTTGTATTTCTTAACACTCATTTACTTAAATACATGTTTCAACCTGTTATTCCCTCAAATAGGACTTTCAATCTTTCTTTCATTTTCACAGCTATATAAGTCGTTATTATCATCAATTTTTTAATTTTATTTTTGTTTTTAAATTGTAATATCATATTATTTGATAGAAATTTGTTATTATAATAATATTATTAGGTTAGTTTAGAAATATTAATTTAATAATTTTAATATATAGAATATCAGAAAATGTGTTTGTTAATGTAATTTTGAATAATATGATGTTAGAAAAATTATTGTGTTATATGTTGTCATGTTATATTTTTATATATTCATAATTTTGGTAGCTTATATAATTTTTTAGCACTTTAATATAACAATATAAATATCTATTTATTTTTTATTTTATGATTTTCATAAAGCTATGTTTTGAAATGTAAACTTATCTTTTAAATGTTTACAATACTTTTATGTATTTAAAATATTTTGTAGACATATTATAATTATTAAAATTTGACTTATAAATTTTTTAAATATTTAAAATCAATGTTCTGAACAATTTTGAGTTGCAATTTTTTTTTTTTTATATATTACAATTATTTTAATGTGATTCGAATTTGTAAGATATTAAGAATTATTATGTTATATGTTTATAAGATATATTTTATTAGGTTAGTTTAGTAATATTAATATAATAATTTTGATATATATAATTGTATATTATAAAATGTGTTTGTTAATCTAATATTGAATAATATGATGCTAGAAAAATTAATGATTAAATGATTTTATTTTATATTTCTATATATTCATGATTTTGGTAGTTTATATAATTTTTCAGTATTGCACTTTAATATAACACTATTAGTATTCATTTATATTTGATTATATGATATTTAGAGAGCTATATTTTGAAATGTAAACTTATCTTTTAAATTTTTATAATACTTTTACATCGTTAAAATATTTAGTTGACATATCATAGTTGTTAAAATTTGACTTATGAATTTTTTAAATATTTAAAGTGATTCGAATTTGTAAGATATTAAGAATTATTAGAAAAGCTATTATGTCATATGTTTAAATATTACAGGTTCTAATATTATTTTGTAATATAGTTATGTATTATATAATTATATTTATCAAGCTATATGTGTTATCCTAGAAACTAATAGGAGTACTCGTGTCAAAAAAACCAATAACAATATATTTTTTATTTTATTTTAAAATAATATAAAATTAGAGGCATAAGAAATTAGGATACTAGGAAAATAGGAGATTTTAAAGTATAGAAGGGATTGTGACTGCTTTGAGTTAAAGATTAGATAAAATATATCTTTATATTTAATTTTGATTTCTGAGTCAAACGAATAAACATATATAAAAAAAATCTAAAATTAGAGGCATTAGGAATTAGAAAAGTAGGAAAATATAAGATTTTAATGTATAGAGGAGATAGTTACTACTTTGAAGCACATTTACCCAAGCACCCTACATTTCTTAGAGAATTGTATACATATTATAAGAGTTGTATATTATAAGAATAATACATAATTAGTTAATATGTTGTAAACTTTTGTTTTGTAAAATATTATTAAATACTTCATTATGTAATTACATTAATATTATATTGTATGTTTACCTGAGCTTTAGCCTCGTTAATGGCGGACCGTATAAAACTACCCAGTCCATAAGCATGCCGCACCATCTCCTTCTCACGTATTAAAATATATTTTAAACATATTACAAAGTTGTGAATTTGTTAAATATTACTGATATTGTTTATTTTATTTTTGGGTAATCAACCTAGAAATTATGGCGTGCAACGTAGTCACATTGTTGTGTTATTATGATGCAAATATGATGCAAAGTGTTGATGGTGTTGATTACACGGGTCGAAGACAGCTTGTACTCAGGATATAGCCCGAAATTTCTCTTTCAGAGTTGAAAGGAATGATGCATGAAGCCACTGGTTGAGATAGTAACACAATTGATATTGCGATTACATGGAGAATGTTGTTATCCCAGAATCCTATGCGATATACACCTATTGAGATCGCTTATGCAGTGGCATTGAGGTCTATGTACGAAATGGCTTTAGAAAATAGGGCGACATACATAGAACTATATGTAAATGCTGTGGATGTTGTGGGAAGACCTCAACATTATGTATCGCATAGTCAAGTTGAAGCATCAGGCTCATCTAGAGGTCCCATAGTGGACATTTTATTGGAAGCTGGAACGATTGCGAATGAAAACATAACTATGTTTGATAGGGCTTATGCCAACAATGATTTCAAGGCATCTGATGAAGATGCAAATGTGGGGATTGATGAGAAGGAAACTGACGAAGATGATGATGCCAAGCCTTCAATTGCGCAAGCTCCTATTCCTGAGTTTGAAGACGTTTCTTGGGCAAACCAGGCAGTATGTTCTGACTAGAAGGAAGGTAGAAGAATGGGGTCAACAGGATCTGTATTGGAGGAGGGACAAGTATTCCATACAAAGGACGAATTAGTCAATGCAGTTAGGGCGTGACACATTAAGAACAAGCTGGAATATGTAGTGCATAAGTTGAAGCCTCATTACGTAGCCCTAAGGTGTGTACAAGCACCACAATGCGAGTGATATCTGCGTGAGGCACTCAAACAAAGGCGAGGGGCGTTTGAGATTTTAGGTTTGAGGGGCCCACATACATTTTCTACCACTGTACTGGCAAAAGACCACCGTGCCCTGATCTCAAATTTTGTTGCAAATATGGTGTCATATTGTGTCTGCTGATCTTAAAATGAATATTGCAGCAATTAGAGCTATAGTTCAACAACAACATGGGTACGCTATTTCATATCAAAAGGCATGGAAAGCAAAGCAGGAAGTGATAGAGTGGTTGTTTGGCTCTCATGAGGATGCATTTCCAATGCTACCTAAGCTGCTCATTACGTTGCAATAGTCAAATCCAGGCACTGTTGTTGACTGGCAATATAAAAGCCAAGTAGGAGACGAAGCACTCTTTCAGGGAGTTTTTTGGGCATTTGGGGTATCCATTGAGGGATTCAAGTGTTGTCATCCATTGATCAGTTGTACTCATGTGTGTGGGAAATACATGGGGAAGCTGCTAGTTGTTGTCCCATTTGACGCTAACAATAGTCTATATCCATCGTGTTTTACTCCGGTGAACTAGGAGAGCTCATGGAGTTAGGATTTGTTCCTATTATGTCTACGGACCTATGTGACAGGCAAGCGCCAACCGATGTGTATTATATTTGATCGACATGCTGAAATCAAGAGTGGGATGTCATTCATTTGGCCTGAGCTTGAAGGGCAGCATCGGTACTGCACTCGCCACCTAGTTAGTAAATTCAACCACATATTCAAAAATTCTGCACTGAAGAAGAGGTTGAGTGAAATGGCGAGTGAACCTTATAGGAGGAAGTTCTATGCTTTGTATTACCATTTCATCCACGTCAATGGTGAGGTCAGAGATTGGATTGAACGAGAGCCTAAAGAACGTTGGGCACTTTTGTACGATGGTGGTTATCGCTATGGTAACATGACCACTAATATATCAGAAGCGTTCAATAGTGTTTTGAAAGGGGGATGAGCCCTCCCAGTAATTGCCCTTGTGGAAATGACTTTTTATCGATGCAACAAATATTTCGTCAACCGCAAGGATGTAGCCGGGGCATATTTTTTCATAGGGTCTTCTATGGCCACCTAATGTCTTTGCTCAACTAGAACATGCCACAATGAAATAAAGGATACATAGGTGACACTGTTTGATCGAAACATCGTAGAGTTCTAGGTAACAACTCCTAGCCATCAGACTGAATCAGGATACAGAAGGGAGATTCACCATACAGTAATGCTGAATGAATGGAGTTGCACTTGTGGTACATGGCAACTGTTTCATCGTCCGTGTTAACGTGTGATGGCATGTTGTACCACAGCTCGACTTGATTACGGACAGTATGTTGATCCATTATTAAATCTTGGCATGTACCCAGGTGCGTATGCTCCATTGTTTCACCCCCTTCCCGATCAGTCTCTATGGACATAGTACATTGGGCCTATAGTGGTTACAGATCATACTAGGTGGAGATATGGTAGAGGACGGCCGCGATCAACCTAGCTATATAACGAAATGGATGTCAGAGAGGGCTCATCCAAGAACAAATGTAGCATATGTAGTCAAAGAGGGCACAATAAAAAAAACATATCCTAATAGACAGCAGTACTTTTGTAATTAGGTTCATAGCTTCATTTCATTTATTTTTTGCTTTAACATACTGTAATACGTAGTATTATCAACTGTAATTATATAATAATACATGTAATTTCATTTTTGTGTTGTGATCGATTCGAATGTTGTAATATTTGTAATTTTATTTTTAGTCCATGGATATTAGTTACTATTTTTAATTTTTCTAGAGAGATAGTAAGAACATGAGGAGGACATGCTTCAACTTCGACTGCTCGGTATGGTGAGCAGAATCCGGATCCAGATAACAGATGAGTGTTGCATCTTCAAGAGCAGCATCGGTCAGAGGATGTTTGGAATGGAGCGGTATGTTAATAATCTATGTTTAACCGTAAAATGTTATGTCTTAATTATTCAAATAGTTGACTGATATATTTGATGTCATTGTGTTACAGGGCGATGATGAGATCAGGGTGAGACAACACCACCTATCATGCCTTTACCAATTAGTACGACCTTATGTCATACAGGATGGTTTTATTGAAGTGACCCAAGTAGGTCACCTCCAAATTAATAACCCTTTGATTAGTGCTTTGTTAGAGAGGTGGAGGCAAGAGACCCATACATTCCACCTACGTGTTGGTGAGATGACGCCAACACTGCAGGATGTTGTTGTCTTACTGGGTCTATGAGTAGATGATCGAGCAGTCACTGGTGCCTCAAGCTATAATTAGAGGAACCTCTGTCATGCTTTATTGGGTGCAGCACCCACCCCCCCCCCCCCCCCCCCCCCCCGAACAAGCATTAAAGGGCAGCGTGGTACGAAATTGAAGGGTGAAGGGACTGTGTGCATAGGATCCCCCAGCGCACGTTGATGAGCAGGTGTTGTTGCAACATAGCAGATGCTACATCATTGATTTGTTCGGCTCCGTATTGTTCACCAACAGCACTAGTAGTTGGACATTGCCGATCTACCTTCCATTGTTTGAAACGATGGAGGGGTGTAGTGAGTACAAGTGGGGGTCAGCAGTGCTCGCCAACCTGTACAGACAAATGTGCCAATGTTGCATGAAGGGCCACAGGCAAATCGGTGGGTGTGTTTTTATTGCTCTAGGTATGGACCGCCAATGATATTCATATTTAATTTTTTAATATGTTAAATCCCTAATTTCTACGTGTCATCACTTGTGTAGTTGTGGTCGTCGGAGCATTTACACATCGACCAGCATTTATATCCACCTCCCGTCCAATTCCAACTACAATCAATGATCCGTTGCCGCCTTTGGGATCTCAATAAGAGAAAATATTTTCTACGTCTTGATTTAATGTATATGTAATATTATATATCTATTGAAATAATTCACTTTGTATTTGATCAGCTGAATTGCCGCTTTGACATTCTGCGAGAATCAAAAGCAATGCTAGTCCTTCTACAGGGACCAACTTGATGTCCAAGAACCACATCAGGTATATACATAAAAATAGACATATTTCTTTGTCTTTCATATTTAATGTAATAACTAAGTTATTTTATCTGTGCTTAGGTTGATTGGACGCCTTATAGGCAATTCCAGTTAAACTCCTGACCCGCGATTTGTGTCGAGGGTTGTCATATCTGGCGATATGAGGGACCAATGATATGCTTTGGCATTGTAGAGCTACATTGCCTTGACAAAGTGTTGTGTTAGTTTAGATTGATACAGCATATCCCAAATCATATCAACACTCTTGACTCCTTTAAATCTGACGAGAACTGGGATCTCTATCATTCGAACTGGATCACAGTGTGGAACTCACGGATGGATCATATCACCAACGTGCGTCATCCTCCTATATCTGCCTACAGAGTACATGCAATGGTACTCCTCTATCACTAGGCGTCTCATAGTACGGCGTGAAGTGCATGTTCCGCGTCACCCCTGGCTTCGTTATGAGCTAAGTGGCAACCAAATTCAACTACCAGTAAGTATTTTGAAAACATTTGTCTCGCTACTTATTTCACATTATGTTTCATTAACATTTAAAAGTACTATGTGCTAGCTCGATCTTCTTAAAAAGCATGCTAAAAGGGCAGCTCATGGCTAACTAGTTGCAGTAGTGTAATAGATGCTGTCGGTGAGGGACAACAATTTAATCAGCTTATGCAAGAAGAAGGGATTGACTAGCGTTCTTTACGTGCTGTGGAACGAAGTAGACGTGAACTTCCTACACGGAGTTGTCACCCTCACGGCATTATGTTGAACCTAGTCGTATTCACGTCAAGTTTTATACCATAATTTACATTACTTAATTTTATGTATTTTTTACATTACAATGTATTTTTTCCTTTTTCATTACCTTGTATATTAAATGATGTGACAGGGTAGGTGGGTCAGGGTTGGGGGAAGGTGTCATAGTTGTACGCTGTTACAAATGACATATGAAAGGCCATCGTTGGCCGTACGCCGTTTTAAACGACGTACGTTGAAGACGTTATAATAAACCGTTTTATTTTGATAAATATTTTTTAAATTAAGTTATTTTAGTAATTTTTTTTGAAACGGTGCCATTGGGATAAAACAGACTCGTATCACTTCGGCTACAATGAAGTGACTTGACCGGAAGTTCGACGGAGAGAGGGAAAAGTAAAAGGTGGGAAAGGAGAATATCTAAAACAGAAAAAAGGAAACGGTGAAGAGAGAGAAAACGGAGATGAAGTTTGGAGAAGCATCAGAAGGAGTTCGATCTTCTTTTCCCTTCTATACGAGGTAAATGCTTCATGCAATTTCCCAAATTTCTAAACCTTTTTCGTTTCTGTGCGTTCCTTTACCTGCATTTGGACTAGTAATCTCGTGATTTTGCTGCGTATTGTATTCAAATCGCGTTGACGTGTATAAATCATCATGATTTTGTGGTTGCGTTGGTTTGAATCATTTATTGGAGGTTGCAATAAAAGAAACCGTTCTATTTGATGTGAATCTTGTGGGATTTTAAGCAATAATCTTAGGGTTTTGGGGATTGATTATTTAGGGCTAGTTTATGGCTCCTTTTGACGTCTGCATTAGGTCTTTAGATTGTTCCGAAATCTTTATTTTAGGGCTTGTTGAATTAAAAAGTATTCGTGATGCCTACAAAGGAGGTTCCATTGTCAAACTATTTGGAAATGGATGGACTGTCACGAACCTAAGTCTGTGACTTGGATAAATTTGGGAAAGAGAGAACATGAGAGAGAAAGAGAATAGAGAAGGAGAAGAGAGTTAGAGAAGAGGAGAGAATTTAGGAGTTAGGGAAGGAGAAAGAGGGAGACGGTTGAGAGGAGAGAAAGAGAGAGAGAGTTTAAATTTGTTGTTTGATTTCTTGATTGCTTGATGCCAATTACAACACTTCACACATAATTATATAGAGGTTGGGGAGGAGACACACACCCAACACACCTGCACCCTAGACCCCTACAATAGCCCACAATTAATTAATGCTTAATTCAAGCTTACAAAACAAGTCATCTTTGCCTATGCTACCCTTGTCCCCCAACCGGCCACCCCTCCTAAATTCAAAATTCAAACTAAAGTTTTAATAATTAATTTTACATTTTTACATTACATATTTAATACAAAATAATAAAACCAAAAATGGGTTGTTCGATCTTGGCTCGTGACAATCCCCTTCCCTTCAAACAATCCTTGTCCTCAAGGATGTCATGTGGGTTGATCTCCTTGTGCCAATTCCGGTTCTTGGAAATCGTTTACATACCCTTGCCTTGACCTTGATCTTTTGGATGTCTCTTCGAGTGGTCTTAGGCTTAAGATGGTGAGCTTGACACGGTTTTGCCTTGTTGTGCTGCTGTCCACCACGCTGCTGCTACTTTTCATGAGCCATGGTAGCACTATGGAATTCTTGAGGTGCCAATGTTACCCGTGCCTCCTGTTCATGGTCACCCCACAGCCATGGCTTGCAAGACATAGTCGGGCTTGGTGGCTTTTGAACTTCTAGTGGCATCTTTGTTGCGTTTGGCCCCAATTCATGCGATTCTTCCTCAATTTTGGGCGGCCCTTCAATAATGTGTAACTCCAAAGGCGGTGGTTCCATTGGTTCCTTCCCAAGGTCACAATGCCCTTCTTGTGGTGGTGGTGGTGGGTGTTTGGACCTCCCTCCGCCATTGTCTAGGTCCTCTTGAAGTGCCCAAGGTTACCTTGTTGCTTCATGCGAACTTTCTTCAACGGTTGTCTCAATAGGGGTTGGTTTGACAATGGTTGGCTCAACAAGGGTTGGCTCAACCGACTTCTCCACAACTCCACACCCGTGCTTCCTTTCTTGATTGTCCACGTATTGGTTTATGGACTTGGTCAATGATTCAATTGTAGCTTGCACCTTCATCATGGAAGCTAAGCATTCTTTGTGGGACTTGTCTATCTCTTCCTTTGTGAATGGAGCCATTGTCGCAGTGGGACTCTTTTTTTTTTTTTTTTTTTTTTTTTGATTTGGTAATGAGGGCAGGAGAAAAATATATATATATATATATTTTTTTTTTATTTTTTTTTTAAAAATTCGGTAAGGAAGCAGGAAAGATATATATATATATATTTTAAATTTAAATTCTAAAATGATAGTAGCGGGAAATACCTTTTTGATAGAACGAGCCTCTTGATCGCAAGATGGCTCTTATACCACTTTGTCACGAACCTAAGTCTGTGACTTGGATAAATTTGGGAAAGAGAGAACGAGAGAGAGAAAGAGAAAAGAGAAGGAGAAGAGAGCTAGAGAAGAGGAAAGAATTTAGGAGTTAGGGAAGGAGAAAGAGGGAGACGGTTGAGAGGAGAGAAAGTTTAAATTTGTTGTTTGATTTCTTGATTGCTTGATGCCAATTACAACACTTCACACATAATTATATAGAGGTTGGGGAGGAGACACACACCTACACCCTAGACCCCTACAATAGCCCACAATTAATTGATGCTTAATTCAAGCTTACAAAGCAAGTCATCTTTGCCTATGCTACCCTTGTCCCCCAACCGGCCACCTCTCCTAAATTCAAAATTCAAACTAAATTTTTACTAATTAATTTTACATTTTTACATTACATATTTAATACAAAATAATAAAAGCAAAAATGGGTTGTTTGATCTTGGCTCGTGACATGGACTAGCTCCCTTTGTATATATATGTTGGTAATCTCTTTTCATTCACAGTGATGTGGGATGTATCGATCCACCACCCTTCGCATCTCATGTCCACGCGAGTTGGCTTTTTACTGGATGCTAGTCTGGGATGAACACTGCAATTCCAATGTCACCATCCGCACTTTAAGGACTGGCTTTGCACTAGATATATAGTCCCCAACGAACATTGCAATTCTAACGTCACTGCCTTGCAATGGACATGGCTTTGCACTAGAGCGTTTTCTAGTCCCAAGTGAAACACTGCAATACCGGCATCACTATTTGAGACCCTTGGCATGGGCCTAAATAATTTTTAGTGGCAATCAATTTATGACATGTCACACGCTGGTCCCTCATAAGACTGCCTAGTGACGTCGGCCCCCCACATGACCAGTGCATGGAATCGATCCCACATAAGACCATTAATCCACAAAGCAAGTTCGATGGCTCTTATACCAATGATACACATCAAAGGAGGTTCCACCTCTAAACCAATTAGCAATGGGTGGAGTAACTTCCTTTGTATATACATGTACATATTGATATTCCTTTCTCATTCCCACTGATGTGGAATCTATGAATTGTTTCTAAGCTTTGACTTTATACTTCTTTGGACACTAAGAAAAGCAATGTGCTTATTGTTTGTTAGCGAGCCGGAGGTCTGGTTTTTGAGTGATTATGATGTGCTTTGGACAGGAATGTTGTTATAATCGTTGGAAGCAACTAATGCTTTGGTTCAGTGATAAACACTACGAAAGGGTTGAGGGCCGAGGATAAAAGGCTTCAAATCAATAACCTTGGTTACACAACAAAGAATAGGGTGATGAATGCTGACATTCTGGAGGAAGTTCTGATATAATGTGATTTATAGTAGTTACTTTCAGTTGAGTAATTGGTGGTGTGATTTTTGAGTTTTTTAGCCAGTAAAGAGATGAGATTTCTCCTTCTAAAGCCTACCAATTGTTGATGAATGGTGGTGGCTATTTACCTCTAACTCTCTGCGAATTTCATTAGCTATTATGTGACGACGGTTGTTGTTACTGGTTATGTTGAGAGTGGGATACATGATTGGATATGGTGAAAAGAAAAGTGTTTCCAATTATGCTTATTGGTTGGTGAGTTCTTTTCTTCTTATATTGTTGGCTATATTCCTTATACTATACAATGACATGTACGAGTATGAAGACCATGACTACAAGAACAGTGTTTCGTTCTTGTGACAGTGGGAAGTGTTCTACTTGGGAAGATCAAAGTGATGGTTGATAGCCTAGTTTTGTTATTGTTGATGTCATTTCTTTAGGTTCACTTAATTTATATGGTTTGATGCCCTCTTTAGCATCAGGTTGAGCAATTAAACTGTCTTCAAGTACGAACACAAGCTGTAGGATCACTAAAAAGGGGAAAAGATTATATTATACAACGGAGAAAATGAGAACAAAGCAATGCACAACTTGGGACACGCGGAGTCCCCAACACCAACAACAACAACAACAGTCCCAGTGCCTCAAGGGCTCCCGTATATGCGGAGTCCCCATCAACCTATTTATGGCAAAAATTATGTACCGACTTCTACTGTACATGGTTTTCATGTGATGCAGGTACTACTACACCTGTCCACAGTGAAAGCTTAAAGGTTGATAATTGTAGAGTGATAGTGTTGGTAGTAAATCTTCATCTGAGAAGGGTATTTGAAAATGATTAATTTATCATGCTGTGTTGTGTGTGCTAATGAGTTAATGATTGGTTGATGGTCAGTACAATCTCTTTCTTACCAATGAGGCAATGATCATGTATAATGCTGGTTTTGAGCCTTAAAAACAGAAGCTACAAATAGCTCTCTTGTTATGAGAAACTGATTTTTGGAAAGACGATTTCTCCTGGAAGAAATGAAGTGAGGACAAACAAACTCCTAGTGTTTATGGTGGACTGAGTTGAAAGTCTGTTCCAATTGTTCCTGTTATCAGGATCATTCCCGGAGTTGGTAAATGGACACTTTTATAGATCATTTTCTTGGATATCGTCATATGTCAATTTTCTTATCTATGCTCTTACCTAGCTAGAGTGATTTGGTATATGTTATTAGCATAGTGGAAGTCTGTACTTTGCCTCCTTAATAACTCCATTTCAAGGGATCATGACTTTAGTATCCCAATTTTAAGGCTTAATTTGGAATGCATGAAATATAGTTATGATTAGAATTTTGTCTTTTGCTGATCTGTCCAGTACTCAGGCAATATTGATAATTTATTGCAGGTAAAATCCAGCCGGAGATGAGTTGGCACAATGAGATGTCCGACTGGAAGACTTTTGGGCAAACTTTGCAATATGACAGAGTGACTCAGTTAAGCAATCTCTGGACCATGATTTCTATGTGCAGAGCTTCTTTTGCTTCATTCTTTTTAGTGACCAGAATCCAGGATTTAGGACAGGCCTTTGACTCCAGAGTCACACCTGCTTACTTAGCTCCCTGGAGGTGGATTTTGGAAAGGACCAGAGCAGGCACTGACAATTGGCTTACTGCTCATATTTTCCTCGTTCCTGAAGAAAATCTGTATGTATATTTTCCTGTTGTCATTTTGCTTCTCTTTCTCATTGTGATTTCCAAGTTTTTGACGGAAATGTGGTGGGGCATTAAGTGCTAAAGGAAGTTAGAAAGGGGAAGAAAAAGGACAAATGGGATCAGAAAACAACTCACCATCTCCTAGTGGGAAGAGAAATAGAGATGCTGAAGATGAAGTTTATGTTGACAATCTTCATTCCCATAAGCGTTATCTCAGTGAGGTAACCCTCTGCTCTCTCCTCGCTTGTGTGTCTGGATAATTTATTACTTTTCTTTTTACAATTGGTTTTTCAAGGGAATAGAAGTTGCTTTTAGTCTTATATTTAAAAAAATTGAGTCCCTTAATCTTTTGTACCTCTTTGATAGTTTTTGACATGGAAATATATTTAGTTATATTTTAATGAATAAAATAACTGCAGAATACAATATATTTGACAAGAAAGAAAATACAGCACATATGCATTCTGAAGGCCTAAAATTATTGTTACGTAATTATCAATTGTGTAATGGCTTGCTCAAAACTTGTGTAAATGGCCTCCATTTCATTCCATTTCTTTTGGCCCTACTTTCACCTACACTTCTTGGTTAATGATTCAAAAAATCACCTTTTAATTATGTCTTAAGTTGAAGTTTTCAGTTAATGTTGGGAGTTTGCTCAGATGATGGCATCGAGCTTGAATGGGTTAACTGTGGGAGATCCTATTCCTGAACTATCATGGATTCTCCAGCAATGTCCAATGGCATGTCTTATTTGAGGTGAAGTGATCTTTTGGCTTATTTATATTGTATGGTCAACACAAAAAAAAAGAAAAGAAGAAGAAAAGGACAGAAAACAAAAAAAAAAAAAAAAGAAAAAGAAACTTCCCTTTGTCATTTTGTTTATTATTTTTAAATGAATTGCTTGCCCTAGTTGCCTTTTCTTGATAGCGAATGGGAGCTTTGATTAGATTAGTTATTCGTGAATGCTATGAGATTCTCAATTTTCCCCATCTGTTGTGTTTATTCTAGCTTTGCCTTAGTTATTCTTTTTAACTGGAAAGAAGTATTATTAAGGCTCCGTTTGTTTCTGGGGAAAACCACATTCTAGGAAGTGGTTTTCCCCTTTTTCTTTGTTTGGCGCATCATTAGCTCACTGAAAAGGTTTTCCGAAAGGAAAAGATTTTCCTTCAAATGAGGGGAAATGACTTCCCTTTTAAAATGGGGTAAGTCGTAATTCTAAGTAGCTCAAAAACCTTCACGGTTATCATTATGCAAATCGAGATCGAATCAAAATAAACCAGACTGCACTGTAAACATTAATGTCAATATCGGACAAAAATTAGACTGAATAATTAAAAGCAGCTTCGATATTACTTTATTATTGTTGCAACAGAATAACATTAATTAAGTTGAATTGTTACATAATATTATAGAAGGAAATTATTTAGGTAATATTTTAGCATTATTAAATAGGTACTGTGATATTTCAGTAATATACAATGATGTACCCTGAAGTTTAAAAATTTTCTCATAAATCAGGTATCTTTTGCTAAAATTGAGTATATTTTAAATAAAAACCACAATCTATATATATCCTATATCATAATGCAATAATTTCTTTTGTCCGAAAATGCTAACATGACATATTTTTTGATAATATAGAAGTAATTTTTATTAGAATGTGGACAACCTTTTGATAATATGATATTTATACCACATCAGTTTTTTGGCAGAAATTAGCAGAATTTTAATGAAAATTCACAAGATTTTAACACAGTATATACACAAGTGATAAAGTTTCTTATCTCATGACACCTCATTGTATATAATAAAATAACAGAGTATTTACATGATAAATGCTTAAATTTTAGAATACCTAAGAAATAATTTTCTAATTTATACAGCTTTGATAGTTTTTTATTTCGTTACTTCATATACGTTGTATTATTACTTATGTTGTCCTACAGATAGATATAAAATATTTGGTGAAAAATATTTTTTTAAAACATAAATGAAGACATCATAATGGGGAATTAAGTTTTCCTTTGAAACAAACAACGGAAAACCCCACTCGGAATTTGTATTTCCTTGGAAAACTTTTTCTAATGAAAAATAAATTCCTAAATTCTTCTTTTCCATTGAAACAAACGGAGCCTAAGAGAGAAGCGACATCTAATGTTACCCAGCGTGACAAAAAGCAAAAGCACAAAAGTCAGAAGCTAGTAGCACAAGGCCCTTCTGTCTCTGACCTTTCAGTCAAGGTTGTTCAGTCAAGCCTCCTAAAAGCTTTTCGTCCCAAGAGATCCTAAACAAACTACCTATTCCCATAAGAAACTCATTGCTATGTGTTGGTCTAAACATCCTTGCATTTTTCTCTAGTCAATTGCTCTGGACAAGTGCAATCTAAGCAGCAAGGAATGGAATTTTGACATCTTGCCCTTTCTTATTCCATGGAGTTGGGTCAAAATTACACTTCCAGTAGTCCATGGAGACAGCCATATTTGTTGAAAAAGTGAAAAAGAGGCTGCAACATAACTCGTGCAATAACCAAGGATATGGCCTTTTAATTCCTAATCTCAGTTGGTGACGCCTGTTGACCTTGTGGTTTTGAACTACCTATGTTGATGTTTTCATTCAGGATTAGCCACATTATTGTTATGCGGATGGATTAATTCATCTGTGTTCTTAAGGACCTCCAAATGCAGCATAACGTAATGTTCATTGAGTTCCGATCGAAAAACAAAATTCATTAAGGAATGTTCCATAGTTCGGATAATTCGACTATGTTCTTGAGGAACTCAAATTGTTGTATAAGATAATGTTAATTGAGTTCCAATTAAAAAAAAAAAAAAAAAAAAAACTCATTCAGGAATGTTCCATAGTTTTTCTCGGCTTGCAATGTTTGAATGAAATGTACCTTCTCAAGTATGTTTCTAATGGGATTATAACCTTTTTATAAGGTTCTGTTGGAGTTTAACTAAGATAACCATTGTTGATATACCAAATGAGGTGGTGTGGTGGTTGTGATCTTGCGGACTATTTGCAGGCCTTGGCTTTTTACTATTTCTTATCTAACATCAGATCCTGTTTGGCGCATGAAATTAGAACTTGAAATTGAAGATTGAAACTATAACTGGGGTCCAAAAATCCAGTTGTTGTTTGGTTTCCATGTTGGAAATCGAATTATCGTTCCACTGGCAAATTCCATGGAATTGGATTATAACTAAAAATTATACATTATAATTCTTTTGGGTGGGTGACTTGTAATTCCATAGTAGCCCTATTGATTTGAAAACCAAAATGATCCCACTTAACCAACCTAAACCCGAGACAACTTGAAACCGAAGACTTGACGCGACCTAAATTTGACTCAAAACTCAAAATTACCCAAATTGAGTGACTTGTACTTAAAATGACCTGATTCGATTACCTCAAAATTTGAAGTGACCCAAACCAATTGATCCAAAACCCCAAATTACTCAAGTCAAAACCATCCAACTTGAATTTGACATAATCAAGCCAACTCCAAAGTCGAAATGACCCGACCTAATTGACCCAAATTTAATAAGAATCAAACCTAAAATGACCAAACCCGGCTACCTCTTGGCTTAAAATTGATGCAACCTGAGATAATTGAAAATTTGAAATGATGCAACCCAATTTACCCTAAACCAAGGTGATTTTAGCTCAAAATGACTTGAATCAATTCAAACCAGACCCTTTCTAACTTTAGTCCCAAAAAGACACAACACACTAATTGAAAATCTAAGAAGACTTATAAACAAAATGATTCAATGCCACTAAAACTTAGCTCAATTTGACCTGAAACTCAGGATAACTTGAACTCAAAGTGACGGGGCCCAAGGCAAACCCAACTCTAGCTGATACAACAACAACAACGACAATAACAACAATCCTAGTGCTTCAAGAGCTTCCGCATAAGCAGGGTTTGTCGATGTACGCAGCCTTACCCCTTCAGGGTGCTACCCTCAAGGGAAGCTGTGTTCGAGGACCCCTAACCTTAGAAGCATGACAGCATGAGAGCATTAAAACATAAGAGCGAATCATAGCACTAGGTAAGCATTACGAAAGCAAAACTCAATGGAATGTAACTGTAAGGCAAATAATAGGCATGTAGGCAAATAAGTAGATAAGTGCAATAAAGAGGAAGTCATATACGCCTAAAAACACTAGTGTTAGCAAGAATATGCTCCTTTATTCTAAGCCGCTACATCAGCTACTCCTATGCTAGCCCTCTACCGAGCTTTATCTAAGGCCATCTCCTCCCGTAGGTTTAGGTGGCTAAGGTCTTGGCGGATCGTCTCCAGCCATCTCTTCTTTGGCCTGTCTCACCCTCTCTTGCCTAGTGTAGTATGAGGCTGTACGCATCTCCTGACTGGAGCAATGGTCGATCTTTTCCTAACGTGTCCAAACCATCTTAAACGTTGCTCCCTTAATTTATCCTCGATCGAGGCCTCACCCAATTTGCCTCTTATGACGTCATTCTTGATCCTATCTTTCCTTGTGTGCCCGCACATCCGCCGCAGCATCCTCATCTCAGCCACCTTCATCTTCTATGTATGATATTGTTTCATTGGCCAACACTTCGCACTATATGACATAGCCGGTCTCACTACTGTCTTATAGTATTTTCCCTTTAGCTTTAACGGGAACTTTCTATCGCAAAGTACTGCGGAGGCCATCCTCCATTTATACCAACCTACTTTAATCCGGTTGTTAACATCCTCGTCAACTTTGCCGTTTTGCTGGACCATGGAACCCAAATATCTGAAACACTCCTTTCTCAGTATGGTCTTAGATCCAATCTTGATGTTTTCTATGCTATGCGTGGTGGAGGTACCGAACTTGAGTTTCATGTACTCGATATTGGATCTACTGAGTCGTGAGCCCTTCGATTCCAATGCTGTTCTCCACAATTCCAGCTTCTCATTTACCTCTTCTCGAGACTCCCCCACCAAAACTATGTCATCTGCAAAAAACATGCACCAAGGCACATCTACTTGGATGTGCCTAGTGAGCTCATCCATAACTAGAATGAACAGAAAAGGATTCAAGGTAGATCCTTGGTATACCTCAACTGTTAAGGGGAAAGCGTCTATCTCCCCTTCTATTGTACGCACATTAGTTTGTGCATCCTCATACATGTCTCTAATGGATGTAAATAGCAAATAACTTGGTTAATAATCTAAATTTGCATTTTGGAATGTGAGGAGGTTGAAATTTCTGAAAGTCGTTTTTGGAATCATTGTGACTACTGAATCAAAGAGAAGTCATTATGTAACATAATTGTCTTTTGAAAGCGGATTTGACCTAGCTCTTCTTGATATCTGCGATGTATGAAGTACTCTAACTGAAACCCTACTTTCGTGAAACTGTGATCGCGACTGTGACAACCACGAGGTGATTGCAGCATAAAGCGTTCGTTGGCTAAGAGTCGATGGTTAACTGGATTGGGAACCTTGTCATTGTCTTAATCTTGATGAATAATGTAAGCAAGAATGTTCTGTATGTTAGTGTCTTTATTACCTTATCTGCCTGTTTTTCGCTTCTTCACTTTTCTTTTCCTGTTTCTTTTATAGTCTTTTTCTGTGTGTCTTAGAGCAATGCTAATAAGAGGTTGTTACATATGGCTGTAATGGATTTTGTGCGTGATTAGATATTACACAATGATATTTTTGCAGAGTTGTGAACATGCTTATATGTAAAAACTACCAAAAAGGTATCAAAACTGATCGTTGTAAGGCGTCTCATTTAGATATTTTGAAGCATAACACTTAAAGGCAACTTCAATTCGCCAAAAAGAAACCATCCTATTATGTAACCGTGACGCCCCGCTTTTTTGATACTGAGGCTGCGAACTACATTTCGATTCTAAAGTCGAGCTCCTCTATTAGGAACATATCTGGTTTGTTTCAGCATTGTCTATTTCTATACAACTTTTCTCATCCCCCCAACCCTTGCAGAGATGAGATCTCCTTGCAATACTTGCTAATGTCCGAAGACTTAGATGATGAACGATACTGTGAAACTCCTACGAGCGCGTGTTCCTCTCAATCAGAAAGCCAGCTCACGAGCCCTGTCTCCCCCTACCGTTACAAACCTGTTTCTGCTATGTCCTGTAGTCCGCCCTACACGTCACAACCTTCAAATACTTGCACAGTCCTCCCCTGCTTTTCTTCACAGCCTTGCCAACGAGGGTTAGATACAGCCAACGACCGGTTCCCATCTTCACCAAGTGATGTATGCCACTCAGGTGACTTAAGAGGGTCTACGTTGTTGAGATTTGTACAGATGAGAGCGTAGCCTCCGGGCCCATCAGCCTTTGATATCGTTCAGGAGCAGATGCCGAGCATTGAAGGTGAAGCGCACCCCTGTTCATGTATGAAAACATTGAACGACGAATGAGAGTACCAGATTGATGTTTGTTCTGAAATGGGTGTGTCGGAATTTGAATTTGATGAGGGAAGGCCTTCCATGGTGGCATATAGAGGAAAAGCAGATGAATCTGGGGAGTAGATGCCATGAGGGAAATGTCCAGAGTATGTCGCTGACCAGAGCTAAAAATTTGTCTTCCAACCCTTCAGGTTAAAGGTTTTGGGTTTAAAGATCATCACTCTCCTTCCCTAACTGTCGGTTAACCACTTTAGGGAAAAGATGTACTCCTTATAAATGTTATAAAAAAAAAAAAAAAAGTCTCTGACTAGGACTCGTGTGTGAGAGAGAGATCAGTATTGCTTGATTATGTGTTCACCTTGCTGGGTGCTTGGGCTATTAAACGAAAGCATCCGATAAAATTCTCGTTCTCAAGGTCAATTAACACTTATTCATGTTTGTTTTGAGGGCTCAATAATCCAAGGAGTTTAGTTGAGCTGAGCTACTTAATGGGACGAGTTCAAAAAAAGTATGCTGAGCTTAAAGTTCTAATATAGCTCATAAAGGATCCCAAACTCGTTTATATTATACTAGGGAGCGTTTGTAATCCTTGTAGATGAAAAAGTGGTGGATGTGATAATCTCTTCACTCACTTGAACAGGCGGGGCTATGATTTTTTGAACTTATTTATTGTACCTCCAAGTGGACTTTAGGTATTTATCCTCTCTGCTAATGTTGAGCCTTGTTCGGCAGTTTGTAATTATTGGCGACGGTTGATTGGTTTTTTCTCTTTCGCTGTCATTGTTTCGATTCAATGGTGATTTTCTTGATGTGATTGTGTTAGCTTTCCAAAATTAGTTTGGATACCTAACCTTGTAGAAGAGAGTTTGAGATGAGAAAAGAAGTGAAGGCGGTGAGAAAATAGAGAAAGGAGATGAGGATTAGAGAATTTCCCTTAGGAAAGATTTCTTTTCATTTCATACCCAAAATTACACCTTAAGTTCACCATTTAAGCAAGAATTCAGATCAAAACCTTCAGCTAGAGAATCTGCCACGCACCCCCCCTTGCTGTAACTAATTCTAACCGAATTGCACAGGCTGCCAGCGTGCACAGCTGGTATTGATGCTTAAATCCATTTTACCCTGTGCTAATTTAATTGTTGTTACATCATATAAACTCTAATTAAAAGTAATACTAAGAAATTAAAATGCATTACAAGTAAAATTTATTAATTCGTAACATTCTCGCCGTCTTGAGAAGCTTCTTGTCCTCAAGAAGTGAAGCTCGGAAATAGGCTCTTTAAGAAGTTGTAGTCTTCCCATGTTGTAAAGTTCTTGTTTAAGTTGCTCCAATTGACTAGGACTTGGTGAATCTTCCTGTTGTTAAGCTGCAGCACTCGCTCGGACTGGACAGAGTTCGGTTGCTGCAGAAGAACTCCATTTGCTTCAGCTGTAGGAGGCTTTTGAGTCGCTTCGGCATTTCTCTTAACCTGTTTTTTAAGGAGGGACACATGAAACATGGGGTGACTGTAAGAATGTGAGGGTAAGTCGAGCTTGTATGCCACATTGCCAATTTTCTCCAGAATTTTGTAAGGACCGAAGTATCGGGCACACAATTTGGCGTTGCGTCGGACAGCTACAGTTGATTGCCTATAGGGTTGCAATTTGAGGTAGACCATGTCCCCGACTTGATAGTTCTTGTCTACCCTCTTCTTATCCTCATAATGCTTCATTCGAGCCCGAGCTTGTTGGAGATTGTCCTTAAGCGATTGCACGAGTTGTCTCCTCTGCTGCACCAGTTCGGTTGCTGCAGAATCAACAACTCTGGGTTGTTGAATCATCATAGGAGAAGGTGGAGAATATCCATACAATGCTCGGAAGGGTGTAGTGCCAATGGATGTGTGGAAGTGTGTATTGAACCAAAATTCGGCTAAGGAAAGCCAACGGTTCCACTCTTTAGGCCTCGAGAAGACCAGACTCCGAAGATATTGCTCCACACATTGGTTGACTCGTTCGGTTTGTCCATCCGTTTGAGGATGGTAAGAAGAACTAAGAGCCAACGTGGTTCCCATTAGCTTGAACAATTCCCTCCAGAAGTTACTCGTGAAGATTTTGTCTCAGTCCGACATGATGGATTGAGGTAACCCATGTAGCTTGTAAATGTTGTCGAGGAAGAGCTTTGCCAGCTTCTCCGCAGTAACGGGTCGAGTAAGAGCAATAAAATGACTATATTTGGTGAAGCGATCCACTACGACCCATATGACCTCTTGACTTTCGGATTTCGGCAGCCCCTCAATGAAATCCATACTAATGTGAACCCAAGCCCCGTCCGGAATGGGAAGAGGTTGAAGAAGTCCCTTGTATCGCGGATCTCCCAGCTTTGTCTGTTGGCAAACTTCACAGCACTTCACATAGTCGCTCACATCTTTTTTCATGCTCGGCCATGTGAAACATGCTTTAATTCGTTGATAGGTGCCTTCCATACCCTCGTGACCTTCCCAAGCAGCGTCGTGTGAGGCTCGGATGACCTGATTTCTCAAATTCGTAGCAGAACCAATATACAATTTTCCTTGGACGGGTAACAGCCCATTTTGCACTGTCAGGTCTCGGTTCTCTGCAGCAAGGTTTGCGTCGGTCTGAAGCATTGCAGCAGCCAGCTTTCACGAGTAAATGGATCTTCCCCGTAGGACTTATGTAGCTCTTCGAACCAAGAAGGAATTACCACCGAAATGGCTGAGCACGTGCCTGAAACAGTGTCCTCAAAACGCCTTGACAGTGCATCTGCAGCTGCGTTTTCTTTGCCACTTCTATACTCGATGTCGTGATCAAGGCCTAACATTTTCATCAAGCCTTTCTTTTGAATTCTTGACACGATCTTCTGTTCAAGGAGATGTTTGAGGCTTTGGTGATCCGTCCGAATGGTGAATTTGTGACCCTCCAAATAATGCCTCCATTTCTCCACCGCTAAAAGAATCGCAAGGTATTCCTTTTCATATGTCGACATTGCCTGATGTTTAGGGCTTAAAGCCTGACTTAAATAAGCAATAGGCCTTCCTCCTTGAGAGAGAACAGCCCCAATACCAGTCCCACTTGTGTCGGTCTCCAAAACGAAGCTTTCGGTGAAATTCGGCATTGTCAAAACCGGTGCTGCACATATAGCGGTTTTGAGAGCTTCAAAAGCAGCTTGAGACTTCTTGTTCCGCCCAAAAGCATCCTTCTTCAAGAGCTCGGTTAAAGGTTAGGCAATGGAACCATAGCCTTTAATGAATTTTCGGTAATACCCGGTCAATCCCAAGAATCCTCGTAATTGCTTCAAGATGATCGGGATTGGCCATTCTTGCATTGCTCGGATCTTGTTAGGATCAGTAGCCACTCCCTCTGATGAGATGATATGGCTCAAATATTTGAGCCTCCTTTGAGCAAACGAAAACTTGGACAATTTTGCAAAAAACCGGTGTTGTCGCATCAAGACAAACACTTGTCGAAGGTGTGTGAGGTGAGCTTTATATGTGGAGCTATAGATCAGTATGTCGTCGAAGAACACCAGCACCGACTTTCTCAGATAAGGCTTGAAGATATCGTTCATAGCCGCTTGGAAGGTGGCCGGATCATTTGTTAAACCGAAAGGCATAACAACGAACTCAAAATGGCCATGATGAGTTTGAAAAGCGGTTTTGTAAATATCTGATTCGAGGACTCGGATCTGATGGTACCCTTGCCTTAAGTCCAGCTTGGAAAAGAAGCACGCCCCATGAAGTTCGTCAAGCAAGTCATCTATGACCAGAATCGGGAACTTGTCTTTCACGGTTAAGGTATTCAACCGACGATAATCTATGCACATTCGGGCTGTCCCATCCTTCTTCTTCACAAGGATCACGGGTGAAGCAAAAGGACTTCGGCTCGGTTTAATGAAACTCAACCGAAGAAGCTCCTCTACTTGTC
Organism: Simmondsia chinensis; assembly: GCA_018398585.1. NCBI lineage: Eukaryota > Viridiplantae > Streptophyta > Magnoliopsida > Caryophyllales > Simmondsiaceae > Simmondsia > Simmondsia chinensis. Next base: position 10,768,731 of record JAGTTD010000017.1, on the reverse strand, counting down.
TCTCTATTTCGGCTTTTTGGCCATAGGGATGCCGGTATGGCCTAATTTTGAACGGATCAGCGTTTCCTTGTAGAGGTATGGCGTGGTCCACACTCCTTTGAGGAGGGAGACTTTTAGGCTCCTCAAAGATGTCCCCGAACTCGTTAATTAAGGTCTGAACATCAGGAGGAGGATCCGGCTGCTGCATAACCGAACTCACCATGAACAAGTGCCCAATCCACCGAATCGCCTTCTTTTTAATTCCACCTTGCACATCCTTTACCTCGATCAATTTGAGCGGAGCTTCCTCGGACATGCCTTGCAAGGACACCTTAGTGCCATGAACTTCAAAAGCCACTGTCATTTTATTGAAATCAAAGACAACCGGGTTGAAGGTCCTCATCCAATCCACTTCGAGCACCATGTTGCAACCACCCAAGGGAATCACTCGGAAATCGAAGGTGAAATGATGGCCTTGCATAGACCAAGGGAAGGCTATGCACTTGTTTTGTGTTGTCAAGGAGTTCCCATCAGCTACCATGACTGCCAAAGGATGAGTTTTCGTCACTTCGTGTTTGACCTTCTTAATCAACTTCGGGTCAACGAAGCTGTGAGTGCTTCCACTATCAATGAGGATAATAATGGAGTGTTTTCCAGCCCGTCCTTTGATTTTGATTGTGTTATGAGCCCCACTTCCGGTTAGAGCCTTCATGGAGATCTCGACCTCGTCATCACTTGAGTTGCCTTGTAAATTGCTTTCGGTCTCCTCTAATTCAGCATCCGACTCGGTACTGTCAGCTTCAATTTCAGCAGGGACTCGGCTGCCTTTTACATACATAAGTGCTTGTGATTTGCACCTATGCCCGGGCTGATACGGTTGGTTGCATCGAAAACAAAGTCTGGCTGAAAATCTGTCACTGCTTTTACTGCCGAGACTCTTGTTTTGCTGCACTGGCCTCGGTTTGCTGCTGGTTGGATGCTTCCCTTTGTCATATGAAGGGACTTGAGTTGCTTCAATCAATTTTGCTTTGTTGTAAGCGCTTGACAAAGTCTTTGGACCAATGGCTTTCATCATATTTTTGATCCTAGGCTGAAGGCCACTCACAAAGCAAGAAACGTAGTAAGATTCGGCATCCTCGGGAGCAATGGCCAGAACTGACATCAAATTTGCTCTCAAATTCTCAAATCTAAGCATGTATTCTCTCACACTTGATGTTTAGACCAACTTGTTGAAGTTATCCCCAACATCCGTTGATTCTCCTTCACCATACCATTCACACATCTCTTCTACGAAAAGGCCCCACGAAAGATGTGGTTTGCTTTTCAACAAACTATAGTACCAAACCTCATGATCACCATGAAGATGGACTGCGGCTAGCTGGAGCTTCTCCTCCTCAGGTATATTGTAATATAAAAAGTATCGATGACACCTCCTAAGCCAAGATTCGGGTTGCTTTCCATCAAATGGATCGATTTCTACCCTTGGTTGCCTGTAAGAGCCACTCTTACCCCCACTTGTGTTGTCATTGGTCACGGTTCTATGCTGATATGGTTGATCAGGCGGTCTATCAATATGATCGAACACCTCATCTGCAATGTTCTGATGCACAACAGAAACATATGGCCTGTTGTTCTGTTCTGAATTTTTAGCATTGGTTCTGTAATTAGCAGGTCCAGAAACTCGATCTTGATTTTCTATATTAATTTCAGGTTGAATAGGTTGATTTGCAGCTGATCTAATGTTAATTGATGGTCCTACACCAGTTTGTAACATAGGAGATTTACCTCGGGTGTGCATTCCTTCTTGAGGTCTGTCCATGCTGACTTGCTGCTGTTCGCTACTCGTGTGACTCCAACTGCTTGATGAATCTGACTTGCGGGTTTGAGGATGGCCTCAACACTTGATTCACCATGTTTGTTAACTTGTCCTTGCAAGTGTTCAAGTTTTTCCTCAATTTGTTGCAATCTGTCCTGCACCTTGACATCTTTAGCATCTTTGTCCATCAACATTGCCAAAATTTGATCCATTCTCTGATTAAATCCTTGTTGCATCTCATTAAGATCTTCCTTAGTGGCATTTTGAGGTCCAGCCGTGGGGTTTCCAGTGACAGTAGCAACGAAATCCATATTGGAACCGGTTGTATTTGCTCCACCAGCTCCTGATCTGGTTCTAACTTCTTCGCCCATGATTTTTTTTTTGTTTTTCTGATTTTGTTGCTAGCTTAAACAACTAAGTGATTGTTAAACCAGCTCTGATACCAATTGTTAGCTTTCCAAAATTAGTTTGGATACCTAACCTTGTAGAAGAGAGTTTGAGATGAGAAAAGAAGTGAAGGCGATGAGAAAATAGAGAAAGAAGATGAGAATTAGAGAATTTCCCTTAGGAAAGATTTCTTTTCATTTCATACCCAAAATTACAACTTAAGTTCACTATTTAAGCAAGAATTCAGATCAAAACCTTCAGCTAGAGAATCTGCCACACACCCCCCCTTACTGTAACTAATTCTAACCGAATGGCATAGGCTGCCAGCGTGCACAGCTGGTATTGATGCTTAAATCCATTTTACCCGGTGCTAATTTAATTGTTGTTACATCTTATAGACTCTAATTAAAAGTAATACTAAGAAATTAAAATGCATTACAAGTAAAATTTATTAATTCGTAACAGATTGAGATAGGCTTCATACTTTGCCCATTTGAAGACTGAGGCTCTGTTTATTTAGGAGGAAAAATAGATTCTAAGAATTAGTTATTCTTTGAAAAAGATAACAAGGAAAAATTCAATTTTGATTGAGGTTTTCCATTTGTTTTAAAGGAAAACTTGATCTCGTGATATGCTTTTTTTTTTTTTTTCCTATATAGTTTTACAGAAACATTTTTCACTAATCATCTTACAATTTATTATAGGATGATATAAGTAGTAATACAACTTATATGAGAAGTAACCGAAAAATAAAATTAAGTATCAAAGCTATATAAAAGAGGAAAATTATTTATTAGGTATTTTAAAATTGGAGCATTTGTCACCTAAGTATCCTATTATTTTAATATATACAATGAGTTATACTGAGATATGAAATTTTATCATCTAGGTATATTCTATATTAAAATTTGATGAATTCTCATTAAAACTTGTAAACTTTGACGCACTAGGGTGATGAAGTTTTTAAATTTGAGGGTACATTGTTGTATATTATTAAAACATCGTAATATATATAATAAATGCTCAATTCTTAGGGTACTAAATGATAACTTTCCTATATAATATGATATAGCTATTGAAAATGATGAAATTTGTTTGTTGAAACAATGACAAAGTAGCATTTGACCTTCTTTTGACTATTTGGTGCAATTTTTATTTGTCGTTATGACGTTAAATGTTTGTATTCTAATGCAGTTCATTTCAATTCGATTAAGAGTAGTGCAATGATTACCATGAACATTTTTACTTCACTTAGAATCATGACTTCCCTCATTTTAAAGGGAAGTTATTTCCCTTCCAATAGTGGAAAACCTTTTCCGGCAGAAAGCATTTTCTGTCGATGAATACACAACAAATAAGGGAAAAGCAGAAAACATATTTTTATAGTCTACTTTTCCGTCGAAACAAATGGGGTCTTACTGGTGTTCAACTTTGGATATCAATACGGAAAATGGTGCTTCCCTTTGTTGATCTCTTGATGATTTTTTGTATAGTACTCTTGTTTTCATATGAAGTTGTTATTTTTTTTATAATCAGCGAGAAGTTTATTTATCAAGAAGAGAAACATGCAAGAATACAAGGGGCATACCCTAGGAAACGGTCGAAGCCTACAAAGAATTCACAAAAGAAAGCTGGACAAGCTGGAAAGCAAACAAGGCAAAACACCAAAACAACATGAAAGAAATACTACACTAAGTGTCAATCCCCCACTCCTAAAGAAGATTAGCATGACGAAGACAATCACAGAGAGAAGGAGCTGCAATAAGGTGACTCCAAACAATACTTGTAATCTCCTCAATCATTGCAATAGCAGGTCTGGACTGGTGTCTCAGAATCCTCAAGTTCTGCGCATACAAGAAGATATATATTGTTGTCGAGAGACAGAGGAAAGCAATCGAGTGATCAACTCCACGCCCCCTAAGATGTGTAGAGGCCCAAGCTAAGAGCTCATGCCATGGGTGTGTGGGCCAAGCAATCAACGTGCGTGAAGCAGCTCCACCCCGAACAGATGTTGAGAAAGAACATGTGAAGAAGAGGTGGTTGCAAAACTCATTAATAGTTAAGAATTCCTATTCTATTTTAAAAAATAATCGAATTGATTTCTTATTAAAACTCCTTAGCTTATATAATAAGAATATAACATAATATACATTTGGGATCCAATTTGACCGAGTCCTATGTACTAGCGAGATCCTCAAACACTTCATAACGACGAAGTCAAAAATCAAAGTATAAAGGGAGATTGACTTCATCTCTACCAGTTAGTGCATTCCCCACCAAAGTCCACCCCCCGCCCCCCCCCCAAACCAAAAAAAAACCCATGTGTGCTAGCTTGAAGTTATTATTAGATATTTTTATCATTTAGGCTCTAATTCGAACACGTGAGGGGGAAAAAAAAGCAGTTTTCATGTTTTAAGTATAAGAAAAATATGAAACAAAGTAAAAAGAAAATTTTAAAAATTATAATCAACTTGAGGAGAAATATTTTTTATGAAATGGGCTAAAAAATTGGGGAAAAAAAATGAATCTCGGTCTAAATGATGCCATCCCAATAAGCATTAGATTTAATCTCAACTTCATGATTCATCAACGAAGTCCACTGTGCGAAATCACAAAAGGTCATTGAATATATTTTAGTATGTTCAGTTTATAGAATAAGTATAAACTAAAAAAACTATTCATCATTTATGCACCTAAGATTTAAGAAATTATTACCTAAGTATTATGACATTTTAATATATTAATGAGATATCCTGAAGTTTAAAAAACTTTTTACTTTGTTGGAATTTGATGAATTTTTATGAGCATCTAACCAATTTTTATCATAAAATGTTGATATGGTAAATGGTTATGGTAATATTTATGATCCATGTTATTGTTTTTAGCAAGAACTCAGGATTATGAAAAAAATATCATTAGATCTTGACAAAGGGTACCTATATTCTTGATATCATGTTTTACAGTTTTACATCAACATTTTTTGCAAAAAATCATCAAATTTTGATGAAGGATACCGATGCGCTTGATTTTTTACATACTTTATTTCCCATTTGTCATATATTCGGCCTCTATATGTGTGTTTGGTTGTTATTTAGGTACATTTTCACGTGGAACACATCAAAACGGACGGAAGAAGAATTCCGGCAAAACCAAGCATTATTGAAGCATATTTGAAGACTAATTGGAGAAATCCAACCACTTGTGCAAAAGAAAGACCCATCGGATCATAATTCAGCGAATCGAGTACATCCCATAGCGCTTCGGTGCTTAGTCGAAAAAAGGGGGCTCGGTGAACCGATTGATTAGCAGCTCGCGGTTAGAGAAACTAACCAAGAGCCTGCCAATCGATCGGCCAAAAGCACCATTCATTGGGAGCTTTGCGTGAGCTCACCAACCCCGATCGATCGGATGGCCGATCAATCGGGCCTTATTCCCGATCGATTGGGAGGGTTCCCTACGGAACCCTAACCGCTCATGCGCCTATAAATAGAGAAGGGGAGGTCAGCCTTTGGGACGCTTTATCTTGGCCGCATGGCCTCCCCTTTCTCTCAAACCCGAAGCCGCTACGAGATCTACTGGTTCTAAAAAGCTGAAGCTCAAGTGGTTGGAATACTGGGAGAATTCAGGTTTGGGTTAGAATCGGCACGAAGATTGAGGGAGTTTATTCTTTTGTTTTTACGCATAGTATCTTCCTTTCTTTTAAGTTTAATGATATGTAAAACTCCCATGGAGGAGTAAACTTTCTTAGTTTAGGGATGAAGGGCGGGTAGCCGCCCGTATCCTAGATTTATATTATACTTTTGATGATGGTTTAGTTATGCCATATTCGCACCCCTGTGGGAAGTTCTTCATGATTGTTGTATGTTTTTGTATGTGTGCTTGTAGCCATGACTAGGTCTCCAACTTTACATCGATTAGTTTGGTGCTTATAGCCTAGACCATAACATAACAGGAATTCATGCGTGGTCAGGGTTGAAGTTTTATCCAACCCTGAGCCCAATCTTCTATATATTTAATATTGAATTAGGAGTAACAAAGGATTAAGTAGTGCTAATGCTAGAGTGCTAAGATATGTTATGCCTTTAGACTAGTTCATTACCCTAAGCCCTAATATATATATTAACCTAGGCTTAGAGCTTATAGCCTAAGTCCTTCAAATCATCGTCCTAAGTAAATTATAATGACGGGATGCATGTTAAGCTACCCTAAATTCACTCCCTAAACTAACCTCAATTGAATTGTCACACTTGCTTTATATTCAGTTTTATTAATCTAGCTAACAATTTACTCAAACAACAAAAAAACCAAAAATTCAAACCGCTCGTTACTCAGTAGGTCTTACTTAACACAATTCGCTATAGATACGACCCATATACCCGACAAAGCTACGACGATCTCGTACGCTTGCAAGTAGATGGTTTTAATACACACTTTAAAATCACACCAAGTTTTTGGCGCCGTTGCTGGGGAATCGGTTTGCTAAGTTAAAATTTAAGATTAATGAACTTTGTTTTGTTTTCTCTTTGTTTATTGCTTTGAGTTATTTTTCATAGTTTTTTCTTTTGCTTGAGTCATTAGTCGAGGTCAGCGTGGATTCATCCCAGCTTCGATATTGCATGCACGGTAGACGTTCGCTCGATCTTGAATTGCTACCTTATATCCCCAAAATTGAGCGGACTTTGTCTACTGTGAGGCTACTAAAACGAGAGAGAGTACACAACGAACCATGGCTAATAACGAACCGCGTACGATTGGGGATCACTTCATTCCCCAAACGTACGTTGCACCCGCCGAAGTTGCGTTACCTGCTGTGGGTAACGGCAACTTCGAACTTAAACCTGGGATTATCAACATGCTTCCCACATTCTATGGGAAGCCAATTGAGAGCCCATATGAGTCCTCGAAATATGTGAAACCTGTCATTATTAAGGTGTCTCGAAAGATGCGATTAGACTATGTCTTTTTCCGTTCTCGTTAAAAGACGTAGCTAAGAGGTGGCTTCAGTCCCTACCTAGGGGTGAAATCACCACTTGAAATGACCTTCAACAGCGCTTCCTGCTCAAGTTTTTTCCTAAAGCCAGAACGATGGCTATTGGGCGCCCTATAAACTGTTTTGAACAAAAAAACCAGGAGCAGTTTTAGGAGTGTTGGGATAGGTTCAAGGAACTTCTTAGGAGCTATCCTCACATGGGTCACCCAAGTGGGCTCTTGTCTAAATCTTCTACGATGGTCTCAGTGCATTAAACAAGCAAATGGTAAATGCTTCATGCGGGGGAGCATTTAACCAGCCGGGCAAGGATGAGGCTTGGACGCGTTTCGAGCGCCTCAATGAACATTCCCTCGACCAAGCCTCTTCTGTGTGGGTGGTTAGGGGAAACACGAGTGGTGCCTACGAGGTAGCAACCCAAGATGATGTTAATTTAAGACTAGATGCACTTAGTAGAAAGATGGATAAGATGATGAGTTAAAATGCAAATCCCACTAATGTGCATCCAGTTAATGCAGCCGAATCATCATCTGAGGGTATTGCTTCGTGCAATATTTGTTCAGGTGAGGATCATTCTGTTTTTGAGTGTTTATATGCATCACAGTCTCCCGAGTATGTGCAGGACCAGGCTTATGCAGCGCAGGAGTACTCGAGGAACAACAATCCGTACTCGCAGACCTACAATCCAGGGTGGCGCAACCATCCCAATTTCTCATGGAAGCAGAACACAAATTAGAACCCAGCCATGAGACAGCCAGCGCCAGGATTTGCAGGTAAGGAAAACCCTCCTGGTTTCCATGGAGGGCAAAGGTATGGCTCTTCTCCTCACCCTCCAGTTCCTGATGCTAATCCACCACCCCAACCTCTGAGCTACACTTCTCAATTTGAGGAATGTATGCTCCGCTTTATGGAGGAAAACCAACAGTTGGTCCACTCTCATTCACAATCAATTTCTAAGTTAGAGAACCAATTAGGATAGTTAGCTCAGGCCATGAACAAGAGAGAGGAAGGGAGGTTACCCTCCCAACCTCTCACTAATCCCAGGGGAGCAACTAATCCTAACCTTAGCCAGGTCACTCATAAGCAGGCTAAGGTTGTCTCAGCCACGTTTGAGGATGATTTGAGAAAAGTAGAGATAGAAGTTGAGCGGGAGGATGGGACTCCAAACCCCATTGCCAATAAGGATGGAGTGCCCACACCTTCATTGGGCTCACCTCCCAAACCGATTGTTCCTTTTTCTACGGCCCTTTTAGGACCGAAAGGGAAGGACGACTCGAAGAGAGATGAGTTACTGAACTTGTTTAAGGACGTTAAGATTAGCCTGCCACTAATTGACGCCATTATACACGTCCCCATGTATGCTAAATTTCTTAAGGACCTATGCGTTAGAAAGAAGAGGGCGCAAGCTCATGTCCCTAGGAAGGTCCGACTCACCAAAAAAGTGAGCAGCATTTTAATGTCAGGCATCCCACCTAAATGTAGAGATCCAGGAGCTTTTACAGTCCCTTGCGTCATAGGAGAGAGCTATACGAGTTGGGCTCTTTTGGATTTAGGGGTAAGCGTGAACCTCATCCTATACTCAATTTTTCAGGATCTAAGCTGGTGTGAGGTCAAAATACTGTGCTCAATTGTTCTGAATTCTCAGTCAGGTGCTGCATTGACATCAGGTTTTGTATTCAGGTTACGTTTGATCATAAATTCAGTTTGAAAGGCCGTCATTGTGTGCTTTAGCTGCTTCGTGTTGATCTTGTGAACTAGAACTATGATAGAGCAGGAACTGTATTCAATTCAACTGATTACATATTGAATCTTCTGAATTGATCTAAATTAAGTTGCAAGCGTGAGATTTTGTTGGCTAGAAATTGCATTTAACCTCTGGAATCTACCAAGCTAAGTCCTGCACTTGAATTTCCAAGTTGTAATTGCATTCTGTTGCTAAATTTACATCAATCGAGCATCTGTACTATTTTTGGCCTGAAATTGCTGAACTAAGTGACTACCTTTGCATTCAAAATGTTACAATATGCAATGCCGCGTTGGCTCGATTCAGGTTCGGTTCAAGATGCTAGACTTTTTATCAAAGTCTTAAGGCTTATTGTCATATCCATGAAGGTATACTTTATCAAGTATTTTGGTGTTATGGTCCTCTTGAAAGTATCGAGTTGGTCTCGTCTTCCACTGTTGAGGTTACGGTCCACATTAGCTATTATACACGAAGGAGGGCCAACTCAGCTTTGAACTCATTACACGGGAGAAACATATACGATGGATGTTATGTTATGGACATTAGCTACTTCAAGGTGTGTAATGATATGGAAGGTGAGTTTGAGGTGGTAAAATCTACTAATTGTCAAGCTAAGGAAGAACATGATGTTACCTTGGGAGTGAATCAAAATTTACCGCAAAGTATGGAGTAAGGAATTGAGCTAAATGTTACTGATTGTGTTGGAATCTGCCTGAATATAAGAGCTGCAGCAGTACAACAAATGGATGATGCATCATTGCATTTGTTGGACCAAGAAGAATGGGAATAGCAGCAACATGATATGAAAATGCAAGATAAGGTTGAGGTAACAGCAGAGCTGGATGTAGCAGCAATACAAAGTGCTCTTAACCCTTCATTGCTACATGAAGGTGATTTTACGGCTACAAATCAGGTTCGAATGAGACCATTTTATCCGGGAAGGGAGAACATTGACAAAACTTGGGTAGGAACACAGCAAATGCAGTAGAACATGGGCCAAAATTGCACTGACAGTTCTGAATTCAGTGGGAAATTAGGTGCTGCAGTTGTAAATCAAGAAATGAACATCACACCCTGCTTTGAGACTCAGAATAATCTTGTTTTGGCTGAATTTTAGAAGCTGCAGAAGCTCAACTCTATAGTGACAGCATGAATTCAGAATGAAAGTGAGCCATTGCAAGTGTTAGAGCCACTGTATATTGCAGCAAAGAAATTACAAGTATACATTGAAGTTCTTAGCATTAGGAAGTTGCGAGCTAAGTTCACATTGCAGCAAGGGATTGAGATCAATTTGGTAACTCACCTTAACCAAAAGAAGTGTTATTCAAGTAAGAGATTGAGAGCATTAGAAAGGCTATTTATAGTTTACAAGGGGAGTGCTCTAGATTTTCCATTTCTTAAGGAAAATAAGATGTTTCTTGACAAGTATAACATGCTCAAGGATTTGGAATTGGAGCATCCTAGGATGGATTTGTGGTCAATTGATAAACTTGGAGCATCATCTTGGATCAAAAGGATGTTGAAGAAGGCAAGGAGAATGAAGAATTCTATCAAGAAGGATGCAAATTCAGCACAAAATCAGGGTGTAGCTACTGCAGTACAGCCAAATTCAGTGAAATTTCAGGGTATTCCTGCTGCAGAATAATCTGTTCGACTGGGGAAATTGCAAGATTAGTCCAATGGCAGACTCTATTGACACCTTTTGATCCTGGATAGGAGGATTCACTCAGCAAAGATGTAAATTCATCAAGAACTTAGGGAGATTTCACTACAGTCCTTGCAAGAACAGCCCAGCTAATTTCTGTTGCTTATCTAATACAAGCTGCTGATTCAATTCATATGAGAAACTTACAAAATCTGATCAAAGTTCAAGGTGAAGGGAGTGGAGCTGATGTTTATTCATCTAAGGACATTAACAATAGGTCACTTGATCTAAAGGGAAATGAGCAATTTGTTGAGAGCAGTGGGTATGAATGCAAAAGTGAAGATGTGTTGTTAGATAAATTGGTTGATCACCCTCATTCATTAAGCAAAAAGGGTGAACATAAGGAAGGTCAAGTTTCTGTGCATCCAGATTTACAATGGTAGCAAAAGCTTAAGTTTGGAATTGAAGCAAGTAGTTGGTATTTGGAGATTATGCAAGCGGTTTGAAATAGTGATTGAACAATTCGAACTTAAGTATGAAGGAGTGTTGTTTAAGAGGTTAGTACAAGAGCATATCTTGGAAGTTGTTGGTTTGTGGATCAAAACGATAGTTAAGAGGGCTAAGAAAAGAAGGCATTATACCAATAAAGATGTTATTTCAGCAGCGAATCAGGTAGGTAATGCAGTAGAACACCTTGATGTTCATAAGGAATTTGTGCAATGGCAACCTTTGGAAATGCAAGGTTAGTTGAGGGCAATTAAAGTTGATTCAATTTTGAACGATCACGGTAGGCCTCCTAATCCGAAGATTCGAAGGCTCATTGTTAAGAATACCAAGAATAAGCTTGCAGCTGTTGGAAGCCCAAGGATAACTGGATCAACTCCAAAGAGCTATGGTCAAGATTACATAAGCATTGAGGAAATTGTTCAGCTTAATAGTACTCAACGAAGAGCTTCTATTGAGAAATTCAGTGTGAACTTCAGATCATTTCCAGCCGCTAGTATTGGGCAGTACAGCAGGGATATATGCAGGTTGTTCACTCAAAAGGTAGCAGCAAAATCCGCAACAGCAACAACAGCAGAATTCCAAAATCAAGTAGCAAGATTCTGATGCAATCCAAGCTGCAATTCAGATTCAAGCCACAATTCAGATGCAATTTAGACTCCGATTCCAATGCTCATTAACTGCACCTTCTACAACAATAATGGTTCTTCAAGTCACTACTCTTTATTTTGATTCTTGAGGACAAGAATATTTAAAGGGGCGAGTATTGTTATGATTCTAATAGTAAAAGTGAGTATGAATAGGTCATAATGTAATAAGTAGCATATGCCTTTAGTTTAGTCATGTATAAACTTGTATATCCTTAGTCTCATCATATGTTAGTTAGTTAGTTGAGTGGTCAAGTAGGAAGTAAGTAAAGTCAAGGTAGTTAATCTTCTTGGTCAATCTTGGCGGCTACGTTAGGTAAGTCGGTTGTAGGAACTTGTCTAGATGCAATGGACTTGTCCTTGCCGCCATTAGCTTAGGTTGTTACAAGCAGTTGAGCTCTTGATTGTAAGGTCATAACTTTGAGGAAATGAAATATCTTTTGATATTTTTTTTCTCTCTCATCTAACTCTCTCTATTTTCTCACCTCCTTTCACTTCTCTTCTCATGTAAACTCTCATCTATCTTAGGTTATGATTCGAGATTGTTCTCGATCATAACAGTCTATTGTATTCGAGTTCTATTTTCTTGTCTGGTAACCGAGCAAAATTGGGATGTATTTGTTAACTACCAAACCTAAATTGATAGCTATCCTTGTGAAAGAGATTGAAAAGGTGAGAAGAGAATTGAAAGGGATGAGAAATTAGAGAAGTAGATGAGAAGTAGAGAGAGATTATCCAAAAGGAAATCAGAATTTTTATTGATTGAATGAAAGGATTACAAGCATTAGATCTATTTATAATAGATCTAGGTACATTGCACTAGAATTCGAAACCCCCTAACCGACTAACTACATTTTGTGCCGAACACAAAGCAAACCGCCACTCAAACCCAGCAGGACCTAAACCCGACTCTTGGCTCCAATTGGCCTGCCAACTAACATTTAAAAACAAGACTTAAGCAACTCAAAACAACACACGAGATACAAAACCAATTACAACCAAAAAACTAAAGGATTTATAGCATTCCTTCCCCCTTGAGAAGCTCCTTGTCCTCAAGGAGAAAAACTTGGAAATTGACTCTTCAAAAATGTAGGATTCTCCCATGTGACCACACTCTTATCCAAGTTCAGCCACCGCACCATGATATGCAGGAAAGCTCCCGTAGCTCCTGTAATCATCTTCTGCCTCTTGTCAGCTATCGGTCTAAGCAGCAACGCACCATTTGCTCCTACTTCTGGTGGAGACCGTGAGCTTCTAACTCCCTTTTTTACCTGCTTTTTAAGTAATGATACATGGAACACTGGGTGAATGTATGAATGAGGAGGTAAATCAAGTTTGTAAGCAACTTTGCCGATCTTCTCCAAAATTTTGTATGGGCCAAAGAAACGAGCACTTAGCTTGACATTCTTCCTGACAGCCAAAGAAGACTGTCTATAAGGTTGTAATTTGAGGTAGACCATGTCTCCAACTTCATAAGTTTTGTCTACCCTCTTTTTGTCTGCATAAAATTTCATCCATGCGCGAGCTTGATGAACATTATCCTTAAGAACCTGCAACATCTACTTCCTTTGCTGAATCAAGTCCCTTGCTGTAGAATCTGAAGTCCCTTGCTGCTGCATCATTGGGGAAGGAGGAGCATATCCATATAAAGCATGGAAATGAGAAGTGCCAATTGATGCATGAACATGAGTGTTAAACCAATATTCAGCTAAGAAGAGCCATTGATTCCACTCTTTGGGCCGTGAGAAAACCATACTTCGAAGGTACTACTCAATACATTGGTTTACACGCTCGGTTTGTCCATCCGTTTGGGGATGATAGGATGAACTAAGTGCCAATGTAGTACGCAATAACTTTAACAACTCCCTCCAAAAAGTACTTGTAAAGATCTTGTCCCTATCAGAAACAATGGATTGAGGCAACCCATGTAACTTATGTATGTTGTCTAAGAAGCTCTTAGCCAATCTTTCAGCTGTAATAGGCCGGATAAGTGATATAAAATGAATATATTTGGTGAAGCGATCCACCACTACCCAAATTACCTCCCTACCATCTGACTTGGGAAGTCCTTCTATAAAATCCATGCTTATGTTGATCCAAGCACCCTCCGGAATGGGAAATGGCTGCAAGAGTCCTTGGTATCTGTGATCTCCCAATTTGGTTTGTTGACAAACCTCACAAGACTTAACAAAATCTGAAACTGCCTTCTTCATACCGTGCCAACTAAAGTATGCCTTAACTCTTTGATAAGTACCTTCAACCCCGGAATGTCCAGCCCAAGTTGAATCATGTGAAGCCTTCACAATCGGATCCCTCAAATAAGTCGAGGAGCCAATGTACAACTTGTTCTGCATCCGGATGATTTCCTTCTACACAGATACTTCAGCCTTACTGTCAACAATATCAGCATCTTTCACCAAAGTTGCAGCCACATACTCTTGAGCAAAGGAGTCCCCTTCATAAGATTTGTAGACTTCATCCATCCAAGATGGTAAAACAGCATACAATGCACCGCAAGAACCCTGCTTATGGTCCTCAAACCTCCTTGACAAAGCATCTGCAGCCAGATTTTCCTTCCCTCTTATACTCGATTGCATAATCAAGGCCTAGCAACTTCATCAAACCCTTCTTTTGAATTCTTGTCACTATCTTTTGCTCCAAGAGGTGCTTAAGACTTTGATGATCTGTTCGAATGATGAACCTACGACCATCCAAGTAATGTCTCCATTTCTCAATTGCTAGGAGAATTGCCAAGTATTCTTTTTCATAAGTGGACATGGCTTGATGTTTTGGACTAAGTGCTTGACTCAAATAAGCAATTGGTCTTCCATGTTGAGAAAGAACAGCCCCACATCCAGTCCCACTTGCGTTTGTCTCCAAGATGAAGTCCTCAGCAAAGTTTGGCATAGCTAATACCGGAGCCACACACATAGCAGACTTGAGAGCTTCAAAAGCTGTTTGTGCCTTTTCGGTCCACTTGAATGCATCCTTCTTTAGAAGCTCAGTTAAGGGCTTTGCAATGGACCCATAACCTTCAATGAACTTCCTATAATAACCGGTCAATCCCGAGAACCCTCTCAATTGCTTCAAGGTCATAGGGATAGGCCACTCTTGCATTGCTTGCACCTTGGAAGGATCGGTAGAGACTCCTTCATGAGAGATGACATGGCCCAAATACTCAAGTTTGGACTGAGCAAAAGAACACTTTGACAGCTTAGCAAAAAATCTGTGCTGCCGCATCACGACAAACACTTCTCTAAGGTGAATGAGGTGATCCTCATAGGGAGAACTATATATCAGTATATCATCGAAGAAAACCCACACTGATCTCCTCAAGTAAGGCTTGAAGATGTCATTCATAGCAGCTTGGAATGTGGCCGGCGCATTTGTTAAACCAAAAGGCATGACAACGAACTCAAAATGCCCATGGTGTGTCTGAAAAGCAGTCTTGTATATAGGGGTGTAAACGAGCCGAGTCGAGCCGAGCACCATCATGTTAGAACTCGAGTTCAATAAGCATTAACGAGTTCGAGTTCGAGCCGAGCTTTAAACGAGCTTTTAAATCCAAGTTCGAGCTCGGTTTGATAAGGAACTATTATGTTCGAACTCGACTCGACTCGGCTCGTTAACAAGCTGAGCTAAACGAGCTCATTTTTTGTAGCCGAGCATGTTGGTGTTCTTCAAAGTCCTAAAACCAATTTCCTCGTAAATGTTACAAACCTCTCTTTATACATAACTTTACAAACGAAAAATCAGTAAAGAAATAAAGAAAGGGTAAGAGAAAATTACCAACTCCGAGCCTGGTAAATGCTATATCATCACGATCCCAGATCCTAAGCCAATCCGCCTTCGTGGTTCCCCACACCGGCGAGTTACATCCCTTACCAGTTAGGTTTTGGCACCATAAATCCCTAAGGCAAACCCTAAAAACACCCCCAAGAGGTTGAAGATAAACATGGAGGGGGAGAGAGAGACTTACAAAAAAGGAAAAAAAAAAGGGGAGAGAGAGAGAACCGGTGAAATAAAACCCCCAAAAATGAACCCCTTTTTTTATCTCTTCAAACCCCTCTTTTTATATGAAAATGGTGATCTGTGGGAGGCTCACGTGAGCCGTTGGATCAAGATAGATGAACGGCCCAGATGGGCTCAAAGAAACACAGCCAGGTGCCCAGATGGACGACACGTGGGCCACCGAGGGCCCTGGGATCATCGGCCAATCCAACGGGTCAGATTGAGCCTCAAGACCCGCCACTCAGGTGGCGACACGTGGCACAGCATGGGCCGCAAAATGGGAAGCTTCCCAAGGAAGCTTCGTGCAGCTGTTTCCAAAAAAAACAAAAAAGGGCTAAATACTTAAATTAATTTATTATATTTACTTAATTTATTTTACTTAAATATAAAATCACATTATATTTAAGTAAAATCCCCATTTAAGTATTTTTATATATTATCCGCGAAAACCTATTTGCGATTAATAGCTTAGCTCTCTCGGGTCATTATACTCGGACATAGTTTAGACTATTTAGAAACTATATTCCAATAGAGCCCAATCAAGCTCATATTATTATGCAGCATAACCGAGCTCCTTATTTATGTGAAGAGCCTAATCAAGCTCATTTGCATTATCGAACCGAGCTAATTATCGAGCCAAGCTTATTAACAAGCTTGATTATATTTTATTAAAGCATGGTCAACCTATACTATAAAATATAATCCAAAGAGCAAGGGGAAAAAAAAAAATATTCCAACATAGTATTAAATCTCTTTCGAAGTCATTCAATTCACCTAAAATAGCCTATAAGTTATATAGTATAGACCAAAAATATTGACATGTAACATACAACATAACCCAAAAAATAAAATTTAAATTATAAAAATATAATAAATACCATATCAAAACCGAACCGGGTTGCTGTTATTTTATTAATAGTCCCCCTACCACTAGAGAGCTCTATTTTATTAATCATTTAACGATAACAACCGCGTAAATGATACAAGGCGCTTTCCACATCAAAACCTAAGCTATTAATTATAAACCTCTCTTCATACAACCCTTTACACGAAATTAGTAAAGAATAAAAGAGAGCGTAAGAGAAATTATACCAACTCCAAGCCAGGTTGATGCTATGCCGTCACGATCCTAGATCCTAGCCGATCAGCCTTTATGGCTGCCAGCACCGGCGAGGTCCTTCCTTTACCAGCTAGGTTTTGGTAAAGAAAATCCCTAGGGCAAACCCTAGAAAGGCCCCTAAGAGGTTGAAGACGCACCGGGAGGGGGGAGAGAGAGAGAGAGAGAGCCGAACCAGAAACCCCAAAAAATGAACAACATTCTCTCTCATAAAAAAAACACCCCCTTTTATAGGCAAAGGGCAATCCGTATGAGGCGCACGTGAGCCGTTGGACGAGGCGAGATGAACGGTTCAGATCTCACACAAACACACTTTTGTTAGCCCAGATGAGAGGCGCGTGTCCCCTCTCAAAACCACACGATGCACCGCCCACACCAACGGCCCAAATGAGGCTGCCAAAACCCGCAAATCACGTGCGGATGCGTGGCAGAGCTGGGCGGGAAAAGGACGGACGCGAGAAGCTTCCCGGAGAAGCTTCCTGAAGTGGGGAATAGCTATCAGCTGTCCCCAACAGATAAACCAAAAAAATAAAATACTTAAATAATTTATTTAATTACTTCATTTATTTTACTTAAATACAAAACACATTTGATTTACGTAAAATCCCTTATTTAAGTATTTTACATTTTATCCAACAAAAGTCGTTTGCGACTAATAGCTTAACTCTCTGTAGTCTTTGTACTCGATATAGTTTAGACTATGTAGAAACCAAATTCCAACAGTTTGAAATAAAATTTACAAAGTGAACTTATAGCATCATATGGAGCTTTTGCACCTTTATTAATTTTCTCTAATTTTTTTGCTTTTTTATTCTTTATGCACCACCCACGGAAGAAAGAAATTGTCCTTAACTTTTATTAATTTAACTTTATTGTATACATATGCTATACACTGTTCATGCAAGTTTATTATGATTAAAAATATACATCCTTTTTTAATACTTGTGATTAAATTAAAGGTAAATTCATTTTTTAAATTGCTGCGTAATGGGCTTCTATTGTGATGCTTTAGTGATTATTGTATTGATTTAATCATATGGTGAAGTTAAATTTAAGATAACTTTACCGGCCTAGTTTTGTGAAATACTAATGATGGAATATGAACCTATTCACTCAATTAATTACTTAATCAATTTTTTTTCTCAAATTCATCATAAAAAATAATTTTTCTGCCAAAATTAATTTTTTTTTTTGATCTAAACCAAAATTTAAATTTGGTTGGGGAGATTTTGGGAAACAAATTATTTTTAGGATGAATTGGAGAGAATATTTTAATTAAGTATTTAATTTAAAATAAATATTTTTACTTTTTAGTTTTTATAATTATAACTATATGTAAATTATCATGGGTTATTTTTTACTTAAAATAATTTTTATGTTTATAAATATGATTAATTTTGTTATTTTTACGTGAGTAGGGAATTTAATTAATTTTAAAACATTTGGATGACTAGATGAGAATTTTATTAGGAGTAGTGTGACCAAATTTTTTAAAATTTAAGTTGGGTGACTAATTTATTCATTTTAAATAACCTAGGTGATTAAATAATTTTTTTTAAAAATCTGGTAATTAAATTTTTCAAAATTTAAATTAGGTGACTAAAAGATCAATATTTGAACACTTTAATAATCAAAGGAAGACTTTTATTTTATTTATTTTTGTCAATATATATATATATATATATATATATATTGTCATACATATACGGGGCAAATACAGTATTCGTTATATATTATGACTATTATTACCGAGTTTTTAATAAACACTTATCGAGCTCTTTAACGAGCCTTTATCGAGCTTAGATCAATCATTTTATCAAGCTCTTATTGAGCCCTTATCGAGCCTTTATCGATCCCTTATCGAGCTATTCATGAACACTAACGATCCGAACACTACCCTGTTAAAGCTCGGCTCGATAGCCTTATCGAGCCAGCTCGAACTCGGCTCGATAAAATATCGAGCCTTAAAAATGAACATGAACGAGTTTTAATCGATTTCGAACACGAGTAGTTCATTGAACGTTTGGTTCATTTACACCCCTACTTGTATATATCAGGCTCAAGAACTCTGATTTGATGATATCCCTGCCTCAAATCAAGCTTAGAGAAGAAATGTGCTCCATATAACTCATCAAGCAAATCGTCAATAACAGGAATAGGAAACTTATCTTTCACTGTCAAAGAATTCAGTTGGCGATAATCGATGCACGTTCTAGCCGTGCCATCCTTCTTCTTAACAAGAATCACGGGTGAGGCAAAAGGACTATGGCTTTGTCTAATGAAGCTCATTTGAAGCAACTCATCAACTTGCTTCTCAATCTCTGATTTTTTGGCAAGAGCATAACGGTAAGGCCTGATCATGACTGGATCAGAGTTAGCTCGAAGAGGTATAGCATGATCTACACTTCTTTGTGGAGGAAGACTCTTTTGCTACTCGAAAATATCCTCAAACTCTTCAATCAAGCATGAACTTCAGGTTGAATGTCTGGCTGCAGTTCAGCAGGAGAAATGACAAACAATTGGCCAAGCCATTGAATTGCATTCTTCTTGAATCCTCCATGTAAGCGCTTGCCATTGATCAGCCGCAATTGTGCTTGATCTGAAATCCCTTGTAATGTGACTTTAGTGCCATGAACTTCGAAAGATACAGTCATTTTATCAAAATCAAGCAGCACCGGATTAAAAGACCTCATCCAATCTATCCCGAGCACCATGTCACATCCTCCCAAAGGAAGAACTCTAAAATCAAAGGAGAATTGATGATCTTGCATAGACCAATGGAATGCTTGGCACTTGTTTTGAGTAGTGATTGAGTTGTCATTAGCTACCATCACAGCTAATGGATGAGTTTTGATGACTTCGTGCTTCACCTTCTTCACCAATTTGGGATCAATGAAGCTATGTGTGCTTCCACTATCCACAAGAATGGTAATGAAAGTTTTACTGGCCTTTCCACCAATGCGTATGGTGTTGTGAGCTCCATTCTCGGTCAATGCTTTCATGGAAATCTCAACCTCATCTTCAAACAGCTTATCGTGTGAACCATGCTCAGAATTGTCCTCTACAGATCCTGAACTATCAAACTCAGATTCAGCTTCAACACGAGATCCTCTTGCAGACATCAAAAACTTTGGATTGCACCTATGTCCGGGCTGATATGGCTGATTACATTTATAACATAACCTTGCAAATCTCTTGTCCACTGAACGGCCCGCCTTGGTGCTTGATGAGTCTCTTTGATGAGTTTTGTAATTGCTGCTCTTGAATTTGCTTTTGTCACTTGAAGATACAAGTGTAGCCTCAATCAATTTGGCTTTATTATAGGCTTTGGAGAGTGTCTTTGGACCAATGGCCTTAACCAAGTTCTTAATTCTTGGCTTTAATCCACTCATAAAGCTTGAGACATAATATGCCTCCGTAGAATGTGGATTAATGGCTATCATGTTAGCACGCAAATTCTCAACTCTGATCATATATTCCTTCACGGAAGAGGTTTGATAAACTTTATTAAAGTTATCAACAACGTCACTTGTCTCCTCTTCACCATACCTTTCACACAACTCTTCCACGAATTGACCCCAAGAAAGACTAGGATTGCTCTTCAAAACACTTTAAAACCATACCTCACGGTCTCCATGAAGATGCATTACTGCTAGCTCTACTTTTTCAGCTTCATTGTTGTTATAGAAATGAAAATACCGTTCACACCTCCACAACCAGGACTCAGGCTGTTTTCCGTCAAACTGCTCGATTTGCACCCTTGGCTGTCTATGAGCGTAGCTTCTACCACCAGATGTAGCATCAATACTCAATGATATTTGCTGTTGATGCAAATCAGGAGGCCTATTTTGTTGTTCTAAGTCATCGGATGAGCTCCTGCGGTGTGCAATGAATCAGGAGGTCTGGATTGCAGCCCTGAACACTGGCCAAACAATCTGGAATGGCCTGGTTCTGTATTTCGATCATGAGCTCGTGCAGCAGCCTCAACTACGGGAGGTCGATCATCAACTGATCTGACATGAACTGAAGGTCTAGCTTTTGCTTGTAACATTGGAGATTTACCACGATTTCTATCCAAACTCTCATCCTGTCTTGATGAACTTACGGTTGGACCACAGCAGCTGGAGGAATGAGCTGACTTGCAGGTTTAAGAATCGCATTAACTGATGATTCTCTTTGCTTTTTGATCTGATCTTGCAATTTCTCCAGCCTATCCTCCAATTTTGACAATCGATCATCATTTCTTTGCTGATTTTCCAACCGCATTTGCTGCAATCTTGAGAACATGCATTCTTCTGATTGTAATTGTGAATTAGTAATCCATTCCTTCATCTGATCAGTTGTAACATACTCCTTTGGAGTGTTCGAACCAGTAACAGTAGCATAGGACACATCTGGTTGAACGGCAGAAGCTACATTGCCACCTCCAGCTCCCGATCGTGTCCTAACTCCATTAGCCATACTTTGATTATGTTTCCTTGATTTTGCCAGCTCAATTCAAGCAATTGACAACTTGAACCAGCTTTGATACCAATTGTTAACTACCAAACCTAGATTGATAGCTAAATTTGTGAAAGAGATTGAAAAGGTGAGAAAAGAATTGAAAGAAATGAGAAATTAGAGAAGTAGATGAGAAGTAGAGAGAGATTATCCAAAAGGAAATCATAACTTTTATTGATTGAATGAAAGGATTACAAGCATTAGATCTATTTATAATAGATCTAGGTACATTGCACTAGAATTCCAAACCCCCTAACCGACTAACTACATTTGGCGCCAAACACAAAGCAAACCGCCACTCAAACCCAGCAGGACCTAAACCCGACTCTTGGCGCCAATTGGCCTGCCAACTAACATTTAAAAACAAGACTTAAGCAACTCAAAACAACACACGATATACAAAACCAATTACAACCAAAAAAACTAAAGGATTTATAGCAGTGGATGATACAACTTAAGCAGTGGAATTGACCGATCCTAGAAATTGGGTATGGCAGCAGTGCATGTGGATGATAAAACTGAAGTCTGGTTAGACGGACTTATTAAGGAAAAGGGAAATCTAGGGTGGAATGAATTCTGTGAGGAATTACATGACATATATGAAGGCAATGGTATAACTGATATAGTTAGCCAATTCAATAAATTGAAGTAGACTGGGTCGATTCAGGAGTATCAAGAGCAATTTGAGGAATTGAGGTCTCATATGTTGGCTACTGACAGTTCATTTAGCGAAGGCTACTTCCTATCATCTTACATATTATGCCTGGACCCAAAGATTCAACCCCTAGTTACAGCTAACCACAATAACAACAAACCCAGTGCCTCCAAGGGCTCCCACATAAGCAGGGTCTTTTGGGGGGGGGGGGGGGGGGGGGGGGGGGGGGGGGGGGTAGATGTACGCTGCCTTCCCTCTTCAGGGGGCTACCCTAAAGAGAGGCTGTTTCCGAGGACCCCTAACCTGAGAAGCAGGTCCACAGCAAAGAGCAAAAGACCTGGCAGCAGGAAGCAACGAAAACATGAGTAGGATAAAACACACGGCGAGCAAAACATAGACTCAAAGCAAGCCACATCATGCACAAATCGACATATCAATAGATACGATACAGCCCTTAAGCCTAAATTCCTATCAGAAGACTTCTCAAAAGCCAAACTCCTATTCAAATCTTATGTAATCTCAATTCAAAAAGCTAAATCCCTCCTTAAAACCAACCCAAATTCCTCAACCAACAGCAATCAAATCCTAAAGATACTCTAGCCCCAAACCAACTTAAAACTGGACCAAATACCAGCCATCTCGAAACCCTTTCCTCTATTACAAATGTAACAAGCGATACTTTACTGTTCATAGGTGTGATAATCAGACTTTACACACCTTAGATGCTGTAGAATTGACTGATCCAAGACCTGAGACTGAGAATACTTCAGTGGCTGAAACAGAAGAGGATCCACCCCTTGATACTTGTGATGAGATGGCTGAAGAAGTCTATGTACATGCTCTCACTGGTAGTACCCCTTCCAACATTATCAAAATATTGGGTCATTTGCATAAAAGGTCCATAGTCATTCTTGTTGACAGTGGAAGCACCCATAGCTTCCTAGATCCATGATTGGCTAGAGAAGCAAGATTTTCATTAGAAGATATGCCTCCACTTGGTATTGCAGATGCAAATGGGCAAACGATGTTAAGCAGGCAACAATGCCTAACCACATGGCAGATGCGGGGCCACACTTTTTGATATTACATCAAGCTCATGAAGATTGGGGGCTGTGACATGCTCCTTGGGATGGATTGGATGAAGCACTATAGCCTTGTGTCACTAGATTTCAATCAGCTTAAGCTGAGTTTCAGCAAGGGAAGGATGTGCAGCTGACTGATATCAAGGACACTGGTACATTGAGGCTGATGACAAGATAGAAACTTCTAGGACAAAGGCAGGGGCCTTATCGGGTATCGGGTTCATTCATACCTTCTCCTGTTCTCACAATGCTTAAGAAATTTGATGATGTATTCCAAGAACCCAAAACTTTACCTCCCCCTATGTCTAATTAGGGCCAGCAATATTTAACACGACACAATAACACGACACGTACATGACACGAGGGTTCGGGTTGAGGGTTTTAGTGATGGGTTGAATTTGGGTTGACGCATTTAGCCTATTTAGATAATTGTGTTGAAATTGGTTTTGGGTCGTGTCAACCTGTTTCCAACAGGACTAATTGCAGGTTTACGCGGGTCGTGTTCATAGCGGGTTGAACCCACTTACCGTTTATATATGGAAATAATTATTTTGAATTTAGTTATTTTATATAATTACAACAATCAGTCATATCACATATTTTCATTAGACACCTAGTTTTTTTTTCCTGGTCAATTAGCCACACCCTAGTAATAATACTAGTTACTCTTGAAGTGACTCTTTAACTTTTTTATTTTTATTTAATTTGCTCATCTCCTCAAACAAGTAAACTCATTTCCCTTTCATTCCCCTTCTTCTATCTCACATTCAACATTATTTGTTTTCTCCACTAATTTTTAGTACAAGTAAGTTCTCTTTGTATATTTTTATTTAAATTTGTAGTTAATTATTTGATTTAAAATTTTCTACTTGCTTGTATACAAGTAAGGTTTTTGTATATTATGTTTAAATTTATAGCTAATTATTTTATTTATAGTTTTCAACTTTGCTAGTATAAGTAAATTTTCTTTCTTTTTTTTTTTGCATATTTTTTTTTAAATTAGTAACTAATTATTTGATTTATAAATTTCTACTTTGCTAGTTCAAGTAATTTTTTTGTGTATTTTTTTTTTTAATTATTAGCTAATTATTTTGATTTATAGTTTTCTACTTTGCCAGTACTAGATTTTGTGTATTTTTATTTATATTAGTTTCTAATTATTTGATTTATAATTTTTTTATTTTTATTTGAATATTTTGTACATCAACCCACTCATTAAAAATATTTCTATCTCAGAATGCATACTTAAAATTAAGTAATTAAGTATAAGATTTATGTTAAAAATATATGATGAAAAATATGATTACTTATTTATATTTAGTAATACTAAACATGTAAATTAATTTTAAATAGTGTACAAGTATTACTAATAATATATATTATTACACTATACTTTTTTTACATTTAGGTATAATTTGTAATATAACATATAAAAAATAATCTTTATTAAAGTTGATATATATTTTTATTATTCTATTATAATCATTTTTTTTTTGAAATAAAATAGGGGCAAGAATTATTTAATTTTAAGGTGAGAACTTGCTATTACAAGTAAGATTTTCTTATGTTTTATATTTAAAATGTCTAAAAATTCATTATTTGCATATATTTAGTTACACTAAATAATATGGTCATATAGATATTAATGAAAAGTTTGATAGTATCCAAGTATTAAAAATATATATTATAACAATACCTTTATATATGTAAGTATTTTTTTTAATATGACATACAGAGTTTAGTCTTGACTAAAGTTAATATATTTTTTGTTGTACAATTTAATCATATGCTTTTTAATGTACAAAATAAATGATAATTATTTAACTTTTTTATTAGAAATGTTGGTGAGAAAATATAAAAAAGAAAGTGATGCATGAATGTAAAAGCTTGCTACAATATTAATATAGATAAACTATTAAAAAGTTCTAAACATTTAAAAGTGGCTTGTTTTAAATTAAAATTTTTAAATTTATATAAAGTTTCTAATATGTTTTTTTTTTTTTTTGAACAACAAGTTTCTAATATATTTGAAGTTATATGTATTTTGTAGATATATGGCAACCATGATGGATAATGAGAGCATTGAGCAAGGGATGCCAAACTTGCCAATAAATATTGATTTGGATGAGGTGAACCAACAAAGTGATACACCAGCTGAACCTGACCCAAACCCTACTCCATTATATAAGCCTACAGCTGATGGTGTGGCTGTACGCAAGAGAAAACTCACCTCTTTTGTTTGGGTACATTTTGAAATGTTTCCTATGGGTTCTGATAATAAACAAATGTGCAAATGTAAGAAATGTGGATAAGTTTACAATGCCAATAGTAGGTATGGGACCCTATAATCTTAGGCATGATGCTGATAGTTGTGTGAAAAATGGCACAAGTGACATAAGTCAATTAGTGTTGCATTTAGACACAACTAGTTCTTTAAGATCATGGCCTCCTAGGTTTGAATTTGAAATTTTCGAGAATTGTTGAGTATGGCAATAGTGAGACATAATCTACCATTTCAATTTGTTGAATATGACGGTGTTAGGAGATTGTTACGCTATTTATGTCAGGATGTCACGTTTATCTCTAGGAATACCGCCAAAGCAGATGTTTTGAAAATGTACAAGAAAGAAAAGGCAAAATTGAAGACTGTTTTAGAGTCTATTCCTAGTAAGATTTGTTTGACATCTGATTGTTGGACTTCGATCACTACTGATGGTTATATTAATCTCACTGCACATTATGTTGATGATAATTGGATGCTACAGAAAAGGATTTTGAACTTTTCTTTTATGCCCCTTCCTCACACCGGTGTTGCTTTAATTGAAAAGATTTACAAGTTATTGACTGATTGGGGGGATTGAAAAAAGGGTTAGGGCAATAACTTTGGACAATGCATCGTCGAATAATGTATTTGTGGATTTGTTGAAAAGTCAATTAAACATGAAGTCTTCGCTTGTTTCTAGTGGAGATCATTTCCATGTTCATTGTTATGCTCATATCTTGAATTTAATTGTTCAAGAAGGATTGAAAGAAATAGACGAGGCTATTTCTAAAGTTAGAGAGAGTATTAAGTATTGTAGAGGTTCACAAATGAGAAAGCAAAAGTTTCCCGAGTGTGTCAGTCAAGTAGCTCTAGAACCTGTTAGAGGGCTAAGGCAAGATGTTCCCACGAGATGGAACTCTACATACCTTATGCTAGAGAGTGCATTGTACTACAAGTGTGCCTTTTCTCATTTGCAAGTGAGTGAGTCAAACTACAAGCATTGTCCAACTCTTGATGAATGGATAAGAATTGGTAAAATTTTCAAGTTCTTATGTGTTTTTTATGATGCTGCTTGTGCCTTCTCCGAGACCAAATATGCTACCTCCAACTTGTACTTTCCTAATGTTGCTAATGTGAGATTGACATTGAAAGAGGGGATGGAAAGTAGTGATGTATTTATCAAGAAAATGGCAACACATATGTTTGTGAAATTTGAGAAATATTGGTCAGAATTCGGTACTATAATAGCCATAACTGTTATTTTGGATCCTCGTTTCAAGTTTCAACTTGTAGAGTTGGTTTATAAGAAAATATATGGTGAAAACTATACATTGGAGGTAGCAATGATCAAGAGCAAGTTGTTCTCTATGTTTGATGAGTACCTGTATCGCTCTTCCACATCTTCAATGGATAGTGGAGTTCATAACAGAAGCAGTACTTTGAATGCTAGTTTTCAAAGTGAGGATGATGCGAAAGAGTCCTTGTTGAAGGTAAATTCTAATTCTTAACAAAATTATATATATTTTTGTATTTTTTATTTATTTTTCATTTAGCGCATTATTTAATGATATATTGGTTATATTCTTATTCAACAGGTATTTGATATTTATGAAAGCTTGGAATTTTCTACTGCTGCTAAATCACATTTGGAGTTATATTTGGAGGAGCCAAAAGTACCACGGCAATCAGAAATTGATGTCCTTCAATATTGGAAGGGAAACCAATATCGATACCCGGAGCTCTCTCAAATGGCTAGAGATATATTGACTATGCCTATTTCTACGGTGGCTTCAGAAGCAGCTTTTAGTGTTGGTGGGAGAGTCCTTAATCAATTTCGGAGTTCCCTCAAGCCTCAAATTGTTGAAGCACTAATTTGTACAAGAGATTGGATAGTTGGAGAAGAAGGTAAGCACTTAAATTAAAACAGAAAATGTTTCTTTCTTTTGTATGTTAATTGTTCAAAACTATTAATGTTTTGTTTCTTTTTAAGTTTGTATGCAGAAAATGTGGTCACAACATAGTTGAATGAATTGTGTGAAGATATCATGAACGTGAAGTTAGCAAATGTTGAAGAAAAGAATGCAACAGTTTTTCCTTCACCGATGAATGCTTAGTGCTCTTCCTTTGAAGAATCTTAAAGCTTTTGGAAGAAGACTCCCACTAAGAGGATGTTGTGGTTTTTTTGTTGTGCTTTGAAGAGGAATCATGTCGGAAAGTCTTCTTTTTTTGACTACTTAGTTAATATGGGTTATTTTTGTTGGAATTAATGGAGCCTAGTTTTTTTATTTTTGTAGGCATTTGATGTTGCAACTCTAAAACTCTATTTTTAAGCTCCTATTTATGCTTCCTCTTGTTGTGATTTAGGTTGATGCACTTGTAGCAATTGGCATTGCATGATTTCGATTATACATCGTTGCTATTTCATGGTTTATTTTCATTAATTATAATATATATGATACAAATATATGCTTTTGGCAAGTTATCGGGTTGGTGGGTTGACAAGTGACCCGATAATGACCATTTAATTAAGTGGGTAACCCGCAGGTTACCCATTTATTAATTGGGCCGTGTTATGGTTGGGGTTGCTCAACCCGTATAGTAAACAGGTTGTGTTTGTGTTGACCCTTTTACTAGAGCCCTTATGTATGACAAGACACGAACCCGACCCAACACGACACATTTGCTACCCTTTTGTCTAATGACCATCATATTCTATTAAAATCAGAAGCCAAGCCTGTAAGCATTAGACCTTACAAGTACCCTTACTTACTTACCAAAAAAAAAAAAAAAAAAAAAAAAAATTCCCTTACTTGCAAAAGAATGAAATTGAAAAGCAAGTCAAGGAAATGATTAAAACCTTAATCATTCAACCAAGCTGTTCCCCCTTTGCCTCACCTGTACTGTTAGTTAAAAAGGAAGATGGATTTTGTGTTGATTATAGACAACTCAAAGACATCACCATCCAAAACAAATTTCCCATTCCACATATACATGACCTCTTCGATGAATTGAAAGGAGCTTGCATTTTCTCTAAGTTGGATCTAAGGGTTGGATATTTCCAAGTGAGGGTACATGAACCAGACATACCCAAAATAGCTTTTAGTCCACATCATGGTCACTATGAATTCAGGGTGATGCGATTTGGTTGCCGTGGGGGTTCAACGAGTGAGAGAGTGTTAAAATGGTATTGCTAGGGCTTTACTTTGTTAATTGAAAATGAAAGTCGTTAACGGCAACCACCGTCAGGGACGCGAATCGTTGAGCCACGCTACACTGTAACATTTGGGGTTAGTTTCCCTTTCTAAATTTTCCTTTTTCGGCACACCTCAGCCTACAACGATGGCACCGCTGCCAAGACCGCTGCCTATCATTGTTGACGGCGGTTTCTGGCACTTGGCCTTGGTGACAATGTTGGCCAGGTGTTAGTTATCTTTTAGATTTTATAGATTTCGATGTCATGATCTCAAATGGAAAGTAGACTATAACTAAAGCTTTGTTTTGTTTAGAGGAAAAATTAGATTCTAGAAATTGATTTTTTCGTTTTCTGTTGTTTGGCGTGAATTCTTTGACAGAAAAGATTTTTCGAGAGAAAAAAGGTTTTCTCCCCAAAGGATGGAAAATGACTTCTGTTATAAAATGGGGGAAGTCGTCATTCCAAAGTCTCGACCTCAAACCAAGCTTGGATGAGATCGAGTTTATGTTGGCTATAAGAAGGCTTAGGATGCTTGGTGGAAGATCGTATCTTTTTAAATAAAAGGAACATCATAAGGTTGGAATAAATTTTCCTTTAAAACATATGACGGAAAATTTGAAGTAGAATTTGATTTTCCTTGCGAAATCTTTTCGAACCGAAAATGTTCTCTGGGGGAAGTGATTTTCCCTCAACCAAACGAAGACTAAATAGAAATATTGAAATTAAAGCAATAAGGAAGAAACTAAGAAACGATATTGATTTTCAGTGCTTGATTTGTAATACAATACCTTCGTCTGTGTATAGAGTTTGCCCCACTCCTTAAGCCAGGCCTTGTCACCTCCTTGTTGGGCTACTCCATCTTGGCTAGCATACCTATTTGGGATTAGGCCACCATTAAGGAAACATCACTAGGCTTTGCCATTCATAACTTGGGCACATGCCAATGGCAATGTGTCATGCCCTTGGGATAGTTTGTTAAGGATAGCGAGAAGTTAGGGAGAGAAGAAGGAATGGGAATAACAAATTATTCATTGATAGAATTGTTAGAACAAATTATTGAAATACTTGCAAAATACTTGCAACCGGGTAACCGAGAGATCTCAGGTGTTGAGGCTATGTAATCACTTTTCTTAAGGTTTATTTTGGTATACGAAAT
This sequence comes from Simmondsia chinensis, assembly GCA_018398585.1. Classification (NCBI taxonomy): domain Eukaryota; kingdom Viridiplantae; phylum Streptophyta; class Magnoliopsida; order Caryophyllales; family Simmondsiaceae; genus Simmondsia; species Simmondsia chinensis. Next base: position 10,739,045 of record JAGTTD010000017.1, on the reverse strand, counting down.
ATCCTCGGGGTACAAAAACAACCAAAAATGAAGTGAGAATGTGTAAAGGGAGAGAAAGATTGAGATATGGAGAGATTGGTGTTTTTGTTCAAGAACACAACACAAGAACACTTGAATGCAAAGATCTTTTAATCTTATTTTTCCCTTGTGTTTTTCATCCAAATTAATTAAACCATCAAAGTGTGGAGCATATATATATGTATTCATGTAAAGAGGCATCCTAAAACGAAGAGCCACAATTGAAACAATGAACCAGGAAAAAACCGCGGAGACAAACCGTCAAAACAGACCTGTGTGTCAAAGCTGTGTGTCGACACACAGCGTTACTGTAGATCTGTGTGTCGACACACACTTCCTATGTGTCGGCACACAGACTTCCTTCATGCGCTTCTGTAAAGGGCTGTGTGTCGACACACGGGCCATGTGTATCGACACACAGCTGTTTCCCCATCGTTCTGTTGGATTGTGTGTCGACATGCATGGCCCATGTGTCGAGACACACCCTTAACAAGCTCTAAACATTCAAAACAAGTAAGCTCTAAACATTCAAAACAAGTATCGGGACAATATCAAATGCATCTTATACATACATAAACAACATTTAACGTATATACGTATTATTCAACACATATTTTGAAAATACACCAACAATCCCTCACCATTTTCAAAATACAACTAATCTCAAAATGACATTTCGGTTAAAGGAGGCCTTATTGTGCATCAATGAGGGTGTCTCATGATTGAACTCCCAGCTAGTGAAAAGACCATACAGTTAATCGGATAAAAAATGGTAGACCAAGCTTTGAATCGTACAACCCATTTGACTAACCGACTATCTAATCACGCACAAGGCGTAGTCCCCGTACACACCCTACAACTCCCAGATCGACGCATTTGTGGCCTTGTGTCCTGTACCCTTCGTGAGTGTTTCAGGGCCAAACCCTTAGTCAAAAATCACGCCTTTGAAGCGGCCAAACTTCAACACACACTAAGGTGGACCTCATTGATCATGTCACTGCGATGCGACATTCAATAAGTTCTAAAACCAGGTCCATTAAGAGCTTTTGCTCATCCTTTTAGAATCTCTGACACAGGCATCAAGCACTTCACACTCGGGATGGAAAAATTCTCATTTAGTGCTTGCAGTCACACAGATGACAAGTCTCTCTTATTGAACCCGAGACCTAGCGTCATACTGGGCGTCGAGTTGAGGGTCTATCATGGGCGACTAAATATGAAAGGTTTCAACCCCATCCCTTCACTTGTTCTCAGAACCAAGTCTTAGCCAGGCCTTTAGTGAATGGATCCACTAGATTCTGACTGGTTCTCACGAAGTCCACAGTGATAACACCTTCCCGAATAAGGTGTCTCACCATACTATGTCTTACTCCAATGCGTTTGGACTTCCCATTATATACCTTATTGTACGCTCTAGAAAGCATAGCCTGACTATCACAGTGGATAGAAATTGGTGAGATCAGCCTCGGCCACAAAGGTATCTCATACAAGAGATCCTTTAACCACTCGGCTTCTTTAGCCGCAGAAGCGAGAGCTATAAACTCCGCCGCCATTGTAGAATTAGATATGCAAGTCCGTTTCTTGGAACCCTAAGAAACCGCACCCCCACCAAACAGGAATACCCATCCACTCGTAGATGCATGATCCTCCACATCGGAGATCCAACTTGCATCAGTGTCCCCCTCCAAAATAGGAGGATACCCTACATAAGTGAGACCATAGTTCATAGTCTTCTTGAGGTACTTCAATACCTGGTGCACCGCATCCCAGTGCATCTTACTCGGATTGCTGGTATATCTACTCAGCTTTCCAACATCAAAGGCGATATTAGGCCTTGTGCTTGTCATGGCATACATAAGACAGCCAATGGCGCGTGCATACTCCAGTTGTGCCACTGGAGCACCACCATTTGGTACTAATTTCACACTAGGATCCATTGGAATGGATATTGGTGCACAATCAAAGAAATGGAACTTTTTCAACACCTTTTCGATGTAGTGAGACTGTGTCAAGGAAATAGTATCACAATTCCTTACAATCAATGTACCAAGGATTACTTCCGCCTCACCCATGTCTTTCAAAGCAAAGTTTTTAGAGAGAAACCGTTTGGTTCTCTCTACTTGTTCCATATCAGTACCGAATATCAGCATGTCATCGACATACAAACATATAATGACCCCTTTGCCATTATCAAACTTGCTATAGACACATTTATCCGATTCATTTATAATGAATCCGTTGTTGAGAACAACTTGATCAAACTTCTGGTGCCATTGCTTTGGGGCTTGCTTTAGCCCATACAGAGAACGTATGAGTTTACATACTTTTCTCTCTTGGCCTGGAACAACAAAATCTTATGGTTGTTCCATATACACTTCCTCCTCTAGCTCGCCATTCAGGAACGCCATTTTGACATCCATTTGGTGTATCACTAGTTTGTAAATGGAGGCAAGGGCAATCAATACCCTTATCGTCGATATTCTTGCCACAGAGGCATACGTATCAAAGTAGTCCAACCCATGCCTTTGGGTGAACCCTTTTGCCAACAGTCGGGCCTTGAACTTGTCAATTGTTCCATCGACTTTCATCTTCTCTTTGAAGATCCATTTACACCCAATGGGCTTACTTCCTCGTGGAAGGTCTAAAAGGATCCATGTATTATTACCTAAGATGGAATCCATCTCATCATTTACGGCCTCTTTCCAAAACGAGGCATCATGAGACCTCATTGCCTCATTAAGCATCATGGGATCAGCTTCCATGACACAACAATATGGAGCCACTTGGTCCACGTCGTTCTTCGAACCCTCTACCAAATATTTGTAGAAGTCCGAACCGAAAGATTTCTCTTTCCTCGCTCCCTTACTCCTTCAGAGTTCTAGAGCACTTTCAGGGCCATCTTCCCTATCATGACGAACATCGTCATTTGACACTTGAGTGTCACTTTCAACCGGTACATAATCCCTCGGTCTAGGGATAGAAGTAAACCGATTCTCATCAAATATAGCGTCTCTTGATTTTATTATCGTATTCAAGTTGATATAATCATTAGGTTCGATTACATAGAACCGATATGCCTTGCTATGAGATGCATAAACCACAAAGATGCAATGAATGCCTCTTTCACCTAACTTTTTCCGTTTAGGTTTAGGGACTTTAACAACTGCCCTACACCCCCACACTTTCAGATAAGTCAAATTAGGGGCTCGTTTGTTCCACAACTCATACGGCGTTATTTTATTTCTTTTGGTTGGAACTCTATTCAATATATGACAAGCTATTAACATAGCCTCACCCCAAAACACATTGCTGAGACTGGAATATGACAACATGGAATTAACCATTTCAGTTAGAGCCCGATTTTTCCTCTCAGCCATGTCATTCTGTTGTGGGGTATATGGTGCAGTTATTTCATGTATAATTCTGATGGTTTCGAAATATTTAGGATCGTAGTACTCCCCACCCCGGTCCGACCTAAGGCGTTTGAATAAGGTCTCACATTGTAATTCAGTTTCTGCTTTATATGCTTTAAATCTATCAAGCGACTCATCTTTGTTACTTATCAGATATACGTAACAAAATCTCGAACAGTCATCAATAAATGTCACAAAGTAATTCTTTCCACCTAAACTCGGTGTGCGCTTGAAATCACATAAATCGCTATGTACTAGGTCAAGTAGATTAGTCTCTCTTTGCACTAAAGGAAATGGTAATTTCGTTATCTTAGTTAGCATGCACATTTTGCATTTGTCATCAACTTTATTAGCAAAATATAGCTCTACTTCTATCAAGAGACATTCGAATGAGATTAAACATATATTTCGGTATCTTTGTGGTACATCTGATGTGGGGTTATTCTATTTGAAACAGCCAAATCCAAGATTGGTTGGATATGCAGATGCTGGATATTTGTCTGATCCATATAAAGGCCATTCACAAATAGGATATTTATTTACTTATGGTGACACTACTATATCCAAGGTTGTCAAAATCGGGATTGTACGTAAAATCAACGAGGGGTCAGCAGAATCGGATTCGTATAATCAAATCGGGAATCGTAAGATTCTACTTTACGTGTTAGTAGATCATTTATATTGACAAAATTAGTGTAACAAATCTCAAATATATGATAAAGAATATCAAAAAGTCCACAGCACAATAGTTTTACAAATCTATAAACTAAGACTAAAATGACACTAGTTACACTCTCAATTTCAGTGCTAAAACAATAAAAATCCTAACATAATTTTACCAATTGATCCCAAATGTAATATATAAAACCTATGAACTAAAATTGCATTAGTTACATTCTCAATTTCAGTACTACATCAGTAAAACCTCAAGATTTATAATTTATAGCAGATTTTTACTTCAATAGTTAATAGAAAATATAAAATCAAAGATGAGATTAATATTAAAAGTTGGGGCTAAAAGGAACAAAGGAACATACCCAGTGCCACAAGGGCTCCCACCTATGCAGGGTTCGCGGGGGGGGGGGGGGGGGGGGAGCAGATGTACGCAGCCTCCCCCCTTCAGGGTGTTAACCTGAAGAGAGGCTGTTTTCCATACAAAAATGTTGAAAACACGTTAAAATCGTTGAAACTAACCTTTAAATGAGAGAAAGGACCGAGGATGTTAGGTGGAGAGCACGGACGAGAGTTGAAACCAAGTCGGCTAACAGAGAGACCGGAGGTTGGATCCACAAGCAAAGAGTCCAGCGGCTGGATGGTGGTGGAGAGTGCGGTGATTGGATGAGAGCATAGTCATCAGAGACCGAGAGATGAGTGGGTGAAGGAAGGAGAGGAGAATGAGACCCGAGGCAGCAATGGAGGGAGGAGTGCATTTGTTCACTTAGAGAGAGCTAGGGTTTTGCTTTTTGAAAATTTGGGAAAATGAAATCTGAACTATACCTTTTTTTTTTATTATTTTATGCTCAAAACGTGATATGCATGTGACACATTTGGCTTTGAGCTGAATGGTAAAATCGGTTAAAAATCACGATTCTACCGATTCTGATGCGATTCTAGACTAATTCTAGTCGAGTATGATTTTTTTGGCGATTTGAATTGATAGGTATAAGTAAGATCGTAGAATCATACGATTCCACGAGTTGAATTGCGATTTTAACAACCATGGCTTTATCTTGGCGATCTACCAAACAAACAACAACAGCAACTTTTTCAAATCATGCTGAGATACTTGCACTTCATAAGGCAAGTGGAGAATATTTATGGTTAATCTCTCTTATTCAACATGTTCAAGAGGGATGCAGCCTTCCAATAATCATGGGGACTCCTACAATACTTTATGAATATAATGTTGCATGTATCACTAAGATCAAGGGTAGATACATTAAAGGCGACGGAACTAAACATATCTCACCCAAGTTCTTCTTTACACACGAGCTCCAGAAGATGGGTGAAATAGATATCTATCAAGTTCGCTGAAGTGATAACCTAGCAGATTTATTCACGAAAGCATTGCCAACAATAACTTTTGAGAAACTAGTTCATAAGCTTAGTATGCGTCGACTCAGAGACGCCCCTTACTAGTATGTTCACATGAGCAGGAGTTAAATATGCACTGTACTCTTTCTTTTTCGCTATGGTTTTTATCCCACTAGGTTTTTCCTGGCAAGGTTTTTAACGAAGCAGGCGTATATAACTCAGATACTATGTACTTTCAAGAGTGACATGTCGCATAATATTTTAAAGAAAAATATCCAAAGAGGGAGTGTTGTAAATATTGGATATTTTATGTGTACAATTTTTATGGTCGAATTATGATATTATTAGATATCTTAAAAAAATTAGAAACTATGTGTGTGTGTGTGTGTGTGTGTGTATATATATATATATATATATATATATATATATAATACGTACCTTTCTTCATGGGAAAGGATTTTCACCGCTAAATTTCTGTATAAATAGTAGTGAGCAACGCAGTGAATCAAAAAGAAAAATTGAATGCGAGAGAGCAGAGTGGGATTTGAGAGAATAATTTGTGCAATAAAATATTGAGAGAATTATTTGAATAGAAGAAAAACTTTTTTGATTTTTTAGTTCTGGAGTAAACTACTTGCTATTTTTCTTCAAATATATTTGAGTTTGCATTTTTGTTTTCTTCCTTTTGAGTATAATATGTCTCTAGTTTTATAATAATTATCACTTAATTTGTGCATCTTGTCAGCCTTATATTACAATATAAGGATTTGAATATTTTATTAACTAGGAGTTCCCCGTGTACTGCACGGTCCGATTTTGTTTATTATATAACAAAGTATTTTTAAATTACAATAATTGTTATTATTTTGTATTATTTTTCCTAATTTTTGTTTCTTCAATTTTTTGACAGTGTACTTTATTTTACAATGCGATGTTGTTGTTTGGTTATGAAGATATAATTCTTGCACCTTATCCAAAAAAAAAAAAAAAAAAAAAAAAAAACGACTTATGCAATTCGAACCTATACTCTTATGCACGTAATATATATATATATTGAGAAAACGCTTTTTTTTTTTCATATAATGATATATTAAAAAATATAAGGGCATTTGTATAAAAGGTTTCCATATTTTTTTCATGGTATTAAGTCTTTCTACAATTTGCGGTGTGTGGATGTAGGCATCTGGTCAAGTTCCAACTAAGTTGATAAGGTGAATTTTTCAACCAACCCACCACATTAGATGTAAGTAACTCACTACAAATCTATCCATTGACTCAATTTAACCCAATCGAACCTTTAAAAATTTTATTATCCACTTAGCATAAATTTTACTACCAAGATCAAATTAACATACTGTCAATTATATAGGGACTAAATTGATGTAATTAAAAGTATAAGAATTAAATTCATAGAATTAGCAAATTATATGGACCTTTGATGCAATAACGCAAACAAATATTATGCTACGTAATGATATATACAATATAAACTAAAGGATGGATGTTACTTTTGTATTTACCTTAACACAATGCAAACTGAGATCAATATAAGCATCATTTGAGTCGTCATATAATATTTTTGTATCTTAATCTTTTATGTTATTCTCTCTTTAGAGTCTTTAGTTGGGCTTTCATTTGAGTTGGTGGTTAACAATAATAATATGAAGAAGAAATGGGTGGTGGGGGTGGGATGGTCCATAAACCGCAACAATATACCTAGTGTCCCAAGGGCTCTCGCCTAAGCAGAGTCTGGGTAGGATGGTCTATAAACTGCATGAGAGGAAAATGGGGGATGCCAGTTCATTGGAATAGAATAGAGTAGTTTAAAAACTGTCCATGCCCGTAGAAAGTCATGTCATTTAGTGTTATTTCATGCTATACATGTTATATTAAAAAAATATATGATATATATTTGATTACGTATATGATGCATATAGACATGCATATTTAATTTATATATTATAATCTATATTTATTAATTATCGTTTAGGTATTTTAAGGTTAAAATATTTATAATCTAAATATTTTTATGTTTCAATATATATAATGAATTACTTTTGAATATTTTATCACCTAAGTACCCTATGTCGAAATTGGATGAATTTATGTAATAACCTAACCATTTATACATTAAATATTGATAACGTACATTATTACAATAAATATTGTTGAAAACAATAAATCAACAAGCTAAAATATTGTTCATATATTGATATGAACTACCTAAATACTGTTAAAATTAAGGTCGGGGAACTTTTCATTTTCTCCACAACAATTGAGGTACTAAAACGTAAATAATATAATGTTATATTTTAGGGTAAATTACGAAAAATTACCCTATCTTTTGCTTCAAAAAAAGAAAACCCCCCTCACAAATAAAAGCACTCACAAAACCCCGTACTTTTAAAAATTTATCACTTAATCCCATGCAACTTTTTTATTTTGACCATTTTTCCCCTTAAAAGTAGGGGATTTAAATGTTTAATTACATTTTTAGAAGAAAATTTTATATTATTGGACAAAAATTAGAAAAATGTTATGTTTTTCACAATAGAATTAAGAAAATTTTCTATATTTATAAAGAAATAATTATTTTAATTAATTATTGTTATGATATTATAAGTTTAGAAGATAAAAAATATTTTTAAAATTTTTATAAAAAATATTATAAAATAAAATATAATATTCTTGTTGATATTATAATGTCACGTCTATATAATTAATTAAAATTTTTTATATAAATATAGAAAACCTGTTTTTTCTATAAATATAAAAAAATTCTTATTGTTTTCTCAAAACATAAAACTCGACCTAAAAATAAAATTAAATACTTAATTATTTTATTTTGAAGGATGAAATGGTTAAAAGAAATTGTTTGGGGGGCAAAGTTTTTAATTTTTAAAAGTGAGGGAGTTTAAGGAGTGGTTTTATATGTGTGTAATTCTTTTCTTTTGCCGTTTAAGAGTTAAATATAAATTATTTTTAAAATTCTTTGGGCTATTTCTTAATATATTTTAAAATTTTCTGATTATATTTTATTTTATTTACCTCTATATAAGTATGTGGGCATTTATCACCCATAAATATTTAAATAATATGTGGGCATTGTTTTGGGACATTTATCACTAACGCGTGAAGCTGCTTATCACCCATAGTGCATGAAACTATTTTGCAGGAATGCAGGACAGTACCAAAATGGCAGCGTTTTTAAGTGGTATTGCTAAAATTGCTCAAATTGGCAAACATAGTGATGGGGATGATAGGTACTTCGCATTAATATATAGAAAATGGATGAGATTCTTTATATCAGAATTTGATTAATTTTATATAGAAAATGTGGATTAATTTTTTAATTAAAAGTTAAGTAACTAAATCTTGTAAAACTTGATTTGAGTGACTAATTTGTCCATTGTTAACTACTTAGGTGACCAAAAATGAGACTTAACTTTAGAAAATACTAAGGTAGTACATGACTACTATAATATATAAAAGCTCTGTCAGTATGTGCGATAAAAATTCAACGAATTGTAATAAAAAGTTCACATAATTTCTATATATACTATTTAAATATTACCAAGATCATATATCGTATTGACAATTTTTGACAAAAATCATCGAATTCTAATCAGAATACTTTTATATTATTAGAATCATGTTACACATTAAAATTTTCAAAGAAAATCTATTAAATTTTAAAAAAAGGGTACTTAACTGATAAAATTTTTAAATTTTAGAATATCTAAATGATAAAATTTTTAATTGTAAAGATATCAATTGTATATCCATTAAGCCAGTTGGTCCAATGGACAACTCTATTCAGCCCCGCCCCTCCTTTCCACCAAAACGACGCAATTAAATTGTTAAGCTTTTTACGGAAAGAGATAGGTAAATTAAAACAATGCATTACATAAGTCGGTACGGCAGCTAAGATTGACTTGATAAGAACTTCTCTCCCTGCATGTGATAACAAAGAGTTGGCCCACCCATTTAATCGATGTAACACTCGATCCATTACGTAGCTAAGTGCTCCTGCCTTAGATCTACCCATCTCAAAATTACCCCCAAGTACTTCTCGTTCTCCTCTATTTGCTTGACTCCAAAAAAATTAAGATATTGATCTCTCTCTTCTTGTTTAATATTTGCGAAAAAGAAGGCCCTAGACTTACTGAAATTGACATAGCTGTCCTAATGCCGAGCAAAACAAGTTAATAATATTCTTAACGTTTACACAAGCATGCATGCCAGTGTCGGAAAATAAGATACAATCATCCCCAAAAAGCAGATGGGACAAAGGAGGGGTGAATCTATTTATTCGGAGAGGGTCCCAATCTCCCATAGCAACAGCCGAGTTTATCATCCTTGACAGGGCCTCCATCACTAAAATGAACAAATAGGGTGATAATGGGTCCCTTGCCTAAGACCCCTACATATTTGGATTTTCTTCAACTTAGTTCCATTCACCAAGGGGCACACAGGCACAGTTGTAACACATTGCATTATTCATTGAACAAAATTATGCCTAAAACCGAATTTAATTAGCAATGTCAAGCTTCAGGGCCATGAATCCTTTTTTATCCCTCCTTCTCGATTTCAAAATATGAAATACTTCATGAGCCACAAAAATGTTATTCTGTATCTATCTACCCTCTACAAAAGCCGCTTGCTCCGAGGATATAATCTTAGGCATAATTGGATTCTGTCTATTGGACAAACTTTTAGCTATTATTTTAAAAGTAAAATTACATAGGCTGATAGGTCTGAAATGGCCCATTGACTCTGGTCTATTTTTTTGGGGATTAGAACTATGTCTGTTTCATTGAATTTCTTCAAAATTTGTTTGTTACTAAAAATGCTTTCATCGCATTAATGACATTCTCTCCTACTATACTCCAGAATTCCAAGTAAAATATACCTGAGAGGCCATCAAGACCTGGAGCGTTCAATGAGCCTAGCTACTTAACTGCATTAAGAACTTCAGAATTTTCGACTTCAGCACACAAAGCATTATTCAAGTCATTGTTTATCAGCTCGGGAATAGATGCAGCAGCCTCTTGGTAGTCTGATCCCGGCTTAACCGAATAAAGCTGTCTGCAGTAATTGCACACCACTTCTTTTATTTGATCTGGATTGTCCACCCAGCTCCCTTGATCATTCTTGAGTTTTATAACAACATTCATTCTTCTTCTGACAAGAGTGGCTACGTGAAAGAATCGAGTGTTCCTATCCCCGTACTTAATCCAGTCAACCCTAGAGCGCTGATGCCAATGTCTTTCCTCCTCCTCCTAGATCCTCTGAATCTGCTCCTTGAGATCTGCCTCTACCGAAGCTCCTTCCTCCATCTCATCGCCACTTTGAATGAAAGAAAGTTTATGCTTTATGGCCTCGATCGCTTCCTTTCTTTCCCTCCTCAGATCCACCCGCCATTTGACCAGGTTTCTTTTGCAGTGGGCTAACTTGTTGCAGACTTTAAGCATCCTAGAGCTCCTCATTACAGAATTCCAACTTCGATCCACTACTTCATGGCATCGATTTTCTAACAGCCACTTAGACTCAAATCTGAACAGTGGCTTTTTTTTCCAGTAGCACCATCTAATAGAAGGATTAAGGGGCTATGATCAGAGGCCACCGCCGGTTCCAAGATGGATTCTGCATGTTCAAAAGTAGACAACCAAGCATAACTAACCACAATTTTATCAATTCTTTCTCTTACACTTATGTGGCTCCCATTATGACGAAAAAAGGAGAATCTGCAACCATTGGGATCTATTTCAATTAATTGACAAACATTATAGACGGCAAAAGGCTCAATTACTTCCAAGAATCTTGGGCAGAAACCTTCCCAGAACTCCCTCCTGTGTGCGGCATTCGGTTCTCCATAAATAAATACACGCCTCCAAGATATTGAGCTTTTAATGCAAACAATTCTCGTATCAATCCACCTACTTGAGCTATGAATAATCTCTACTGCAATTTCTTCATTCCATGCAATGGTGAGACCTCCTGAAAGACCCGTTGGATTTACCACAAACCAATTCTAAAATTTGAACTCTTTCATCTTTGCAATAACTTTACTCTTTTTCTGCTTTGTCTCTAACAAGCAGACCAAAATGGCTTATAAGTCTAGGTCAGCTCCCGGAGAGCTTGAATTGTAAAGGACTGCTTAAGCCCTTGACAGTTCTAGCAAATAATATTCATTGATCCTGAGGCACTATGAAAACAGGAAGGAGAACGCACTTTAGACCCTTTAGGTTATAGAACTCAAACCTTGTTTTGGAATACTACCCGAAATAGGATTTAGGGGACTTTATCTAGCAAAATCCAGGTCTACACACCAACAAACGTAAATTAACAACCAAAAATTGGGAACCAACTACCAATCATTGACATGACTTAGGGTTATTACTTCAAACATTTAAAATTGTTGGTTGGGGAGTAGTAATTATATGAATAGTGAGTAATTTAGGGTAAAATGCAAAAATAATGAAGGGATCAGAGAATATCTTTGTCGTAAAATTGGTCCCTATATGACTTAACTATGTCAAGAAAATTTAAGTCTAGAAATGTTCAAATATTATAGATTAAAGGGTGTAAATGTCAAGTGGCATAAGTTGTAAATTTTTGGTAAATGTTATTTTTTGTACCCAGCTGTTAAAATACATTTAAATAAATCAAAGAGGTAAAATGTCATTGCTGCCCCTGCCCGTGTGTGATATTTACTTGCCCGTGCCACTACCCGCTGCCCAAAGCTTCTCGAGGAAGCTTCCCTGATTCAGTTATTAGTGGCTGCCACGCGTCAGCCATCCGGGTCAACTGTTTGTGTTTCTTGTGGGCTTTTATGGACCGTTGATCTGGTTCGTACGAACGGCCGAGATTGAACCTTGGAGCTTTGCCATGGATCGGAGTTCGGTTGCCTATATATACTGACCCTTTTTTAGGGTTTGCCGTACGCTCTTCATTTTTCTCTGTTTTCTCTTCAGCCACCGCCTCTTTTTCATTTGCTCTGGCGATCTTGAGGCGATCGAAGGCGATTGAGTATATCCGTGGGTGTTAAGGCTTGATCGTTCAAATCTTGGTAGTTTGGAGCATGTATGAAGCCTTGTAGGCTTCGGTTGTGAGCTTTCTCTTCCCTTACTCTTTATTTTCGTTCTTCTTTAGGTTTCTGACTTAGAAGCCTTAAGGATCGGTTTTGTATAAAGTTGTATATCGTTGAAGTCCGGTCTGTAATATTTGAACTCGACTTATAGTGGATAGACTTCCCTAGAAATAGGGAGCCGTGGAGTAGGTCCTTCTTTAAAGGCTGAACCACGTAAAATCTCGTTGTTATCGCTGTGTTCTTTGTGCATGTGTTCGGTGTTGGATGAATCTTGCTAAACTACAGTTACAGGTTTCTTGAACTAGATCTGAAGTGGTGAATGTTTGTTGTTATTGACGTTTTCTCAAGAACTAAAGTTAATAAGTTTAAACCCAAGGAATACGACCTGAAACTCAACAAGTGGTATCAGAGCATCAGGTTCTTTACCTTAAAGAAACAGTATGGCGTCTGCTAGGGTTGATATTGAAAGGTTTGACGGTAGGAATGATTTCAACCTATGGAAACTAAAAATGAAAGCAATCCTTATGGCACAAGGTGCTGGAACTGCACTTTTGCCCGAAAAGGATCAACCAACTTATCTAACTGAAAAGGAGAAAGTAGAAGTTGAACATAAAGCTTATGCTTCTTTATTACTTAGTCTTGATAACTCGGTACTTAATCAGATTCGCTCTGAAAATACCGTAGCAAATATATAGGCTAAGTTAGAGGAAATCTACAAGTCTGAGTCATTGTCCAATAGGATATTGTGCATGGAATCCCTTTTCACCTTTAAGGTGAGTGAGACTAAACCCCTAGAGTACTCTATAGATGAGTTCCATAAAATCTGTCAAGATCTAGAAAACGTTAAAGTTACTGTTGCTGATGAATTGTTTGCTGTATTGTTACTATGTGCCTTACCTAAATATCTTAGGTCCTTTAAAGACACACTAAGATATGGATGTGACACTGTAGCACTGAAAGACGTAACAAAGGCCCTAAGATCCAAGATCCTAGAACTTAGGAAGGAAGGGAAGTACCCACCAACCAGTAACAGTGGGGAACGGCTGTCAGTCAGGGGTAGGACAAAGACTCGAGACAACCATAACAACCATAACAACCATAACAATCATAACAACCATAATAACTACAACAATAAAGAAAGGAGAAGAAGTAAGAGTCGAAACAGATCTAGTTCAAGACCTAGAAGAGATTGTAGTAAAGTAAAGTGTTATGAGTGTGGTAAACTAGGCCACATTAAAAGATACTGTCCAGATTACCAAAGAAAATTTAACGGCACAACTGACAACACTGAATTTAATGACGGATATGACTCCGCTAAAGTATTAGTAGTATCCACAGACCAAACTACACATGAGTGGGTTCTAGACTCAGGGTGTAGCTTCCATATGACTTCAGATAGATCCTTCTTTACGGAATACCGGACTGTAGCTGGGGGAAAGGTGCTGTTGGGAAATAACCACGGATGCCAAGTAGTTGGGATAGGGTCAGTTAGGGTTAAAGGGTCAAATGGGATTGACTTTACCCTAAAGGGAGTTAGGCATGTGCCTGAACTTAGAAGGAATCTAATTTCTCTAGGACAATTAGACCAGGCTGGTATGACCTTAAAGGCACAACAGGGGGTAATGAAGGTCCTTAAGGGTTCCCTTGTAATGCTAAGAGGAGAGGTCAAGAACGGTCTATATGTGCTTAGAGGTGACGTAGTTCCTGCTGGCTGCTCTATTGTAGAGAAAACTGACCTAACCAACCTTTGGCACAAAAGATTAGGACATGTATCAGAGAGGGGCCTGAATGATCTGAACAAGAGAGGGATGTTAGGGGGTGGTTATGTGTCTAAACCTGATTTCTGTGAGTCATGCATATTTGGAAAACATCGTAAACTATCTTTTAAATCTGGAATCCATATAACTAAGTCACCGGTAGACTATATCCACTCTGACCTGTGGGGACCAGCAAGGGTACCCACTTTAGGTGGAGCATACTACTTCCTATCTATGATAGATGATTTCTCTAAGAAGGTTTGGGTTTACCTACTTAAAACAAAGGATGAATGTTTTAGTGCCTTTGTTAGGTGGAAGAACCTTATAGAAAATCAAATAGGTAGGAAGATTAAGGTACTTAGAACTGATAATGGACTTGAATATATAAACACTGAATTTTATAGTTTATGTGCTCAAAATGGTATTAAAAGACACAACACTGTTAGGAAAACTCCTCAACAAAACAGACTAGTTGAAAGAATGAACCGTACGCTCCTAGACAGGGTAAGATGCATGTTATTTGCATCAGGACTTGGTAAAAACTTTTGGGGGGAGGCTGTAGCTACTGCATGTTATCTAATTAATCGTACTCCCTCCTCTGCAATTGACTTTAAAACCCCTGAGGAAAAATGGACTGGAAAAACAAGCGACTATTCTATTTTAAAGGTTTTTGGATGTGCTGCGTATGCACATCAATCTGAAGGAAAACTTGAACCCAGGGCTGTAAAAGGTGTTTTTCTAGGCTATCCGGATGGTGTAAAGGGGTATAGGGTGGGTGTTAGGGATGGAAACAGAACCAAAATCATAATTAGTAGGGATGTAACCTTTAATGAAGAGGAATTCCCTTACTTGGAGAAAATACAGCAGCCACTTCCTCCAACCCTAGGAAGTATGATCCTGAACTCTACGAGTTCGAGATCAGCCCACCAGAGCCTATATACCAGGAAAACCAGACCTTAAATCCTGAGGAAGAGGTGACCGACAGTGCTGAAGGGAGCACTGAACCTCAAGAAACAATTGAACAAACAGACCTATCAAACTACCAACTAGCTAAAGATAGGGAGAGGAGAGAAATTAGGGCACCAGTTAGGTTTGGCAATGCGGATTGTATTGCATTTGCCCTAAATACTGCCCTAGAGTATGTAGAATCAGAACCTCTCACTTATACTCAGGCTATTAGTGGGGCTGCCTCTGAACAGTGGCTCAAAGCCATGACAGAGGAAATGGAGAGCCTCAAAAGGAACAAAACTTGGGTTTTGGTTCCTAAACCAATGGATAGGAAGTTGGTAGGTTCTAAGTGGATTTATAAGGTAAAAGAACCCGATACATCATCTGGACAGCCAAGGTTCAAGGCTCGACTAGTTGCAAAAGGTTTTTCACAAAAAGAAGGGGTAGACTATAATGAGATTTTTTCTCCCGTTGTAAAGCACACAACTATAAGAATACTTATGGCACTAACGGCTAAGTTTAGCCTATTTCTGGAACAAATGGATGTTACAACAGCTTTCCTTCATGGTGAGCTGGATGAGGAAATCTTTATGGCCCAACCTGAGGGCTTTATTGAACCAAACCATGAAAACCATGTTTGTCTACTTAAGAGGTCTTTATATGGCCTAAAACAATCCCCTAGACAATGGTACAAATGCTTTGACCAATTTATAAGAAGTAGGGGCTTTAGTAGATCAATACATGACACTTGTTTTTATTTTAAACATGCTGATACTGTTGATGCACTATATTTGCTGATTTATGTGATGATATGCTGCTGGCCAGTAAATCCATGAATCATATTAATGATTTGAAACTAACGCTTTGTGCTGAGTTCGATATGAAAGATCTAGGAAAGGCCAAGAAGATACTTGGTATGGAAATTACCAGGGATCCAGCAGCTGAAACAGTGCACTTATCTCAACAAAGGTATTGGTTAGATTCAACATGTCTGAATGTAAACCTGTAAAATTGCCCTTAGCAAGTCAGTATAAGTATACAGTTCAACAGTGTCCCACGAATGAGATAGAAAAGAAACAAATGGAAAGAGTCCCATATGCGAATGTTATAGGTTCCTTAATGTATGCTATGACTTGTACACGTCCAGACTTAGCTTTCCCTTCAAGTGTTTTGTCTAGGTTTATGAGTAACCCCGGAAAGGAACATTGGGATGGAGTTAAGTGGTTGTTAAGGTACATTAAACAAACCTATAAACTGGGACTTACTTTTGGACGGACAAAAACCTACCTTAGATTGACAGGTTACACCGATTCTGACTTTGGGGGAGACGTAGATAAAAGGAGGTCCACTAGTGCTTACATTTACACTTTAAATGGTGGAGCCATTTGTTGGAAGTCTAAGTTGCAGCCTGTGACTGCGCTGTCAACCACTGAGGCTGAATTTGAGGCCCTCACAGAAGCCATAAAAGAGGCTATCTGGCTGAGAGGCTTACTGTCAGAAATAAACCTCGATAACGGGCCTCCCGTACTGTTTTCGGACAGTCAATCAGCCCTTGCATTGTGTAAAAACCCTGTGTTTCATGATAGGACTAAGCACTTAGCTATCAAGAGGAATTTTGTAAACGACATGCTTGAAAGGAACACTGTTGAACTGCGAAAAATCTGTACTGCTGAAAATCCAGTGGATATGGGCACAAAAATTTTGACTTTGGACAAGTTACTTAAATGTATTAACTTGGTTCAAAGTAATTGGGACCATGGATGACGAACCCAATGTGTTTTGCTCCTATTACTAGGGAATGTCCAGTAGTTAACCCATATAGGTACCAAGGTGGAGAATTGTTGTAAAACTGGTCCCTATATGACTTAACTATGTCAAGAAAATTTAAGTCTAGAAATGTTCAAATATTATAGATTAAAGGGTGTAAATGTCAAGTGGCATAAGTTGTAAATTTTTGGTAAATGTTATTTTTTGTACCCAGCTGTTAAAATACATTTAAATAAATCAAAGAGGTAAAATGTCATTGCTGCCCCTGCCCGTGTGCGATATTTACTTGCCCGTGCCACTACCCGCTGCCCAAAGCTTCTCGAGGAAGCTTCCCTGATTCAGTTATTAGTGGCTGCCACGCGTCAGCCATCCGGGTCAACTGTTTGTGTTTCTTGTGGGCTTTTATGGACCGTTGATCTGGTTCGTACGAACGGCCGAGATTGAACCTTGGAGCTTTGCCATGGATCGGAGTTCGGTTGCCTATATATACTGACCCTTTTTTAGGGTTTGCCGTACGCTCTTCATTTTTCTCTGTTTTCTCTTCAGCCACCGCCTCTTTTTCATTTGCTCTGGCGATCTTGAGGCGATCGAAGGCGATTGAGTATATCCGTGGGTGTTAAGGCTTGATCGTTCAAATCTTGGTAGTTTGGAGCATGTATGAAGCCTTGTAGGCTTCGGTTGTGAGCTTTCTCTTCCCTTACTCTTTATTTTCGTTCTTCTTTAGGTTTCTGACTTAGAAGCCTTAAGGATCGGTTTTGTATAAAGTTGTATATCGTTGAAGTCCGGTCTGTAATATTTGAACTCGACTTATAGTGGATAGACTTCCCTAGAAATAGGGAGCCGTGGAGTAGGTCCTTCTTTAAAGGCTGAACCACGTAAAATCTCGTTGTTATCGCTGTGTTCTTTGTGCATGTGTTCGGTGTTGGATGAATCTTGCTAAACTACAGTTACAGGTTTCTTGAACTAGATCTGAAGCGGTGAATGTTTGTTGTTATTGACGTTTTCTCAAGAACTAAAGTTAATAAGTTTAAACCCTAGGAATACGACATGAAACTCAACAATCTTATTACAGATGAGCTTTTAATTCCGAAAACACCTTTTCTACCTATCCTTCACCAGAGAGTAAATGCACCCATACACCTCCAACACCACACCCTGAGAACACCCCCTTTCGGACTGAGAGTCATCGACGAGTGAATCAAAGATGCTCTAAGCCGGAGATCTGGAATCTTGGGGAAGAAGCACGAAGAAGGGTACAGTGAACCTAGAGCACCTCCACACCCTACGAGTGAGAGGACAAAAAAAAAAAAAAAAGATTATATATAAAAATAATATGAATTAAGGTCGGTTGGGCCCTAAGAAAGTGAAAAGCCCAGGGAAAAAAAAAAAAAAACTTTTGGCATTAGTTTTGAAAATAATGCTGAAAAATAAAAAAATAAAAAAAATAATACTGAAAAAAAAATTTCCAAATTTACTGTTGAACCGCGTTTACAAAATGCGGCTATACTAAACCGCGTCCATGTGAGGCGTTTAAAATAACAGAAAACCGCGTTTACAAAACACGGTTTATATTTGAATAAACTGCATTCCCAAAACGCGGTTCACAATAAAATAAATCGCATTACAAAAAAGCGGTTTACATGAATAAACCCCGTTAATAAAACGCGGTTTTATAGTGAGGCGGTGACAGCCGAGGAGGGGGGAGGGGGAAAGCCCATAAACCGCGTCCCAAGAACGCGGTTTAATTCATGGTAAACCGCATGGTGAAGACGCGGTTTTGGATAGGTATAACCGCGTCTTTGTGATGCGGTTTAGTGTAAAAAACGGCACGAGGTTTTGTTTTAGTTGAAACGCGTTTCTTTGAGCGGTTTACTATAACCGCCTTTTATAAACGCGGTTCAACAGTAGATTTGGAATTATTTTTTTTCAGCATTATTTTTTTTATTTTTTTATTTTTAAGCATTATTTTCGAAACCCATTCTGAGAATTTGGACTATTATTTTCGAGACAATCGTTGATCAGATAAAAAAAAAAAAGAAAAAAAAGAGAGAGACTCATTGGGCTATTGATAAATTAAAGACCTCATTTTTTAAGTTTGTGTTAAAAATTTGAATTGAAGTGACATGATGTGAAAATCCGACGTTTGGTATTCATCATTTCAATTTTATTGTATTTCTAGAATTAGACCCATATCTACATAATTCTGACATGTGCTAGCGAAATGGGGGGGTTGAGTCATTCTATGAACCTGAGCAATTATGTTGTATGAAAACCAATTGGCCATAATTCTTTTGTATTTATTATGAGGCCATCGATGGATCTGCTGCTTTTGTTGACCGTCGAACTGAAGTGGGTAGCGGGATAACATTGGTGATGAGACCCAAAGGCCCTGTAATTGTGTGAAACACCTTTAATTATGGTAAGAAGATAAATAAAATTTCACGACCTCAGTGATAATTTCTCCTTTTTTATGGGGATTAAATATTTTTTGAGCTCTTTTTATGTGTAAGAATTTAAATAATTTTCCTTGAAAGGGGTATTCAGATTCAAAATCAGACCACTTTCGAGATATAGCGAGATAGTTAACATCGCACTAACTACATGAACAACCACAACAACAACAAAACCGAGTGTCTCAAAGAGCTCCAGCCAAGGTAGGTTTTGAGGAGGGTAAAATGTACACTGTCTTACCCTTACAAGTAGGCTATTTCTTAAGAGCCTCCAACCCTAAAATACACCGACTAAATGAACATTCAAAATTAATACAATAGAAATATTAAATTGTTGGAATTATATTCCATAAACGACAAGAGAGTACACAAAAGGAGATCCTTGCTCTTCCTATATTCCTCTTTCATTTTTTCTCCCTTCATTTTTTAATACATGCATGCCTTATTTTTCAAACATTTTAATTTTCTTTTCTTTTTTATTTAATTTTTTTATAGTTTACGTAGTTTGCATGCCTTAGCATAATACACCATGCACATAGGTTAATGTAGCCTACGTTGGTGGGCTTCAGCTGCCATAGCCATTGCGGAGTACACCGGTGTTACGGTCATCAAGAAGACCATCACATTCATAGAAACTGTTCGCCTGTGTCTCAGCCATCATAGCTTTCTCCTCCTCAAGATCTAAAAATTTGATATAGAAGAATTTTTATGTTAGAAGTGTAAGGGAATTGTTTCGAACCAAAACACCTTTTAGCTTGTCATTTAGCTTCGATGGTTTGGCTTATTGCGAGATTGAAACAAATTGTTCAACTAAGAGAATTGATCTCTTTAAACTTGGTGACTCGTAATTTTTACGAGCTAAGTTAGACTAACTTAAAAACATAATTGAGCCGGCCTTAAGTATAAACGGACCTAACCGTGCTCAGCAACCAAGTAGTACCTAATTTTCTATTTAGACCTTTATCAATGTTTGGTTCAGTCATGTTTGATCAGTTTTTTGGGATAAGTATTTGATTAGTGTTTGAACCAAGCACAAGACAGAAATGTTTAATTACTAGTCGGACTAAAACTGAGATCGAACTCCATCCTTGATCATAGATAGATAGAACCGGTCAAGCAAAATGTTATCAAACTAAACCTTAAGTTTGACAAATTCGAAAAATTAGTCCAACTCATCTACTTCTCTATGGCATGTCAAACAAATATCAATTGTTATAGTATAAGAAATTCATTTATTTCCAAGATAACAGAATATAGGATTATCTAATTGGTAACGGCTCACCGGTTCCCAATTTGCCCAATAGTTAGTGGCAATTAGCTAGCTTCGGGATAAGGGTTTCAAATCCAGCACTCCCCTTTTCCAAGCTTTGCCAATGCCAAAAAAAAAAAAAGGGTAGCAATTCTAGTTACCATTTTTCTTCTTTCGGGGGTGGATGTAGTCAAATTTTCCACGCTTTCCTTTGCCAAACTTTCCATGGCCTTTTACAATATGTCCAAATGCATACTTAAAACTTTCCTTTTTGAATGTCTCTGGTTGGAGGCAGTTTTCTTCTGCTCGTTCTGCAAATCAATTGTACAAACAATTAATTGTTAAACATATAATTAAATAAGGCTTTATATGGAACTTAAAATTGGAACTGCATTATGGAATTGCCTTTCTAATTCCAACTTTGATAGAATTGGAATATGATAAACTTTATATTTCATGGTTTGGATATCATAGGAATTTGATGCTGGAATTGCAATTCCATAATTAATCATCTTGGGTTTTGGGTTAATCGAATTGGATCATTCTAGGTTTTGATGGGACCAAATCATTTTTGCTTTGACACATGTCGAGTTTTATATCAACTCTGATCGGATCATATTTTGGGTTAATTAGGTGCGTTTTTGGGATTTTGGTTAGTATGAGTAGGATTTGAGTTGGCTACGTTGATGTTAGGTCAATTAGGTTACTTCAGTTCAACTTCTGGGTTACCAGGGGTGGGGTCAAATTAAGTAGGATCGGCTCATTTTTCAGATCGAGTCAGCTCTAGATTTCGAGTCATTAATTAGATTAGGTTATGTTTAGCTCAATTCCACCATATTCAAGTTAGCTTCAAGTTAGGTAGAGTCATTTTTTGGTTTGGATTATCTCGAATTTTGGGTCTATTAGGTTTGGGTCCTTCCAACTTTCAGTTTGATTGGGCCAAGTTTAGGCCGAGTTAGCTTAATTCTAGTTCCATTCATTAAAGATTGGTTATTTTGAGTTTCAGATTAAATGTATGTCACGACAGATATTTTAGTTTGGAGTCATTGTGCCTTTTCGGTTCAGTTTAGTTGGATCGTTATGGGTTTCATGTTATTAGAGTTAATATGAAATTAAGATTCTTTTTTCTATGTTAAAGAAATTCGAATGTACGATTTTTATTTAAAACCTACTTTAATTGAAGTGGACAGTGGAATTATATTCTAACATTAATAAGTGAATTAAATAATAGAATAGGAATTCAGAACCCAATTTTAGTTTCAACCTTAATTTCACACTTCACTTCTATGTGCAAAACACGACCTTACAAATTTATTCAAAAATATTGATCTAAATTTTTTGTGTTGAAGTCTAAGATTCTAAGATCTATTTGGTACCTTTTTTTTATTTGTGATTTTTGGTTTGAAAAACTAAATTAAATCCATATTTTAAAAATGAGTTTCTCTTGTTTGTGAATTTTGATTTTTTCTTTCATAATTTTAGCAAAATCTAAGTGCATGTAATTGAAATAAAAAAAATATCTTCAAAAATTTGAATTTAGTTTCTCCAAGATCAAAAATTAAAAAAAAAAAAAAAAAAATTACCTAAAAAGGGCCCTAAATATAGTTGATATAATTTGCTCCTTTCCTTCTATGAAGCTTTTCGGCAAGTTGATGAAGTGAAAAGTCATAAATTTTGCACAATTACAATGCATAATTAATGTAAAAATTAAGGTATGCGTTTTGTTAAAAACACGATGTGATATATTTATTTTGTCAGTGTTAGAGTATAAAATTACATGTCTTCTTCTCAAAAATTAACCTTTTGGTATAGTTACTTCATTGATGAATAACTTGATTATTATCATACCATGAAACAGCCAGTCCCTGGTCAAAAAGAAGTCTAAAGAGAAAAAGGAGATATCATGAATATCCAAATAGGTAATTAGGTCAATATTGTCCTCGAGAATGAACTTTATTAACTTATATAGTCAAGTTTATAGTGTACAAAAAATGGAGAACCTCACGAGTATACAAGGCAGATTCAGCTTTGGTTGGCTTTGAGGCCGAAACTTAAAAGGAAAGAACAAGTGCGATAGCAAAGAGAAAGACGAGAAGCACCAGAGCCTTTGAGTAGGCCGTTTTCAAAAGGACGAAGTAAGCAAAACAAGTTTTTTTCTTTGAAGATTTAATGGGTTTGTTTTGGATAGGAAATGCAATAGGATAAGACCCCTATTTATAGGGCGATTACAAATAGACCCAAAGACAAAAAGGCAAGGGCCAATTGGTGCTAGGGTGCACATCGGTACGAGATCAGATCAAACCGTACCGGATCGAACCATACCGGATTGGACTAGGCTGGACCAAAGACCGATTAATCCCATATATTAGGACCGAAGAATGGACCGATATATGGTCGGTCCACTCTTGTTGGCTAATCCTGTTCGGATTGATTTTTGTTCACCTCCAATTGGTGCATAGAATTTAGGCCTTATTTGATTGTCAAAGAAATTGAATTCCTACATGAAGTTGTATTTTATAGGAATTCATTTCATGTGTCAACTTCCCCAGAGATATGTATAGAAGTGTTTGGATGCCTGGACGAGAAATAGAACTTTATAGGATTAACTTCTTCTTTTTCTTGTTTGTTCATAGCTATAATGTTGTACACGCCCCGCCCCACTCCATCCCCACATACTTGTCATCTTAAATGTACAGCAATTTGTATCTATTTAATTTAAATTGATCACTCAATTTTATCAAGTGCCTCATAGCAAAATCAAAAAATGTTCTAAAACATAATATCAAATAATTAATATGGATAGATATAAATAATCGATTGCATACCCACATTAGGAAGGGCATGGTGCGGGTACAAAGTGAGTATTAGAGACCTAGCAGATACCTGAGTAATGAGGCGAGTATGAGTATGTGTTTGTACTTGCTATTCACTTCATATCCAAAGCAAGTAATGGGCTAGGTATGGGTATAAATTTGCGTGTTGAGTACAAGCATGGAGGGCGAACCTCTGTACCCATGCTGCCCTATTGCCATTCAAGGTCTATAGGTAATAAATAATCAAACCTTAGGATGTTAGACTACTTAAGTGATAATTTCCCCAAAAAAGGAAAAAAAGATGGCCGGAAAGGCCAAAAGCTATGGAACCCAAACACAAATGCATCTTTCTACAACTGTTGGCTTCCTCGGATAAATGGGATTGTTAGGGCAAAAATTATTATTACTAGTGTAATGATATGACCTACAAGCAATTAAGAGCCAAAAAATACCTTAAGAACTATGATTTTGCTCTGACGATAATAATTTAACCATAACAATAAAATTACCCTTTATTTTTCACTATTTTACTTGTCTATACCTAGTACCACATTAAGGATACATCTAGCAAAATGAAAACCATTTGACTTTGTTCCGTGCAAATTCAGTGAAACCAACAGCAAGATTTTATGGGAACATTGTCAAAAATGGCATAAACCAGACATCGTAATTTCAAGGCAGTTGTCCATGCACCTTGAACGCTAGGGTGTTTGGTGACATGCCTTGTCTTCAACTTCACCACCTTACTCCCCAACGCATTCCTCAATCTAGTTGGATGCTCGAGTATGTCTTCTGGGTCCATGTTCTTCACACGTATCACCCTTTCATTCTTGTTTCCTGCTCATATTTCAACAAGCAAAAGTTTGTTAGCATAAATGTTATAATTCTTTTGGATGGGGCATATGAAGGTGTTATGTTTTGTATTTGTTTTGATGTAATAAGATGTAACCAAAGGTCATTGGTGATGTTCAAATTGTATTGCTTGTTAGTTGGCGCCAAAGGGCCTTGACTGTTAGTTAAGTCGATTGAAAAGTCAAGTGTGGGTCAATTGTGGCAGCTAAAGATCTAGTGAGTCGGTTTAAGCTTATCCATTTACATTGTATCTAGATCTAGTATAAATAGCTTGCTCAAGTGTAATAATCATTCATTCAATCAAATATACAAAGAACATCTTTTGAGATATTTTCTCTTCCTCATCTAACTTTCTCTCGTTTCTCATCTCTTTCACTTCTCTATCTCATCTAAACTCACTTTGATTCTATCTTCACCTAGGTTATGATTTGAGGTTATATCTTGATCACAACAATGGGTATCAGAGCCTTGATTTGATTCCGAATCAAGCTCTAAATCAAGAAAAATTACAAAATCCGATTGATTGTGTTGCATAAAGGCTTTGGATGCTAGCAATTGATTTAGTTAAATCAATTTCAACTAAATCGAGTTGTTTTGTGTCAAGCTTTGGTCACTGTTGCGATCAATCATCAACAAAACAGTTTTAGTGCCGATTTAGTTCGGTTTTATGTGATCAAGAATTCAATTCTGAATTCTGACTTGAGGAGCTTGTGTGTACTGTCATTCGTATTCACATCCTATGCATTGCCTGGGATTAGGTTCAGACAAGTTCATTTTGGTTGAGAAACATTGAAACAAAGTTCTGCGATTGATTTCTGTGATTGCATTCAACATAGCAGTGGTTACAGCGAGATAATTCCAATGAATTGATCAAGCTAGCTGTTGAAGCAAGTTGTGCTGGTTGTACTGCTAGATTGTGTGTTCTTAATCAAAATTCATCCAATCTGTTGAGAAAAAGCTGAAGTGAGATGCAGGATCAATCTTGTTCTTGATCAAAATCAGAGGAATCAGCTTAGCAAAGCTTGCAATTCATGTAATTGAGGTGAAGGTAACAGTTTCTGAACTTTTGAGTTACAATTGATCAGAATCCACTTCTTGTTGTTGAAAGTTTGGAGAAATTGCGCTGATAAACATAGAAGTGTACAAAAATTTATTTGATTCTATAAGAATTATCTGAATTGAGTTGATACTTGCTCAAAAGTGGAATTAACTACAAACTAAGAATAGAATCGCAGAAAATCTGACCTAGTTCTTGTGGATTGTTGTGAGTAAAGTGTTGAGGTCAAATTTGAAGCTAAGTTCAAACCTAAGTCATATTCAGAGTCAGAATTGTTGAGTAATACAACTGTTAGGGTTTGGTTCGAGTTTTTTCTGGATTCGCAAGGTTCGACAATTAAGGTTTGATGTTCGATTATCGACCTTGGCTGAGCAGCGACCTTGATTTATTGGTGTCAAAGAGTTGATTCTTTGTTGCAAAGAATCCTTGGCTGCAATTGTGCGTTTCTCTTTTCAGTGAGCAAGGTTAGGGTTTGTATGTTGCGACAATCCTTGAACCGAAAGAATTAGAGTTTGAGCACGATTATTTGTACACATCTATAATGGAGGAATTCAGTAAGTGGCTCGATCACAATTTTGAGGAGATAAGGTTGAGTCTAGCAAAGGCTACCCTTGAAAGATGGAATTTCGAAGAGTCTATGATTGTGGCTACGATTCGCAATGTTCCTTGTGTGATCAATGAAGACATTCGTCATCAAGTTTTTGATCCTAGAGGAATTGTTGTAAGAATTGTAATTGTTTCAACATCCTCCTTAGTAGTTCAAGCTCAAGTGACCTTCTTTACAAGAGCACAAGCTGCTTCTTCCATCGAGCTAAGACAGGGAAGAAACATTTTTGCCCACTGTTGTGGTTTGGATATTCGTTTCCTCATTCCTTTGTGGAAATTGGGAAATCCGGTGAAGTTCTTACTGCAAGTAAGGTCGAAGATGATGTTGAGCAACATGAGCTCGATATTGATCAAAAAGAGGAGTTAAATGAAGAATGTGCTGAACCAGTTGAAGGCAAAGATCTTGATGTGATGCACATCTCGCAAACAAAGGAGATGGAAATTGGACCTGGGGCTGCTAATACTGGATTTAAGCTTGAAAGTGTTGAAGTTAAAGCTCACACGTCGGGGAAAACTGAGAATTACTCACTGCGGCAAGATGTTGAAGCTGTTGTAGTAAGTTTATCATCACAGCAGGGTGTGAGTGAACCGGTACAGCAGGATACAAGTGGCAATCGAGAGGTTGTTGGAGCTTTTCAATCCAGTGAACAACTGGGAGGTAAAGCAAAGAAGTTGCAAGTGAGCATTGAGATTCTAACCCTTAGAAAGCTGAGGTTTAAAATCACTTTTTGGAACAAGATTGAAATCAATTCGCAAGTTTTCCTTAATCAAAAGAAGTATTTCTCGACTAAAAGATTAAGATCATTGGAAAGGCCATTGGTGGTTTACAAAGGAAGCATTCCGGACTTCTTACTCCTTGAGAAAAATAAGTTATTCCTCGAGAAGCAACATATGTTAGAGAATATTGAAGTGGGAAAAATGAGGATGGTGTTTTGGCATGTGGAAAGACTCGGTGCTTCTTTGTGGATCAAGAGAATGCTTAAGAAACAAGGAGTAAAGTGATTCCTAGTAGTAGTGGTTCACAAGATGAGCATGTTGAGGTTTTAGCCAACAAACAAGAGGATAGTGCTGCAAAACCGATATGTACTGCTGAAAAATCTGATGCTATCACTGTGGTATCAATGAATGCATTAGAAAATACATTAAGTACTTCTCCATGGAACATTGGTATGCAAAATCATAACCTGAGGTGTGCAAGAAGCTGCTAATTGGATGCACTGTAAGGTTCTTTGGGTGAAGAGAAGGCTTATCCAAGTACAAACATGGGTGTAAGACCACATCCTGAGTCGGGAGAAGGAATTGTAAGCACAAGTCAGCTAGAGTGCACTATCAGTGGGAGAAATTGCAAGAATAGGTCGATCTGTGTCCTTTTCCAAGCAGAGTTGTGACTTACCAAAGTGCAAACTCTTATGATAAGCTTCCTCCTAATCAAAAAAAAAGAAGACGCAGAAGCGAAGCCTCAATTCTGGACAAGTAATTGCACTGTTGGTTGTATCCAAGCTGGAGGTGCAAGCAATGGTGAGGCCACATGAACATATTGTGGAGATGCAAAACCGCGGGGATAACAGAATCAGATCTAGAATTTATCTTGTTGTGCTCCACGAATTCATTAGCATCGAGTCCTTGAAACATAGTAAGAAACATTGGAATAAGACTGAAATTAGAGGTTTTGAGAAGCAATTGAAATTCAAGTGTTGTAAACTGAATAATTCAGATAGTGGGGTTCTTATGGGAGCTCCAAACTTGATTGAATTCCTTTGGAAGCTTGCAGAGGCAATTGGAAGTTTGTCTTGGTTAAATAAAGTTCGCATTCAATTAACCAAGGCGTTATTTGTGCTAGAGTATAAGCTGCTATGGGGCATACTAAGGCGCTCTGCTTCCAATTTTTAGTAGAAGAAAAGCCAACTTTCTGTTGGTTTTGAAAACCAGTGGGAACATTAGCTCAAAATTGAGAATGTAGAGCAAATAATTGGACTATGGGTAGTGTACAAGAGGGTTGGAATGTCTATTGATCAATTCATACTAAAGTACAAAGGGGTCTTTTTTAGAAGGAACAACATGGTGGTGAAGTTGCAGTTCCTTGTCAATAAAGATGGTGCCTTGCTGCTACAGCGTCTGTTTGGGGGCTTACCTGCTTGGTTGCTACAGCATGCTAAGCAAACACAGGGAACCCAAAGACCCATTGATATGGGTTCAATCCAGCAGCAAGCTACCCATTATCCAGAACAAGCAAGGAAGGTGGAACAAGCTGATGAACCTGAGCTCAATAATGTAGAAATCAGCAGTGAAGATGCAGAGTTCTTGAGGTCTACTTCACAAATGACTCAGGGTGTTGTTCAATGTTGTCAATTGAGTATCATCCAAGGTTACAGACAAGATGAAGCAATAGTTCAGCTTGTTTACGAAAGTTTAAGGCCAATTCCAGCTGGAGTTAGCTTTCATAACAACAGAGAAATCAAGCCCAGACCAGCCCTTGCTCTTGAGATGATCACAGCTGTACTGATGCTTTATTGGTTCCTTATGCTGGTGTACTTTGTATTCATTCTTAAGCTTGTTGACAAGGAATCAAAGTTTCTTTGTTGGCGAAGAGGTGTTACTTGAAGAATATGGAATATAGGTTTCCTAGAACCCATTGAGCTGCAATATGTTAATTGAAGGCAGGACACTAGAGGGGGTTCAAACAATCATGAGTTGCAGACACAAGTCTATAAATTGGGTTATCTCTGGCTTTTAAGGATATAGCTGAGTGGAGAAAAACTCCAACTTTACAAGCTAACGTCGCAACTGCTCAAGTGATAAATTTGAATATTGATGTTAGGATGATGTGGTTTGATCTAGGTAGACCTCCGGATGAGTGTTCATCATCTGATGTAAGCATTGACTACAGGACTTGGCCGGAGTTACTACCAAATCTGCAACAACAAGTGTTCTACAGCTACAAATTTCAGTATCTTGAAGCTCTCTGCAGCAGTGAATTTCAGCAAGAAGTTTTCCTCCATCAATAAGTGTTCTTCAAGGTTTCAACTCTCTTCTTGGATTCTTGAGGACAAGAATCTCTTTGGGGGGGGGGGGGGGGGGGGGGGGGGGAGTATTGTTATGATTCCTTTAGATGGGGCATATGAAGGTGTTATGTTTTGTATTTGTTTTGACATAATAAGATGTAACCGAAGGTCATTGGTGATGTTTGAATTGTATTGCTTGTTAGCTGACGACAAAGGGCCTTGATTGTTAGTTAAGTTGGTTGAAAGGTCAAGTGTGGGTCAATTGTGGCGGCGAAAGATCTAGTGAGTCGGTTTAAGCTTGTCCATTTACATTGTATCTAGATCTAGTAGAAATAGCTTGCCCAAGTGTAATAATCATTTATTCAATTAAATATAAAAAGAATATCTTTTGAGATATTTTCTCTCTTACTCGTCTAACTTTCTTTAGTTTCTCATCTCTTTCACTTCTCTATCCTATTTAAACTCACTTTGAATCTATCTTCCCCTAGGTTATGATTTGAGGTTATATCTCGATCATAGCAATAAACATGAACTCCTAAGTGTTGGCTCAGATGGTAAAGCATTTAGACCTTGCACCTCATGAAGTGTGAGGTCTAGAGTTTGGATCCTGTCATTAAGTGCAAACAATTTCTTAAAGCTACTCCCTTGGGTTAATTAGCTCCTTATTAACCTCGTTGCATGTAAAGGAAACTCACCGAGGGACTAGTTGAAGCAATAACAACCACCCCATTCCTCAGAGAGGCTCCCCTAAAAGCAGGGTCTGGAGAGGGTAAGATGTATGCAGCTTTACCACCACAGGGTGCTACCCCCTAGAGAGGTTGCTTCACAAAGGCACCCAACCCTAAACAACATGAATGTTCGAGCTGGCTTCTACATCTAACAGTCCTTAACACCAAGGTAATGCTTTGTCAACAATGACTAAGTCTAACACCAAGTCAATCCTCAACAAACATGCATGCAACTCAACTATAGTCTTGGTTTTAAGCACTGCTGAATGGAAATTTCCTTTTGTGCAAAAGAGTACGTTGGAGCCACAACCCACTAAGTGGCTTTAAGAAATTGTTTACACCTAATGACGGAAAAGAAACCCCAGGCCTCAAGCTTCATGAGGCACGATGCCCAAGTGTCTTATCATTTTAGCCAACATTAATGATTAGTGGGTGACTATATACGACATAAAAGCAGAATATGAATAAGATCATCTGTGAATGAGTGCGAGAGAGAGTGGGATTATTACGGGTAAAGCCTTTCCGATGTGGATGCTGGCCACGAATGAGCTCCATAACCCCTTCCAGCTGTGGATTGCTTTCTTTAAATGACGGTAAATGATGATCCACAAATGCCCTGCCATATTCAACAACACTTATTACCATAAGAGATGAAGCAAACAATTATTATGTCAATTTCGTGAAGCCTTATGCCAAACTCACAACTGGGGGCGGCATGCACCAAAATAAAAATACCATAATACAACTTCTGAGTACATCTGTTGATAGGTAGGTAATAACTTCCACAAACAACGCAGATAGTGCTTAATGGCTTAAATTAGTTTTGATAGATAGAAAATTGTTGCGATGAACTAGCCCTCTTGTCAAATGTTAGCAATGTCGTCCGAGATTTTAGGTACTGTTCTATTCTTAAGACACAAACATATGACAAAACAGAAAAACTCACACGCAAAAGTAACATAGATCTCAAAATTCCAGTAATTGTGAAGGAAGAATGCCACAAAAATTCGTCAATCATTCAAGTCCACATTACTAATGCTACAAGCTCAATAGGATAATCATATCGCTATGTGTGAACGATCATATGGATTTAAATAGGACAAAGAATGCTGATGGCATATGATTGATATTAGACAAGAACTTCAATATGTAAAACGTGCTAGAATGCATGTTACATGAATATGGATGTCCAACAATATCACCTCAGATCAAAGCAACAGAAAGGATAACAAAGAGGAGTTGTGCATCAAAAATACAGAGATGTCCACTAAAATATTTGACTTACTGTTCAATATTATTTGACTTAATCCTTAGGGTAAATGTTACTGATGTCTTATCGATGAAAATCTCATAATATTTCTCCTTCGAGACAAACTACAAAAGCATGGAGGTGATCCAAGAAGATGATAAACTGGACAAAAACGCTGATAAGGAAGCCAGCAGGGATAGTGATCAAGAAGAGATGCTTTGGATGCTCAAAATTTTGCTAGAAGCTTTTATAAAAGCAAGCGGGTGGGAAAATCACTCTGGACCACTAAACATGAGCCAATGGTAGGAAGAGCATGTGGTAAAGCATCAAGGACACATAATATTTCTGCTGTAGCCACCATTTCTGTTCTTCGACATCCAGTTTACATGCTTTGCAGTAGTTTCATTATTAGCAAATTAGGCCTCAGAAGTCTCCATAAATAGAAACTCATCCGTTGAAATGGCTCGTGCCAACTGAATATAACTCCTATTCTTTGCTCCCTAGTTCACAGTAGGAATGCATGTCTATTATTGTTGCTGTCTTGTTGTTCTATAGTTATTTTCATGCTTGGTATTGCTGTATTTGATCTTTTTTAATACTATTCATTACACAATACAAAAATAAATAGAAACATTAATCCCAACAAAAGGAACCCAGGGATGATGTATATATATTTCATAAAACTTGGACACATAGATGAATAATGCATTTAATGAATAGTGTATTAAATAGAAATCATTTTAAGAATTTTAAGAAGCAAAACACGCTTCTTTTTTATCTGTAAGGAGGAGAACATGCAGTTATAAATAATAGAACAAAGTACTTTCAGACTTTTCTATGTAAATGATAGAAGAATTAACAGACAAGCTACTTACCTGTCATATTCAAGGATCAAACAAAAGATAGGCAAGCTCAATCAATATCATTGGCTTCTAGAGTTGGACTTCCTAAATCCTACAATATTACCCTCTGACAGTGCTTTTTTCTCGCTTGCAAAAAGTGGCAAAAATGTCAAGTTTGGGGATGCTAGTTGGACACATGGGCTATTACATCAGAAGGTAAGAGTAAGCCAGGAATTGTGTGTAACACTGGGAGTAAGCCAAATGTTATATGCAATAAATAGTACACCAATAGTTGTGCAATAATGCTGGTGTGTCAAGGCCCTATTTAGAAACCAAAAAGAGTTTTCATTTTCCATTTCTAGCTTTAGTTTTCATCTCCAATTTTCCTTTTTCAATTTGGAGAACTCTTCATGGAATGAGAAGCTGATTAGAGTGTCTCCAAGATATCTTTTTCTTGCTTTTTGATTAAAAAATATGAGTATATGTAATTCCTATTAACACCTGTTAATAAGAAAATTCGATAATCCGATCCAAACTCGATCTAAAAGATTGGGATGATTAGTCTGAATATGACATGTTCAAGTATGATCCATAAAAATTCAAGTGTCAATTAAGACATAAATACCAATTTGGAAATTTTTTCTAAGCTACATATTCGGGCATCGCACATCGTCTACCTATATGTACGAATTACACTAGACGTTGACTTAACATCACAATTATATGAGTTATGCAATTGGGAAGGTATTGATACAAACTCTAGCAACATGGCGGCTGTCCGAGGATAAAATAAATTGGATAGAGAAGCTAGCAATGGAAGCTAGAAGGTGACAATGATCAAAGATGTGTACAATCTGGAGCTGGAAAATTTGCTGGGAGCTTCTAGAAGAGCCAAAGGGCAAGAAATGAACTCTGAAATCTAGACCACAAACTAGTAGTTGTCAGAAGGAAGAACTGAAGATCAAGCATCAATAATACAAAAGGTGTGTAGACGTAAAAGAAACACTTTTCACTTCTTCATTTCAGATTTTACATGCCTTTCCAGTTTGGTCTCCAAAAGAAGTATGAGAAATATGAAAGTGTTCAATAAGAAGATGGATTATACCTCTTCATATTATAACACTGGAAAATGTATTGAAGTTAAAATCCTTTGAAATAATGAACTGGCTATGTTGGGCTCTATAACTAATCTCTAAATTATGTGAAATGGAAGTGGATGCAACAGTAATAAAGCAACTGCCAAAACTCAAAAAACTGCTGTGATATCAACTACTTGCGTTCTTTGGCATAAAATATGGAGAGCCAATGATAGCCATATCCGATTCAACCTTTTTAACACTTCAAATACAAAAACTGAACAACACAATTTTCGGTTCTAAATATTCGTTTGGATCACAAAATTGTTCCTTTGTATTTCAAATGCACAACACCGACAATATATTCCAACACACCATGATCCAAGGTATAGGAAGAAGACGGGCGGAGGGGAAGGAGAGTGATTGAATTACCGGATGCTACGACTACTGCCTCCCCAGTCGCAATAGCTGACAATTAGCTTCTGAAGCTGTCACATCCCTCTTAGTGCCATTATTACATCTTACCTTTTTTTTCGAAGGGAGAAAGAGAGACCTCTGATAGGTACAATTCGGAAACTTTTGCAGAAAAGTGACCTTTCGCACAAAGCACCTGTAATTATAATGCATCACCATATCATTTTTACTTTTGCTTTTGGAGAGCAGATGTGAACGTTTAGATATAGTAAAGATGAGCTCTATAGATGACCAGGTTCTTTACTTTTTTTATGTCATATTTTGTCTAATATGTCAATTTTGTCCATATACTTTCTCGTATTAATTTAGTTGAAGCGGTATTTAAATTATTGTGCATTGTTCTTGGAGAACATTACTGGGCTTAAATAATATAAAATTTGACAAAATTAAAAAGATTGGGACTAAATTGACATATTAGACAAATTACAAAATAACATTGTATATATAACCCTATATTATGTCCTACTAAAGTTCCGAACCCTTCAAAATTTCTTCATAAACCCAACTAAGCTTATAAAATGCAACATCACCTAATTTAAAGATAACAAAGAACTATATAAAAAATTTAAATCTTCATTTAAAAACTATGCTCTAGCCATAACTAAATTTGGGCAAAGCTTAAGAAAATTTTACGGAACATTCCAATATACAAAATTTTAGGGTTTTTTTTTTAAACTAAAAACCACATACATTTTAGGTTCGGTTTCAGAAAACCACGTAACTTTTCTAATTTTTCAATGTCACACCTAAACTTTTCAAAAATTTTTAATGTCACATCTAATATTGACACCATTAACTTTCCGTTAAAATAAATCAAAAATTACCAAACCACTCTCAATAAAACCTTTTTTTTGGTTTTTGATGAATTAAAAATTGGCTTTTTTTGGTTTTTTTACGAACGGACTTCCTTCAACCTTTGCCCACCTCCTTATCTTTCACTGCCCTCCCATGGATTTTCCAATTATTTTGTCTCTAATTATTTTTCAACTCTTTTTATTATTTTTTCACTTTTTCCCTTCAATTTTTTGAAATTTTTGTGTAATAATAGGATTTTTCAATGAAATATACGCAACTTTACAAATAAAAAATAATTTTTTTTGGGGTCAAAGGCTGTTGCAGCATGCCAAACCCTTACCAATTTTACAAATTCAAAAGTGAAGGGTAATTTCGTCATTTGTAAAATACATTACTTAATATAGTTTAATTAAATTAAGTTATACTTGGTGTTTTGATGTATTTATACACCAAAACGAGGCATTCCATGAGATGGAAGATTAATAGCATCAGCATTAGGTATGATATTGAAAAATTTAGATGTGACTTTGATATATTAAAACATTTAGGTCGTTTTTTAAAACCGCACCTAAAATGTAGGTGTTTTTTCAGTAAAAAAATTCAAAATTTTACCTTCAAAAAAAATTCAAAATCAAAAAGAAAAGATTAGAGGAGTTGATTTCTCCATTCTTTTTCAAAGTCAAAATTTAATTGGATGCAATAATCTATGATACAATAATTTATGTTTCTAAAGTATGATAGATATTCACAACATCATATAAAACCATAGAGTTTTTCAAATTCAAACACTATTTGGGTTTCAATTATATATGATAGAGTAATTCATAACTAGAAATATATGATAGAAAACCACCATATTGAAGATTCATATTCAACTCTACTTGAATTGCAGTTCTATATCGTAAAGTAATTCGCATTTTAACAATTACGATAGATAGAACTTAACCGATTGCCTATGTTTGACACAATCTAGAAGAAATCAAAACTTAAGCGCTAGCACACCCTTCTTTCATATTCGAAAGTTTGCCTTCCACGTTCTTTCTCCCCTTCAATTATCCGCTCGCATCCCCAAATTTACAAATTACCTTCTCTAATCCATACATATCAACTAAAAACCTATTTGATCCCTAAGGCTCTGTAGATTCTTTTTTCGATTCGAAAAGTTTTAAGCTATTTTAGTTTATCCAATATTCTGATCATTCATCTATTGATTAAAACAACATTATAAGTTGGTTGACTTGGTGTGTCCACATAATAAAAATGTCATGTCAGCCATGACTTGAAATTAACTTTTTGCCTTTCTCACCTCATTCTTTTATCTCCTCTCTCTCTTCTTCCCCATCAAAAGCTGACCTAACACCTCCATCGGCCCACTAACTCCATCAACCAAGCCTAAACACTAGACCACCGCTGAGCAACCATTTACCCACCAAAAAAACTGAAACCCAAGAGTCCAAAAAACGATCAAAATCTAGAACTTCTAATGACCATTCAAATTTCCCTCCAAACAAGAAATGATATTGTGATCCACCAAATGACCCTAAATTGTACACAAGGCAAAGCCAATTTTACCCACTTCACCAATTAAGTTATTTGATTATCTTGAAAGACATGTCTACAAGTTTTGTTTTACTTGTTGGATGAGCTTTAGTTTCAATATAGGAAACTTGTCCTACATAGAAAATTTCAGGGGAGAATGTTTGTTTTATACGGCACTGTATATTTATTCTATAATAATTTGTTACCATTTTTACCGTTATGAGTATTGATTGGATACCATTAGTTCCACCCATAATTTCCTGCATTTACATCATAAACATTGCATTAACCCCCACAATTTCACCCGTTGGTAATATGAGCTATATATGTGGATGGGTTTTCCAATGAAAGAACACAAGAAGTACCAGGAGGCTTTCTTCTTGTACATGTGCTTCCCATACTATTTTTTTCCATGGTCTATCGTACTTTAGTGATTGATCGAGCAAAATTGGGGCATATTCTAGTACACTACAATGGTGGGCATTGTGTTAGCCTTGTGGTTGGAGTTTCCATTTGGTTCGGTTTGTACCAGTGTTGGGGCATAAACAACTTTTGGGTAGTGATGAACTCCATGACAAAACAATCATCTTCTTCTTTTTGGATAGTTGTAATTATCCAACAATCAAAGGTTGGTTAGAGATTTGACAAAGGCTGAAGTGAACTCCCATTTGCAATATGTTTTGTCAAAACAGACATAACTTCTCTATTAAATATAAATTTCGAAATTGGTGACCATATAAGCAGGCTAAGTGCCTGGCAGTGGTCGTGTTTCCAGCATTGCCATTGGCATGTGCCCAAGTTGTGAATGGTGGAGGCTAGTGATGTTTCCTTAATGGAGGCCTGATGCTTGCCTAAATAGGTACACGAGCCTAGATAGAGTAGTCCAATAATGAGGTGATAGGGCCTAGCCTGAGGAGTGGGGCAAACTCTATACATAGATGTAAATATTGTATCATAAATCAAGCAGTGAAAATCAATATCATTTCTTAGTTTCTTCGTCATCTCTTTAATTTCAATACTTTCATTTAGGCTTTGATTGGTTGAGGAAAAATCATTTCTCCCCCTCAGTTTCCAAGGAAAACAAATTTTACTTTAGGCTTTCTGTCATTTTTTTTTAATGTAAAATGTGTTCCAACCTTATGATGTTCCTTTTTATTTAAAAAGATATGATCTTCCACCAAGCATCCTAAGCCTTCTTATAGCCAACATAAACTCGATCTCATCCGAACTCAGTTTGAGGCCGAAACTTTAGAATGATGACTTCCCCTATTTTATAATGGAAGTTATTTTTCGTCCGTTGGGGAGAAAACCTTTTCTCTCGAAAAAAACTTTTCCGTCAAAGAATTCACGCCAATCAACAAAAAACGAAAAATCAATTTCTAAAATCGAATTATCCCATAAACAAAATGAAGCCTTAGTTACAATCTACTTTCCATTTTAGATCCCAACATCGTTACCTATAAAATCTAAAAAATAACTAACCCTAGGACAACAGTGTCTCCAAGGCTGAGCACCAGAAACCGTCGTCAACAGCTCTAGGCGGCGGTCCTAGCAGCGTCTCCATTGTCGTAGGCCGCAGCGTGCTTGAAAAAGGGAAAATTTAGAAAGAGAAACTAACACTAAAATGTTAAAGCATGAACGTAGCGATTCGCGTCCCCGACGAAGATCTGGTGGTTTGGTGTGTGCGAACACCGTCAAGGCGGCGCCTGGGTGGTAGTGGTTGCAATGGTGGTTTAAGTGAGAAAGAGTTGAGATGGTATTGCTAGGGTTTTACTTTGTTATTTGAAAATGAAAGGATCAAAATTATCACCTAATTTGTGCATCTTGTTTGCCTTATATTATAATATACAGATTTAAATGTTTTATTAATAAGATTGTTTATATCAGAATTTGATTAATTTCATCTACAAAATGTCAATTATTTTTTTAATTAAAAGTTAAGTAACTAAAGTTTGTAAACTTTAGTTTGAGTGACTAATTTATCCATTGTTAACTACTTGATTAACCAAAAATGAGACTTAACTTTTGAAAAATACTAAGGTAGTACATGACTATAATAATATATAAAAGCCATGTGAGTACGTTCGAGAAAAATTTACTAATTACAATAAAAAGTTGACAAAATTTCTATACAAACAACTTATATATTACCAAGATCTTATATTGTATGAATTTTTGACAAAAATCATCAAATTCTAATCAAAATATTTTGATATTATCGTAATCATGTTTCATATTAAAATTTTCAATGAAAACCTATGAAATTTTAACAAAAGGGTACTTAATTGAAAAATTTTATATTTTAGGATACTTAAATGATAAAGTTTTTAATTCTTAAGGTATCGATTGTATATACTGATAGGTAATAAATTATGAAATTACAAAATATCTAAGACTGTATTTGGAGCATGGAATGGAAGCCCGGAATTGGGGCGGAGGCTGGAATTAGGGCCCAAAATTCCAATTCTATTGTTTGGTTTCCCTACTAGAATTGAAATTACAATTCCATTGCCCAATTCCATGGAATTGGATTTTAACTAAAAATCATACTTTCTAATTCCTTGGGATGGGGGTAATTTTAATGAAAAATTTCTAATTCCTTGGGATGAGGGTAAGGAATTGCAATTACATATTAATTTCATTGACTTAAAACCCAAAATGATCCCGCTTGATTAACCAAAATCTAAGATGACTTAAAATCTAAAGACTTAAATACAACCTAAAATTTGACTTGAACCTCGAAATCACCCAACTCAAATGACTTGAACTTGAAATGACCAAAATTACCTTAGCTCAAAGTCCTAAATAACCCAACCCAATTGAACGAAACTTGAAATGACTTAAATTTAGAAAATGAAACTATTCGACTTGAATGTGAAGTAAATAAATTGAGCCAAAGTGAAAATGACCCAACCAAATTGACCAAAAACTTAATACAACCCATACCCAAAATGACCTGACCCATCTCAAACTCTGTCTAAGATGACTCGAAATTTGAAATGGTACAGGTCCTTTGTTCTGAAATTAAGATGACTCAAGCTGAAATGACCTAAATGAACTCAAATCTGATCATAGCTAGCCTAAATTCCGGAAAGTCCAACCCAATTAACTGAAATCTGTGATAACATGAACACCAAATGATCCGACGCAATACTCAACCCAATTTGACTCGAAAATCAAATAATTTGAACTCAAAGTGAATCCTTCTGACAATAATAACTTGAACTCAATGTGAATCGCTCAGATCAAAATCCAACCACAGTTGATTAAAAACTTGAAATATTCCAACTCATTAATTTCAACCTCCAATTCCTTTAATGAACCAAACAGTAGAATTTCAATTCCATTAGAATTTCAATTCCACCATAATTGAACTTAAATTTATAGTTTCATAGTTCAATTCCAATCCTATGTCCCAGACAGAGTCTAAGTAATAATTTTCCTAAAAAAGGAGATCCAAGTAGGATGAATTAAGGTCAATTGGGCCTTAAGAAAGTGAAAGGCCCAATTAGGAGGAAAAAAAAAAAAAAAGCTTTTGGCATGGGAATTTGAACTATTATTTTTAATAGATTTATTGGGCTATTGATAAATTAAGGACCCTATTTTTTTTAGCATGGGAATTACAGAACGTTTGAAAAGCTAAAATATAAATTATTTAGTTTCTATAAAGCTAAAAACTAAATTATTTAGCTTTTAAAATGCTACTTTTCAAAAGTTAAATGCTATGAAAAGCGCTAACAAAAAAAATTTATACCAAACAACACTATTAACTGTTTAACTAGTCAAAAAACTAAAGGCTATTAAAAATGCAATAAAAAATTACTTGCCAAACATTGCCTTAAAACAATCTTAAAATATCTCAGTTAAATGCCATGAAACTTATCATTTATAACACTTCATTACGTTCTACCAGAATCTGATCTAATTTTTGATAATTAAAAAAAAAAAGGGCAAACATAACACAGTGATATATAAAATTCCTTGGCCGAAATAATGTAAATTTTTGTTGGAAAATAATGACATGGCATAATTCTAATTGGTATAAAGTCAAGTCAAGTCAAACTTTTAATGTAATCGAACTGAACTTATCGTAAAATTATTGACAAAACACATATCAAAATAACGAAAAATGTCCATATTTTTCAGCAAAAAATCATCTAATTTCGAAAGATATGTAAAAGACAAAATGTAAATAACCCTTTCAAATTTTGTCAAAATTTTAGAGGCCCGCACTGCACCCACGCATGATGCACCAAAAGTCGTTCTAATTTTATTGCCTCACAACTCACAGGTGCTAGTTCCCATTTAGTCTGTTCCTTTTTTTTTGACAAACACTCTGGCCATATTTAATTATCATATAAATTAAATTTTTATAAAAAATCATAGGATAAATTATAACAAAATTTGTTATCGTTTGTTTTAAAAATAAAAAACTCTCTCACAAATAAAGCATTCACAAAACTCCCACACTTTTAAAAATTTATCACATAAAGTCCTATCTAAAATAAAATCAAATACTTATCTATTTTATTTTGAGGGATCAAATGATCAAAAAAAAGTTATTTGACAGCAAAATGATATTTTTAAAAAAATGTGGGGGTTCAATGAGTGATTTTATTTGTGAGGGGTTTTTTTGGAGGGGTAGCAAATGTGTCGTGTCGTGTCGTGTTCGTGTTCATGCTATGCGATGGGTTTTAGAAATATGGTCAACCCGAACCGGACCCATTTATTAAACGGGTTAGGAGCTCTCAATCCTTACCCAATCCAACCCAATTATTAAATGGGTAACCTGCAGGTTACCCATTTAATTATATTTGTGACTTTTTTTTTACTAAATTCTAGTTTTTTAACTTACAAACGTGTTAGTAATGTACTTCATGATTGATACTACCAATAAAACTCTAAATTGAAGTGACATGATGTGAAAATCCGATGTTTGGTACTCATTATTTTAGTTCATTGTATTTCTGGAACTAAATCTATACCTAAATAATGCTGGCATGTTCTAGCGAAATGTGGGGGTTGAATCAATCTACAAACATGAGCAATTATGTTATATGAAAACCAATTAGCCATAATTCATTTATATTTATTATGAGGCCATCAATACTTGCTAGTCGCTACTACTATATGTGATTTGATTGTGGTGGAAATATTATTCTGGATTTGGGTTTTAGTTCCGCAGACGGGCATGCGACGAAGAGGCATGGTGGATCTGCTGCTTTTGTTGACCGTCTGAAGTGGGTAGTCGGATAATGTTGGTGCTTGGACCCAAAAGGCCTGTAACTATGAGAAACCCTTGGATTATGGTAAAAAGATAAATCAAATTTGATGACCTATGTGATAATTTCTCCTTTTTTTTTATAGGGATTGAATATTTTCTGAGCCCTATTTATGCGTATGAACTTAAATAATTTTCCATGAAAGGGGCATTTAGATTCAAATACGGACCACTTTCGAGATATAGCGAGATAGTTACCATCTCCAACTACATGAACAACAACAACAACTACAAAATCCAGTGCCTCAAAGAGCTCCCACCAGGGTAGGGTTTGAGGAGGGTGAAATGTAAGTCCGCCTTACCCTTACAGGGTAGGCTATTTCCTAAGAGCCCTTGTAGAAATTATTTAAGATCTAAATATTAGGGTTAGAGATTATAAACATGCCATTAGCAGAGAGGGGACCAGGCCTATAGTTAGTAAACTTTATGAGGCCCCCCATGAAAACCCGTTTTTAACTAGGCCTAGCACATATTATTAATTATATTATAAACTAAGATGAACCTAGGCCCATATGTTATGGATCATTTATCAATTGGGCTTTACTGGTTCAACATCTAACTAATTTTATAAAATAAGAGAATAACTCAATCAATGAAAGCCCGCTTTACGGAATAATTCTAACATCACCAACTCTAAAAAACACCGACTAAATGAACATTCAAAATTAATACAATAGAAACATTAAATTATCACAATTATATTCCATAAACGATAAGAGAGTACACAAAAGGATATCCTTGCTCTCCCTAGATTCCTCTTTGAATTTTTTTTCCCGTTCATTCTTTTAACACATGCACGCCTTATTTTTCCAACATTTTAATTTTCTTTTCTTTTATTTTTTATTTCTTTTTATAGTTTACGTAGCTGGCATGCCTTTGCATAATACACCATGCACGTAGGTTAATATAGCCTACGTTGGTAGGGTTCAATTGCCATCGCCATTGCGGAGTACACCGGTGTTACGGACGTCAAGAAGACCATCATGTTCCTAGAAACCGTTCGCCTATGTCTCAACCTTCATAGCTTTCTCCTCCACAAGATCTAAAAATTCAATACAGAAGAATTTTTATGCTAGAAGTGTAAATGAATTGAATCGAACCAAAACACAGAGAGGGGGGGGGGGGGGGGGGGGGGGGGGGGGGGGCGCTTGTCATTTGGCTTAGTTGGTTTGGCTTATTACGAGATTGAAACAACTTGTTCAACTAAGAGAATTGATCTCTTTAAACTTAGTGGCTTGTAATTTTTACGAGCTAAGTTAGACTAACTTAAAAGCATAATTGAGCCGGCCTTGAGTATAAACGGACCTAACCATGCTCAGCGGCCAAGTAGTACTTAATTTGCTATTTAGACTTTTATCAATGTTTGGTTCAATCATGTTTGATCAGTTTTTTGGGATAAGTATTTGATTATTGTTTGAACCAAGCACTAGACAGAAATGATTAATTGCTATCCGAACTAAAACCGAGACCGAACTACATCCTTGATCATAGATAAATAGAACCCGTCAAGCAAAATGTTATCAAATTAAACCTTAAGTTTGACAAATTCAAAAAATTAGTCCAACTTATCTATTTCCCTATGGCATTTCAAACAAATATCAATTGTTATAATATAAGAAATTCATTTATGCCCAAGATGACACAACATAGGA
This sequence comes from Simmondsia chinensis, assembly GCA_018398585.1. Taxonomy (NCBI): domain Eukaryota; kingdom Viridiplantae; phylum Streptophyta; class Magnoliopsida; order Caryophyllales; family Simmondsiaceae; genus Simmondsia; species Simmondsia chinensis. The sequence goes on along the minus strand of JAGTTD010000017.1, from coordinate 10,696,350 downwards.
TTATCTAATTGGTAACCGCTCACCGGTTCCCAATTTGCCCAATAGTTGGAGTGGCAGCTAGCTAGCTTCGGGATAATAGCTTTGAATCCAGCACTCCCCTTTTCCAGGCTTTACCAATGTAAAAAAAAAAGAGGTAACTGTTATAGTTACCATTTTCCTCCTTTCGGGGGTGGATGATGTCAAAGTTTCCATGCTTTCCTTTGCCAAACTTTGCATGGCCTTTTACAATATGTCCAAATGCATACTTAAATTTTTCCTTTTTGAATGTCTTCGGTTTGAGGCGGTTTTCTTCTGCTCGCTCTACAAATCAATTGCACAAACAATTAATCGTTAAACATATAATTAAATAAAGCTTTATATGGAACTTGAAATTAGAATTGAATTTTGGGATTGCATTTCTAATTCCAACATTGATAGAATTGGAATATGATAAACTTTATATTTTATGGTTGGATATCCAAGGAATTTGAAGCTTGAATTACAATTCCATAATTAATCATCTTGGGTTTTGGGTTAATCGAATTGGATAATTCTGGGTTTTGATGGGACCATATCATTTTTGCTTTAACACATGTCGAGTTTTATATCAACTCTGGTCGGATCATATTTTGGGTTAATTACATGCGTTTTGGGATTTTGGTTAGCATGATCAAAATTTGAGTTGGCTATGGTGATGTTAGGTCAATTGGGTTACTTTAGTTCAACTTTTGGGTTACCAAGGGTGGGGTCAAATTAAGTAGGATCAGGTCATTTTCAGATGGAGTCATCTTTAGATTTCGAGTCATTAATTAGATTAGGTTATGTTTGGCTAATTCCGTCATATTAAAGTTAGGTTCCAGTCAGGCAGAGTCATTTTTGGTTTGAGTTATCTTTAAGTTTGGGTCTATTAGGCTTAGGTCTTTTCAACTTTCAGTTTGATTGGGCCAAGTTTAGGCTGGGTTAGCTTAATTCCGGTTCCATTAATTAAAGATTGGTTATTTTGAGTTTTAGATTAAATGTATGTCATGACAGATATTTTAGTTTGGAGTTATTGTGCCTTTTTGGGGTCAATTTAGTTGGATTGTTATGGGTTTCACGTTAGTAGAGTTAATATGAAATTAAGATTCTTTTTTCTATGTTAAAGAAATTGGAATATATGATTTTTAGTTAAAAATCCATTTTAATTGAATTGGACAATGGCATTTTATTCTAACATTAGTAAGTGAATTAAATAATAGAATTGGAATTCAAGAGCCAATTCTAGTTTCAACCTTAATTTCACACTTCACTTTGATGCGCGAAACACGACCTTACAAATTTGTACAAAAATATTGATCTAAAGTTTTTGTGTTGAAGTATAAGATAATAAGATCTGTTTGGCAATATTTTTTTATTTGTGATTTTTGGTTTGAAAAACTAAATCCATATTTGAAAAATGAGTTTCTCTTGTTTTTGAATTTTGATTTTCTTTTTTTTTTTCATAATTTGAGTAAAATATTAGTGAAGGAAATTGAAAATAAAAAAAAAAAATCTTTAAAAATTTGAATTTGGTTTCTCCAAAGTCAAAAATTTAAAAAAAAAAAAATTTACCTAAAAAGGGCCCTAAATATAGTGGATATAATTTGCTCCTTTCCTTCTATGAAACTTTTGGACAAGTTGATGAAGTGACACGTTATAAATTTTGGTGCATATTTACACAATTACAATGCACAATTAATGTAAAAATAAAGGTATGCATTTTGGTTAAAAACACGATGTGGTATATTTATTTTGGCAGTGTTAGAGTATAAAATTACATGTCTTCTCCTGAAAAATTAACCTTTTGGTATAGTTACTTAATTGATGAATAACTTGACTATTATCGTACCATGAAACAACCAATCCTTGGTAAAAAAGAAGTTTGAAGAGAAAAATGAGATATCATGAATATCCAAATAGATAATTAGGTCACTATTGTCCTCGAGAATGAACTTGACAGACTTATATAGTGAAGTTTATAGTGTACAAAAAAGAGAGAAACTAACGAGTATATAGGGCGGATTAAGCTTCGGTTGGATTTGAGGCCAATACCCGAAAGGAAAGAACAAGTGCGACAACAAAGAGAAAGACGAGAAGCACAAGAGCCTTTGAGTAGGCCATTTTCAAAAGGACGAAGTGAGCAAAACAAGTTTTTTTTCTTGGACGATTAAAAGGGTTTTTTTCGGATGGGAAATGCAATGGGATGAGAACCCTATTTATAGGGAGATTACAAAGAGACCCAAAGAGAAGAAGGCAAGGGCCAATTGGTGATAGGGTGCACATCGGTACAAGGTCGGATCAAACCGTACCGGATCGGTCTAGACTGGATTGGACTGGACTGGACCGAAGACTGATTAATTCCATATATTAGGGCAGAAGAATGGACTGATATATGGTCGGTCCACTCTGGTCTGGTAATCCTGTTTGTACTGATTTTTGTTCACCTCTAATTGGTGTATAGAATTTAGGCCTTATTTGATTGTCAAAGAAATTGAATTCCTTCATGAAGTTGTATTTTATAGGAACTCATTTCATGTGTCAACTTTCCCAGAGATATGTATAGAAGTGTTTGGATGCCTGGATGAGAAATAGAACTTCATAGGAATTTGCTTCTTCTTCTTGTTCGGTTGACACCGTGCAGCTGTAATGCTGTACACGCCCCGCCCCCACTCCATCCCCACATACTTGTCATCTTATATGTACATCAATTTGTATCTATTTAATTAAAATTGATCACTCAATTTTATCAAGTATCTCATAGCAAAATATAAACTTATTCTAAAACATAATATCAAATAATTAATACGAACATATATAAATAATCGATTGGATACCCACATTAGGAAGGGCATGGTGCGGGTAAAAAGTGAGCATTAGAGACCTAGTAGATACATGAGTAATAAGGTGAGTATGAGTATGTGTTTGTACTTGCTATTCACTTCATACCCATAGAAAGTAATGGACTGGGTATGGGTATAAATTTGCCTGGTGGGTATAAGCATGGAGGCCAAACCTCTATACCCATGCTGCCCTATTGCCATTCGAGGTCTATAGGTAATCAAGCCGTATTATGTTAGACTACTTAAGTGATAATTTCCCCAAAAAAAGAAAAAAAGAAGGCCAAAAAGGCCAAAAGCTATGGAACCCAAACACAAATGCATTTTTCTACAATTGTTGGCTTACTCAGATAAATGGGATTGTCAGGGCAAAAATTATTACTGCCAGAGTAATGATGTAACCTACAAGCAATTAAGAGCCAAAAAATACCTTGAGAACTATGATCTCGCTCTGACAATAATAATTTTACCATAACAATAAAATTACCCTTTAGTCTGAAACCTGTCATTGAGTGTAAACAATTTCTTAGAGCTACTCCCTTGGGTCAATTAGATCCTTATTAACCTTGTTGCCTACAAAGGAAACTCACCTAGGGTCTAGTTGGAGCAATAACAACCACCCAGTGCCACAGAAGGGGTCCCCCAAAAGCAGGGTCTGGCGAGGGTAAGATGTATGCAGCCTTACCACCACAGGGTGCTACCCTGTAGAGAGGTTGCTTCAGAAAGGACCCCAACCCTAAACGACATGAGTGTCAGAGTTGGCTTCTACATCTAACAGTCCTTAACACCAAGGTCAAGCTTTGTAATTTATGACAGCAAAGTCTAACATCCAGTAAGTCCTTAACAAAAATGCATGCAACTCGATTATAGTCTCAGTTGCAAGCGCTGCTAAATGGAAATTTCCTTTTGTGCAACGGAGTACATTGGAGCCACATCCCACTAAGTGGCTTTAAGAAATTGTTGACACCCAATGAAGGAAATGAAACCCTAGGCCTCAAGCTTCATGAGGCACGAAGTCCAAGTGTCTTATCATTTCAGCCAACATTCGAGATTAGTGGGTGACTATATACGACATAAGAGCAGAATATGATTAAGATCATCTGTGAATGAGTGAGAGAGAGGGCGGGATTATTATGGTAAAAGCCTTTCATATGTGGATGCTGGTCACGAATGAGCTCCATAACCACTTCCAGCTATGGATTGCTTTCTTTAAATGCAAGTAAATGATGTTCCATAAATGCCCTGCCATATTCAACAACACTTAGTACCATATCAGATGAAGCAAACAATTGTTATGTCAACTTCGTCAAGCCTTATGCCAAACTCACGACGGGGGGCGACACGTGCAAAAATAAAAATACATAATACAACTTCCGAGTATATCTATTGATACGTAGGTAATAACTGCCACAAACAACGCAGACAGTACTTGATAACTGGAATTATTTTTGATAGACAGAAAAACTCACGCACAAAAGTAACATAGATCTCAAAATTCTAATAATTGTGAAGGAAGAATGCCACAAGAATTCGTCAGTCACTCAAGTCTACATTACTAATGCTACAAGCTCAATAGGATAATCATATCGCTATGTGTCAATGATCATACGGATTTAAATAGGACAAAGATTGTGGATGGCATATGACTGATATTAGACAAGAACTTCAATATGAAAACATGCTAGAATGCATGTTACATAAATATGGAAGTCCAACAATATCACCTCAGATCAGAGCAACAGAATGGATGACAAAGAGGAGTTGTGCATCAAAAATACAGTGATGTCCACTGAAATATTTGACTTACTGTTCAATATTATTTGACTAAATCCTTAGGGTAAATGTTACTAATTTCTTATAGATGAAAATCTCATAATATTTCTCCTACGAGACAAACTACAAAAATATGGAGGCGATCCAAGGAGATGATGAGCTGGACAAAAATGCCGACAAGGAAGCCAGCAGGGATAGTGATCAAGAAGAGATGTTTTGAATGCCCAAAATTTTGCTAGAAGCTTTTGTAAGAGCAAGCGGGTGGAAAAATCACTCTGGACCACTAAACATGAGCCAATGGTAGGAAGAGCATGTGATAAAGCATCAAGGACACATAATATTTCTGTTGTAGCCACCATTTCTATTCTTCGACATCTAGTTTACGTGCTTTGCAGTAGTTTTGTTATTAGCAAATTAGGCCTCAGAAGTCTCTACAAGTAGAAACTCATCTGATGAAATGGTTTGTGCTAAATGAATATAACTCCTATTCTTTGCTCCCTAGTTCACGGTACGAATGCATGTCTGTTATTGTTGTTGTCTCATTGTTCTATATTTATTTGCATGCTTGGTATTGCTTTATTTTACCTTTTTTAATACTATTCATTACACAATACAAAAATAAATAGAAACATTAATGCCAATAAAAGGAAGCCAAGGATGATGTATATATTTTTCATAAAACTTGGACACGTAGATGAATAACAAATGTAATGAGTAGTGTATTAAATAGAAATCATTTTAAGAATTTTAAGAAGCAAAACATGCTTCTTTTTTTATCTGTAGTGAGGAGAATATGCAGTTACGAATAAGAGAACAAAGTAGTTTCAGGCTCTTCTATGTAAATGATAGAAGAATTAACATACGAGCTACTTACCTATCATATTCAAGGATCAAACCAAAGATAGGCAAACTCAATCAACATCATTGGCTTCTAGAGTTAGACTTCCTAAATCCTGTAGCATTACCCTCTGACAGCTCTTTTTTCTCACTTGCGGAAAGTGGCAAAAATGTCAAGTTTGGGGATGCTAGTTGGAAACAGGGGCCTATTATATCAAAAGGTTAGAGTAGGCTAAGAACTGTGCATAATACAGGGAGTAAGCCAAATGTTATATACAATAAAGACTACACTAATAGTTGTGAAATAATGCGGGTGTGCCAAGGCCCGATTTAGAAACCAAAAAGAGTTTTCATTTTCCATTTCTAGTTTCGGAATTTCCTTTTTCAATTTGCAGAACACTTCATGGAATGAGAAGCTGATTAGAGTGTCTCCAAGATAGCTTTTTCTTGCTTTTGGATTAAAAAATATACGCATATGTAATTCCTATTAACACTTGTAAATAAGAAAATTCGATAATTCGATTCAAACTCGAATTAAAAGATTAGGATGATTGGTCTGAATATGACACGTTCAAGTATGATCCGGCATAGCACATCGTGTACTTATATGTACGAATTATACTAGACATTGACTTTAATGTCATAATTATATGAGTTATGCAATTTGGGAAGGTATTGATACAAACTCTAGCAACATGGAAGCTGTCCGAGGACAAAATAAATTAGGTAAAGAAGCTGACAATGGAAGCCAGAAGGTGACAGTGATCAAAGATGTACAAAATCTGGAGCTGGAAAATTTGCTAGAAGCTTCTAGAAGAGCCAAAGGGCAAGGAATGAACTTTGAAATATAGACCACAGACTAGTAGTAGTCAGAAGGAAGGGCTAAAGATCAAGCATCAATAATACAAAAGGTGTGCAGATGTAAAAGAAAATAGTTTCCACCTTTTCATTTTAGATTTTACACGCCTTCCTAGTTTGGTCTCCAAAAGAAGTATGAGAAATATGAAAGTGTTCAATAAGCAGATTGATAATACCTCTTCCAATTATAGCACTGGAAAATGTGCTGAAGTTAAAATCCTTTGAAACAATAAACTGGTTAAGTTGGGCTCTATAATTAATCCCTAAATTATGTGAAATGGAAGTGGATGTGGCAGCAATAAAGCAACTGCCAAAACTTAGAGAACTGTTGTAATATCAACTACTTGCACCAAGTTCTTCAACATAAAATCTGCAGAGGCGATCATAGAATCTCCAATTCAACTTTTTCAACACTTTAAATACGAAAACTGAACAACACAATTTTTCGTTCTAACTATTTGTCTGGATCACAAAATTGTTCCTTTGTATTTCAAATGCACAACACCTACAACATATTCCAAAATATAATGATTCAGGGTATAGGAAGAAGATAGACGGAGGGGAGGGAGAGAGATTAAATTATCGGATGCCGCAACTGCTGCCTCCCCAGTTGTAATAGCTGACAATGAGCTTCTGAAGCTGCCACATCCCTCTCAGCGCCATTCTTATAGCTTACCGTTTCTTTTCGGAGGGAGAAAGAGAGACCAGGTATGATTTGCAAACTTTTGCAGAAAAGGGACCTCTGCCACAAAGCACTTGTAATTATAATGCATCACCATATCATTTTTACTTCTGCTTTTGAAGAGCAGATGTGAACGTTTAGATATAGTAAAGATGAGCTCTATACATGACCAGGTTATTTACCTTTTTTATGTCATACTTTATCTATGTCAATTTTGTCCGTATACTTTCTTGTATTAGTTTAGTGGAAGCGGTATTTAAATTATTGTGCATTGTTCTTGGAGCACATTACTGGACTTAAATAGTTTAAAATTTGATAAAATTAAAAAGATTAGGACTAAACTGATACATTGGACAAACTACAAAATAACTTGCATAAATAACCCTATATTATGTCCTGCTAAAGTTCCGAACCCTTCTTAATTTCTTCATAAACCCAACTAAGCTTATAAAATGTAACATCCCCTAATTTAAAGATAAGAAAGAACTATATAAAAAATTTAAAATCTTTATTTAAAAACTATACTCTAACCATAACCAAATTTGGGGAAAGCATAAGAAAATTTTACGAAACATTCTATTCCATATAAAAAGTTCTAGGGTTTTTTATTTTTTATTTTTTTACTAAAAACCACATAACTTCTCTAATTTTTCAAAGTCACACCTAAACTTTAAAAATTATTTTAATACAACAACAACAAAATAACGACCTAGTGCCTCAAAGGGCTCCCACAAATGCTGGGCTTGGGGGGTAGATGTACGCAGCCTTCCCCCTTTCGAGGGCAGCACAAAAGGGAGGCTGTTTCCGAGGACCGCCAACCTGAAAAGCTTGTAAATAGCAATGAAGCTTGGCAGCTTGACAGCAAGAGAGCAAATGGGGCAAATAAGCATATAAGCATAAAAGCATAAAAGCAGGGCAAAACTAGGCAAATAAAGGTAGAGAGAGGCAGAAAGAGGTAGAGAAATAGCAGATTGCAAATAAGCCAATTCTTGAAGGTTTAGGTGGGTGAGGTTTTGTCTGATCGTCTCCAACCATCTCTTTTTTGGCCTGGCTCTCCCTCTCATGCCTAATGTAGAATGTGGCTTCTCGCATCTCCTGATCGGAGCGGTGCTCTGTCTCGTCCTAACATGTCCAAACCACCTCAAACATTGCACCCTTAATTTATCCTCAGTGGAGGCCACGCCCAACTTACCTCTTATGACGCCGTTCCTGATCCTATCTTTCCTTGTGCGCCCGTACATCCACCGCAGCATCCTCATCTTCACTATCTTCATCTTTTGTGTATGATTTTGTTTCATTGCCCTACACTCCACGCCATAGGACATGGCCAGCCTCATTACCGTCTTATAATATCTTCCCTTCAACTTTGAGGGAAACTTTCTGTTACAAAGTACCGCTGAGGCCATTTTCCATTTATGCCATCCTACTTTAATCCAGTTGCTGACATCTTCGTCAACTTCACTGTTGTACTGTATCATGGACTCCCAGTATCTGAAACACTCCTTTCTCGATGTAGGGTTTGATCCAATCTTGACGTCTTCTTCGCTAGGTGTGGTGGTGGGATCAAACTTAAACTCCATGTACTCGATCTTGGATCTACTGAGTTGTAAGCCCCTCAATTCCAATGCCCTTCTCCACAGTTCTAGCTTCTCATTAACCTCCTCCCGCGATTCCCTCACCGACACTATGTCATCAACGAAAAGCATGCACCAAGGTACACCTTCTTGGATGTTCCTAGCGAGCTCATCCATCACCCGAATGAACAAATTGGTGCTCAAGGCAGATCCTTGGTGTACCCTGATTGTTATTGGAAACGCGTCTGTCTCTCCTTCCATTGTGCATACCCTAATTTGAGCATCCTCATACATGCCTCTAATGGCCTGAATATATGGCAGGGGGATGCCTTTCCTATCCAAAACCCTCCATAACATTTCCTTGGCATTCTATCATATGCCTTCTCCAGATAAATGAAAACCATGTGTAGGTCATTTTATCTCTCCCTATAGTGCTCTATTGTTTGCCTTAGGATGTGGATGGTTTCTATTATTGATCTTCCAGGCATAAATCTGAATTGGTTCTCGGACACCTCTGTCTGTTGTCGTAACCTCCTTTCTATGACCCGCTCCCACAACTTCAGCATGTGGCACATTAGCTTAATACCCCGATAGTTGCCGCAGCTTTGGATGTCACCTTTGTTCTTATATATCGGGATCAATGTGCTTTTCCTCCATTCATCGGGCATCTTCTCCCCCATGAGGATTTGGTTAAATAATTTAGTTAACCAACTGATGCCCTTCTGTCCAAGGCATTTCCATGCCTCTATGGATATATCATCTAGGCCAACTGATTTACCCCTTCCCATATGTTACAGAGCTTCCTTGACTTCCTCGGGACTAATTAGCCAGTACTCACAATAGTTCTGGTGCTTCTCAGATGTTTGAAGATCACCAAGGGATATCTCTGTATCCCCGTGATCATTGAACAGGTCATGGAATTAGGCTCTCCACCTAGCTTTAATTAGTTGCCTATCCACAATCACCTATCCGTCTTCCCCTCTTATGCATTGTACTTGATCAAAGTCCCTTGTCTTCCTTTCTTTCACCTTGGCAATTTTATACATATCCATAGCTTCCTCCTTGGTCTCCAGCCTCTTATAGAGCTCCTCATATACGCTCATGATTATGCTTCTCTAACTTTTAATATCACACCTAATGCTGACACCATTAACTTTCTATTAAAATATATAGGAAATTATCAAACTACCCTCACTAAAACCTCTTTTTTTTAATGAATTAAAAATTAACTTTTTTTTGTTTTTAACTAACCGACTTCCTTCGGTCTTCACTAGCCTCCTCATCTTCCACTGCCCTCCCATTATTTTATTTCTAATTATTTTTTCAACTCTTTCTATAAATTTTTTCACTTTAATCCTTCAATTTTAAGAAATTTTTGTGTAATAATTGGAATTTTTCAATGAATTATAAGCAATTCTACAAATAAAAAATACTTAAAAATTTTTGCTTGCGGTAAAAGGTTGTAGCAGCATGCCAAACCCTTAACAGTTTTACAAATTCAGAGCTAAGGGGTAATTTCGTCATTTGAAAAATACATTACGTAATATAAATTAATTAAATTATGTCAAACTTGGTGTTTTGATGCATTTATACATCAAAACAAGGCGTTTTTTTAGATGGAAGGTTAATGGCTTCAGTATTAAGTGTGACATTGAAAAATTTTGAAAGGTTTAAATGTGACTTTGATAAATTAAAAAATGTAGGTAGTTTTTTGAAACTGCACCTAAAATATAGGTGGTTTTCAATAAAAACCCCCCAAAAATTTTACCTTCAAACAAAATTTAAAAATCAAAAAAAAAAAAAAAAGATCAGAGTTGTTAATTTCGCCTGTCTTTTTCAAAGTCAAAATTTAATTGGATGCAATAATCTATAATACAGTAATTTATGTTTCTAAAGTATGATAGATATTCAGAACATCATATATAACCATGGAGTTTTTGAAATTCAAACTCTATTTGGATTACAATTATATATGATAGAGTAAATCATAAGTAGAAATATATGATAGAAAATCACCATATCATAGATTCATATTCAACTCTACTTGAATTGTAGTTCTATAAGTAATTCATATTTTAACAATTACGATAGATAGAACTCAACTGATTGCCCATGTTTGACACAATGTAGAAGAAATCAAAACTTAAGCGCTAGCACACCCTTGTTTCAAATTCGAAAATTTGCTTTCTACGTTCTTTCTCCGCTTCAATTATCCCCCTCACCTCCTCCAATTTACAAATTACCTTCTCTAATCCATACATATCAACAGAAAACCTAGTTGATTCCTAAAGCTCTATATATTTTTTTCTCGATCTGAAAAGTTCTAAGCTATTTTTGTTTATCCAGTATTCTGATCATTTTTCTGGTGATTAAAACAGCAACGTAAGTTGGCTGACTTGGTGTGTCCACATAATAAAAATGTTATGTCAACCATGACTTCAAGTTAAGTTTGTGCCTCTCTTACCTCATTTTTTTACCTCCTCCTCTCTCTCTTCCTCCCCATCAACAACCGACCTAACACCTCACCACCAGCCCACTAGCTCCACCAACCAAGCCTAAACACCAGACCACCACTGAGCCACCATTTACCCGTCAAAAAAATAAAACCTAAGAGTCCGAGAAACTACCAAGATCTAGAACTTCTAATTGCCGTTCAAATTCACCTCCAAACAAGAAATGATCTTGTGATCCACCAAATGACCCTAAATTGTACAAAAGGCAAAGCCAATTTTACCCATTTCAACAATTAAGTTATTTGATTATCCTCAAAGACATGTCTACAAGTTTTGTTTTACTCGTTGGACAAGCTTTAGTTTCAGTTTGAGGAACTTGTCCTACATAGGAAATTGTTTGTCTTTCATGGCACAATATATTTATTCTATAATCATTTGTTACCGTTTTTACCATTATGAGTATTGATTGGACACCTTTAGTTCCACCCATAGTTTCCTTCATTTACATCATGAACACTGCATTAAACCCCACAATTTCGCCGTTGGTAATATGTGCTATATACGTGGATGGGCTTTCCAATGAAAGAACACAAGAAGTACTGGAAGGCTTTCTTTTTGTACATGTGCTTCCCATATTGTTTTTTTCTATAGTCTATTGTATTCTAGTTCTATTTTCTTGTCTAGTAACCGAGCAAAATTGGGACGTACTCTAGTACTCTACAGTGGTGGCCCTTTTGTTACCCTTGTGGTCAAAGCTTCCATTTGGTCTGGTTTGAACTGATGTAGGGGCACAAACAACTTTAGGGCAGTGATGAACTCCATGACAAAACAATCATCTTATTTTTTTTTTTTTTTTTTTTCAGATAGTTGTAATCATCCATCAATGAAAAGTCCTTCAGTTAGAGATCTGACAAAGGCTAAAGTGAAGTCCCATTTGCAATATGTTTGGTCAAAACAAATATAACATCTCTATTAAGTATAAATTTCAGAAATTAAATATTTATATTTAGTAATCATTATTCAATGGACCTAGTTGTTTTATGATTCTGAAATTGGTGACCATATAAGCGAGCTGAGTGCCTGGCGGTGGTCATGTTTCCACCATTGTGTCATGAATTGTACTAAGTAAAGAAAATACATTGATTAGTTACATTGATTCTTGCACTTAGTTGTGGAAGGTATAATTTAGTTAGAGGTTGTTATACTTGCAAATTTGTTATGATTGTATGTAGGAGTATAAAAGGATTATCAGATTGTATGTGGGAGATTATCCCAAAAAAAAAAATACAATTGGCTTTTCTCTCCCTCTTCTCTGACTTTCTCTTTCTTATGTTCCCCTTCTGCTCCTCCCTTCTCCTTCTTTCTTCTTCCTGTTCCTTCTTCTCACCCTATCCTCTCTATATCCTTCACAAACTATTCCAAGGGCATGACATTTGGTATCAGAGCTCGATCTTGAGCTAGATTTTGTGCGAATTTGTCACATCAATCATCAATTACACTAGCTAGGGGTAAGAAACACCCTACAATGGCAGATCTCAAAGGCCAGCTTCAAGGTTTGGTTCAGAGGGTAATTGATTCTTAGCAAATAGCAATGGAGTGTCATACTCAGTTATTGGAAGCCATGCAGCAGAATAACTCTCAAATGCCAGCCCTGATGCCGCAATTGGTAGTAAATACCTCACAGCCTTCATCTCTTACAAAGATCCAAGAAGCAGAAGTTCCATTGCATGAGTCACGAGCGTGCATTGGGAGGAATAAGGCAAAAAAACCCTAAATATTGGGGGTTAGCCCAGAAGGTGTTGAGGTCATTCAGCCTGAAGCACCTAATAATGGTAACAATTCCCTTCCGAAACCTAAAATAGATTTTCCTATCTTCAATGGAACAAATCCTAGAAGCTCGGTTAGAAAATGTCAGAGATACTTTGCTTCTACCAAGCAGTGGAACCCAGAAATTGGGTATGGCAGAAGTGCATGTGGATGATAAAACTGAAGTCTGGTTAGATGGACTTATTAAGGGAAATCTTGGTTGGAATGAATTCTATGAGGAATTGCATGATAGATATGAAGGCAGTGGTATAACTGACATAGTTAGCAAATTCAATAAATTGAAGTAGACTGGGTCGATTCAGGAGTATCAGGAGAAATTTGAAGAATTGAGGTCTCATATGTTGGCTATTGGCAGTTCATTTAGCGAAGCTACTTGCTATCATCTTACATATCTGACCTGGACGAAGAGATTCAGCCCCTAGTTACAACACTTAAGCCTAAATTCCTATCAGAAGCCTTCTCAAAAGCCAAACTCCTGTCTAAATCTTCTGTAACCTCAATTCAAAAAGCCAAATCCCTCCTTAAACCCAACCCAAATTCCTCAACCAACATCAATAAAAATCCCTAAAGATACTCTAGCCCCAAACCAGCATAAAACTGGACCAAATACCAGCCATCCCGAAACCTTAGCCTCTGTTACAAATGTAACAAATGATACTTCCCTGGTCATAGGTGTGATAATCAGACTTTACACACCTTAGATGCTGCAGATTTGACTAATCCAGGACCTGAGATTGAGAATACTTCAGCGGTTGAAACCGAAGAGGATCCACCCCTTGATACTTTGATGAGATGGCTGAAGAAGTCTATGTACATGCTCTCACTGGTAGTGCCCCTTCCAGCATTATCAAAATATTGGTTCATTTACATAAAATGTCCATAGTCATCCTTCTTGACAGTGGAAGCACCCATAGCTTCCTAGGTCCAAGATTGGCTAGAGAAGTAAGATTTTCATTGGAAGATACGACTTCACTTGGTATTGTAGTTGCAAATGGGCGAACGATGTTGAGTAGGCAGCAATGCCTAACTAGATGGCAGATGCAAGTCCACACTTTTTCATATTACATCAGGCTCATGAAGATTAGGGGCTATGACATGCTCCTTATGGTGGATAGGATGAAGCACCATAGCCCTGTGTCACTAAATTTCAATCAGCTTAAGCTGAGTTTCAGCAAGGGAGCGATGTGCAGTTGACTGGTATCAAGGACACTAGTACATTAAGGTTAATGACACGATAGAAACTGCAAGGACTATGCCATAAAAGAGAGGAGTACTTTGTGGAAACTTTACTTCTGGTACAAGGGCAGGAGCCTTGTTGGGTATCGGATTCATTCATACCTTCTCTTGTTCTCACAATGCTTAAGAAATTTGATGATGTACTCTAAGAACCCAAAACTTTACCTCCCCTTCGGTCTCATCACCATCATATTTCATTAAAATCAGAAGCCAAGCCTGTATTCATTAGACCTTACAAGTACCCTTACTTGCAAAAGAGTGAAGTTGAAAAGCAAGTCAAGGAAATGCTTGAAACCTCAATCATTCAACCAAGCTGTTCCCCCTTTGCCTCACTTGTACTGTTAGTTAAAAAGGAAGATGGATCTATGTGATTTTGTGTTGATTATAGACAACTTAATGACATCACCATCAAAACAAATTTCCCATTTCACATATACATGACCTCTTGGATAAACTGAAAGGAGCTTGAATTTTCTCTAAGTTAGATCTAAGGGCTGGATATTACCAAGTTATGAAACAGCTTTTAGGACACATCATGGTCACTATGAATTTAGGGTGATGCCATTTGGGCTCATAAATGCTCCTGCAACATTTTAGTCCCTCATGAATGAAGTCTTTGCTCCCTTTTTATGAAAATATGTGCTGGTTTTCTTTGATGATATACTTGTATACAACACCTCCCTTGCTAAAAGATCCAAGAGTAGTTTTGTTCAAACCCAAGTTGAATATTTGGGTCATATAATCTCTGCTGCTGGAGTAGCAATTTATTTTTCTAAAGTAGAGGCTGTGCTGTCCTGGCCAATTCCTAAAATTGTGAAAGAATTGAGGTCTCACTAATTATTACGGAAAATTTGTAAGAGGTTATGGGGCTATAGCCAAGCCACTCACTGACCAACTTAAAAATTCTAGGTTTAAATGGACTAAGGAAGCTGATGAAGCCTTCCGTTTGCTAAAATCTACTATGGCCATTGCCCCTATCCTAGCATTGCCAGATTTCTCATTACCCTTTGCACTGGAAACTAATGCTAGTGACAACGGTGGAGACAGTGCTAATGCAACAAGGTAGGCCCATCGCCTTCCTGAGTAAAGCTTTTGGTCTCAAGAACATGGGACTATCCCCATACGAGAAGGAATTCTTGGCTATTATGCTGGTTGCTTCCAAATGGAGGCATTATTTGGAGGTAAGATGCTTTGTCACTAAAACTGATGATCACCAAGCTTTGAAGTTCCTACTGGAACAATGCATTACTACAAGCATTTAGAAGAAAGGTATGTCTAAACTTTTAGGTTTAGTCTATACCATTTCTTACAAAAGAGGGAGAGAAAACAAAGTGGTTGATGCTTTGTCAAGGAGGATTGACAGCTCTTGCCATGCTATGACTACTTTAGTGGTCCATGCCAATTGGGTGGATGAAATAACCAAGAGATATGAAGGTGATAGTCTTCGTACTCGCTTATTATCTGAACCACTGATTGCTTTAGATAGCCATCCTAGTTACACAATTAAGAATGGAGTGCTGAGGTTTCAAGGAAGGCTGTATGTTGGACAAGGTCTGGATCTGAGACAAAAACTGGTGGCTATAGTTCACTCATCCCCTGTGGGTGGACATTCCGGTATACATGCTACCTATCAAATGTTAAAGAAACTTTTCTTTTGGCCTCAATTGAAGGCTAATGTTCAGAAGGTGGTCACAGAACGTGACATATACCAAAGAAGCAAAGCAGAGCATGTAGGATACCCTGGGTTGCTGCAGCCCTTAGAAGTTCCAATGCAATGTTGGACTTATATTACCATGGATTTTATAGAGGGATTACCCCTCTCCAAAGGAAAAGATACCATCTTGGTGGTGGTAGATCGATTTACAAAATACTCACAATTTTTTCCCTAATTCACCCCTTCTCTACTACTTATGTAGCAAGATTATTCATGGATCATGTGGTCTTCCTGAAAGCAATGCGTCTGACAAAGACAAGGTGTTCCTTAGCCAATTTTGGCAGGAACTCTTTAATCTCTTGGGCGGTAATCTCAGCATGAGTTATTCATATCATCCCTAATCAGATGATAAGTTTGAAAGGGTAAATCAGTGTGTGAAAACTTATCTTCGATGCTTTTTCCTCGATGAACCAAAGTGCTAGAATAAATGGCTGTCCTTGGCAGAGCTATTGTATAACACAAACTTCCACAGTAGCCTCAATCTCTCACCATTTCAAGCCCAATATGGGTATGAACCTCCCCAGCTGCACTTAGACAGTCTATCTAGCTCATTATCTACAATAGCCGCTGTGGGTGACTGGTCATCAGAAAGACAGTCCACTATACAACAACTCATACATCATTTGGTGCAGGATTAGTCTCAAATAAAGTTCTTAGCTGATCAAAACAAGTTAGAAAGAACCTTGCAGCCTAGAGATTAGGTTTTCCTGAAGCTATAACCTTATAGGCAGTGCACAGCTGCTATAAGGAGAAACTTGAAACTGTCATCCAAATACTATGGCCCTTCTTTGGTGTTGTAGAAGATTGGTTCAGTGGCTTACAGGCTCTAGTTACCTGAGGGATGCCTTATACATCCTATATTTTATGTGTCCTAGCTTAAGAAGAAGATTGGAGCATAGATCATGGTCAATCCTCATCTACCCTTCAGTACAAACCAAGGGGAGCTTAAGGTGGAGCCTGAGCAAATATTGGCAAGGAGGATTGTACCAAGGCAGAATTAGGCTGTGACATAATGGCTAATCAAATGGTGTAATATAGCAGACCATTAAGCTATTTGGGAGGATTGCACTATCATTGAGGCACAATTTCTAGATTTTGAAGCTAATCCGTGAGGCCAAGGATTCATTGAGGAAGAGTTAATGCCATAAATTGTACTAAAGAAAATACATTGATTAGTTACATTGATTCTTATACTTAGTTTTGGAAAGTTTATTTTAGTTAGAGGTGGTTATACTTGTAAACATTTGTTATGATTGTAAGTAGAAGTATAAAGGATGATTAGATTGTATGTGGGAGATTATTCAAAAAAATAATACAACTGACTTTCTCTCTCTTCTCTGACTTCCTCTCTCTTACTTTCCCCTTCTGCTCCTCCCTTCTGCTTCTTTCTTCTTCCTGTTCCTTCTTCTCACCCTAACTTCTCTCTATCCTTAACAAACTATCCTAAAGGCATGACACATTGCCATTGGCATGTTCCCAAGTCGTGAATGGCGGAGGCTAGTGATGTTTCTTTAATGGAGGCCTGATCCCAAATAGGTATACAAGCCTAGATAGAGTAACCCAATAAGGAGGTGATAAGGCCTGGCTTAAGGAGCAGGGCAAACTTTATACATAGACGTAGGTATTGTATTACAAATCAAGCATTGAAAATCACTATCATTTCTTAGTTTCGTCCTTATCACTTTAATTTCAATATTTCTATTTAGTCTTTGTTTGGTTGAGGGAAAATCATTTTCCCCCTAGAGGATATTTTTCTTTGGAAAAGATTTTGCAAGGAAAATCAAATTCTACTTTAAATTTTTCATCATATGATTTAAAGGAAAATTTGTTCCAACCTTATTATGTTCCTTTTTATTTAAAAAGATAGGATCTTCCAACAAGCATCCTAAGCCTTCTTATAGCAAACATAATCTCGATCTCATCCAAGCTCAGTTTGAGGTCCAGACTTTGGAATAACGACTTCCCCTATTTTATAACGGAAGTCATTTTCCATCCTTTGGGGAGAAAATCTTTTCTCTTGAAAAATCTTTTCCACCAAAGAATTCACGCCAAACAACAAAAACGAAAAAAATTAATTTCTAGAATCTAATTTTCCCTCTAAACAAAATGAAGACTTGGTTATAGTCTACTTTCCATTTGAGATCATAACATCGGTATCTATAAAATCTAAAAGATAACAAACCCTAGGCCAATAGTGTCTCCAAAGACGAGTGCCAGAAACCACAGTCAACAACTATAGGCAGCGGTCCTGGCGGCGGCACTGGCGGCGTAGGCCACAGCGTGCCAAAAAAGGAAAATTTAGAAAGGGAAACTAACCCCAAATATTACGGCATCGCGTGGCTCAGTAATTGACGTCCCGACGGTGGTTGCCGTGGTGGTTCAACGAGTGAGAGAGAGTTGAGATGGTATTGCTAGGGTTTTACTTTGTTATTTGAAAATGAAAGGATGTAAATTATTGTTGTGTTGGAAATATTCAATATTTTTTGGATATAATTTTTTGGATCGAATTTGGATATATATATATATATATATAGGGAGCAGCTGGAATGAGAATGAAAATTCTGTGAGAATATGAGAAAATTAAATTTACACCGTTGGATTTTAGGTAAGATTGATCAATGGTTCTAAGAGACTTATATTATCCGGAGACCTAACACCACCCAATGGTCACCACCGCCGCCACCGCCCACCACTAACGTCTCCCCCGCCACCGCCACCCACCACCACGTCGCTGCCACCCTCCCCTGCCGATACAGCTGTTTGCACTAGAGCAGTGGCAAAATTGCCTTTTAGGACAGTGGTATTTTCCACAGTGCGATATCTTCGGTACTTTTATCCACTTCTGAATTTCACGGTACTATTTGATTGCTATGTTTAAGTATTTTCACTGTTTTTCCACTGCAATTGTTCGCTGGTTTTATACTGTGTTTTCGTGCTTCATATTACTCCTATTTTTTTACTATTATTTTGTAGTATTTTGCTGTCATTTACTGATACATTTTAACTGAATTTTTCACTGCTGTTTCCAGTACTTTTCAGTTTATTATTTACAGTCAATTTCTACTAGATTTTCGCTTAAGTTGTTTACTGCAATATTATAGAAATATTGTACTGCAATTTCCATAAATATTTATTGTAATTTTACTATGAATTTGGCTGTAATTTTCACTGCGTTTAACTGTATCCTTACGTATAAAATTACATTGTAATTTTGCTGCGGTTAAGTTATACTCGCTGTTTTTACAACGTCACTCGCCTATTTTGGGGTGGCAATGAGGCGGTTGTTAGTTGATTAGCAGTACAGGTCAGTATAAATAACAATACCCGCCATGTATGAGACGGGTACAAGTATGATGCTGTACCCGCACCAGCTCGCTCCAAACGGGCTTCGCCTCAACTCATACCCGCCATACTACCTATACCTTTACATAACTTGCCAATTTTCTCCCTCTTTGCCAATCTGTGATTTTACTTAATACAGAGAATGATGCCTGGTTGCTCGAAATAATGTCACTCACCCATTTGACTCTGCGCAAGTATCAAATCTGTCCATTAAACTCCAAACGTATATGATAAGTGTAATTTAGTATATAATTATTTGTATTATTTTAATATAATTTTAACCATTTTTGCATCAAACTTCTATCACTTTTGCCTGGTTTTGCCCGTTTGGAACTATTTTGCTATTTTCTTGTAAAATTACTCATTTTATGTTAAATCTTGCTAGGTTTTATCATTAGCATCAACAAGTAAATGCAAGATACATCAAATTAAAGCAATAAAATAGCAAAATCAACCCAAAATACATGGTTCATACATGAACCTACATAAAATAACATTTTTATGCAAACAAATTACAATGGGCGGCAACATTTTCAATTTTTTTAACTCAAATGCATTGCATAACTCATCAAATACATCAAATTGATATTTTCTTTTTTTTTTTTTTTTTTTTTTTTGCAGATTTGGGAGGTGGAAAAGCTGAAAAGAAAATAAAAAATTGAAGAACTTGGCAAGTTGAAGTGAGCCGTGAGATGTAGCAAATGGGAAGCAAGTTTGATTTTTATTTTTTTTCCATTTTTTTTTTTATCCCATTTCAAACACTATAAATAGGGGGTGTGTGGGGTGTGTTGAATCATCCTTCATCAAACAAAAAAAATATCATAAAAAGTGTAGAGAAAGAAGAAGAGAAAAGGGTGAAGGAAGAAGAAGAAAGAAGAAAGTTTGGCTTGTAATTGTGTATTTTGAAGTCCTTTTTAGCCTTTTCTTTTTATGAGTTCATGAATTTTGTGTTAGTTATGCTCATTATTAAGTTTATCATGAACTAATTTTGTTATTCTAAGGCTATGATGTAGCCTAAGTTATAATATACGCTTATTTCTAATTCAAAGTATTCAATGTTAATGTTATTGTGTTGTTGAAGTGTTTATCATTGTTCTTCATGAGTTTTAAATGCTTGATCACCATTTAAAGCCTATAATGATTTATAATAAGTCCAAGAGGAGATTTATGATGATTGCTGAGGTGATAAGCACCACAAATTGGGCGAATGCTTGAGAGAGATTAACGCGATTTGTGTGGTTTTCAAAAAAGAAAATCATAGAGCTTTAAAAACTCTTTTCTTATTTAAATTCATGCATGAAAGCGATGGGTTAATATGTTAAAGAGTACGCTAATTGTTCCTCGAGAGAGAATATTTAGTAAATTAGGATTTTCAACCATCAACACACAGTAACAACTTGAATATCGAAAATAGAAAAGGCGTATTGATGCAACTAAGGTAAAATCGGATGCCTTAGACTTTATAAACTGATAAAAACCAACAAAAAAAATTAGCATGTTCTATTCTCGTTTTAACTTTATTTCTTTTTATTTTTATTTTACCTTATTTCATATCAAAATCCTAAATTTTATAGTCTTTCAAATAGTATTGAAGCTACTAATTTTGGTATTCACTCAATACAATCCTTGTTGGAACAATACTCTAATCACTTCTATATTATTTGGTACGACTAGTACACTTGCTAATGCATACGCAAAGACAGAATCAAGTTTTTGGTGCCATTGCCGGGGATTGTCTCTATTTGAGTGACATCAATACCAACTAGTTTTGGTGCTAATTTGAAATTGTTAATAATTTGTAAATTTTGTTAAATTTAAAATATAAATATCTTTTCATTCATTTTATTTTATTTATAAAGGTAATTCTTAAAAATATTAATTAAATAAAAATTCGTATACTAAAAAAAAAATTGTTTTAGTTTTGTGCTATTCTGTTATTTTTTTTTATATTTTGCCTTTATTTTTGTCTTTATTTTGCTATTAATTTTGTTAAGATTTTTAAAAGTTAAATTTGATAATTTTCGGTTTTCAAAAACATTAGGGTTGCTACTCTTCTCTTTTTCTTTAAAATTTGTATTTTGTTAAAATTTTTGTGTTAAACTTTTGTAACTTATTTTTTTTTTCTTTTTTAATCCTTTCCTTTAACTTTCTAGTTGCTTATTTTTTCTTTGTCTATAAAATTTAATTGAAAAAGAAATAACTCCTTTTGACCCTTAAATAAAAAAAAAACTCTTCGACTAATCAGGAAAACAAAAAGGACTGAAACCACGGCTAATAATGCTCGAAATGAGGATGAAAGAACCTTACAAGATTACGTTATACCTACTATTGGGGGTGCACTTCTAGCATTCGATGTCCACCAATACAAGCAAACAATTTCCAAATTAAACCCGATATTATACAAATGATTCAACAAACTGTCCAATTTGGCGGTCTACCTAGTGAGGACTCAAACCTGCATATCGCTAACTTCTTGGAGATATGCGATACATTTAAGCATAATGACGTCAGTAATGATGCCATTCGCTTAAGGTTGTTTCCTTTCTCACTAAGAGACAAAGTCAAAGTGTGGTTAATGTCACTACCATCAGGAACTGTCACTACTTGGGATGATTTGGCTAAAATATTTCTTGCTAAATATTTTCCACCAGCCAAATCAGCTAATATGAGGGATGACATTACCTCGTTTGTGCAATACGATACAGAATCTTTGTATGAGGAGTGGGAACGTTACAAAGAACTTTTGAGAAGGTGCCCACATCATGGTTTGCCAGTTTGGATGCAAGTCCAAACTTTTTACAACGGGTTGGCACCTAATACTCAAACAATGGTAGACGCGATTGTGGGAGGATCCCTCAATCACAAAACCCCAGATGAAGTGTATGAATTGCTAGAAGTAATGTCTAGCAATAACTATGCAAGGATAATGGAACAAAAGAAACCTGCAGGAATAACAAAGTTAACTGCCCAGATTTCAATGCTTCAAAAGCAGATGAGCATGAACGTGAATGCCATAAATTGTTCTGTATTAACGTGTGAATTTTGTGTAGGGAATCATCCTAGCATAGAATTCTAAACAGGAAGTCCTTTCGCCCCATCAACCCATTCCAACACATATAATCTCGAGTGGAGAAACCATCCAAATTTTTCGTGGAATAATCAAGGGATACAAAAATAACCTTTTCAGCCCCCTGAAAGAAAGATTAATCTCGAGGAATTGTTTAGTAAGTTTATGCAAGATACTTTCATGCAAAACACTGAAGCAACTCTTCGAAATCAAGAAACCTTGATTTGCAATCAGAAAGCGACCATTAGAAACCTTGAGACCTAAATTGGGCAAATTTCAAATCACCTTTTTGATACTACGTCAAAATCGAACAAAATATTTGGAGTCTTGTAGTAGGACTACAAATACACATGCTCGAAATTCAGCATTTAAGAACGTACAGACACATATATAGGTTAACCATTTACCCTAATTTCCTTAACATAATTATGTTAGCTTGAACCATCGTCTCAAGCCGATACTTGTCAGAAAAAACGTACTATATCTTACTACATGTATCCATAGAGCTCAATGGACAACATAAATTAAAAACTCCATTATCGTAAGTGTGCAGTTATGCAAGAATACCGCCTTTGCTTTTACGGGACATATTTATGCAAAACCAATTAATTAAATTACCAAATAGATGGATAATTAGTGGACAATGGGTCGATTGCATTCATTGGAACAATGTCATATGTTATCATGGTTGGAAGAGTAATTGCTTCCATATTGATGTCGATGATTAAACCTAGCCAGATTTTGTATAAAATAAGTGTTTTTTCAAGAAAATAGCAATATAGTTGAAAAAGAGCAAAACCGGGAAAAAGTGATAAAATTTGATAATAATGGTTAAAAATAAACTAAAATTATATAAATAATTATATACTAATTTAGACTTATCATCTATATTATGAGCCACAATTTGATTCAATTGGATACATCGAGCTATGATATAACAAAGTGTCTTCAATAAAGATAAAAGAATTTCACATATTCTGCGGACACCATGATGAGCAACTTATGATGAAGATGAGATCATAGGTCCGTTGATATGATCTCTAATATTTTCTTTGTTCATGATAAACACATCCTCATTCACTCATGTTTGTCATCCTAATAATTTGTTCTCGTAAAATTGACATTTAGTTGGAGTTTTTATCCTCTTCCTATGTGTTATGATCGAGGTATAATCTCAAATCATAACTTAGGGTAGGATAGAATCCAAGAGAGTTTATATGAGAAGAGAAGTGAAGAAGATGAGACAATAGAGAAAGTTAGATGAGAAAGAGAGAAATATCTCAAAGAAATTGTTTGTATATTAAATTGAATGATTCAATATGACACTTGAGCAAGCTACTTCTACTAGCTCTAGATACAATGTAAAGAACAAGGCCTTAACTGCCACTAATGACCTCTAACCGACTTTGGCGCCAAGCCAACTAACAAAGCTTAACTATCGTACAAACCTAATTACACACTTCAAGGTATACTAAGGACTTATACTACTTATTACATCAACCATCAACCTTATTCAAATTACAATCATTCATATTCTAATTCATATGCCCCTACTATGAGAATCATAACAATACTCCTCCTTTAAAAGATTCTTGTCCTCAAGAATCTAAGAAGATAATTGAAACAATGAAAATCACTTATTGCTTAAGAAAAGATAGCTGAAATTGATGAACTTCTTGCTGAACTCTGTAGCTGAGAAAAATATCTGAATGCCAAAATTTTGCAGCTGAATCTAAAATGCAGTAGAACTCATGAGTGTGATTCATGTTTCAGTATAATGTTTGCGTTGGGATGTATTGTACCCCTTCCGGTGGTCTACATCGATCAAACCAGTCCATCCAAACACCAATAACAAGTCCACGGCACCTCTTGTTGTAGTTATTCTTGCCAGGCTTCGAATTGTTGCAACAATCAAGAATTAAGGACTGAGACTGTAGTAAATGAAACTCAGGAATGCAGTTGCTTATGGTTTGCTTAAACTTCACTTAGGCATGCTGGTGAGTGACCCTGCTGCACCCGAAACAGCCCCTTAACGTTTCCTTGCTGCTGAACGTTGTTGAGGAACCAAATGGCATTAGTTGGAACACAAGTCTTGTAACTTTCAATATGAGTTCCAAGTCATTGATTATCTTCTCAACACACCTAAGAAGGACTATGCAATGAGCCTTGCAATTCCCAGCTCTTTTCTTGCTTGGAAAGAGCCCCTCAATTGAATTAAGGAACTCAAGGCTCCCATGAAACCAAGAATGAATCATAAGCTTTGAATCGGCAACACCATAAACTCCACTGAAAAATCTTTCGTTGCAACTGATGCAAGCACACATCCACTTCTTGAAGTGATTGAGCACTGTTGACCCTACATACTGCAGCTGAGATCCATGAGTTATAGGAGCTACTGTCCCTATTTTGAACTTCCACTGTCCAATTATGCAAACCCCATTAGCTTCGCTGCTACCGCATATACAAAGATCGGCTCTTGTCTGGTCTAGAAGAAAGCTTTCTAATGTCCTCGGGTTCATAAGACCTCTCAAGGCCACAATTGCATAAATTGTGTGAACTTGAGTGTGAAATTGTATGATTCTCCAAGAATTTTCAGCAGCCTCTCTTTATTCTATTGCTTGAATCTTGAGTGTGAACTTGTATGATCTGAAAGTCCCAGCCTTTTCATCCAAAACTCTTGCATGGATCACACAAACCAAGATTTCATAAGCCATTATTGAATTCAAAAGACACAATGCCAAAAATTGAATTCACAAAGCATTCCAATTGGCAATGCTCACGCTGTATCCCACAGTTTTCAGCCTGTTCACAAGACTTTCTTGGATCCCATGCTCTTCCAGCCGCCAAACTTGCCTCAATTGAACAGGCTTTTCCTTCTTGCCAATGAGCTTGAGTATGAACATCAATTCAGGATCCCAATGGCATTTCAGAACAACTAAGAACTTCTCAAAAACAAGAATGGTTCGGTCCTGTTCTTCACTAATGATTTCTACATTATTGACATGGAACTTCAACTTCACCACCATGTTGCCCTTTCTAAACAAGACCCCTTTGTACTTAAATTCGAATTGATCAATAGGCACTTGAACCCTTTTGTACACCCCCAATAGCTCAGCTATTTGCTCTTCACCCCCAAGTCTGAACTAAAATCCGAAATCAGAAACTTGGCCTCTCTTTTGATGAAATTTGAGATGCACATCAGCTTGAGTCAAATGTTCCTTCATCGAATCCATTTGTCTCAACTTCTCAAGACCTTGAAATCCATCTGCTAGATTAGGAGGAGGCCTAACACTAGTGCTTGCACTTGGACGAATCATAACTTTACTCGAAGAGGGAAGCAAATGAACTTAACCTTGCCAATATTCCAACTGACAGTGAGATTTAGCTTTCTTAAGTACACACAATTCTTCACCCGGCTTCGGAGGAGGTTTTACACTCATGTTTGTACTTGAATAAACCTTCTTTTCACTCAAAGAACCTTGCCAAGTATCCAACAGAATACTACTTGCATTCTTCTGGTTCTGACTTGGCACAGCAGCATGTCCAAGAGAAGTAAATAGCACATCTTGTGCTGCACTTGATGATTCCACAACAGCTACATTTGATTTCCCAACAGAATTCAATGGTTTTGTAGTAAAAGCTCTTTGATTTCTAACTACAGCTTCCCCTTCCAATCTGAATCTTGCATTGTCAATTGTACTCCCTTCAATGTGCTGCTGCAATTGATGTCCACCATTCCCAAACACATTTAATCCATCCAGTCCAGTGTCAAAGGGTCTCACCCTTGCCTAATTTGCTATTAAATTAACCTCTTGAGTGCGCTTGGTTTGAGTTCTTCTATCAAAAACTCGTGGTTGCTCTTAAGAATGCTGCACAGAATCAAACTTTACTGCTACAGAACTCATCTGATGCCATTCCACTTACTGATTTTTTGAAGGTGTGTTATGATCCGAGAATTCAAGGTTTGGGCTGTTACTGAGCTGTGTGCTGGTGGCTGCTGTTAGTTGCTGTTCGGGTATTAGTTAGTGGCTGCATTGCTCTATTGTTGCTATTATGTTGCTGTTAGGATGTTGTTAGCCTGGAAATTGATGTAATAGCTTGGTATTGCTTTCTTTAGTTGCATTGTAATGGTTGTAATAAGTGCTTTAGCATCTGCATTGTAAGCTTGCAGTAAGCTTGCTGTTGCTGTTGGTCTTGGTGCCATAAATTCTAGATGTTTCCTAAGTCGGTTAGCTTGAGTAAGTCTACGTGCAATGTACTTGCTTGCTTAAGTTTGCCTATAAGTAGTAGTGGTGTAATAATTCAGAATTCATTCAATGAAATTGACAACAAATATCTCTTTTGAGATTAAACTTCTCTCTCTCATCTAACTCTCTCTATTTCTCATCCCTAATTCTCTAATTTCTCATCTTATTCCCTTCTTTCTCATCTCATACTCTCCATCTATCCAAATTTACATAGCTTACGTTTGTGATTCAATCACGAGCGTAACAATTGGTATCAGAGCCTCGTTTGGCTTCCAATCGAGTGCGTTATCAAGAAACAAAATAAAAATAAAAGGTTCAGTTTGAGTTTAGGACAAATTGATCAAGTTCAATTCAGATTTGTGATTTTCAAATTTGATCTTGAAATTTCAGGGGAAAAAAAAAAAATTTGCAGTGAAGCTCAATTAGTGAAGATTAGTTGCAATTCAATCTTGCTTAACAGATCAAGTTCAGTTCAGCATTGATCAAATCAGATTGTGAAGTTCAAGTGTTGATTATGGCCGGTGGTGTCACAACAAGATAAGGAGCAGCCAAGGCTATAGCAAGTCCTTCTTATGCTGATGTTGTTAGTGGAAATGCAGAGAATGAACCGCAATTTGTGACTCCTGATGTTCTGAATGTACAGATCAAGGCTTTCCTTATGCAGCTTAATAAAGAGCAGTTGGAGAGGGAACAAAGATTTGTGGAAAGAATGCGTAACTTGCTGTGGGAACAGGAACAAAGGTTGAATGAGAAAATCAACTTGCACTTCCAGCGTGTTGATATAAATATTACAGAACAATTAAATCAACACAAGCAGCAATTGGAGGAATCAATGGCTGAGCAAATTGATCAACGAACACAGTTGTTCAATGAGAAGGTAGCTGAGATTCAAAATCAGTTCAATAGGCAAATGCTTGGAGAAAACGATCTAGGCAATGAGAGCTTTGTGTCTCAACAACTGCAAGGTGTTGAAGAAACGTTAACTGAACATGTGAATCAGCAAGTTCAGGTGTTGGAGGGTAGGCAAATGCTGAGATTCAAAATCAGTTCAATAGGCAAATGCTTGGAGAAAACGATCTAGGCAATGAGAGCTTTGTGTCTCAACAACTGCAAGGTGTTGAAGAAACGTTAACTGAACATGTGAATCAGCAAGTTCAGGTGTTGGAGGGTAGGATCACAGACCGGCTAAACCAACAATCACAGACTTTGGAAGAGAGGCTCACTGAGTTGTGCAACCAATTGAATAAACAAAATGAGGCATCAGGTCCTGCACCTCTTTTACCAATGAGTCAGCCGAGGCAAACTTGTGAGGAGACAAATCCTCAGATGTTAAATGCCGCAGGGAGTTCACAAGATTGTCCTCAAGTTCAGCTTCAATCTGACAATATTAGGCTTCAGCATCTGGTTCCTGAAGATAAAGGAACTGTCAGTCCGCATGAACCATCATTTGGTCAAGAGCAAATTAGATCTTTGAGCAAGAATTTTGGACAGGAAGATCAGCTCTCAGATCCTCTAGGTCGTCCACCTGATCCTGCAATACATATCAGATCCGAACATGAAAATTCAGGACACTTTGATCCATCTCGTGATCTAACTCGCACGCGACCTATTTGCTTGAATGTCGGACACATTGTTCAACCACCTGAAATTGTTCAGCAGTATTTTCATGGACAGAATTCCTCTGAATTTGGTCCTAACCTTAGCAATGAAGTCACTTGTGGTAATAGAAGCAATGGCTTTAGACAACTGAGAGTTCAACTTGAAAATTTTGATGGAAAGCAACCACACTCTTGGTTAAGGAGATGTGAGCTATATTTCCAGTTTTATTCCATTCCCGATGATCAAAAGGTGGAATTGGCTGCGGTTTATCTTTAAGGAGATCATAAAGTTTGGCTCTATAGTCTATTGAAGAGCAATTCCACACTTACTTGGGCTGAGTTTATGATTGAGTTTTGTGGACGCTATGGTGATGAAGATTTGGGTGATGTAGTGAATGGCTTCAACAAGCTGACTCAAGTTAAAACCGTGAAGGAATACATGACAAAATTTGAAAATCTCCGAGCTAGTATGATAACTGTTGCCCTTCAAGCCCCTGAGTCCTTTTATGTCTCGAGCTTCATCAGTGGACTAAAGCCTAAAATCAAGAATTTGGTGAAGGCAATTGGTCCTACTTCCTTATCTCAAGCTTATGCAAAGGCAAAGTTGATTGAGGCTATGGATCTATCATTCCATGATAGGCCAAAGCATCATGGAGAAAACTTCCAACAATATCACAAGGGGGTATATGAACGTAAAGATCCTCAAAATGTCGAAAAGAAGCCTCGAAACCGCTGTTTTAAGTGTCATTAGCCCTATGTAGTTGGCCATAAGTGCAATCCTAAATTCCTCATGGCAGCTAGAGGAGTTGATGTTGAAGGCCAATCTGAAAATGATGAGTTTGATATTGATATTGATGGTTCAGATCAGGAAGCCGGCAGGGAAGATGAAGTGGACACTACAGCTCGAAGAAAGGAAATAAGAAACATGCTTAAGGAATTGACAAAGTCCAAAGCACTCTAGTTTCGAAAGGAGAATTCCTACAACAAGTGATTTTCAAAGTCGCATTCTCTTTCATTCTTGAGGACAAGAATGTTTTCAAGGGGAAGGAAATGTTATGATCTGAGAATTCAAGGTTTGGGCTGTTGTTGAGCTGTGTGCTAGTGGCTGCTATTAGTTGCTATTCGGGTATTAGTTAGCGGCTGCATTGCTCTATTGTTGCTATTATGTCGCTGTTAGGATGTTGTTAGCCTGGTAATTGATGTAATAGCTTCGTATTGCTTTCTTTAGTTGCATTGTAATGGTTGTAATAAGTGCTTTAGCATCTGCATTGTAAGCCTGCCGTAAGCTTGCTACTGCTGTTGGTCTTGGCGCCATAAGATTTAGGTAGTTATGTTAGTTAGTAGACATTTTAGTTAGTTAGATATTTTCTAGATACTTCTAGATGTTTCCTAAGTCAGTTAGCTTGAGTATGTCTAGGTGCAATGTACTTGCTTGCTTAAGTTTGCCTATAAGTAGTAGTGGTGTAATAATTCATAATTCATTCAATGAAATTGGCAACAAATATCTCTTTTGAGATTAAACTTCTCTCTCTCATCTAACTTTCTCTATTTCTCATCCCTAGTTCTCTAATTTCTCATCTCAATTCCCTTCTTTCTCATCTCATACTCTCCATCTATCCAAATTTACTTAGCTCACGTTTATGATTCAATCACGAGCGTAACAAGGTGTTACTACAACTCAAGCAATTGTCTTCGCCTTCCCACTTGCATCAGAACTTAAAGTTGAATCCTCTCTTACTATGTCCCATTTTAGCTTAGTATCTTACCTCTATACACTTTGAAAGATGAGATGCTTACTTTGGGACTTGCTCAATGTCCCCACATATCACTTCCACTTAAGGACTTGCTTCACCTTGAGCAAGTTGATTACCAAGCTGTTTTTGTCAGCCATCTATTTGTAGGTGCAATTTTTGGTAATGCTGATCCGACTTTTGAGTCCATCCACTCCATCTTCGATCACTTTCCTCCCATATAGAACAAAACATTTTTATAATCCTCTCACGCGTCTGAGTCATTATTAGTTCTAGTTCTGCCTTTGTAATGAAATTCAAAGAAGGGCCTTTTACACAACTAACAGTAGCATCAACACCAGCATTAACCCCTACTTGTTTAGTAAATGGAGGTTGTGCAGCAGAACTAATGCTATGGTTGCTCAACTTGTATCCTTTCTTGGCCCTCTTGACACTTCCTTTGATCCAAGAGCTTGCTCCAACCTTGCTAATGGATATTAGCAACACCTTGGACTGTTTCCTTCCTAACTTTATGCACTCATATAGTATCCCAAGGACTTCTACATTCGCTTTAAGTTCTAAAAAGTGCGGTGCAACTCCTTGAAAAACTAGAATTGGCTTCTCCAATGCTCTTGTCCTCTTGCTAGAGTAGCACTTATTGTGATTTGAATGAATGTTGAATCTGAATTTCTCGTCTTGCTGATTTTTAACATGAATCCACAGCTTCCTGAGGCTCAGCACCTCGATTCTCACCTCTGGGCGAGCCACTTCCAAACTTGAAGTCATTTCACTCGAGATAGGTTGTAGGGCTTCCATTTGTTTCTATGCTCAGTATAACTCGACTGAATCGACTACAAGACACTGAACTAACTGAGTACGAACACAACCAACCCTCTGATTCAAATCGCAAGCAAGCTAGACAGTTAAAATCAACTCAACTTCAGCTAATAACTTCGAATACGAATCTGATGCGATTTTTTTACTAGCAAGTGCACTAGTCGCTTCAAGTAATACAGAGTGAGTAGAGTATCGTTCCCACGAGGAGTGCTGAGTGAGTACTGAAATTGATAGCTTTAATACTATTTGAAAGACTAAAAATTAAGGGGTTTCGTTAAAATAAAAATAAAAACAAAAGAGAAAGAAATACAAATAAAAAGTTAATTAAAGTTTTTGGGTTTTTATTAGATAAACAAAGTCTAAGGCATCCTATTTCACCTAAGTTGCATTAATATGCCTTTCTATTTTCGATATTCATGTTGTTATTGCCTGTTGAAGGTTGAAAATCCTAAATTACTAAATATTCTCTCTCAAGCAACATTTAGCGTACTCTTTAACATATTAACCCATCACTTTCGTGCATGAATTTAAATAAGAAAAGAGTTATAAAAGCTCTATGATTTTCTTGGAAAAACCACACAAATTACGTTAATCTCTTTCGAGCTTTCGCTCAATTTATGGTGCTTATCACCTCATCAATCATCATAAATCTCCTTTCGGTCTCATTATGAATCATTACGGGCCTTAAATGGTGATCAAGCATTTAAAACTCATGAAGAACAACGATAAACACTTCAACAACGCAATAACATAAACATTGAATACCTTAATTTAGAAACGAGAGTATTTTACAACTTAGGCTTCATCGTAGCCTTAGATTAACAAAATTAGCTCATGTTAAACTAAATATTAAACATTACAAGCATCAAAATACATGAACTAATGAAGAAAAATGATAAAAAAAAATAACAAAAACAGAGCAGAACAGGTCAGGGTCTTCCTGCTGCGACCCGACATGTTCTCACCTCATTCTTGCTCGATTTTTTTTGTGTTTTTTGATCTGAAAACTTCATTAATAAACTCCCTGCATCCTCCCATATTTATACAAGTAGATCTTGGAATAAAAAAATCAGAGAAAATCTCAAAAATCAGCTCTCATTTGAGTTTCCTGCTGCAGTTCAGAACAGCTGTGATCTTCCAATTTTTTTTCATTTTCAGTTCAAGCACCACTTAAATCTTGATATTAATTGGTTGAGCTTGTGGTTGATGCATCAATGAATTTATTTTATAATTTTCTTGTAGCTTCACCGCCAAAAATTAGCTCAAACTTCATCTTTATTTGATAATTTCTGCAACAGCTGTATTGTGTGCTTCTAGCCACTTTCTCAACCAATTATCTTGATTTTTCTATTTATACCACCACCCAAATGCTGCAATATCATGTTTATATGATGTTAGATAACTTATTTAAGCTTTGGTTCAATGTAATTAGTAGAAAAATCAAGAAATATTTGGGCTGTAAAATTGCTTGCTGCAGCAGGTGTGCAGCTGCTTTGTAACTTGTGATTTGTTTATATTTTTCGATTTTTTTCTGATTTTTATGTAAAATAATGCTTAAACAAGCTTTAAGTAATGTTAAATTGTATTATACAAGACATAAAAGATGAATAATGAGGATAGAAGCTTGAATTTTAGCTAAAAATTGATGCAAAACTTGGGAAATAGGGTGTAAGTTAGGTATTCTTGGTAATTTTGTACAATTTTTGTTATTATTTTGTAATTTTTGATTTATCTTGCTTTTAATTATTGATATTAATGATAAAACTAGCAAAATTTAATATAAAATTGAAGTTTTTGCAATAAAGTAGTAAAATAGTCAAAACCGAGCAAAAACGATCAAAAGTGATAAAATTAGAAGTAAAATGTTTTAAAATGTATTAAAATGATATAGATAAATATATACAAATTTAAGGTTATCAGAATCCAACACAACCGTGAGTCTTGAATCGAACACAATATTAGGTACTGATTACTTAACCACAACCTACTCTCTTTTCTTGGTCGAATCTCACCTGATTTCTGCTCAATAATTGCAGCAAGGCACAAGCCCTAACTGTCGAACTTTCCCGATTCGAAAAGAACTCGAACCAAAACCCTAACCGTAGTGAAGACTTGAGTAATTCAGGCTTTGAATCTAAATTAACTCAAACTTAGCTACAATTACTGACTTAAACACACTTTTAACCACAATCCTCAAGAACAATGTCAGATTTCTTCGATTTTACTGAGTTCTTGTTAATTCCACTTCGAGCAAGTAGAATATGCTAAGTTCTTATACATTTCTATGCTTAACAACACAATTCCTCCAAAGATTCGACAATATTCAAAGAACAACTCACTTCAGCAATGAGAAAGAGGATTCTGATCAATTGTAACTCAGAAGTTCAGAAACTGTTACCTTCACCTCAATTAACTGAGCTGTAAGCTTTGCTAAGTTGATTCTTCTGATTTTGATCAAGATTGATTACAGATTTGTTGATTAGGATTTGATGATCCAGCGGGTTAAATTTCTTCTGTGGTACAACTTCAGATGCTTACTTCACACTGAATCAAGACTTGCAGTAACTTAAGCAACACTGCTAAAATTCAGACTGAATCAACTCAACATCTTTTTCTTGTTATTTCGATGTAATTTTCAGATATGTTCTTGATCAAGACCCAAGAACTTGATATCAATCAATCAAGAATTCAAAATTGAACTTCTAATCAATTTGCAATGAGATCAAAGATATTTGATATCAAATCACGTTAGATTTGGAAGCCAAACGAGGCTCCGCTACCAATTGTTATGATTGAGTTTTAATCTCAAATCATAACCTAGGGTAGGATAGAATCCGAGAGAGTTTAGATGTGAAGAGAAGTGAAGGAGATGAGATAATAGAGAAAGTTAAGTGAAAAAGAGAGAAATATCTTAAAGAGATAGTTTGTATATTTGATTGAAAGATTCAATATTACACTTGAGCAAGCTACTTATACTAGCTTTAGATACAATGTAAAGAACAAGGTCTTAACTGCCACTAATGACCTCTAGCCGACTTTGGCCAACTAACAAAGCTTAACTATCGTACCAACCTAATTACACACTTCAAGCTATACTAAGGACTTATGCTACTTATTACATCAGTGTTCAATCTTATTCAAATTACAATCATTCATATTCTAATTCATATGCCCCTACTACGAGAATCATAACACTATCGTTATCCAAGCCTTCTATACTAATATGAGT
The DNA here is from genome assembly GCA_018398585.1 of Simmondsia chinensis. Taxonomy (NCBI): domain Eukaryota; kingdom Viridiplantae; phylum Streptophyta; class Magnoliopsida; order Caryophyllales; family Simmondsiaceae; genus Simmondsia; species Simmondsia chinensis. The sequence goes on along the minus strand of JAGTTD010000017.1, from coordinate 10,662,512 downwards.
GAGCATGAATATTATACTTAATTGCGAGATTGAAATGATTTCTCAACTAGTAGATATAAAATAAGGTGTAATATAGTCATGTAGGCACTACATTTGTAATTAGAGTATAGACTATGTTGCTCTTATTAGATTTTACAAATCAAGGATTACTATTCAAGGAAATCAAAATTGAGCCTTCCATTATTGTGCCTTTTGGCCAATGACCAATTATAAAAGAAGTTATTGTAAATTAAAACACTAAGTTGGCTTAATCCTCCTAACAAACCGATTGACCTGCGGATCTAATATTAAAATATTATCATTGAGTACTAGAAAATTTATTTTGATAGATCATAATCATATGTCAAAAGCATAGAATATAGAATAATTGTAGCCTTTTGTCATGATGTATATCAATGACTAGCTTTTGCAAATATTTTTTTCTCCAAGCTTTTAATGTTATGCAGGACTTGATTAGTCATCAGAGCAACCGTCTTAAAATTATTGGAGAAAAGAATCCAAAAAATGATATGCACAATATCTATAGCAAAGGAAAGTTATTACTTGAAGTGTGTGGAAATGACAAACTACCGAAGATGTATTTCCGATGATGTAACACGGATCATGCTCTCTTTAAGACGGTTTTCACGCTCCTATGAGTAGATCTCGATGTAGAAAATAAACAGTGTGCCATCCCCAGGATACAACGGTCAGCTCATGCTGTCACTTTCAGGCCCTGCACTGATCCGAGAGGCCAAAACTATACCTTACACCTTAATCCAAATTCTCTAAAAGTTGGGAATATGTAGCTAAAAGAAACCAAGACTCGTACATCCATTTCAGACCTATTCAGGATATATATATATAGATTGTATCCAAAGGCAAATTCTAACTTTCTTGTTAAAACCGCAAATCATCAAATATCACATTAAAGCCATGTATTTTAAGCATTGACAAAAAGTTCACGTTGAACAAACACACGTTATGAATGCAAGCAAAACCATCTTAAAGCACATGCATTTATATTGTATATATTATTGTTTTATAAAATAAATTATTTATATTTTTTCCATAAGAAAATTTTGAAAATAAAGCAACAAAATAAAAATCAACATTCTGACTAAAATTGAGTTGCTAAAAATCAACATTTTGACTAAATTTAGATTCATTCAAATGACCTCAAATCCAAAATCACATCCAAGTCCAAATTCAAATGTCTTTGAAATTAAACATAAAATAACTCTCGAGTCAAAGCGCAAGTCTAAAATGACTCTCAAGTTAATGTCCAAAGTTTAAAGCCCAAAATGACTCCCAAGTCGAATCAAGCCCAAATGACTCCTATGTCGAAACTAAAAGCAAAATTTACAAGTCAACCTAAGCCAAAAATTAGTCCCATGTCAAATTTGAACCCAAATGACTTTCAAATCAATTTAGGCCTAAATAAATTTCAAGACAAAGGTTAAAAATCTAACCTGGCAATGTTTTAAAGTTAAAGTAAGTTTGAGCCTGTAAAATTTCAAGCTAACTGAAGCCTAATCCCAATAGGTTAAGCCCATGGCCCCAACCTAAAGCACTCTTTCTTTATAAATAGAGGGTCTCCTCCTCATTTGAAGGGGGCTAGGAATGGAAGGGAGCCAAAAGACTTGTCAGGAAAAACCAAATCTCAATACCTCTATCAAAAGGCCTAGGAGGAATAATTAGAACTCTTATGGTGTATCCTCTAATCAAGCATTCAATCCCAAAATTGTCCTTAAAAAGAGAGATCAAGCCTCGTGCATGCTTTCAAGTATCTAAATTCAAATCATCCTTCAAGTTAGAGATTAAGTTGCATGCTCTTTATAGTAAAGAAGAATCTCTTGATTGAGATCAAGATTCATGTCCACTTTAAAGTCTCCAAATCCTAATCATCCATCAGGTTAGAGATTTAGCCTCGTGCGCTCTACTTTGAAGAAGAATCTCTTGATGAGATTATGACTCATGCACGCTTTCAAGTATCTAAATCCCAATCATCCTTTAAGTTAGGGATTAAGCCGTATGCCCTCTGTATTGAAGAAGAATATCTTGATTGAGATCAAGCCTCATCTCCACTTTTGAGATTCCAAATCCCAATCATCCATCAAGTCGGAGATCAAGCCATGTGCCCTCTACCTTGAAGTAGAATTACTTGATAGAGACAAATGCCCTCTTCATTCAAAGTTTCTAGGTCCAAGCTATTGATAAAGGGCTCATCAAATTTGTGGAGATTGAATCAGAGGATTTTCGTATAGTTGTACTTTAATATATGCATACAAAGATTGTATCAATATTTTCTGAAGAAATTCAAATCTTTACATTTGTGCAGCATTTATTTTTTCAAGAAATTTTATGCTCTACAGTAAGTACAGAGTTTAGATATACCTTGATTGCTTCAATAGATCGTCTTGAGAGCAATATGGAGCAAATGAGAGGGCTTTAAGACTCTATTATGGAACCATCTATCCCAAAAGCTTATCCTAATGGGTGAAGTCCTACGATTGGTTTTGTACTCTAACATGACCCCTCAAGTAAATGCCCATTAGACTTGAAGCGTGGAATTCTACACAAGCCCCACCTCATACCTTCTGCTTAAATTATATTAATATGTAAAGGGGGGCAGTTGGAATTCAAAATGGTGACCTTTTGGTCATCAAGTATCTACTACCATGTCAATGAACGATCTACCCCAAAAGCCTAATGGTGCAACCATGCGTAAGCCTTTGGTGGGTTATAGGACGAAGGGCCCTTGACGAGTTTATCTTGGAAGGATTGCAGGCTTGGCGAGATGACAATCAGAGCAGGGTCATGAAGTAGCCTCGTTAAAATTTGCGGGTAACTTGGCGTGACTGGCATTGGCGAGTTCCCACCGATTGGTGAGTTTTCTGGAAGTATCAGATGAAAGAGGCTGACGTTTAGTAGGATACTCAGTAGATAATTATTAGTTATTTTCATATTTATCCTAGCTGTTTTTATTTATCCCCTATTAATTTTAGTCATTTAATGTAGAAAGATAATACGGATTGTTAGATGAAGCACACGAACTGCAAGATTCACGTTAAATTTAATTAGGAAAATTTAGTATAGTTAAGAAATCTCCTCTATTTAAAGAAGAGGAAGCCTAGGGTTTCATTCATTCAATAGTGTTTCTTCCTAATGCTCGAGTTGTGAGAATTTAGTAAGAATTTTGACCTTCGGTTCTACTTGTTTTAGTAATACAAGTTTAAAGGAAGGCCATTGGAGAACTTAGAACAATTTCTAAGATGGCCCATGGGCGATAGAGGTACGCCACCGTTGGACATGTATACGAACGAGATTTCCAGCGATAATATGAGAAGAGAATTGAGGACTTGGACAAGAAATTCTAGTGAATCAAGCAATGCTTATTTCAATTGGGGACGAATCCCAACCAAGCACCTATGGCTCAGCCTCAAAGCCCACTGATAGGGGGCGGTGAGGAAGAAATGGACAAGGGTTCCCATAATCCATTCCTTGAGGTCGAAGACCATGGGGAGAACGTGCGAGAGCTCAGCTGATTACTGGAGATTCTGATTGTTTAGGAGATTTCAGGTGGGAGTTCGAACTTTGAATTGAATTTTCGAAGTTTGTTGAGGATGATATAGTAGTGATGGAAGAGTCTTAGGATGAGCTTGCGTCACTAGACAAATTGGAAATTACAGGTGATGAGGGTCGCTTACTATTGTTCAGGTGAGCTCGATTCACACCTAAGGAAGCAAAAGGAGATGAGTGGCTTCGACATAACATCTTCCAGACAACATACACGATTGGAAAAAGAGTGTGCCACCTAGTCATTAACTCCGAGTGTTTTGAGAACGCCATTTTCGAGGAAGCAGTCCAGAAGTTAAGGTTAAAGATAGAAGAACATTCGAACCCTTACAACTTGTTATTACTAGAGAGAGGAAATCAGGTAACGACATATATATGTTGTGTGGTTAGCTTCTTAGTCGGTGCATAGTACCGAGATGAGGTTTGGTGTAATGTGGTTGAATTGGATGCGTGCCACTTGTTGGTTGGACCACGCCCATTGCAGTTTGAAAGAGGAACCATTCATGACGGAAGATGCAATACCTACAGCTTTGTGTTTGAGTGCATAAAGATATTTTTGTTGCTTAAGAAAGAGGAAGCGCCTCGTCTAGACGAAGCCGAATACTCGAACCCCCAGAAGAGAGCCATGCTCGCCAAGGAAGTTCATTAGAACAGGAAGTATTTGTATCGAAAGTGCTGGGAGGCATAAGGCAAAATATCGAAAGAATCACGGAGTCCTATACCGCTATTGAAGAAGGTTCGGGACAGGATAGGTTTGGCAACGAAGACTGCCTTATCAAGAACACTACTTTACATTATGAGTCCTAAGGCTCATGTAGAGTTTAGATGCCATGTTGAGAATTTATTCAAACGGGAGTACCACTTAAGAGAACTTGATTACCTAGGCGGTTCTAGCCCTCTTGATGCTAAAGAAGGGCGGGACGTGGCAGATGTGCGTTCACAACGGAACCATTAATAAGATCACGGTATGTTTTAGGTTTTCTATTCCACAAGCAGATGATCGAGTAAGGATGGTGAGAAGATTATTGAGCACACTTGTTCGACATTTATCAGTGGACCTTGTGCCAATACTGGGTTTTGCTCGTCCACAAAAGAGGGGGAAAGACTTCATCATTGATTAGCAGTTGGGATGTGAGCAGGATTATGCATCGTCGCTTGAAGTATGTGCCAAGTATAGGATGGTGCACATGAGGACTTACAACATGTTCCCCAAATTGACAAAAGTGATTCAAACAAGTCCATGACTACTTCCTGGGTGAACTCTTTCCAGGCCGAGGAGGATGATGCAGCTCGTATTTTGGCAAGACAGGTTATAATCCGTATTATGGCGAGCCGATCGAAAGTCCACATCAAGAAAGCTTGGCGAGATGGGAGACAAGCGTGTAGAAACATATCTTGATGAGGATGATGTACATGATCCACTGGGGAATTCGAGGATGAATTCTCTCTTACCCTGAGAAAATGATGCAGCCTCGCATAAGCCTTTAGTGGGTTGTAGGGCGAAGGGGCCTTGGCGGGTTTATCTTGGCAGGATTGCAGGCTTGGCATGATGACCATTAGAATGGGTTCATGAAGCATCCTTGTTATAATTGATGGGTAACTTGGCATGACGGGCATTGGTGAGTTGCCCCTGGTTGGCAAGTTCTCTGGAAGAAGCAGATGAAAGAGGCTGACGTCTAATAGGATACTTAGTAGATAATTATTAGTTATTTTTGTATTTATCTTCTTTGTTTTTGTTTATCCCCTCTCAATTTTACGCTTTTATTTTAGAGAGATCACATATTGCTAGATGAAGGATCTTAACTAGGGAATTTTAGTGCTGCTAGAAAAGCTTCTTTATTTAAAGAAGAGGAAGCCTAAGGTTTTATTCTTTCAGTTCTTAGATATTTTCTTACTTTTATTTGTTTCTTTCTAATTTTTAGGTTGTGAGAATTTAGTTAAAATTTTCCCTTTGTTTCTACTTATTTTAGCAATAGAAATTCAAAGGAAGACCATTGAATCTTCAGTTTTCTTAAATTATCATACTCACGCTGCATCATTTAAGCTCATAGGTGAAAGGCATATGCTTGGTTTTATACTCTAATAGACTCCCCTACTTTCCTTCACACCAAAACCTAGAATTAAAGATAGAAATTCAACAGAGAGTTTAAGATTCTCAGATGCTTAATTACAAATTCGATAGGCTCTTTTTTTTCCATTTTTTTTGATTGACACAAATCTAATAGTTAACTATAAGAAAAGGAGATCCATTTTTGGGCACAACGCCCTAGTCCCCACGTTCACAAGCTTCCTTATTCTAATGGAATTCCCCCCACATCATGTCAATAATGAGATAATATGCAAATATTCAGCGACAAGCGACTAACTTCTTGTTACCATAGTCAATATTAAACATTTCTTACTCATTCACTAAGGTTACTCTCTTTTTTCATGTAGGTAATGGGATGGACAAAAAAACTAATATATAGAATAACTAAAAGTAATATTTTAATACACTAATGTACATAACACCTTAAAAACACATAAGTTCATGATATGCCATGCCATTTCACCTCACCAAGAATTTAGCATAAGTGATCCTCAGTAGGTATACTAAATTCACAACATTCTTATTATATCATAGCTATTGTGGCATAATTGCCTAGGCTGTTTAGGTAATGTCAAATAGCTTTTTCCTGAGACCAACATGCCAGTTCATCTTATCTTGATTGCTTTTTGTGACATGTTCCGCTATATCGTTGTTTGCTTGTTTTGTCTCTTTTAGTGTGTGTATGGTTGCCGTAAGTAAAAATCAAGCAAACATGCAAAAATAGGACTTGCAGCAACTTCGGAGCAAGTGTAATTTATAAACATCACGTGTTTGACCATAATCAATCACCTTGGAGACGGGTGAGAACATTGGTGAATCTGACTTCGGTGTGCAGTTATAATGTGGATTCTACACTTCAATTAAGGAGACTTAAGTTATATATTTTTGGTATTTTTCAGGTTTAATAATTTGATAGAAAATAAAACAATATAGACCCATTTCAAGTGGTAGTTGGGATGATGGAGCGAAGCCCACAGGCACCATAACTTATACACCTAAAATCTAAGCTCTTGGATGGAGATAAGCTCAAGAGCTAAGTAGTCCACTTACAAGCTTGAGTCTGCAAATTTTTAAGCTTAGTACCCTCGGCTTATAATAACTCAAATGAGTTTTTGGGTGGAGCGAACTGTAATTGGGTCACTGGATTAGCACCGGCATAATCAAGGTCAAGCCTTGCCGTCAAGCCCAAAACACCGACTCAAATCTAAATTCACCTGATTCCCAAAGTAATGACATCAATGCTAAGATCAACGCAATCAAGCTCGAAGTTTGACTGTCAAGACCTTAAACTAATGACTCTAATCTTAATTCGTCTATTGTTGGAACTAATTTAAAATAGAGAGTTCACACCTAAAAATTGAGAGTTGTATTGCCTTGAAGAAACCAAAACAAGTTGCAAGCTACGTGCTAGGCTAGGCTAAGTTTTTTGAAAAAATTTAATTTCAGATTTTAATTTTTTACTAGGCTAGTTCGATCAGGCGTAATGGAAATAACTTTAGAATTCTTTAATTTTAAATCTAAAACGCTACTATTCTAATATTTTCAAACGAATATTGAATATCAAAGTTTAATAATATTAAATTAAAAACATAAATAAAATAGCAAAAATTAAAGGAAAGCTTTAAAAGGATAGTTATAAGGAATACCGAGATTGAAGACCGCAATTGTCACCCAAGAGGAATCATCAAGACCATGAGATCTTCTCAATAATGGCCCCTTAGCACTCGGAGTGGGCTCCAAAAATATTTTCTAGGAGAGATTTCGAAGAAAAATTCCTTCATTTTAATTTTCTAATAAATCATATTTTTCAGAGAATTATTCGTATATTAGAAAGCTAAACTAAAAGCCAAAGACCCCTATTTATAGTAGGTGATGGGGTAAAATTTTAATTAAAATTTTGATATGGGATTACTTAAAGCAAAAATCAAATGAAGCCGTAGTGCTTGGAAAATCTGCGTGTTGTTTTTTTAATATATAATGACAGGTGTCAAGCTTTAATTGGATCCCACATTAGCACGCGGATCAGAGGAAGGCTTGCCAGGCACTGCATCGTGTCATCATCCAATTGGTATGCACCAAAAGGCGTGAATAGTGAGCTTAGCTAGCCCAGTCCAGCGCCGGTTGGCCAGTTACGAAATACATGGATAACGGGAGCTGTACACACACATTGTTATCCTATTTATTTATTTGTTTAAATTTCCGCATGTATAAAATTCATGTCATGAATATTTTTGGTAAAATTGATTCATTCATCTAAGGAATAAATAATACAGCTCAATAAATTATGTTTAGCAAAATTTGTTATTTATCTTATGAATAAATAATTTATCTCATTAATTTATTCTAAAGATTTTAAACTAGTATACTTTTAAAGACTTGTCGAGGGACCTCAAGGACAACTTAATTCTATCTCCAAATGGGTAGAAACTAATTATCAACATTGGATAACATTGATTACCATTTAGTAATATTTAACTACACTAAATAAATATTGTTGTACTCTAGAATAAAATATATTCATAATTCTCAAATAACTTTCATTGTGACAATCAACCCCTCTATTAGATATCCACGAGCAAAAATAGCTTTAACTACTATCGCTAATTTTCTAACATATTTCACCATAGTTCCCAACTTCCCTTTCTAACACGTGACTAACTTATTTATCTTGCATCAATTTAACCCATAATGTACTCAAAAGATCCTACATGGGGGTGTTAAAAATATTATGAATAATTTCGACCAACAATGAGATTTAAAAGGAAAAAAAAGCAGTTCCTAATTTGAGTGCACTTTGCGATCCCTGAAACCTAACGGTTTCAAATATTTAAATTTGGATTCTTTTGGATACTTGAGCCTAATAGTTGCTACTAAATTACTTCAAATTTGTGAAAATTTTTCTAAACGATTTCGTAAAACCTCGCCTTTTCTTTACACATTTTTTTTAATAAAAATTTTATTTAAAGTGCCAACCCCCTCCCCCCCCCCCCCCCCCCCCCCCCCCCCCCCAAAAAAAATATTTTCATTTTTTAGTGAAAAAGAGGAAAAAGGAAAAACAGGGAAATGCTTTAGTGAAACACAGAAAGTTTTTTTTCCTTAATTGAGTGCAATTACAAATGCTCGAATTCAAATTGAAAATTCAATATTTATTTTTAAAATTATATCAACTTGATCCTGAAAGCAGTGCATAAGAAACACCCCCCCCCCCCCTCCCAAAAAAAAGGGTGCAGTTACAATTGTTTGAAATGATTTGCAAAATTTTCTATTTTTTTAGAACTACATTGACTTGATCCCAAAAAGGGTACGTAGGAAACCCAAGATTAAATGACGGGTGCAATCGCAGCTAAAAAATATATGTATCAAACATGAAATACTGGACTTAGTGGTTTGACCAAGAACAACCTGAAATTAAGGTTGATATGACCAAGGTACAAAATGACATAAAATAACTTGAGCTCGAGGTTCAAATTAAAGAAATAAATGAGTTGAACTACGGCTTGATACCTTAAAATGGTACGTAGGCAACCAAGTTCTGGTGCAACCCAAATAGAAAATAAATTCTTTTTCACTCGTGGATTAATATTAAGTTAACAGTCTAATTAGTTGACTCGATTCGACTTGATCGGGGTAACCTAAACCAAATGAGTTATGTGTCCAATCCAAAACAAAATATCTCTAATGTCTTGTTAAAGTTCAAAACAACTCCTATGTCCAGAACCAAATCCAAAAAGACTTCCACATCAAACCAAATTAAAAAAAAAAGTAAAAACGAAAGAACAGCTTCCATGCCAATCCTAAACCCAAATTAAATTTTATTTTGTATCCGAATCTAAAATTAATGTTATTGAGCTCAAACTCATATTCAAAATAACTTAAACCTCAAATTGACATCCATGTTATAGTCAAACCTCAAACTGACTTACATCTCACACCTAAACCTAAATTGACTTCCATGTCAAACTTAAACCCTATTTTATGTCAAATCCAAATTCAAAAGAGATTCCATGCCGAACCAAGCTTAAAATCAAAATCAAATTCCTAAGCTAATTTGATTTCTTTTTCAAGTCCAAATTCAAAGTAAATCCCACGTTAATTTCAAATCCTAAATGCCAAACCTAAGTCAAGATGTCTTCCAAATTAAACTCAAAATTAAATGATGTTTCAGTCAATTTTAAGCCCAAGTGAAATCCCAAATCCAAATTAGCACCAAGTTAAACCCGAAATTCATATTAATTCTAAGTCAGACCCTAAATCCAAATTAATTCCAAGTCAAACCCTTATATAAAATGATTCCCAGTTAAACTAAAACTTGATACTACTTTCAAGTCAAATAGACAGAGATTGCTTTCGAACAAAACTCAAATCCAAATTACTTCCCATCCAAGCCAAAAATCCAAAATTTCAAATCAAGTCCAAATTCTCAAGTCAAGTCTAAACCACAGCCAAATCAAGTCTAATATGATTTTCAAGTCAAACCTAAACCCAAGTGAAACTTGAGTCAAAAAGACTTCCAAGTCAAGCCTGAACCCAAAATACTTTTCAAGTCAAACCTAAATAAAAATGGCTCCTAAACTAAGACTAAACCCAAATAAAGTTGAACCTTCCAAAATACAAATAAACCTCAAACGTCTTTTGTGGACATAAAACAACTAATCATCTAGTTACCTAGTCGATTGATTAAACCATAAACATATCATTAGTAAGAATCAAAGGCTATTCTCCATTGAGAGATGTAATTATGAGTGTACTTCACCATGAATAGGGTCGTTTCCTAAACTAATAATACCTATGTACACCTCGTATATAGGGAAATTTATGTTTGCAAACTTCATATTTTTGCTCAACAATGGTCTTGCTCAAACACCGCAAGGAACTCATTGATCTAATGGAAGGTTCTTAATGAAATTTGTGCCTCAAATTTGGGCTTCTAACATAGAAGTTCTCAAGTTTAATTTTCCTAAATTGTTGGCCCAATTCGAATATCAGTGTCTTAAAGATCAAACTAGTGGTCCTTGAGTAGTTAAGACTACGAATTGGGAAGAGACACTTAAGTCTAAGAGACATATTGAGGCAAATACATATTTCATTAATCAAAAGAGGAAGTACTTGGAAATTACAATACAAGGGGTCCACTTGTATGGGCTATGGCTTCTATACACTTTCAAAAGAGTTGAGCCATAATCTTAACAGCTAACTCTTCCTTGGACGACATCTAGTTGGTTGCTTGACTCAACTACTGATATAATAAAATAACTTCCTTTTGAATTGTCTGTTGTTTCTACTGTTGCTTTCTTGAGTCCCCCAACACTTAAATCTTCAACATAACGCTGCATCTTGAGGGATGAAAGCTGATCCCTGTGCTGGTTCAGCTAATCCTCTAGCTGATGGATCTGGTCCTTCATACTCCCAATATCTTAAACTTTTTTTGGTATGGGTCTTCAAATAAGAGTTGCAAGTTCCCTAGGCATACTAAGTGTCCAAGATCCCTTATGGTAGCCTGATACTGCCACTTCAACTATAGAAGTGATAGGACCTCTTAAGGGACTGTGCTGAGCACGCCCTTTAATGCTTTGAGCTCTCTGATGATGGAGGGTGCCACCTTAGGGTTTGCCTTCTAGGCCCTCACAAGAGGAATAGCTTCCTCGTGGTTGGCATCCGTAGCAAAAGACTAAATAGGCAAATGGGCCAACACTCCTAACCTGTAGAATCTAGGGGATGCATCCTAATATAGCTGCTGAAATGCTAGCCTTCCACGAACTTCTCATCTCTCCAAGGGGGAAGATATCCTTCTTGCAAAAGGAGGTGGAGTACCCTGGTCAAGAGACTAGAAGTGTCAGGAATGAACTATAGCTTTGGAATTTAAAAAAAAAAAAGTATGAAGAATCAAGATTCACCTCTGAAACTTCAACTGGTGTTGAGGGAGAAGCTGCTGGTGGTGCCTCTACCATCCGGACACTTACTTCAGGAGAAACCTCTAAAAGGTAACACTTATATATCAGGACCAATCAATGCTTCAGTTAACAAGGGCTTGGGACAAAGTAAGAATGCTATACCTTCATGGATCTCTTTAATAATGATTGAGGGCGTCCATTGGAGCAAGGAAGGGGCTTAAGTGAGTTCCTGCCTTGAGGGGACTAAAGAATGGAGGTCTCTTGGTTGATGATTGATGAGGGACTCTAAGATTTAGGTAATAGAGCCCTCGTCTTCATTAATAGTTGAGCCCAATGACAATGTTGCTAGGGGTAACTCTTATAAGGAGTGTTTGAGATCTCCACAATGACTGGAGTTGTAAATTCTTGACATCATTAAAGCAAGTTTGGATAACCTAAGAAGAATAAGTAAGGGAGAAAGCCAGTGTAGAAGGTCAAAATATACCTCCTTCTGAGAAAGTCTGGCTCTCATTTTCCTGACAACGTGGAAAATTTATACTACCTCTTTTTCTTCTTCTTCTTCCACCAATGCTTAAGGGGGCAGATGGGATTCTTCTTCTATGCCTTTTCATTGAATTACCACCCTTTAGGGACTTGCGTGGGAGAAGATATCCTTCTGAGATGATTTCTTACCTGGTAAAACGCCAATAGACCTGGGACGTTCTTGAGCAATTGGGGCTTTAAAGGAACAAGACCACATGAGAATGCCAATTCATAGAGAGCATCCTAAACCTTCTGAGACGATTTCTTGCCTGGCTTAGTTCTCTGTACTGTGGTATGCCTTACTATGCATGATTACATGGCTTTAAGTGAATGCCAATATGCGTAAGAAAAAGTACAAAGTATTGCTTGTTGCCTTTGGCCTCTAAGAAGGGGCATTAGGCTTAGAGTTAGGCTAAGAGGCAAGGGGGTAGAATCAGGATGAGGAGGCTTAAACTACGAGAGTTATCATCCATGACCACTTTGTAAACCATCGTGGTATGGACATGTGCTACTCTGCAAACTTGCCATGCATTAATAAGGGCATTTGTCCCGTTTCTTATTAGGGCTATGCTCGTAGGCATCACTTCAACGGTACACAAAGGCACTATCCACCTTCCAAAGAACGTTAGGTTGTCCACCCAATTCATCCAAAGCGGGAGGTTGTCCACCCAATGCATGCATTAACAGAAGGTTGTCTTCCCAATTTCAAGCTAGGTAGGTCCTTCACTAGCTCGTTGTTCCTTCTAGCAAATACCCACATACACATAACGGAGCCGAAAAAAGCCCTTATGTGATAAAAAGGCCACCATAGAGGCTAGGTACATCCTTAGAAGGGGGTGTATGTTTCATAGCAAGAGAAAGGATCCTTCTCAGACATCTAAGAAAGATCCTCCTTGATGGAGTTAAGGTCAATAGGGTTTTGATGCCTATTTAAGACCACCACATTATCTGATTTGAGCAATCGCATTAAGAGTTCTAAAGGGCTATCAACTTTGGGGAAAGGGATGGAGAGAGCATGGGTTATCCGAGCCATTTCTATGGTTTGAAGATGGCTAAAAAGCTATAAAAGCGTAATTAGCAAGAATAAGAAATTGAAAGCTGAGGAGAAGTTTAAAATCGCTTCAGTACATTGGAGAGACAGTGCGAAGCAAATGGTGAAATTTCGAAAGACTTGACTATCATATTTAAAATATATGGGAACAGAGATAACTTAAATGTCAAAGAGTGCCCTCTGAAGCTTCATACAGTCATTGAAGATCAAATGAAGCAGATCTTTTACTCGTTGCAAATATAAAATTACTAATGGCTAAAAGGGGGCCAGTTGTTCAAACCCCAGACACGATGGAGTTTGGACAATGCCATTTTGAGACTAAAGAACACATGTCTACCATGTGAAGCCATCCTCAAGGGGTGTCTAGCTTTTAGATATTAAGATAATGATGTCTCAAGCCCAGTTGCCTAAATGTGTTAAATCCCTTAAGGGCTACCAATCATTGTAGACAGTTGATGGAGAAACAAAGACTCAATTTTGGGACTTCCTTGAAGGCTGCAATAAAGGTGGTTCTGAAGCTTGAGGCAATAATTTCATGCACATATCAAGGAGCATCAACCTCAAGTATATCCAAACAAAGGTGAGGCATCTAGAACGAACTCCGACGAATTACACAAGATGGGACGCTTTTAGAAAGAGGCTCCAGCACACGTATTCGAGGCACTACCAACACCCATTCTATGCACCAAAGAAGAATTGGTAGGGAAGATATTCTAGGATTATAAGATGCAGTAGTCATTTCGTTTTTCTACAAGTTAGATATTTTAGTTGTAAAGTTTCGAGCACCACCATGCAAAATTTCTTTAGGTTTTCTTTACAACACACTGTGCTTTTTTAACCTAAGAGTAGCGTAACTTAGCCTAGTTTAGCATAGCATCGCCTACTTTATACCTGTTTTTCCTCAAAGCAATACAAAAATTCCTGTTACAGGTGCGAACTCTTCATTTTAGTCTTTTCCCAACATTCGACAGGTTGAAATTTTGAGGTGTTGGCTTAAGGTTTCGACTACCAAGGCTTGACCTTGATTGAGTTTGTCATAACACTGGTGTCACTACTTAATAAGTCGGGTGAATTTAGTTTTGAGTCACCATTTAAGGACCTGGACGACCAAGGCTTGACCTTTATTGCATTGGTCCTCATCCAATGACTCAAATACGGCTCTCTCCACCTTAATCTTGTCAAACTCTAACTCATTAAATTTAATACAAGTCAAGGGTGCTAAGATTAAAAACCCGATTGACTCAAGCTTGCAAGTGGACTACTGAGCTCTTGGGTTTGTCTCCACCTCAGATTCTAGCTTTTAAGTGTTCGAGGAAAAGTGTTTGTCAGCTCAACTTCATCACCCTAACTGCCACTTGAGCCGAGTTGACATCCCTTTTCAATTTTGACCAAAACATTAACCAAAACGTCAACAAAAATATATAAAAGGTCTCCTTAATTTGAGCATGTGTAGAATCCAAATTAATAATGTAAACCAAAGTTGGATTCACCAAAAGCACCAACCCTCGTAAAAGGTGTTGTGAGTCCCATTTGTGCATGTTTATTTATTTTTGTGCACAAGGTGACCACGCACACACTAAACATACAAAAGGAGCAAACAGTCACAAAATTGCACAATTATTTTCACTTGAAGATCATCTTCAAATTTTGAGGATTGAGTTCTTTTTTAAAAGGAGGTTCACTTGTCTTTCAAGGATGTTCAACGAACTTCGGTTCTCTTTTATTCAATTTATTGATTGGCTCAACAAGTTGTTGTTCACAAATTCCGAAATTGATTTTTGAGGTAATATTTGTTTCCCACATATATGAATTTGAACTTTTAAGTTTTAGTCTGATTTTTGGAGCTTTAATTTAAATTTCGAAAGTTCAAATTTTGTTAAAGAGCTTTTAATACCATATTAAGAGGTACATTTGTCATTGCTTCTGATACTGTATTAAGAGGTACAATTTTCATCATCAAGGATCTAAATCTAATTCTAGTTTTTTCCGAGTTATGAATTTAATTCTTGCGCACCTAGAGAACCAGCACCTAGAGTCTCAACAATTGTAGTGGTCAAGCCAAGCTAACATGGAGGTGCATTTAAATGTGGAATTTAAAATTGCAAGAAAGGTGTTTGTTGAAACATCAAATCTTACAATCTTTGGACATATTATCACTATGAAGTTTGTAGTTGAGCCACTGACGTTGGAAAAAATGCAAAAACCGATTAGAAATTTATCTGAATTTATTGATGCAATTCAGAAGGAGCAATTAAATTTCAAATCCAGAATGAAAACAAGCTTAGATGTTTGCCTTTGATGTGTTGAAAAAATAAGCCAGCCGGTTGTGGCTAATGAAGAACTAGAGAAGTAAAACGAGGGGCACCATGCATTGCTACAGGAGGAAGCAGAACAGGTGGAAATAGTGATGCTTGAGGCTGAGTTGTTGGCATCGGAGACGTCACTGTAGAGCACGACTGAGCCCAACAATGAGATGAGGCCAAAATCTCAAGGCTCCACTTTAGCCCACAAATGAAGGGATAGGACACGAAATTCATTGTCCCCTATAAAGAAATGAAACAAAAAGGTGCAGGCTGTGCAGTTGGAAGAGAAACTGAATCAAGTGAAGTCGCTAAATTTGATTTCTCTAGAATTGAAGCTGCTAGATATGTCTACTGCATCAGTAGTGCGGTAGCACTTGATTTAGAATCGTGCAGGGTTAGAGATGTGGGTGCTGGAATCAGCAAATGTGACGCTAACGATATATCAAAAGGAAGACAACCAAGCTGAGTGGCCAATGAAGTTGTCAGTGATGCCTTCTTGCTCTAAGAGTGCACTGATCCCATACCCTAACGTGTTGTATGTAATAGGCCAATATTTTTATAGTTCAAATACTCTCATGCAAAACCTAATAAAGAATCACAAATGACCCTTGAGGTCTAGGGTATTCCATAGGAAAGATGCAATATCCGCCTAATCGAAAAGAGAAAAAAGGGGGCCTACGAAGTTATGGGAAATAATTTGGATTAGAATGGGACCCCAAAACTTCTCTGAAACTTTATTTTTTTGGCTTTTTTATTTGCCTCTTTTGACGTAGTTTAAAAGATAGGAAGAAGTGAAAGAACGGGGAGCTGCCCTAAAGTCCAACGATTTATGCAAAAGAAAATATTTCATGTTATCATATGATACTTACATATTATACAAAATTATTTCTTTGTATATACGACAAGCCTTGAAATTAGATGGTCGTTTTAAATTCTCGTAAATAATTTAGCATGGTGTATAGAATTTACTGTTATTTAGATAAAATGACCTTTAAAAGAGATTAATTCTTATCTAAATTATTAACTTTTATATGTTTTAGGAAACAAGTGTTGGATTATTGTGGTAGAGTACTTCAATCGTAAACAAACTCTAGGAGAGTTCTTGGACTGATCTCGAGCTCGTGGGTTTGAGCTCGAGCCCTAGGGGTCCACCTGTGTCCATTCCCGAGGCCATTATGCTAGAACTATTGTCCATTGTACCGGATTCGAGCTCGAGGCTACAAGCTCTAGCTTGAGCATGCATTTTTACCGCGTATCTGCCAACCTTTTTCCTCAATTGTTTTTGCCTTAGTTGTGCCTGGATTTTCTTCTCCTCCATATCTGCCACCTTCCAAACTAAGGCATGAACTCTTGCCCACAATATATAACCGATTCTTACTTGTATGTTAAGCAATTCTTTTCCTAGAATTATCGTGATTTGGAAGGCAGTACACGCAGAGTTCACAGAAATACATTCTCTCTCTCCCTCTAATTCTTTCTCTAAATTCTACTTCATTACTGTAGTTATGGAGCAAGTTGGGCCTTACTGCAACCCATCACCTGAGAGTACACTCTTATGTTTTGTGTCATGTTAACCTTGGGAGTTGGAGTGGCAGACTATCCTGTGTGTACCGTAGAGGGGCATAAACATCTTAGGACAATGGTGAACTCCACGGTACGGCGACTTCCTTCGGTTTAATCTTCTTCCTCATATCATTTATGTTTCAGTTGTTCAGCTATCTTTTCTCAAATCCATTTGGTGTAATACGACATTTATTATGTTTAGTTTTTTTCTTTAAGTTAGTTTAAGTTTTATTTGCCCCCATCTCAAGTTAGCCCTTATGTATCTTGAGCTTGAGAATTTGATTAACCATTTGCTTTATTTTCCCAAAAATATAAGTTATTTATCTAAACGAGTAATTAAAACATGGCTCACTAGTTTCATTGTGTCAAAGGCTAATCCTTTAGATGGGAAAAACTATAAAATTTGGTCTGACAAAGTGGAGTTGTTCCTTGGATAAACTGATGTCCCTTACACCGTCTCGAGTGAAAGGGCTCCTCCTAGGTGGAGCTGTGGCTTCGCGAAAGATAATTGAACCTGTAGAGGAATGTTGCTACATTGCATGATAGCCCTTGTACCAAATTTACAGTAAAATGAAAATTACTGAAGAAATTTGGGGGGCCTTACATAATAAATTTGGAATAGATGATAGCGTTGCTGAAAAGTATGTTGGCGTTAAGTGGTTGTCCTTTGATTCGGCTGATGATAGACCTTTCTTAGACCAAATTCATGAGTATGAGAATTTTTGTGCCGGCATACTTAATGAAGGAATGAAAATGTGTAAGACGTTTCAGGCAAATTCTCAAGAGAATTTGCCTCCTCCGGGGAAAAAACTATAAGGCTCAATTAAAACACCAAAAGAAGGCTATGACTTTACAACAGCTAGTTTCTCATACTAACTTAGAGGACTAGAACTGAAAACAAGCAAAAGAGAAGTCTTCTTAGCACTCATATATGTCTGTTAACATGGCTGAGTCAAAGAGTACAGGAGGGAATGACAGGTTTAAGAAGCGATGGAACGAGAGGCGCTCGAACCGAGGCTCAAGCTCAAACTCAAAGCAGAATCTGTCTCATAGAAAGAGGCCCAAGAATAACTTAGAAGATGGACAGAAATGAGTCAAGGGAGCATGCTGGACCTGTGGCAAGATAGGTTATACCTGAAGAAACTGCAAGAAGGGATTTGAACCAAAAAAACCCCAAAGAATACAAATCTCATGAAAATCTCACCGAGAGCAGAGATGTCTTTGTGGCTATGATCTCTAAGATCAATATGCTTGGGAACATGGTCACGAGTGTTGTAGATACTGGTGCCGTGAGGCACATCTGCACCAATAAGGACTTGGTCGAGGAGTATGAAAAAGCCAATGTGGGGGAATGTGTGTTCATGGGTAATTCTAGTTCAATCCCTATTCCTATCAAGGGAAAGATCCTTCTAAAACTTATCTCATGAAAGTTTTTATCGTTGCCAAATGTGCTGCATATCCTTGATATGCGTACAAATCTTGTTTTCGGTGCATTGCTTAAAAATGATAGTTTTAAATTGACTTTTGAATCTGATAAATTTGTTATCACTAAGAATACCAACTTTGTGGGAAACCATTTTTGTAATGGGGATCTCTCTGTGCTTATTTTTTTGAGTCTTCGGGTTTGTGCTTAAATTTTTGAGTCTTTAGGTTTATGGTAGGCTAGGCTCAGACGCTTTAAATGTAATTTGGTTATGAAACTTAAACAAATGAGTTTAATTCCCAATTGCAGTTTAGCCGAACCAGACAAATGTGTATATGCATCAAGGACAAGCACCCTAAAAAATCCTCTAACAAATCAGTTGAATGAACATCTAGCCTACTTGAACTCATGCATAGTGAATTAGATGACTTTAAAAACACCATGAGTAGATGTGATAAGAGGTACTATATTACCATTGTTGATGCCCACTTGAGATTCACCAAGGTGTATCTCCTGAGTTCTTAGGATGAAGCTGAGGAGACATTCCTCAAATGCAAGGCAGAAGTTAAATACCAATTAGACCACAGCATCAAGAGGATTTGGTTTGAAAGAGAATGTGAGTATGATACCATGTTGTTTAAGAAACATTATGATAAGTGTGGCATAATTCCTAAACTATAAGCGTCATATACACCTCAATAGAACATTATAGCCAAAAAAAGGAAAAAGACCCTTAAAGATATGATAAACGCTAAATTGATTAGCTCAGGCCTACCCACGAGCTTATGCGAGGAAGTCATGTGTGCATCCCATGTGCTTAATAGGGTTCCACATAATAGGCTAGATAAAGCATCTTTATGAATTATGGAAGCCCTATGCGTCTGACCTTCAATACCTCAAAGTGTGAGGGTGTGTAGCCAAAGTTGAGGTACCAGAATTCAAAAAGAAGTATAATAAGTCTTAGAACCATAGATGTTGTGTTTGTTTATTATGCTATAAACAGTGCTGCATATGGATTCATGTTACTGAAGAGCTCGAGACCTGGGCTTGCTAAGATCATGGAGTCTCGAGATGCTAAGTTATTTAAGCCTGTGTTTCCCATGAAAGAATCTATATGCATGTTCCGTTGAATGTTTCTTTTCCTGATGCATCTACTCCTTCATTTAGTCCTTCGCCCCCTAAACTCGAGGCTTAAGAACATAAAAGAAGTAAGAGGGCTCGAACTAAGGCTAGTTTTGGACCTCACTTCATTATTACATTTCTATCTAAACACCCGATTTTGATGAGCATTTTAATGCGTTCATGTTAGAGGAAGATCCTAAGACCTATGATGAGGCCATGAGATCCATAGATGCTTCACTTTGGAGAGAGGATATTCATAATAAGCTAGACACATGAGTAATAACACTTGTGTATTTGTAGACCTTCCCAAGGAATGTAAACCCGTAGGGTGTAAATGGTTGTTCAATAAAGAATTTGAGGACTGACGGATCCATTGATAGGCTTAGGGCCATACTAGTGGATATGCAGTACACTCAAAAACAAGGTCTAGACTTCTTTGATATATATTCACCCATGACTAAAATAGCCATAATGAGAGCTTTGATTTCTCTAGCATTTGTACATAACCTTGTAGCATATCAAATGGACATTAAAACCCCATTCCTCGATGGTGACCTTAGGGAGGAAATTTACATGGAACAATCCAAAGGGTTCAAGGTTCCTAGAATAGAGCATAAAATTCATAAACTCTTAAAGTCCTTGTATGGTCTTAAGCAATTTCCAAAACAATGGCATTAGAAGTTTGATTGCAATTTTGTCACACATGGTTTTGTTGTGAATATTGGTGATGCTTGTGTGATTATCGGCATGTATGTTGATGACATGCTTATTTATTGTACGAGTGTGAATATTGTGAATGCTATCAAGTCTTTCCTATGTTCATTGTTTGATATGAAAGACGTATAAGAGGCTGATATAATACTTAGCATTAAAATTATTAGACCACTCGAGGGTTTGACTTTTAAGTCAATCCCGCTATGTGGAGAAAGTATTGAAGAAGTATGGTCACTTTGATAACATTCCTTCTAAAACTCCCTTTAACCCAAAAGTTCGCTTGAAAAAGAACATAGGTGATAGTGTGTCATAGGCTAAGTACGCAAAAATTACTAGTAGCATGATGTTTTTGATGAATTGCACTCATTATAATATTGCTTATGCTGTTTGTAGATTGAGTCATTACACCCATATTCCAAGTGATGAGGACTAAATTGCTTTTTTCAGACTTTTGAGATACATTCAAGGTACCATGGACTGGGGTTTTAATTATATATGATTCCGTGTTGTTTTATAGGGTTGCTATGATGCCAATTGAGTATTTGGTAGTGATGAGATTAACGCTACTAGTGGCTATGTTTTTATGCTTGTTAAAGGTGATGTATCTTGGAAATTTTGTAAACGGACTTGCATTGCAAAATTCAATATGGAATCTAAGTTCATTGCTATAGAGATGAAAGGTTTGGAAGTTCAATGGCTAAAGTATGTGCTAGGAGATGTTCCATTGCAAGGGAAGCCCAAGCATTTAGTCTCGATGCACCGTGACTCATGTGCAGCCATTGGAGTGGAGTGAAGTAAGGAGCATAATGGCAAGCGCATGCATAGTCACATAAGGCATGGTGTAGTAAGGCACAATAATGTGATCTTGCTTGAGTTTATAAGTAGTGAGAAGAATTTCGCAAGTTCACTTTCTAAAGGCCTTTCTAACAAGACAATATGTGATACAACAGAGGAAATGAGGCTTAAGCCCATTTCTGTGTCTCAATCTTGGTGGATACTTGTCTCGGGAGTATTCTCGATGTTCAATGGGTCAAATAAAGCCAAGGTTGAACAATTTGTGATTAAGCCATCCTAGCCCCTTCCAAGAGAATGCTATTGGTAGATTGGATCTGTCAAACTAGCCATGACGTTTAGGTTGGGCTCTATGCTCTTAATGTTATCCATAGCCTCTTAGGGTGGTGCAAGGCCCACACCTAATGGGCAAACCATACTGCCATGATGTGAGGATGAGCTTAAGGCTCTTAATGGTGTCCGTATCCCATGATAGTGGTGTGGGTGGCACACTTCATGGACCCGCCTACATGAATGTGGGGGTGGTAAGACATCCTCTATTGAGAGTAAGAGCTGACTCTATAGAGTGTCCCCGAGTATCCAGGTATCAAATTTGTTTTGCTGAGAAGGACCTCATACGTCCAGATTTTGGAGTGATTTTCAACCTGAGAATGTCTTGAAGGGGATGTGTGTGCGCTTCACAATAACTGTTCATGGTGAAGACTATGTTCACCATTAGGTGATTGTTGGACATGTAAGTTCCCTAGGTGCCGATTCAAGTATAAAAAAACATTGGTATCATCAAGTGCGGGTCTCAGTACTTGGTAACCTCTTTTCTTTCTTCCATTCTCAAAATTAAACCATGCAGGGGATTATTGGATAATTGGAGTAGTGTGCTTCAATTTTGGAGTCTTGTAAATTTGCCACAATCCCGCATAGGAAGAATAATGGAGAGAGATCTAATTTATATATATCTTCTTCTTATTGTCTTTGGTAATGTCTTGCTTAGCGTACGACATACACACAGACGAGCCTGCCTGCCTTGCCAAGCCCGCTATAGCGTCACAGTGTGGACATTTTCTGATACGGGCCTGTATTTTTATGGACATTATGTATTTATTTATCATAAACAAACTAAAAGGGAGTTCTTGCACTGATCTCTACCTTGTGGGTTTGAGCTCGAGCTCGAGCTCGAGCACATGTTTTGACTGCGTATCTGCATAACTCTTTCCTTAGTAGTTTTTGCTTTGGTTGTGCCTGGATTTTCTGCTCCTCCATATCTGCCACCTTCCTCATTAAGACCGGATTTCTTACCCAAAATACATAAATGCTTCTTGGTTGCACGTTAAGTGTTTTTTATCTAAAAATATGTGCTTTAGGACATAGTTCAATACATGGAAATACATTCTCTATGTGCCTCTAATTATCTCTCCAAATTCTACTTCATTACTTTGGCCACTGAGCAGGTCAGGGCATACTCCAACCCATATCCCAAGAATACACGCTTGTGTTGGGTGCCACGTTAATCTTAGGAGTCGAAGTGCTTGACGATCCCTTGTGTAACATAGCGGTGGCATAAATGATTTAGGGCAATGTTGAAGTCCATGCTGCGGCGACTTCTTTCGGTTCAATCTTCTTCCTTGAATCTTTTATTTTTCAGTCATTTAATTATCTTGTCTTGAATCCATTGGGTGTAATACAAGGTTTATTGTGTTCAGTTTTGTTTTTAAGTCAGTTTAAGTTTCATTTGGCCCCACCTAAAGTTAGCCCTTGTTTATCTCAAGCTTGAGAGTTTGATTATCCATTTGCTCTTTTTTCCCCGACTACAAGTTGTCAAGCAAATGTTTATTCAACCTGCCATATTGTGCCAGTGTATTTAGCATTCTATTAAAAATGCTCTCATGTTTTGCACTTTGTTTTCAAAAACTGAAAATGTACAACGTTTGGACCAAAAATAGCAAAAGCGAACACCAAATAAAGAGACTTCAACCAAGATTACTGATCACTACGTAATGTTCTGCCACTCTTATGCTTTTATTTTGAGGTTTTAAACCCCATCTATTTCTCTGCACTCAAAACACAAATACATAACACATGATTTTAATAACATAATGCTTATGCCATCAAAGAAAGGTGGCTGGATGAAGAAAAAAAGATTTTTATAGGAGGTTTTATTTAATAAAAATATAAGCACGTGTTCAAAAATGAAAACATCTTTCATTTCTAGTTCTATTTTCTATCATTAGTTTTTCTTCTTCAATATTGATTTGGAAGACATGTTTAAAAGTTCAAAATTAGTAATATTTTTATATGACGTTTGTAATCTCTTTTGCTCTCTTTTTCTAATAAAAACTTTTAGACCTACATGACCAATATTAGAATACCTGACAATACAATTTGAATTCGATCCAAACAATTAGTTTAACTACTCCAAAAATGACATGATAGAATACATCCAATTCAAAAAAATGTAAGATATTTCTTCCAGTATATCACTTTTGGATTTTCATTATACAAATTGGGATATCAAACATTGACTATCTATACATGTGAATTATATTGACATTGAATCAAATGTCAAATATGATGTGAGATATAAAATTTGAGTGTACAAATTTTTACATATACCGTTAAAAATATCTACTAATAATGCTTGATCTAATATAAGAAATAGAAATTAATGTTGGGAGAATAGTGCAAATGGGTAATCAAATTCTCAAGCTCGAGAGATAAAAGGCTAAGTCAAGATAGGGGTACTAAAATTGACTAAAAGACTAAATTAAACAATATAGACCTCAATTTACACCAAATAGACTTGAGGCAAGATAATTAAATGACGGAAATGAAAAGATTCAAAGAGGAAGGATTGCACCAAATGATGTCACCTTGCCATGGACTTCACCATTGTCCTAAGTTGTTTCCACCCCGCTACGGTACAAACGGAATCGTCAATTCCCAAGGTTAATACGGCATCCAACACAGAATATCATACTCTCGGAAGATAGATTGGAGTGTGTCCCAACTTGCTAAGTAACCAAAATAAAGAATAAAAGAGGGAAGAGTTCTGTATTTCTGTGTATTGAACAATGCCCCAAAGCACGATATTTATAGAGAAGAATGCTTAATGTTCAAGCAAAAGGCAGCAATGAATTGCGGGCAAGAAACCTAGCCTTAATTAAGAAGGTTATATGGGGCAGTGGAAAAGTTGGTCACAAGGCAACAACAGATTTGGGAAGAAGTGGACAGTTACGCGGTCAAAACACATACCTCTAGCTCAAACTTGTAGCCCAGAGCTTGAACCTGGAGTAACAGACAATACCTCAGGCATAATAGCCTCGAGGTTGGACAAAAGGGGCACCTCAACCTCAAGCCTAGGCCCTCGAGCTCAGTCCTGAGAACTCCCTGGAGTTATTCACAACAACTAAAAACACAATGGTCGTAAAATGTAAAGGTCCAGGTTAGAAAAAGTCCACACCACACCATACCGCGACACTCGAGCCGGCGCGAGACTGCGTGTGTGGTCCACTAAGTCCACTGTAGGCCCACAAGACTTTACCAATGACAAGGCGGGATATATAAACTAGACTTGTAGAAATTTGACAAACAAAACTAAATAACAAAGAACACTTTTGAATGGGAGAAAATTGGATGATATCTATTGATAAGAAAACAAACCTATTTATAATTATATCAAAGGAAAATGAAAAGATGCAAAAGAAAGAATTGTAAGCTAATTACACAAGGCTAACGACATAAGACATTAAAAACAAAAATTGAAGAGGACAATGATGGTGGCATTTCCTCCTTTTGGCCGGTTACACTTGAGCATGGAGAGGAGGAAATGCTCCTAATTAACTACCCTAAATTTAATTCTAGACCCAATTAAATTCTATGTATTTACATCAAAACAAATACGAGTACAAAATACACATGTACATGTGGTATATTTTCAACACTCCCCCTCAAGTTAGAGCATGCAAGTTAACAATGACCAACTTGTGAAGAAGGGATGAGAACGAGGATAACGCGAGTGCCTTTGTGAATACATCCGCTACATGACCTGAAGACCGAACAAAGGAAGTGGAAATTTCCTTTGCTAATAATTTCTCTCGAACGAAGTGGCAATCGATTTCTATGTGTTTCGTTCTCTTATGAAACACAGGATTGGAAGCGATATAAAGGGCTACCTGATTATCACAAAACAAGATGGTAGGTTGATTAATGCTAACTTGCAAATCACGAAGTATGCGCCTCAACCACACTAACTCGCTAGTAATTGTAGCCATGGCCCGATACTCTGCTTCAGGGAAGAACGAGAAATGACGGATTGTTTCTTAGAATGCCATAAGATAGGGGAGTCTCCCAAAAATATAACAAAACCTGTACTGGAACATCTAGAAGTTGGGCAACCTGCCAGTCAGCATCACAATAAGAACGAAGAGACAAGTCACATGCATGGGGGAGAAAAATACCCTGACCTGGCACCCCCTTAATGTAGTGAAGGACACGATAGGCTCCTTCTAAGTGCGGTACCCGCAGATCATGTACAAATTGACTAAAAATTTTAACGGCCTAACATATGTCGGGTCAAGTGATAGTAAGGTAGATAAGTCTTGCTACTATTTGTCGATACTGTCCTAGATCTTCTACACAGTCCCCTTCCCCATCAGTTAACCGATGGTTTTGCCCTATAGGGGTGGAAGTAGGCTTAGCTCCTAAAAAACCGGTTTCACTTAAAATGTGAAGCGCATATTTTCTTTGATTCAAAGCAATTCCATCCTTCGTGCGTGCAATCTCTATTCCAAGAAAATACTTAACTGGACTAAGTTCTTAATCCCAAACTGTTTATCAAGTGAGACCTTGACTTCCTCTATGTGACTTATGTCATTTCCAGTTATGATGACATCATCAATATATACCAATATACTAGTACAAATTGACCCACGAGTATATATAAACAAAGAATAATCCGACTTTGACTGCACGAAACTCATGGCAACCAAAAAGGACACAAATGTTTGGTTCTAATTACGAGGCGCCTGTTTAAGTCAATAAAAAGACTTACGTAAATGACAAACTTTACCCTTATGTTCCTTCTCAAACCCTTGGGGGAGTTTCATATAAACCTCTTCATCTAAGTCTCTATGTAAGAAGGCGTTATTGACATCCAATTGATGTATAATCCAATCCCTAGCGGCTGTAACTGCAAGAACACATCTAACTATGACGAGTTTAGTGACAGGGGCAAAAGTGTCATGATAATCGATACCTTCATTCTAAGTGTATCCCTTGGCAACCAAACGTGCCTAGTAATGCTCAATGGTACCATCTAACTTGTATTTTATTTTGTCGACCCATCTGGAGTCTGTGGCTCATTTCCCGGGGGTAATTCTTCCAATGTACACATCCTATTCTGTTCGAGTGCTGAAATTTCTTTCTCCATAGTGTCTGTCCAATGTTTATGACCTATAGCCTGAGAAAAATGTTGTGGCTCATCACCTGAAGTGATGGCTTTAAGCAGAGTCGAGTGTGAGTTAGAAAATCGTGCATTAGACACAAAATTTGACAAGGGGTAAACCATACCTGAGTCAGCTGAAAGAGCGGTAGCATGAGAATGGGCTATAGAAGCAGGAACATCCACAATAAAATCTTGATACTTAGCTAGCATTGAACGAACCCGACTCGGTCTACCCAAACCTCCCAGCGCAGCGGCCTCCCGGGATCTGTTAGACCCCTGTTTTGGTGCTGCAGCACCCGGTTCTGGTGCTACAGCACCAGTATTTGTCGGTGGTTCTGCCACTGACATATCTGTCACACCCGGTGGTGGTTCGGCCACAACCGGCCCCTCCTGTACACGTGTCCTTCCATGATCTTTGTCATCCACATATCGTATTTGATCAATTTTGTTATCATCATTTCTTTTCCCTTGCTTTTCAAGATAAGGAAACTTATTCTCATAAAAAATAACATCATGCGAAACAACCATTTTCTTGTTATCTAAATCAAAAACTTTGTGCCCTTTTGTGGGTACCCAATAAAAATACACTTATTTGCACGATAACCGAATTTATCCTTGCTACGATCTTTATGATGAACATAGCACTAAGAGCCAAAAACACGTAAATGACCAAAAGAAGGAGCTTTTTCGAGTAATACCTCATAAGGACTCCGATTCCATAGATGTTGTGTAGGCACGAGATTGATTAAATAGGCTGCCGTTAGGACACACACTCCCCAAAACTGAATAGGAAGACCAGCTTTAAAACGAAGTGCACAAGCCACCTCAAGGAGGTGCCTATGCTTCCTTTCCACAACCCCATTCTGTTAAGAAGTATCACTGCATAAATTTTGTACTTGAATTCCTTTTCCTGCATAAAAATTAAGCAAAGGACTAAAAAAAAATTCCGCACCGTTATCACTCCTTACTTGCTTTACACACTTGTGGTACTGAGTTTGTACAACTTGGCAAAAATCCATTAGTATCCAATGAGATTTCGACTTATCTCCCATCAAATAAACCCATGTACACCAACTATAATCATCAACTACGGTGAGAGAAAAACGAGCACCAATCACAGACACGGTACGATAAGGACCCCAAATGTCACAATGAATTAACTCAAAACATCATGCAGTCTTGCTAACAGAAACGGGAAAAGGAAAACAAGTTTCTTTTGCCCGATGGTAAGAATCACAAATAGCATCAATAGAAGTACCAAAATCCAAATTCAAAAAATTCGACAATTTATTAAATGGGACATGCCCCATTCTACGGTGCCATATGAAGAACTTCTCTTTAGAACCCCTCACGTGCGTAACCTTGGGAGCAACCGGTCCTTCTAAAATGTATAGCCCATCTCGCTGTATACCCACTCCAATCAGCTTTCTCGATAGTAGGTCCTGTATGACCCAAAAATTTGAATAAAATGTTAATGCACAATTCCTATCTCTAGTCAACTTGCTAACTGAAAGAAGATTGCATTGGAATCTAGGAATACACAAAACATTCTCAAGTGTGAGACTACTAGAAATGGTGGCACGCCCCACATGGGAGACTGAGAATGAATTTCCATTCGGAAGTCTGACTGGCTTGATTTTAGTGTTAACTTGGACATTATCTAACACAAAATCTGAACAAACCATGTGGTCGGAAGCACCCGTATCAATAATCCAAACGGTATTAAACAAAACCTGACCTGACATGTTAACACAAGGTGAACTTTCCTCGGCACTAAGTAGAGACAACAGCTGCTGATATTGAGAAGCTGACAACCCCACAACGGGGCTGTCATTCTGCAGGAATGGCACACCACCAGTCGCTGCCGGCAGCAGCAGCGGCTGCTGCTGCCCAGTTTTGTCCACGGTTCTTCCATCCCGCCAGGTATCCTATGAGCTCGAAACAATGTTCTTTAGTGTGCCCCTGTCTTTTACAATGAGAACAAGAAAACCGATTATTGCGCCTAGGGGGTTGCCCGCTAGAATTGGGCAAATCCCCCCCGGTTGTACCAACATTCCCTTTGACTACGAGAGCCGTAGCTTCAGGGACAACAATACTGCCCGAAGTAACACTTTGTTGCTTCTCCTCCTGACATAAGATAGCATATGCATTGCACACATTTTGAAGTGGTTTGATGTTCATGAGTTGGGATCTAACGGTAGAAAAAGAGGGATCCAATCCCATTAGCAATTCGAGCAACCTCTCCATGTCCCTTATGGCCACAAAGGCTTGTCCCGAGCCACAAGTACATGGGGAGATTGCTACAAGGGTGTAAAGCTCATCCCATAAGGACCTTAGTTTGGTGAAATAGTCAAACATTGACATATTATGTTGTTTTAAGTGTAAAATCTCACGCTTAATTTCATAAACCCGTGGTACATGTCCTTGGGACAATAGATCATTCAAGTCAAGCCAAACATCACGCGTTGTTTCAAATATGTAATACTCGCATTGATTTCTTTAGAAACGGAATTGGAAAGCCATGAAGACACCATCGAATCACAGGCACTCCAATTTTCAAAATACGGAGAATCTTCCTCCAGTTTCTTGATACTACCATCAAGAAAACCAATTTTTCGTTTGGCCTTAAAAACTTTAAAAACAGAGCGCCTCGAAGCCTGGAAATTGGGGCCAGCTAAAACATCTTGCATGAATACGAGCCCCGGGTGATCTGAGGGGTGAAGATAATAAGGTGAGTTCACATCGGGAACTCCCCCTAAAACTTGCACCTGCGTAACAGTTTGGCTAGAGCTTTCGCTAGAATTTTCGTTATTCATTTTAAATTGCATAAAATAACACAAATAAAACAACTAATATGAAAATTTTGCCTTATGGTGAGGCACAGCAAGAACACGGTCGGCATTTCGGGTGAAGCAAAGACAGGAGCGGCAATTTGAATCTAAACCCGCTCTGATACTAAGAGAAATTTGACAAACAAAACTAAATAACAACGAACACTTTTGAATGGGAGAAAATTGGATGATGTCTATTGATAAGAAAACTAACCTAGTTATAATTACATCAAAGGCAAATGAAAAGATGCAAAAGAAAGAATCCTAGGCTAATTACACTAGGCTAATTACATAGGACATTAAAAAAAAAATTGAAGAGGACAATGGTGGTGGCATTTCCTCCTTTTGGCCGGTTACACTTGAGCAGGGAGAGGAGAAAATGCTCCTAATTAACTATTATAAATTTAATTCTAGACCCAATTAAATTCTATGTATTTACATCAAACCAAATACGAGTACAAAATATACATGTGCATGTGATATATTTTCAACAAGACCTCCCTGCACTATTCTTCCTATGTGGGATTGAGGCAATTTACAAGAGGTGCAAAGTTGAAGCACACTGCCTCAATAATCCAACAATTAAAAGATAAAAGAAAATTAGAAAATTATTTTTTCTATTTTCCTAGCTAGAAAACAAGCTATTTGAACAACTTCTTTATGTTTCCATTTGACATGGAAAATTTTTCAAGATAGCTAATATTTTTCAATTTCTATGCAAGATTTAAACATTGTGATGGTTAAATGAAAATTTTATCAATTGTGAGGGTGATTTGCATAAAAGCTAGAAATAATTGTAATTGTTAAATAATCATATTTGTTCATTATTAAATACATGTATATACAAAGTTGAGGTTGCATATAAAATAAATTACATATGACGCTGCTCCAACATAGACTAATGAGCATGTTGGAAAAAGAAAATCTGAAACATAAACTAGTCAGCCAAGCAAAGACTTGACCAATATGAACGCAGCAACGGACCGCTTACTTACCTTTAATGACTCGGCTTGAAAGTGACCATATTTCTTTTCACACTTGAAATATTAACGTTGTGTTTGAAATTAAGAAAAATTAAAAAAATAAAAATACATAAAGAAAAATTAAAGAGAAAGAAAATAAAAGAAAATAATATTATTTATTTTTTTATTATTGAAAGTCAAGAAAAAAATATGTTTTCAAGATCAATTTTTCCTTTGTTTTGTTGAAAGAAAATAAAATGGAAAAAATAATTATTATCTAACTGGATATGCTATATTCTTCTTATATCATTTAAGACGTGTGATTTTTCTGATGACCGTTTTTGATATTGTTTTGTTAAAAATTTGTTATTTAGGCATCCTAAGTTTAATTATCACCTATGTACCTTACATTTCAAAACATACTATCAAAGATTTTGAGGTTTAAATTTAGAAAAACTTTGGTTCAAGTACATGTGTTTAACCATTTTTAAAATACATCAATATTTTTAAATATGTTAAATAATTTTGAAATATATGAACATTTTTAAATATTTTAAAAAAATTAGATGTTTCATTTATACTAAAATATTTCTAAGGATTTAAATGTTTTTTAAAATTTGACAATACTATAAATTTTAAATTATTATAAATATAAGAGAATTTATTACCTAGGTACTCTGAGATTTGAACATTTATCACTTAAGTACACTGACATTTTGATATACACAGTAAGGTACTCTAAGCTTTCAAAATTTTATCACTTGAATAGCCTATGCTTGAATGTTGATATGGTATATGACTATAAAAATAAATGCGAGTTATATCAATGTTAGCTAATAAAATCTACCAAATTATATATATATATATATATATATATATATATATATATATATATATATGTAAATATATATAAGTGAAATAATGCATCATAGTAGCATCTTATGACAAAAATTCAAACATTGTTCATTATATATGAAGCTGAGATCAAGTTTAATACATAAGGGGTTGAGATTGTTTGGACCGAGAATCATCTTTTATTTTTCCTTTTTTCTTCTCTATTTCAATAGGAAAATTGTTTTCCTTAAATTCTACTGTAAAGTTCTAAAATTTTTTACTTTATTTTTTTCCTTTGTATTTTCCGCCTATTCCAAAGATGGGAAAATCACTTTTCTTCAAATTTTTTTTTTCTGTCAACATTTTCTCCATTCCAAACAGACCCTTTTTGAATATTAGGAATGATCACACATAATCAATAAAAATAAAAAGGGAAGAAAAATATTGTATTCAGTTGGTGAGAAAGAAAGTAAGATACTAATTCTAGTGCCAAATTTTTAGTATGAATTTGAAATTATAAATAATATCATAAGCATGCGTCGAAACCTAATGCTCTATTTGACAACTAGTAAAGGGATAAGAGGGAAAACAACTACGCAAAATGAAAACAAAAGCACATGCTACAAGTTTGTGAGAGGTTGTCATAAATACAAAAACAAACAAACATGAGTAAAGAGACTCACGTTGACTTCGGGGCGAGCCTAATATATGAATTGCATGTGTTAGACCTCAATCAATCACCTATGAAGAGGCTTGATGCTTTGGTAAATCCGACATCGATTTGTAATAATTATATGGATTATACTCTTGCTTCGTTAAATGACTTTGAGTAAGTTAAAGGAATACACACTTTGCCAAAGTGGCAGCTGGGGTGATGGAGTGGAGCCCACGGGTACCTTACCTCGTACACTTCAGAGCAAAGAACTAGGATGGAGGCACATTTAAGGGCTCAGTACTCCACACACAAGCCTCGAGTCTGCAGATTTTTAGCTTGGCACCCTTGATAGACAAAGACACCTTTGGCTAGAGCCGAAAGTGGTTGAATTCATGTACCTTGCTGGCATACAGGTGATAGGTGTAGCCTGCTTTAAACGAGATTAAAGTGCCAAATATATTGCGTTGTCCGTTTACTGCTCGAGTAAACAGTATGTAATATATTGTGTTGTATTATATGCGATGAGTATGTTCCTGAGAGATGTCATACTCAATTGCGGGTGATTACGCCTGGGCGGACCATGGTGATGAATATTGCACCCGTTACAGGCAATTGCATCAAGGCGGACCATGGTGATGAATGTTGCACCCGTTGTGGGTGATTGCACTAGGGCGACCATGGTAATGAATGTTGCACCTGTTGTGGGTGATTGCACTGGGGCGGACCATGGTGATGAATGTTGCATCCATTGCACGTGATTGCACCAAGGCAGACCATGATGATGAATATGCCTTTGGTAAATGTTGAGTGTCATGTATAAAATACCTGGGTAAGTCAAGATAGTAAGCATAACCACGATAGTAAAACCACACAGAGTAGTATTCTTGTTTGATGATTAGCATATCGAGGACATATATTGATGTAAAAACGGGTTACTAAAATTAACACACCTTAAGGGCTGTTAAATGCCAAGCAAGAAGTAAATCAAGCATATGGTATATTATTTCCAAAGCATGTCTTTGACTATCATTCATTTACCTCTGGCATTCATCTATGAACTGATGAGCTTGATATGCGTTCTATTTTGTGGTTGCAAATAAACAATTGCAAGAATAGTGACTACTAGTATTCATATAGTGCAGTTTGCACACAAAAATTATCTAAAGGATGTGATTCATCCTATAGACTATTGTTAATTTTTGAAGCACTTATGTCTAATATGCAGGTTTACAATTACCAGCCTTCAATATCCTCTTATCATGATGCTTATTGCAAAACAACACCTATTGCCAAGTTGAATAGGCTACGATAGGAGTTTAAAGTGGATTGTAGGAAAGTCCAAGACCATCTTGAAGTAGGTCATTGCCGATATTGAACTAGTTCATCTCATTCCTAGCTTTTTGTTCAGACTGCCACACTCTGAAGGGCTTTTTAGTATTGAATAATCATTTATATTCATATTTCACTAGCTTTTTACTCATCATCTTGAGTAGGTGGTTCATAAGTGCCTAGAGTTGGGCAGATAAAAGCCTCTAGTATTATTTTTCTTAAGTTATTGGCCAATAGTAGTGCCTACCTAACCAACAGTTAGTTGAGGTGTGGGTTACTCAGGCATGGTAACAGGTGCGGTCTATATTGGACCTTCCTAATAGAAATAGCTTGCCGAGCTGTGACGAGCCTCCGATTTTTGTAATCGCAGTTCCGTTTCTTAGGGGTAATAAAGCCTTACAGATATGTCATTGTTTTGAATAACGTGGTTTGGAATTACCGATTACGTGCCACCATTGTTTGTATAGGATTATAAATGTGGCTAAGAAGATAAAGATAATACCTTACACTGCCCTTATTAAGTTATTGATTAGTTGTGGTATTAGATAGCTTAGCAGAAGGTTAGTTAGAGTGCGAGTCACTCAAGCATAATAAGAAATTTGGCTTATTTTGGATTCTTTTATTAGATATATTTTATCAAGCTGCGTAAGCAACCAAGTTTGGCAGTTGTAGTTTGATTTATGACAAGTAGCAAAGTCTACCGGATATGCTATAATGTTGTATAACATAGCACGAATGAGGACGAAGTTTACTAGTTTTGACAAAGATTTCCCCTTATGTATGGGCAATTTTTGACTTGTAATTGTTTTTACTTGCTTTACATCATGCAAAAAGAATGTACTTTTAACTATTGCTAATCGTGAAGCTTCTTGATTTTGGAGTGGTTTACCATTTGTGATGGAGGTAATGCCTAGCCTGTGACCCAGGGGGTGAAGTCCCATAGTCTGGAAAAATGATTTCTGCCATTAGGATGAAGAAGCTGGAGTTGTGAATTGAGATGAAGTCCCTCAATGCCAAAATGGTTCGCACCACTAAAGATAAGGAAATGGATGAGGTGAAGTCTCCCTGTGTAAAAGGGATTTGTTACTAAAATAAATGACTGACTGAGGCAAAGTCTCCCAGTCCAAAAATGATTTGTACCACCATTGAAATGAAGTTTGGACTGTGAAGATGGATGAAGTCTCCTAGTCCCAAAATAATTTGTACGACAGCTAAAATGAAGTTTGGACTACGAACAGGGACGAAGTCCCCAAGTCCTAAAATGATTTGTACCACCGTTGAAATGAATTTCGAATTATGAATAGGTGCAAAGTCCCCTAGTCGATTTGTACCGCCATTGAAATGAAATTCGGGCAGTGAATAGGGACGAAGTCCTCCAGTCCTAAAATGATTTGTACCATCGCTGAAATGAAGTTCAGACTGTGAACGGGGACGAAGTCCTCCAGTCCTAAAATGATTTGTACCACCGCTGAAATGAAGTTCGGAATATGGACAGGGACGAAGTCCCCCCAGTCCCAAAATGATTTGTACCACTGCTGAAATGAAGTTCGGACTGTGAACAGGAACAAAGTCCCCCAGTCCTAAAATGATTTGTACCACCGCTGAAATTAGGTTCGGAATGTGACCAGGAACAAAGTCCCCCAGTCCTAAAATGATTTGTACCACCGGTGAAATTAGGTTTGGATTGCGAATAGGGACTAAGCCCCCTAGTCCTAAAATAATTTGTACCACCATGGATAGGGAAACGTAGATTAAAGTAATGTCTTCCAGCTCCTAATACTTATAAAACGATTTCTGACTCGGAAACACTTTTGACTTTTGATTTGGCTTGATTTAGCTAGGCTGAAAAGTATTTCTCAAAGGGTACTTAGCCCATAGCCACGTCCTATTTTGAGATATAGTGATATCTTGCGGCTTATGAAATAAGTTAGGTATGGTGGAATTCACCTTTTGTTTAATTTATAAGTGAAAAATTGCCACGCTGACACATGATGAGTAGCTTGTACTATAACAACAAATTGTGTTCCCCTTAGGTGAATTGTTTGCTTCAAGATTTTCTTCGTAGGTATTGAATATACCGACAAGAAATTCATGGAGTAATTAGATTAGTCATGGATGGAGAGGGACAAATGACATGCCTTGTGAATTCCAAGGGAGTTATGAGGTATCTTACGTGCCTAAACCAACCCTTGGAATGAATCATGTAATTTGGTCGTCTTGTTATAAGTACTTTTACTATTTTATAACTTAATACTTATATGTGATCGTTGATTTGCACTCATGTTTTTGTGTTTTACAATGTGCATTTTGTATTTCAAGATCATTAAGGGTGGGTTTAGTGGCTCTGTTCCTTTAATGCTGTTAATTTAGAATTTTCGTGTCTAATTGTTAATTTGACGATTTATGCGTAAGGAACAAGCAAAGTATAACCTAGTCAAACCATAAGGTTAGAGCAAGAGTGTGTTGAAGTACAGCTGGTCTAGATTATAAATCCTAGCAAAGCTTGAAAACTAATTTCCTTAGAAGTTGATTGAATAGAAATGAACATAATCAGGGCTTGAGCAGGCTAAAACTCCCACAAGTGGTGATTCAGTTGGGATTGACATGAACCTATAATGCAACAAGAATTAGTTCAATTAGAATTTGATTTACTATGAAGATTGAACCAAACTTATAAAAAATTTGCTTAACTAGAGTTGACCTGAAGTAGGATCGCGATAAAGATTGATCCAATTAGGGTTTCATTTGAATGAGAATTGGAGCAAATCAAGATTGGATCAAACTAAGACTGTAATGACAATTAATGCACTTATGATTGATTTAAACAAGGATTGTAAAAAGTGGCTCATTTAGGGTTGAAGTACACCGAGATGGTAGCAAAAATTGACCCATTTAGGGTTAAATTGAATTAAGAAAGTAAGGAAAACAAATCTTTCAAATCAAATTAGACTAAGATTGTAATAGAATTGACCCAAATTCGGGTTTGAAGGAGAGAGCAAGGGTTTGACCATGGTGGGTGGCGAACGACCAGTGACAACCGGTGTGCCAGTGGCGGCAGTTGCGCAACCCAGGGTAGTAGTGGATATGGATGTTATGCTAGTGCCAGCATGTGGCGGGAATATTGATAGTGGTGGTAGAAGATGAAACTCCACATGCGGCGAAAGGAGCATCACGTGGTGGCGACTTTGGAGAGGATGGTGGATGAACTCCCAAGCATCGCGGAAGTGACGGTCGTTAGTGAGAATGATGACGGCAGCTTGGGATGGTGATTGTGGCATGGTAGGCCAAATGTCAAGAATAATGCAAGGTTTTAGGGACGACGCTTGGTTGCAGATGACGCCGGATAGAGAATTCATCGGATGGTGGAAATTGGTGGGTTACGTAACTTGACCTTGTGACTTAAGGCGGCCACAACTTTTAATCCATATGGAGTTACGGATTCAATTACCCATAAAAATGAAGCTGTTGAAGTATTTTATGTAATTATGATGGCTTATAAAGCTTTTGATTGAAGAAAAGATAAAGAGGAGGTGAAAATGTGAAGTGGCCATTTTCCTCTTGTAATAGTTCTATGGCTTGACCCATTGACTTAAAATGAACATAACTTTCAATCTGCAAGTAGTTATGGAACTAATCAACGATCAAAATGAAACTTCCGAAGTATCTTAGGTAACTATAATGAGGTTTTAAGTTTCAGATCAAAGAGAATATGAAAAGGAGGCAAAAATTCGAACTTGGCGAATTTCGATTATGGTTGTTGTATAACATACCCTGTAACTTAAAACATGGATAACTTTTAACCCGTGAAGAATTATTGATTTTGTTGCATATCAAAACGAAGAGATTGAAGATTTATATGTAAATATAATGAGTTTTTGAGTTTTTGATCAAAGAAAATATGAAAAAGAGGTGAAAAGTTGAATTGGGCGAATAACGTTGGTGGTAGTTGTATAATATACCTTGTAAATTAAAACGAACATAACTTTCAATCTATGAGGAGTTATGGATTGAATTATATATCAAAATGAAGCTCTTGAAGAGTTATATGTAAATACAATATGTTTTTGAGTTTTTGATCAAAGAAAATATGAAAAAGAGGTGAAAAAATGAACTGCGTGAATAACATTGGTGGTAGTTGTATAACATACCATGTAAATTAAAACGAATATAACTTTAAATCCGTAAAGCGTTATGGATTGAATTATATATGAATTGAAACGCTTGAAGATTTGTATGTAAATATAATGAGCTTTTGAGTTTTTGATCCAAGAAAATATGAAAGAGAGGTGAAAAGATGAACTGGGCGGTGGTAGTTTTATAACATATCTTGTAAATTAAAATGAACATAACTTTCAATCCGTGAAGATTTATGGATTGAATTATATATCAAAATGAAGCTCTTGAAGAGCTCTATGTAAATATACTTAGTTTTTGAATTTTTGATCAAAGCAAATTTAGAAGAGAGGTGAAAAGATGAACCGGGTGAATAACATTGGTGGTAGTTGTATAACATACCATGTAAATTAAAACAAACATAACTTTCAATCCGCATGGAGTTATGGATTGAAGTATATATCAAAATAAAGATCTTGAGGAGTTTTATTTTATTATTATATATATATTTTTTTTAATCTATCATGGCCAGAGTTCAAATTAGAGGCTGACTTTGGCGGGAAAAGCTATTGGTGAACTTTGGCAGTTGTTAATCCTTGCTTAAGGCAATTTTAGCTGCTATTCTTCGTTAGTGAGTCAGTTGGTAGTTAAGATAAAGACTCTAGATTCATTTTTTTTGTGTTCTTGATTGTATTGGTATAAATGTATGACTATCATGTAAGAATCATTTCATGAATGAAATAATGTTTTGATTTCTTTTTCTCATCTAACTCTCTCTCTCTCCATTTTCATCTCTTTCACTTCTCTTCTCATCTTACCTCTTCTCTCTCCTAGGTTATGATCAAGATTCATCTTCATTCATAGCAATTGGGGTCAAAGCCTTGAGCTTGCATACGATTGGATTGATTGATCTTCAATTCGATTGAATTGTTGAAGTTTTGGCTTGTTCGGTGCTGAATTGATCAAATTATGTGGCAATATGGCTAGAAACAGGAAATCTTTTGCTATGGCAGGTAGAGCAAACACTCGTGCTATTACAGCTAACAATGCAGCTGATAACACTTCTACTTATGCTGCTGTAGTTGCTGGTACTGATAGTGGAGCCAATCAAGGAAATCAGATGCATTAGGTGCTACAGATGATGCAGAATATGATGCAGTCCTTGTGGTAGGATATGAATCAGAGGTTTGAATCACAATTTCAAGAGATCCCACAACAAATGAATGGTTTGAAGTAGGAAATGGAAAGGCAACAACCACAGGCTGGAGGTAGCATACTTTTGCCTGCAAGTTAGCAGAATAGACCTCCTGATCCAATGCCTCCTCCTATGGACAGCAATGACAGTGCATCCAGTGCAAGGAGCCATTTTTTTAGATAGCCTCCTGTGGATCTAGAGCCTTTTAATGGTACAATGCCTCAATCTTGGATAAGGAAGTGTGAGAGGTACTTTCATTTCTACAACATTGAAGAACATGAGAAGGTTGAGCCGGTAGTTGTGTTTTTGAAAGGAGAATTGGAGGTCTGGTATTACAGTTTGAAGCGCAGTACACCTACAATCACCTGGACTAAGTTTGCAAATGAGCTCTGTGATAGGTATGGGGATGAAGATGTGAGTGCAGTGGTGAATAACTTCAGTAAAGTAACTCAAGTCTCATCCGTGAAGGAGTACATGGCAAGCTTTGAAGGATTGAGAGCCTGGATGCTCACTGTGTATCCTGAGGCACCAGAATCATATTATGTGTCCAGCTTTCTGAGTGGACTTAAGCCTAAAATCAAGAACATGGTTAAGGCATTTGATCCCTCCACTCTTTTTCAAGCTTATTCAAAGGCAAGAAAGGTTGAGTGCTCAGTATTGACAGTTCCTGATTCTCAGAAATTGATAGGTGCTTCCAATGGGTCGTCTTCATCGACATTTAGACAGTCTAATAGTAGTGCTGGCAGTACTGATGATAGAAGGCCTCAGAAGTATTGTTTTAAATGCAATCAAAAGTACTTCTTTGGTCATAAGTGTGACCTTAAGCATCTCATGGCAGCCACTGGAGTAGAAGCTTTTGAAATAGATAAAGATGAGATGCTTGATTTCAGGGAGCAAGAGGAGGGGAATAAGGATGATTCTGGGGAGGAAAATGAGGTTGAAATCTCTGTAAAGGCTTTAACAGGGAGTGGCTCGCATAATACCATTCGAATTAAGGGATTAGTTTGGCAACGAGACTTATTAATACTCATTGATAGTGGGAGCATGCATTGCTTTGTGGATCCCAAATTTAAAAGAGTTGTGGGACAAGATTTGATCAAGACAAGCCCCTTAGCTGTTACAATGGCTGATGGAAATTCAATTTGACAAACACAAAGTGTAAGAAGTTCAATTAGAAGATGCAAGGTCACAAGTTTGAGTATGATTTCAGGGTTTTGAGGTTGGGAGGTTGTGATATGGTGTTAAGAGTTGATTGGATGAAGTCCTTCAGTCCCATACTTTTCGATTTCTCCCAGCTTGCTGAGTCGTTTGAAAGAGATGAGCGAAAGATCAAGTTACAAGGCATTGTGGAGCAAGGCCAGCTCCAATTGATGAGGGGCAAGAGTCTACAAAAGGTTCTTAAGAATGGAACTTATCAATGGATAGGACAACTCTACTTAACCACTGCTACTTCAGAACCTAACCAAATAGATTCCAGCACTGCTTTGCACTCCAGCACTACTTTGGATTCCAGCACAACTTGAGATTCTCTGCTTCAAGAGTATAGTGATTTGTTTGAGCAGCCAGAGACCTTACCTCCAAAAAGGGGGCTGTTAAGGTTTAAGATGTATCTTGATAATTAACCTTGCAGACAGAGAGTTAGATAAGAGAAAGAAGGGAAGGAGATGAGAATTAGAGGTAAAATATCGAAGATATTTTAAGTATTTGTTATTGGATGATTGAGTAATACATCATACTAGCTTCTTAAAGTAATAGCAATGCTTAACAAATGCTTACAACTGTTACAAATTAATAAATTTTACTTGTAATGCATTTTAATCTTTTAGTATTACTTTTAATTAGAGTCTTATATGATGTAATAAAAATTTAAGAGTGCCCCAAAAATGCAGATTTTCCCACGGTATTCATGTGCAGCACCTGATCTGCACTTGGCGGGAAAATCGGTTACAAGTGAGGGTTTTTGGCGGGAGTTCTTGCTGGTTGTTAGATCAATTTGCTTTGCTTTCCATTCTGTATATATTTGAAGCTTAAAGGTGTATTTGGATTATCCAATTAAATGAAATCTGATTCCTAAGGGAAATTCTCAAATTCTCATCCCCTTTCTCTTATTTCTCATCCCCTTTCCTTCTTTTCTCATCTCAAACTCTCTTCTACAAGGTTAGACTTCCAAATTAATTTTTGGAAGCTAACAATGGGTATCAGAGCTAGTTTAACAATCACTTAATTGATTAAGCTAGCAAAAAATTAGAAAAAAAAAATTATGGCCAATGGTGTAAGAACCAGGTCTGGCGCTGGTGGAGCAAATGCAACCGGCCAAAATTTGGATTTCATAGCTGCTGTTACTGGAAATGCAACGATCGGACCTTAAAATGCAACTAAAGAAGACCTTCACGAGTTACAACAAGATTTTAATCACAAGATGGATCAAATTCTGGCATTGTTGCTGGATAAAGATGCAAAGGATGCAAAAGTTCAGGACCGATTGCAGCAGATTGAAGAAAAAATTGAGCACTTGCAAGATCAAGTTAGCAAGCAAGGTGAATCAAGTGTCGAAGCCATCCTTAAGCCTGCGAGTCAGATGCACTGATCAGCTGAAGCAGATCAGCAGCAAGCTAGTGCAGACATGTCTGATGAAAGAATGCGAACTCGAGGTCAATCTCCTATGATGCAACCTGCTGTTGGATCATCAATTGATATTAGACCAGTTGAAAAACAACCCATTCGACCTGAAATTAATATAGAAAATCTAGATCGTGCTTCTGGAGCTGTAAACTACAGCTCATACGCTGAAAATTCAGATCATTACAACAGGCCGCACATTTCTATTATGCGTCAAAATGTTGCTGCCGATGATTTCGAACACTGGGATAGACCACCTGATTGTCAATTCAAGCATAGAACCGTGACTAATGACAATACAAATGGGGGTAGGAGTGGCTCTTACAGGCAGCCAAGGGTAGAAATCGATCCATTTGATGGAAAGCAACCGGAATCGTGGCTTAGGAGGTGTGATCGATACTTCTTATATTACAACATTCATGAGGAGGAAAAACTTCAGCTGGCCACAGTCCATCTTCATGGTGATCATGAGGTTTGGTACTATAGTTTGTTAAAAAACAAACCACATCTTTCTTGGGGCCAATTCGTAGAGGAGATGTGTGAACGGTATGGAGAAGGAGAATCAACGGATGTTGTGGATAACTTCAACAAGTTGGTCCAAACATCAAGTGTGAGAGAATACATGCTTAGATTTGAGAATTTGAGAGCCAATTTGATGTCAGTTCTGGCCATTGCTCCCGAAGATGCCGAATCCTATTATGTCTCTTGTTTTGTGAGCGGACTTAAGCCTAGGATCAAGAATATGGTGAAAGCCATTGGTCCTAAGACTTTGTCAAGTGCTTATAATAAGGCAAAGTTGATAGAAGCAACTCAAGTCCCTTCAAACGACAAGGGTAAGCAATATGGCAGCAGACAGAAGTTCATTGAGGCTTTGTTTTCGCTGCAACCAGCCTTACTAGCCCAGACATAGGTGCAAATCACAAGCATTTATGTATGCAAAAGGAGTCCGAGTCCCTGCTGAAAATGACAGTACCGATTCAGATGTAGATGCAGATGAAACCGAGTGCATTTCTCAAGGAAACTCAAGCGAAGATGAGGTCCAGATTTCTATGAAAGCTCTAACCGGAAGTGGAGCTCATAACACAATCAAAATCAAGGGACGAGATGGAAAACACTCCATTATTATTCTCGTTGATAGTGGAAGCACTCACAGTTTCGTTGACCCGAAGTTGATTAAGGAGGTCAAGCACGAAGTGACGAAAACACACTCTTTGGCGATAATGGTGGCCGATGGTAACTCCTTAACAACTCAAAATAAGTGCATAGCATTCCTATGGTCTATGAAAAACCATCAATTCACTTTTGACTTTAGAGTTATTCCTTTGGGTGGTTGCGATATGGTGCTCGGTGTCGATTGGATGAGAACCTTCAACCCGGTTGTATTTGATTTTGACAAAATGACCGTGGCATTCGAGGTTCATGGTGTCAAAGTATCCTTGCAAGGCATGTCTAAGGAAGCTCAGCTCACATTGATTGAAGCTAAGGGAGTGCAAAGCGGAATTAAAAAGAAGGCGATCTAATGGATTGGGCAATTGTTCATGATTAGTTCGGTTATGGTGCAGCAGGACCTACTTCTTGATGTATAGTCCTTGATCAAGGACTTTGGGGACATCTTTGAGGAGCCAAAAAGTCTTCCGCCCCAAAGGAGTGTGGATCATGCTATACCCTTACGAGGAGATGCCGATCCGCTCAAAATTCGGCCATATCGGTATCCTCATGGCCTAAAGGCCGAAATAGAAAGACAAGTGGAGGAGCTTCTTCATTTGAGCTTCATTAGACCGAGCTGAAGTCCTTTTGCCTCTCCCGTAATCCTTGTTAAGAAGAAGGATGGGACCGCCCGAATGTGCATCGATTACCGCCGTTTGAATGCTTTAACCATAAAAGACAAGTTTCCAATCCCGGTCATAGATGACTTGCTTGACGAGCTTCATCGGGCGTGTTTCTTTTCCAAGCTAGACTTAAGGCAAGGATATCATCAGATCCGAGTCTTCGAATCAGATATTTACAAAACCGCTTTTCAAACTCATCATGGCCATTTCGAGTTCATTGTTATGCCGTTCGGTTTAACAAATGCTCTGGCCACCTTCCAAGCGGCTATGAATGACGTCTTCAAGCCTTATCTGAGGCAGTCGGTGCTGGTTTTCTTTGATGACATACTAATTTACAGTCCCACATATGAAGCTCACCTCACACACCTCCGACAAGTGTTCGTCTTGATGCGACAACAACGGTTTTTTGCAAAATCCTCCAAGTGCTCGTTTGCTCAAAGGAGGCTTGAATGTTTGGGCCATCTCATCTCATCAGAGGGTGTAGCTACTGATCCTAACAAGATCCGAGCAATGCAAGAATGGCCAATCCCGATCACTTTGAAGCAATTGCGTGGTTTCTTGGGGTTGACCGGATATTACCGGAAATTTATTAAAGGTTATGGTTCCATTGCCAAATCTTTAACGGAGCTCTTGAAGAAGGATGCTTTTGGGTGGAACGAGAAGTCTCAAGCCACTTTTGAGGCCCTCAAAGCCGCTATGTGTGCAGCACCGGTCTTGACAATGCCGAACTTCACCGAAAGCTTCGTTTTGGAGACTGATGCAAGTGGTATTGGTATTGGGGCTGTTCTTTCTCAAGGAGGAAGGCCTATTGCACATCTAAGTCAAGCCCTAAGTCCCAAACATCAGGCAATGTCGACTTATGAAAAGGAGTACCTTGCGATTCTCTTAGCCGTAGAGAAATGGAGGCATTACTTGGAAGGTCACAAGTTCACCATTCGGACAGATCACCAAAGCCTAAAACATCTCCTTGAGCAGAAGATCGTGTCGAGAATTCAAAAGAAAGGCTTGATGAAAATGTTAGGCCTTGATTACGACATCGAGTATAGAAGTGGCAGAGAAAACGCAGCTGTAGATGCACTGTCAAGGTGTTTTGAGGACGCTGTTCCGGGCTCATGCTCATCCATTTCCGTGGTAATTCCTTCTTGGGTGGAAGAGCTACACAAGGCCTACGAGGGAGATCCTTTTGCTCGTGATAAGCTGGCTGCTGCTGTGATTGTACCCGACGCAAACATTGCTGCAGGAAACAGCGAATTAACAGTGCAGGGGGGCCTGATCCGGATCCAAAGCAAACTTTATGTGGGATCTGCAACGAAATTGAGAAAACAGGTCATCCAAGCCTCACATGGCGCTGCTTGGGGAGGTCACGAGGGTGTGGAAGGCACCTACCAAAGCATTAAAGCATATTTTACATGGCCGAGTATGAAAAGAGATGTGTGCGACTATGTGAAGTCTTGTGAAGTATGCCAACAAACGAAGCTGGGAGATCCTTGATACATGGGACTTCTTTAACCTCTTCCCATTCCGGACGGAGCTTGGGTCCACAATAGCATGGATTTCGTCGAGGGACTA
Source organism: Simmondsia chinensis (assembly GCA_018398585.1). Taxonomy (NCBI): domain Eukaryota; kingdom Viridiplantae; phylum Streptophyta; class Magnoliopsida; order Caryophyllales; family Simmondsiaceae; genus Simmondsia; species Simmondsia chinensis. Next base: position 10,618,111 of record JAGTTD010000017.1, on the reverse strand, counting down.
CCAAAGTCCGAAGGTAAAGAGGTCATATGGGTCGTGGTGGATCGCTTCACCAAATATAGTCATTTTATTGCACTTGCTCGACCTGTTACTACTGAAAAGTTGGCAAGGCTCTTCCTTGACAACATCTGCAAGTTACACGGGTTGCCTCAATCCATCGTGTTGGAACGAGACAAAGTCTTCCGAAGCACCTTTTGGAGGGAATTGTTCAAGCTCATGGGAACCACGTTGGCTCTTAGTTCTTCCTATCATCCTCAAACGGATGGTCAAACCGAACGAGTCAACAAATGTGTGGAGCAATATCTTGGGAGTATGGTCTTCTTAAGGCCCAAAGAGTGGAACCGTTGGCTTTCTTTAGCTGAATTTTGGTTCAATACACACTTTCACACATCCATTGGCACTTCACCCTTCCAAGCATTGTATGGCTACTCTCCACCTTCTCCTATGATGTTACAACAACCGAGGGCTGCTGATTCTGCAGCAACCGAAATTGTAGCAAAGGAGATAGATCATGCAGAGGCTTAAGGACAATCTGCAACAAGCTCGGGATCGAATGAAGTATTATGCAGACAAGAAGAGGGTAGAAAAGAACTATGACGTTTAGGACATGGTCTACCTCAAACTACAACCATATGGACAATCATCCGTGGCTGTCAGACGCAATGTCAAGTTGTGTGCTTGTTACTTCGGTCCTCACAAAATTCTGGAGAAAATTGGCAATGTGGCATATAAGCTTGACTTACCATCACATTCTTACATTCACCCCATGTTTCATGTGTCCCTCCTTAAAAAACAGATCAAGAGGAACACCGAAACAACCCGGAAGCCGCTTGTTGCTGAAGCTAATGGAGTAATATTGCAGCAACCGAGCTCTGTCAGATCAAGGAGGACACTGCAGCTCAATGACAAGAAAATTCAAGAGGTACTGGTCACTTGGAGCAACCTAAAAGAGGACTTTACAACTTGGGAGGACTACAATTTCTTGAAGAGTCAATTTCCGGGCTTCACTTCTTGAGGACAAGAAGTTTCTCAAGGGGGAGGGAATGTTATGAATTAATAAATTTTACTTGTAATGCATTTTAATCTTTTATTATTACTTTAAATTAGAGTCTTATATGAAGTAATAAAAACTTAAGAGTGCCCCAAAAATGCAGATTTTCCCATGGTATTCATGTGCAGCACCTGATCTGCACTTGGCGGGAAAATCGTTTACAAGTGAGGGTTTTTGGCGGGAGTTCTTGTTGGTTGTTAGATCAATTTTCTTTGCTTTCCATTATGTATATATTTGGAGCTTAAAGGTGTATTTGGATCATCCAATTAAATGAAATCTGATTCCTAAGGGAAATTCTCTAATTCTCATCCCCTTTCTCTAATTTCTCATCCCCTTCCCTTCTTTTCTCATCTCAAACTCTCTTCTACAAAGTTAGACTTCCAAATTAAATTTTGGAAGCTAACAATACAACTTGCCGGACACATCCCCAAAACATAACTAACTTTCCCGCCCAATTACAACTATGAACTCATATTTCCCGCCAAAACATAATTTGCTTATTACATGCTCGGGTCATGACAATTCCCTCCCCTTCAATTCATTCTTCTCTTAAGAATGGAATGAAGGGAATTGGGACTTGATAAAGTTGTAATTTTCCCGTGTAGCTTGTGAAGAATCTAAATTAGTCCACTGAATCAGAACATGCTTTGTATTTACACCCTGCTGTTGCACCACTCGGCTGCCAAGGATGACTTCGGGTTCAAGGATCAGTTGTCCATCAGTTCTAGCTTGCAACCTTGCTGTTGTCCCTTATTTTGTACCACCAGCTCCTTCTGACTTGGCTGTGATCTGTTTCTTCAGCAGGGGCACATAAAAAACAGGGTGAACCAAGCAGTCCGGGGGAAGCTCCAACTTGTATGCTACCTTCCCAATTTGTTCAAGGATCTTGTAAGGACCATAGAATCTAACAGACAGATTGATGTTCTTGTGAATTGCCACTGAGCTCTGCTCGTTGGGCTGTAGTTTAAGATAAACCCGATCTCCCACATTGAAGCTCCTATCAGTTCTCTTCTTATCAGCGTAAAATTTCATCCTAGCTTGAGCCAATTGCAATTTATCCCTGAGCTGACGAGCTAGTTGATTCTTTGCTGAAGTACATCATAAACTCCTTGCACATGAGATACCATACCTTGATTGAGCAATGGAGAAGGAGGATCATTCCCATAAAGAGCCTTAAAGGGGGTAGTTCCCAAGGAATTATGAGAGTGGGTGTTGTACCAGCACTCAGCAAGGGAGAGCCATCTAAGCCATTGTTTGGGATGTAAGAATGTCATGCCACGCAAATACAGCTCCACACTCTGGTTTACCCTCTCGGTTTGCCCATCCGACTGTGGGTGATAAGAGGAACTCAAGGCTAAAGTAGTGCCCAACAAAAGGAATAGCTCACGCCAAAAGTTGATGGTAAACAACTTGTCTCTGTCTGTTACTATTGTCTGAGGAAGGCCATGGAGTTTGTAAATGTGATCCAAGAACAACCGAGCAAGCTTCTCTGCTGTAATGGGATGATGAAGAGTAATGAAGTGGCCATATCGAGTGAAACGATCAATGACCACCCAAATAATTTCCTTGCCTTCAGATTTTGGTAGTCCCTTGATTAAATCCATGCTGACCCTTCAGAAATTGGTAGAGGCTGTAGCAATCCGTTGTAAGGCGTGTGCTCAACCTTAATTTGCTGACAAGTATCATAATGATCCACAAAATGTTGAACTTGCTTCTTCAACTCGGGCCAGTAGAAGTACTGCTTGACTCTCCGATAGGAGCCTTCCCTGCCAGAGTGACCACCCCATGGAGAGTCATGAGATGCAGCAATAATTTGGTTCCTCAGTACACTGTTATTACCCACATAAATCTTGTCATTGACCCTGATTATGCCTCCATTAACAGAAATGCTGGAGTCAGGACCTGCAGGTGAGGACTGAATGTAGTGAGGGACAATGCAGGATTGGGCAAATTCATCAAGCTCATAAGACTTGATCACTTCTGTCATCCATAGAGGTACTACTTGAGTGACTGCAGCACACTGAGCTCCCTTTATTCTTTATGCTCCTCCTTCTTCTGCACGTCTGGAGAGGGCCTCAGCCACGGTGTTTTCAGCCCCTTTTCTGTACTCAAGGGTGTACTCCAACCCCAACATCCTCATCAAACCTTTTCGTTGGACCCTTGTGGTGATCCTTTGCTATAACAGGTATTTGAGGCTCTAGTGGTTTGTTTTTATCACAGATAGATGACCCTCCAAATAATGGCGCCATTTCTGCACAGCTAGGAGTATTGCGATGTACTCCTTTTCATAAATGGAGAGCCTCTGGTTCTTAGGTCCCAACACTTGGCTTAGGTAAGCTAATGGTCTGCCTTTTTGAGAAAGCACAACATCTATACCCATGCTGCTTGCATCTGTTTCAAGGGTGAAGGGCTGATTGAAGTCAGCCATGGCTAAGACTGGTGCTTGAGTCATAATTTGTTTTAATGATTCAAAAGCCTCCTTGGTCGAATCATCCCAATGGAAGCTGTCCTTCTTGAGCAAATCTATCAATGGTTTGGCAAGTAAACCATATCCCACAATGAACTTGCAGTAATAGCCTGTTAAGCCCAAGAATCCCCTTAACTCTTTAAGTGATTTAGGCTCTACCCACTTCAACATGGCTTCAATTTTACTGGGATAAGTAGCAACTCCCTCAGATGAGATGATATGTCCCAGATATTCAACATGAGCTTGGCAAAGGCACATTTGGAAAGCTTAGCAAACAGCTTGTGATCTCTCATGATCTGAAAAACGAGCCTCAGGTGCTCCAGATGCTGCTGCAGTGTGGGACTGTAAACCAATATGTCATCAAAGAAGACAAGGGCAAACCTCCTCAAATAAGCCTTGAACACCTTGTTCATCAAAGCTTGGAAGGTTGCTGGTGCGTTGGACAGCACAAAAGGCATTACCACAAATTCATAGTGGCCTTGATGGGTCCTAAAGATTGTCTTGTGAATGTCTCCTCCTTGCACTCTTATCTGATAGTAACCTTGCCGAAGATCCAGCTTGGAAAAGTAACAAGCTCCATTGAGTTCATCAAGCAAGTCGTCAATGACAGGGATTGGGAACTTGTCTTTAACTTTAAGGGAGTTCAATTGGTGATAATCAATACACATTCTTGATGTTCCATCTTTCTTCTTCACCAAAATCACAGGGGATGCAAAGGGGTTGTGGCTATGTCGAATGAACTTGGTCTTGAGCAATTCATCAACCTGTCACTCAATCTCATCTTTCTGAGAATGAGGGTATTTTTAGGGGCGTAGGTTAACTGGATTGGCTCCTTCTTTAAGTGAAATTGAGTGATCAAATGGCCTGTTGGAAGGCAACCCTTCAGGCTGCTCAAATAAATCGTGGAATTCCTCCACCAAAACCTGCAAAGGACTTGTGGCACCCTATTGATCAGCTCCCGCAACCGGTGTAATTGAGTAGAGTTGGCCCACCCAATGATAATCACTTTTCTTGAGAACCTTTTGTAGCTGCTTGCCCCTCATGTACTGAAGTTGTCCTTGCTCACATATGCCCTATAGTTTGATCTTGAGACCATCCTTCTCAAAGGAAACTACCAATTGTGAGAAATCGAAGAGTATTGGACTAAAAGACTTCATCCAATCCACACCTAGCACCATATCACAACCACCAAGTCTCAAAAGTCAAAAATCATAGACAAACTTATGTCCTTGCATCTTCCAGCTTAAATTCTTACGTTTAGTGTGAGTGAGGAGAGAGCTCCCATTAGCCACTATCATGACCAGGGGGTGGTCTTGATGATGTCTTGTCCCACAGCTTGCATAACCTTAGGATCAACAAAGCTGTGTGTACTCCCACTATCAATGAGTATTAACAATGACCGCTGTCCTACTACCCACTTGATTCAAATGGTGTTGTGGGAACCTGAACCTGTTAAAACCTTCACTGATATTTCTACAGAATTTTCATCATCAGCATCTAGTCCTTCTCCTTCCAGAGGTGGTTCCTGAAGAACCTCTTCATCAGGCCCATCCTCTTGAATCTCTTCTCCAATGACTGTCATCAAATACTTTGGATCACACTTGTGACCAAAGAAGTATTTCTGATTGCATTTGTAGCATAACCGCTGAGGTCTCTTATCATCAAAGCTGCTGCTCTTGCTGCTGGGTTGGGTAGCTCAAGTGGATGAGGAACCAGAAAAATTCCCCTTCACCTTAAGAGTATCCACATTTGATGACAATGAGCACTCCACCTTCCTGGCCTTGGTGTACGCCTGAGTAAAATTTTCAGGTTCAAAAGCTTTCACCAAGCTTTTGATGCATGGTTTGAGTCCACTAACAAATCTAGACACATAAAATGTTTCAGGAGCATCAGGATAAACGGAAAGCATTCTAGCTGTCAACTCTTCAAATCGTGCCATATAGTCTTTAACAGAGGTAGATTGCACCAGCTTGTTAAAGTTATCAACAACCTCACTTACATCTTCATCACCATATCTGGAGCACAATTCATTCGAGAATGTAGTCAAGGTGAGGTTGGGCTTAGTGTGTATCAATCCATAGAACCATGTCTCCATCTCCCCACGCAAGTAAACTGCTGCAAGTTCTACCTTCGCCTGCTCTTCAATGTCATAGAACTTGAAGTATCTTTCACATTTCCTCAACCATGATTGAGGCAAAGTCCCCTCAAATGGTTCCAGATCCACCCGAGGCTGTCTATAAGAGTAGTTTCCTACATTGGAAGCACTATCACTCGAATCAGAAGCTGAAGGATTGAGATCTGGGGGTCTGACCGGCTGTCGAACAGGCTGTTGACTAGTTGGAAGGAGAATTCCACCACCAGGCTACTATGATTCACTCCTCCTTTGCCAAGCGGAGAGTTGTTGAGAAAACTGCTGCGATTGATCATCAATTTTCTGATCCAACCTCTGAGCCTGACTGTCCAACTTTTGATCAAGCTGCTGAAAATTCCGGATCATGGTTTGCATCATCTGCATAACCTGGACCATCTGCATTCCTTGGGAATTACCTTCCTCTACACCCGCAGCAGCAGCATAGGTAGGGGCTCCACCAGATGCATTTCCAGGCACCACATTAGGCATGGCGTTAGTGGCATTGTTAGCTGCATTGGATCGAGTGGTAGGAGGCATATTCGATCTTCTTTTCCTAGCCAGACTTGAATCAGACGCAATCAACAGAATTGGAGTGACTTAATCTGATCAAAATTTCCTATCACTAGGCTCTGATACCAAATGTTAAGGATCAAGATGGATCTTGATACTTAACCTAGGAGAGAGAGAGAATTAGATGAGAGAAAGAAGCGAAGGAGATGAGAATTAAAGGTAAAATATCAAAGATATTTAAGGTATTTGTTATTGGATGATTGATTCATACATCATACTAGCTTCTTAAAGTAATTGCAATGCTTAACAAATGTTTACAACTTGCCGGACACATCCCCAAAACCATAACTAACTTTCCCGCCTAATTACAACTATGAACTCATATTTCTCGCCAGAACATAATTTGCTTATTACATGCTCGGGTCATGACAGGGGCTTGATCATGCAATTCCTTTGAAGGAAGGTTCTAATCCAATGAATCTTCATCCTTATAAGTATTCTCATTCTCAAAAGAATGAGAGTGAAAGGCAAGTTGAGGGCCTGTTGAAGACAAGATTTATAAGACATAGCCATAGTCCCTTTTTCTCTCTGATAATCTTGGTTAAAAGGAAGGATGGATCTTCATGAATGTGCATTGATTATTGTCACTTGAACTCTCTTACAATTAAGGATAAATTTCCAATTCCAATTATAAATGATTTGTTGGATGAACTTTATGACTCTTGGTATTATAAGAAGCTGGATCTGAGGCAGGGCTATTATCGGATTAGAGTGCAAGACCGAGATATTCATAAAATAACTTTTAGAACACATCCAGGGCATTATGAATTCATGTAATGCCTTTTCGACTGTCCAATGCCCCTACAACATTCCAGGCTTTGATGAACCTTATGTTCAAGCCTTACTTAAGGAAATTGGTACTTATGTTCTTCGATGACATTTTGGTTTATAGCTCTATGCTGCAAAAGCATCTTACTCATCTAGATTTGGTGTTTCAGACCATGAGACAGCACAAGCTATTTTCCAAGCTCTCTAAATGTACGTTTGCTAAGAGATAGTTGGAGTACCTTGGCCATGTTATCTCGGGTGATGGGGTAGCTACAGACCCAAGGAAGGTCCAAGCTATAAAGGATTGGTCAGAACCAAGATCTCAAGCAACTAAGAGGTTTCTTGTGTTTAACAAGCTACAATCGCAAATTCATAGCTGGATATGGAATTATTGCAAAGCCACTGATAGATCTGCTTAAGAAGGAGGCTTTCAATTGGAGTGAGTTGGCTAAGGAAGCCTTTGAGCAATTGAAGTAGGCTATGACTATGGCTTTAATATTGGTAATGCCAGACTTTGGCTTGCCCTTCACATTAGAGACCAAGGCTCGCAGCAGTGGAATTCACTACTACAAAATAGGCTATAGCAACGATTCAGAACTATTGCCATAAGCACAAAATTGTTATCATAGACCTACAGCAACGGTTTTTGCCATTGAATACGTGGCTGCTATCGTAGCCTATTGCAACGGTTTTTTGCACAACCGCAACGACCTACGAACCGTTGCAGTAGAGATATCAATGGCAACGGTTTTCGGCTTCCATACAACAACGGTTGTATTTCCCAATGGCAATGGCTATATTTCCCAATTGAAACGGTTGTTTCTTAACAGTAATGCCTATGGCAACAGTTTTTTACAAAATGACATCAGTTTTTAGGTACCTATAGTAGCTATTTTTTCCATAATGGCAACACTTGTTATGTTTAGTTTTGTTTATTGCAATGGTTTTTTATATACTACAGCGGTTTGAGGTACCTTGTGCAACAATTTATTTCACTTTAACAATTCCATATACTTTTAACATCATCTCCTGTAATAAAATTTTTGAACCACTACACCTGTTTTAAACAACAAAAATGGCAAACTGAATTTTCCAAACAAATGATTATCCACTATAATCCAACTTCATCCATTGACAACAAAATTCATTCACCAATTGTCAACAAAATAATATTCAACCATAAAGTCTAACATAAAGCCTAACTAGTTTAAATGGCAAACTACCAGAGCACAAAATAGCCTAGTACACAATTCGATTGTCACTAACAAAAGTATGCACTAATTAATAGACCTACAAGTTTACTACTCGGTAAGTTAACAAAACATCTTCTTCGACATCTTGGTCATCTTCATCAACCTACCATAAGAAAACATTAAATAATGAGTACAAAGTTGAGCTACATTTAGTATAGGAAACATTCTGTCTTTACATTGATAACATGATGACATTCACCAATCAAGTCCAACATAAAATCCAATTTAAACAACACAACTATCCATCAAGGCACAACATAACTTAATACAAAATTCAATTATCATTGACTAATGTATGCACCAGTTAAAATATGGGGGCTCCTAGTGTTTGCTTGGAGTTATGCGTGGCCTTTTACCTGAACTTTTATAAATGTTGTTACAAGCATTATCCAGAACCAATTCTATTATTGGGCCAAACACACATTTTCCCTAATAGAAACGCACATAATACCAAATTAAATTGTCATTGATAAATGTAAGCACCACTTAAAATATGGGAGCACCAAGCAGCTATTTGCGGTTATATCCAGCCCTTACACTTAACATAATAGTTAAATTGGACATTTGAAAAGTGCAGGAAACTTAATCAAATTGACACATCATAGAAAAAGTAAACATAAAATCAAACATAACTAGGATTTAACTATTTTCTTCACATTAAGAACTCACAAAATGACGCTACAAGGAGGGCATGAAATGTTATAGGGATAATAGAACAATTAAACATAAGAACTTCATAGCAAAAAATCTAAAGCTACATTCTACCAAACCAAGAACATCTCAAAAAACAATCTCAAGCGAAGTAAACATGAGTCATATCGCATCTCATTTATCACGCAATCTCTAATCTCTAATTGAAGCACACATTTCTCTCACATTCTCTAGCTTAAATATATAAATTAGACCACAATACCCAAAAAAATTTCATAGAATGCTATACCACCAAACCAATTTCCTAGTTCATCAACACAATTTGCAAAACTAAAGCATAGCACAATCTAACAGAAATATCACAAAGTCTCAAAGCCAATCTCAACCCACATGATCCTAAGACATATTCTATAAGAGGGACAGAAGCAAAACATAAATTCAAGAAACACACCTGATTTTGTTTAGGATTTATGGCACCAAAAAAGAAGACTTTAATTAGGAGCACTAGCAGCATCTCTAGGTGACTCAACTAATTATTGTAGCACTTTAGGCCCAATATTGTTTAAGCTTGGGACAATGCCTCCAAGCTTAGATATAAGTTCCTTTAGAACATCTTTCATAACATCATCTTTGACTTCGGCTTTGATAGCAGCCATAACGTCAATCATTACTAACACAATTTAATGGAAGATTACCAAAATCAATCATTACTTAATAAAGCATATCATGTAAGCATTGTTGAATTAAATCACTCTTGATCCCGACCCCGGGGTATGGGTTCTGTACTAAACATACTTGAAAAATATAGCAGCACATAATGGTGCAACAGCCCGAAAAATTAAAGGATTAAAAGAAGAAATTACTTGTACTATGGTTCTCTGAACCTCGTCTACTTTTTCTTACAATTTAGTGAGAACATTTCTCTCTAGAGAATGCCTTTCTTCTTGCTGCAATAAAAGCAATAGCATTGAAACCTGACATAAATTTCACAACAATAATGGAAAAAAATTATGTGAAGTAGATGTTGTAGAATATCTTCTCAAAACAAACATAAGGACTTGTACACTAGAAAAATGAATGACGAGCACCAGAGAGGTAAACAAACAAGTGTAGAAATCATAAGACCTTGCCGTGAACTACCTGTGATTGAGCTTCAGAGGAATCAACAGTTTGGGCGACATTTTGCACATTGCACCATTTACCTACAGCAAAATTTTAAATAAAAATCACAATGATATCTTACTTAAGAATTAGATCGGACACAAAGCAGGTTTCCTATATTGTTGAAAATATGCTGCCCTCCAAAATCGAGAAGCTCAATATTTAGGACTTTTTGAGCCGTTTTCATGATAAAATGACATTACCACATGATTGTAAGTGATGGAAAGGTTGGAGACATAGGCAACTTAAGTCATTGAAGGACATAAATAAGGCCATAGCCAACTAGATAGGAAGACGCGATACATAAAGAGAATCTTGCAGTATTAGAAATGTATTATGAAGAGTTATATGAAATATCTTAAGTAGGAAGAGAACGTATGAAATATTTTAAGTAGAAAGAGAATGTACAGCGGGGTTATCCCAATGGAGGATTATAGGTTCACTAGCTCATAGGAAAAACACCTTAGCTTAAGATTTTCTACTTGAGTTCAGAAGTTATTTCATAGAGTTCAAACAGGTAGTAAATAGCAAAATTGGCATCTGTTACAGCTAGATACGACCGGCGAAGAAGCACAATTTATTATCAATTGTATGAATATAGTAATTCATGATACAAGAAACAACCAGCGTAACAAATAGACTACACAATCCAATATTGTTTTCCCACTAGGTGGGATTGCTACATGGAGCAGAAAAATCAATTGTATATAGCTATTTTCTATTAACTCAAACTTCCACCGCTTGAGAGTCCTATTAACAAATTTTAAGCAAAGTTCAATCATGTCATGTTGAACAAGTAGTCTTTTCTTCTAGTAGGTAAGTGGTATTAAGGAATTGAATCTAAAATATCTTGTCTAAGGGCCTCAAACTTGCTAATGTTTTACCAATAAATTAAGCACAACAGTAAGTTAAAATTGGTAATGAGCTCAACTTAGTTCGATAACGGCCTCAATTAGGCATCACAAAACCCTAATCAAGCAATAATACATGAAAAGCACAAAGTCAAATATATTAATGCATATTATAGGTCATTTACTTCGAAAATATGCGGGAATTCGGTCAGAACCACAACAATATCAAATTAGGGCAAACTCAAGCGACCACATACCAATACACAGTGGATTTGAAGGATCCAAAAATTGATCCATGGCTGAAAACAGTGGTCAAAATCACAAGAACATCTGATAAATTGCTTAATAGAGAGGTGGTGATGAAGAGAGACTTACCAGAGCAGCCAGATTAGGCCACTGTTGAGGTGTCAAAACCACCACCACCACCAATCGAGGTCAAGGAAGCACTGGAGCCACCATATCTGATTGGAAATGGAGCAAAGCCAGATATGGCCGAAAATAGAGCGAAATCGGAGGTTTCAGGGCCTCTGACGCCAGAGCTCAACTCCGGTAGCACTGAGAAGGCCTCGGACGAAGAGATCAACGATACCATTGTGGATCTCAAGGAGATCGACCTCTCCATTAGGAACCTCGAAGCAAAGGTTGACCTCGAGAAACCGCCACCTTCACATATGCTCGAAGAGATCGAGGTCAGCCGTAGCCACCACCGCCTGCGACGCCTTCCTTTGCACCGTCGCAGCCGCCGTCGCCTGGTCACTGGAACACCTCCTCCAGTAGAAAGGGTTAGGGTTTTGAAGACGAGGAAGGCACAATGAAGATGGAAGGGAAGACGGCAATGAGTTTTCAAAGTAGATACGATATTCACAATTTTGTCCTTAGTATTTTAGTTATATTCTACCTAAATATCTTTGTATTTGTAATTTTAGTATTTGACCCTGGAGGTTCATTAAGTTTAGGTATTAATACATTGACCCTTGAGGACAAAGGTCTTTATAAGGGGAAGGTACTAATATAGTATAAATATGTTAGTCACTTGTTAGTCATGTGATTAACTAATATTTAGGAAATAGTATTATATTAGTGATATTATATGTAATTTTTTCTTTTATTGTGTAATTAGAATAATTTTAGTATTAGTTAGGTTATTCTCCCTTTGCGCCGCCCCCCCCCCCCCCCCCCCCCCCCCCCCCCCCCCCCCACCAAAAAAAATCTATAAATAGGGCAGTTAGATTGCAATGGGGGTTAATCAATGAAAATGCAAATTATTCTATCTCTCTCCCAATTTTCCCTTCTCTTCTCTCTTAAACCTCTAAAACGTACTTTTCTCACTTAAACCTCTAGTTCTTGATTTTAACTGTAACAAGGGGCTGCGCCGTCCACCCGTGGGTTGGGTGTTGGATTTGGACAAGGAAGACGTATTTGGGTGGGAAATGAAATTAGGTATTTTAGGGTCCAAACTCAAAATAGAGTTAGGGTTTGATTCCAAATTTTATTTTATTTGTTTGATTTATTTTAGTTATTAGTACCGAATTAAAAGTAGTAATTTTTATATATTTTACTTATTTATTTTTTAATTAACATAAATTATGTTCTAGTATATTAAACAAGTAATTAACAAGTACAATTTATGGACCAAAAAAAAAGTACAATTAAAGTATAAGGACAAATGAGTCAAAATCGAGTCCAATATTGAGTGCTATGCTAATTCAATTGTCAAGTCTACGTAATAATCAAGTACTGAGTAGAGTATAAAACTAGTCGATCCATACTCGTTTATTAATCAAGTATTAGATGATAATTCGAATTAGCATATTAGCAGAGGATATAACAGTTAGGGTAAAAAAAAATCTAAAGTGATATTCACAAAATTTGACATTGGTATCCATGAGAATACGCATGGTTCTAAATCATTGCAATTAGTATTATTTGGAAGAGAGTTGCAGCAAACCGTTGCGTTAGATAACTATGTGCTACGGTTATATTTTTGTTACAAAAACCGTTACCATAGATAACCTTACGCAACAATTTTGAAACTGTTGCAAAACTGTTGCGTAAAGTTTGATTTGGCAACAGTTTTAGAACCGTTGCCATAAGCCAATTTTGTGGTAGTGTTGGGGCAGTTCTTTCGCAACATGTAAGACCATTGGCTTATCTCAGCCAGGCATTTGGTCCCAAGAATCAGAAGCTGTCCATTTATAAGAAGGAATACATGGCAATTCTCTTGGCAATTCAGAAATGGAGGCATTATTTGGAAGGTCATCCTTTTGTAATCAAAACAGACCGCCAAAGCCTCAAATACCTGCTTGAGCAAAGAATCTTTACAAGAGTTCAAAGGAAAGGATTGATGAATATGTTGGTTTTGGAGTATACAATTGAGGATAGGAAAGCAGCTGATAATCCTGTTGCAGATGCTCTTTTAAGAAAACAGGAGGAGGTGGAAATAGAAGCTTCTTGTGTTTTAATTTCTCAAGTTATACCACAGTGGATGACTGAAGTGATCAGATCTTATGATCAAGATGCATTTGCTCAAACTTATATCATTCCTAGCTTCACATAGGAAACACCTACTAATCCTAATTCAGAGGTGACAGTCAGCAAGGGAATTATTTGAATTAAAGGAAAGATCTACATTAGTGAAGGAGCTGGGTTAAGGGAGCAAGTCATTGAGGCTTCTCATGATTCTCCTTGGGGAGGGCATTCTGGAGTTGAAGGGACTTATGAGAGGATCAAGCAGTACTTTCATTGGAATGGGTTGAAGAAAGAAATGCAGGAATTTGTGTGACAATGTGAGATTTGTCAGCAAATCAAGGTTGAGCATACTCCATACGAGGGCTTGATATAGTCCTTACCAGTTTCTGATGGGGCATGGACACGCACTCGTATGGATTTTGTTGAAGGTTTTCCTAAATCCAAAAGTGGAGAAGTTATTCGGGTGGTAGTAGATTGCTTTACCAAGTTTGTCCAGTTCATTGGCCTCTCTCATCCAATTTTAGTGGCAAAGTTAGCAAGGCTCTTCTTGGATCATATCTACAAGCTTCATGGACTGCCACAATCAATTGTATCAGATAGGGACAGATTGTTTACTAGCAATTTCTGGCATGAGTTTTTCCCATTGTTGGGTACAACTTTAGCTATGAGTTCCTCTTGTCACCCATAGTCTGATGGCCAAAAGAGAGGGTGAATCAGTGTATTGAGCAGTATTTGAGAGGGATGAAATTCTCACATCCCAAACAATGGCACTGGTTGTTGCCCCTTGCTGAGTATTGGCACAATACTCATTCAAATTCTTCTCTGGGCACAACTCTATTCAAAGCTTTGTATGGGTATGAACCTCCCTCTCCTTTGTTCAGCCAAGGTATGGTTTCACATGTAGAAGGTGTTAATGAGCTTCTCAGTCAGAGGGCACAGTTGGTTAGACAGCTCAAAGATAATCTTCAGCTTGCTCAAGCTAGGATGAACTACTTCGCGGATAAGAAGAGATTTGATAGGAATTTTGAAGTAGGGGACCTTGTTTATCTGAAATCACAGCCTTATAGGCAGAGCTCAGTGTCCATTCACAAGGACATCAAGTTGTGCGCTCGTTATTTTGGTCCTTACACGGTTTTAGAGAAGATTGGCAGGGTAGCTTACAAGATGGAACTTCCTCCAGACAGCTTGTTGCATCTATTTTTTCACGTTTCTTTGCTAAAGAAACACACTTAAGATGGAGTCACTTGTGCAGCAGCTCCACTTCAGGCCACTTTATGGGGAATTTTGGTGCAGGAACCTGAAGCAATCTTAGCCAATTGTGAAATACAACAGCAGGGTGTTAAGCAGGTGCTGGTTCAATGGGCAAACTTGGGTAAGGAGCATGGTTCGTGGGAAAATTGGTTCTTCTTGAAGTCTCAATTTCATTCCTTACATCGTTGAGGCAAGAATGTGCTTGAGTGGAGGGTATTTTCATGACAGGGGTTCAAATTAGAGGCTGACTTTGGCGGCAAAAGCTGTTGGTGATCTTTGGCGGTTGTTAGTCCTTGTTTAAGTCAATTTTGGCGGCTGTTCTTAGTTAGTAAGTCGGTTGGTAGTTGAGATGAAGAGTCTAGATTCATTGTTTTGTGTTCTTGATTGTATTGGTATAAATAGATGACTATCATGTAAGAATCATTTTATGAATGAAATAACATCTTGATTTCTTTTTCTAATCCAACTCTCTCTCTCTCTCTTCCATCTTTTTCACTTCTCTTCTCATCTTACCTCTTCTCTCTCCTAGGTTATGATCAAGATTCATCTTGATTCATAACATAATCTGTGATCAAAGAAAAGATAAGAAAGAAGTAAAAAGTTGGTTACAATATTTGACTTACTCAAACATACCTCTTTGCATGTATTGATATGCTTAAAAGTGCTTAGAGGAATAGCAGAGAGCTTTTTTAACTTGCTTTGCTCGAATAAGCTTGTTTTTGTTAGAAAAAAATGCTCTAAACACCAAAAAATGCAGAAAATTACCTTGAATGACGTTAAAAATGGTTGAATTTTACAAGAACACCAAGCTAGGTGTGAGCTTGTGATCCTTCCCATATACGGCACCAATATGTTTGTGATGAATTTGGTCAGTGTGTTTATGCATTACTTTGGAGTTCTGTACGAGGTGGGGTTCTTTAGGATGAGCTAAACTTAAGCTCTAGCTGCACGCCTAACTTGATATTCCCTACAAGATCAAATGAATGGTTAGAGGGGCCGATGAAGCAATCCACTGGGGAACCCTCTGACGCTCAAGTCAGTATCCATATTATGAAATAGTAAATAAGGGCAAACAATAAATGGAATAATAGAGATCAAATATTTAGCCTGAGGAGAATATGGCGTTTGAACGATTACTGCTCCGAAGAAGTGATCGCCGGGGTCGGTGCCGTTGAAGCAGGCATGTAGCTTCCTTTTTTATAGAGGAATAATGTTTTTGGATGAGCATTCGTTTTTGGATGAGTATCCCTTTTTGGCTAAGCATGGTTGATTCTATCTTTTATTTGCTTGTGTGTTCAGTAGGTTAAAGTGGGCGAATTACGTTGAGAGGAATCTCGTGGGCGAATTAAGTTGTTTTCCTACTGGGAGAATTGTGTTGTATTTCTACTGAGCGAATAGTGTTGATTTTGCTTCTAATGGGTGAATATTGTTGTTTTTTCCTCTACTAAGCGAATAGTGTTGATTTTACCTCTACTAGGCAAATAGTGTTGATTTTGCCTCTACTAGGCGAATTGTGTTGATTTTGCCTCTACTAGGCAAATGGTGTTGATTTTGCTTTAATTTTTGTCCAAATAATTGTCTGTATAATCTACTTGCCGCTCTACAGTAACAAGCTGTTCAATTATAGTTTACCAACAGATTATTCAGATTATTGTGTTTTAGTTTCGCCTTAAGTTTTAATTTCTACAATAACAAAGTTATGAAAGTTGTTTTATAAATATGAAAGTATAGAAAGTGTGTTATATTTAAATACAAAGATAATTCGGTGGTGTAGTATATACACTTAAAAGTTTTAAAGAATCTCTTGTATTTATTGCAAAAGTTAAGAGACACAAGTACATTCTAAATTAGCAAAATGGCACCATTTAGGGAGAAAAAAAGGAAAAAAAAATAGTAAAATAGCACAATTTACTGTACATTCTCTTATGCATGCCATTTCAAACGACGTACATTGATGCACCAAAAAAATGAAAGTTTTGCACGCCATTAAAACAGTGTACATTGATGCACTGAAAAAAATGCAAGTTTTGTATGCCATTTGTAACAGCGTGCAAAACTTGCACGCCATTATCCTCCCGTGAACCCCTCTGTATTCTCCTCTTGTGAACTGCTCATCAACCTATGATCTCCTCTTCTTTGTAACCTTGCTCCCCTCTTCTCATTCTCCTTCCATCCTTCTCATCCTTCTCTATATATACCAACTCGTCCCAAAGCTTGCACGTCATTTCAAATGGCATACAATATTATCATCTTTGTTTCATTTTTTTGGGGTATCATTATACACCGTTTCAAATGGCGTGGATAGCAGAATGTACAGTAAAGTGTGTCATTTCACTAAATTTTTTCTAACATACAATTTTACTAATTATTTTTTTAAATGGTGTTATTTTGCTAATTTAGTCTACATATTGCCTTGGTTTTAAGGGGTCGGGTAAACTCGTGCAAAATTTACGTTAAAAAACTCCACTTTATGCAGAAGATGCTGCAAATGTAGGCCCGTGTATCCCACGGCTGAGCGGCAACGAGGGCGAAGGTTGCCCGCAACTACGAAGTAATTATTCACGACATTCACAGTAGAAGTCAACATAAGTCTATGCATACTATTCAAGGTCAATGTTAAAGAAATCCCAAAAAGTAACAAAAAAAGAAAATCCAAAACGCTCAACCCAAAAAATAATAATAATAAAATATTGCCCCCGCTGCCAAGAACAAGATTGTTACTTTATTTTGATACGAACATAAATATGAGTAAAATGTGAATCACACATAGAAAGCTTAATAAAGAAAAGATCTATATATAACCCTAGTGTATTGCTCAACTTAATGTCAATTGCTTTTATAATGGAACTCCACTTTAGCATATATATAGACCTTATATATGCTAACTCTATGAGCCGGGTCGAGAGGCCTGGTGAAATTTAACATATATCTGACTTGTAAAACATCATAGAACCTCTGAACCGTCATTATGAAATGCTGGGGAATCACTCTCACTTCTCCAAATAATCTCAAACAGATATTCCACCACTAACAACTACCATCGGTTAAAGGCTCACAGCTTATTGCTTATTTTGCAGTTATCACATGGTTTCAACTCTAGATAGGGACTTTGGGAATATATTTGTCTTCCAGAATTCAACTCCAAATTGGCCACACGTTTTGAATAATATAAAATTGAGGATGCTGACATGGTTAATTTCAAGTACTTATTGGCTATAGTGGTATTCGCATGCATTACTGTATGAAGGACCCCACAAATTGGTCTTTCATGGCCATTCCCATATGCAGACCATCGTATCCATCTACTTCTCCATATGAAGCCACCAAAGTCTCAAACCATGCTTCAAAGCTAGGTAAAATCTTTTGCATAGATTTGATTGTGGTTCGGATGTAGGCCTCAGACCTTTCACTGTTTCCTTTTTGTGTTTTCTTTTTTATTCCTTCGAGACAACTTTTGGTACCATTGGAGATTCCTTTTCTCCTTCTTATTCGTAAAAAAATATATTTTCTTTAATTTCTTCAAATAATGAGTACAGGTGTAAACTAGTTGAGCATCCCCTTTTGTTCTAAATCAAACTCTATAAGCCTTATCAAACTGAAATTTGAGCAAAGCTCTAATCCAAATTTCGAACCTTTTTTCGCGCTCAGTTTAGTAAGATTTCAGTACACTTGATACTCGTCTTAGATCAGTTCGATAGCCCAACGCAATTGATTCAAACTTGCTATTGAGTTTATCATCGAGCAAAGCCAAGCTAATTGTCTAGCCAAATTGAGCTCATACTAGAGCCAAGCTTGCTATTGTGTTAAGATATTCAAGTTACTAGCCACTATCAACCATTTTTGCGCCAATATCAACAATTAATGAGTCCTCAATGAGCTCAAAATGAGTGCTTAACGAGAGTTCATAACAAGCTTTAATGTGCACTTATGAAACAAGTTGTGAAAGTTTAGCAATCGAGCACCTGCCCCCGGTTCAACCTCAACTCATCAAGCTTATTAAGCCTGCTCGAACTCGATTGGATAAGCAGTCGAGCCCAAATAACAAACACAAATGAGCCGTATTTTATTTGGAACACAATTTGTACATCGAATGTTTGGTTCGTTTACACCATGAACAACGGGTGTTCCAGTAACTTTAGTTGTACCTCAGCTAGTTCCAAGTTACGCATGCCCGATATTATACTATGAATGGCATCAATATTTAGAAACCGAATTAGCTTTTTGGGCTCCCAATATGTTCATTTCTTTATTCCAAATTAGTCATATTATCATCATCAATAGAGCCATAACGAGATATATATAAGTACATGATCTAAAGGACTCACGTATCAATTTATATTATAATATAAAATAGACTAATTAAATTGTACAAGCTAGTTTGAACACCTTGAATACCAAAGAGACTTAATCAATCAAACTTATTGAACTATTGTATCAAGTCAACGCCATAAACACCCGGATGGCTCCAAGAAATTAAAGATTTGAGTATGTAACTTTTACCATAATTTAATGCCTCATCACTTGAGCCAGTTGTTTTTAATTTTCTTCTTCTTCTCCCCCCCCCTCTTTCTTTTGGCACCTCTTGAAAAGCGCATAATCTTTTGTAAAAGAATTAAGAATGACATAATACTTTATATATATAAAAAAATACAACACATATTTTAAAAACGATCAAAATGGTAATTAAAACAAGATAAAAAAAGACATTGATTACAAAAAACAACTATTGTATCAACCACGATGTCAACTTTCCTATTACCATGCCATTAAATATATCAAATTTCTAAGTCCAATGTCATTGTTTAGTCATCTATGGTTTAACGTGTTTGCTCTTTTTGTTTGTTTTTTAATGCGTGTGTAGTTTCCATAAGAAAACAATCAAACAAATATTCAAAAAAAGGACTTGCCTCGACTTGGTAGCATGTCTAGATTTTGAACTGCACGCGTTTGGTTCGATTAAATCACCTCAAGACGAGGGATGATGCTTTTAGAAAATTCGACTTTGCTTTTCAATAGTTATGTGGATTCTGCTCAGGCTACAATTAAGGAGACTTTAATAATAGTTTTTAGTGATCTTGTTTAATTTATTGTGAGAAAAGTAAATTTGATATGGACGCGGCCCAAGTGGCTGTTGAAGTGACGGAGCAAAACCCACATACACTTTACCCTGTACGTTTAAGAATTAGGAATTGGGGTGAAGAAAAGTCCAAGAGCTTAGTATTCCATTGTCGAGCCCAAATCAATTAGATTTTTAAGCCTAAAACCCTTAACTTGAAATAACTTGAATCAGTCAGAACCTAACAAGATTTATATGGGGAGCCATAGTCATGTAACCGGATTGGGCCAATGCAATAAGGGTCAGAACCATGGCCGTCAAAGGCTTGAAACAATGACTTATACCTAAATTCACCTGATGCGCTAAGTTGTGACACGAACCTAAGACCAACGCATTCAAGCTTTGGGCTTAGCCATCAAAACTCTATATCCATGGCGCCATACTAAATTTGTCAAAAGGGCTGGTGATTCGTGTTATATTTATATCTTTTTCACCTCAATCCTATGAAAGTTTCAACTATTAGATGCCTATTATAACATAGTCCTTGCATAATTAGACTTGGTATGTGTTGAAGTAAGAACATCTTGAAAAGTGAAGAAGAACAGACATAGGTAGACAAATTTGAAGACTACGTTGAGAAATTCGACCATGTATGAGAACAAGACCAATTGGGTCATAATTTGACAAAGATAAGTCTTCCCTTGGGTACACAAATAGATTATCCATACATTTTGGCAATCAATTATTACTTAAAATGAGAAAAAGGTTTAAAGAAGAGCATTCATGACCCAATAGAAGGGGCAATCATGGGTCAGGTACCCTATCCGAAATGCATTTCGGTTCAGGTATTTGAAATACTTAAAGCATCAAAACCATTACCCGTAATGTGATCTAAAAGGTCGGGTACCCATATCAATCGGGTACCCTAAAAGATCGGGTGGGATCACATGGGGTCGGGTACTTGCCATGTAATTAAAATTTCTTATAAATTCAATTTTATAAAAGACACAAATAGGTAGCTATTAGTATACTATTACGCCATTTGGGAGTACACTACAAAATTATTATAACAGCATTCCATTTGATCGTCATAACTTAAAATTGAAAAAGATCATGCACATAATTATCATACTTTGATGGTCACAAAATTATAAACCATCTTAAATGACTACGACACATAAATCAAAGCTTCACAAATGTGTGAAAGTTCAATGATTATATCGAGAGATAGAGCATAACTAAAATAAAGTATCCACTCTACAGATTTGCTGTAACTTATTCATTAGTCTTTATTTTATGTTTTAGATGGGTAATACTGAAATTTTTTAAATATAAGAATAGGGTAAGCTTTGTTAAAAGAAGAAAGGAAAAATTGCATAATTAAAAAAATGTTCATTGGGATTTAATCATGCAACCATAATGTTTAATGAAGATAACATAATTAATATTCGAAACAAATTATAAATATCTATTTAGGATAATATATATAAAATCAATATTACTTCAAATCAGGCACCCGAAAATTTTTTAAAATGATAGTTCAACAGATCGGGTATAGCCTCACCGGATATTTTCAGATCGGTTAACCTAATTTTTCAGATTGGTTTCTGTTTCGTTTTTTCGGCTTTTGGATTTTGAGGTGCTTTTGCTCACCCTTACCCAATAGTATTCAATCCCACTTAGGATACCACTTGGATCATATATATTACTTCGAGAGTTTCGTTTTGATTTATGTTTTGACCTACGAGGCCTTAAGGATCAAACATTAGGCATGTCTTAAGTTAACTGCGTAAGCTTTTGATGTAGGCGTTGTAGACCTCCAATCATAGACACCAACACAGCATACCGGCATGCCACCTCTACACAAAGGGGAGATGGCCTATTTTGTTTACTAATTTTTTGCTCTCCATTCACTTCTACTCCCTCATCGAGCTGCCAAGAGAGACCTAATTCTCACTCAAGCTGAAACACAAAATGGCCGGAATGCGGTGGAATCAAAGCAACAGTGGAATCAACACCGATTAAGGGAGTTTATCAATCCATAAGTTTTATTTCCCTTCTCTCTTTTGAATTAGTGATTTGTGAAAATCTCATGCCAGAGTAGACTTATAGTTTAGGGGTGAAGGACCGGGAGCTATTCGGATTCTAGATTTATAATTTATTTTTGATAATGACTTTTGTTATTCAACTTCCACACCCCTATGGAAAGTTTTATATTTTGAATTGGTTTTCTTATTGTGTGCTTGTACCCATACTTTGATTTCCATTTTTATTTGCCTATTATCTTGTGCTTGTAGCTTAAATGGTAGTATAACAGGTTCTTCATGAGCGGTTAGAGTTGAGGTTATACCAACTCCTGAACACAATATTTTATACAAATTAATACTTAATTAGGAGTTAAAAAAATTTGTTAGTGCTATTGAGATAATTCATGCTGCACTCGAGTGATAAGATAGGTTATACCCTTACCACTACTTTAAGCCCTAACTTAAGTATTAATCCATGTTTAACATAGCAGAGTATGAGGCATTGATAATAGGCCTACTGATTGTCTTGGAAATACAGTCTTCAATGTCCTTATTAAAAAGGATTCCCAATTGGTGATTTGCCAAGTAAAAGGAGAGTTTTAATGTTTGAGCAACATCTCGAATAGATACATTCCGAATAGTGCAAAAGCTTTTGAATAAGTTCGATGGTGTGTAGTTTCAGCGTACCCCTAGACAGCAAAATAAAGTAGCCAATGACCTGGCTCAGATAGCTTCAATGGGTACAAGTTGCCGAAGACTTGGTGCGAAGAGACCAGGGTCATCAAGACTAAGGTTTTGAAACATGCCACTGAATTTGGTAAGTCTCCCTACTTTGAGAGCGAACCCATGCCAAGTGAAGACTGGATTGTTTTGAAACCCATCAAACGGCCCTAAATCAACATGAGGACTACAGGAATCCTTTAATGGATTAATTGAAGAACCCTCAAGGCTACATTATGCACAAAAAGATGAAAATTAGAGCTTATAGATTCCGTCTAGATGATGAATCTAGAGGGAAATATAAAAGGGACGCTAGTGGAGTGCTTCTCAGGTACCTCGACTTGAATGAAGCAATGCTAGTGATGGTAGGAGCCCATGAGGGTATCTATGGGTCCCATCTAACTGGGAAAGATGCATTGGCTCATTTGACATTATGGCTATCATTACATAAAACACGCCAAGTGGTGCATAGCATGCCAAAGACATGGACATGTACCGGGAGTCCCTGCAGCTGAAATGCATGCTATTGTCAAACACTGGCCCTTTAGAGGTTGGGTAATGGATATCATCAAGGAAATCAACCCCCCTTCTACCAAGCAACACTCTTACATCCTTATGGCCACAGACTATTTCACAAAATAGGTAGAGGCTAAACCATATAGAAATATCAATCAGAAAAACGTGACTGATTTCATGAAAGAATACATCCTATATAGGTTTGGTGTCCCTGTAACCTTAACTATGGATCAAGCTGAAGTGTTCAATGGGGCTAAGGTTACGGAGTTCACCAAGAGTTTCATCACAGAAATCTTGAATTCAACTTTTTACTATGCTTAAGAAATGGCTAGGCAGAGTCAACAAATAAGGTTCTAAAGGCCAATATTGTAAAGATGATTGAGGACAATTCAAGGAGGTGGCATTAATTGCTACTGGATTCTCTTTAGGCTTATAGAACGTCCAAACGTGACACAACTGGGACAACTCCCTTCCATTTGCTGTATGGCCATGATATCGTGCTCCTAATGGAAGTAACGATTTAGTAGTCTATTAGGTTGGCCCAACAAGGAAAGTTTTATGAACTGAAGTATGAGTAGGCTTTGGTAGGCGAAGTAACTAACTAAATCAAGTTAGGCTTGACACCCTTCACAAGTTAGAGGAGAGAGAAGAAGAGAGGGGGGGGGGGGGGGGGGGGGGGGGGAAGAACGTGGCCAAAGCATATGACAAAAAGCTTAAACCTAGCTATTTTGACTTGGGAGATAGAGTCTGGAAAGTGGTTTTACCCATTGGCTAGAGAGACTGTATATTTGGGAAATGGTCCCCAAACTAGGAAGGCCCATTTAATATCATTAAAGTATTTGGAGGCAATGCTTACTTACTCTAAGACTTAGATAGAAGAACTCACCCGAGGGCTATCAATGAAACGTTTGTAAAGAAATATGTGCCATCAATTTGGGATTATAACAAGGAGGCCCTTAAGTATAGATTCCTTGAATTATGGTCTCAATTTCAATATAAATGTCTCAAGGATCAACTCCGTGATCCTTAGGTTAAGAAAATAAAGAAAAAGTGGAACCACCAAACTAAGAGACGTGTCTGACAATAATGCGTATTTAATTAATATTATTGAAGAGTACATGGCTTATATAAAAAAAATAATAAAAGCAAGTAACTCGTATGGCCAAAATCACTTTACAAAAAGTGAAAACTAAAAGAGTTGAGTCCTAATTCTCATTAAGGATTCCTCTATAGAAGATAGTTGACTAGCTGCATTGCTCAGCTCGTGGTCCAAGGAAACGGCTTCTTCTTCAAGAGCTTGGTTACTTCCTTGAGCCTCCATGGTAGCTTCCTCGAGCCTTGCAACCACAACGCCTTGAGAAGAGTGTTGTTGTCACAAGGAAAGAAATTCTCTTCTAAGATGACCCAATCTCTCCTCCAAGTGGTTGGTTTTATCCTCGAGTCCTCTAATCTTCTGAGCTTGCTGACTCTGGGTTTTCTTCGCTACTTGGAGTTCTTCAAATAAATGTTGCGGGCCACTGAGGTCAGTTGAACGCCCTAAGTCCCTTATGGCATCTTGGCAGCACCCCTTATGCTGAAGGAGGGTTTCCTTGTGGTTCACCTTCCCTCCAGGACTTTATGTTCTCTAGAAATGATAGGAGCCACATTAGAGTCCTCCTATAAAGCCTTCACCAGAGACATAGCTTCTTAGAAGTTGGCCCTTTCAACTAGGGTTAAAATGGGGAGGTGTGCAAACTCTCTTAGTCTATGGAATCTTGAGGATATTTTTAGTTACTTATAGTCTAATCTGCTACTTACTCCTAGCCTCCCTAGAGGAGAGGTCATCCCCCCTATTAGTGGGGAAGGAATGGCTCTTAGAGGTGTGACCTGTAAAAGGGTAATTATCAAAAAGAGTTCTATTAAATCTTAACTTTGGAGGTTAAGGGAACTATTATTACCTCTAAAATCTCAGCTTGAGGAAAAGGAAGGACTTTTGTTAGGATTTCCTGCCGTTGGAACTTCTGCTGGCACTTCAACCATAGGGACGTCTTCCTTGAGGGGAGTCTCTGGGGAATAATGCTTACATGCTAGATCCAAATATGGCTTGAGACATTAAGAGTTGGGAAGCCAGATGATATAATCTTAACTTCAAAGATTTCTTCGATCGAGATTGAGTCTCCTGGAAGGAGAAATGGAGCCTGTACAAGGCCCTGGTTTAGAGTAACTAGGAGAAAATTTTTCAGAGGGATACCTTGTAACTGGCTCCATAATAAAGGTAGCCACATCACCTCCCTCTTAAGCACTCGAGCTTAATCATTCAGTACCCTGACTAAGCTTTGGTGCAAGTTCCTAAGGTGGAGAGTTTGGTATCTCCATAATAACTGAAGCTGGCTCTTCCTATGGCTAAAAAGGGCCAAATTAAGAGCTGCTTTGATATAGATGAGTAAGACACCAATTAAAAAAAAGCTAATACCTTTGTTTCGGGGACCTTGGCTCTTCTTTTCCTTACTAATTGGGAGAAGGGTACCTCTTCATCTTCTTCCTTCTCTGCTACCAAAATGGCTCCCGTGGGGAGAGTTGGTTGAACATCCTTCTTCTTCTTCTTCCTTGAGCCACCAACTTTAAGGGCTGATGGAGAAATTCCTGATGTGGGTTCCTCTACCAACATCTAGGTGAAGCCCTTGGCTCTAGCACTCCTAGGAGTCTCGTGAACAACTATTGATGCAAAAAGAAAGGAAGAAGATCAATCTTTGTTAAGAACCGGTTAAAAATAAAATTGAATCATTCTTTTAAGGGTGGCTCTTTACCTGATTGTGCCTTCTGTGGAGTTAGCCTAAGACTGACTGCCAGGCTTCCTCCCGTGTTGGGACCTGTAAGCTCAAAGGTAGGTATAAAATACTGCTTGGCTGCTCTGGCCTCCAAATAGGACCAATAGGCTTGAAACCAATCTCCAAAATGAAGTGTGGTACGTGGATTGTACCTACAAACAATAGAGTACCCATAAAAGGATTTGATTTCTCATATCTACTTGTGAAGCTGTCTATATTGTGGGAGTTGAATAGAGATCCTCGTAGCCCACCAAAGGTTTTTGCTCCTTATTCTTGGAAAGGGAATATATTGAGCCTACAAGTTTCTATACCAAGATGAGACTGGTGATAGAAAAATAGTTCTTGATGGCACAGGATTGCCTAATAGATCTGTTAATTGATGTCCATAGAGACATCATAGTGAAGTTTTAGTTTTCTAAACCCACTTGAACTAGGATTTCTCTCCCTGAAGGGAGTACATTGAGTCATTTTCCTTCCTCGCGGAGACATTAATCTCTCAAGGGATTGGTCAAAAGGCCACCTCGAGGGTAAGAGAACCTCATAATGATCAAACTGCTCCCTAAAGCAAGAGACCTCCTCGCATGTGGGAGCTTAAGGGCCTTTAGGGGAGAGCTTGGGGAAGTAGGCTTAAACCCAAAGCTAGACTAGCTATAAGGGTCCATCTATTTGAATAGCACAGTTCTTATGCTATGACGTCCCTAAGGCATCTATACACTTAGGCAGAAAAGAATGGTCCCAAGGTCAATGGACCAATACTAAAGACTAGGTTGACAGCCATGGTCTTGTGAAATTTAAGAGCCAAGTTAAAGAAATTAGCAAAGAAAAACATGTTTAACCAAAACAGGTAAAAGCATGCGTTCTCTTCTCTGGAACCTTGCTCAAAGTTGTGCGCCTTTGTGACAAATATCTTAACAAATGACCCATAACCAGGGGGTAAATAGGTTACAAAGAAAGAAGAGGTAAAGACTTTAGCCTCTGAAGAAATAAAAGAATCTAGAGGCGATTCTTCTCCTCCTAGTGAAAGACATGTCAAGGCATGTATATCCTCCAAAGTATTACTAGAAAACCTTTGGGGATGACAAAAGCATTATAACAAGTGTTCTAGTAGCAGGTCAGTGTCACCATGATGGGATGATCATACTTGAGGGCAATGGTGGAAAGCCTGATGGCTTCATAGATAAGGAGGTTCTGCCATACTTCTCTGAAGGTCAACATCAATCTATCAACCCATTCAGCGTACCACTTTGTCAAAAACGGTCACCCTTTAACAGGCGCCGTTTCTTTGCAGGCGCGTCTTCCTCCAAAAGATTGACCTGTAGAGGCTGTATGAAGTAAAAGAGACTTGTTAGTATTTGAAAATACGGCCATAATCTAGGGAGCCATGAGACAGGCCAAAGATGGGTTCTGGGTATTGGACACGAAATAAGATGAAGGGTCATTCTCTAGTAACCAAGAAAGATCCTCCTCAATGATGTGATATTAATTGGATTCTAAATCACATCAAAGACCATTAAAGTGTTAGATTGGAGCAAACACATCAACTGCTCAATAGGGCTATCAGCCTGAAGAAGGGGAATAGGACAGCAAAAGAGATTTCGGCCATCATCCAGTTGGTTTCAAGAAGATGCAAAGGGGTGGGAGCAAATTAAATCAAGAATTGAAGATTTAAGAGCAATGAAGAGCAAGTGTTTCAAGAGCACTTGATTACCATAAAAACAGAGAGCACAGAGCAGAAAGGTGGAGATTTTGTCATATTTATAGACACACGAGAAGGATGACAAATAGTGTTCTCTCAAGCTGCCTGTAGTAGTTGAGAGGCAAATCAGGGAGATTTTATACCCTTTATATATTTCAACTTACCAACGACTAAAGGGGGGAATTTGTTTACACCCTAAATTCGATGGAATTGGGACGATGTCGTTTTTCTAAAAAGTACTTAACACATGAGGTCCTTCTCGAGGAGAATTAGGTCTTCAGGTGCTGAAGTAATGACGTCTCAAGCCCAACATCTTAAGAAGATTATCACCCTAACAAGGGTACCAACCACTTGAGTGGTTTCCAAGCTCGAGACAGTTACTTGGAGAGCAATTTTAGATACTCGGGCGCTAAGTATAGTCTAAGAGAACATGGAGTTTTTAGAGGGGACTTTAGCTAGAAATTCGGACGCGGGCTTGAAGGAGCTCCCTCTAAAACTTTATCATGGACGCGTTTGCTAATCATTCAGGTGCAAGAAAAAGCTTGGTGGCCTAACGTGGGGGGAAAATGTTGCGGAATCAGGGGGTAGCCGTTATTGAGTTGATCCAAAAATAAAGGACGTTGTTGTAGTCTAACACACACACACATAACACACACAGACACCCCCACACACCCGCGCACACACACACGCTTAATATAAAACTTCTTTAAGTTTTCTTTACAATGCACTTATGCTCTTTTATTAGCAGTAGCATAACTTAGTGTAGCTTGGTATAGCATGGAAATTGATGTATTTGATTCTTTAGTAATACAGTCTTTCGGGTTTTAGGTACGAACTTCCTGTTTTGATATTTTCCCAAATTTCGATGAGTTGAGAATTGAGGCTCCAGTTTACGGCTTTGACGGCCAAGGCTTGACCTAGATTGCATTGGTATTAACACTCCTATGACCGCTTGTTAAGTCAAGATTGAGATTAAATCTTGATCTTAGCCGAAGATAAAGAGAGCATGGGATGAGGAAGAAGTGAAGGAGATGAGAAATAGAGAGAGAATTATGAGAGAAGAAGGTTAATCTCAAAGAGATTGGTTGATATTTCATTGAATGAATGAGAAATACACTTGATTTACCTACTTATAGAAAATAACAACCCAAACTCACTCAACCAGCCCCTAACCGCCAACCGACTTTGGCGCCAAAATACTAATTCAAACATTACAAGCATTTGGCCCCCTATTACAACATAAACGAATTAGAAACATAACAATCCCCTCTCCTTAAAACATTCTTGTCCTCAAGAATGAAAAGAAGAAAATTGACTCAACAAAAATTGTTCCTCTTCCCAAGTGGTGAAAGAATCATCCAAATTGCACCAGCTAACTCGAACCTGCCGTCTGTTGGGACCATCTGCTGTTGCTTGCTGCCCAAAGAACCTTGCCAATTCTCTCCAAAACCTTGTAAGGCCCAAAGAACCTTGCACAAAGCTTGACATTCTTCTTTACTGCGGCTGTAGATTGCTTGTAGGGCTGTAGTTTCAGATATACCATATCACCCACCTCAAAATTCATGTCTACTCTTTTGCGGTTGCGTACCACTTCATTCGAGCTTGGGACTGACAGAGATTATCCCTAAGCTGCTGCATAAGATGTTCTCTTTGCTGCACCAGATCAGATACCCCAGCCACCTGTGTCTCAATTCCTTGCAACATCAAGGGAGTGGAAGGATCATACCCATATAATGCCTTGAAGGGTGTAGTACCCAATGAGGCATGAAAATGGGTATTAAACCAAAATTCCGCCAAAGAGAGCCACCTACCCGACACCTTGGGATGACTAAACACCATGCTTCTAATGTATTGCTCAATGCATTGATTGACCCTCTCAGTCTGACCGTCAGTTTGAGGGTGGTAAGATGAGCTAAGTGCCAAGGTCGTGCCCAAAAGACCAAACAACTGCTTCCAAAATCGACTTGTAAAGAGCTTGTCCCTATCAGAAATTATGGATTGAGGCAATCCATGGAGCTTGTAGATGTTATCAAGGAACACACAAGCTAACTTCTTAGCTGTCACAGGTCGAGCCAAAGCAATGAAATGTCCAGATTTGGTGAATCGATCAACTACTACCCAGATCACTTCTTTCCCTTCTGACTTAGGTAATCCCTCAATGAAATCCATGCTTATGTGTTGCCATATACCCTCTAGAACAGGTAAGGGTTGGAGAAGTCCTTGGTATCTATGATCACCAAGCTTAGTTTGTTGGCAAACCTCACATCTTTGCACAAAGTCAGTTACTTCTTTCTTCATTCCCGGCCAACTGAAGTGAACCTTCAGCCTCTGATACGTTCCTTCCATACCTGAATGACCTCCCCATGAAGAATCATGAGCAGCACTGATAACTTGTTGTCTAAGATCAGCAGAGATGCCAATATACAACTTCCCCTAAATTCTGATAATGCCTCGGGTCACAGAAACTTCTGCACCAGCAGCCAGATTGCTCGCCTTACCCATACTGACAGTGGCTATACATTCATGTGCAAAGGAATCATTCTCATAGGACTGATGTACTTCTTCCATCCAAGTAGGAGAGATCACAGAAATATCCCCAAGAGAACCCTGCTCGTAGTCCTCAAATCTGCGTGACAGAGCATCTGTGGCCAGATTTTCCTTCCTCTTCTTGTATTTAATGTCATAATCCAGCCCCAACATCTTCATCAGCCCTTTCCTTTGTATCCTTGTGACAGTTTTCTGCTCTAATAAGTGCTTAAGACTTTGATGATTAGTCTTGATGATAAAATGATGCCCATCCAAGTAGTGCCTCCATTTTTCCACTGCAAGCAAAATTGCAAGGTACTCCTTCCCATACGTAGAAAGAGCTAGATGCTTTGCACTCAATGCTTGGCTGAGATATGCTATAGGCCTTCCTCCCTGAGATAACACTGCCCCAACACCACTTCCACATGCATCAGTCTCCAATACAAAGCTTGAAGTGAAATCGGGCATTGCTAACACAGGCGCTTTACACATTGCAACCTTAAGAGCATCGAAAGCCAGTTGAGCTTCATCCAACCATCTGAAAGCGTGTTTCTTCAACAAATCTGTGAGTGGCTTGGCTAAAGCTCCATAATTGGCCACAAACTTGCGGTAATAGCCAGTTAGACCCAAAAAACCTCTCAATTGTTTCAAGGTTACCAGAACAGGCCATTCTTTCATGGCTAGGACCTTTGAGGGATTAGTGGCAACTCCTTCACAAGAGATCACATGGCCAAGGTACTCCAAATGCGTTTGGGCAAAAGAACACTTGGCCAACTTAGCGTACAACTTGTGCTCACGCATAACCAAAAACACTTCCCTTAAATGCTTCAAGTGCTCCTCGAAAGATGCACTGTAAATCAAGATGTCATCAAAGAAGACCAACACAAATCTCCTAAGAAATTGTTTGAAGACATCATTCAGCCTAGAATGTTGCTGGTGCGTTTGTCAAGCCAAATGGCATGACCACGAACTCAAAGTGTCCATGATGTGTCCGAAACGCTGTCTTGTACACATCGTGCTCTTCCACTCTAATTTGATGATAACCTTGCCGTAGGTCCAACTACAACTCATCTAACAAATCATCTATAACTGGTATTGGAAACTAGTCCTTAACAGTCATAGAGTTTAGTTGCCTATAATCAATACACATTCGAGCCGTGCCATCTTTTTTCTTAACAAGAATAACTGGAGAGGCAAAGGGGCTGTGGCTTGGCTGAACAAAGTTGGTCTTGAGAAAATCATCAACTTGCTTCTCAATCTCCGACCTCTAAGCATAAGGGTATCTGTAAGGCCTAAGCCTCACTGGCTCTGCACCCTCTTTGAGAGGAATTACATGGTGTAAAATCCTCTTGCGAGGTAAAGACTTGCGCATATCAAACACATCTTCAAATTCAGTGATCACTGCCTGCACTTCGGCTCGGTAATGCTAATCATTTCAGTAGGAGCAATCGCAAACAACTGACCCACCCACTGAAATGCACATCACTAAATTCTCTTCTTCAACTTACTCCCTTTCATTACTTGTAATTGAGCTTGCTCAGCTATCCCTTGCAATGTGAGTTTAGAGCCTTGTACTTCAAAAGAAACCGTGAGGTTAGCGTAATCAAACAACATAGGGCTATAAGCTCTCATCCAATCGACCCCAAGCACCATGTCACACCCTCCTAAAGGAAGGATTCTAAAGTCATAGCTGAACTTGCGGTCCTGCATAAACCAAGAGAACCCTTGGCATTTGTTTTGAGTTGTCACATATTTTCCATCAGCCACGGTAACAGCAAGAGGGTGAGTTCTAATCACTTCATGACCCACTTTCTTGACCACTTTAGGATCAACAAAGCTATGGGTGCTCCCACTATCAATGAGGATGATAATAGACCTTTTTGCAGCCGTCCCTTTGATGCGGATTGTGCTATGAGCCCCATTACCAGCCAAGGCTTTCATTGAAATTTCCACTGCAGCATCATCCAAGTTTTCCTCGATGTCATGATTTGAATCAGCTTCATCAACCTTAATCTCCTCAGCATTAGAGAGTTCACCAGCACTAACCCCCTCAGCAGACATAAGAAACTTGGGGTTACACTTGTGGCCAAACTGGTAAGGTTAATTACATCGATAACACAGCCTCTGCTGCTGCCTTTCATCTGTTCTGTTGGTCCTGGACCTGACAGACACTTGCTGTGGTTTGGAGCTGCTGCCACGAGACCTGGAGACATCACTTGAAGACAGAATTGTCAATTCATAAAGCTTGGCTTTAGCATAAGCCATAGACAAGGATGTAGGATCAACGGCTTTCACCAAGTTCTTCACCCTTGGCTTCAAGCCAATTATAAAAGCTGATACATAATACAACTCTGAGGCCTGAATTTCAGTCATTACGCTGGCCCTGAGATTCTCAAACCTGGTCATATAATCTCTTACAGATGTCTCCTGCTTCACCTTATTGAATTTATCCACAATATCACTATCGTCCTCATCACAAAACCGATCACACAATTCTTTTGCGAACTCAATCCAAGAGAGAGGAGGATTGCTCTTCATCAAGCTATAAAACCATACCTCATGATCACCAAGAAGGTATACTGCTGCAATTTGTACCTTTTCAGATTCATCAATGTGGTAGAAATGGAAGTAGCGTTCACATCTCCTCAGCCCTGAATGAGGTTGTTTTCCATCAAAGGCATCAATCTGCACACGAGGCTATCTATGACCATTATTTCTGCTATTGGATGACTCCTCATTACTGCCTGAGCGCTGCCGGAGCCAATCATCAGGCGGTCTATCCAATTGATCCACGTTTACTCCCCTAGATCTGAAAGTGTCCTCAATTTTAGTAGCTCGAACTTCAGGCCTTGCATTCCAGTTTGAAGGTCGAGACTGCACATGCTCACTGCAAACCTGCCTTTCAGTCATCTCAACCTCATGAACTCGATCTTGAGTTCTAGTATCAACACCAGCATTAACCACGGGGGCGTGATCATTCTGTCTCGCCTCATCAGAAGATCTCATAGGTGGATTGCCTTGTAGCACACCAGCAGGCAATAATGGCTCCGGAACTGCAGGAGGACTTGGCCTCCTAATCTGCTCTAGAGTCTCTGCTAACTTCACTTCCAGCAGCTGCACTTGCTGATCAAACCCGCTAGTTAAACCTCTTCTCCAATTCGTGTGATTGTCGTGCGATCTGATCAGTCATCCTAGCCTCCACCTGTTGAGCTCGCCGATCAACCTTCACATCGATCTGCTGGTTCATTTGTGTTATGATCCGATAATTCAAGGACTGAGTTGTATTTGGTAAGTGGCCGATTAGTTCTGTGCGCTGCTGCTGTTGTGATGTTCTGCTACGTATGGGTCTATGGTTGCAGTTCTGTACTGAAATAACGTTAGCTTAGTAGCTGCATTGTAATATTCTTAGTTGTTGTTAATATGCTGATTAGAGTTGATTAGTTTAATAAAGATGTAATAGCATTAGTTCGTAGGTGTTGGTGTGTTGCTATGTTTTGTTATGTTATAGGCTGCTGCTGTAGGTGTGCTACTGGCTTAGTAGCTGGTTGTGTTGAGTTGTACGTTAGTTAGATATTTTAGGTGAATTAGATATTTTTCCAGATTAAGTCAGTTGCTAGAAAAAGTCTAGGCTCATTGTATTAGCTTGCTTTTTATTTCAAATAAGTAGTAGTTCAAGTGTAATAATCATCATTCAATCAAATATGAACAAAATATCTCATTTGAGATCAACCTTCTCTCTTTCATCTAACTCTCTCTACTTCTCATCCCTAATTCTCTAATTTCTCATCTAAATTCCTTTCTTTCTCATCTCATGCTCTCAACCTATCCCTATTTTTACTTAGCTTATGTTTGGGATTCAATCCCGATCATAACAATTGGTATCAGAGCCTCGTTTGGCTTCCAATCGAGTGCGTAATCAAAAAAAAAAAAAAATCAGAATCAATCAAAATCAGATTCAGTTTTGTGACTTTCAAATATGATCTTGAAAATTCAGAGGAAAAGATGACAGTGAAGCTCAAGTGTGAAAATCAGCAACGTTGATCTTGTGTGCAGAGAATAGATCAGATTTGTGCTAAAGGAATTAGATCAGGTTTTAAAGATAATCTGATCAAGATAAAGTCCGTCAGATTTGGTTCCATTCAGTGCTGATTTGCTGATCGATTGCAGATTCCAGTTATAAAAAATCAGATCAGTTCAAGACAATTTGATCAAAATCAATTTTGAGATTCTTAAATTCAATATTGAAATTTTGGAAAATTGTAGATCACATTTAGAGATTGTTTTGCTGTCAATCCAAATTGGCATTGTGCAGTGCAGATCAATTCTGATTTATATCAGGAACTTGTGTGCTTGCGGTTGAAATTGTGAATGGAGTCCAATGGTGTGGTGATGTCTGGAGGTGTAATCACGCGTGCTACAGCAGCTCGAGCAGCAGCAAATCCATCATACGCTGAAGTTGTTAGTGGAAATGCAGAGTGAACCTCAAACTAGCAGTGGCGATGAAGTGAGTGCTCAATTGGCAGCATTGGTGATGCAAATGGCTCAGATTAATCAATCAGTTCCGGAAACTAATCAAGTCGTGCGAGAAACTGAGCAAAGGAATGATGTTCGAATGCGTCTCATGTTGAAAGAGCAAGAGCAGGCCTTCATTGAAAGGTTTAACTTACACTCTCCGCAAGTAGATGATAAGATCGCAGCTCAGATTAAGCAACACCAGCAGCAATTGGAGGACATGGTCACTGGAAGAATGGAACAACAGGGACGGATGTTCAATGAGAAGCAACTTGATGAGAGACACCTCTAAACAAGAGTTGAGCAAGAATATGAGAAATCTGAGAATTATTTTGCTGATTTAGGCTTAAAGTTGGAAGCTGCAGCCACAACTCAGGCCATAGTACCAAATGAAGAGGTTGTTTTGCAAACTGAGGTTTTCAGTCCATTATTGCTTGATCAACAGCCTAGTTTGCAAACTCATATAGTTGATTTGAATGCTCAAGTTCACAACATCCAAATGTTTGATAAAGACAATGTTGCAAGCTTGGTCTCCTCTAAGGATATTGAGCTGAATGAGTTGGAAGTCATTGCTGCAGAGCACGTTAACTCAGCAAGAAATTAGGTTCCAGAAGCTGTTATGCACTGTCGGCAAGCCGATTGGCAAGATTGGGATGATCTATTTCCTCTTTTGAGTGGAGTTTTGATTAATAGGGTCTCTATCATGAAGCTATGCTATTGGGAGGATATTTGTGAGCTGTTCACCAAGTTGTACCGCAGTAACAAGTTCTCCTCAGCTGCATTTCCCAGTTTAGCTACAAGTTTACTGCAATCAGAGAATTTCTTCCAGTTGCAATTCAGCTGGAAGTTCATCACCTTCAACTCCTACCTCTACATCAACAAGTGATTTTCAAAGTCTCATTCTCTTTCATTCTTGAGGACAAGAATGTTTTCAAGGGGAAGGGAATGTTATGATCTGAGAATTCAAGGATTGAGCTGTATTTAGTTAAGTGGCCGATTAGTTCTGTGTGCTGCTGCTGTTGTGATGTTCTGCTATGTATGGGTCTATGGTTGCAGTTCTGTACTGAAATAACGTTAGCTTAGTAGCTGCATTGTAATATTCTTAGTTGTTGTTAATATGCTGATTAGAGTTGATTAGTTTAATAAAGATGTAATAGCATTAGTTCGTAAGTGTTGGTGTGTTGCTATGTTTTGTTCTGTTATAGGCTGCTGCTGTAGGTGTGCTGCTGGCTTAGTAGCTGGCTGTTAGTTAGTATAATAAGCTTTTGTTCTTGGTTGTGTTGAGTTGTACGTTAGTTAGATATTTTAGGTGAATTAGATATTTTTCGAGATTAAGTCGGTTGCTAGCAAAGTCTAGGCTCGTTGTATTAGCTTGCTTGTTATTTCTTATAAGTAGTAGTTCAAGTGTAATAATCATCATTCAATCAAATATGTACAAAATATCTCATTTGAGATCAACCTTCTCTCTCTCATCTAACTCTCTCAACTTCTCATCCCTAATTCTCTAATTTCTCATCTAAATTCCTTTCTTTCTCATCTCATACTCTCAACTTATCCCTATTTTTACTTAGCTTATGTTTGGGAATCGATCCTGATCATAACAATTTGCTGTACTAATTCAGCGTTAGATTGCCTGAGCAGATCAAGCATTGCATTGAACTTACTGTCCAGTTTACTGTCCAATTATGCCATCGGCACCGTCTCCCGACCTGTTGCATCACTGCTGCCAACAACATCAGCATATGTAGATTTAGCAGCTGCCTTAGCTGCGGCTGATCTGGTGGTAACTCCACCGGCCAATGCAATCTTAGCTGAATCCATAGATCACAATGATTCAATTGTGTATATTTTCTTTAACACTTTTTATGTCAATTTGAGTAACCGCAAGCACTCAACCTCAGAATTCAAGATTGAATTCATAAGCAATTTGTAATACGATCAAGGAAATTTTTTGATATCAAATCCGTTTTAAATTGGAAGCCAAACGAGGCTCTGATACCAATTGTTAAGATCGAGATTAAATCTTGATCTTAACCTAAGATAAAGAGAGTATGGGATGAGGAAAAAGTGAAGGAGATAAGAAATAGAGAGAGAATTAGATGAGAGAAGAAGGTTAATCTCAAAGAGATTGGTTGATATTTCATTGAATGAATGAGAAATACAATTGATTTACCTACTTATAGAAAATAACAACCCAAACTCACTAAACCAAGCTCACTAAACCAGCCCCTAACCGCCAACCGACTTTGGCGCCAAAATACTAATTCAAGCATTACAAGCATTTGGCCCCTTATTACAACATAAACGAATTAGAAACATAACACGTTGGTCCTAGTCCAGCGACCTAAAAACGCTTTGCTCCATCTTAATCTTAAGACCTAAACTCATTTGAGTTATTATAAGTCAAGGTTGTCATTATTAAAAACTTGATTGACTCGGGATTGTAAATGGATTGCTGAGCTCTAATATTTGTTTCCACCCTAGTTGGTGACTTTTAAGCGCACGAGAAAAGGTGCATGTGGGCCCAGCTCCGTCATTGTACCTACCATGAGTTAGGTCCATATCCCTTTATTTTTCTATCAATGTATATGTGTGTGTGTGCGTGTGTGTGTGTGTGTGTGTATATATAAAATCCATAAAAAGTTTTGACCAAGTCTTCCTAATTAAAGCATAAGCTCAACTCACGGTATAACTGAAGTCAAATACACCAAAATATCATAGCCTTTTCTCTGAAAACGATGAGTGGTTGAGGTTAAAGACGTGCAGTTCAAATTTAGACTCACTCCTTAGTCGCTGTGAGTCCCTTTTGCACATTTGTTTTGTTATCATTTTAAGGCGACCACATCACAGTTAATTACAAACAAAATGTATCAAATAGAGCCGATCTAATCTTGTTCGTTAGGCTAACAAGCTGGACTAGAGTTTGATAAAGCTTGAGTTCATGAGCTCGCGAGCCTAAACGAACTCAACTAAAAAAGAAAAATGGAAAATATCATATTTATTTAAATTTGTATTCAGATTGATTTATTTAATTTAATAACATGCCTATTTTAAATTTGTAATGCAACAACAACAATAACAAACCTAGTGCCTCAAGGGCACCCGCCTAAGCGGGGTCTGGGGGTGGATGTACGCAGCCTTACTCCTTTAGATGGTAACCCTACCGAGAGGTTGTTTTTTAGGTATCCCAACCTTATAGGATTACATTTATAAAACAACTCCAAATAGGTCTAAATAAGTTGAAGTATATTTAGAACTATTTTAGATGCTTAATAAGATTATTAGCATAAAATAATCTCTTAATTAGTGGAAACATGGTTTAAAGAAAATCTTTGGTTTTGATACCTTTTTTTCACTAATTATGGTCTTCAAAAAAAATATTTTATGTTATATGACATATAAATTTCGTTATATAGCAAAAATATTAATAGTAAATATATAATTTTTTGGGCAATATTTTTTAAAAATTGGATAAATTTATGTATATCAAATAATATATATATATATATATATATATATATATATATATATATATATATATATATATATCACAATACAAAAAATTTAGGCAATTAACTTTTTTTAAATTTTCGAGAAATGTTGCTGCACGTGTAAAAAAAAAAGGACTAACTTTTCTTTTTTTTTTTTAAGTTTTTAAAAAGAGAAAATGACCAAAATGTCTCTGCTGACATGGCAATGCCATGCTTACTAGGCATGCTATTTTGATAGTTTCGAATTTTGGCATGTTATTTTAACAATTTTAAATTTTAGCGTGCTACTTTAAAAATAAAAATTTTTAATTGTATTATTTTAAAAAATTACCCTGAGTATTTTGTGTAAAAATTATACATATTATTAAGTTGACACAGATCAATAATATATGTAGACACGTTAACCCTCAACATTAATTTAGGGCAAGTAAAATAAACAAAACCCGTTACAGCCATGTTCTTCTGAAAATTAGTAGAAGTTTCCTTTTTATTTCCGTTTATGACAAACATTTTACCTGCCAATTGCCATCCATCTATATATACCTTGCCATGAAGTAACTCAATTCCCATCCAAATCCATATTCATTCTTCTCTCTAACTCTCTCATCCCCACCACAACTCTACTCACATGGCCGCTACCACAGTCACCACGACCACGACCACGACCACGGGCACCACTCCTCTAGTGTTCAACGTGAGGATGCGGGACCCGCAGCTCGTGCGCCCGGCAGGGCCAACGCCGTACGAAATCAAGGGCCTCTCGGACATCGACGACCAGGATGGGCTTCGGTTCCATATCCCTGCAATCTTATTTTACCAGGGAAACGCCCACTTGGGAATACATCAAAGTAGGGACCCGGCCCAGACCATCAAGGAGGCGCTGGGTCGGGCTCTAGTGTATTATTACCCGTTTGCAGGCAGGTTACGAGAACGGGAGGGAAGGAAGCTCGTGGTGGAGTGCACCGGGGAGGGGGTGCTTTTTGTCGAGGCGGACACAGACGTGACGCTGGCGGAGTTCGGGGAGAGGCTACAGCCGCCTTTCCCTTGCTTGGACAAGCTACTCTTTGATGTGCCTGGATCTAGTGGTGTACTCCATTGTCCTTTGCTCCTTATTCAGGTATATTACTAACTTATTTCTCCAATATGCGTGTTAAAAATTGATACAGTGGTTAAAAAGTAATTAATTTAATAATTTATTAACTTTTTTTTTTACATCATTAATTGCGCAAATTATTAATTTAATAATTTAGTGACCCCTTTTTTTTCATCATTAATTACGCAAATTGTCCCATCCAGCGGTTGGGAATATCACAGGCCAGAGATGCCACCTGAGGAGTACTACCGTCTCCATGTTGTTAGTGTGTATATATATATGTCATAAAATTAGAAACATTTCATGTCAACATGAGTGTAAGCTTGTAATCTCGTGAGTCTAAATGAGCCAAATCAATATAATTTATAAACCTACATGTACCTATTGAGTCATGTTTGAGCCAAATAAAGTAAAACAAGCATATATCAAATTTTAAAATGAGCTTCAACAAATAGAACTTAGCATTGAGCCAGCAAAGTTGGATTTAAACTCACTCAACCTAAGCCCAGGTTCAGCAAAACTCATGGTCAAAGTTCCAAACTTAGCAGGTTTCGAGCCGAGTACAAATTGATGTAAACACTAAGTAGTCAATCTTGGAATCTTTCCAATATTAGTTAATTTTATCCTATATCAATGCCTGAAAATCTTATATGAAAAATAAAAACCAAATATGACATGATTAAGGGCATAGACTTTGCACTCAAAATATACACATTATTTAATATTAGACAATAAAAAGTTAAATTTAACTTCCTACATTTATAAAAGGACAATTAATGTGGCTACAACATAATTGTTTGGAAATTAATTAATTAATGGACATGATGGAAAAGTCTAATCTTTATATTTCAGTGTCACATCAAGAATTAAGTCATATTGGGCCTACTTTACTATATATTTTGAGCAAAGAGAAATACGGGATTTATTATTTGACAAAAATACTTGAAATACAATCAATTTTATTATTTTCATACATGGATAATCAAGAAAGTTTTATTAATGAGGACACATCTGAGTGGTGAATGTAGCATTATTTTTTTGTATATAATTTAATTATATGACAGACGCAATATTGTCCATATAAGCATATTTATATATTTATAAATATTTATCTGTTTATGTTACAAGAAAAATTACTCTTTAATTTTTTAAAAGAATCTAAAAGTTTACTTGAATTCAAAATATATTAGATGTTAAAGGAAAAGAAACATACTCAGTGCCTCAAGGGCTCCCACCTATGCAAGATTGTTAAGTTCTAGATTGAATCTTGAACTTAACCTAAGAATCAATAGAATTTGGGATGAGA
This sequence comes from Simmondsia chinensis, assembly GCA_018398585.1. NCBI lineage: Eukaryota > Viridiplantae > Streptophyta > Magnoliopsida > Caryophyllales > Simmondsiaceae > Simmondsia > Simmondsia chinensis. The sequence continues at coordinate 10,577,741 of JAGTTD010000017.1, read as the reverse complement.
AAGAAGTGAAGGAGATGAGAAAATAGAAGAATTTATATGAGAGAGAGAAGTTTTAATCACAAGGATTAATATGTATTTTATTGGATAATCCAACCTTACATCTTTCTTGCTCTTTATAGGAGCTAAACACACGGCACAAGCCTCTACTAATCAACCAAGCAATATTCCTGCCAAAACCAACTACCAGGGTACTAACTAACTTTGGCGCCAAAAAACAATTCAAACGATAACGAGACAATTACAACTTATTACATAAGAAAGACGAAATAAAAAACATAACAATCTAGGGGGCAGATGTACGCAACGTTCCCCCTTCAAGGTGTTAACCTGAGGAGAGGTTGTTTTTCAGCGCCCCCAACCTGAGAGTGAGGACTTCTCAAGGGGTCACCCTTCCTGGTACTACTCTCGCCTAAGCACCTTAACTTCGGAGTTCTAATGGGATTATGTGATGGCATGTTGGTACCCTCTTTGGTATATTAGATGTTGATAACACTATTTGATTACAACCTCATATCCGGTATATAGTAGAATTCTTTATATCCTACAATTATCTACAAAAGCTTTTGTTTTTTACTAAATATAAAAATAGGAAACAAAGAGAGAATTCAAAAAATATTAAAAAATAATAATAATAATATAAACTTTCAAATAAATGAATGGACTATATATATGTACACAAAATCAATTGGGGGTATATGACTAGGGCTGAACATAATCCAAAGCCACCCAAGCAATCGTTTGGAGCTCTAAATTTTAGTGGCTTCCAAAATTTAAAAGTTATAATTTTTAAAGTAATAATTTGCTTATATTAGTAAATTTTAATAACAATATTATTATATATATAGAGTATTATTTAAAAACTTTTACTTTAAATCCTAAAAATATCAGGATCGGTTTTGTACCCAATGTTACTACACTGGATACCCCAATCAGTCGTGCAATATATTGATCATCCAATGGTATTACTTTTGCGCGAAGGGCACTCTGCCTGCATACTGCAAGGCTGGTGTAAAGGATTTCGCTGTTTTATGATGCACCATTATATTGTGTTAATTTATTGCTTAAATTTTTATTGGTATTAGTTTAATTCTGATAAAATTTATATTATTTTAATTAAGTTTAATCTTAAAATTAATATTAATTAGCACTTATATACATACATACATACATATATATATATATATATATATATATATGCTTTTTACTTCAATAAATTAATATTTGTATTTTTTTTTTTTTTACTAATTTTTAATTAGAATTGCAATATTTATTAGTCAAAAATTAACATTAGTTAAAAATTTTAAATTGATTAAAATAATTTCAATTATACAAGAATTAAATTAATGCAAATAAAAGTTAAAGAGCTAAATTAAGATATTGAACAAAGTACATGAGCTAATGACGTAAATAACTAATCAGACATAAATAACTAATCAGACACAATAAAAGTAAAATATCAATGTGATTCCAAATGTTGATTGAGATGCCAGATAGTAATTTAATTCTTATTTTTAGGGACCCTTTTCCTCTCTCTCTCTCTTTCACACTATTACATACAATTAGTATAATAAAATGTACTTAGTGGGGATTAAATGTCAAGAAGTATAAATAGGGTTGTAAAGGAGCCATTTGATTCATTCAATGAAAAATAATTCCTTCTCATCTCTTCTTCTACTTCTCATCTCCTTCTTTCTATTTCTCTCTCTCATCTTATTCTAACTCACCCAAACCCTAATCCTAGGGTCGTTGCACCAATAATTGGTGCAACATTTGGTATCAGAGCTAGGCCTAGCGCTGCGTTCGTTCATCAATGGCGGCCGACACTCGTAGTGTGTCGGATTTGCGTCGTTTAGAGAGCCGTTTGGACGACACCGAAAGTCGAATTGACAATCGCCTCAACGACATGGAGGCTCGATTTGAATCAATGCAATCCGAGATGTCATCGATGATGAATATCTTGCAAGAGCTCCATCAATCGCAGCGAACCGGCAATGGATTGCTTGCACGGCCCGCTGAACAGGCGCCGCCACCTCCTCCGCCACCTCCCCCGCCACCTGTAACCTCTCCGGTTCCGGCCTCTGGTATCGATTCGTCCGCCTCATCTCCCTATCAAATTCATACAAGAATGTCTAAATTGATTTTCCTCAATTCTCCGGTGGCTTAGCCATCAAGAATTGGATTTGGAAGGTGGAGCAATTTTTCGAGATTGATCATACTCCGCCTTCGGCACAAGTTAAAATTGCTTCGATGCATTTGGAGGATGATGCCTTAGAGTGGCATCATGCTTTTGTTCGAACCCTAGATCGTCCGATTGGGGATATTATGTGGTCTGAGTATTATGCATTGTTGATTGCTCAGTTTGGTCGTAGTTATGATGATCCTATGTCCGATTTAATGACTCTACGTCAAACTGGAACTGTTTCCTCATATCAGACTCAATTTGAGCGTTTAATTTCGCGCTTGCACCTCACTGAGGAACATTTGGTCTCTTGTTTTGTCACGGGCCTTAAAGATTCGATTAGATACCCGATCTTGATGTTACAACCGCGTAGTTTACAGCATGCTATGCGTTTGTCTCGTTTACAAGAGGACAACTTATTGCTTGGCACTCGGTCCTCTTATTCCGGGAATTCTAGGCCTCCGGCTACTCGTACTTCCGTACTAGCCCTCACCCCGGCCTCCGGGTCTGTGATGCGATCTTCTTCGGATCCTAGTTATAATTCCCGACCTCTTAAACGTGAGGGGCGTACCATTTCAGCGGCTGAAATTGAACATAGGCGTGAACGGGGTCTCTGTTTCTTTTGTAGTGAACCGTTTATACTCGGACATATGAAAGTATGTAAAGTCAAGAACCCACAGTTACGTATGATCTTTGGTGATTCGGATGAACCACCCGATATGTTTACCGAGGATCCTTCACTTGATTTGGTTGAGACCGATCCCGAGGATGCTCCCCGGATTTCATGTAATGCCTTGGCCGGTTTGGCTACATATAATGCGATGCGTGTGACGGGGGTTCACAACCGCAAATCTTTACATATTCTTGTTGACAGCGGAAGCATGCATAACTTTCTCGATTTTGGGAAAGCTCGTTGGCTAGGGTGTGTTCTTACACCTATTTTTACAACGTCCGTTGTTGTGGCTGATGGCAGCCGTATTTCTTGTCATGCTATGTGTCGAGATTTCAAATGGAATGTGCAAAGACCGAATTTGTGTGTGATGTTCTCGCCATTGATCTCGGTGGATGTGACATGGTCCTTGGCGTTCAGTGGCTAGCTACCGTCGGCTCCATTGTTTGGAATTTTGAGAAATTGCTTATGTCGTTTGAATGGCAGGGGAAAACGTGCGTGCTGCACGGCCACCAGGCAGCAGTGTCTATTTCGGATAAGCGCGATCCTTTTCGTTCTTTGGTTCATGCTATACTTGTTCCTTTCTGTGTTATGCCTATGTCGGGTGTAGAGGATTCTTCTTCTCTCGTGTCAGACGCACATTGGGTTCAGCTCAATGCTCTACTTACTGAGTTTTCAGCAGTGTTTGATATGCCCACTGCAATTCCCCCGCCTCGGCCCAGTTTTGACCACCGCATTTTGCTTAAACTGGACGCTCTCCCGGTGAACATGAGGCCGTATCGCTATCCTTTAGCTCAAAAGGATGCCATTGAATCCATGATTCAAGAAATGCTTGACCCTAGGGTCATTCGTCATAGCAACAGTTCGTTCGCATCCCCGGTTATCTTGGTAAAGAAAAAAGATGGGTCGTGGCGCATGTGTGTTGATTATCGGGAGTTGAATCGACATACCATTAAGGACAAATTTCTAATTCCGATCGTTAAGGAGTTATTGGACGAGTTGTATGGTTCGGTTGTGTTCTCCAAATTGGACCTCCGGAGTGGTTACCATCAAGTACGTATGTGCGATTCCGATGTGTATAAGACCGCCTTTCGCACTCATCAAGGGCATTACGAGTTCCGTGTAATGCCTTTTGGGTTAACAAATGCTCCGGCCACATTCCAAAGCCTTATGAATTCGGTCTTCAAGCCCTTCTTGCGGAAGTTTGTGCTTGTTTTTTTCGACGACATTTTGATATATAGTCCGGATATACATTTATCTCATCTTCGGTCGGTCTTCCAAGTAATGCAGGCTAATTGTTTGTTCGCCAAAGGCTCTAAGTGTGGGTTCCTCCTCGAGGAGATCGATTATCTCGGGCATCGTATCTCCGCTCATGAGGTATTTACGGACCCCGCCAAGATCAAGGCAGTGCGTGACTGGCCGGTATCGCAGACCCTCAAGCAATTGCGGGGTTTCCTTGGGTTAGCCGGCTATTACCGTAGATTCATCCGGGACTATGGTACTATTAGTAAACCCCTCACCGATTTATTAAAACAAGATGCTTTTTAGTGGTCCGACGCTGCCAATGCAGCTTTCCTCGCGCTTAAACAGGCCCTTACTCAGGCTTCGGTACTTGCCTTACCGGACTTTACACGACCCTTTGTGGTCGAGACCGACGCTTCTGGGATTGGGCTCGGAGCCGTATTAATGCAAGACAATCATCCAATCGCTTCTCTTAGCAAGCCTCTCGCTCCATCTCATCTCAGGTTGTCAGTTTACGAGCGCGAATTGATGGCCGTGGTTCTCGCCGTCCGCAAATGGGAACATTACTTAGCTCACCGCCACTTCACTCTTCGTATCAATCAACAAAGTTTGAAGTATTTACTCGATCAAAAGGTCAACATGCCTCTACAACGGGCTTGGTTGTCCAAACTCATGGGATTTATGTACACTATCGAATACAAAAAGGGAGCCGAGAATAAAGCCGCCGACGCTTTATCTCGATTACCTGTGTCCGGTGTTGAGTTGCATGCTTTGCTTGTTAATCTTGATTCGCCACTGCTGACAACAATTCGGGAGTCTTGGTCCCGGGATCCTTCACTGTAACGACTTATTTTTGAGCTACAAACGGATCCCAAATCGCATCCGACCTTCTCCTGGTCTAATACCGAACTGCACAGGTTCGGCCGCCTGGTGGTTGGTCCAAATTCTTCGCTGCGACACCGCATTTTTGACTTATATCATTCTTCGGTTATTGGGGGACACTCGGGTATGGATGTTACATTTCGAAAACTGAGCGCTTTCTTTTATTGGAAAGGTATGCGTCGTGCCGTATATACTTTCATTTCCGAATGCTCCGTGTGTCAACGATGTAAAGCCGACAACGCCGCTTCTCCCGGACTATTACAGCCCTTACCGATTCCTCTCACCGTATGGAGCTCCATTTCCATGGACTTTATTGACGGGCTTCCTCTGTCTTATGGCAAGGACTCAATCTTTGTGGTGGTGGACCGGTTGAGTAAATACGCTCATTTTATGCCACTCACTCATTCTTACATGGCCCAAACCGTGGCCCGGGTAATTCTTGATTCTGTGTTCCGTCTCCACGGTCTACCGGTCTCTATTGTTTTCGATCGGGACTCGGTATTTCTTAGTTTATTTTGGAAAGAATTATTCCGGGTCTTGGTGTTGATTTACATATGTCTTCGGGGTATCACCCCCAAACGGACGGCCAAACGGAGGTGGTGAATCGGAGTTTAGAGACGTATCTACGTTGCTTTTGTTGTGACTTGCCTTTCGAGTGGGCCACATTTATTCCAATGGAGGAATGGTGGTACAACACTTGTTTTCATTCGGCAATTCAATCAACACCTTACGAGGTCTTGTATGGTCAAGCGCCACCTCTACACATTCCGTATTTACCCGGGTAAACCGAAGTTGCTGCTATTGACAGTACACTCGTGGCTCAGGAGGAGGCCGTACAGCTGCTAAAGCACCACCTCAGCCGTGCACAGCAGCGCATGAAATAGTTGGCCGATGCACATCGTTCGGAGCGCGAATTTGCAGTTGGTGATTGGGTCTATTTCTGTTTACAGCCGTACCGTCAGACTTCGGTTGCTCGGCGTTCAAATTTGAAGATTGCGGCTAAGTTTTACGGCCCTTGTTGTGCGCTCGCACGTGTGGGGGCTGTTGCTTATACTCTTGATTTTCCGGATTCCATTAAGATTCACCCTACTTTTCTTGTTTCGCAGTTGCGTCGCCATGTGGGTCTGGTGACAGCACGACACCTGAGTACACTACCTCTTCTTCCCGGTCAGTAGTGGGAACCCGAGGCTATTTTGGACCGTCGTCTCGTTAAGCGTCGCAATGCTTCAGTTACTCAATTACTTGTGAAGTGGAAGGATCACGAGGTCGAAGAGGCAACTTGGGAGGACGCCTTTGAGCTACGCTTACGTTTTCCGAGTTTTCTTCCTTGAGGACAAGGAAGTGCTCGAGTGGGGGGTATTGTTACATACAATTAGTATAATAAAATGTACTTAGTGGGGATTAAATGTCAAGAAGTATAAATAGGGTTGTAAAGGAGCCAATTGATTCATTCAATGAAAAATAATTCCTTCTCATCTCTTCTTCTACTTCTCATCCCCTTCTTTCTATTTCTCTCTCTCATCTTATTCTAACTCGCCCAAACCCTAACCCTGGGGTCGTTGCACCAATAATCGGTGTAACACACACCTCTTGTTCATCACGTCGCCGGCAGTGGCTAGCTACCAGTGATGAAGTTTGCCAACGACATGGCAAGGAAGGGGGTGCGAGAGAGAGAGAGAGGGGTAGATAGGGAAGGGGGTATGCAGAGGGGGGGGGGGGGGGGGGGAGAGAGAGAGAGAGAGAGAAGGTGGCAGGCTGGTAGCAGCACTGCTTCCGGTGATCAGGAGGAGGTATGTGGGGGAGAGAGAAAGAGGGGGCATGGAAGGAAAATTCATTTTTTTTCAATGCCCAACAAATCTTGGCCGTGCATTACTGCCTTACTTAAGATCGAATTTAATTTTCTCATTTTCTCACCTAACTTCCATTCTCATTCTAACCTCTCGCTATACATAATGTGTGCGTCGATGGAAATTTAGGGAATGAGAAAGTTCAACAACCTTTCCTTAATGCTTATTACAAAATAATAAAGAATAAGAGGAAAATAGAGTCTATGTTAATTCTCACAACCCGAAAATAGAAAGAACCAACAAATTATGAAAATTAATTTAGAAACTGAATGCCCTAAACCCTAGACTTCCTCTTGTTTAAATATAAGAGCTAACTAACTTCTAATAAAATGCTAAAAACTAAAAGATAAATTCAAATTCAAATCGAAATAATTTAAACTAAACTTTCTATTTATTGTAGAACTCTAATTCGAACTCCATCTAGTCGCGCGTCCCACCATCCTACCATCTAGGACGTCTCGCCGATGATCACCTGCCAAAGAACTTGGCATGTGAGAAGGTGGAGCAGTATATATATATTTATATTCTTCTCCCTCTATAATATTTTAAAAAGCTTTTCTTTCATAAAATATATGAAACACGTAATACATTTTATTTGTTAATGTGCTTTTCAACTAATATTTTCTGATGCTTGTTGACAAAGGCTTACGGAACCAAATGATTTGTTTTTTTGTTGCTGGTTTGATGCTTAACATTTTCTTGTATTTTATTGGTAGTTCATGCAATTACAAGGTGATTTCCAATAGTGATGATGACTAGATTTTGTGATATAAATCACCATATTACTAAAAGGGAAAAGAGAAAGATTCAATTGTCTTCTGTAAATTTTTATTGCTAAAGCAAATAAAAAACTAGGGAACATATGTTTCAAGTTTCTAATAAAACAACAAGGGAGAAACTTAATATAATCATGTAAAAATAATTTCTAAGCTACCAAAAGAATTATCCTTAGAGCGTATATAAACAATTAGGGTTGCAAATGAGCCAAACTGGCTTATGAGCTGGTTTGATTCGGCTCCTTAAGGGCTCGGCTCGAGTTTGTCTAAGCCGACTTGAAAGCTGGCTTGGCTCGTTGAAGGCGGCTCATTTAAACGAGTCAAATGAAACTGAGGCCGACTTGGCTTGAAAGGCTCATGAGCCGGCTCGATTATTAGTTTGCATGTCTAGATTGTAGAATTGAATACCATGTATGTTTTTTTTAATTTTTAGTTTTTATGCATGATTTATTTTATTGCCTTTTTCTGGCAATCCAAGTTACAATAATCATAAATGTGTCTAAGAAGCCTAATAGATAAGGCTAAGAAGCCTAATAAATGAGCCCAACGAGCTAACAAAGCCCAACGAGCCAGCTTGCCAAATTATTAAGCTTAAATGATACCCGATATTGAGCCGGTCTCATTGAGTTAACGAGCTGGTCTCATTTAGTAAATGAGCCGAGCCGAGCCGAGCCGAGCAAAACTATGCGGTTTGATTAGATAAATGATACTGACATCGAGCCGGTCTCATTTAATTAACGAGCCAAGCCGAGCTCGGTTTGACTCAGCTCATTAATATTTGTAATAGAGTTCGAATTCTAAGACCCTTAATCCTACTCTAATTAACATTTTAAACGAAACTAAACTAGCGCCTGGGCCCATGATTTCTGGCACTCAACTTTGCTATAGACGTCCCAGAGTTGTTCTAGGACCAATTTGTTTGCAATTGTATGAATTGGGCCGTTCATTGTTTTGCAGCTGGCGCCTGGGCCGGATTGCATGCCGTCTCTGTTCCTGTGTTGGGAACTGATACTTGAACTGTGCCTGAGCCCTGTTGCTCGGTCTCTATATATATATATATATATATATATATATATATATATATGTTATGGTCTCAATGGCATGTACTGACTGTTATGGATTTTTCTATCAGTAAGATGTTACAAGTTTTCAAAAGAATCTTAAAACAACTATTAGTTTTTTTTGAAGTTCTAAAACAACTATTAGTTGATACCTTGTTCATTGTGTTAATCTAATTTTTATAACTTAAATTGTGTTATTTTAGTTCTTTCACAATTCAGTTGTGTAAATTTAGTCATATAATAACGTTGATTTAAGTTGATGATAATGTTCTTTTATGATTAGTTTAAGTAAGGTTTCTATTAAGTCACTTAAATCCGAGATCATTCATCACCAATAATATAAGAAGTAACTTAATGTAATGGAAAAGCTGTAAATACTTTGATGTAGAATCCTTTTTAATTGAATAATTTATATTAAGATAAATAAAACAAATAATAAACTGGATGATTGTGGAAAATTTGGCAGGTGACGCACCTCAAGTGCGGCGGATTTGTAGTTGCTGTCCGCCTAAACCACACGATGGCGGACGCCGTTGGCCTCGTGCAGTTCCTCTCTGCAGTAGCCGAGCTAGCTCGCGGCAGCGAACGACTTTCGATTCCGCCAGTGTGGCAGCGTGACCTCCTGAAAGCACGTGATCCACCAAAAGTCACGTGTGTGCACTGCGAGTATGAAGAGGTGGAGGGGACTATCGTACCTTTCAATGACATGGTTCATCGCTCCTTCTTCTTCGGGGCTACTGAGGTCACTGCCCTCCGCAGCCTCCTACCACCACATGTTCAATCGAGCTCCTCAACCTTTGATCTCCTCACTGCCTGCCTCTGGAGGTGCCGTACGATTGCCATTCAAACGGATCCTGGTGAAGAGGTTCGCATCCTCTGCATCGTCAATGCCAGAACAAGGTAACGGTTTGATTAAGGAACTCGTCCCCATTGAAATTTAGGTATTTATCAGCTAAATAACATATATATATATTAATCAAATAACCTAATGTTTTAAATTGGTGTAATTATTCACCTAATATTTTAGTATTTCTCATCTAAATAACCTTGTATTCATGTGGAGCAGTTATTTTCATAAACATGGAATGACTAAGCAAAGATATTATGTTAAGATCTAGTTTTGGCATAAATTAGTAAAGAAATTTAAAATTGAAGGACGATGATTTAAATGTTGGGCAAAATTAAGTGTTAACATGTACAATAGATATGAAAATGCTTCCATTTATGTTTTCTAAGGCCGGTTCTAAAATATTTGTGGACTCAAACGAAAATCTCAAAAAGGTCCCTTCTTTTATAAGAAATTATAATAATTAAACTTTAAAAATTGATACTTTAAAAGTCGTAACCCCAAAAATTTGGGGCAGTTAAAATTCAGGGGCTCCAAGCTGTTGCTCGGGTTATTTGGGGTTGTGTACGACCGTTTTGAGTCGCGAGAAAAATAAAGACTAAGAATGAATTCATATAGATAGGAAATTGCTAAATATTCTCAATTTATGCATTTAGGGATGGTAATTTTAGGGACTAACTATTGGGTACAAAAATCAAATATAAAATAATTAGACGACTACATATGGATAATTATTGGGTACCTACATAGGATGAATATGGGGTGGATATAGGGCTGATTAGCACCTTTTTGATACCAAAGGTAATGGGACTAACTATGCTTCTATGACGACACGCTCCTCAGGTTAGGGGTCCTCGGAAACATCCTCCCTTCAGGGTAGCAACCTAAAGGAGAAGGGCTGCGTACCCCCCCCACCCCCCCGTCACCCTGCTATGCAGGAGCCCTTGTGGCACTGGAACTGTTGTTGTTGTTGTGTAATGGGTAGGGTAGCAGGTGAGAATATGGATATGAAGGAGACACTAAAGCTGAGAAGAGACCAATAATTTGGACATGTGAAGTAAGGCATCTGTAAGTCTAGTTAGGATTGGATATAAAATACATAATAAGGACTAGTCAACCGTATCATTGCCAATTTACTATTTATAAAAATTGATATTTGATAGTCCCTTGCGTTAATTCGATTTCTTAGGTAGAAACGAATTAACCATAATCCTTTTTAATTGTCTCTTGCTTTTACAATTCAGTCGTAAGGATACAGTGAGAATCCGCCTTCAATCTATTTTAATTAAGCCTTACATCATAATGTAATAATATATAACTCTTTTATGCGTGCAAAATTATGAAAAGAAGTATAGAATAATAGTCCATCATTAAAGAAGTTATTTTGTGATAGGTTTAACCCTCCCTTGCCAGTTGGCTACTGGGGCAACGCATTCGCCTTCATTGCACCAGTTTCTACCGCTGGGAAACTCTGCCAAAGCCCTCTTAGTTATCCCGTGGAGTTAGTGAGAAAGGCTAAAGCTGATGTGACAGACGAGTACATGAAGTCAGTTGCAGATCTTATGGTGAGTCGAGGTCGACCCCACTTCACCGTGGTGCGGAGCTACTTGGTTTCAGACACCACAAAGGCTGGGTTCGGAGATGTGGACTTCGGCTGGGGTCGCCCCGTGTACGGTGGGCCCGCCAAGGGGGGTGTGGGGGCTATCCCTGGGGTGGCTAGCTTTTATATTCCTTCTAAGAATGCAAAGGGGGAGAGTGGCATTGTTGTTCCCATTTGCCTACCGGGGCCCGCCATGGAGAGGTTTGAAAGGGAGCTTTATAGCATGTTGAAGGAGGCACGTGAGAATCACGTGACCAGTTCCAAATCCTCTCTCTTCATCTCATCCTCATTATAAAACGGAAACGTGTCTTAGTTGATACCTAATTTTGTGTTTAATAAATTGGCGGAAAGTTATTGGCTTATAGAAAATAGTATTAAATAATTAGTTTTTGTAAGTTGATAAATTTTTGCTGTTTGAATTACATATATAATTAAGTATATAAATTCAATACATAAAAATAGCGGGACAGATGGACCACAAAAGCCATGTCTGTGTCCATATATATACATATATTTATATTGAAATTTTTGTATAATATGTTGAGTGAATTTATGCCATTTTCCTTAATAATTTCGGGGTTGGATAACCATTGCATCCTATTATATATTTACTGGTGTGAGATTTTTTAAATACATGCTTTGCTAATATAATCTCAATGATTGTATCTCTCCATAGGTTTTGTTTGGAATTTATAGTTGAGGTACTATAAGGTTTATAAAAACGGATCTTAAAAAATTCATATTGGAATTTTGGGGTCAGGTGTGCTTTAATTTTATTTAGTCTGTGGTTGGAGCATGAAATTGGAAGCTAAAATTGGGGCTGAGGCTGGAGTTGAGGCCCAGAATTCCAATTCTATTGTTTGGTTTACCTGCTGTAATTGGAATTATAATTTCACTGGCCAATTCCATAGAATTAGATTTTAACTGAAAATCATACTTTCCAATTCCTTATAGTGGGGGTAAGAAATTGCAATTCTATATTAACTCTTTGACCTAAAACCCAAAAGTACCCTACTTGATTAACCCAAATCTAAGATAATTCAAAATCCAAAAACTTAAAACACAATCTAGAATTTAACTCGAACCTCGAAATCACCCACTCAAATGGCTTAAACTTGAAACAACCGGAAACACCTTAGCTCGAAGTCTGAAGTGACCAAACCTGATTGACCCGAAACTCAAGATGGCTCAAATCCAGAAAATGAAACTACTGGACTTGAATATAATGTAACGAAGCTGAGCCGAAGTAGAAATGACCCGACCAAATTGACAGGGAACACAATACGACCAATACCCAAAATGACCAAACCCATCTCAAACTCAGCCTAAGATGACTTGAATTTTGAAATGATAGAATTTATTTGTCCCAAAACTAAGATGAGTTGAGCGTGAAATGACCTAAATGAACTCAAATCCGATCATAACTTGCTTGCATCCTAAAAACACCTAACCGAATTAATTAAAAATCCAAAATAACTTGAACACCAAATGATCCGATGTGATAGTTGATGTGATTTGACTCAAAACTCGAATACTCGAACTTAAATCGAATCACTCCGACCATAATAACTCAAACGCAATGTTAATTGCTCCAACTAAAATCTGACCGTGGTTGATCTAAAACTTCAAATACTCTAGCTCGATTGACCAAACCTATGATGACTTGAATCATTATTGAATTATAATTCCGACCTCCTATTTCTTTGACGATCCAAACAATGGAATTGTAATTCTATCAGAATTCCAATTCCACCAGAATTGGAATTGGAATTGCAATTTCACAATCTAATTCCAATTCCATGTTCCAAATAGAGCCTTGAGTTGTTTCAAGTCTTATATCCCACATAGAAATTCTAGAAGTGGGAAAATCATTCCATGTACCCCAGTTTCTTTTGAAATATTTTTTATTTGATAATTAGAGTCATAGTCTCATTACAATATAAGCAACTTGAACAAAGCGAGGCCTAGGGCAACCTGTATGAAAACGAGGATCAAAAAGATGCAAAAAAAAAAAAAAAAAAAATCCCAGTCTGAGAATAGGATTGCAAAAGGATCACATATGGAACCAACAGACGCTAGAAGACTATATTACCACTAAAGATAAAACAGGAAGTGTCAGGATGGGGGGGGGGGGGGGGGGGGGGGGGGAGTTGAGACCAATGCATCAGAATTGGGGACGAAGATGCCAAGAGATTAGGTCAATTATAGGCCTTGCCCATCTTTTGACTTAGAAAAGTATTATGGGTCTAGAGTGGGTGTTTGCTATATTTGTTTGTAATTAGTGTGATCTGGTCACCGTAAATACAATTGTAAATAAGCATACAAAATTGAGTCAACTCTGATAACCTTAAATTAGTATATATTTATCTATATTATTTTAATACATTTTTAGCCATTTTATTTATAATTTTTATCAATTTTGCCCGGTTTTGCTCATTTTGCAGAATTTTGCTATTTTCTTGTAAAAAAACCAATTTTGTATTAAATCTTGTTAGTTTTATCATTAATATCAATAAGTAAAAGCAAGATAAATAAAAAGAAATTACAAAATAAAAATAAAAATTGTATAAAATTACCTAAAATACCTTACTTTCACCCTATTTTACAAGTTTTGCATCAATTTTAGCCAAAATTCAAGCTTTTATCTTCATTATTCATCTTTTATATCTTGTACAATATAATTAAACATTAGTTAAAGCTTGTTTAAGCATAAAAAAATCAGAAAAAAATCAGAAAAAAATCGAAAATACAAACAAATCACGAGTTACAAAGCAGGTGATGCACCTGCTGTAACAAGCTTGTTTGCAGCCCCATATTTCTTGATTTTGCTACTAAAATACATTAGCCCAAAGCTTAAAAAAGTTATCTAACAATAGCTTAACATGTTATTGCAGTATTTGGGCGGTGGTAGGAAGAGGAAAGCAAGATAATTGGTTGAAAAAGTGGCTAGAAGCTCACATTGCAGCTGCTGAACAAATCATCCAATAAAATGAAGTTTGAGCTAAGTTTTGGCGGTGCAAGCTGCAAGAAAGATATAAAATAACTTCATTTATGTATCAACCACAATTTAAACCAATTATGATCAAGATATGGGCGGTGATAAATCTCAAAATCAATTAAAATCTACAATCGTGCAGACAGCCTGCAGCAGCCAGAGGAAGCTCCAATGGAGGTCGATTTTTGTGATTTTCTCTTAGTTTTTTATTCCAAACTCGACTTGTATAAATAGGGGAGGATGCAGGGAGTTGATGAATCAATTTTTTAGGCCAAAAAAAACAAAAATATCGAGCAAGAATGAGGTGAGAACAGGTCGGGTCGCAGCAGGCAGACCCTGACCTGTTCTACTCTGTTTTTGTTATTTTTTGTTATTTTTTGCGTGTTTTATCATTTTTCTTCTTTAGTTCATGTATTTTGATGTTTTTAATTTTTAATATTAAGTTTATCATGAACTAATTTTGTTAATCTAAGGCTACGATATAGCCTAAGTTGTAAAATACGCTAATTTCTAATTCAAGGTATTCAATGTTTATGTTATTGCGTTGTTGAAGTGTTTATCATTGTTCTTAATAAGTTTTAAATGCTTGATCACCATTTAAGGCCCGTAATGATTCATAATGAGACCGAGAAGAGATTTATGATGAGTGCCGAGGTGATAAGCACCACAAATTGGGCGAATACTCGAGAGAGATTAACGCGATTTGTGTGGTTTTTACAAGAAAATCATAGAGCTTTTATAACTCTTTTCTTATTTAAATTCATGCACGAAAGTGATGGGTTAATATGTTAAAGAGTACGCTAAATGTTGCTCGAAAGAGAATGTTCAGTAGATTAGGATTTTCAACCATCAACACACAGTAACAACTTAAATATCGAGAATAGAAAAGGCGTATTGATGCAACTAAGGTGAAATCGGATGCCTTAGACTTTATTAACTAAAAAAAAAAAAAAAAATCTTAAATCGGCTCATACTAGTCTAGTTTTAACTTTTTCTTTTTATTTTATTTTATCTTATTTTATTTCATATCAAAATCCCAAATTTTTTGATTTTCTAAATAGTATTAAAGCTATTAATTTCAGTACTCACTCAGCAATCCTCGTGGGAACGATACTGTACTCACTCTGTATTACTTGAAGCGACTAGTACACTTGCTAGTAAAAAAAATCGCATCAAACGTGAATAGGGAGTGAGCCTAAATTCAAACTGCACATCTTTGACCCCAGCCAGTCACTGTTTTAGGAGAAAAGGAGATGATATTTTGGTGTATCGAACTTCGATTAATATGCCGATTCTGCTTGTGCTCCAATTAAAGAGACTTTTATACTTTTTAAGGATTTTTTGATATATAATATGACAAAAAATTAGAGGAATTGTCTCTAACTCAAGTAGCAGTTACAGTGACGAAGCAAGGCCCATAGATACCTTTCTTCTTACACTTAAAACTTAAGAACTAGGGTGGGGACAATCCCAAGATCTCATCAGTCCACTTATATGCCCGACTAAATCAGATTTTTAGGCTTGGCATCCTTGACTTATAATAACTCCAATGAGTTAGAGTCTAACAAGATTAAGGTGAGAAAACCGTATTAGGTCACTGGATACGGACCAACGCAGTCAAGTTCAAACCTTGGCTGTTAAAACTTTAAATAATGGCTTAAATCTAAGTTTATCCGACTTATTAAACAGTGATAATAGTGTTAAGACAACACAATCATGGTCAAGCCTTGAGCGTCAAAGCCTAAAACTAAAGCCTCAATTCTTAATTTGTCGATTTTGGGAACAGATTAAAACGAAGAGTTCATGCCTAAAGCATGAAGCACTATATTACTGAAGAATCAAGTACACCAAGATCTACGCAAAGCTAAGTTAAGTTACGGTACTCATAGGTAAAAAGCACAAGTGTGCTGTAAAGAAAACTTAAATAAGTTTTGTGTGGTTAGTGTTGGACACTTTAAGACTGCAATATTGTATCTTATTTATAGAAAAACTAAATAATGGATTGCGCCCTATTTTTGAGGCATTTTCCTCCCACATAGGCCATCAACCTCCTTTGGCGTGTGAATGATCAGTGAACGTGCCTCTGATTTTGTGTGCTTGAGAATATTGTCACAATCATGGGAGCGACGCATATGTGGTTCCCCTACTAAGAGTTGTGGTATGTCGCTAGGTTGTCATGAGCACCGCATGTCAAGGGCAAGGTCACGACAATGCACAGGCAGTAGCAAGGGTAGCGCACTGTCACCTATCCTTTGGTCGCCGGCAAGGCATTCTAGCAGCTTAGGGAAGTGTCTGTCATCTACCCCAGGTCCACTTATTCAGCTAAAGTCTCTTATAGATGCCGCATGTTCTCTTAGATAAGTTTGCAGCCCACACATCTGAAATTGCGCTCCAAGTAGCTATATCGAGCTTGGAAACTAACTGTTTTACGACCCTCTAAGAAGTCCCATGAGCTCGAGCTCTTTTTACCCTTCAACTATTTAGAGCCTTGAGTGATTGATAGCCTCATTAGGGTATTAAACGTCTCAAGCAGTGCGGCTCGAGATGCAATTGTCTTAGCACCTAGAGGCCTGACTTTCCTCGAAGAGGGACTCACATGACAAGTTCATGTCATTGCATTTAAAATGGCATCGCCCCAACTCCCTCGAATTTAGAGCATAAACAAATGTGCCCCCTTTAACTGTTGGTAATTTCATATTTCCAACGGGTAAGAAATCTGCCTGATTTTGATCCTCAATGACTACAGGGAGCTCAAAAGAACACTGTTCGATGTTTGACTTTCGTTCCCTTGTGCATAAAAATATGACAGTTAGGGCTTCGAAACTTCACTTTCTTGCTCTTTTGCCCTCTCTCCATTTTGATCAAGCGTTCAAAAACACTTGTTCCCGGTTCTTAAATGATTTCTCTCCGTTCCTAATCTGCTCTTTACTTTTTTGTGATTCTCTAAATTACGCAATGATGGCTCAAATATCTTACATTATTCTGCCCCCATCCCTCATATCTGTCATGATTTTAGAAGATTAACAGCTGGTGAGGTGAAGAAGGGATACAGTAATTTCCATGTAGCCAATCTTTCCCATGCAGAGCATTATAGCTTGACGTAGTATCCACCACAAGAAAGCTGTTAGCTTGCTCAAGCTGCTAACAATTAACTCAATCGGGATGACCCCTTCAGAATTAGTGGTGGCTCCAGAAAAGCAACAAATTGCCACATCTGAAGTTATCAAGTCATCTCAAGATTTACCAATGACCCCCAATATATATGAAAGCAAGACATTGATGGCATTGCCATTATCCACTGTAACACTATTCACTAAAATGCCATCAAATTTGGCCTTAATGTATAGAGGCTTGATGTGTTCATTAGATGTATGTGACCTAACAGAAATCATCTTCATTATGTTAAGAATGTCATTAGTTGATTTGGATGTTGGGGTTTTAATTCTAAAAGACAAAGGGTTAGGATTACTTTTGATAGCTGCCACTTGAGCTTCAAGTTTCACCTGGGGATCTTCGTCTAATGCTATCACATCTCCTTTGAGACCTTCCTGTGTGTCAGTTGCCATGAACTCCAAAGGGAAGGAGCAAGGCAGTTCTAGCATCAACTCTCTCAGGGAGAGACCCAAACTATATATAGACCACTTTCTTTGTTTCTTTCTTAGGATTGCCATCTATTGGCATCTCCTATTTTTGATCTTAAGGACTGCTTTCAGATAGCATGTCCTAGTCCAGAGGTTGATCTTTTGGCTTAACCTTAGGGGTCTAAGATTCCTAAGTTGGTTGGGGGAAATCTTCTTCATGGAAGTCATTTTCTCTGTCTGACCATGTTGGCTTAACACCATCCAGAGGTTCTACTAAATTGCTACTGAGGTTACTTTATTCATCCTCATCATCAGATGCTCTTCGAACTGATGAATTCTTGGAAAGAAAATCCCACCAAGATTCTTTACCTTTAGAAGATGAGAGACTAGCCCGTCTCTTAGATTTTTGTATGGCTCACCTTTACTAGTGGTGGTTAAAGGTTTGGGTTTAGTCACTGGATCCTCAAGATCCATGGACTAAGTGTATATGTCCTTGTGGACTCTGGCCTCTTCCTCACTGAGCCTAGTCAAAGCAAAGCTCTTCGTTGCACTGCTTTCTTTCGTAGTTGCCTCCTTTTCGGAGTCTGTGTAAAGTTGGAGGGACAGGCATCCTCTTGCTTGTGGTTATTCCTTGTCCTAACATTGCCACAATGGACCCTTGAAGGTTATTGTTCTGACTATTGTGGTCCCTGATAGGTGTCCACATTGAGTAGGTGATATTTTGGATTCCTCTTTGGGTGCCTAGTCCTTATAATTATTTGAGCTTTGGAAGTGAGACCTTTAGT
Source organism: Simmondsia chinensis (assembly GCA_018398585.1). Lineage (NCBI taxonomy): Eukaryota > Viridiplantae > Streptophyta > Magnoliopsida > Caryophyllales > Simmondsiaceae > Simmondsia > Simmondsia chinensis. Next base: position 10,559,276 of record JAGTTD010000017.1, on the reverse strand, counting down.
AGGCTCATACATGCAGGACTTCCTCCGATGGCATCTTCAATTCCGAAAGAGGATTAGCAGGGGAAATATATTGAGGAAGTAGCTTGAATTTCCTCATTGCTCCCTATATCTTCCCACAACAATGGCTGCATGCCTTTTAGGATACCTTCTCCAAAATCATGAGATATCCTCTATCAATTTGTAAGGATTATGATGGGCCCATGATCACTACTGATTTTCATAGCAAACTCTTTAGCCATAGATAATGTAATGGCTGACTTGCTGTAAAGTTTAATCAGTAGGTTCTTGAAAACCGAACACTTGTTCGTGGGATGGAGCTTGGTGATATGCCAATGACATATCTCATCATCCATAGTATGAACCAATGACGAGAACCTTAGTATTCCCTTTATTACCAACCTGTGAAATATGTTGTTTGCCACCCTTGACTTTTGAGTATCGTTTAGTACCATCGTCCTCCTAAAAAGAGGAAAAGGATTAGTTTGAACGATACACTAATCTTTCGTAGCAAAGGTATCAAATAACATTAATTTGAAGAGAACCAGGAAAAGGTTCTTTATCAACGTCCATCTGTTCATCTCCAAGGAAGGTTTACTCCCTTACCTCAATGGCATCTTGGACAATGTTTCCAAGGGTCACACAGTTCTTTGTTGAATGAGTTAACGGATCATGCCATTTACTGTATACCTTTCCCTTTGTTGAATTGGGGTCTGGTTTTCTGTGTTTACCTCTAATCTTGAGTTTGTTAATTGCCTTAGGCAAAACAAATTGACATTGGATCTTGAGAGGTCAAATGAATATTTTCTCAAGTCTTGGGATTGGTACGACTTTCTGGCTTTGATATCCTTGACCAAAGTATTACAAACCATAGGAGGTCCTTTAACGTACTTAGTAACATCAATTGCTTATAGAGGATCTTCATCCTCGTCAATCAAGTCGTGCATGTAAGTTCCATACAAACTATTTTCTTAAGGCTCTCTTCTTTTAGAACAGCCTCATGCCTAATAGCATATACTGCTAGCTGTAGAAGCATTGCGAAGTTAGAACCTTCAAACTTCTTCCTAAATTTAGTATCCACACCATTCAAGGCTAGCTTAGCATATTCAACTTCAGGAAGAGCCATGGTGCGTTTCAACTTGGCTCTCTTGAACCAGTTGATGTAATCCTCCATAGATTCACCTGTCTTTTATTTCATTCGAGCCAAGTCAAACATAGAAGTTCCTTACTCCATCCTTAAGAACTAGGTCAGGAAATTCCTAGCCATGTCATCCCAATAGTAGATGGAATTGGGTGGTAGGCTAATGTACCATTAGAAGGTGGTCCCTATTAAGGAACTAGGGAATAGCCTAAGATACTGATTGTCAACTGCTTCCTTGCTTTGGCAGTTAAACCATGCCAATTGCTCGAGAGAAACGCGTCTCCTTCTTTTAAGTAAAGGTAAACTCAAGGATTTTGTATCCTTGAGGATAATAGTAATCCATGTCAATATAGTCAGGTTATGGTTACTAAACAAGGGTTTGTTGATCCTTGGGAGGCCTGGCACATACATATGCTCGATAAGGGCAGCCAATTGGTCTTGGAGGATTGGTTTGGCACATGGTTATGTGCTTACCATTACCCCGCTAGTGGCTAAGTATCTCGAGCGGGATCTACCGAATACCCCTAAGCTCCCACTGCCAAGGCCTTGAATGGGTCTCAAGGTAACCTTATGCCTCCCTTTCTTGAGGATAGGTGACATTTACGCATTGGCATTGAGATCCCTTGAAGCTAGAAATAATCCCTAATTCAAGGGTCTTGCAACCCTAAGGGGCACATTGTCAATCCTATGGCTAGGATCCACGTGTAAAACAGTTGGGTTTGTCACAATTGGGTATCCTATTCTCTTAGGGATTATGTGGTCATCTTGAGCGATTGGAAATCGGGATCTCAGGGGAGCATCACGAGGATATCTAGTAGAAAATGGAGGAGGAGGAGGAACGTGCTTAAGTTGCCTAATATCCTCTCTAACGGCTTGGACTAAGCCATTATAAGTGTCAGCCTACCTAACTAAGATAGGCTTGACTTCAAATACTATTTTCCTTGCTACGTCCTTTGCTATAAGAATAGTAGTAGAAGAGAGTGTCGAGTTCATCTCAACTAAGACTATCAGTTTCTCTATGAAGCCTTTCATTCATGAAGGTCCCAACATCATTGATTACGGCTCTCATGGCGGCAGAGTTTAACACTGGGCCACTAGAGTGCATTCTATTTTAGCACAGTGTTTCTCAAAGGCCAAGAAAGTTGAACCATTTTTGTCCACGATTTCTAAATGATGCTTGAGCACAACCATAAAACTCTTGCAACAATAGCCATGAAGCTCAATACACTTATCCTTTGGGATGTTCTCATCACCTTAAATTTCATTGTCACGGTTGTGACTGGTTTCATCCCCTCATGATATAGGGCTTTGCTCAAGAGGGTGCTCGAATGGGGACCTAATTAAGGCTAGGCCTTTTGTTCCTCATGCTCATGAGCAATAGATCTCTTTTTTCTGACCATTGGTGAATGATCTGAGACTATGTTTTGGTAATCCACAATGGGTTGGGGTTGGAGACAGTTAAGTCTTATGTTAAGAATTCCATTGTTGTCACCTGAAGGCATGTTTGGTATATTTGTTTGCCATTGGTGTGATGTGCTCTATGTAAATACAAATGTAAATAAACGTGCAAAAGGAACTCATCATGACTAGAGAGTAAGCCTAAATTCGAACCGTATATCTTTGACCCCAACCACTCACCGTTTTCAGAGAAAAGGAGCCGATACTTGTGTGTCTAACTTTGGTTAATACGCAGATTCTTCTTATTCTCCAATTAAGGAGACCTTTATATTTCTTGTGGATTTTTTTTATATATATTTTATGGCAGAAAATTAAAGGATATAGTGACAGAGGAAAAGCCCACATACACCTTTTCTCGTACACTTAAAATTCAAGAATTGGGGTGGAGACAAACCCAAGAGCTCAATAGTCCACTTATAAACCCGAGTCAATCAAATTTTTAGGTTTGACACCTAAGTTAGAGTCTGACAAGATTTAGATGGAGCAAACCGTATTTACGTCACTAGATGAGGACCAACGTGAGCAAGGTCAAGCCTTGGCCATCAAAGCCCTTAAACAATGGTGCAAACCTAAGTTCACATGACTTATTAAGTAGTGACGATAGTTTTAAGACGAATACAATCAAGGTCAAGCCTTGCCTATGAAAGCCTTAAAGTAAAGCCTCAATTATTAACTTGTCAATTTTAGGAACATACTAAATGACGAGTTCATACCTAAAGCCTGAAGCATTATATTATAGAAGAAGCAATTACACTAAAAATTATGCTATGCTAAGCTAAGTAAAGTAACGCTACTCTTAAGTAAAAAGCACAAGTGCGCTGTTAAGAAAACTTGAATAAGTTTGTATGGGTGTTGGACACTTTATAACTATAATAATGTCTCTTATTTATAGAAAATCTAAACAATGGCTGCCCCCAATTTTTGCGGCATTTTCCTTCCACATAGGCCATCAAGCTCTTTTGGCGCATGAATGATCTATGAACATGCCCTTGATTTGGCGTGCATGAGCATGTTTCTTGAAACTCGCATTGGCATTTTAAGCTAGAGTCTCTTCTAGATGCCCTACGTTCTCTTGGATGAGCTTGCATCCTATGCATTTGAAATTGTGCTCCAAGAAATTGTTGAGCTTGGAAACCCCCTATCTTACAGCCTTCTATGAAGTCCCTTGAGCTTGAGCTCCTTTGACCCTTCAACCATCTTGAGCCCTCAGTGGATAATGCCCTTGTTATGGTATTAAATTGCTCAAGAAGTTGGGCTCAAGATGTTGTTATCTTAGCACCTAGAGGTCTAACTTTCCTTAAGCAGGGCCTTACATGGCAAGCACTTGGCTCTTTACTTAAAGTACCGTCATCTCAACTCCTGCGAGTTGAGGGCGTAAACATTGGGTAGGGTGGACAACAGGTGCGTGTGCGCACTACCTACCGGGTGGCGTGTTTCGTTGTGGTGTAGGCTTTTTTTGACTTGGATTCTTATTTTTACAGCTATTGTGCTAATCGTTGTGGCAAAATCAAACTCGATGCAAATTCATTCCTTAGCTAAGCTCAAGGTTGCAAGCTCGTGTTCTAGTTGCAATTATTTAAACCCTAAACATGAGGGAGCTGGAACGACACTGTTTGGAGATAAAAGGACAAGTGGATAGCATGCAGAGCCATGCTCGAGGCACAATTGGCTTTGAAAATAGAAATAACAACATCTAAAGTCAAAGTACTTGATAATTGAAGACCTTTAGTAACAATATCTAGTGATGATTCGAAAGTCTAAAGATGCTAAAGCTCAAGGTAATTGTCAGTAGTATTGCAGGAAAGGTGAGGGTCGTGTTTGAGACAATTATTTGGAGCGCATATTAAGGAATGTGGACCTTAAGCACAACTTGAGATGAGTGGATGAACTTGGAAAGACCAGAGGTGTTGGGAATTTTAATTTTCAAAACTAAATTTTCCTAAAACGGCTAGTTCAGGCACAACGGTAACAATTTTAAAATTCTTTATAATTCTAAATCTAAAGATCTCTAATCCGGTATATACATAATGGCATATAATATCTAAGCATAATAAAAATGAAATTAAAGGCATAAATAGAAATGCAAAAATTGAAGGAAAGCTTAAAAAGAAAAGAATAAGGAATACCTGGATTATAGACTGCAATTGTCACCCTAGAGGAATCATTGACCTTTGACACCCGGAATGTGAGCCCCAAAATTATTTACAAGGAAGAATTTCAAAGTGAACTTCCTCTTTTTTATTTTTTCCCAAAAAACAAAATTTTAAGAAAAATATTTGATGCTAAACTGAATTCTCAAATCCTCTATTTATAGTAGGCCATGGTTAGAAAATTAATTAAAAAACTCGATGTGGGATTGCCAAGAAAATTTGAAAAAACATAATTTAAACTTATTCAATATGACGTCATATCACAGTTCACAAAAAAAAATGTATTTTCTTGTACCAGTTCAATGTGATATGCGTTGCGTTCGGGTTGGTTATGCCTAAATGGCGAGGATTATCATCTTGGGTTGCCCAACATGTGACACGTGTCATGCACTGGTTGGCCTGTTTCAGGTGGTGCAAATCCTGCCCCGTGTTTGCGATTTTCCCTTTTTTTGTTTAAATTCCCACATGTATAAATTCATTTCATTAATTATATTTGGTAAAATAATTTTCTTCATCTTATGAATTTTGTTTAGCACAATAAAATTTTCATCAAATTAATAAATATTTCATGTCATTAATTCAATTTAAATATTTTTGAATCGGTGTATTTCTAGAGTCTTATAAGGGGATCTCAGGGAAAATTTAATTCTTGCTCCAAATGAGTTAAATTTAATTATCAACACTTTGATAACATTGATTACCATTTATTAATATTTAATTCTATGAAATAAATATTACTATACTTCAGAATTAAATATGATTATACTGTAATTCCTAAATAAATTTTATTATGACAATTAACTATTATGATCTTAGGTCATAACCTAGGGGAATGGAGTATGGGATGAGGAAAAAGTAGAATTAAGATGAGAAGAAGAAGATATTTTGTATTTCCTTTTCATGATCTTACAAACAATGGACCAAGCTACTTATATTTCCCACTACAAGCGGCAACAACACTTGCCAAAATATGTAACTACTCTAACCTCTTTTCCTGCCAATTACAATTCATGGTTTGTACAAGCAATTAAACTAGCGACTAATGAATACAATTTACAACAACAATTTCCCCTTTGAAAAGATTATTCTCTTAAGAATTAAAGGCAGGAAATTGACTCTTAATGAACTTTAAATCTTCACAAGTTGCATCTTCTCTTCTAAGATTGGACCCTTGAATCAACGCCTGTTGAATATGCTGGTCCTAATGCTGAATCGTGCGTGAATCCAAGATAGCCAAGGGCTCTTGGAGGATGATACCATTAAAGGAAGCTGTAGGAGGTCTAGCTGAACAATCTGTATTAGTAGCACCATGTTTCTTTAACAACGAAACATGAAATACAAGATGAACTGAAGCATCGGGAGGTAGCTCCAACCGATGGGCTACTGAACCCAGCTTCTCTATGATCTTATAAGGACCAGAATAACTAGCACGCAGCTTGACATTCTTACAAATAGCTAATGGAGATTGTCTATAGGGCTCGAGCATCAAGTAAACAAGATCACCATCTTGAGAGGTTCGATTTGACCTTCTCCTACCAGTATAGAACTTCGTTCTTCCATGAGCTACTTGCAAATGATCTTTTAGCTGCTGTATCAACTGTTTCCTCTACTGCAGGAGCTCATTTACATCCATTATAGTGGTTGTATTGCATTGTGACACAATGAGAAAAGAAGGATCATAACCATACAGAGCCTTGAAAAGGGTTTTGTCCAAATAGGAATGAGCATGTGTATTGTACTAGAATTCAACTAAAGATGGCCATATGCACCAATGTTTTGGATGATGATATGTCATGCTACCAAGTATTGTTCCGTGCATTGATGCGATCTTTCAGTCTGACCATCTGCTTAAGGATGATAAGAAAAACTCAAAGCAAGTGAGGATCCCAACGGCTGGAACGAATCACACAAAAATTTGCTCGTAAACAATCTGTCTCAGTATGAAATGATTGTCTAAGGCAAGCTATGAAGTTTATAGATGTTGTCCAAGAACAATTTGGCCAGGCATTCTGTAGAAATAGGATGATTGAGTGCGAGAAAGTGGCCATATTTAGAAAAACTATCCACCACAACCCAAATGATCTCCTTCCCCCTGGACCTTGGCGATCCCTCTATAAAGTCCATGCTAATATGCTGCCATGCTCTATTAGGAATAGGGAGAGACTGAAGCAACCCTTAATATGGCACATGGTCACTTTTGGTGCGTTGGCACACATCACAAGCTTGTATAAATTCCATCACCTCCTTCTTCATACCCTTCCAATAAAAATTCTATTTGAGTCTTTGGTAAGTCCCCTCAATGCCTGAATGTCCACCCAAGGCTGAAGCATGGAAAGCTAATATGACTTGCTTCCTTAAATCAGTGGTAGAGCTAATGTAAACACTGCCTTTAACTCACACAATTTCATTGATCAGAGACACATCAAATGTAACAGCAGCTGAAGGATTCCTTATGTTGAAAGTTGTGGCACAGTCTTGAGCAAATTGATCCTTTTCATGAGACTTACCAAGAAGGTGATACTACTAAAATAGCATAACTAGAAACTAAACCAACCTCCTCCTGCCTCCTTGGTGATGCATCTGCTGCTACATTTTCTTTTCCCTTACATTATTCAATTGAGTAGTCCAAGCCCAACATCTTCATAAGCCCTTTTCATTGCACTCTTGTGGTTATCTTTTGTTCCAAAAGATACTTCAGACAGTGATGATCTATTCTAATTACAAAATGATGTCCTTCAATATAATGCCGCCACTTCTGAACTGCCATAAGAATGGCCAAATGCTCTTTCTCATAGATTGATAAGCTCAAATGTCTGGGACTAAGTGATTGTCTAAGGAATGCTATTGGCCTCCCCTCTTGAGAGAGTACTACACCCACCCCTTTACTGCAAGCATCAGCTTTTATGGTAAAAGGCTTATTAAAATTTGGCATTCTCAAAATAAGAGCTAAACACATGGCTAACTTCAAATTCTCAAAAGCTTCTTGAGCTGACTTGGTCCAAACAAAAGCATCCTTCTTTTGAAGGTCAGTGAGGGGCTTAGCAATGATTCCTTTTCCATATATGAACTTCCTATAATACCCTGTGAGACCCAAGAGCCATCTCAATTGCTTGAGGGTTGTGGGATTGGGCTATTGCCTCATAGTTTGGACCTTGGCAACATCTGTAGCAACCCCATTGCAGGAAATGACCTAAGTACTCATACTTGAGTTTTAGCAAAGGAACATTTTGAGAGTTTAGCAAAAATCTTGTGTTCACGTATGGTTTTAAAGACTTGATAGAGATGGGAAACATGGGAGTCTAAAGAAGCGTTATAGACTAATATAGAATCAAAGAACACAAGGACAAACATTCTGAAAAATGGTTTGAAAATGGAATTCATTAAGGCTTGGAATGTGGCAGGAGTATTTGATAAATCAAATGGAATAACCACGAATTCATGGTATCCATGATGGGTTTGGAAGGCATTTTATGCATGTCTTGTTCCACCACACGAATTTGATAATATCCTTGTCTTAAGTCAAGTTTTGAGAAACACACTGAACCGTGGAGTTCATCTATAAGATCATCAATTATTTGGATAGGGAATTTATCTGTGATTGTTAGGGAATTTAATTGTCTATAATCAATGCACATTCAAGAGGTTCCATCTTTCTTCTTAATTAGGATAGCATGAGAAGAAAATGGGCTATGGCTATGCCTGATACAACTGGTTTTCAGCAGCTCCTCCACTTGTTTCTCAATCTCATTTTTTTAGGAATGGGGATATTTGTATGGCCTGACATTAATAGGATTAGAATTAGCCTTGAGAGTTATAGCATGGTCTAAGGTTCTTTTAGGTGGAAGACTAGTTGGTTGCTCAAATAGGTCCTTAAAATCATGTATTAACCTATGAATAGATGGGTTACAAATCACCTTAGCTTCCAAAGGTTCAGTACTAAGAGAAAACAGTTGTGCAATCCATTGATGATCGCTTTTCTTAAGTACTTTTTACAACTTCTTGCAAATCATCCATTGCAATTGGCCTTGTTCAACAATGCCTTGTAGCTTGATTGAAGTAAATTCTTCTCAAATGACACTGTGTTATGATTCCAGAAAATGGGACATATGGAATTAAGTAATAAATGTTCATTGGTGGTAATGAAATAGCTAAGTCATTAGGATTAGGCAATTTAGTACTTCTTTTATTGTATTAGCCGTGTTCACTCTTATATTAGAGGATAGTTGTAATATTTGGTTTAGGGTGGTTAAGTAAGTCAATGTTAGTTGCTTAATGTCAAGAATGGAAGCTAGGATGGTTAGTGAAGTCAGTTAGGAAGATAGCCTTTGTACATTGTATTGGTATTGGCCTACTTAGTCTCATGCTAGTTTAAGTAGGAGTTATTTCTCTTATAATGGGACATTATGAGTGAAATTGATCTCTTCTTCTGTTAGCCCTAATTTCTCTTTATTTCTCATCTCCATTCACTTCTTGCTCATCTCATACTTCATTATCTCTGTGTTATGATCAAGATTCATCTTGAATCATAACAATTGGTATTAGAGCTTTGAATTTTGCTTCCAATTAAGTTGATTTAGTTCAATTTAATTGTTTAAGCATTAGATCAAGCTTAAAATTGATATCAAGTTCTTGATCAGGTTGTATTGATCAAGAAATTGTGCTTACACTATGGAAATTTCAGTTTGTGCAAGATTTAATCAAGATTTGACCTAGGTCCTGCTGTTCAACTAGAGTTACATTGATAAGAATTTCAGTTCAAAGTGTGATTCTGCCGGTCAGCTTGCGTTAGCTCAAGAATTCAAATTGAACTTATAGAATTATCTTCAGATTGAGGCACATTCTTGAGATCTTTTGTTTTGGAGCATTCAATCAAGCTTTTAGTGCTTCGAATTTCTGGTTAGAAGCTTGTTGTGCGGCGGTTGTTAGCTAAATCTATTCGGAATTGTTGTTCTCTAATTTGTTTTAGTTGGAAATTGCAATAGATATAGTTGAACCTTTACCATTGACTTTGAATCAAGCTTTGATAGTCATTCCAGCTGAAGTTGCCCTAGGTTTAGCTAAATTGTGTTGGATTGCTTCTTCTCTGCAAAATTCTTGAAGTTGTGAATTGTGTTAGACAAAATGGAGGCTCTTCTGGGAAAATCTACCTATGGTACTAGGCTTTTGATCAAAGTCTTGAAGCCACTTGACCGTATAGATGAGGATATTCTTTACCAAGTATTTTGGACTTATGGTTCTCTTGCAAGTATCAAGGTGATCTCATCTTCCATTAGGGAGGTAATTGCTCATACTAGTTATTATACGACATGGAGTGTCAATTTAGCTTTCAATTCATTACACGTGAAAAACATATACAACGGATGTTGTGTTTTAGCCATAAGCTACATCAAGATGTGTATTGATATTGTTAAACCTCTAGATGAACTTCAAGTTTAACCTTGTGAAAGAGAGCGTATAGGTGAGAAGAGAAATGAAGGAGACAAGAAAATAGAGAGAGAATAAGAGGAGAAAGAGAAAATATCTCAAAGAGATGATTGTGAATTTTCATTGAATGATGACAATACAAAAGATTACGCTACTTATACTAGATCAAGACACAATGCATAAAGACAAAGCCTAAACCGACTTACTAGACCCAGGCCGCCACTATTGACCAAGACTTGACCAAATTACTAACTTAGCTACCACTAACCCTCTTGGCGCCAATAACAAACATACTATGGATATTACAATTCAAGATAAAATGCTTCACTTCGGCTAAGCCTCATTACAGTAATTCTAAAGAGTACAAAACAACAACAAAGGAGTAGCCTCTTGACTTCAATTTCTCCGGATCACAGCATTCCTTCCCTCTTGAAAACGTTCTTGTTCTCAAGAATGAAAGTAAGGAAATTGACTCCTTAAGAATTTAAGCTTCTCCCAAGTTGCATCTTTCTCATCCAAATTGGTCCATTGCACCACAACTTCCTGAAATGTTCTGTCACCAGCCTGTACTTTGCTTGAATCAATCACAATAGCAGGTTGCAAAACTATGGCCCCATTTGAGCCAATGCCCGGAGGATGAAGGGAGCTTCCATGACCTTTTTTAACCTGTTTCTTGAGGAAGGAAACATGAAAAATAGGATGAATGTAAGAGTTAGGAGGTAATTCAAGCTCGTAAGCTACTTTGCCAGTCTTCTCTAGGATCTTATAAGGCCCAAAAAACCTTGCACACAACTTCACAATCTTCCTCACAGGCATGGTTGCTTGTCTATAAGGTTGTAATTTCAAATAAACCATGTCTCCAACCTCAAAATTTCTGTCCACATGCTTCCTGTCAGCGTATAACTTCATTCTTGCTTGCTTGATGAAGATTGTCTTTCAACAATTACATTAGTTGCCTTTTCTGCAACACTAAGTCAGTGACTTCAGGAACTGATGACACAATACTGTTACGTTTCTTTTAATGTTTTGATGTAATAATTTGTGAATTACTTGTATTAGTTTGAATTACAATAATGGCGCCAAAGTTAGTTAGGTGTGGGGGGTTCCAATTGTTAATTTTGGCGGGAATTTAGCTTGTGTGTTAGGGATTTGAATTCATGTATCAAATTCCCTTTAAATAGGTTGATCTTGTGTATTGTTGAGGTATTCAATGAAAATTACCAATCTCTATGAGATAAACTTCTCTTCTCATCTTATTCTCTCTCTACTTTTTCATCTCCCTTTCACTTCTTTCTCATCCCTTACTCTCTTTTCACTAGGTTAAGATCAAGATTCAATCTCGATCTTAACAATTGGTATCAGAGGCTCGTTGGCTTCCCTAATTCAGTCAGATACAATAGCAATGTCCACCGAGGTAGCATTGACAGGTGGTGTAACCACCAGATCGGCAGCAGCCAAGGCAGCTGCCAGACCTTCGAATTCTGAAGCAGTTGGCGGCAATGATGCAGCAGGTCAGGATGTTGTCACAAACGCTGATTTGGAGAATTAGTTTAAGGCTTGGGGTGTGTACATGATTGTTCAAATCAAGGAGTCACAAGTTGAATTAGTTCAGGTGTTGCAGCAGCAACGGGAGGAGAGGCTGGAACAATGATCACAACAGGTTGAACTTAAGTTCTCTGACCAACTCACACGACAAGCACAAGAGTTGGAGGAGAAGATTGCATTGAGGTTTGACCGAGAATTACAGCAATTGGATGTGACGCTAGCAGAAATTCAGGAGCAGTTCAGGAGGCCTAATCCTCCACCGGCACCGGATCCTTTGATACCAGCTAGTGTGCTACAAGCTAATTCCTCTTTGAGAGCTGAAGCATTAAATCGTGAGGTTGATGATGGAGCTCCAGTTTGGACTCAAGATGCTGCTATTCCTGAGAGACATGGTCGCAGTGAGCATGTTCATTCTCGACCTCTAAACTGGACTGAGACAACCGAGGGCCGGGCATCAGAAATGGACCATACTTTCAGAGCTCAAGAAGTAAGTGCGGGTCAGCTAGATAGGCCACCTGATTCTTGGCAGCATCCACGATCAGGGAGCAATGAGGATTCATCCAATAGTCGAAGTAACAACCATAGAAAGCCTCGGGTGCTGATCGATGCGTTTGATGGTAAGCAACCACATTCATGGCTGAGAAGGTGTGAGCGTTATTTTCATTTTTATCACATTGATGAATCAGAGAAAGTGCAAATTGCGGCTGTGTACTTGCTTGGAGATCATGAGGTGTGGTTTTATAGCTTGATAAGAAGTAAACCTTCCATTACATGGTACGGATTTTCCAAGGCTTTTTGTGCTCAGTATAGTGATGAGGATGATAGTGATATTGTGGATAAATTCAATAAAGTGAAGCAAGATTCAACTGTTAAGGAGTACATGACCAGGTTTGAGAATCTCCGGGCTAGCATTGTGACTGAAATTGAAGCATTTGAGTCATATTATGTGTCAGCATTCATAAGTGGTTTGAAGCCTAAGTTGAAGAACTTAGTTAAAGCCGTTGATCCCACTGATTTGTCCACAACCTTTGCTAGTGCCAAGCTTTATGAATCCACGGTCATATTAGCAGGTGATGCCTCCAGACCTCGGGGGAGTACCTCCAGATTTCAGTAAAACACGATCAGAAACAGGCCTAACAGAATGGAGGACAGACCGCAGTAGAAGTTGTGCTTCCGATGTAATCAGCCTTATCAATTTGGTCACAAGTGCAATCCCAAGTTCCTCATGGCTGTGGAAGGAACTAATGCTGTTGAAAACCTTGAGGAGGAGGAAATTGCAGATGAGGACACTGAGTCTGATCAGGAAAGTGTGTTAAGCTTGGAAGATGCTGCGATAGAAATTTCAGTAAAGGCTCTTACCGGTAATGGAGATCATAGCACAATCCGTATTAAAGGAACAGTTGGTAAGAGGTCAATTATCATTCTCATTGATAGTGGGAGTACTCATAGTTTCATAGATCCTACAGTGGTCAAGAAAGTAGGCCATGAGGTGATCAAAACTCACCCTCTCGCAGTCACCATGGCTGATGGAAAAACAGTCACCACGCAGAACAAATGCCAAGGTTTCTCTTGGGTAATGCAAGACCGCAAGTTCAGCTACGACTTTAGAATCCTTCCTTTTGGAGGGTGTGACATGGTGCTTGGGGTAGATTAGATGAGATCCTGTAGTCTGGTATTGTTTGATTATGCAAATCTCTCGGTGTCTTTTGATGTACAAGGCACCAAAGTCACTCTGCAGGGGATAGCCGAACCAGCTCACTTGCAAATAATGAAGGACAGTAAGCTAAAGAAGGGCCTTCAGGGATGTGCCTACCAATGGGTGGGCCAATTGTTTGCCATTTCTTCTGCTGAAATGGGAGACATAACCGAACTAGAAGTGCAGAACTTAGTTGCTGAGTTTGAGGATTTGTTCGAAGTGCCTAAATCATTACCTCCTAAGAGGAGTTTGGATCATGAAATTCCTCTCAAAGAAGGTGCAGAGCCGGTGAAGATAAGGCCTTATAGACACCCTCATGCTCACAGGACCGAGATAGAGAAGCAAGTGGATGAATTGCTTAAGACTAATTTCATACAAGCTAGCCATAGTCCCTTTGCTTCTTCGGTTATTCTTGTCAAGAAGAAAGATGGCACGGCACGTATGTGTATTGATTATAGGCAACTCCACTCTATGACTGTGAAGGATAAGTTTCCTATACCAGTTATAGATGATTTGTTGGATGAATTATATGGGGCTCAAGTCTTTTCCAAGCTGGATCTTCGGCAAGGATATCATCAGATCAAAGTGAGTGAGCATGATGTGTATAAGATTGCATTCCGGACACATCATGGACACTTTGAATTTGTGGTCATGCCATTTGGCTTGACCAACGCACCAGCAATATTCGAGGCTCTCATGAATGATGTCTTCAAACAATTCCTTAGAAAATTTGTATTGGTTTTCTTTGACGACATCCTCATTTACAGTGCATCTTTTGAAGAGCATTTAAAGCATCTGAGGGAGGTATTTTTGATCATGCATAAGCATAAATTATTTGCTAAGTTGGCCGAGTGTTCATTTGCTCAAACACAATTGGAATTTCTCGGCCATGTGATCTCTTGTGATGGAGTTGCAATCAATACTTCAAAAGTCCAAGCTATGATGGAACGGCTGTTCCGATCACCTTGAAACAATTGAGGGCTTTTTTGGGGTTAACTGGCTATTACCGTAAGTTTGTAGCTAACTATGGAGCCTTAGCCAAGCCCCTAACAGACCTGCTTAAGAAGGACTCCTTCAAATGGTCGGAGGATACTCATAAAGCTTTCGATGCTCTCAAAACTGCAATGTGCAGAGCACTAGTTTTGGCTATGCCGGATTTCTCTTCAAGCTTCATTTTGGAGACAGATGCAAGTGGAAGTGGTATTGGGGCAGTATTGTCTCAAGAAGGGAGACCTATAGCATACCTCAGCCAAGCTTTGAGTGCAAAACATCAAGCTCTTTCCACATATGAGAAAGAGTACCTTGCCATCTTGCTTGCGGTCGAAAAGTGGAGGCACTACTTGGATGGGCATCATTTCATCATTAAGACTGATCATCAAAGTCTTAAACACTTATTAGAGCAGAAGATTGTCACCAGGATACAAAGAAAAGGGCTATTGAAGATGTTGGGGCTGTTGAGTACAGAAAAGGCCGAGAAAACTGGGCTGCAGATGCACTGTCACGCAAGTTTGAGGGCCACGAGCAGGGTTCCCTTGGGGCTATTTCCGTGATTTCTCCTGCTTGGATGGAAGAGTTACATCAGTCTTATGAGAATGATCCTTTTGCACAAGAATGTATAGCGGCTACTAGTATGGGCAAGGCTGGCAAACTGGCTGCTGGTGCAGACATCTCTGTTACCCGAGGTATTATCAGAATTCCGGGAAAGTTGTATGTTGGTAGCTCTGCGGATCTCAGACACCAAATCACCAATGTTGCACACTATTCTTCATGGGGAGGTCACTCAGGCATTGAGGGGACCTATCAGAGGTTAAGGCTTCATTTTAGCTGGACCGGGATGAAGAAGGAAGTGCCTAGTTTTGTGCAAAGTTGTGGGGTTTGCCAACAAACCAAACTTGGTGATCATAGATACCAAGGGCTGCTCCAACCCATGCCTGTTCCTGAGGGCAAATGGCAACACATAAGCATGGATTTCGTTGAAGGATTACCTAAGTCAGACGGGAAAGAGGTGATTTGGGTAGTTGTTGATCGGTTCACAAAATCTGGGCACATCATTGCTTTGGCTCAACCTGTTACTGCAGAAAAGTTAGCTCCTGTGTTCTTAGACAATGTTTACAAGCTTCATGGATTGCCCCAATCTATAGATTCGATAGGGATAAACTCTTTACAAGTTGTTTTTGGAAGGAGTTGTTTGAGCTCTTGGGAACGACTTTGGCTATGAGTTCTTCATACCACCCTCAAACCGATGGTCAGACGGAGAGGGTTAACCAATGCATTGAACAATACCTCAGGAGCATGGTATTTAATCATCCTAAGGTGTGGGGAAGGTGGCTTTCTTTGGCGGAATTTTGGTATAATACCCATTTTCACACTTCCTTAGGCATATCTCCCTTCAAAACCTTGTTTGGTTATGATCCACCCTCTCCTTTTGGGTTGCAAGGAGTTGGGACTTATTTGGGGGAAGTGGCTGATATGTTGCAGCGAAGGAAACATGTTTTGCACCAGTTGAAGCACAATCTCAGAAAATCTTAAGCCCGAATGAAGTGGTATGCTGATAAGAAGAGAGTTGATCGAAATTTTGTTGTAGGGGACATGGTATACCTGAAATTGCAGCCGTATTGGCAATTAACAGCAGCAATAAGGAAAAATGTCAAGCTATGTGCCAGATTTTTTGGTCCTTACAAGGTGTTGGAAAGAATTGGCAAGGTGGCTTACAAATTAGAGCTGCCACCCGATTCCTACATTCACCCGGTTTTTCATGTCTCCCTTCTTAAAAAGCAGGTTCAAGCTGGTCACCGACCTTCTTTGGCTCCTCTAGACGTTGGGTCCAATGATCTTCTGAAGTTACAGCCAGCTGCAGTAGCAGAAGAAGGACCAGCAGCAGCAGTAGATGTCAGAGTTCAGCAGCTTCGGGTTAATTGGAGCAACTTGGATGAAGCCTTCACCACATGGGAAGAAAAGAGTTTTTTGTTGAGTCAATTTCCTTCTTTTCATTCTTGAGGACAAGAATGTTGTAAGGGGAGGGGATTGTTATGTTTCCTTTAATGTTTTGATGTAATAATTTTCGAATTACTTGTATTAGTTTGAATTACAATAATGGCGCCAAAGTTAGTTACGTGTGGGGGGTTCCGATTGTTAATTTTGGCGGGAATTTAGTTTGTGTGTTAGGGATTTGAATTCATGTATCAAATTCCCTTTAAATAGGTTGATCTTGTGTATTGTTGTGGTATTCAATGAAAATTACCAATCTCTATGAGATAAACTTCTCTTCTCATCTTATTCTCTCTCTACTTTCTCATCTCCCTTTCACTTCTTTCTCATCCCTTACTCTCTTTTCACTAGGTTAAGATCAAGATTCAATCTCGATCTTAACAAAATACCTTGCAGCATCATTGGTGTTCGTGGATCATAACCATATAAAGCTTTGAATAGAGTAGTTCCAATCGAAGCATGAGCATGTGTATTGTACCCGTGTTTTGCCAATGATAACCACTTGCTCCATAATTTCGGATAACTGAACACCATGCTCCTAAGGTATTGCTCAATGCACTGATTGACTCTTTCTTTTTGTCCATCGGTTTTTGAATGATATGATGAATTAAAAGCCAATGTTGTCCCCATAAGATTGAACAATTCCTTCCAGAAATGACTGGTAAAGATCCTATCTCGATTTGATATAATACACTGTGGAAAGCTATGAAGCTTGTAAATGTTATCCAAGAAACTCTTTGCCAACGTCTTAGTTGTTATAAGTCTGGCCAGCCCAACAAAATGACTGAATTTGGTAAACTGATAAACCACAACCCAAATTACCTCCTTGGCTTCTGACTTTGGCAATCCTTCAATAAAGTCCATGCTCATATTTTGCCAAGCACCCTTTGGATAGGTAACGGTTGAAGGAGACCTTGATACCTATGATCACCAAGCTTAGTTTGTTGACAAACTTCACAAGCTTGCACGAATTCAGTCACTGACTTCTTCATTCCATTCCATCTGAAGTAGGCTTTTGGCCTTTGATAGGTGCTTTAACTCTAGAATGACCTCCCTAAGCTGAATCATGGGAGACACTAATGATCTGTTGCCTCAAATCCGTGGAAGAGCTAATGTATAACTTGCCCTTTGGCCGAATGACACCTTTCACCACTAAAATATCTGCATTAGCAATAGGTTGGCTTGCTCTACCCACACTTAATGCTGTAATGCAATCTTGTGAAAAATAATCATCTTAATAGGATCTATACACCTCCTCAATCCTAGTTAGAAGTATCACAAATACTGCTCCACAAGAGCCTTACTCACAATCTTCCCATCTGCGTGACAATGCATTAGCTGCAACATTTTCTTTTCCTCTCTTATATTCAATGACATAATCAAGCCCCAACATCTTCATCAAACCCTTCTTCTAAATCCTTATCACAATTTTCTATTCAAGAAGGTGCTTCAGACTTTGATGATCAGTCATGATCTTTAATCGATGTCCATCCAGGTAATGTCTCCACCTCTCCACAGCCAGCAAGATTGCTAAGTATTCCTTTTCATACGTGAATAATGCCAGATGTTTAGAACTCAAAGCCTGACTAAGGTAGGCTATTGGCCTACCCCTTTGAGACAAAATAACCCCAATTCCATTCCCACAAGCAACTATCTCCAAGATGAATTCAACAGCAAAATCCGGCATAGCTAAAACTGGAGCTCCACACATTGTAGACTTCAGTGCCTCAAATGCAGCTCGGGCTTTCCCTGACCACTTAAGTGAATCTTTCTTCAGTAAATCAGTTAAAGGTTTGGCTATAGAGCCATAACCACCAACGAGCTTCCTGTAATAACCAGTGAAACCCAAAAAGCCTCGCAATTGCTTCAAAGTCACTGGCTCAGGCCACTCTTTCATTGCTCGAACCTTAGAAGGATAAGTAGAGACTCTTTCTTGAGAAATAACACAGCCCAAATACTCCAATTAGGTCCGAGCAAAAGAACATTTAGCCAATTTTGCGTACAGCTTATGCTTATGCATGGTCAAGAAGACTTCCCTTAGATGCATCAAATAATCTTCAAGTGAAGGGCTATAGATCAGGATATCATCAAAGAAAACTGTTAGCTTCCAATCCGAAAATTGAAAGCTAACCTTGTAGAAGAAAGAGTTAAGATGAGAAGAGAAGTGAAGGGAAGGAGAAATAGAGAAGGAGATGAGAATTCGAGAAAGAATTTCCAAAGAAAAATTTGATTTGTATTGATTGAATGCTGAATTTACATGATTTGAGCATATTTATACTAGATCAAGTACATTGAACCAATACCAAAGCTATAACCGACTCTTAACCAAATCTGGCTCCAAAACTTGAACTAGCCGCCACATTTAACTAACCTTGACCTCTAACCGACTCTTGGTGCCAAATGGCCTGCCAACTAACATTTGAATACAACACCAAAGCAATTCTAAAACATCACACACAATTCAAGATCAATTACAACCAAAAACTAAAGGAATCATAACATTCCCTTCCCCTTGAGAAGCTCCTTGTCCTCAAGGAGAAAAGCTTGAAAATTGGCTCTTCAAGAATGTGAGGTTTCTCCCACGTAACAAAGCTCTTGTCCAAATTATGCCACTACACCAAAACTTCTTGCAAAGCACCATCTTCAATCTTCATCACGCTTCGTCCCTTGACAACAGTAGGCTGCAGTAGCAATGCCCCATTTACTCCAAATTCTGGTGGTTCTCGTGAACTTTTAGCTCCATTCTTCACTTGCTTTTTAAGTAATGATACATGGAACACCGGGTGATTGTATGAATGAGGAGGTAAGTCAAGTTTGAATGCAACTTTGCCAATCTTTTCCAAAATCTTGTATGGACCAAAGAAACGAGCACTTAGCTTGACATTCTTCCTGACAGCAAAAGAAGACTGTCTATAGGGTTGTAATTTGAGGTAGACCATGTCTCCAACTTCATAATTTTTGTCTACCCTCTTTGTATCAGCATAGTATTTCATCCTTGCTTGCGCTTGGAGAAGATTATCCTTGAGAATTTGCATTATTTGCTTCCTCTGCTATAAGAAATCAGTTGCTGCAGATTCAGATAACATAGGCCGCTACAGCATAAATGGAGGAGGAGGAGCATATCCATATAGTGCTTGGAAAGGAGTAGTGCCAATAGATGCATGTACATGAGTGTTGAACCATTATTCAGCTAAAGAAAGCCATCGGTTCCATTCTCTAGGCTGTGAGAAAACCATGCTCCGAAGGTACTGCTCAATACATTGGTTAACACGCTCGGTTTGTCCATCTGTTTGGGGATGGTAAGATGAACTAAGTGCCAATGTAGTACCCATCAACTTGAATAACTCCCTCCAAATATTGCTTGTAAAGATCTTGTCCTGATCAGAAACAATGGATTGAGGCAATCCATGTAACTTATATATATTTTCAAGGAAGATCTTTGCTAACTCCTCTGCCGTCACAGGTCATTTAAGTGCAATGAAGTGGCTATATTTGGTGAAACGGTCCACTACAACCCATATAACTTCCCTGCTATCAGACCTTGGCAAACCTTTTATGAAATCCATGCTAATATTGATCCAAGCTCCATCCAGAATTGGAAGAGGCTAAAGAAGTCCTTTGCATCTATGATCCCCCAATTTGGTTTGCTGACAGATTTCTCATGCCTTTACATATTCACTCACTATCTTTTTCATGCTTGGCTAGCTGAAATAGGCTCTAACTCTTTGATAAGTGCCCTCTACACCAGCATGACCTCCCCAAGCAGTATCATGAGAGGCCTGGACAATGGGATCCCTCAAATCTGTTGCAGGACCAATGTAAAGTCTATTCTGCAATCTGATGATGCCTCTCTGCACTGATATATCAGCAACACTATCATCCTTTTCTGCATTTTTCACCAGGCTTGCTGTCACACACTCTTGAGCAAATGGATCCCCTTCATAGGACTTATAAACTTCATCCATCCATGATGGTAAGACAATGGACATTGCACAGCACAAACCATGTTCAGCATCTTCAAATTTCCTTGACAAAGCGTCTGCTGCTGCATTCTCTCTACCTTTTCTGTATTTAATATCATAATCAAAGGCCAAACATCTTCATTAATCCCTTCTTTTGAATTCTAGTAACAATCTTTTGCTCTAGGAGGTGCTTAAGGCTTTGATGATTAGTTCGAATAATGAATCTATGACCATCCAAGTAATGCTTCCATTTCTCGACTGCTAGAAGAATAGCCAAGTATTCCTTCCCATAAGTTGACATGGCTCGATGCTTGGGACTAAGTGCTTGACTCAAATAAGCAATAGGCCTTCCTTGTCGAGAAAGAACTGCCCCAACACCCGACCCACTCGCATCTATCTCCAATACGAAAACTTTAGCAAAATTAGGCATGGCCAATACCGGTGCTGCACACATTGTTGTCTTGAGAGCGTCAAAAGCTGCTTAAGCCTTTTCAGACCACTTAAAAGCATCTTTTAAAGGAGTTCAGTCAAAGGCTTTGCAATAGATCCATAACCTTTAATAAACTTCCTATAATACCCGGTCAATCCTAAGAATCCCCTCAATTGCTTCAAAGTTATTGGAATTGGCCAATCTTGCATTGCTTGGACCTTGGTAGGATAGGTGGAAACTCCATAGTGAGAGATTACATGGCCCAAATACTCGAGCTTGGTCTGAGCAAATGAACATTTAGACAACTTGGTAAAGAACTTGTGCTGCCGCATCACAACAAATACTTCTCAAATGTGGATGAGATGATCCTCATAAGAACAGCTGTATATCAATATGTTATTGAAGAAGACCAGCACTGATCTTCTCAAAAAAGGCTTGAAATGTCATTCATAGCAGCTTGATAAGTGGCCGGAGCATTTGTTAAGCCAAATGGCATAACAACAAACTCGAAATAACCATCGTGAGTCTGAAAAGCAATCTTATATATATTCGGCTTGAGCACTCTGATTTGATGATATCCCTGCCTCAAATCAAGCTTAGAGAAGAATTGCGCTCCATATAACTCATCAAGCAAATCATCTATAACAGGAATTGGAAACTTATCTTGCACTGTCAAGGAATTTAGTTGGCGATAATTGATGCACATCCAAGCTGTCCCATCCTTCTTCTTCACATGAATCATAGGTGAGGCAAAAGGACTATGGCTTGGTCTAAAGAAGCTCATTTGATGCAACTCATCAACTTGCTTCTCAATTTCTGATTTTTGAGCATGAGCATATCGGTATGGTCTGATCTTCACTGGATCAGAATTTGCTCGAAGTGGTATGGCATGATCTACACTCCTTTGAGGCGGAAGGCTCTTTGGCTGCTCAAAAAAATCTTCAAACTCTTCAATCAAGGTGTGAACCTCAGGCTGAATTACTGGCTGAAGTTCAGCAGGTGAAATCACAAACAATTGTCCAAGGCATTGGATTGCATTCTTCTTGAATCCACCTTGTAAACGCTTGCCATTGATCAACCGAAGCTGCACTTGATCAGAAATACCTTGCAGTGAGACCTTGGTGCCATGAACTTCAAATGCTACTGTCATTTTATCAAAGTCAAACACCATCGGATTGAATGATCTCATCCAATCTACCCCGAGCACCATATCACAACCTCCCAAGGGTAGAACTCTAAAATCAAAAGTGAATTGATGATCTTGCATAGACCATTGGAAAGCTTGGCACTTATTTTGAGTAGTTATGAAGTTGCCATCAGCCACCATAACCGCCAAGGGATGGGTCTTAGTCACTTCGTGCTTCACTTTCTTTATCAATTTGGGATCAACAAGGCTGTGCGTGCTCCCACTATCAATAAGAATAATAATGGAAGTCTTACCAGCCTTTCCTTTGATGCGAATGGTATTGTGAGCTCCGTTTCCGGTCAAGGCTTTCATTGAAATCTCAACTTCATCCTCCATCAACTCTTCTTGTGAAGAATGCTCAGAACTCTCATCCTCAGCCTTTGAATTCTCACTGTCAGAATCAATTTTAACTCGTGATCCTCTTGCAGACATCAAGGATTTGGAATTGCAGCTATGTCCCGGCTGATAAGGCTGGTTGCATCTGAAACACAATCTCACTGATCTCTTGTCAACAACACGCCCAGATTTGGAGCTTGATGCATCCTTGTGATATGATCTGAAGCTACTGCCTTTAAATTTACTCGTATCACTTGAAGTTGCAAGCGTGGCTTCAATCAATTTAGCCTTGTTATAAGCATTAGACAAAGTCTTAGGACCAATGGCCTTCACCATGTTCTTGATCCTAGGCTTCAATCCACTAATGAAACTAGAGACATAATATGCCTTCGAATCTTGTGGAGTGATGGATATCATGGATATCATGTTAGCTCGTTGGTTCTCAAACCTGATCATGTATTCTTTCACGGTAGTCGTTTGATACACCTTATTAAAACTGTCAACTACATCACTTATCTCCTCTTCACCATACCGTTCACACAATTCTTCTACGAATTGGCCCCAAGAAAGATTAGGTTTGCTTTTTAATACACTATAATACCACAACTCATGATCTCCATGTAAGTGCACTGCTGCCAACTCAACTTTTTCAGCTTCACTTGTGTTATAGTATTGGAAGTACCGATCGCACCTTTTCAACCAAGACTCAGGTTTCTTGCCATCACAAGGCTCGATTTGGACCCTTGGCTGCCTGTGAGAACTGCTTCTGCCACCAGATGCAGTATCATTACTCACTGATCTTTGTTGATGATGCAGATCAGGTGGCCTATCTTGATGTTCGAAGTAATCAATTGAAGTTCTGTGGTGAACAACAGAATCGGGAGGTCTTGATTGCAGACCTGAATTCTGGCCATACAATCGAGAATGAGCTTGTTCTATGGCTCGATCCTGATTCTCTACAGCAATCTCAACCTCTGGAGGTCGATCATCTACTGATCTAATCTGAATTGAAGGTCCAGCCTCTGGTTGAATCATTGGAGATTTATCTCGATTCCTTCCTAAACTCTCAACTCTGCTATTGTTCACTTGCGGTTAAACCACTTCAGCAAGTGGAATAATCTGGATAGCAGGCTTAAGAATCGTATTAACCGATGATTCTCCTTGCTTATTAATTTGGTCCTGCAATTTCATAAGTTTTGCCTCAATTTGCTGCAAGCGATCTTCTTTTTTCAAGTCACATTCCAGCAGTAACTGCTGCATGTTTAAGAGCATTCGCTCTTGAAATTGATCAAACTTTTGATCAAGCTTTTCAACATTGTTAAGGCGATCATGTATGTCCTGAAGATGAGCAGTAGTAAGATTCTGAGGTTCGGTTGTGGCATTTGCACCAGCAACAGCAGCGTAAGACACATCAGGACTAACAACTACTGCTGCATTGGCTCCACCAGCTCCCGATCGAGTCCTCACTCCATCAGCCATATTTTGATTGTTTTTCTTTTGTTTTGCCAGCTCCAATTAATCACTTGTTTGCTTGAACCAGCCCTGATACCAATTGTTAGCTTCCAATCTGAAAATTGAAAGCTAACCTTGTAGAAGAAAGTGTTAAGATGAGAAGAGAAGTGAACGGGATGAGAAATAGAGAAGGAGATGTGAATTAGAGAAAGAATTTCCAACGGAAAATCTGATTTGTATTGATTGAATGCTGAATTTACATGATTTGAGCTTATTTATATTAGATCAAGTGCATTGAACCAATACCAAAGCTATAACCGACTCTTAACCGAATATGGCGCCAAAACTTAAACTAGCCGCCACATTTGACTACCCTTGACCTCTAACCGATTCTTGGCGCCAAATGGCTTGCCAACTAACATTTGAATACAACACCAAAGCAATTCAAAAACATTACACGTAATTCAAGATCAATTACAACCAAAAACTAAAGGAATCATAACAAAAACCCAAGGAAATCTCCTCAAGAACTGCTTGAAGACGTCGTTCATCACTGCTTGAAATGTAACTGGAGCATTAGTTAAGCCAAAAGGCATAACTACAAACTCGAAGTGGCCATGATGTGTCCTCAAGGCAGTCTTGTACACATCTTGCTCCAATACTTTGATTTGGTCATACCCTCGCCTCAGATCAAGCTTGGAAAAGATACGAGCTCCTTGTAGCTCATCCAACAGATCATCTATGACAGGAATTGGAAACTTGTCCTTCACTGTCAAGGAGTTAAGCTGTTGGTAGTCTACACACATCCTAACCATGCCGTCTTTATTCTTAACTAGAATGACTGGAGAAGCAAATGGGCTGTGACTCTGCCTCACAAAATATGTCTTGAGCAGCTCATCAACCTGCCTCTCAATCTCAGACTTCTGTGCATAGGGATACTTATAAGGCCTTAGTTTGATAGGCTTAGAATTAGGCTTAAGAGGAATAGCATGATCTAGATGCCTCTTAGGGGGTAATGCATTTGGTTGTTCAAACAAGTCCTCCAACTCTCCAATCAAAACTCTAACTTCAGGCTCAGGAATGTCTCCCAATTCAGCAGGAGATATAGCAAACAACTGTCCTACCCAATGGTAAGCACTCTTCTTGAATCCCTCCTTTAACTTCTTGCCTCTGATTTCTTGCAACTGAGCTTGATCTGCCATTCCCCGTAAGGTAACATTGGAGCCTTGAATCTCAAATGACATAGTCAGTTTTGTAAAATCAAATGTCACAGGGCTGAAGGATCTCATCCAATCTACCCCTAAAACCATGTCACATCCTCCCAAGGGCAGAATCCTTCGATCATAATCAAACTTGCAATCTTGCATAGTCCACTGAAACCCCTTGCACATGTTCTGAGTCAAAATGAAATTCCCATTTGCGATAGTCACTGCCAATGGATGAGTTTTGATCACCTCATGACCTACTTTCTTAACCACTTTGGGATAAATGAAGCTATGGGTGCTTCCACTATCAATCAAGGCGATCATGGACCTCTTGCCTGCCATTCCCTTGATCCTAATCGTATTGTGAGCTCCATTTTCTGTTAAAGCTTTCATTGAAATCTCAGCTTCATCCTCAGTTAACTCATCTTGTGATTCTAGATCTGAACTATCGTCTTTAGCTTCAGATTCACCACTTTCAACTTGTTCTTCAACATTGATTCCATGAGCAGACATGAGGAATTTTGGATTACACTTGTGTCCAAACTGATATGGCTGATTACACTTAAAGCAAAACCGTTGAGCTTTCTTTTCGTGTGATTGAGTGGTCTTGGATCCAACAAATTTCTTTTGCTGTTTTGAACAACTACCTTTATACGTTGACCCATCATTTGGGGCAAGAACCATTGCTTCATAGAGCTTGGCCTTAGCAAAAGTCTTGGACAATGTTTTAGGACCAATTACCTTAACATGATTCTTAATTTTGGGCTTTAAGCCACTTTTGAAACTCGAGACATAATATGACTTAGTGGCTTGAGGATATGCAGTTGTCATACTAGCCCAAAGGTTCTCAAGCCTTGTTATATACTCCTTCACAGATGTTTTTTATATCACCTTGCTAAATTTATCAATAATGTCATTGGAGTCTTCATCACCATATTGCTCACAAAGTTCTTTAACAAAGTCAGCCCAAGATAGTGTAGGACTGCTTTTCAACAAACTGTATAGCCATACCTCATGATCACTAAGAAGATATACAGTTGCTATCTGCACCTTTTCTGCGTCATCAACGTCATAGAAATGGAAATAATGATCGCATCTTCTCAACCATGAACGAGGTTGCTTCCCATCAATGGATCAATCTGAACTCTTGGCTGCCTATAACCATTACTTCTGTTATTGGATGAAGCATCATCACTCCCTGAACGTTGCTGATGCCACTAAGCAGGTGGCCGATCTAACTGTTCCACATTCAAACGGGTAGCTCTGAGGTGATCTGATTGATTAGGAGGATGATTGCTTTGTCCTGGATTCAAACTTGGAGATTGTGAATGAGCCTGATTAAGTGATTGATCCTATGCACGGGTAGTTACATCAGCTTCTTGAGTTCGATCTTGTAGTTCAATCTTGAGGTCTAACAACCACATTAGGCATTTGCTGATTCACTTCATTAGGAGCCCTCATCTGTTGATTTGTAGGCAACATACTAGCAAGTAGCAGAGGTTCAGAAATGGAAGTCACATTTTGCCTCCTGAATTGATTGTGTAATTTAGCAAATCTCTCATCAAATTGCTGTGTTTGCTGAATAAATCGATTGGCAATCCTCTCTTCAAACTCCTGTGACAGCTGATTGACTCGATCAGCTATCTTTTCCTCAATTTGCTGTGCTCGTTGATCAAACTGATCTTTGAACTGTTGATTTAACTCACGTATCAATTCGCTTTGTGATTGTTGTATCTAAACGAGCATCTCTTTCATATGAATGTTAAATTGACTAGATGTAGCAACTTCTTAGTCTGTTGCAGCACTAGTACCAACAATCTCAGCATAAGAAGGATTCGCAGCAGCCTTTGCAGCTCCCGATCTGGTTGTAACTCCACTTGCCATTGCTTCTCATTTTCGAATCAATTCAACCTTTTTTTTTAAGTTGTTTAAATGTGATTTTAATCAGTTAACAATGCCACTTATGAATCAAAACTTCAAAAATTGAGCTACTAATCCACTTGTAATGCTATCAAGGAAATTTGCTGTCAAATCACCTTGATCCAAGCGTATACAAACAAATTGAAAGAGTTGAACTTAATTGATAGCCTAAAACAAGCCTCTGATACCAATTGTTAAACCTCTGGATAAGCTTGAAGTTTAACCTTGTGAAAGAGAGAGTATAGGTGAGAAGAGAAGTGAAGGAGATGAGAAAATAGAGAGGGAATTAGATGAGAAAGAGGTAATATATCAAAGAGATGATTGTGAATTTTCATTGAATGATGACATTGCAAGAGATTAAGCTATTATACTAGATCAAGATACAACGCATAAAGACAAAGCCTAAACCGGCTTACTAGACCTAAGCCGCCACTATTAGCCAAGATTTTACCAAATAACCGACTTAAGTACCACTACAGCTCTTTTGGGGCGAACAACAAACAAACTAAGGTTATTACAATTCAAAACGCATCACTTTGGCTAAGCCTTATTACAGTAATTTTAAAGAGTACAAAACAGCAACAAAGCAGCTGCCTCTTGACTTCAATTTGTCCGCATCACAGCAGATATGGAAGAGGAGCTAGAGGTAATAGGGCCTAATAATTGTCAAGCTAAGTGGCCAGATTCTATGTCATTAGATCAGCTTTCTCTTAGGGAGAATGACATTTTAAGATTTGCAAGTGTTAAAGAATTAATGGTTGAAGTAGTTGAGGTGTTTGAGCAAGAATTTGAGCAAAAAGTGGTTGCTTGTGCTGAATCAACTTGAATCTGGAATGCGCAACAACAAATTAGGCTAATAAGGTAGATTTGTACTCAGTGGATCAAATTAAAGTGGCACAAGATCAGAATGAAGTGGTACAGCAACAACATGATCTAAAATTTCAAGGCGATGTTAAGGAAATAGTAACGGTTGATGTTGCAGCAAAGCAACATGTGTTTGATCCTTCATTGATGAAAGAAGATGATTTTATAATTACAAATCAGGTTCAAGTGAGACCATTTGGTCCAGGAAAGGAAAACATTAACAGCACTTGGGTAGGAACACAGGAAACACAGCAAAATAGGGAGCAAAATTCAATTGACAGTGCTGAATTGAGTGGGGAGTCGAGTGTTGTAGCTGTAAATCAAGAAATTAACATCACACCATGCTTTGAGACTCAGAATAATCTTGATTTTGCTGAATTTCAGAGGCTACAGAGGCTCAACTCTGTAATGGTAGCACCAATTCAGAATGAAAGTGAACTATTGCAAGGGTTAGAGCCATTGAATGTTGCAGGTAAGGAAATGTAAGTACACATTGAGGCCCTAAGCATCAGATTGTTGCATTCGAAGCTAATCTTACGGCCTAATAGTGAGATCCATTTGGTCCTTCACTTAAGTCGCAAGTAGTGCTTTGCAAGCACGAGATTAAAAGCATTAAGCAAGCTAATCTTGGTCTATAAGGGAAGACCACCAGATTTTCTTCTTTTCAAGTCAAATAAAGTGGTTCTTGACAAGCTTTTCAGCTCAAGAACTTGAAATTGAGGTAGCCAAAGATGGTGTTATGGTCTATATATAGACTTGGGGTTTGTTCATGGATTAAGAGGCCAATGAAATTAGTAAGGAAGGGAAGGCCTTCAATGAGCTAGGATACCAATTCAGTGAGAAGTATAGTTGATGCTGCGGCAGTGCAAGTAAACTCAATCGAGAAGTGTTTTAATCGTGTTCTAGAGCTAAGAGATGCCCTAATTCAGCTGGGAGTTGGGCTGGATTAGATCAAATTATAGGCTAAGTAGTGTATAGTTGATTTTTATTGATCTAAGAACACCACCAACATGCCTCCTGATCTAAGGGAGGTGGACCAAGCTGTTGAGTTTAGTAGAGAAGAATTTAGTAGCGTACAGGTTTTGATTAATAAAATTGTAGAACAACATCTTTCTTGGAGTAATAGGAGTGGAATAACTCAGCTCAAAACAAGCTTCCAAATGAAGAATAAGGAGAGGAAGGCCCAAAGGATAAGAGTTATGAGCAATCGAGGAAAATTTATTGGACTCAAATGCAAACCTAAGCTGATTATGATGTGTTTTGGTACTGAAATTGCAGGGAACCAGGGACAGAAATTGGAAGGTTGTGTTAGTTGACATGGAAGTAAAGAACATCTCCCTAGAATACAAGCCAATGTGAGGGCACCTGAGTCCTTAGATCCTATGTTTCAACAGCAAGAAAAGGCTTCAAGCAAAGCAGCAAGTCCATTTGGGAAATGATCAGCTAACCTCGATGAGAATGATGATGGGCATTGTCAATTAAGTCTAGTTCAAGGTTACATATAAGTTGGGGAAATCAATAAGCTTGTTAGCAATCATCAAAATGCTTCTATAGAGAAAATCAGTGAGAAATTAAGATCAACTCCAGCTGAAATAAGTGTGCAGCTCAGCAGAGAAATCAAGAATAGATCTAACCTTAATCTAGAGATGTACAAAGATGAGTTTTGTAAGCTACTATGTTCTGGGCCAACAAGGCATTCGAGCTGCAGGGTTGTGATGTTGGGCTGCACTAGAGTTTGGTTGTTAGGGTATGACAGTGGTAGACCTCTTGATGTCAATTCTTCAAGGCTGCATCACTAACACCAGCGTTAAGCGTCTCAACTTCTTCTATCCTTACAGTGATAAGAGTCACTTCCTTGCTTAGGCAATGCTTTGGCAAGTGGAAGGCATCATGATATTGAATTATGAGAGTTATTTTCTATGTTGCGACATCAATAATAGCAGAAGACCAACATCAAATAGCGAGTCTTCAAGCTGTAATTTAGATTCAGATCCAAATGTTCATATTTTAGATGTTACTGCACCAATAAGCACTCTTTAGATGCAACTTCTACTACAATAAGGCTTCTTTAAGTCACAATTCTCTACTTAGATTCTTGAGGATAAGAATCTTTAAGGGGGGCAAGTATTGTTATGATTCTAGAAAATGGGATATATGGAATTAAGTAATAATAGTTCATTGGTTGTAATAAAATTGCTAAGTCATTTGAATTAGGCAATTTAGTACTTCTTTTATTGTATTAGCCATGTTCACTCTTATATTAGAGGATAGTTGCAGTAGCTGGTTTGGGGCGGTTAAGTAAGTCAATGGAAGTTGCTCAATGTCAAGAATGTCGGCTAGGATGGTTGTTTAAGTTGGTTAGGAACATAGTCTTGGTACATTGTATTGGCATTAGCCTGCTTAGTCTCGTGCCAGTATAAGTAGGAGTTGTTTCTCTTGCAATAAGACATTATGAATGAAATTAATATCTTCTTCTCTCAGCCCTAATTTTTCTATTTCTCATCTCCTTTTACTTGTTTCTTTTCTCATACTGCATTATCTCCATGTTATGATCAAGATTCATCTTGAATCATAACGCACTGATAGTTGGGCAAAAACAAAAACCAACAGACTAATTGTTTTCATCCAATCAATGCCAAGAACCATATTGCAACCTCCTAATTTCAACACCCTGAAATCATATGCAAACTGATGCCCTTACATTTCCCATCTGAATTGTTTGCATTTGGTATGTGTTAGCAATGAATTTCCATTAGTCATAGTTACAGCAAGTGGGCTTGTCTTAATCAGCTCATGCCCCACCAACTTAGCAATCTTGGGATCTAAGAAGCTATGGGTGCTACCACTATCAATCAATATCAACAATAGCTTGTGATTTGCCTCTCCCTTGATTCTTATTTTATTATGAGTCCCATTTCCAGTCAAAGCTCTCACTAAGATCTCTATCTCATCATCACCTAACTCCTCATGTACTTCCTCAATCCGAGCACTGGATTTAGGCTTTTGATCCCGCTTCTCTTCAACTTCAGTACTAATTACTGACATTAGTAACTTGGGATTGCACTTATGCCTAAAGAAGTACCTCTGATTACACTTAAAGCACAACTTTTGGGCCTTCTTTTCTTCCAAAATCAATGGTTTGGAAGCCCTGGGTGTTATCTACAGCAATGGAGGAGTGGAATGCACAATCATCTTCCCCTTCTATCCTCCTTCTGGTAAAGTTATCACCGTATTTTCAAACAATCATGCCTTTGATTAAGCCTTAGATAAGGTTTGTGGATTAAGAGCTTTGACCAGATTTTTGATCTTGGGTTAAGACCACTAATGAAACTATAGACATAACGAGCCCTGCTTGAACCAAGATTAACAGCCACCATTCTTGCCTTCAAATGCTCAAAATGAGTCACGTATTCCTTAACAAAATCAATTTGGACCACCTTATTGAAGTTGTCCACAACATCCCCTGGATCTTCATCCCCATACCTCTCACACAATTCATCTACAAACTCATGCCAAGTAAGGGAAGGATTGTTAATGATCAAACTTTGGAACCATACTTCTTGGTCTCCATGTAAATGAATCGCTACTAATTCTACCCTTTGTAAATTAGGAACACCATAGAAATGAAAATACATCTCACACCTTCTAATCTAAGATTCAAATGCCTCGATCTCTACTTTACGTTGGCGAAATCCTGTGTTCCTGACTAGGTGCATTTCTTCTCCACTGCCTTCATTCGGTTCAGGGAACATGGGGTGAAGTGGCCTTCCACGAGGATTCACCATTGGAAGAATTCTTGCTTCACCAGTAGCTGATTATTTATTAATCTATTCCTGCATCCTAGTTAACTATTGTTGGATCTGTTCTTATGATTGATGCATCTTGCCCACCGCAAGTACCAATTCCTGAAGTTGTTGTTATAATTGAGCAAATTGCTGAGCTTGATTCGAACTAGCAGTTGAATCTCCAGCCATTGAGTTTTGCATCTTCCCTTCACCGAGCTTGAGCGTTTGCAAATTCGCAAGCTCTAATACCAATTGTCATGGTCTAAGATCATAACCGATGCGAATAGAGTATGAGATGAGAAAGTAGAATTGAGATGTGAAGAAGATATTTTGTATTTCCTTTTCATGAATCTTACGAACAATGGACCAAGCTACTTATATTTCCTACTACAAGTGGCGGCCACACTTGCTAAAATATCTAACTACTCTAACCACTTTTCCCAGAAATTGCAACATGGTTAGTACAAGCAATTGAACTAGTAGCTAATGAATACAATTCACAACACTAACTCCTCTATTAAATATTCATGAGAAAAAAGAACTTTAACTGATATCATTGTTTTTCTCATATCTTTTACCATAGTCTCTGACTCGCCCTTCTTGAATAATTCATTAGTTCAGAAAATAATTTCTATACTCATTCCAAATGTCAAACACATGGAATGCTTTGGCCAAGGATTCTCGAATCTATTCATATTTTGGCAAATCAACTAAGGAGACCTCTTTATTTTGTAAGAGACTATAGATTCCTAGTAAAATACCTGTTCTCACTACACTTCATGCCGCTACCCAATGCACGTAATATTTCAGTCATGTATTGTAACCTAATATGTTTAGCACATCAAAGCAGCAAACATTCCGTGAACTAATTCATACCATTTTCTAGATTTGGAGTTATCATCTAAACTAAATAAATTATTTCTGATAGCAGTTAAAAAAACAAATAATTCAGGTGGTCTTGCTCAGTGTTCCAATCATGTAGACTACACCAATATAACACTTTTGTATCTCTATCCATATTGTTTGCACCCTAAACTCAAGAAAGTTGAGATGATGCCGTTTTGGGCAACGTGCCACGTGCTTATCATGTGAGGTCCTCCTTGAGGAAAGTTAGGCACCTATGTTCCAAAATAATGGCGCCTCAAGCCTAACTGATTGAGATGTTTATCACCCTAACAAAGGTATGAGCCACTCGAGACTCAAGATAGTTGAAGGGTAAAAGGAGCTCGAACTTAAGGGACTTCCAAAAAGGCCGTGGGATGGGTGGTTTTCAAGCTCGAGGCAATTACAAATGGGTGGGAAACAAGCTTATCCAAGAGAACATGGAACATCTAGAAGAGACTTTAACTGAAAAAGTGGACGTAGGCTTCAAAAAACATGCTCGAGCACACTAAATCAGGGGCACGATCACTGATCATTCACCCGCTTAAGAAGTTTGATGACTTAAGTAGTCGTTATTTTATTTTTTCACAAATAAGAGACACTATTATAGCTGTAAAGGGTCCAACACCACTAATACAAAACTTTTTTAGGTTTTCTCTAAAGCACACTTGTGCTTTTTACCTAGGAATAGCATTACTTCACTTAGTTTAGTGTAGCTTAGATCTTGCTATACTTTCTTCTTCAGTAACTCTTGCTTTAGGTCTGAACTCTTCGTTTTAATATGTTCCCAAAATTGACAAGTTAAGAATTAAGGCTTAATTTTAAGGTTTTGACAGCCAAGGCTTGACCTTGATTGCATTGGTCTTAACATTACAGTCACTACTTAATAAGTCAGGTGAAATTAGGTTTGCACCATTGCTTAATGGCTTTGATGGCCAAGGTTTGATCTTGATTGCATTGATCTTTATCCAATGGCCCAAATATGGTTTGCTCCATCTAAATCTTGCCACACTCTAACTCATTCAAGTTATCATAAGTCAAGCGTATGAAGCCCAAGAATCTTATTGTCTCAGGCTTATAAGTGAACTTCTAAGCTCTAAGGTTTATCTCCAACCCAGTTCATGACTTTCAAGTGTACGAGGAAAGGTGTCTGTGGGCCTTGCTCTGTCATTGTAACTGCCACTTGAATTAGGTCCATATTCCTTTTGAAGGTCAAAAGAGCAACCTAGGGGGGTAGAATTCATTTTTTTAGTAATAAATGAAAAATTAAATTTATGAACTTAAAATTGAATTGAAAGATAGATAATAAATATTAACTGAAAAAGATAAAGCCAAGAATAAAAGTGATGCATAAAGAGTTTTATAGTGGTTCACTTTGAAACCGGAAGTTGGTTCAATTCTCAAGTGACTACTCATTGTCACTTGAGCCTTTAACTAAGCTTGATGATCCTTTCTAAAATTAGGCTCAGGATCCAACCTTTACAATCGGTCTTTTTGTACATAGACTTAATAACCAACCTTTACAAACGATCCTTTTGTAACTGTAGGGTCAGGATCCAACATTTATAATGTGTAATGGAAATAAAGCAACATAAGAATTAAATCAATTCGACTTTTCTCTCTTTCAAGAGTGAATTGCGAATTGATCGAGCTTAGCCAAAGCTAAGGATATGCCAATTAAGCTCAATGATCATCAATAAGAAAACAAGTGATGTTCAGATAAAAATTTTAAACAAAACTTAAAATCAAACCGTTAAAGCGCAAGAATGTAAGAGAACTTTTATCAAATAATGCTTAGAAAGATTTGGATGATTTGACCCAAAGCATTCAACCCCTATTTATAGGAAAATGAGGGAAACGGGATGTTCAAAAGGTTGGATAAAAGATTAGGAAAGAAATCAAGTCAAAAGTAGCCGTTTTGAGCTTTTTCTGATCTGTGTGTTGACATACAGCAACTCCCAATTGCTACTATAAGCCTGTGTGCCAACACATACCTTTTGCATGTCAACACTTAGCATACCTGGTTCGATTTACACAATTTTGATCAATTAGCTTGATTGATGGGATAATTTTACCATATTAGCTAAGTTGATTAATTGATCGCCATATTAGCTCAAAATTTTGAATTAATTGCCCACTTTGCTTTGATCATAAGGATAATTGATTACATAAATCAAGCTAAATCATCACCCATTCAAATTTTAATTGATTTGATCATGCTTTTTTAAAATACCAATCTTGAGAAAATATTTTAATTGATAAGCTTTAAGTTTGACTTGATTATTTTTCAAATAAAATTTGAAAATTAGTTTTGAAAAATATTTCAAAAATAATTTTGTTATAGTATCACATATTAATATTGAAACTTGGACTCAATTGATATATCCTGATCCCAAGTCCTATGCAATAAAAATAAATAATGCTAAGGCGTTTGGAATCGGATCAAGTTATCTTCAATTTGGATGAATCTTCTCTTCAACTTTGATCTCTTTTCCTTGTGATTCATTACCTTAGAAAGCTTATATCCACATGATTAACCTAAGATATTCCTAATTTTCTTATGAGTCACTTAGAAACAAGATTAGAACAATTTAAACACTATGACTCTATAAATGATGGCTATCATCAAAATTACAATATAAATGGCTTTAGGGCCAACACCTTTAATTTTTTTTGTCAAAATATATGTAAAAAAATCCACAAAAACATCAAAGGAGTCTATTTAATTAGAGCATTAGTAGAACTCATATATTAACTGAAGTTAGATACACCAAAATATCACCACCTTTTCTTTGAAAACGGTGAGTGGTTAAGGTCACACACATGCGGTATAGAATTTAGGCTCAGTCCGCAGTTGCGGTGTGTCCCTTTTGCAAGTTTGTTTACATTTGCATTTATAGCGAACACTTTTTGCAAGTTTGATTATATTTCTATTTATGGCAACCACATCACATTAACTGACAAACAAATATAGCAAACACACCTTTTGGCGACCGTAGTGATAAGCTTAACACAAGACTTCATTGTTGTCAACCCCATTATGAATTGCCAGAACATAGCATCAGACATTCACAAATAATCAAAATGAGGAGATCCAATGCTCTTGATCATGAAGAACCAGAAGGACTAGCCTTAATTGGGTCCCCACTTGAGCACCCTCTTAGATAAAGCCTTGTATACGATAGGATTAAACTAGTCACAGCCGAGATAATAAAGCGGTGGTGATGAAGATATCTTGTTATGATTCAAGAAGAATCCTGGATCATAGCCTAGGATAGATGCAGAATTAGAGTAGAAAAAAAGAGAAAAGAGAAGAAAATTAGAGATTAAGAAGAGAATTAGAGAGATTAGGGAAAATTAAGGTTGAGAGAAGAAGATCAATATATTATCATTCATCAATGTCCTATTACAATGCAAGACAAGCTACTTATACTCCTTTTAGATACAATGAAAATATCTAGCAATATATTTCACCTAGACGCTTCATCAACCGCCAACTAACCTTCCCTTTAATACTTAACCGACATTCCCTCTCTTTCATATATGGACTAACGGCTAATGTAACGAAAGGAAGTTCTTATTAGACTATTCTAATGACTTAAACTACTCTTTTACAACCTTGATTACAATCTTCACTTATTAGTACTCAATTCCATCTGCCCCATCTTCTAGAATCAATTCTTGTCCTCAAGAATCAAAGCAGAGAAGTTGTAGGTTCTATCAATTGCTTCTAAATTTGCAGCTTGGAGAATACATATCAGAAAGTATGCCACTGCCAAATCAAAACAGCAAAACTCTAGTGCAGCTAATAACCACATCGATGAGCCTTTTGTAGCAATTAGTGCTGCCAAATATCACTATTTTGCATATGAAGCGCACTAATGGCCAGCAATGTAGCAACTGTAACCCAAGAACCTTAGTCCTCAATCTGAATTTCAATTGCCTAATCATTCCTTCGTAGAACCTAAGTGCTTTTCTGCTATTAACATTACAAAACTCAGTTCTTTTCTTGCTTTGGAAAATGCTCTCAGCTGATCTCAAATTTCCAACGCTATCTGCAGTCAGGCTTGCATGTTCAATTATAGGTCGGCATTGAACCCTGCTACTTAAGCTCTTATCAATACTCAGCTCGCACAAACTTTTTTCAGTCGTTGTATTCATTTCAGCTTCCATTGCTTGTGTAAGTGCACAATTCATTACCCCAACAAGCTACGATGACTCTTGGCCTTGCAAAAGAAGCTGTTGGTGACGTTGAGCCCATCTTTCATCTGGATTTAAGCCAACATTGGGTTGTATTGCTGGAAGAACACCAGGATTAGCCCACATAGCACGCAATCTCTTCATCTTAATCCATTTGTATGAGCTTAGCTTGCATCTAGAATATGAACTTGTCGTGGGCTTCAGTTTAGATTTCTTGCTACCCAGAAATCTCATTGCTTCAGCCAGCCTTGCATCATGATCTTAAATGAAGCTGACAAAATATCTTGTTTCCTTTATGCATGATATCGTTGCATGTTTTGGAAAGCGAGGTGCTTCCTTTGATACCTGATCACTTTCCCCTCATGCTCTACTTGAGGGAGAGTTAAGGACTCAGACAACCAAGCTTTAGCATATGCCATAGCCAAAGTGCTAGGATTAATGGCCTTCATAATATG
The DNA here is from genome assembly GCA_018398585.1 of Simmondsia chinensis. NCBI lineage: Eukaryota > Viridiplantae > Streptophyta > Magnoliopsida > Caryophyllales > Simmondsiaceae > Simmondsia > Simmondsia chinensis. The sequence goes on along the minus strand of JAGTTD010000017.1, from coordinate 10,522,200 downwards.
TTTTAGTGTGGAAGGAGGGCCATTCATAAAACAAGTCACATAATACTCTTCACCAACTCCTTGTTGCATAAATAACCTTGTTGTTCCCCATCCCTAAAAACGCATCACATACTCTTCCAAAGAATTCCTCTGCAACAACTCCTCAAAGATAGGAGGTTGCACAGCCTCTAGTGGTCGAACTTGCTGACTGACATCGGAAAATAATCCAATTCTTGTAGGAACATGTTGTCTATTGAGCTGCTCTTTCTGGCCATTGATCATCATGTGTAGCTTTTTGAAGTGTTGCTCCAATTTCTGATCCAATTTCTCATCAAAGGAATGTTGCACTGCATCCATCATTTCTTGCATTTGAAACTCCAATTGCTTAAAGTGATTTAATTTGGTATTAGCTCCAACTTTTGCTCCAGCTGCAGCCTTAGCTCCTGCAGTAACATAGACATTAGGAATGGCAGTAGCCTGTTCTGTGTTCGGTAGTTCTGTAGTGCAATCTTCTAGATTTAATGCCGATCTTGTAACTTGGCTGCTAGATTTGGATCCTTCCCTTGCCCTTTTGATACTTCTTTGGATCCAAGTGGATGCCACAAGCCTATCAATAGACAATAACACCACCTTGGGCTGCCTGGATTTTGACTTCTTGATCATGTGTAATGTTGTAAGAACCTCTTCATTTACCTCAAGAAATAAGAAATCCGGTGCAAGGTCTTTGTAAACCACATTTGGTCTTCCCATTGCTCTCATTCTCTTGCTTGAATAATATTTCTTGCGATTTAAGTGAATAAGCAAACGGATCTCAGAACTCTGCTGCAATGTGAGCTTTAACTGCAATTTCTAGATGCTCAAAACTTCAATGAACACTTAAAATTTCTCTACTACAACAATTGGAAGCTCTACCTTCACCATATACTCCCCTGCTCTTGAACTCTAGGCACTGCACATTGATTTCCCTGGATCTAGAGGCCACACTTGATCCGAATTCTCAGCTTTATAGTATTCCTGTTTGTCTTTGGGCTGAGCTTGGATGTCCTTCAGCTGAGTTTACATATCAACTTTTGATTCCACCACTGCAACATTCGATTACACCAAAGGATATTGTTATTATCATTAGTTAACATGTTGGTAATGCATTTGTAGGTGTTCTTTAGGCGAGAAAGTCGGTTAGGAAGTCAAGCATAGTCAAGTTTGGCGGCTGCTGTATTGAGTCTGTTGTAGCATTAGTCTTAGTTCATTGCATCTATCTTGTCATAAATAAGTAAGATCTATCATGTAATTGATTACTGATGAATGAATATACTTCTATTTCTCTTCTTAACCCTAATTTCTCTCTATTTCTTATCTACTTTCACTTCTCTTCTCATCTAAACTCTACTATTATAAGTAAGATTGTTCTTGATTCATAACAATTGGTATCAGAGCTTGAATTTAGCTCCCATTCAGCATCAATGAGCTACCAAGTGCAATTAATTGCATCTGATCCTTGGTTTAAGCATTTGTTGAGAGTTCGAACTTAGATTTGTTCAATTGTTGCTGTAATTGCTTGCTCCAGCACAAAACAGCCTGTAATTGTTCATGATCGTGTTGAACATTGAGCAACAAGTGCTGCTACAAGATTAAATTTAATCAAATCCAAATCAAGAGCTACTCTGTCTGGAATTCAACTGTTAAAGCCTTGCTAATTGATCCTTGTTTGGGATCTATTATAGCTGAGTACATTACTTAACAATAAACTTCCTTTCATCTACAAATACATCGTATTGTTCCATGCCTTGTTGTTTTCTTGTAGATACATCAATCAATACAAGATTTATGATTGTTGCTCCAAATTATGCCTACTACCAGATCAAGTGCAGCGTCATATGCTGCTGCTATAGCAGGAGCTTCTGCAAATGAAGCTGAAAATGCTAGAAATGTTGCTGTTGATGATCAATCCATTACAATTGCCAACATGGCTCGCCAAGTGAATGCTATGTTTCTGTCACTTCCGCGCGCCTAGGAGGCAACTCAGAATCTTTCCATACAAGTCGGTGGAATGCAGCAATAATTAGACAGACAAGAAGTAGCACGTGAGGAAACTCAGAGCCTTCATTCACAAATCAATCAAAAACAGAACCAACTGGATAGACAAGATAGGTAGGACGATGCTGCTGGAATTTTGAGACCAGCCAGTCAGTTGCATTCACCAACTACTCATACTACATCAAAGGGGAGTGGAGATGTAATAGCTATGTCCCGAGGCTCTAGATTCAGACAACCACGAATTGATATGAAAACATCTGATGGAGTGAAACCACAGTCTTGGATCAGAAGATGTGAATGCTATTTCCGATTTTATCACATATCAGAAGCTAAAAAGGTGGATCTTGTGGCTGTATACTCGAAAGGAGACCATGAAACTTGGTATTTTGGATTAATGAGGGGGAGAGCTTTCATTACTTGGGCTGAATTTGTGAAGGAATTATGTGAACACTATGAAGAGGATGACATTGGAGACATTATGGACAATTTTAGCAAAGTAATACGAACAACCTCAGTGAAAGAGTATATGACAAGAATTGAGAACTTGAGAGCGCGCATGTTGATTACTTATCCAGAGACCACCAAGGCTTACTATGTTTCAAGCTTTATCAGTGGTTTAAAGTTCAAGATTTAGAATTTGGTCAAGACTTTAGAACCTACAACACTTTTTCAAGCTTACTCTAAGGCCCGGCTTTTTGAGAATACCATCTTATCAGCACCTGAAGGAGCACGATCCAGAGGTGGACAGGGGTCATATGTAACTTCCTCTGTATCTTTTAGTGGTAGTAGAAGCCATAATATTAAGGGGAAAAGGCTCAATGCTTATGTTATAAGTGCAATCATAGGTATTTCTTTGGCCACAAATGCAGTCCTAAACTCCTAATGGCTATCACTGGTATGGAACATGTGGAAGAATTGGAAGATATTCCTGAGGAGAGTGAAGAGCCAGTCTAGTTTAAAGAGCAAGAGCAAGAGGAAATTGGTGACTTAGATGAAGATGAGCTTAGAATTTCTATTCAAGCATTGACTGGTGGAGGTTTCCATTACACCATCTGAATAAGGGGAGAGATTGGACATAAACCTATCTTAATTTTGGCGGATAGTGGGAGTACACATAGCTTTGTGGATCCAAAGATTGTGTGTGCAATTGGACATGAAATGATTAAAACCAATCCTTTGACAGTAGTGGTAGCTAATGAAAACTTCATTTTAACTCATGCTAAGTTTAATCAATTTTCATGATTGATGCAAAAGCACAGCTTCACTTATGATTTTCGAGTTCTGAAGCTTGGGGGATGTGATATGGTCTTAGGAGTAGATTGGATGAAGACCATAACCCCAATTGTGTCTGATTTTGATGAGCTCACAATCTTATTTTACAGAAATGCCCAAAAGGTGTTGCTGCAAGGCATCAAGGAGCATAGTCGGTTGCAGGTCATGACTGGAAAAATGTTGGAGAATGTCATCAAGAAGAAGAACTATCATTGGATTGGACATTTGGTTGCCATTGAGGCTGCAAAAATTAGGCAAGATAATCAACAGTTCCACCCTGAATTACACAGGCTTATTCAAGAATATAGTGATTTGTTTGAACTTCCATCATCTCTTCCTCCAAGGAGATCATTGGACCATGCTATTCCCTTAAAGAATGGTGCTCAACATGTGTGTTTGAGACCTTACAAGTACGCTCATGCCCAAAAAGATGAGATATAAAGACAGGTGGAAGATCTTCTCGGAACTCATTTTATCCGCTATAGCCATAGTCCCTTTGCATCACCTGTGATCGTGGTCAAGAAGAAGGATGGGACATCTCGAATGTGCATTGATTACAGACACCTCAATTCTCTTACCATTAAAGACAAGTTTCCTATACCTGTGATTGACGATTTACTTAATGAATAGCACGGGCCAGTTGTTTTTCCAGGCTAGACTTACGGCAGGGATACTATCAAGTTTGAGTTATGGGTGAAGACATTCATAAGACTACATTTCACACTCATCATGGACATTATAAGTTCGTGGTGATGCCCTTTAGGTTGTCCAATGCCCCTGCAACCTATCAGGCATTAATGAATGAGGTGTTCAAGCCTCACCTGAGGAAGTTTGTTCTTGTCCTCTTTGATGATATCTTGATAAGTAGTCCTTCACTTGATAGACATTGGTCCCATCTTCAACAAGTCTTTGATCTCATGAGGCAACACCAGCTGTATACAAAGTTGTCCAAATGTTCATTTGCTAGTTCACAAGTTGAATACCTAGGACATGTTATTTCAAGGCATGGGGTTGCTACTGATCCATCAAAGATCAAAGTTATGCAAGATTGTCCTGTACTTACTTCTTTTAAGTAGTTAAGGAGTTTCTTGGGTTTGACTGGGCATTATTGTAAGTTTATCTCTGGTTACAGTTTGATGGCTAAACCTCTTTTAGAATTGCTTAAGAAATATGCTTTTGGATATAATGAAATGGCTCAAACAGCTTTCCAGCAACTTAAATCTCCCTTGTGTGCAGCTCCGGTGCTAGCTATGCCAGATTTCAAGCTTCCTTTAATATTGGAAACTGATGCAAGTAGCACTGGTATTGTGGCAATGCTATCCCAAGTAAGAAAACCAATTGCTTATCTAAGTTAAGCTTTGGGACCCAGGAACTTGAGTTTGTCAATTTATGAGAAGGAGTATCTTGCAGTCCTTCGTATGGTGCAAGAGTGGAGACATTATCTAAAAGGGCACCATTTCATTATTAAAACAGACCATAAAAGCCTTAAATACCTATTGGAGTAGAAAATTACCATAAGGGTATAACGCACAGGCCTCATGAAGACATTGGGATTAGACTATTCGATGGACTATAGATGTGGAAGAGAGAATGCAGTGGAAGATACTCTTTCCCGATGTCAAGAAATGAATGATCAGGCTCACAGCAACACAATTTTAGTATCACTTCCTTCTTGGGTTAAAGAAGCTCCGTAGACTTATGTGGATGATGTTTTTACTCAGGATTGCCTCATTGCTGCAAGTGTGAAGCCTTCAGCTGGCTCTGAATCAGGGTTGCCAGTGTGTAATTGCCAGTGTGTTGCCAGCTTGGGGTGGCCATGAGGGTAATGAAGGTACCTACAAGTGCGTAAAACAATACTTCCATTGGGTTGGAATGAAGAAGGATGTCGTGAAATGTGTTCAGACTTGTGAGGTTTGTTAACAAACAAAAAGTGAATGTGTTCCTTATCAAGGATTATTGTAACCATTACCTATTCCAGAGAGAGATTGGCAACACATAAGTATGGATTTCATTGAAGGTTTGCTTAAGTCTGAAGGGAAGGAAGTGCTTTGGGTTGTAGTAGATCGATTCACCAAGTTTGAAAACTTTATTAGCCTTAATCATCCAATTACCGCTGCAAGGCTTGCAGAGACGTTCTTAGATCACATATATTGTCTTCACGGATTGCCTCAGTCTATCACTTCAGACCGAGATAGGCTTTTCATCAGCCATTTCTGGACAGAGTTGTTTGCTTTGCTACACTTGTTCTAAGTTCTTCATACCATCCTCAAACAGATGGACAAACTGAAGAAGTGAATCAATGTTTGGAGCAGTATTTGTGCAGTATGACTTTCAATTATCCCAAGCATTGGCTTGGTTAGCTTGCTTTAGCCAAGTATTGGCATAACACACACACGCACATTCAGTTATTATGACAACTCCTTTCAAGGCACTATATAGTCATAATCCACCCTCACTAATGGGTCTTCAAGGAGTAGTTTCATTTATTACTGAAGTCTCTAATTTATTAGAGCAGCAAAGACAACTTATGCTTCAGCCTAAGTATAATTTGCAGCTTGCTCAATCACGGATGAAATTCTTTGCAGATAAACATAGAAATGACAAGTCTTTTGCTTTGAGTGACCAAGTTTATTTGAAGTTACAGCCTTACAGACAATCTTCAATTGCAGTGCATAAGATTGTCAAGCTAGGAGCACCTTATTTTGGGCCTTAAAAGATCTTGCAGCGTGTGGGAGCAGTAGCATACAAGCTAGAATTACCACCAAACAGTGCGGTGCATCTTGTTTTTCATGTGTCTCTCTCGAAGAAGCAAGTGAAGGAGGGCTCCTATAGTTCCTTGTCTCCACCAACAATAGCCAAGGATGGTGGTCTTTTACCGGCTCCTTTGGCTATACTAGATACCATATCAAGTTCTAGTTCGCAACACAAGGTTGAGGCTTTCGTTCAATGGGCTAATTTGGATGATCAACGCAGCACTTGGGAGACATTTCCATTCCTTCGTAGTCAATTGCCTCACTTTAATTCTTGAGGCCGAGAATGTTTTGAAGGGGAGGGGATTATTATGATCATTAGTTAACATGTTGGTAATGCGTCTATAAGTCTTCTTTAGGCGGGAAAGTCGGTTAGGAAGTCAAGCATCGTCAAGTTTGGAGGTTGCTGTATTGAGTCGGTTGTAGCATTAGTCTTGGTTCATTGCATCTATCTTGTTATAAATAAGACCTATCATGTAATTGATTGTTGATGAATGAATATACTTCTATTTCTCTTCTCAGCACTAATTTCTCTCTACTTCTCATCTACTTTCACTTCTCTTCTCATCTAAACTCTGTTCTATCTTAGGTTATGAATCAAGATTGTTCTTGATTCAGAACAGATATTCAAGTACAACATGTTGAGATATTGCTAGACAAACTCATCTTGACTGTGCAAGACTTGCAACTGAACTAGTATTAATTCCACTACTATGTCATTCTTCTTCCTTGGATCTTCATTTCCAAACCTTAACAATAATCTAAGAATGAGGTGGTTGTCAATCAAAGAGCTCAATTTCCTCCTCAAACAGTCTTGTTTTCAAACAATTGACATTACGCACCAATTTTCCTGGATCATGAGGTCTCAATAGAACTTGATTTGAAACTGTGAAATCAACTTTAGACCTTATTGTTACATCATTTACTTGTGGCAATGAAGGATCAAGTAAATGTTGTACTATTGCTGCATCAATCTTATCTTGATTTTTCAAATCATGTTACTGCTGTACCAATTCAACCTGATCCACTCAGTGCAATGCTGCATTGGCTTCCAAAAAACCTCAATAATGGAAGATGAGACCACTTTGATACTTTAAAGAGGACCATAAGGATAAAATACTTGGTAAGCAATATCCTTATTTATAGGGTCAAGAAGGTTCGGGACTTTAATCAAAAGTCTAGCATCATTGGAAGGTTGGACTTGAACCGAAGCTAGATTGAACCAATGCGGAATTGAATATTGCGACATTTTGTCAAATCACATTTTGTGTGCAATACTTGAAGTTTACTTCTTCACTTAAATCAGATTCAAGCCTTTGAATTCAGACCTAAACACAAAAGCTTTCTCACATGATCTTGAATATGTATGCAACTGCAGTCAAATTTTCACAATTCTACTCAATCTAATGTAAGATCCTAAATGCAAGCCTTGCTTGAATTTGATTCAGTGATCGAGAGCAACTTCAGCTAAAATGAAGTGCTAAAGCTCAATTAATGTAATTTCAGCAACTTGAACTGCTTCAACATCAGTGAATTCAGCTAACAAGATCTCAAGACTGCAGCTTAATTCGAGATTAATTCTGTAGGTTCAATAGGTATTCAGCTGAATTGAATCCAATTACATCTTGATCGACGATTCAAGTTCACAAGATCACAAGAATCAGCTATAACACACAATAACAGTAAACTTTTGAACTGAAATCTTGATCAAACATAATCTGAACAATAGAACTTGATATCAATACAGTACTGTCAGAAGAATCTGGACAATTAAGCAAGATACCTTGATCAAATACAATCTGATCAAGAGCTTGATGTCAATTTAAATTGATCTAATGCTTACGCAATCAAATTAAACTCAATTCAACTTAATTGGAAGCAAATTCACAAGCTCTGAAACCAATTGTTATGATTCAAGAAGAATCTTGGATCATAACTTAGGATAGATGTAGAATTAGAGCAGAAAATGAGAGAGAAGAGAAGAGAATTAGAGATTAAGATGAGAATTAGAGAGATTAGAGAGAATTAAGGTTGAGAGAAGAAGATCAAGATATTATCATTCATCAATGTCCTATTATAATGCAAGACAAGCTACTTACACTCTTCTCAGATACAATGAAAATTTACACTCTTCTCAGACACAATGAAAATATCTAGCACTACATTTCACCTAGACACTTCATTAAGCGCCAACTAACCTTCCCTCCAATACTTAACAAGCATTCCCTCTCTTTCACATGTGGACTAGTGGCTAATGTGACCAAGAGAAATGCTTATTAGACTATTCTAATGACTTAAACTACTCTATCACAATTTTGATTACAATCTTGACTTATGAGTAATAAATTCCATATGCCCCATCTTCTAGAATTACGACGCATCCAAGAAGACGAGCATATCAGGCTTGATGGCCATTCTCGTAAGAGTTTGATGGCCATGCTCAAATGTCGTTTAGAAATCATGGACAAAAGGTTCTACAAGCCATGGAAGAGGTCTTTGAGAAACAGCGTGCTGACACAGAATGCACTATAGCAGCCCAGAGTGAAAACTCTGCCACTGTGAGAGCTGTGTTTAATGATGTTAAGACTCAATGATTGAAAGGCTTGATAGGGAAATTAATAGAGTGTTAGTTGAGATGAACTCAACCTCATCTTCTACTGCTATCTTTATTGCTAAGGACAGGGCAAGGCCGATAGTAATTGAGGTTGAGCCTATCTTACTTAGGCAAGCTGAGGCTCATAATGGCTTGTCCAAACTGTTAAGGAGGACATTAGTAAACTTAGGCATGTTCCCCCTCCTTCAGTTCCGACTAGGTGTCCATGTGATGGCCCCTTGAGCTCACAGTTGCCAATTGCTCTGGTTGACCACATAGTCTATGAGAAATGGGAAACCTAGCTATTTCTAGCCAAGTGTTACACACCTGGAATCGAACTATAGGACTGACAATGTGCCCCTTAGGATTTTAGGATAATCAAATCAATGCTTTTCTTTGGCTTCAGAAGATCTTAGTGCCAATGTGTAAATGTCACATGTCTTCGAGAAAAAGGGCATAACCGTTCATACCCTTCTCATGTTAGAGAGGCCCCCTTGAGGCCAACGCAAGGCCTTGGAATAGGTGCGTAATGATAGATACTTAATTTTGGGGACTAACCTTTTTCGTCAAGACCTCTTCAGTCTATGAAACTGGGGGGCAAGTTAACCACCCACATCCTCAAGATCAAAATTTGGGGATTGATCAAGGATTAACCAACTGTCTAGTAATGTAGGTGTGTCCTCATGCATTCTATATAATCCTAGGGTCTATTAGGACATACTTTGTGGCTAATCAAACACATGGCCAAAGTGATCAAGGTGGGTACCCCGGGTATGGTGGCCAACAACCATTCCCCCACCTGATTGCAATGGGTGCTCAAGGGTATCCTGCAGATCCCCATCTAGACCCTCATCCACTTAGGGGCCAATGGCAAGAGCATAATGATGTGCATTATATTTACATTTTTTTTTTGTCATTCCTGCAACATACTTGGCTTTGACGTGTGTGCTTTTTTTGTAATCTCGGTACACTTAGACTTTGAGTGTAATGGAGAAAATAAAGGGCAAAAAGTGACAGAATCAAGTGTAATCCAGGTATATTTTAAGACTACTATGAGAAACCCAACCACGTGTGCAAATGAAGGACCAATCAGGTCATAATTCGGTAACTCAAGTAGATCTCATAAAGCGGGTACCAAACAATTAATCTGCATGAAGTACCAGATGGTCAATAGCCCACAAGAGGACATATCTTACAGTAGGGTTATCAATCAATCGGGAAACAAGGCTAGCCAACTGATCGATCGATCCGTTCTACCAATTGATCTGACCTGCCCCGCAGCGTGACCTAGGTCACCTTGCAGGTATAAATAAAGCGGGGGAAAATTAAATTTTCTATCTTTTGCCTCGTTACCTCTCTTTCCTAATGCCACTACGAGATCCAAGGGTTCTCAGGTGCCAATGCGCAGGTGGTCAGAGTGCTGGGGGAAATCAAAGCAAGGATCAACATCACCGCCAATCAAGGGAGTCATCTTTCATGAGTTTTTCTTCACTTTGTCTTTTAGATTTTGCAATGTGTAAACTCCCACGGAGAAGTAGACTTTTGGTACAGGGGTGAAAAACGGGTAGTCGTCTGGATCCCAAATTTATATTTTATTGTTGACAACGATTTATGTTATGTTATTATTACACCCCTGTGGGGAATTTATATTTGTCATTTGTTTTCCATGAAAAAGCTTGTAGCTATGTTTAGATTCTTGATTTATTTACGTCTTGACTACGTGCTTATATCCTAGACTTTAACATAACATGTTTTCATGCATGGTCAGCATTGAGGTTGTACCCAATCTTGAACATAATATTTATATAAATTAATATTAAATTAAGAGCAAAAAAGGTATTAAGTAGTGCTATTCAGATAACCTATGCTACACCTAGGGTGATAAGATAGGTTATGCCTTTAGACTAGTTCATTATCCTAAGCTTTAATTTAACTGTTAACTTAGGTTTAATGCTTGTAGCCTATGCCTTCTAAAACAGTGCCATAATTAAATATGATGATCTAATTTTAGTTAAGCTATGTCGAATTCATTTCCTAAACTACCTTTAATTGATTTGACAACTTTAATTCATCATTAGTTTTATTTGTTTAGTTAACGATTCATTCAAACCAATAAAAATTGAATTTCAGCTCATTAACGACTAAACCTAACCTAACTCCGATTCCCTATTTATACAGCAACCATATACCTAACTAAGCTACAGCAAACTCGTACGCTTACGAGTACACGATTTTAAAACACTTTTTTAAACTGCATCACATGATCATATGTGCCAAACCTACCCCTCCAAGACCAATTGGCCAACCTTATCAAGTAGATGTATGTGCCCAGCCTCACGAGGGTCAATAGACCCTTGTATACTAAACCATACCCAGACTATACTGATAGGGAATACCCTTTTCCTCGAGGATACAAAATCCATAACTTGTAATCCATTGGTCAAGAAGGATATCAAAGCCTAGAAGTCTTATCAATCCCAAGACTTTAGAAAATACTTTTTTGACCCCTCAAAAGTCAATATCAAATTAGATTGGCTTGAGGAAAATAATAAACTTAAGATTAGGGACAAACATAGAACACCTGACCCTAATTCAACAGAGGGAAAGGTGTACTATAAATGGCGCGATTTGTTGACTCATTCTACAAAGAACTGAGTGATCTTTATAAATGTGGTTCGGGATGCCATTGATGCAAGGGAATTAGTCTTCCCTGGAGAAAGACGGATGGTGTTGATAAAGACCCCTTCCCTAGTCCTGTTCAAGTTTATATGATTAAGGCAGTAAAACCACGTAGTACCCTTTGCTAAACATACGGCAGGTCTTTATGCAGGATGAGCAAAGACATAAAGAGTCTAGCAGTAGCGAGTGTTATAAGTACAATTCAGTATATAATTATGCATATCATTTTAGTTCATTTTCTAACCATTATACATCAAATTTTTATCGCTATTGCTCGCTTTTGCTCTTTTTCGCTTATATTGCTATATTTTTTTTAGTTTTTTTTTTGCAAAAACACTCATTTTGTGCTAAATCTTGCTAGGTTTTATCATCAACATCAACAAGAGAATGCAAGATACATCAAACAAAAGAAAAAAAAAAGGGGCAAAACATACCATTTTACACGATTAAAGCAAGAATAAAAGTTCATGCACCAAATTCATTTTAACTTGCAAAAATGGGTGGCAAGGTGCACAAATCAAGAGCAAAGATGGATTAAATAATACATTAACATGTTCAAGTTCATGTCAAGGCTGAGTCTTGAGAGAATTAATATAAAAACTAAAAAATGGAAAAAAAAAAAGCAAGAACAACAAAATGTAGAGAATGAACAACAAGCTTGAACAATTCACTTCAACTTGCAAATTTTGGTGGCAAAATTGGCAAATCAAGTGAAAGAACTTCTTGTGCACTTAAAAATCATGTTCAAATTTATAGAAATACTGATTTTGGGCTGCCAAAGCAGAAGAAAATTGAAGAAAGTAGCAGCAACTTAGCAACTTGCAGAAACTAGGTGGCAATGGAAGTGTGCTGGTGCAATGAGCTTTAAGCTTGCTATATTTTTTTATTTTGAGTAATTCAAACCTCATGAACAATCAATAAAGAGGTTTGGGAAGTGTTTTGCATCATTCATTCAGGAAGAAAACTAATACAAAGTAGAGAATTAGGTAGAAATTCATAGGGAAGAAGGAGGAGAAAAGAAGAGATTTGGTTTGTGATTTCTTATTTTCTAGTTCTTTTCTATCCTTTTCTTCTTTAAGTTCATGAATCTTGTCTTAGTTTTGTACTATATATAACATGAAATAATTTTTCTTTTCCAAGGCTCCGATGTAGTCTAAGTTGTAAGTATACGCTCTTTTCTAATTCGACGCATTCAATGTTTTGTATATTGCATTGTTGAAGTGTTCATCATTGTTCTTCATGAGTTTTGAGTTCTTGATCACCATTCAAAGCCTATAATGATTCATAATACGTCCAAGAGGAGATTTATGATGAACGCTAAAGTGATTAACACCACAAATTGAGTGAAATCTAGAGATAGATTAACGCGATTTGTGCGGTATTTAGTGAAAACCATGGATCTTCAAAAAAATTTTATTATTTAATTTCATACAAGATATTGATGAGTTAATATGTAGAAGGGTATGCTAAGTGTTGCTCGAGAGAGAATATTTAGTAAATTAGGATTTTCGACCATCAATACGTAACAATACCTTAATTACCTAGAACAGAAAGGTGCATTAATGCAGCTAGGTGAAATCGGATGCATTGGACCTAATTAAATAAAAAAACCTAAAAAAAAAAAATTAGTAACCTCTTTAGTTCTTTTTCTTTTGTTTATTACATAGCAAAAAATTGATAAATAGTGCTGAAATTGCTAATTTTGGTACTCATTCAATAGCAATCCTTGTGAGAACGATACTCTACTCACTCTGTATTACTTGATACGACTTAATGCATTTGCTAAGCATAAACACCAAGCAAGCAATTAAGTTTTCGGCACCATTGCCAGGGATTGTTCTTATGTGAGTGATATCGATACCAACTAGATTTGGTACTAATTTGAATTGCTTTGTTAGAACTTGCAATTTTTGGCAAAGCTTTTAAAATTATTATTATTTTTTAATTGAAGAAGTAATTTATTTTCTTTTGTTTATATTATTCACTTGATTTTATTTATAAAGTTTTTTTTATTTGTAAAATTCGTATAGCACCCCCTAAAATTGTGTTTTTGTTAAGTTTTGTTAAATTTGAGTTATTTTGTTATTTTTCTTGTGTTTTCTCTTTGTTTTCATCTTTATTTTACTTATAAAGTTCACTTTGATTAATTTTTGAAAGATTAAATTGTTATTTTTAAGATTTTCAAGACATTGGTGTTACTACCTCTTTTAAAAATTTTGTTTTTCTATAAATTTGTGTAATATTCTTATATTTTGGTACTTTCTCATTATTTTTATCTTTCTTCCAACTTTTAAGTTTATTTTTCAAAGATTGTATAGATTTCAATAAAAAGACATTACTCAAACTCTGAGTTTAACAAAGAATTTTGCTAAAGGTGATGACTTACAACAAATATATGAGACCTCAATGCCCGGCCGTACCGAGAAGACCATTGTGAATTCATGAAACTAAGTCATTATCTGCTCAACTCTCACTAATTCAAAACCAACTAGATAACATAAAATTTGTTTATACTCCTATATGTAAATTTTGTACAGGTAACCATGCTAGTATGGAATGACAAATTGGTAATAGTTTTTCCTCATTGGGTTTCGAACAATATAACTGCATGTCAAATTATCAAAATGCCCAGCGCAACTCCTACTGTAACACCTACAGTTTCTTGGAACCATCACGAAGCGCCTTGGTCACCCACTTATCCATCTCAAGAGAAGAAATATGACTTAGAAGAAACATTTAGGAAGTTCATGTAGGTAATTCAAGAAACCAAGGCTAACTTTAGAAACCAAGAAGCCTCTATTAAAAATTTAGAAACTCAACTAGGGACTACAGATTCCCTGTCTAGCTATACAGTCCCCGATCTAGTGGAACAAATTAATGCCATAACATTGAGGGATGAAAACACATTAGAAGAACCACCTCAATGTGACATAACCCCCTTGATTGACCCATTGCCACCTACGAGCAAACCATTCTTGACCAACCCACCATCACCAATGATCAAAATAGAGTGCCAAGCTTGTCTAACAAAGTCAGAGGAATTCGGAGCCATGGACGACTCAGTGAAAAAACGCAGAAAAGATCAAAAAAAATTCAGCCTGTGGCACATCAGGCTCAATGATCCCATCATTAGAGACGATGGAGTTGGTCGTATAAAGAAGGGTACAAGGAAGATCCAAGGAAGAAAATGGTCATTGAGGGTGGATCGAGGAAACTCCATTCTCCTTGAAGACTCCTTCAAGACACGGGATATCATCGTCAAAACATCAAGCTAACGACTATAAGTTAAGTGCATCTTGGGAGGCAACCGAAGTATTTCTTTCTTTACTGCTTTTATCTTATTTTCCTTTCATAATTCTCTCGTGTTTCTATTTATTTTGTTCAAGCAGGTTTTTAAAACAAGTTTGGGGGGGTAGCATGATATCAACATTTGCCATTAAAAAGCAATTCTCAAACCTGGGAAGTATTTCTCACCAACTGCTTCATTCCTTGTAACATTGAAGACAATGTTAAAATTTAAGCCTAGGGGTAGAAGAGATAATTTGTTACCTTTGGTTAAATTTTGAACAGAATTTTTCAGAAACATTTTCTTGTCTAGTCCTACTTTATCTTTTAGAGCCTGCTTTAGTGCCTCCCTGAGTTTGGAGCCTTTGTATGGGGATGTAGTTATTGTCAACCAACAAAAAGATTTTCCATTTTCTATAGTTCAAATTAGTAGTCTTTTAAAATTTTCTTGCATATTAAAACCATAAAAAAATTTTTGGAGATCTTATCATAATGCTTTTTAGGAAATTTATCTACTCTTTTCAGCTTGTTTGCTTTAATTGGATTTGAGTAAACTTGGAATCAATTGTTTTTATGTTCTAATTCCAAAACATAATCTATTCTAAGGCACTATCTTGATAAAACCATGGTATTTGAATTCACGAGTTAGCATGGCTGTTTTACTTTTCTTTCTGACTAAAAGATGCTCAAATTTGTATAGACTGCATTAATATTATCATTTACATAATAGACCTTGAAGAGTTATGCCTAAGTCCAAAGAAAAAATATTAAAAAAAGAGATAGAGAAAACGAGGCAGGCATCTCTATCACTGCTATCCCATATAAAGATTTTAAGATATGTGCTGCTCATCATGAGGGCGTCTCAGTGGTGGCTTCTCTTATCCATGCGGTCATCGCCTAGGGGTCAGGAGTTTGATTCTCATACTCATGAAGTCATAATGAGGGTGTCTCAGTGGTTGCTTCTCTTACCCATGAGGTCATCGCCCAGGTGTAGGGGTTTGATTCTCGCAGAAGATATACTCTTGCAGTCATAGTGAATAAGTCCCAGCGATGGCTTCTCTTACTTATGTAGTCATCGCCCATGAGCCACGAGTTTGATTCAAGCTTGAGATATACTCATAGGCCGAGTTAACCAGGGCAGATCAGTCCCTCTTAAATAAATAAATAAATAAATAAATAAAAGAGAATAATTTTTAGTCTTGGGCATACCTGAGAAGTCTTGTCATGAATGGCATGATTTTCGTCATCCATTCGGTTTGAATGTCTTGAGATTAAAAAGAATAGATGAAATTAATTTGCTTAGCTAACTTTCGAATTCGGCTACCTAGGTGATTGGTGAGTTTTTCCTTCGAAAGATTGTTTTACTTTTGGAACATTATTACTTTGAATCTCGGTCATTCTTTTCTAATACCAGTAGTCTTGCTTTGAATTGTGATAAATTCTTAAAACGCATGAGATCTTACGCTTTAATGTTTAAAATTGCTCAAGGATGAGGAAGATTTAATTTTGGGGGCATTTTGATAAGTCCAATTTAATATATAATTATTCATATCATTTTTGTTCATTTTCTAACCATTATACATCAATTTTTTTATCGCTATAACTTGCTTTTGCTCTTTTTCTCTTCTATTTCTATTTTCTTGCAAAAACACTCATTCTGTATTAAATCTTGCTAGGTTTTGTCATCAACATGAACAAGTGAATGCAAGATACATCAAACAAAAGAAACAATGGGAAAAACATAACATTTTACAAGGCTAAATTAAGAACACAACAAGTTCATGCACAATTCATTTCAACTTGCAAATATGGGTGGCAAAATGCACAAATCAAGAGCAAAGATGGATTAACCGATACATTAACATGTTCAAGTCGATTTCAAGGCTGAGTTTGGGAGAAAAAAAGTTGAAAAAAGGGGGAAAAAAATATGCAAGAACAGCAAAACGCAGGGAATGAATAACAAGCTTGCACAATTCACTTCAACTTGCAAATTTGGGTGGCAAAATGGGCAAATAAAGTGAAAGAACTTCTTATAAACTTCAATAGCATGTTCAAATTTGTGTGATACTAATTTTGGGCAGCCAAAGCTGAAGAAAATTGAAGAAATCCGCAGCAACGTAGCAACTTGAGGAAACTAGGTGTCAATGGCGGTGTGTTGGTGCAAGGAGCTTGAAGCTTGCTATATTTTTTTATTTTAAGTAATCCCAACCTTATGTACTATAAATAGAGAGTTTTGGGAAGTGTTTTCAATAATTCATTTAGGGAAAAAGAAAAAAACCAATACAAAGTAGAGAATTGGGTAGAAATTCTTAGGGAACAAAAATGTGGATAAAAGAAGCCTGGTCTGTGTTTTTTTTTTTATAGTTCTTTTCTATCCTTTTCTTCTTTAAGTTCATAAATTTTGTCTTAATTTCATATTATGTTTACCATGAACTAATTTTGCTTTCCTAAGGCTACAATGTGTTACGTTTGTGGTTAATTCACAAACGCAAGCTAGGATAAAGAGAATATGAGATGAAAAATAATATAGAGTTTAGATGAGAGAAAGAAGGGAAAGGGATGAGAAAGTAGAGGGGATATCAAGGATATCAATTCATTCATCAAAGTTTTGAGGTTACAAGCCTAAGCCTTACTATTTATACTACTTACATGATATGATCTACTACATTGCATCTAACTCATGCCATAACCATCCTAAGCTCTAGACTTCACTTATTACATGACCTCACCAAAGCTTAAGCTACTACTTACAATATCAACTAGCTATTACAACTCAATAGGCTCAATTCCATGCCTTATTACATTTATACTTTATTTCATATGCCCCCTATTATGAGAATCGTAACAATGCTCCCCCCTTTAAAATATTCTTGTCCCTAAGAATCAAGAAAGAAGTTGAAGCTTGAAGAACCAATGCTACAATAGGAAAAACGAGCTAAACATCAGAAGAGCCGCAGCCAACATGGATGAAGAGCTGTAGCCAGAATGCAGCAACATCTGAAGACGCTAACACACCAGCAGTAGCAACTTAACCAATCAATCAACACTTAAGCCTTAAATCAGTAGCATGATAGCAACAGCACATCAGCAACAACAAGAACACAACAGCAGCAGCAGAATAGCATAACAGAAACAGCAAGAACACAACAGCAGCAGCAGAACAGCATAATAGAGTTTAGCCATCCTAACATACTTTCCCGCCATTTGTCCAATTTAAGTCCATGCCTCGGAATCTTGGTTTATAACATTCCCTTCCCCTTGAAAACATTCTTGTCCTCAAGAATGGAAGAGAGTTGAGACAATGAAGAACTCTAATTGCATAGAAAAATATAGCTGAAGTGATGTAGTTTTGCTGAATCTGCAGCTGAAGATGATATCTTGTTTTCAACTTAAGCTTGCGTTTGAATGCACAATACCACTCAGGAGGTCTGCACTGATCAAACCAAACATCAACAATACACCCACAACACCTCATTTTGCAGTTCATACGACTCAAAGTTCTATCTGGCTGCAGAGATTCATAAAACACATCAAGAATTCTGAATCTTTGCTTGTTGTAAGCTGCACAACAGGTTTTGTATGTCATAAACCACGCCAAGATGCATTTGAAATCTTTTAACACCTCGGGAGGCCTTCCAAACTCAAACCAAGTGAACCAAACATCAAATTCTGATTGTTGGCATTCCCAAACGCAGCTCCAACAGACCCAATTCTTGACCATGGCAACCTAATACATTGTAGGTCCATAAGGATGCAGCTGTGACTCAAAAACTTCAGTGATTTCTTTGTCCTCAACTGAAACCTTGGAAACAAATGACTTGCAAATGTCCTCCCAGTAGCATAGATTCATGATAGTGACCTTGTTGATCAAAACTCTCTTCAAAAACAGAATTATTTCACCCCGAACTTGCCGATCGGCATGCCGAAGGTGCATATTAGCTACTGGGATCTGATTTCTTGCTGATTTAACATGCTCTGCAGCAATGTTTCCCAACAAATTCAACTCACATAACCACCTACTAACCCCACTCATGACATGCTTAACAAATCCATGAATGTTTCTCAATTGCACTGAAAGTGATGCAGAATCCAACAGCTCAGCAGAAACAACCCAATGCAGTTCATAATAGCGTATTGCAGCTCGGTGTATGTACATGTGGAAGCTACTTGAAGTGAACAAGTTATTACATCTTCTAAAAGACATAATAGCACCAATCAAACCAAATCTGAACAGCTTGTTCCCAACTGACAGTGAAGAATGTCCCCAAGAATGTTCAGCAACCTCAAAAACCTGTAATTTGTTCTTTCCTGGATCAAACGGTTTGTCATCACCAATTTCATCACCTAAATCACCAATTTCAACTCTTTTCAGCTTCATATAGTCTTGAGAGTCTTCCCCCGAGTCAGGAGGCCACTTATCACAAAATTTTGCACTTGGATAAGTCACAATTCTACTCAAAAGAAGTAATAGATCATGCTGAACTTGCCAATCGGCATGCCGATAGTACATTTCAGTGACTCTACACTCGTAATCTCTCACCCCACACCTGAGACCTTGCTCAACCTCCAAGATGATGTTGTTATGGACCCAAGTTAACACTCCATCATGCCCAAAAATGAACTTGAGTATACCTTGGTCTATATTTAAAGGTACTGCAGCAGCAACAACTGAATCTTCAATAGAATCACATTGCTCAGTGATGAAAGTGCTTCCATTCTGCATATAAGCTTGCCAAGGAGTAATACTTAACGGATTTGGAGATGTACTCAGCGAAATTTCAGCAGCAACCTCGAATTTTTCAGTGGGAATCATAGCTTCTGCAGCAACCATACCAGAGTCTTGTGTACCAGCATGTACAGCAGTAAGATCAGCATTTTGAGTTAGCTCTTGTTGATCATCACACCTCATATGCTGCAACACAACCTTGCAGCTCAATTTCTTCTTTGTGATCTTCTTTGTTTCCCAAAAATCTTTCAATGCGTTGTTAAGTTGATTCTTCTTCACTTTGCTCTTTGCATTCTTTAACATTTCCATGACATGAAAATCATACTCCCAATCTTGGAGTCTTCCATGATGTAGCTCATCCTCTTCAAAATACTCTAACTCTAACAAAGAGTCTTCATAAAGATCATCACGTTCAACCTCAGGTTCATCCAACTCGTTTTCATCAACTATGGCAATACCTTGATCCAATTCTTCTTCAACTACATTAAGTGGCTCGACAATGTGCACTTCAGCTACTGCGGAAGAGTTTGGCCTTCGACATTGTCCTTGAATCTCAGCTAATTTCACTTCAAGTTCCTCCCTACACTGATCCCAACGCTTGTTAATCCTATCCTCCAATGTTTGTGATTGAAAAATAATCTGATCAGATTTCTCCACTATAATCGGCTGAGCTTGCTGTTCAGTCTTCACGTTGTTTTGCTAGTTCATTTGATGTATCCATTCAGCATTAGATTTCTAGAATTGATCACACATTGTTTTCAACCAATCCGGAATTGTTGCATCACAACCATCCATAGTTGCTCTTTAACTTCACACTGAATGATTTTCAAGTTAACCGCAACAACAAGTATTGTTAAGATCGACAATTATCTGGATTTCCGGATCGGGTTTAAGAATCACCTCAGATTCAAACCCTACAGACAACTTCGAGTAGAGGAAGTTCGAACAAACCCTAACCGCAATGTTAGTTGATTAATTCGACTTACACTTCTGACCTAAGCTCTACTCAAGCTCACAATCAAGTCCTGAACTCAATACCTAAAGCGAATTTCACCTATGCTGTCAACAATTTTCACGAACGAAATCAGATTTCAACAATTTTCCCATCTGTCAGATTTTCGCTATGCTGTCAGATTTTCGCCTAGAACTGACAGATTTTCACCTAACTCTTCTCCACTCGATAACACTCAACGAAGATTCTTATGAGATCACACCACTTCTATGCTTTATCAACAAAATTTCACCACAATCCAACAACAACAAACAGATTCGGATCGAGTATGAACTTGTAGCAGAAACAGTTACCTCAATCTCCAATTTCTGAATTGTAGAGTAAGAATAAACCTCAATTCAGCTGGTTTTGTGATCTTTTGATGATGATCAAGTGCAATGTGGATGAGTTAGCTCACTTGTGACTTCTTCTAAGTAGATTCAAGTGAATGATTGACTTAGCTCAGCACCACTTCTTCAGCAGCTCAAACTTGCTTCAGCACTAAAATTTTTCAGCAAATTGCTTGATCGATTCCTATAAATTTCAATCTGAATCAGTTTGATGTTGAATACACTCAACAATACTGATCAATTGAACTTTTTTTCTATGTAATTCACTCAATTATCATCTCAACCGCAACACCTCGTAATCACTTGCTGAAAACTGTGCAATAACAACCACTTCCACTTCAAAATTCAGATTTGAATTTTGATCCCAAAAATCTGAGCTAAATTTGTAACACAATTGTTTTTATTGATTAATTGCAATACAACTAATCGTATTTTGTAATTTCTTTCCGGATATGAGCTTGATTCGGAAGCCAAATCAAGGCTCTTATACCAATTGTTACGTTTGTGGTTAATTCACAAACGCAAGCTAGGATAAAGAGAATATGAGATGAGAAAGAATATAGAGTTTAGATGAGAGAAAGAAGGGAAAGGGATGAGAAAGTGGAGGGGATATCAAGGATATCAATTCATTCATCAAAGTTCTGAGGTTGCAAGCCTAAGCCTTGCCATTTATACTACTTACATGATATGATCTACTACATTGCATCTAACTCATGCCATAACCATCCTAAGCTCTAGACTTCACTTATTACATGACCTCACCAAAGCTTAAGCTACTAATTACAATATCAACTAGCTATTACAACTCAATAGGCTCAATTCCATGCCTTATTACATTTATACTT
The DNA here is from genome assembly GCA_018398585.1 of Simmondsia chinensis. Lineage (NCBI taxonomy): Eukaryota > Viridiplantae > Streptophyta > Magnoliopsida > Caryophyllales > Simmondsiaceae > Simmondsia > Simmondsia chinensis. Next base: position 10,500,696 of record JAGTTD010000017.1, on the reverse strand, counting down.
TATTTCATATGCCCCCTATTATGAGAATCGTAACAATACTCCCCCCCCCCCCCCCCCCTAAAAGATTCTTGTCCCCAAGAATCAAGAAGGAAGTTGAAGCTTGAAGAACCAATGCTACAATAGTAAAAACGAGCTGAACATCAGAAGAGCCGCAACCAACTTGAATGAAGAGCTGTAGCCAGAATGCAGCAATATCTGAAGAAGCTAACACACTAGCAGCAGCAACTTAACCAATCAATCAACACATAAGCCTTAAATCAGCAGCATGACAGCAACAACACATCAGCAATGGTGAGAACACAACAGCAGCAGCAGAACAGTATAACAGAAACAACAAGAACACAACAGCGGCAGCAGAATAGCATAATAGAGTTTAGCCATCCTAACATACTTTCCCGCCATTTATCCAATTTAAGTCCATGCCTCGGATTCTTGGTTTATAACACAATGCAGCCTAATTTGCAAATGTACGCTCTTTTCTAATTCAACGTATTCAATGTTTTGTCTATTGCATTTTTGAAGTGTTATCGTTGTTCTTCATGAGTTTTGAATGCCTGATAACATTCAAAGCCTATAATGGATCATAATGAGTTCGAGAGGAGACTTATGAAGAATGCTAAAGTGATAAACACCACGATTTGAGCAAATACTTGCAATAGATTAACGCGATTTGTGTGGTCTTAAGTGAAAACCAGGGATCTTCCAATCTTTTTTCTTATTTAATTTCATGCAAGAGATTGAGGAGTTAATATGTAAAAATGGTATGCTAAGTATTGCTCGAGAGAAAGTATTTAGTAAATTAGGGATTTCCACCATCAACACGTAATAACAAGTTGAATACCTAAAATAGAAAGACGTATTAATGCAACTAGGTGAAATCGGATGCCTTGGACCTAATTTAATAAAAAAACCTTATAAAATTAGCAACCTATTTGGTTGTTTTTCTTTTGTTTATTACATAAAAAAATACTACAAATTTCAATTTTTTAAATAGTGCTGAGACTACTAATTTCGGTACCCATTCAATAACAATCCTCATGAGAACCATATTCTACTCACTCTGTGTTCTTTGATATGACTTAGTGTACTTGATAAGCATAAACACCATGCATCAGAATGCTTTGTTTGATGGACTGGTGGAGAGAGAGGCCCTCAAGTTTCCAAGAACTTCAGTAGAATTAACAAGTGATTAATGCAAGTGGCACATTACTACCGAATATTTGACGCGCGATTGTGCCAGCTTCAGTAGATTTTTAAAAAAGCGGCTAGAGGAAGAAGCTGTTATCCTCCCTAGAGAAGAAGTGTTAGTCATGGGAATATCCACTTACGACCATAGGAAAATAGTCTTTACCACTAAGAAGGAGATGTTAAGAAAGCTTACGCGTCTCACTCATAATCTTTGTTGAGGTTGCAGTCACAAGTTGGCATCTAAAATAGAAATGCTTAGCCTTTACCCAAGGGAAAAGCCCACTCCCTCTAAAAAGGCCTCGCTAGTTGGACCCCCACGAAGTCTTACTTCCAAAGCCTCAATCATTATGAGGACAAGACACCGAAAAAGAAATCCAAAGTACCACCTGCTTGATGCTGACACCAATCAGGGACTATAACAGTCAGGATAATAGCCTTTAGGGGTCTATTTTGGTAATGTTTGTGGAAGGAGTCACCTCGAGGAAGAGAATGACGGCCCCTCTAACCTTATATGAACTCAAAATAGAAGGCATCTGCAAAAGAAAGCGTCGCAACGAAGAGCTGTGCGTGGCACTTGCTTTAATGGGCTATCAGAGGAAGAGAACAAAGTCTGCAAGGAAACTGGCACTCAATCCATGTATCTCGAGGATCCAGGAACTAAACTATCATAATTCTAGTATAATGAGTTTATGAGGGTTAACTAGTAATAATTCATGGGTAGCAATTAACTAGTATAAGTCATGAATAAGGGTCAAATTAGCTATGTTTTGGAGTGTTTAGCCATGTTTTAGCATTCTCATTCTTTTAGTGGTATTGTTCTTGTAGAGCTGAAGTAGGTCGGTTGGTAGTTGAAGTAAGAGTTAGTTAATGGTGGTCAATCCTTGTCTAGATGCAATGTATTTTTAGATATTTTAGGTCGTTAGTTGAAGGAAGCATTAGTTAATGGTGGTTAATGCTTGTCCAGATGCAATGTATTCTAGGATATTTTAGGCCTTAACTGACCTAGGAGAGATTAGTATATGTAGGAGCAAATTCATTGTAATAAGCATTGATGAATGAAATTGGTCTCTTTTCTATCTCGCAACCCAAATTCTCTTTACTTTCCTTTTCTATTCTCTCTATTTGTCATCTTAATCTCACTTCTTTCTCCTCTCATAATTTTTTTTCCTTAGGTTGTAATTCAAGATTGATCTTGAATCATAGCAATTGGTATAAGAGCTAGTGGATTTTGCACTCGATTTAGTTGAATTTACTTTCAATTGAGTTGATTCAGCATTGAATCAAGCATGATCTACAGTAAGGGTAAAGCTATTAGAGCTAGTGATGTTGCTGTTGTTTCGTTGCAACTGAAGCAAATAGCTCGAATTCCGCAGCGCATGCAACAACTCAGGCAAAATTCAAGCTTACTTGCAGCGTCACAGTAGTAGTACTTGCAATGGCAGCTGGAAATTCAGCGGTAGATACTTGGAATACAGGAGCAAATCAATAAGAAGGCAAGATATCAGCTGATCGCAATGCAAGCACAAGTTACTGGATAAGGAGTAGCAGCTTATGACTAAACCTCATCTTCAGCAGGAGCTAAAGTGAGCTATGGTCAGGAAGTGGCAGCTTTGATGCAAGCCAATTTGATTCCTTCACAAGAAGTTGTTAGAGATGGATTGATAGAGAAGTTCAATGCTAAGATGGCTGCATTTAGGTGCAGTGAGGATCAAATGAAGATTCACTCAAGGACAGATCATGCTACTATTGGAAGCCGATTACAACAAGATCAACTTCAATTAAGGATGTAACTACAGCATCGCGATCAGGATTTGGTGCAATACAATATGAAATTAGAGCATTATAGCCTGTTGTGTAAGGTGTGGAACCACCGGATGTTGCTGAAATCAAATCAAAAGTGGAAATTGAGATGATGAGCATCACAAAGTAGAGGTTTAAGTTCACATTACAGCAGAATATTGAGATCAAATTGGTAATTCACCTTAACCATGAGAAGTGTTGGTCAAGAGATTGAGAGCATTGGAAAGGCCAATTATGGTTTACAAAGGCAAGGCTCCATATTTCTTACTTGTTGAGGAAATAAAGAGGTTCTTGTAAGGCTCATGATCACGAAGTTGAGTTGAAGTAGCCCAAGGTGTTGATGGTGTCTATTGATAAATGTGTGGCATTCTCTTAGATCAAAAGAACTATCAAGAGAGCAAAGAAAATGAGAATTTCTATTTGAGATGGATCAAGTTCAGCAGCAAATTAGGGTATTCTCTTTGCAGTACACTCGAATTCAGCAAAGGAAAGGGCTGTTATTGTTGTGGTATCAACAAGTTCAGCAAAAAATTAATCTATTACCTCTCCAATGCAAGCAAACGCTCATTTTCAGATGGGATATTTGCCTAATCAGGTCATATGGCAAGCTCTTTTCAGTGGAGCTACCGCTTATTCCTCTATGAGCACTAATAATAAACCTCCTGACCCAAAAGAAGTAATACACGAATTATTACTAGTTAACCCTCATATACTCATTATACTAGAATCATGACATAAACCTAGACCTTATTCCAGTGCTGGTAAAGGTGTGCCATACAAGAAGCTAGCGAGATGTAGTAGTCTCTCATCTTCTGAAGGTAACAAATCTTGGTAGGATCAGCACGCAAAGAATTCATTGGCTCGATGATCATTAGATGATAAGGAGGAGTATAACCCTGTCAGCATGAATTTAGTGGACCCACTGGACTGTTTTAAGCCAACATGGCCTCACATAGAGGACGACTTTCACAAAAAAGATTTCCCCAAACCTTTGGAGGAATCCTAGACTCCAAGGGTTGAGCTAAAGGACCAACTTGTAGACTAGGATGTGATAACTGATGGTAGTCCTAAGAAAGAAACAAACAAGGGGTTGAAATACAATTTGGATCACTCCCTAAAAAGGTTGATGTTAGAACTACCTTTCTCCATCCATTGGAATTTATGGCAACTAACGCTTAGGAAGACCTTGAGGGAGATGTGATTGTTGGGAAAAACATATGAATTTTGTTTAAAAATAAACTCTGATGCCGACTATTGGGTTCACAGTTCTCAACTATGGTCACAACAATAGGATTCTGTTAGAGCACTTAGAGTAGGAGGCTCTTCTCTCTACCTAAGCCCCCGGTCGGAGAGTCACGTTTCGTGACACCTCACATGTGAGAGTTCCCGAGAGTAGGTTTATCTCTATAAACCCTTTGTCCAAATACCGGTTATTGGGATGAATTTCAAAAAATTTCTCCCTAAAGATTACACAGTGGAACAGGTTTAGAATTCATAACTCTAAACCCAGGGTTGATTTAAAATTTCTAATTTTAAATGTACTGACTTAAATTCATAATTTAAATCATTACATCTAAACTCTTAATTTAGATCTACAGGCCTTTTACTCTAATACATTCATAAGAATACATAAACTTAAACAGGCATAATAACGAATACTATAAATAAGTAGAAAAGCGAAACTAAAAGAAGAAGGAAAGAAGAACATACTTGGAATTGCTCCTATAATAAAGAAAACCGGCAAGATAATAATATTCTTCAAAATCGAGACCCCGAGACCTTCACGGCAATGACCTCGAACTGCCCGAAGTTTGGGTTCCAAAAAATATTAAACTGAGAAAATAAAATTTTCAACCGAAATTTTTTCTATCCAATTAGGTCTCTAAAACAATTTTAGAAAACGTAAAGAAATACTTCAACTACAATGCCAAACCTCAGAATAAGCCCCTCTATTTATAGAAATATACCGAAGCGTAAAAATCTAATTATAATCGAAAAAGGATTCGCCAGTTAACTTCAAAACACAGCGTACAATCTAAAAAATTATTCAAAACGCCGCATTTCATTAACCAAAAGCGCACCTGTTATTTTAATTCAAAAGGCGTGACACGTGTCATCGCGTGATTCGTCCTTGCGTGGGGATGCGGATAGCCCAAGTGGGCGACCCAGCGCGCGCGTTGGATTTGAAGCACACGGATCGCAAATCTGTGTGATTTTCATCAATTTTTTTTTGCTTTGTTTCACACATTTAAAAATTCATCTTACGAATTTTAATTTTTAAAAAAAAAAAATTCATTTTATAATTTTCAACTTTTATTCATCTCATGAATAATGTTTGGCAAAATTAATTTTACCCATCTTATGGATAAATAATTCATCTCATGAATTCTTTAATATTTTTCAATGGCAATAAAATACAGAGGCTTGCTCAGGGACCTCAGGGACAATTTAAATCTGGCTCCAAATGGGTTAAATTAAATCATCTCATGATATTAATTTAATTACCATTTAATGAGACTTAATTCCACTAAATAAATCTCACTGCACTCCAGACTTAAAATATTTATTCAATATCTCCCTAATAGACTGTATTGATGACAACAACCCCTCCACTAAATGTCCATAACAAAGGATAAATATAACCACTACCAATATCTTTCTCACAGCTTTTCCATTAGTTACCGACTCGCCGTTCACTGAATATTTCACTTATATTTGAACCTATTCACAGTATAAATTCCAAATGTCAAACACTTGGAATACTTTGGCCAAAGTTTGTGAACCATTCAAATATTTGCAAATCAACTAAAGGGACATCTATATCTCATAAGAAACTGTAGATTCCCTATTGAATATCATATCCTTGTCACACTTCACACCGCTACCCAGTGTACGTAAAATTTCAGTCATTCGTTTAGGCCTTACTTATAGTACACCAAAGTAACTAACGCTCCATGCACAGGTCTAGAATACTGTCAGAATTTAGAGCCGTCGTTCAAACAGTACAACATGAATCATTCATCTGCAATAATAGTCTAGAAATAAGTAACCCACATGGTCCAACTCAATGTGTTAATCTTATTGAACACACTAACTTAACACTTTTGGATCTGCATTCACATGACCAAGACAAGCCATCTAAAGTGTCACGTTATAGTCTTAACATACAAGTGGTCCAAACTTGTCTTCGACTACGAATCTTTCAAACAAGAATCGATACCATTTGTTCCAAGTCTATCCGTGGCTCAGTAAATCGTAGTCTGAGGACTACACCCATCTCATGGATGTCTCCCAAAAGAAAATCACACGCAGTATAAATGCTCACATACACAAATTTAACTAGGAAACGACTGTAACTTCAATTTTATTTATTAATTAAAATAATATATCCAGAATAAATTATGATTTCAGGACACTGTTTTTAACAGTGATAGCAATAGGCGAGGATCCCTACGTGGAACTTGTAGCTGAAGTTGCAACCATTGAAGGTAAACCTGAACCGTTATCTCTTAAAGTTAAAACCCCAACATCAAGTCAATTGATGACAGTCCTTACATAGTAAAGATGATGATGGAATTTCGGTGAATAGAGTCCTGGTGGATATTAGCACTGCCATCAATGACTTGCCTTCGTATATGTCAGGCATCAGTGGTAAATCTCGAAACGACTTGATAACTACATATGTCGCAATATTTGGCTTTTTTTGGAGCCATCACTAAGTTTGAAGGGGTAATCTCGATTTAGTTAATTGTTGGCAGCTTAAGCAAGCTAACGACTTTCTTTGTAGTAGATACTACCACAAGCTATGTGTTATGAACCAAATGTCTTACTTGATGTTAGGATGATTGTTAGTTTCTGTGTTTGTAATAATGTTGCATTTTGTTGTAATTCCTGATATATGGTTGTAAAGGCTTTGGCGCCAATTTGCATCTAGGTTAATTAAGTCGGTTAAAGGTCAAGGCTAGCTAGTTGAGTCAATTATGGCAACTCTTGTTATTAGCTGAGTCAGTTGGGTGAGCTTAGTTCGTTATATCTTGATTGAGTATAAGTGGCCTTGTTCTAAGTGTAATTTTCATTCAATAAAATACAAAAATATCGTTGGATATCTGTCATGTCCCGGAATTATAATTGAATTTTTTTGTTTTGACGGGAAAGGTAGTTGAGTTGTAACTCTGACGTCCGGTAGTTGAGTTGGTTGAATTGAGTTGTTTGTGTTAGGAACAGTGTTTTGAAATTCAGATTTATTCCAGATATATTATTTTAATTAATAAATAAATTTGAAGTTCCAGTCGTTTCCTAGTTAAATTCGTGTATGTGAGCATTTATACTGCATGTGATTTTCTTTCGAGAGGCATCCATGAGATGGGTGTAGTCCTCAGACTGCAATTTACAAGTTTGTTCCAAGTGGTTTATGAGACTAAGCCACATATAGACTTGCAACAAATGATATGGATTGTTGTTTGAAAGACTCATAGTCGAAGACAAGTCTGGACCACTTGTATGTTAAGACTATAACGAGACACTTTAGATGGCTTGTCTTGGTCATGTAGATGGAGATCCAAAAGTGTTAAGTTAGTGTGTTTGACACACTGAGTTGGACCATGTGGGTTACTTATTTCAAGGCTACTATCGGATATGAGTGACTCGCATTGCACTGTTTGAACGACGACTCTAAATCCTGAGGGTATTCTGGACTTGTGCATGGAATGTTAGTTACTTTGGTGTACTATAAGTAAGGTCTAAAACGAATGATTGAAATCGCACGTACACTGGGTAGTGGCGTGAAGTACGACAAGGATTAGGGCATTCAATAGGGAATCTACAGTCTTTTATGAGATACAGATGTCCCCTTAGTTGATTCGCAAATGTTTGAATAGTTCGGAAACTTTGGCCAAAGTATTCCAAGTGTTTGAAATTTGGAATTTGTACTGTGAATATGTTCAAGTATAAATGAATTATTCAGTGAAGGGCGAGTCAGTAACTAATGGAGAAGCTGTGAGAAGGATAATGGTAGTGGTTATATTTATCCTTTGTCATGGGCATCTCGTGGAGGGGTTGTTGTCATCAATACAGTATATTAGGGAAATATTGAATAAATAATTTAAGTTTGGAGTGCAGTGAGATTTATTTAGTGGAATTAAGTCTCATTAAATGGTAATTAAATTAATATTATGAGATGATTTAATTTAACCCATTTGGAGCTATATTTAAATTGTCCCCGGGGTCCCTACGCAAGCCTCTATATTTTATTTCCATTTGAAAAATATTAAAGAGTTCATGAGATGAATTATTTATCCATACGATGGGTAAATTAATTTTGCCAAATATTATTCATGAGATGATTAAAAGTTAAAAATTATAAAATAAAATAATTTTTGAAAAATTAAAAATCACGTTAAAAGCTGCAATGTGAGATCCGCGTGAACCGGATCCAGCCAACCAGCGCTCGACACGTGTCGCGCGCTGGGATGCCCAAAGGGGCGATCCGCGTGCCCGCGTATGGGCCGATCATGGCCCGCCAATTGTCACGCATTTTGAATTTAAAATTAACGCGATTTAGAACGTTTGTAAAATGACGTGTTTTTGGTTGGTTTTTGAATTAAACGCTGTGTTTTGATGGCTACGGTGCAGTCCTTTTTAGATTATAATTATATTTTTTAGCTCCGAAATGTTTTCATAAATAGAGGGGCTTATTCCGATGTTTGGCATTCGAGTTCAAAATAATTCTTTAGGGTTTCTGAAATTATTTCGGAGAGTTTAATATTTTTCGGAGCCCACCCTCCGGGCAATGTGTTTCTTTGCTTATTCTTTTAGTTTTGCTTTTCTATTTATTTACAGTATTCATTATTATACATGTTTAAGTTTATGTATTGTTATGAATGTATTAGAGTAAAAGGCCTGTAGATCTGAATTAAGAATTTAGATTTGTTGATTTAAATTATGAATTTGAGTCAGTAGACTTAAAATTAGGACTTTTAAATCAACCCTGGGTTTAGAGTTATGAATTCTAAGCCTGTTCCGCTGCGTAATCTTTAGGGAGAATTTTTGAAATTCACCCCAACAACCGGTATTAGGGCAGAGGGTTTATAGAGATAAACCTATTCCCGGGAACTGTCGCACGTGAGGTGTCACGAAGCGTGACTCTCCGACCGGGGGCTTAGGTAATGAGAAGAGTCTCCTACTCTAAGTGCTCTAATAGGTGCCTATTGTTGTGACTATAGTTGAGAACTATGAACCCAATAGTCGGCATCAGAGTTTATTTTCCAACAAAATTCATATGCTCTTCCCAACAGTTTGGTCTAGATTAATTGTTAGTTCCTTAATCTGGTGATATCTATAAGTGGCTAGTTTTGGGTGTAAGTTTGATTCATAAATAATCAAATTGAAATATCCTTAGATATTTTCTCTCTATTTACTCATCTCCTTCCCTTCTTTCTCTCATCTTATTTCTCTTTCCTATGTTAAGATCAAGATTCATCTTGATACTTAACAATTGGTATCAGAGCCTTGAGCTATGCACTTGATCCGATTGCATCTCACTTCAATTTGATTGATTGAGTAGTTTTTAGGTTCGACAATAGCTGAATTGAGATCAGTTCAATTCTGGCTAGGAAAAGAAGATTTGATATGGCTACTAATACTCACTCCAATGCAGCTAATACCGTGCCCAATGCTGCAACAAGTAGTGCAACTGGAGGAGCACCTACTTATGCAGCTGTAGCTGGAGCTGATGGAGGTAATGTTCAAGGAACTCAAATGGATCAGGTTCTGCAAATGATGCAGAATATGTTTAGAACTTTCCAGCAGGATATGGAACCCAAGCTAGATCAGTAGTTGGACAATCAAGCTCAGAAGTCGGATTAGAAATTTGAGAATCTATCGCCGTAATTTTCTCAACACCTCTCTGATTGGCAGAAGTGAAGTGAACCACAACCACCTGGTGGAGGAATTCTTCTTCCAGCTAGTTAGCAGCCATTCCATCAGCACACTAGGCAGCCATATCACACTCCTCCAGCTGCTGATTCAAGTGACAGTGCTACTAATGCAAGAAATTATGCATTCAGGCAGCCTCCGGTAGATTTAGAACCATTTAATGGTACTTTGCTTCAATCATGGTTGAGGAAATGGGAAAAATACTTCAAGTTTTATAATATTGATGATCAAAAGAAGGTTGAGCTTGTGGAAGTTTATTTACGTGGTGAAATGGAGACTTGGTGCTATGGCTTCTTAAGCACTAAGCCTAACCTTACTTGGACTACAATCTCGAATGAAACGTGTTCAAGGTATGGTGATGAAGATGTGAATGAAGTCGTAGATAACTTCAATAAGCTTGTTCGAACTTCTTCTGTCAAGGACTATATGACTCGTTTTGAAGGGTTACGGCCTAGAATGCTCTCTATTTATCCTGATGCACCAGAAGCATTCTATGTATCCAGCTTTGTGAGTGGACTTAAACCATGCATCAAGAGTATGGTGAAAGCTTTTGAACTTGATAACTTGACTCAAGCATACACCAAGGCTACGAAGGTGGAGAGTTCTGTGTTGACAAATGTTCAGGCTCCTAGGTTGAAAGGTAACATTCCTGGTTCTTCATCCACATGATCTACCCAGCCTAGCAGTAAGAACGGCAGCTTTGATGACAAAAGGCCACAGAAGCTATGTTACAAATGCAATTAAAAGTGCTACTTTGGTTACAAATTTGATCCCAAGTACTCAATGATAGTAAATGGGGAAGTAACTGATGATGATGAAGATGAGGTTGTTCATAGGGAGCCACAGGATGAAGAAGAGAATATTGACACTGATGATGACAATTCGGTTGAAATCTCCATGAAAGCTTTAACAGGCAATGGCTCTCACAGCATCATTAGAATTAAGGGAGTCTCTGGACAGTAGGCATTGTTGATACTCATTGACAGTGGGAGTGCACACAGTTTTATTAACCCTAAGGTGGTTCAAGCTATGGGGCAAAAGATCATCAAGACAAATCCTCCAGCAGTTACCGTGGCAGATGGGAATTCACTCCTAACACACACTAAGTGTAATAACTTCAGTTGGAAGATGCAGGGACATAAATTTGTCTATGATTTTAGACTCTTGAGGCTTGGAGGCTGCGACATGGTTTTGGGGGTTGATTGGATGAAGTCCTTTAGTCCAATACTCTTTGATTTCTCTCAACTACCAGTATCCTTTGGGAAAGATGGACTCAAAATCAAGTTGCACGGCGTAGTAGAGCAGGGCCAGCTTTAGTTTATGAAGGGCAAAAGTTTGCAAAAGACGCTAAAGAAGAGTGATTACCATTGGGTAGGACAACTCTACTCAATTTCTCCTGCTACAGTTACTGATCAAGAAGGTGTAGGGGCTCCTTTGGATGCTTTGCTGGAATAGTACAAGGATTGTTTGAGCAACCTGAAGAATTGCCTCTAAGAAGGGCACTTGATCACTCAATTCCACTTAAAGAAGGCTCTAATCTAGTTAACCTATGCCCCTACAAATGCCCACATTCTCAGAAAGATGAGATAGACAAATAGGTGGATGAGTTCCTAAGGACCAAGTTCATAAGGCATAGCCACAGTCCTTTTGCATCTCCGGTGATTTTGGTGAAAAAGAAAGATGGGACATCAAGAATGTGTATTGATTATTGCCAATTGAACTCCGTTACAATCAAGGACAAGTTTCCCATTCCTGTTATTGATGATTTGCTTGATGAACTCTATGAAGCATGTTACTTCTCCAAGTTGGATCTTCGACAAGGTTATTATCAGATAAGAGTGCAAGAGCGAGACATCCATAAGACATCCTTAAGGACTCATCAGGGGCATTATGATTTTGTTGTAATGCATTTTGGATTGTCCAATGCACCAACAACTTTCCAAGCCTTGATGAATAAGGTGTTCAAGGTCTATTTGAGGAGGTTTGTCCTTATTTTCTTTAACAACATACTGGTTTACAGTCCTACATTACAGCAACACCTTGAGCACTTAAGTCTAGTTTTCCAGACTATGACAGAACACAAGCTGTTTGCTAAGCTCTCGAAATGTGCTTTTGCCAAGACTAATGTTGGGTATCTGGGTCACATTATCCCAGCTAAGGGGGTTGCTACAGATGATAGTAAAGTTCAAGCTATGGAGAGCTGGCCTGAGCCCAAATCACTTAAGGAGTTAAGGGGATTATTGAGTTTAACAGGATATTATCGTAAATTCATAGTTGGTTATGGTTTTCTTGCCAAGCCTTTGACTTATCTGTTGAAGAAAGACAGCTTTAATTGGATTGAATCAGCTAGAGAGGCTTTTGAGTTATTGAAGCAAGCTATGACTCAGGCACCAGTCTTAGCAATGCCTGATTTCAACCAAACTTTCACACTTGAGACAGATGCAAGCAGCTCTGGTATTGGGGCAGTGCTTTCAAAAAATGGTAGACCCTTGGCTTATCTAAGCTAGGCTTTGGGACTCAAGAACCAAAAGCTATCCATCTATGAGAAGGAGTACATGGCAATACTTCTAGTTGTTCAAAAGTTGAGATTACTTATGAGGCCATCAGTTCGTGATTAAAACTGATCATCAGAGCCTCAAGTACTTGCTAGAGCAGAGGATTTCCACAAGAGTTTAAAGAAAAGGGCCGATGAAGATGTTGGGGTTGGAATATACCAAGGGCAGAAAACATTGTGGCTGGTGCTCTTTCTAGGCGTGTAGATGAAGGGGAACTAGAAGACATTGAAGATGCTATGTGTGCTACAGTTACTCAAGTGATGCCCCTATGGATAACTGAAGTAATTAAGTCTTATGAGCAAGATGATTTTGCTTAATCACACATTGTTCCTCATTGCATCCAGCCTCTGTCTGCAAATCCAGATGCAAGTGTGACTGTTAGTAAGAGGATAATCAGAATCAGTGGCAAGATTTATGTGGGTAGAAGCAGTGAGTTGAGGAGGCAAATAATTGCAGCCTCTCATGATTCTCCATGGGGTGGACACTCTGGAATGGAGGGAACATATCAAATGATCAAGCAATACTTCAAATGGCCGGGGTTGAAGAAGGATGTGTAAGATTTTATGCAATAATGTGATCCCTGTCAACAAATCAAGGTGGATCACACTCCTTATAAGGGGTTACTACAACCTTTACTAGTTATTGACGGTTCTTGGACTCACATCAGTATGGATTTTATCAAGGGGCTACCTAAGTCTGAAGGTAGAGAAATCATTTGGGTGGTAATTGATCGTTTTACTCGGTATAGGCATTTCATTGCAGAGAAACTTGCTAGATTATTTTTGGATCATATCTACAAGTTGCATGGTCTTCCCCAAACGATAGTTTCAGACAGGGACAGGTTGTTTACAAGCAACTTTTGGCGAGAGTTGTTCCTATTGCTTGGAACTACCTTAGCTCTGAACCTCTTTCTCCCTTGCTCAATCAAGGAGTAATCTCTCATGTGCAAGGAGTTAATGATTTACATCATAAAAGAGTTCAGCTAGCCCGGCAACTCAGGGACAATTTGCAATTAGCCCAAGCCAGAATGAAATTCTATGCTGATAGGAAGAGTACTGATCGAAGTTTCAATGCTGGAGACTTGGTTTATCTTAAATTGTAGCGTTACAGACAGAGTTCTATTGCCATACGCAAGAACATTAAGTTGTCAGCTTGATTTTATGGTCCTAACAAGGTCATTGAAAGAATTGGTAAGGTGGCTTACAGGTTGGAGCTTCCACCCGATTGTTTGGTCCATCTTGTTTTCCACGTTTCTTTACCTAAGAAACAGATAGCAGATAAAGCTAAAGGAGCAGCAGGTAAAGATCAAGGTGCAGCAGCCATCTCACAAGCTGAAACCAATGGGCAACCGATGTTAGAACCTGAGGTGATTCTGGACAGAAGAGTGGTGCAGCAGCATGGAGCAGATATTAAGCAGATTTTGATCCAATGGACCAATCTTGGTCCAGAACAGGCGATGTGGGAGAACTGGTGTTTCACTGAGTCACAATTTCCTTCATTTCATTCTTGAGACAAGAATGAGTTTGAGGGGAGGGTATTGTCATGTCCCAAAATTGTAATTGAATTTTTGTGTTTTGGCGGGAAAGGTAGTTGAGTTGCAATTCTGATTTCCAGTTGTTGAGTTGGTTGAATTGAGTTATTTGGTCCAGATTCATTGTCAGTTCCTTAATCTTGTAATAGCTATAAATGGCTAGTTTTGGGTGCAAGTTTGATTCATGAATAATCAAATTGAAATATCTTTAGATACTTTCTCTCTATTTCCTCATCTCCTTAGCTTCTTTCTCTCATCTTAATTCTCTTTCCTAGGTTAAGAACAAGATTCATCTTGATACTTAACAATATCAAATTGTCTCTCTTATCTAACTCTCTCTCTAATATCTCATCTCCCTTCACTTCTTATCTCATCTTAATCTCTTCTTCCACTAGGTTAACTTGAAGATTGATCTTCAAGCTCAACAGTTGGTATCAGGGTGTGTTGCTGTCGATCGATTACTTATTGATTGATTTGAGCTGGCGAGATGCAAGAAGCAGATATCAATGGATGGAGGTGTAACAACTCGATTTGGTGCTGCAAATGCTACAAATGCTGCAAGTGCTACTACAAATGTTGATCCCAATGTCACTTATGCTTCGGTTGTTGGTGCTAATGCTGCAGCAGGAGCTGAGTACATTACACCAGCTCAATTGAAGAATCATATGGATGAAATGTTCTCTCGAATGCAGCAATTGCAAGTGAAGCAAGATCGAAAGTTTGCCGATCGATTTATTCAGCAAGCTCAACACTTTGAAGATAATGTTGTTGGATTGTAGGATCTGCTCAACAGGAAGATTTCGTCCTTCGATGCCGGAATTTTGTTACCTCCTAGCCAACGGGTTCGACCTCCAGGTGTAGTGCAACCTCAAGCAGCTAGTGTGGCTACTGGACAACAGGGTCTTCCTCCTAATCTGGTACAAATTCCAGTCACAAGTATACCCTTGGGACATAATGATCGTCCATCAGATCAGTTACAACATTAAAATTTTGAGAGTAATGATGCATCAGCCAGAGGTAAGAGGAGTGGTTACAGGCAGCCAAGGATTCAAATTGAGCCTTTCGACAGAAAACAGCTGCAATCATGGATCAGAAGATGTGATCTTTACTTTCATTTCTATCACATTGAAGAAGCTGAGAAGGTGGAGCTAGTAGCTGCTTATCTCCAAGGAGATCATAAGGCATGGCTTTACAGTGTTTTGAAGAGTAATCCTTCATTGTCTTGGGCTGAATTTATGGAAGAAATTTGTGAACGATATGGAGATGAGGATTCAAGTGACATAGTTGATAATTTCAACAAAGTAGTGAAAATCACATATGTGAAAGAATACATGACAAGATTTGAGAACCTTAGAGCTAGTATGATTGCAGCTTATGCTTAGGCGATTGAATCATACTATGTATTAAGTTTTATTAGTGACTTAAAAATAAATATTAAGAACCTTATCAAGGTAATTGGTCCAAGCACTTTATCTAAAGCCTATGCTAAGGCTAAGTTGTTTGAAGCTATGGTTCTAGTATCTAATGAGGGACCAAGGAACAGAAGCAATAGTTCACATCAGCAATAGAAGGGATAAGTTAAGTCCAGGTCTATTCGTTCTGATGAAAAGATGGTCCAAAGATTGTGTTATAAATGTAATCAGCCTTATTCTTTTGGACATAAATGCAACCCCAAGTTCCTTATGTCAGCAAGAGGAGCTGTGGCAAATAATGAATCTAGAGAAGATGTAACAGATGTTGAGTAGGATAGTTCTAATCATGAATCTCAATAGGAGCTTCTTGAAGATGAAGTAGAGATCTCTATGAAAGCCATGACAGGAAATGGGGCTCATAACACCATTAGGATCAAAGGACAAGCGGGCAAAAAGTCCATAGTTATTCTAATTGACCGGGTAGCACTCATTGCTTCATTGATCCAAAGGTGGTGAGAAAGGTTGGGAAGGATATGATCAAGAGATAGCCATTAGCTGTGATAGTGGTTGATGGGAATTCCATTCTTACTCAGACCAAATGCCAATGATTCAAGTGGACTATGCATGATCACAAGTTTGAGTGTGACTTTAGGATCTTGCCTTTGGGTTAATGTAATACAGTTCGTAGTGTGGATTGGATGAGATCTTTTAGTCCAGTGATCTTTGATTTTGCCAAGCTGACAGTGACTTTTGAAAGGCAAGGGTCTTCTGTAACATTAGAAGGCATGGCTGAACAGGCTCAATTATAGTTGTTGAAGGGCTAGAGTTTATAAGGTGGATTCAGGAAAGGCGCTTATCAGTGGGGTGGACAATTGTTCACAATTTTACATACCGATTTGGGAGAGCTATCTCATCCTAAGCCGCAGGCATTGATTGATGAGTTTCGGGATTTGTTTGAGCAGCGAAAAACTTTACCTCCCGAGAGGAACTTGGATCACGCTATTCCTCTCAACCTAACTTAGAACTAGTGAAGTTAAGGCCCTACAAGTACCCTCATTGGCAGAAGACATAGATTTAAAAGCAAGTGGATGACTTACTCAAGACTTGTTTCGTTCGACAAAGCCACAGCCCTTTTGCTTCTCTTGTCATATTGGTTAAGAAGGAAGATGGCTTGGAAAAAATGTGCATTGACTACAGGCAACTTAATTCCCTTACAACCAAGGATAAATTTCCAATTCCTGTCATTGATGACTTCTTGGATGAATTACATGGTGCATACTTCTTTTCCAAGTTCGATTTGAGGCAAGGTTATCATCAAAATGCTGTTTACAAGACTGCCTTTAGAAATCATCATGGGCATTTTGAGTTCGTGGTTATGCCTTTTGGCTTAACCAATGCTCCAGCTACTTTTAAGGAAGTAATGAATGATGTGTTTAAGAAATTCTTGAGGAGATTTGTGTTGGTATTCTTTGACGATATTTTGATTTGCAGTTCCACCATAGAAGAACACTTGAAGCATTTGCGGGAAGTGTTCTTGGTGATGTGCAATCACAAGTTGTTTGCTAAATTGACTAAGTGCTCTTTTGGTCATACTCAACTTGAGTACTTAGGACATGTGATCTCTTATAGTGGGGTTTGTACTGATCCTTCTAAAGTTCAGGCTATGAAGGAATGACAAAATCCTGTTACATTGAAGCAATTGCAAGGGTTCTTGGGATTAACTGGTTATTATAGGAAGTTTGTAGCCTATTAGGGAGCAATTGCTAATCCCCTGACTGATCTGTGGAAGAAGGATGCCTTTGGGAGGACTGATCATGCCCAGGAAGCATTTAAAGCCTTGAAAGTAGCTATGAGTGCAGCACTTGTTTTGGCTGTGCTAGATTTTGAAGAGGAGTTTGTTTTGGAGATTGATGCTTATGGGAGTGGAATTGGAGCTGTGTTGTCACAGAAAGGAAGGGTAATAGCCTACCTCAGTCTAGCCTTGAGTCCTAAGAATCAAGAGTTGTCCTCTTATGAGAAGGAGTATCTTGCAATTCTTCTAGCAGCTGATAAGTGGAGACACTACTTGGATGGCCATTGTTTTATCATCAGGACAGACCATCAAAGCTTGAAATATCTGCTTGAGCAGAGGATTGTTACAAGACTTCAACAGAAAGGCTTGATTAAGATGTTAGGTCTTGATTACGCTATTAAGTATTAAGAAGGGGAAAGAGAACTAGGCAACTGTGCTTTATCTCGAAGATTAGAAGATGCTGAGCAAGGTTATTGTGGAGCAATTTCAGTAATTCTTCCAGCTTGGGTTGAGGAAACAAATAAGTACTGCGAGAATGAAAATTTTTCACAAGACTATATAGTAGATTTAGCATCAATAAGTCTAACAACATTGTTCCAGAGGCAGAAGTATCTATTGTTACGGGAATCATCAGATTGAAGGGGAAGTTGTACATAGGATTTGCGACTAATATGAGACAAAAAATCATCAGTGCTTCTCATGATTCAGCTTAGGGTGGCCACTCTGGTGTTGAAGGTGATAAGTATAATTTAGTATATAATTACTTGTATCATTTTAATATATTTCTAACCATTTTACATCAAACTTCTATCGCTTTTGCTCGGTTTTGCTCGTTTTGAACTATTTTGCTATTTTCGGGTAAAAACACCCATTTTATGCTAAATCTTGCTAGGTTATATCATTAACATCAACAAGTAAATGCAATATGCGTAAAATAAAAGCAATGAAATAGCAAAATCAACCAAAAACACATGGTTCATACATGAACCTACATAAAATAACACATTTTTTGCAAGCAAATTGCTTTGGGCAGCAAGATTATTCAATTATTTTAGTTCAAATACATCGTACAACACACAAACAACATCAAATTGAGCTGATTTTGCAGGTTTGGGCGGCGGATGAAGAAAAACATGCGTAAAATAAGCCAAAGTTTGCAAGTCGTATGTGAGCTGCATCGATGAACAAATGGGAAGCAAGTTTGATGTAATTTTTTGTTTATTTTTGTTCTCCTCCTTGAACGCTATAAATAGGAGGTGTTTGTGAGTGTTTGGATCATCCTTCATTCAACAAAAAACACTTACAAAGTGCAGAAGAAGGAAGAAGAAAACGGGTGAAGGAAAAGAAGAAGAAGGAGGAGAAAGTTTGGTTTGTAATTTTGTCTTTTTAAGTCCTTTTTAGCCTTTTCTTCTCCTAATTTCATGAATTTTGTGTTAGTTATGCTTTATATTAAGTTTATCATGAACTAATTTCGTCATTCCAAGGCTACGGTGTAGCCTAAGTTGTAATATACGCTTATTCCTAATTCAACGTATTCAATGTTTTGCCACCGTGTTGTTGAAGTGTTTATCATTGTTCTTCATGAGTTTTAAATGCTTGACCACCATTTAAGGCCTATAATGATTCATAATGAGTCTGAGAGGAGATTTATGATAATTGCCAAGGTGATAAGCACCACAAATTGAGCGAATGCTCAAGAGAGATTAATGCGAATTGTGTGGTTTTTAAGTGAAAATCATAGAACTTTAAAAACTCTTTTCTTATTTTAATTCATGCACGAGAGTGATGGGTTAATATGTAAAAGAGCATGCTAAATGTTGCTAGAGATATAATGTTTAGTAGATTAGGGTTTTCACCATCAACACGTAATAACAACTTAAGTACCGAGAATACAAAGGCGTATTAATTCAACTAGGTGAAATCGGATGCCTTGGATGTTATTAAATCATAAAAAATTCATAAAATCAGTTAACATATTTTGTTTCTTTTTAGTTCATTTTATTCCATATCAACATAATAGCATCAAAGTTACTAATCTTGGTACTCATTCAATAAGAATCATCGTGGGAATGATACTCTACTCATTTCTTTATTACTTGATACGACTAGTTCACTTGCGAACACATACGCAAAATAAGCATCAAGTTTTTGGGGCCGTTGCTGGGGATTGTCTCTATTTGAGTGATATCAATACCAACTAGCCTTGGTGCTAATTTGAAATTGTTAATAATTTATAAATTTTATTTAAGTTTAAGAAAATTTTCATTTGATTCATTTGTAAAGATAAGTTCTTTTCAGTTTTGTGTTATGTTGTTATTTTTTTGATATTTTTTCTTTATTTTTATCTTTATTTTTCTATTAAGTTCACTTTGTTAGGGTTTTTAAAAGTTAAATTTGTTAATTTTAAGTTTTCAAAAACATTAAGGTTACGACCGCCCTCTTTTTCTTTAAAATTTGTGTTTTGTTAACTTTTATTTTATATTGTTGTATTCTTAGGCTTTCTGATCAATTGCAACTGTATTTTAATTTTATTTTACCATCTAAATAGGTTTTTCAAAGTTGGACTTGTTATCTCGAAGTTTTTCAAAACCTTTAGTAGTACCTATTTTCCCCTTAAAATTTGGCTTTGTTAAAATTTTGTGTTATAATTTTGTAACTTTTAAAGATTTTTCTCTATCATTTTCCTTGCCTTTAACTTTATAGTAGTTTATTTTTACTTTATATTCAAAATTTAATTGAAAAAGAAATAACTCTTTTTGAACCTAAAATCCAAAAAACACTTCGACTAATCGGGAAAATAAAAAGGGCTGAACCATGTCTAATAATACTGGAAATGATGATGAAGGGACCTCAAAAGATTATGCTATACCTATTGTTGGAGGGTGCATTCCCAGCCTTCGATGTCCACCAATACAGGCAAACAATTTCAAAATTAAACCCGCTATTATACAAATGATTCAACAAACTGTCTAATTCGGCAGTCTACCTAGTGAGGTTCCAAACTTGCATATCACTAACTTCTTGGATATATGCGATACATTTAAGCATAATGGTGCCAGCGATGATGCCATTCGCTTAAGGTTGTTTCCATTCTCACTAAGAGACAAAGCCAAAGCATGGTTAATGTCACTACCATCAGGAACTATCACCACTTGCGATGATTTGGCCCAAAAATTTCTTGCCAAATATTTTCCACTAGCCAAATCAGCTAAGATGGGGAATGAAATTACCTAATTTGTACAATACGATACAGAATCTTTGTATGAGACATGGGAACGTTACAAAGAAATTTTGAGAAGGTGCCCAATTCATGGTTTGCCAGTTTGGATGCAAGTCCAAACTTTTTACAATGGGTTGGCACCTAATACTCAAACGATGGTAGACATGGCTGCGGGAGGATCCCTAAATCACAAAACCCCAAATGAAGCATATGACTTGCTAGAAGTAATGTCTAGCAATAACTATGTAAGTGCAACCGAACAAAAGAAACCTGCTGGAATATACGAGCTAGATGCAATAGCAAAGTTAACTGCCCAGGTTTTAATGCTTAAAAAATAAATGAACATGAATGTGAATGCCATAAATTCTCCTGTACTCACGTGTGAATTTTGTGCAGGGAATCATCCTAGCATAGAATGCCAAACAGGAAATCCTTTCGCCCCATCAACCTGTGAGCAAGCCAATTTTGTTTCAAATTTTCAGAAAAATAGTCCCTATTCCAACACATATAATTTCGGGTGGAGAAACCATCCGAATGTTTCGTGGAATAATCAAAGGATACAAAAATAGCCTTTTCAGCACCCTAAAAGAAAGACTGATCTCAAAGAATTGTTTAGTAAGTTTATGCAAGATACTAGAAGTTTCATGCAAAACATTGGAGCAACTCTACAAAATTAAAAAACCTTGATTCGCAATCAGGAAGCGACCATTAGAAACCTTGAGACCCAAATTTGGGCAAATTTCAAGTCACCTTTCTGAATGATATTAAGGTTCTTTATCTATTAACACTGTCATTAACCCATGAAAGCAAGTAAAAGCAACAGAATTATGAAGTGGAAAATTTTGAAAGAACCAACTCAAACCAAACCATGTCAACTGAACAACCCATAATTGACCTGTCCACTGATGCAAATCTGGAATTGGAAAATGAGGAAGGGACTAAGGTCCAAGAAGAAAAATGAAGCAAAAAGGTTTGAACCTCAACCCTACAAACCAAAGGTCCCATTCCCTCAACGCCTGAGAAAGACAAAGCAGATGAACAATTTGCTAAATTTTGGAAATTTTCCAAAGGTTACACATTAATATCTCTTTTTGCTGAAATGTTAGAACAGATGCCCAAATATGCAAAATTTGTGAAAGAAATCCTGTCTAACAAAAGAAAGTTGGGAGAGTTCAAAACGGTAGCACTTACTAAAGAATGTAGTGCCATACTGCAAAAGAAGTTGCCTTCAAAGCTAAAAGATCCAGGGAGTTTCACGATACCTTGCACCATTGGCTCCATTAGTTTTGATGAGGTTTAGTGTGATTTTGGTGCAAGTATAAATTTAATGTCCCTCTCTATTTTGAGGAAGCTTGGGTTAGGAGAAGTGAAGCCTACCACTGTATCTCTCCAACTTGCAGACAGATCAATCAAGTATCCTAGAGGTGTAATTGAAGACCTCCTTATGAAGGTTGATAATTCATCTTCCCGATTGACTTCATAGTGCTTGATATGAAAGAGGATCAGGAGATACCTCTTATTCTAGGCGGACCCTTCCTTGCTACAGGAAGAACCCTGATAGACATACAACAAAGAAAGCTGATCGTAAGGGTGCAGGATGAACAGGTAACCTTCAACAACTTTAATGCCATTCAATTTCCCTCTAACATGGATTCTTGTTTTGAGATTGATATTATAGATAAGTTGGTCACTGAGACATTCTGGGACACATTCCCCAAGTTACCCCTTGAAGCGTGTCTAACAAAGTCAAGGACCATAGACATGAAAGACGAGTTAATAAGGGAATGTGCCCAATACCTGGAAAGTGGCAAATCTTTTGATTCGCACCATGGAACAAGAGTGGAAGACATTCGAGCAGAAATTTAGCAGATAATGAAAGAAGAAGAGCCGCCGAACTTAGAGCTCAAGCCATTGCCACCACATCTCAAATATGCCTATCTTCATAATTCTAACACTCATCATATTATTATTAATGCCTTATTGAGTAATATTAAATAGGAAAGGTTGCTTAGGGCTCTTAAAGAGCATAGAAGAGCAATCGGATGGACCCTTTCGGATATCAAGGGAATTAGCCCTTCCATATGCATGCACAAAATTCTCATAGAGAATAGCTTCAAACATTCTGTGCAACCTCAGCGGCAGTGAAACCCTACCCTGAAAGAGGTAGTAAGAAAAGAAGTTGTCAAATTATTAGATGCCGGGATCATCTATTCCATATTAGATAGCCCATGGGTTAGCCAAGTGCAAGTAGTTCCAAAAAGGGGGGGATAACTGTCGTAGAAAATGAGAACAATGAGCTCATCCCTACTAGGACTGTCACCGAGTGGAGGGTTTGCATAGATTATCGAAAACTTAATGATGCCACCTGAAGGACCACTTCCCCTTACTATTTATTGATCAAATGTTAGAAAAACTGGCGGGTCATTCGTATTACAATTTTCTTAATGGATATTCAGGGTAAAATCAAATTGCCATAGTCCTGGATGATCAGGAAAAGACCACTTTCACTTGTTCTTATGGTACCTTTGCCTATAAGAGAATACCTTTTGGGTTATGTAATGCCCCTGTAACTTTTCAAATATGTGTAATGGCAATCTTTAGTGATATCGTGGAAAATTTCATAGAGGTGTTTATGAATGATTTTTCTGTCTTTGGAACCTCATTTGATTATTATTCAGCTAACCTCTCTATGGTTTTGCAAAGATTCACTAACACTAATCTTGTCTTTATTTGGAAGAAATATCATTTCTTGTTGCAAGAAGGAATTGTGTTAGGGCATATGATTTTAAAAAGAGGAATTGAGGTTGATGGAGCAAAAACTGAAGTGATAGAGCAAATACCACCCCCTACTAAAGTTAAAGGCATTCGGAGTTTCTTAGGACATGCAGGTTTCTACAGAAGGTTAATTAAGGACTTCTCTAAGATCGCTAAGCCTTTTTTGCCATTTTTTGATGAAAGATGCCCCTTTTAACTTTGAAAGTGACTGCATGCATGCCTTCGAAACCTTGAAGAAGAAACTAGCATCATCACCAATAATTGTAGCACCCGATTGGACCTTACACTTTGTACTTAAGTGTAACGCCAGTGATTATGCTGTAGGGGCTATGCTAGGACAAAGAAGGAACAAAAATTTTAATGTAATTTACTATGCTAGTAAAACTTTGACAGATGCACAGATTAACTATGCTACTACCGAGAAAGAATTACTAGCTGCAGTGTTTGCATTTGATAAATTTCGTTCCTACTTGCTCAATTCAAAGGTAATTGTTTACACTGACTATTCTACTCTGAAGTGCTTTTTTTCAAAAAAGGATGCAAAACCGAGACTAATTAGATTGATTCTCTTGCTTCAAGAATTTGATTTAGAAATCCGGGATAAAAAGGTTACAGAAAATGCTGTGGCAGATCATCTGTCATGTCTCGAACGAGAGGACAAAGGTCCCTCCGTCAACGAAAAATTCCTAGATGAAAGTCTTACGATGGTAAGCGAGAATCCTAATTATCCATGGCAAGGTTACATTGTTAACTATCTGGTTGCGAAGGAACTGCCCAAGAACATGGCCTATAAACCAAAGAAGAAGTTCTTCGCTGGCTTAAAGCACTATTTCTAGGAAGAACCATTCTTGTATAAGCATTGTGCAGACCAGATTATCAGAAAATGTGTACCTGAGGAGGAAATGGAGAACATTCTGCGCCACTGTCACCCTCTTAAAACTAGTGGCCATCACGGTGGGACAAAAACTGCAGCTAAGGTTTTACAATCTGGATTTTGTTTGCCTACAGTCTTTAAAGATGCTTTTAAATTGCTAGTAAATGTGATAGATGTCAAAGGACAGGTAACATCTCAAAAAAAAAACCTGAAATGCCCCTCAACAACATCTTGGTTGTTGAATTACTTGACGTTTGGGGGATTGATTTCATGGGTTCTTTCCTCTCATCATTTTCTAACAGATTTATTTTGGTTGCTGCAGATTATGTGTCAAAATGGGTCGAAGCAACTACTTTTTCGACCAATGATGCTAGAGTTGTAGTAAAATTTGTTAGAAAAAATATATTTTCTCGGTTTGGAACTCCTACAGCAATTATAAGTGGTGGCGAAAAACATTTTCGTGACTGCCAACCTAAAGCTTTATTGAGTAAATATGGAGTTACACACTACGTGGGTGCTCCATACCATCCTCAAACAAGTGGACAAGTAGAAATTTAAAACCGAGAATTGTAAGTTATACTTGAAAAAACAGTTAGTGCTGTAGAAAGGATTGGTCGAAAAAGTTAGATGACGCACTTTGGGCATATAGAACAACATTCAAAACACCTATTGGAATGTCTCCATATCGACTGGTTTATGGCAAGGCATGTCAATTACCTGTAGAATTGGAACACAAAGCCTACTGGACCATAAAAACCTTGAACTTCAATTTAGCAGCTGCAGGCGAAAGAGGCCGCTACAAATCAATGAGATGGATGAGTTCAGAAATGAGGATTATGAAAATGGTCGAATTTACGAAGATCGAACCAAAAGATGGCATGACAAGCACATTCTGATCAAAGAGTTCGTACTGGGACAAAACGTTCGACTATTTAACTCCTGCTTACGACTTTTCCCAAGAAAGCTGCGCTCTCGATGGTCAGGACCCTTTATTGTAACCCGTGTTTTTCCATATGGTACGATTGAGATTCAGAATGAGAAAAAAGAGTACTTTCAAAGTCAATGGGCAAAGAGTAAAACCTTACATTGATGGAGAGCTCGAGCCTCAGAAAACTTCCATACATCTCAACAATGTCGAATAAGCCACTCAGAAAGTCAAGCTAAGGACTATAACTAAAGCGCTTCTTGGGAGGCAACCCAAGTGTTTCTATCCTTACTTATCTTATTTTTCCTTTCATTATTTTCTTTATTGTCTCATGTTTATGTATATTTTTGTTTAAACATGTATTTTTACAACAAGTTTGGGGGTAGCAAGATATCGACATACACCATCAATAAGCAATCCTCAAACCTGGGAAGTATCTCTCGCCTCACTTAATCTTTGCAGTTCTTTTAACATTAAAAACAATATTAACTCTAAGGTTGGGGGTGGGAAAAGCAATTTTTAAAGTTTTGAAACCAAATTATTTCGAAAAGTTTTCCTGTTTTATGCTTTAGAGTTGGCTTTAGTGCCTCCCAGAGTTCGGAGCCTTTGTATGGGGTTACAAATAGTGTCCGCCAACAAAAAGATAGCCTATTTTCTACAATTTTAAGCTTTAGTCTTTAAAATTTTTATTTAAAAAAAAAAAAGAGAACTCAACATCATGCTTTTTAGGCAATTTTTTACTCTTTAGCTCGTTTACTTTAGTTGGATTTGAATAACCAGACAATTAATTATTTTTGTGCTCTAACTGCAAAACACAATCTAATCTAAGGCACTATCTTAATAAAACACTGGCATTGGACTTCAGTAGTTAGCACGGCTGTATTACTTTTCTTTTTGATTAAAAGATGCTCAAATTTGAATAGATTACATACAGAGTATCATTTACATAATAGATTTTGAAGAGTTATACCTAAGTCTAAATAAAAGAAAAATATAATCAAAATAAGACAGAGAGAATCACTAAGCACCGCTATCCTGCTAAAAATGTCTGTCTTTTAGATATGTGCTATTGTGTGATGGTTTCGTGCCTTGGTACTTCGAGCAAGTAGATCCGTAGGGGTACTCCAACACCAGGTACCCTGGGCCAACTAGAACAGGAGTTGTAGCTTTGAAAGCTCGCTACAGGGGGTACTTTGAAAGCTAACAAGGAACCAAACACCCAAAAAAAAAAAAAAGAAACAGAGGGAGGAAATCATCTCTAGCACCGCTATCCCATTTATAAACATTTTAAGATATGTGCCACCCATTATGAGAACGTCTCAGTGGCGGCCTCTCTTACTTATGGGTCATTGCCCAAGAGTTGGAGCTTCACTCTCGCTGAAGATATGCTCAGGAAGTCATAATGAGGGTTACTTATGGGTCATCGCCCAGAGTTGGAGCTTGATTCTCGCTGTAGATATGCTTATGAGCCGAAATTGACTTGAGTAAATAAATTCCTCCAAAGAAAAAAAAAATTTGGGGCAAAAATAATTATTTTGGGCATACTTGATAAGTCCTATTATGAGTGGTATAATTTTTGTCCTCTATTTGGTTTGAGTATCCTAAGATTATAAAGAACGGATAAACTTAATTTGCTTAGCTAACTTTTGAATTCAATTACCTAGGTAATTGACAGATTTTTCCTTGGAAAAGATGGTTTTGCCTTTAAAACGTTGAACTTTGGACCTCAGTTATTCTTCTCTAATTTGGAGTATACCTGCTTTGAATTGTGGTAAAATTCTTATAAAGCATGAGATCCTGCGCTTTAATGCTTAGCCTTGCTCGAGGACGAGCAAGATTTAAGTTTTGGGGTATTTTGATAAGTCTAATTTAGTATATAATTATTTGTATCAATTTAATATATTTCTAACCATTTTACATCAAACGTCTATCGCTTTTGCTCGGTTTTGCTCGTTTCGATCTATTTTTCTATTTTCTTGTAAAAACACCCATTTTACACTAAATTTTACTAGGTTTTATCATTAACATCAACAATTAAATGAAAGATGCATCAAATAAAAGCAACAAAATAGAAAAATCAACCCAAAATACATGGTTCATACATGAACCTACATAAAATGACACTTTTTTTGCAAACAAATTGCATTGGGCAGAAAGATTATGCAATTATTTTAGTTCAAATACATTGCATAACACACAAACAACATCAAATTGAGCTGATTTTGATGGTTTGGGCGGTGGATGAGTAAAAAAAATGCATAAAATAAGCCAAAGTTTGCAAGTTGTATGTGAGCCGCATGGATGAACAAATGGGAAGCAAGTTTGATATAATTTTTTGCATATTTTTTTCTCCTCTTCAAACGCTATAAATAGGAGGTATTTGTGAGTGTTTGGATCATCCTTTATTCAACAAAAAACACATACAAAGTGTAGAAGAAGAAGGAAGAAAATGGGTGAAGGAAAAGGACGAGGAGAAAGTTTGGTTTGTAATTTTGTACTTTTAAGTCCTTTTTAGCCTTTTCTTCTTCTAAGTTCATAACTTTTGTGTTAGTTATGCTTTATATTAAGTTTATCATGAACTAATTTTCTCAATCCAAGGCTACAATGTAGCCTAAGTTTTAATATACACTTATTCCTAATTCAACATATTCTACGTTTGTCATTGCGTTGTTGAAGTGTTTGTCATTGTTCTTCGTAAGTTTTAAATGCTTGATCACCATTTAATGCCTATAATGATTCCTAATGAGTCTGAGAGGAGATTTATGATGATTATAAGCACCACAAATTAAGCGAATGCCCGAGAGAGATTAACACGATTTGTGTGGTTTATAAGTGAAAATCATAGAACTTTACAAACTTTTTTCTTATTTAAATTCATGCACGAGAGTGATGGGTTACTATGTAAAAGAGCATGCTAAAAGTTGCTCGAGAGAGAATGTTCAGTAAATTGGGGGTTTCAACCATCAACACGTAAGAACAACTTAAATACCATGAATTGAAAGGCGTATTGATTCAATTAGGTGAATTCGGATACCTTGGATGTTATTAAATCATAAAAACTTCATAAAACCAGTTAAAATATTTTTTTTCCTTTTATTTTATTTTATTTCATATCAACATCTCAATTTTTGGTTTTTCAAATAGGATCAAAGCTACTAATCTTGGTACTCATTCAATAACAATCCTCGTGGGAACAATACTCTACTCATTTCTTTATTACTTGATACGATGGTGCACTTGCGAACGCATACGCAAAGTATGCATCAAAAAATCTAACAACATTGTTCCTGAGGCAGAAGTAGCTATTGTTAAAGGAATCGTAAGATTGAAGGGGAAGCTGTACATTGGATTTGCTACAAATATGAGACAATAACAATAATAAAGGTTTTTAAAAACTTTAAGATAACAATAATACTAAAGGTTCTGATAAACTACTAATCAGTTAACATATTTTGTTTCTTTTTATTTTATTTTATTTCTTATCAACATCTCAATTTTCCAGAGCCCTGCTTTTGCGGGAGCCCTTGGAGGCAATGGGTTTGTTGATGTTGATGTTGATATATCAACATCTCAATTTTCGATCTTTGAAATAGCATTCTAGTACTAATTTCGGTACTCGCTCAATAACAATCCTCGTGGGAACGATACTCTACTTACTACTTTATTACTTGATATGACCAGTGAACTTGCTAACGCATACGCAAAGTAGGCATTAAGTTTTTGGCACCGCTGCCGGAGATTGTCTCTGTTTGAGTGATATCGATACCAAGTAGTTTTGGTACTAATTTGAAATTGTTAATAATTTGTAAATTTTGTTCAAATTTGAAATATAAATCTCTTTTCGTTCATTTATTTTATTTGCAAAGACAATTATCATAAATAAATAAATAAATTCGTATATACCCCCTAAAAATATTTGTTAGTTTTGTGGTATTTTGTCATTTTTCTTATATTTTGTCTTTGTTATCAATTTTAATTTTTTTTTTTTTTTGCTTATAAGTTAACTATGTTAGGGTTTTAAAAGTTAAATTTGATATTTTTAGAGTTTTTGAAAACATTAGGGTCACTACCCCCCCCCCCCCCCCCCCCCCCCCCTTTTTTAAATTTGTGTTTTTTATCTTTTATTTTAGATCGTTATATTTTTAGGTTTTATAATTATTTTTAACTTTATTTTAATCTTTTTTTAGTAATCTAGATAGGTTTTTCAAAGTTACGTTTGTTGTGCAAATGTTTTTCAAAACCTTTAGTATTATTATTCCCCCTTTCTTAAAATTGTTTTTGGGCTACCATAGTTGAAGAAAAATAAAAAAATCAGCAACTTATTGAAATCTACAGAACTGGGTGGCAAGGAGCAGAATGGAGGTGCAATGAGCTTTAAGCTTACAATTTTTTGTATATTTTTTAATTCCAACCTTAGGTATAATAAATATGCATGCTTAGAAGGTATTTTAGCATCATTCAATCCAGAAACAATAAATACAAAGTAGAGAAATAAGGTAGAAATTCGTAGGAAGAAAGAAGGAGGGGAAAAGAAGAAGTTTGGTCTGAAATTTTACATTTTCAAGTTCTTTTCTATCCTTCTCTTCATTAAGTTCATGAATTTTGTATTAAATATGTCTTATATAAAGTTTACCATAAACTAATTTTGTTATTCCAAGGCTATGATATAGCTTAAGTTGTAATATAGGCTTATTTCCAATTCAACGTATTCAATGTTTTGTTATTACGTTATTGAAGTGTTTATCATTGTTCTTCATGCGTTTTAAATGTTTGATCACCATTTAAGGCCTATAATGATTCACAATGAGTTCGAGAGGAGATTTATGATGATTGCTAAGGTGATAAGCGCCACAAGTTAGGCGAATGCTCGAGAGAGATTAACGCGATTGGTGTGGTTTTTAAGTGAAGCGTATAGAGCTTTAAAAACTCTTTTCTAATTTAAATTCTTGCATGAGAGTGATGGGTTAATATGTAAAAGAGCATGTTAAATATTGCTCGAGAGAGAATATTTAGTAAATTAGGATTTTCAACCATCAACACGTAATAATAACTTGAATAATGAGAATAGAAAGGCGTATTGATGCAACTGCGTGAAATCGGATGCCTTGGATTTTATTAAATCACAAAAACTTCAAAAAATTTAGTAAGCTTAGCTAAAAATCAGTTAATATATTTTGTTTCTTTTTATTTTATTTTATTTCATATCAATATCTCAATTTTTGATCTTTCAAATAACATTTTAGTACTAATTTCGGTACTCGCTCAATAACAATCCTCATGGGAACGATACTCTACTTACTACATTGTTACTTGATACAACTAGTACACTTGCTAATGCATACGCAAAGTCAGCAACAAGTTTTTGGCACTGTTGCCGGGGATTGTCTTTGTTTGAGTGATATCGATACCAACAAGTTTTGGTGTTAATTTGAAATTGTTAATAATTTGTAAATTTTGTTTAAATTTGAAATATAAATATCGTTTCATTCATTTATTTTATTTGCAAAGATAATTCTTAAAAATAAATAAATAAATTCGTATATACCCCCTAAAAAATTGCCAGTTTTGTGTTATTTTGCTATTTTTCTTATATTTTGTCTTTATGTTCATTTTTATTTTGTTTATAAGTTCACTTTGTTAGGGTTTTAAAAGTTAAATTTGATATTTCTAAAGTTTTTGAAAACATTAGGGTTACTACGCCCCTACGCCGCGCCCCCCCCCCCCCCCCCCCCCCCCCCGCCTTTTTTAATTTGTGTTTTCTAAATTTTATTTTAGATTATTGCATTCTTAGTTTTTATGAGTAATTTTAACTTAGTTTTAATTTTTTTTAGTCATCCAGATAGGTTTTTCAAAGTTAGGTTTGTTATCCTAAAGTTTTTCAAAACCTTTAGTATTATTAATACCCCTTTCTTAAAACTCAGTTTTCAAAGGTTGTTGTTGTCTTA
This sequence comes from Simmondsia chinensis, assembly GCA_018398585.1. NCBI lineage: Eukaryota > Viridiplantae > Streptophyta > Magnoliopsida > Caryophyllales > Simmondsiaceae > Simmondsia > Simmondsia chinensis. Next base: position 10,469,746 of record JAGTTD010000017.1, on the reverse strand, counting down.
ATCTTTCTCACAAATTTTATTATTTTTTTTCCTCTGACACTTAATTTTATTTATTTGGTTATTTTTTAATTATTTATTCATTAAAAAAAGTGCTAAAAGTGATTGCTTACTACAACTTTATAAGACCTCAATACCAAGTTGTATTTAATGCATTATCTGCTCAACTTTCTCTAATTCAGGACATGATTACTACTAGTACTCCTAGATGTGAATTTTGTGTAGGTAACCATGCTAGTATAGAATGTCGAATGGGTAATAACTTTTCTTCATCAGGTTTTGAGCAATATAACTTTATGAGACATCAATATCAAGCTGTACCGAGAAAAAAACTGAGCATTCATGAAAGTAGTGCATTATCTGCCCAACTTTCACAAATTCAAGAACAATTAAATGACATAACTGCTGCTAGTACTCCCTGATGTGAATCTTGGGCAGATAACCGTGCTAGTATATAACGTCAATTAGGTCATAGCTTTTCCACATGGGGCTTTGAACATGGTAATTACATGTCAAAGTTTAACCAATCCCAGTACAATCCCTACTCTAGCACTTATAGTCAACATTGGATGGATCCCTCTTGGAATCATCACGTAGCATCTTGGTCACCAACTTATCCATCACAAGAAAAGAACAATGACTTAGAAGAGACATTTAGGGAATTCACGAGAACTGTGAGTGACCTAAAAAGCCAACGAACCTCCATCCAAAATCCTAAACCTCAAGTAGGGACTGCAATAGAGGAACAATCGGAGAGGTTTGAAGAATCCCTGCCTAGCAATACCATCACCATTCTAGGGGAACAAACTAACGCCATGACATTGAGGGATAAAGACACATTAGAAGATCCACCTCAATGTGACATAATCTCCTTAATTGACTCATCGCCACCAAGGACCAAACCTATCTTTACTGACCCACCACCACCAGTCACTGAAATAGAATGTCAAACTTATTTGACATGGTCAGAGATTTTCGAAACTATGGATGCCTCGGAGAGGAATTGAAGAAAAGATCTAAAAAGAAAATCCAGGTTATGGGAAATTAGGCTCAAGGATCTAAAGATTAGAGAAGGCGGAGGTGGTCGTGTAAAGAAGGGAACAAGGAAGATCCATGGAAAAATATTGGTCGTTGCGGGTGGATGGTGGAAACTCTATTCTCCTTTAAGACATGGGATAGATCCACTCAAAGAGTCGAGCTAACGACTATAAACAAAAGCGCTTCTTGGAAGGCAACCCAAGTGCTCTTTTCCTTACTTCTTTTATTTTAGTTTCCTTTTATTTTTATTATTTTCTCATGTTTCAGTACATTTTTGTTCAAATAGGTATTTTGAAACAAGTTTGGGGGTAACTTGAACACGACATTAGCCATCAAAAAGTTGATCCTTGGACTTGGGAAGTATATCTCACCTACTGCTTCGATCTTTATAGTTTTTTTAACATTAAGAACAATGTTAACTCTAAGTTTGGGGGTTAAAAAAGCAAATTTTAGAGTTTTGAAACAAAGTTTTTCGGAAAAGCTTTCCTGTTTTATGCTTTGGAGTCGGCTTTAGTGCCTCCCAGAGTTCGGAGCCTTTGTAAGGGGATGTAAATAGTGTCGACTAACAAAAGGATTGTCTATTTTCTACAGTTTTTATCATTAGTCTTTCAAAATTTTCATATGAAAAAAAAGAAGAAAGAAAGAAAGAACTTATCATCATGCTTTTTAGGAAAATTTTCTACTCTTTTTAGCTCGTTTACTTTAATTAAATTTGAATAACCCGACAATTAATTGTTTTTGCGTTCTAACTACAAAACACGTTCTAATCTGAGGCACTATCTTGACAAAACCATGGTTTTTGACTTCACTAGTCAGAATGATTGTTTTACCTTTTTTTTTTCTGATTAAAAGATGCTCAAATTTGAATGAATTTCATTAAAACTATCATTTACATAATATGCTTTGAAGAGTTACTCCTAAATCTAAATAAAAAAATAAAGAAAGGAAAAAAAAATCTCTAGCACCACTGTCCCACATTAACAATTTTAAAGATATGTGCTACCCGTTAAGAGGGCGTCTCAGTGGTGGCTTCTCTTACTTATGGGTCATCACTCAGGAGTCGGAGCTTGATTCTCACTGAAGATATACTCAGCAAATCATAATGAAGGCATCTCAGTGGGGGCTTCTCTTACTTATTGGTCATCGCCCAAGAGTCGGAGCTTGATTATCACTGAAGATATACTCACACTGTAATACTGGGGATGTCTCAGTGGTGGCTTCTCTTACTTATGGGTCATCACCCAGGAGTCGGAGCTTGATTCCCGCTGAAGATATACTCATGAATCGAGATTGACTTGAGCAATTAAATTCCTCCGAAAAAAAGGGGGCGCAAAAGAAAAAGACACTTATTGTGTATAATTTTAGTTTTGGGCATACTTGATAAGTCTTGCTATGAGTGGTATGATTTTTGCTTTCTATCTGGTTTGAATATCTTGAAATTAGAAAAAATGGATAAAATTAATTTGCTTGGATAACTTTTGAACTTGGTCACCTAGGTAATTGACAGATTTTTTCTTAGAAAAGATAGCTTTGCCTCGAGAACATTAAAATTTTGAGCTTTGGTCATTTTTTTCTAATAAGAGTATACTTGCTTCAAATTGCTGAAGAATTCGTAAAAAATACTAAATCCTGCGCTTTAATGTTTAGCCTTGCTCGAGGACAAGCAAGATTTAAGTTTGGGGGTATTTTGATAAGTCTGATTTAGTATATAATTATTTTTATCATTTTGATTCATTTTTAACTGTTTTACATCAAATTTTTATCGCTTTTGCTAGGTTTTGCTCTTTTTCGCCCGTATTACAATTGTTTTTCAAAAACACTTATTTTATGCCAAATCTTGCAAGGTTTTATCATCAAAATCAATAGTTGAATGCAAGATACATAAAAAAAAAGCATAAAAATGAGCAAAATCAATCAAAACACTAGTTTTAGCAAGAAATCACCAAGTTCATGCACAATTCAATTCAACTTTCAAAAATGGGTAGCAAAATGCACAAATCAAGAGCAAGGATTCATTAAACAATACATTAACATGTCCAAGTTGATGTAAACTCTGAATTTAGGTGGTGCTAAGCTCAAAAATCTGAAGAAAACCAGCAAGAACAACAACAATGAAGAGAAAGAAGACCGGCCTGCACAATTCACTTCAACTTATAATTTTAGGCGGCAAAATGGATGAATCAAGTCAAAGAACCTCATGTACACTTCAATAACATGTTCAAATTGATGTTGAGACTGATTTTGGGAGGCCAAATCTGGAAAAAATTGAAGAAAAATAGCAAAGTATAGAAGTTGTAAAAAATGAACACAAGCCTGCACTATTCACTTCAACTTGCAGTTTTGGGTGGCAAAATGACCAAATCTGTTAAGCTTGGAAATTACTCTTGGATCTTAACCTTGGTTGAGATAGTGAGAGTATGAGATGAGGATAGAATTTAGAGTTAAGAAGAGATAAGAAGTGAAAGGGAGATGAGAAATAGAAAGAGATATCAAAAGATATCAATTTGTCATTCATCAAGTTATGAGCTCTTCAAGAGAGGCTCTACATATTTATACTACTAATCCTTAGGATGGCTCAAGACTAAAAATATTTAGAGAGACAATGATCCTAGACACAAGGACTAACCGACTCAACCAACAACTAACTAACTAGCTGCCACTATGACCGGCATTGACCACCTAAGCTACATACCACTAAAGTTCACTTATTACATGACTTGCCAAGGGACTTATGCAGCTAATTACATCAAGACTTATTCCAATTACAATATCAACTAGCTCGTACACTTCAATACACTATATTCAACACCTTGTTACATTTACTTAGGCCAAACAAGTAACCAACAGCAGCAAACACCACCAGTAGCAGGACAACAGCAACCAGGACACCAACAGCTCATGCTTTGGATTCTCGGATCATAACATTCCCTTCTCCTTGAAAACATTCTCGTCGTCCAAAATCAAGAAAAGAGTTGAGACCTTTAACAACACTTATTGCTGTGGAAAGGAGAGCTGAAATTGAAGAACTCATGCTGAAGTCTACAGTTAAGAACATCTGGCTGCTGAAATTATTGCACCCACTGCAAATCAGGAGCCACCCAATGCGGCTACGAATTCAGCATCTAAGAACACACTCAATGCAGATCTGGAACTGAATTGTATTGCTCTAAAATTTGTGGAAATGTGTTCCGACTGAAACGAACTAATGATGAAGTAACTCTGAAATGCAGCAGGTACATGAGTATGATTCTTGTTTTGACACAATGTTTGCATTTGAATGTGTAGTACTCTTCAGGAGGTCTGCACTGATCAAACCAAACTAGCCAAACTTCAACAACCAGCCCATGGCACACCTTTTGCAGTTAATGCAGCCCAAAACACTATCCTGCTGCAGAGAGCCATAAAACGCAACAACAATTCTGTAATTCCGCTTGTAAAATGCTGCACAATAGGATTTGAATGTCGTTAAACCCATAAGACTGCATATGAAGTCCTTGAACATCTCGAGAAGCCTTCCAAATTCAAACTAAGTGAACCAAGTACCAAAACAGCCTAATATTCTGACCTTGGTAGCGAAACACATTGAAATTCCATAAGAATGTAGCTGCAACCAGTTCATCTTGGATCTTATCCCAAATTTTTATTGCTTACACATCCACTTACTAAACCATCTTAGACCAAGCTCAACAAAACATGATTGCTTTCCAATTCCACATGATATGCTGCAGAACTCAAAATTTCAGCAGCGTATAACCTGGACAACTCATAGCTGTGGATAATAAAAATTTCAGCTCGATTTCTGTCCATATGTAAGCTTCTGGATGCGAACAAATTAATACATCATCCTAAAGTCATAATAGCACCAATGACACTCCATTTGAGCAACACATTTTCTGCTAACAGTGAAGGAAGTGCAATTCTCCCAGAATTTTCAGCAGCCCCTATTACTTCTATTGCTTTAATCTTGAGTGTGAACTTGTAATATCTGGAAATGTCAGCTTCCTCTTTCAATAATTCTGCATAGATCACACCATAGGCTCCCATTCTTTGATCTTGACAAAACATAGAGAGGATGCACCAGAAATTTTGAATACATTGCTGTCCAAACTTGTTCATTTGAACACTTGTGACTTTGGCTTGAAAATATGGTCCTATGCTCCATCAAGTTAAGAACTCATGAGTTACACTTGAATTCCAAGGACACAAGGTCTTCACTTGAATTCTCAAAGCAACCCCATTGATAGAATTTACTCTGCAGCTCACAACTTCCAGCCACCCAATTTGCCTCAAATGATCAAGCTTTGCTTTCTTGTCAATAAGTTCAAGTATGAACACAAAGTACACTAGCATAAGGAGCCAGTGCAGCATTTGAACAGCTGTGCATAATTCAGGAGCATGGGCTGATCCATTCTTAACTCTACAGCTGCTGTATATGCTGCCTCTTCCACCTGATGTAATATGCCGAAGTAGTTTGGCACAACAGACCTCAGTGCTCGAATTCAGAGCTTGTCTCAAGTTCTCAGCAGCTGCAATGCTTCTCACGTTTCCATACTCAATCCACAACCCCATTGCTATCTTCTGCATGACAACTTGGCTATGCTTACTATCTTTAGTTGTCAACAAGAAGCTCACAACACCATCAAATCCTCTCTGAACTGCTTCTACTCCTACAGCTAACCAACTTGACAGATCTTGATTGAATGGCTCATTTTTAACTACTAAATTTGCTCCAATCCTCAAGTACTGCACCTCCACCATAAATTTAGGAGGCCTCACATTTGGTTGCACCATTGGAGCATGTTCTTTGTCAATAGCTTGATTAATACCTAGCCTTAGCTTGGAACTCGATATACTTGCCAATTTGTTGCTAAACACTGTCATTCCAAACCCAAAACTGAAACCAAACTCCACCAAAACATCACGGAATTTTCCAACTTTAAACACATCAGTTAAAGCATCTATTGTACTGATTTTGGTCTGATCAGAATTCTGCTTCAGCGCCTTGCTGAATTTGTGCACCTCCATCAGCTCCATTGCTTGTACAAAAACAAAGCTTCGCCTTTGTTGAACCTTAAAATGTACTCTCGCAGCTTGATTACTTCTTTTCAGCAGAAAGTCGACTCTTTTCAGCTTCATAAAGCCTTAAGAATCTTCTCCCAGATCAGGAGGCAACTCGTCATAAGAATGTGTATTTGAATACAACTTTTCTCCACTCCGAGAATCTTGCAATGTGTCAAATACATTACTACCCGCACAAAGCAATTGCTGATTTCGAGTATCAAGATGCCTCAAAGAAGTGCTAAACACATTTGGCGGTGCTTTCATTGTTACTACAGCAGTACATCCACTTCCCCAGTTAAAATCAGAGGTTCGGCTGTATCCGACCCTTGTATACTAGCACATACATCGGTAAAATCAGGAGCTTGAGTTAGTTCTTGCCGATCATCAAACATCCAAGGCTGAAACTCAGCCTCTTGCTTCAATTTATGCTTTGCCAACTTCTTTTTACCCCAAAAATCTTTCAATGCTTCATTTAGATGGTTCCTCTTCACCTTACTCTTTGCTTTCTTTATCATTCCCATGACATGAAAATCCTGCTCCCATTCTGGAAACATGTCATGCTGTAACTCAACATCTTGATAATGATCAACTTGTTCAGACACAGGTTCCTCTAACTTGTGTTCATCAATTTCGGCATTGTCGTTATCGAATTCATCTTCAACAACAACCGATTCTACTCCAACTTCCTCTTTTTGCTCAACATTGAGCTCTTGTAGTATAACACTATCCACTAGCTCCGAGGGCTCATTTGCAATAAGAACACCAACACAATCTCGATTGATATTTGCAAACGGATGAGCTGAATATTGCCGATTCACAATTTGCTGCACCATTTCGTCCCATTCCTGTTTCTTTTTCTGCCAAAACTCCTCTCGTTCTTGCCTCCATTCTTGATTTATTTTCTCCCAATAATCACTCATCACTGATTGACAAGAGCCATCATCATCCATACCAGCCATATTTGCAATGAACAACAATGCTTCGATCTGGAACAACTCAGTTCGCAGGGGAACAAAATTCGATTCGAATCACTTCAACTGATGATTGCTTAAAGACATTATACTCCTTCATTCGTACAAAACAATCGCTTACTAACGGTTCCACAATCATCACCGATTACAAACCCTAATATGCAGAATTTCGCCACAAAGAACTCGAACAAACCCTAATTGCGATGTTTTCTTGAATATTCAGACTTACAATTCTGAATTAAGCTCGATTCTAGATCGCAATCAAGTCCTCAACACAATACTCAAAGCAATCTTCAAGAACGAAATCGGATTTCAACACTTTCGGTGCTCAGTTCAATGTCAGATTCTCGCCTAAGCAAATCTCCACTTAATAACATATAATTCTTAAGAATCAAACGTAGATTCTGATGAATTTTCACCACTTCTATGCTTATTAACGTGAATTATATCACAAATCAGCAACAACATAGATTCTAATCGGATTGTAACTTTCAGTTCAGAAACCGTTACCTCAAGCTCAACAACTGAATTATAGAAACTGAAATCACCTGAATGCAGCTTGTTTCTGATCTTTTGATTATGATCGAGTGTAATGTTGATCCAATAGCTCACTTTAAGCTTCTTCTCCAATTGATCAAATGAATAATTGATCAAGAACAATTAAGCTCAACACTCAACTTCAGCGACTAATACTTTGCTCAGCACTCTACTTCAGCAACTAATGCTTGATCAGATTCAATCTGAATCAGCTTGATATTGAACATAATCAACAATTACTGATCAATTAAACTTTCTTCAATGTAATTCAATCAAATTGATCCCAACCGAAGTAATTCCCAGGGACTTGCAGATCAATAAGGCATATGACAATAACCGCCACTCAATGCACTTCTGAAATGAATTTTTGATCACAAAAAACCAGCAAATTTAGCTTCAGATATGGACTTGCAGTACACAAACCTCTTCACAATCAGAATTCAGAATTGAATTCTTGATCATATAAGACTGAACTAAATCAGTATTGAAATTATTATTATTATTTTTTTTTTTTTTTGTTGATTAGGAGCTTGATTCGGAAGCCAAATCAAGGCTCTGATACGAATTGTTAAGCTTCAAAATTACTCTTGGACCTTAACCTTGGTTGAGATAGTGAGAGTATGAGATGAGGAGAGAATTTAGATTTAAGAAGAGATAAGAAGTGAAAGGAAGATGAGTAATAGAGAGAGATATCAAAAGATATCAATTTATCATTCATCAAGTTATGAGCTCTTCAAGAGAGGCTCTACATATTTATACTACTAATCCTTAGGACGGCTTAAGACTAAAAATATCTAGAGATACAATGATCCTAGGCACAAGGACTGACCAACTCAACCAACAACTAACTAACTAGCTGCCGCTATGGCCGGCATTGACCACCTAAGCTACATACCACTAAAGTTCACTTATTACATGACTTGCCAAGGTACAATATCAACTAGCTAATACAACTCAATACGCTATATTCAACACCTTATTACATTTACTTAGGCCAAACAAGTAACCAACAGCAGCAAACACCAGTAGCAGCAGGACAACAGCAACCAGGACAGCAACAGCACATGCTTTGTATTCTCGAAAAATGAACACAAGCCTGCACAATTAACTTCAACTTGCAGTTTTGGGTGGCAAAATGAACAAATCAAATCCAAGGACGACTTAAACAATTCATTAAAATGTCCAAGATGATGTCAAGACTGATTTTTGGTTGTGTAAATTAAGAAATATTAAAAAAACAGCAACTTGGTGAAATCTTCAAAACTCGGTGGCAAGGAGCAGAATAGAGGTGCAATGAGCTTTAAGCTTGCAATATTTTATAATTTTTTTGATTCCAACCTTAGGTATTATAAATAGGGATGCTTAGGCGGTGTTTTAGTATCATTCAGTCCAAAAAAATTAAATAAAAAGTAGAGAAATAAGGTAGAAATTCGTAGGAAGAAAGAAGGAGGAGAAAATAAGAAGTTTGGTTAGAAATTTTGCATTTTCAAGTTCTTACGTTTGTGATAGAAATTTCAAAGATTCAGGTTTTGAAGTTTCAAGGGGCCTTACATTGGCTTGTACATGAGGATGATGTTCTTTACTTTTTGCTTGACCAACCAAAGCATCGAACTCATGATCCCAACTTCTTGACAATCCTCTACAAAGCACCTTGAAAATCTGTTTTGCCTCATCACAAAATCTTTCTGAAAACTTTCTCCTTTTACACTTCACCTTGTAACACCCTAAGGGATGATCTATTCCACTCTCGAGACTCCAAGAGTGAGGTTGCTCATCTAACTTGTTTTTTAATGCACCTGTGTTGCTGAATTCAGTTCGAGTGGCCTCAAAATCTTGCTCCCTGTTACCATTATGCAGTGACGAAGGTAACAACAAGTATTCTGGAGGTCTAACATTAGGTTTTACTGTAGGAAGAACACCTGGATCAACCCACTTTGCACGCTTCCTCTTTATTATGAATTAGATATCTTAATCGCTGTCAAGTGTGTGGTTACGTTTTGATTGTATAATTTGAATGTGGTTCTTAGTTGCTTTTGGCGTTAAAATCTTCTTTGGTTAGTTAAGTCAGTTGTTGGTCAAGACTTGAGTCAATTGTGGTGGCTCTTGCTAGTAGTGAGTCGGTTAAGTGTGGATTTGATTCATTGTATCTAGTTTGAGTATAAGTAGTCTTACTTCAAGTGAAATTCCTCATTGAATAAAATACAAAATATCTTTTGATGTTAAACTCTCTATCTCTCATCTAACTCTTCTTTAACTTCTCATCCCCTTTCACTTTTATCTCATCTAAATCTCTTCTTCCACTAGGTTAACTTCAAGATTGATGTTGGAGCTTAATAATTGGTATCAGAGCTTGTGTGTTGCTGCCGATCGATTGTTCCTTAATTGATTTGAGCTAGCGAGGCATAAGAAGCAGATATCGATGGCTGGTGGTGTAACAACAAGAATTGGAGCTATCAATGCTGCAAATGCCACGAGTGCTGCTTCAAATGTTGATTCGAATGTTACTTATGTTTCGGTTGTTGGTGCTACTGCTGCAACAAGAGCTGAGTTCATTACTGCAGCTCAATTGAAGAATCATATGGAGGAAATGTTCTCTCGAATGCAACAATTACAGCTGGAAAGGCATCGAAAGATTGATGAACAATTGACTGGATTGCAAAATCAGATCAATCACTGTAATTCTTCTTCCGGTGCAGGATTCTATTTCCTGCTAGCCAACAGGTTCGACCACCAGGTGTGGTCATTCTCAAGCAGCTAGTGTGGTTGCTAGACAATAAGATCATCCTCCTGATTTAGTTCAAGCTCCAGTTGCAAGTATGTCTATGGAACAGGAAGATCGTCCACCAAATCAGTTGCAACCTCAAAATTATGAAAGAATTGATGCATAAGCAAGTTGTAAAAAGAGTGGTTATAGGATGCCAAGGATTCAAATTGAGCCTTTGATGGAAAACATCCGCAATCACGAATTAGAAGGCATGATCATTACTTCCGTTTCTATCATATTGAAGAAGCTGAGAAGGCTGAGCTTGCGGCTATTTATCTCCAAGGAGATCATAAGGTATAGTGTTTTGAAGAGTAATCCTTCATTATCTTGGGCTGAATTTGTGGAAGAATTATGTGAACGATATGGAGATGAGGATTCAAGTGATATAGTTGATAACTTCAACAAAGCAGTGCAAATCACATCTGCAAAAGAATACATGACTAGATTTGAGAACCTTAGAGCGAGTATGATTATAGCCTATCCGCAAGCAACTGAATCATACTATGTATCCAGTTTCATTAGTGGATTAAAGCTAAAGATCAAGAACCTTGTCATGGCAATAAGCCCTAGAACCTTATCAAAAGCTTATGCTAAGGCTAAGTTGTTTGAAGCTGTGGTTCTTGCATTTGGTGAGGGACCTAGGAACAGAGGCATTAGTTCACATCAGCTAGAGAAAGGATTAGTTAAGTCCAGGTTTGTTCGTTCTGATGAGAATAAGTTCCAAAGATTGTGTTATAAATGTAATCAGCGTATTCCTTTGGAAATAAATGTAATCCCAAGTTCCTGATGTCTGCGATAGGAGCTGTGGTAAGTAATGAATCTAAAGAAGATGAATCAGTTACTGAGTAGGACAATTCTGATCATGAGTCTCAAGAGGAGCTTTTGGAAGATGAAGTAGAGATCTCTATGAAAGCCTTGATAGGAAGTGGGGCTCATAACACCAATAGAATCAAAGGGAAAGCTGGCTAGATCTCCATAGTGATTTTTATTGACAGTGGTAGCACTCATTGCTTAATTGATCCAAAGGTGGTGAGGAAGGTTGGAAAAGATATGATCAAGACGCAGCAATTAGCTGTGACAGTGGTTGATGGGAATTCCGTTCTTACTAGGACCAAGTGCCAAGGCTTCCAATACACTTTTCAAGATCACAAGTTTGAGTATGACTTTAGGATCTTGCCTTTGGGTGGATGTGATATGGTTCTTAGTGTGGAATGGATGTGGTCTTTGAGCCTAGTGATTTTTTATTTTGCCAAGCTTACAGTGACCTTTGATAGGCAAGGATCTTCTATAACATTGCAAGGCATGGCTAAGCAGGCTGAGTTACCGGTGTTGAAGGGCAAGAGTTTGGAAGGTGGATTCAGGAAAGGTGCCTATCAGTGGGTTGGACAATTGTTTGCAATTTCACATACTGATAACCCGAGGTGCAAGAATTGATTGGTGAGTTTGGGCATTTGTTTGAACCACCAAAGACTTTACCTCCCAAGCGCAACGTGGATCATACAATTCTTCTCAAGCCTAACTCAGAACCTGTAAAGTTGAAGCCCTATAAGTACCCTCATTCACAAAAGAAATAGATTGAAAAGGAAGTGGATGATTTACTCAAGACTTGTTTCATCAGACAAAGTCACAGCCCATTTGTTTTTCCGATGATACTGGTTAACAAGAAAGATGGCCCAGCTAGAATGTCTATTAACTACTGGCAGCTTAATTCTCTTACAACCAAGGATAAGTTTCCAATCCTTGTTATTGAAGACTTGATGGATGAGTTACATGGTGCTTACATCTTGTCCAAGCTTGATTTGAGGCAAGGTTATCATCAAATCCGGGTGATGGAACAAGATATCTACAAGATTACCTTAAGGACTCATCATGGGCGTTTTGAGTTCGTGGTTGTGCCTTTGTGCTTAACCAATGCTCCACCTACCATTTAGGCAGTAATGAATGATGTGTTCAAGAAGTTCTTGAGGAGATTTATGCTGGTATTCTTTGATGATATTTTGATTTACAGTTCTACCATGGAAGAACATTTGAAGCATTTGAGGGAAGTATTCTTAGTGATGCGCAATCACAAGCTGTTTGCGAAGTTGGCTAAGTGATCTTTTGCTCAGACTCAGCTTGAGTACTTGGGACACGTGATCTCTCATAGTGGGCTTTGTACTGATCCTTCTAAAGTTCAGGCTATGAAGGAGTGGCCAGTTCCTGTTATGTTGAAGCAGCTGCGAGGGTTCTTGGGGTTAACTGGTTATTACAGGAAGTTTGTAGCTAGTTATGGAGCAATTTCCAAACCCGTTATTGATTTGTTGAAGAAGGATGCCTTCAAGTGGTCTGATCAAGCACATGATGCATTTGAAGCCTTGAAAGCAGCTACATTTGAAGCACCTGTTTTGACAATGCCAGATTTTCAAGAGGAGTTTGTATTGGAGACTGATGCTTGTGGGAATGGCATTAGGGCTGTGTTGTCTCAGAAAGGAAGGCCAATTGCCTACCTTAGCTAGGCCATATGTCAGAAGCCTCAAGAGTTGTCCACTTATGAGCAGGAGTATCTTGCAATTCTTTTAGTAGTCAATAAGTGGAAACACTACTTGGATGGCCATCGTTTTATCAAAAGGACAGACCATCAAAGCTTGAAGTATTTTCTTAGGCACAGGATTGTTACAAGAATTTAGAAGAAAGGTTTAATGAAGATGTTGGGTCTTGATTATGCTATTAAGTATAAGAGAGGGAAAGATAATCAAGTAGCTAATGCTTTGTCTTGAAGATTAGAAGATGCTAAACAGGGGCATTGTGGAGAAGTTTCAGTAATTTTTCCAGCCTGGATTAAGGAAATGTATAAGTCCAATGAGAATGACTCTTTATCTCAAAAATGTACCACTGTTTTAGCATAAATAGACCTAGCAACACTGATCCTGAGGCAGATGTATCTGTTGTCAAGGAATTGTTAGAATGAAGGGAGAGTTGTATATTAGGTCTGCTATGGATTTGAGGCAACAAATCATCAGTGCTTCTCATGATTCAGCCTGGGGTGGCCACTCAAGTATTAAAGGTACCTATCAGAGGCTCATTCCTTACTTCAGCTTGGTTGGTTTAAAGAAGGAAGTGAAGGAATTTGCGCAAGCTTGTGAGACTTGTCAGCAAACAAAGAGTGGTGATCACAGGTATCACGGACTTCTCCAACCTCTACCTATTCTGGATGGTGCTTGGAAAATCATAAGCATGGATTTAATTGAAAGCTTTCCTGAATCAGAGGGCAAGGAGGTTATTTGGGTAGTGGTGGATCGATTTGACAAGTTCAGTCATTTTGTTGCCTTGGCCAGACCTACGACAGCTGAAAAACTTGCCAGGGTATTCTTGGATAACATCTGCAAGCTTAATAGATTGCCACAATCCATAGTTTTCGATGGGACAAGCTCTTTACCACTCACTTTTGGAGGGAATTGTTTCTCCTTTTGGCGACAACATTGGCTTTGGGTTCTTCCTACCATCCACAGACGGATGGCCAAATGGAGAGAGAGTTAATCAGAGCATTGAACAATACCTCTGAAGCACAGTATTTAGTCAGCCTAGAGCTCGGGGAAAGTGGTTATCTTTGGCTGAGTACTGGTACAATACACAAACTCATGCTTCAATTGGCACCACACCACTCAAGGCTTTGTATGGTTATGATCCTCTTTCTCCCTTGATGTGGGAAAAACTTATAACATTAGTCCTCGAGGTAGCTGATTTGATGTAACAGAGAAGACAATTGGTGCAGCTTTTGAAAGAAAATCTCCACCAAGCTCAAGCAAGGATGAAGTACTATGCCGATAAAAAGCATGCGGACTAGGCTTATTAGATTGGGGACATGGTTTATCTGAAACTACAGCCGTACATACAAGCTTCAGCGGCTGTTAGGAGAAATGTCAAGCTTCGTGCTAGATACTTTGGGCCATTCAAGATCTCTGAGAAGATTGGGAAAGTAGCTTATAAGTTGGAATTACCTCCTGATTCTTACATTCACCCTATGTTTCATCTGTCGCTTTTGAAGAAACAAGGGAAGGAAGGCCAAGTCAATTTGGCTCTGCCCCAGGAAGTTAGTTCTAATGGTGCTTTGCTATAAAACCCCGCTATCATCCTGGATTCCAAACTGCAAAATGCTAATGGCAGATCTATCAAAGAAGTTCTGGAGCAATGGACGAATCTGGACAAGAAGGATGGGAGGAGTTACAATTCACAAGAAGTTAATTCCCTATCTTTCATTCTTAAGACAAGAATCTTTTCAGCGAGAGGGGATTGTTATGAATCATATACCTTTATCGCTATCAAGTGTAGTGTTGCGTTTTGATTGTATAATTTGAATGGGTTGTTAGTTGCTTTTGGTGCCAAAATCTTCTTTGGGTAGTTAAGTTGGTTGTTGGTCAAGTCTTGAGTCAATTGTGGCAGCTCTTACTAGTAGTGAGCCGGTTAATGTGTTTTTCTATGTCGATCAAAATTTAATATTTAACCCTATGTAATAAATACATCTAAATTGAAGTGCAGCACGAGAGGGTGTCGAACCATGGGGACCAAGAGTATGTGAAATTATTTTATGATCTAAATTGATTTGAATATAATTGAGAGGTTTTTGTATCAATTAATCTAGAAAACGACAATTAAACTAAAGTAATCTACTTCTAATCGAGAACATGTATTAAATTGGAGTCTATGGCTTCGAATCCATCATTAGCCAATTATTTTTGCATTAACTCTTAAATTGGGATTATTCATTATTACATGGGTAGTGCTTTAGGTTAAAAGCTTTAACCTACTAAAATAATGCTGTTAGTATCGCGTATTGACCCTATCTAACTAAATTATTGGGAAAATAGGCTCCACTTAACGTATTGTTGATTATCACGTATTGACCCTATCCAACTAAAGCATAGGTAAGATAGGCTTTAATAAACAATTTGGTTAATACTATTGCTTGATTAATTAATCCTATGGCTACAAGCTGTTATGATCCGAGAAGCCGAGGCATGGAATTATCGTGGCTGTAATGCTGTTCTGCAGCTATGTTGTGCTGTCCTGTTGCTAGGCTGCTGGTGTTAGCTGGTGGTTGCTGCGGAGGAGGCTATCTTGCAGCCAAATTGTGATCGTTTAGTTGTATTAGAGTGTTGGTATTGTACTTAGTAGTATAGGCTTTGGTTGAGTCATGTAATAAGTGAAGTCTTGAGTTGTTAGGTTGTGGTGGTCAAGGCCGTTTGTTAGTTAGTAAATGGTGGCGGCTGACTTATGAGTCGGTTAGTCCTTGTGGCTAGTTTCAGTGTATTAGCTCATATCATGTAAGTAGTATAAATAGGAGGTTCTAGCTTGTAATCTTGCAACTCTGATGAATGAATTGATATCTTTTGATATTTCTCTCTACTTCTCATCTCCTTTCCCTTCTTATCTCATCCAAACTCTATATTCTCTTCTCATCTCATACTCTCTCTATCCCAACCAAGGTTAAGGCTCAAGAGCAATCTTCGAAACCATAACAATTGGTATAAGAGCCTTGATTTGGCTTCCAAATCAAGCTCATATCCGAAAAGAAATACAAAATCTGATTGATTGCATTGCAATTAATCAATACAAACAATTGTGATAAAGATTTAGTTCAGATTTTGTGATCAGAATTCAATTCTGAATTTGAAGTTGTAGATTGGCGGTTAATGCATTTGTGAACTGCAAGGCCTGGGAATTGCTTTCGGTTGGGATGAATTGATCAAATTATATTGAAGAAAGTTCAATTGATAAGTATTTGTTGATTACATTCAACATTAAAGCTGATTCAAATTGAATTCAGTTGCAGTGATCAAGCAATTGCTGCTGAATTATATGCAAAGCATAATTGATCTTGATCAAATATTCATTTGATCTATGGAGAAGAAGTCAAGTGATGCTAAGTGATCCACATTACACTTGATCATCATCAAAAGATCAGAAACAAGCTGAATTGAGGTTCAATCATATTATACAACTCAGAAATTGAAGTTGAGGTAACTATTTCTGTAGTACAAGTTGTTGGTTTGTGATGAAATTGTGTAGATAAGCACAGAAGTGGTGTGAATTCATCAGAATCTGTACGTGATTCTTAAGAATTATATGTTATTAAGTGGAGAATTGCTTAGGCGAAATTCTGACAACAAACTGAGCACCGAAGGTGTTGAAATCCGATTTTGTTCTTGAGGTTTGCGGTGAATCGTGTGTTTAAATCACCATTACAGAGAAAGATCAAACCTATTTCAGATTCTTAGTTTGGATTATTCAAGAAATCATCATTGTCAGAAAAGTGTTCGAAGTTAGGGTTTGTTCGCGAACTCTGCAAGTTAGGGTTTATAAACAGTGACGCTCGTGGAATTGTTATCAAAGGATTGTTTGTGTGAATGAAGGAGTAGAACTTCATTAAGCAATCGGTCGTGGAAGTGTTGCAAAACAAGTTTCCCACTTCTGCGATTTTCGAATTGTATTCTACGAACTGAGTTGTTCCAGATTGAAGTTGTTGTTCATTCTCGATATGGCGGAGTTGACTGGGCAGTTGGAGAAATTAATAAAATGGAGGCAAGAATGGAGTCAAGAACGTGAAGAATGGAGACAGGAATGGAGACAAGCATTTGAAGAATGGAGACAAGAATGTATGCAGCGAATTGTGAATCGGCAATATTCAGCTCAACCGTTTGCTAACCTCAGTTGTGATCGTGCTGGTGTTCTTGATGCAAATGAATTTTCGGAGCTAGCGAATAGCGTTAGACAACGGAAGTTCCGTGTTGAGCAAAAAAAGAAAGTGGAATCTGTTGCCGTTGGAGATGAACTCGTCCCCGATATTGCCGAAATTGATGAACACAAGCTAGAAGAACCTGAGTTTGAACAGGATGATCTTTAAGAAGACTCTATGCTCGAGATAGAGTATCTTGCTGATGTAGAGGCACAATATGACATGCATTCGGAATGGGAATACAATTTCCATGTCAAAGGAATGTTAAAGAATGCTAAGAGTAAAATGAAGAGGAATCATCTTAACGGTGCATTGAAAGATTTTTGCTGTGGAAAGACATTTACTAAGCAGAAATTGAAGCATGACAAGTCCGTGATTGAGTCATGGTCTCCAAAGGATGATTCGATGCTACAAGCGGGTCACTACAAAGTTGTTGTAAGCAATCAAGCAGAGAACTATGCAGACACGAAGCATACTGCTGAAATATAATTGAATACATCTCCAAATCAGTTAAGTGACACTCCATGGCTAGCTGGAAAGCTGAATCGAAGCACCTGCACTGCTGGGCAACCTCATTTAGCTGGGGAGTCGATGTTACTACTGTTGTGACAATGGAAACACCACAAAACATGTTAAACACTTCTCTAAGGAAACTCGATACTCGTAACCAACAATTGCTTGGTGCGGGTGGTGATGCAATTGATAGATTGCAAGGTTCTTAGAGTAGAGAAATGGAGTATTCAAATGTATACTCTTATGACGAGTTGCCTCCTGATCCGGGAGAAGCTTTCCAAGTTTATACGAAGCCGAAAAGAGTCGATTTCCTGTTGAAGAGAAGTAATCAAGCTGCGAGAGTGCGTTTCAAGTTCCAACGAGGGTGAAGCCTTGTATCAATACAAGCAATTGAGTTGTTGGATGTGTATAAATGCAGTAACACGCTGAAGCCATTTTCTGTACAGCCAAAAATCAGTACAACTGGTGCTATAACTGATATGTTTGGAGTTAGAAGTCCCTTTGATCCGGGAAAGAATGAATTACAAGTATTTGGAGAAGCTACGCATCCGGTGCTGCTGTTTGATGATGAAGAACCTAATGTCAGTGCAAGCATTGGTGGGAAAATGGTTGAGGCTATGGGTCGTTCCGAATTTAACATCAAAGCAAGTTGTGAAAACAAGAATTACACATTTTGCAAGCTGCACAATACTTGTGATGATGAAGTTTCCATTGTTCAAGAATTTGTGTTGCTTGGATTCACACAAAAGTGTTTACTTGAAGGGTTGGTAGTTCTTGGTAATGGTTTGATGAATTATGGATGGTTTGAGGAGGTGTTGGGCCTTTGGTATGACCTCACAACTGGTGCTCAAGGCCAAGTAAAGCCAATGATGATAACATTTGAAAACCAGGACAAACTGCAACTGGAAGGTGCTGACCTAGTGCGGAATCTGAATGTGTTTGGGGTGACCTGTTGTGGTTGTTCCGAATGGAAAAATAATATGCACAAGATTCAATACTTTCTCAATGTACGGGTGAAGGAGTATAACGAGGAAACAAGATCATTTCAAGATGAAAATATTTTACATTTCAGCAGCCAAGATCAGGATAGATTTTCCCTTGCGCTGAAATTAATCTCATATGTTCAGTTGTGTCATTGGTGTCCTGATTTGAAGTTCATCTTTAAGTCTGATGATGGAAATTCGAGAATGACCCATGAGTATTTGATTTGGTGGAGCAAAAGTCCAGTTAGTCAAGCCAATGTCACAAGAGCTCAATTGATCAAGGTGGGACAACAAGAATTCAGGTTAGTTGCTGTTATGGCTCGGAGAATTACAATTCCTTCACTATCAGTAGTGAATGAGTTGCCCAAATGGAGAGTGATTGGTGCTATTATGGTTTTGGGAAGTTGTCATAACTTGTTTGCATCAAGAAGCTTCATTATGGACAAGAATCGAGCTAAAATCTGTAAAATCTGCAGCTATGAGTGGGCTGGCTTAAGCACTGCTGAATTCTGGAGCTCTGCGGTAAATCATGTGGACTTGGGAAACAATCAAGAGTTTGTTGAGCATGATCTGAGTTGGTTTAGTATATGGATTTTTAAACAATACAAATTTTTTTATAAGATCTAAGATGAAAGAGTTGCAGCTGCATTCATATTGGATTTCAATGTGTTTTGTTTCCATAATCAAAAAATTGGGCTGTTGAAGCTGCATTGGGAAAGGTTTACAAGTAGAAATTGATACTTGGTTCTCTTGGTTTGAGTGTGGAAGGCCTCCCGAGAAGTTAAAGGACTTCATATGCATTCTTGTGGATTTAATGACATTCAAACTCTGTTATGCATCATTTTACCAACAGAATGACAGGATTGTTGCTGCATTTTGTGATTCTCAGTAGCAGGATAGAAGTTTGGGCTGTGTTAACTACTTCACGAGGGGTGGTGATGTTTGGTTTGATCGTAGCAGACCTCCTGAAGAGTGTTATGCATTCAAACGCAAGTATTGTATCAAGGCAAAATGCCATCCTCATGTACCTACTGCATTTCAGAGTCACTTCATCAGTTGGTTCATTTCAGTTGCAACACATTTCAGTAAATTGCATCGCAATATAACTCAGTCTCAGATTTGCATTGAGTGTGTTCATAGATGCTGAATTCGTAGCTACATTGAGTGATTCCTGATCTGCATTGGATGAAATAATTTCAGCATCCCGAGGTTCTTAACTATAGTTTTCAGGATGAGTTCTTCAATTTCAGCTCTCCTTTCCTCAATAATAAGTATTCTTGAAGGTCTCAACTCTCTTCTATTCTTGAGGACAAGAATGTTTTCAAGGGGAAGGGAATGTTATGATCCGAGAAGCCGAGGCATGGAATTTTGGTGGTTGTAATGCTGTTCTGCAGCTATGTTGTGCTGTCCTGCTGCTAGGCTACTGGTGTTAGCTGGTGGTTGCTGCGGAGGAGGCTGTCTTGCACCCAAATTGTGATCATTTAGTTGTATTAGAGTGCTGGTATTGTACTTAGTAGTATAGGCTTTGGTTAAGTCATGTAATAAGTGAAGTCTTGAGTTATTAGGTTTTGGTGGTCAAGGCTGTTTGTTAGTTAGTCAGAGGTGGCGGCTGACTTATGAGTCGGTTAGTCATTGTGGCTAGTTTCAATGTATTAGCTCATATCATGTAAGTAGTATAAATAGGAGGTTCTAGCTTGTAATCTCTTAACTTTGGTGAATGAATTGATATCTTTTGATATTTCTCTCCACTTCTCATCTCCTTTCCCTTTTTATCTCATCTAAACTCTATATTTTCTTCTCATCTCATACTCTCTCTATCCCAACCAAGGTTGAGGCTCAAGAGCAATCTTCAAAACACAAGATCAAAGAATTAACTTATAATTATCAACATCGGTAATCAAAGGTTACAAACTCAATAATTTTTTCAATAGAATAAACATTTAACGCACAATTCTTCAAAGTGTTTCTCACAATCAAGCAATTCATGTAACAAATAAATTATCCCAAAATTGAAAGTAATACAAAAGTTAAAAGGCTAAGACTTCATTTAACCCCAGAGAGCAAGTTAGCTCTCCATTAAAGATGAACCGGTGAAGGAGGAGATGTAGAAACTCATGCCGATATTCACGTTACTTTCGCTTTCGTTCCAATTTAACGAAAAAAGGAAAAATAAAAGATGAGAGAAGAGAGAGAGAGAGAGAGAGAGAGCTGAGAGGCCCAAGTCCTGCAAAAACCAGAAAACAGAGACCCAGAACTAGAACGAAGACCCCCCGGTGTTGCCTCAACCCCATGTAAATTATGCTACTCCGAAACCCTAAGACGGAGCGGTGGTGGGCCAGACTTGACGCGTTGGGCCGGAGGTTGGTGATGTTGCCGAAGTTGGGCCGGTACTGTGTGTGTTGGAGGTGGGCCGATATCTGGTGTTGACAGAGGTCTAGAGATGGGCTGCTGTGCTTATGTGTGAGGAGATAACAGGCTTGGGCTGGTGTCAGTGGCTGTGGGGTTGCTGGACACATGAGGGTGATGATAATGGAGTTAGGCTTGGGGTGCTATAGCGGGGTGGGTCGGGTTGGGCCGAGCTTATACGTCGTTGTCCCTTATCTCGATCAATTCGATTTAATTGTTTGAGCATCGAATTTGTCTTATTTGCTTTAAAATTTGACAATTTCCATAACTTTAATTTCGAACCTATTAAACATAAAATTTGCCAAAATGAGTGTAGAACTATAATTAAATTGGTGAAAAATTATTAAAATGACACTTAAAAGATGCATAAATACGAGACACATCAACACCCTCACACCTAACCTTTGCTAGTCCTTGAGCAAAGCATATGATTTAACATAAAGACTACAGGGACCAACTACTCCAACTATCCGAACCCGTACCAAGTTTCCTGATATTAACACCTATATTACAATTTAAGACAAGATTAAATCGTCTAGAGCATTCTCCAATTCCACGGATTCAGATGATTAAACTTTAGAACTCGTCATAGAATTTTATTAGCCCTGTATCAACTAATAGGAACTACTCAAACAATTTAAGCACACAAGTGAAAGTGAATAGAATTTCATGTCACATAATTTCCTCGAATTCTTGCCGATAAGTCTAATTTAGTATATAATTATTTATATCATTTTAATACAATTTTAACCATTTTTACATCAAACTTCTCTCACTTTTGCCCAGTTTTGCTCGTTTTGAACTAATTTACTATTTTCTAGTAAAAACACCCATTTTATGCTAAAACATGCAAGGTTTTATCATTAACATCAACAACTAAATGCAAGATACATCAAATTAAAGCAATAAAATAGCAAAATCACCCCAAATATCACGGTTTATACAATGAATGAACTCTAGCTTTGCAAGTTGCAATGGGCGGCAATTTCTTTTAGATTTTTTAACTCAAATGCACTGTATATTGCATCCACTACATCGAATTGATCTTATTTTGCAGTTTTTGGTGGTGGAAAAGAAGAAAAAAAGATAAAAAATGTCAAGCTTGGCAACTTGATGAAGAACCGTAATTTCCATCCAATGAGAAGCAAGTTTGATGTAATTTTTTCAATTTTTTTTTATCCCATTCAAACACTATAAAGAAGAAGAGAAACGGGTGAAGGAAGAAGAAGAAGAAGAAGGAAGAAAGTTTGGTTTGTAATTTTATATTTTTAAGTCCTTTTTAGCCTTTTCTTCTTCTAAGCTCTTGAATTTTGTGTTAGTTGTGCTTTATATTTAGTTTCATGAACTAATTTTGTTATTTCAAGGCTACGATGCAGCCTAAGTTGTAATATACGTTTACCTTTAATTCAACGTATTCATTGTTTTATCATTGCGTTGTTGAAGTGTTTATCATTGTTCTTCCTGAGTTTTAAACTCTTGATCACCATTTAAGGCCCATAATGATTCATAATGAGTCTGAGAGAAGATTTATAATGAGTGCTAAGGTGATAAGCACGCCAAATTGAGCGAATGCTCGGGAGATATTAATGCAATTTGTGTGGTTTATAAGAGAAAATCATAGAGCTTTAAAAACTCTTTTCTCATTTAAATTCATGCACGAGAGTGATGGGTTAATATGTAAAGGAGCATGCTAAATGTTGCTTGAGAGAGAATATTTAGTCCATTAAGGTTTTCAACCATCAACACGTAGACGGCAAGATCTTTAGGTTTGGGGTCCTCGGAAACAACTTCTCTTCCACTCAGAAGGAGTAAGGCTGCACACATCCACCCCCCCAGACCCTGCTTTGGCGGAGCCCGTGATGCACTGGGAATGTTTTTCTTGCAACCATCAATACGTAATAACGACTTGAATAACGAGAATAGAAAGGCGCATTGATACAACTAGGTGAAATCGGATGCCTTGTATATTATTAAATCATAAAACTTTATAAAATCAGTTAACATATTTTATTTCTTTTTAGTTTATTTTATTTCATATCAATATCTCAATTTTTCAGTTTTTCAAATAGCATCAAAGCTACTAATTTTGGTAGTCACTCAACAATAATCCTCGTGGGAACGATACTATACTCATTTTTATATTACTTGATACGACTAGTGCACTTGCTAATGCATACGCAAAGTTTCCATCAACTTTTTTGCGCTACTACCGGGGATTGTCTCTATTTGAGTGATATCAACACCAACTAGTTTTGGTGCTAATTTGAAATTGTTAATAATTTGTAAATTTTATTTAAGTTTAAGAAATTTTTCATTTGATTCATTTGTAAAGATTAATTCTTTTTAGTTTTGTGTTATTTTGTTTTTTTTTTTTATATTTTGTCTGTATTTTTATCTTTATTTTGCTATTAAATTTACTTGGTTAGGTTTTTAAAAGTAAAATTTGATAATTTTAGGTTTTCAAAAATATTAGGGTTACTACCCTCCTCTTTTTCTTTTAAATTTGTGTTTTGTTAAAATTTTTGTGCTATACTTGTGCAACTTTCTTTATTATTATTATTATTATTATTATTATTATTATTAGTATTATCCTTACTTTTAACTTTCTAGTTGCTTATTTTTGCTTTGTATGAAAATTTTAATTGAAAAAGAAATAACTCCTTTTGACCTTAAAATCAAAAAAACTCTTCAACTAATTAGGAAAACAAAAAGAACTGAAACCATGGCTAATGACGCGGGAAATGAGGATTAAAGGACCTTAAAAGATTACGTTGTACCTACTATTGGGGGGGTGTACTTCCAACATTCAATGTCTACCAATACAAGCAAACAATTTCAAAATTAAACTCGCTATTATACAAATGAATTAACAAACCGTCAGATTTGGGGGTCTACCCAGTGAGGACTCAAACCTGCATATCGCTAACTTTTTTGAGCTATGGGATACCTTTAAGCGTAATGGTGTTCGTGAGATGCCATTCGCTGAAGGCTGTTTCTATTCTCACTAAGAGACAAAGCCAAAGCATGATTAATGTCACTACCATCTGGAACTATCACCACTTGGGATGATTTGGCTAAAAAATGTCTTGCTAAATATTTTCCACGAACCAAATCGGCTAAGATGAGGAATGACATTACCTCGTTTGTGCAATACAATACGAAATCTTTGTATGAGGCATGGGAACATTACAAAGAACTTTTGAGAAGGTGCCCATGTCATGGTTTGCTAGTTTGGATGCAAGTCCAAACTTTTTACAATGGGTTGGCACCTAATACTCAAACGATGGTAGACGTGGCTGCGGGAGGATCCCTAAATCACAAAACCCCAAATGAAGCTTATGAATTGCTAGAAGTAGTGTCTAGCAATAACTATGTAATGGCAACCGAACAAAAGAAACCTGCAGGAATATACGTGCTAGATGCAATAACAAAGTTAACTGCCCAGGTTTTAATGCTTCAAAAATAGATGAACATGAATGTGAATGCCATAAATTCTCCTGTACTCACGTGAGAATTTTGTGCAGGGAATCACTCTAACATAGAATGCCAAACAAGAAATCCTTTTGCCCCATCAACCCATGAACGAGCCAATTTTGTATCAAATTTAAAATAAATAATCCCTATTCCAACACATATAATCCCGGGTGGAGAAACCATCCAAATTTTTTGTGGAATAATCAAGGGATACAAAAACAACCTTTTCATCCCCCTGAAAGAAAGACTGATCTCAAAGAATTGTTTAGTAAGTTTATGCAAGATACTAGAAGTTTCATGCAAAACACTGAAGCAACTCTTTGAATTCAAGAAACCTTGATTCGTAATCAGGAAGTGACCATTAGAAACCTTAAGACACAAATTGGGTAAATTTCAAATCACCTTTCTGATAGATCCCAAGGTTCATTACCTCGTAACACTGTCATTAACCCAGGAGAGTAAGTAAAAGCAATAGAATTACGAAGTGGGAAAATTTTGAAAGAACCAACTCAGGTAGACTAAACCATGACAATTGAACAACCCATAATTGACCTGTCCACTGATGCAAATCAAGAATTGGAAAATGAGGAAGGGAAAAAAGTCCAAGAAAAGAATGAACCAAAAAGGGCTGAACCTCAACCCTACAAGCTGAAAGTCCCCTTTCCTGAACGTTTAAAAAAGACAAAGGCGGATGACCAATTTGCTAAATTTTTGAAAATTTTTAAAAAGTTACACATTAATGTCCCTTTTGCTAAAATGTTAAAACAAATGCCAGAATATGCCAAATTTATGAAAGAAATCCTGTCTAACAAAAAGAAGTTGGGAGAGTTCGAAACAGTAGCACTTACTGAAGAATGCAATGCCATACTGCAAAAGAAGTTTCCTCCCAAGCTAAAAGATCCAGGGAGTTTCATGATACCTTGCACCATTGGCTCTTTTAGTTTTGATAAGGTTTTGTGTGATTTAGGTGCAAGTAAAAATTTAATGCCTCTCTCTATTTTGAGGAAGCTTGGGTTGGAGAAGTGAGGCCTACCACTGTATCTCTCCAACTTGCGAAGAGATCAATCAAGTATCCTAGAGGTATAATTGAAGACGTCCTTATGAAGGTTGATAAATTCATCTTGTCGGCTGACTTCATAGTGCTTGATATGGAAGAGGATCGTGAGATTCCTCTTATTCTAGGCCGACCCTTCCTTGCTATAGGAAGAACCCTGATAGACGTCCAACAAGGAAAGCTGATCCTAGGGTTACAAGATGAATAGGTGACCTTCAACATCTTTAATGCCATTCAATTTCCCTCTAACATGGATTCTTGTTTTGAGATTGATATTGTAGATGAGTTGGTCACTGAGACCTTCAGGGGCACATTCCCCGAGTTACCTCTTGAAGCGTCTAACAAAGTCAGGGACCATAGACACGGAAGATGTGTGTTAATAAGGGAATGTGCCCAGTACCTAGAAAGTTGCGAACCCTTCAATTCGTACCGCGGAACAAGAGTGGAAGACATTCGAGCAATTGAAATTCAACAAAGAACGGAAGAAGAAGAACCACCGACCTTAAAGCTCAAGCCATTGCCACCACATCTGAAATATGCCTATCTTTGTAATTCTAACACTTATCCTGTTATTATTAATACCTCATTGAGTAATATTGAACAGGAAAGGTTGCTTAGGGTTCTTAGAGAGCATAGAACAGCAATGGGATGGACCCTTTTGGATATCAAGGGAATTAGCGCTTCCATATGCATGCACAAAATCCTCATGGAATATAGCTTCAAACCCTCTGTGCAACCTCAGCGGCAATAAAACCCTGCCATGAAAGAGGTAGTAAGAAAATAAGTTGTCAAATTATTAGATGCCGGGAACATCTATCCCTTATCTATGGCCCATGGGTTAGCCCAGTGCAAGTAGTTCCAAAAGGGGGAGGGGGAATAACTGCAGTAGAAAATGAGAACAATGACCTCATCCCTACTAGGACTGTCACCGGGTGGAGGGTTTGCATAGATTATCGAAAACTCAATGAAGCCACCCGAAAGGACCACTTCCCCTTACCATTCATTGATCAAATGATAGAAAAACTGGCTCGTCATTCGTATTACTATTTTCTGGATAGATATTCAGGGTACAATCAAATTGTCACAGCCCCAGAAGATACGGAAAAGACCACTTTCACTTGCCCTTATGGTACCTTTGCCTATAGGGGAATGCCTTTTGGGTTATGCAATGCCCCTGCGACTTTTCAAAGATGTATGATAGCAATCTTTAGTGATACGGTGGAAATTTTCATAGAGGTGTTTATGGATGATTTTTCAGTCTTTGATACCTCGTTTGATGATTGTTTAGTTAACCTTTCTATGGTTTTACAAAGATGCACTGACACTAATCTTGTCTTGAATTGGGAGAAATGTCATTTTATGGTACAGGAAGGAATAGTGCTAGGGCATATGGTTTCAAAAAGAGGAATTGAGGTTGATAGAGCAAAAACTGAAGTGATAGAACGATTACCACCCCCTACCAATGTCAAGAGCATTCGGAGTTTCTTAGGGCATGTAGGTTTCTACATAAGGTTCATTAAGGACATCTCTAAAATCGCTAAGCCTTTGTGCAATTTATTGATGAAAGTTGTCCCTTTTAACTTTGACAGTGACTGCATGCACGCCTTTGACACCTTGAAGAAGAAACTAGTGTCAGCACTAATAACTGTAGCACCTGACTAGATTTTACACTTCAAACTTATATGCGTCGCTAGTGATTATGCTATAGGGGCTGTGCTAGGACAAAAAAGGAAGAAAAATTTTCATCTAATTTACTATGCTAGTAAAACTTTGACATATGCATAGATTAAATATGCTACTACCGAGAATGAACTACTAACTGCAGTATTTGCATTTGATAAATTTCATTCCTACCTGCTCAGTTCAAGGGTAATTGTTTACACTGACCATTCTGCTTTGAAATACCTTTTTGCAAAATAAGATGCAAAACCGAGACTAATTAGATGGATTCTCTTGCTTCAGAAATTTCATTTAGAAACCCGGGATAAAAAGGGTACAGAAAATTTTGTGGCAGATCATCTATCACGTCTTGAACTGGAGGACAAAGGTCCCTCTATCAATGAAAAATTCCTGGATGAAGATCTTATGGTGGTAAGCGAGAATCCTAATTGTCCATGGTACGCTAACATTGTTAACTATCTGGTTGCACAGGAACTGCCCAAGGACACGTCCTATCAACCAAAGGAGAAGTTCTTCACTGACTTAAAGCATTATTTCTGGGAAGAACCATTCTTGTATAAGCATTGTGTCGACTAGATTATCAAAAGATGTGTGCCTAAGGAGGAAATGGAGAACATTCTGTGCCACTGCTACTCTCTTAGAACTGCAGCTAAGGTTTTACAATCTAGGTTTTATTGGCCCACACTATTTAAAGATGCTTTTAAATTTGTTAGTAAATGTGATAGATGTCAAAGGACAGGTAACATCTCCAAGAAGCATGAAATGCCCCTAAATAACATTTTGGTTGTTGAATTATTTGACGTTTGGGGGATTGATTTCATGGGTCCTTTCCCCTCATCATTTTCTAACATATTTATTTTGATTACTGTAGATTATGTGTCAAAATGGGTCAAAGCAGCTGCTTTTCTGATCAATGATACTAGAGTTGTGGTAAACTTTGTTAGAAAAAACATCTTTCTCGGTTTGGAACTCCTAGAGCAATTATAAGTGATATCGGAAAACATTTTCGTGACCGCCAACATAAAGCTTATTAAGTAAGTTTGGAGTTACACACTATGTGGGTGCTCCATACCATCCTCAAACAAGTGGACAAGTGGAAATTTCAAACCAAGAATTGAAAGTTATTCTTGAAAAAAAAGTTAGTGCCTCTGGAAAAGATTGGTCGAAAAAGTTAGATGACGCAATTTGGGCATACAGAATAGGAATCAAAACAACTATTAGAATGTCTCCATGTCGACTGGTTTATGGCAAAGCTTGTCATTTACAAGTAGAATTGGAACACAAAGCATACGGGACCATAAAAACCTTAAACTTCAATTTAGCAGCTGCAGGCGAAAAGAGGTTGCTACAAATTAACGACATGGATCAGTTCAGAAATGAGGCTTATGAAAATGCCCGAATTTACAAAGTACATTCTGGACAAAGAGTTCATAGTTAGGCAAAAAGTTTGACTGTTTAACTCCCGCTTACGACTTTTCCCAGGAAAGCTGCGCTCTCGATGGTCAAGACCCTTTATTGTAACCCGTGTTTTTCCATATGGCATGGTTAAGATTCAGGATGATAAAAAGGGTAATTTTATGGTCAATGGGCAAAGACTGAAACCTTACATTGATGGAAAGCTCAAGCCTCAGAAAACCTCCATTCATCTCAACAGTGTCGAATAAGCCACTCAGAGAGTCGAGTTAACGACTACAACTAAAAGCACTTCTTGGGAAGGCAACCCAAGTGCTTTTTTCCTTACTTTTTTTTAATTTTAGCTTCCTTTTATTTTTATTGTATTCTCATGTTTCTATACATTTTTCTCAAATAGGTATTTTACAACAAGTTTAGGGGTAGTACAATGTCAGCATGCACCATCAAAAAGCAATCCTCAAACTTAGGAAGTATCTCTCGCCCAATTTATCTTTTTAGTTCTTTTTAAAAAATAAAGTTTGGGGGTGGGAAAAGTAATGTTAATAATAATAATAAATTTTAAAAAAATTAAAAAATGTTTATTTGAAAAGTTTTCATGTTTTATGTTTTAGAGTCGATTTCAGTGCCTCCCAGAGTTCGGAGCCTTTGTATGGGGATGTATATAGTGTCAGCCAACAAAAAGATTGTCTGTTTTCTGCAGTTTTAATCATTCGTCTTTCTAAAGAAAAAAGAGATAGAGAGAGAGAGAACTTATCGTCACGCTTTTTAGGCAATTTTTCTTCTCGTTTTAGCGCGCATTTACTTTAATTAGATTTGAATAACCTAATAATCAATTATTTTTGTAGTCTAATTGCAAAACACGATCTAATCTAAGGCACTATCTTGATAAGACCATGGTATTTGACTTCACTAGTTAGCATGGCTGTTTTACGTTTCTTTTTGATTAAAAGATGCTCAAATTTGAATAGATTGCTTAAAGAGTGCCATTTACATAATAGATTTTGAAAAGTTATGCCTAAGTCTAAATAAAAGAAAAATAATAGAGGGAAAGAATCACTAAGTACCGCTATCCTATTAAAAACATCCATCATTTGGATATGTGCTATGGTATGATGGTTTAGTGCCTTGGTACCTCGAGCAAGTAGATCCATAGGGGTGTTTCAACACCTAGTACCTTGGGCCAACTGGAACGGGAGTTGCCGCATTGAAAGCTCGCTACAAGGAACCAAGCACCCAAAAAAAAACAAAAAATCTCTAGCACTGCTATCCCACACTACTACATAATTGGACATAAGCAGCGGTTCTTTTGAAGCGGTTTTGAAACCGTTGCATAAAGTTATTTTATGCACGGTTTTGCACTGTTTATAAAACCGTTGCATTACATGATATATATGCAACGGTTTATGCTGCGGTTTATAAACAGTTGCATTAGGCCCCTATTATGCAGCGGTTTTACCATTTTATGCAGCGGTTTTGAACCATTGCATTAGGACCCCATTATGCAGCGGTTTTTATAATTTTATGTAGCGGCTTCAAACCGTGGCATTCGGTTCCCTTTTATGCAGCGGTTTTGACTAGATTATGCAGCAGTTTTAAAACCGTTGCATTAGGTCCCCATTATGTAGCGGTCTTGACCAAATTATGCAGCAGTTTTAAAACCGTTGCATTAGGTCTCCATTATGCAGCGGTTTTTACATTTTATGCAGCGGTTTTAAAACCGCTGCATGAGCTTAGTCATAATTACATTGCAAAGGTGAAAAGTTGGCGGGAAGATGATAATGTTTACAAAATTTGGGTAAATCAATAATTTTAAGTGAATTTTTTCTGCCAAAAATTTAGTCTCAAAATTCTTAATTAAAAAAAGGATTTTTTGCATTTTATCACCTATGTTTGATGTCATCTAGCTTTTAACTACCTTTTTTTGTTTTTTTATTTTTATTTTTTTGCTCTTAACCACCTAAAAAATTTTCATGGTTGCACATGACCACTGGATGGAATATAACATTAGAAAAAATATAACATTCCATGCAATTTTGAAATATAGCTTTTAACTCACTTCTTTGAGTGATATTGAAGAGTTAATATGTAAAAAAGTACACTAAGTGTTTCTCCTAATTTTAGTGTTGTTTGCAAATAACCACCTATATTTTATGATATATAGATTTTAATCACCTGTATTTTTTAATATATAGCTTTTGATTACTCAAATTGATAATGAACATGAAATATTTCAAAATTGGATGGAATATTCTGTTTTTTCTAACGAATATTCCATATGGTGGTCATTTGTAAAAAGAAAAAAAAAAATTTACATGGTTAAAAGTAAAAAAAATTTAAGTGATTAAAAATTAGATGACATAAAATCTAGGTAATAAATTACAAAAAAACCCTTAAAAAAAAACTTAAATACAACAAAAGCAATTTGAACCCTAAATTATCGTCTCTCTCCTCTGCTATTGGCCTTTCTTTCGCGTGCTCCTCCTTCTCCGGCCGTGGCTTAGCTGTACTGTCTCGTCTACTCCTGTCATCTCTGGTCTGTCCAGTCGTCTCACTGTGTCGCTCGTTCCTCTCCGGTCGTCTCGCCGCCTCGTTCCTCTCTGGTTATTGACAGTAAATTTTTGCTCTCTCTTCTCTTTTTGTTCAGTTCATGATGTTCTTGTTCACTTTCTCTTATATTGTGTATAAATTTGTGTTTTTTTTTTTTTTTTTAGTGTCTTAGAGCTCAAGATATTGCTTGATTGAAGTTCGAATTTAGAGCCCTAGGTTATTGTTCATGGTCATGTACCGGATTTTGAGTAAACTTCTCTTGTTGGTTGCTTTTTCATTATCTTTCATCATTCTTTCTAGTAATCCAACTTTTTATGGAATTTTCATTTGAAAGTTAAGGCTACATCTGTGAAAGAGCTTGGCTTAAACCCTACACTTTCATACATCGATTGTCTTAAGAGATCTTGACATATAAAGTTTCTTCTTGGACAGTGATGCTGTTGATTGTGATGTTTTTAGGGCATTAATTGGCAAATTTTGATGATTTTAACAAATTCATGACTTCTAGATTGTGCTTGTAAGGTGTTTGTAGATTTGCCAATGAATTTCATTATAGAGTGCATCTTGTATTTGATTCCACTTGGGTTTTTTTTTTAATCACATTTTACTTCTTTTGGGTGTTTGGAATTCTTGTTTTTCTTTTTCATTAAATGACATAAGATGTTTTTACCAATTGATTATCTAGCTGTTTGATTCATAAAGTGTTTTCCATTGAATGAATTTATATCATAACATTAGGTACATAAATTGCATATCTAATTTAGGTACATTTAATCTTTTTTTTTTAATTGTTTGGAAAGTGTATTTGATGAAATAAAAGGTTGGAGGGTCATATTGATTCTTACCAATTTGGAGGTGCCTTTGATTAACTTAAAAGTTGAGGGGATCACATTGTTTTTAATTCATAGTTTAGGGGAGGTCACGTTTGTTTTGAACAATAGTTTTGGGATGTCTTTGTGAAATTAAAAGTTTGTGGGGTCACTTTTATTTTGATCAATAATTTAGGGTTGTCTTTGGCATTTATCATATTAACAATATAGCTCTAAAAACATACATGACTGCTAGAAATTTATCCAAAATCAGCAGAGACTATTGCTTAGCGTTTTGACATGGGGCTTATATGGGTGTTTTTTTTTTCCCCATTTCTTACATTAAAATTGTTGATCATTCTTTTTGTAGGATTTGGGAATTTTTTTTATGTTGAATTGTGCTTGTGCGGTTAGTATTTGAGGTTGGCTCCCCCCCCCCCCCCCCCCCCCCCCCCCCTCTCTTGAATCTTGAAGTTTGATTGTAATGTTACTAGGCAATGCGGTGGGCAATTGGTTACCCGCTACTGAAGTTGTATGTAAATTGAGTGTGGAAAGTTGATTAATGATCTTATCACTTTAACCTAGTTGCTTATGTGATGTTCTCTGTCTCTAATCTTCCTGTTGAAGCTGCTATTGAGTACGAAGTGTTTCTTTTGGGGTGATCTCTCTATCTTCGTGTTGTTGGTTTCTTTAAGTTTCTAGTGTCTGGTTTGTGATGTGTTGATTTGACTGTACGAAATGTTTCGGAGCTTATTTAGTCTTTTTTTTTTAGCTATTTATACTATCAGTTAAAGTTGTTTGTAAATTTGTTCCTCTTGTTTTCTTTTGTTTAAAATAGTTTTTAGCGCTTTATTTAATGATAAAATTAGTTCCTGAGTTGTACACCCAAATAAGATAAAAGTTGATGTTCTCCAATTCATTAACACAATTCAATTGGTGAACATTAGCCTATTGCTACTTTTTTTTTTTTTGATAAATAAAGAGCATAGCTCAATACAAAGCGGCGTCCCAACAATCGGGGACCTGAGAGCAAACTAAATAGCCCTGTTACTACTAATACTTATGGTGGGTATATTGATGGGTGCCTTTGGTACCAACTGCAATAGGCTAAGCTCTAATAGATTCAATCGTTATGATGTTGTAATAGCTAAGGTTTGTCTTTGTTTGTCGTATCTTATGTACTGTTTCTATTTTTCTTTCACTTCTTTTCTTACGTTCTCTTTTCTTATGTTTGGAGCCTTAGTCACTGCTACTTCCATAGCTATTCAATTTAATGTATGCAATTCCATGCTTTAATAATTATGAGAAGTTTGCCTAAAGGTCCATATACTTTGCCTATTTTAATAACACTGCCTATTTCAAGTTACATTCTAAGGTCCAAAGTGGTGGAACGATGAAAAGAGTTTCAAAATTTAGGTAAAATCAGATTTTTAGTAATTCATGTTGGAAATTAGAGCTCTAGGTTAATATTTACAGTCAAACCTGATTTTGAGTAAAATTCTCTAGTAAATTGCCTTTTCACTAACTATTACCATTATTTGAAGTAAAATGAACTGGTTATGGAATTTTTATGTGAACGTTGTTACCAACATTTGTGAACGAGCTTTGCTTAAATCGTACAAGTGCATATATCAATTGTCTAAGTAGATCTCAACATATTAAGTTTCTTCTTGGCTGGTGATGCTATTGATTTTTATGTTTATATGGTTTAATTGGCATATCTTGATGTCTTGACCTATACAAGTTTTGATGTTACACCATTAAAACAATTCATACACTGTGTATGATAGATCGTACACCAATATCTTGATGTCATTTATGTGTTCCATCTTCTCAAATCATGACATATTACTACTAATGGATATGGAAGAGGGAGATACAAGTTGGATGTTATTTGTATGTGGATTGAATGCTAACCCATTTTCAGATTAAGCTTACTTATTTTGTCCCTTCTTTTTTTTGTTTTAAGCTGTGAGTATGGAAGAGGGAGATACAAGTTGGATGTATATACCTCGGTGGACTGAAATTTGACTTGCGGTCGAATGACTTTCTTACTGAATAATTTGCAACGAAGGCTAAAGGCAAAGGCAAAAGAAAACAATTACAATGCCCTTGTAATCGATGTGTGTTTAGATTTTTGGGAACTAGAGAAGAATTGTATGATCATTTAATTGCCGATGGATTTGTCCCTCATTATGATAATTATTATCATGGGGAGAGGTCTTCATTGAGTGTGGATGACATAAATGATGGTGATGATGAGTCTTCTAGCCATGATAATGTTGAGGGCTTATTACATGACACATTTATACATGTGGCTGATGGTTGTGATTTGTGACACGAGGGCACTGATGAGATGGCGCAAGACGCTAAGAAATTTTATAGATTATTAGAAGAAGGGAAGATTGAGCTTTTCCCGGGTTGTGAGAACTTTTCTAGATTGTCATTTATGATCAGGCTGTATCGTTTCAAGTGTCAACATGGTTTGAGTAATGTGGCATTTTGTGATCTCCTAGAATTGTTGAAGGAATTGCTTCCTAATGCCAAGTTTCCTCAATCATTCAACGAAGCGAGAAATATAGTTAAAGATTTGGGACTTCATTACAACAAGATACATGCATGTCGAATGGATTGTATGCTTTACCGGAAAAGAGTATGAAGAGGCTACATCTTGTTATGTTTGTGGTGCTTCTAGGTGAAAAGAAGAGGAGAAGGTGTTAGGCAAAGAGAATAACCATGAAGCTACAAACCCTCGTAAGATTCCTGCCAAGGTTTTGTGGCATTTCCCTATAAAGCATAGGCTTCAAAGGTTGTATCTCTGTGCGGAAATGGCCGAGATCATGCAATGGCATCACAATGAGCACATTAAAGATGGAAATTTAAGACCTCTGGCGGATGGAAAAGCATGGAAGGACTTCGATTCCTTAGATCCGAAATTTGCAGCAGAGCCTCGTAATGTTAGGCCGGGATTGGTGAGTCATGGGTTCAATCCATTTCGAACAATGAGTATTCGCTACAGCACATGGCCAGTAATGTTGGTAAACTGTAATATGCCTCCATGGATCTGTATGAAGGATGAATATTTCATTTTGTCATTGCTAATTCAAGGTCCGAAATCTCCTGGAAATGATATTGATGTGTATCTACAACCATTGATTGATGAATTAAAAGATCTATGGAAGGATGGTTTGAAAACTTATGATGCATATTGTAAACAATCCTTCCAAATGCATGCTGCTTTGATGTGGACCATTAACGACTTTCCAGCTTATGCAATGTTGTCCGGGTGGTCTACAAAAGGGTACCTAGCATGCCCTTGTTGCAATTACAACACTTCTTCCAAATGGTTGCCACATAGTAAAAAGGTGTGCTTTCAGGGGCATCGGAGGTTGTTGGAGCAAAATCATCCGTGGTGAAGTAACACAACGAAATTTAATGGCAAATCAGAGCATGGAATAGCACCTACTGTGTTGGGAGGAAGTGAAGTTTTAGAGGAAATGTATACTTTGATTCATGTGTATGGAAAGAAGAATCAAACACCAAAAACGAGTAAAAAGAAGAACAAGACAGTGAAAAAAAAAAGAAGGCGAAGCGCTACCATCATCAGAAACAACAAAGTGTAACTAGCCCTTGGAAGAAAAGATCCATTTTCTTTGATTTGCCATATTGGGAGCACAATTCCATTCGTCACAATCTAGATGTCATGCACATTGAGAAAAATATCACCGATAGCATACATGGCACCTTGTTAGGCATTCTTGGAAAGACAAAGTATCATCCCAATGCTCGATTTGACCTCCAACAAATGGGGATAAAAAGTGAGCTTCAACCAAAGATTTCTGTAGATGGTCGGCATGTGATGTTCAACCCTGCTTGCTACTCAATGACAATGAAGGAGAAAGAAATGTTTTGCTCTGTGCTGAAATAAGCAAAATTGTCGTATGGTTATGCATCAAACATAGGACGATGTGTGGAGCTTGATGGTAGGAAGATTTCGGGATATAAAAGTCATGATGCTCGTGTAATTATGCAGGATCTGCTTCAGGTTGCAGTGAGAAAGTCATTGCGAAAACCCATTGCACTTTCCATCATGAGATTGGCTGCTTTCTTTAGGGGCTTATGCAACAAAGTTATAAAGTCCTAAAATCTTGATCATATGGAGAAAGAGATAAGGGAGATATTATGTGAATTTGAAATATTCTTTTTACCAGCTTTCTTTGACATAATGGTGCATTTACCCGTACATTTGGTGAATGAAATACGGCTCGGTGGACCTGTTCATTGTTGGTGGATGTTGAGTGCAGAGAGAAAACTCGGCAATTTGAAGTCATATGTACGTAACAAATGTAGGCCAAAAGGCTCCATAGCAGAGGGTTACTTGGCTGATGAATGTTTGATCTTTTGCTCAAGGTACTTGAGCAATAGGGCTGCGACCAAATTTAACAAGAAATCTGGAGAGTTTGAGATTCCATCTAATAATGATGCTTCATCACCTATTTTCCCAAGAGTGGGCCATCCTGTTGGGGGAAAGAAGAGAGGAAAAGGTAAATCAATCATTTTAGACGCTCGTGTTCGTAGTATGGCACACAAATGTGCCTTATTCAATTCTGGCGATGAGTTGGTTGAGAAGTACATCAGGTTAGATAATCTAAACCGATAGTTTCAAAAAAAATTTTATAACCATATGGCCCTTAATTATGTAAAATAATTGTAAAATACCTTATTTATGCAGTGAGCACTATCAGCGGGTACATAACCAAAAGAATGGAAGATCCAAAACCACCAAGTGGAGTCAAGCTCGAGTACACAGTAATGATTTCGAATCATGGTTCAAAGACAGGGTAAATAAGGATATGGTACCAAGCTACATTCGGTATTTAGGTGATGGTCTGAATCGAGTTGAGATATAGTGGCTGTTTCATCAATGGGTATAGGTTCCATTCTACAGAATGTGGTGCAATATGCAAAACTCATAATAGTGGAGTCAGCCTCGCTGCTTTGACCTCGA
Source organism: Simmondsia chinensis (assembly GCA_018398585.1). Classification (NCBI taxonomy): domain Eukaryota; kingdom Viridiplantae; phylum Streptophyta; class Magnoliopsida; order Caryophyllales; family Simmondsiaceae; genus Simmondsia; species Simmondsia chinensis. The sequence goes on along the minus strand of JAGTTD010000017.1, from coordinate 10,432,779 downwards.
GTTTCGCTAGTTCTAGGGATAGTAAACCTGTTACCGATACGGTAACTTACTATGGAGTAGTACAGGAAATCATTGAAATAGATTAATTTGCTCAATTCAGTGTTGTACAATTTCGGTGTGACTGGTACCAAGTAGAGAATGATGAACAAGGGATTACTTGTGTTAATTTCAATATGTTGTGGTCCAGGGATGAACCATATGTTTTAGCATCTCAAGTGCAACAAGTATACTATGTCCAGGACTGTGTTAATGAATTTGTGCACTATGTTATCAAGTATGTTCCAAGAGAGCTCTATGATATTGCTTCAGGGATAGAGACCAATGTCCAAGACCCTTCTGATTTAGATGTACACAATTACAAAATGTATTCTAGTCATGATGAAGTTAGTTTGGCTAGAGATGATGTTCCTGAAATGGCCATTGACATGACAAACATATTGGACGGTTCACTTATGAATGATGAGCAAGAGGAGGAAGAGGATGATGAAAATGAAGAAGAGGAGGATCAGGATGAGGATGAAGAAGAGGATGATGAAGAAGATGACTCGGATTATGATAATACAAACTGGGATTACATATAATGTGTTTAATTATTTATGCATTTTAACCGGTGAGTGTTTGTTTTTTGATCTGTTGATTCTTTTTTGCTAGTTTGTCATGTTACTATTTAAATATTTATGTATTTTTCGTTACTTCTACATAGCTACAACGCAACATATTGGTGGACATTTTGCCTTAGTTCTTTTATTTTTAATGGTACTAATTATTCTCTTTTTCTTTCATCTTATTTTCTTTTTCTTTTTTTTTTATGTTTCAGGGTATAAAAGATGAAAGGAAAGAAGCACACTTCTAAGAAAAGTACATCACATGGACCAACTTTTTGTACACTTGGGTCCATAGCAATGACATTAAGAAAAAAACAACAACAGAAAAGAGCAAACAATTCGCAACAACAAAGGAACGAGCTTCCACATATTGAGAATAGAGAAGAAGATGACTTCTCAGACGAGGAGTACGTGCGAAATGATGACCTGGGTGATGACGATGGATTTATCCAGAGCGATGAGGATGATGATCGAGAATGCCTTCCTTCACAGGGCCAAGATCCTGTAACAACACAAGATTTGAGGAGGTCCTGACTCAATGATTTCATAACACCATCGGAAAGAAGTGAGAGAGCTAAGTACATACATAGACATCTAGACTCATATGTCTTACTACTATTATATTCTCACATCACAATCATAACATTGTGTTTGCTCAGGATTAGTCCCATAAGAGAGGCCAGCGGATGCCCTAAACGAACAAGCAAGCAGATCTTCATCACAAACGCGTGTTAGGCCAGAACACACATCCTCACATAGTAGCGATCAAGGCCATCCGGATAATAATGAAGTCGAAGGTAGTACTGATAAAATTTAGGATCAGTTATGTGATAGGCTTTTATGCGAGTGTTGTTGTACATGACTATATGTATTTTGTAACTTTCTTGGTCTGTGTTCAAATCTTCTACTCCAGTAAAGAAGCACAGAGGGAGGACCATGATGAAGCATGTATACAGTAGAACACTGGAAAATCGTGTACCTATCTTTCTAAATGAGTAGAATCAACCAATTGGTCCAGATGACAAGACGTTAGATGAGTTCAGCAGTTTCTTGGGCACCTTAGGGCGGGACCCTACCATTGCACCTCTAAATTTTTTCAATTGGAGAAAAGTGCTGAAGGAGAAGATATGGGAGTATGTAACGGTATGGTTATTTCAAATTACGGTTATATCCTACTTTTATGCTTTCTTTTACTTCTCTCAGATGTTTCATTGTGATTGCAGAAGAAGTACATAATCCCCCCGCAAGGTAGGAAATGGGTTATGTCGACTATGAACTCAGCATGGAAGTCTTTTAAATGTGAAGTGAAACAAAATCACTTCAACAAATTTGCAAACAATGCCACTCGTTGGAGAAATCGACCAGCATCCATTCCAGATGATCAATTGAAAGATCTATTTAGATATTGGGGTTCCTCTACTGCCAAGGTGCATGGCATGAATATGTATATTGCATTGCATATGTTATTGTATGTGTTGATAATTATACTCACAGTACGTATAAATTTACAGAGTTGCCGAAATCAACACTCGGAATCGAAAGAAACAAAAGTACATGCACACTGCCAGAAAGAAAAGTTTTGCAAGGGTCGTGTGCAGATTGGTAATTCACTTTCTTTTTGATATATATATTCATGTTTATTTCTTGCATTTAATTTTTGTAATTGTTTTTGTCTTTAATTTATTGATGTATTCAACTCTTACCCTTTTTACAGACATAAGAACATCCAAACAAACAGAAACCATTGCAGAGTAAATTATTCATTGAAACGCGGAAGAGGAACCCTATGAAAAAGTATAAAGATCCTGTGCAACCTTAAATAGCAAAAATTGTAAGTTTGGAATCAAAATTTTAGTATTCCTTAAATCAAATTTCTGGAGTTCGGTTATTTTTAGATTAATTTTAAAGTGTGGTTATTTTACGATAGAACATCTTTTGTTGTCTAATGAGTTGATCTTGTAAGTGATCGAACATCTTTTTTTTATTTCTGAAAACCGTGATCCATTTCCTGCATCAACAACTCCATCTCTTTTTGAAATGTTTCAAAGAATCGTTGCATCCTCAAATCCAGCTTATCAAACTAATATGCTTCATTTTTGGATCCCAATTCTACATTAACTCCAGAAGTTGATGTTATGCTGCTCTTTAGCTGCTGCTATGTTGCCGTTGAAGGTGCTGCTATGTTCTGTTGTTGCTGGTCGTTTTGGTGGTTGCTGCTTGGTGGTGGTGTTAGATAATAATGTTGAATTAGTCTTAGCTTAGTTCATTTAGACCTTTCCTTAGTTGCAAGTTGTAATAAAGTGCTGTTAGCACCTGCATTGTAATAACCTGCAGTAAGCATGCTGCAGTGTTGGTACTTGGCGCCATAAGCTAGAGTTAGTTAGAAGATATTTTGGTAGTTAGTTACATATTTTTAGTTGAATTAGATATTTTCCTATTAAGATTCGGTTAGTTTGTTATGTCTTGGTTTAATGTTTTAGCTTGCATTAGTTATGTCTAGGAGAAAGAGATGTAAAATAAGAAAAGAAGGGAAATATCTCAAAGAGATAGTTGTAGTGTTCATTAAATAATCATCCATTACACACTAGCATCCCTTTTATATTTCAACTAATAACAATGCAATGCCTTTTAACTGCCTTAACCGACTTGAACTAGCCTTGGCGCCAAAATATCTAAGTAAGCATATCAACCTACTTACACAATTCAAGCTTATACTAATGACTTACTACTTATTACATCAATATTATTCTAATTACAATCTTTCATAAGCCCCATCTATAGGAATCATTATAGCTGCATAAGTATGTTGGTTAGTTGACGTTGTCTTGGTGCATTGAACTTGAGTAACCGCCATTAGCTTAGGACTAGTATAAGTACTTGAGTCTTGCATTATAATTCATATATGATGCGTGATGAATGAAGTCTAAATTGAGGTTCAATTGATTGCACATGACTAAATTGAGGTTCTAAGCAAATTTGAGAGATAAGATTACGTGCATCTCACTCTTATCGGACAGTACTTTGATAGGAGCTTGCTGAGTCATTGGGTTTGTTGTTGTCGCTGCTGTTGTACTGTAAGAGATTTTCTTCAATGAAAATGGCAGTTAAAACTCTAATTTACTTTTATTATTCGCATTGAATTTGCTTTATTGTATTGAGTTACTAATATGTCATGGATTATTGACTTTTTCTAGAAAGGCGATGCAAAAGTTATGTTAGGTATTTTGAAATGGCTTGCTCAAATTATGAGTTGATGATGTTCTCTTATTGTATATTATTGCATATTATGGCATGTGTTAAGAGGAGATATGTATATCTTATATATATGCATATATATAAATATTTGTGAGTATCACTCTAAAACAATGTGATATGTAGATTAGTTAGTTAATTAAAATATTTGATGAACCACCAACTTGTGGGGTTGGTTACATATTAATATTATTAGAATACTTAATTAAAATTTTGACCATTTCTTGATACCTGATTATCACCCTTGAACTCTAGTGCATTTATGGATAAGGAAGTTTTTAGGGTGGGGGCATTCTTTTAAGTGATTTAAGTGAAAAATATAAGAGACATTTAAGTACTATAAATTACATAGAGTTATTAACTTTATTTGTCTTAAATTTTTCTAAATTCATTTAATTGATTTAATATTGAGTTGGTTTATGGCATGACATTATAAATAAGGTATAACTTTTTACTTCATTTCTTTGATGTAGAAAGAAGTTGAGGAACATCAATCCAGGATTGATTCTGAGGGAGGATCAAATAGCCAAAGTACAGATGCATTTGATGAAGTAATGGGTGAGGAGCATTCGGGTCGTATCCGACTATTTGGGAGGGGTTTTACCCAGAGAGATCTTAAAGAGAAGGTTCAAGTGGGTAGAGTTCAAGTTCCAACAGAGGTTATGGAGTCCATGAAGGCTGACATTAAAGCTGAACTGACGAAAGAAATTACGCAGGAACTGATCTCTAGACTTGCCTTAATAATCCCAAGTTTAAGCAATCTTGATCCCCATGTACTTCAAACCTTGGTAGGAGGATCACCTGGAAATGGTCATAGTACTACTCAAAATGTTGCTTCTTCATCAGGTGCTGCAAATGAGGTATATTAGTGCTTTAGTTCTATTTTTAACTCAAAAATTATCATATATCTCAATGATTCTTCATGTAAAACTCAAGAACTCATTTGTTCCTATATCTCTTTTGTTGTATAAGGCTCTAATACTGCTATGTCATGACCCGAGGTGGGCTCGGGTTATGACTTAGAAAGAAACAGGGTTTGGGAGACAGAGAATTGACAAAGAGATGAGAATTCGAGGGAGAAGTAGAGAGAATAGAGGGAGAGTAAGAGAATTGAAGTGTTGACATTATCATTGAATGATCTCCAAAGTACAATTACAACTCTTTGTATGAAGTAAAACATATCACTATCAATGTAACAACTCAACTAAGTGGGAATATCTATCTCAACCACTATAATAACCTCATGTATCTAAGTATAACTACTTCCAACAAAATCTTATCACTTCAGTTCATGACATGCTACTTATGCTCATTTTATATGCTTTTGGTGTCAGGGTGCTGAGGATCTTGATAATGTTGGTGGGCACGCGACCAATAAAGGAACATAGTGTGGAGTTTATGGTTATGAAAAATGTACTTGATGTGGTTGAATGTAAATTGTGTTTTCTGATATTGACTTGGTGGTCATAGACCTTTGTGGATGTAGGACTTTTTTGGCTTTAATATGTAAAGCTTGATATATTTTGAGGTTTAGACTTTTATGATTAGCAGCTATGTATTTGATTCACTGGTATCTTTTGATTATCGACTATGTAATTTGCATTTGGATTATTATTAGTTTTGATATCGAGCAAGATCTTTTGATTGTATGGACGTGTTAAGATATGCTTATGAATTAAGAGGTGTTGGTTTAAGGAATTCTTGTAATGTATGTCAAAATTGAATTAATAACTACACTAGTTTTTTTACAAACCGTTGCATTAGGGATTTTAAGTAGTTACGTTAGTTCATCAATAAACCGCTGCATTAGGTGAGCATAACCGTTGCATTAGCTGAGTACCAAACCGCTGCATTAGGTGAACATAACCGTTGCATTACCTCACCACAAACCGCTGCATTAGGAGAAAATGACCGTTGCATTAGCTCACTCAAACCGCTGCATTAGGCAAACATAACCGTTGCATTAGCTCACTCCAAACCGCTGCATTAGGTTAGAATAAACGTTGCATTAGCTAAGTCCAAAACCGCTGCATTAGGTTAGAATAACCGTTGCATTAGCTAAGTCCAAAACCGCTACATTAGGTTAGAATAACCGTTGCATTAGCTAAGTCCAAAGTCGATCCATTAGGTTAGAATAACCGTTGCATTAGCTAAGTCCAAAGTTGCTGCATTAGGTTAGAGTAACCGTTGTATTAGCTAAGTCCAAAACTTTGCATTAGGTTAGAATAACCGTTGCATTAGCTAAGACCAAAACCGCTGCTTTAGGTCAATATAACCGTTGCATTAGGTCTGCACAAACCACTGCATTAGGTTAGAATAACCGTCGCATTAGCTAAGACCAAAACCGCTGCATTAGGTCAATATAATCGTTGCATTAGGTCTACACAAACCGCTGCATTAGATTAAAATAACCGTTGCATTTGGTTTCCCATAACCGTTGCCATAGGTCAAACAGCTGTTGCATTAGTTACCCAAATGCAACGGTTATTATCCGCAGCTATAGTAAAAAAACCGCTGCAAAAGGATAATGCTACGGACGCGTATGCAACGGTTTATGAACCGCTGCATTAGATGTAATGCAGCGGTTTTTTCCAATTTGCTGCGGTTTTAAACCGTTGCATATGACCTAATATGTAGTAGTGCCACATAAATAAGATATGTGCTACCTGTTAAAAGGGCATCTCAGTGGTGGCTTTTCTTACTTATGGGACATCGCCCAGGAGTCGGAGCTTGATTCTCACTGAAGGTGTACTCGGGAGGTCATAATATAGGCATCTCAGCGGTGGCTTCTCTAACTTATGGGCCATTGCCTAGGAGTCGGAGGCTTGATTCTCGCTGCAGATTTGCTTATATTGACTTGAGTAAATAAATTCCTTTGAAAAAAATGGCACAAAAATAATTAGTTTTGGGCATACTTAATAAGTCTTGTTATGAGTGGTATAATGTTAACTACCAAACCTAAGTTGATAGCTAACCTTGTGAAAGAGATAGATAAGGTGAGAAGAGAATTGAAAGTAGATGAGAAAATAGAGAATTAGATGAGAATTAGAGAGATTAACCAAAGGAAAATCTGATTTTGTTATTGAATGAATGAAGACATTACAAGCATTAGATGTATTTATAATAGATCTATGTACAATGCACAAGGACACACCCCACACTAACCGCCTAACCAACTTTGGCGCCAAAACACAAGGGAGCCGCCACATTTGACTAGCATTGACCTTATGGGCCTAAACCCGACCCTCATGGCAACAGAAAGCTAGACAACTAACAACAAACACAACACCAAAGCAACCAAACACATTACAAGCAATTAAAGACCAAATACAATCAAAAGACTTTCGGAATTATAACATTCCCTCCCCCTTGAGAATCTCCTTGTCCTCAAGGAGAAAAACTTGGAAATTGGTTCTTCAAAAATGTAGGGTTCTCCCATGTGACCATACTCTTATCCAAATTCAGCCACCGCACCATGACCTGCTGAAATGATCCCATAGCTCCTACAATCATCTGATGCCACTTGATAGCAACTGGTCCAAGCAATAATGCACCATGTGCTCCCACTTCTGGTGGAGTCCGTGAGCTCCTAGCACCAGCTTTTACCTGCTTTTTGAGTAGTGATACATGGAACACCGGTGAATGTATGAATGAGAAGGCAAATCAAGTTTATAAGCAACTTTGCCGATCTTCTCCAAAATTTTATATGGGCCATAGAAATGAGCACTTAGCTTTACATTCTTCCTGACAGCCAAAGAGGACTCTATAAGGTTGTAATTTAAGGTAGACCATGTCTCCAACTTAGTAAGTTTTGTCTACCCTCTTTTTATCTGCATAAAACGTCATCTGTGCATGAGCTTGATGTAGATTAATCTTAAGCATCTGCAACATCTGCTTCCTTTGCAGAATCAGATGGCCTGCTGCAGAATCAGAGTTACCTTGCTGCTGCAACATCATGGGTGAAGGTGGAGCATACCCATACAAGGCTTGGAAGGGAGAAGTGCCAATTGAAGCATGAACATGATTGTTGAACCAATATTCAGCTAAAGAAAGCCATTGATTCCACTCTTTGGGCCGTGAAAAAACCACTTCGAAGATACTGCTCAATGCATTGGTTGACACGCTCAGTTTGTCCATCCGTTTTGGGATGATAAAATGAACTAAGTGCCAATGTAGTTCCCAACAACTTGAACAACTCCCTCCAAAAAGTACTTGTAAAGATCTTGTCTAGATCAGAAACAATGGATTGAGGTAACCCATGTAACTTATATATGCTGTCTAAGAAGCTCTTAGGCAACCTTTCAACTGTAACAGGTCGTGTAAGTGCTATAAAATGACTATATTCGGTGAAACGATCCACCACAACCCAAATTGTTTCCCTACCATCAGACTTGGGAAGTCCTTCTATAAAATCCATGCTTATGTTGATCCACGCAACCTCCGGAATTGGAAGTGGCTGCAAGAGTCCTTGGTATCAATGATCCTCTAACTTGGTTTGTTGACACACCTCACAAGACTTAACAAAATCTGATACATCTTTCTTCAACCCGTGCCAACAAAAATAAGTCTTAACTCTCTGATGAGTACCTTGAACCCCGGAATGTCCACCCCAAGCTTAGTCATGTGAAGCCTTCATTATCTGATCCCTCAAATCAGTCGAGGTGCCAATATATAACTTGGTCTCCAATCAGATAATGTCTTTCTGGACAAACAATTCATGCTCACTGTCAACGATTTCAGCTCCTTTAACCAACGCTGCAGCCACCCACTCTTGAGCAAAAGTGTCCCCTTCATAAGATTTGTAGATTTCATCCATCCAAGAAGGAAAAACAACAGACAATGCCCCACAAAAACCCTGCTCGTGGTCCTTAAACTTCCTTGACAAAGTATTGATAGCTTGGTTTTCCTTCCCTCTTTTATACTCGATTGCATAGTCAAGTCCTAGAAACTTCATCAACCCCTTCTTTTGAATTCTTGTCATTATCTTTTGCTCCAAGAGATGCTTAAGACTTTGATGATCTGTTCGAATAATGAACCTATGACCATCCAAGTAATGCCTCCATTTCTCAATTGCTAGGAGAATTGCCAAGTACTCTTTTTCGTAAGTGGACATGGCTTGATGTTTTGTACTAAGAGCTTGACTCAAATAAGAAATTGGTCTTCCATGTTGTGAGAGAACAGCCCCACAACCAGTCCCACTTGCATCTGTCTCCAAGATGAAGTTCTCGGCAAAATTTGTCTTGGCCAATACCGGAGCTACACACATGGTTGACTTAAGTGCATCAAAAGCTGCATGTGCCTTGTCATTCCACTTGAAAGCATCCTTCTTTAGAAGCTCAGTTAGGGGCTTTGCAATGGACCCATAACCATTAATGAACTTTCAGTAATATCCGGTCAGACCCAAGAATCCCCTCAATTGCTTCAACGTCATGGGAATTGGCCCCTCTTGCATTACTTGCACCTTTGAAGGATCGGTAGAGACTCCTTCATGAGAGATGACATGACCCAAATATTCAAGTTTGGACTGAGCAAAAGAGTACTTTGATAGCTTAGCAAAAAATTTGTGCTGCCGCATTACTACAAACACCTCTCTAAGATGAGTGAGGTGATCTTCATAAGACGAACTATATATCAATATATCATCGAAGAAAACCAACACCGATCTCCTTAAGTAAGGCTTGAAAAATGTCATTCATAGCAGCTTGGAATGTGGCCGGAGCATTTGTTAAACCAAAAGGCATAACAACGAACTCAAAATTCCCATGATGCGTCTGAAAAGCAGTCTTGTATATATTCGGCTTGAGAACTCTGATTTGATGGTATCCTTGCCTCAAATCAAGCTTAGAGAAGAAATGTGCTCCATATAACTCATCAAGCAAGTCATCAATAACAGGAAAAGGAAACTTATCTTTCACTGTCAAAGAATTCAATTGGCGATAATCGATGCACATTCTAGCTGTGCCATCCTTCTTCTTAACAAGAATCACGGGTGAGGCAAAAGGACTATGGCTTGGTCTAATGAAACTCATTTGAAGCAACTCATCAACTTGCTTCTCAATCTTTGATTTTTGAGCATGGGCATAACGGTAAGGCCTGATCTTTACCGGATCAGAGTTAGCTTGAAGTGGTATGGCATGATCTACACTTCTTTGAGGAAGAAGGCTCTTTAGCTGCTCAAAAATGTCTTCAAACTCATCGAGAAAACCATGTAATTCAGGTTGGATGTTCTGCTGCGGTTCTGCAGGAGCAATAACAAATAATTGTCCAAGCCATTGTATTGCATTCTTCTTGAACCCACCTTGTACGCGCTTGCCATTGATCAACCTGAACTGTGCCTGATCTAAAATTCCTTGTAATGTGACCTTATTGCCATGAACTTCGAAAGCCACTGTCATATTATCAAAATCAAACAATACCGGATTAAAGGACCCCATCCAATCTACTCTGAGCACCATATCACAACCTCCCAGAGGAAGAACCCTAAAATCAAAAGTGAATTGATGATCTTGCATAGACCAACGGAATGCTTGGCACTTGTTTTGAGTAGTAATTGAGTTACCATCAGCTACCATTACGGCCAAGGGATGAGTTTTGATGATTTCATGCTTCACCGTCTTTACCAACTTGGGATCAACCAAGCTATGTGTGCTTCCACTATCCACAAGAATTGTAATGGAAGTTTTTCCTGCCTTCCCACCAATGCGTATGGCGTTGTGAGCTCCACTCCCGGTTAGAGCCTTCATGGAAATCTCAACCTCATCCTCAAACAGCTCATCATGTGAATCTTGCCCTGAACTGTCCTCTACAGAACCGGAACCTTCAGTCTCTGATTTAACATCAACACGAGAACCTCGTGCAGACATCAAGAACTTTGGATTGCACCTATGTCCGAGCTGATATGGCTGATTACATTTATAACATAACCGTGTAGATCTCTTGTCCACTGAACGGCCAGCCTTGATGCTTGATGAGTCTCTTCGATGAGTCTTGTAATTGCTACTCTTGAACTTGCTTTTGTCACATGAAGATACAAGTGTAGCCTCAATCAATTTAGCCTTATTATAGGCTTTGGAGAGAGTCTTTGGCCGAATGGCCTTAACCAAATTATTAATTCTTGGCTTCAATCCACTAATAAAGCTTGAGACATAATATGCTTTGGAGAATGTGGATTAATGGCTATCATGTTAGCACGTAAATTCTCAAATCTGATCATGTACTCCTTCACCGTAGACGTTTGATAAACCTTATTAAAGCTATCAACAACGTCGCTTGAATCCTCTTCACCATACCTCTCACATAGCTCTATAACGAAATTGTCCCAAGAAAGACAAGGATTACTCTTCAATATGCTATAAAACCATACCTCGTGGTCTCCATGAAGATGCACTGTAGCTAGCTCTACTTTTTCAGCTTCATTGATGTTGTAGAAATGAAAATACCTTTCACACCTCCTCAACCAAGACTCAGGCTGTTTTCCCTCAAATGGCTCGATTTGTACCCTTGGATGTCTATGAGCATGACTTCTGCCACCAGATGTAGCATCATTACTCAATGATCTCTGCTGTTGATGCAAATCAGGAGGTCTGTTCTGTTGTTCAAGGTCATCGGACGAACTCCTTTGATGAGCATTTGAATCAGGTGGCCCGGATTGCAGACCTGCACTCTGGCCACAAAATTTGAATTGGCCTGGTCCTGTATTTTGTTCATGTGCTCCTGCAGCAGCCTTAACTATAGAAGGTCGATCCTCCACTGATCGGATGTGAACTGAGGGACCAGCTTCTGCTTGTATCACTGGAGATTTACCACGACTCTTGTCCAAATTCTCATTTCTGTTTGGATGAACCTACGGTTGAGCCAAAACAGTTGGTGGAATGAGCTAACTTGCAGGTATAAGAATCGCATTGACGGATGATTCTCTTTGTTTCTTGATCTGATCTTGCAGATTCTCCATCCTTTCCTCCAATTTTGACAACCGATCATCATTACTTTACTGATTTTCCAACTGCATTTGCTGTAATCTTGAGAATATGTGTTCTTCTGATTGTAATTGCAAATTAGTAATGTGATTACACTATTCCTTCATCTAATTAGATGTAACATATTCCTTTGGAGCATCCGGACCAACATCAGCAGCAAATGTCCTTTACGGTTGAACAACTGAAGCTACATTGCCTCCTCCTGCTCCCGATCATGTCCTAACTCCATCAGCCATACTTTGATTTTGTTTCTTCGATTTTGCCAGCTCAATTCAAGCAATATACAACTTGAACCAGCTCGGATACCAATTGTTTACTACCAAACTTAAGTTGATAGCTAACCTTGTGAAAGAGATTGATAAGGTGAGAAGAGAATTGAAAGTAGATGAGAAAATATAGAATTAGATGAGAATTAGAGAGATTAACCAAAGGAAAATCTGATTTTGTTATTGATTGAATGAAGAAATTACAAGCATTAGATGTATTTATAATAGATCTATGTACAATGCACAAGGACACACCCCACACTAACCGCCTAACCAACTTTGGCGCCAAAACACAATGGAGCCGCCACATTTGACTAGCCTTGACCTTAAGGACCTAAACCCGACCCTCATGGCACCAGAAAGCCAGACAACTAACAACAAACACAACACCAAAGCAACCAAACACATTACAAGCAATTAAAGACAAAATACAATCAAAAGACTAAAGGAATTATAACATATAAATTTTGTCCTCTATTTGGTTTGAATATATTAAGATTAGAAACAACGAACAAACTGAATTTGCTTAGCTAACTTTTGAATTTGATTACCTAGGCAATGGACCGATTTTTCCTTGGGAAAGATTGTTTTGCCTTTAGAACCCTGAACTTTGAGCTTCAGTTATTCTTCTCTAATTTGGAGTATGCCTGCTTTGACTTGTGGTAAAATTCTTAAAAAGCATAAGATCCTACGCCTTAACATTTGGCCTTGCTCGAGGATAAACAAGGTTTAAGTTTGGGGGTATTTTGATAAGTCCAATTTAGTATATAATAATTTATATCATTTTAATATATTTTTTACCATTTTTGCATTGAACTTCTATCGCTTTTGCTCGGTTTTGCTCGTTTTGAACTATTTTGCTATTTTTCTTGTAAAAACACCCATTTCATGCTAAATCATGCTTGATTTTATCATTAAAATCAACAAGTAAATGCAAGATACATCAAATTAAAGCAATGAAATAGCAAAATCACCCCAAATATCACGGTTTATACAATGAATGAACTCCAGCTTTGGAAGTTGCAATGGGCGGCAATTTCTTTCAAATTTTTTAACTCAAATTCATTGTATACTACATCAAGTACATCAAATTAATCTTATTTTGTAGTTTTGGGAGGTGGAAAAGAAGAAAAAAATGATGACAAATGTCAAGCTTGGCAACCGTAATTTCCATCAAATAAGAAGCAAGTTTGATGTATTTTTTTTTTTTTTTTTATGCCATTTCAAACACTATAAATAGGGGATGTGTGGGGTGTGTTTAATCATCCTTCATCAAACAAAAATCTCATAAAAAATGTAGAGAAAGAGGAAGACAAAATGGTGAAGGAAGAAGAAGAAGAAGGAAGAAAGTTTGGTTTGTAATTTTGTATTTTTAAGTCCTTCTTAGCCTTCTCTTCTTCTAAGTTCATGAATTTTGTGTTAGTTATGCTTTATATTAAGTTTATCATGAGCTAATTCTGTTATTCCAAGGCTACAATGTAGCCTAAGTTGTAATATACGCTTATCTTTAATTCAACGTATTCATTGTTTTTTCCTTGCATTGTTGAAGTGTTTATCATTGGTCTTAATGAGTTTTAAATACTGGATCACCATTTAAGGCCTATAATAATTCATAATGAGTCTGAGTGGAGATTTATAATGAGTTGTAGGGTTATAAGCACCACAAATTGAGCGAATGCTTGAGAGAGATTAACGCGATTTGTGTGATTTTTAAGAGAAAATCATAGGGCTTTAAAAACTCTTTTCTTATTTAAATTCATGCCCGAGAGTGATGGTTTAATATGTAAAAGATAATTCTAAATGTTGCTCAAGCGAGAATATTTAGTAAATTGGGGTTTTCAACCATCAACACGTAATAACAACTTGAATAACAAGAATAGAAAGGCGTATTGATGCAACTTGGTGAAATCGGATGCCTTGGGTGCTATTAAATCATAAAAAATTTATAAAATTAGTTAACATATTTTATTTCTTTTTAGTTTATTTTATTTCATATCAATATCTCAATTTTTCGGCTTTTCAAATAGCCTCAAAGCGACTAATTTTGGCACTCACTCAATAACAATCCTCATGGGAACGATACTCTACTCATTTCTATATTACTTGACATGACTAGTGCACTTGCTTACGCATACTTAAAGTTTGCATCACTCGCTTCCAAACAAATATATAAAGGCTTTGTATACCCACACCATTGAATTACCTAAACACATGCCTATACATAGAGATATTCTAAGTGGCATGTGAGTGACCAATTTATAGCATTTTGACCTCAATATAGCACCAGAGAAGAAGAACTTTACCATAAATGTACATCAATTTTTACTTTATTCTTTTTCTTTTTCTTTTTTTTCTTTTCTTTGGAGGAAACTTTTTTTCTTTCTCACTTTTCATTTTTTTTCTTTCTTTTTATTTTTTTGTTTCCTTGTCTTTTTCTGTCCAATTTTTGGACTTTTGCATAACAAGTACCTCAACTTTACAATTAACATTGATCAACAAGCACTTTACATCGTATCAAGAGGTGAGGATTAGGATAATCCAATTGGGCAAGCTTGCAAAACTCAAGATATGTGGGGTTGTTTACTAAAATTCTTTAGATTTTCCAAAATACGAAAATCCTGTGCTTAGCGAATATATAAGCGGCATGAGTAGAACTCATTAATATCATCAATGATCAACAATACTCATTAAGTATGCAGTAGAATCATTTAACTTCATGGAATTAAGAGAATGAAATAAACAACTAATCCCACTGTCATCATAACATGCACGTCAATCAAGGAAAACTTTGTTAAACAGTTATAATACATGCTCAAAATGCACAAAAGATGCCAAAATTTTAAAATTTTGACCAATAAAATGAGCACATGCAAATGAGCTTCACTCCCACACCTAAATCATGCATTGTCCTCAATGCGACAACATAAAGCTCTAAACCACAAGAGATAGGTGAGCTGGAGTGATACAACCTGACAAGGCAGCGCGAACATGTATATATGACTCCTTCAACACGGGACAAGAACCTGTAAGAGATAAAACAAGTCTCCAAGAAACTAAGTAGTTCAAAAACTAAACTAAAACAAGAATTAACAAAACCTATGCTGCCTCCTAGGAGTGCTAAGTTTTACGCCTTCAGCCGAGCGCAATGGGTCCAACGAAGATCAAGTAATGGCATCACCTAAAGAAGCAACTTCACTGAGCTCACCTAAAACAAGATCTATAGCACAATCAGAAGTGTCCCGCATAATTTTAGAAGGGAGAGAGTAGTCGGGTGGATGCCAAATGGCACCAGCAAAAAGTGTAGATCGAAGCTCATGAACAGCTTCCAACCAAGACTCATCGAGCTTAACTGATATGTCCTTAGATAGCACACTAGTCAATGGTCTAGTCAACTTCGCACGGACCTTAACAAATCCCTTATAGAAACTCAACTGACCTAGAGAGGCTCTAATTTGCTTCACATTTAAGGGAGGGGGCGAGTTCACATTCAAATCTATCATAGCTCTATCAACCTCAATACCCTCCTTAGAAAACCTATGGCCTAGTATAATTTCCTCTTGAACCATAGCATCATGATTCTTCTCCCAACCCAAGACTTCTTTCATGTCCTGGTTCAATCTTTGTTGCATCTCGATGAGAGGTTTTGCATTTTCATCATGCGGATTGCTAATTAGGGTAGAGGAGAGTGTTTAGTCCACCAAATCTTCAACAATATCCACACAAAAACACTCTAACTCATCCTCACTAGTGAGTGACAATGAGCCTTAAAAATGTTTAACCTAATAGTAATATTTGCAAAACTAACATCCATTATCCCAGATCCACAATTAATTGTGGCATTGCTGCCACTAAGAAAGGCCGACCTAGAATGGTAGGGATATGGTTTTCCGGATGACTAGAAGGTTCCATATCAAGCACAAGAAAATTAGTAGGAAACATGGCTTTGTCTACCTTCACCCGTATGTTAGTGAGCTCACCATGGGGTACTTGAGTTAATCTATCTACTAACTGCAAGGTCACCATGGTGGGTTGTAACTCTCCCAAGCCTAACTTCTCATAAACCGAGTAAGGAATAGTATTAACACTCGCTCCTAAGTCCAGTAAAGCTTCATCAATCAGGTAGTCTCCAAGTGGACAAGAGATGGTGGAGACACCAGGGTATTTATACTAAATTGGATTTTCACACTTCAGAATTGAGCTCACTTGCTTTGCTAAAAATACTTTTTTAGGCAGACCTGCTCTAGATCGCCTCATTTGGTTCAGTAAGTCCTTAATGAACTTTGAATAGGTCGGGATCTGTTTAATTGCAGGAAGAAGGGGAATGTTTATCTTTACTTGCCTAAATGTCTCCAAACTACCTTCCCACTTCTTGTCCTTCCCATTTGGATGTGGTGCAACTAAAGCTTCGGGGAAGGGCCCTCTAGGTACATATAAGGAAGGAAGACCAAAGGTCTTAGAAGTTGGAGAGGGGTGCATGACCTCATCGGTCGCCTTCTCTCTTTCCTTGTTCTTCTCTTCTCCCTCACCAGTTATGGGTACTTCACTCTCAACACTCACCCCATTGTCAGCCTCCGTCCCACTTCGTAACATTGTAATGGACTTTGCTTATTCTTGATGGGAAGGATAGTTGTCTTGCCTCACACAGGTCCTAGGGTTTTCTATGATTGGGCTAGGGAGTCTTCCCTCATCTCTCCTACTCAAAGTGTTAGCTAGTTGACCTTTTTGGGTTTCTAGCTTTGAGATCGATTGTGTATGGGAGTGGAGGAGTTAGGAATTGGCTTCCAAACCTTTCAGCGCACTCAAGACCTTCTTTTCGAAATTCGAATTGGGGCTCAAATTAGAAGGTTGAGAGTAGTTTGAGGTATACCCTTGTGGTTGGAAACTGACGGTCGTGTCATACCAGGTGAGTGAGGTCGTGGGTGAGATTGTTGTGGCACAAATTGTCCTTCTCCTCCTTGCCTCCAGAAGAAGTTATGATGGTTTCTCCAGCCCGGATTGTACGTGTTAGAGTATGGATCGTTTCGTGAGAATCCTTGGGCTGCATTGAGTTATTCCTCCGACCGCTCCAGATTAGGTGAAGCAGAGGGGCATTCATGTGTAGAATGAGAGACACTAGAACATGAAGAGCAACTACTATACACATTTGAAACATAAGACACGTTAGGTACAGTAGAGGGGGCCAATGTCATCTTAAATAGGGAAGTTAACTGCTTTACAGAAGAGGGAAGAGCGTCAACTTTCTTATCTAAGATGGAGGTGTGAGCTATTTCATTTACTCCTCTATTTAACCTAGTAGCATTTAGGCATGCATGTGCGACATATTGTTATGAATTCTCATTTACAAGTTCGAAAAGTTCCCACGCCTCGTCCGCATTCTTCTTAAAGAACTGACCACCACACGAGGCATCAACAGTCGGTTGACCATTCTCGTTCAACCCATAATAAAATTTTTGGACTAGTTGCCATTTAGGGATAGCATAATGCAGACAGGCTCGTAAATGTTCCCTAAACCTATCCCAACTCTCGTGAAACTCTTCATTACGAAGTTTGATGAAGGTATTAATGGCTCTCCTAGCAGTGTTAGTCTTACTATTGGGATAGAATTTCTCAAGAAATTCTTGTTGCATTTGGGTCCAATAAGTAATCGTACCACTAGGTAAGGTGCCTAACCAATACTTATCTTTATCCTTTACAGAGAAAGGAAAAAGACGAAGTAAGATGCCGTGTCACTAATGTAAGGAATCCTGAAGGTTGAGCAAACCTCCACGAAACTGTCCAAGTGTGTCTACGTGTTCTCATTACCTCAGTCATGGAATAAAGGAAGCATCTGTATGGTATATGGTTTAAGCTCGAACTGATGGGCTACAGGTGGCAACCTAATGCATGAGGTTGAACTGTATGCAGTGGGAGTAAAGTACTCCATAAGTGGACGTGGTTGTTGTTCGTCAGCCATTGCGGTTTGTTGTCGGTGTTGGGCTCTAAAGTCTCTTAAGGTCCTTTCAATTTGAGGGTTGAATCTAGTAAGGTCAAGAGACAAAGGGCAGCGACCGTGTATAAATAAACAATCACAGGAAGCAAATAAGAATAAAAACTAAAACTAGCAAAACCAACAAAACGAACACTTAAAAAGAAAAACAAAAGAAAAACAAATAAAAAACTATCCTAAAATCAATCTATGTATGAAAATCCCAAGATAAATAATGCTTTAAAAACAAATAAATAAATAAATAACCTTTTTAAGAAAAGTTATTTTTTAAAGAAAGAGACGATAACAGTTATAAACAATCAAAGAAAATTAAAAACCAAAGAAAATCACAAAAATAAAATCACGAACGTTGCCTAGCCCCCTGCAACGGCGCCAAAATCTTGATGTGTTTTTCTGTGTCTATACAAGTTTAATATTTAACCCTATCTACTAAACACATCTAAATTGAAATGCAAGGCGAGAAGGTGTAGAGCCACAGGGACTAAGAGTATGTGAAATTATTTTATGATCTAAATTGATTTGAATAAAATGGAAAGGTTTTTGTGACAATTAATCTAAAAAATGACAATTAAACTAAAGTAAAATACTTCTAATCGGGAACGTGTATTAAATTGGAGCCTAGGGTTTCGAATCCATCAGTAGCCAATTATTTTTGCGTTAACTCTTAAATTGGGATTGTTGATTGTCACATGGGTAGTGGTTTGGCTACAAGCTTCAACTTACTAAAATAATGTTAGTATCGCGTATTGATTTTATCTAACTAAAGCATAAGGAGAATAGGCTCCACCTAACATATTGTTAATTATCACGTATTGACCCTATTTAACTAAAGTATGGGGAAGATAGGCTTTAATTAACAATTCAGTTAATACTATTGCTTGATTAATTAATCCTAGGGCTACAACCTCAAAGAATTAACTTATAACGTGTTGACCCTATCTAACTCAAGCATAGGGAAGAAAGGCTTTAATTCACAATTCAGTTAGTACTATTGCTTGATTAATTAATCCTAGGGCTACAAGCTCGAAGAATTAATTTATAATTATCAACATCGACAATCAAAGGTTACAAACTCAATAATTATCTCAATTGAATAAACAATTAACGCACAATACTTTAAAGTATTTCTCACAATCAAGCAATTCATGTAACAAATAAATTATCCCGAAATTAAAAGTAATACAAAATTAAAAAGGCTAAGACTTCATTTAACCCTAGAGGGCAAGTTAGCTCTCCATCAATAATGAACTGGTGAAGGAGGAGATGTAGAAACTCTTGTCGATCTTCACGCTAATTTTGATCTTGTTCCAATTTAACGAAAAAAAGGAAAAATAAAAGTTGAGAGAAGAGAGAGAGAAGTTCAGAGGCCTAAGTCCCCCCAAAAACCAGAAAACAGAGACCCAAAACCAGAACGAAGAAGACCCCCCTGTGCTGCCTCAACCCCTTTTAAATTATGTTACTCCGAAACCCTCAGTCAGAGCGGTGGTGGGCCGGAGTTGACGCACTGGGCCGGAGGTTGATGATGTCGGCGAAGTTGGGCCGGTGCTGCGTGTGTTGGAGGTGGGCCGAGATCTGTTCTTGATGGAGGTCTAGAGATCGGCCACTATGATTGTGTGTGAGGAGATGACGGGCTTGGGCTGGTGTCAGTGGCTGTGGGGTTGCTGGACACATAAGGGTGATGATTAAGGGGTTGGGCTTGGGGTACTGTAGCGGTGAGAGTCGAGTTGGGTCAAGCTTATACGTCGTCGTCCCAAATATCGAATGATTTGATTTAATCGTTTGAGCGTCGAATTTGTCTTATTTGCATCAAAACCTGCTAAACATAAAAATTGCCAAAATGAGTGTAGAACTATAATTAAATCGGTGTAAAATAATTGGAATAACAATTAAAATATGCTTAATTATGAGACGCATCAGTTAAGTGTGGATTTGATTCATTGTATCTAGTTTGAGTATAAGTAGTCTTGTTTCCAGTGTAATTCATTATTGAATAAAATACAAAATATCTTTTGATATTAAACTCTCTCTCTCACATCTAACCCTTCTTAACTTCTCATCCCCTTTCACTTCTTATCTCATCTAAATATCTTCTTCCACTAGATTAACTTCAAGAATGTTCTTAAAGCATAACACTTTTCACATCATTCCACCTAAGAGAGCCTAGCTCACGTATAGCACAAGAACTTGACGTGGACTTCAAGACCAACATCCCATCGCTCACTACACTGCCTGTATAACACCACTGAATTGCAGCACACCATTCTTACATCAAGGATTCATATTGTAATGCTCTAATTCGAGAATGAGGTGCTCTAATTACATCCCCACTTGAAGATTCTCCTGAACTACCTGATATTCCAATAGCCTTTTGTTCGAGATTAGCTAAATTCCAGCCCAATTGATGACAAATGTCACTGGATTCATCCTTCTTAGGAAAATTACACCTCATTTGCTCTTCTTTACTACCAATCGCCTCCCTAAACTCCTTCCCTGGATCAAAAGGACCAACAAGTTGGATTAACCACTCCATCAACCTCTTTAGTGTTATTTGCTTGAGCTTCTCTATTAATCATTTGTAATAACATGTAAGGTTGCTGCATGGCATGAGTTTCACTACTAGAGTCTTCCCTTGTTGCAATTGAACTTGCAGATGACTATGTCGAGGTATCACATCCTCTTGAGCAATTTTATTCTTGTTCTTTACACTAGCACTAGAACTTATAATAGAATTCCAATCAACCTGTAGCACCTTAACCTCTTTTTGCTGCTGAACCAATTTAGCTTGATCTAATGAATGCACTGATGCCTCATTCCAATGATGGGCTACTGCATTTATACATGAATTCATTGTTGAATGTGGTAGGTAAGGAGCTTCCCCTGATACTTGATTAATGTCCTTACATAGCACTTCCACTTGAGGAAGTTGTCTATTGAGCTGTTGAATTAAGCCATAAATCTGAAGCTGCCGTCTCTGGAATTGCTAATCCAATTTTTCCTCGAAAGAACACTGCGTTGCTACAAACAACTCCTGCATTCGAAGCCCAAATTGCTCAAACTGATTTCCTATGGTTTTAATTCCCATTTCAGCATTACAGCAGGCATTAGGACTAACATCAGAATCAGTAGCAACAACTTGTTCTACCTTTAGTGAATCTGCAGTGCTGTCTCCCTGATTTAAAGCTAAACTTGTGATTTGGTTGCTAACTTTGGATCCTCTCTTCGCCCTCTTGATACTTCTTTGGATCCAAGAAAAAGCCCCAAACCTGTCAATAGATAACAAGACTACTTTAGGTTGCTTCATTCCCCAATTCTTGCTTTCATATAATCTTCCAAGAGCTTCCATATTTGCTCCAAGCTGTAAGAAATGGGGAGTATTGCCTTGGTAAACTAAGATTTGCCTCTCCATTTCTCTTATCTTCATGCTTGAACAACACTTCTTATGATTTAAATGAATGATCAAATTTATATCATTGTAAAGCTAAGTTGTGAACTTAACTCTCAACTTCCTTATGCTTAAAATCCCAATTTTCACTAGCGATTGGATCTCAGCACCAAAATTTGTTTCCTCAACATGTCGCTCATGTCCTAATCCCTCCATTCCTAATGCAACTATGCCAAATTCAGGTTGTAGTGCTGCCAATCCAAATCGTTCTGCTTTCCACACATCCACAATTGAAATAGAACTTGTCTTTGGCCAATTGACAGTTGCTTGGTCAACCATAACACGATTCCAGCTCACCTGACCTTGCTCATTCTCAAACGCATCAACCTTAGCTCCACCATTCCCTAGCATTCCGTCATAGAAAACTTGATGTACCAGCTTTTCATTAATCTGACTCACAGCATCATTATTTAAGCTCGTGTTCATTCCAATTCCCTTCAAGTCAGTGAGAGAGTTTAGATCTGTTTCTCCAAAATCAATTCCTTTTACCTGCACTGAAATCGACTGAATTTTTGCATTTCTGTAAATTTGTTGCTTAATTTTCTGCTGTCTTTGCAAATATTACGGTTCAGATCAAGGCAAGGTGAGTGTCAAGTATCAAGAGGGATCTTAATACTTAACCTGGGAGAGAGAATTAAGATGAGAGAAAGAAGGGAAAGGGATGAGAAATAGAGAGAAAATATCAAATATATTTTGAGTTTTGTTATTGGATGATAGATTCTTACATCATACTAGCTTCTTATAGCAATTATAATGCTTAACAAATGCCGGACACAACCCAATGACCACAACTCACTTTCCCGTCCAATTACAACTTCAAACTAATTTTCCCGCTAAACACAATTTCGCTTGTTACAAGATCGGGACATGACAATTCCCTCCCCTTCAATTCATTCTTGTCTCAAGAATGAAATGAAGGGAATTGGGATTAATAAAGCTACAATTGTCCCACGTAGCTTGTGCAGCGCCTAAATTGGTCCACTGGATCAAAACTTGCGTAGTATCAAAACCCTGCTGCTGCACCACCCTATTTTCAAGGATGACATCAGGTTCTAGGATCAGCTGCCCATCAGTCCTAGCTTGCAAGCTTGCTGCTGACCCTTGATCCGTACCGGCAACTTCTTCTAGTTTGGCTGATATTTATTTCTTCGGCAAGGAGACATGGAAAATAGGGTGAACCAAGCAATCCGGAGGAAGCTCCAACCTATATGCTACATTCCCAATTCGTTCAAGGACCTTATAAGGGCCATAAAATCTGGCTGACAACTTGATGTTCTTGCATATTACCACTAAGCTCTGTCTATAAGGCTGCAATTTAAGATAAACCAGGTCTTCCACATTGAAGTTTCTATCAATCCTCTTCTTATCAGCATAAATTTTCATCCTAGTTTGGGCCATCTGCAAATTATCCTTGAGTTGTCGAGCATGCTGAAGTCTTTACTGAAGTAAATCATTGACTCCTTGCACATGAGATACCACACCTTGATTAGGCAAGGGAAGAGGATCATACGCATGGAGGGCCTTAAAGGGAGTAGTCCCCAAGGAACTATGAAAGTGGGTATTGTACCAATACTCAGCAAGGGAGAGCCATCTGTGCCATTGTTTGGGATGTGAGAACGTCATGCCACTCAAATACTACTCTGCACACTGATTTACCCTCTCAGTTTGCCCATCCGACTGTGGGTGATAAGAGGAACTCAAACCCAATGTAGTGCCCAACAAGAGAAACAGTTCACGACAAAAATTGCTGGTAAACAACTTGTCTCTGTCTGATACTATTGTCTGAGGAAGCCCATGAAGTTTGTAAATGTGATCCAAGAATAGCCGAGCAAGCTTCTTTGCAGTAATGGGATGATAAAGAGCAATGAAGTGGCCATACCGATAAAACGATCAATGACCTCTCAAATAATTTCCTTGGCATCAAATTTGGGTAGTCCCTCAATAAAATCCATGCCAATGTGAGTCCAAGACCCCTCAAGAATTGGTAAAGGCTGTAGCAATCCTTTATATGGCCTGTGCTCAACCTTAACCTGCTGACAAGTATCAAACTGATGCACAAAGTCATGAACCTGCTTCTTCAACCCGGGCCAATGGAAATACTGCCTGACCCTCTAATAAGTTCCCTCCATTCCAGAGTGACCACCCCATGGGGAGTCGTGTGATGCTGTAATAATCTGGTTCCTTAGTCCACTGTTATTCCCCACATAAATTTTGCCATTGATCCTGACTATGCCTTTACTAACAGAAATGCTGGAATCAAGACTAGCAGACAAGGGCTGGATGCAGTGAGGGACAATGCAGGACTGGGAAAATTCATCAAGCTTATAAGACTTGATCACTTCTGTCATTCATTGAGGTACTACTTGAGTGACTGCAGCACATTGAGCTTCCTCTATTCTTTATGCTCTTCCTTCGTGTACCCTTCTTGAGAGTGCATCAGCCACAGTGTTCTCAGCTCCTTTTCTATACTCAATGGTGTATTCCAACCCCAACATCTTCATCAAGCCTTTCCTTTGAACCCTGGTGGTGATCCTTTGCCCTAACAGGTATTTGAGGCTTTGGTGGTCTGTTTTGATCACAAATTGATGACCCTCCAAATAATGACGCCATATTGGGATAGCTAGGAGTATTGCGATGTACTCCTTCACATAAATGGAAAGCCTCTGCTTTTTGGGTCCCAAAGCCTGACTTAGGCAAGCCAATGGTCTGCCTCCTTGAGAAAGCACAACACCTATACCCATACTGCTTACATCCGTCTCGAGAGTGAAGGGCTGATTGAAGTCGGGCATGGCTAGGAATATTGCCATGCACTCCTTTTCATAAATGGAAAACCTCTGTTTTTGGGTCCCAAAGCCTGACTTAGGTAAGCTAATGGCCTGCCTCCTTGAGAAAGCACAGCACCTGTACCCATACTGCTTGTATCTGTCTCACGAGTGAAGGGCTGATTGATGTCGGGCCTGGCCAAGACTGGTGCCGGAGTCATAACCTGTTTTAATGATTCAAAAGCCTCCCTGGTTGAATCATCCCAATGGAAGCTGTATTACTTCAACAAATCTGTCAATGGTTTGGCAAGCCAACCATGTCCCACAATGAACTTACAGTAATAACCTGTAAAGCCCAAGAATCCCCTCAACTCTTTAAGTGTTTTGGGCTCCGGCCAGCTCGACATAGCTTGAATTTTACTGGGATCAGTAGCAACACCGTTAGCTGAGATGATATGACCTATATATTCAACCTAAGTTTTGGCAAAGGCACAATTAGAAAGCTTAGCAAACAGCTTGTGATCTCTCATGGTCTGAAAAACTAGCCTTAGATGCTTCAGATGTTGCTGCAGTGTGGGACTGTAAACCAATATGTCATCGAAGAAGACAAGGACAAACCTTCTCAAACAAGCCTTGAACACCTTGTTCATCAAAGGTTGGAAGGTTGCTGGTGCGTTGGACAGCCCAAATGGCATTACCACAAGTTCATAGTGGCCTTGATGGGTCCTATAGGCTGTCTTGTGAATGTCTCCTTCTTGCACTCTTATCTGATAGTACCCCTGTCAAAGATCTAGCTTGGAAAACTAACAAGCTCCATGGAGTTCATCAAGCAAGTCATCAATGACAGGGACTGGAAACTTGTCTTTGACTGTAAGGGAGTTCAATTATTGGTAATCAATACACATTCTTAATGTGCCGTCTTTCTTCTTCACCAAAATCACCGGGGATGCAAAGGGGTAGTGGCTATGTCTTATGAAATTGGTTCTTAGCCATTCATTAACCTAGCTCTCAATTTCATCTTTTATAGAATGAGGATATTTGTAGGGGTGTAGACTAACTGGATTGGCCCCCTCTTTGAGTGGAATTGAGTGATCAAATTCCCTTTTGGGAGACAACTCTTCAGGCTGCTCAAATAGATCTCGGTATTCATCCAACAGGACATTCAAAGGACCTGTGGCATCCTCTTGATCAGTTCCTGCAACTGGTGCAATTGAGTAGATGGTAATCACTTTTCTTGAGGACCTTCTGCAGCTGCTTGCCTTTCATGTACTGAAGTTGTCCTTGCTCGACTATACCTTGCAACTTGATCTTGAGACCATCTTTCTCCAAGGAAACTGCCAATTGTGACAAATCGAAGAGCATTGGACTAAAAGACTTCATCCAATCCACTCCTAGCACCATATCACAGTCACCAAGTCTTAAAAGTCAAAAATCATAGACAAACTTATGTCCTTGCATTTTCTAGCTGAAATTCTTACATTCAGTGTGAGTTAGGAGGGAGTTCCCATTAGCCACATTCACGGCCAGAGGGGTGGTTTTGATGATTTCTTGTCCAACAACTCGCACAATCTTAGGATCGACAAAGCTGTGTGTACTCCCGTTGTCAATGAGTACCAACAAGGAATGTTGTCCTGCACCCCCTTTGATTCGAATGGTGTTGTGAGAACCAGAACCTGTTAAAGCCTTCATGGAGATCTCGACAGAATTGTCATCATCAGCATCTGTTCCTTCTTCCTCCAGGGGTGGTTCCTGAAGAACCTCTTCATCTGGCTCATCATCCTCATTCTGTTCTCTAATGACTGTCATTAAGTACTTTGGATCACACTCGTGACCAAAGAAGTATTTTTTTATTGCATTTGTAGCATAACCGCGGAGGTTTCTTATCATCAAAGCTGCTGATCTTGTTGCTAGGTTGGGTAACTCGTGTGGATGAGGAACCAGGGAAATTCCCCTTCACCTTAAGAGTATCCACATTCGATGACAATGAGCTCTCCACCTTCCTAGCTTTGGTGTACGCTTGAGTCAAGTTTTCAGATTCAAAAGCTTTCACTAAGCTTTTGATGTGTGGTTTGATTCCACTAACAAAGCTGGACACTTAAAATGTTTCAGGAGCATCAGGATAAACGAAAAGCATTCTAGCTCTCAACCCTTCAAATCGTGCCATATAGTCTTTAACAAAAGTAGATTGCACCAGCTTCTTGAAGTTGTCAACAACCTCACTTACATCTTCATCACCATATCTAGAGCATAATTCAATCGAGAATGTAGTCCAGGTGAGGTTAGGCTTAGTGCGTATCAACCCATAGTACCATGTCTCCATCTCACCACGCAAGTAAACGACTACAACTTCTACCTTCTCACACTCTTCAATATTATAGAACTTATCTTTCACACTTCCTCAACCATGATTGAGGCAAAGTCCCATCAAATGGTTCCAGATCAACCCGAGGCTACCTATAAGTGTAATTTCTTGCATTGGAAGCACTGTCACTCGAATCAGTAGCAGGAGGATTGGGATCTGGGGTGGTCTAACTGGCTGTCGAAACGGTTGTTGGCTAGCTGGAAGGAGAATTCCCCCACCAGGCTACTGCGATTCACTCCTCCTTTGCCAATCAGAGAGGAGTTGAGAAAATTGTTGCGATTGATTCTCAATTTTCTAATCCAACCGCTGAGCTTGATTGTCCAACTTCTACTCCATGTCTTGCTGGAAACTCCGAAGCATGTTCTGCATCATCTTCAGAACCTGATCCATCTGCATTCCCCGGCCTTTACCTCCCTCGGCTCCAGCAACAGCAGCATAAGTAGGGACTCCACCAAATGCATTTCTAGGCACCACATTAGGCACGGCATTATTTGCATTGGTAGCTGCGTTGAAACGAGTAGTAGGAGGCATATTCAATCTTCTTTTCCTAGCCAGACTTGAATCAGGTCCAATTCAGTTGGAAGGCGAAACAAGGAATGCTCAACCAATAGAATTGGAGTGATAATCTGATCAAATTGCCTAGCTCAAGGCTCTGATACCAAATGTTAAATATCAAGAGGGATCTTGATACTTAACCTAGGAGAGGGAATTGAGATGAGAGAAAGAAGGGAAAGGGATGAGAAACTGAGAGAAAATATCAAAGATATTTTGAGTTTTGTTATGGGATGATAGATTCTTACATCATACTAGCTTCTTGTAGCAATTACAATGCTTAACAAATGCCGGACACAACCGAATGACCACAACTAACATTCCCGCCCAATTACAACTTCAAACTAATTTTCCCGCTAAACACAAACTAATTTTCCCGCTAAAAACAATTTTGCTTGTTACATGATCGAGACATGACAGTGAGCTTACGGTATTACGTGAGTTGTTGTACCTGCTGCTGCACACGAGCTTCCTGGTCTTGTTACAACGCATTAACTGAAGCACTTCCAGCTCCAACAGCTTGATTTATGTTGTAAATCATGCTTGATTCAATCAAAACTCAACTTAATGTTATGACCCGGGAATCCAAGGCATGAGTGGTTTGTGGCTGTGTGCTGAATAGTTCTGTTATGTTGCTGTTCGGTTGTCGCTGATGTTGGTTGTTAGCTAATGAAGATGTATTAGTTTGTTATGTCTTGTAGTCATGTAATATGATGTAATAGCTTAGTTCAGTTACTGCATTCCATAAGTTGCGTTAGTGTGCATTAGCTTTAGTTAGTAGATTGCAGCGAGTGTGTAACAAGCTGCACAGGTAAGCACTTTGGTAGTGGCAGGTTAACTGTTAGGTAGTTGGTTCAAGTTGGCGCCAAAATGCTAAGGGAGTTAGTTAGGAGATATTTTGGTGATTTAGATATTTTCTTTGAGTCGGTTAGTAGCTTAGTCTATGTCCATTGTATTGCTTGATTAGTTTGCCTATAAGTAGTAGTCAGCTGTAATTTTCAGATTCATTCAATCAAATATCAACAAATATCTCAATTTCAGATCAAGCCTTCTCTCTCTCATCTAACTCTTCTATTTCTCATCCCTAATTCTCTAATTTCTCATCTGAATTCACTTCTTTCTCATCTCATACACTCATCTATCTTCAATTTTACTTAGCTTATGTTTAGGATTCAATCCCGAGCATAACAATTGGTGTCAGAGCCTCGTTTGGCTTCCAATTGAGCTCTTAATCAAGAAAAAAATTGAAATCAGGTTGTTGTTGCTGCGCAATAGACTTTAGATGCTTTGCATTTGATTTAGTTGAATCAAATTCAACTAAATTGAGTTTTTATTATGTCAAGCTTTGGTGTTAGTTGCAAACAATCAGCAAAACAGGTTTTTGTTGCTATGATAGCTCAGTTTTCAACTCAATTAGCTGAAGATCAAAGTGCAGTACATTGATCATACTCAGGTTCTGCTTTGAGGTCACAATTGTAAGTGTTCAAAACAACTTAAGCTGTGCTAGTGTTGATTGAAGTTGAGCAAGATCAACTTCAGATTGCTACCCAATCCTTGAGAAATTCAGATAAAGAAACTGAGGTTAATTCAGTAACCGAAAGTGCAATGAGCTGCACCAAATTGAAAAAAAAAAAGGGCAAAAATCGGACAATGCTTAAGAATTGTGGTTAGAAGTGTGTTGAACCAGTAATTGTAGTTAAGTTCGAGTTGAATGCAGATTCAAAGCTTGATTTACTCAAGCAAACACTGCGATTAGGGTTTCTGGTTCGAGTTCTTCCTGACTCGAATTGCGAAAGTTAGGGTTTGGTGTCGAAGTGTTGGTTCGGTGTTGCAAAGATCCTTTGGCGGTAAAAGTAAGATTCTCAACTTCCATGAGCAAGAGTAATGGAAGCGACCACCAATCCTGATTCAACTTCGAAGTGGTCAGCCGAATTCCGCAACATCTTATAACACTTTAATGAAAAACTTATGCAGCGTTGGCAAGAGATTATAGTCGATGTATTTCATCCTCGAAGTGTTACTTTACAGCCTGAGGTGCACGAAGTAGAAGTACTTAACATTACTAAAGTGAAACCACAAGTGCGAATTGAGATTTGCAGTAGCAGTAAGTTGAGGGTATGGTATTCTCCGAATGGTAAGGACATCAGCTTGTATATCCATTTAAACCGCAAGAAATGCTACTCGAGTAAGAGGTTGAGGGCAATGGAGAAGCCGATATTAGTTTACAAGGGAAAATCTTCGGATTTTCTATGACTTAAATCAAACAGTAATATCCTTGATAAGCTTGTGGTTAGCGAGAACAGGGAATCAATTAAGCATGAGATGGTTTTGTTATCATTAGATAGACTTGAGGTTGGTACTTGGATTAGCAAAACACTCAAGAAGGCGAGGAGGAAGAAGAAATCCAACTGCAACAAGGCAATTTCAGCAAAAGATCGAAGTATTGCTGCTGCAGTGCATCCGGACTTGAGGAAACATGAAGTTGTAGTTGATGCATGTCAATTGGTTTAAGGGAAGCTTGTGCAAGGACAACAAGAGTGTGATCGTATTTGAGAAAGGGCCAATCTGAATGTCAGCAAGCTATAAGGTTCCTGAGGAGAGCTCCAGTAGTAAAGCATGCTTCAATGCTGCCATGTTAAGAGCAATCACGAGTTTTTTATAGAGGTGTTCAAACCAAGTGTACTCTAGGGATGGATTCTGCAGTGAATCAAGCAAGATTGAGAACTTTTGAATCTGGTAAAGATAGATTAAATGTGTTTGGGAATAGTGGACATCAATTGCCACAGTAAGATGAGTAAGCTGATGGAACTCAAAGTCTCATTTACATGAATGCAACTCTGCGGCAAGCTACTTACTATCCAGAGCAAGCTATGGTTGTTGATGTTAGGCTAGTTTGGTTTGATTTGTGCTGGCCACCGGAGCTGAACTCTCTGAATCAGTTGCAAGCAATGACAACAAGACCTTGGCCCGGAATTACTTCACAATCTGCACCAACATGGAGTTCTTCGGCTGCATTTCAGATGTTGTTATATGCATGTTCTTGCGGGTGCAAGAATTTGCAGGCAATTCAGCACAATCAAGCTTTCTTCTATAGCCACAAGTCCTCTTCAGCTTCAGATTTCACCAACAGCAAAAAACTTAATGATCAAAAACATTGGCCATTACATTCAACAACTTCTAAAATGGGAATACCTGTGCAAAAATCTGATGATTGGGCCGCTGTAGTGCCGAATAATGGGCTGTACATAATGCAAATTTCAGTATCTTGAAGCATTCTTTAGCTGTGGATTTCAATAAGAAGTCCTCTACATCAATAAGTGTTCTTTAAAGTCTCAACTCCCTTCCATTCTTGAGGACAAGGATGTTTTCAAGGGGAAGGGAATGTTTTGACCCGGGAATCCAAGGCATGAGTGGTTGGTGGCTGTGTGCTGATTAGTTCAATTATGCTGCCGTCCGGTTGTCGTTGATGTTGGTTGTTAGCTATTGAATATGTGTTAGTTTGTTATGTCCTGTAGTCATGTAATAGGATGTAATAGCTTAGTTCAGTTACTGCATTCCATAAGCTGCGTTAGTGTGCATTGGCTTTAGTTAGTTGATTGCAGCGAGTGTGTAATAAGCTGCACAGGTGAGCACTTCGGTAGTGGTAGGTCAATTGTTAGGTAGTTGGTTCGAGTTGCCGCCAAAATGCTTAGGGAGTTAGTTAGGAGATAATTGGGTGATTTAGATATTTTCTTTGAGTCGATTAGTAGCTTAGTCTATGTTCATTGTATTGCTTGATTAGTATGCCTATAAGTCGTAGTCAGCTGTAATTTTCAGATTAATTCAATCAAATATCAACAAATACCTCAATTTCAGATCAAACCTTCTCTCTCTCATCTAACTCTTCTATTTCTCATCCCTAATTCTCTAATTTCTCATCTGAATTCACTTGTTTCTCATCACATACACTTATCTATCTTCAATTTTACTTAGCTTATGTTTGGGATTCAATCCCGAGCATAACAATTGGTATCAGAGCCTCGTTTGGCTTCCAATTGAGCTCTTCATTAAGAAAAAAATCGAAATCAGGTTGTTGTTGCTGCGCAAGAGACTTTAGATGCTTTGCAATCGATTTAGTTGAATCAAATTCAACTAAATTGAGTTTTTATTATGTCAAGCTTTGGTGTTAGTTGCAAACAATCAGCAAAAACAGGTTTTTGTTGTTGTGATAGCTCATTTTTCAATTCAATTAGCTAAAGATCAAAGTGCAGTACATCGATCATATTCAGGTTCTGCTTTGAGCTCAAAATTGTAAGTGTTCAAAACAACTTGAGCTCTGTTAGTGTTGATTGAAGTTGAGCAAGATCAACTTCAGATTGCTACTCAATCCTTGAGAAATTTTGATAAAGAAACTGGGGTTAATTCAGTAACAGAAAGTGCAATGAGCTGCACTGAATTGTGAAAAAAAAAAAAGCCAAAATCAGACAATGCTTGAGAATTGCGGTTAGAAGTGTGTTCAACCAGTAATTGTAGCTGAGTTTGAGTTGAACGCAGATTCAAAGCTTGAATTACTCAAGTAAACACAACGATTAGGGTTTCTGGTTCGAGTTCTTCCTAACTCGAATTGCGAAAGTTAGTGTTAGCTACCAAACCTAATTGATAGTTAAATTTGTGAAGGACAGAGGTAAGGTGAGAGAGAAAAGTGAAAGGGATGCGAAATTAGAGAAGGGGATGAGAAACAAGAGGGAAACCCTCAAGGATTCAGATTTTTATTTATTGGATAACAAGAAATACAAGCTTAAGATCTATTTATAGAAGATCTTAGTACATTGAATCAAGAAAAGCAATAACCGAGCCTAAAACCTGATCTGGCGCCAAAACACAGAAACCGGACAGGTTAGTTACTGCTGCAACCGCTTTTGGCCCTCGATTACAAATTCAAAAAGATTCAATACAATTCTTAACCTCGCATGCTTAATTCAATCAAAACATCAATGGACTAATGCATTTTATGGAATTATAATAGTCCCCTCCCCTTGAAAGACTCCTTGTCCTCAAGGAGAAAAAACTTGGAAATTGGCTCTTCAAGAAGGTCGGATGCTCCCATGTGAGGATGTTCTTGTCCAAGTTCAACCATTTCACCAACATCTGCTGTGAAGCCCCTGTACCTGCTGCAATTAATCCGGCCTTCTTGGCTGGAATTGGTCCCAACAACAATTTCCCATCTGAACTGGCCTCGAGGGGAGCCTTTGAACTTTTCCCACCTCTTGCAACCTGTTTTTTAAGTAACGAAACATGAATTATGGGGTGAATATATGAATGTAATGGTAAATCAAGTTCATAAGCCACATTGCCAATCTTCTTCTTGATCCGGTATGGACCAAAGTATCGGGCACTCAGCTTGACATTTCTTCGGACTGCCAATGACGATTGTTTATACGACTGTAATTTCAAATAAACCATGTCACCAACTTCAAATTCCTTGTCAACTCTTTTCTTGTCAACATAAAACTTCATACGAGCATGAGCTTGAATCAAATTGTCTTTAAGAAGCTGCGTTAACTCCCTTCTCTGCTGCACAACATCAGTAGCTGCAGTATCTGAACCTCCCTGAGGCCGTAGCAGCATCAGGGTTAGAGGAGTTTAGCCATACAATGCATGAAAAGGAGTCGTGCCAAAGGAAGCATGAAAATATGTGTTGAACCAATATTCGGCCAATGACAACCACTGATTCCATTCTGGAGGCTGAGCAAATACCATACTTCAGAGATATTGCTCAAAGCACTGATTCACTCTTTCCGTTTGTCCATCCGATTGAGGATGGTATGACGAACTAAGAGCCAAAGTTGTGCCCAATAACTTGAACAATTCTCACCAAAAATTACTCGTGAAGATCTTGTCCCTATCCTAGACAATTGTTTGAGGCAATCCATGCAATTTATATATGTTATCGAAGAAGTGCTTAGCCAACCTTTCAGCTGTAACAGGTCGAATCAAAGCGAAAAAATGGCTATATTTTGTGAATCCATCCACCACGACCCAAATTACTTCCCGACGATCGGACTTGGGAAGCTCTTCAATAAAGTCCATACTAATATTGATCCAAGCACCCTCCGGAATTGGAAGTGGCTGCAAGAGTCCTTGATATCGATGATCCCCTAATTTTGTTTGTTGACACGCATCGCAAGACTTCACAAAAACAGAAACTGATTTCTTCATCCCGGGCCAACTAAAATATGCTTTAACTCATTGATAGGTGCCATCAACCCCCAAGTGACCACCCCAAGCTGAATCATGGGATGCCTTAAGGATCTGATCCCTCAAATCAGTCGAAGAACCAATGTAGATCCTGTTCTGTACCCGGATGATTCCATTCTGCACCTGAACATCTGCTGCACTGTCATTCGGGAGCCTGGTTTGAACTACTGTTGCAGCCACGGTCTCTTGTGCAAAAGTGTCCCCATCACAGGATTTGTACACTTCATCCATCCAAGATGGAATAACAATGGATGTAGCCCCGCAAGAACCCTGCTCGTGATTCTCAAATCTCCTGGCAAGTGCGTCGGCAGCCACATTTTCCTTCCCCTTTCGGTACTCAATTGCATAGTCCAACCCAAGCAACTTCATCAACCCCTTCTTTTGTATTCTTGTGGCTATCTTTTATTCCAAAAGATATTTAAGACTCTGATGGTCTGTTCGTATGATGAATCGATGTCCATCCAAGTAATGCCGCCACTTCTCAACCGTAAGGAGAATCGCCAAGTACTCTTTTTCGTAGGTGGACATAGCTTGATGTTTAGGGCTAAGGGCTTGACTCAAATAAGCAATCGGCCTCTCATTTTGAGAGAGAACAGCCCCACATCCAGTCCCACTTGCATCGGTCTCCAAAACGAAGTCTTCCTCAAAATTCAGCATTGCTAGTACCTATGCCTTACTCATAGTGGACTTGAGCTCGTCAAAGGCTTCTTGTGCTCTGTCACTCCATTTGAAGGCATCCTTCTTAGGCAACTCGGTTAAGGGTTTAGCAATGGACCCATAACCATTCACAAACTTTCTATAGTACCCAGCCAACCCCAAAAAACCTCGTAATTGTTTCAATGTAACTGGAGTTGGCCACTCTAGCATTGCTGTCACTTTAGAGGGGTCGGTTGATACGCCCTCATGAGAGATTATGTGTCCCAAATACTCAAGCTTGGATTGAGCAAAAGAGCACTTTGACATCTTCACATAGAACTTGTGTTTTCGCATCACAATGAACACCTCCTTGAGATGTGTAAGATGATCTTCAAGAGTCGGGCTGTATACTAATATATCGTTGAAAAAAACCAATACCGATCTCCTCAAGTAAGGCTTGAAAATATCATTCATAGCGGCCTGAAATGTGGCCGGGGAGTTAGTCAAACCGAACGGCATTACCACAAACTCAAAGTGTCCATGGTGAGTCTGAAAAGCGGTCTTGAATATGTTCGGATCAAGCACTCTAATCTAATGGCACCCTTGCCGTAGGTCCAACTTAGAGAAAAATCGAGCACCAAACAATTCATCAAGCAAGTCGTCGATAACCGGGATAGGAAATTTGTCCTTCATTGTCAATGAATTTAATTGTCGGTAATCAATACACATTCGAGCCGTGCCGTCCTTCTTCTTAACAAGTATCATGGGTGAAGCGAACG
The DNA here is from genome assembly GCA_018398585.1 of Simmondsia chinensis. Taxonomy (NCBI): domain Eukaryota; kingdom Viridiplantae; phylum Streptophyta; class Magnoliopsida; order Caryophyllales; family Simmondsiaceae; genus Simmondsia; species Simmondsia chinensis. The sequence goes on along the minus strand of JAGTTD010000017.1, from coordinate 10,397,924 downwards.
GACTATGACTTGGTCGAATAAAACTCATCTGCAGCAACTCCTCCACCTGTTTTTCAATTTCTGATTTTTGAGCGTGAGCATAGCGATACGTCCTGATTTTTACGGGATCCGAATTAGCTCGAAGTGGAATAGCGTGATCAACATTTCTTTGAGGAGGTAGGCTCTTGGGAACCTCAAAAAAATCCTCAAACTCATTCAACGACGCAAGCACAGCAGCGGGTGCCGGCTGCTGCAGATCACCCGAGGACACCATAAACAATTGTCCAAACCATTAAACGGTCTTCTTCTTAATACTCCCTCGCAACCGCTTGTTATTGATTAATTTCAGCTGCGCGTGATCATAAATCCCGTGCAAAGTAACCTTCTTACCATGAACCTCAAACGACACAGTCATCTTATCAAAGTCGAAAAGCACCGGGCTAAAGGTCCTCATCCAATCGACTCCGTGTACCATGTCACAACCTCCTGAAGGAAGTACTTGAAAGTGAAAGGTGAATTTATGGTCTTGCATAGACCATTGGAACAATTGAAACTCATTTTGAATTGCAATTCAATTTCCATTCGCTACCATTATGATCAAAGGATAAGTTTTGATAATTTCGTGCTTCACCTTCTTTACCAACTTGGGATCAATGAAGCTATGCGTGCTTCCGCTATCCACAAGGATGGTGATGGAAATTTTGCCTGCATTGCCACCAATACGTATGGTGTTATGTGCCCCATTTCCCGTAAGAGCTTTCATCGAGATTTCCACTTCATCTTCCAGCTGCTCATCCGAAGAGTCTACCTCAGATTTGGTATCTGCTGAATGAGAGCTCTCGGTATCAGATACGAAGGCAACCTTTGAGCCTCTTGCAGTCATCAACGACTTTGGATTACACTTCTGACCGGGCTGATAGGGCTGATTGCATCTAAAACAGGACCGCGCAGGCCTCCTATCCCCAAACCGGACTGACTTGCTGCTATAAGCTTCCATTAGATGAGTCTTATTATTGTTACTCTTGAATTTACTTTTATCACTTGAAGATACGAGAGTAGTTTCGTACAATTTATCCTTGTTGTAGGCTTTGGAAAGGGTCTTTGGCTCAATGGCTTTAAACAAGCTTTTAAGTCTTGGTTTCAAACCACTAATGAAGCTTGAGACATAATAAGCTTCGCTTGAATGTGGATTAATAGCTATCATATTGGCACGCAAGTTTTCAAATCTGGTCATATACTCCTTCCCCGTGGATGTTTGATAGACTTTGTTAAAGCTATCAACAACATCACTAGAATCCTCTTCACCATACCTCTCACACAATTCCTTCACAAATCGGTCCCAAGAAAGACAAGGATTACACCTCAACACACTATAGAACCATACCTCGTGATCTCCATGAAGATGCACAGCAGCGAGCTCTACTTTTTCTGCATCACTAATGTTATAAAAATGAAAATACTGCTCACAACCTCTTATCCACGGCTCAGGCTGTTTTACTTCAAATTGCTCAATTTGGACCCTTGCCTGTCTATAACCTTGTTATAATCCGAAATCCGAGGCTCGAATTTAATTTGATGAAAGAGGCGGGAAAACTATTTGGGGGGAAAATCTGTTAAGCTGTTGGCTGTTGTTGCTGTTGTCTGCGTGCTGTTCTGCTGCTGAACTATCTTCTGCTGCTGTTATCCATTGCTGCTGCTGCACTCTGATACTTTACTGCTACTGTTATTTGTGGTTGGTGCCAATAACAAGTTTAATTATTAGTTAGCACTAGTTCTAGATACTTCTAGATTGTTCCTAAGTTGGTTGCTTGAATGTCTAGGTTCAAAGTCTTGCATTGTGTATAAATAAGAGGATTAAAGTGTAAATCTAATCAATGAATGAAAATGCAAAACAACAATCTCATTTTGAGATAAATCTGCTCTCTCTCATCTAATTCTCTCTATTTCTCATCTCCTTTCCCTTCTTTCTCTCATCTAACTCTAAATCTCTTCTTTCTCATCTACATTGTATATTCTTTCTCATCTCATATTCTCAATCTATCCAAATTATATTAGTTTACGTTCGAGGTTCAATCCCGAGCGTAACAATTGGTATCAGAGCCTCGATCCGATCGAGTGCGTAATCAAAAATTTTAAAAAAAAATTGAGATTTTTGTCTGCAAAGGCGATTTCTAACATCTGACAAAGAAGGCGAATTCTGACGAGCGACATCAGGTGTTGAAATCCGATATTGTTCTTGAAGATTGTTGTGTTCTGTGTGTTTGAATCATCACTATAGATAGAAATCGAACCTATTTCGGATACTCAGTCCGAATTAATCAAGAAAACATCATTGTCAGAACTCGATCGAATTTAGGGTTTTTTGAATTCGTTGTGCGCGAAATTCTGCAAGCTAGGGTTTGAAATCAATGACGATTGTCGAACCAATAGCAAGTAGTCGTTCGTGCATTCGAAGGAGTAAACCTCATTAAGTAATCGATTGTTGAAGATTTGCGATTCTGCAAACTGTTCCGATCCAGACAAAGAAATCGCGGTTCGGCACAAGTTCGAGTTCAGGGAATTCAGATCTGTTGCGGACAATTTGATCAAGTTTAGATCGAAAATCGGCAAGATCAAAATTCAGCAGCAATTACCAAATTCAAATCAGGATAGTCCCGATCAGGTACCAATTCGTTCAAATACGATTAAACACGGAATTTGTGCTTGCGGTTAAGGTTGTGAATGGAGTTAGGTGATGTGGTGATGTCCGGTGGAGTTCTTACCCGAGCTGCAGCTGCTCGTGCAGCAACAAATTAGTCATATGCTGAAGTTGTTTGTGGAAATGTTGAGAGTGAACCTCAACAAGCATTTGTGTTGGAGTAAGTGCTCAATTGGCAGCCTTGATGAAGCAAATGGCTCAAATGAATCAATCAATATTGGGAGCGAATCAGACCGTGCGAGAAATGGAGGAACGTTTGCATAAGAGGTTGCATGATCAGGATGAGAAGTTTAATGAACGATTTAGCTTGCAAATTCAGATGTTTGAGGAGAAATTCAATCAACAAAAGCGCCATATTGAGGAGGCTGTGGCTGACCGGTTGAAAGAGCAAGCACACGAGATTGATGGTAGGATCGATGCGCATTCGAACCGACAACTACAAAATTTTGAGGAGAGGTTCACTGAGATTAATAATCAGGCAACAGATGCTCGTGTAAGTCAACAATTGCAAGGACTCGAGGAAATGATAACCGATCGAGTAAACCAACAAGCATTGAACATTGAAGAGAATATTAAGGAGTTACAAAATGTGGCTACCAAATCAGCTCCTCTACTACCTGCAAGTCATGTAATCAGATCACCTAACGCTGCTGCAGAACCAAAGCGACCTGATGCAGAACCGAAGCAATTTGGCGCAGACCGAGCTAATATTTCGAGGAATTTCATCAACATTGAAGACCTTCATGAGCAAGCTAAAGATCCGAGGCAAAGCCGAGATGTAAGTATGATTTTTGGACCAAAAGATCACCCTCCCGATCCACCCTATCAACCTGCAGATGCTGCTGCTGTACCGAACAGGTTCCATGCTGCAAAAACAGGCCACTTTGATCCATTACAAAATCCATCTTGATCACGATCTGTTGATTTCAGTGCCAAGCATGATGTGCGAGGCCCCGAAGTTGTCCAGCAGTATAATGTGCGACAAAATGCATCAGAATTCGTTAATAATCGAAGCAATGAAGCCTCTTATGGTAATGGACACAATGGCTTCCGACAACCTCGAGTTCAACTTGAAAATTTTGATGGGAAGCAACCTCACTCGTGGATAAGAAGATGCGAGCGATATTTCCATTTCTATTCCATTCCCAATGACGAAAAGGTGGACTTGGCCGCAGTTTATCTCCAAGGGGATCATGAAGTGTGGTTTGACAGCCCATTAAAGAGCAACCCCGTTCTTACTTGGGACCAGTTCGTGTCCGAGATATGCGAGTGCTATGGTGATGAAGAAGTGGGTGATGTTGTGGAGAGCTTCAACAAGCTAACTCAAGTCACTACCGTGAAGGACTGTATGACGAAATTTGAAAATCTTCGAGCAAGTATGATTACCATTGCATTGCATGCTCCCGAGTCCTTCTACCTCTCAAGCTTCATCAGTGGGTTAAAACCGAAAATCAAGAACTTGGTGAAGGCTCTTGAACCTGCTTCCTTGTCACAAGCCTTTGCGAAGGCAAAATTGATTGAGGCCTCCGACTTAACGATTCTTGATCGGCCCAAGCATCGGGAGACATTTCTTGATTGGCCCAAGCATCGAGAAGAGAACTTCCAACACCCTCACAAGGGGTTAGACCACAAGAAATGGGATGAGCATAAAGACCCCCGAAACTTTGAGATGGTGTCCCGAAACCGCTGTTTTAAATGCCATCAACCTTATATACCCGGTCATAGGTGCGATCCTAAACTTCTCATGATGGTAAGAGGAGTTGATGTTGAAGGGCAATTCCAAAGTGATGAAGATGATGCTGAAAACGAAGGGTCCGATTAGGACCATGGCAGTGAGGATGAAGTGGATCCAATAGCTCAGAGGAAGGAATTGCACGACCTCACTATGAAGTTCTACAAGTCCAAAAAACTTCAGTTTCGGAAGGGTAATGCTTCCAATGAGTGATTTTCGAGCATCGTTCTCTTTCATTCTTGAGGACAAGAATGTTTTCAAGGGGAAGGGAATGTTACAATCCGAAATCCGAGGCTAGAATTTAATTTGATGAAAGAGGCAGGAAAACTATTTGGGGGGAAAATCTGATAAGCTGTTGGCTATTGTTGTTGTTGTCTGTGTGCTGTTCTGCAGCTGAACTATCTACTGCTGCTGCTATTCGTTGCTGCTGCTACACTCTGATACTTTATTGCTGCTGTTATTTGTGTTTGGCGCCAATAACAAGTTTAATTGTTAGTTAGTACAAGTTCTAGATACTTCTAGATTGTTCCTGAGTTGGTTGCTTGAATGTCTAGGTTCAAAGTCTTGCATTGTGTATAAATAAGAGGATTAAAGTGTAAATCTGATCAATGAATGAAAATGCAAAACAACAATCTCATTTTGAGATAAATCTGCTCTCTCTCATCTAATTCTCTCTATTTCTCATCTCCTTTCCCTTCTTTCTCTCATCTAACTCTCAAACTCTTCTTTCTCATCTAAATTCTATATTCTTTCTCATCTCATACTCTCAATCTATCCAAATTATATTAGTTTACGTTCGAGGTTCAATCCCGAGCGTAACAAACCTCTACCACCAGAAGTGACCTCATTTCTCACAGACCTGTGGTGCACGTTGGGGGCCCTATTTTGATGCTCCAAACCATTGGATGACAGCCTTGGACACTCATTCCACTCCGGAGGTCGTTGATGGCGATCATTGTGCAATCCACAAAATCTGTTATGTCCAAAATCCATACTTCGAACAAATGCTCTAGCAACCTCTACATCAGGAGGTCGAAACTCTGCTGATCTAATGTGGACTGATGGACCAGCCTCCATCAGAATTTCAGGTGCCTTACCACGATCCTTTCCTGAATTCAGATCTGCATTTCGTTGCCGGTCTACATTTTTTTGTTGCTGCCGTGGAGTCACATTAGTTGGTGGAACAAGCTGACTTGCAGGCTTAAGAATTGCATTCACCGTTGGTTCTCCTTGTTTCTTGAGCAGATCTTGCAAATTATCCAGTCAATCCTCCAATTTGGACATTCGTTCATCATTCTTGTGCTGATTTTCCAGGTTCATCTGCTGGAGCTTTGCCATCCAACGATCTTCAAATTGCAATTGTGATTGATTGAGAGATTGATCAAGCAACTCCTTCAACCTATCAACCTTCACATACTTTGTGAAATTTTGCGTACCAACTGCGGCGCCATCAGTTCCTTTTGCTGCTACAGTTGGTGCAACAAAACCTCCTCCAGCACCAGATTGGGTCCTTACACCTTCAGCCATACTTTGATCGTGTTTTTTTGATTTAGCCAGCTCAATTCAAGCCTAAGACCACTTGAACCTGGCTCTGATACCAAATGTTAGCTACCAAACCTAATTGATAGTTTAATTTGTGAAGGAAAGAGGTAAGATGAGAGAGAGATGTGAAAGGGATGAGAAATTAGAGAAGGAGATGAGAAACAAGAGGGAAACCCTAGAGGGATTCAGATTTTTATTAATTGGATAACAAGAAATACAAGCTTAAGATCTATTTATAGAACATCTTAGTACATTGAATCAAGAAAAGCAATAACCGAGCCTAAAACCTGATCTGGTGCCAAAACACAGAAACCGGACAGGTTAGTTGCTGCTACAAACGCTTATGGCGCCCGATTACAAATTCAAAAAGACTCAATACAATTCTTAACCTCGCACGCTTAATTCAATCAAAACATCAATGGACTAATGCATTTTATGGAATTATAACAGTTAGGGTTTGGTGTCGAAGTGTTGGATCGGTGTTGCGAAGATCCTTTGGTGGTAAAAGTACGATTCTCATCTTCCATGAGCAAGAGAAATGGAAACTACAACTAATCCTGATTGAACTTCGCAGTGTTCAGTCGAATTCCGCAAGATCTTACAACGCTCTAATGAAAAACTTATGAAGCGTTGGCAAGAGATTATAGCCGATGTATCACATCCTTGAAGTGTTGCTTTACAGCCTTAGGTGCACGATGTGGAAGCACTTAACATTGCTAAAATGAAACCACAAGTGCGAATTGAGATTTGGAGTAGCAGGAAGTTTAGGGTATGGTATTCTCCGAACGGTAAGGACATCAGCTTGTATATCCATTTAAACTGTAAGAAATGTTAGTCGAGTAAGAGGTTGAGGGCAATGGAGAAGCCGATATTCGTTTACAAGGGAAAATCTCCTGATTTTCTACGCCTTAAATCAAATAGTAAGGTCCTTGATAAGCTTGATGTTAGCGAGAACAGGGAAACAATTAAGCATGAGATAGTTTTGTTATCATTAGATAGACTTGAGTTGGTACTTGGATTAGCAAAACGCTCAAGAAGGCGAGGAAGAAGGTGAAATCTAGCTGCAACAAGGCAATTTCAGCAAAAGATCGAAGTATTGCTGCTGCAGTGCATCCAGACTTGAGGAAACATGAAGTTGCAGTTGATGCAAGTCAATTGGTTGAAGGGAAACTTGTGCAAGGACAACAAGAGTGTGATCGTATTTGGAGAAAGGGCCAATCTGAATGTCAGCAAGCTGTAAGGTTCCTGGGGAGAGCTTCAGCAATAAAGCATGCTTCAATGCTGCCTTATCAACAGCAATCGCAAGTTTTTGATCGAGGTTTTCAAACAAGTGTACTCTAGGGGTGGATTCAGCAGCGAAGCAAGCAAGATTGAGACCTTTTGATTCTGGTAAAGATAGATTAAATGTGTTTGGGAATAGTGGACATCAATTGCCACAGCAAGATGAGCAATCGGATGGAACTCAAAGACTCATTTACATGAATGCAACTCTACAGCAAGCTACTCACTATCGAGAGCAAGCCATGGTTGTTGATGTTAGGATGGTTTGGTTTGATTTGTACCGGCCACCAGAGCTGAACTCTCTGAATCAGTTGCAAGCAATGACAGCAAGACCTTGGGTTGGAATTACTTCACAATCTGCACCAACATGGAGTTCTTCAGCTGCATTTCGGATGTTGTTATATGCATATTCTTGCAGGTGCAATAATTTGCAAGGCAATTCAGCACAATCAAGCTTTCTTTTATAGCAACAAGTCCTCTTCAGCTTCAGATTTACCCAACAGCCAAAAACTTAATGATCAAAAACATTGGCCAATGCATTCAACAACTTCTAAAATGGGAAGACCTATGCAAAAATCTGATCATTGGGCTGTTGCAGTGTTGAGTAGTGTGTTGTACATAATGCGAATTTCAGTATCTTGAAGCATTCTGTAGCTGTGGATTTCAATAAGAAGTCCTCTACATCAATAAGTGTTCTTCAAAGTCTCAACTCTCTTCCATTCTTGAGGACAGGGATGTTTTCAAGGGGAAGTGAATGTTATGACCCGGGAATCCAAGGCATGAGTGGCTGGTGGCTGTGTGCTGATTAGTTCAGTTATGTTGATGTACGGTTGTCGCTGATGTTGCTTGTTAGCTAATGAAGATGTATTAGTTTGTTATGTCTTGTAGTCATGTAATAGGATGTAATAGCTTAGTTCAGTTACTGCATTCCATAAGCTGCAATAGTGTGCATTAACTTTAGTGAGTAGATTGCGGAGAGTGTGTAATAAGCTGCACAGGTGTGCACTTCGGTAGTGGCAGGTTAATTGTTAGGTAGTTGGTTAAAGTTGGCGCCAAAATGCTTAGGGAATTATTTAGGAGATATTTTTGTGATTTAGATATTTTCTTTGAGTCATGTAGTAGCCTAGTCTATGTTCATTATATTGCTTGATTAGTTTGCCTATAAGTAGTAGTCAGCTGTAATTTTCGGATTCATTCAATCAAATATCAACAAATATCTCTATTTCAGATCAATCAACAAATATCTCTATTTCAGATCAAACCTTCTCTCTCTCATCTAACTCTTCTATTTCTCATCCCTAATTCTCAAATTTCTCATCTGAATTCACTTCTTTCTCATCTCGTACACTCATCTATCATAAATTTTACTTAGCTTATGTTTGGGATTCAATCCCGAGCATAACAATTGGTATCAGAGCCTCATTTGGCTTCCAATTGAGCTCTTAATCAAGAAAAAAAATCGAAATCAGGGTGTTGTTATTGCACAAGAGACTTTAGGCGCTTTGCATTTGATTTAGTTGAATCAAATTCAACTAAATTGAGTTTTTATTATGTCAAGCTTTGGTGTTAGTTGCAAACAATCAAGAAAAATAGGATTTTGTTGTTGTGATAGCTCAATTTTCAACTCAATTAGCTGAAGATCAAAGTGCAGTACATTGATCATATTCAGGTTCTACTTTGAGCTCAAAATTGTAAGTGTTAAAAACAACTTGAGTTGTGTTAGTGTTGATTGAAGTTAAGCAAGATCAAATTCAGATTGGCGCTCAATCCTTGAGAAATTCGGATAAAGAAACTGAGGTTATTTCAGTAACTGAAAGTGCAATGAGCTGCACCGAATTGAAAAAAGAAAAAAAGAGCAAAAATCTGACAACGCCTGAGAATTGTGGTGAGAAGTGTGTTGAACCAGTAATTGTAGTAAAGTTCGAGTTTAATGCAGATTCAAGGCTTGAATTACTCAAGCAAACACTATGATTAGGGTTTTTGGTTCGAGTTCTTCCTGACTCAAATTGCGAAAGTTAGGGTTTTGTGTCAAAGTGTTGGTTCGGTGTTGCGAAGATCCCTTGGCAGTAAAAGTACGATTCTCAACTTCCATGAGCAAGAGAAATGGAAGCTACAACTAATCCTGATTCAACTTCGAAGTGGTCAGCCGAATTCCGCAATATCTTACAACGCTCTAATGAAAAACTTATGCAGTGTTGGCAAGAGATTATAGCCGATGTCTTTCGTCCTCGAAGTGTTTCTTTACAGCCGGAGGTGCACGATGTGGTAGCACTTAACTTTACTAAGATGAAACCACAAGTGCGAATTGAGATTTGGAGTAGCAGGAAGTTGAGGGTATGGTATTCTCCGAACGGTAAGGACATCAGCTTGTATATCCATTTAAACTGCAAGAAATGTTACTGGAGTAAGAGGTTGAGGGCAATGGAGAAGCCGATATTAGTTTACAAGGGAAAATCCCCGAATTTTCTACGCCTTAAATAAAATAGTAAGATCCTTGATAAGCTTGATGTTAGCGAGAACAGGGAATCAATTAAGCATGAGATGGTTTTGTTATCATTAGATAGACTTGAGGTTGATACTTAGATTAGCAAAACGCTGAAGAAGGCGAGGAAGAAGAAATCTAACTGCAACGAGGCAAGTTCAGCAAAACATCGAAGCATTGCGGCTGCAGTGCATCCAGACTTGAGGAAACATGAAGTTGTAGTTGATGCAAGTCAATTGGTTCAAGGGAAACTTGTGTAAGGACAGCAAGAGTGTGATCGTATTTGGAGCAAGGGCCAATCCGAATGATAGCAAGCTATAAGGTTCCTGAGGAGAGCTTCAGCAGTAAAGCATGCTTCAATGCTGCCGTGTCCAGAGCAATCACGAGTTTTGATAGAGGTGTTCAAACCAAGTGTACTCTAGGGGTCGATTCAGCAGCGAATCAAGCAAGATTGAGAACTTTTGATTCTGGTAAAGATAGATTAAATGTGTTTGGAAATAGTGGACATCAATTGCCACAGCAAGATGAGCAAGCTGATGGAACTCAAAGACTCATTTACATGAATGCAACTCTGCAGCAAGCTACTCACTATCCAGAGCAAGCTATGGTTGTTGATGTTAGGATGGTATGGTTTGATTTGTGCAGGCCAATGGAGCTGAACTCTTTGAATTAGTTGCAAGCAATGACAACAAGACCTTGGGCTGGAATTACTTCACAAGCTGCACCTACATGGAGTTCTTTAGCTGCGTTTCGGATGTTGTAATATGCATGTTCTTGCGGGTGCAAGAATTTTCAAGGCAATTCAGCACAATCAAGCTTTCTTGTATAGCGACAAGTCCTCTTCAGCTTCAGATTTCACTAACAGCAAAAAACTTAATGATCAAAAACATTGGTCAATACATTCAACAACATCTAAAATGGGAAGACCTGTGCAAAAATCTAATGATTGGGCCGCTGCAGTGCTGAATAATGTGCTGTACGTAATGCAAATTTCAGTATCTTGAAGCATTCTTTAGCTGTGGATTTCAATAAGAAGTCCTCTACATCAATAAGTGTTCTTCAAAGTCTCAACTCTCTCCCATTCTTGAGGACAATGAAGTTTTCAAGGGGAAGAGAATGTTATGTCCCGGGAATCCAAGGCATGAGTGGTTGGTGGCTTTGTGTTGATTAGTTCTGTTATGTTGCTGTCCGGTTGTCGCTGATGTTGGTTGTTAGCTAATGAAGATGTATTAGTTTGTTATGTCCTGTAGTCATGTAATAGGATGTAATAGCTTAGTTCAGTTACTGCATTCCATAAGTTGCATTAGTGTGCATTTACTTTGGTTAGTAGATTGCAGTGAGTGTGTAATAAGCGGCACAGGTGAGCACTTCGGTAGTGGCAGGTTAATTGTTAGGTAGTTGGTTCGAGTTGCCGCCAAAATGCTTAGGGAGTTAGTTAGGAGATATTTGGGTGATTTAGATATTTACTTTGAGTCGATTAGTAGCTTAGTCTATGTTCATTGTATTGCTTTATTAGTTTGTCTATAAGTAGTAGTCAGCTGCAATTTTCAGATTCATTCAATCAAATATCAACAAATATCTCAATTTCGGATCAAACCTTCTCTCCCTCATCTAACTCTTCTATTTCTCATCCCTAATTCTCTAATTTCTCGTCTGAGTTCACTTCATTCTCGTCCCATACACTCATCTATCTTCAATTTTACTTACCTTATGCTTGGGCTTCAATCCCGAGCAGAACAATTGGTATCAGAGCCTCGTTTGGCTTCCAATTGAGCTCTTAATCGAGAAAAAAAAATGGAAATTAGGTTGTTGTTGCCGCACAAGAGAATTTACACGCTTTGCATTTGATTTAGTTGAATCAAATTCAACTAAATTGAGTTTTTATTATGTCAAGCTTTGGTGTTAGTTGCAACCAATCAGCAAAAACAGGTTTTTGTTGTTGTGATAGCTCCGTTTTCAACTCAATTAGCTGAAGATCAAAGTGCAGTACATTGATCATATCCAGGTTCTGCTTTGAGCTCAAAATTGTAAGTGTTCAAAACAACTTGAGCTGCGTTAGTGTTGATTGAAGTTGAGCAAGATCCTTGAGAAATTCAGATACAAAAACTGAGGTTATTTCAGTAACTGAAAGTGCAATGAGCTGCACCGAATTGAAAAAAAAACAAAAGAGCAAAAATCTGACAACGGTTGAGAATTGTGGTTAGAAGTGTGTTGAACCAGTAATTGTAGTTAAGTTCGAGTTGAATGCGGATTCAAAGCTTGAATTACTCAAGCAAACACTGCGATTAGGGTTTGCGGTTCGAGTTCTTCCTGATTCGAATTGCGAAAGTTAGGGTTTGGTGTCAAAGTGTTAATTCGGTGTTGCGAAGGTCCTTTTGCGGTAAAAGTACGATTCTCATCTTCCATGAGCAAGAGAAATGGAAGCTACAACTAATCCTGATTCAACTTCGAAGTGGTCAGCCGAATTCCGCAAGATCTTACAACGCTCTAATGAAAAACTTATGCAGCGTTGGCAAGAGATTATAGCCGATGTACTTCGTCCTCAAAGTGTTGCTTTACAGCCTAAGGTGCACGATGTGGAAGCACTTAACGTTACTAAAATGAAACTACAAGTGCGAATTAAGATTTGGAGTAGCAGGAAGTTGAGGGTATGGTATTCTCCGAACAGTAAGGACATCAGCTTGTATATCCATTTAAACTGCAAGAAATGTTAGTATAGTAAGAGGTTGAGGGCAATGGAGAAGCCGATATTAGTTTACAAGGGAAAATCTCCATATTTTCTACGCCTTAAATCAAATAGTAAGATCCTATTTAAGCTTGATGTTAGCGAGAACAGGGAATCAATTAAGCATGAGATGGTTTTGTTATCCTTAGATAGACTTGAGGTTGGTACATGGATTAGTAAAATGCTCAAGAAGGCGAGGAGGAAGAAGAAATCTAACTGCAACAAGGCAATTTCAGCAAAAGATTGAAGTATTGCTGCTGCAGTGCATCCAGACTTGAGGAAACATGAAGTTGTAGTTGACGCAAGTCAATTGGCTCAAGGGAAACTTATGTAAGGACAACAAGAGTGTGATCGTATTTGGAGAAAGGGCCAATCTGAATGTCAGAAAGCTGTAGGGTTCCTGAGGAGAGCTTCAGCAGTAAAGCATGCTTCAAAGCTGCCTTGTCAAGAGCAATCACGAGTTTTTGTTAGAGGTGTTCAAACCAAGTGTACTCTAGTGGTGGATTTAGCAGCGAATCACGCAAGATTGAGAACTTTTGATTCTGGTAAAGATTGATTAAATGTGTTTGGGAATAGTGGACATCAATTGCCGCAACAAGATGAGCAAGCGGATGGAACTCAAAGACTCATTTACATGAATGCCACTCGGCAGCAAGCTACTCACTATCCAGAGCAAGCTATGGTTGTTGATGTTGGGCTGGTTTGGTTTGATTTGTGCAGGCCACCGGAGCAGAAATCTCTGAATCAGTTGTATGCAATGACAACAAGAACTTGGGCTGGAATTGCTTCACAAGCTGCACCAACATGGTGTTCTTCGGCTGCACTTCGGATGCTGTTATATGCATGTTCTTGCAGGTGCAAGGATTTGCAAGGCAATTCAGCACAATCAAGCTTTCTTCTATAGCGACAAGTCCTCTTCAGCTTCAGATTTCACCAACAGCAGAAAACATAACGATCAAAAACATTGCCCAATACATTCAACAACTTCTAAAATGGGAAGACCTATGCAAAAATCTCATGATTGGGTTGCTGCAGTGCTGAATAATGTGCTGTACATAATGCAAATTTCAGTATCTTGAAGCATTCTTTGGCTATTGATTTCAATAAGAAGTCCTCTATATTAATAAATGGTCTTCAAAGTCCCAACTCTCTTCCATTCTTGAGGAAAAGGATGTTTTCAAGGGGAAGGGTATGTTATAACCCGGGAATCTAAGGCATGAGTGGTTGCTGGCTGTGTGCTGATTAGTTCTATTATGTTGCTGTCCGGTTGCCGCTGATGTTGGTTGTTAGCTAATGAAGATGTATTAGTTTGTTATGTCCTGTACTCATGTAATAGGATGTAATAGTTTAGTTCAGTTGCTGCATTCCATAAGCTGCATTAGTTTGCATTAACTTTAGTTAGTAGATTGCTGCGAGTGTGTAATAAGCTGAACAGGTGAGCACTTTGGTAGTGGCAGGTTAATTGTTAGGTAGTTGGTTCAAGTTGGCGCCAAAATGCTTAGAGAGTTAGTTGGCGATATTTTGGTGATTTAGATATTTTCTTTGAGTCGGTCAGTGGCTTAGTCTAAGTTCATTGTATTGCTTGATTAATTTTCCTATAAGTAGTAGTCAGCTGTAATTTTCAGATTCATTCAATCAAATATCAACAAATATCTCAATTTCAGATCAAACCTTCTCTCTCTCGTCTAACTCTTCTATTTCTCAACCCTAATTCTCTAATTTCTCATCTGAATTCACTTCTTTCTCATCTCATACACTCATCTATCATCAATTTTACTTAGCTTATGTTTGGGATTCAATCCCGAGCATAACAGTTGGCATCCGAGCATCGTTTGGCTTCCAATTGAGCTCTTAATCGAGAAAAAAATCAAAATCAGGTTGTTGTTGCTGCACAAGAGACTTTAGATGCTTTGCATTTGATTTACTTGAATCAAATTCAACTAAATTGAGCTTTTATTATGTCAAGCTTCGGTGTTAGTTGCAAACAATTAGCAAAAACAGGTTTTTGTTGTTGTGATAGCTCAGTTTTCAACTTAATTAGCTGAAGATCAAAGTGCAGTACATTGATCATATTCAGGTTCTGCTTTGAGCTCAAAATTGTAAGTGTTCAAAACAACTTGAGCTGTGTTAGTGTTGATTGAAGCTGAGCAAGATCAACTTCAGAATGGTGCTCAATCCTTGTCAAATTCAGATTAAGAAACTGAGGTTAATTCAGTAATTGAAAGTACAATAAGTTGCACCGAATTGAAAAAAAAAAAAAAAAAGCGCAAAAATCTGACAACGCTTGAGAATTGTGGCAAGAAGTGTGTTGAACCAGTAATTGTATTTAAGTTCGAGTTGAATGCAGATTCAAAGCTTGAATTACTCAAGCAAACACTGCGATTAGGGTTTCTGGTTCGAGTTCTTCCTGACTCGAATTGGGAAAGTTAGGGTTTTGAGTCGAAGTGTTGGTTCGGTGTTGCGAAGATCCTTTGGCGGTAAAAGTACAATTCTCATCTTCCATGAGCAAGAGAAATGGAAGCTACAACTAATCCTGATTCAACTTCGAAGTGGTCAGCCGAATTCCGCAAGATCCTACAACGCTCTAATGAAAAACTTATGCAGCATTGGCAGGAGATTATAGCCGATGTATTTCGTCCTCGAAGTGTTGCTTTACAGCCTGAGGTGCACAATGTGAAGCACTTAACGTTACTGAAATGAAACCACAAGTGCGAATTGAGATTTGGAGCAGTAGGAAGTTGAGGGTATGGTATTCTCCGAACGGTAAGGACATCAGCTTGTATATCCATTTAAACCGCAAGAAATGTTACTCGAGTAAGAGGTTAAGGGCAATGGAGAAGCCGATATTAGTTTGCAAGGGAAAATCTCCGGATTTTCTATGCCTTAAATGAAATAGTAAGATCCTTGATAAGCTTGATGTCAGCGAGAACAGGGAATTAATTAAGCATGAGATGGTTATGCTATCATTAGATAGACTTGAGGTTGGTACTTGGATTAGCAAAACGCTCAAGAAGGCGAGGAGGAAGAAGAAATCTAATTGCAACAAGGCAATTTTTGAAAAAGATCGAAGTATTGCTGCTGTAGTGCATCCAGACTTGAGGAAATATGAAGTTGTAGTTCATGCAAGTCAATTGGTTCAAGGGAAACTTGTGCGAGGACAACAAGAGGTTGATCGTATTTGGAGAAAGGGCCAATCTGAATGTCAGCAAGCTGTAAGGTTCCTGAGGAGAGCTTCAGCAATAAAGCATGCTTCAATGCTGCCTTGTCAAGAGCAATCACGAGTTTTTGAAGGAGGTGTTCAAACCAAGTGTACTCATGGGGTGGATTCAACAGTGAATCAAGCAAGATTGAGAACTATCGATTCTGGTAAAGATTGATTAAATGTGTTTGGGAATAGTGGACATCAATTGCCACAGCAAGATGAGCAAGCTGATGGAGCTCAAAGACTCATTTACGTGAATGCAACTCTTCAGCATGCTACTCACTATCCAGAGCTAGCGATGGTTGTTGATGTTAGGCTGGTTTTGTTTGATTTGTGCATGCCACTGGAGCTGAACTCTCTGAATCAGTTGCAACCAATGACAACAAGACCTTGGGCTGGAATTACTTCACAATCTGCACCAACATGAAGTTCTTCAGCTACATTTCGGATGTTGTTGCATGCATGTTCTTGTGGGTGAAAGAATTTGCAAGGCAATTCAGCACAATCAAGCTTTCTTCTATAGCGGCAAGTCCTCTTCAGCTTCAGATTTCACCAACATCAAAAAACTTAATGATCAAAAACATTGGCCAATACATTCAACAACTTCTAAAATGGGAAGACTTGTGTGAAAATCTGATGATTCTACAGTGCTGAATAATGTGTTGTACAAAATGCAAATTTCAGCATCTTGAAGCATTCTTTAGCTGTGGATTTCAATGAGATGTCCTCTACATCAATAAGTGTTCTTCAAAGTCTCAACTCTCTTCCATTCTTGAGGACAAGGATGTTTTCAAGGGGAAGGGAATGTTATGGCCCGGGAATCCAAGGCATGATAGGTTGGTGGTTGTGTGCTGATTAGTTATGTTACGTTGCTGTCGGGTTGTCGCTGGTGTTGGTTGTTAGCTAATGAAGATATATTAGTTTGTTATGTCTTGTAGTCATGTAATAGGATGTAATAGCTTAGTTCAGTTACTGCAATCCATAAGCTGCATTAGTGTGCATTAACTTTAGTTAGTAGATTGCTGCGAGTGTGTAATAAGCTGCACCGGTGAGCACCTCGGTCGTGGTAGGTTAATTGTTAGGCAGTTGGTTCAAGTTGGCGCCAAAATGCTTAGGGAGTTAGTTAGGAGATATTTTGGTGATTTAGATATTTTCTTTGAGTCGGTTAGTAGCTTAGTCTATGTTCATTGTATTGCTTGATTAGTTTGCCTATAAGTAGTAGTCAGCTGTAATTTTCAGATTCATTCAATCAAATATCAACAAATATCTAAATTTCAGATCAAACCTTCTCTCTCTCATGTAACTCTTCTATTTCTCATCCCCAATTCTATAATTTCTCATCTAAATTCACTTCTTTCTCATCTCATACACTCATCTATCTTCAATTTTACTTAGCTTATGTTTGGGATTCAATCCCGAGCATAACAATTGGTATCCGAGCCTCGTTTGGCTTCCAATTGAGCTCTTAATCAAGAAAAAAATCGAAATCAGGTTGTTGTTGCAGCACAAGAGACTTTAGATGCTTTGCATTTGATTTAGTTGAATCAAATTCAACTAAATTGAGTTTTTATTATGTCAAGCTTTGGTGTTAGTTGCAAACAATCAGCAAAAACAGGTTTTTGATGTTGTGATAGCTCAGTTTTGAACTCAATTAGCTGAAGATCAAAGGGCAGTACATTGATCATATTCATGTTCTGCTTTGAGCTCAAAATTGTAAGTGTTCAAAACAACTTGAGCTGTGTTAGTGTTGATTGAAGTTGAGCAAGATCAACTTCAGATTGCTGCGCAATCCTTGAGAAATTCAGATGAAGAAACTGAGGTTAATTCAGCAACTGAAAGTGCAATGAGCTGCACTGAATTGAAAAAAAAAAAAAGGGAGCAAAAATCTGACAACGCTTGAGAATTGTGGTTAGAAGTGTGTTGAACCAGCAATTGTAGTTGAGTTCGAGTTGAATGTAGATTCAAAGCTTGAATTACTCAAGCAAACACCGCGATTAGGATTTCTGGTTCGAGGTCTTCATGACTCGAATTGCGAAAGTTAGGGTTTGGTGTCGAAGTGTTGGTTCTGTGTTGCGAAGATCCTTTGGTGGTAAAAGTACGATTCTCATCTTCCATGAGCAAGAGAAATGGCAGCTACAACTAATCCAGATTCAACTTCAAAGTGGTCAGCCGAATTCCGCAAGATCTTACAACGCTCTAACAAAAAACTTATGCAGCTTGGCAAGAGATTATAGCTGATGTATTTCGTCCTCGAAGTGTTGTTTCACAGCCTGAGATGCAGGATGTGGAAGTACATAACGTTGCTGAAATGAAACCACAAGTGCGAATTGAGATTTGGAGTAGCAGAAAGTCGAGGGTATGGTATTCTCAGAACGGTAAGGACGTCTGCTTGTATATCCATTTAAACCGCAAGAAATGTTACTGGAGTAAGAGGTTGAGGGCGATGGAGAAGCCGATATTAGTTTACAAGGGAAAATCTCCGGATTTTCTATGCCTTAAATCAAATAGTAAGATCCATGATAAGCTTGATGTTAGTGAGAACAGGGAATCAATTAAGCATGAGATGGTTTTGTTATCATTAGATAGACTTGAGGTTGGTACTTGGATTCGCGAAACGCTCAAGAAGGCGAGGAGGAAGAAGAAATCTAATTGCAACAAGGCAATTTCAGCAAAAGATCAAAGTATTGCGGCTGCAGTGCATTCAGACTTGAGGAAACATGAAGTTGTAGTTCATGCATGTCAATTGGTTCAAGGGAAACATGTGCAATGACAACAAGAGTGTGATTGTATATGGAGAAAGGGCCAATCTGAACGTCAGCAAGCTGTAATGTTCCTGAGGAGAGCTTCAGTAGTAAAGCATGCTTCAATGCTGCCTTGTTAAGAGCAATCACGAGTTTTTGAAGGAGGTGTTCGAACCAAGTGTACTTTAGGGGTGGATTCAGCAGTGAATCAAGCAAGATTGAGAACTTTTGATTCCGGCGAAGATTGATTAAATGTGTTTGGGAATAGTGGACATCAATTGCCACAGCAAGATGAGCAAGCTGATGGAACTCAAAGACTCATTTACATGAATGCAACTCCGCGCCAAGCTACTCACTATCCAGAGCAAGCGGTGGTTGTTGATGTTAGGCTGATTTGGTTCGATTTGTGCAGGCCACCGGAGCTGAACTCTCAGAGTCAGTTGCAAGCAATGACAACAAGATTTTGGGGTGGAATTACTTGACAATCTGCAACAACATGGAGATCTTCAGCTACATTTCGGATGTTGTTTTATGCATTTTCTTGCGGGTGCAAGAATTTGCACGGCAATTAAGCACAATCAAGCTTTCTTCTATAACAACAAGTACTCTTTAGCTTCAGATTTCACCAACAGAAAAAAACTTAATGATCATAAACATTACACAATACATTCAACAACTTCTAAAATGGGAAGACCTGTGCCAAAATCTGATGATTGGGCTGCCGCAGTGCTGAATAATGGGCTGTACATGATGTAAATTTCAGTATCTTGAAGCATTCTTCTGCTGTGGATTTCAATAAGCAGTCCTCTGCATCAATAAGTGTTCTTCAATGTCTCAACTCTCTTCCATTCTTAAGGACAAGGATGTTTTCAAGGGGAAGGGAATGTTATGACCCGGGAATCCAAGGCATGAGTGGTTGGTGGCTGTGTGCTGATTAGTTCTGTTATGTTGCTGTCCGATTGTCGATGATGTTGGTTGTTAGCTAATGAAGTTGTATTTGTTTGTTAGGTCTCGTAGTCATGTAATAGGATGTAATATCTTAGTTCAGTTACTGCATTCCATAAGCTGCGTTAGTGAGCATTAGCTTTAGACAGTAGATTGTAGCGAGTGTGTAATAAGCTGCACAGGTGAGCACTTCAGTAGTGGCAGGTTAATTGTTGGGTAGTTGGTTGAAGTCGGTGCCAAAATGCCTAGGGAGTTAGTTAGGAGATATTTTGGTGATTTAGATAATTTCTTTGAGCCGGTTAGTAGCTTAGTCTATGTTCATTGTGTTGCGTGATTAGTTTGCCTATAAGTAGTAGTCAACTGTTATTTTCAGAGTCATTCATTCAAATATCGACAAATATCTCAATTTCAGATCAAATCTTCTCTTTCTCATCCAACTCTTCTATTTCTCATCCCTAACTCTCTAATTTCTCATCTGAATTCAATTCTTTCTCGTCTCATACACTCATCTATCTTCAATTTTACTTAGCTTATGTTTGGGATTCAATCCCAAGCATAACAATTGGTATCCGAGCCTCGTTTGGCTTCCAATTGTGCTCTTAATCAAGAAAAAATCGAAATCAGGTTGTTGTTGCCGCACAAAGACTTTAGATGCTTTGCATTTGATTTAGTTGAATCAAATTCAACAAAATTGAGTTTTTATTATGTCAAGCTTTGGTGTCAGTTGCAAACAATCAGTAAAAACAGGTTTTTGATGTTGTGATAGCTCAGTTTTCAACTCAATTAGCTGAAGATCAAAGTGCAGTACATTGATCATATTCAAGTTCTGCTTTGAGCTCAAAATTGTAAGTGTTCAAAACAACTTGAGCTGTGTTAGTGTTGATTGAAGTTGAGCAAGATCAACTTCAGATTGCTGCGCAATCCTTGAGAAATTCAGATAAAGAAACTGAGGTTAATTCAGTAACTGAATGTACAATGAGCTTCACCGAACTGAAAAAAAAAAACAAAGAGCAAAAATCTGACAACGCTTGAGAATTGTGGTTAGAAGTGTGTTGAACCAGTAATTGTAGTTAAGTTCGAGTTGAATGCAGATTCAAAGCTTGAATTACTTAAGCAAACACTGCGATTAGATTTCTGGTTCGAGTTCTTCCTGCCTCGAATTGCGAAAGTTAGGGTTTGGTGTCGAAGTGTTGGTTCAGTGTTGCGAAGATCCTTTGGTGGTAAACGTACGATTCTCATCTTCCATGAGCAAGAGAAATGGAAGCTACAACTAATCCTGATACAACTTCGAAGTGGTCAGTCCAATTCCGCAAGATCTTACAACGCTCTAATGAAAAACTTATGCAGCTTGGCAAGGGATTGTAGCTGATGTATTTCATCCTCGAAGTGTTGTTTTACAGCCTGAGGTGCACAATGTGGAAGCACTTAACATTGCTGAAATGAAACCACAAGTGCGAATTGAGATTTAGAGTAGCAGGAAGTCGAGGGTATGGTATTCTCAGAACGGTAAGGACGTCAGCTTGTATATCCATTTAAAACGCCAGAAATGTTACTCGAGTAAGAGGTTGAGGGCGATGGGGAAGCCGATATTAGTTTACAAGGGAAAATCTCCGGATTTTCTATGCCTTAAGTCAAATAGCAAGATCCTTGATAAGCTTGATGTTAGTGAGAACAGGGAATCAATTAAACATGAAATGGTTTTGTTATCATTAGGTAGAGTTGAGGTTGGTACTTGGATTAGAAAAACGCTCAAGAAGGCGAGGAGGAAGAAGAAATCCAACTGCAACAAGGCAATTTCAGCAAAAGATCGAAGTATTGCTGCTGCAGTACATTCGAACTTGAGGAAACATGAAGTTGTAGTTGATGCATGTCAATTGGTTTAAGGGAAGCTTGTGCAAGGACAACAAGAGTGTGATCGTATTTGGAGAAAGGGCCAATCTGAATGTCAGTAAGCTGTAGGTTCCTGAGGAGAGCTACAGCAGCAAAGCATGCTTCAATGCTGCCATGTCAAGGGCAATTACGAGTTTTTGATAGAGGTGTTCGAACCAAGTGTACTCTAGGGGTGGATTGAGCAGTGAATCAAGCAAGATTAGGAACTTTTGACTCCGGCAAAGATTGATTAAATGTGTTTGGGAATAGTGGACATCAATTGCCACAGCAAGATGAGCAAGCTGATGGAACTCAAAGACTCATTTACATGAATGCAACTCTGCAGCAAGCTACTCACTATCCAAAATAAGCGATGGTTGTTGATGTTAGGCTGGTTTGGTTTGATTTGTGCAGGCCACCGGAGCTGAACTCTCTGAATCAGTTGCAAGCAATGACAACCAGACCTAGGGCTGGAATTACTTCACAATCTGCACCAACATGGAGATCTTCAGCTGCATTTCGGATGTTGTTACATGAATGTTCTTGCGGGTGCAAGAATTTGTGCCGCAATTCAGCACAATCAAGCTCTCTACTATAGCAACAAGTCCTCTTCAGCTTCAGATTTCACCAACAGCAAAAAACTCAATGATCATAAACATTAGCCAATACATTCAACAACTTCTAAAATGGGAAGACCTGTGCCAAAATCTGATGATTGGGCTGCCGCAGTGCTGAATAATGGGCTGTAAATAATTTAAATTTCAGTATCTTGAAGCATTCTTCCGCTGTGGATTTCAATAAGCAAACCTCTACATCAATAAGTGTTCTTCAAAGTCTTAACTCTCTTCCATTCTTGAGGACAATGATGTTTTCAAGGGGAAGGGAATGCTATGACCCGGGAATCCAAGGCATGAGTGGTTGGTGGCTGTGTGCTGATTAGTTCTGTTATGTTGCTGTCCGGTTGTCGCTGATGTTGTTTGTTAACTAATGAAGATGTATTAGTTTGTTAAGTCCTGTCATCATGTAATAGGATGTAATAGCTTAGTTCAGTTACGGCATTCCATAAGCTGCGTTAGTGTGCATTAGCTTTAGTTAGTAGATTGTGGCGAGTGTGTAATAAGCTGCACAGGTGAGCACTTCAGTAGTGGCAAGTTAATTGTTGGGTAGTTGGTTCAAGTCGGTGCCAAAATGCCTAGGGAGTTAGTTAGGAGATATTTTGGTGATTTAGATAATTTCTTTGAGCCGGTAAGTAGCTTAGTCTATGTTCATTGTGTTGCTTGATTAGTTTTCCTATAAGTAGTAGTCAGCTGTAATTCTCAAATTCATTCATTCAAATATCGACAAATATCTCAAATTTAGATCAAATCTTCTCTCTCTCATCCAACTCTTCTATTTCTCATCCCTAACTCTCTAATTTCTCATCTGAATTCACTTCTTTCTCATCTCATACACTCATCTATCTTCAATTTTACTTAGCTTATGTTTGGGATTCAATCCCGAGCATAACAATTGGTATCCGAGACTCGTTTGGCTTCCAATTGTGCTCTTAATCAAGGAAAAATTCGAAATCAGGTTGTTTTTGCCGCACAAGAGACTTTAGATGCTTTGCATTTGATTTAGTTGAATCAAATTCAACTAAATTGAGTTTTTATTATGTCAAGCTTTGGTGTCAGTTGCAAACAATCAGTAAAAACAGGTTTTTGATGTTGTGATAGCTCAGTTTTCAACTCAATTAGCTGAAGATCAAAGTGCAGTACATTGATCTTATTCAAGTTCTGCTTTGAGCTCAAAATTGTAAGTGTTCAAAACAACTTGAGCTGTGTTATTGTTGATTGAAGTTGAGCAAGATCAACTTCAGATTGCTGCGCAATCCTTGAGAAATTCTGATAAAGAAACTGAGGTTAATTCAGTAACTGAAAGTGCAATGAGCTGCACCGAATTGAAATAAAAAAAAAAAGAGC
The DNA here is from genome assembly GCA_018398585.1 of Simmondsia chinensis. Classification (NCBI taxonomy): domain Eukaryota; kingdom Viridiplantae; phylum Streptophyta; class Magnoliopsida; order Caryophyllales; family Simmondsiaceae; genus Simmondsia; species Simmondsia chinensis. Next base: position 10,374,767 of record JAGTTD010000017.1, on the reverse strand, counting down.
AAAAATCTGACAATGCTTGAGAATTGTGGTTAGAAGTGTGTTGAACCAGTAATTGTAGTTAAGTTCGAGTTGAATGCAGATTCAAAGCTTGAATTACTCAAGCAAACACTGCGATTAGGGTTTTTGGTTCGAGTTCTTCCTGCCTCGAATTGCGAAAGTTAGGGTTTGGTGTCGAAGTGCTGGTTCGGTGTTGTGAAGATCCTTTGGTGGTAAAAGTACGATTCTCATCTTCCATGAGCAAGAGAAATGGAAGCTACAACTAATCCTGATTCAACTTCGAAGTGGTCAGCCGAATTCCGCAAGATCTTACAACGCTCTAATGAAAAACTTATGCAGCTTGGGAAGGGATTGTAGTTGATGCATTTCGTCCTCGAAGTGTTGTTTTACAGCCTGAGGTGCACGATGTGGAAGCACTTAACATTGCTGAAATGAAACCACGAGTGCAAATTGAGATTTAGAGGAGCAGGAAGTCGAGGGTATGGTATTCTCAGAACGGTAAGGACGTCAGCTTGTATATCCATTTAAAACGCAAGAAATGTTACTCGAGTAAGAGGTTCAGGGCGATGGAGAAGCCGATATTAGTTTACAAGGGGAAATCTCCGGATTTTCTATGCCTTAAATCAAATAGCAAGATCCTTGATAAGCTTGATGTTAGTGAGAACAGGGAATCAATTAAGCATGAAATGGTTTTGTTATCATTAGGTAGACTTGAGGTTGGTACTTGGATTAGCGAAATGCTTAAGAAGGCGAGGGGGAAGAAGAAATCTAATTGCAACAAGGCAATTTCAGCAAAAGATCGAATTATTGCTGCTGCAGTGCATCCAGACTTGAGGAAACATGAAGTTGTAGTTCATGCAAGTCAATTGGTTCAAGGGAAACTTGTGCAAGGACGACAAGAGTGTGATCGTAATTGGAGAAAGGGCCAATCTAAATGTCAGCAAGCTGTAGGTTCCTGAGGAGAGCTTCAGCAGCAAAGCATGCTTCGATGCTGCCTTGTCAAGAGCAATCACGAGTTATTGATAGAGGTGTTCAAACCAAGTGTACTCTAGGGTGGATTCAGCAGTGAATCAAGCAAGATTGAGAACTTTTGATTCCGGCAAAGATTGATTAAATGTGTTTGGGAATAGTGGACATCAATTGCCACAGCAAGAGGAGCAAGCTGATGGAACTCAAAGACTCATTTACATGAATGCGACTCTACAGCAAGCTACTCACTATCTAGAGCAAGCGATGGTTGTTGATGTTAGGCTGGTTTGGTTTGATTTATGCAGGCCACCGGAGCTGAACTCTCTGAATCAGTTGCAAGCAATGACAACCAGACCTAGGGCTGGAATTACTTCACAATCTGCACCAACATGGAGATCTTCAGCTGCATTTCGGATGTTGTTACATGCATGTTGTTGCGGGTGCAAGAATTTGAACCACAATTCAGCACAATCAAGTTTCCTTCCATAGCAACAAGTCCTCTTCAGCTTCAGATTTCACCAACCGCAAAAAACTCAATGATCATAAACATTAGCCAATACATTCAACAACTTCTAGAATGGGAAGACCTGTGCAAAAATCTGATGATTGGGCTGCCGCAGTGCTGAATAATGGGCTGTACATTATTTAAATTTCCGTATCTTGAAGCATTCTTCCGCTGTGGATTTACAATAAGCAGTCCTCTACATCAATAAGTGTTCTTCAAAGTCTCAACTCTCTTCCATTCTTGAGGACAAGGATGTTTTCAAGGGGAAGGGAATGCTATGACCTGGGAATCCAAGGCATGAGTGGTTGGTGGCTGTGTGCTGATTAGTTCTGTTATGTTGCTGTCCGGTTGTCGCTGATGTTGGTTGTTAGCTAATGAAGATGTTTTAGTTTGTTAAGTCCTATCGTCATGTAATAGGATGTAATAGCTTAGTTCAGTTACTGCATTCCATAAGCTGCGTTAGTGTGCATTAGCTTTAGTTAGTAGATTGTAGCGAGTGTGTAATAAGCTGCACAGGTGAGTATTTCAGCAGTGGCAAGTTAATTGTTAGGTAATTGGTGCCAAAATGCTTAGGGAGTTAGTTAGGAGATATTTTGGTGATTTATATATTTTCTTTGAGCCGGTTAGTAGCTTAGTCTATGTTCATTGTGTTGCTTGATTAGTTTGCCTATAAGTAGTAATCAGCTATAATTTTCAGATTCATTCACTCAAATATCAAAAAAATATCTCAAATTTAGATCAAACCTTCTCTCTCTCATCTAACTCTTCCATTTCTCATCCCTAATTCTCTAATTTCTCAACTTAATTCGCTTCTTTCTCAACTCATACACTCATCTATCTTTAATTTTGCTTAGCTTATGTTTGGGATTCAATCCCGAGCATAACAATTGGTATCAGAGCTTCGTTTGGCTTCCAATTGAGCTCTTAATCAAGAAAAAAATCGAAATCAGGTTGTTCTTGCTGCACAAGAGACTTTAGATGCTTTGCATTTGATTTAGTTGAATCAAATTCAACTAAATTGAGTTTTTCTTATGTCAAGCTTTGGTGTTAGTTGCAAACAATCAGCAAAAACAGGTTTTTGTTGTTGTGATAGCTCAGTTTTTAACTCAATTAGCTGAAGATCAAAGTGCAGTACATTAATCATATTCAGGTTCTGCTTTGAGCTGAAAATTGTAAGTGTTCAAAACAACTTGAGCTGTGTTAGTGTTGATTGAAGTTGAGCAAGATCAACTTCAGATTGCTGCTCAATCCTTGAGAAATTTAGATAAAGAAACTGAGGTTAATTCGATAACTGAAAGTGCAATGAGCTGCACCGAATGGAAAAAAAAAAAAAAGCAAAAATCTGACAATGCCTTAGAATTGTGGTTAGAAGTGTGTTGAACCAGTTATTGTAGTTAAGTTCGAGTTGAATGCAGATTCAAAGCTTGAATTACTAAAGCAAACACTGCGATTTGGGTTTTGGGTTCGAGTTCTTCCTGACTCGAATTGCGAAAGTTAGGGTTTGGTGTCGAAGTGTTGGTTCGGTGTTGCTAAGATCCTTTGGCGGTAAAAGTACAGTTCTCATCTTCCATGAGCAAGAGAAATGGAAGCTACAACTAATCCTGATTCAACTTCGAAGTGGTCCGCCGAATTCCGCAAGATCTCACAACGCTCTAATGAAAAACTTATGCAGCTTGGCAAGAGATTATAGCTGATGTATTTCATCCTCGAAGTGTTGTTTTACAGCCAAGGTGCATGATGTGGAAGCACTTAACGTTGCTGAAATGAAACCACAAGTGCGAATTGAGATTTGGAGTAACAGGAAGTCGAGGGTGTGGTATTCTCCGAACGATAAGGACGTCAGCTTGCATATCCATTTAAACTGCAACAAATGTTACTCGAGTAAGAGGTTGAGGGTGGTGGAGAGGCCGATATTAGTTTACAAGGGAAAATCTTCGTATTTTCTACGCCTTAAATGAAAAATTAAGATCCTTGATAAGCTTGATGTTAGCGAGAACAGGGAATCAATTAAACATGAGATGGTTTTGTTATCATTAGATAGACTTGAGGTTGGTACTTGCATTAGCAAAACGCTTAAGAAGGCATGGAGGAAGAAGAAATCTAACTACAACAAGGCAATTTCAGCAAAAGATCGAAGTATTGCTGCTGCAGTGCATCCAGACTTGAGGAAACATGAAGTTGTAGTTCATGCAAGTCAATTGGTTCAAAGGAAACTTGTGCAAGGACAACTAGAGTTTGATCATATTTGGAGAATGGGTCAATCTGAATGTCAGCAAGCTGTAAGGTTCCTGAGGAGAGCTCCAGCAGTAAAGCATGCTTCAATGCCGCCTTGTCAAGAGCAATCACGAGTTTTTGATAGTGGTGTTCAAACCAAGTGTACTCTAGGGGTGGATTCAGCAATGAATCAGGCAAGATTGAGATCTTTTGATTCCAGTAAAGATAGATTAAATGTGTTTTGGAATAGTGGACAACAATTGCCACAGCAAGATGAGCAAGCTGATGGAACTCAAAGACTCACTTACATGAATGCAAATCTGCAGCAAGCTACTCATTATCCAAAGCAAGCGATGGTTGTTGATGTTAGGCTGGTTTGGTTTGATTTGTTCAGGCCAACGGAGCTGAACTCTCTGAATCAGTTACAAGCAATGACATCAAGACCTTGGGCTGGAATTACTTCACAATCTGCCCCAACATGGAGTTCTTCAGCTGCATTTCGGATGTTGTTATATGCATGTTCTTGCGGGTGCAAGAATTTGCAAGGCAATTCGGCACAATCAAGCTTTCTGCTATAGCAACAAGTCCCCTCCAGCTTCAGATTTCACCAACAGCAAAAAAACTTAATGATCAAAAACATTGGCCAATACATTCAACAACTTCTAAAATGGGAAGACCTGTGCAAAAATCTGAGGATTGGGCTACTGCAGTGCTGAATAATGGGCGGTATACAATGCAAATTTCAGTATCTTGAAGCATTCTTCAGCTGTGGATTTCAATAAGAAGTCCTCTACATCAATAAGTGTTCGTCAAAGTCTCAACTCTCTTCAATTCCTGAGGATAAGAATGTTTTCAAGGGGAAGGGAATGTTATAACCCGGGAATCCAAGGCATGAGTTGTTGGTGGTTGTGTGCTGATTAGTTCTATTATGTGGCTGTCTAGTTGTCGCTGATGTTGGTTGTTAGCTAATGAAGATGTATTAGTTTGTTAAGTCTTGTAGTCATGTAATAGGATGTAATAGCTTAGTTCAGTCACTGCATTCCATAAGCTACGTTAGTGTGCATTAGCTTTAGTTCGTAGATTTTAGCGAGTGTGCAATAAGCTGCACAGGTGAGCACTTCAGTAGTGGCGGGTTAATTGTTAAGTAGTTGGTTCAAGTTGGCGCCAAAATGCTTAGGGAGTTAGTTGGGAGATATTTTGGTGATTTAGATATTTTCTTTTAGTCGGTTAGTAGCTTAGTCTATGTTCATTGTATTGCTCGATTAGTTTGCCAATAAGTAGTAGTCAGCTGTGATTTTCAGATTCATTCAATCAAATATTAACAAATATCTCAATTTGAGATCAAACCTTCTCCCTCTCATCCCTAATTCTCTAATTTCTCATCTGAATTCACTTCTTTCTCATCTCATACACTCATCTATCTTCAATTTTACTTAGCTTATGTTTGGGATTCAATCCCGGGCATAGCAATTGGTATCATAGCCTCGTTTGGCTACCAATTGAGCTCTTAATCAAGAAAAAATTCGAAATCAGGTTGTTGCTGCGCAAGAGACATTAGATGCTTTGCATTTGATTTAGTTAAATCAAATTCAACTAAATTGAGTTTTTATTGTGTCAAGCTTCGGTGTTAGTTGCAAACAATCAGCAAAAACAGCGTTTTGTGGCTGTGATAGCTCAGTTTTTAGCTCAATTAGCTAAAGATCAAAGTGCGGTACATTGATCATATTCAGGTTCTGCTTTGAGCTCAAAATTGTAAGTGTTCAAAACAACTTGAGTTGTGTTAGTGTTGATTGAAGTTAAGCAAGATCAACTTCAGATTGTGTTATGTTTCTTGCTTAATGTGATGTAATACAATGCAATAAGGAGCTTAATTGTATCGTTAGGCTCGGTAGCTTTCAAATCCCTGTTTTGGCGCCAAAGTCGGTTGGCCGTTAGTTGTGTAGGTCAATTGGCTGGTCAAGCTTGGCGGCTATGTTTAAGTCGGTTAAGCTTGATTAAGGCTTGATCCAATGAATATAGTTTCTATTAATAGGTTGATCTTGTGTAATCTTCATTCATCAAATGAAATATCGAACCAATCTCTTTGAGATTAGCCTTCTCTCTCTCATCTTAACTCTTCTATTTTCTCATCTCCTTCACTTCTTTCTCATCCCATACTCTCTTAATCTTAGTTTATGTTTGTGATTTGATCACAAACACAACAATTGGTATCAGAGCCTCGTTTGGCTTCCAAATTCAAACGAAATTGATATCACATATCCATTAATCGCATTGCAATTGGCTTAGGGATTCAATCTTGAATGTTTAGGTTAAATTCTTGCGGTTAACTCTTAATTGATATATGAAAAAGTTAAAAAAAAAAAAAAACAAACATATGCACTTGATTCGTGGTCATCTATGGAATCAACTGATGCGGTATTGATCAGTGGAGTAACTACAAGATCGGTTGCAGCTAAAGCTACTGCCAGGACCTCTTATGCCGAAATTGTTGGCAACAATGATGCTGCTGATCGAGATGTTGTCACAAATGCACAATCAAACAGTCAATTGCAGATGATGAGCGATCGCTTGCTTGTTCAAATCAGGAAGTCTAATGCTGAAACCGTTCAAAATTTGAACCAACAGACCTTGCAGATATGTCAGCAACTAGATGTGAAATTTGAGCAACGGTCACAGCAGGTTGAACTTCTGGTAACCGATCAAATCACAAGGCATTCACAGGAATTGGAGGAAAGGATTTCCTTGAGGGTTGATCGTGAAAAGCAGCAGTTGGAAGTGAAACTAGCTGAAATTCGTGAGCAATTCAGGAGGCCAAATCCTCCTATTGTGCCTGAACCATTGATTCCAGCAAGTGTGTTACAAGTAAATCCTTCAATACGAGTTGAAACACAACACCATGAGGGAGAAGTTGGAGCTCCAGTTAGAGCACATGATGCTGAGGTTACTGATAGGCAAGGTCGCAGTGAGCATGTATCATCTCGACCTTCAAACTGGGATGCCGCAACCTGTGACAGAGTTCAAGAAATGGAGCATACTTTCAGACCTCCAGAAGTAAATGCTGATCAATTGGTTTGACCACTTGATTCTTGGCATCAACAACGATCAGGAAGTAATGAGGAGTCGTCCAACAGCAGAAACAATAACCATAGACAACCTCAGGTGCAAATTGATGCATTTGATGGTACACAACCTCATTCTTGGCTTAGGAGGTGTGAGCGTTATTTTCACTTCTACGACATTGCTGAATCAGAGAAGGTTCAAATTGCGGCTGTGTATTTGCTTGGTGATCATGACGTGTGGTTTTATAGCTTGATAAGAGGTAAACCTTCCATTTTATGGAATGAGTTTGCAAAAGCCTTGTCTTCTCGGTATAGTGATGAGGATGAGAGTGATATAGTGGATAAATTCAACAAAGTGAAGCAAGAGACGACTGTGAACGAATACATAGCCAGATTTGAGAACCTCCGGGCTAGCATTGTGACCGAAATTGAAGCCTGTGAGTCGTATTATGTATCAGCTTTTATAAGTGGGTTGAAGCCTAAGTTAAAGAACTTAGTCAAGGCGATAGATCCTACTAATTTGTCAGTGGCCTTTGCTAAGGCCAAGCTCTATGAATCCATGGTCATAGTAGCAAATGATGGCTTCAGATCTCATGGGAATAACTCCAAAATTCAGCAAGGCTCGAACAGAAATAGGCCAAATAGGTTGGAGGACAGAACTCACCAGAAATTGTGCAACCAATGTAATCAGCCTTATCAATTTGGCCACAAGTGCAATCCCAAGTTTCTCATTGCTGTGGACGGCACTAAGGCTGGTGAACATTCTGATGGTGAGGAAATTTCAGAGGAGTGCATTCATTCAGACCAAGAAAGTGAAGTAAGCTTGGAAGATGCTGAAGTGGAAATTTCTGTTAGGGTTCTAACCGGTAATGGAGCACATAGCACAATTCGGATTAAAGGAAAAGCTGGGAAGAGGTCCATTATCAATCTCATTGATAGTGGGAGTACTCATAGCTTTGTGGATCCTAAAGTGGTCAAGAAGGTAGGACATGAAGTGATCAAAACGCACCCTCTTGCAGTTACCGTGGCTGATGGAAAGAAAGTCATAACTCAGAATAAATGCCAAAGTTTCTCTTGATTGATGCAAGACCGCAAGTTCAGCTATGACTTTAGAATCCTTCCTTTGGGAGGGCGTGACATGGTGCTCGGAGTTGATTGGATGAGGACCTATAGCCCGATATTGTTTGATTATACTCATCTCACAGTCTCCTTTGATGTTCAAGGCACCAAGGTTACCATGCAAGGGATATTCGAACCAGCTGAATTATAGGTAATCAAGGGGAGTAAATTGAAGAAGGGCCTGCAGAGCTATGCTTACCAATGGGTGGGCCATCTATTTGCTATTTCCTCAGATGAACTGATTGGCATTACCGAGCCAGAAGTGCAGATTCTGGTTACTGATTTTGAAGATGTGTTTGAGGTACCTGAATCTTTACCTCCCAAAAGGGGTTTGGATCATGTAATTCCTCTAGAAAAGGGTGCTGAACCGGTAAAGATAAGGCCTTATAGGTATCCTCATGCTCGGAAGACAGAAATTGAAAGGCAAGTGGATGAATTGCTTAAGACCAACTTCATACAAGCCAGCCATAGTCCCTTTGCTTCTCCGGTCATTCTTGTCAAGAAGAAAGATGGCACGGGTCGTATGTGTATTGATTATGGGCAACTCAACTCTATGACTGTGGAGGACAAGTTTCCCATACCAGTTATAGATGATTTGTTGGATGAATTATATGGAGCTCAAGTCTTCTCCAAGCTGGACCTTCGACAAGGATATCATCAGATTAGAGTGGGGGAGCAAGATGTGTACAAGACTACATTCCGGACACATCATGGACACTTTGAGTTTGTGGTCATGCCATTTGGTTTGACAAATGCCCCAGCAACATTTCAGGCTCTTATAAATGATGTCTTCAAACAATTTCTTAGCAGATTTGTATTGGTCTTCTTTGATGACATCCTGATTTACAGTGTATCATTTGAGGAGCATTTGAAGCATTTGAGAGAGGTGTTTTCGGTCATAAGGAAGCACAAGTTGTATGCTAAGTTAGCCAAGCATTCCTTTGCTCAAACTCACTTGGAGTATCTTGGCCATGTGATTTCTGGTGAAGGAGTTTCCACAGATCCCACAAAAGTTCAAGCCATGAAGGAATGGCTAGCTCCTGTTACTTTGAAACAATTATGAGGTTTTTTGGGATTAAACGGCTATTACCGCAAGTTTGTGGCTAACTATGGAGCCTTAGCAAAGCCATTAACAGACCTATTGAAGAAAGATTCATTTAAGTGGTCGGATGAAGCTCAAAAGGCTTTTGAAGCACTCAAGGTTGAAATGTGCAAAGCACCAGTTTTGGCAATGCCCGATTTCTCTTCAAGCTTTATTCTAGAGACTGATGTGAGTGGTAGTGGTATTGGGGCAGTGTTATCTCAAGGTGAAAGGCCTATAGCATATCTTAGCCAAGCTTTGAGTACTAAACATCAAGTTCTTTCTACATATGAGAAGGAATATCTTGCCATTTTGCTAGTGGTTGACAAGTGGAGACACTACTTGGATGGGCACCATTTCCTCATTAGGACTGATCACCAAAGTCTTAAGCACTTGTTGGAGCAGAAGATTTTCACCAGGATACAGAGAAAAGGGCTGATGAAGATGTTAGGACTCAATTACGACATTGAATACATAAAAGGAAAGGAGAACTGGGCCGCTGATGCATTGTCACGCAAATTTGAGGTCATTGAGCAGGGTTCTCTTGGAGCTGTTTCTGTGGTTTCTCTTGCTTGGATGGAAGAGTTACATCAGTCCTATGAGAATGATTTGTTTGCGCAAGAATGTATAGCTGCTGCAATCGTGGGTAAAGCTTGCAATCAGACTGCTGATGCACAGATATCTGTTACCCGAGGCAATATCAGAATTCAGGGGAAGTTGTACATTGGTGCCTCGACTGATCTTAGACACCAAATTATCAGCGCTGCTCATGATTCTTCATGAGGAGGACACTCAGGCATGGAGGGAACATTTCAGAGGCTGAAGGGTTACTTTAGTTGGCCCGGAATGAGGAAGGAAGTGCATAACTTTGTTCAAAGTTGTGAGGTTTGTCAACAAACTAAACTTGGTGATCAAAGGTATCAAGGACTTCTACAGCCTTTACCTCTTCTTGAGGGTATTTGGCAGCACATAAGCATGGATTTTGTCGGAGGATTGCCTAAGTCAGAAGGAAAAGAGGTGATTTGGGTAGTAGTGGATCGATTCACTAAGTCTGGGCACTTCATTGCTTTGGCTCGTCCTGTGACTGCTGAGAAGCTAGCTCGGGTGTTCCTAGACAACACCTCCAAGCTCCATGGCTTGCCTCAATCCATAGTTTCTGATCGGGACAAGCTCTTTACAAGTCAATTTTGGAAGGAATTGTTCAGACTGTTGGGAACGACCTTAGCACTCAGCTCTTCCTATCACCCCCAAACAAAGGGTCAGACGGAGAGGGTCAACCAATGCATCGAGCAATACCTTAGAGGTATGGTGTTTAATCATCCTAAAGTGTGGGGAAGATGGCTATCTTTTGCAGAATTCTGGTATAACACCCATTTCCATGCTTCAATTGGTACTACACCTTTCAAGGCATTATATGGGTATGATCCTTCTTCTCCCTTGATGTTGCACGAAGTGGGGGCAGGTGTGGTTGAGGTTAATGAGCTGGTGCATCAGAGGAAATAGGTTATGCAGCAGCTGAAGCATAATCTCAGTGAATCTCAAGCCCGAATGAGGTGGTATGCAGATAAGAAGAGAGTCGATCGAAATTTTGATGTGGGGGATATGGTATACTTGAAATTGCATCCATATAGGCAATCCACAGCAGCAGTAAGAAAAAAAATGTTAAGTTTTGCGCACGGGTTTTTGGTCCCTACAAGGCGTTAGAGAGAATTGGCAAGGTGGCTTACAAGTTGGAGCATCCCCCGGACTCGTATATTCACCCGGTCTTTCATGTCTCACGTCTTTAAAAATAGGTCAAGAAGGGACTCAGCCCATCTTCAAGTCCTCCGGAAGTAGGATCCAGTGGTGCTTTGATCTTACCATCTACAGGAGTAGTAGAGCAGACTCAAGGAGCAGCAGCTGACCGTGCAGGATAGGAGGTTCGAGTGAGCTGGTGCAACTTGGATGATTCGTTTACCACTTGGGAAGCACAGCGTTTCTTAAAGAGCCAATTTCCTTCTTTTCATTCTTAAGGACAAGAATGCTCTAAGGGGAGGGGATTGTTATGTTTCTTGCTTAATGTGATGTAATACAATGTAATAAGGAGCTTAATTGTATCGTTAGGCTCGGTAGATTTCAAATCCCAGTTTTGCGCCAAAGTCGGTTGGCTGTTAGTTGTGTAGGTCAATTGGCTGGTCAAGCTTGGCGGCTGTGTTTAAGTCAGTTAAGCTTGATTAAGGCTTGATCCAATGTATGTAGTTTCTATTAATGGGTTGATCTTGTGTAATCTTCATCCATCAAATGAAATATCAAATCAATCTCTTTGAGATTAGCCTTCTCTCTCTTATCTTAACTCTTCTATTTTCTCATCTCCTTCACTTCTTTCTTATCCCATACTCTCTTAATCTTAGTTTATGTTTGTGATTTGATCACAAACATAACAGATTGCTGCTCAATCCTTGAGAAATTCCGATAAAGAAACTGAGGTCAATTCAGTAACTGAAAGTGCAACGAGCTGCACTGAATTGAAAAAAAAAAAAAGCAAAAATCTGACAATGCTTGAGAATTGTGGTTAGAAGTGTGTTGAACTAGTAATTGCAATTAAGTTTGAGTTGAATGCAGATTCATAGCTTGAATTACTCAAGCGAACACTGCGATTAGGGTTTCTGGTTCGAGTTCTTCCTGACTCGAATTGCAAAAGTTAGGGTTTGGTGTCGAAGTGTTGGTTCGGTGTTCCGAAGATCCTTTGGCGGTAAAAGTACGATTCTCATCTTCCATGAGCAAGAGAAATGGAAGCTACAACTAATCGTGATTCAACTTCAAAGTGGTCAACCGAATTCCGCAAGATCTTACAACGCTCTAAAGAAAAACTTATGCAGCGTTGGAAAGAGATTATAGCCGATGTATTTCGTCCTCGAAGTGTTGTTTTATAGCCTGAGGTGCACGATGTGGAAGCACTTAACGTTGCTGAAACGAAACCACAAGTGCGAATTGAGATTTGGAGTAGTAGGAAGTTGAGTTCTCATAATAGTATGGACGTCAGCTTGTATATCCATTTAAACTGCAAGAAATGTTACTCGAGTAAGAGGTTGAGGGCAATGGAGAAGCCGATATTAGTTTACAAGGGAAAATCTCCGGATTTTCTACGCCTTAAATCAAATAGTAAGGTCCTTGATAAGCTTGATGTTTGCGAGAACAGGGAATCAATTAAGCATGAGATGGTTTTGTTATCATTAGATGGACTTGAGGTTGGCACTTGGATTAGCAAAACGCTCAAGAAGGCAAGGAGGAAGAAGAAATCTAACAACAACAAGGAAATTTCAGCAGGAGATCGAAGTATTGCAACTGCAGTGCATCCAGACGTGAGGAAACATGAAGTTATAGTTGATGCAAGTCAACTGGTTCAAAGGAAACTTGCACAAGGACAACAAGAGTGTTATCATATTTGGAGAATGGGCCAATCTGAATGTCAGCAGGCTGTAAGGTTCCTGAGCAGAGCTCCAGTAGTAAAGCTTGCTTCAATGCTGCCATGTCAAGAGCAATCACGAGTTTTTGATAGCGGTGTTCAAATCAAGTGTACTCTAGGGGTGGATTCTGCAGTGAATCAAGCAAGATTAAGATCTTTTGATTTTGGTAAAGATAGATTAAATGTGTTCGGGAATAGTGGACATCAATTGCCACAGTAAGATGAGCAAGCTGATGGAACTCAAGGACTCATTTACATGAATGCAACTCTGCAGCAAGCTACTCTGTATCCAGAGCAAGCGATGGTTGTTGATGTTAGGCTGGTTTGGTTTGATTTGTGCAGGCCATCGGAGCTGAACTCTCTGAATCAGTTGCAAGCAATGACAACAAGACCTCGGGCTGGAATTACTTCACAATCTGCACCACCATGGAGTTCTTCAGCTACATTTCGAATGTTGTTATATGCATGTTCTTGCGGGTGCAAGAATTTGCAAGGCAATTCAGCACAATCAAGCTTTCTGCTATCGCAACAAGTCCTCTCCAGCTTCAGATTTCACTAACAACAAAAAACTTAATGATAAAAAACATTGGCCAAAACATTCAGCAACTTCTACTATGGGAAGGCCTGTGCAAAAATCTGATGATTGGGCTACTGTAGTGCTGAATAATGGGCTGTACATAATGCAAATTTTAGTATCTTGAAGCACTCTTCAGCTGTGGATTTCAACAAGAAGTCCTCTACATCAATAAGTGTTCTTCAAAATCTCATCTCTCTTCCATTCTTGAGGACAAGAATGCTCTCAAGGGGAAGGAAATGTTATGACCCGGGAATCCAAGGCATGAGTTGTTGGTGACTGTGTGCTGATTTGTTCTGTTATGTTGTTGTTTGGTTGTCGCTGATGTTGGTTGTTAGCTAATGAAGATGTATTAGTTTGTTAAGTCTTGTAGTCATGTAATAGGATGTAATAGCTTAGTTCAGTTACTGCATTCCGTAAGCTGCGTTAGTGTGCATTAGCTTTAGTTAGTAGATTGCAGCGAGTGTGTTATAAGCTGCACAGGTGAGCACTTCGGTAGTGGCTGGTTAATTGTTAGGTAGTTGGTTCAAGTTGGCGCCAAAATGCTTAGGAAGTTGGTTAGGAGATATTTGGTGATTTGGATATTTTCTTTGAGACAGTTAGTAGCTTAGTCTATGTTCATTTTATTGCTTGCTTAGTTTGCCTATAAGCAGTAGTCAGCTTTAATTTTCAGATTCATTCAATCAAATATCAACAAATATCTCAATTTCAGATAAAACCTTCTCTCTCTCATCTAACTCTTCTATTTCTCATCTCTAATTCTCTAATTTCTCATCTTAATTCACTTCTTTCTCATCTCATACTCTCATCTATCTTCAATTTTAGTTAGCTTATGTTTGGGATTCAATCCCGAGCGTAACAACTTAATTGAAGTGAATTCAACTTAATCAAATGCCAATCATCAAGCATCGGCGAAGATGTAGCTGAAAACAGATTGTGACCACAAGCTTCAGAATCAAGAATTCAGAATTGACTCTTAATCAATTTGCAATGCGATCAAGGATATTTGATGTCAAATTATGCTTGATATGAAAGCAAACCTGGCTCTGATACTAATTGTTATGATCGAGAACAATCTCAAATCATAACCTAGGGAAGGATAGAGTTTAGATGAGAACAGAAGTGAAAGGAGATGAGAAATAGAGAGAGAGTTAGATGAGAGAGAGAAAAATATCTAAAGATATCTTGTATTCATCAAAGTTCCCCTTACAATCAAGAGCTCAACTACTTATAACAACCTAAGCTAATGGCAGCAAGGACAAGTACATTGCATCTAGACAAGTCCCTACAAATGACTTACCTAGCCTAGCCACCGCGATTGACCAAGAATACAACTACCTTGAACAACCGCACATCGATGAGCTACTGACAGCAGCTAATAACCTCAAGAACACTAATACGTGACCTTACTACACTTATGCTACTAGAATATTTATTAAGACTTATACTAATTACAATCTTTCACATGCCCCAACTATTGGAATCATAACACAAAGTAAGCTTATAATCTCGTGTGATCTACTGCTGGTGCTGCTGCACACGAGCGATTTGCCCTTGCTGAATTGCACTAACAACATCATTTCCTACCCAAGCAGATTGGCTTATGCTCTAAATCATACTTGATTCACTATAACTCAATTGAATTGAAGCAAATTCAATAAAATGAAACGCAAATCATTAAGCAACAACAAAGATGTAGCTGAATTCAGATAGTAACTACAAGCTTCTCAATCAAGATTGTAAATCTGATCTCCTAATCAATTTGCAATGCAATCAAGGAACTTGATATCAATTTAAGCTTGATTTGGAATCAAATCAAGGCTCTGATACCAATTGTTATGAATCAAAAACAATCTTGATCATAACATGGGGGATAATAGAACATGAGATGAGAAATAAGTGATAGGAGATAAGAATTAGAGAGAGTGTTTAGATGAGAGAGAGAATTAAGTATTTTTATTCATCAATAATATCCTCTTACAAGAGAAATCACCTATTTATACTAATTACATGACTTTAAGATGCATTGAGCTTGGACAAGCATTTTAATTGACTTAACTACCTAGCCGCCATTATTGACTTCACTTTAGACTTAATAACTAACACTTAACTAGCCACACACCTAACTCATGGCTCACATAACCTAGCTGAAGTGCTAATTAGGCGACTACTAAAGGCGTGTACTAATTATTATAATCTTGACTTATTCATACTCACTTTCATAAGCCCCATCTATTAGAATCGTAACACACTGCATGAGTAAATTCTAATCAAGTTGAGGGTTTGGAGTCAGCGTTAGCCGAAATGCAATGGTTAATAGCAAATGTGTGTTAAGCTTCAAGATCAACTTGAGCTTAACCTTGTGGAAGGATAGGACAGTGAGATAATCAAGATGAGAAAAGAAGTGAAAGAGATGAGAGATTAGAGAAAGTTGGATGAGATAGAGTGAAAATATCTCAAAGAGATGATTGCAGATTTTCATTGAATGAATGATTCTTACACTTAAGCAACTACTTATACTTGATCTAGATACATTGCACATAGGCACAACCGAAATCAGCTTGCCAAGCCTTAGCTGTCACAATTGACCAACACTTGACCTTACAATCAACTTAACTAACAACTAAGACCCTTGGCACCAACAAGAAGCCGATTCAAACATTGCAATTCAGTTACTGAAACGCTGCACATAATTAGAGCTAAAACATCCAAACTTAACTAGCATAACAACAGCAAGATCATAACATTCCCCTCCAAACTTAAAACTAATTTCCCTTGTCCTCAAGAATTAAAGCTAGGAAATTGGCTCTTCAAGAATTGAAGCTCTTCCCAAGTTGAAAACCTTGCATCCAAATTGCTCCAAGACATGAGAACTTCTGGTATTCTTTTGCCGTCAACATTCAGCTCTCGAGAATCAAGCACTGCAGCTAGTTGCAGCAACAATGCTCTACTTGAACCCACTTCAGGAGCTTGCAATGAATGATCATGGCCTTTCTTCACCTTCTTCTTAAGGAAAGATACATGGAAAACAGAATGAATATAAGCGTTAGGAGGTAACTCAAGCCTATAGGCTACTTTTCCTATCTTCTTCAAGACCTTATACGGCCCAGAGAATTTCGCACACAAATTCACGTTCTTCCTTACAGCTGTAGTTGTTTGTCAATAGCGCTGTAATTTCAGAAAAACCATGTCCCCTACTTCAAAGTTCCTATCCACATGTTTTCTGTCTGCATACAACTTCATTCTAGCTTGTGCTTGATGAAGATTATCTTTCAACATCTGCATCAAATGTCTCCTATGCTCTATTAGATCAGTTACTTCTGCAACTGATGATACAATCCCTTGCAATGTCAAAGGTGTTGGAGGATCATATCTATAAAGAGCTTCGAATGGAGTAGTTCTATTAGAAGCATGAGCATGTGTATTGTACCAATACCTTACGAGGGATAACCATTTGCTCCACACTTTTGAATGACTGAACAACATGCTCCTAAGGCATTGCTAAAGGCATTGATTCACTCTTTCAGTTTGTCCATTGGTTTGAGGATGGTAAGATGAACTACGAGCCAATGTTGTTCCCAAGTGGTTGAATAACTCTTTCCAGAAATGACTTGTGAAGATTCTGTCTCGATCTGATACAGTAGAGTGTGGCAAGCCATGTAGCTTGTAAATATTGTCCAAGAAACTCCTTGCCAATTTCTCGACTGCCATAGGTCTGGCCAAGCCATTGAAGTGGCTAAATTTAGTGAACCGATCAAACCCAACCCAATAACCTCCTTCCCTTCTGATTTGGGCAAACCCTGAACAAAGTCCATGCTAATATTCTACCAAACCCTTCAAGGATGGGTAAAGGTTGGGGAAGGCCTTGATACCTATGATCACCTGTTAAAATCGTTCAGGAGTGTTATTGCTAACAATCTTGTAATAGGTTTACATTCTTGTATTTGACTAGTAAGGTTTAGGCGGGAATGGTAGTTAAGTCCTTGGTCAAGGTAGTTGAGTTAGTTGGTCTTTATTGGCGGCTAAGCTAAGGTAGTTAAGTAGTTCAATACATTTATCTTCTTATAAATAAGTGAGATCTGGCTTGTAACATCATATGGATAAATGATGAATTGATTCTATTCCTCTCTCAACCCTAATTCTCTCTGTCTCTCATCCTTAAATATCTAATTCTCTTCTCAACTCTACTCTATTTCTTCTTAAATCCTAAGTTATGCTTCAAGATCATACTTGAACCATAACAATTGGTATCAAAGCTTAAGTTTAGCTCTAATTCCGCATAAGTGAGCTTCCGAGTGCAAGTAATTGCATATGAACCTCGATTCAAGCAATTGTGAAGAACTGGAGCTAAAATTGTTAAAGTTGCTGCGTTGTTGTTCCAGAATAACTTGCAGTTGTATGCTGTGTCAGGACTGATCATTAGATGTTGATCAAGACCAAAATTGGGCTCAAATTCAGGATTTAACACCTGCGGGTTTCAAACTCAGCAGCTAAAGCCTTACTTACTGATCCTAAATTAGGATCCAATACAGCTGAGTGCATTTGCATAACTATAAGTTCATTCATTTAGAAATATGATAATCTGATCCTTGATTACTGATCCAATACTGCTGAGTTGAATTACATATCAATATGATACATTCAATACAACTATATTGTACCATCCATTGCTTGTTTCGTTTGCAGATTCATTAATCAGTATACATTACGATTGTAAAGAAAAGCTATGCCTACTACGTGATTAGGTGCAGCTTCACATGCTGCTGCAGTTTATTTGAAAGGCGATCAAGAGACTTTGTATTTTAGGCTGATAAGGGGCAGAACTTCCATCACTTGGGCTGAATTTGTGAAGGAGATATGTGAACGATATGGGGAAGAAGATATTGGAGACATTGTGGATGATTTCAGCAAAGCAATACAGACAACTTTAGTTAAGGAGTACATGACTAGATTTGAGAACTTGAGACCACACATGTTGATTGCTTATCCTGAGACCTCCGAGGCTTATTATGTTTCAAGCTTCATCAGTGGTTTGAAGTTCAAGATTAAGAATCTTGTTAAGACCTTAGAGCCTTTAACTCTTTCTTAAGCTTATTCCAAGGACCGGCTCTTTGAGAATACCATCTTGTCTACAACTGATGGTTTGCATTCTAGAGGTGGACAAGGAACATCTGCCATCCCTTCATTAACAGCTAGAGGCAATAGAAGCCATAATGTGGAGGACAAAAAGGCTCAACGCTTATGCTACAAGTGCAACCAGAAGTACTTCTTTGGCCATAAATGTGATTTTAAACTCTTAATGGTCGTCACTGGGATGGAATGTGAGGAGGAATTGGAAGATTTGCCTGAGGAAAGTGAGGAATTTGATCAGTTGGAAGATCAGGAGCAAGAGGAAGTTGGGGACTTTGACGAGGATGAGCTTAGAATTTCAGTGCAAGCCTTGGTTGGTGGTGGTTTCCACAACACTATCAAAATTAAAGGAGAGGTTGGACATAAACCAATTTTGATCTTGGTGGACAGTGGGAGTACACATAGCTTCGTTGATCCAAAGATTGTGCGAGCAAATGGACATGAAATGATCAAAACCAACCCCTTGGCAGTCACGGTTGCTGATGGGAATTCCATTTCAGCACAGACTAAGTGCAAGTAGTTCTCATGATTGATGCAAACGCATAGCTTTACGTATGATTTTTGAGTATTGAGGCTTGGAGCATGTGATATGGTCTTAGGAGTTGATTGGATGAAAACAATAAGTCTAATTGTGTTTGACTTTGCTGAGCTTACAATCTCATTTGGCAGAAATTGTCAGAAGGTGCTGCTGCACGGCATCAGGGAGCATTGTAGAGTGCAAATTATGACCTGGAAAAGACTTAAGAGTGTAATTAGGAAGGATAACTACCAATGGATTGGGCAATTATTCTCGATTGGGGTTGCAGAAGTCGACCAGGATCTATAGCAATACCCTGAATTACTCAAGCTTTTACTAGATTATAGTGACTTGTTCAAACCTCCCACTTAACTTCCTCCTTAGAGGAAATTGGATCATGCTATTCCTTTGAAGAATGATGCTCAACCAGTGAGTTTAAGGCCTTACAAATATGCTCGTGCCCAAAAAGGATGAGATAGAACAGCAGGTTGAAGATCTCCTTAAATCTCACTTTATCCGACATGGCCATAGCCCATTTGCGTCACCTGTCATATTGTTGAAGAAGGAGGATGGGTCATCTTCAATGAGTATTGATTACCGACATCTTAACTCTCTTACGAGTAAAGACAAGTTCCCCATACTAGTTATTGACGACTTGCTTGATGAATTACATGGAGCCAGTTGTTTCTCCAAGCGAGCCTTGCGGCAAGGATATTATCAAGTAAGGGTCAAGAGTGAAGACATGCACAAGACCGAGTTTTGCACTCATCATGGACATTATGAGTTCATAGTAGTGCCGTTTGGTTTATCCAATACTCCTGCAACCTTCTAGGCACTATTGAATGAAATATTCAGGGACTGTTTGAGGAAGTTCCTTCTTGTCTTCTTCGACGACATCTTGGTGTATAGTCCTTCGTTTGACAGTCATTGGATCCATCAACAACAAGTATTTGAGCTCATGAGGCAACACCGGTTGTTTGCCAAATTGTCTAAGTGTTCTTTTGGAAGTTCACAAGTAGAATACTTGGGACATATTGTGTTCCAAAATGGGGTAGCAATAGATCCAGCTAAGATCAAGGCAATGCAAGAGTTGCCAGTTCCTATCTCTGTCGAGCAATTAAGGAGATTATTGGGTTTAACTTGCTATTACCGCATGTTCATCTCTGGGTATAGCTTGATGGCTAAGCCTTTTACTGAATTGCTGAGGAAGGATGCATTTGGATGGAATAGTAAGGCTCAGTCAGCTTCTAACTGCTCAAAATCAGCCTTATGTACAGCTTCCGCGGCAGCTATGCCAGATTTCAAGCTTCCATTTGTTTTGGAAATTGATGCAAGCAGTATTGGTATTGGAGCAGTCCTTTCACAAGGAGGGAAGCCAATTGCCTATTTGAGCCAAGCATTGGATCCAAAGAATTTGAGATTATCAATTTATGAGAAGGAATATCTAGCAATTCTTCTTGCGGTGCAAAAGTGGAGACATTATCTTGAGGGGCAAACATTTTGTTATTGAAACTAACCACCAAAGCCTTTAATACCTCTTAGAGAAGAAAATCACTACCAGAGTACCACATAAGGGACTTATGAAGATGTTGGGGCCAGACTATTCGATTGAGTATGGAGCAGGAAGAGATAATGCAGCGGCACATGCTCTATCACGATGTCATGAAGGACATGACCAGGCTCATTTCAATGCAATATTAGTAACAATACCCTCGTGGATTGAAGAAGTTCTGCAAACTTATGAGAGTGACGAGTTTTCTCAAAATTGCATTTTGGCTGCTCGAGTTAAAGCATCTGCGAGCTCTGAATCAGGGGTTATGGTAAGTAATCGTCGGATCAGAATCAAAGGGAAGATCTATGTGGGTTCTTGTTCAGACTTGAGGCAACAGATAGTCCTAGCCATTCATTCGTCTACTTGGGGAGGCCATGAGGGCATTGAAGGCACCAATCAGCGTGCAAAGCAATACTTCTATTAGCTAGGAATGAAAAAAGATGTGGAGAAATGTGTTCAAATTTGTGAAGTTTATCAATAGACAAAAAGTGAACGTGTGCCTTATCAAGGATTACTACAGCCATTACCAGTTCTAGAGAGAGCTTGGCAACACATAAGCAAGGATTTCATCGAGGGTTTGCCTAAATCTGATGGAAAAGAAGTGATTTTGGTAGTGCTTGATAGATTCACCAAGTTTGGACACTTTATTGGGCTCAATCATCCCATTACAGAAGCAAGACCTGCTAAAGGGTTCTTGGATCACATATATCATTTACTTGGATTGCCTTAATCAATTACTTCTGATCGGGACAAGCTTTTTATTAGCAACTTCTAGACTTAGCTATTTGGATTGTTAGGAATTACACTTGCTCTAAGTTCTTCTTACCATCCTTAAACGGATGGCCAAACTGAACTAGTAAATCAGTGTTTGGAGCAGTATTTGTGTGGCATGACTTTCACTCATCCTAAACATTGGTTTAGATGGCTTGATTTAGTGCAGTATTGGTACAACACACACGAACATTCGGCCATCAAAACAACCCCTTTCAAAGCATTATATGGTTATGATCCTCCCTCACCAATGGGCCTTCATGGGGTGGTATCTTTTGTTACTTAAGTTTCTGATCTTCTGGAGCAACGAAGGCAGCTTATGCTTTAGCTCAAGGACAATCTGCAGCTAGCTCAATCTCAAATGAAATTCTTTATAGATAAGGATGGAACTGACAAGTCTTTTGCTGTAGGTGACATTGTTTAATTAAAGTTACAGCTTTATAGACAATCTTTTGTTGCTGTACGTAAGTGTGTAAAGCTAGGAGCACGGTATTTTGGCTCTTTCAAGATTCTGCAGCGAGTAAGAGCAGCTGCGTACAGGTTGGAATTGCCATCAAACAGCTTAGTGCATCATGTATTTCATGTTTCACTCTTGAAGAAGCAAATGAAAGAGGGTTCCTGCAACTCCTTGATTCC
This sequence comes from Simmondsia chinensis, assembly GCA_018398585.1. Lineage (NCBI taxonomy): Eukaryota > Viridiplantae > Streptophyta > Magnoliopsida > Caryophyllales > Simmondsiaceae > Simmondsia > Simmondsia chinensis. The sequence goes on along the minus strand of JAGTTD010000017.1, from coordinate 10,353,198 downwards.
TCCAGCAATAGCTAAAGATGGAACTCTTTAACAATCTTCTGTGGCTATATTGGCTACTAGACCAAGTCCTACCTTGAAGAACATGGAAGAAGCATTGATTTAGTGGGCTAATTCGGCGGTTACGCACAACACTTGGGAAGCTTTGCCGTTTCTTCAAAGTCAATTTCCTCTATTTCATTCTTGAGGATCGTTAAGGAGTGTTGTTGCTTACATTCTTGTAATAGGTTTACATTCATGTATTTGGCTAGTAAGGTTTGGGCGGGAAGGGTAGTTAATTCCTTGGTCCAGGTAGTTGAGTTAGTTGGTCTTTATTAGCGGCTGAGTTAAGCCGATTAACTAGTTCAATGCATCTATCTTGTTATAAATAAGTGAGGTCTAGCTTGTAGTATCATATGGATAAATGATGAATTGATTCTATTTCTCTCTCAACCCTAATTCTCTCTATCTCTCATCCTTAAATCTCTAATTCTCTTCTCAAATCTACTCTATTTCTTCTTAAATCCTAGGTTATGGTTCAAGATCATACTTGAACCATAACATCACCCAACTTAGTTTGCTTTCAAACCTCGCAAGCCTGCACAAAATCAGCCACTGCTCTCTTCATTCCTGTTCAGCTGAAATAGGCCTTAAGCCTTTGATAGGTACCTTCAAATCCTGAATGTCCTCCCCATTCTGAATCATAAGAGGCACTAATGATTTACTATCTCAGATAAGTGGAAGAGACAATGTACAATTTTCCCTTCAATCGGATAACTCCCATCACCACAGACACCTATGCATCAATGGCAATGTTGCTTGTTCTGCTCACATTAAAAGCTCTTATACATTCTTGTGAAAAAGAGTCATCTTCATAAGACTTATACACCTATTCAACCCAAGATGGAAGTACAATAGACAATGCACCATAGAACCCTGGCTCATAATCTTCCAACTTGCAAGATAATGCATCAGCTGCCACATTTTCTTTCCCTTTCTTGTACTTAATGTCATAATCAAGTCCCAACAATCTTCATTAACCCCTACTTCTGGATCCTTGTGATAATTTTCTGTTCAAGAAGATGTTTCAAGCTCTGGTAATTAGTCTTGATCGTAAAGTGATGGCCATCCAAATAATGCCTCCACTTATCAACAGTAAGCATGATTGCCAAGTACTCCTTCTCATAGGTGGATAGTGCTTGATGCTTAGGATTCAAAGCTTGGCCGAGGTAAGCTATTGGCTTCCCTTTTTCAGACAAGACAGCCCCAATGCCATTTCCATAAGCCCTGTCTCCAAGATGAATCCTACAACAAATTTGGCATTGCTAAAACCGGTGCCTTACACGTTGCAAACTTCGAAGCTTCAAAGGCTTCTTGAGCTTTGTCAGGCCACTTAAATGCATCTTTCTTCTATAGATCAGCTAGAGGTTTGGCCATGGCTCCATAACCAACAACAAACTTTCGGTAATAACCAGTCAAGCCCAAAAACCCCCTCAACTGCTTCAAGGTAACCGGCACAGGCCACCCCTTCATTGCTTGGACTTTAAAAAGATCAGTAGAGACTCTGTTAAGATTCAATTTGAGGAATTGAAGTTAACTTGTGAAGAGAGCGTTTAGGTGAGAGGAGAATTGAGGTTAGGTGAGAGTTAGAGAAGAGATGAGAAGAGAGAGAAAAATATCCCAAGAATCGAAGTAGTTTTTTGTTGAATGAATCAAGACTTACAAGGATTGACCCTCTTATAAGAGAATCTAGATACAATGAATCAAAATACCTCTAACTAAACCTTAACTACCAAACTATCAACATTTCAGCAAGATAACCGACTTTGGCACCAAAAGGAACAACCAAAATTTTAACTACCAACACTTCCAAAGCAATACAAGACACCAAAAATTCAATACAAGGATTACAAGACTCAAAACATGAAAAATCATAACAATCCCCTCTACTTAAGAAGCTCCTTGACCTCAAGATGAGAAATTTGGGAATTGGCTCTTCAAGAAGGCCAATTCTTCCCAAGTAGCAAACTCTTTGTCCAAGTTTTGCCACTGAACTAACACTTCTTTAATCTTTCTATTGCCGGCCTTGATCTCTTTGAAACCACGAATAGCAACTGGTTGCAACACCAAAGCCCCATTGGATCCAACTTCAGGGGGTGACTTTGAGATTTTACATCCCTTCTTCACCTGTTTCTTAAACAAAGAGACATGAAAAACTGGGTGAATGTATGCATTAGCGGGTAGGGCAAGCCCATAGGCCACTTTGCCAATCTTCCAAGAATCTTGTATGGACCAAAGAATCGAGCACTTAGCTTGACATTGCTCCTTACAGCCATGGTAGATTGTCTATAAGGTTGTAATTTGAGATAAATCATATCACCAACTTCATAATTCTTGTCCGCACGCTTCTTGTCTACATAAATTTTCATCCTTGCTTGAGCTTGCTACAGATTGTCCTTGAGTATATGCTATAATTGCTTCGTCTTTTGCATCAAATCAGAGACTTCCAACACATGTGAAGTCATATTTTGCAATGAGAAAGGAGTAGGAGGATCATAGCCATATAAAGCTTTGAAAGGAGTAGTTCCAAGAGTAGCATGAGCATGGGTATTGTACCAATACTCAGCTAGTGATAACCATTTTTTTCCATTCTTTAGGATAAGTGAAAACCATGCTCCTAAGATATTGTTCAATGCATTGATTGACTCTTTCCGTTTGTCCTTCAGTCTAAGGATGGTCCAAAGAGCTAAGAGCCAAGGTAATTCCCATAAGCTTGAACAATTCCCTCCAAAAATGACTTGTGAAAATTCTATCACGATCAGATACAATGGATTGAGGCAATCCATGTAACTTATATATGTTATCGGAGAAGCATGTGGCTAATCTTTCAGCCGTGGCTGGCCGAATCAAAGCAATGAAATGGCTAAACTATGTGAAATGATTAACCACAACCCATATCACTTCCTTGCCTTCAAATTTAGGCAAGCCCTCAATGAAATCCATACTTACATTCACCCAAGTTCCATCACGACAGAAAGAGGCTGCAAAAGACCATGGTACTTGTGATCACCCAGCTTTGTTTGTTAACATACATCAAAAGAGTCCACAAACTCAATTACTGTTTTTTTTTTAAGACCATGCCAAATGAAGTATGCTTTAATTCTCTGATATGTGCCTTCCACACCTGAATGTCCACCCCAAGTTGTGTCATGAGAAGCACTTATGATCTGATTCCTCAAATCTGCTGAAGAACCAATGTACAACATGCCATTCAATCGAATTACTCCCTTATTTATTGAAATATTAGCATCAGAATTGCTCTTGAAGTCCTTACAGATGCTATAGGCAGTGATACATTCTTGAGCAATAGCATCTTCTTCATAGGACTTGTAAACCTCTCTAACCGAGAAGGTAGAACAATCGAAATGGCTCCACAATAAGCTTGCTCACCATCTTCTAATCTTCTTGACAAAGCATCAGTAGCTTGATTTTCTTTGCCGCTTCTATACTCAATTGCATAATAAAGGCCTAACATCTTCATTAGCCCTTTCTTCTGTATTCTTGTCACAATCTTTTGCTCTAGCAAATGCTTCAAATTTTGATGATCAGTCCTGATTCTGAATCTGTGACCATCAAGGTAATGCCTCCATTCATCAACTACTAACAAAATTGCCAAGTACTCCTTCTCATATGTGGACATTGCTTGATGTTTTGGACTGTGAGACTGACTTTGATAAGCAATGGGACTTAACTTTTGTAATAGCACTACTCCAATACCAGTTCCACTAGCATCATTCCCTAAAACAAAGTCCTTAGCAAAATTGGGCAGAGCAAGAATAGGGGCTTCACACATAGCTGCCTTCAGAGCTTCAAAGGATGCTTGAGCTCTATCACTCCATCCAAAAGCATCCTTCTTAAGCAAATTTGTCAAGGGTCTTTCAATCGATCCAAAATTAGCAATGAACTTCCCGTAATAGCCTGTTAAGCCCAAGAAACCTCGCAATTGCTTCAAGGTGACTGGAATTGGCCATTGTTTCATGGCTTGTATCTTTGAGGGATCTATGGAGACTCCCTTGGATGATATAACATGTCCTAAATAATTGAGTTGCTGCTGCATAAAAGCACACTTAGACAACTTGTCTAAGAACTTGTGATTGTGCATGACAAGGAAGACTTCCCTCAAATGCTGAAGATGATCTGCATTAGAGGCACTGTAAATGAGAATATCATCAAAAGAACCAGCACAAATCTCCTCAGAAAAAGCTTGAAAATATCATTCATTCCTGCCTGAAATGTAGCCGGTGCATTGGTTAAGCCAAAAGACATAACTACAAATTCATAGTAGCCATGATGAGTTTGAAATGCAGTTTTGAAGATGTTTTGCTTAAGTACTTTAATTTGGTGATATTCCTTTCTCAAATCCAACTTAGAGAAGAAACATGGTCCATACAATTCATCGAGTAAATCATCAATAATAGGAATTGGGAACTTATCTTTAATTGTCAAAGAATTGAGTTGCCTATAGTCGATGCACATCCTGGCAGAACCATCTTTCTTCTTCACTGAAATGACTGGTGAAGCAAAAGGACTGTGGCTTGCTCTAATGAAGCAAGTCTTGAGCAATTCTTGTACTTGTCTCTTAATTTCTGATTTCTGAGCACGAGGATACTTGTAGGGCCTCAATTTTTATGGTGCTGTGCTAGATTTCAAGGGAATGGCATGATCAAGGCACCTCTGTGGAGGAAGAGACTTTAGCTGCTCAAAGATGTCCTCAAACTCTTCTATCAAGGCTTTAACTTTAGGCTGCTGCACAGAACACAATTCTATTGGAGCAATTGCAAACAGTTGACCAATCCACTTATAAGCACACTTCTTGAAACCTCCTTGCAAGCTCTTACCTTTAATTAGTTGCAATTAAGCTTGATCTTCAATGCCTTGCAAAGTAACTTTTGTTCATTGAATCTAAAAAGAAACAGTTAGTTTAGCAAAGTTAAAAACCACAAGGATGAATGATCTCATCCAATCAACTGCAAGCACAATATCACATCCTCCCAAGGGAAGGATTCTGAAATCATAGGTGAATTGATGCTCCTGCATAGACCATTGGAAGTCTTGGCATTTGTTCTATGTGAGGATCAAAATCCCATCTACCACGGTTATAGCCAAGGGATGAGTTTTAATCACTTCATGCCCAACTTTCTTCACAACCTTTGGATTAATGAAGCTATGAGTACTTTCATTATCTATTAAGATATTCTTCATGCTTTTCCTTTGATCCTTATCGTCTTGTGAGCTCCATTACTAGTTAGTGCCTTCATAGAAATCTCAATCTCATCCTCAGCCAATTCCCTCAAGGCTTGCCGTCAACAAGTACGGGTTCAAAGTATTGCAAGGTGTTCAAATCAGTGGAGCGAGCCCGGTCAGCCCAAGTGGTGGCACCCGCACCACCACCCACCTAACCCGAACCCACACCCACAGCATCATGTACCCCAGACATGGCACGCAAATTAATGCAATAAAGAACAAGGAGAGAAACCCTAGAAGATTAGGTTCCAAATCAACCACCAGCGCCGGCCAACCACACCGGCCAAACAACCGGTCAAAAACCGACCACCAAAGCCCAGCAAATACAACCAGCAAAGGAACCAAGAAGACTTACGTGCATTTGCTCTAGATCGCGTACTGAGAGAAGCTCGTGAGGAGAGAGAGAACGCTGCCACCACCACCCACCAGCACCAGGGACCGCCGGACAACCACCAGAAGGACCACCAGAGAAAGGCGAGCCACCAAGGACCGGACGCCGGCATTGGGCTTGCTGGAACAGGGCCCCCACGTCGTACGTAAATCACCAGCCGCCACCAAAACCCCATCACCCTCTCTCTCATTTTTCACCCTCCTACGATCGCCGGAATCACCAGCGGGCACCACCACCGGGAAGTGGAGGCACCGGCGAATGCAGTGCCACAGGATCGACCCTCATACGGCACCGCACGCACCTACATGCGCGTACCCTAGTGCATGGCAAAAATTGCCCAATCTCACGAGCGAAAATTGCCCTTGTCACGTGCCCGTGTTTGTACGCGAAAATATAATTACTTTAACTTAAAATCCTCTATCTTCATCCTTATCTTATCTGTTGATCTATGCCTAATGTGACATGCTTTGAGTCTGGTGTTTTGCTCGCCGTGTGTTTTGCCCTACTCATGCATTTGATGCTTCTCATGTTGCCAGGTCTTTGGCTCATTGCTGTGGACCAGCTTTTCAGGCTGGGGGTCCTCGGAAACAGCCTCCCTTGAGGGTAGCCCCCTGGAAGGGGAAGGCTGCGAACATTTACGCCCCCAGACCCTGCTTATGCGGGAGCCCTTGGAAGCACTGGGTTTGTTGTCATTGTTACTTTAATATGATGTAACAAGTTCCAGTTGCAGTTCAGATTCAGGTCTAAAGGGTAATTCTTCAGATGTTCTCATTGCATCATAAGCTCTTTATAGCTATGATTTCAGCAAAGGAGTTCAAAATGTTCAACCTTCTTCTAAAGCAACAAGTGTTCTTCAAAGTCTCGACTCTTAACAAAGATTCTTGAGGACAAAATCTCATGGGGGGGGGGGGGGGGGGGGGGGTATTTTTATATGTGTTTCCAATATATGGGGCCCATGAAAGTGGGTATCAGCATATGTTGGTTAGATAATCACTAAGGTTAAGTTGTTAGTTAGTTCAGAGGTCAATGTTTGCGGGCTGAGGTTAGGTAATTCGGTTGTATGTACTTGTCCTTAGCCGCCATTAGCTTGGGTTGTTATAAGTAGTTGAGCTCTTCATTGTAAACTCATAATTTTGATGAATGAAATATCTTTCGATATTTTTCTCTCTCTCATCTAACTCTCTCTCTAATTCTCATCTCCCTTCACTTATTTCTCATCTCAAATTCTACTGTCTCCTAGGTTATGATGAAAGATTTATCTTAATTCGTAACAGCTTCATACAGCTTTGCCCTAGAATAGGCTCTGGACAATGTTAAGAGATTAATGGCCTTAACCAAATTCTTTATATTTGGCTTTAGTCCACTAATGAAGCTAGAGACAGAGTATGCCTCACTTGCATCAGGTTTTACTGCCATCATTCTAGCTCTAAGGTTTTCAAAAGGTGTGACATATTCTTTCACAGAGGTGCTTTGAGTTACTTTGTTAAAATGATCCACCGCATCCCCCGGATCTTCAACACCATACCTCTCATAGAATTCATCAACCAACCCATACCATGTAATGTCAGGATTACTGAGAATCAAGTTGCGAAACCATACCTCGTGATCACCTTGCAAATGCACTATAGCTAGTTCCACCTTCTCCACATCCATCATACGATAAAAGTGACACCTTCTTATCCAAGATTATGGATGTGATCCATCAAAGGTATCAATTTCGACCCTAGGCTGTCTGTAACCACCACTCCTAGCCATAATTGTGCCTCGACTCTTTCCTCAAATACTTGAGGATGTCTCTGATTCGCATGCCTTTTTTGCTAACTAGCTGGTGTTAAGACTCTAGCTGCTGCATTTCATCAAAGGTATTATTCAGTTCTTGTTGAAAACCTGCCACTGTGTTATGATCTTGCTGTTGTTATGCTAGTTAATTGCTGCGTTTCAGTAACTGAATTGGCTTGTTGTTGGCGCCAAGGGTCTTATTTGTAAGGTAAGTCGGTCATTAGGTCAAGTGTTGGTCAATTGTGGTGGCTAAGGCTTGGCTAGCTGATTTCGATTGTGCCGATGTGCAATGTATCTAGATTAAGTATAAGTAGTTACTCAAGTGTAAGAATCATTCATTCAATGAAAATCTACAATCATCTCTTTGAGATATTTTCTCTCTATCTCATCTAACTTTCTCTAATCGCTCATCTATTTCACTTCTTTTCTCATCTTGATTCTCTCACTATCCCATCCTTCCACAAGGTTAAGCTTAAGTTGATCTTGAAGCTCAACATTTGGTATCAGAGCCTGAGTTGGCCGTAAATTGCTCGTTTGTTGATTAATTTGAGCTGGCAAAGCACGAGAAACAGAACCTAACAATGTCTGGTGGTGTAACAACTTGATCAGGAGCATGAGCTGGAAATCCAGCTACTTTTGTTGATCCTAATGTCTCTTATTTTGCGGCAGTAAGTGCTAGTGCAGCATGAGGTGTTCTGTTTGTTTCGAATGATCAGTTGAAATCAGAGATGAATGAAATGTTCAATCTATTTAAGCAAATGCAGCAAGAGAATGATCAATAGAGGAATGAAATGTTCATTCGATTTAAAGAAATGCAGCAGGAGAACGATCAAAAGAGGGATGAACAAATGCTTCAGATGATAAGGCAAGTTCAGCTAGAGAGTAGTCAGAGGTTTGAAGGTCAAACGACTCAGCAATTGCAACAATTGCAGGAAAGGTTTACTGGTCTGCAAGATCCGGTTAATGGAAAAGGTGTTGCATCTGGAGTTGGAATTTTGTTACCAGCAAGTAAGCAGATGCAACCTCCTAATGTGGATCAATCTCAAGTTTTAAATGGCTGAATGTTTCTTGTAAAAACACTCATTTTATGTTAAATTTTGCTAGGTATTATCATTAACATTAACAAGTAAAAGCAAGATACATCAAATAAATAAAAAAAAAATAAACAAAAATATTTCTTGTGCACAGTTAATGCAATGTTCACATGAAATAACACAAGTTGTATTTTGGGCGGCAAATTTAAACAATTTTTTTTACCCAAATACATTGCATACTACTTAATCATCATCACCTTGGGCTGAATTTGCAGATTTGGGCGGTGCAAAGTGAAGAGAATGCATAAAATATGTGGATCTTATACAAGTTTCAAGCTACCCACACCATTTAGCAAATAAGAAGCAATTTTGTTGATTTTTTGCAAATTTTTTTATCCCATCTCAACCACTATATGTAAAGGAGGTTTGGAGATGTTTGATTCATCCCTCAACCAACAAAAAAATCAAATATAAAGTACATGTAAACAGGAAAAAAACGTGAGGGAGAAAGAAGGAGAAGGAAGGAGGGAAGTTTGGTTCGTAATTTTGCATTTTTAAGTCCTTTCTATCCTTTTTCTTTCTTAAGTTCATGTATTTTGATGTTTATAATGTTTAATATTAAGTTTAACATGAACTAATTTTGGTAACCTAAGGCTACGATGTAGCCTAAGTTGTGATATACGCTTATTTCTAATTCAACGTATTCATTGTTTTGTCATTGCGTTGTTGAAGTGGTTATCGTTGTTCTTAATGAGTTTAAATGCTTGATCACCATTTAAAGCCCATGATGATTCGTAATGAGTCCGAGAGGAGATTTATGATGAGTGCTGAGGTGATAAGCAACACAAATTGAGCGAATGCTTGAAAGACATTAACGTGATTTGTGTGGTTTTTAAAAGAAAATCGGAGAGCTTTTACAACTCTTTTATTATTTAAATTCGTACACAAGAGTGGTGAATTAATATGTTTAAGAGTATGCTAAATGTTGCTCAAGAGAGAATATTTAGTAATTTAGGATTTTCAACCATCAACTTGCAATAACAACGTGAATACTGAGAATAGAAAGGCGTATTGATGCAACTTAGGTGAAATTGGATGCCTTAGACTTTATTTATCTGATAAAAATCCAAAAACTTTAATCAACTCTTTATTTGTATTTCTTTTTCTTTTATTTTCATTTTTACTTCAGCAAACACCTGAATTTTTTATTTTTCAAATAGTAGTAAAGCTTTAAATTTCGGTACTCACTCAGCAATCCTCGTGGGAACGATACTCTACTTACTCTGTATTACTTGAAGTGACTAGTGCACTTGCTAGTAAAGAATCGCCCCAGGTTTTTGGCGCCGTTGCCGGGGATTTTCTATATTTGAGTGATATTGATACTACATAGTTTTGGTACTAATTTAAAATTGTTAATAATTTTTAAATTTTATTAAATTTGATATATAAATTTCTTTCCATTCATTTATTTTATTTATAAAGATAATTCTTAAAAAATTTAGTAAATAAAAATTCGTATATAATATAAAAAATAAATTTTTTAAAAAATATTAATTTAAGGTTATTAATAGATTGTAAATTTTGTTTAAAATTTGAAAAATTAATCTTCATTCATTTATTTATTTTATTTTAGATTATTGTATTTTTATATTTTCTGATTACTTTTAACTTTATCTTAACTTTTTAATTCATCTAGATATATTTTTTTTAGTTAAGTTTGTTATCTTTAAATTTTTCAAAACCTTTAGTATTAAACTTTTTCCCTTAAAAAAAAGTGATGGCTTGCTACATCTCTATAAAATCTTAATACCAAGCTTTATCTAAATCATTATCTGCTCAACTTTCACTAATTAAAGACAGGCTTGCTGCTAGTACAGGGTCTGGCGGGGGGGGGGGGGGGGGGGGGGGGGGGGCGCGGATGTACACAGCCTTCCCCCTTCAGGGTGTTAACCTGAAGAGAGGCTGTTTCCCAGTGCCCCCAACCTGAGGGTAAGGACTTCCCAGGAGGTCACCCATCCTGGTACTACTCTCACCCAAGCACTCTTAACTTCGGAGTTCTTCATTAGGTTTTGAGCAATATAATTTTATGAGACTTCATTATCAAGCTGAACTGAGAAGAAAACTGAGCATTCATGAAATTAGTACAATATCTGCCTAAATTTCACAAATTCATGTATTAGTAGATAAATTGAGTGCTATTGGTGCTCGTAGATGTAGATTTTGTGGAAGTAACTATGCTAATAAAGAAAATTTATTAGATAATAGCTTTTCCTCCTGGGGTTTTGAACAAAGTAATTACATGTCAAATTTTAGCCAATCCCAGTCCAATCCCTACTCTAGCACTTTTAGTTAAGAATGGATGGACCCTTCATGGAATCATCACAAAGCATCTTGGTCACCCACTTATCCATCCAAGAAAAGAGCTATAACTAGAAGAATCATATAGGGAATTCATGGAAACCATGAGTGACTTAAAGAACCAAAGAGCCTCTATCCAAAATCCCGAGCCACAAGTAGGGATCACAATAGAGGAACATTCTAGAGAGCTGAAGAATTCATTCCTAGCAATACCATCACTGACTTAGGGGACCACACAAGTAGGGATCACAATAGAGGAACATTCTAGAGAGCTGAAGAATTCATTCCTAGCAATACCATCACTGACTTAGGGGACCAAACTAACACCATAGCATTGAGGGATGAAGATACCCTAGAAAAACTACTTCAATGTGACATAATTCCCTTAGTCAACTCTGAACCACCAATGACCAAACCTGTTTTTACCGACCCACCACCGCCAACCATTTAACTAGAACATCAAGCTTATCTAACATGGTCAGAAATTTTCGAAACCATGAATGCCTCAGTGAAAAATAACAGCAGAAATCGGAAAAGGAAATTCAAGCTGTGGCAAATCAAGCTCAAAGATCCCAAGATTAGAGAAGATGGAGGAGGTTGTGTAAAGAAGAGAACGAGGAAGAGTCATGGAACAAAATGGTCATTACGGATGGATGGTGGAAACGCTATTCTCCTTCAGGACACATGATAGGTTCATCAAGAAAGTCGAGCTAACGACTCTAAACTAAGCGCTTCTTGGGAGGCAACCCAAGTGTTTTTATTTTTATTTGTCTAATTTTATTTTCCTTTCATTATTTTGTCTCATATTTATTTTTGTTTAAACAGGTATTTCCCAATAAGTTTGGGGGTGGCACAATGTCCACATGCACCATCAAAGAGCAATCCTCAAACCGGGGAAGTACCCCTCTCCCACTTGTTCTTTATATTCCTTTTAAAAACAATGTTAATTTTTAAGTTTGGGGGTTGGAGAGTCAAGTTTTAAAATTTTAATGAATTTTTTTTTTTTTTTTAAATTTGGACGAAGTTTTCTGTTACTGTCTGTTTTAGAGTCAGCTTAAGTGCCTTCCAGAGTTCGGAGCCTTTGTATGGGGATATAAAAAGGGTCGGCCAAAAAAAAAAAATCTACGCTTTAAGTTTTACTACATTTTCCATAATAATAATTTAATAACAGTAATATATTAAAAAAATATATATATCCCCTTATATTTTGAAAACTTATCATTATGCTTTTTAGACTATTTTTCTACTCTTTCTTAACTCGTTTACTGTAATCTAATTGTAAGAACCTAAGAATCGATTGTTTTTGTGCTTTAATAGTGAAACAAAATCTAATCTAAGGCATTATCTTGATAAAACTATGGTATTTGAGTTCACTGGTTAGCATAGCTATTTTACCTTTCTTTCTTATTAAAAGATATTCAAATTTGAATGGTTTGCATTAAGGATTATCATCTTATAATGAGCTTTGAAGTGTTATGCCAGAATCTAAAAGAAAAATATGAAATATATATATATAAAAGAGTAGATAAAATTGTATCTCTAGCACCATTATCTCGCATAAATAAAGAATGTGCTACCCAATATTGAGGGCCTCGCAGTGGTGGCTTCTCTTACTTATGGGTTATCGCCTAGGAGTCGGAGCTTGATTCTCATTGTAGATGAACTCAGGGGAGTCATAGAGAAGGAATCTCAGTGGTGGCTTCTCTTACTTATGGGTCATCGCCCAAGAGTCAGAGCTTGATTCTCGCTGAAGATAAACACATGAGCCGAAAGTGACTTGAGCAAATAAGTTCCTCTAAAAAAAAGAAAAAAAATTTGTTTTAGTTTTGGGCATATTTGATAAGATTTGTTATGAGTGGTATGAATTTTTGTCCTCTATACTGTTTGAATGTCTTGAGATTTGAATGAACGAATAAACTTAATTTGCTTTCCTAACTTTTGAATCTTGGCAAACTAGGTGGTTGACAGGTTTTTCCTTAGAAAGGATGATTTTGCCATTAGAGCCTTAAACGTCGATTTTCGGTTATTCATCTCTGAATTAAAGCGCACTTGCTTTAAACAGTAGAAAAATTCTTGAAAAATATGAGATATGGTGCTGAAATGTTCAGCCTTGCTCGAGGACGGGCAAGATTTAAGTTTGGGCGTATTTTGATAAGTCTAATTTAGTATATAATTATTTATGTCATTTTAATATAATTTTAACTATTTTTTGCATCAAACTTCTATTTATTTTGCCCGGTTTTGCCCATTTTGGACTATTTTTGCATTTTCTTGTAAAAACACTCATTTTATGTTAAATCTTGCTAGGTTTTATCATTAACAATATCAAGTAAAAGCAAGATACATCAAATAAATACAAAAAAATTAACAAAAACACTTCATGTACACGGTTAATGCAATGTTCACATAAAATAGCACAAGTTGCATTTTGGGCGGCAAATTTAAACAATTGTTTTTACCCAAATACATTGCATACTACTTAATCATCATCAACTTGGGCTGAATTTGCAGATTCGGGCGGTGCAAAGTGAAGAGAATGCATAAAATATGTGGATCTTATACAAGTTGCAAGCTACCCGCACCATTTAGCAAATAAGAAGCAATTTTGTTGATTTTTTGCAATTTTTTTTATCCCATCTCAACCACTATATATAGAGGAGGTTTGGAGATGTTTGATTCATCCCCTAAACAACAAAAAAATCAAATAGAAAGTACTTGTAAATAGAAAAAAAAACGCAAGGGAGAAAGAAGGAGAAGGAAGGAGGGAAGTTTGGTTGGTAATTTTGCATTTTTAAGTTCTTTCTATCCTTTTTCTTTCTTAAGTTCATGTATTTTGATGTTTATAATGTTTAATATTAAGTTTAACATGAACTAATTTTGGTAACCTAAGGCTACGATGTAGCCTAAGTTGTGATATACGCTTATTTCTAATTCAACGTATTCATTGTTTTGTCATTGCATTGTTGAAGTGTTTATCATTGTTCTTAATGAGTTTTAAATGCTTGATCACCATTTAAAGCCCGTAATGATTCATAACGAGTCCGAGAGGAGATTTGGGATGAGTGCTGAGGTGATAAGCACCACAAATTAAGCGAATGCTCGAAAGAGATTAACGCGATTTGTGTGGTTTTTAAAAGAAAATCGAAGAGCTTTTATAACTCTTTTCTTATTTAAATTCATGCACGAGAGTGATGAATTAATATGTTAAAGAGTATGCTAAATGTTTCTCGAGAGATAATATTTAGTAATTTAGGATTTTAAACCATCAACTTGCAATAACAACATGAATACTGAGAATAGAAAGGCGTATTGATGCAACTTAGGTGAAATCGAATGCCTTAGACTTTGTTTATCTGATAAAAACCCTAAAACATTAATTAACTTTTTATTTGTAGTTCTTTTTCTTTTATTTTCATTTTTACTTCAGCAAACACCTGAATTTTTAATTTTTGAAACAGTAGTAAAGCTATTAATTTCAGTACTCACTTAGCAATCCTCGTGGGAATGATACTCTAATCACTCTGTATTACTTGAAGCGACTAGTGCACTTGTTAGTAAAGAATCGCATCAACAGCCACGGTCTTGCATTGGAAGATGTGATCGGTATTTTCATTTTTATCACATTCCAGATGAAAAAAGGTGGAATTGGCTGCTGTGTATCTTCAAGGAGATCACGAAGTGTGGCTTTATAGCGTATTGAAGACTAATCCTACTCTTTCTTGGGGTAAGTTTGTAGAAGAACTCTGTAAGAGATATGGTGATGAAGACTTAAGTGACATTGTTGATAATTTCAACAAAGTGATTCAAGTAACATCCGTGACAGAGTATAAGACAAGGTTTGAGAACTTTAGAGCAAGAATGATAGTTGCATATCCTCAAGCCACTGACGCATATTATGTTTCGAGTTTCATTAGTGGTTAAAGCCTAAAATCGAGAACCTTGTGAAGGCAATTGGTCCTAAAACATTGTCCAAATCTTATGCAAAAGCTAAGCTCTTTGAGGCCACAGTTTTGGCTTTTACTGATGGACCAAGGTACAAGGGAGGAGACTCCAAGCAGCATAAGGGATTTGATAGGCCCAAGGTTACTCATTCTATTAAGAAGAAAGTTCAAAAGCTTTGTCACAAATGCAATCAGCCTTATCAATTTGGCCACAAATACAATCCCAAATTTCTCATGACTGTCAAAGGAGCCAGTGCTGATGAGCAATCTGGCATTGATGAATCTGAGATTGAAGAGGATAGTTGGGGACAGGAGTCACAAGATGAGCTGATTGGTGATGCAGTTGAGATCTCCATGAAAGCATTGATAGGGAATGGAACTCACAATACTGTAAGGATCGAAAGGAAAGCGAGCAAAAGGTTAATCATTGTCTTAATTGATAGCAGTAGCACTCATAGCTTCATTGATCCAAAGGTGGTGAAAAAAGTAGGACATGAAGTTATCAAGACTCATCCCTTAGCTGTAACTATTGCAGATGGGAACTCAATCCTAACTTAGAACAAGTGTCAAGGGTTTCAGTGGTCTATGCAAGATCATAAATTTGTTTATGACTTCAGAATCCTGCCCTTGAGAGAATGTGACATGGTTTTGGGTGTAGATTGGATGAGAAACTTCAGCCTGTGATTTTTGATTTTGCTAAGTTGACATTACTATTTGAAGCACAAGGATTCAAGGTGATTCTACAAGGTCTTGCTAATCAAGCTCAGTTGCAAGTGATTAAAGGAAAAAAGTTGAAAGATGGATTCAAGAAGAATGCATGTCAATAGGTAGGACAACTGTTTGCAATATCTCCTATGGAAGTGGGAGGAATTCCTTAACCTGAAGTAAGAGTTTCGATAAAAGAGTTTGAGGATTTTTTTGAGCAACCTAAGGCATTACTTCATAAGAGGAATCTGGATCATGCAATTCCTCTCAAGCAAAATTTTGAGCCGGCGAAGTTGAGACCCTACAAGTATCCTCATGCACAGAACACTAAAATTGAGAAGCAGGTTGATGAATTGCTCAACACATGCTTTGTGAGACAGAGCCACAGCCCCTTTGCTTCTTCAGTTGTACTTGTCAAGAAGAAGGATGGCACGGCTAGGATGTGTATAGATTACAGGCATCTTAATTCATTGATAGTGCAGGATTAGTTCCTAAGTCCTGTGATAGATGACATGTTGGATGAGCTACATGGAGCTCATATCTTTTCCAAGCTTGATCTTATGCAGCGAAATCACCAAATCAGAGTGTTGGAGCAAGATGCGTACAAGACTTCTTTTAGAACATATCATAGGCACGCTCAACCAATGCTCCAGCAACATTTCAAGGAGTAATGAACATGGTCTTTATGCAGTTTTTGGGAAGATTTGTATTGGTATTTTTCGATGACATTTTGATATACAGTTCTTCATTGTAAGATCATTTCGTGCATCTAAGGGAAGTGTTCTTGATCATATGCAATCATAAGTTATATGCAAAATTGGTGAAGTGTTCCTTTCCACATACCCAATGGGAATATTTGGGCCACGTTGTCTCTTATGTGGGATGTTATGTTTTTTCCTGTTTTGAGTCTTGTAATCCATGTATTGAATTGTTGGTGTCTTATATTGCTTTGGAAGTGTAGTTCAAATGTTGGTTGTTCCTTTTGGCGCCAAAGTCAATTATCTAGCTGAAATGTTGCTAGTTTGGCGGTTAAGGTTTAGTTAGAGATATTTTGATTCACTGTATCTAGATTCTCCAATAAGAGGGTCAATCCTTGAAAGTCTTGATTCATTCGATCAAAAATTACTTTGATTCTTGAGAAATTTTTCTCTCTATATTCATCTCTTCTCTAACTCTCACCTAGCCTCAATTCTCCTCGCACATAAACTCTCTCTTCACAAGTTAGCTTCAATTTCCTCAAATTAAAGCTTAACATTTGGCATCAGAGCTGGTTCATGCTATCATTTGATCGATTTGAGCTGGCAAAACCTAAAAAGAATAGTTCTAACATGACAAGAGGTGTAACTACCCGATCAGGAGCAGGAGGAGCAGGAGCAGTAGGAGCTAGTCATTCCGTTGCTTTTGTTGATCCAAATGTTTCCTATGCTGCTGTCGCAAGTGCGAATGCAACAAAAGAAGTTCAATTTGTGACAAATGATCAATTGAAGTCACAATTGGAAGATATGTTCGGTCAATTTTTGGTTCTGTAACGACAAGGAATTGATTGCTTGAAGCAAGATCAAGCAGAGAATGTTAAGAAGTATGAAGTTTTGATTAAGCAAAAACTCCAAGCATTTGAGACAAAGCTTTCTGATCTGAAAAATCAAGTAAATAAGCAAGATGAATCATCTGTTTTGGGAGTTCTTCGACCTACTAGTCAACTATCGCCTCTAGCCGAAGTGATGTAATCACAAGTGCCGAACACGAGTGTAGCAATCTTGAACAAACCAAGTGATGCTCCTTCAATGATTCATACGAATGCTAGACCTCCAGATCTTCAGTAATATGTAAAGATAAGGCCGCAAGGAGTTGAAGCAACTATCAGATCACAAGATCATCCTATTGAACAAGTACAATCTCGAACATCTGACATGAAATCAAATTAAAATGTGAGGCATCTGGATTCTGTTATTCATACCGAAACTTCACCCGATAACATTTTGCATCTGGATGAGCCACCAGATCACTACTGGCAGTAAAGATCTAGTAGTAATGATGCTTCTTCTGAGAATAGAAGCAAGCCAAGAGTGCGGATTGATCCCTTTGATGGCAAGTAACCTCAGTCATGGTTAAAGAGATGTGATGGATACTTCCATTTCTACAACATCATATAATTTGAAAAGGTGGAATTGGCAGCAGTATATCTTCATGGTGATCATGAGGTATGGTTTTATAATTTGTTAAGAAGCAATCCAGATCTTTCTTAGGATGAATTTGTAGAGGAGTTGTGTAAAAGATATAGTGATGAGGACACTAGTGATGTAGTGGATAATTTCAATAAAGTCTTTTAAACCATGACTGTGAGAGAATTTATGACAAAATTTGAGAACTTAAGAGCTAGTATGATAGCTACTTATCCCCAAGCAACTAAGTCTTATTATGTCTCAAGTTTTATCAGTGGATTGAAGCAGCAAATTAAAAACATGATGAACGCTATTGGTCCTAAGACCTTAACAAATGCTTATGAAAAAGCCAAATTGATTGAGGCCACTGTCATTTCTTCAAGTGACAAAGGCAAGTTCAAAGGAAATGGTTCAAAATCTAATCATAGAGATGTAACTGGGACCAAGGCTGGTAGATCTATCGAGAAGAGGCCTCAAAGGCATTTTTACAAGTACAATCAGCCAAGATATAAGTGTAGCTCCAAGTTTTTCATGTCTGCTCAAGGGATTAACGCTGCAATACAGTTAGGCAGTGATGAATCTCTACCTGATGAGTACAATTCTAATCATGAGTCCCAGGATGGTTGTCCCAAATGAGGTACTTTACTCCGCCACTGATCTATGGGACTGTTGTTTGGTGGGTAGGCTCATTGGCACGGGGTTGGCTTGCTATCGTGCCCAGGAAATTGCTAACTTTCTCTGAGGGGATAAGGGCCTTGAATGTGTCCTATCTGATGGAGAGGTTTATTACTTTCCGTTTCGCACTAGGGCGCAAGCCGAGACCGTGTTGTTAGGTGGTCCTTGGTTCTTCAAGGGTATTTGCATGTCCCTCCAGCTTTGGAAGGAGGGACTGACTGTGCGTAGGGATAGCCAAACTGCTCCTGTTTGGGTCTGAATATCGGGTCTTCCTTTGTCTCTTTGGAAGCCTGCGAGGATTAGCTATGCTAGTAGTACCGTGGGTAAGCCTTTATTCATGGACAAAGTCACGGCTGAGGGTACTCGTTTGGGATACATTCGGGCATGTGTTGAGGTGAGGGCCATGGCTCTTGTGCCATGGGAGACCCTCATTGAGGTTCGTGGTGCTCGGGTCTGCCTTGGTATCAAGTGTGAAGGAATGCCAAAGCGTTGTCTGACTTGTATCGTGTTCGGGAATGACAGTTCGCCTCCTGCTGCTCGAGAGGCTCCTAGTTATGCCACCCCAGTGCTAGGGTGTAGAAAGAAGAAAAATTCCAAAAATGAAAATGGTGCTGAGACTTCGGGTGGCCTCATGGTGCCGACGTTGGCACCGGTGCCAGTTGGTGTCACGGCGGTTGATGGGGGTAGAGCTGGTGGTGTGGCTATTGCCGCTAGACTAGTGGAGAAGTGGGGAGTTGTTGGTAGGGCGAGCGAGAGTGGCCCACCTGTTGGTGACAGTCCTGACCAGCCTGTGGCTCACACCGAGCCCAGTTTGGGGTCGGGCACTAACAAGCACGTGCTGGGCCCTGCACAGGACCACACTTCTCATTCTGCTGCTTATTCGTCCGCTGATGGTGAGGAAGCTAGCTCGATGGAGGATCTGAGTCAGGCTCTTGTTCCTATGGAGGTTGAGGAGGCTTAGGGTGCTCTTTTGGGGATTGATGAGCCTCGTGCTTGTGTTAAGAGCCGGCCCACGGAGACAGTTCCTAGTATCGTGTCTCCGAATCGGTTTGCTCCTTTGTCTGAGTGGCAGTTTGGGGAGGTGTCCACGTTGGATGCTCCTCCCAACCCTGCTTCAGATGTTTGTCTCACACGCGCTGCTTCAGCTCTCGTTGCTCAGGGTGTTGAGGCTACTCGGGGCGCTCAAGTTGCTCAGGATACTCTTGGTGGCCATAAAGGCCGTGGGGGTTCGCGGTAGTTCTCCAGTTCCCCGTGATAAGATGCTGGAATGTTAGGGGGTTTAATAACCCCAATACTATCAGTGCTGTGAGTCGCTGGATCTCTTCTAGTCGTTTGAGTCTAGTTGGCTGGGTTGAGACCAAGACCAACCCTGCTTTTGTTGAGTCTGTTGTAACCCGCTGTGCTGAGGGGTGACAGTTTCTGATCAGTGGGGTGCGGCCCCGTGGGTGTCGCATCATCATTTTAAGGGATCTGACTTCCTTCCATGTAGTGATAGTACAGGGTGGAGATCAGTATCTCACCTACTGAGTTTCTGATATCCGAGGTGATGTGGACTTCACTGCTACATTTGTCTACGGCTTTAATGAGCCGGGGCAGCGTCGGGAGCTATGGAGGTATATTCGAGGAGCCAGCGTGGGTCTTCAGGGGGAGCCTTGGATTCTCCTTGAGGACTTTAACGCTATCCTCAGTCCGAGTGACAGAAGAGGTGGTCAGGACTCTTGGCCTGGCCACATGGATGACTTGAGGGACTGTGTTCATGATTCTGAACTCACAGTTCTGCCATTCTGTGGGCTACATTACACGTGGTCCAATGGGTTAGATGGGGACGCTCTCATTCTGAAGCGTCTTGACTGGTGCATGGTGAGCAAGGGCTGGCTTCGCACTTATTCTTCCTCATCTGCTGAGTTCCTTCGGGAGTTATGTTCAGACCATTGTCCCTTTGTAGTTAGAGGCCTTGGAGAGCGCCGCACATCGCGGCTCCCTTTCAATTTCTTTAACTTTTGGGCAGACCATGACGAGTTTCTACCTACTGTGAGGAGGGTTTGGGAGACCAGCATTGAGGGCACGCCTATGTTTCAGCTCACTCAGAAGCTGAAAAGGCTGAAGGGCGAGCTGAAGATCCTCAATGCCAGACATTATAGCCACATATTAGCTCGGGTTGTGGCAGTGAAGGATGCCTTGACGGACGCTCAACAGGCTTTAGATGATGGGCCTGAGAGTTTGTCACTTCATGAGGAGGAGCATCGTTTGTCTCGGGAGTACTCACGATTGTGTAGGCATGAGGAGGCTTTCTATAGTCAGAAATCTAGCATCTAGTCACTCTCTTTGGGAGATCAGGTCACCCGGTTTTTCCATAAGTCTGTCACGCAGAGGCAAGCCAGGAGCCGGATCTCTTCTATCATTCATTCTGATGGCAGGAGGACGTATGATGACAGTGAGATTTCTGAGGCAGGAGTCTCCTTCTTTCGAGACATATTGACAATGCCGAGTGGGCCGCTTCATGAGGATATTTTGGAGCTCTTTTAGCCCCGTCTTTCTGAGGATCAGGCTCATCCGCTATCTGTTCCGGTTACTGATGTTGAGGTGAGAGATGCACTATTCTCCACTGGTGATGATAGGGCGTCTAGCCCTAATGGTTATACCTCCCTCTTTTTTAAGAGGGCTTAGGACGTTGTGGGGCATGATGTTGTTCAGGCTGTCCGGTCTTTCTTTCAGTCAAGGTGCATGCTTGGAGCCCTGAACTCCACTCGTATCAGCATGATCCCGAAGGTGGAGAATCCCTCCACTTTCGCCGACTTTCGCCCGATCTACTGTTGCATGTGATCTAAAGTGCATCACTAAGATCATTGCAAACAGACTGAAGGGGGTTCTTCCTTACCTCATTGATGACTCGCAGTCTGTTTTCGTCCCGGGGCGGAGGATATATGATTGTATTATGTTGGCTCAGGAGCATCTGTGCGACTATCATCTTCAGACGCCTTCGCCTGATGTGCTTTGAAGGTTGATCTTCGCAAGGATTTTGACACGGTGTGTTGGGAGTTCATTCTTACCGCAATGCGCTGTATGGGTATACCTCAGGTTGTGATTTAATGGGTGCAGGAGTGCCTTTCCACAGCCAGATTTTCAGCCGCCATTAATGGCGAGTGTTATAAACCGAGAATCCGGGGCATGGACTTAAATTGGCTTATGGGCGGGAAAAGTGGTTAGGATGATTAAATTCTGTTTTTACTGTTCTACTGCTGCTGTTTTGCTTCTGCTGCTGCTCGTGTGCTGTTTCAGGTGCTGATATGTTGCTGAAATAACGTTGTTAGCTTACTTACTGCATTGTAATGGTCTTAGTGTTGCATTGTGTTGTCCTAAGCTGCTAAGTGTAATAACCTGCAGTGAGCTTGGCTGTAATGCCGCAGAAGGTTGTTAATTCTGTTAGGTTAGGACTTGGCGCCTAAAATAGAATTTAAATGTTAGTTAGTATATTCTAGATGTTTCTAAATTGTTCCTAGTTGAGTCGGTTAGTGAAATAAGTCTAGATTCATTACTTAGCTTGTATTAGGTTGCTATAAGTAGTTGAAGAATGTATTGTTCAGATCATTCAATAAAAATATCTGAAATTGTCTCAGTTGAGATTAATATTCTCTCTCTCATCTAACTCTCTCTACTTCTCATCTCCTTTCCCTTCTTTCTCTCATCTAACTCTAAAATCTACTTTCCCATCTTAATTGCCCTTCTTTCTCATCTCATATTCTCATCCTATCCAAACTTTACTTAGCTTATGTTTGGGAATCGATCCCGATCATAACAGCGAGCTTCATGGTTTTTTCGGCACGAGCAGGGGCATCAGGCAGGGGGATTCTCTCTCGTCCTACATCTTTGTTACTGCCATGGAGGGCTTATGGGGTTTGCTTCACCGTGCATCTTCTGATCCAAGGTTTTGCTTTCATACCCGTCGCCAGAGTACCAGCCTTACTCACTTATGCTTTGCTAATGACCTTATGATTTTTAGTGAGGCTGATGAGGGCGGTTTGTCAGTTATTCGTGAGACTTTAGATCATTTTGCTGCACAGTCAGGGTTGTCCCCGAATGAAGCAAAGAACACCGTCTTCATTACTAGGGTTGACTCTGAGCTTCAGCAGACACTCCTTGATGTTTTTGGTTTCCGATTGGGTCAGTGCCCAGTTAGGTATTTAGGGGTGCCGCTCATCATGACGAGGCTTCGGTTCATCGATTGTAAGCCTCTTTTAGACCGCATTCTTGCTCGCATCCAGTTTTGGACATCTCGTGCTTTATCTTATGTCGGACGCTAGCAGCTTATCAAATCGGTCCTGTTCTCTATTCAGGCCCTCTGGTCATCTATCTTCATTCTCCCGAAGCTGATGATCAAGAAGATTAAGCCAACTCATGCAGCCTTTCTCTGGAAGGGCGCTTCTCTGGGCCCAGGTGGGGCCAAGGTCTCCTGGGAGCCTCTTTGTTACCCTCGTAGGGAGGGCAGTCTCGGGGTTCAGCATCTGCATGAGTGGAACTAGGCTTCTCTCACGAAGCATATTTGGGTTTTACTCACCAATCATGACTCTCTCTGGCCTCGATGGATTCATGCCAACCCACTCAAGGAGAAGTCCTTCTGGGATATTCAGCCGAGAGGTTCGATTTCACGGTCTTGGAGGAGCATTCTTGGTGTTCGATCGCTTTGTGCTGGGGCTTTTCGGCATATCATTGGTGATGGCCGGGACACTGCTTTGTGGTCCGATCACTGGCTTCCGTGTGGACATCTGGAGGGGCGGTTCACTTTCCGCCTCCTCCATTCCACTGGTCATCGTTTGGGATCTCGAGTTTCAGATATTATTGAGGGTGATCAGTAGTGTTTCCCACAGGATATTGAGGAGCTACTTCCTATCTGGGATTCTATTGACTTCGGGCCCCGACCAAGGGTAGCTGACAGTGTACGATGGATGAGGGACCCATCTGGGGTTTCCACCATTAGATCGGCATGGGAGACGATTCGCACTCGGAGGGAGGAGGACTCCATCCATCATCTCCATTGGTTTCAGCTTCACATCCCGAGGTACTCCTTCATTTTGTGGCTTGCCTCCTGTGAGCGTCTACAGACATTTGACATACTGCTAAGACATCGAGTGCAGGATGTTCGGGCTACTTGCATTTTGTGCGGGTCAGATGCTGAGTCGCATGACCATCTCTTCTTCACCTGTAGCTACTCTGCTACTGTTTGGTCCAGAGTGTCCTCTCGCACCTCTGTTTCCTGGCCCACGCTTCCATGGCATGAGCTGGTTCAGTGGGCTGCTACCAGGCTTCGTGGCCGCAGGGTGGCTCGGATTCTTGCCCACCTTTGTTTCTCCACTACGGTTTACATCCTCTGGTATGAGCGTAATCTGAGAATTCATTGGTCGTAGTCGAAGCCTTCTGCAGTCATCACAGGATGGGTCCGCAGTCGTCTGATTGCTGCCCCTACACTTCGCGGTGCTCATCGCCACTCGCAGCTTCTGTAGGAGTGGGGGATTGAGCATTAGCTTGTTTGCCTTCATTTGCTTGTTCTCTGTGTTTGATCATGTTGATTGTTGATACATCTTGCTTTGATTCTTTCTTTAATTGATTCTTTGAAGTAGGTCTTCTGGCCTTGGCTTAGGGTATGCCCCTCGTAGACTTGTACTTATATTTTGATTATATAGAGTATTTATCATTGATTTACCAAAAAAAAAAAAAATTTAAAGATAGAGGATAGAGATAGAGATAGAAGAGATGGAGAAAGAGAATGAGAAAGGGATAGATAGAGGTAGAGATAAAGATAAGTAGGCAAGCAGCAAGTATTAGCTCATGAGACCTAGACCACAGCCAACGTGCGCCAAGAGGACCTAGCACTAGTAAGCTGGGCTACCCTACTCCAATCGGAGCATCTAATACCCCTATGCTAGAGTATTACTGCCAATGCTGTATATCTAAAAATGTTTCTTGTTTATGCTCATAATGTTGCATTTGGATGTCATGAACTCTTCCAGAGGTCTGCCTAGGTCAAACCAGATCAGCCAAGCACCCACACCAACATCCATTCTTAAGTACCTCTTTCTACAACTAATGCAAGCACAAATCTATTTCCTAAAGTTATTAAGCACCGTTGAACCTAAATTCTGCAGTTGAGACCCACAAATTACAAGAACTACAGCCCTTCTCTTGAACTTCAGCTGTCGAATTATGCAAAACACAATTGCTATGCTGCTGCTGCTCATATAAAACCCTGCTTTTAAGCTGTGCAAAGAGAAGCTTTCAATTGTTCCCAAGTGTTTAAGGCTTTTAAAGACCCAGCTTGCACATTCAGCTTACCACTAGACATTCCTAAATGCTGCTGCCAATGAGAGCCACAAGCTGTTCCATGAACCAACAGCAGCTTCTTTGAAATCTACTTATTGCGTGTCAAGTTTGATCGTGGATGGTATGGAAGTCTCTGCCCCTTTTTCCAAAACTCATGCACAATCAACCATAACTTAACTTTGATCCTTGTCATCCTCACTACATACTTCCACTCTCTTGTCTTGCCAAAACATGAAGAGAGTGCACAAAACACAACTAACAAATTATTTCCTAGTGCAACATCCCAACTTAGATTCTTGAGCAGTTGAAACCTTGTTCTGAAAATTTTGAACCTTTCTCCACCCAGATAAGTTCTCAAGTGTCATGGTTCAACTTCAAGGAAATAATGTCACAATTGTAACTCTCCAAGTAGCCCAAATAATTGCCCTCAGCATGCAGCTCAAAATTTCCTGGTTGTTCACCAAGACTTTAGCTCTTGTTTAAACCTCTTTCAGTTTCCTGCATTCAGTTGATATGCTGCAGCTAAGTTGATTCAAGAGACCCTGTATTCTATGTTCTTCAAGCCACCAATCTGATCCTACTTGAGCAAACTTTGATCCTTTATCAGTGAGCTTAGGTATTACTGCGAAATACACCAGCCAATGCAGCCAACACAACATCGGAACAGCTGTGAACATCATAAGAGCAAGGACTGATCTATTATGGACTTCTCTATTGAGGTGCACACTTATTTCAGCTTGAACAGATCTCAATCTTTTGCTGAACTCTTCAATTAAGGCATTTTTATGATGGCTAACACATTGATCAACTGCCTCCGCTTGCATGTCACAACGGAATGTACTCAGCAGACAATACTCATCATCATCCTCTTGTGTTTGTGATAGAAATTTCAAAGATTCAGGTTTCAAATTTTAAGAGGGACCTACATTGGCTTGTACATGAAGAAGATGTTCTTTACTCTTGGCTTGACCAACCAAAGCATCCAACTCATGATCCCAACTTATTGATAATCCTATACAAAACAACTTCAAAATCTATTTTGCCTCATCACAAAATCTTCCCGGAAGCCTTCTCCTCTTACTCTTCACCTTGTAACAGACTAAACGCCAATCTATTCCACTTCGGAGACTCTAAGAGTGAGGTTACTCATTTAACTTGTTTACCAATGCACCTGTGTTACTGAATTCAATTCGGTTGGCCTTAACAACTTGCTCCCTGTTACCGCTATGCAGTGAAGAAGGTAACCACAAGTATTCCTGAGGTCTAACATTGGATTGTACTACAGGAGAAGCACTTGGATCAACCCACTTAGCTTGCTTCCTCTTCACCTCATGCCTCTTAAGAGAGCCTAGCTTATGTATAGCATAAGAACTTGCAGTGGACTTCATTACAGCATCCCATCGCTCACCGTACTGCCAGCATAACACCACTGAATCGTAGTACTTTCTTCTTGCACCAAGGATTCAGACTGTAATGCTCCAATTTGAGAATGAGGTGCTCCAATTACATCCTCACTTGAAGACGCTCCAGAACTACCTAATATTCTAACAGTCGTTTGTTCAAGATTGGCTAAATTCCAGCACAATTGATCACACTTGTCACTAGATTCATCATTCTTAGCACAATTATACCTCATTTGTTCTTGTTTCCTACCAAATTCCTCTCTAAACTCCTTCCCTGGATCAAAAGCTCTCTAACAAGTCTAATTTGCTACTCTATTAACCTATTTAGTGCACTTTGCTTGAGCTTTTCTATCAGAACCTCGTGACAACACTTGAGTATGCTGCACAGAAACACTCTTCACTGCTACAGATCCATCTGATGCCATTCCACTTACTGATTTTGTGAAGGTGCCATTTCCGCTTGAGTAAATGTCTTCCTCTCTACACGTGCATTAGAACTTATAGTGGAATCCAAACTTGCTGTGTCCCCTTTCAGCGTAGTATCTGCCTCTATATACGAACTCAGAACTAGATTTGAAAGAAGATATGCTTCCTTTGGGACTTGATCAAAGTCCCCACGTAACACTTCCACTTGAGGACGTGTTTCCCCTTGAGCAAGTTGAATATTAAGCTATTCTTGTAGGCCATTAATCTGCAGTTAAATTTGTTGGAAATGCTGATTCATCTTCTCTTCCAATTCCTTTAGTTTCTGATCCCATTTCTCCTATTGAGAACGTTGCATTGCTACAAAATGCCCTTGCATCTAACTTAACATTGGTTCTAGTGCTGACTTTGGAATTAAAACCGAAGTGGATCATTGTATACAACTAACAGTAGCATGAACACCAAAATTAATGGTTGTTTGCTCTATATTTGAAGGCTGTGCTGCACGAACTTCTTGACTTAAAGCTGAACTAGTGTCTTGGTTACTAGACTTGTGCCTTTTCTTGGCCCTCTTAATACTTCTTTGGATCTAAGAATTTGTTTCAAGCCTATAAATGAATATAAACAACACCTTCGGTTGCCTCATTCCAAGTTTCTTGATCTTAATTAATCTACCAAGAACTTCCTCAAGTTGTAAGAAATCCAGAGCACTTCCTGCGTAAACAACGATTGGCCCCTCCATTGCTCTAATCAACTTGCTTGAGTAACACTATTTTCGATTTAAATGAATGATCAAATTAATATCCTTATTAAGTTGAGATGTGAACTTAGCTCTCACCTGCCATGATAGGGAGATAGTAGAATATAAGGATTATTGTAATAGTTTAGCTTAAGTCATTAGTAGTCAAATAAGTGTCTTATGTTAGTATTTCCTTGTATAAGGCCTTGGCGCCAAAAGTATATTTTGAATTAGTAATGCAGGTTATTTGGCGGGAGCAAGTACAAGCCCTAGGCTTAGTATAAGTTAGGCATTGTCTTGTAATTTGGGATTCATTCAATTAAAATTGAACTATCTCTTGAGATATTTCCTTTCTTTTTACATTTTACATTCCTTTATCGCTTTCTTGCATTTCTTTCTAAGTCATGGCTCGAGTTTGATCTTGGATTGGTATCAGAGCTTCGTTTTAGGCTATCGATTGAGTTGATTCAGATCAATTTAGTTGTATAAGCTTAAATCAAGAGTGTTTTGATAGAAAATATCCTTGAGCACTTTGCATGCTAATTGAGATTTCAATTTTGGAGTCTTGATTGATAAGCTTGTGGTTAGTAGCTGAAGTTGTTGAATCTGCATTTAAGGATCTGCATTTGAGAATCTGCACAGTGAAATTTGACGATCTAAAATTGACTTGATTGAATCTACTTCAGTTAAGTTGAGTTGTGTGAATCAAACATGATCTATAGAAGAAGCGTAGCTGTTGGAATGGGTGAGGTTTCTGCTTGCTCGATTCGGCAAGAACAGAACTCAGGGTTCTACAGCAGAAGCAAAAGCTCACACAAGGTTTTAGATCTTCATTGCAACACTCTCAGCATCAAAAAGTCCATAGGAAGCTGAGAATTCAAAACCACTTCAGTAACAATGTAAATTCAGTAGTGCAAGTTCAGTCGGTTGAAGTATTCAAGCAAGGAAATGGTTCCGATGAAAAATTTGATCAGCTGTGGCAACAGACCCCTAACTTAGCGGCTTCAATGGGGGCTAGTAATGTTGAAATTCAGCAACAGATTCCAGAATTCAACAGCAATCGGCACTAGCATGAGAGTCGGCAATGGTATGATCTCACAAATCTAGCTCAAAACAACTACATAGATTCTGCTAGAGATGAATTCAATTCAAGCTTTAATGTGGCGAAGGGGAATCAGCTTAGTGTAAAATCAGTAAATCAAATTGTGTGTGATGCATTGGTTGGAAATTATGGAGTTAAAATGGCTGTGTCTGAAATGGATCGAGAACACTCAAACTTGAACTGGAATTTGACTGAATTAGAACCATCTGCTGCTGGATGGTCAAGTAATTCGAAGTCACCTTTAAGAGAGGATGTAATTTTGCAAGGTGGAACTGAAGTGTATGCACTCCAATCGAAAACTGATGTGTGACTGCCTGATGAGCAAGCTATACAATATGATGCAATGCAAATGAGTATGCTCGTAGAAAATAATTGGAGTTGTGATAATAGGAATGCTGAGTTCAGTAACAATCAATTGAAATTGGTTGAGAATCTGGATTATATTGATCATACTGCTGTTAGCTTGTCAGAGAGTACTAGTACAACTTCAGGTGTGGATGTAATTGAAGCATTAAGACCTGAAATCAGTGCATTACCGCCTGAAGGGTCTGAAAGAGAGGCTTTGCAGTTGGAAATGCAGGATGTGGGATCTGATTCAAATCTTCAGATCCAATCTCAAGTGCGAATTGAGATTTTGAGTATAAGAAGGTTGAGAGTTTGGTTTACTGCATTGTTTGACAAGGAGATTAGTTTGATCATTCATTTGAATCATAAGAAGTGCTACTCTACCAAGAGGATGAGAGCTTTGGAGAAACCAATCCTTATTTTCCATGGAGTTGCACCAGAATTTTTACAGCTTGAAGCAAACGATGCAGCACTGGGAAGGCTATTTGAGTGCAAGAAAAGGGGAATGAAGCAGCCTAAGGTAGTGTTGATGTCCATTGATAGGCTTGGAGCAATTTCTTGGATCCAAAGAAGTATCAAGAGGGCTAGGAGAGGATCCAAGTGTGGCAGCCATGATACAAATTCAGACTTACACCATGAAAATGACAGTGCAGAACTTACAAATGCAGAACATGTGGCTGATGATGCTGTTGTTAAATCTACTGCAGGGGGCAATGTTGAAGTGGATGATAAAATCAAAGTAAATCAGTTTGAGCAATTTTGGCTTCAAATGCACGAGATGACGGTGAAGTTTGCTGCAATGCAATGTAAGTTGGAGTGACAATTCGAAAGAATGGATCGGCAAATTGATGGCTTCTTTGAACAGCTCAATGGACAAGTTTCTCAAGGGGAATTGAGTCTCTAAGGGCAAGTGCTATGTAAGGACACTGATCAAGTATCAAGAGAAGTTCCTTATTCACCACATGCAACTCAGCAATTGAATAAGCCTTAAACGCCGTTGCCAGAGTGTGAGACACCCCCTCGAAATCAACAAGAATATGTTATGCCTTCACAAAATCAACAAACTCGCTGTGATCAGAATGCTTCTGCAGCAGCAAAGGAGGTCCATCTGCAGCACAATTAGATGTTATTACAAGGCTTAGATGGAGTAGCTTAAACAAGGAGCACTCAAGAGGGTAATAGGGTGACTAATCAAGCGTGTTTGAGACCCATTGACCTTGGAAAGGGGGAATTACATATTCCTTGGAACAATACTCAGCAAGGGCAACAGAACACTGAGCTGAACATGGATCAAAACTTAGCAAGACCTCAGGTGGTGCTCTTGACAGTACCATCAAAATCAGCAAGGAAGCTGCCAGGTGTTCGAGTTCAGCTAGGAAATGTGCCCGATTTGATTCCAATGCAGGCACAAATGAGTAGAGTTGATGTTTATGCCTCTAAGAACACCAACTCCAGGCCTCCTGATCAAAAACAATTGGCATTAACTGTTAAATTCAGCAGGGAAGTTGCATTAGAACATACCTTGGTTGATCCACTTGAGCCTTGGAGACCTCAGGATACCTGAGTTTGGCAAGATTAACAGCAACACAATGATCTAGTTCAAAGAAGACAGGTTTGAGCTGTACAAATTCAGATTGAGGACTGCAGTTCAATGGCAGCATCTGCAATACTTCTGGTCTTCTTGGTGTTTTTGTTACAAGTGGGTGATATTGGGTTGCATTAAAGCTTAGCTAATGGGTATGATAGAGGTAGATTCCCTGTTGTTTACTCTACAAAACCTGATGCTCCTGGCCCATGACAGCAATAGACTAACATCAGGCAGCAAGTATCAGAATCACAAGCATTCAGATTTGCACGAGTGTTGGCGGTATATGAGCAAAAGCACGCAAAAATCTGAGAATGAAGCTGTGGTAGTGCTGCAATTTGAGCTCAGCAGGTGTTTGGCTGCTGAAAGGTTGATGATTTAGAATGGAAATTTTCGATGTAGTACAAGATACTAAGCTGAAGCTGTCCCTAGAGTTACAAAGCTCTTGAAGCTACACTTCTCGCTACGATTCTTGAGGAAAAGATTCTCTTAAGGGGGGAGTATTGTCATGATAGGGAGATAGTAGAATATAAGGATTATTGTAATAGTTTGGCTTAAGTCATTAGTAGTCAAATAAGTGTCTTGTGTTAGTATTTCCTTGTATAAGGCCTTGGCGCCAAAAGTATATTTTGAATTAGTAATGCCGGTTATTTGGCAGGAGCAAGTACAAGCCCTAGGCTTAGTATAAGTAAGGCATTGTCTTGTAATTTGGGATTCATTCAATCAAAATTCAACTATCACTTGAGATATTTCCTTTCTTTTTGCATTTTACATTCCTTTATCGCCTTCTTGCATTTCTTTCTAAGTCATGGCTCGAGTTTGATCTCGAATCATGACATCAACTTCCTTATGCTCAAAACCTCAATTCGTGCTTGAGATCAAATTAATGCTCTAGAATTTGATTCAACAAATTGTACCTCTAGATGTGTCACTTCCAATTTCGAATGGAATGCACTCAAATCTGGTTGTAGTGATCCAATTCCAGGTTTTACTGCTTCTACTTCAGATTGAAAAGCACTTGATCTTACTTGACTTGACCAATCAGTAGGAAGTTATTCAGTATTTATCAGATTCCAACCAAAATAATCTGACTCACTCCCTAACTCATCATCCTTAGATCGATTCAAACTCAATTGCCTTGATTCATTCTCGAACACAGCAAGTTCAACATCTACTTCCTCAATCAATCCATCACGAACAAGTAGAGAACTGGCTCAACATCAATCCTCCTCATAGCATCATTAACCAAGTTCGAGTTCATTCCAATTCCCTCCAAGTTAGCTAGGGAGTTATGATCTATTCCTCCAAGTTCAATTCCTATCTCCATCACTAAAATCAGCTGAAATTCTGCATTTTTTTGAATTTGTTGCTGATATTGCTGCGATCTCTACACATACTGCTGCTGAGAACGTTGCAAGGTGAGCTTGTAATCTTATGTGATCCGCTACTGGTGCTGCTGAACACAAGCAATATGTTCTTGTTGCAACGCATCAACCATAACATCATCTGCTCGAGCGGCTAAGCTCACGTCATAAATCATTCTTGATTCAATGTAAACTCAACTTAATTCAAGTAAATTCAACTAAATGAAATGCAAATCAATAAGCATCCATGAAGATGTAGCTAAATAAGGTTGTAACCGCAAGCTTATTAATCAAGAATTCAAAATTGAATTCCTTATCAATTTGCAATGAGATCAAGGAAATTCGATATAAAATTACGCTTGATTTGGAAGCCAAAATAAGGCTCTGATACCAATTGTTATGAATCAAGATAAATCTTGATCATAACCTAGGGGATAGTAGAATTTGAGATGAGAAAGAAGTGAAGGCAGATGAGAATTAGAGAGAGAGTCAGATGAGAGAGAGAAAAATATCTAAAGATATTTCATTCATCACAATTATGAGTTTTTGATGTGAACCGTGAATTCCGAGCTTCGGCTTTAGTTGTCTGCTGCTGTGCTGCAAGATGTTAGCTGCTGTTGGCTGTGCTGTTACTGAGCTGCTGCTGCATTGAGGTTGTTACATTGCTTATGTTAGTTGTATTAGTTAGTTGGCATTGTAATAAGTGAGCTCTAGTGATATGTGCTTAGGAGGTCAATGCCCGGTCAATGTTGGCTGCTAATTAGTTGTTGATGGTTAAAGTTGGTTAATCTTAGTGGTTAGATGTAATGTATTAGGCTCATGTCATGTAAGTAGTATAAATAAGGGGTATTAGCTAGTAATCCATAACTTTGATAATGAATTGATCACATTTGGTTTCTTTCTCTATTCTCTCATCTCTCTTCCCTTCTTTCTCTCATCTAAACTCTACATTCTTTCTCATCTCTTACTCTTTCTATCCCAACCAAGGTTGAGGTTCAAGAGCCAATCTTCGAAACCTTAACAATTGGTATCAGAGCCTTGATTTGGCTTCCGAAACAAGCTCATATCCGAAAAAATTATAAAATCTGATTAATTGTGTTGCAATTAATCAATAAAAACAATTGTGATACAAATTTAGTTCTGATTTTGTGAACAGAAATTCAATTCTGAGTTTTGAATTGAATTGGTGGCGGTTACTGTAGTATTGATCAGAAGTGCCTGGGAGTTGATTTCGGTTGGGAAAAATTGATTAAAATTGATCACATTACACTGAGGAAAGTATAATTGATCAGTCTTGGTGAATACATTCAACATCAAAGCCGATTTGGATTGAATTTAGAAGAATCGGATCAAGTAGCAAATACTGAAATTATGTGATGAACATAATTGATTTTGATCAAATCTTCATTTGATCGGTTGAAAAAGAAGCTTAAATTGAGCTAATTGATCCACATTTCACTTGATCATCCTTAAAAGATCAGAAACCAGCTGATTGGAGCATTGTTAAGATTTCACAACTAAAAAATTGTGATTGTGGCGAAAATTGTCAGTATAGGCGAAATCTGAGAACATTTTTGAGCTCCGTAAGTGTAGAAATCTGATATTGTTCTTGAAGATTGCTGTGTATTGTGAGTGTAAACCATCTTTACAGACCAAAATCGAACAAATTTCAGATTCTTAGTGGGAATTAATCAAGAGAACATCATTGTCAGACATCGTTCGAAAGTTAGGGTTTGTCGAATATGTTGTGCCCGAAACTCTGCAAGCTAGGGTTTGTAATCAGTGACGATTGTTGAACCGATAGCAAGTGCTTGTTGGTGCAAACAAAGGAGTAGAACTTCATTAAGCAATCGATTGTTGAAGAGTTACGAAACAAGTTTTACATTTCTGCGATTTTCGAACCTGCATTTCTGCCGTCCAGATCGATTTTGCTGTTCAGAACAAATATGGTTGATGTTAGCTCTTGTCCACCAGTGATGAGAGGTTATTTTGAGGAAATGAAGCTAATATTCAGAGAGGAAAGTGAGAGGTTGTTGCTGGAAATTAAGCTAGCATTCAATCGAGTGCGTCAACAAAATGCGAATCAGCCTTGTTTAACTCATCAGTCTGATTGTGCGGGTGTTCTTGATGCAAACGAGTTTTTGGAGTTAGTGGATAGCGTTACACAGTAAAAGTTCAATGTCGAGCAAAAGGAGGAAGTGGAATCCGTTGTTGTTGAAGATGAATTTGACCACGACAATGCCGAATTTGATGAACACAAGTTAGACGAATCTGAGTCTGAACAGGATGACCCTTATGAAGACTCTTCGCTAGAATTAGAGTGCCTTGATGATGTTGAGGCACAATTTGACATGCATCCAGATTGGGAATATGATTCACATGTCAAAAGAATGATTAAGAAAGCAAAGTGTAAATCGAAGAGGAGTCTTCTAAGTGTAGTGTTGAAGGAATTTGAGGGTAAAAAGAAGTTGTCCATGCCAAAATTGAAGCGTGTGGCTATGTTTCAGCATGACTTGCCTTATGGTCAGCAAAAACTAAGTCGAGAGGCTGACCTTACCGAGGCATATGCTGGCACACAAGCTACAGATGGCACACAAAGGAGTTAATACTCGAATGGGAGCTGATGGAGGCAATGTAGCCACAGTCGTTCAACCAGAAGTGTCCTATGATGCTGTGGTTGGGGCACAGGAGTTTGTCACGCTTGATCAGGTGAAGGAATTGCTCAATCATTTACAAATACAATCAGAGGAACGCTGGGTCTCGAGGTTCCAGCAAATGCGCTTGGAAAATAAGAAATTGTTTGGTGTTGGTAGTGATGTAATTGATGCTTCGCAAGGGTCTGGGAATAGAGAAATGGAGTGTTCAAATGTACACTCATATGACCACTTGCCTCCTAATCCGGGAGAAGATTTTCAAGTTTATATGAAGCCGAAAAGGTTTGGCTCTCTGTTGAAAAGAGTTAATCAAGCTGCACGAGTACGTTTCAAAGTCCAACAAAGGAGAGGCAATGTGGTTGAACAAGCAATTGAGTTGTTAGCTGTGTATTACTGCTATAACATGCTGAGACTGAATTCTGATCAAATCAGTGAGTGTATTGCAGATGCATTAGCTGATGGAATCAATGTTGAAAGTCCCTTTGATCCGGGAAAGAAGGAATTACAAGGAGGTGGAGGAGTTACACATCTGGGGCTGTTGTTGGATGTTGAAGATGGCAATGTCGGTACAAGTATTGATGTAAAAATGGTAGAGATAGTGGGTCATCACGAATATAACATCAAAGCAAGTATTGAAGATCGAAAGTGTACATTTTACAAGCTGTATAATACTAGTGACAACGAAGTTTCCATTGCTCTGGAATTGGTGTTGTTTCAGGTCATACAAAAGCACTTACCTAGAAGGCTGGTAGCTGTTGCTTGTGGGTTGAAGAGTTGTGGATGGTTAGAGGAGGTATTGGGCCTCGAATATGACCTCACAACTGAAGCTCAAGAACAAGTAAACCCAACGGTGATAGCAATTGAAAATCGAGACAGAATGCAAATGGAAGCTGCTGTTTTGGTGCAGAATCAGGCTGAGCTTTGGGTGATCTGTTGTGGTTGCTAGGAATCGAAAAATCATATGCATAAGCTCCAATATTTCCTTAATGTTTGGATGAAGAAGATCAATGCAAGGTTGAGGAAAACTCCAGCTAAAATCAGAGTAGAAATCAGCAATGTGGCCTTGGATGTCAAAGAAGTGATTGAAGATCCAATACCCGCCGCTGATATGCATTGTCGGTGCGCCGATCGGCAAGATCGGGATGATCTATCTCCTCTTCCTAGTGGAGTTGTGATTAATAGGGTCTATATCTTAAAGCTATGCTATTGGGAAGCCATTTGCAAGTCGTTTGTCACCAAGGTCTCAGCTGAGGACCAAGAAACCACTGCATTCTTGAAGTTATAGCTGCTAAAATTTTGGCCACCAGTGTACATTCACTGCAACTTATTGGGAGTCTATTGTATTGCAGCAGATTACATTGAATGGAGAGTGATGGGTGCTTTTATGATTGTGGGAAGTTGTCATAACTTGTCCTCTTCAAGTAGCTTCCATATAGACACAAACCGAGCTGAAATCTGTCCAACACACTTGCATCGGGTTTCCATTATGGAGCTTCTGAGTTCTGCCGCAAACCAACAGGTGAATTTGAGAAGCAATCAAGATTTGGCCGAGTTTGGTCTGAGATGGTATTGTAAATGGATGTTTAAGCAATACAAATTTTGGATTAAAATCCAAGATGAAGGGTTGTCCGCTGCATTGTCATGCGTTTGCATTGGGTTTGGCCAACTTGATCAAGAATTGGGTTTGTACTGCTGAGTTTCTGGATGCTGCAGCAACGATGGTGCATTTGGAGAGCCATCAAGCACTTATTGGTCATGTCATGAGTGGGGTTGGTAGGTGGTTGTGTGAGCTGAATTTGTTGAAAATCATTGCAGCAGGACTCGTTAATTCAGCAAGAAATCAAGCTCCAGTAGCTAATATGCAGTTTCGGCATGCCGATCGGCAAGTTCGGAATGAAATAATTCTGTTTTGGAGCTGCGTTTTGGAATGTTTGCAAGCCGAATTCAATATTTGGTTCTCTTGGTTTGAGTTTGGAAGGCCTCCCAAGATGCTCAAGGACTTCATATGCAATTTAATTGAGACAAAGATACACGAACTCAGTAATGTAGCTTACTACATGCATAAAAACAGAATTGTATCTGCAATTGGGGAATTTCAGCAGCAAATCTGGGTTTTGAGCCTTGTTAACTGCAACAAGAGAGGTTTGGAATGTGTTGGTGATGTTTGGTTCGAACACGGCAGGCCTCTTGAAGAGCACTACTCATTCAAATGCAAGCATTGTGCCAAACAAGAATCACATTCAGGTACCCGCTGCATTTCAGTCACTTCATCATTGAAGCCCGATACTCTTATCTGCAGAATGTCAGCGTGAAGCTCATCGCTTCAGCCACCTTTCATTGCAATTAGAGTCCTTCATTGTTATAACTCTCTTCTATTCTTAAGGACAAGAATGTTTTCAAGGGGAAGGGAATGTTATGAACCGTGAAGTCCGAGCTTCGGCTTTAGTTGTCTGCTGCGGTGCTGCAAGATGTTAGCTGCTGTTGGCTATGCTGTTACTGAACTGCTGCTGCATTAAGGTTGTTACATTGCTTATGTTAGTTGTATTAGCTAGTTGGCATTGTAATAAGTGAGCTCTACTGATATGTGCTTAGGAGGTCAATGCCCGGTCAATGTTGGCGGCTAATTAGTTGTTGATAGTTAAAGTCGGTTAATCTTAGTGGTTAGATGGAATGTATTATCCTCATGTCATGTAAGTAGTATAAATAAGGGGTATTAGCTTGTAATCCATAACTTTGATAATGAATTGATCACATTTGGTTTCTTTCTCTACTCTCTCATCTCTCTTCCCTTCTTTCTCTCAGCTAAACTCTACATTCTTTCTCATCTCTTACTCTTTCTATCCCAACCAAGGTTGAGGTTCAAGAGCCAATCTTCGAAACTTTACAGTTTTACAATGAAGATCCCTACCACTTATAACAACCCAAGTTACTGGCGGCTAAGAACAAGTACATACAACCGACTTACCCAACCTAAGCCCACAAACATTGACCTCTTAACTAACTAAGAACTTGACCTTAGTGATTATCTAACCAACATATGCTGAGACTTACCTATTATATGACTTATTACTAATTATTACAACCTTGACTTATTCATGCCCACTTTCATGTGCCCCATCTATTAAAATCATAATAGAGGCCACAGTGCTTGTTAGTTTAGATGTATCATGGGGCAGGAATGTACCAAGTAGTTCTTCAAATTCAACTGGTAGCAAGGCTGTCCCTGAAACCTTAATTATTGAAGATAAGAAGGCTTAAATACTTTGATTCAAATGTAACCAAAGATACTTCTTTTGACCTAAGTGCAATCCTAAGCTCCTTA
This sequence comes from Simmondsia chinensis, assembly GCA_018398585.1. Taxonomy (NCBI): domain Eukaryota; kingdom Viridiplantae; phylum Streptophyta; class Magnoliopsida; order Caryophyllales; family Simmondsiaceae; genus Simmondsia; species Simmondsia chinensis. Next base: position 10,315,621 of record JAGTTD010000017.1, on the reverse strand, counting down.
TGACTATTGCTAGAGCTGAGACTAATGATGAAGTAGATGATCAAGAGAAGGAGGAAGAGGCAAGTGATGAGCCAGTGGAGGAGCTGTTACAAGGGGCAAATGATGATGAGAACGATATGGAGATCTTTGTATGGGCTTTAACTGGTAGTGCGACACATAACACCATAAGAATCAAGAGTGAAGCAAATCATAAGTCACTTCTAATATTGACAGTTTTGTTGATCCTAAGGTTGTGAAGAGGGTGGGTCGTGAGATTATTAAAACAAGCCCTTGAGCCTGGATTGTTACTGATGGGAATTCCATGCTCACTCAAATGAAATGTAATTGGTTCCAGTGGCAGATGCAAGGCCACCAATTCTCTTATGACTTTAGAGTGTTGAAGTTGGGAGGATGTGATATGGTGCTTAGGGTGAATTGGATGAAATCTATCAGTCCATTGGTGTTTGATTTCAGCCAACTCTTGATCCGTTCATGTTGAGAAGGAGCTTGTTCCTCCAATCCAGAAGCTGATTAAAGATTACAATGATATGTTCGAGCAACCAATGTTCCTTCCACCAAAGAGGACTCTGTACCATGCAATTCCATTGATGACTAACATCGATCCAGTGAACTTAAGGTCTTCTAAGTATCCACATTCGCAAAAGAGTGAGATCGATAGGCAGGTGGATGAGTTGCTCAAGACTGAGTTCTTAAGACATTCTCATAGTCCTTTTGCTTCCCCTGTGATTTTGGTCAAGAAGAAGGATGGTTCTTCATGTATGTGCATAGACTAAAAGCTGTTGAATTCTATTACCATCAAGGATAAGTTTCCAATCCCCATCATCGATGACTTGCTAGATGAATTATGTGGTTCCCAATTCTTTTCCAAGTTGGATCTGAGGCAAGGGCACCACCAAACTAGACTCCAAGATCAAGTATGGACAACCTCGCTCCAGTAGCTATCATAGTTGATGCAATAAGGAATTGGCCAACACCTATTTGTCTTAAATAATTGAGGGGGTTCTTGGGATTGACAGGTTAATATAGAAAGTTTGTGGCTCGGTATGATATGATTGCTAAGCCTCTTACTGATTTACTCAAGAAAGATGCCTTTCAGTGGTTAGAGGAAGCTTGAGAAGCATTTGATAGATTGAACACTGCAATGTGTTCAGCTTCGGTGCTTACTATGCCTGACTTTAGTGTTCCTTTCACCTTGGAGACTGATGCTGGTGTTATTGGTGTGGGAGAAGTTTTTTCACAAAAGGGGAGGCTAGTAGCCTTCTTGAGTGAGGGTTTGAGTCCCAAGCACTTGGGATTATCCGTCTGTGAGAAGGAGTATTTAGCAATTCTGTTGGTAGTCAAGAAGTGGAGGCATTACTTAGATGGACATTACTTTGTCATTAGAACAGATCATCAAAGTTTAAAGTACTTGTTGGAGCAAAAGATCACTATAAGAGTGTAGCGTAAGGGCCCCATGAAGATGTTAGGACTTGACTATTCGATTGAGTGTTTCAGAGGCAAGGAAAACTTGGCTGCAAATGCTTTGTCATGCAAGTTCAAGAGGACTGGTAGCCTTCCCATTCTGCTATTTCTGTGGTTCTATCTTCTTGGATGGATGAGGTGCACAAGTCTTATGATGGTGATAGCCTTGCTCAGGAATATATCACAGCATTGAGCATCAATAATAGCTCTTCTGGTGAAAATTCTGATGTGAGTGTGGCTCATGGAATTGTGAAAATCAAAGGGAAGCTATACATTGGCTCAGTAACTCGTTTGAGGAGACAAATAATCACAGCTTCAAATGATTCAACCTAGGGAGGACACTCTAGCATTAAAGGGACATATCAAAGGCTAAGGTAGTACTTTCAGTGGCCCGGTATGAGAAAGGATGTTGTGGACTTTGTTCAGGGGTGTGATGTTTACCAACGTACTAAGACCAGTCATATGCACTACCAAGGATTAGTGCAGCCCTTACCTATTTCTGATAGAGCATGGCAACACATAAGTATGGATTTTATTGGGGGATTGCCTAAGTTTGAAGGCAAGGAGGTAATTTGGGAGACTGTGGATAGAATCACCAAGTTTGGGCATTGTTTGGCTTTGAGTTATCCAATTTCGTATGAAAAAGTTGCAAAATTTTTCTTAGATAACATCTCCAACCTCCATGGTTTGCCTCAATCCATTATCTCTGATCATGATAAGCTGTTTACCAATAATTTCTAGCATGAGCTTTTCCTACTATTTGGCTCTTCTTTGGCCATGAGTTTTTCATGTCACCCACAAACTGATTGGCAGACTGAAATGGTGAATCAATGTTTGGAGCAATATTTGAGGAGTAAGACTTTTAGCTACCCTAAGCAGTGGAACGTATGGTTAGCCTTGACTGAGTTCCGGTACATTTCGCACTCTCGTTCTGCATTGGGGACAGCCCCATTCAAGGCTCTTTATGGCTCTAATCCTCCATCTCTTATGCTAATACAAGGTGATACCTCTTCTATGAGTGAAGTTAATGATTTATTGATGCAGAAGAAAGAATTGGTGCAGCAGTTGAAGGGTAATTTGTAGATGGCTCAGGCTAAGATGAAGTTCTTGACTAATAAGAAAAGAGCCCATAAGTCCTTCCAAGTTGGAGATCTTATTTATTTGAAATTACAGCTTTATAGGTAGACCGGTGTGGCAGTATGCAAAAATGTGTAGCTCAGTGCCCATTACTTTGATCCATACAAGATTTTAGAGAAGATAGGATAAGTAGCATATAAATTGGAGTTGCCACCAAACTCATATGTGCATCCTATTTTTCATGTGTCTCTGTTGAAGCAACATGTAGCAAAAGGCAAGATAAGCTCAAAGGCTGCACCAGCAGCTACTTTAGATAGGAGACTCAGGCAGGAGCCTGCAGCTATTTTGGGATCAAGGGAAGTTCATAAACACAACTGATTAGTTGAAGAAGTGCTGGTGCTTTGGACTAACTTGGATCAGGAAGCTGCTACTTTGGAGAATTAGAATTTCCTCAGGAGCTAATTTCCATTTTTTCATTCTTGAGTCAAGAATGATGTTAAGGAGGGGGCATTGTCATGATGCAAGTTTAGAGGAGGTCATTGTAGCGGCAATTTATGTAATTTTCAACTATGGTTGTATGGCGGGAATGGCTTGGTAATGTCATGAGTTAGTTAAGCCGGTTAGTGCAAGGTATCGAAGATATTTTTGGTTCAATCGACTTAAGTGATTCATGATATAAGAGTTTAGCTTGTATTGTAAGATTCTTCATTGATGAATGATAAGATTGAATTGTTCTTCTCTCAACCCTAACTCTCTCTAATTCTCATCTAATTCTCTTCTCGTATCCTCTCTAATTCTTCACCTATCCTGTGTTATGATTCAAGATTGATCTTGAATTATATCAAGGATGTCCCAAGAAGTAATAAACTTGGTCAAAGAGGTGATTGGGAAACTCGTAAAGGCCAAATTTTTTTGAATCGCCATTGAGTGGTTGAAAATTTTGTTCTTGTTATCAAAGAAAATGCCAAAATTAAGTCTATATTAATTTTAGAGATCCAATTGTAGCCACCCCGAAGGATGAATACCCAATGCCGATATCTTATTTCTTATTGACTTAGCCCCGAGGCACGAGGTCTTGTCCTTTATGGATGCTTATTATGGGTACTACCAAGCCATGATTGCTTTAGAGCGTACCCACAAAACAACATTAAGATGTCCTAGATCAATAGGTAACCTTGATTGGGAGGCTATGCCATTTAGCAAGACAAATGTCGGTGCCACCTAAGCCATGAGTATGATCTTTCATGATCTCATTTACAAGACTATGGAAGTCCACATAGATAACATCGTGGTCAAATCAAAGTCCCAGGACAAATACTTGGAGAACTTCAGAGGAGCGTTTCTTAGAATGAGGAGCCATAACTTCAAGAGGAACCCATTAAAATGTGCCTTTGCCGTGCACGTTGGAGACTTCCTTGGTTTTTTAGTACATCAAAGGGGCATTGAAGTGGACATAAATAAGACTCAGGCCATTCATGTGGCCAAACCACCTTCAAGCAAAAAAGAGCTTCAATGCTTCTTGAGGTAGGTTAATTTCCTAAGACGTTTCATTTCAAATGTCATAGGGAAACCAAAGTCTTCTCTCCATTGCTGAGACTAAAGTCTAAGAAAGACTTCTAGTGGGAGGAGCAACACCACGTAACTTTGAAGGCCATTAAGGAATCCTTGAGCAGGCTGCAGGTGTCAATTCCATCAAAGTAGGGCAAGCCTCTGAAGATTTATGTCTCCAGTTTTGATGAGTCAATTGGTTGTTTGCTTGTGCTAGACAATGAGTAAGGGTTTTAAAAAACTGTGTTTTACTAGGGCTATTGTTTAAATGATTGTCAAATAAAATATTCAGCGATTAAGAAATTGTGTCCATCTCTATTCTATGAATCTGTGAAATTAAGACATTACTTTTTTACATTTACCATACACCTAGTTGCTCAAACAGATATCCTTAAGTATATGCTAGATAGACCTCTGATGAGGGGAAGATTAAAAAAGTGGAGTGTTTCTCTGCTTCGGTTTGAATATGCGTCACAAGAGTCAGTTAAAGGCCAATACCTAGCGGAATTTTTCGCTGACCATCCGTACATTCACGCTAACCATCCATAGCTTCCATAACTTAATGTAGCTTAGCTTAGCATTTACCATAGATCTTTCTGTACTTAGCATAGATCCTAGAACTAGTATATACACTCAATACATGTTTGAATTGCATTATGAGCCAGACCAGCTCCTAGGGATTGAAACAGTTCCTTGGAAGTTATTCTTTGATGAATCAAGGACCAACTCAAGCACTAGGGTTGGGATTGTGATTGAATTCCTTGCCAAGATCATCACCAACTTAGTTGTCACCTTAGTTGACAAGTGCTCTAACAACATAGCGAAGTATGAGGCATAGAACATAGGCCTACACACTCTCCTAGAAATGCCAATCCCTAATGTTATCATAAGAGGGTTGTTTACTCTATTTGTTTGCAATTAAGTATGATGTGGTTGCCATAAAAATTTAGAGAATACAAATGTGCAAACGGGACTCACCGCAACTAGGGAGTTAGCGTAAATTCAGATCGTACATCTTTGACATCAACCACTCACCGTTTTCGAAGCAAAAGTTGTGATATTTTGGTGTATCTAACTTTGGTTATAGCATGAGTTCAGCTTATCCTTTAACTAAGAAGAATTGGTTAAATATTTTGGTAGAATATTGTATATTAATTAACATAAAATTAAGGGCATATGAACTCAACTCAAGTGGCAGTTTGAGTGACGAAGTAGGCCCATAGACACCTTTCCTCGTATACTTAAAAGTCAGGCATTGGGGTGGAAACAAACCTAAGAGCTCAGCAGTCCATTTACTATCCTGAGTCAATCAAGTTTTTAAGCGTGACACCCTTGACTTATAATAACTCGAATGAGTTTAGGTTTAGCAAGATTAAGGTGGAGCAAATCGTATTAAGGTCACTACACTTGGACCAACGCAATCAAGGTCAAACCTTGGCTGTCAAAGCCTTAAACTAAAGCCTCAATTCTTAACTTGTCAAACTTTGGGAAGAGATTAAAACTAACAGTTCATACACAAAGCCCAAAAGGCTATGTTACTAAACAAGTAAGTACAGCAAGATCTATGCTGCTAAGCTACATTAAGTTACGCTACTTCTAGGAAAAGAGTGCAAGTGTGCTGTAAAAAACCTGAAAGAAATTTTGTATGCAAGTGTGCTGTAAAAAACCTGAAAGAAATTTTGTATTAAGTGTATGTACCAATTTAGACTCTCACAGAGTCTCTTATTTATAGAAAAATTAAATAATGATTGCCCCCTAATTCAACTGCATTTTCTCCCCACCTCAAGCCACTATGCTCTTTATTGCACATGAATGATTAATGAACAGGCCCCTGATTTGATGCTTGATGGAGTTCCTTCAAGCCCACATCCTCATTTTCAGCTGAAGTCTCCTTTTAAAGCCTTATGTTCCCTTCGATTAGGCTTAGCACCAAAGTATATGAGCTTGCGCTCTAAGTAACTATCTCGAGCGTCGAAACCACTTGTCTTGCAGCCTTCTTCGCAATCCCTCAAGCTCGAGCTCCCTTCAACCTTTAACCATCTCAAGCCTCAAGAGGCTGGTACCCTTGTTATGGTGACAAACTTCTCAGGATGCTATGCTTGAGATGCCGCTATCTTAGAACTTCAAGGTCCGATTCCCCGTGAGGAGGACCTCACGGGGTAAGCAAGTGGCACTTTTCTAAAAACGGCATCGTCCCAGCTCCCTCGAAATTAGGGTGCAAACAAGGGGATTCATATTGTCATTTTCCAAGTGAAAGGGGAATTTCAATGTTTAAGCGATACCTTAAACAAGTACATCTCAATGGTGCAAGAGTTATTGCAAAAGTTTGATGGTGTTCAGTTTAAGCACATACCTCGAGAGCAAAACAAGGCAGCCAATGGTCTAGATCAGTTGGCCTCATGGTACAAGTTGCCCAAGACATGGTATGAAGAGACTATGGTCATTAACACTAAGGTTTTAGGCCATGACATTGAATTCACTGAGTCCTTGTGTTCTGAAAGTATAGTGATTACAACTGAACACTTAGATGGCTTTATAGCACACCAATTCTATCACAAGTTAGTGTGGGGATTTGACGAAACCCTTGATGGATTACTTCAAGAACACCTAAGACTATATTAAAGACAGATGGATGAAAATGAGAGCTCATGGACTCCATCTAGATGATGAATCTTGAGATTTATATGGGGATGTTAGTGGAGTGCTTCTTAAATGTCTGGACTTGGACAAAGCAATGCTAGTGATGGTAGGAGCCCATGAGGGGATTTGTAGATCCCCTTTGCATGGCTAGAAGTTGCACTAACTCATCAGACGTTACAGCTATTACTGGCCAGCAATGATGGATGACTGCATTGAGTATGCCAAATTGTGCAAAGCATGCTAGAGACATGGTCATGACCAAGGAGTTCCTGTAGTTGAGATGCATGATGTTGTTAAATGATGGCCCTTTCAAGGACGGGAACTGGATCGTAGGGGAGATTAACTCTCCTTCTAACAAGAAACACTTCTACATAATTTTTTTTTTTGGTCCACAGATTACTTCATAAAGTGGGTGGAGGCTAAACCATATAGGAACATCATGGTATGATTTAAGAACAATCTTGAATCATTTCCTAAGAAGAGATAGAATTGAGATAAGAAGAGAAGTGAAAGGGATGAGTAATAGAGAGAAATTAGGGTTAAGAGAAGGAAGAGATCAATTTCTATTCAATGAAAGACAATTACAAGAGAGCACAATCTTTATATACATTTGGAGACAAGTCGGTACAAGAGGCAAAATATCTGGCTAATCAATGCACCTAGACACAAGCTTAAACCGACCTCATTAACAAAATACTAAAAAGGGCGCCAAACTAACAAATGAACCCCTAACAGCAAACTACCATAAAAACACGGAGTTCTGATGAGTTCAATACTCAAATGCAGCTCGATCATAACAATGCTCCCCCTTGAAAACATTCTTATCTCAAGAATGGAAGGAAGGAAACTGACTTTGAATGAACTTCATCCCTTCCCAAGTAGAATCTTCTTCAACCAAATTGCTCCGTTGCATTAGATACTCGTCAATCATCCATCTTAAATGCTGAAGCACCCGAGAGTCTAATATTGCAGCAGGTACTTGCAAAAGAGCTCCACTGGAACATGCTTCTTGAGGTTTAAAAGAACAAGACTTATTTCTTCAAAAGGGAGACATAAAACACGGGGTGAACACATAAATTAGAAGGTAACTCCAACTTACAAGCAGCCTTTCCCACCTTCTCAAGAACTATTTAAGGACCAAAATATCGTGCTATAAGTTTTACATTCTTGTGCACTGATACCGTGGATTGCCTATAAGGTTGTAGCCCCAAATAAACAAAATCTCTAACTTCAAAAGATTTGTTTGAACACTTCCCATCAGCATAGTACTTCATTCTTACCTGAGCCATAAGCAGATTATCCTTGAGAAGCTGTACCAGCTTTTTTCTTTGAGGCAGTAACTCAGATACTTCAGGCACTGAAGTAGTGATCTTTTTGTTATGATTCGAGAATCCGAGGCATGAACTCGAGGTGGCTGTGATGCTGTTCCACTGCTATGTTGCTGCTGTTAGCAAGTTGTCCTGCATGGGTGGCTGTCTTGCAGCCATGTGACTATCATTTAGTGTAGGGAAGTTGAATTAGTTTGAAGATATTGTATCTAGATTGAGTCTTGATGTAATTAGTGGCATAAGTCTCTTGTAAGTCATGTAATAAGTGAGCTTAAGTGTGGACTTGCTTAGGAGGTCAATGGCCGGTCATGGGTGGCGGCTAATTAGTTAGTTGGTGGTTAGGTCGATTAGCTCCTTGGTCCAAACGCAATGTATCTCTAGATATTTTTAGTCTAAGCCATCCTAGGAGGAAGTAGTACAAATAGATGGCTTTAGCTTGTATTCAATAACTTTGACGAATGAATTGATATCTTTTGATATTCCTCTCCACTGCTCATCTCCTTTCCCTTCTTATCTCATCGGAACTCTATATTCTCTTCTCATCTCATACTCTCTCTATCCCAACCAAGGTTAAGGCTCAAGAGCAATCTTTGAAACATTAACAATTGGTATCAGAGCCTTGATTTGGCTTCCGAATCAAGCTCATATCCGGAAAAATTACAAAATCGGATTAATTGTATTGCAATTAATCAATAAAAATAGTAGTGGTACTGATTTAGTTCAGCTTTTACATTGAGGAATTCAATTCTGCATTTTGAATTGATTTCCGGCTGTTACAGCTGTATTGATCAGGAAGTGCCTGGGAGTTGCTTTCAGTTGGGACTGGAATTGATTGAATTACATTGAACATAGGTTAATTGATCAGTATTTGTTGAGTACACTCAACATCAAAGCTGATTCAGATTTAACTCAGTAGCAGCGATCAAGCATTAGCTGTTGAATTTGAGTGCTGAAGCAAGCAAGTCGTTGAAGTTGAGTGCTAAGCATAAGTGATCTTGATCAAATATTCATCTAATTTTTTGAGGAGTTAATGTGATTCTAATTGATCAACATTACATTTGATCATCATCAAAATATCAGAAACCAGCAGAATTGAGGTTTAATCAGATTCTACAACTCAAAAATTGAAGTTGAGGTAATTGTTTCTGAACTGCAAGTTCATATTCGATCCGAATCTTCTTTTGTTGCTGGTTTGTGATGAAATTGTGTTGATAAGCATAGAAGTGCTGTGAATTCATCATAATCTATGCGTGATTCTTAAGAATTATATGTTATTAAGGGAGAATTGCTTAGTCGAAATTATGACAACGAACTGAGCACCGAAGGTGTTGAAATCCGATTTTGTTCTTGAAGATTATGGTGAATCGTGTGTTTAAATCACCATTACAGACAGAGATCGAACCTATTTAAGATTCTTAGTTTGTATTATTCAAGAAATCATTATTGTCAGAAATTGCTCGAAGTTAGGGTTTGTTTGAACTCTCGTTGTACGAAAATCTGCATTTTGGGGTTGATCCATTGCGATTGTGGAATCGATAGCAGCGGATTGTTGTGTGGACGAAGGAGTACAATTTCGTAAAGCAATTGATTGTTGAAGAGTGCGAACAGGTTTCTCACTTATGTGATTTTCGAACTTGTATTTTGCGTAATGAGCTGGTTTAAGATTGAAGTACTTGTTCATTCTCGATATGTCTGAGTTGATTGAGTAGTTGGGGAAATTAATACAAGAACGTGAAGAACGGAGACAAGAATGCATACAAGAATGTATGCAGCTATTGGAGAAACGGCAATATTCAGCTCAACCGTTTGCGAACATCAGTTGTGATTGTGCTGGTGTTCTTGATGCAAATGAGTTTTCGGAGTTAGCAGATGGTGTTAAACAACAAAATTTCAATGTTGAGCAAAAAGAGAAAGTGGAATCTATTGCCGTTGGAGATGAACTCGTCCCCGAGAATGCCAAAATTGATGAAAACAGGCTAGAAGAACCTGAGTTTGAACAAGATGATCCTTATGAAGACTCGTTGCTAGAGTTGGGGTATCTTGATGATGCTGGGGCACAGTATGACATGCGTCCGAAATGGGAATACGATTTCCACGTCAAGGGAATGTTAAAGAAAGTAAGGAGTAGAGCTTAGAGAGGCCAACTCAATGACGCATTGAACGATTTTTGGGAAACAAAGAAGATTACAAAGAAGAAGGTGAAGCGTAAGGTGGTGTTTCAACCTAGGAGGTTCGATGATCAACAAGAACTAACTCAAGATGCTGCTCCTACTAATGTAAATGCCGGTATACAAGGTTCAGGACAAGCTTATATGCAGAACCGCAGCACTTTCATTGCTGAGCAATGTTATTCTGTTGGAGAATCAGTTGTTGTTGCTGCAGTACCTTCAAATACAGATCAAGGTATGCTTAAGTTCACCTTTGGGCATGCTGTTGTGCTAACTCAGATCCAGAACAACATTATATTGGATGCCTTGCAAGGTCTCTTGTGTTGGGAGAATGTTTATGAACTTAGAGCAGCTGAAATGCACTATCGGCATGCCGATCGACAAGTTCGGAATGATCTATTTCTTCATTTGAGAAGAGTTGTGACTTATCCAAGTGCAAGTTCTTATGATAAGCTGCCTCCTAATCTGGGAGAATACTCTCAAGACTATATGAAGCTGAGAGGAGTCAAAGTTTTGCTGAAAAGACGCACTCGAGCTGCAAGAGTGTGCTTCAAGGTTCGCAACAAACAAAGCTTGATTCCTATTCAAGCAATTGAGCAGTTGGATGTGTATAAGTGCAGTAATATGCTTAAACCAATTTCTGATCGGACCAAAAGCAGTACAGCAGGTGCGTTAACTGATGGAATTGATGTTGGTAGTCCCTTTGATCCGGGGAAAGTAGATCATGAATGTGAAAAGCCGAAATATGAGGCCGAGCTGGAGGAAGAGGTCGAGTTGGAGGAAAAATTCGAGCAAGTTGCTAAAATCATTTCTCTAGTCCAATTTAGGCCATGACTAATTTCTGGGAGAATTCTTAACATGTTAGAAGTTCACAAATTGGGTTCTGATCTGAAAATGAGGATTGTTCAGCCAAGATCCCTTAGCATTGAAGGTCTTTGGGTTATTTTCGATAGTGGAAGGCCCCCTGAGGCCTTGGTGGGATCTGATTTCTGCAATGTGGCTGAAATGGTAGTGCTGGACTGTAATGAGATTGGAACAAATGCAGTAGCTAAACTTGAGCCATTGAATCAAGACCTCTCAAGTTGTTTTGCTGCAGAAGTAGAAGCAGTTAAGAGAGGATTTGATGGTGTTGTGCACTTCTCCTGTGCAACTAAGGATAGTAAGCAAACCCAAGTCAAGTCGATGATATTAGCACTTGAAAATTGGAACCAACAGCAATTTAAAGGCGCTGATCAGGTGCAAAATCTGATTGTGTGTGGGGTGGTCTGTTGTTGCAGTTCTGAATGGAAAAATAGTGTGCACAAGCTTCAATATTTACTTAATGTTTGGATGAAAAGGATCAATACAAGTTTGAGGAGAACTTCAGTCAAAATCAGAGAAAAAATCAGCAAAATTAGCAAGGTAGCTTTTGGCAGAACAACTCTGTGTTTGAAGAAGTCTTCAGCTGTTCAAGAGCTTGGTTGGTATCTCCACTTGTTATATTTGTTACTTATGCTTGTGTTGGTTGATAATAAAGCAAAGCTTGGTCATTTGAGGCAAGATTGGTGGTTGGTAAAGCTTTGGGTCGAAAGAAATCAGCTTTACAGATTCGAAGTTATGAGTTGCTGCGTGAGCTTTGCAAATGGAATGGTTTGGGATGTTCACATTATGACATTGTGTCTTTGGAATGTAAGTAAGGGCCATGGGTACTTAAATTGGTGGTGCATAAGCCCGGAACTTCAAGCCAAAGTCCAAAGAGTTTGATTGATCAAGTTGGGACAGCATGTATGCAAGGCAGCTGCTGAAAATGTTGAAAATTCTGAGAGAATTCCAATTCTCTCATTAACAATAGTAAATGAGATGCTCAAAGGGAATGTGATTGGTGTTATTATGATTATGTGAAGATGTAATAACTTGTTTTCATCAATGAGCTTCCATTTGGACATAAATCGAGCCGAAATCTGTCATTATGAGTTGCACCGGGTTTGCATTCCTGAAATTCTGGGTTCTGCAGCAAATTATGTGCAATTGGGAAGCAATCAAGAATTTGTTAAGCATGTTTTGAGTTGGTTTTGTATGTGGACGTGTGAGCAATACAAATTTTAGATAAGATCCCAGCTGAAATATTGGCTGCTGCACTCTTATTGGATTTCAATGTGTTTGGTTGCCATGATAAAGTTTTGGGGCTGTGTCAGCCGCAATGGGAAACGCCTTCAAGCAGATTTTGATGTTGGGCCCTTTTGGTTTGAGTTTGGAAGGCCTCCCAAGGTGTTAAAGGACTTCAAATGCATTTTTGTGTGGCTAATGACATACAAAATCTGTTGTGCAGCATTCTATAAGCTGAAATTCAGAAGTTCTGATGCGTGGGATGATTCTCAACAGCAAGACAAGGTTTTGACCTGTGTTAAATGCATTATCAGGATCTGTGGGTGTGTTGTTGACATTTGGTTTGATCAGGGAAGACCTCCTAAATTATGGTACCGAGATAAACTACATACAATGTGCTGCTGACAATTCAGGTTGAACTGCTTTAGTCTTTTGCATCCAGCTGCTGATTTCAGTAAGGGATTCATCCCTTCAGCTAATTTTTCATATGCAATTAGAGTTATTCATTGTAACAACTCTCTTCTATTCTTGAGGACAAGAATGTTTTTAAGGGGAAGGGAATGTTATGATCCGAGAATCCGAGGCATGAACTCGTGGTGGCTGTGATGCTGTTCCACTGCTATGTTGCTGCTGTTAGCAAGTTGTCCTGCATGGGTGGCTGTCTTGCAGCCATGTGACTATCATTTGGTGTAGGGAAGTTGTATTAGTTTGTTGATATTGTATCTAGATTGAGTCTTGATGTAATTAGTGGCATAAGTCTCTTATATGTGATGTAATAAGTGAGCTTAAGTGTGGACTTGCTTAGGAGGTCAATGGCCGGTCAAGGGTAGCGGCTAATTAGTTAGTTGGTGGTTAAGTCGGTTAGCTCCTTGGTCCAAACGCAATGTATCTCTAGATATTTTTAGTCTAAGCCATCCTAGGAGGAAGTAGTATAAATAGATGGCTTTAGCTTGTATTCAATAACTTTGATGAATGAATTGATATCTTTTGATATTCCTCTCTACTCCTCATCTCCTTTGCCTTCTTATCTCGTCTAAACTCTATATTCTCTTCTCATCTAATACTCTCTCTATCCCAACCAAGGTTAAGGCTCAAGAGCAATCTTTGAAACATTAACAATTGGTATCCGAGCCTTGATTTGGCTTCCGAATCAGGCTCATATCCGGAAAAATTACAAAATTTGATTAATTGTATTGCAATTAATCAATAAAAACTGTAGTGGTACTGATTTAGTTCAGTTTTTACATTGAGGAATTCAATTCTGCATTTTGAATTGATTTCCGACGGTTACTGCTGTATTGATCAGCAAGTGCTTGGGAGTTGCTTTCGGTTGGGACTGCAATTGATCGAATTAAATTGAACATAGGTTAATTGATCAGTATTTGTGGAGTACACTCAACATCAAAGCTGATTCAGATTTAACTCAGTAGCAGCGATCAAGCATTAGCTGTTGAATTTGAGTGCTGAAGCAAGCAGGTCGTTGAAGTTGAGTGCTAAGCAGAAGTGATCTTGATCAAATATTCATCTAATTTTTTGAGAAGGAGTTAATTTGATTCTAATTGATCAACATTACATTTGATCATCCTCAAAATATCAGAAACCAGCTGAATTGAGGTTTAATCAGATTCTACAACTCAAAAATTGAAGTTGAGGTAACTGTTTCTGAACTGCAAGTTCATATTCGATCCGAATATGCTTTTGTTGCTAGTTTGTGATGAAATTGTGTTGATAGAAGTGGTGTGAATTCATCATAATCTATGCGTGATTCTTAAGAATTACATGTTATTAAGGGAGAATTGCTTAGGCAAAATTCTGACAACGAACTGAGCACCGAAGGTGTTGAAATCCGATTTTGTTCTTGAAGATTGTGGTGAATCGTGTGTTTAAATCACCATTACAGACAGAGATCGAACCTATTTCAGATTCTTAGTTTGGATTATTCAAGAAATCATTATTGTTAGAAATTGCTCGAAGTTAGGGTTTGTTCGAACTCTTGTTGTACGAAAATCTGCATATTAGGGTAGATCCGTTGCGATTGTGGAATCAATAGTAGCGGATTGTTGTGCGGACGAAGGAGTACAATTTCGTAAAGCAATCGATTGTTGAAGAGTGCGAAAAGGTTTCTCACTTATGCGATTTTCGAACTTGTATTCTACGTACTGAGCTGGTTCAAGATTGAAGTTGTTTTTCATTCTCGATATGGCTGAGTTGATTGAGCAGTTGGGGAAATTAATATAAGAACGTGAAGAACGGAGACAAGAATGGATACAAGAATGTATGTAGCTATTGGAGGAACGGCAATATTCAGCTTAACCGTTTGCGAACATCAATTGTGATTGTGCTGGTGTTCTTGATGCAAATGAGTTTCCGGAGTTAGCAGATAGTGTTAAACAACAAAAGTTCAATGTTGAGAAAAAAGAGAAAGTGGAATCTATTGCCGTTGGAGATGAACTCGCCCCCGAGAATGCCAAAATTGATGAAAACAGGCTAGATGAACCTGAGTTTGAACAAGATGATCCTTATGAAGACTTGTTGCTAGAGTTGGGGTATCTTGATGATGCTGGGGCACAGTTTGACATGCGTCCGGAATGGGAATATGATTTCCATGTCAAGGGAATGTTAAAGAAAGTAAGGAGTAGAGCTCAGAGAAGCCAACTCAATGACGCATTGAACGATTTTTGGGAAACAAAGAAGATTAAAAAGAAGAAGGTGAAGTGTAAGGTGGTGTTTCAACCTAGGAGGTTTGATGATCAACAAGAACTAACTCAAGATGCTACTCTCACTAATGTAAATGCTGGTATACAAGGTTCATGACAGGCTTATATGCAGAACCACAGCACTTTCATTGCTGAGCAATGTTATTCTGTTGGAGAATCAGTTGTTGTTGCTGCAGTACCTTCAAATACAGATCAAGGTATGCTTAAGTTCACCTTTGGGCGTGCTGTTGTGCTAACTCAGATCCAGAACAACATTATATTGGATGCCTTGCAAGGTCTGTTGTGTTGGGAGAATGTTTATGAACTTATAGCAGCTGAAATGCACTATCGGCATGCCGATCGACAAGTTCGGAATGATCTATTTCTTCATTTGAGAAGAGTTGTGACTTATCCAAGTGCAAGTTCTTATGATAAGTTGCCTCCTAATCTGGGAGAATACTCTCAAGACTATATGAAGCTGAGAGGAATCGAATTTTTGCTGAAAAGACGCACTCGAGCTGCAAGAGTGCGCTTCAAGGTTCGCAGCAAACAAAGCTTGATTCCTATTCAAGCAATTGAGCAGTTGGATGTGTATAAATGCAGTAATATGCTTAAACCAATTTCTGATCAGACCAAAAGCAGTACAGCAGGTGCGTTAACTGATGGAATTGATGTTGGTAGTCCCTTTGATCCGGGGAAAGTAGATCATGAATGTGACAAGCTGAAATATGAGGCCGAGCTGGAGGAAGAGGCCGAGTTGGAGGAAAAATTCGAGCAAGTTGCTAAAATCATTTCTCGAGTCCAATTTAGGCCAAGTCTGATTTCTGGGAGAATTCTTAACATATGAGAAGTTCACAAATTGGGTTCTGATCTGAAAATGAGGGTTGTTCAGCCAAGATCCCTTAGCATTGAAGGTCTTTGGGTTATTTTCGATAGTGGAAGACCCCCTGAGGCCTTGGTGGGATCTGATTTCTGCAATGTGGCTGAAATGGTAGTGCTGGACTGTAATGAGATTGGAACAAATGCAGTAGCTAAACTTGAGCCATTGGAGCAAGACCTCTCAAGTTGTTTTGCTACAGAAGTAGAAGCAGTTCAGAGAGGAGTTGATGTCGTTGTGAGCTTCTTGTGTGCAACTAAGGATAGTAAGCAAACCCTAGTCAAGTCGATGATGTTAGCACTTGAAAATTGGAACCAACAGCAACTGAAAGGTTCTGATCTGGTGCAAAATCTGATTGTGTGTGGGGTGGTCTGTTGTGGCAGTTCTGAATGGAAAAATAGTGTGCACAAGCTTCAATATTTACTTAATGTTTGGATGGAAAGGATCAGTATAAGTTTGAGGAGAACTTCAGTCACAATCAGAGAAAAAACAGCAAAATCAGCAAGGTAGCTTTTGACAGAACAACTCTGTGTTTGAAGAAGTCTTCAGCTGTTTAAGAGCTTGGTTGGTGTCTCCACTTGTTATATTTGTTACTTATGCTTGTTTTGGTTGATAATAAAGCAAAGCTTGGTCATTTGAGGCAAGATTGGTGGTTGGTAAAGCTTTGGGTCTAAAGAAATCAGCTGTACAGATTTGAAGTTATGAGTTGCTGAGTGAGCTTTGCAAATGGAATGGTTTGGGATGTTCACATTATGACATTGTGTCTTTGGAATTTAAGTAAAGACCATGGGTACTTAAATTGGTGGTGCATAAGCCCGGAACTTCAAGCCAAAGTCTCAAGAGTCAGATTGATCAAGTTAGGACAGCATGTATGCAAGGCAGGTGCTGAAAATGTTGAAAATTATGGGAGAATTCCAATTCTCTCATTAACAGTAGTAAATGAGATGCTCAAACGGAATGTGATTGGTGTTATTATGATTATGTGAAGATGTAATAACTTGTTTTCATCAATGAGCTTCCATTTGGACATAAATCGAGCTGAAATCTGTCGTTATGAATTGCACCAGGTTTGCATTGCTGAAATTCTGGGTTCTGCAGCAAATTATGTGCAATTGGGAAGCAATCAAGAATTTGTTGAGCATGTTATGAGTTTGTTTTGTATGTGGACGTGTGAGCAATACAAATTTTAGATAAGATCCCAGATGAAATATTGGCTGCTGCACTCTTATTGGATTTGAATGTGTTTGGTTGCCATGATCAAGTTTTGGGGCTATGTCAGCTGCAATGGGAACCGCCTTCAAGCAGATTTTGATGTTGGGCTCTTTTGGTTTGAGTTTGGAAGGCCTCCCAAGGTGTTAAAGGACTTCAAATGCATTTTTGTGTGGCTAATGACATACAAAATATGTTGTGCAGCACTATATAAGCTGAAATTCAGAATTTCTGATGCGTGGGATGATTCTCAACAGCAAGACAGGGTTTTGAGCTGTGTTAACTGCATTATGAGCAGCTATGGGTGTGTTGTTGACGTTTGGTTTGATCAGGGAAGACCTCCTAAATTATGGTACCGAGATAAACTACATACAATGTGCGGCTAACAATTCAGGTTGAACTGCTTTAGTCTTTTGCATCCAGCTGCTGATTTCAGCAAGGGATTAATCACTTCGGCTAATTTTTCATATGCAATTACAGTTATTCATTGTAACAACTCTCTTCTATTCTTGAGGACAAGAATGTTTTTAAGGGGAAGGGAATGTTATGATCAGAGAATCCGAGGCATGAACTCGAGGTGGCTGTGATGCTGTTCTGCTGCTATGTTGCTGCTGTTAGCAAGTTGCCCTGCATGGGTGGCTGTCTTGCAGCCATGTGACTATCATTTGGTGTAGGGAAGTTGTATTAGTTTGTTGATATTGTATCTAGATTGAGTCTTGATGTAATTAGTGGCATATGTCTCTTGTAAGTGATGTAATAAGTGAGCTTAAGTGTGGACTTGCTTAGGAGGTCAATGGCCGGTCAAGGGTGGCGGCTAATTAGTTAGTTGGTGGTTAAGTCGGTTAGCTCCTTGGTCCAAACGCAATGTATCTCTAGATATTTTTAGTCTAAGCCATCCTAAGAGGAAGTTGTATAAATAGATGGCTTTAGCTTGTATTCAATAACTTTGATGAATGAATTGATATCTTTTGATATTCCTCTCTAATTCTCATCTCTTTTCCCTTCTTATTTCATCTAAACTGTATATGCTCTTCTCATCTCATACTCTCTCTACCCCAACCAAGGTTAAGGCTCAAGAGAAATCTTTGAAACCTTGACACTTTTGTAGCACCAAATGGACATGTGTGTTGTACAAGAAGTCCGCCAAAGACAACCACCTACACCATCCCTTAGGATGACAGAATGTAATGCTCCTTTGCTCAATACACTGATTTACACTCTCCGCCTATCCATCTATCTGAGGATGGTCAGATTAACTCAGAGCCAAGGAAGTGCCCAAGAGAAGCAACAATTCATGCCAAAATTGGCTGGTGAACAACTTGTCACGATCAGAAATAATGGAATGTGGTAAACCATGAAGCTCATAAATGTTGTCCAAGAAAGCCTTGGCAAGTTTTTCTGCTGAGATTGGATGGGTCAGGGCAACAAAGTGGTTGAATTTGGTGAATCGATCCATGACCACCTAAATGACTTCCTTCTCTTTAGACTTAGGCAAGCCTTCAATAAAGCCCATGCTAATGCGTTGCCACACACAATCAGGAATTGGAAGTGGCTGGAGCAACCCATGATACTACTTGCAATCTAATTTTGTCTTTTTACATACTTCACATGATTGAACAAATTGCACTACTTCTCTTTTCATACCAACCCAGCTGAAGTAACTCTTGAGTCTTTGATAAGCCCCTTTAATGCCAGAGTGTCCTCCCTAAGAAGAGTCAAGGGAAGCCTCAATGATCTGTCTCCTCAAATCTGTTGCTAATCCTATATACAACTTCGCCTTCACTCTGATGATACCCTTTACTATAGTAATATCAGCATCTGTTGTAGGAGAGGCCTTATTGATGCTAAATGCTGCCACACATTCATGACCAAAGCTGTCTTCTCCATACGATTTATATACATCTTCCATCTAAGCTGGTAATGCAACTGACACAGTACCACAAAACCCAGGTTTAGTCTCTTCCAGCCTGTGAGATAGTGCATCTGTAGCAAGAGATTCCTTTCGCTTCAAATATTCAATAGAATAGTCCAGTCCAAGCATCTTCATCAAGCCTTGGCGTTGAACTCTTGTTGTAATTTTTTGCTCTAACAAGTATTTTAGACTCTAGTGATCCATATTAATGATAAAATGGTGCCCTTCCTGATAATATCTCCAACTCTGAACTGCCAAGAGGATAGCTAGATGCTCTTTCTTGTATATGGATAACTCGAAATGCCTGGGACTAAGGGCTTGGCTGAGATAAACCATCGGCCTTCCTTTCTGAGCTAAGATGGCTCCGATTCAGTTACCACAAGCTTCAGTATCCAAAAAAAATCTCACTGAAGTCTAGCATGGCCAAGACAAGTGTTGGGCACATCACTACCTTCAAAGCTTCAAAGGAATCTTAAGCTACATCTGACCACAGAAAAGCATCCTTCTTCAAAAGGTCTGTTAATGTTTTAGCAATTACACCATAGCTAGCTGCAAATTTATTGTAATATCCAGTCAAGCCTAAGAATCCCCTCTACTACTTCAAAGTAGTAGGTGTTGGCAAGTCCTTCATGGCCTGAATTTTTCAAGGATCTGTGGATACCCCTTCATAAGAGATGATATGGCCTAGATACTCCACTTGAGGCTGAACAAAAGAGCACTTGGAAAGCTTGGCATATAGTTTATGATTACGCCTGGTACTGAGCACCTGTCTCAGAAGAGCCATACGGTCCTCAAATGTTGGACTGCAAATCTGGATATCATCAAAGAAAACTAGTACAAACTTCCACAATAATGCCTTGAACACATCATTCAACAAAGCCTTGAATTTAGCTAGAGCATTTGTCAGTCAAAATGGCATCACTAGAGATTCATAGTGTCCATGATGAGTTCTAAAGGCAGTCTTGTATATGTTCTGCTCCAAGACTTTGATTTGATAATACCCTTGTCGTTCATCCAAAAGGTCATCAATGTGTTATGAATCAAATGGTTTATTTGATTTTAAGATGTCTGTTAACTTCTATGTTTGTAATAATATTGCGTTTTATTGTAATTCCTGATATAAGGTTGTAAAGGCTTTCGGAGCCAAGTTGCATTTGAGGTTAGTTAAGTCGGTTGAAGGTCAAGGCTTGCTAGTTAAGTCAATTATGGTAGCTCTTGTTGTTATTTGCGTCGGTTGGACTGAGCTTGATGTTATGATCCGAGCGTGGAAAGTATCAAGGGGATTCAGTTGCTGTTTTGTACATATGTGCTGCTGCTGTCTAGGTGCTAGTTTGGGTTGTTGCTTTGTGCTGTTGCTGCGTTGCTGCTGATTAGTTGTGATTAGCTTAGTAATGAATGTAGTAGCTTGGTCCTTAGCTTCCTTACTGCATTGTCTAGGTCTTGGTGTCGCATTGTATTGCCTTAGCTGAATTGTAACAAGCTGCAAATGTCATTTGCATGTAAGCTTGCAATACCTGTAGCAGGGTCTATTGTTCGTTGGTGTGGTTGGCGCCAGAATAGCTTAGAAGTTAGTTACAAGATATTTTCTTAAGCTTCTAGATAGTTCCTAAGTCGGTTACTAGGATTTGTCTAGATACATTGTTTAGTTTTGCTTGTCTATAAGCAGTGTTTGGAGCTGTATTTGAGATCATTCAAGCATAATATCAAACACAAATCTCTTTTGAGATCAACTTTCTCTCTCTCATCTAACTCTCTCGATTTCGCATCTAATTTCTCTACTTTCTCATCTCAATTTCACTTCTTCCACATCTCATACTCTCACTCTATCCCTATTTTACTTAGCTTACTTTTATGATTTAATCACGAACGTAACAATTGGTATCAGAGCCTCGTTTGGCTTCCATTCGAGTCCGTCATCAATAGAAAAAAAAATTTTAAAAAAAGAGAAAAAACAAATCAGAAATATCAAATTCGGTGCTGAATTTGCTGATTAAATTCAAATTTTAGTAAAATCAAATCAGTTCAGCATTATTCTGAACAAGTTCAGTTCAGATTTCTATTAAATCAGGAACTTGTTAATTTGCAGTTGAAAGTGTGAATGGAGTCCAGTGCGATGCTGTTGTCTGGAGGTGTGATCACCCAAGCTGCAGCTGCTCGTGCAGCAACAAATCCTTCCTATGCCGATGTTGTCAGTGGAAATGCAGAGACTGAATTGCAAACTAACAATGGAGATGGCGTGAGTGTTCAACTAGCAGCATTGGTGGTGCAAATGGATCAGATAAATTAGACCGTGATAGAAACTCAGCAAAGCATTGATGATCGATTGCATAAAATGGAGGAACGATTGCATAAAAGATTACAGGATCAGGACTAGAAGTTTAATGAACGTTTTGGCTTGCAAATTCAGAGTTTTTAGGAAAAAAATGGACGATCAATTCAATCAGCATAAGCATCAGATTGAGGAGGCAATGGTTGAAAGAATGATTGATCAAGCAAAAGAGATTGATGGAAAGATTGATGCTCATTTAAATCATCAACGGCAGAGTTTTGAAGTGAGGTTTGTTCAAATCAACAAACAAGCGATTGAGGCTCGAGTGAATGACCAATTGCAAGGAATTAAGGATAGAGTGGATAGTTGTCTAGCAATGTTGCAAAATCAGGTGCAAAAACAAAATGTTGGTGCAAGAAGTGGTGGTCTGCTGCCTGTAAGTCAGTTACTGAAGACAACCGAGCTGCATCAACCACAGGTATCGAGCGCTGGTGCTCAACCTGCTCATCCACAAGTTGATCCACAAGTTCAGCTGCAATCTGAAAAGAACAGACCTCTGAATCAGGTTCCTGAAGACCAAGGAACTGTCAGGTCGCAAGCACAAGCAAATGATCAGGAGCAAATTCGATTCGTGAGCATGAAATCTGGTCAGGAAGGTCAACTTTCAGATCATCCAGGTCGTCCACCTGATCCTGCTGTACAAATCAGATTCGAACTGGAAAATTCAGGACACTTTGATCCGACTCGCACGAGACCTATTTGCTCGAATGTCGGACACAATGTTCAACCACCTGAAATTGTTCAGCAGCGTATACATGGACTGAATGCCCCTGAATTTGGTTCTAACCATAGCAATGAAGTCTCTTGTGGTAATAGAAGCAATGGCTTTAGACAACCGAGAGTTCAACTTGAAAATTTTGATGGGAAGCAACCTCACTCTTGGTTAAGGAGATGCGAGCGATATTTCCACTTTTATTCCATTCTCGATGATTGAAAGGTGGAATTGGCTATGGCTTATCTCCAAGGAGATCATGGAGTTTGGTTCTATAGTCTATTAAAGAGTAATTCTACACTTACTTGGGCTGAGTTTATGGTCGAGTTTTGTGAACGCTATGGTGATGATGACCTGAGTGATATAGTTGATAACTTCACCAAGCTGACTCAAGTTACAACCGTGAAGGAGTACATGACAAAGTTTGAAAATCTCCGAGCTAGTATGACGACTGTTACCCCTCAAGCTCCTGAGTCCTTTTATGTCTCGAGTTTTATCAGTGGATTAAATCCTAAAATCAAGAATTTGGGGAAGGCTATTGGTCCTACTTCTTTATCACAAGCTAATGTGAAGGCGAGATTGTTTGAGGCTACGTTTCTACCAACCAATGAAGGGCCTAAACATCGAGGTGAATGTTCGCAACAACATCTCAGAGAAAGAGACAAAACCAAAGTGCACTGTCCCTTTGACAAAAATGCTATTGAGAAGAGGCCTCAAAGACTTTGCTTCAAGTTTCGTCAACCTTATGAAATAGGCCATAAATGTAATCCTAAATTTCTCATGGCGGTTAGAGGGGTCAACATTGAAGGGCAGTCCGATGGTGAGTGGGTTGATGTTGAGTATGAGGATTCCGACCAAGAAATTTTCATTGAGGATGAATTGGAGATTTCCTTGACGGCGTTAATAGGGCAAGGAATGCATAAGATAATCAGGATCAAAGCGAAAGCTGGCACGAGATCGATTGTCATTGTAATAGATAGTGGGAGCACCCACAGTTTTGTTGATCCAAAGTTAGTGAAGAAAGTGGGACATGAGGTGATTAAGACTAATCCCTTGGTAGTGACCGTGGCAGATGGAAACTTGATCCTTACTCAAGACAAATGCCGAGCCTTTCAGAGGTCCATGCATGAACATCAGTTCGCCCATGATTTTAGAGTCCTTCCCTTGGGTGAATGCGATATGGTGCTTGGAGTTGAATGGATGCTTGGTTACAACCCGGTATCTTTCGATTATGTTAAGCACGCGGTGTCATTTGAATGTCACGGGTCTAGAGTTACTTTACAAGGAATGGTAGATCACTAATTTCCATTCTTAAGGACAAGAATGTTCTCAAGGGGAAGGGAATGTTGTGATCCGAGCTTGGAAAGTATCTAGGGGATTCAGTTGCTGTTCTGTTCCTATGTGTTGCTGCTGTTTAGGTGCTAGTTTGGGCTGTTGCTTTGTGTTGTTGCTGCGTTGCTGCTGATTAATTGTGATTAGCTTTATAATAAATGTAGTAGCTTGTTCCTTAGCTTCGTTACTGCATTGTATGGGTCTTAGTGTTGCATTGTATTGCCCTAGCTGAATTGTAATAAGCTGCAAATGTCATCTATGTTTAAGCTTGCAATACCTGCAGCAGGGTCAGTTGCTTGTTGGTGTGGTTGACGCCAGAATAGCTTAGAAGTTAGTTACAAGATATTTTCTTAAGCTTCTAAATAGTTCCTAAGTCGGTTACTAGGATTTGTCTAGATACATTGTTTAGTTTTGCTTGTCTATAAGTAGTGTTTGGAGCTGTATTTCAGATCATTCAAGCATACTATCAAACACAAATCTCTTTTGAGATCAACTTTCTCTTTCTCATCTAACTCTCTCTATTCCTCATTTAATTTCTCTACTTTCTTATCTCAATTTCACTTCTTCGTCATCTCATACTCTCAATCTGTTAGGCTCCAATTCAAGATTGAAGGCCTAACCTTGTAGAGGAAGGAGTTAAGATGAGAAGAGAAGGGAAAAGGGATGAGAAATAGAGAAAGGGATGAGAAATTAGGGAGAATTCCAAAGGAAATTCAGTTGTATTTCATTGAATGATTGATATTACAACCTAGGAGCTTATTTATAGACAACTAAGTACAAAGAACCAAGACTCAAAAGCCCAACCGACTTTCGCGCCTAAAATGCAGCCGCACACCACCTTTGACCCGTGTTTGACCAACTCCCCCTATAGGCGCCAACTACCGACCCAACCAACATTTGAAAATATACCACTTCAACTTGAGACACTAATCCAACACTAGAAACAAAAATTGCAATGAAATTCCAACGATTTATAACATTCCCTCCCTCTTGAGAAACTTCTTGTCCTCAAGAAGTGAGGCTCGGAAATTGGCTCCGCAAGAAATTGCAATTTTCCCAAGTCCTCAAACTCTTGTCCAAGTTGCACCATGATACCAAAACCTCCTGCACAGCTCCTTGTTCCAGCTGCAACATCCTCCGAGCTCCAACAGGTTCTAGCTGCAATTTCAGAATGCCATTGGCCTCTGCTACAGGGTGCTCCTGGGCTGCTGCAGCACTTCTTTGGACCTGCTTTTTGAGTAGGGACACGTGAAACACGGGGTGAATGTATGAGTGTGGAGGTAAGTCAAGTTTATAAGCAACATTGCCAATTTTCTCCAAAATTTTATACGGGCCAAAGCATCGGGCACTTGGCTTGACATTACGCCAGACAGCCAAGGAAGACTGTCTATACGGTTGTAATTTTAGGTAGACCATGTCACCAACATCATAACTCTTGTCTACCCTTTTTTTATCAGCATAATACTTCATCCGAGCTCGAGCTTGATGAAGATTGTCTTTTAGCTCTTGCAACATCTGTCTTCTCTGCTGCAGCAAATCTACTACTGCAGTACCATTGCTTCTCGGCTGTTGGAGCATCACAGGAGAGGGTGGAGAGTAACCATACAATGCTTGGAATGGAGAAGTGCCAATAGATGTATGAAAGTGTGTATTGAACCAAAATTCGGCTAAGGAAAGCCAACGATTCCACTCCTTGGGCTTCAAGAAGACCATACTCCGCAAATACTATTCCACACATTGATTGACTCACTTGGTTTGGCCATCTGTCAGACGATGATATGAGGAGCTGAGTGCCAATGTGGTGCCCAACAACTTAAACAACTCTCTCCTGAACGTGCTTGTAAAAATCTTATCTCGATCGGACACAATGGATTGAGGCAATCCATGCAACTTATAAATGTTGTCAAGGAAGATCCTTGCCCACTTTTCAGCGGTGATGGGTCGAACAAGAGCAATGAAGTGACTGTACTTGGTGAGACGATCCACCACGACCCATATGACCTCCTTACCCTCGGACTTCGGAAGTCCCTCGATGAAATCCATGCTAATATGAACCCAAGCTCCCTCCGGAATGGGAAGAGACTGAAGAAGTCCTTTGTAACGAGGATCTCCCAACTTCGTTTGTTGACATACCTCACATGACTTCACGTATTCACTCACCTCTTTCTTCATACTCGGCCATGTAAAATATGCTTTGATTCGTTCGTAGGTACCTTCCACACCCTCATGACCACCCCAAGCAGCATCATGTGAAGCTTGGATGACCATTTCTCTCAAGTTAGTGGCAGAACCAGCGTATAACAACCCCTCAACCCTGATCAGTCCCTGCTGTACCGATACCTCACTGTCTGCAGAACCGAAATTTGCATTGCGTGTGAGGGCTGCAGCGGCCACTTTTTCTTGAGCAAATGGGTCACTCTCATAGGACTTGTTTAGTTCTTGCACCCAAGAAGGTATTACCATGGTTACAGCAATACAGGTAGCCTGATTTTCATCCTCAAACTGCCTTGACAGTGCATCTGCTGCAGTGTTCTCTTTGCCACTTCTATATTCAATGCCGTAATTAAGGCCTAACATTTTCTTGAGGCCTTTCTTCTAAATCCTTGTCACGATCTTCTGCTCAAGGAGATACTTGAGGCTTTGGTGGTCCGTCCTAATGATGAACTTATGACCCTCCAAGTATTGTCTCCATTTCTCCACTGCTAAGAGGATGGCAAGATATTCCTTCTCATATGTTGACGTCACTTGATGTTTAGGGCTAAGGGGCTGACTTAAGTAAGCAATAGGCCTTCCTTTTTGGGAAAGAACAGCCCCTATACCAGTACCACTTGCATCGGTCTCCAAAATAAAGCTTTCAGTAAAATCCGGCATCGCCAAAACTGGGGCAGCACACATTGCGGCTTTAAGGGCTTCAAAATGTGGCTTGAGATCTCTCGTTCCATGTGAAAGCATCCTTCTTCAAAAGCTTGGTCAAGGGTTTGGCAATAGAACCATATCCCCTAATAAATTTCCTATAATAGCCGGTCAAACCCAAGAATCCCCTCAATTTCTTCAAGGTGAGCGGAATTGCCCATTCTTGCATTGCACGGATCTTGTTCGGATCAGTAGATACTCCCTCATGAGAGATGATGTGCCCCAAATACTCGAGTTTATCTTGAGCAAAAGAAGACTTGGACAACTTTGCAAAAAACTTGTGTTGTCGCATCAATTCAAACACTTGTCGGAGGTGATTAAGATGAGCTTCATATGTCGAGCTATAAATCAGTATGTCGTCGAAGAAAACGAGTACCGACTTCCTCAGAAAAGGCTTGAAAACATCATTCATGGCTGCTTGAAACGTGGCCGGAGCATTAGTCAAGCCGAAAGGCATCACAACAAACTCGAAATGGCCATGGTGAGTTTGAAAAGTTGTCTTGTAAATATCCGGAACAAGGACCCTGATTTGATGGTATCCTTGCCTCAAATCCAGCTTTGAAAAGAAACACGACCCGTGTAGTTCATCAAGCAAATCGTCTATGATCAGAATGGGAAACTTATCCTTCACCGTGAGAGCATTTAACCGGCGGTAGTCAATACACATTCTAGCCGAGCCATCTTTCTTCTTCACAAGGATCACAGGTGAAGCGAAAGGACTATGGCTTGGTCAAATGAAGTTCATATTAAGAAGTTCCTCCACTTGCCTTTCTATTTCTGATTTTTGGCCATGTGCATAACGATAAGGCCTAATCTTCACCGGATCGGCGTTCGCACGCAAGGGAATGGCATGGTCCACACTTCACGGAGGAGGGAGACTCTTAGGAGGCCCAAATATATCATCAAATTCATTCACTAAGGCTTGCACTTCGGGTTGAAGTCCCGGCTGCAACTCAACTGATGATATCATGAATATATGACCTATCCATTGTATCGCCTTCTTCTTGGTCCCATTGTGTACCTGTTTGCCATCAATTATCTTGAGTTGAGCATCCTTTGTCATGCCTTTCAAGGACACTTTGGAGCCATGAACCTCGAATGCCACGGTCATCTTATCGAAATCAAACACGCCCTGATTAAAGGTTCTCATCCAATCCACCCCTAGCACCATGTCGCAACCTCCCAAAAGAAGAACTCGGAAATCAAAGGTGAAATGATGTTCTTGCATAGACCAAGGGAACGCTATGCATTTGTTGTGAATGGTTAAGGACTTGCCATCAGCCACCATCACTTGCAAAGGATGAGTCTTTATTGTTTCATGCCTAACCTTCTTACTCAGTTTGGGATTGATGAAGCTATGTGTACTTACGCTGTCAATGAGGATAATGATGGAATGTTTACCAGCCTTGCCTCTGAGACGTTCCAAGTCTTGCAAGACTTTCTCCAAATGCTGACGAGTCTCCCCTTCTTCACACAATCTCTGCAGGTTCTTCCATCTTAAAGGAAGTGGCGCCCTTCAAAGGATGGATTTTCTTTACGAAGTGATATGCCAAATGGGTGGAAAATCTAATGGTGACCTAGGAAGAGAAATGGAAGAATCTTCGTACTTACGAAGTCGTTTAGCTCTCCACCATTGCTATCAGGTATGATTACCTTATCAAGAAGGCACTCACTCACTTCTGGAACACTTGTTACAATGCTCTCGTCCTCCCCTGGGGTTTTCTTTACATTAACTTGGAGGAGGTAGCGGCCTTAACAGGTGTTTCGCAAGGAGGAGAGCATTTGCCTGTAGATTCATTTATCTCTAATGAGGCTAAAGATTTTGCCTTTTCCTTCTCCATAACCAATTTGCCCAATGGTTATGAGTCCTTTGTTAAGATGTTTGTAATTGAGGCTCATGACTTTGGGCACAGTTGAAGAGGAGAAAAGGCGTGCTTCTACATATTCTGGTTATACAAGTTGTTGTTGTTCTTCCTTTTTTTTATATTTTTGCTCCACCAGCTTAGTTTCAAAGTTTTTAAAGACCGTGGCTACAAACTTAGTTTTTAGCATTGGTCCATTGGCCTTGGGACCATTATTCTTGGCCAAAGGATATGGATACCTTAGGGACATCATAACCAAGGACTATGCACTCCAAACAGGTGGTCTCTTATGGCTGGAACTAGAAAACCATGATAACAGCCTTATAGACTTTCATGATGTCATTCGTATAGACTTCCGTGGTCTTACGAATGAGATCATGAAAGATCATGTTCATGGCTCTTTAGTAGGTGGTGCTAGTGTTCCTAAGACCAAATGGCATAGCCACCCACTCAAACATCTCTATCAACCCAGGACACCTAAATGCTATCTTATGGGTATCTTCCGAAGCAATCATTACTTGGCAGTACCCACAGTAGCCATCCATGAAAGACAAGACGTCATGCCTCAAAGCTGAGTCAAGGAGCACATCAACAATGCGCATTGGGTATTCATCCTTCGAGGTGGCTACTTTCAAATTCCTGAATTCAATATAGACCCTGATTTTGCCATTCATTTTAATGACAGGACAATATTTGCCATCCGTTCGACATACTTGGCTGTCCTGATAAACTTGGACTTTAAGAGCCTTTCGATCTCGTCCTTAACCAAATCGATTACTTGTTGGGACATTCTCCTGTGGGCTTGAATCACTGTTCTTGAACCTAGCTTGATAGGAAGCTATGCTCAATCACCTTTTTGCCTAGCCCAGGCATCTTGTGATGATCCCAAGCAAAATAGTCCTTGAATTTGCGAAGTAAAGTCAAATACTGCCCTATCTTCTCTTAAGAAACTAGAACCCTCAGATAGGTAGCTCTTGGATATTGTGCTGAGCCCAAATTAACCTCAAGGAGGACATCTTGGACTTCAATCCTTAAATCCTTCATTTTAACTGGTTTTGCTCTTAAGTTATAGAGTTCCAGCTCCTCCTTTTGTGCGTTATGGACCTCGAAAGCATTGAAAGGCTGCTTGGTCCAAAGCTGATCCTCAGCAAGCCAAGCCACTAGCCTTGCTAATGCTAAGGAAATGGCCTCTTGGTCCATTAATGGGAGGACTTGACACCTCTGCATTGAGGTTCTAGCATGCGTTGGGAGTCTCTTTCTTTAAGAAGGGCCCTCATGCATCCTTAGAAGTCAAAGTCCAGAATCTACATCCAATTGACCTACCTCAGCCTCAGTCAATGGGCTTTCAAGGATGGCAGTCGTGTCCTATTATTAGGCAGATTGTGGGAGTGGTCCTCTTATTATCAAGTGGTCCCGTGCCATTTTCGTAGAATTTTGTCTCCACATAGTTAAAGCAAGCCATGAATGACCTGTCATGGTTCCAGAAGATTAACATCTTATGAAGTGAAGAAGGGATACAATAATTTCCATGTAACCAATCTCTCCCCGCAAAGAATTGTAGCTCGAGGTAGTATCCCATAAAAAAAAATCCATTAGCTTGCTTAGGCTGCTAATTGTCAAGTCAATCGAGGTGACCGCTTCAAATTTAGTAGTGGCTCTAGAAAAGACATAGATGGCAAAATCCAAAGTAATTAAATCATCCCGAGATTTACAAATGATCCCCAACATAAATAGAGGCAGAACGTTGATGGTCATGCCATTGTCCACCAAAACCCTGTTCCCTAATATGCCATCAAATTGGGCCTTGATGTATAGGGGCTTGATGTTTTTATTGGCAGTATTAGGCCCATCAAATATCATCTTCATTATGTCAGGTTATTCATCAGAAGATTTGCATGTTGGGGTATTAAATTTAAAAGACAAGGGGTCAGGTGTCATGATCGGGGAATATTAGAATATAGGGATTAATAAGTCATTGATTGTAATAGGTTAGCTTAAGTCATTAGTAGTCAAATAAGTGTTCTTGTATTAGCTTTATGCTTAGTCGTGTTTGGCGCCAATGCTTTTGAATGTCGGTTAGTTAGTTAGTTAATTGTTAGTTAGTGGAATATTGGTTTTTGGCAGGAGTTTCTAATTGGATAGGTCGGTTTTCCATGTGTCCAAGGGTGATGTATCCAGATTTCTATAAATAGACTACTCATGTGTAAGGATATTCATTCAATGAAAATTCACCTATCTCTTTAACATATTTCCTTTCTTTTGCATTTTACATTCCTTTATCGCTTTCTTGCATTTCTTTCTAGGTCATGACTCGAGTTTGATCTCGGATCATGACAATTGGTATCAGAGCCTTGTTTTAGGCTATCGATTGAGTTGACTCAGATCAATTTAGTTGTATAAGCTTAAATCAAGAGTGTTTTGATAGCAAATATCCTTGATCACTTTGCATGTTGATTGAGATTTCAATTTTGGAGTCTTAATTGATAAGCTTACGGCTATTAGCTGAAATTGTTGAATCTGCGCAGTGAAGTTTGAGGATCTGCATTTGGCTCGATTGAATGTACTACAATTAAGTTGAGTTTGCGTGAATCAAACATGATCTATAGAAGAAGCGTGGCTGTTCGAGTTGGTGATGTTTCTGCTCGCTCGATTCGGCAAGAACAGAACTCAGGGGTTCTGCAGCAGAAGCAACAACTCACACAAGGTTTTAGATCTACATTGCAACACTCTCAGCATCAGAATGTCCAAAGGCAGCTGTGAATTCAAAACCACTTTAGTAACAATGTAAATTCAGCAATGCAAGTTCAGTCGGTGGAAGTATTCAAGCAAGGAATTGGTTTCGGTGAGAAATTGGATCAGTTACAGCAACAGATCCCTAACCTAGTGGCTACAATGGAGGCTAGTAATGTTGAAATTCAGCAATAGATTCAAGAATTCAACAAAAATCGGCACCGGCATGAGAGTCGGTAATGGTATGATCTCACAAATCTAGCTCAAAACAAATACATAGATTCTGTTAGAGATGAATTCGACTCGAGCTTTAATGCGGCGAAGGTGAATCAGCTTAGTGTAAAACCAGTAAATCAAGTTGTATGTGATGCGTTGATTGAGAATTGTGATGATAAGAATGCTGAATTTAGTAACAATCAAGTGAATCTGGTTGAGAATCTGAATTGCGATGATCATGCTAATATTAGCTTCTCAGAGAGTACTAGTACAACTACAAGTGTGGATGTAACTGAAGCATTAAGACCACAAATTAGTGCATTACAGCCTGAAGGGCCTGAAATAGAGGCTTTGGAGTTGGAAGTGCAGAATGTGGGATCAGATTCTGATCTTGAGATCCAATCTCAAGTACGAATTGAGATTTTGAGTATAAGAAGGTTGAGAGTTCAGTTTACTGCATTGTTTGACAAGGAGATTAGTTTGATCATTCTTTTGAATCGTAAGAAGTGCTACTCTAGCAAGAGGATAAGAGCATTGGAGAGGCCAATCCTTGTTTTCCATGGAGTTGCACCAGAATTTTTACAACTTGAAGCAAACAATGCAGCACTGGGAAGGCTATTTGAGTGCAAGAAGAGGGGAATGAAGCAACCTAAGGTAGTGTTGATGTCCATTGATAGGCTTGGAGCAATTTCTTAGATCCAAAGAAGTATCAAGAGGGCTCGGAGAGGATCCAAGTGCGGCAGCCATGATACAAATTCAGCCTTACACCATGAAAATGACAGTGCAAAACTTACGAATGCAGAACATGTTGCTGATGATTCTGTTTTTAGAGCTACTGTAGGGTGTAATGCTGAAGTGGAAGTTAAAATCGAAGCAAATCAGTTAGAGCAATTTGGCCTTCAAATGCAGGAGATGCAGGAGATGTTTGCTGCAATGCAATGTAAGTTGGAGCGACATTTCGAAAGAATGGATCAGCAAATTGATGGCCTCTTTGAACAGCTCAATGGACAAGTTTCTCAAGTTGAATTGAGGCTCCAAGGGCCAGTGCTATGTAAGCAAGTATCAAGAGAAGTTCCTTACTCACCACATTCAGCATTGAATCCATGTATTAATTCATCAGCTCATCAATTGCATGAGGCATCAAGCTCTAGTGTAGGTGTGAAGGAGAAGAATGCATGTGTTTAAGAGAATGTGATACTTCCACAACATCATTAGCAAGTTCAATTGCAACAAGGGAGAGTTTCAGCAGCTAAACTTATACCATTGCCACAGCCTCATATGCTATTACAAGAGTGTGTAACACCTTCACACAATCAACAAGCTTACTGTCATCAGAACGCTTCTACAGTAGTGAAAGGGGATTATGTGCAGCATACTCAGATATGGTTACAGGGTGTTGATAAAGGAGCTCAAGCAAGGAACACTCGAGAGGTTAATAGGGTGACTAATCAAGAGTGTTTGAGACCAATTGACCCTGGAAAGGGAGAATTACATGTTCCTTGGGACAATACTCGGCAAGGGCAGCAGAGCACTGAGCTGGAAGTGGATCAAAATTTAGCAAGACCTCAAGAGGTGCTCTCAACAGTACCATCAGAATTGGCAAGAAAGCTGCCAAGTGTTCGACTTCAGCTGGGAAATGTGCCCGATTTGATTCCAGTGTAGGCACAAATGAGTAGAGTTGATGTTTATGCCTCTAAGAACACCAACTCTAGGCCTCCTGATCAAAAATAGGTGGCGCTAACTGTTAAATTCAGCAGGGAAGTTGTGTTCCTACGTACCTTGGTTGATCCACTTCATCCTTGGAGCCTTAGAGACCTCAGGTTAGCTAAGAATCAGTTCCAAAGCAAGAGGATAGCTAAGTTTGGCAAGACTAACAGCAACACAATGCTCTAGTTCAAAGAAGACAGGCTTGAGCTATACAAATTCAGATTGAGGACTGCAGTTCAATGGTTGTATCTGTAGTACTTCCGGTCTTCTTGGTGTTTTTGTTACAAGTGGGTGATATTGGGCTGCATTAAAGCTTGGCTAATGGGTATGACAATGGTAGATTCCCTGATGTATACTCTACAAAACTTGATTCTCCTAGCCCATGACAGCAATAGACCAACATCAGGCAGCAAGTATCAGAATCAGAAGCAATTCAGATTTGGGTGCAGGTCCAATTCAGATGTAATTCAAGTCCCAAAATCATATGTTGATTTTCTAGTTAATTTGCATGAGTGTTGGCTGTATGTGAGCAAAAGCACGCAAGTTGTGGAATTGATTGCATCTAAAGTTGGGCTATTTTGCAAAATCTGAAAGTGGTGCTGCTGCAGTGCTGCAAGTGCGCTGAAGAGGTGTTGGGGTTGCTGAAAAGTTGCCGGTTTAGAATGGGAATTTGCAGATTTAGTACAAGAATAAGACTAAGCTGAAGTTGTCATTAGAGTTAAGAAGTTCTTGAAGCTATATCTCTCAAAGATTCTTGAGGACAAGAATCTCTTAAAGGGGGAGTGTTATCATGATCGGGGACTATTAGAATATAGGGATTAATGAGTCATTGATTGCAATAGGTTAGCTTAAGTCATTAGTAGTCAAATAAGCGTCCTTGTATTAGCTTTATGCTTAGCCGTGTTTGGCGCCAATGCTTTTCAATGTCGGTTAGTTAGTTAGTTAATTGTTAGTTAGTGGAATATTGGTTTTTGGCGGGAGTTTCTAATTGGATAGGTCGGTGTTCCATGTGTCCAAGGGTGATGTATCTAGATTTCTATAAATAGGCTACTCATGTGTAAGGATATTCATTCAATGAAAATTCAACTATCTCTTTGAGATATTTCCTTTCTTTTGCATTTTACATTCCTTTATCGCTTTCTTGCATTTCTTTCTAGGTCATGACTCGAGTTTGATCTCAGATCATGACATCAGGGTTACATTTGGTGGCTACTACTTCAGCCACAAACTCCACTAGAGGATCCTCTTCTGATGCTATAATGTCTGCCTCGAAGCCTTCTTAAGTGTCAGTTGCCATTAACTCCAAGAAGGAGTAAAGTAGTTATGACATCAACTTTTTCTAGGAGCTTCCCTAATTATATTTGGATCCCTTGGTTTGTTCCCTTTTCAGGACTATCAACTATGGATGAGTCTTGATCCTAGTGTCATTCGTTGCAATATCCTGCTATAGAGGCTGGTTTTCAAGGTTAATCCCTGGAGTTTGAGACTCCTCCATTGGATGGGGGAAAAACTCGTGGAAATTGTTTTCTATATCGAACCATACTGGATTAACCTGGCTTAGAGTTTCCACTAAGTTGATGCTAAGAGGGGCGTACTCCGCGTCCTTAGCTGCTCCCTAAGCTAGGAAATTCTTGGCAAGTTGATCCCACCAAGACTCTTGCTACCGGTAGTAGTATCATGAATTGTATTGATTGCATTTAAAATATGTTAGCTGATCTTGAGAAAATGGCGAGAAAGTAGGCTATGGTTCAAATATGTGTTTTAGCGGCAAAGACCGAATGTCCATTAGTAGCAATATCGTTGCATTAATTGATATAATTAGTGGTTAATGAGTTGTATTTTGACATGTGAATGAATAACTGGATATTTTCTCCTTCTCATCTCCTTCTTCTATCTTCCCTTCTCATTTCAACCCCTAATTTTCCTAGGATGTGATCTTTATTTGGTATCAGAGCCTTGCATTGCTTCTATTTTTTCAATTTGGTAAAGGGAAGAAACAACCGGCTATGGCTGCTAATGCAACTGGGGATAGCTGTACTCAAGAACAATTGAGTCAACTGCAGACACAACTTCAAGATTTGGTTCTTGCAATTGGTGATTTGAATCATACATAAAAACAAATGCAGCAACAGATATTTGGTATGCAAGACAAGATGAATCATGGTCTGGGCGAGGAGTTGCCAGATGCTGCACCATCAATTAGATTGTCGAGAAGGCCACCTAATCCATTGTTTCCTTTCTGCATGATCTAAGATGCTAGCATTGAGCACTCTCATCTGGGCCAATCTTTTTCAAATTCCAGATAACCAACGGTTGAATTGGATCGCTTTGAAGGTCAACAATCACTCTTGGATTAAAAGATATGAAAGATACTTTTGATTTTATGTAATAGCTGACACTCAGAAAGTTGAGATTGCTTCAATTATCCTCAATGGAGATCAAAGGGTACGGTGCCACAGCTTGATTACAAGTAATCCAAATTTGTCATGGACAGTATTTGTGGATGAAATGAGCAAAAGATTTGGTGATGAGGACCCTAGAGATGTGGTAGATTATTTTAATAAACTTTCCCAAATTGATTATTTTAAGGTATAAATCCAATTAACATATAAATATTCATATTGTTTTATCAATTTTGCTTGCTTTTGCTCTTATTCACTCCTATCATTAATTCCTTGCAGAAACACTCATTTTATGCCAAATCTTGCTAAGTTTTATCATCAACAAGTGAATGTAAGAAACATCAAGCTAAAGTGAAATGTGGGCTAAATACATCAATTCTACACGGCTAAAGCAACGATGAACAAATGTACAATTTGTTACAAATTGCAAATTTGGGCGGCCAAATGAATAAATGAAGAGCAAGGATTCATTTTACACTTTAATAAAATGTTCAAGGTGATGCAAAGATTGAATTTGGGTGGCAAAAGCTGAAGAAAAATGAAAAAAACTAGGAAAAGATTCAACTTGCAAAGGTGGGTGACAAAGCTAACAAATCAGAGCAAAGCTTATGAAATTTTTTATTTTTTTGAATTTGCAACCTCAAACATTATAAATAAGTGTTTGGAAGGTCATGGATCATCAATTCATCCAACAAAAACTGAAAACAAAGCAGAAAAAACTAGGTGAAACCGTGAGGAGAAAAAAGCAGTGAAGGAAGAAAGTTTGGTTTATAATTTTGCATTTTTAAGTTCATTGTATCCTTTTCTTCTTTAACTTCATGGACATTGTCTTAAATTTTCTTAATATTATTTATACCTTGGACTAATTTTGTCTTTCCAAGGCTACACTGTACCCTAAGTTGTAATAGACGCTCTTCTCTAATTCAAAGTATTCAAAGTTTGTTTGTTGCGCTGTTTGAGTGTTTATCATTGTTCTTCATGAGTTTTGAATACTTGAACACCATTCAAAGCCTATAATAATTCATAATGAGTCCCAGAGGAGATTTATGATGAATGCTAAAGTGATGAATATCACAAATTGAGCGAATGCTAGAGATAGATTAATACAATCTGTGTGGTCTTAAGTGAAAACTATGGATCTTCAAAATTATTTTCTTACTTAAATTCATTCAAGAGATTGATTAGTTAATATACAAAACAGCATGCTAAATGATGGTCGAGAGAGAATATTTAGTAAATTAGGGTTTTCGACCATCAACATATAATAACAACTTGAATATCAAGTATAGAAAGTCGTATTGATGCAACTTGGTGAAATAATATGCCTTGGATCTTTTTAAATCATAAAATTCATCTGAAATCATAACACTCTTCATAAAATAAGTTACCATTTTTTGCTTTCTTATTTTGTTTTGTTTCATATCAAAAACTTCAATTTCGATCTTTTAAATAGTGCTAAAACAACTAATTTCGGTACTCATTCAATAAAAATCCTCGTGGGATGATACTCTACTCATTTATATATTACTTGATACAACTTAGTGCTCTTGCTAAGCAAATGCACTAAGCATCAAGTTTTTAGCGCCGTTGTCGAGATTGTCTTTATTTGAGTGATATTGATACCAAACAGTTTTAGCACTAATTTGAAGTTTAGTTAAAATTTGTAAATTTTGTTTAAGCTTGAAGAAGAAATTTATTTTCTTTCATTTATATCATTCACTTTATTTTATTTGTAAATTTCTTTTTACTTGAAACATTCGTATAGCACCCCTTCCTAAAATGTGGTTTTTGTTAAGTTTTGTATTAAATTGTTGCATTTTTAGGTTTTCTTGTTAGTTTTATCTTTCTTTTAACTCTTTAATACATCTGGATAAGTTTTTCAAAGTTAAGTTCAAATTTTAAAGCTTTTCGAAATATTTTAAGTTCAACTTTTAAGTTTTTGTTTCTTACTTTATATGCAAAATCAAAAGAAAATGCAATAATCCCTTTGGATCTTAAAATCGAAAAAACACTTCGGCAAATCAAGAAAACCAAACGAACTAAAACAAACTTCAATAATAATAATGGAAGAGCTTTAAAGGATTATGATGTCCCAACTATTGGTGGATGCACATCTAGCATCCGACGCCCACCTATACAAGCAAACAATTTTGAAATAAAATCTTCATATCACTAACTTTCTTGAGATATGTGACACATTTAAGTACAATGGCATCAGTGATGATGCTATTCACTTAAGACTATTCATGTTGTCACTGAGAGACAACGCCAAGGCATGGTTAATGTCATTGCCACCAGGTACCCATCACCACATGGGATGATTTGGCACAAAAATTTCTTGTTAAACATTTTTCACTAGCCAAATCAGCCCAAATGTGGAATGACATTACCTCTTTTACGCAATATGATATGGTATCATTGTATGACGTGTGAGACCGCTATAAAGAGCTTTTAAGAAGGTGCCCACACCATGGTTTGGCACCTTAAACCCAAACAATGGTGGATGCGGCTGCTGGAGGAGCCTTCAACAACAAGACGCCAGAATGAAGCATATGAGTTGCTAGAGGTAATGGCTGGCAACAACTATGTGAGAACAGCTAATCGAACAATGCAAAGGAAACCTACAGGTATTCACGAAGCAGCCGCATTAACCACATTATCCACTCAAATTTTGATGATTCAGAACAACTGGGTGACATTGGTGTTAATGCCATACAATCTCTTATGCTAACATGTGAGTTTCGTGTGGAAAATCATGCGAGCATGGAATGTCAGATCGGGAGCCCCTTTGCCATAGCCTCTTCAAATCATGAGCAAGCCAATTTTGTTTCAAATTTTTAAAAATCACAACACAATCCATACTTCAACACTTGCAATCCCGGGTGGAGAAACCACCCAAATTTTTTAGGGTGTAACCCAAGGACTCAAAAATAGCCCATTCACGCCCAACCAGAAAAGAAAATTGATCTCGAAGGTATGTTCAATAAGTTTATGCAAGAAGCCAGAAGTTTCATGCAACAAACACAAACAAATCTTCGAAATCAAGAAGCTTCTATCCAAAATCAAGAAGCTTCGACTAGAAACCTCGAGACACATATCGGATAAATTTCAAACCAACTCTCTGAAAGGTCCCAAGGTTTCTTGCCTAGTAACACAATTACTAACCCACGAGAACATGTTAAAGCAATTGATTTAAGAAGTGGGAAAACTCTGAATGAACCGACTCAAGTAACCAAGGCAACACAAAACGAACAACCCATAATTGATCTGTGCAAAGACATGAACCAAGAAATCAAAAATAAGGAAGGGATAAAAATCCAAAACAAAGATGAACCAAAAAGATCTAAACCCCAACCCTACAAACTGAAGATCCTGTTTCCTCAGCGTTTGAAAAAGACAAAAGCAAACAAACAATTTGTTAAATTTTTGTAAATTTTCAAAAAGTTACATATTAATGTCCCTTTTGCTGACATGTTAGAGCAGATGCCTAGGTATGAAAAATTTATGACAGAAATCTTGTGTAACAAAAGGAAGTTGGGAGAATTCGAAACAGTGGCACTAACTGAAGAATGTAGTGCCATACTTTGGTAGTTTCACTATATGTTGCACCATTAGCACCTTTAACTTTAATAAAGTTTTATGGGATTTAGATGCAAGCATTAATTTAATGCCTCCCTCTTTGTTCAGGAAGTTTGGCTAAAAAAAGGTGAAGCCCACTATAGTATCTCTCCAACTTACGGACATATCGATCAAGTATCCAAGGGGTGTGATTGAAGACGTCTTAGTGAAGGTTGATAAATTCATCATCCTGGCCAATTTTATAGTGCTCGATATGGAAGAGGATCACAAGATACCTCTTATTCTGGGATGTCCCTTGCTTGCTGCAGGAAAGGCCCTGATCGAAATGCAACAAGGGAAACTCATTTTAAAACTGTAATATATATATATATATATATATATATATATATATATATATATATGACACATTCCCTAAATTACCGCTTGAAGTGTGTCTAACAAAGTCAGGGACCTTAGACATTGAGATTGGGTTGATAAGGGAATGTGCCCAATACCTGGAAGATTGCGAACATTTCGATTTGCACCACGAAGCGAGAGTTAAGGATATACAAGTGATTGAAACTCAGCAGAGAATAAGGGAAGAACGATTTGCACCACGAAGCAAGAGTGGAAGATATACAAGCAATTGAAACTCAGCAGAGAATAAGGGAAGATGAGCCTCCAAATCTTGAGCTCAAGCCATTGCCGTCTCATCTCAAGTATGCTTATCTTTGCAATTGTAACACTTATCTTGTTATTATTAATGCTTCTTAGAGTAATTTCAAACAGGAAAAGTTGCTCAGAGTTCTAAGATAGCATAAATCGGCCATAAGATGGACCCTTTCAGACATCAATGAATTTAGCCTTTCCTTATGCATGCATAAGATTCTCTTGGAGGATAGCTTCAAGCCTATTGTGCAACTACAACGATGATTAAACCCTACTATGAAAGAGGTGGTAAGGAACGAAGTTGTCAAGCTATTAGATGCCGGGATCATTTATCCCATATCTGATAGTCCATGGGTAAGTCCAGCACAAGTAGCTCCAAAGAGCGGGGGGACAGCCATAATGGAAAACAAGAACAATGAGCTCATTCCAGCTAGGACTACCGCAGGGCGGAGGATATGCACAAATTGCAGAAAACCTGATGATGCTACCCGAAAAGACCATTTTCTCTTACCATTCATTGATCGAATATTAGAAAAACTTGCTGGCCATTCATAGTACCGTTTCCTCAATGATTGTACAACCAAATTGTCATAGCACCAGAAGATTAAGAAAATACCACTTTTACTTGTGCATATAGTACCTTTGCCTATAAGAGAATGCCTTTTGGATTATGCAATGCCCTTGCCACATTCCGTGCTATATGATAGCAATCTATAGTGACATGGTGGAAAATTTCATAGAAGTATTTATGGATGATTTTTCTATCTTTGGTGTCTCATTTGATGATTGTTTAGCTAACCTCTTGATGGTCTTGCCAAGATGCATTGACACTAATCTTGTTTTGAATTGGGAGAAATGCCATTTCATGATGCAGGAAAGAATTGTGTTAGGGCATATGATTTCAAAAAAGGGAATTGAGGTTGATAGAGCAAAAACTAAAGTGATAGAGCGGTTACTGTCCCCACTAATGTTAATGGCATTTGAAGTTTCTGGAGTCATGCAGGCTTCTATAGAAGGTTTATTAAGAATTTCTCTAACATCACTAAGCCTCTCTGCAATTTATTAATGAAGGATGCCCCTTTTAGCTTTGATAGTGACTGTATGCAAGCCTTTGAAAATTTGAAAGAAAAACTAGTGTCCGCAGTAATAATCGTAGCACCCGATTGGACCTTGCACTTTGAACTTATGTGCGATGCTAGTGACTATGCAATTGGGCCCGTGCTAGGCGAAGAAGGAACAAAACGTTTTTTGTAATTTACTGTGCTAGTAAGACTTTAACGGATGCACAGGTTAACTATGCTACTACCAAGAAGGATTTACTAACTGTTGTTTTTGCATTTGACAAATTTGTTCCTACTTGCTAAAGTCTAGGGTAATTGCTTACACTGATCATTATGCTTTAAAATACCTCTTTGCAAAACAAGATTCGAAACCAAGACTAATAAGATGGATTTTATTGCTTCAAGAATTCGATTTAGAAATCCGGGACCAAAAAGGAATAAAGAATGTTGTGGGGAATCCTTTATCAAGCCTTGAACGAGAAGATGAAGGTCCCTCTATCAATGAAAAATTCCCAGATGAAAGGCTTACGATAGTAAGCAAAAATCCTAATTATCCACGGTACGCTGATAGTATTAACTATTTGGTTGCACAGGAACTGCTTAAGGACATGACATACCAACAAAAGAAGAAGTTCTTCGCTGATTTAAGGCACTAATTTTGCGAATAACCATTCTTACATGAGTATTGTGCAGACCAAATCATTAGGAGGCATGCACCTGAAGATGAAATGGAAGACATTTTGCGTCATAGCCATTCCTTTAAAACTGGTGGTCATTATGGTGGAACAAGTATTGCAGCTACAGTTTTACAATCAGGATTTTATTGGCCTACAGGGTTTAAAGATGCTTGCAAATTTGTTAGTAACTATGATAGATGTCAAAGAAGGGGAAATATTTCCAAAAGACATGAAATACCCCTAAACAACATTTTAGTTGTTGAATTATTTGATGTTCGGGGGATTGATTTCATGGGTCATTTTTTTCATCATCTTCTAACAGTTTTATTTTGGTTGCAGTAGATTATATATCAAAGTGGGTTGAAGCAGCTGCTTTTCCGACCAATGATGCAAGAGTTATGCTCAACTTTGTAAGAAAGAACATCTTTTCTCAATTTGGAACTCCTAGAGCAATTATAAATGATGGTGGGAAACACTATCATTACCATCAACTTAAAGCTTGATCGAGTATGTACGGATTCATGCACCATGTGTGTCCTCTATATCATCCTCAAACAAGCAGTTTCAAATCAAGAATTGAAAACTATTCTTGAAAAGACCATTGGTACTTCTAGAAAAGATTGGTGGAAAAAGATAGATGATGCACTGTGGTCTTATAGAACAACATTCAAAATACCAATTGGAATGTCTCCATATCAACTTGCTTATGGTAGGGCATGTCATTTACCAGTAGAATTGGAACATAAAGCATACTGGGCCATAAAAACTTTGAATTTCAACTTAGAAGCTGCAGGAGAGGATAGAATACTGCAAATCAATGAAATGGATGAGTTCAAGAATGAAGCCCATAAAAATGCACAAATTCACAAGGACCGAATCAAAAGATGGCATGGCAAGCACATTTTGAATAGGGAATTCTTAACCAGACAAAAAGTTTTACTTTTTTGCTTCCGATTACAACTTTTCCTTGGGAAATTGGGCTCCAAATGGTCAGGACCCTTCATTGTAACTCGTATCTTTCCATATGGCACAGTCGAGATTCAAATTGAGGAGCAGGGCACATTCAAAGTTACTGGTTAAAGGTAGAAACCATATATTGATGGAGAGCTCAAGCAGCAAAAGACCTCCATTCATCTCAACAAAGTCAAATGATCTACCTAAAAATTCAAGCTAACGACTATAACTTAAGCACGTCGTAGGAGGCAACCTAAGTTTCCCGTTCCTTCTTTTGTTTTAGTTTTCTTTAGTTATTTTCTTACGTTTTTGTACATTTTGTCCTACAGGTTTTTGAAAAGAATTTGGGAGTAACCTGATGACAACATTTACCATTAAAAAAGCAATCCTCAAACCTCTGAAGTATCTCTCATCAACTGCTTCCTTCATTGTATTTCTTTTAACATTAGGGACAATGTTAACTTCAAGTTTGGGGGTTGGAGAAACATATTGTCACAAT
Organism: Simmondsia chinensis; assembly: GCA_018398585.1. Taxonomy (NCBI): domain Eukaryota; kingdom Viridiplantae; phylum Streptophyta; class Magnoliopsida; order Caryophyllales; family Simmondsiaceae; genus Simmondsia; species Simmondsia chinensis. The sequence goes on along the minus strand of JAGTTD010000017.1, from coordinate 10,272,999 downwards.
TTTGAATGAAATTTTTTGAAAAGTTTTTCTTGTCAGTCCTATTTTGTCTTTTACAGTCAGCTTTAGTGCCTCCAAGAGTTTGGAGCCTTTGCAAGGGGATGTAGATATCATCGCCAACAAAAATATTTTCTATTTTCTATAGTATGGATCATTAGTCTTTTTAAATTTTATTTTAAACTAATTTAACATCATAAAAAAAAATTTGTGTGATCTTATCATCATACTTTTTAGGCAATTTTTTTATTCTTTTTAGCTTGTTTACTTTAATTAGATTTGAACAACCAGAGAATCAATTGTTTTTGTATTCTAATTGCAAAACATAATCAATTCTAAGGTACTATCTTGATAAAACCGTGGTGTTTGAGTTCACTAGTTAACAGGCCTATTTTTCCTTTCCTTCGAATTAAACGATGCTCAAATTTGAATGGATCACACTAAGACTATCACTTTCATAATAGACTTTGAAGAGTTATGCCTAAGTCTGAAGAAAAATATGAAAAAAAAGATAGAGAAAAGAAGCAAAGACCGCTATCCCATATAAACATTTCAAGATATGTGATACCCAACATGAGTGCATCTCAGTGGTGGTGTCTCTTTCCCATGCAGTCATCGCTCAAGGGCCAGGAGCTCCATTCTGACTGAAGATACACTCACGTGGTCATATTGAGGGCATCTTAGTGGTGGCGTCTCTTACCCATGCGGTCATTGCCCAGGGGCCAGGAGTTTGATTCTTGCTGGAGATATACTCATGGGCCGGGATTGACTAAGGCAGATCAATCCCTCATATATAAAAAATAAAAAAAATATATAAAATTTTTTGAATAACTTTTAGTCTTGGGCGTACTTGAAAAGTCTTGTTATGAGTCGCTTAATTTTTGTCATCTATTCGGTTTGAATGTCTTAAGATTAGATAGAGTGGAGAAACTTAATTAGCTCAGCCAAATTTTGAATTCGATCACCTAGGTGATTGATGGGTTTTTCCTTAGAAAGATTGTTTTGCTTTTAGAACCTTAGGCTTTGAGTCTCGGTCATTCTTTTCTAATAAAAGTAGTCATGCTTTGAATTGTGATAAATTCTTAAAAAGCATGAGATCCTGCGCTCTTAGGGGTAGCCTTCCTCAAGAATGAGCAAGATTTAAGTTTGGGAGTATTTTGATAAGTCCAATTTAGTATATAATTATTCATATCATTTAGGTTCATTTTCTGACAATTTTATATCCAATTTGTATTGTTTTTGCTCTTTTTCACTCCTATTGTTAATACCTTGCAAAAACACTCATTTTATACTAACTCTTGCTAGTTTTTATAATCAATCTCAACAAGTGAATGCAAGATACATGCCACAAAAGCAAAAATGGGCTAAATACATCAATTCTACATGGCTAAAGCAAGGATGAACAACAAACATGTACAATTCATTACAAATTGCAAATTTTGGCGGCCAAATGAACAAATCAAGAGCAAGGATGCATTGTACACTTCAAGAACATGTTCAAGGTGATGTAAAGACTGAATTTGGGTGAAAAAGCTGAAGAAAAAAAATGAGAAAATAAGCAAAAGATTCAACTTGCCAAGGTGGACGACAAAGCTAACAAATGAGAGCAAAGCTTATGCAATTTTTTGGTTTTTTGAATTTGAAACATAAAACACTATAAATACGAGTGTTTAAGAGGTCTTGGATTATATCAAGAAAAAACCAAAGACTAAGTAGAAGAAACTAGGTGAAACCGTGAGAAGAGGAAAGGAGTAAAGGAAGAAAGTTTGGTTTGTAATTTTGCATTTTTAAGTTCTTTCTATCCTTTTCTTCCTTGAGTTCATGGATTTTGATGCAGACTTTGCGTATGCATTAGCAAGTGCACTAGTTGTACCAAGTAATATAGAAGTGAGTAGAGTATCGTCCCACGAGGATTGTTATTGAATGAGTACCATGATTAGTAGCTTTGATGCTATTTGAATAACCGAAAGATTGAGATAGTGATATGAAATAAAATAAACTAAAAAGAAATAAAATGCGTTAACTAATTTTATAAATTATTTATGATTTAATAATATCCAAGGTATCCGATTTCACCTAGTTGCATCAATACGCCTTTCTATTCTCGTTATTCAAGTTGTTATTACGTGTTGATGGTTGAAAACCCTAATTTACTAAATATTCTCTCTCGAGAAACATTTAGTATGCTCTTTTACATATTAACCTATCACTTTCATGCATGAATTTAAATAAGAAAAGAGTTTTTAAAGGTCTATGATTTTCTCTTAAAAACCACACAAATCGCATTAATCTCTCTCGAGCATTCGCTCAATTTGTGGTACTTATCACCTTAGCAGTCATCATAAATCTCCTCTCAGACTCATTATGAATCATTATAGGCTTTAAATGGTGATCAAGCATTTAAAACTCATGAAGAACAATGATAAACACTTCAACAAAGCAATGACATAACAATGAATACGTTGAATTAGAGATAAGCGTATGTTACAACTTCGGCTATATCGTAGCCTTAGAATAACAAAACTAGTTCATGATAAACTTAATACAAAGCAGAACTAACAAAAAATGCATGAACTTAGTGAAGAAAAGGCTAGAAAGAACTTAAACTTAGAAAATTACAAACCAAACTGCCCTCCTTCCTTCTCCTTCTTTCTCCCTCACATTTTTTTTTTCTATTTACATCTACTTTCTATTTGATTTTTTTGCTGGTTGAGGGATGCTTTAAACTCACACAAAACTCCCCTATTTATAGGATTTAAGGAGGGGAAAAAAATGAAAAAAAACTTACATCATCTTGCTTCTTATTTGTTCCTCCTTGCGGCAGCTTGTTCAAGTTACAGTGTTTTTTTTTTTTTTTTTTTATTTGCTCCTGATTTCCACCGCCCAAATCCTGCAAATTCAGTTCCAAGTGATGATTTTATGCTTAATACAATGTATTCAAATAATAAAATGCAGTAAAGTTGCCGCCCAAATGCAACTTGTGATGATCTACGTAAAGTGTTGTTGTTCTTTGCCCAAAACCGTGTACTTAGGGTGGTTTTGCTATTTTATTGCTTTAATTTGATGTATTTTGCATTTACTTGTTGATATTAATGATAAAATCTAGCAAGATTTAGCATAAAATGGGTGTTTTTACAAGAAAATAACAAAATAGTCCAAAACGAGCAAAACCGGGCAAAAGTGGTAGAAGTTTGAAGCAAAAATGGTTAAAAATATATTAAAATGATATAAATAATTATATACTAAATTAGACTTATCAGATTTCATCTTAGTTTTGCTTTAGATTATGTATACCATGAACTAATTTTGTCTTTCCAATGCTACGATATAGCCTAAGTTGTAATATACGCTCTTTTCTAATTCCACTTATTCAAAGTTTGTTTATTGCCCTGTTTGAGGGTTTATCTTTGTTCTTCATGAGTTTTGAATGCTTGATCACCATTTAAATCCTGTAATATTCATAATGAATCTAAGAAAATATTTTTGATGAGTGCTAAAGTGATAAACAACACAAATTGAGCGAATGCTAGCGATAGATTAATGCGATTTCTGTGTTCTTAAGTGAAAACCATGGATCTTCAAAACTCTTTTCTTATTTAAATTCATGTAAGAGATTGATGAGTTAATATGTAAAAGAGCATGCTAATATTTAGTAAACTAGGGTTTTCGGCCATCAATATGTAATAACAACTTGAATATCAAGAATAGAAAGGTGTATTAATGCAACTAGGTGAAATTGGATGCCTTGGATCTTATAAAATCATAAAAGTCATCTAAAATCAGAACACACTTCATAAAAATAGTAACCATTTTTGTTCTTTTTCATTTTGTTTTGTTTCATATTAAAACTTTCGAATTTCGGTCTTTCAAATAGTATTGAAACGATTAATTTCAGTGCTCATTCAATAACAATCCTCTTGGGACGATACTCTACTCATTTTTATATTACTATACGAATTAGTGCACATGCTAAGCAAACACATTAAGCATCATTAAGGATTATATGACTAATTTTGAGAACTTATGTAGTGAATGAAGATCAATCTTGATTCATAACCTAGGTTTAGAGAGTTTAGATGAGAAAAAAAGTGAAGAAGATGAGAGTTAGAGAGAATTTGGAGATGTGAGAGAGAAATCATCAAGTTTTTCATTCATAAGAAGCCAAAGTTACACGAGATTTCCCTATTTATACTAATACCAGATTAAGAGGCAAAACATTGAATCTAGACTCACACTAACCACCTAAACCGACTTAACACCAAGTCTAGCTGCCAAAATTGACTTAGAACAATACAAGCAATTCACTCATGAACTCACTAACTAACTTTCGCGTCTTATTAACTTGAATTGACCCGGTAGAAAAAATATGCTTCAATTAAGCTTCAATCATGACAATACCCCCCTCTCAAGCACATTTTTGCCTCAAGAATAGAGAGAAGGAAATTGAGATCTGAGGAAAGTCCGATCTTCCCAAGTAGCATTCTCAGAGCCCAAATTCGACCATTGCACCAGCACTTACTTAACTTGTAGTCCATGATTCTGCACCACGCAACTTTCCAAGATCTTCTCTGGTTCCTGCATAAGAACACCTTGCATAGAAGCTTGCAATGGCCCTGCTGAACTACTTGCTCCAGCTGCAACATGTTGCTTAAGCAAAGATACATGGAAGACCGAATGCACCAAGGAATTAGATGGCGGTTCCAGCCTATAAGCAACCTTACCAATCTTCTCCAAGACTTTGTACGGACCAAAATATCGAGCACACAACTTGATATTCCTGTGAATAGCCACTAAACTCTGCCTGTAAGGTTGCAATTTAAGGTAGACAAGGTCTCTCACAGCGAAACTCCTGTCAGATCTCCTCTTATCTGCATAGTACTTCATCTTTACTTGAGCAACTTGTAGATTGTCCTTGAGTTAATGAACCAATTGCTTCCTTTGACTAAGCAGATCATTAACTTCCTCCACATGGGAAACTACCCCTTGACACATCAATGGTGAAGGAGGATCATAACCATACAAGGCCTTGAACGGAGTTGTGCCCAAGGAAGAATGTGAATTAGTATTGTACCAAAATTCTGCAAGAGACAACCATTTATGCCAGTTCTGAGGATGTGAGAATGTCATTCCCTGCAAGTACTGTCAATACATTGGTTCACCCTTTCTGTTTGTCCATTTGACTGTGGATGATAAGAGGATCTCAATGCCAAAGTTGTACCAATTAGAAGGAACAGCTCACACCAAAAATTGCCAATAAACAACCTATCCCTATCCGACAAGATCAAGTGAGGAAGCCCATGAAGTCTATAGGTGTGATCCAAGAAGAGCCTTGCTAATTTCTCAGCTAAAATTGGATGTTGAAAGGCAATAAAATTACTAAACTTAGTGAAGCGATCAACCACCACCCATATGACTTCTCTACCTTCAGATTTAGGCAATCCGTCAATAAAATCTATGCTAATGTGTGTCAAGCTCCATCGGGAACCGGTAAGGGCAACCCTTGATAAGGCATGTGATCGCTCTTAGTTCTTTGACAAACTTCACACTGTGGCACAAAAGCTCGTACCTCCTTTCTCATGCCAACCCAATGGAAATATTACTTAATCCTTTGATAAGTTCCTTCAATTCTTGAGTGACCTCCCCAAGGACAATCGAGTGAAGCCACAATTACCTATTTCCTCAATTCTGTACCTTTGCCGATGTAAATCTTCTCCTTGATGCGTATAATTCCATTACTGACATTAATATCTAAACTAGAATCAGAAGTTGTCTGTATGTAGCTAGGAATGACACAATTTTCAGCAAAGGTATCATTTTCATAAGACTTAATCAGTTCTGTCATCCAAAATGGCACAACTTATGTTATGACAGCATAAGCATCCTCAACCTCATTATAATCAAGAGCAACATCTTGTCTCCTCGAAAGAGCATTAGCAACTGAGTTGTCAATTCCTTTTCTGTATTCAATAGTATAGTCTAAACCCAGCATCTTCCTCAATCCCTTCCTTTGACTTCTCGCATAGATTCTTTGCTCTAACAAAAACTTGAGACTTTGACGATCTGTTTTGATTATGAAATGATGTCCCTCCAAATAATACCTCCATTTCTGCACTGCTAACAAAATTTCCATATCCTCCTTCTCATATATTGACAAACTCTGATTTCTGAGTCCTACAGCCTGACAGAGATAAGCCAAAGGCCTTCCATTCTGACAAAGTAATGGGCCAATTCCATTACTGCAAGCATCCATCTCAGTACAAAAGGCAAGCTAAAATCTGGCATAACCAACACTGGTGCAGTGATCATAGCATTCTTCAACAGCTCAAATGCTTCCCTTGCCAAATCACTCCAGATGAAAGCATCTTTTATAAGCAAATCTATCAAAGGCTTGGCAATAAGTCCATATCTAGCTACAAATTTGCTATAGTATCCTGTTAACCTCTTAGCTGCTTAAGAGATTGTTAAGATCGAGATAGAATCTCAAATCAAGATAGATTCAAGAGAATTTAAATGAGAAGAGGAGTGAAAGGGAATGAGAAATAGAGAGAGAATTAGATGAGAGAGAGAAAATATCACGAGTGATAAGATTGTATTTTATTCCATGATTAAAGAAGTACAATCTTAGATCTTTTATAGAAGATCCTACACATTAATTTTCAATACAAGCTCTAACCGACTTGAACATCGTTTCCAGCCATTTTCTAGCTTAACCGACTTATATGAGAAAAATATCTATCTGCTAAGCAATCTATTACAATATCAACTCGCTAATACAACTCCACCAGCTATCTTCAACACCTTATTACATTTATACTCTAACTCACATACCTCTATTATGAGAATCATAATAATACTCCCTCTTTTAAAAGATTCTTGTCCCCAAGAATCAAAGAAAAGAGTTGAATCTTGAAGACCAAGTGCCAAAATAGGAAACATGAGCTGAACATGAAGCAAATTTGTTGTAGATCTGTAGCTACGAAATTCAGCAACTATGAACACATTCACTGCAGATCAGGAACTGAATTATGCTGTATATGTGTTGCAAATTTTACAGCCAAAGAAAATCAGTAAGGAAATAAGCTCATCTGGAGAACAAGCCTTCATAACTGAAACTTAATGAAAGGCTTGCTGTTCTGCTGTTTACTTCGATATGAAAGTTGCTTCTGTCTATATTGTTTAAGATGCTTCCAATTGCAAAAGACACAATCCAGCCTTCGGAGTTTGTTAACAGCACACCAAGACTTCCAAAGTGAGTGCAGCTGCCTCCCATTTTTCTCAGTTCTTCTCCAACATTTGTACTGCTTGCACCTCATTTTTCCAGACCAATCCATTCCACTTTCAACACTTCCTGCAATGTCTTCCTCATTCTCAGAGTTAACTGCTGATTTTAGAGGTTCACTGGTGCAAAACCAAGGTAAAATGCAGCTGCTGTTGATACTGGATTCAGCTCTTGTTATGCTCAAATGAAAGCCATTTGTTGTTAACCGATTCACAAGACCTCTCATGACCATATTAGCAACAACCACAGTCTTATTCACCATCTGATATGCTGCTGTCAGTGAAGAAAAATAGACCTACCAAACACCTGCAGCAGCTACTCTAAACCTTGTTGCTTTCATCTTGACTTTAGATTGGAGAATTCTAAAAGTCTCAGTCATTTCCCTCCAATTTCTTACATAATCAACATCACAAACCTTCACTCTTGTAACTTGACAAGTCTTAAGGGAAGTGCACAAATTGCATTTATCACATGGTTTTCCCAAGCAACACTTGAACTCTTGCACAATTGAGACTTATGGCTTGTAATTTCAATATTGTGCTCCACCAACGCAGGTCTTCAACAGCCACAAGTGAACTCCAAGGGAACAATGTCCTCACTTGTCTATCCAAAGCATTCTAAAAGGACAATGCTCAATCTACACTGCATAATTTCCATGTAGGATACAGGACATTCAACTCTTGTTTCACCCTTCTCAGCCTTATTGCAGCTAATAAACTTGCTGCAGCTATATCAACACAAAAGACCTTATAACTCAAGCTTTTCCAACCACCACTTATGGCCCAACACATCAGGTTTGAAGTTCCTGTCAACAATCTCAAGTATATGTGCCAATTGCATCAAATCATAACACCCGTGGAACTGCTGATCAAATGAGAACCTTCCCAGATCAATTTATGTCCTGTTCTGTGCTCTTTGGCTGATGTATACGCAAATTTTGGCTGAAGCTGTTCTTGTTATCCTGTTTAATTCTTCAATTAAAGAATGTTGAAGACATTCGAGCTTTTTCATCAGCTTTCTACCATCAATATAAATGCAACAGCTTGCCGATTCCAGATTTAGTTCATGACTCACATTTTCAGCAAGAACTATTTTTCTTTCACTCCAAGACTATATTGTCATCAAATGCATCAATATGATTTTGGGAGGTCTCCCCACATCATGCAAAACTAGGAGAATAGCCACTATTTTGCATTTGCTTTGGAAAAATTTATGTTACTGCCTGTTACTCAACTTGAATACAATCAAGAAGTCAATTCCTTGTCCTGAAGTGAGCCACTGCATCAATTCTCTTCACTGCGGAAACCAGAATACAATCCAGCATGTTGATTATCACCATTCAGCACAAAAATTTTCTGATTCAACCTCTTACAGTCATGATAATCCTCCCCCGGATCAAAAGGGGGCTTGTCATAAGAGTTTGCAACTTGATAAACCTTCTTATGACCCAAAGAACATTGTAGTGCACCCATTCGACAACTCCTTGCACACTTCAGGCTCTGATTTTGCATACCAATGAGCCATGGAGAAGTACTTAACGTATTTTGTGATGCATTCCTTAAAACTACAGCAGTAGCACCAGATTTTTCAACAGTAAATTTCAGTTCTGCAGTACTTTCCTCTTTTTGCTTGCTAAAACCTGAAAATGATCATCTTATGAATCACTACTAATAGGAATCACTTTACTCCTTGTTTTCTTAAGCATTCTCTTGATCCACGAAGAAGCTTCGAGTCTTTCCACATACCAAAACACTATCCTCGTTTTTCCCACTTCAATATCCTTTAGCATATGTTGCTCTTCAAGGTATAACTTCTCAAGGAGCAAGAAGTCTGGAATGCTTCCTTTATAAATCACAAATGGCCTTTCCAAAGATCTCAATCTTTTACTTGAGAAACACTTCTTTTGATTAAGGCAAACATCCAAATTGATTTCAATCTTGTTCCGAAAAGTGAGCCTAACCCTCAACTTTCTAATAGTTAGAATCTTAATGTATACTTGCAATTTCTTTTTTGCATTTCCTAGTGGCACGAAGTCCTGCTCAACTAATTGCACTGGCTCCATTTCAACTAGACTTAAAGGTTTCAGCGAGCTATTCATCAATCGTTCTGACTTGTGAGCTTCAACTTCGACATTAACATGCCCGCAGTCTTCACCATCAACACAAGATCCTATTTCCACCTCATTTGTCTGCAAGATCTATGGCAGATTAGGACCTTTATCCTCCATGGGCATAACAACCTCTTGAACAAGCTCATTCACTAGATTAAACTTCTCCTCATGAGCTACATCAATATCCTCTATTACTTCATCACGAACAAGTAGATGAACTAGCTCAACATTCAACTGATTCGCGAGTAACAAAGGTCCCGCACTAGAGGACACATTTTGTCTCCCGAATCGTTCCTACAGTCTATCAAACATCTCCTCCAACCGCTGCATACACCATTGTGATGATTGGCAATTATCTCCTCAAGCTCTGGTGGTAGCTGGTTAGCTCGACCAGCAACCTTCTCCCTGTTTGCAGCAACATTACCTGCTTTAGCAGCAAGGTTTGTGCTGTAATTCATGTTTAGATTCTTGAACCAACACTCCCTGATCACTGACGAGGAGAATCGCAAGCCAAGGAGTCTTCGCAAGCACAGAATCTAACTTCAACACCAAACCCTAACTATCGTACTTGAGTCAAGGAGAACTTGAACTAAAAACCCCAACAATAATGATACTTAAGCAATTATGGCTTTGAATCTGAATGAGTTTCGAACTTTAACTACAATTAAGACTTTAACACACTACTAACCACAAACCTCCAAAACAATGTCGGATTTTTTGCAAATTTGTTCTGAGTTCTTGTTAATTCCTCTTTGACACAAAAAATCAGTTAAGTTCTTATACATTACTATGCATAACAACACAATTCCACCAAAATTTCCCATAATACTCATTCAACAACTTTAGTTCAGCGGCAAGGAAGAGGATTCTGATCAAATGTAACCTAGAAGTTTAGAATCTGTTACCTCCATCTCAATTAACTAAATTGCAAGCTTTGCTAATTTGATTCTTATGATTTTGATCAAGATTGACCTGCCTCAACTACTTCAGCACTTTTCCCAAGCCGAATTGCAGATTTCTTGATTAGGACATGGTGATCCAGTAGGTTAATTTGCTTCTGTAATACAACTTGAGATACTTACTTCACACTGAATCAAAAATTGCAGCAACTCAAGTAACACTGCCAACATTCAGACTGTATAAATTCAACCTCTTTTTCTTGTTGTTTCAATGTAATTTTCATATATGTTCTTGATCAAATACTCAAGAACTTGATATCAATTAATCAAGAATTCAAAATTGAATTCCTAATCAATTGGCAATGCAATCAATGATATTTGGTATCAAATCAAGTTTGATTTGGAAGCCAAACGAGGCTCTGATACAAATTGTTAAGATCGAGATAGAATCTCAAATCATAACCTAGGGAAGATAGAATCAAGATAGTTTAGATGAGAAGAGAAGTGAAAGGAGATGAGAAATAGAGAGAGAATTAGATGAGAGAGAGAAAATATCACACGTGATAAGATTGTATTTTATTCCATGATTGAAGAAGTACAATCTTAGATCTTTTATAGAAGAACTACACATTACTTCTCAGTACAAGCTCTAACCGACTCTAGCATCTTTTCCTGCCATTTTCTAGCTTAACCAACTTACATGAGAAAAATATTTATCTAATAAGGAGTCTATTACAATATCAACTCGCTAATGCAACTCAATCAGCTACCTTCAACACCTTATTACATTTATATTGTAACTCACATACCCCTATTGTGAGAATCATAATAGAGATATTAGTTCTGGCCAATCCTTCATAAATTGCACCTTGCTTGGATCTGTAGCTGCCCCATCACTTGAAATCACATGGCCTAAGTATTCCACTTGAGCCTTGGCAAACGTACACTTAGACATCTTAGCAAAAAGCTTGTGCTATCTAATAGTTTGAAAAACCAGCTCAAGGTGTGTAACTTGCTCTAGCAACGAAAGACTGTAGACCAATATATCATCAAAGAACAGGAGAACAATCTTCCTCAAGTATGGTTTAAACACAAAGTTCATCAAAGCTTGAAACTTGGCTGGGGCATTGGACAGCCTAAAGGGCATCACCACGAACTCATGATGCCCATGATGTGTTCTAAAAGAAGTTTTATGAATGTCATGGTCTTGTACTCTAATCTGATGATAGCCTTGCTACAAGTCCAATTTGGAGAAATGCTTGGAACCATATAACTCATCCAAGAGATCGTCAATGATAGGAATTGGAAATTTATCCTTGATAGTGAGAGAATTCAGTTGACGATAATCAATGTGCATTCGAGAGGTTCCATCCTTCTTTCTAACCAATATCACCGGAGAAGCACAGGGGTTGTGACTATGCCGTATGAACTTGGTCTTCAATAACTCTTCAACTTGCCTCTCAATCTCATTCTTTTAGGAATGAGGATATTTGTAAGGGCGAAGATTCACTGGATTGGAGCCTTCTTTTAAGGGAATGGCATGATCAAGCTCCCTTGTAGGTGGCAGAGAATCTGGTTGTTCAAATATGTCACTATGCTTCTGCAAAAGTGAATCCAAAGCAGTGCTGGAATCCACCTGATCACCTTCAAAAATAGTAGTGAAGGAATAGAGTTGTCCAACCCACTGATAACTCCCCTTCTTGAGCATATTCTGCAACCATTTACCCTTCATCATTTGAAGTTGTCCTTGCTCCACGATACCTTGAAGCTTCACCTTCTGTCCACCTCTTTCAAATGACACTGTAAGCTGAGAGAAATCAAAGAGTAATGGGCTAATGGTCTTCATCCAATCAACCCTGAGCATCATGTCACAACCTTCTAATCTTAATACTCTAAAATCATATTCAAAATTGTGACTTTGCATCTTCCAATTGAAGTTCTTACATTTGGTGTGTGTCAAGATTGAATTGCCATCAGCAACCGTGACAGCCAAAGGGTTGGTCTTGATCGATTCTTGCCCCACTGATCTTACTACTTTAGGATCTAGGAAGCTATGTTTACTTCCTCTATCAATTAGTATCAAAATGTATCTCTATCCCACTTCTCCCTTAATTCGTATGGCATTATGTGAACCACTCCATGTCAAAGCCTTGACAGAAATTTAAGTCTCATCTTCATCTGTTTCATCATCCTTCTCCTCAATCTATTCCTCCAATTCACCTCTATCATCCTCTTCCTCTAATTCCACAGCATCCATGCCCCAAGCTGACATAAGATACTTGGGATTACACTTGTGACCAAAGAAATAATGCTGGTTGCATTTGAAGCAAAGCCTCTGAGGCTTCTTCTCATCAGAATTCACAGATCTGTCAATAGACTATGGAAATCTTGCTGAAGAAGATCCAACTGGAGTATTTCGAATTCTCTGTGATTCAGGAGCAGTCAAAACCGAGTTCTCAATCTTCCTTACCTTCGAGTAAGCTTGAGCTAAAGTGGAAGTGGTTGAGACCACTCACAAAACTTGAAACATAGTAGGCCTCCAATGCTTCAGGATATACTGTCAACATTCTGGCTCTAAGCTCTTCAAATCCAGCCATATAGTCCTTCACTGTCAAGACTTGAGTCACCTTATTAAAATTGTCCACAACTTCACTTATGTCTTCATCCTCATACCAATCACAAAGTTCATTAACAAATTCATACAAAGTTACAATAGGTTTTCTTCGCTTCAAACTATAATACCACACCTCTAATTCCCCATGCTAATACACAACAACCAATTCTACCATCTCATGTCCCTCAATCTTATAGAAACAAAAGTACCTTTCAAATTTTGTCACCCAAGATTGAGGCATTGTACCATCAAAAGATTCTATGTCCACGCTAGGCTATCTGTAACCATTGCTCCTTCCACTAGATGTACTATCTCCACTGTCAATAGGACCTGGTGGAGGACTAGGATCCGGTGGTCTAGCTTGTTGACTTACTCTCACCTGCTGACTTGCACGAAGTAAAATACTTTCTCCAATAGGCGGAATCTGTCTTTGAGCTTGTTGCTGTACTTTCTGTTGTAAGCCTACAAGCTGCTGAGTTTGTGTATCAAACCTCTGTGATTCTGCCTCAAATTTCTGATCCATATCTTGCTTCATTGACAAAATCAAATTCATCATCTGCTCAATCCTATTAACTTGATTACTTCTTGAATCAGTTCCTGCCACAGCAGCAGCATAAATAGCATTGTTATTGGCCACATTGGCAGCTGCATTAGCTCTTGTGGACACTGCTCCAGCCATTGGTGCTGATTTCTTATGTCTCTCCAGAATTGTGAGAAATTAAGCAAAAAATCAAACAGATAAAATTTGGTAGATGCAAATGCAATCCAATTGAAGCAAAGTCAATCCGATCGAATGCAATCTCAAGCTCTAATGCCAACTGTTATGAATCAAGATCAGTCTTGATTCATAACCTAGGTTTAGGGAGTTTAGATGAGAAAAGAAAGGAAGGAGATGAGAGTTTGAGAGAATTTAGAGATGAGAGAGAAAAATCATCAAGTTTTTCATTCATAAGAAGCCAACATTACTAGAGATTTCCCTATTTATACTAATACAAGATTAAGATTAAGAGTAAAAACATTGAATCTAGACTCACACTAACCACCTAAACCGACTCAGCACCAAGTCTAGTCGCCAAACTTGACTTAGAATAATACAAGCAATTCACTCATGAACTCACTAACTGACTTTCCCACCTTATTATCTTGAATTGACCCGGTAGAGAAAATATGCTTGAATGAAGCTCCAATCGCGACAACTTAAAAGCTAGAATGATGAATAACTCGGGTGCTACTGAAGGGTGTTATGTGTCAAGCTTTATTAGTGGCTTGAAACCAAAAATAAAGAACCCAATGAAGGCTCTTAATCCTTAACCCCCCCTCCCAAGCTTGTTCAAAAGCAAAGTTATTTGAGAATTCAGTCATGGGTATTAGCGAGGTTGCTCAAAAAGGGATGTATGGTAGTCATGTGGTTCCTCTTCTGTTAGCTCATGAGTCTCAAACTCCAACCAACTCAAACCTTTGAGTTTGGAGGAAAAGAAAGCATAGAAGTTGTGTTTTAAATGCAATTAGAAATATGTCTTTCACCATAAATGCAATGCAAAGCCATTGATGTCAGTAATGGGTAGTGAACAAGATGAAAACATGATGACCATATGCAAAGTAATGTGCTCCTTGAAGAAATTCTTGAGGAAACCGATGATGAGGGTGAAATTTCTGTTAGAGCTTTAACAATACCATTAGAATTCATGGAATGGCAATGCAGAAATCATTATTGATACTCATCAATAGTGGAAGCACTCATGGCTTTCTTGATCCAAAGATTGCAAGGTTAACTAGATATGAGCTGATCAAGACCACTAGCTGTTATAGTTGTCGGCAACATAATGCTAACTCAAACTAAGTGCAAGCAATTCACTTGGGAGATGCAAGGCCAATAGTTCCCTTATGAGTTCAGAATCTTAAAGTTGGGGGGCTATGATAAGGTGCTGGGTGTGCAATGGATGAAAACTATAAGCCCAATTGTTTTTTATTTTACAAAATGTTTTTTTTCTTTTTTTTTTTTTTTTTTTTTTTTAAAGGGAAGGCACTACTGTCAAGCTACAGGGTGTTGCTAATCAGGGTAACTTGCAAATGATGAGCTGCAAACATTTGCCTGGGGTGATCAAGAAAAGCTCTTATCAATGGATTGGCCATTTATATGCTTTAAGTGATGTAGTAGTGGGAAACTCTCCTTCTGACCCTCTATTACAACAGCTATTACATGATTTCAATGACCTACTTGAAGTTCCCTCTCAGCTCGCTCCAAAAAGAACCATTGATCATGCCATTCCACTAAAACCAAATGCTTCTCCAATCAATCTTCGACTTTATAAATATCTTCATTCAAAGAAAAGTGAAATTGAAAGACAATTTAATGAATTGCTTAAATCAAATTCCATTAGGCCAAGCCATAGTCCATTTGCCTCACCTGTCACACTTGTCAAGAAAAAGGATGGCTCACCTAGGATGTGTGTTGATTATATACACCTAAATTCTCTCACTACGAAAGATAATTTTGCAATTACAATCATTGAGGATCTTTTAGATGAATTACATGGTTCTATTTTCTATTCCAAACATGATTTATGCCACGGTTGTCATCAAATTTAAGTAGTCAAACATGAAATTCATTAATGAATACCATTTTCTAATCTTTTTTTAGGACATTTATACTTGTCTTCTTCGATGATATCTTGATTTACAACCCTTCTTTTTGTTCTCACTTATACCATCTCAGACACGTATTTCATACCATGCATCAGCATCAACTCTTTGCCAAACTCTCCAAATGTTCCTTTTCCTAACTTCAAATAGAGTATTTGGGTCATGTTATCTCTTGTAATGGGGTTTCTACTGATTCGACTAAAGTGCAAGCAATGAAACAGTGGCATGTCCAACTCTCAAGTTATTTTTAGGTTTAACTAGCTATTATTACAAGTTCATTTGTGGTTATGGTGTAATTGCTCGCCCTTTGATTTATTTGCTTAAAAAAGACAGATTTGTATGGAATGAAGTAGCTTAGAAGGTCTTTGAGAGCCTCAGACTTGCTATGTGCTCAGCTCCTATTCTTGGCATTCCAAACTTCAATGAACCTTTTATATTAGATACTAATGCTAGTCATAGAGGGATTAAAGCTGTCCTGATGCAATGTGACCAACTTATTGCTTGTTTGAGTCAGATTCTTAGTCCTAAACACATGGGACTCTCCATTTTTCTGAAAGAGTACTTGGCCATATTGTTTGCTGTACAAAAATGACAACACTATCTCAAGGGGCATCATTTCATAATTTGAACTAATCATGAAACCCTTAAATATCTTCTTAAACAAAAGATCACCACTCAAGTCTAGTGCAAGGGTCTCAAGAGGATGCATGGTCTTGATTATTCAATTCAATATCGTAAAGGGAAGGATATTGTGATTGTTGATTCTTTTTCTCGAAGGCCAAAAGGATGCATCTTCATTCCCAATTAGGTGCAATATCTGCTGCGTCCCCTGCTTACATGGCTGAAGTCCATCAATCTTATGTTAGGGACTATTTTGCTCAATCTATCATCACTACTCATTTGAATCAGCCTACTGCAGTGCCTAATACTTTAGTGACTGGTGAGGTCATCCATTTTAGAGGCAAGGTTTACATTGCTTGTTCTAAAAAACTGAGGCAATAGCTTATTTCGCTATACATTCTTCTCCTTTGAAGGTCATTCTAGTATTGAAGGAACATACCAATGCTTGAAGGCCTAGTTTCATTGGAAAGCCATGAAAAGAGAAGTTATACAGTGGGTTCAGACTTGTGATGTTTTTCAATGCACTAGTAGTGAACGTGTTCCTTACCCTGGTCTACTTCAACCTCTTCTTATTCAAGATCAGGCTTAGAAGCACATCATTATGGATTTCATTGAGGGTTTGCCCAAATTTGGAGGGAAAGACATCATTTGGGTGGTAGTTGATCGTTTCACCAAATATAGTCATTTCTTTATCATTAAACATCCTCTCATGGACGCTCAATTGGCTTAGTACTTCCTTGCTTATGTTTACAAACTCCATGGTCTTCTAGAGACAATTGTTTCAGATCAGGGAAAATTATTTACTGGCAACTTCTAGCAAGAGCTTTTCAGTTTGTTGGGGACTAAGCATATTGAGCCTCGAGTGGATGATATCCTTGTCAGGGTAACTATGCTTTCCAGGAACTAGGCTCAAGATGCCGTTATTGTAGCACCCAATGCCCTAACTTCCCTTGCATAGAACCTCACATGATGACCACGTGGCACTTTACTCAAAAACGACATCATCCCAGCCCTGTTAGAATTATGGTGTAAACAAATGCCTTCCTTTTAGCCATTGGTAAATTTAAATTTACAATAGTTAAAAACATCTGCTTGATTTGACCCTCAACGGCTAGAGGAAGATTGAGAGAACACTATACGTCACTTGCTATTCCCACCTGCGTCTCTATAAGTATGACGATTAGGGTTTAAACTTTTACCTTTCTGCTCTGCTCTCTCTTCATTGTCATCAAGTGCACTTGCAGTCTCTTGCTTTGATTCTTGAACTGCTCAACTTCTCGATCCAATCTGCTCTTCATTCGTCTGCACCTCTTTAATCTAACAATGACACAAACCTTATTCGCCATCTCTCCACCCCTTCCTCAGGTGGATAGCCCTATTGAGCAATTGACCCGATTTTTACAATATGGTGTTTTAATCATCTTCAATGTTCTTCAGAGCCCAATCTCAGTGTCATCAAGGAAGATCTTTCTTGGTTGTTAGAGAATGATCCCTCATCAAATCTGCCATCTTGCGCATTAGGGCCAATCTTTGCCCTATCTATTGCAAGTCTTGATGGATTGTTCCCAGATGCTAATGAGTGTCCTCTTCTACATGCAGTGTCCTCTAGCTTTTCTTTGCGAGGCAGAAGTATTTGCAAAGATGCGGCGCCCTTTAAAGGGTGGACATTTTTTACCAAACGATACCTTGAATGGGTAGATGGGCTAATGGTGACTTATGGTGAAAAATGGAAGCAACTTTGCATCCATGAAGCCGTCAAGCTCTCAACCATTGCCCTTAAGTTCATTGTAATAGCACTAACTTGCTGTTAGAATACTTGTTATACCGCTTTTGCCCTCCTTGAGGGGTTCTTAAGAATCACCTTAGAGGACATAGTGGCCCCAACAAGTCTTTCACCTAGGAGAGAAGAGTTTCCCCTTGATTCTTTGTTTCTTCAGAGCCAGAAGCCTTTGCCTCCTCCCTCTCCATTACAGACTTGCCTAGAAGTTATGAGTCTTTTGTTAAAAAGTTTGTAACAGAAGCTAATGACTTTGGGCAAGGTTCCAAAGAAGAGGAGGTATGCTCCTTATTTTGGTTGAATAAGTTTTCTTTTCCAACTCTTCTAACTTAGTTCTAAAGTTCCTTAAGACCATGGCCATCAATCTTGCTTTCAGTAGTGGCCCTTTATCCTTGAGTCCATTGTTTGGGGCTCAAGTGCATGGCTATCTCAGAGACATTATAGCCAAAAACAATAGTGCTCATGTAGGTGGTCCCTAGTGACTGATCCAATTATAGGCCCAAGCCTATTTCCCTGAGTTGTGTCCTAGAGGTCCGTATGCTCCCACAGGAGACATGTTTTCTAGTTTTGGTGAGCGGTTTGCTCGTTGTGAGGTCCAACTCCCTCTGAGATGGTCATTTGACCAATGCATTGAGGCTTTATTCTCCCCTCAAAGCCGTTAAGGGGCACAATAGACTCACTTCAAGAGAAGGAATCTTGGTCCTAAATGGTTCAGCAAACTAGACCTCCATGATGATGTCTCAGCAAACATCAACTCCCAAACCTGGCAAGCAATCTTGTGCCCCAAAGATTTGTTCTTTTATCACCAGGCTCATCTTGGTATAGAGACCTATAGGCCTGGGTTGCTTGCCATGCAATTTGGTATGGTCCAAGATGTTCCTTTTCCCAATCTAAGGACCAAGAACCTCTGATGGGCTAGGAGGATTTCACTTCATCTTGCTCAGCTCCTAGAGCTTCATGCCTTAAACTAGAAAATTAGGTCCCTTTATGGGTACCTTGTGGCTTGACGTTACACCCCATGTGTAATGCCATTTTTTTTTTTTTTTGCTTGATATCAAGCCTATTGGTCCTTCTTGGAGGCCAGAGGTGCCAGGCAGCATTTTAGGCTTCCTCTTGAAATTGTAGGTCCTAGTTCCAAGAGAAACCAACCAATTCTTCCCAGGCCTACCCCACACAAAGCGTAATCAAGAAGTAAGCCACCCTGAAGTATGCCTAATTTATTAGTGGCTTGAATAACATCTGATCCTTATTCTCTCACCTTTGCAGCAACTATCTAGGTGACTCCTATGAATGCCAGGACCAGGAGCTTCACTCAAGCGCTACTCGAGGAATCCCCTCTAAGAACTTCTTCACCAGCCTCTAAGGGTTGGTAGCTCTAAGAAGAGGAAGAAGGTTCTTGCTCCTCCAGCTTTCCCAGTTGTAGTAGAGGGAGAAGAAGAAGAAGAGAAAATACCCATTTCACAATTAGTGAGAAGGAAAAGAAGAACCATACTCCCTGCAGCTGAGTCATTGGTATTTCTGAATTGGTATTTTCATTTACTTTATTAAGACAGTCTTCTGATATGGCTTTCAACAGCCACAGGAAGAACCAACTCCCTATGTCGTTGAGATTCCAAATTCTCCATCTCTAGAGACTGTTCCAGAGCCTCCTTAACATCGAATCAATGAGCTCAAGTGATGGAGAAGAGGGAGATATGGCAATTTCAGCTATGGAGCCAATTGTTAGTCGCCTGTTTAGAGAGGTCTCTTCCCTAGTTACCTTATATCAAGACCTTGTCTAGGCTCCTTTCTTCCTCCCTGGAGATTCACTTTCTGTTGAAGAGATCTTTGAAGGTAGACCTTTATCTGATTTTTCTATCCCTTGATCTTTTTAACCAAACATGGCCTTAAAACGCAAGCGATGTCCTTGAGAAACTCTTCTCAAGGGAGTTGTAGCAGCGGCTAAAGAGCCAGCAGTGATCTCATTAGTTGAGGGTCCTACTAAGAATCTGATTATGGATGTATCACCAGAAGTTCCCGCGGCAGCCGTACTAGTAGTGGCACCTTCCTTGCCTCAAACTGAGGCCTCAAAGGTTAAGGCATCCCCTTTTCAACCTTAGGTTGTTTCCCTAAATCTAAAACTCTGCCTGATCTTGCTCATTCCTTCAAGTTACTCCCCCCAGAGCCATTCCCTCTCCAAGGCTAAGAGGAGCCTTCTCTCCATTAGAGATGCTTGGAGCATGTGGCAAGCTGGCCCTCTAGTAACGACTAAGGGAAATTGTTCACCTCCATGTTCTAACCTTGGCTGAGGGGGCCACACTTGAAGAAGCCATGTTTTTAATGAGATCCTTGAAATAAGATCTAGAGGTAGCTCCTTCTATTACGAAGGAACTTGAAGTCCTCAAGAAGGTGCTCTTGAAGATCAACCAAGAGGTCCCAAGCTTCCTTCATAAAAAACGGCACTACAAGATGCCATCAGGGATCTAGGGTGTTCAGCTGTCCTAGGAGGCTTACAGCTTTTACTGGAAGAGCTTCAAACAGTGAGAGGGATTCAAGATCAACAAGCTCAAAGGATCCAGGGCTTAGAGAAAGAGATCCATTACTTGAAGGAGAGGTTGCAACAACTTAAGCAGGAGCTGCTCTCCTTGAGACAACAATGCGTCTCCCAAGGTTCAAAAGTTGGAAGACTCAAGGAAGCCATTGTGGAAGCCTAGAGAAATTGTGAAGCCCTTTAAGAGGAGACTCTTGCTTTAGACCATGACCTAAATGATACAACTAACCATCTAGCCTCAATAGAAGACTCCTCAGTGAGGATCAGGACTCGACTCTTTTCAATTCTAATACTTGTAACAGAGTTTTTGGCTATACAAATTACTTTTTGGTATGCTTGTGTATGTAAGCCATGTACTCTGTCCTTAGTCAATGAAATTCACATTTGCACAATATGCCTCTCAGATTGGTAGTTCTTTTCTTTTCTTTTTGTCTCAATTCAAGGATCACGGGGTTGAGCCCCAATACATTGATATCGAAATTGGGTACACAACTACAGGAATCTATACTTAAGGACTTCCTTCTTAGAATCCCAGATCGACGGTACGTATTTCTTTAAGAATCTACCATTGATGCCCTTGGGTGAGTCCTTCCATCTAGGTCTTTAAGCAAATAAGCATTTTCGCCAAACATTTCAATTACTCTAAATGGGCCCTCCCAATTTAGGGACCATTTTCCAAACATGATCCCCCAAGTCAAAAAACCTGGGCTTGACCTTCTTGTTGTAGGCCTTGGCAACCCTCTTCTTTTGGGTTTCCAATTTATGAGGGCCGTCAAGCCTTATTTGGTCTAGGCTTGCAAGCTCGTCCATCATGGACTGCCTATGTTCAAATTTAGAAAGCCCCTAGTGAGCTAGTCTAATACATTGAATTGTTATCTCCATGAGGAGCACTACATCTTGGCCATATGTTAAATGAAAAGGAGTTGTCCCAGTGGCATCCCTTTGATAGGTTCTTTAGGCCCAAAGGGCATCCAACAGCAACTCATGCCACTTTTTGAGATTGTTCTCAATCATCTTCTCAATGTTGGCTTTTAAAATCTTATTAGTTGATTCTGCCTGGCCATTAGCGTCAGCGTAATAGGGTGTTGAGTTCAAGATTTCTATATGAAAACTCTTGGTAAACTCCATCACTTCTGCTCCTTCAAACACTCTAGCTAGATCCACTACGATGGTTTCTGGGACCCCAAACCTATATTGGATATATTCTTTGATGAAATCAATCATGTCTTGCTGATTGATGTTCCTCTGTGATTTAGCTTCCACCTATTTTGTAAAGTAATCAGTGGCCATGAGAATGTAAGAATTTTGCTTACTAGAAGGGGGGGTTAATTTTAGCTATAATGTCCATTGCCCAGCTTCTGAACGGCCATGGCGTAACAATGGCATGCATTTAAGCAGAAGGGACCCTAGGCACATGTCCATGTCTCTGGCATGCTCTTCATCCCTTGGCGTATTTTATGCAATCTTCCATCATGAATGGCTAATAGCAGCCATAATGCCTGATGAGCTGGTGCATTTTATTGCCAGCTAGATGGGAGGCACGGATACCCTCATAGGCTCCTACCATTACTAGCATTGCTTCATTTAAGTCAAGGCACTTGACAACCACTCCGCTAGTGTCTCTTTTATATAATTCTCCAAACTCACCATCTAAGTGGAGTCTGTGAGGTCTCATTTTCATAATCTTGTCCTTAATGTAGTTTTAAGGGTTATTGAAGTAATCCATTAAAGGTTTCCTCCAGTCCTCTTATTCACCTAGGACAGTCTGATGTGCCTCATAGTACTCCAAACATTCATTTAGGATGCTTGCAAGACTCAGTATACTTGATCTCATGATCTAAAACCTTAGTCTTATTGACCATAGTCTCTTCACACGAAGTTCTAGGTAATTTATAGCCAAATGCCAATTGGTCCAAGTCATTGGCTACCTTATTTTGTTCCCTAGGGATGTGCTTTATCTGTACCTCACTGCATTTGCTCAACATTTTGTGTACAATTGACAGATATTGATTCAAGGTATCATTGAGACACTAGAACTCCCTATTTACTTGGAAAATTACCAATTGTGAACCCCCTTGACAAGGACATTAAGGACTTGCAATCCTAGAAGAGTTTGAAGGCTAATTATTAGAGCCTCGTACTCAGCCATGTTATTGGAGCATCTGCCCACCAAGGTGATAGCTAACTTTGTGATGGTTCTCTCAGGGGATTGTATCACAATTCCTACTCTAGCA
This sequence comes from Simmondsia chinensis, assembly GCA_018398585.1. NCBI lineage: Eukaryota > Viridiplantae > Streptophyta > Magnoliopsida > Caryophyllales > Simmondsiaceae > Simmondsia > Simmondsia chinensis. The sequence continues at coordinate 10,250,298 of JAGTTD010000017.1, read as the reverse complement.
CTAGAATTAGTCCTTCATTCCATCGAAGAACATTTTGAAAGGAACTAGTTCTACCACTAGAAGGTGTTCTCGCTCATTACCTAAGCCAGTTTGAATATTTATTGTCAGCTAAAAAGTCTGCTAGGGCTTTCCCCTTTACTTACTTCTGTGACACGTATACCAACTCAAATTGAAGTAGAGCGACACTCCACTTGTTTAACCTCCCTCTCAGAAATGGTCTATCTAGCATATATTTAAGGACATCTGTCTGGGCTACCACATATATTAGAAATGCCAAGAAATAATGTCTTAATTTTGTTGATGAAGAGAATAATGACGGACACAGTTTTTGAATTGAGGAATACTTTATTTCACATTCGTTTAGGCAATGGCTAAGGTAAAACACTACCTGTTCAAAACATTGCTCATTGTCCTGTACAAGCAAACAACCAATAGATTCTTTTGAAGCAGAGATATAGATCTTCAAAGGCTTGCCCAACTTTGGTGGAATAAATATTGGCAGCCTAATCAAGTATTCCTTAATGGCCTTGAATGTTGTTTGATGTGGCTCCTCCCGCTTGAATTCCTTCTTAGTCTTGAGCTTCAGCAGCGGAGAGAAGACCTTTATTTTTCCTATAACATTTGAGATAAAATGTCTTAGGAAGTTAACCTACCCCAAGAAGCATTATAGCTCCTTTTTGCTTGAAGGTGATTGGCCATTTGAATGACCTTAGTCTTATTATATCCACCTTGATACCCCTCTGGTGTATCAGAAAACCCAGAAAGTTTCCAGCTCGTATGCCAAAAGCGCATTTTAATGGATTCATCTTAAGGTTGTGAGCCCTCATTCTGAGGAACACACTCCTCAAGTCTTCCAAGTGTTCAACTTGAGATTTTGATTTGACCGTAATGTCATCTATATAGACTTCCTTGGTCTCACAAATGAGGTCATGAAAAATCATGTTCATGGCTCTTTGGGATGTGGCGCCAACATTCTTTAAACCAAAGGGCATAGCCACTCATTCAAACGTCCCTATTGACCCAGGACATCTGAACACTATCTTGTGGGTATCCTCCGTGGCAATCATAACCTAGTAGTACCCACAATAGCCATCCATGAAGGAAAAAACCTCAAGCCTTGAGGCTAAATCGATGAGCACATCAGTAATAGGCATAGGGTATTCATCCTTTTGGGTGGCTGCATTTAGATCTCTGAAATCAATATAGAACCTAATTTTGCCATTCTTTTTTATGAAAGGGACTACATTACCCAACACTCAACATACCTGGCAGTCCTGATGAATTTGGCCTTCAGGATTCTTTCAATTTCCTCCTTGACCAATTCTATGACTTCTTGGTACATCCTTCTCTGGCCCTGAATGATGGGCCTCAAGCCTAGCTTAATAGGAAGCCTACGCTCCACTACTTTTTTTTCTAGGCCAGGCATCTCATTATAGTCCCAAGTAAAGCAATCCTTGAATTCGTAGAGCAATGTGAAGTACTAGCCTTTCTCATCCTCAGAGAGTAGAGCACTCAGATAGGTGCGTCTTGGGTCTTTTGTCAAGCCTAAATTAATATCGAAGAGGAGGTCTTGAACTTCAGCCCTTAGATCCCCCATTTTTGCTATTGCTACTCTTAGATTAGAGAGCTCCAATTCCTTTTTTTCTGCTGCGTGGACTTAAAAACCATGAAATGGTTGCTCAGCCTAGAGCTGATCCTTAGCACGCTAGGTCACGAACCTTGCTGATGCTAAGGAAATGGCCTCTTGAGCCATTATTGGGAGGTCTTAGTGCCTCTACATTGCGATTCTGGAGTGCCTTGGGAGTCATCTTCATCAAGGAGGGCCCACATGTATCCCCAGAAGTCAGAATCTCCATATAATCGACATCTGCTTGACCAACCTCAGCTTCGGTTAGTGAGCTGTCAAAGGCGGCTATCATGTCCTGTTGTTAGGCCGATTGTGAAGTGGCCCTCTTGTCATATAGGGATCTCACACCATCTTCTTTGAATTTTGCCTCAACATAGTTGGAGCAAGTAATGAACGGCCTATTATCTGTCAAAACAGCCTCATATTTGTCATGATTCTAGAAGATTAACAGCTGGTGAAGTGAGGATCGAATACAATAATTGGCAAGCAGCTAATCTATTATGATTCTGAAATTTGTTCTTATTTGATGAGGCTAGTTGTTGCTGCAGTGTTGCTGTTTTGTTAGCTAAGTCTTGATGTATTAGCTCCAGCTGAATTGTAATGTTTGAATTTGTATTGTTGGCACCAAGCTCAAGCATTGGTCAATTGTGGCAGCTGGTTCTAGTTAAATCGGTTAAGAGATGATCCTTATGCATTGTAATTAGATCTTCTATAAACAGCTTGCTCAAGTATAATTATCAAGCATTCAATGAAATACAATCATCTCTTTGAGATATTTCTCTCTCTCATCTAATTCTCTTTCGATTTTCTCATCTCCTTCACTTCTCTTCTCATCTATACTCTCTCTTTCATAAGGTCAAACTTTAAATTCATCTAGAGGTTTAACAATTGGTATCAGAGCGTTGATTAGGCTATCAATTAAGTTTAATTCCTTCAATTTGGTTGTATACACTTGGATCAAGGTGATTTGATATCAAATATCCTTGATTGCATTGCAAGTTGACTAAGAGTTCAATTTTAAGGTCTTGATTGATAAGCTTGCGCTGTTAGCTGAAAATTACATTGAAACAACAAAACAAAAAAAAAAAGAGGTTGAATTGAGTCAAAATTGAGAAGCAATGGCAAGTGGAGTTACAACAAGATCAAGAGCTGAAAAGGCTATTGCGAATCCATCTTATGCTAAAGTTGTCAGTGCTAATGCTGCATCAGATCAGGAAGTTGTTACAGTTAGTTATTTGAACATTCAAATGAAGGAAATGCTTGCTCAATTATAGCAATCACAAGGTGAATTAATGCGAGAACCGGATCAAGGGCATAAGGATCGAGTTGATCAGCAAGTATAGCAACTTGAGGAGAAGATTGCTAATCGAGTTAATCAGCAATCACAAGAGTTCGAGGAGAAGATTACCAATCAATTTAGGCAGCAAATGCAGCAATTTGAGCATAAGTTTTCCAAACTACACAATTGATTCAGTATATTAAATGTGTCCTCTGTTCCTGAACCTCTGCTATATGCTAGCCAGTTACCTGTGAACCAACAAATGGACCTCCTGATGGGGTGAATCCACAAATTCCAAATGTTGCTACTAGATCTCAAGATCGAGTTCAAGAAGCTGATGTAACTACTAGAACACAGGATCATTCACTTGATCTAGTTCAGTCACGATCTACCAGTATGAATCTAGGATAGAGCGATCATCCTCCTAATCAACCATTACACTTCAGATATGCGAATATGAATGCTAAACAGTTTAATCATCCACCTGATTTGTCACCTCAGCAATGTTCAGGAAGTAATGATGTTTCATCCAATAATATCAGCAATGATTTCACGAAGCCAAGAGTTCAGATGGATCCATTTGATGCAAAGCAACCACAACCATGGTTGAGAAGATGTGATCGGTATTTCCATTTCTATCATATTAATGATGCAGAAAAGGTAGAGATAGTAGCTGTATACCTTCATGGAGACCATGAGGTGTGGCTTTACAGCTTGTTAAAGAGCAATCCTACACTTTCTTGGGCTGACTTAGTGAAAGAACTTTGTGAACGATATGTTGATGAAAACTCTAGTGACATTGTTGATAATTTCAACAAAGTGGTACAAGAAACATCTGTGAAGGAGTATATGACGAGGTTTGAGAAACTTAGAGCCAGCATGATAGTGGTATATCCGCAAGCCACTGAGTCATACTATGTCTCGAGTTTATTAAGTGGCTTAAAGCCCAAAATTAAGAATCTTGTTAAGGCAATTGGTCCTAAGATATTGCCTAAGGCCTATGCTATGGTCAAGCTTTTCAAAGCTACAATTCTTGCTTCAAAAGAAGGACCAAGGTACAAGGGAAGTGGTTCCAAGCAGCAGAAAGGATCTGTTAGACCCAAGACCTTTTGATCAGATGAAAAGAAGGTTCAAAGGATTTGCTTCAAGTGTAATCAGCCTTATCAGTTTGGCCATAAATGCAACCCAAAATTCCTTATGTCAGCTAGGGGAATTAGTGCTGATGAGCAATCTGAGAGTGAAGAATCTGAAGCTAAGAAGGATGGTTCAAATTAGGGATCACAAGAGGAACTGGTAGAAGATGAAGTTGAGATCTCCATGAAAGCATTGACAGGGAATGGAGCTCACAACACTATAAGGATCAAAGAGAAAGCAAGAAAGAGATTAATCATTGCCTTGATTGACACTGGAAGCACCCACAATTTCATTGATCCAAAAGTGGTAAAGAAAATGGGACATGAAGTGATCAAGACACATACACTAGTAGTGACTGTGGTTGATGGAAATTTAGTCCTAACTCAGAACAAATTTCGGGGTTTTCTATTGTTTAGGTAAGATTGTAAATTTGATTATGACTTCAGGATCTTACCTTTGGATGGATGTGATATTGTCCTTGGAGTTGATTGGAAGAGAACCTTCAATCTAGTACTTTTCAACTTTGCTAAGTTGATAGTAACATTTGAGATACAAGGATCCAAGGTTACTTTGCAAGGTAAGGCAGAGCAAGTTTAGCTGCAGCTAATGGAAGGCAAGAAGTTGGAAGGGGGATTCAAAAAGTGTGCTTATCAGTGGGTAGGGTAATTTTTTGTGATATCACCTACTGAAGTGGAGAACATTTCTCAACCTGAGGTGCAGGCATTGATTGAGGAGTTTGAGGACTTGTTTGAATAGCCCAAAGCACCACCTCCAAAGAAAAGTTTGGATCATGCAAATCCTCTTAAGTCTAATTCTGAGCCAGTGAAGTTAAGACCATACAAGTACCCCCCATGCTCAAAAAATAGAAATTGAAAGGCAGGTTGATGAATTACTCAAGATAAGCTTCATAAGGCAGAGCCGTAGCCCTTTTGCTTCTCCTGTCATACTTGTTAAGAAGAAAGATTGCACGGTAAGGATGTGTATAGATTATAGACAGCTTAATTAAATGACTGTGAAGGATAAGTTCCCAATTCCTGTCATAGATGACTTATTGGATGACTTACATGGCGCATAAGTCTTTTCCAAGCTGGATCTAAGGAAAGTTTATCACCAGATCAGGGTGTTGGCAAGATGTGTATGAGACTGCTTTTAGAACGCATCATGGACACTTCGAGTTTGTGGTTATGTCCGTTGGCTTGACTAATGCTCCAACCACTTTCCCAGCACTGATGAATGATGTTTTCAAGCAGTTCTTAAGAAGATTTATAGTGGTATTTTTTTATGACATTCTGATTTACAGCTCTTCTCTTAAAGATCATCTGAAGCATCTAAGGGAAGTGTTCATGGCCATGCGTAATCACAAGTTGTACGCAAAATTGGTTAGGTGTTCCTTTGCACAGACTCAATTGGAGTATTTGGGCCATGTGATTTCTTATGGAGGAGTCTCTACTGATCCTTCCAATGTACAAGCAATGAAGGAATGGCCTGTACTTGTGACATTGAAGTAGTTAAGAGGCTTTTTGCGATTGACCTAATATTACTGCAAGTTTATGGGTGGTTATGGATCAATTGCCAAGCCTCTAATTGATTTATTAAAGAAAGACGCATTGAAGTGGTCAGATAAAGCTCAAGGAGCATTTGAAGCCTTGAAGACTACTATGAGTGAAGCACCTGTTCTAGCAATGCCAAACTTTGCTAAAGAGTTTATTTTAGAGACTGATGCTTGTGGGAATGGCATTGGAGCAGTCTTATCTCAAAAGGAAAGGCCAATAGCCTACCTCAACCAAGCTTTAAGTCCTAAGCATCAAGAATTGTCCACTAAAGAAAAGGAGTATCTTGCAATTCTCCTAACAGTGGATAAATGGAGACATTATTTGGATAGGCGTCGATTTATTATCAAGATAGACCATCAGTGTTTGAAGCATTTGCTTGAGCAAAAAATTGTCACAAGAATTCAAAAGAAAGGTTTGTTGAAGATGTTAGGACTTGGCTATGTGATTGAATACAAGAAGGGAAAAGCTAATCTGGCTGCTGATGCACTGTCTCGCAGGTTCGAGGATTGTGGGCAGGGTTTTTATGGAGCAATTTTAGTGATTCTTCCATCTTGGATTGAAGAAGTAAATAAGTCTTATGAGGATGGCACCTTTGCACAGGAATGTATAGCGGCATTCAGCATTGGCAAGGCAAGCAATCTGGCTTCTGATACAAATGTGACAGTGGTAAAAGGAGTTATCAGGCTAAAGGGGAAGTTGTATATTGGGACCTTCACTGATCTAAGGCAACATATTATATGTGCCTCACATGAATCAGCTTCGGGGGGGGGGGGGGGGGGGGGGGGGGGGGGAGTCATTCAGGTGTTGAAGGAACGTATCAAAGGCTCAAGGCTCATTTCAGTTACTCTGGTATGAAGAAAGCAGTTACATAATTTGTGCAAGCTTGTGAAGTTTGCCAACAAACCAAGCTTAGTGATCATAGTTACCAAGGGCTTCTTCAAACTCTACCTGTTGCTGATGGTGCTTGGCAAAATATAAGTATGGATTTCATTGAATGTTTGCCCAAGTCATAAGGGAAGAAGGTTATTTGGGTTGTGGTTGATCGTTTTACCAAGTTTAGTCACTTCATTGCCTTGGCTAGACCAGTGACAGCAGAGAAATTGGCTCGAGTATTCCTTGACAACATCTACATATTACATGGATTGCCTCAACCCATAGTCTCGGATCGAGATAGGCTTTTTGCAAGTCATTTTGGAAAGAGTTGTTCAATTTGTTGGGAACTACGTTGGCTCTTAGCTCTTCATACCATCCTCAAACTGATGGACAAATAGAAAGAGTCAACAAATGCCTTGAACAATACCTCCGAAGCTTGGTTTTTAGTCATCCCAAGGTGAGGAGAAGATGGTTGTCCTTAGCTGAGTATTGGTATAATACTCATGCTCATGCTTCTATTGGCACTACACCCTTCAAAGCCTTGTATGGTTATGATCCACCATCTCCATTGAAGCTGCAAGGGATTGTTTCTTCAGTACCTGAGGTTATAGAATTAGTGCAGCAAAGAAGGCAATTGGTGAAATTTTTGAGAGATAATCTTCACCAAGCTCAAGCTAGGATGAAGTTGTACACAGACAAGAAGCATGTGGACAGAAACTTTGAAATAGGGGACATGGTTTATCTGAAATTACAGCCCTACAGGCAAACAACTGCAGCTGTGAGGAAGAATGTGAACTTGTGTGCTAGGTTCTTTGGGGCTTATAAGATCTTGGAGAAGATAGGCAAAGTAGCCTATAGGCTTGAGTTACATCCTAACTCTTATATTCATCCTATTTTTCATGTCTCGTTCCTTAAGAAATAGGTGAAGAAGGGCCATGAGCATTCTTTACAACCTCCTAAAATTGGCTCCAATGGAGCTTTGTTGCTACAACCAGCTACAGTATTGGCTCTCGTGCGTCTAGAGTGGAAGTTAGAGTTATTCCAGAAGTTCTTATATCATGGACCAATTTGGATGCAAGGTTTTCAACTTGGGAAGAGCTTAAATTCTTGAAGAGCCAATTTCCTAGCATCCATTCTTGAGAACAAGAACGTTTTCAAGAGGGGAGGAATGTTATGACTCTAAAATTTGTTCTTCTTTGATGAGGCTAGTTGCTGCTGTGGTGTTGCTGTTTTATTAGCTGGGTCTTGATGTATTAGCTTCAACTAAATTGTAATGTTTGAATTTATATTGTTGGCGCCAAGGTCAAGCATTGGTCAATTGTGGCCCTAGTTCTAGTTAAGTTGGTTAAGAGCTGGTCCTTATGCATTGTAATTAGATCTTCTGTAAATGGCTTGTTCATGTGTAATAATCAAGAAAACACAATCATCTCTTAGAGATAATTTTCTCTCTCTCATCTATTTCTCTTTCTATTTTCTCGCCTCCTTCACTTCTCTTCTCATCTATACTCTCTCTTTCACAAGGTTAAACTTCAAGTTCATCTAAGGGTTTAACGCAATCTCTACCAAGCAAAGCATTGTAGCTCGAGGCAGTTTCCATCACAAAAAAAATTTCTTGGCTTGCTTAAGTCGCCAACAATTAAGTCAATGGAAATGACTCTTTCAAAGTTGGCGGTAGCTCCAGAAAAGCCACAGATTGCCATATTTGAGCTGATTAAGTCTTCTCGAGACTTAACAATGGCCCGTAGATATTTTAAGGCAAGACGTTGATAGCCGCGCCGTTCTCCACCTGGACCCTATTTACTAGAATGCCATCATATTTGGCCTTGATATATAGAGGCTTGATGTGTTTATTAGCAGTATTAGGCCCATCAAACATTATCTTGATTATGTCAAGTGGATCATCAGGCAATTAGGATTTTGAAGCATTAACTCAAAAAGATAAATGGTCAAGTGTACCTTTAGTGGATGCTACTTTAGCCATGAACTCAACTTGAGGCTCCTCATCTGATGCTATTACATCACCCTCGAGATCTTCTCAGGTGTCAGCTACCATGAATTCCAAGGGAAGGAGTAAGGTAGTTCTGACATCCACCTTCTCAGCCAAAGTCCTGAATTGAATTTGCACCCCTTCGTCTATCTCTTTATCGGGGCTATCGGCCAGGGCGTATCCTCTCTTTATTGTTACGGGACACTGTTAGTTGGTATGGCCGATTCTTAAGGTTGGTTGTTGTGATCAACCTCTGAAGATCGAGACTACTTCATAGGCTGGGTGAAGACTTCTTCTTGGAAATTATTTTAATTGTCAGACCATGTTAGGTTAATGTGATCCAATCGTTCTGCTAAGTTAGTGGTGAGGGGGAGTACTCCTCCTCACCTTAGCTGGTTCTCGAACTAGGGGGTCCTTAGTAAGGTGATCCCACCAAGCTTCTCGCCCCTCGAAGATGAGAGATTTGCCTACCTTTTGATTTTCTTATGAGTAGTAAGAGGCCTGGACCTAATCTGGATTCGTGAGATCCACATGCTCGGCCTTTTTGCCCTTGTGAACCCTAGCTTCTTCTCAATAAAGCCAAGTTAGGTAGGAATCAAGCGTGATTTTTCGCTAAGCTGCCCTCTTGCACAGCTATATGCTTTTCTGATTTCGAGTTACGTTGGAGGGACTAGGTACCTCTCGATCGAGGTGATTCCTCCTCCATACATTACCAAACTCGACGCTTGATGGTTGATAACCTGACTGCTATTGTCCCTAGCTAGTATCCACGTCCCTAGAATAGATGATGGCATCTCTAATTGGAGGGCTACCCTTTTTTTTAAGAAAAAGGTTCAACTTCTTCATTTCAGATACCAGCTTATGACCACAACCCTCGCAGAGGTCATGAGTGAGGCACACGAGTTTCTTTGACTCCTGCTTTCTTAAGGCAAAGATTGTTTGCCAATGGTCATTTGAGAAAAATTACCACGACTAGTTCTTCTTTCTTAGAAAGAAGAATGGTGCCTTCCTCTAATTGCTTCTTTATGAACCTTCTGAACATTTCACAATCACGTGTAAAATGTTCAACTGTGATATGCCATTTACAATGGCATCCTTGCAATTTCAACGTGGTCGAGGAAACCTCAGTGTTCCTGATTCAAGCATCCCATCGAACAAAGCGTTAGCCACGGCCAAATTCATTTTGTAAGCATCCCTACTGCACAAAAATTTATCATTAGTCTGGCTTTTATTGGGACAGTAAAGCTTCACCACCTCTACTACATTGACCTGGGCAGGACTAGAAAAGGGTCATTATCGACACCCATCTGTCCTTCTCCTAGGAAGATTAATTCGCTAGCATCGATGGGATCTTAAACTATGTTTCTAAGGATCACGTTGTTCTTTATTGAATGAGTTAACGTATTATAGTATACCTTCCCCTTAATTGAGTTGGCATCCGGTTATCTATTTTCACTCCTGATCTTATGCTTATTATTTGTGTCAAGCCAATCGAATATTACATTGGCTCTAGAGAGGTCAAATTTATACTTCCTGAAGTCTTGGGACTGGTAAGACTTCCTGGCTTAATATCCTTCTTGATCAAAGGATTACAAACCATGGGAGGTTCCTTAACATACTCATCTGTGTCAATCCTTATGGAGGATCCTCTTCATCATTCTTATGGAGGATCCTCTTCATCCACAATTATTTTTTACCCTCATTTCTCGTACAAGCTGTTTTTTCTAAGGCTATTTTCTTTTAAGACTGCCTCATATCTAGTGGCACATTCTGCTAGCTAATGAAGCATCGTAAAGTTAGAGCCTTCAAATTTCTTCTTGAATTCAATATCAAAGTTGTTTAGATCCAACTTGGCTTATTCGAGCTCAGGATGACCTACGGTGCATTTTAATCGAGCTCACTTGAACTGGCTAATATATTCTTCTACTAATTTGCCTGACTTTTGTCTCATTCATGCCAAGACTGATATGGAAGTTCCTAATTTCATTTTAGGGAATTGGGCCTAGAATTGTCTGGCCATGTCATCCCAACAGTAAATAGAATTAGGTGAGAAGCTGATTTACCACTGGAAAGCGGCCCTAGTCAAAGAACTCGGGAACAGCCTTAATTTGAGATATTAGCTATCTACTGCTTCCTTACACTAGCAATTGAATCTCGCTACGTGGTCGAGAGCATAAACAGTCCCTTCTCTTAAGAAGAAGGTAAACTCGGGGATTTTATATCCTTAAGGAAAAGGGTAATCCCTGTCGATATAGTAAGGGTAAGGTTTACTGTACAACAGCCTATTGACCCTTGGGAGGCCTGTCGTATACATTTTCTTAATGAGGGCGGCCAATTGATCCTAGAGGGGAAAGTTAGGCACATGATAATGCGCATGCCATTACCTCCCAAGAGGATCAGCAAGATACCCCTAAGCACCAATCACAGTTGGGTGTGGGAATAGTTGTTGCCCCCAAAACCCTGGATAAACCCATTGATCATACTGGCCATGTGCTTGGTTGGCCATGAAGTATGTCCCAGTGGGAACTGGGTTACATGGCACGCTTGGAGGCACACCGGGTACCAACAGGTTGTTGGTTCATCTTTGTCTAATCAACCCCCAATTGGTGATCTTGAGGACTTGGATCGTTAATTTGCCCCTAAGTATGGTAAGTGTGAAGAGGTCCAAGGTGAGAAGTCTGGTTCCCTACAATAGGGACCTGATCTTGCAGTCCTAGTTCAAGGCCTTGAGCAGTCCCCGAGGTAAGTTCCGCTGCTTGAGGAGGGTTGTGAACTATTATACCTCCTTGCCTCGGGGATAGGTAGCAACGGTGTAGTAGGATTGAGGTCCCTCGTGGTCAGAGAGAAACTCTTATTGGAAGGGCCTACAACTCCATGGGGCGCGCTTTCATTTCTATAGCTTTATTCCAAGTGTACGACACATGGGTTATCCACATATGGGTTTTCCGTTCTCTCAGGAACCGCATAGTCGGCCTAAGTGATTGGCAACTATGAGCTTGAGGGAGTCTCATGAGGGTAACTAGTTGGCATTGATGGAGGGGTGTAGGCCTTAGTTACCTGATATCCTCCCTAACAGCTTGGACCAAGCCTTTATGAGTCTCAGCTTGTCTACCCAAAATAGGCTCAACTTTAACTAATGTCTACCTAGCCACATCATTAGCTATAAGGGTAATAGCAGAGGACAAGGTTGAGTTCATTTCTTCCAAGACTCTCTAAGTTTCTTTATGTAGCCTTTCGTCCATAAAGGTTCCAACGACATTTATCACGGCTCTCATAGCAGCAGAGTTTTCCCACTGAGCTACGAGATTACACTTTGTTTCAACAAGTCGCCTCTCAAAGGCTTCTCTCATTGTTTTTTGAATCCTCTAGTACAGTCTCTAAACAATGCTTGCGAATAGCCATGAACTCTTGTGAGAATGGCCTTCGAGCCCAATACGTTCATCTTCTAAGATGTCATCATCACCACCACTTTCGCTGCCATGGCTATGACTCATTTCATCCCTTCGAGATATGGGACTTTGTTCTAGAGGATGCTCAAGCAGGGGCCCGATAAGGGCTATGCCTTCCAGTTCCTTGTGCTCGATGGCACTAGGCCTCCTAGTTCTGACCATCGGTGAATGACCGGCAATTACAGCTTGGTAATCCACGATGGCTAAAGATAATAAAGTCCCATTTCAAGCCTCCTACTATGGTCACAAAAAGGCATGTTTGCTTTATTTTGTTTCGAGTGATGTGTGTGTGTGGTCGCCATAACTGTGAAAACTAAACAAAAGTGTAAAAGGGACTCACCATGACTACGGAGTGAGCCTAATTACAAACTGCACGTCTTTGACCTCAACCACTAACCATTTTTGGAGAAAAGGTTGTGGTTCGTTGGTGCATCTGACTTCAGTTATACTGTGAGTTCTCCTTACACTTCAATTAAGAAGACTTTGTTAAGTATTTTTTTACGAATTTTACGTTTTTTTTTTTTTTTTTTTTTTGATAGAAACTTAAAGGATATGGACCTAACTCAAGTAGTAGTTGTAGTGACGGAGCAAGGCCAATAGACACCTTTCTTCATAGACTTAAAACTCAGGAACTAGGGTGCAGACAAACCCAAGAGTTCAGTAGTCCACTTACAAGCTCGAGTTAATCAGTTTTTCAAGCCTCGCATCCTTAACTTATAATAACTCAAATGAGTTTAGATCTAACAAGATTAATGGGGAGCAAACCATATTTAGGTCACTGGATTAGGACCAACACAATCAAGGGATAAGCCTTGGCCATCAAAGCCCTAATCAATGGTGCGAACCTAAGTTCACCTGACTTATCAAGCAGTGACAGTACTGCTAAGACCAACGTAATCAAGGGACAAAGCCTTGGCCGTCAATGCCTTATTCTCAACTTGTCAACTTGTGGTAACAGATTAAAACTGGTAAGTCATACCTAAAGCCCGGGAACTATCTTACTATGGAGGTAAGTATAGCAAATATCTACGTTATGCTACACCCAGCTAAGCTATGCTGCTCCTAGGAAAAGAGCAAACATGTGCTGTAAAAAACCTTGAAGAAGTTTTGCCTTGAGTATATGTGTACTACATTGGACTGACGCGGAGTCCTTTATTTATGGAAAAAGAAATTAATGGCTGCTCCCATTATATGGCAACATCACCCATGTCTAGCCACTAAGCTCTTCTTCTACACACGCTTATTCTTCACCAACATGTCTTGATTTTTAGAGGAAAATCCTTGATGCCCACGTCTATAATTTTTGTAGGAGTTCCCTCTAGAAGCTCCACATTCCCCTGAATTAAGCTTAAGGCCCAAGCAACTGAAATTGCGCTCCAAGTAACTTCCTCGAGCTTGATTCTTGCAGCTTTCCTGACAGCTCTTCAAGCTTGAGCTTACTTCACCCTTCTGCCATCTTTAGCCACTAGTGGCTAATACCCTTATCAAGGGTATGTTTTCTAGGAACTGGGCTTGAAACACCATTATTGTAGTCCCTAAGGCCTAATTCCTTTCTGAGGAGAACCTCATGATGTTGTCACTGCCCTATTAAAATTAGGGTGTGAACACTACTAATAGGTTTCAGTGTCAAAACTCACCAACTTTTTGTAAGACCAACATGCCACTGGACAATTTCCTCAGCATGAATTGGGTGAACGATCCTCCATGGCTCCCTGAATCGGATGCAGAAGCTCGTCAAGTCTCCACCAAGGGTAGCGCTATAACTATCAAAGTATTCACTTCCTAAGCCGTCAGCCTTTACGCCCAGCCAAGTACATGAGCCTGTACTCCGGCAGTCTTACAGATAATAAGCAATACGTGGAGTACAAGATACCACTTTGCCCCATTGTATGCTCTCCTTACCTTGATTCTCTGGGGATTTCTTGTGAAATCTAATCGCAAGCTCGGGATAACTCTATGTGTTCCCTTAAAGGTCTATGAGTATAGAAGTGCCATTTCATTGTAACTTTATTAATCTCAGACAAGCTACTCTTTTTCTAATTTCAGCACTACGTTTAGAACTTTAAGGCAATACCTCTACGACCTCGCTCACCTTGATTTTCACAAAACTCCTCTGAACTACAAAGTAGGAGGGTCAAACCTATTAGAATTAGTGTCCTGAAATTCAGATTTATCTTGCAAATGTTATTCTATTATATAATAAAATTGAAGTCCTAGTAGTATCCTTGATAAATTTGTACAAGTGAGCATATATACTGCATGTGATTTTCTTTTTGGTAACATCCATGAGATGGTGTAGTCCTCATACTACAATTTACATGTTTGTATTAAGCGGTTTGTGAGATTAACCCTACCGATAGACTTGAAACAAATGGTATAGATTGATGTTCGAAAAACTCGTAGTCAAAGACAAGTTTGGACCACTTGTATGCTATGACTATAATATGACACTTTAGATGACTTGTCTTGATTATGTGGATAGCGATCCAAAAGTGTTATGTTGGTGTGTTTAATAAGATTGACACACTGAGTTGGACCATGTGGCTTGCTTGTCCCTAGATTACCATCGGAGATGAGTGATTCATGTTGTATTGTTTGAACGGCGACTCTAAATCCTAAGAGTATTCCGGACTTGTGCATGAAATCTTAGTTACTTTGGTGTACTATAAGTGAGCTCCAAACAAATGACTAAATTCACACGTACACTGGGTAGTATCGTGAAGTGTGACAAGGATCAGGTATTTAATACGGAATCTACAATCTCTTATGATGTATAGATATCCCCTTAGTTAATTCGCAAGTATTTGAATAGTTTGGAATCTTTGGCCAATGTGTTCCAAGTGTTTGACATCTGGGATTTATACTATGAATATGTTTAAGAATAAATGAATTATTCAGTGAAGGGCAAGTTGGTAACTAATGGAAAAGTTGTAAAAAGGATAATGACAGTAGTTATATTTATTCTTTATCATGGACATCTAGTCAAGGAGTTGTTATCTTCAATACAATTTTTTCAAACATTATGCATGAGATGAATAAAAATTAAAAATTATAAAATAAAATAATGTTTTGAAAGCTAAACTTCATAAGATGAATTTTACATGTGGGAAACAGAACAAAACAAAAAAAAGGAAGAAAAGTCGCAAAAAGCAGCTCAGTATCCGCACATACGTGTATGGGCTAACTAGCGCACTGCCAGGCCACCTTCTTCGGGTGCTGGCTAATCTGACCTCGACACGTTTCACGAATTTTACATGTGGGAAACAAAACAAAACAACAAAATGAAGAAAAGTCACAAAAAGCAGCTTAGTATCTGCGGATATGTGTATCAAACGCTGCGTTTTGCAACTAATATGTGCGTCCAACATTGAAAAATTATAATTTTTTCACTCTGGTGTCCCACTATAAATAGGGGTATGTCATGACCATGGAGGGATTCTTATATTGATCTTAGTTAATTTTTATTTAATTTTCATATTGAAATTCAAATAAGGGTTTTAGCGGTTTTGTTAGTTGATCTTGATGTTTTTGGCAGGAAAATGCATTAGAAGTGTATTGGTTCTTTGATTGTTTTAGTATGCTGCATTTAGTATAAATGAGTACTTAGTTTGTAATGAAGATTATCTAATGAAATTAAACAACTCTTATCTTCTCATCTCAATTTCTTCTATAATTATCATCTCTTTCCCTTCTTTTCTCATCTCAAACTCTCAATTCAAGTTATAATTCAAGTTTAATCTTGAATTATAACTATTGGTATCAAAGCCTAATCGGTTGCTATTTGATTGATGTGGCTAGACGCAAGAAATCAGTTCCAGTGGCTGGTGTAACTATCAGTGCTGCTGCTGCTGCTACTGCCACTTCCAGTTATGCTACCGCTATGGGAGCTAATCCTCTCGATGGTGGTGAGATCAATCAATTTGCGCAATTAAGGTTACAAATGCAAGAAATGTTTGTGCAAATGCAGCAAACTCAAGATCGGAGGTTAGCTGAGAGGTTGGATCAACATTCTCAGCAAATTGAAGCTCGAATTCAGGGATTACAGTAGCAAATGGATAGCCAACAGCAATCGGTGGGAGCTAGATTGTTGTCGGCCGCTAGCCAACATGATCGGCCACTAGGTTCTGTTTCTCTGCACTCTTCTGAAAACAGTGAGCAAGGATCAGCTAGGGGGAGAACTCAAGGATCCAGCCAGCCTCGTGTGGAGATAGAACCCTTAGATGGAAAGCACCCGCAGTCATGGATCAGACGATGTGAAAGGTACTTTCGATTTTATCACATAGAGGATGTGGAGAAGGTAGAATTAGCTACAATTTACCTTCAAGGTGATCATGGGGTCTTGTATTATATTCCGATTCATGGCAATCCTGGTTTATCTTGGGATGAGTTTGTTAATGAACTTTGTGAGAGGTATGGTGAAGAGGGACTAGGGAAAATGATTGCTTCTGTGAGGGATTATATGACACGTTTTGAGAACTTGCGTGCTAGAATGCTAACTGTGTGTCCGGGTGCTAGTGAATCCTATTATATGTCAAGCTTATCAGTGGTCTTAAACCAAGAATCAAAAACTTGGTTAAGGCTATGAATACTAAAACTTTAACTCAAGCCTTCTCCAAGGCTAAGTTGATGGAGGCCACAGTCTTAGCTCGTTCAAATGCCCCAAGGACTAGATCATTGCCTATTTCTTCTGTGCAACAAGGCATTTTTGGCAGTGCCCCGAGGTTTTCAATTGTACAAGAAAAGAAGAATCAGAGGTTGTGCATCAGGTGCAATCAAAAATACTTCTTTGGACACAAATGCAATCCTAAATTGTTGATGGTTGTCATTGGATTTAATCCTGGTGAGGATGCTGAGATTCAATGTGATGAAGAGGAAGTAGAGGAGCAAAAGGAGGATGACTCTAGTGATATGCAGAATGATAAAATGGAAATTTCAGTCAAGGCTCTTACTGGCAGTGGTTCTCACAATACCATTAGTATTAAAGGGGACACTGGACACAAACACATGTTGATCTTGATCGATAGCAGCAGTACACATAGCTTTGTTGATCTGAAAGTTATGAATCAAGTAGGACGTGAGATGATCAAGACCAGCTCCTTAACTATCACTGTGGCCAATGGCAATTCGATGATCACTCAGATGAAGTGTAAGGGGTTCAGTTGGAGTATGCAAGGACACTAATTTGAGTACGACTTCAGAGTTCTCAAACTAGGAGGCTGTGATATGGTGTTACGTGTGGACTAGATTAAGATGATTAGTCCGTTAGTCTTTGATTTTGCACAGCTTTCTATCTCTTTTGGGAGGAAAGGACAAAGAGTAGTGTTGTAAGAAATCATAGAAAAGGGACAATTACAGTTAATGAATGGAAGAAAGTTTGAGAAGCTGCTAAAGAAAAGAGGATATCAGTGGATGGGCCATTTGTTTTCCATTACAGCTCATACAGAAGCAAAGTCAGAGGTCACAGACCCTCGCATTGAGCAACTGCTTTTAGAATTTGAAGATGTATTTGCTCAGCCCAGTTCCTTACCACAACAGAGGGCTCTGGACTATGCTATTCCACTCAAGGCTCACTCAAATCCTGTGAACTTGAGGCCTTACAAGTACTCTCATTCATAGAAGAGTGAAATTGATAGATAGGTGGATGAGTTGTTGAAGACAAGTTTCATCAGGCACAGCCATAGCCCCTTTGCTTCTCTTGTAATCCTGGTTAAGAAAAAAGATGGCTTAGCCCGAATGTGTGTGGACTACAGGCACTTGAACTCCCTCACAATCAAGGATAAATTTCCCATACCTATCACTGACAATTTGCTAGATGAGTTGAAGGGATCTCAGTACTATTCTAATCTTGATTTGAGGCAAGGCTATCACCAGATTAGGGTGATGGATGAAGATGTTCATAAGACAGCTTTCAGAACTCACCACAGGCACTATGAATTTGGGGTCATGCCCTTTAGCTTGACTAATGCCCCTGCTACATTTCAAGCTGTGATGAATTTGGTGTTCAAGGCTCATCTTAGGAGATTTGTGCTAGTCTTCTTTGATGATATACTGGTTTAAAGTCCCTCTTTGGAAGCTCATATTCATCATCTGAGGCAAGTCTTTCAGATCATGCATAAGAATCAATTGTTTGCCAAGCTTGCTGAGTGTTCCTTTGCTCGGGCACAAGTGGAGTATTTGGGACACATTGTCTCAAAGGATGGAGTTGCTACTCATCGTAGCAAGGTGCAGGCAATGAAAGAATGGCCTATTCCTTATAATCTCAAGCAATTAGGGGGATTTCTTAGGTTAACAGGCTACTACCGAAAGTTTATTATTGGATATGGAGTATTAGCCAAGCCTCTCACCAATCTGTTGAAGAAAGATGCTTTTATGTGGTTAGGAGCTGCTTAAGAAGCTTTTGAAGGGCTCAAACTTGCTATGTGTTCTGCCCCTGTGCTCACCATGCTAGACTTTGAGTAGCCTTTTGTCCTGGAGACAAATGCTACCAGCTCAGGAATTGGAGCAGTCCTGTCTCAACAAGGGAGGCCAATAGCTTTCATCAGTCAGGGCCTTAGCACCAGGAACCAGCAGCTCTCCATTTGTGAAAAGGAGTATTTGGCAATTCTGTTAGCTGTACAGAAATGGAGGCATTACCTTGAGGGGAAGCATTTCATTATAAAGACAGATCACCAGAGCCTTAAATACCTCCTTGAACAAAAGATCACCATGAGAGTCCAGAGAAAAGTGCTGATGAGAATGCTTGGACTCAGCTATTCCATTGAATATCGTAAAGGGAAGGAAAACATTGTAACAGATGCTCTCTCTCGAAGACTGGGAGACGAGGTAGAAGGATCATGCTCAGCTATTTCAAGTGCTATGCCTGAAAGGATGGATGAGATTTATAAAAGCTATGAAGGAGACAAGTTTGCTTCAGATTATGTTACTGCCGATACAATCAACGACCCTTCTAGCCTAGAAGGAAAAATTTCAGTCTTTAATGGAATTATGAGAATCAAAGGGAAGATCTATGTGGGCACTTCTATCAATCTTAGGAAGCAAATCATTCAGGCCTTTCATTCTTTAACTTGGGGTGGCCATTCTGGTATAGATGGCACTTACAAGAGGCTCAGACAGTATTTTAGTTGGGTAGGAGCTAAGAAGGCTGTGGAGGACTTTGTGCAGAGTTGTGATGTATGTCGAAGAACAAAGACAAAATATGTCCAATACCCAGGTCTCTTGCAACCTCTCCCTGTGCCTGATCTGGCTTGACAACACATAAGCATGGACTTTGTGGAAGGATTGCCTAAGGCTGAAGGGAAAGAAGTAATCTGGGTGATTGTGGATAGATTCAATAAGTTTAGCCACTTTGTTTCCTTAAGCCATCCAATCTCTGTTGAGAAATTGGCTAAGTTGTTCCTTGAAAACACATACAGTTACATGGGTTGCCCTAATCCATTGTTTCAGACCGGGACAGGATGTTTACTAGTTAATTATGGCTTGAGTAGTTCTTGTTTGTGGGCTCTGCTCTAGATCTCAGCTCTTCTTATCACCCTCAATCCGATGGACAAACTAAGAGGGTGAACCAATGTGTTGAGCAATACCTTTGCAACAGGACTTTCACTTATCCCAAGTACTGGACGAGATGGTTGGCTTTAACAGAATACTAGTACAAAACTCATTTCCATTTAGTTATAGGCACAACTCCTTTCAAGGCTTTGTATGGATACGATCCACCTGCTCCCCTGGTGCGACAAGGAGTGTGTTATGAATCGTTAGAATTTAATTGTAATTTCTGTTATTAGTGGCTGGGTACTGTCCCAAGTGTTGAGTTGTATACTTTTAAATGGTAGTTAGGTCGGTTTTAGGCACCAAAAGAGGTTGCTGGTCAATGCAGGTCAAATGTGGAGGCGGGCTGCTGTTTTTGGCGGGAAGGGTAGTTTTATTTGGGGTTTAATCGGTTAGTCTTGATGCATTGTATCCAAAGGTCTATAAATAGGACCTTAAGCTTGTAATTCAAGTATTGAATGAAATATATACTGATTTCCTTTTGGAATTATCTCTCTTTTCTCATCTCTTTCTCTATTTCTCATCCCCTTTCACTTCTCTTCGCACCTTAACTCTTTCTTCTACTAGGTTAGACTTTCAATTCTTAATTGGAAGCTAACAATTGGTATCAGAGCCGGTTCAAGCAATCAATTGATTGATTGAGGCTGGCAAAATCAAAGAAAAATATGATTGAAGGCTTGAGAACCAGATCTAGAGCTAGAGCTGCCAATGCGCCAGGTTCTGGATTGGATTTTTTTGCTGCAGTTACGAGTTCTGGTGCTAATGTATCAAGTGATCATCACCGGGATTTGAATGACAAGTTAGAACAACTGAATGCTAAGTTTGAGCAACAGCAAATCGAGCTCAAAGCTATGTTTGATCAGCAGCAGCAGCAACTCGAGAATATGCAGAAAAGTGATAGCATTCAGCAAATGTTGAAATTAATTTTGGATAAAGACTCGCATAAGGAAGAGCGGCTGCAACAAATTGAAGATAACATCGAAAAATTTCCAGATCAAGTTAATAAACAAAAAGAATGAAGTGTTGATGCGATCTTGAGGCCTGCAAGTCAGATCTTTCAGCAGAAGGAGACTGATCAGCAGCAAGAGAATATTGACAGGCCTGTGATTCTGGTGAGAAACCATGGCAAATCTCCGATAGTGCAGGAGACTGTAGGAACTTCAATTAACATCAGATCAGCTGAAAATCAATCCTTGCAACCTCAATTTGATGTAGATAATCAGGATTGAGCCTCTGAACAGGTACAATGCAGACCTAAGGCTTTGAATACAGACCACAGTAGCAGGCCACAGATTTCAGCTGGGCAGCGCAGGACTGATTTTGATGAGCTCGAACATCTAGACAGACCTCCTGAGCGACATTACCAGAATAGAACAATGAGTAATGACATTATATCTGGTGGTAGGAGTGGTAATCACAGGCAGCTAAGAGTCGAAATTGATCCTTTTGATGGAAAACTACCGGAATCATGGCTGAGAAGGTGTGACCGGTATTTCATGGATTACAGCATACCTGATGATGAAATGCTCCAATTAGCTGCAGTGCATCTACATGGTGAACATGAGGTTTGGTACTATAGTCTGTTGACGAGCAAACCGAACCTTTCTTGGGACCAATTCGTAAAAGAAATGTGTGAACGCTATGGAGAAGGGGAATCAACGGATGTTGTGGATAACTTTAACAAATTATCCCAAACTACATTCGTAAAAGAGTATATGCTTAGGTTTGAGAACTTAAGAGCCAATTTGTTATCCGTTTTGACTATAGCTCCCGAGGATGCCGAATCATATTATGTTTCTTGCTTTATAAGTGGATTAAAGCCTAGGATCAAAAACATGGTGAAAGCCATTGGTCCTAAGACCTTGTCAGGTGCCTATAACAAGGCAAAATTGATTGAAGCTACTCATGTCCAATTGAGTGACAAGTTTAAGCAGCTGAGCAGCAAATTCAGATCACAACCGAGAGCAAGTTCTGGTACAGGTTTTAAGCGTGCTGTTGACAGAAGCTCGGTAAGACTTTGCTTTCATTGTAACCAGCCATATCAGCCTAAACATAGGTGCAAAACACAAGCATTAATGTGTGCTAAAGGGATCCGTGCTGAAGTGGAATCAAACAGTGAGCAATCGGCAGCAGAAATTGACAGTGTTAGAGACTCTTCACAAGAGGATTTGAGTGAAGATGAAGTGGAAATATCAATGAAGGCTTTAACTGGGAGTGGAGCTCATAACACTATCAAAATCAGAGGCAAGGCTAGAAAACATTCCATCATTATCCTCATTGATAGTGGAAGTACACATAGCTTCATCGATCCCAAGTTGAGTAAGAAGGTTAGGCATGAAGCAATAAAGACTCATCCTTTACAAGTGATGGTGGCTGATGGCAATTCGTTAACAATTCATAATAAGTGCATAGCATTCCCATGGTCTATGCAACAACATCACTTCACCTTTGATTTCAGAGTTCTTCCTTTGGGTGGTTGTGATATGGTGCTTGGGATGGATTGGATGAGGACCTTCAACCCAGTTATATTTGATTTTGATAAGATGACCGTGGCATTTGAGGTTCATGGCACCAAGGTGTCCTTGAAAGGTATGTCAGAGGAGGCTCATCTCAAGTTAATTGATGGCAAAAGTGTGCACGATGGAATCAAGAAGAAGGCAATACAATGGATTGGTCAATTGTTAATGTTATCTTCTGTTGAGCTGCAGCAGGGTATTCAACAGGAGGTGCAGACCTTAGTTGATGAATTTGGGGACATTTTTGAGGAGCCTAAGGTCATCCTCCTCAAAGGAGTGTAGACCATGCCATTCCATTGCATGGTAGTGCTGAGCCGTTCAAGATTAGGCCATACCGATACCCACACGGCCAAAAGACAGAGATTGAGCTGCAGGTTGAAGAGCTTCCTCACATGAGTTTCATTAGACCGAGCCTTAGTCCTTTTTCTTCACATGTGATCCTAGTTAAAAAGAAGGATGGGTTGGCCAGAATGAGTATTGACTACCGTCGGTTGAATGCTTCAACCGTGAAAGACAAGTTTCCTATTCCGGTCATATACGACTTGCTTGATGAGCTACATGGAGTGTGCTTCTTTTCAAAGCTAGATTTGAGGCAAGGATATCATCAAATCAGGGTCCTCGAGCCGAATATCTACAAGACAGCTTTTCAAACTCATCATGGCCATTTCGAGTTCGTTGTTATGCCTTTCGTTTAACAAATGCCCGGGCCACTTTCCAAGCAGCCATGAATGATGTTTTCAAGCCTTTTTTGAGGAAGTCAGTGCTCATTTTCTTCGATGACATACTGATTTATAGCTCAAAATATGAAGCTCATCTCACTCACCTCAGACAAGCGTTTGTATTGATGCAGCAACACAAGTTCTTTGCAAAGTTGTCCAAATGTTCGTTTGCTTAAAATAAGCTCGAGTATTTGGGTCATGTCATCTCTCACGAGGGAGTATCTACTGATCCTAACAAGATCCGTGCAATGCAAGAGTGGCCAATTCCGATCACCTTGAAGCAATTGAGGGGATTTTTGGGATTGACTGGGTATTATAGAAAATCTATTAAAGGTTATGGTTCTATTGCCAAACCCCTAACCGAGCTCTTGAAGAAGGATTCTTTTAAGTGGAGTGAGAGATCTCAAGCTGCATTTGAAGCCCTTAAAGCCGCAACGTGTGCTGCACCAGTTTTGACAATGCCAAACTTTACCGAGAGCTTTGTTTTGGAGACCGATGCAAGTGGTACTGGTATAGGGGCTGTTCTTTCTCAAAAGGGAAGGCTTATTGCTTACTTGATCCAAGCTCTAAGTTTCAAACATCAAGCCATGTCGACTTATGAGAAGGAGTACCTTGCAATTCTCTTAGCCGTGGAGAAATGGAGGCACTATTTGGAGGGTCACAAGTTCATCATTCGAACGGATCACCAAAGCCTCAAGTATCTCCTCGAACAAAAGATAGTGACAAGAATTCAAAAGAAAGGTCTTATGAAGATGCTAGGCCTTGATTATGACATCTAGTATAGAAGTGGCAAGGAAAACGCAGCTGCGGATGCACTGTCAAGGCGTTTTGAGGATGCTGATCAGGGCACTTGCATTGCTATTTCTATGGTAGTACCTTCATGGGTGGAAGAGCCACATAAGTCCTATGAGGGAGATCTTTTTGCTCAGGAGAAAATAGTTGCTGCTGTGCTTAGTGCAGATGCAAAAAACACTGCTGCAGACACTGAAATTACAGTGCAGAAAGGTTTGATTCGAATTCAAGGCAAGCTGTTCGTGGGTTCTACCACTGATTTGAGAAAACAAGTCATCCAAGCCTCACACGATGCTGCTTGGGGAGGTCACGTTGGTGTAGAAGGCACCTATCAAAGAATTAAAGCATACTTTACATAGCCGAGCATGAAAAAGGATGTGAGTGATTATGTGAAATCTTGTGAAGTGTGCCAACAAACGAAATTGGGAGATCATCGTTACAAGGGTCTACTTCAACCTCTTCCTATTCCGGATCAAGCTTGGAGTCATATTAGCATGGATTTCATTGAAGGATTGCCAAAATTCGAAGGCAAGGAGGTTATTTGGGTAGTGGTGGATCGTTTCACCAAGTATAGCCATTTCATTGCTCTCACTCGACATGTCGCGGCTGAAAAATTGGCTAGGATCTTCCTTGATAACATTTACAAATTACATGGATTGCCACAATCCATTGTGTCGGATCAAGACAAGATCTTCATAAGCACGTTTTGGAGGGAGTTGGTCAAGGTGATGGGCACCACATTGGCACTTAGTTCCTCTTATCATCCTCAAACGGATGGCCAAACCGAATGAGTCAACCAGTGTTTGGAACCATACCTTTGAAGTATGGTCTTCTTAAGGCCCAAAGAGTGGAATCATTGGCTCTCGTTGGCTGAGTTTTGGTTTAACACTCACTTCCATACATCAATTGGCACTTCACCCTTTCAAGCTTTGTATGGTTGCCCACCTCCTTCACCTTTGTTGCTGCAACAACCGGGCAAGATTGATTCAGCAGCTACTGATTCAGTTCAGCAGAGGAAGCAATTTGTGCAAGTGCTTAAGGACAATCTCCAACAAGCTCGAGCTCGAATGAAGTACTATGCAGATAAGAAAAGGGTAGACAAAAGCTATGACGTTGGTGACATGGTCTACCTTAAATTACAACCGTATAGGCAGTCCTCCTTGGCTGTCAGGCGTAATGTCAAGCTAAGTGCTCGATACTTTGGGCCGTACAAAATTCTGGAGAAAATGGCAATGTTGCTTATAAGCTAGACTTACCTTCGCATTCATACATTCATCCCGTGTTTCACGTGTCCCTACTTAAAAAACAGGCTAAAAAAGGAGCTGCAGCTGCCTAGGATCCACCTGCTGCAGAAACGAGCAGCCTGCTGGTGTTGCAACCTACTGCTGTAAAGGCTCGGAGGAAGCTGCAGCACGATCACGGTGTTGTGCAAGAGGTATTGGTGACTTGGTGTAACTTGAAAAAGAGTTTAATGACTTGGGAAAATTGCAATTTCTTGAAGAGCCAATTCCCAAGCTTCACTTCTTGAGGATAAGAAGCTTCTCAAGAGGGAGGGATTGTTATGAATCGTTAGAATTTAATTGTAATTTCTATTATTAGTGGCTGGGTAATGTCCCAAGTGTTGAGTTGTATACTTTTAAATGGTAGTTAGGTCGGTTTTAGGCACCAAAAGAGGTTGCTGGTCTATGCAGGTCAAATGTGGAGGCGGGCTGCTGTTTTTGGCGGGAAAGGCAGTTTTATTTGGGGTTTAGTCGGTTAGTCTTGATGCATTGTATCCAAAGGTCTATAAATAGGACCTTAAGCTTGTAATTCAAGTATTGAATGAAATATAAACTGATTTCCTTTTGGAATTATCTCTCTTTTCTCATCTCTTTCTCTATTTCTCATCCCCTTTCACTTCTCTTTTCACCTTAGCTCTTTCTTCTACTAGGTTAGACTTTCAATTCTTAATTGGAAGCTAACAGGTTGGCTTCTTATGTGTCTGAAGTCAATGATCTCATTTCATAAAAAAGATAGTTGATGTTGCAATTGAAGGATAACCTGCAGCTAGCTCAAGCAAGAATGAAGTTTTATGCTGACAAGAAGAGAATTGATAGATCTTTTGCTGTGAGAGACATGGTGTACCTCAAACTTCAACCATATAGACACTCTTCTGTGGCTGTGCACAGAAATGTCAAGTTGGGAGCTCGATTCTTTAGACTTTATAAGACATTGGAGAAGATTGCTAGTGTGGCTTACAGACTGGAATTACCTCCCAACTCACTGGTTCATCCTGTATTTCATGTTTCCGTTTTGAAGAAACACAAGGCTGAAGGAAAAACTTGCTCTAATGATCCTCCTGCAGCAATGTCAAATGGTACCTTGATCCAAGCCCCTGCAGCTATTCTGGAATCTAGAAGAGTGCAGTAGCAAGACAAAGGAAGGGAAGAAGTTCTGGTGCAGTGGGTTAATTTGGAGCCAACACAAGTCAGCTGGGAAGATTTAGGGTTTTTACGCAGCCAGTTTCCTTCTTCATCGTTCTTGGAGCAAGAATGATTCTGAGGGGCAAGCATTGTCATGACCGTGGAGGGATTCTTATATTGATCTTAGTTAATTTTGATGTAATTTTTATATTGAAATTCAAATAAGGGTTTTAGAGGTTTTGTTAGTTGATCTTGATGTTTTTGGCCGGAAAATGCATTAGAAGTGCATTGGTTTTTTATTGTTTTAGCTATGTTTCATTTAGTATAAATAGAGTACTTAGTTTGTAATGAGGATTATCCAATGAAATTAAACAAACCCTTATCCTTTCAACTCAATTTCTTCTATAATTCTCATCTTTTTCCCTTCTTTTCTCATCTCAAACTCTCAATACAAGTTATAATTCAAGTTTAATCTTGAACTATAAAAGGGTATTGTTTTTATGATTTGCCATTCAGTTTGAGTTATAAAATTAAAGGTTTCTGAAAGTGTTGACTTTTGGAGACCTAATTGGAGAGAAATATTTTTATTTTTCTCAGTTTAATATTTCTTTTAGCCCAATCTTCGGGCATTTTGAGGTCATTACATAGAAGGCATCTGGGTCTTGGCTTTCTCAGCTTTCTTATAGTTATTAATTCTGGTTTTCTTTATTTGGAGCAATTCCAGATATATCTTTCTTTCCTTCTCTTTTATGTTTTTGCTTTTCTATTTATTTACAATTTTCTTATTATGCTAGTTATACTTCATGTAATTGTTATGAATGTACTAGAGTAGAAGTCTGTAGATTTAAATTAGAAATTTAAATATGTAGATTTAAAATTAGGAATTTTAAATCAATCTTATGTTTAAAATTAAGAACTATAAACCCTTCCCATGCGCTAGTTTGATAAGCTTAGGGAGAATTTATGAAATTTGAGCCAACAATTGGTATCAGAGCCAGCCTCTGATTAAATTCATAATATACGTGAATAAGTATAATAAGATCGAAATAAATCAACATGCGATTTAATAAACTAGAGATTTTATTAAGAAGGAAAGATTGTTTAAGGTGACGATTCAAACTGTTTAAATCATTAATGAATTAATAGTTAATTCAGATCTATCAATTCATTAATTTGCATTCCTTATAATGACAACAACAACAACAATGACGACGACATACCTAATGCCTTAAGGGCTCCTGCATAAGCAGGGTCTGTGAGGGGTGTGATGTACGCAGCCTTACCCTTTAGGGTAATACCCTAAAGAGAAGCTATTTCCAAAGACCCCAACCTAAGAAACTTAAAAAGCACGAAAAGTAAGAAAAGTATTAAGAGCATGGAAGCATGACAACAAAAGCGTACAGGCATCAAGTGTAAGAGTAAACACAACACAACATTATCGACATAGCCACAAAATAAGCATATAGATATTATAAACAATGAGTATACAATAGAACAACAATGCAACAGACAATAAGAATAAGAACAATAAGAACACGAAGCAGCCAACACGTGGCAATAGTGTGTAAAAATCTTACGGGCATGCAAAAAGCCTTGGGTCAGTAGTATTAGCTCAGAAGTGCTCCGCGATCCTAAACTGCTATATCGGTTACTCCTATAGTAATCCTTCATTGAGCTCTATCTAGGGCTATCTCCTCATTTAGATTGAGATAGGCGAGGTCCTGTCGAATTGCCTCCATCCAACTCTTCTTTGGCCGGCCTTTCCCCCTCTTCTCATCTGTATTATGGAGTTGTTCACACTTCCTAACAAGGGAAGTGGTTAGGCTCCTCCTAACATGCCCAAACCAATGCAAACGTTGCTCCCTCAACTTATTCTCAATTAGGGCCATGCCCAATTTACTTCTTATAACTTCATTTCCGATTTGATCCTTCCTTGTGTGTCCACACATCTATCTCAATATCCTCATCTCTGCCACCTTCAACTTCTGCATGTGATGATGCTTAATTGGCCAGCATTCCATCCCATAAAATATAACAGGTCTCACTACGGTCTTGTAGTATTTTCCTTTTAACTTTAACGGGAACTTCCTATTGCATAGTACTACAAACGCCATCCTCCATTTATGCTAATCCACTTTAATCTGATTGTTGACATCTCCATCCTATTCTCCGTCTTGTTGCACCATGGAACCCAAGTATTTAAAGCACTCTTTCTACTACATGCACTCCGATCCAATCCTTACGTCTCCTAAGCTTGGCCTGGTAGAGGTACCGAACTTGAGTTCCATATACTCAATCTTAGATTGACTGAGTCTTAGACCTTTTGATTCCAAGGCCATTCTCCAAAGTTCTAGTTTCTCATCCACCTCCTCCCTAGACTCTTCCACCAAAACTATATCATCCACGAAGAGCGTGCACCAAGGGACATCCCCTTAGATGTGCCTCTTGAGCTTGTCCATAACTAGAATGAGCAAGAAGGGACTCAAGGCCAATCCCTAATGCATTCCAACTGTAATGAGGAAGGCGTCTATCTCCCCTACCGTTGTGCACACATTAGTTAGTGCGTCTTTGTACTTGTCTTTGATGACTTGGACATGGGACTGTGGGATGCCCTTCCCCTCCAAGACCCTCCGTAGGACCTTTCTTGGCACTCTATCATATGCCCTCTCCATATCAATGAAAACCATGTGGAGGTCTTTTTTTTCTGTCCTTGTAGTACTCTATCATTCTCCTTAAGATGAGACGGATTACTTCTATTGTCAAACTACCAGGCATAAACCCAAACTAGTTCTCTTAAACCCTTGTTTGTTATTGTTGTCTTCGTTTTATGACCCGTTCCCAAATCTTCAGGGTGTGACTCGTGAGTTTCATCTCTCTATAATTGGCGCAACTCTAGATGTCACCTTTGTTCTTATATAGGAACTAATGTACACTTCCGCCACTCATCGATCATATTCTTCCCTCGGAGAATTTGGTTGAATAATTTGGTCAACAATCTGATACCCATTTCTCCGGTGCATTACCATGCCTCGATGGGTATTCCATCTGAGCCTAGTGCTTGACCCCTGCCCATCTTCTTCAAGGCTTCCCTAACTTCCTCAGGTCTAATCCACATGTAGCGGCACTGGGTCTAATGTTCCGCAAATGCTTGTAGTTCTCTTGAGGATATATCTCTATCCCCCTGGTCATTGAACAAATTGTAGAAGTAGGATCTTCACCTAGTTTCAAATTGTCGCTTGTCCACAAGCACTTGTCCATCTAGCCCCTTTATGCACTTTACTTGGTCCGGGTCTCTAGTCCTCCTCTCTCTTACTTTTGCGATTCTATAGTGGTCCCCCGCTCCCTCATCAGTATCTAACCTTTTGTAGAAATCAACGTAGGCTTTGGATTGTGCATCTCTTACTGCTATCTTTGCTTCCTTCTTGGCTTGTTTACATTGTGTTAAGTCTCCAGATGACCTAGAAGATTAACATTGTGAAAGAGAGAATATAGATGAAAAGAGAAGTGAAAGAGATGAGAAACTAGAGAGAATTAGATGAGAAGGAGAAAATATCTCAAAGAGATTAGTGCAAACTTTTCATTGAACGAATGACATCACAAAAGATTGAGCTACTTATACTTGATCTAACTACATTGCATAGGGACCAAGCCTTAACCGACTAACTAAACCCAAGCAGCTAATATTGACCAAAGCTTGACCAATAAATGACTTAACCACCTAATGCAACCTCTTGGTGCCAACCACTAGCTAGAGACATAACAAAAGAAGGATAAAATGCCACACTTCACTACGCTTATTACAGAATTACAAAATAATAACAAAACAGCAGCTTCTTGACTTAATGCTCTTCGGATCATAACACATTGCTGCGTCTTTTCCTTGTCTCCACTTTGCTCTCACTCCTTGAAGCAGTCTCATTTCCCCTTAATCTTATCCTGGACCTCCCTACACCACCACCAGGACTCTCTGTTGTTTGGTGCCCCACCCTTTGACATGCCTAGAACTTCACGCGCCAGACCTCTGATCTTTTGGGCCACTTTGTTCAACCTATGGTTCAAATCTCCCTCACAATCCCACCCAAGCTCCACCTTAACTTTTTCCTTAAAGACGTTAGACTCGTCCCCCTTCAGTTCCCTCCAACAAGTGCATGGCTGTGTTGGTTTCATGGTTCTTTTGGCCCCTCACTTGGCCTTGACATTAGCACACAATACCTTGTGCTGTGCTGAAAGGTCTTCCCCGGGTATAACCTTACAATCCCTACAGTGTTTTTGAGCCCTCTTCCTTAGTACTATGCAGTCAATCTGAGTCTTTGTTCCACTACTTTGATACGTGATGATGTGCGCAACACGTTTTGTAAAGAAGGTGATGGAAACTGTTAACTCATAGGTGACAGCAAAGTCTAATAGGGCCTTACCCTCATTATTCTTAGTTCCAAGCCCAAATCCTCCATGGTAGGATGCATAGTTGTCAGTGTACGCTCCCATCGTCCCATTGAAGTCACCCCAATCACTACTTGGTCACTCTGTGATATGCCTTGCATTATTGAGTCTAGGTCCTCCTAGAATCTAGCCTTTTTTCTGCTTTATCTTCCCAATTTGTGGTGCATAGGCATTTATATGTTATGATTCACGAACGATCTTGAATCATAACCTGGGTCAAAAGAGTATGAGATGAGAAAAAAGTGAAGGGAGATGAGAAAATAGAGAGAATTAGAGATGAGAGAAAGAAGTCATAAGATCTTTATCATTCAATGGATCAACTCCAAGTAAAGATCCTTATTTATACTAAGTTCTAATGAGCTAGAAATACATTGAATTAGGACACTAAAGCCACCGACTTATTACTCCACTGTGGCCAATCTTGACCTCCCTTGACCAAACTGCAACCGACTTAATTGCTGGAATCATCTTCCCGCCAAAAGCTGAGATTGAACTGTAATTCAAACACTTGCTGCAATAATCCCCAATCATAACAGTACTCCCCTCTCAAGAACATTCCTGCCCCAAGAATGTATGGGGGGAGAATTGGCTTTGAATAAAGTCCAATTCCTCCCAAGTAGAATCTTTTTGGTCCAAAGTAGTCCATTGGACTAGGACTTCTTTAACCCTCCAATTTCATTGCTACACAATCCGTGAGTCAAGTATAGCTGCAGGAGTTTGAACAATCTGACCACCATGACTTGCTTCTCGAGGAACGGCAGAACTTGATTTTGCCTTAGCCACATGCTTCTTTAATAGGGATACGTGAAATACAGGATGGACATATGAATCCCGAGGTAGCTCCCATCTGTAGGCAACCTTCTCAACTTTCTCCAACACTTTGTATGGTTCAAAATAACAAGCATATAACTTGACATTTTTCCTCACTACAACTGTGGACTGTCGGTATAGTTGGAATTTTAAGTAGACCATATCCCCAACCTTAACAGACTTCTCCGAATGCCTTTTATCATCAAAAAACTTCATTCGTGCTAGGGCCAATTGCAAATTATCCTTAAGTTGTTGCACCAATTGACTCCGCTAAAGAAGCAGGTCACTGACCTCAATTACTAAAGAAGTAACTCCCTGAAGCATCATAGGAGATGGAGGATCATATCCATATATGGCCTTGAAGGGAGAAGTTTGTAAGGCAGCATGAGCGTGAGTATTGTACCAATACTCGGCTAAGGACAACCACTGGCTCCAATTCTTGGAATGATTAAAACACATACTTCGCAAATACTATTCTACACACTGATTCACTCTCTCACTCTATCCATCTGCCTGAGGATGATAAGATGAGCTCAAAGCGAGAGATGACCCCAAGAGTAAGAACAATTCTTGCCAAAAACGACTAGTGAATATCTTGTCACGATTAGAAATAATGGAATTGGGCATTCCATGGAGCTGGTAGATTTTGTCTAAGAAAATCTTAGCTGGCTTCTCAGCTATAAATGGATGGCTTATTGCCACAAAATGTCCAAACTCTGTGAATCGATCCACGACCACCCATATTACTTCCATCCCATCAGATTGTTACGCTCGGGCTTGAACCACGAACGTAAACTAATATAAAATGCGGATAAATTGAGAATATGAGATGAGAAAGAAGGGAAATTAAGATGAGAAAATAGAGTTTAGAGTTTAGATGAGAGAGAGAAGGGAAAGGGGATGAGAAAATAGAGTTGATCTCAAATTGAGATTGATATTTCAGATTTTGATTGAATTCAATAATTCTGAACATTACAATCCTCACTTATTTATAGCAATGAACTACTAACCAACCTAGCTAGGAAGCATCTAGAACTATCTAGAATATACTTAACTAATATGCAAATGGCACTTTGGCGCCAATTATAAGGAATAACAGCAACTACAGCTAGCAGCAACAGCATGTGACCAGCAGACCAACTAACAGCTTATTACAACCCTCACAATGCTCAACTAATGCATTACAATGCAGCAATACCAAGCCCATACCAATTACTAAACTGATAACAACTAACAGCAACATATTAGTAGAACTCAGCCTAGCAGCATATCGATAGCCGAGCAACATCAACATAGCCCAAACCTCGATTTCTCGGATCATAACATTCCCTTCCCCTTGAAAACATTCTTGCCCTCAAGAATGAAAGAGATTTATTACAATGAAGAACTCTAATTGCATATGAAAATACAGCTGAAGTGTTGAAGTGTTGCTGAAATCTGCAGAGTCCCTTGTATATTGTTTATCTCGATGCAATGTCTGCGTTTGAGTACATAATACTCTTCAGGAGGTCTGCACCGATCAAACCAAACAACAACAATACATCCACAACTCCTTTTGATGCCGTTAACACAAATCAAAGCCCCGTCTTGCTGCTGAGAATCCAAACACTCAGCAGCAATTCTGTAATTTAGGTTGTAAAATGATGCACAACAAAGCTTGATTGTCATTAAATCCTCACGAATGCATATGAAGTCTTTTAACACGTCGGGAGGCCTTCCAAACTCAAACCAAGAGAACCACACATCAAAATCAGCTTGTAAACATTCCCTATTGCAGTTCGAACAGCTCCAAAACAGAATTATTCCAACCCAAACTTGCCGATGGGCATGCCGATATTGCATATTAGCTACTGGGATCTGATTTCTTGCTGATTTAACATGCTCTGCAACATTAACTTCCAACATATTCAGCTCACACAACCACTTACCGAACCAACTCATGACATACTCAAGCTTTATACCCGAAATGCTTTCTGGACTCAGCTGGGCAACTTAATTTAACTTCTTCCGCAGGAAATCGACTTGTTTTGATTTCATATTAACTTGAAAATCTTCTCTCGGGTCAGGGGGCGACTTAACACATGATCTTGCATTTGGATAAGTCACATTGTCCCTCTCATAAAGGAATAAACCATGCCGAACTTACCGATCGGCATGCCGATAGTGCATTTTTGCCACTATACTTGTGTAACAACTCACTCCACTCAAGGAACCTTACCAAGCCACCAAGATGATGTGATTTTGGTTCTGAATTAGTGCTCCAGTTCGTCCAGAAGTGTGCTCTTGCACACTTTGATCGGTATGGGATGCTAATGCAGTAGGAACAATTGATTTCTCAACAAGAAGATATTGTCCAGTGGTGAAGTCACTTTGATTCTGCTTATACTCTTGCCAATGTAGAACATTTAACAGATGTGGGGATGCATTCCTTGGCACTTCAGCAATGATCTTAATTTTTTTAGTTGAACTCATAACCAGCCCATGTATACCAATTGTTATCTGATTTAAGAAGTTCTGCTCAGGTGGTCTGCACAACCCAAACCAACACAGCCTATCACCAACCATAGGTCGCTGCAAAATTGTATTGATGAAAATGAGTTGTTGATTCCCATCAGCTAGCTCATCTTCATGTTGTGATTGATGTCCACCATTCCCAAGCATATTTATCAGCTCAATTGCTTGCACTGGAAACTTAACAACATGCTCCTGAGCTAATTTTGTTTGGACAGCAAACATATTTAATCCATTTTTTCCCGGATCAGGAGGCAAGTTATCACAAGAATGTGCACTTGGATAAGTCACAACCTCACTCAAATAAAGAAGTAAATCATGCCAAACTTGCCGATTGGCAAGCCGAAAGAGCATTACAGCTACTGGAATTAGATCTTGAAGGCTAGCACCAGCTGTTTGAGGTTGATCTTGAGGATTAGCCAACACATTAACAACTTGAGGTCCATCTTGAGATCTTCCATCAGCTACTACAGGACTAATAGCCACAAAAGGAACACAAGATTGCAACTCTGCAGCAGCAACATGAATTTTCTCCACTGGAATCTGCGATTCTGCAGCAGCTTCTTGCGTGCATTTGCTTCGAGTGATGCTATCTTCATCTTGCGTCAACACTTGAGTGATCAGCAAAGGAACATCCTTCTCAGCTACAGATTGCACTTGCTCCTGAATTCCCTGCAATTGTTGATTAATTTGATCATCAATTTCGGCATTATCGTGGTCGAATTTATCCTCAACAACAATCGTTTCTATTACGGCTTCCTCCCAGTGCTCAATCGATGATTCTCCTTGCTTGATAATCGGATCCTCCAAATTCACAATCTTATCTTCAGTTTGCTGTAACCGATCTTCCACCTTTGCATCTTTTACATCTTTTCCCAACAACATTGATAGAATTCGATCCATCTTTTGATCAATGCTTTTCTATAATTCTCGAAGATCTTCTTTAGTAGCATTTTGATGTCTGATTGTAGCATTTGCACCAGCTTCCAATCAAGTTCTCACTTCATCAGCCATTTGCAGAGTACAAGTTCAAAAACCGCAAGAGTGTAATATTTGTTTCGCAACTCTTCAACACCGATTGCTTTATGAAGCTCTAATCCTTCGTTCACCCAAACAATCCGTTGCTATCGGTTCAAAAATCGCCACTGATTACAAACCCTAGCTTGCAGATTTTCGCGCACAAAGTTTTCGACAACCCTAACTTCGAACGAACCCTAACCGCGACTCTTTCTTGACTATTCAGACTTACAATTCTAAATTAACTCGATTCAAGATCGCAATCAAGTCCTCAACACAATATTCAAAGCAATCTTCAAGAACAAAATCGGATTTCGACTCTTTAGAAACTCTATCAGAATTTTGCCTTCGTTGTCAGAATTTCGCCTACACCAATCTCGACTCAATAACATATAATTCTTAAGAACCAAACGCAGATTCTGATGAGTTCTTACTACTTCTATGCTTGTCAACACAAACCAGCCACAAAAATGCAAATTCGAATCGAATTTGACCTGGTAGTCAGAAAGCAGTTAACTCAACTTTCATTTCTGATTTATAGAATCTGAATAAACCTCGATTTAGCTGGATTCTGATTTTGTGATGGTGATCAAGTATAATGTGGATCATATAACTCACTTTTAACTTCTGTTTCAACAGACTGGATTGACCTTGAACCGATCTCTTCAAGCTGCACCAGATCGGCTTGTCAATTTGTTCAATGCTGATTAATTTGAACTGGAATTCCCCAAAATCTGAATGTGATCAATCAACTTTTGAATTTCCAGATCAAATTCTGAATGTTTGAACAGAAATCTGCACTTGATCAGCTCCTTTCAGCAATGGATTCCATCTTCACTTCAACCGCAACTTAACCACATTCTGATCTAAATTTTGGAATGATCTTGATTGATTACTTTGCTATTGAAATGAGCTGAATATTGACAAAATCAACTCAATTCACTGCTGAAACAAGATCACAATCTTCACTGCAATTTTCTTATCTGCATCCTCACTGAATTCTGCATTTGCTGAACAGATTTTTGTACTAGTTTAAATCTTCACAATCTGATGTGATTTTCCTTACTTTGAATTACGGCAGCACAACCACCTGATGTGATCATCAATTTCTAATCATATACAAATCTGAACTGATCCTTAATGTACTGATTTAAGCAATGCTGAGCTGAACTTAATTTGAATTTACTGAATTCAGAATTCAAGATCAGCAACTGAATTGTGCACGGCTTGAGTTCACTGAAATGTGAACTTCTGCAAAAAAAAAATTTATATATATATATATATATATATATATATATATATATATTTTTTTTTTTTTTTTTTTTTTTTTATTGTGCACTCGATCGGATCGAGGCTCTAATACCAATTGTTACGCTCGGGCTTGAACCACGAACGTAAACTAATATAAAATGCAGATAAATTGAGAATATGAGATGAGAAAGAAGGGAAATTAAGATGAGAAACTAGAGTTTAGAATTTAGATGAGAGACAGAAGGGAAAGGGGATGAGAAAATAGAGTTGATCTCAAATTGAGATTGATATTTCAGCTTTTGATTGAATTCAATAATTCTGAACATTACAATCCTCACTTATTTATAGCAATGAACTACTAACCAACCTAGCTAGGAAGCATCTAGAACTGTCTAGAATATACTTAACTAGTATGCAAATGGCATTTTGGCGCCAATTATAAGGAATAACAGCAACTACAGCCAGCAGCAATAGCACGTGACCAGCAGACCAACTAACAGCTTATTACAACCCTTACAATGCTCAACTAATGTATTACAATGCAGCAATACCAAGCACATACCAATTACTAAACTGATAACAACTAACAGCAACATATCAGTAGAACTCAGCCTAGCAGCATATCGATAGCCGAGCAACATCAACATAGCCCAAACCTCGATTTCTCGGATCATAACACGGACTTGGGAACTCCTCTTAAAATCCATGCTTATATGTTGCCACACACGATCCAGTATTGGTAGAGGTTGAAGGAGACCTTGATAAGGTGTATGATTAGTCTTAATCCTCTGATAGGTATCACAAGCCCGAACATACTCTTCTACATCCTTCTTTTTCCCAGGCCACTGGAAATAATTCTTAACCCATTGATAAGTTCCCTCTGTTCCTTAGTGTCCTCCCCATGCCGAGCCATGAGAAGCAGTGATAATCTGCCTTCTTAATTTTGTTGCAAAGCCTATATATTCTGACAATGTCGTGGGCTACCTAAACGTCAGACTTTGCTGCTGCTGCAGGTGAGGAGTTAGTGCTGCCATGATCTACTGGAACATTAGATGTTGCTGCTCTAGGTGAGGGACTTGTAATATTAAAGGCTATAACATACTCTTGAGCGAGACTATCTCCTTCATACGACTTGCGGACCTCCTCCATCCAAGTAGGAAGGATTACGAACAAAGCACTACAAGCACATATTCCATTTCCTCCTCTTGCTTGCGTGACAGTGCATCAGCTGCGGCATTGTCTTTCCCTTTAATGTATTCAATTGAGTAATCCAACCTGAGCATTTTCATCAACCCCTTGCGCTGGACTCGTGTTGTGATCCATTGTTCTAGAAAATACTTGAGACTCTGATGGTCTGTCCTGATAATAAAATGATGACCATCTAAATAATGTCTCCATTTCTTGACTGCCATCAAAATTGCAAGATACTCTTTCACATAAATGGAAAGCTCTTGGTGTCGTGGGCTAGGAGACTGGCTAAGATAGGCCGCGGGTCTTCCCTCTTGGGATAAGATAGCCCCAACTCCTTTCCCGATCGCATCTGTTACAAGAACGAAATGCTTATTGAAATCAGGTGTTGCTAGTACCAGAGCAGAGCACATAGCTGCTTTCAATGCTTTTAAGGCCTCTTGAGCTAAAGGATTCCATAAGAAAGCATCCTTCTTGAGAAGTTCAGTTAAAGGTTTGGCTATGACTCCATATCCCACCATAAATTTCTTGTAGTAGCCAATCAATCCAAGGAAACCACGCAATTGCTTTAGATTGGTAGGAGTAGGCCATGCTTGCATAGCCTGGACCTTAGAGGTATCTGTAGAGACTCCATGACATGAAATAATGTGACCCAAATACTCCACTTCATGTTGGCCAAAAGAGCACTTGGAGAGCTTGGCAAAAAGCCTATGTCGACGCATAGTACTGAAAGCCTGCTGTAGATGACTGAGATGATCTTGAAATGATAAGCTATATATTAATATATCATCAAAAAAGACCAAGACAAACTTCCTCAGGAACTCCTTGAATACTTCGTTCATCAAAGCTTGGAACGTAGCTGGAGCATTTGTTAATCTAAATGGCATCACCACAAACTCATAATGGCCATGGTGAGTGTGAAAAGCTTGTATATGTCTTACTTCATCACTCATATCTGATAGTAACCTTGTGTTAAGTTCGAGATTAAATCTTGAACTTAACCTAAGGAATTAAGAGAATTTGGGATGAGAAAGAAGTTTATCTCAAAAGAGATGGTTTAGTCTTTTCATTGAATACCTCAACAATACACAAGATCAACCTATTTAAAGGGAATTTGAAACAAGAATTCAAATTCCTAACATCAAACTATTTCCCGCCCAAAACTAACAACCGGAACCCCCCTTTGCCTAACTAATTTTGGCGCCAACATTGCAATTCAACTAATACAAGTAATTCACGACTTATTACATCAAAATATTAAAGGAAAATGTAACAATCCCTTCCCCTTACAACATTCTTGTCCTCAATAATGAAAAGAAGGAAATTGACTCAACAAAAAATTCTTTTCTTCCCATGTGGTGAAGGCTTCATCCAAGTTGCTCCAATTAACCTGCAGTTGCTGAACCCTGTCACCTGCTACTGCTGCTGGCCCTTCTTTTACTACTGCAGCTGGTTGTAACTTCAAAAGGCCATTGGGGCCCACGTCTGAAGGAGCTAAGGATGGTTGGTGACCAGCTAGAACCTGCTTTTTAAGAAGGGAAACATGAAAAATCGGGTGAATGTAGGAGTTGGGTGGCAGCTCTAATTTATAAGCCACCTTGCCAATTCTTTCCAAAGCCTTGTAAGGACCAAAAAATCTAGCACATAGCTTGACATTCTTCCTTACTGCTGCTGTTGATTTCCTATATGGCTGTAATTTCAGATATACCATGTCTCCTACCTCAAAATTTCGATCAACTCTCTTCTTATCAGCATACCACTTCATCCGGGCTTGAGATTCTGTGAGATTGTGCTTCAGCTGGTGCAAAACATGTTTCCTTTGCTGCAACATATCAGCTACTTCACCCAAATTAGTCCCAACTCCTTACAACCCAAAAGGAGAGGGAGGATCATAACCAAACAAGGCCTTGAAGGGAGAAATGCCCAAGGAAGTATGAAAACAGGTATTATACCAAAATTCTGCCAAAGAAAGCCACCTTCCCCACACCTTAGGAAGATTAAATACCATGCTCCTGAGGTATTGTTCAATGCATTGGTTAACCCTCTCCGTCTGACCATCGGTTTGAGGGTAGTATGAAGAACTCATAGCCAAGGTCGTTCCCAAGAGCCCAAACAACTCCTTCCAAAAGCGACTTGTGAAGAGTTTATCCCTATCTGAAACTATGGATTGGGCCAATCCATGAAGCCTGTAGATATTGTCTAAGAACACATGAGCTAATTTTTCTACAGTAACAGGTCGTGCCAAAGCAATGAAGTGCCCAGATTTTGTGAGCTGATCAACAACTACCCAAATCACCTCTTTCCCCTCTGACTTAGGTAATCCTTCGATGAAATCCATGCTTATGTGTTGCCATATGCCCTCAGGAACAGGCATGAGCTAGAGCAGCCCTTGGTATCTATGATCACCAAGTTTGGTTTGTTGGCAAACCTCACAACTTTGCACTAAACTAGTCACTTCCCTCTTCATCCCGGGCCAGCTAAAGTGAAACCTCAATCTCTGATAGGTCCCCTCAATGCCTGAGTGACCTCCCCATGAAGAATCGTGTGCAGCATTGATAATTTGGTGCCTCAGATCAGTAGAGCTACCAACATACAACTTTCTCTGAATTCTGATAATACCTCGGGTAACAGAGATGTCTGCACTAGCAGCCAGATTGTCAGCCTTGCCCATACTAGCAGCCGCTATAACTTCTTATGCAAAAGGATCATTCTCATAGGACTGATGTAACTCTTCCATCCAAGCAGGAGAAATCACGAAAATAGCTCCAACGGAACCCTGCTCACAGCCCTCAAACTTGCGTGACAGTGCATCTGTAGCCCAGTTTTCTCTGCCTTTTCTGTACTCAATGTAGTAGTTCAGCCCCAGCATCTTCAACAACCCTTTTCTTTGTATCATGGTGACAATCTTCTACTCCAATAAGTGTTTAAGACTTTGGTGATCTGTCTTGATGATGAAATGATGCCCATCCAAGTAGTGCCTCCACTTATCAACCGCAAGCAAGATGGCAAGGTACTCTTTCTCATATGTGGAAAGAGCTTGATGTTTTGCACTCAAAGCTTGGCTGAGGTATGCTATAGGTCTTCCTTCTTGAGACAATACTGCTCCAATACCACTTCCACTTGCATCTGTCTCCAAAATGGAGCTTGAAGAGAAATCCGGCATAGCCAAAACTGGTGCTTTGTACGTTGCAGATTTGAGAGCATCAAAAGCTTTTTGAGCATCTTCCGACCATTTGAAAGAGTCCTTCTTAAGCAGATCTGTTAGGGGCTTGGCTAAGGCACCATAGTTAGCTATAAACTTACGATAATAGCCAGTTAACACCAAATAACCCCTCAATTGTTTCAAAGAGACCGAAATAGCCCAGTCCATCATAGCTTGAACTTTTGAAGGATCGATTGCAACTCCATCATAAGAGATCACATGGCCGAGATATTCCAGATGTGTTTGAGCAAATGAACACTTGGCTAACTTAGCAAACAATTTATGCTTACGCATGATCAAAAATACCTCCCTCAGATGCTTCAAGTGTTCTTCAAAAGATGCACAGTAAATGAGGATGTCGTCGAAGAAAACCAATACAAATTTCCTAAGAAATTGTTTGAAGACATCATTCATGAGAGCCTGGAATGTTGCTGGTGCGTTGGTCAAGCCAAATGGCATAACCACAAATTCAAAGTGTCCATGATGCGTCCAGAATGCAGTCTTATACACATTAGGCTCACTCACTCTGATCTGATGATACCCTTGCCGAAGGTCCAGCTTGGAAAAGACTTGAGCCCCATATAATTCATCCAACAAATCATCTATAACTCGTATGGAAAACTTATCCTTCACAGTCATAGAGTTGAGTTTCTTATAATCAATACACATACGTGCCGTGCCATCTTTCTTCTTAACAAGAATGACCGGAGAAGCAAAGGGACTATGGCTAGCTTGTATGAAATTAGTCTTAAGCAATTCATCCACTTGCTTCTCTATCTCGGTCCTATGAGCATAAGGGTGTCTATAAGGCCTGATCTTCACCGGCTCTGCACCATCCTTGAGAGGAATCTCATGATCCAAAATCCTCTTAGGAGGTAATGATTTAGGCACCTCGAACACATCTTCAAACTCAGTTACTAAGTTCTGCACCTCTGGCTCGGTTATGTCAATCAATTCAGCAGATGAAATGGCTAACAATTGGCCCACCCATTGGTATGCACAACCTTGAAGGCCCTTCTTAAGCTTACTGCCCTTAATTATTTGCAAGTGAGCTGGCTCGGCTATCCCCTGTAGAGTGACTTTGGAGCCATGTACATCAAATGACACCGAGAGATTTGCATAATCAAACAATACCAGACTATAGGATCTCATCCAATCCACCCCAAGCACCATGTCACACCCTCCCAAAGGAAGGATTCTAAAGTCGTAGCTGAACTTGCGGTCTTGCATTACCCAAGAGAAACCTTGGCATTTGTTCTGCGTGGTAACTGTCTTCCCATCAGCCACGGAGGGTGAGTTTTGATCACCTCATGGCCTACTTTCTTGACAACTTTAGGATCTATGAAGCTATGAGTACTTCCACTATCAATGAGAATGATAATGGACCTCTTACCAGTTGTTCCTTTGATCCGGATTGTGCTACGAACTCCATTACCGGTAAGAGCCTTTACTGAGATCTCTATCGTAGCATCTTCTAAGCTCAACACACTTTCCTGATCAGACTCAATGTCCTCATCTGCAATTTCCTCTTCACCAAAGTGTTCATCAGCATTAGTTCCTTCCACAGCCATGAGGAACTTGGGATTGCACTTGTGACCAAATTGGTAAGGCTGATTACATCGAAAGCACAACTTCTGCTGCGGTTTGTCCTCCACTCTGTTAGGCCTGTTTCTGATCGAATTTTGCTGAAATCTGGAGGTACTTCCACTAGGTCTAGAGGCATCACCTGCTTTTATGACCATGGATTCATAAAGCTTAGCTTTAGCAAAGGTTGTGGACAAATCAATGGGATCAACGACTTTAACTAAGTTCTTCAACTTAGGCTTCAAACCACTTACGAAAGCTGACACATAATATGATTCAGATGCTTCAATTTCAGTCACAATGCTAGGCTGGAGATTCTCAAACCTGGTCATGTACTCCTTGACAGTTGAATCTTGCTTCACTTTATTAAATTTATCCACAATATCACTATCATCCTCATCACTATACCGAGCACATAAGGCCTTGGCAAATTCATACCATGTAATGGAAGGTCTACTTCTTATCAAGCTATAGAACCACACCTCCTGATCTCCAAGCAAGTACGTAGCCACAATTTGCACTTTCTCCGATTCATCAATGTGATAAAAAAGAAAATAGCAGTCACACCTTCTCAGGCATGAATGTGGTTGCTTACCATCAAACGCATCAATCTGCACCCAAGGCTGTCTGTGGTTGTTACTCTGGCTATTGGATGAATCCTCATTGCTGCCTGAACGTGGTTGCTGCCAAAAATCAGGTGGCCTGTCTAACTGCCCAGCACTGACTCCTCGAGTTCTGAAAGTATGTTCCATTCCTAATGTCCGGCCTTCTGTTACCTCAGTCCAGTTTGGAGGTCGAGGTTGAACATGCACACTATGTTCATGTCTTTCAGGATTAGCAGTATCTTGAGTCCTAACTAGAACTCCATCTTCAACCTCACGATTTAATGTTTCAGCTCTCAAAGAGGGATTAGTTTGAAGCACACTAGCTAGTATCAAAGGATCCGGAACCAATGGAGGATTAAGCCTCCTGAATTGCTCATGAATTTCTGCTAATTTCACACCAATTGCTGTAATTCTCAGTCAAACCTCATAGCAATCTTCTTCTCTAACTCTTGTGCCTGTCGTGTGAGCTAATCAGAGAACTTAAGTTCAACCTGTTGAGATCGTTGTTCCAGCTTCTCCTCCCATTGCTGCTGCAACATCTGAACTGATTCCACCTGTGACACCTTGAGTCGATCAATCATGTACTCACTCCAAGCCTTAAACTGATTCTCCAAAACATTCTTTGTGACAACATCCTGACTTGCAGGATCATTGCCGCCAACTGCTTCAGAAATCGGAGGTCTTAGCAGCTGCCAATCTGGTGGTTACACCACCTGCCAATGCTACCTCGGATGACATTGCTTTTGCATCTGAATTTGGGAAGCCAACGAGGCTCTGATACCAATTGTTAAGTTCGAGATTAAATCTTGAACTTAACCTAAGGAATTAAGAGAATTTAGGATGAGAAAGAAGTGAAGGAGATGAGAAAATAGAAGAGTTTAGATGAGAGAAAGAAGTTTATCTCAAAAGAGATGGTTTAGTATTTTCATTGAATACCTCAACAATACACAAGATCAACCTATTTAAAGGGAATTTGAAATAAGAATTCAAATTCCTAACATCAAACTATTTCCCGCCAAAACTAACAACCGGAACCCCCCTTTGCCTAACTAATTTTGGCGCCAACATTGCAATTCAACTAATACAAGTAATTCGCAACTTATTACATCAAAATATTAAATGAAAACGTAACACCTTGTCTCAAATCAAGCTTAGAGAAGAAGTGTGAACCATGTAATTCATCCAAAAGATCGTAAATAATAGGGATAGGAAACTTGACTTTAACAGTAAGAGAATTGAACTACCTATAATCGATGCACATTCTTGAAGTTCCATCCTTCTTCTTAACCAAAATCACCGGTGAAGCAAAAA
Organism: Simmondsia chinensis; assembly: GCA_018398585.1. Lineage (NCBI taxonomy): Eukaryota > Viridiplantae > Streptophyta > Magnoliopsida > Caryophyllales > Simmondsiaceae > Simmondsia > Simmondsia chinensis. The sequence continues at coordinate 10,206,503 of JAGTTD010000017.1, read as the reverse complement.
GACCATGGCTGTGCTGAATGAAATTTGTCTTGAGGAGCTCATCTACTTGTCTTTCAATTTCACTCTTTTGTAAGTGAGGATACGTGTATGGTCTCAAGTTGAAGGATCCGAATTAGATTTCTATGGTATAGCATGATCCAACAATCTCTTGAGAGGAAATGCGGTTGGCTGCTCAAACAGATCCTTGTAATCCTCAATCAACTTGTCAATGTGAGGATTCATCTTCATATAAGGCTCAACAGCTGCAGAAGAGATCAAATACAATTGGCCAACCCATCAGATTGCTCCCTTTTTAACCATACCTTCAATTCATTTGCCTTCAATCATCTATAATTGAGCTTGCTCTTGAGTACCATGTAACTTCACTGTCCTACCATTCATCTCAAACGGTGACCTGTGAAAAATCAAATATCAAGGGACCCATCACCTTCATTCAATCCACTCTGAGGACCACACCAAGCTTTAAGATTCTGAAGTCATACGCAAACTAGACTCCTTGCATCATCCAGCTAAACCCATTGCACTTGGTTTAGGTGAGCATTGAGCTTCCATCAGCCATAGTAATAGCTGGAGGATTAGTTTTAATTGACTTTATGTCCCACTTCCTTGACTATCTTTGGATCAAGGAAGCTATGTGTGCTACAACTATCAACTAACACCAGTAGAGATCTTTGGCCTACTTCATCCTTGATTCTTAAGGTACTGTGGGATCCACTTCCTGTTAAAGCTTTGACAGATATTTCCACTTTGTCCTCCTCTACTACTTCCACTAACTCTTGTTCTTGATCACTGCTATCAGATTTTGTTTCCCCTTCATTAGGTACCTCATCAGTTTGAGCTCCAAAAGCAAACATCAAGAGCTTGGGGTTGCACTTATGCCTGAAGAAGTACCTCTAATTATGCTTGAACCACAACCTTTGAGCCCTCTTTTCCTCCTGACTTAAGGATTTAGGAGCCCCTTTACTTCCTCTGAATGATGCAGAACTGGTTTGTACAATTTGGCCCCTAGGTGCGTCATTTCTAGCAAGCACGGTGGCTTCATATAACTTTGCCTTAGAAAAAGCTTTGGATAAGGACAAGGGCCCAATAGTCTTAACTAAGCTCTTGATTTTAGGCTTAAGACAACTAATGAAACTTCGAATATAAAAATCTTCACTAGCACCAGGATGAACCACCATCATCCGAGCCCTTAAATTCTTAAAGCATGTCATATACTCCCTCAGAGTAGTTGTTTGTGTGACTTTACTGAAATGATCCACCACATCCCTGGAATCCTCATCACCATATCTATAACAGAATTCCTCAACAAACTTATTCCAGGTAATATCTGAATGGCTATGAATCAAGCAGTAAAACCAAATCTCATGGTCTCCGTGTAAGTGAATAGTTGCATATTCAACCTTCTCAGCCTCCTTTATTTTATAAAAATGGAAGTACCTTTCGCACCTCCTTATCCAAGACTGTGGCTGAGATCCATCAATTGTATCAATCTCCACCTTTGGTTGTCTAAATCCACTGTTCTTGACCATCGTTCCACCCTCATTTTTCTCCTGTTCAGCTAGAAGGTTCCTTGGAATTTCATTCCTGTTAAGCTGACTTGCAGGTAACAGAACATCAACTCTGGGAAAGAGTGTGTGATCAATTGGCTTGCTCATTAATCAATTCTTACTGTTGTTGAAGCACAATTCCCATCTACAAGCTCATATTCTCCAAGGCTTGATTTACTCTTTCTAGTCTATGTCCCAAACCTTGGCCACCGTGTGCGGCATTGTTCTCTTGAACTGGATGTGATCCAGCAGCCACGCTAGCGTATGTATTAGATGTGGTTCCAGCATTATTCCTTGCGTCGACTGCTACTACTACTGCTGCTGCTGGAGCTCCAGCACGAGTGGTAACTCCTCCTGCCATAATCTCAATTAACTTGATCAAGCTTGACGCAACAATCATCATAGGCTCACTTAACTCTATGCTAAAACCTGCACTGCGGATCACAATTTCAACTAGATCATTAGTTCTCTCTATATGAATCAATGATTAATTAATAGAACTCGATCGGATGCAATCTGATCTGAATCCTTGTTTTATAAAGTGAATTCAACAAAATTGCAGTCTGCTGCAGTTGATCAGTAACAATTGAATGTAAATTTAGGTATTCTGAGTGCAGCTTCACTAAAAATCAGTCTATTCAAGCCAATTCTTGTTTGGTTGGACTCGATTCAGATCAAATGTAATTCGAACAGTATCTTAACATCAATTGAAGCTCGATTTGGAAGCAAATCAAGGCTCCGATTCAAATTGTTATGATTCAAGAACGGTCTTGAATCACAACCTAGGTCAAAAGAGTATGAGATGAGAAAGAAGTGAACAAAGATGAGAAAATAAAGAGACTTAGAGATGAGAGAGAGAAATCATAAGGCCTTTATCATTCAAGCGATCAAAATACAAGTCAAGCTCCTTATTTATACTAGGTTCTAATGAGCTAGAAATACATTGAATTAGGACACTAAAGCCACCGACTTTTTACTCTACAGCCGCCAATCTTGACCTCCCTTGACCAAGCTACAATCGACTTAACTGCTGGAATCATCTTCGCGCCAAAAGCTGAGATTAAATTGCAATTCGAACACTTGTTGCAATTAACCGATTAAAGAATGCTAACTTGAGACTAGGATATTTAACCAATCATAACATTATAACGTTCAGTACCTCCCCATCTAAGACCAACCTGATGCCAATGATCCTATCACTAATCCTAGTCACCCCCACTACTTTGTCCTTATAGTGGCTATCCACCATAATACCCATTCCATTCCTCCCCCTAGTTTTTCTCGCATACCAAAATTTATATCTTAATACATACCTTGCTTTTGTGCCCACCCATTTGGTCTTTGGGAGGCATAGGATGTTGATCTTTCTCTTTATCATCATTTGGCCCAGTATAAAACTCTTCTTCATTAATGTGCCATCATTTAATGTCCCACACCGCAGGCTTCCCTCGACGAGTTGCCTAGTTTGTCCCATACCTTTAAAGATGGCCTCGGATTTTGAACTCCATAACTAGAATAGTTCTGTTAGCTCCCAAAATCAATTAGGAAGTCTAACCTTGTAGAAGAGAATTAAAGATGAGAGAAGAAGTGAAGGGGATGAGAAAAATAGACAAGGGGATGAGAAATCAGAATTTTCCCTTAGGAATAAGATTGTATTAATTTCTTGGATGATCAATTACAACCATAAGCTCTAAATTTATACACAAATTGATTCATTGTACCAAGAAATTTGCTTCTCATATTTTTACCACCCAAAACACCAGAAATTAGAGCTGTGCAACTGAATTTCCCGCCACTGCAGTAACCGACCTACACAGGTCTGTAGCGTGTGGAATTAGCTGCATTTTGGCCCCCATTTTAACTCTCAACCGGTATTTTTTTTTAAAATGTTATTACATCATAAGGACTCTAATTAAAAGTTATACTAAGAAATTAAAATGTATTACTAGTAAGATTTATTAATTCGTAACATTCCCTCCTCCTTGAGAAACTTCTTGTCCTCAAGAAGTGAAGCCCGAAGATTGACTCTTCAAGAAATTGTAGTCTTCCCAAGTGCTTAAGTTGCTCCCAGTGACTAGTACTTTGTTAATCTTCTTGTTGTTGAGCTGCATTGTCCTGCTTGATCTGACAGAACTCCGGTGCTGCAATATTACTCCATTTGCCTCAGCAATTTCAGTTCTGCTCATGACTTGGTCCCAATTGCAAGGTGTCATCCTAAGGTCCTCCAAATCCTGGATGCCATGGAGTTTGAAAGATTTAACAGTAATAACAAAACCAAGCTCGGGCTTTACACCCGAAATGTTTTCTGGACTCAGCTGGACTTGGAAACAACCCGTGGCAACTTGATTCAACTTCTCCTGCAGAAAATTGACTTGTTTTGATTGCATATTAGCTTGAAAATCTTCTCTTGGGTCAGGGGGCGACTTAACACATGATCTTGCATTTGGATAAGTCACATTGTCCCTCTCATAAAGGAATAAACCACTCCGAACTTGCCGATCGGCATGCCAATAGTGCATTTTTGCCACTACACCTGCGTAACTGCTTACTCCGCACAAGGATCCTTGCAAAGCCCCCAAGATGATGTTGTTTTGGTCCTGAGTTAGTGCTCCAGCTCGCCCAGAAATGAAATCTTGCACGCTCTGATCGGTATTTGTTGAAAATGCAGCAGGAACAACTGATTTTTCAACAAGAAGATATCGCCCAGTGGTCATATCACTTTGATTCTGCATGTAACCTTGCCAATGAATGACACTTAACAGATGTGGGAATGCGTTTAGTGATATTTCAGCAATGATCTTAGTATTTTTAGTTGGAGTTTCAGGTTCTGTTGTAATCAACCTATGTAAATCTGATTTTTTAGCATATACCTCAGTGAAAGCAGCATCTTGAGTCAATTCTTGTTGAGTATCAGACCTCTTAGGCTGCCATCCATCCTTAAGCTTCAACTTCTTTTTTGTGATCTCCTTTGAGTTCCAATAATCTTTTAATGCGTCGTTGAGATGATTCTTCTTCATTTTGCTTTTTGCATTCTTTAACATTTTCATGACATGAAAATCATCTTCCCATTCCAGATGTATGTCATAGTGTACCTTAATGCCGTCAAGAGACTCTGATTCTCGCAATGAATCATCTCGTTCAACTTCAAATACATCCAGCTCGCGTTCACTACCTTGGACCTCTTCTCCTTCAATTGCCTCAAGTGGCCCCTGTACTACTGGCCTAATCATGAACAATTGTCCCAGCCATTGCATTGCCTTCTTCTTGACTCTACCTTGCACACATTTCCCATCCATCAACTTGAGTTGAGCGTAATCAGACATGCCTTGCAAGGATACTTTGACGCCTTGGACCTCAAATGCCACGGTCATTTTGTCAAAATCAAACACAACCGGGTTAAAGGTTCTCATCCAATCTACCCCGAGCACCATATCACAACCTTCCAAGGGGAGATGGTTTTGCATAGTCCATGGGAATGCTATGCACTTATTTTTAGTGGTTAGAGAATTACCATCAGCCACCATTACCGCCAAGGGATGAGTTTTTGTCATTTTGTGCTTGACCTTCTCAATCAACTTTGGGTCAACGAAACTGTGAGTGCTTCCCCTATCAATGAGGATAATAATGGAGTGTTTTCTAGCCCATCCCCTGATTTTGATGGTGTTATGAGCTCCACTTCCGGTTAGAGCTTTCATGGAAATCTCGACCTCATCATCGCTTGAGTTTCCTTGTGAAATGCATTCGATTTCATCCTCCTCTGCATCTGATTTAGTACTGTCAGCATCAGCCGGGACTCGGACTCCTTTTGCATACATAAGTGCTTGTGATTTGTACCTATGTCCGGGCTGGTAAGGTTGGTTGCAACGAAAACAAAGCCTTGTTGCACTAGTGTCAACAGCATGCTTGAAACCATTGCCCGAACTCCTCTGCTGCGCCACTCTGATTTCATTGTTGTGCTGCTTATTTTTGTCATTTGGTTGAACTTGAGTAGCCTCTATCGACTTTGCCTTGTTGTAAGCACTTGACAAAGTCTTAGGACCAATGGCTTTCACCATATTCTTGATCCTAGGCTTAAGTCCACTCACAAAGCAAGAGACATAATAGGATTCGGCATCTTCGGGAGCAATGGTCAGGATGGACATCAAATTGGCTCTCAAATTCTCAAATCTGAGTATATACTCTCTCACGGTTGATATTTGGACCAACATATTAAAGCTAGCCACAACATCGGTTGATTCTCCTTCTCCATATCGCCCACACATCTCTTCTACGAATTGGCCCCAAGAAAGATTTGGTTTGGATTTCAACAAGCTATAATACCAAACCTCGTGATCTCCATGTAAATGTACTGCTGCGAGTTGGAGTTTCTCCTCCTCCGGTATGTTGTACTATAAGGAAGAACCGATCACATCTCCTCAACCACGACTCCGGTTGCTTGCCATCGAAAGGGTCGATCTCCACCCTTGGCTGCCTGTATGGGCCACTTCTACCACCAAGAGTATTGTCATTCGACTCAGATCTTTGCTGAAAAGATCGCTCCGGTGGTCTTGCAATGTTTGGATGAAGAACAGACTGCTGCGGCTGGCTGTCAAGCTGGATTGGAGCGGCTGCAGATCGGGTCGGCTCACGGTTAGAGACTCGAATTTGATCCTCCACCTCAAGATCATGTTGCATAGACTGGAACTCTGCTGATCTGATGTTCGTTGATAGCCCAACACCTGTCTGAATCACAGGTGATTTCCCTCGGTTCCTGACTGCATCATCAGTTTGCTTTGGGCTGATCGGTTGCTGATCAGATCCCATTTGAGGAAAGATCTGACTAGCCGGCTTCAAAATGGCATCAACACTTGATTCTTTTTGCTTATTCACCTGATCTTGCAGCTTTTCAATTTTCTCTTCAATTTGTTTTAACCGTGCATCCTTATCCATCAACAATTTCAGTATTTGTTGGATGTTATCATTTTGTTGTTCAAACTTAATATCCTGCCGATCAAACCTTGCACTTTGCTGATCAAGCTTCGCGTTCAATTGTTCGATCTTGTCATTCAACTCCTTGTGGTGATTAGAAGGTGCGTTCACACCTGAATCTGTCACAACAGCAGCAAAGCTTGCACCACCAACACCTGATCTGGTTCGCACACCTTCCATCATATTTTTTTTTTGTTTTGATTTTTTTTTATTGCCAAGCTCTGTTACCAATTGTTAGCTCCCAAAATCAATTAGGAAGTCTAACCTTGTAGAAGAGAGTTAAAAATGAGAGAAGAAGTGAAGGGAATGAGAAAAATAGAGAAGGGGATGAGAAATCAGAATTTTTCTCTTAGGAATAAGATTGTATTAATTTCTTGGATGATCAATTACAACCACAAGCTCTAAATTTATACACAAATTGATTCATTGTACCAAGACATTTGCTTCTCAGATTTTTACCGCCCAAAACACCAGAAATTAGAGCTGTGCAACTGAATTTCCCGCCACTGCAGTAACCGACCTGCACATGTCTGTAGCGTGGGGAATTAGCTGCATTTTGGCGCCCATTTTAACTCTCAAACGGTATTTTTTTTTTAAAATGTCATTACATCATAAGGACTCTAATTAAAAGTTATACTAAGAAACTAAAATGTATTACCAGTAAGATTCATTAATTCGTAACAAGTTCATAAAATAATAGTTAACATTCACAAGTAAACACGCAAACACTCAAAAGATATAAGGGCAAAACAGCAACAATCAATATCACGGATTTCAAAGGAAGGAAAGAGCAATCAAAATACAAGGAGAAATCAAAATAATACCCAACTTCCTTAGCATATAGTTACAAGGGCGAGGGGTCTGACCTGGGACCGGCAGGCTATTTCTTACCTATTATCGACCGACTATGAGCCATGAAGTGTAGCTATAATTGCTACAGTGTAGGGCTAGGCTCGAGTTTGGTGTATGGTTTGGAGTTGGTATGGCTATGTGAAGTGGGTTAGGGTCAGGTTTTACGTTAGTTTTGTGGGACCGAGTGATTAAATTAAGGTTAGGGTTCGAGTTTGAGTTAGAGTTAGGGCTAGATTTTGGGTTTGGGGACGGCAGTCAAAGGTGGTGGTGGTGGTGGTGGTGGTGGTGGTGGTGGTGGGAGGGGGGGAGGAGAGATGGTGTGTGTGTAGGGGGTAAGGGTGACGGTTTGGGTGTTTGAGTTCAAGGGGGATGGTGGTGTGGCGGTGGTGGCGGTGGTGTGGGTGTGGGTGTGGGTTGGTGGTGTAGTGTTTGGGTTTAGGGTGGTGATGATGTGGGTGTGGGTTCGTTTGGGAGGTGAGAGGGGAGGGGGTGAGGGAGGGGCAGGGGAGGGAGATGGTGCTGTGGCGGTGCTTGGCAGCGCAGAGCCGGCGTTGCAGTGTCGCCGTCTTGGTGGCACTGCCGATGGGGTCAATTTGTTAGCGTCGGTGAGGTGGCCGACGTGGGTGTGGCTGCCGATGCTGAGATTATGCATATTTGATCATAATTTACGAAATCGGATAAAATTAAGCTAATGAGATTAGATCCAATTTCTTTTAAAGTAAATTATTTTAATTTTAAATAATAATAATAATAATATTGATGCTAATGTCAGCTGCTGACGTCAGCGGCTAACGTCAGCACACGCTAGATGTCAACACGTCATCATTTTCTAAAATAAAAAAAAATTAGGACGTATAGATATCAGTATTAGTTTATATAATAAATTAATTAATTAATTTTTACTAATTAATTTAATTTTACTGGGATTCTAAAATAGATTATGAGATAATCTAAGTTGTAAGTCAATATTGTTTTAAAATAAAAATTAATTACTACTATTTTAAGAATGAACTCTAAAAGAGATTATGAGATAATCCAAGTTGTACACCGGTATTATTTTTAAATAAAAATTAATTTTTATTAATTAATTTAATTTTTAAAATGAGATTCTAAAGTAAATTATAAGACAGCACCAATATTGTCAAAACTTATCACCGACTATGAACATATATTTTGACAACATATCACTAATTTGATTTAAGTCTATCCACGGCCCAATCTCATTGACCTCTTGAACCTAACTTGACATGTCATCTTGGACTATGTCCATCTCATGAAACGTTTTAGAAAAACAATCACACCCATATTTGACTCATAAAACATATTTAGATTCTAAACTAGGTTATGAGATAATCTAATAAGTTGGTACTATTTTAAATATAAAAAAAAAATTTGATGAATTTAGTTTAGCAGTTAATTTAAATTTTACAATGAGATTCTAAAGGAGATTATGAGATAATCTAAGTTATAAATTCAAGTTAATTAAAACCATTCGTTTATAAAAAATAAGTGGGAGCAAGGTTTAATTGTTGAAACCTCACAGTTTTCATTAACGGTCTAGTAGTATAGTAGATCAATAGACCTCCCTACGAAGGATGTCAATTTACAGATTACAGGGTTAGACTTCCATTAAGATAAACCAAAGTGTAAAGAAGTGATGCGATCACGCTGCCGTGGAGTATTGCATGTATTTGTATGGAGGTTTAGGTAATGGTTTACACTTAACTGGCATGATACATTAGCCTCCCTTAGGAGCTTAATCATGTTTAGTAAGAGTTACTAGAAAATATGCTAATTAAGAATAGTTCTCACCCAAACTAATTTCGTACAACCCCGCTGTTAGAGAGCAAGGAATGATGTGTTTGAGTCATCATTACATGCATGAAAATATAGTTTAGTGGATACCTTACTTATTGTGTATGCTAAAATAAAAGAATAGATGTCACTGCATTATACATAACTCTTGTTAGACGGTTACACAAATGTTTGCATTTACAGTGTTTTAAAATGAATATAGTTGGTGAACTTCACTCGATTCTAATGCATAATGTACTCAATGGATCAAATTACATTACCTGAAAAAACAAGTTGGATTTAGTTATTACTCACAAGGGCTGAAGCTTGTCCACCAGTGCCCACTACTAATTGCACAGTTACTAAAAAAGAGCATTACGAATGCTAGCACGGGACTAATGAGTTAGCCAAGTGCTATATATTGACCTCAATTTAAGAAGTGCTCAGGTGTCAGATGCTTGAGAAGCAAACAGCAATCGAGATGATTGAACATTTAAGAGAAATGTTCGAGGAGCAATACAAAGTAGCGAGGCAAGAACTCATAAAGAAGTTACTCAACATGAGGATGTTCGAAGGATTACCACTTGAGGAACACATCATGAATTTGATGGCGTGGTTTTTTGAACTAGAAATCCTCGAAGCTAAGTTTGATAGTCAAACTAAATAGGACATCATTATCAGTTCTTTGTCAAGCTCATTCACTCAGTTCAGGCTAAATTTTTACATGAACAATAAAAACTATTTGCTGCCTGAACTAATGAAAAAGATGCGACCAACAGAAGACGTGATGTGGGGCATGAGGAGTGACCAAGAATTGGGGACAAGTAACAGTATGCATATCAAAAGAAAGTGCTTCCTTTGCGAAGAAGTGGCCACTGGAAAGGTGACTACACTAAGGACCTAGCCGCACTTCTTGTAAAGACTGCTAAGTCATCTGATGAAGTTATGTTGATATCTCACTTAGTTGAGTCATGCATAATTGAGAGTCCACCAGGATCCTGGAGTATGAACTTAGGTTCAACTGATCATGTATGTATATGTTATAGCAGCTCAGGCTAACCAGAAGGCTGCATGATGGGAAGATGTACCTAATGGTTGGACACGGTAGAAGAGTAGCGATCTTAGGAGTACTAGATGTTAGCTTAGTATTTAGTGGTACAGTTCTGATGTTAAGAGATTTTTTATTCGTACTTGCACCGAGTAAGAATTTGATTTCTATGTCTCGATTAATGAATAATGATTATTAAGTTAATTTTGATTGTGAACCGGTTATTAAGCAAAATAAATTATTTATTTGCAAAGGTACATGTGTCGATGGATTATTTATGTTGTTTCCTGATCGAAACTCTCATATATGTTTAAATGAATCTAACACAAGTTCACTTGTTCAATCTCCTCAAGAAAACCCCCTAAAGGGGATAATTCCTACACATGGCACAAACGTTGAGGTCACATTAATACGAACAGGATCCAAAGACTAGTGAAAGATGAACTGATAGAGGATTTGGACTTGAAGTCATTGCCAATCTGCAGATCTTGCATAGAAGGAAAGATGACCAAGTGTCTCTTTAAGAGTAAAGGCAACAAGGTTGGTGACTTGCTTGAGCTGGTTCACACAGATGTATATGGATCAATGAATGTTCAAGCAAGAGGTGCATATGAGTACTTCATCACATTCACTGATGATTGCTTAAGATATGGATATGTTTACCTGATGAGACATAAGTCAGACTCTATTGAAAAGTTCAAAGAATACAAAGCTGAAATTGAAAAGCAATTAGGTAAACAAGTTAAGTCACTTCGATCAGATGGAGGTGGTGAATATCTTTCAGGTGAGTTTCTGGATTTCCTAACTGCAAATAGGATATGATCTCAGCTTTCTACTTCAAGTACACCGCAGCAGAATAGTATTGTAGAAAGAAGAAATAGGACATTGTTAGAGATGGTAAGGTCTGATAACCTTAAATTTGTATATATTTATTTATATCATTTTAATACATTTTTAACTATTTTAATTCTAATTTTTATCACTTTTGCTCGTTTTTGCTCGATTTCGACTATTTTGTTGTTTTCTTGCAAAAACACCAATTTTGTATTAAATCTTACTAGTTTTATCATTAATATCAATAAGTAAAAGCAAGATAAATAAGAAAATTGCAAAATAACAACAAAAATTTTACAAAATTACCAAGAACACTTAACTTACACCCTATTTCACAAGTTTTGCATTAAGTTTTAGCTAAAATTTAAGCTTTTATCCTCATTATTCATCTTTTATGTATTGTATAATACAATTAAACATTAATTAAAGATATTTTAAGCACTATTTTACATAAAAAAAACAGAAAAATTCGAAAAATATAAAAAAATTCTCAACTTGCAGCAACTTGCACCTGCTGCAGCATGTCACTTTGCAGCTCGATTTTGGCAAATTGTTTTCAACTAAATTCACTGAAAAAAAGCTTAAATAAGTTATTTAACATAATTTTAACATGTTTATGCAGAATTTGGGTGGATAATTTCGAGAAAAAAATGGAGAAAAACGAGCTGAAAATCAGTTGCAGAAAATTTTGACAGATTTCAGCTTTTCATGAACAACTTGCATTTTGGCAATTAAAACTCAATTGTTCTCAACAAAATTCATTGTACAAACATCACACAACATCAATATGATGTTTTGGAGCATAATTTGGGCGGTGGAGTGTAGAAAACATCAAGAAAAACAATAAAAAATCAGAACCGCAGAATTGCCTCAGGATGCACCAATGGGAGCTGATTTTTGAGATTTTTTCCAATTTTTTTTATCCCAATCCTACTTGTATAAATAGGGTATGTTTCAAGGAGCTTAGGTATCAACTTTTTAGACCAAAAAACACCAAAAAAAATCGAGTGAAATAGGGGTGAGAAGGGGTCGGGTCTGTGCAGCAGACCTGACCTGTTCTTTGCTATTTTTTTTATTTTTTGTTTGGTTTATCATTTTTGTTCATTATTTCATGCATTTTGATGTTTTTAATGTTTAATATTAAGTTTAACATGAACTAATTTTATTAATCTAAGGCTACAATGTAGCCTAAGTTGTAAAATACGCTTATTTCTAATTTAAGGTATTCAATGTTTATGTTATTGCGTTGTTGAAGTGTTTATCATTGTTCTTCATGAGTTTTAAATGCTTGATCACCATTTAAGGCCTATAATGATTCATAATGAGGCCGAAAGGAGATTTATGATGAGTGCTGAGATGATAAGCACCACAAATTGGGCGAATACTCGAGAGAGATTAACGCGATTTGTGTGATTTTTAAAAGAAAATCGTAGAGCTTTTATAACTCTTTTCTTATTTAAATTCATGCACGAAAGTGATGGGATAATATGTTAAAGAGTACGCTAAATGTTGCTCAAAAGAGAATGTTTAGTAAATTAGGATTTTCAACCATCAAAACACAGTAAGATCTTGAATATCAAGGATAGAAAAGGCGTATTGATGCAACTAAGGTGAAATCAGATGCCTTAGACTTTATTAACTAAAAAAAAACTTAAATCGGCTAATATTAGTCTAGTTTGAACTTTTTATTTTTATTTTATTTTATCTTACTTTATTTCATATCAAAATCCCCAATTCTTCGATTTTTCAAATAGTATTAAAGTTATTAATTTCAGTACTCACTCAGCAATCCTCGTGGGAACAATACTCTACTCACTTTATATTACTTGAAGCGACTAGTGCACTTGCTAGTAAAAAAAAATCGCATCAAGTTTTTGACGCCGTTGCCGGGGATTGTCTGTAATTGAATGATATTGATACCACATAGTTTTGATACTAATTTGAAATTTTTAATAACTTGTAAATTTTGTTAAATTTGAAATATAAATTTCTTTTCATTCATTCATTTTATTTGTAAAGATAATTCTTTTAAAAAAAATTTATTAAATAAAAAAATTCTTATATAAAAAGAAAAAATTATTTTGTTTGTTTTTATAATTTGAAATTGTTGATAGATTGTAAATTTTGTTGAAAATACGAAAAATTAATCTTCATTCATTTATTTTATTTTATTGTAGATTGTTATTTTTTTTTAGTTTTCTGATTAATTTTAATTTTTTCTTAACTTTTTAATCTATCTAGATAAATTAGATCTACCCAGAAAGTTGAGTTAACGACTATAAACTAAGCGCTTCTTGGGAGGCAACCCAAGTGTTTTTATTTTTATTTATCTAATTTTATTTTCCTTTCATTATTTTGTCCCATATTTATTTTTGTTTAAACAGGTATTTCACAGTAAGTTTGGGGGTGGCACGATGCCCACATGCACCATCAAAGAGCAATACTCAAACCGGGAAAGTACCTCTCTCCCGCTTGTTCTTTATATTCCTTTTAACATTAAAAACAATGTTAATTTTTAAGTTTGGGGGTGGGAGAGTAAAGTTTTAAAATTTTAATGAATTAATTTTTTAAAAAAAATTTTGACGAAATGTTCTATTACTATCTGTTTTAAGAGTCGGCTTAAGTGTCTCCCAGAGTTCGGAGCCTTTGTATGGGGATGTAAATAAGGTCGGCCAACAAAAAGATTTTCTACGCTTTAAGTTTTACTGCATTTTGAATAATAATAATATAATAACAGCAATATATTATATAGAAAAAAAAAAGTCCCCTTGTATTTTGAAAACTTATCATCATGCTTTTTAGGGTATTTTTCTACTCTTTCTTAGCTTGTTTACTATAATTTAATTGGAATAACCTAAGAATCGATTGTTTTTGTGCTTTAATAGTGAAAGAAAAATCTAAGGCAGTATCCTGATAAAACCATAGTATTTGAGTTTATTAGTTAGCATAGCCGTTTTATCTTTCTTTCTTATTAAAAGATATTCAAATTTGAATGGATTGCATTAAGGATTATCATCTTATAATGAGCTTTGAAGAGTTATGCCTGAATCTAAAAAAAATATGAAATAAAAAAAAAAAGTGGAGAAAATTGTATCTCTAGCACCACTATCTCGCATAAAATAAAGATATGTGCTACCAATATTGAGGGCATCTCAGTGGTGGCTTCTCTTACTTATGGGTCATCGCCCAAGAGTCGGAGCTTGATTCTCACTGTAGATAAACTCAGGGGAGTCATAGAGAAGGAATCTCAGTGGTGGCTTCTCTTACTTATGGGTCATCGCCCAGGAGTCGGAGCTTGATTCTCGCTGAAGATATACTCACTCGGTAATATTAGGGACATCTCAGTGGTGGCTTCTCTTACTTATGAGTCATCGCCCAGGAGTCCGAGCTTGATTCTCGCTAAAGATAAACTCATGAGCCGAAAGTGACTCGAGCAAATAAGTTCCTCCAAAAAAAAATAAATAAATAAATAAATAAATAAAAATAAAAAAGAAAGAAAAGAATGTTTTAGTTTTGGGCATACTCGATAAGATTTGTTATGAGTGTTATGAATTTTTTTCCTTTATTCTGTTTGAATGTCTTGAGATTTGAAAGAACGGATAAACTTAATTTGCTATCCTAACTTCTGAATCTCAGCTACTTAGGTGATTGATAGGTTTTTCCTTAGAAAAGATGATTTTGCCTTTAGAGCCTTAAACATTGATTTTCGGTTATTCATTTTTGAATTAGAGTACGCTTGCTTTAAACAGTAGAAAAATTTTTGAAACACATGAGATATGGTGTAAAAATATTCAGTCTTGCTCAGGGACGAGCAAGATTTAAGTTTGGGGGTATTTTGATAACCTTAAATTTGTATATATTTATTTATATCATTTTAATGCATTTTTAACTATTTTAATTCTAATTTTTATCACTTTTGCTCGTTTTTGCTCGGTTTTGACTATTTTGCTGTTTTCTTGCAAAAACAACAATTTTGTATTAAATCTTACAAGTTTTATCATTAATATCAATAATTAAAAGCAAGATAAATAAGAAAATTGCAAAATAACAACAAAAATTGTACAAAATTACCAAGAACACTTAACTTACACCCTATTTTACAAGTTTTGTATTAATTTTTAACTAAAATTTAAGCTTTTATCCTCATTATTCATCTTTTATGTATTGTGTAATACAATTAAACATTACTTAAAGATATTTTAAGCACTCTTTTACATAAAAAAAACCAGAAAAAATTGAAAATTATAAAAAAATTCTCAACTTGCAGCAACTTACACCTGCTGCAGCATGTCACTTTGTAGCTCGATTTTGGAAAATTGTTTTCAACTAAATTCACTGAAACAAAGCTTAAATAAGTTATTTAACATCTTTTTAATATGATTATGCAGCATTTGGGTGGATAATTTCGAGAAAAAAAATGGAGAAAAACAAGCTGAAAATCAGTTGCATAAAATTTTGACAGATTTCAGCTTTTCATGAACAACTTGCTTTTTGGCAATTAAAACTCAATTGTTCTCAACCAAATTCATTGTAAAAACATCACACAACATCAATATGATGTTTTGGAGCAGAATTTGGGCCGTGGAGTGTAGAAAACATCAAGAAAAACAATAAAAAATCAGAACAGCAGAATTGCCTCAGGATGCACCAATAGGAGCTGATTTTTGAGATTTTTTCCAATTTTTTTTATCCCAATCCTACTTGTATAAATAGGGGATGTTTAAAGGAGCTTAGGAATCAACTTTTTAGACCAAAAAACACCAAAAAAATTGAGTGAAATAGGGGTGAGAAGGGGTCGGGTCTGTGCAGCAGACCAGACCTGTTCGTTTCTATTTTTTTTATTTTTTGTTTGTTTTATCATTTTCGTTCATTAGTTCATGTATTTTGATGTTTGTAATGTTTAATATTAAGTTTAACATGAACTAATTTTATAAATTTAAGGCTACGATGTAGCCTAATTTGTAAAATACACTTATTTCTAATTTAAGGTATTCAACGTTTATGTTATTGCGTTGTTGAAGTGTTTATCATTGTTCTTCATGAGTTTTAAATGCTTGATCACCATTTAAGGCCTATAATGATTCATAATGAGACCGAAAGGAGATTTATGATGAGTGCTGAGGTGATAAGCACCACAAATTGGGCGAATGCTCGAGAGAGATTAACGCGATTTGTGTAGTTTTTTAAAGAAAATCATAGAGCTTTTATAACTCTTTTCTTATTTAAATTCATGCACGAAAGTGATGGGTTAATATGTTAAAGAGTACGCTAAATGTTGCTCGAAAGAGAATGTTTAGTAAATTAGAATTTTCAACCATCAACACACAGTAACAACTTGAATATCGATGATAGAAAAGGCGTATTGATGAAACTAAGGTGAAATCGGATGCCTTAGACTTTATTAACTAAAAAAAAATTTTAAATCGGCTAATATTAGTCTAGTTTTAACTTTTTATTTTTATTTTATTTTATCTTACTTTATTTCATATCAAAATTTCCAATTCTTCGATTTTTCAAATAGTATTAAAGTTATTAATTTCAGTACTCACTCAGCAATCCTTGTGGGAACGATACTCTACTCACTTTATATTACTTGAAGCGACTAGTGCACTTACTAGTAAAAAATCGGATCAAGGTCCATGATGAGTCATGTTACTTTTACCAGTCTCTTATTGTGGTTGTCCCAAGGGAACAAAGATAGTCTTTTCTATAGTCCTTCGGATCAAAAGCTTTTTTCTTTTTTTTTTTTAAATGTAAATGCGAAATGTTTAAAGGAGAATTTTTGTAGTAGACTACAAAAGCAAAAGCTGAGTAGTGTTAGAGGAGTTAAAAGAAAAATGACGCTAATTCTGAACAGCTAGACACAACTAGGGCCTAGGGGTGTTTATGATTCAGTTAACCATACCTAAATGTATTTCGGTTCGTTTAACCATAACAAAAACACTCAAAAATCTCTAACTATTTCCATAACCGAAAAGACCGGTTAACCGACTTTCGGTAAATCGATAATTCGGTTCAGTTATATCGGTCAACCGATAACCAAAAAAATAATACATCACCTCTTTCATGTTATATGATCCATCTCCTTAATGGTTTCTAAATCTCCAAAAAATACTTTAAACGTGAGAATACTCAACAAATTATGTGTCTATAATCCAATTCTAAAAAATTAAATGTTAATATATCATTTTAACCAACATGCGGGCAAACTAATAGTACTAGATTGTCGCAAAGTATTGCTTAGTTAGTATTTGAGATATACGAATAAGGCACGATAACTCTATGATAGGAAATTAATTGGGGAAAAAAGATAAAATTGATCATATATTATATAGTAGTCACTTATATGGTACAAAAGCATACTTAGTGAACAATATAATATTACGAACATGTAAAAATATATACATGATATATATTATTTCGGTAATTCGGTTAACTGAAGTGGGCAAAATCACTAACCATTACCGTCCCAAAATACCGCAAATTTATTTGGTTCGGTGAATCAAACCGGAAATTCTGTGCGGTTAACCGTATTTTCGGGTCGGTATTTCAAAATTTTAGTTCGGTATTTCAGTTACAGATTTTTTGAACACCCCTACTAGGGACACAGTGGATGTATTAGATGCTCCTATTGATAGGGTCGAGAATGTTCCAGGTACAGGAGAGCCTAGGTGTAGTGGGAGGATTGTCAGGGCACTTGACAGGATCATGGCCGAGGGCCATAATGGTTGACCGTAACATTTAATTTGATCCTTTTCAGCTACAATGAGGCAAATAAAGACAAGGATGCTGACCACTAGGTCTTAGCAATGGCATCTAAGATAGGGTCTATGTATTCTAATCAGGTCTGAGATCTTATAGAAGCGCCTGTTGGCATTAAGCCCATTGGTTGTAAATGGGTCTACAAGAAAAAAAGAGGAGTGGACAGGAAGGTAGACCTTCGAGGTAAGACTAGTTGCTAAGGGTTTTACCAAAAAGGAAGGAATCGATTACGATGAGACCTTCTTACCAGTAACCATGCTAAAGTCCATAAGGATACTCCTATCTATTGTAGCTCATTATGATATTTGGTAAATGGAATTCAAAATGGCCCCTTTGAATGGCCGTCTTGAAGAAGACATCTACACAGTGCACCCAGACGGTTTCATTGAAAAAAATCAGGAGCATATTGTATGCAAACTGAAGAATTCCATATGTGGACTGAAGCAAGTATCGTGCTCATGGAATATTAGATTCAATGAAGCTATTAATTCTTATGGTTTTGAGCAATTAGTCGACGAACCATACGTGTACAAATGACATCAAGAGAAAGTAGTTTCTTAGTATTGTATATCGACGATGTACTACTCGTTGGGAATGACGTAGGGCTATTGTTGGCTGCAAAGATTTGGTTGTCAAGTCAGTTCAATATAAAGAACTAGAGATTATATGCTGATCTTTCATAGTGAGGAGCTGATTCCAGTTGGCTACACTGACTCAGACTTCCTGTCAGATAGAGATGCCAGATGTTCGATGTCTGGGCATGTCTTTACCCTTGGAGGAGGAGCCATTAGTGGAAGAAGTGTCAAGCAGTCTTGTATTGCTGACTTCACTATAGAGGCTGAATATATTGCAGCTTCAGAAGCTGCAAAGAGGGCATATAGGCTCGGATAGAATAATTGCCTTCGCTAAGACTTTGACTTAGTACAACTTTGGATCATACATAGAAGGGATGGGTATAAAGTTTGTAATAAATTGGATTTAGGACAAGTGGGAGATTGTAAGAATTAGTGTCCTGAAATCCAAATTTATCCTGCAAATGTTATTTTATAAAAGAATAAAATTGTAGTCCTAGTCGTTTCCTTGATAAATTTGCATAAGTGAGCATATGTACTGCATGTGATTTTCTTTCTGGTAAAAACATCCATGAGATGGGTGTGGTCCTTAAACTATAATTTATATGTTTATTCTAAGTGGTTTATGAGATTAAGCCACAGATAGACTTGAAACAAATGGTATGGATTATTGTGAGAAAAACTTGTAGTCAAAGACAAGTTTGGACCACTTGTATGCTAAGACTATAATGTGACACTTTAGATGACTTATCTTGGTCATGGGGATAGCATTCCAGAAGTGTTATGTTGGTTTGTTTAATAAGATTGACACGCTGAGTTGGACCATGTGGATTGCTTGTTTCTAGATTACTATCGGAGATGAGTGATTCATTTTGTACTGTTTTAATGACGACTCTAAATCCTGATAGTATTCTGGACTTGTGCATGGAATGTTAGTTATTTTGGTATACTACATGTTTATAATGCTAGCCCCGGTATTTTAAAATATTAGTCTGATATCCTATATGTCCACAATACTAGCCCAAACACGGCTGGGACTTAGATATTACTACCCAGTAGTCGAACTTAGATACTACTGCCGGACAATGGGACTTATCTATTACCTAAACACTTGCATATACCAGCATTGACCGCCCATTGACCAGATTACCAAGTTAGAAAGTACTGAGCTAGAAAGTACCGAGCTAGAGATTACCAAGCTGGAAAGTACTAAGCTAGAAAGTAGCGAGCTAGAGAATACCGAGCTAGAGAATACTAAGCTAGAAATTAATGAGCTAAGAAGTACCGAGCTAGAGATTACCGAGCTAGATAGTATTGAGCTCGAAAGTACCAAGCAAGAGAATACCGAGCTAGAAAGTATCAAGCTAGAGAATACTGAGCTAGAAAGTATCGAGCTAGAGATTACTGAGCAAGAAAGTACCAAGCTAGAGAATACTGAGCTAGAAAGTACCAAGCTAGAAATTACTGAGCTAGAAAGTACCGAGCTAGAGAATACCGAGCTAGAAAGTACCGAGATAGAGAACATCGAGCTAGAAAGTATTGAGCTAGAAAGTACCGAGCTACAGATTACCAAGCTAGAAAGTACCAAGCTAGAGATTACCGAGCTAGAAGGTACTAAGCCAAAGAGCATCGACCTAGAAAGTACCGAGCTAGAAAGCACCAAGCTAGAGATTACCCCAAGCTAGAAAGTACCGAGCTAGAGATTACCCCCAGCTAGAAATTACCGAGCTAGAGAGTACCGACCTAGAAAGTACCGAGCCAGAGATTACCCTGAGCTAGAAAGTACCGAGCTAAAGAGTATCGACCTCGAGATTACCCCCGAGCTAGAAAGTACCAAGCTAGAAAGTGCCGAGCTTGAGAGTACCGACCTAGAGATTACCTCGAGCTACAAAGTATCGAGCTAGAGATTACCCCAAGCTACAAAGTACCGAGCCAGAGATTACCCCAAGCTAGAATGTACCGACCTAGAGACTACCAAGCCAGCCATTGCTAACCAGCCATTACTGACCTAGAATTCTATATAAAGGAAGAAGGCCCCTCTCATTTGGGGGACACCCCTTTCGCACACTCTCTCTCTCTCTCTCTACCACTCTCTCTCCTCTCGAAGGCAAGGCAAGGCTTGTCTAAGGTAGGCCTCCCCACGCCTCAACCTTCCATCGTCATTTTTCGTCATCTCTTTGGAGCAATAAGCACTCTAACCTTCTACTCTTCTCAGGCTAAGTCTTTGATATCATTAATATGTATTTATTACATGCTTTTATTGTTATTTATTGGATAAATACTGACTTGAGCGTCAGAGGGGTCTCCTCGCGAGTAACCCCGCAGACCTCTCTAACCATTTATTTAAATCTTACAGGAAACACCAGACGGGCATGCAGCTAAAGCTTGAGTCCAACTCGTCCTTAGGAACCCCAACTCATATCGGGCTCCCATACAACGAATAAGCTCACTAGCCAAATTCGTCGAAAACACTATAAGTAAGGTCTAAACAAATGGCTGAATTCCTACGTACACTTGGTAGCAACATGAAGTGTGACAAGGATCAGATATTCAATATGGAATCTATAATCACTTATGAGGTACAGATGTCCCCTTAGTTGCTTCACAAGTATTTGAATAGTTCGGAATCTTTGGCCAAAGTGTTACAAGTGTTTGACATTTGGAAATTATACTATAAATATGGTCAAGTATTGATGCTTGGTGTTTGCTTAGCAAGTGCACTAAGTCATATCAAGTAATATAAAAATAAGTAGAGTATTGTCCCACGAAGATTGTTATTGAATGAGTACCGAAATTAATAGTTTCAACATTATTTGAAAGATCGAAATTTATAGTTTTTGACATGAAACAAAACAAAATGAAAAGAAAAAAAATGGTTGTCAATTTTTTTTTTTGAAAAGTGTTCTGATTTTAGATTATTTTTATGATTTAAAAAGATCCAAGGCATCAGATTTCACCTAGTTGCATCAATACGCCTTTCTATTTAAATATTCAAGTTGTTATTACATGTTGATGGTCAGAAACCCTAATTTACTAAATATTCTCTCTCAAGCAACATTAGCATGCTCTTTTACATATTAACTCATCAATATCTTGTATGAATTTAAATGACAAAAGAGTTTTGAAGATCCGTAATTTTCACTTAAGACCACACAAATCGCATTAACCTATCTCTAGTATTCGCTCAATTGGTGGTGTTTGTCACTTTAGCAATCATCACAAATC
Source organism: Simmondsia chinensis (assembly GCA_018398585.1). NCBI lineage: Eukaryota > Viridiplantae > Streptophyta > Magnoliopsida > Caryophyllales > Simmondsiaceae > Simmondsia > Simmondsia chinensis. Next base: position 10,184,901 of record JAGTTD010000017.1, on the reverse strand, counting down.
TCCTTTCGGACTCGTTACGAATTATTATAGGCTTTGAATGGTGATCAAGCATTCAAAACTCATGAAGAACAATGATAAACATTCAAACAGCGCAATAAACAAACTTTGAGTACGTTGAATTAGAAAAGAGCGTATATTATAATTTAGGCTACATCATAGCCATGGAAAAACAAATTAGTTTATGGTATACATAATATAAAGCAAAACTAAGCCAAAATCTATGAACTTAAAGAAGAAAAGGATAGAAAGAACTTAAAAATGCAAATTACAAACCAAACTTTCTTCCTTCACTCTTTTCTCCTCCTCACAGTTTTCCTAGCTTTCTCCACTTTCTATGTGGTTTTTGCTGAGTGAATTAATTCCCAAACACTTCTCCAACACCCCTATTTATATTATTTGAGGATGGGAAGTCATGAAATAAAAAATTAACACAAGTTCTTCCTTATTTGTTCTTCTTGCCGCCCATTTTCAGCTTTTGAAACAACTTGTTGATTTCTTCATTCCCCCCCCCCCCCCCCCCCCTCTCTTTTGCCACCCAAAACTTAGCCTTTAAATCAATTTGTATGTGTTCATGAAGTGTTCAAGAATTTCTTGCACTTGATTTGTCCAATTAGCCGCCCAAAATTGAAATTTCCAACAACTTGTACATGTTGTTGTTTCCCTACATTACCGTGAACAAATGATGTGTTTAGCCCATTCTTTTCATTTTTATGATATATCTTGCATTCACTTGTTGATGTTGATGATAAAACCAAGCAAGAATTAGCATAAAATGAGTGTTTTTGTGAGAAAATAGCAATAGGGTCGAAAAAGAGCAAAAGCGAGCAAAATTTGATGTAAAATGGTTAGAAAATAAACCTAACTGATATGAAAAAGTGTATACTAAATTAGACTTATTAAAATACCCCCAAACTTAAATCTTGCTCATCCTTGAGCAAGGCTAAACACTAAAGCGTAGGAACTCTTGCTTTTTAAAAGTTTTATCACAATTCAAAGTAAGAGTACTTCTATTAGAAAACAATGACCGAGGATCATTAGCTTAAGGTTCTAAAGGAAAAACAATCGTTTCTAAGGAAAAATCTATGAATTACCGAGGTAACTGAATTCAAAAATTGGCTAAGCAAATTAAGTTTATCCTTTCTTTCTAATCTTAAGACATTCAAATGGAATAAATGACAAAAATCATGCCACTTATAACAAGACTTTTCAAGTATGCCCATGACTAAAATTATTTACAAAATTTTCTCCTCCTTTTTTCTTTTTTTTTTTATTATTATAAGGGACTGGAATACCCCAACCAACTCCGGCCCATGAGTATATCTCCAATGAGAATCAAACTCTTGACCCCCTGGATAATGACCGTATGCGTAAGAGACGCCACCACTGACATGCCTCATGTTGGGCACCACGCATCTTGAAATGTTTATATGGGATAATGGTGCTTAGAGATGCTTCCCTCATTTTTTTTTTTCCTTTTTTTTTTATAGACTTAGGCATAAGTCTTCAAAATCTATTATGCAAATGATAGTCTTAATGAAACCCATTCAAGTTTAAGCATCTTTGATAAGCTCAATTTAGTATGTAATATTCATATCTTTTAGGTTAAATTACTAGACTTTTTACACCTAAATTTGCTCACTTTTGCGCCTTTTCGCTCCTATTGTTATTTCTTTGCAAAAACACTCATTTTATGCTAAATGTTGCTAGGTTTTATCATCAACATTAACAAGTGAATTCAAGATATATCAAACAAAAGCTAAAAATGGGCAAAATATATCAAATGTACTCGGTAATGCAAGGAATGAACAAGAACATGTACGTCTTCTTGCAATTTGCAATTTTGGGCTGCAAAACAAGCAAATCTAAAGCAAGAACGTCTTTATCACTTCAAGAACAACTTCAACCGGCAAGAAAAGCTGAGTTTGGGCAGTGGAAAGAGGAGAAAAAAGAAGAAAATAAGCAAATTGTGGCAAGCTGCAAAGGGGGCGGCAAAATGAGCAAATGGGAGTGAACTTGCATAAATTTTTTTTTTTTTCATGTAATTCCAACCTCATGTACTATAAATTAGGGACTTAGGGAAGTGTTTTATCTTCAATTCATTCAGAAAAAAAAAAACCAATGCAAAGTAAAAAAAAATAGAAAAAATTCGGATAAAAGAGGAAGGGGGAGAAAAGAAAGAGTTGGGTTTATAATTTTTCAATTCCAAGTTCTTTTCTATCCTTTTCTTCTTTATGTTCATGGATATTGTCTTAGTTTTACTTTATATTAGGTATACTATGAACTAATTTTGTCTTTTCAAGGCTACAATGTAGCCTAAGTTGTAATATATGCTCTTTTCTAATTCAACATATAGTTTGTTTATTGCACTAATTGAGTGTTTATCATTATTCTTCATGAGTTTTGAATGCTTTATCACTATTCAAAGCCTATAATGATTCATAATGAGTCTGAGAGGAGATTTATGATGAATGATAAAGTGATAAATGCTACAAATTGAACGAATGCTAAAGATAGATTAACTCGATTTGTGTGGTCTTAAGTAAAAACCATGGATCTTCAAAACTCTTTTCTTATTCAAATTCTTGTAAGTGATTGATGATTTAACAAGTAAAAGAGCATGCTAAATATTGCTTAAAAAAGAATATTTCATACATTAGAATTTTCGACCATCAACATGTAATAAAAACTTGAATACCGCTAATAGAAAGGCTTATTGATGCAACTAGGTGAAATCGGATGCCTTGGACCATATTTAATCAGAAAAACTTTCTAAAAATCAGTAACCTAATTTAGTTCTTTTCATTTTGTTTCATTCAAAAACTACAATTTTGGTTTTTCAAATAGTGCTGAAGCTATTAATTTTAGTACTCATTCAATAACAATCATAGTGGGAGCGATACTCAACTCACTTCTTTATCACTTGATATGACTTAGTGTACTTGCTAAGCATACACAAAGCATCAAGTTTTGTTCTTATATGAGTGATATCGATACCAACTAGTTTTAGTACTAATTTGAAGTTGTTTTGTTTAAACTTGTAAATTTTGTTTAAAATTGAAGGAGAAATTTCTTTTCCTTCATTTATTTCATTCACTTAACTTCATTTGTTGCTAGAGGGGATGGCTAGCAACAACTATATGAGACCTCAATATCAAGCTGTACCAAGAACACCACTGGGAATCTATGAAATTAATGTGTTATCTGCTCAGCTCTCACTAATTCAAAAATAATTGGATAACATAAGTGTCGAAGTTGTTCATACTCCTAGATGAGACTTTGTGCAGATAACCATGCTAGTACGGAGTGCTAAGTGGGCAGCAATTTTTCTTCATTGGGTTTTGAATAGGATAACTACATGTCAATTTATCAACAAGCCCAATGTAACCCAGTACTCTAATTTATCAACAAGCCCAATGTAACCCTTACTCTAACACCTACAGTCAAGGATGGATGAACCCTTTAACTTTTCTTGGAACCATCACGAAGCACCTTGGTAATCCATTCATCCACCTCAAGAAAAGAATTATGACTTAGAAGAGACGTTTCGGGAGTTCATGCATTTTACTCAAAAAACCAGGGCTATCCTTAGACATCAAGATGCTTCCATCCGAAATTTAGAAACTCAAGTAGGGGCTATATTAAAGGAACTTTCTAAGAGGTCCAAAGATTCCTTGCTTTTCAATACCATCACCAACTCGGGGAAACAAACTAACGCCATTGCATTGAGCGATGGGGACACATTAGAAGTACCCCCTCAATATAACATGACCCCCTTGATCAACTCATTGCCACCAATGACCAACCCATCTTGACCGACCCACCACTACCAGTGATCAAAATACGGTGTCGAGCTTGTCTATTGAAGTCAGAGGTTTTCAGAGCCAATGATGACTTTATGAAAAAATGCAGAAAACATCGAAAAAGGAAATTCAAGTTGTGGCACATTAAGCTTAAGGATCCTATGATTAAAGAAGATGGAGGTGGTCGTGCAAAGAAGGGTACAAAGAAGATCCACGGATGGAAATAGTCATTGAGGGTGGATGGAAGAAAATCCATTCTTCTTCAGTACATGGGATAGATCATCGCCAAAAAGTCAAGCTGACGACTCTAACTTAAGCGCTTCATGAGAGGCAACCCAAGTTTTCCGTTCCTTACTTCTTTTCTATCAATTTCCTTTCATTTTACTTATTTTCTTATGTTTCTGTATATTTTGTTCGACAAATTTTTGAACAAGTCTGGGGGTAGCATGATATCAACATTCGGCATCAAAAAAGCAATCCTCAAACCTAGGAAGTATTTATCACCTACTGCCTCATTCCTTGTATGTCTTTTAACATTGAGGACAATGTTAACCTTTAAGTTTGGGAGTGGGAGACACATTTTGTGTCATTTTTTTAAAAATTTTGAACAAAGTTTTTTGAAAATTTTTCTTGTCTAGTCCTATTTTATCTTTTAGAGTCAGCTTTAGTACCTCCCACAGTTCGGAGCCTTTATATGGGGATGTAGATAGTGTTGGCCAAAAAAAAAAGTTATATATAGTTTAGATCATTAGCCTTTATTAAAATTTCAATACACATTTTGAACCTTTTTTTTTTTTTTTTTTTTTTTGAGAGAGATCTTATCATCATGCTTTTTAAACAAATTTTCTACTCTTTTTAGCTCATTTACTTTAATTAGACTTGAGTAACTTGAGAATCAATTGTTTTTGTGTTCTAATTGCAAAACATGATATTTTCTAAGGCACTATCTTGACAAAAACGTGGCATTTGAGTTCACTAGTTAGCGTGGTTGTTTTACCTTTCTTTCTGACTAAAATATACTCAAATTTGAATAGATTGTATTAAGATTATGATTTGCATAATAGACTTTGAAGAGTTATGCCTAAACCTAAAAAAATGAAAAAAAAAAAAAGAGAGAGATAGAGAAAATGAAGGAAGCATCTCTAGCACCGCTATCCCATATAAACATTTCAATATATGTGATACCCATCATGAGGGCGTCCCTGCAGTGGCTTCTCTTACCTATGTGGTCATCGCCCAAGGGTTAGGAGTTTGATTCTCGCTGAAGATATGCTTAAGCGGTCAAATTGAGAGCGTCTCAGTGGTGGCTTCTTTTACCCATGTGGTCATCGCCCAGAGGTTAAGAGTTTGATTCTCGTAGGAGATATACTAATGGTCCCAGGTTGACAAAGGCTCAGTAGTCCCTCATAAATATAAAATAAAAAAAGGGAAGAGAAAATCTTGTGAATAATTTTAGTCTTGGGCATACTTGAAAAGTCTTGTTATGAGTGGCATGATTTTTGTCATCTATTCGGTTTGAATGTCTTGATATTAAAAAGAATCGATAAACTTAATCTGCTTAAACAACTTTTGAATTCGGTCACCTAGGTGATTGATGGGCTTTTCCTTAGAAAGAATGTTTTGTCTTTAGAACCTTAAACTTTGAACCTCGATCATTCTTTTCTAATAGAAGTAGCCTTGCTTTGAATTGTGTTGGAAGTTCTTAAAAAGCATGAGATCCTACGATCTCATGATTAGCCTTGCCCGAGGATGAACAAGATTTAAGTTTGGAGGTATTTTGATAAATCCAATTTAATATATATTCAATCATATCTTTTAGGTTAAATTACTAGCATCTTTACACCTAATTTTGCTCGCTTTTGCTCTTTTTTCACACCTATTGTTATTTCTTTGCAAAAAAACTCATTTTATGCTAAATCTTGCTAGGTTATATAATCAACATCAACAAGTGAATGCAAGATATATCAAACAAAAGCTAAAAACGGGCAAAATACATCAAATGTACTTTGTAATGCAAGGGAAGAACAAGAACATGCACAACTTCTTGCAATTTGCAGTTTTGGGTGGCAAAACAAGCAAATCAAAAGCAAGAACCTCTTTATCGCTTCAAGAGCAACTTCAACCTGCAAGAAAATCTGAGTTGGGCAGTGGAAAGAAGAGAAAAATGAAGAAAATAAGCAAATTGTGACAAGTTGCAAAGAGGGCGAGAAAATAAGCAAATGGGAGTGAACTTGTATAATATTTTTTTTTTTTTTCATGTAATTCCAACCTCATGTTCTATAAATAGGAGAGTTAGGGAAGTTTTCTCTCATCAATTCATTTAGGGAAAAAAAAAAACCGATACAAAGTAGAAAAAATAGAAAAAAAAAATTCGGAAAGAAGAGGAAGGGATAAAAAAGAAAGAGTTTGGTTTACAATTTTTCAATTCCAAGTTCTTTTCTATCCTTTTTTTCTTTAAGTTCATGGATTTTTTCTTAGTTTTGCTCTATATTATGTATACCATAAACTAATTTTGTCTTTCCAATGCTATAATGCAGCCTAAGTTATAATATACGCTCTTTTCTAATTCAACACATCCATAGTTTGTTTATCGCACTGTTTGAGTGTATCATTGTTCTTCATGAGTTTTGACTGCTTGATCACCATTCAAAGCCTATAATGATTCATAATAAGTCCGAGAGGAGAATTATGATGAATGCTAAAGTGATAAACACCACAAATTGAGCGAATGCTAGAGAGAGATTAAGGCGATTTGTGTAGTCTTAAGTGAAAATCATTGATCTTTAAAACTCTTATCTTATTTAAATCCATGCAAATAATATGTAAAAGAGCATGCTAAATTTTGCTCGAGAGAGAATATTTAGTAAATTAGGATTTTCGACCATCTACATGTAATAACAACTTGAATACCGAGAATAGAAAGGCGCATCGATGCAACTAGGTGAAATCGGATGCCTTAGACCTTATTTAATCAGAAAAACTTTATAAAAATCAGTAAACTAATTTAGTTCTTTTCATTTTGTTTGTTTCATTTCAAAAACTACAATTTCAGTTTTTCAAATAGTGTTGAAGCTACTAATTTCAGTACTCATTCAATAACAATTCTCGTGGAAACGATGCTCTACCCACTTTTTTATTACTTGATATGACTTAGTGCACTTGCTAAGCATACACCAAGCATCAATCTTTTAATCAGAAAGAAAGGTAAAACAGTCATGCCAACTAGTGATCTGAAATACTATGGTTCTATCAAGATAGTGTCTTTAGGATGGATCATGTTTTGCAATTGGAACACAAAAACAATTGATTCTAAAGTTATTCAAGTCTAATCAAAGTAAACGAGCCAAAAAGAGTTGAAAATTTGCCTAAAAAGCATGATGCTAAGATTCAAAAAAATTTGATAATTTTAAATTGGTTCAAAATGTGCAATAAAATTAAAAAAGACTAATGATTTAAACTATAGAAAATCGTTTTGTTGGCTGACACTATCTACACCCACATACGAAGGCTTCAAACTCTAGGAGGTACTAAAATCGGCTCTAAAAGATAAAATAGGACTAGACAAGAAAACTTTTCGAAAAACTTTGTTCAAAATTTAAAAAAAAAATTTGTGACAAAATGTCTCTTCCACGCCAAAAGTTAAAGTTAACATTGTCCTTAATGTTAAAAGAAATACAAGGAAGGAAGCAATAGGGAGAGATACTTCCCAGGTTTGAGCATTGCTTATTTGATGGTAAATCTTGTCATCAGGTTACCTCCAAACTTGTTTCAAAAACCTATTGAGCAAAATGTACAAAAAAATTAGAAAATAATAAAAATTCAAGGAAATTGAAAGAAAAGAAGGAAAGGAAAACTTAGGTTGCCTCCCAAGAAGCGCTTGAGTTATAGTCTTTAGCTTGACTTTTTGATGATGATCTATCCCGTATCCTGAAAGAGAATAGAGTTTCCTCCATCTACCCTCAATGAGCATTTTCTTCCATGGATCTTCTTTGTACCCTTCTTTACACGATCACCTCTACCTTCTCTAATGATGGGATCCTTAAGCTTAATGTGCTATGACTTGAATTTCCTTTTCCTATCTTTTCTACATTTTTTAACTAAGTCATCCTTGGCTCCGAAAACCTGTGACTTCTTTAGACAAGTTCGACACTCTATTTCGATCACTGGTGGTGATGGATCAATCAAGCTAGGTTTGGTCATTGGTGGCGATGAGTCTATCATGGGGGTTATGTCACATTAAGGTGGTTCTTCTAATGTGTCTCCATCTCTTAATGCTATGGCGTTAGTTTATTCCCCTGGGTTGGTGACGGTATTGTCCCCTAGGTTGGTGATGGTATTACTAGGCAAGGAATATTTGGACCTCTCAGAAAGTTGATCTAATACAATCCCCATTTGAGTTTCCAGATTTCATATGGAAGCTTCTTGGTTTCTAATGATAGCCTTAGTTTCTAGAGTAAAATTTGTCATTTCATGCACGAACTCCCTAAACATCTCTTCTAAGTCATATTTCTTTCTTGAGGTGGATGATTGGGTGACCAAGGTGCTTCGTGATGGTTCCAAGAAAAGTTAGAAGGGTTCATCCATCCTTGACTTTAGATGCTAGAGTAAGGGTTGTATTTGGTTTGTTGATATTTTGACATGTAGTTATCCTGTTCAAAACCTAATGAGGAAAAATTGTTACCCACTTTGCACTCCGTACTAGTGTGGTTACCTGCACAAAATTCACATCTAGGAGTATGAGCAACTTTGACACTTATGTTGTCCAGTTGTTTTGGAATTAGTAAGAGTTGAGCAAATAACCCATTAATTTCATAAATTCCCAGTAGTGTTCTAGGTACAGCTTGATATTGAGGTCTCATATAGTTGTTGTTAGCCATCACCTCTAGCAACATTCTGTGTTAAATTTTTGGATATGAGGGAGTAATATAAAAAAATAAACTTAAAATTTAAAAGAAAGATGACAATAATGAGAAAGAACCAAAATACTACAATATGAAACAAAACTTAACAAAAACCAAATTTTAGGGGGAATAGTACTACAAATGTTTCAAGAAACTTAAAAAGACAAACTTAACTTTGAAAAACTTATCTAGGTCTATTAAAAATTTAAAAGCAAGATAAAACTAATAAGAAAACTTAAAAATAAAACAATCTAATACAAAAACTTAACAAAAACCAAATTGGGAGGGAATAGTAATACTAATGTTTCGAAAAACATATAAAAAAATAATTTTAACTTACAAAATTTTATAAAAGTATAAGTAAAAGAAATATGAAAATAAAGAGAAAACACAAGAAAAATAACAAAATATCACAAAAATTAACAAAAGTTAACAAAAACAAGATTTTAGGGGGTCCTATACGAATTTTTCAAGTAAAAATGCTTTTCAAATAAAATCAACTGAATGAAATAAATGAAAGAAAAGAAATTTATTCTTCAAACATATTCAAAACTTAAAAATTTTAACAAAACAACTTCAAATTTGTGCTAAAACTGGTTGGTATCAATATCACTCAAACAAGAACAATCCCCAACAACGGTGCCAAAAACTTGATACTTGGTGTTTGCTTAGCAAGTGCACTAAGTCATATCAAGTAATATAAAAATGATTAAAGTATTGTCCCACAAGGATTTTTATTGAATGAGTACCAAAATTAGTAGATTTAGTACTATTTGAAAGACCAAAATTTGTCGTTTTTGCCATGAAACAAAACAAACTGAAAAAGAACAAAAATGGTTGTTGATTTTATGAAAAGTGTTCTACTTTTAGACGATTTTTATGATTTAATAAGATCCAAGGCATCCAATTTCACCTAGTTGCATCAATACACCTATCTATTCTCGATATTCAAGTTGTTATTACATATTGATGGTCGAAAATTCTAATTTACTAAATAATCTCTCTTGAGCAACATTTAGCATTCTATTTTACATATTAACTCATCAATATCTTGCATGAATTTAAATAAGAAAAGAGTTTTGAAGATCTATGACTTTCACTTAAGACCACACAAATCGCATCAATCTATCTCTAGCATTTTCTCAATTCATGGTGTTTATCACCTTAGCAATTATCATAAATCTCCTCTTGGACTCATTATGAATCATTATACGCTTTGAATGGTGATCCAGCATTCAAAAGTCGTGAAGAACAATAATAAACACTCAAATAGCGCAATAAATAAACTTTGAATTCGTTGAATTAGAAAAGAGTATATATTACAATTTAAGCTACATTGTAGCCTTGGAAAGACCAAATTAGTTGATGGTATACATAATATAAAGCAAAACTAAGACAAATTCCATGAACTTAAAGAAGAAAAAGATAGAAAGAACTTAAAAATATAAAATTACAAACCAAACTTTCTTGCCTTTGTATGTGGTTTTTGCTGAGTGACTTGATGCCTAAATGCTTCTCTAACACCCCTACTTAGTATTTGAGGATGGAAAGTCATGAAATAAAAAATTAACACATTTCTTCCTTATTTGTTCTTCTTGCCGCCCATTTTCAACTTTTGAAACAACTTACCGATTTCTTCTTTTTTTTTCTCCATTTTGCCACCCAAAACTCAGCCTTTACATCAAGTTGTATGAGTTCATGAAGTGTTCAAGAAGTTCTTGCACTAGATTTGTCCAATTAGCCGCCCAAAATTGAAATTTGCAACAACTTGTACTTGCTATTGTTGTTTCCTTGCATTACCGTGTAGAATTGATATGCTTAGCCCATTTTTTTTGCTTTTTTATGATGTATCTTGCATTCACTTGTTGATGTTGATGATAAAAACCTAGCAAGAATTAGCATAAAATGAGTTTTTTTGCAAGAAAATAGTAATAGGACCGAAAAAGAGCAAAAACGATTAAAATTTGATGTAAAATAGTTAGAAAATGAACCTAAATGATATGAAAAATTATATACTAAATTAGACTTATCAAGTATAAATGAATTATTCAGTGAAGGTCGAGTTAGTAACTAATGGAGAAGCAGTGAGAAGGATATATAGTTATATTTATTCTATAATGGACATCCAGTGGAAGAGTGGTTGTCCTCAATACAGTCTATTTGAAAAATATCAAATAAATGATTTAAGTTTAAAGTGTAGTGGGATTTATTTAAAGGAATTAAGTCCCATTAAATGGTAATTAATTTAACCTATTTGAAGCTAGATTTAAATAATTTCTTAGATCCCTTCACAAGCCTCTATTTTTATTGCCATCGAAAAAATATTAAAGAATTCATGAGATAAATTATTTATTCATGAGATGAGTAAATTTAATTTTGCCAAACATTATTTATGAGATGAATAAAAATTAAAATTTGTAAAATAAATTAATTTTTAAAAATTAAAATTTATAAGATGAATTTTTACATGTGTGAAACAAAATAAAACAAAACAAAAGAAAAAAAGAAAAATCACAAAAAGCAGCTCAGTATCCACGTATACATGTATGGGCCAATGGGCTGCCAGGCCTCCATCTGGGCCTTCATTTGTTGGCCAATCCAGCTCCAACACGTGTCATATGTTTAAAAGGAAAGGGCAGGCAGTTTGACCTGTTCATTAAACGCGTCGTTTTGCATAGTTTTTGTATCAAACACTATGCTCTGCAGCTGATATGCTCATCCCACATTGAAATATTAGAATTTTTTTCGTTCTGGCATCCTATTATAAATAGAGGTATTGTTTTGATGGTTTGGCATTTAGTTTGAATTAGAAAATTAAAGATTTCTGAAAGTGTTAACTTTCGAAGGCCTAATTGGAGATAAAAATTTTCATTGAAAATTTTGTTTCCTTAGTTTAATATTTTTTGGAGCCCACTCTCCGGGTATTCGAGGTCATTGCATAGAAGGCAGCTGGGTCTCAGTTTTCTCAGCTTTCTTGGTGTTATTAATTCTGGTTTTATTTATTTAGAGCAATTCTAGGCATGTCGTTCTTTCCTTCTCTTTTAAGTTTTCGCTTTTCTATTTATCCACAGTTTTCTTACTATGCTAGTATTATTTCATGTAATTATTATCAATGTATTAGAGTAGAGGCCTGTAGATTTAAATTAGAAATTTAAATCTATAGATTAAGTTAGAAATTTTAAATCAATATTAGGTTTAAAATTAAGAATTTTAAACCTTTTTGCTGCGCTAGTTTAATAAAGTTAGGGAGAATTTAGAAATTCAAACCAACAAAACCTAGTGACAACGAGGATCCTGAGATCCAGCTTTCTTGGTCCCCTGGAAGAAGCTAATATTTAAGGCTGCACGGGACTTACTTCGGGCAAGACTTCCCCATAAAACTTTAGGGCTTTGCTTTGCCGTTGCTGTAAAAGGATTTTAGTTATACAAGTTACCTACTTGTAATGTTTTTTATGTGTAAGCCATGTACTTTTTCCCAATTAATGAAATAGGCATTTTATTCAATATGTCTCTCAAATTGGTGGTTCTTTTTCTTTTCTTTTTATTTCAACTTAAGGACCATGAGGTTGATCCTCAAGACATTGATACTAAAATTGAGCCCATAGCTTTGGGAATTTGTACTTAAGGACTTCCTTGTAAGAATCCCAAATTTATGGCACATATTTCTTTATGAACCTACCATTGATAACCCTTAGGTGAGTTCTTCCATCTAGGTCTTGGAGTAAATAGGCATTACCCCTAGATACCTCTATGACTCTAAATGGGCCCTCTCAGTTTGGGGACCATTTCCCAAAGGCATGGTCTTTCTGGCCAACGGGTAAAACCACTTTCCAGAGAAAATCTCCCAAGTTAAAAGACCTAGGCTTGACCTTTTTTTGTGCAAGCTTTGGCTACCCTCTTCTTTTGTGTTTGCAACTTCTAAAGGGCAACAAGCCTTACCTGGTCTAAGTTAGTAAGCTTGTCCATCATGGACTGCTCATATTCAAGTTCAGAAAACCTCCCTTGATGAGCTAGTCTAATAGACTAAACAGTTACTTCCATTGGGAGCACAATGTCACGGCCAGACGTCAAATGGAACAGAGTTGTCCCAGTTGCGTCTTGTTTAGAGGTCCTGTAAGCCCAAAGTGCATCCGATAGCAATCCACTTCCTAGGATTATCCTCAATGATCTTTTCAATGTTGGCCTTTAGAATCTTATTTGTTGACTCTGCCTGGCCATTAGCTTGTGCATAGTAAGGGGTTGAGTTTAAGATTTTTATGTTGAAACTCTTAGTAAACTCCTTAATCTCAGCTCCATTAAAGACTCTAACTTGGTCCACAGCAATAGTTTCTGGGATACCAAACTTACATAGGATGTATTCTTTGATGAAATCAATCACATCTTGCTCATTGATATTCCTATATGGTTTAGCTTCCACCTATTTTGTGAAATAATCTATGGCCACAAAGATGTAAGAATGTTGCTCACTAAAAGGAGGGTTAATATCCCCTATGATATTCATGCCCCAAACTCTAAATGGCCATGGTTTGACAATAGCATTCATCTCAGCTGCAGGAACTCTTGGCACATGACTATGTCTTTTGCATGCACTACACCCCTTGGCGTACTTTATGCAATTATCCATCATTGATGGCCAATAATAGCCATAACGCTTGATGACCCAATGCATTTTGTTGCGAGCTAGATGTTGTGAATTGTATTCATTGTTTAAGTAGTTCCTTTCATTAGTTACTAGTTCAGTTCTTTTGTATTAGCCGTGCATTGCTCTGGCGGGAATAGTGTTTATTGTTAATTAAGCAATAGCTAGATATTTTTGCTATTTGCCGCCTCTTGTATGAAGAGTTATAAGTAGCTTGGGTCCACGTTTTTAATACTCATTCAAGAAAATAGACAAATATCTTCTCTTCTCATCTCAGTTCTCTCTCTTCTTCCCCATCTCATATTCTCTCTCCTATGTTATGATTTAAGATCATAACAATTGGTATCAAAGCTTGTGAATTTAGCAAAGGGAAAGCAACAATCTTCAATGGTTGGCAATGCAGCTGCTAGTTCGAATCAGGTCGAGCAAATGGCTCAATTGCAGCAACAATTATAAGACTTGGTTTTTGCGGTGGGCAATATGCATCAATCACAAGAGCAAGTTCAGCAAAAGCTAGAGGGAATGCAGGAACAAATCAATAGGCAATCTTGACCTAGTGGGGCTGGAATTCTTCCATAGGGGATCCCTTATTTCCTAAACTGAATGAAGGAGGTGGAGAAGGAATCACTCTAATCAGAAACACAGGGTTTTGCTAGCCTCGAGTAGAGATTGAGACATTTGATGGTGTGCGACCTCAATCTTGGATTAGAAGATGTGAGAGGTATTTTCATTTCTATGGTGTTCCTAATTCACAAAAGGTAGAATTAGCTACAATCTACTTACATAAAGATCAAGAAGTGTGGTTTCATAGTTTGATCATTAGCAATCCTTCCCTTACTTGGCATGAGTTTGTAGATGAGTTGTGTGAGAGGTATGGGGATGAAGATCCGGGAGATGTTGACAATTTCAATAAGGTGGCCCAAACTGGTTCTGTTAAGGAGTACATGACTCATTTTGAGCACTTTAAAACAAGAATGGTGGTTGTTAATTTGGGTGCAAGTGAGGCCTACTATGTCTCTAGCTTCATTAGTGGTCTTAAGCCCAAGATCAAAAATCTAGTAAAAGCATTGAATCCATAGATTTTGTGTAAGGCTTACTTGAAGGCTAGATTGTTTGAGTCCACGGTATTAGCTTCACCTGAAGGGCGACAGAAAGGAAGAATGAATGTGCAGTCAGTCCCTCCACTTCAGCAATCAACATCTGGGGCCTCCAAACCCTTGTGTGTGGAAGAAAAGAACGTCCAGAGGTTGTGTTTCAAGTGCAATTAGAAGTATTTCTTTAGGCATAAGTGTAATCCCAAGTTTTTAATGTCAATAATTGGTAATGAAGCTGAAGAGGAGCAAGATGAAAAGCTAGAATCCAATGGATGATTCAGAAGACGATGAGATGGAGATTTCAGTGAGAGCTTTGACTAGAAATGGGACTCATAATATAATAAGGATTAAAGGAGAGGCAAGTCACAAGTCATTATTGATATTGATTGATAATGGCAGCACCCATAGCTTCTTGGATCCCAAGATTGCGAAGTTGGTGGGACATGAGTTGATCAAGACAAGCTCACTTGTTGTAACCGTGGCTGATGGAAATTTAATGCTAACACAGACCAAATGCAAGCAATTTAGATGGGAAATGCAAGGGCATCAGTTTGTATATGACTTCAGGGTGCTGAAATTAGGAGGTTGCGATATGGTTCTTGGTGTTGAATGGATGAAAACAATCAGCCCCCTTGTTTTTGATTTTGCCTGACTGTCAGTATCCTTTGAGAGGAATGGCACATCAATCAAGCTGCAAGGCATAGTTAAACAAGGTCAATTACAGTGTATGAGTGGCAAGAAGTTGGAAGGAGTGCTCAAGAAAGGTGCTTATCAATGGATTGGGCAGCTGTTTTCTCTTAATGCCGAGCCTTTGGAAGCTAAGGTGAACTCTATCCCATCTACTCGCGGGTTAATACATGATTCCAAGGACCTATTTGATCAACCAACTAATCTTCCACCAAAAAGAACCTTAGACCATGCTTTACCACTTAAAGCTAACTCTAATCCAATCAAGCTTAGATACCTCCATTCACAAAAGAATGAGATTGAGAAATAAGTGGAGGAGCTTTTGAAAACCAACTTTATTAGGCATAGCCATAGCCCCCTTTGCTTCCCCCGTTATCCTAGTCAGAAAGAAGGATGGAACCTTACGAATGTGCATTGATTATAGACATTTAAATTCCCTTAAAATCAAAAACAAATTCCCTATTCCAATAATTGATGATCTTCAAGATGAACTCCATGCATCCTAATTTGACTCAAGACATGGACATTATCAAATTCGAGTGGTAGAACAAGACATACCCAAAACAGCTTTCCGAACCCATCATGGACACTATGAAATTCATCGTTATGCCAATCGGTTTATCAGATGCTCGTACCTCATTCCAAGCCTTAATGAATTCCATTTTCAAACCACTCTTGAGGAAGTTTGTCCTTTTGTTCTTTGATGACATATTAGTATATAGTCCTTCTTTGGATTCCCATGTGTCCCATCTCTGTCAAGTCTTTAAAACAATGCATGAACATAAGCTTTTTGCTAAACTCTCAAAATGCTCCTTTGCTTAAACTCAAGTAGAGTACTTAGGTCATGTTATTTCCTATAATGGGGTACCTACCGATGCTGCCAAAGTTCAAACTATGAGATAGTGGCCCATTCCTACATCCCTTCAGCAATTGAGAGGGTTTTTAGGTCTCATAGGGTATTACAGGAAGTTTATTTGTGGATATAGTGTCATTACTAAACCTCTAACTGACCTACTTAAGAAGGATGCTTTTGTATGGACCAATTCAACTCAAGAAGCTTTTGTGTTCAGCCCCGGTCTTGGCAATGCCAGATTTTAATGAACCCTTCATCATAGAAACAGATGCTTAAAGCAAGGGCGTGGGTGCTGTGTTATCTCAGAAGGGGAGACCAATTGCATTCCTTAGTCAGCCCCTTAGTCCAAAATACTTAGGCCTATCAATTTATAAGAAAGAGTATTTAGCCATTCTTATGGCAGTGCAAAAATGGCGACATTATCTTGAAGGCTATCATTTCATAATTAGAACAGATCATCAAAGCCTAAAATATCTTTTGGAGCAAAAGATAACCACAGGAGTGCAAAGAAAAGGGCTTATGAAGATGTTGGGACTGAATTATTCAATTGAGTACAGCAAAGGCAAAGAAAATCTTGTAGTGAATGCTTTATCAAGAAGGCTAGAGGAGGTTAAACTAGCTTCTTCTCATGCTATTTTAGCAGTTTTACCTTCATAGATGGAGGAAGTTTATAGATCTTATGAAAAGGATGAGTTTGCTCAAGAGTGTATCATGGCTTTTAGCATCAAGGACTCTTCGACTGTTGCTACATCTAATGTGTCTGTGATCAATGGAATTGTGCAAGTTAAGGGCAGAGTGTACATTCGCTCTACAACTAATTTAAGGAAACAAAGTCATTTTGGCTTTCCATGCCTCAACTTGGGGTGGCCATTCAAGGATTGAGGGGACTTATCAAAAGCTCAAGCAGCACTTTCGGTGAAAGGGTATGAAGAAGGAAGTCATGGAGTGCGTACAAGCTTGTGATGTGTGTCAACGCACTAAGAGGGACCATGTGCCATATCAAGGATTGCTTCAACCTCTACCTATTCCGGATAGAGCCTGGCAGCACATTAGCATGAATTTTATAAGCCTATTTTTGCAAACCGCCTTACTAAATTGTTCTTGGATAACATCTATAAACTTCATGGCATGCCTCAGACAATCCTTTCAGATCATGACTAATTGTTCACAAGTAATTTGTAGTGTGAGTTGTTCTAGCTTTTAGGATCCTCACTTGCTTTGAGTTCTTCTTATCATCCTCAAACGAATTACTTGCACAACATGATATTTCGTCATCCAAAACATTGGTGCAAGTGGCTGTCCTTAGCTGAATTTTGGTACAATACGCAAGCTCATTCTTCAATTGGTACAACTCTCTTTAAGGCTCTCTATGGCTATGATCCTCCTTTCCATATTGTATCAAAAGGCACTGCATCTACTATAGTGGATGTGAATGAACTCTTGCAACAAAGGAAACAATTGACACAGTAGCTTAAAGACAATCTGCAGGTTTCTCAGTCTAGAATGAAGTTCTTTGCTGATAGGAAGAGATCTAATCGGTCCTTCCAAGTTGGAGATCTTGTTGACTTGAAGCACCAGCCTTATAGGCAATCTTCTGTGGCCATTCGTAAGAATGTCAAGTTGTGTGCTCGATATTTTTGCCCTTGCAAAGTTTTGGAGAAGTTGGGTCCAATCGCTTATAGGTTGGAATTTCCTCTTGAAGCTTCAGTTCATCCTATGTTTCATGTTTCATTGCTCAATAGCTTTTGCACTACTGATAAGTATCGATTCGAGGTATCACTTAGACATTGAAACTCCCCTTTCACTTGGAAAATTACTAACTGCAAATCCTCCTTGACGATAACATTGAGGGCTTGCATTTCTATAAGAATTTGTAGGCCTATTATCAATGCTTCATACTCTGCCATGTTGTTGGAACATTTACCCACCAAAGTGACAGCCAACTTCGCGATGATCCCAGTGGGGGATTGTATCACAATTCCAATTCCAACACTTGAATTGGTCCTCGAACCAACAAAGAATAGTTTACAAGGAATCGCTTCAACCACTAGAAGTTGGTCTAGCTCATTATTTAAGCCAGTATGAATGTTTGGGTGGTCAGCTAAAAAGTCTTCCAAGGCTTGTCTCTTTACTGACTTTTGTTAAACGTAGACCAACACAAACTACAGCAGAGCTATACTCCACTTGTCCAATCTTCCCATCAAAAATGGTAAGCCCAGCATGTATTTTGTTATAATCGAGACTAATCTCAAACCATAACCTAAGGGAAGGATAGAATCAAAGAGAGTTAGATGAGAAAAGAAGTGAAAGGGGATGAGAAATTAGAGAAGAGTTAGATGAGAGAGAGAGAATATCTCATAAGAGATTATTGTAAATTTTCATTGAATGCCCATCCATTACACACTAGCATTCCTTTTATACTTCACTAATAACAATGTAAGGAGGACTAAGGCTATAACCGACACAACCGACTCTAGCTAAGCATTAACTACTAAAGATCACTTATTACATGACTTAAGAAAAGGCTAATGCCACTTATTACATCCATACTCTAATTCATATGCCCCTACAATGGAAATCAAAATAATACTCCACCCTTAAGAGATTTTTATCCTCAAGAACCTAAGAAGAGAGTTAAACTTGAAAAACACTTATTGATGTAGGAAAAAAGGCTTGCTAAAATCTACAACTGAAGAACCAAAGAGACCACACATCCAGCTTCGAAATTTTTTTTTCGCAGCTGAAGAGGACTTATTGATGCAAAACACCCCTTGCTAATATGTACAGCTGAAGAAAACAACTGGTTGCTTAAGAAGAAAAATCTAAAAATGAAGATCACTTGCTGCAATCAACAGCAGAAGAGAACCTGTGTACTGGAATGTTGCAGCTGAAACACTTGTTGATGCAGGTTTGAAGTAACTCCAGCCAAGTTCCTGCTGTCACTGCTTGTAATGGATGAACAACACTCATCTGGAGGCCTACCCAAATCAAACCACACCAGCATGATAATAAAATTCATTCCAAGGAACCCCCTGTTGCAGCTAGAGCAGCCCCATTTCTTGATCTTGGTAATAGAACTCACTGCGACCCCATAAGATTACAGCTGCCACAATTTCATCTTGGATCTTATCCAAAATTGGTAGCGCTTAAACATCCACTTATTAAACCATATCAGACCAAGCTCAACATACTCTTGCTTGCTTTCCAATTCCACATGCTATGCTGCAGAGCTTAAAAATTCAGCAGTGTTAAACCGTGACACAACATAACTACTGATACAACAATTTTCGGTTCGATTCTTGTCCATATGGAAGCTTCTTGATGCGAACAAGTTAATACATCTTTTAGGAATAGTGTCCTGAAATCCAAATCTATTTTATAATATTATTTATGAATAAAATTGAAGTTCCAGTCATTTCCTAGTTAAATTCGTGTATGTGAGCATTTATACTGCATGTGATTTTCTTTTGGGAGACATCCATGAGATGGGTGTAGTCCTCAAACTACAATTTACATGTTTGTTCTAAGTGATTTATGAGACTAAGCCACAGATAGACTTGGAACAGATGATATGGATTGTTGTTTGAAAGACTCGTAGTAGAAGACAAGTCTGGACCACTTGTATGTTAAGACTATAACGAGACACTTTAGATGGCTTGTCTTGGTCATGCGGATGGAGATCCAAAAGTATTAAGTTAGTGTGTTTGACACACTGAGTTGGACCATGTGGGTTACTTATTTGTAGACTATTATCGGAGATGAGTGATTCACGTTGTACTGTTTGAACTCGACTCTAAATCCTGAGGGTATTCTGGACTTGTGCATGGAGCGTTAGTTACTTAGATGTACTATAAGTAAGGTCTAAAACGAATGACTGAAATCCCACGTACACTGGGTAGTTGCGTGAAGTGTGACAAGGATTAGGTATTCAATAGGGAATCTATAGTCTCTTATGAGATACAGATGTCCCCTTAGTTGATTCGCAAATATTTGAATAGTTTGGAAACTTTGGCCAAAGTATTCCAAGTGTTTGACATTTAGAATTTATACTGTGAATATGTTCAAGTATAAGTGAATTATTTAGTGAAGGGCGAGTTGGTAACTAATGGAGAAGCTATGAGAAGGATAATGGTAGTAGTTATGTTTATCCTTTGTCATGGACATCTAGTGGAGGGTTTGTTGTCATCAATACAGTATATTAGAGAGATATCGAATAAATAATTGAAGTCTGGAGTACAGTGAGATTTATTTAGTGGAATTAAGTCTCATTAAATGGTAATTAAATTAATATCATGAGATGATTTAATTTAACCCATTTGGAGCTAGATTTAAATTGTCCCTGAGGTCCCTACATAAGCCTCTGTATTTATTGCCAATGAAAAAATATTAAAGAATTCATGAGATGAATTATTTATCCATAATATGGGTAAATTAATTTTATCAAATATTATTCATGAGATGAATAAAATTCAAAAATTATAAAATAAAATAATTTTGGAAAATTAAAATTCATAAGATGAATTTTTACATGGGGGAAACAAAGCAAAAAAAAAATTGTGTTTAAACAGCTCGTTATCCTCGTAATTCGCTGGCAGCCAATCAGTACGCGACACATGTTGTGCGTTGGGCTGCCCGGGGTGGTTATCCGCGTGCCATTGTTTGGACCAATAGGCGTGCGACACGTGGCACGCGGTTTGAATTAAAAAATGCGCGACTTTGACAGTTGTTGAAACACGGCGTTTTGATTCGCTTTATGAATGAAACGCTGCGTTTTGTATTAAAACTGCAATTATTTTGTACGCATCCCACATCGAATTTTCTTTCTTTTTTCGCTCCGGTATATTCCTATAAATAGAGGGGCTTATTCCGAGGTTTGGCATTGGAGTTCAAAATATTTCTTTAGGGTTTCTAAAATTATTTTGGAAACCCAGTTTATTATTTTTCGGAGCCCACCCTCCGAGCAGTTCGAGGTCATTGCATAGAAGGTCTCGGGGTCTCGATTTTGAAGAATATTATTGTGTTTCTGGTTTTCTTTATTATTGGAGCAATTCCAGGTATGTTCTTCTTTCTTTATTCTTTTTCACTTTTCTATTTATTTACAGTATTCGTTATTATACCTATTTAAGTTTATGTATTGTTATGAATGTATTAGAGTAAAAGGCTTGTAGATCTAAATTAAGAATTTAGATATGTTGATTTAAATTATGAATTTAAGTCAGCAGATTTAAAATAGGAATTTTAAATCAACCCTAGGTTAGAGTTATAAATTCTAGACCTGTTCCGCTGCGTAATCTATAGGGAGAATTTTTGAAATTCATCCCAACAACCGGTATTAGGGCAAAAGGTTTATAGAGATAAACCTATTCCCGGGAACTCTCGCACGTGAGGTGTCACGAAGCGTGACTCTCCGACCGGGGGCTTAGGTAGAGAGAAGAGTCTCATGCTCTAAGTGCTCTAATAGGTGCCTATTGTTGTGACCATAGTTGAGAACTGTGAACCCAATAGTCGGCATCAGAGTTTATTTTTCAACAAAATTTTTATGTTTTTCCCAACAACATCTTCCCAAAATCATAATAGCACTAATCACACTCCATTTGAGCAACTCATTTATTGCTGACAGTGAAGGAAATGTAATTTTCCAAGCATTTTCAGCAGGCACTTTGAAAACTGTTGTAAGCATCTTGAATTGGAACTTAAGTGATTTGGGAATCTCATCTTCTTCTTTCAAAATTCTTGCATATATCACACCATAAGCTCCCATTCTTTGATCATGACAAAGGTTAGAGAGGATGCACCAAATATTTCGAGTACTTTGCTATCCGAACCTGATCTCTTGAGTACTTGTGACTTTGGCTTGAAAATCAGGACTTTTGCTCCACCAAGTTAAGTACTCATGAGTCACAGTTGAATTCCAAGGACACAAAGTCTTCACTTGAATTCTCAAAGCAACCCAATTGACAGATTTCATTCTGCAGCTTCCACTTTTTAGATAGTTCACAAATCTTTCAGCTTTTGTTTGGACCATCTTGAACTTTCTGCATTCAAACAAGTTGCTGCAGCTATCTCCTTCCAAAAAACCTTGAATTCTCAGCTTTTTTAGCCACCAATATTGCTTTAAGTGAGCTGGCATTGAGTTCTGAAGCTTGTGCATCTGATTCTTCCATTCAAAACCCACACAACATATCACAAAAGAACCATAAGCCTGCAATTGGACCAAATTTTGCAGCAGTTCTGAATTTTTAACCATAAGCCTTCATATTCCAAGATCAAACCAATCACCAAGTCACATAACTTCATGAGGACGCACATTAGGATGTATCTTAGGCATATACTCCTTATTCTTGGCTTGACTAATACAATCTCTTGGCTGAGAACACCAGTTGCTGGCCACTTCTTCCTCAAATGCATCAATATACGCATCCACTGTACTGAATTTGGTCTGAACAAAAATATGTTCCAGCACATGATTGACTTTGTACACCTCCAACAACTCAATTGCTTGTACAGAAACAATGCTTCACCTTTGTTGAACCTTAAAACGTACTTTGGCAGCTTAATTACTTCGTTTAAGCAAAGAATCGACTCTTTTTAGCTTCATAAAGCCTTAAGTATCTTCTCCCGGATTAGGAGGTAACTTGTCATAAGATTGTGTATTTGAATACACAATTTCTCCACTCCAAGAACCTTGCAATGTATCAAGAACATTACTGCCAGCACAAATCAGATGCTGGTTTCGAGTAACAAGATGCCTTGGAGAAGTACTTAACTTATTTTGTGGTGCTATCATTTCAACTTTCCCAGTGTAAATCAGAGGTTCTACTATATCCGATCCTTGTATACTAGCATATACATCGGTAAAATCAGGAGCTTAAGTTAGGTCTTGTTGCCTAACTTTTTCTAGTGGACCATCCCGATGTCCCATAATTGAATCGAACCCAATTACAGCAAATATAGGTTGTCTATTGTTCCGTTCTTGCAAACTCCCATGCATCTTAGGCTGAAACACAAACTCATGCTTCAATTTCTGCATTGCAAACTTCTTTTTACCCCAAAAATCTTTCAATGCTTCGTTTAGATGGCTTCTCTTCACTTTACTCTTTGCTTTCTTTATCATTCCCTTGACATGTGAATCATATTCCCATTCCGAAAGCTTGTCTTACTATGGCTCAACATCCTCAAGATACTCTACTCTTGCAAAGAGTCTTCATAATGATCAATTCAACCTCAGATTCATCTAACTTGTGTTCATCAATTTCGGCATTACCGTGGTCTAATTCATCTTCAAAGGCAACAAATTCCACTCCGACCTTCTCTTTTTGCTCAACATTAAGCTCTTGTTGTATAACTCTATCCATTAGCTCCGAGGGCTCATTTGCATCAAGAACACGAGCATAATCTCAATTGATGTTTGCAAACCGATGAGCTGAATCTTGCTGATCGACACTTCGCTGCAGCACTTGGACCATTGCATGTTTCACTTCCTGCCAAAACTCCTCGCGTTCTTGCCTCAATATTTGCTTCGATTTCTCCCAAGTATCACTCATCACGGATTGACAAGAGCTATCATTAACCATACCAGCCATATTTGCAATGTTAAACAGCATGTCGATATGGACCAACTAAGTTCATAGAAATTTGAGTTCTACGATTCGAATCACTTAAACAGATGATTGCTTAAGAAATTATACTCCTTCGCTTGCACAAAAAATCGCTTGCTAATGGCTCCTTATTCATCACTAAATATAAACCCTAATCTGCAGAATTTCGCCACACAAAGAACTCGAACCAAACCCTAACTATGATGCTTCTTGAGTAACTAGGCTTACAATTCTGAATTAGGCTCGACTCTAGATCGCAATCAAGTCCTCAACACAATACTCAAGGCAATCTTCAAGAACGAAATCAGATTTCAACCATTTCGGTTCTCAGTTCAATGTCAAATCCCCTTTTTAGCAAATCTCAATTCAATATCATATAATTCTTAAGAATCAACTGAATTCTTACCACTTCTATGCTTATTAACATGAATTTCATTACAATTCAACAACAAAAGCAGATTCTGATTGAATATGTAACTTGAAGTTTAGAAAACAGTTACCTTCACTTCTCAATTGAATGCTAGAATCAGAAAGTACCTCAAATCAAATCGGAGTGAGGAGTTGAGCGAGGTGGCGCATGGGCTAGCGCTGGTGGCGCATGAGCTATCCCCCGTCACTTTAGACGGCACGTGAGGGCGCTTCGGCCTCGTACAGCCGCGTTCTATACATTCCCGTGCTCCTCGTCTCCAGTAGAATCAAATCAGCTACTCATATTGCCATTTCTATCATTTTCTGAGGGGGTAAACCCAGGTGAGAGAGGGAGTTGCGAATTGTAGACGATCGGCGTAGGACGCGTCATTTGCTTGGCAAAATCTCATCTACTCCTTCCTAGACCGCCTTTCCTCACCTGCGGCTCTGTCTCAATGTGGTGGTGGTGGTGGTAAGATTGTTGATGGTTTGTCTCTCTTTTTTAAGATTTCTCTCCTATGGTTTCTTGCTATGACTCCTCCTTGAGCAAACTAGGGTATACTTCTCCTTTTACTCATTGTTAGGGCTGAAAATTGCTCGTTTTTGGCTTGCTTCGTGCTTGTTTGTATTTGGTTGAAATCCTCCCCGTTTGCCCCTGTTTTCGGTAAAATAGGGATCGCCGGGCAGCGGCGATTTTCTTGGTTTTACGTCTAGTTTGTTGGTTCCCACTGTGACTTTTTCTTGTGCTTTCAAGCTTTGTACGACAAATCGTGGTGCCGCTTCTGTGTTTTGTGCTGTTTGGGTCTCATTTTTTCTCCCCTGTTCGTAAGCCAAAGGCTCTGTTCATGCCGGGATCGAAGATAGTTAATCTCTTGTCTGGATTTTCTTGCTTGAATTTGTTATTAGATTGAGTTCTCAGCTCGTCCTTGGTTGCATCGTCGTTGGTGGTGCTTTGTAGAGATTCTTGACAATTTTGATTTGGCTTGAATTTCTCTCTCCTAAATTCTCAACCCATTGTTCTTGGGTGGTGCGAGGGTGGTTAGTGGTTGTTTGGTGGTGGCCTTGCGGTGGTTCTTGGTGGTATGTGGGTTCGGGTGTGACTGGTGGTGGGGTGTGGCTGATCAGGTGGTGGCGCGAGGGTGGCAGTTGCTAGCGCGTGGGCTGGGCGGGTAGGGGTTGTTTGGAGAGGGGGTTCAGTTTGTTAGGTTGTTACAAGATATTCTTTGTTGGTTGAAGATATTTTTGGTTGGAAGATATTTTATTGGGAAGTTACTTATGGCTTCCGGTTTGCGTGATGTGAGTAACGAAAACAATGTTGCGGAATGGCTCGTTCGTCAGTTTTGGAACAAAGATTCGGGAGAGTCGTTTTCATCCTGGTTTGATCAGGTTCACAAGCCGTTGTTCGGTACTCTTACTTATGTCCCTCCTCAAATACAAAATGGTACAGTTATTGCATCTTTATCTCCGGATGACGTTGCATAGAGTTATGCTCGGTGGGGCTGATGTCTTACTGGCCTTTTTGTTGGTGGACGGGTTTCTTTCTTGGTTTGCTCCGCTATTTCCCATTCCCTTTGGGACTCGATGGGGTCAAAGTGTATCATCCCCTCGAAAGATGGATATTTCTTCCGGTTCCACTCTTATAATGATGCCTGTAAGGTCTTGGAAGGAGGGCCGTGGTTTTTTACGGGGCAATATTTGTCTCTTCATCATTGGTGTGGCACTGATTTTCGATCTGGGACCTATCCATCTATCCTTCCTGTCTGGATACAGTTGCATAATCTACCAGCTACACTATGGTCTGACAAAGGCCTTAGCATTGTTGCTAGCGGGGTTGGGAAGCCTTTGTTCATGGATGCTTCCACTCTTGATTGCACTAAGACTGAATACGTTCGGATTTGTGTTGAGGTTAGTGCTTGCAACCCTTCTCCATCTAGCGTGATGGTTCATGTGGATATGCATCGCATTCAGGTTAATGTCAAATACGAAGGTTTGCCTCCTATTTGTCACAAGTGCTCGGTTTTTGGTCATTCATGCTCTAGCTCGGATCTTCCTCCTCCTCCTCCTCCTACCCTTGATATTATCTCCCGTATGCGCGCTCGTCGGAAACATCGCCGAAAAAAGCCGGTTGGGAAGGATGGCATGGTAACTGGGTCGGGGGTCACAGTTGGAGAGAAGATTAGGCCGGTTCCTCAAATTGGGTTTGCTAGAGAGGAGCAAATTGGGTCTCTTTCACAAGCCCATCAATCCTTTGGGCCGCTTGGGGAGAGCCCGGGCCAATCTCGGCCCTCGTTTTCTTGGGTCTAGCGCCATGCAGGCGCTGGGTCCCCTTCTGGTATGGGTGTGGGCCGCCCAGCCGCCTTGGGCAAGGCCCGTGTTGGGCCTTCTCGGCCCATTTTGTTTGAAGGGGGCGCTGGACCCCCTTCTACTGGGCCCGCCCCTCTTTTTTCGTCCCTGTCAAGAGGCGGGAGGCCTCATAACGTTACTGTAGCAGGCCCAATTCGGCCTGCCCCTTCTCCACCCTTGGGCTGTGTTTCACTTGCAAGGATCACGTGCCCTCCTGGTACTACACGTGACTCTACTTCTTCGGCTAAGACTGACGTCGCTGCTTCTGACCCGGGTTCAAATGGAGGCCGTCAAGTACTTTCTCCTATGGCTCAACCTCACTCTGTTAGGGGAGTGAGCCTTTTCACTACGCTTATGATCAGGACTCGACTGCCTCATCTGCCGGCTCGATCCCCTGTTCTCAGTCTATCCCAGCTACCTCTGGTGTAGTTGCTCATGAATGGACTACTGTTACTTCCTCCCGTCGATCTCACCGTGCTGAGCTTGCTGAGCGTCGGATGACTCTAGCTACTTCTGTCACATCTGTGGCGAAGTGAGCTTTCTCTTGTTTTTTCTGCTCTTTTTTCTTCCTTTTTTGTTTTCTTTTTCTTTTTATTATCTTTATTTGTAGGAGCTTTTCTCATTTTTCTTGGGTCTTTTTTTGCCTTGTTTCTCATCTGTTTGAGTTGCTTTGAGTATTCTTTTTCTTCGCCTTGTCCCGCCTGCATGGAGGCTGATTGGACTTGTTGGGGGTATACCCCTGTACTCTTGTACTTTGCTCTTTTTGGTAATAAAAAATAAAAACGCTGACTTACCAAAAAAAAAAAAAAAAAACTACCTCAAATCAGCTTGTTTTTCTGATCTTTTGATTATAATCAAGTGTAATGTTGATCCAATAGTTCACCTTAGCTTCTTCTCCGACTGCTCAGATGAATATTTGCTCAAGATCAATTATGCTTCAGCACTCAACTCCAACAGCTATTGCTTGATCAACTCTACTGAATTCAATCTGATACTGCAATAATGATTATTGAAATCCATAGATAATCGATCAACCAAGCTTAAATCAATGATACTCAATCAATTAATATCAACCGTAACACATTCGCAGACAATGAGCAAGATGTGAAGCAATTGACAATGCACACAAGCCCTTCAAGCTAGAATTCAGATTTGAATTCTTGATCACATAAAACTGAACCAAATCAGCACAAAACTTGTTTTTGTTGATTAATTGCAACTAGCATCAAGGCTTGACACAATACAAACTCAATTTAGTTGAAATTGATTCAACTAAATCAAATGCAAAGCATCTAAAGTCACTTGCGCAGCACAGCAATCTGATTTCAAATTTTTGTTTTGATTAAGAGCTCACTTTGGAAGCCGAACGAGGCTCTGATACCAATTGTTATGATCAAGACTAATCCCAAACCATAACCTAGGGGAAGGATAGAATTAAAGAGAGTTAGATGAGAAAAGAAGTGAAATGGGATGAGAAATTAGAGAAGAGTTAGATGAGAGAGAGAACATCTCATAAGAGATTGTTGTAAATTTTCATTGAATGCCCATCCATTACACACTAGCATTCCTTTTATACTTCACTAGTTACAATGTAAGGAGGACTAAGCCTATAACCGACACAACCGACTCTAGCTAAGCATTAACAACTAAAGATCACTTATTACATGACTTAACAAAAGGCTAATGCCACTTATTACATCCATACTCTAATTCATATGCCCTTACAATGGAAATCATAACATATTTAAGGACATCCATCTGGGCAACCACATATATAGTAAATGCCAAGAAGTAATGTCTCAATTTTGTTGATGCATAGAATAATGGCATACCCAATTTTTCAATTGAGGAATATTTTATTTCACATTCATTTAGGCAACGGCTAAGGTAGAACACAGCTTGTTCAAACCCTTACTCATTGTCTTGTACAAGCAAAAACCCAAGAGATACCTCAAATGTAGAGACGTAGATCTTCAAAGGTTTGCTCTGCTTTGGTGGAATAAGTACCGACGGCTTAATCAAGTACTCCTTGATAGCCTTGAATGCTACTTGATGTGGCTCCTTCCACTAGAAGTTCTTCTCAGACTTGAGCCTTAGTAGTAAAGAGAAGACTATTGTTTTTCCTGTGACATTCGAGATAAAACATCTTAGGAAAATTAACCTGCCCAAGGAAGTGTTAAAGCTCTTTTTTGTTTGAAGGTGGTTTCGCCTATTGAATGGCCTTAGTTTTATTAATATCCACCTCAATGCCCCTTTGGTGCACTAGAAAACCGAGAAAGTTTCTAACCTGCACACCAAAAGCACATTTCAATATATTCATCTTGAGGTTAGGGGTCCTCATTCTAAGGAACGCTCCCCTCAAGTCTTCCAAGTGTTTGACTTGGGATTTTAATTTGACCACAATATCATCTATGTAGACTTCCATGGTCTTGCCACTGAGGTCATGAAATCATGTTCATGGCCCTCTGGTAGGTGGCACCGGCATTCTTCAAACCAAATGGCATAGCCATCCACTTAAATGTCCATATTGATCCAGGACATCTGAATGCTATCTTATGGGTATCTTCGAAAGTGATCATAACCAAGTAGTACCGACAGTAACCATCCATAAAGGACAAGACCTCGTGCCTCGAGACTGAGTCAATGAGCACATCAGCAATAGGCATTGGATACTCGTCCTTCGGGGTGGCTTCATTAAGATCGCTGAAATCAATACAGACCCTAATTCTCCCAGTCTTTTTAATGATAGGGACTATATTTGCCAGCCACACAACATACCAGGTAGTTCTAATAAATTGGTCTTTAGGAGTCTTTCGATCTCTTCCTTGACGAAACCAATAACTTCTTGGGACATCCTTCTCTGGGCCTCAATGATGGGCCTCGAGCTTGGCTAATAGGGAGCCTATGCTCAACCACCTTTCTATTTTGGCCAGGCATCTCATAATTGTCCCAAGAAAAGAAGGCATCTCGTAATTCGAGAAGTAAAGTGATGTACCTTATATTTACATATTTTATTTCTCATTCCTGCAACATATTTAACTTTTACATGTGTGTTTTGCAATCTAGGTACATTTAGACTTGGAGTGCAACGGAGCAAAAAAAGGTTGAAAAAGATAGAATCAAGCATAATCGAGGCATATTTGAATACTATACTTAGAAACCTAACCACATGTGTAAAAAATAAACCATTGGATCAAATCCGGTATATATATATATATATATTGCTGCGCCAACATGCCGCCTTATAAATACAGAAGGAGACCTAGTTTTTAGGGATCTTTCTCCTCTCCCCTCTCCTTCCTAAAGCCGCTATGAGATCCAAGGGGTTCTAAAACGCCGAAGCGCAAGTGGTCAGAGTACTAAGGGAATCAAAGCAAGGATCAATGTCAACATTAATTGAGGAAGTCTTCAATTCCTAGTCTTTATTCATTATTTTCTCTTTTCAGATTTTATGATGTGAAGAATTCCCATGGAGGAGTAGACTCTTTTAGTTTAAGGATGAATGAAAGATAGCCATCCGTAGCCCAGATTTATATTATGCTATTGACAATGGTCTTGTTATGTTGTATACACACCCCTGTGGAGAATTTATCATTATTGTTTGGTTTTCTTTGTATGTGCTTGTAGCCATGTTTAGAGCTCCAAATTATTAGCGTTTGTCTATGAGCTTGTAGCTTATGCCATAAGATAACTGGTTTAAACGCGTGGTGAGGGTTGAGGTTGTACCCAACCCTGAACACAATCTTTTATACAAATTAATACTTAATTAGGAGGGATAAAGGAATTTGTTAGTGCTATTGAGATAATCCATGCTACACTTAGGATGATAAGATAGGTTATACCCTTAGACTAGTTCATTACCCTAAACCTTAACTTAAGTTTTAATTCAGGTTTAATATTGAATTAGGAGTAAGAAAGAAATTTAGTGCTAATGAGATAACCTATGCTACATGTAGGATGATATGATAGGTTATACCTTTAGACTAGTTCATTACCTTAAGCCCTAGTTTGAATATTAACCTAGGCTTAGTGCTTGTAGCTGCCTCTTAAATCATTGTCATAATAGAATATAATGATAGGATACGAGTCAAGCTACCCTGGATTCATTTTCTAAACTAATCTCAATTAAATTGACACATTTGGTTTATCACTGGTTTTGTTAATTTAGTAAACAAATCACTTAAATAAACAAAAATCCAATTCAAACTGGTCATTAACAACTAAATCCACTTAACTCTGATTCCCTGTAGATACAGCACCCGTATACCTGACTAAACTACAACGAACTTGTATGCTTGTGAGTACACGATTTTAAAACACGCTTTAAAATCACATCACAAAGTCAAATATTGCTCTCTCTGCTCCTCAGAAAGCAGAGCGCTCAGATAAGTGGGTCTTTGCTCTTCTATCAAGCCCAAATTAGCCTCAAGAAGGGGGTTCTAAACTTCAGCCCTTAGATCCTCCATTTTGGCTGGTGCTACTCTCAAGTCAGAGAGTTCTAGCTCCTTTTCTTGTGTTGTATGACCATTGAATCCAAAGCAGATCCTTTGCATGCCATGCCATGAGCCTTGCTAATGTTGAGGAAATGGCCTCTTGGGCTTTTAATGGGAGTTCTTGGCGCCTCCGTATTGGGGCTCGAGCATGCCTTGGAAGTATCCTTCATCAAGAAGTGCCATCATGCATCTTCAAAAGTCAGAGTCTTCAAACTCCCTCAATTTCAGTCAGCGGACTGTCAAGGATGGCTATTGTTTCCTATTGTTAGGCAGATTGTGGAGCGATCCTTTTGACATCTAGAGATCCCACGCCATGTTCATAGAATTTTGCCTCAACATAGTTGAAGCAAGAAATGAATGGCTTGTTATCTGCCTTAACAACATCATATTTGTCATGGTTCTGGAGGATTAACAACTGGTGAAGTGAAGATGGAATATAGTAATTGGCATGTAGCTAATCGCTGCCAAGCAAAGCATTGCAGCTCGAGGTAGTCTCCACCACACAGAAAGTTGTTAGGTTGCTTAAGCCACCAACAGTTAAATCAATCGGGATGCCTCCTTCAAACTTAATCATAGCTCTAAAAAAGCCACGGATTGCAACATCAGAAGTAATTAAGTCATCTCAAGAATTACCAATGACCCCCAACATGTATGAAGGTAAGATGTTGATGGCTGCTCCATTATCCACCAAGACCCTAGTCACCAAAATGCCATCTACAGTATTCAGTGAATGGGTAAACGAATCATGGCATTTATTAGGCTTTTTGTGTTTACCCCTGATCTTGAGTTTGTTATTCGCCTCAATCTAAGCAAATATTACATTGGCTTTTGAGAGGTCAAAAGAATATTTTCTCAAGTCTTGGGATTGGTAAGACTTCCTTGCTTTAATACCCTTCTTGATCAAAGGATTAAAAGCCATAGAAGGCCCTTTAACTTATTCAGACATCAATCTCATACGGAGGATCTTCTTCCTCTTCAATTAAGTCGCGTACATAAGTTCCATACACGCTGCTTTTCTTAAGGCTTTCTTCTTTTAAGACAGCCTTATATTTAGCGGCACATTCTGTTAGCTGAAGAGGCATCGTAAAGTTAGAGCCTTCGAATTTCTTCACGAATTCAATATCCAAGCCGTTTAGGGCTAGCTTGGCATACTCAACTTCAGGAAGAGCTACGGTGCATTTTAACTTGGCTCTCTTAAACCGATTAATGTAGTCTTCCACTGACTTGCCTGGCTTTTGTTTCATTTAAGCCAAGTTAGACATGAAAATTCTTAGTTTCATTCTTGGGAATTGGGCTTAGAATTGCCCAGCCATGTCATCCCAACAGTAAATAGAATTAGACGGTAGGCTGATATACCACTGAAAAGCAGTCCCAGTCAATGAGTTAGGGAACAACCTTAACTTAAGATACTGATTATGCCTTGCTTCTCTACACTGGCAATTAAATCTTGCTAAGTGCTCGAGGGCAAAATAATCCCTTCCCTTAAAATAAGGGTGAACTCAGGGATCTTGTATCCTCAAGGAAAAGGGTAATCCCTGCCGATGTAGTCAAGGTAAGGTTTGCTAAACAAGGGTCTATTAACCCTCGTGAGGCTCGACCCATACATTTGCTCAATGAGGGCGGCTAATTGGTCCTGGAGGGGTAAGTTAGGTATGTTGGTGTATGTGACTTCGGAAGTGAACCTAAATACGAACCGCACATCTTTGACCTCAACCACTCACCATTTTCGGAGAAGGTATGTAGGTGTATGTGACTTCGGAAATACTGCGAGTTCAGCTTATGCTTCAATTAAGAAGACTTTTGTTAAATGATTTGATGCATTTTTTATGTAGTTACAACAACAACAACAACAACAATCCCAGTGCCTCAGGGGCTCCGCAAAAGCGAGGTTTGGGGCATTTTTTATGTAGTTATTGACAGAAAATTAAAGGATGGACCTAACTCAAGTGGTTGTTCCAGTGATGAAGCAAGGCCCACAGACACCTTTCTTTGTACACTTAAAAGTCCGGAGCTAGGGTGGAGACAAACCCAAGAGCTCAGCAGTCCACTTTAAAGGCCGAGTCAATTAGGTCTTTAAGCCTAGCACCCTTGATATAATAACTTGAATGAGTAGGTCAGACAAGATTAAGGTGGAGTAAACCGTATTCAAGTCACTGGATTCGGACCAAAGCAATTAGGGTTAAGACTTGGCCGTCAAAGCCCTAATCAATGGCACGAGCCTAAGTTCACCTGACTTATCAAGCAGTGATAGTAGTGTTAAGACCAACGCAATCAAGGGTCAAGCTTTGGCCATCAAAGCCTTAAACTAAAGCCTCAAATCTCAACTTGTCAATTTGTGGGAAGAGATTAAAACTGGAAAGTCATACCTAAAGCCCAAGAAATTGTATTACTTGAAGAGGTAAGTACAATAAAGATCTACGCTATGCTAAGCTATGTTAAGTTACGCTACTCCTAAGAAAAGAGCACAAGTGTGCTATAAAAGAAAACTTAAAGAAGTTTTGTATTGAGTGTATGTGTACTACTTTGGACTGACGTGGTGTCCTTTCTTTATAAAAAAAGAAAATAATGGCTACTCCTATTTTTGCGGCACCTTCACCCATATATGGCCACTAAGCTTCTTCTGCAGCCAAATCTTCAATGAACGTGTCCTAAATTCAGTATTGGTGGGAAATCCTTGGTGCCTACGCCCGTATTCTTAACAAAAGTCCCGTTTAGAAACCCCACGTTCTCTTGGATTAAGCTTGGCACCAAAGTAGCTGAAATCTCGCTTCAAGTAACTGTCTCGTGCCTAGAAACCACTGTTGGAATTGGTGTCCTGAAAAGCCCAATTAGTTAGTTTTAATAATTAAATAAATGAACTTGTGTATGGTTAGAACACTGAACAAGACCACCAGAATTAGTTGTTTCTTTACTACTGTCAGAAAGAATTAATTCTATAAGATAGTGACTCTAAATCCAGGAAATAGCATGAACTCGTGCATGGATTGTTCGTTGTTTTAATGTACCAAAAGGAAAGTTCGTTGGCGGGAACAGTTATTTTACGTGGAATCTATAGTCTCTAGCGAGATAAAGATGTCCCCTAGTTGATTCGCAAATATACAAACAGATTCGAGAAACTTTGGCCAAAGTATTCTATGTGTTTCACATTTGGAATTAGTATAGAAATTATTTTCTATATTATTGAATTATTCAAGAAGGGCGAGTCGAGAACTATGGTGAAAGTTGTGAGAAAATTAGTGATAGTAGTTAAAGCTATTTTTCCTCACGAATATCTAATAAAGGGATTGATCGTCACAATGAAAGTCATTTGGAATTATTGAATAAATATATTTAGTTCTAGAGTGAAATAACATTTATTTAGTGAAATTAAATATTACTAAATGGTAATCAATGTTATTAAGTGTTGATAATTAAATTTGACCCATTTGGAGCTAGAATTATGTAGTTCCTAAGGTCCTCTGTTTGATCAAGATTATTCGTATCCGTGCTTTTAGGATAAGTATCGGTATTCTGTTGGGTATCAATAAAAATTACTACACGTTTGGCTTTCCTTGAACGAATTTGATGATCCAGTAGTGCTACGTCTTCCTCTTTTTCTCTTTCTTGTTGTTCTAAATCGTTGATTAATTTGTATGACCATCGAGGGACTTGTTTACTTATTTCTTTTATTCCAATAGATTTTTTTCGAGTTGTTTGAGCAATAGGAGCAGCATTAAAAAAACAATTTGAAATTTTTTTCTCGATTTTCTGAACCAAGTTGCCTTTGTTCTGGAAATAAAGAAATTATTTTCAAATTTGATGTTGATTCTCCGGCAAATTCATTTACAAAAATTAAGAAATTACAAATTTCTAATGATTTTTTATCTATTTTTTCGTGGTAATTATAATCATTATCATTAAGGAGACTATGAATCTTATTTATAAAAAAAGTCTCTATTGAATTTTTTTCCTGCAGTTTCGTTTATGAGTGAAGTTGAAAAGCATTTTTTTATTATTCCACGATAGGGTCCATTTAAAAAAGGATCATATATTTTAGGCAAGTATTCTTTGTTAGTTTTATCACTACATAATCGAGTCTTTTTTTGAGTACATCCAGATAAGTAAGTCCTTTGTGTAAGCCGTCAATTCTATTTGTAAATTCGTTGCTTAGGCTGTTTTTTTTTTTTTTTTTTTTGTTCATTGGTATAAATCCAATAATTATGCATATGCAATTCATCACATAATAATTTTTCTGTTGTAGACAAAGAAATCTTTTTTTTGTATCATTTCCCTGAAAGTTGATAAACTGGGTGGATATGTAAAAGATATTCTTTGTTTTCCGTCATTTTGACATGTATAAAAAAAATATTGGGACATTTCATTTCTTACAGTTACAGCATTTTCAAATCGATTGTTTTTTATATATCGAAATGGTCGATTCCATCGTTTATAGTCGAAAAAAAGATTAACAAGGGGTTTTTCAAACCAGACCAGGTCTGTATCTTCTTCTTTAAGTATTTCTAACTTGGAATTATCTTGAGACTCATCCTTATAAAAAGTTGGGCTATTTTTATAGCATGCTTCTTTTAAGTGAAAGTGGAATTCATCCTTTACTTTGTCCTTTCGTAGCTTATCCGTTTCATCAACTTTGTCCGGATCCTCCTTTTCCTCCAAAAAAGGAGAAGAAGAAAGATCTTCTTCGATGAATCCCTCTTGTTCCTGTTTAGTTCCCTTCGTTTCGGTTTCGGAAGTTGTTTCTATTTCTACATCTGTTTCTTCCTCACTTTCCCTCCTTTCTTTCGTTTCTAAGGTTTCTTTTAGTTTCTTAATAAGAATGGGTGACGGCATTCTATCTAAATAGTAGACACAGGTAATAAATAAGAGAATAGTTAACAAATGAATTCATGAGATGGAGTATTTATTTATGAGATAAATAAATTTTTATGCTAGATAAATATTCATGAAATGAATATATATCATGTTTAAAAAATATATAATAAACAAATAGATTGAAAGTGTCAAATTCCCAGAAAGCAATTTAAACACGTTGCTGAGGTGGTTTTTCATGCTGACGTCAACCGCTATTTTGCTCTTTATATATGTGTGTTTTATAGTAAAAATGAGAGATATTGGGTTTTGGAACCCAGTTTTCTCTCATGATAAATCCCTAAAATTATTATAGGGGCTTTCTAAATTAATAAAAAGCAACATATCCAGTGCCCTAAAGGCTTCGGCCTAAGCAGGGTCTGGGGGAGCAGATGTACGCAGCCTTCCTCTTCAGGGTATTACCCTAAAGAGAGGCTGTTTCCAAGTGCCCCCAGTCTAAGGGTGAGGATTTCCCAGCTTTCACCCAAGCACGCTTAACTTCGGAGTTCTAATGGGATCCGGTGATAGCATGTTGGTACCCTCTTTGGTGGTTTTCTAAATTAATGTCCAACATAATATTTTTGAAAATTTATTTTTCAGAAAGATTAAAAGGAAAATTTTTGTTCTAAAATTTTTCTTAAATTAAATATTTTGGGAGCTCACACTCCGGGTGTCAAGGGGTCATTGCCGAGAAGATCTCGCGGTCTCAATGATTTCTCCCGGGTGACAATTACGACCTACAATCTAGGCATTACTTACAAACTATTCTTTTAAAAGCTTTCCTTTAATTTACAAAATTTTATTTATGCTTTTAATTTAATATTTATTATGCTTTAATATTCTATGTTCATTATGTTTATATTAGAATAGAGGTCCTTTTGATTTAAAATTACATAATTTTCATGTTGTTTTCCGCTGCATCTAATCGAACCAATTCAGGAAAAATTTAGTTTCCGAAATTAAAGTTTCCCAATAACTACCTGTCTTGCAGCCTTCCTGGCAGCTCCTCGAGCTTGAGCTCCCTTAACCCGTTAGACATCTCGAGCCTCGAGTGGCTGATACCCTTGTCAAGGGTAATAATGCTCTCTGGATGCTAGGTTCAAGACGCCATTATCTTAGTACTTGAAGGCCTGACTTCCTTCAAGAAGGACCTCACATGTTGACTACGTGGCACTTTATCCAAAATGGCGTCGTCCCAGCCCCTTCGAAATTAGGATGTAAACAACCGTCATTCTTGTTGTGATTGACTATGGTCATTTTCTCGCCCTTCATCACCCGTACACGGTAGACTATGGCCTGATTATGTATGGAATTGATCTTTCATGTACGCGAGTTGCACGAGACTAACATAAGAGACCATGACCACATTTTTGTGAGTACCCAATGGCAAGAGGTGTTTTTGAGGTTGGGTACGAGCTTAATCTCTCATCGCACTATCACCCACAATTGGATGGTCAAAAGGAAGTCTTATATAAATGCGTCGAGACTTATCTCAATTGCATGGCGGGTAAGCACCCTCGAGACTGGAGCCGATGGTTACCACTTGCTAAGTGGTGGTATAATACCACCTTCCACACGGCCGTGCAAGGTTCCCCTATGAGATCTTATACGGTCAAACCCCTCGGTTCACTTTCTTACTTTTCCCGCTAATTGAGTGCTAAAGGTGTTGATCAAAGCTTGGAATCGTATGAAGCTACAAGTTGATAATCATTGCTCAAAGTGTGAATTCGCGATTGGTTAGTAGGTATGGTTAAAGCTTCAGTCATACAAGCAACATAGCATTGAGCGTCGTCCCTTCCACAATTATCTCCACAGTTCTATAGGCCATTCAAGTTCTCGACTAGGAATGGCAATGGGGCAGAGCGAGAACGGGGGGTGCCTCCTTTATACCCGTACCCACCACCCAAATTCATAGCCATACCCACCCCATTAGCTACAATGGGTACGAAATGGAGACCCATACCTAACCCGGCGAGTACAAACCCTTACCCATGCTCGCCCCATTGCCTGCAAATATCCAACTGGTATCCATTATTCGCCCCGTACCCGCCCTAATATGGGTACAAAATGACAATTCATACCCACCCATGTTGATTGTTTAATACCATTTTTAAAAATTTAATTATATTTTTAATTATAACATTGATAAATAATTTAGGTAATTTGATGCTTGGTATTTTTGCTTAGCAAGTGCACTAAGTCGTATTCAAGTAATATAGAATGAGTAGAGTATCATCCCATGAGGATTGCTATTGAATGAGTCCCTAAATTTGAAGTTTTTGATATGAAACAAAACAAAATGAAAAAATGTTCACCGATTTTTATGAAAAGGTTTCTGATTTTAGATGAGTTTAATGATTTAATAAGATGCAAAGCATCTGATTTCACCAAGTTGCATCAATAAGCTTTTTTTTTTCTTAACATTCAAGTTGTTATTATATGTTGATGGTCGAAAACCCTAAATTACTAATTATTCTCTCTCGAGCAACATTTAGAATGCTCTTTTACATATTAACTCAGCTATCTCTTGCATGAATTTAAATAAGAAAAGAGTTTTAAAAATCCATGGCTTTCACTTAAGACCACACAAATCCCGTTAATCCATCTTAGCATTTGCTCAATTTGTAGTGTTTATCACTTTAGTAATCATCATAAATCTCCTCTCAGACTCGTTATGAATCATTATATGCTTTGAATGGTGATCAAACATTTAAAACACATGAAGAACAATGATAAACATTTCAACAATGCAATAAATAAAACATTGAATACATCGAATTAGAAAAAGAACGTATATTACAACTTAAGGTACATTGTAGCCTTGGAAAAACAAAATTATTTCATGGTAGACATAATATAAAGCAAAACTAAGATAGAATCCATGAACTTTAAAGAAAAAAGGATAGAAAGAACTTAAAAATGCAAAATTACGAACCAAACTTTCATTCCTTCCTTCTTCTTCTTCCTCTCGATTTCTATCCTACTTCTTCTACTTTCTTTTGTGTTTTTGCTCATTTAATTCATGCCTAAAGACCTCCCCAACACTCCTATTTATAGTGTTTTCTAGTTGTAAATTCAAAAAATTAAAAAATTACATAAGCTTTGCTCGTATTTGTTCTTCTTGCCACCCTTTGCCAACCACTTTTGCCTTTTGCTACAACTTCCTATTTTTTTTTCCATTTTTTCTTTCCACCACCAAAAATCAGTCTTTACATGAGCTTGAACATGTTTTTGAAGTGTACAAGAAGTTTTTGCACTTGATTTGTCCATTTTGCCACCCAAATTTGCAAATTATAAAAAATTGTACAAGTCTGTTGTTCATCCTTGTTTTATCCATGTAGTTTGCTGTGGTTAGCCCTTTTTTGCTTTTTTTTTTTTTATGCATCTTGCATTCACTTATTGATTTTGATGATAAAACCCAACAAGAATTAGCATAAAATAAGCGGCTTTGAAAGAAAATAACGATAGGAGCGAAAAACAGCAAAAGCGAGCAAAGTTTGATGTAAAATAGTTTGAAAATGAACCTAAATGATACGAATAATTATATCCTAAATTAGATTTATCAAAATACCCCTAAACTTAAATCTTGCTCGTAGCATAGGATCTCATGCTTTTTAAGAATTTTTAATACAATTCAAAGCAAGACTACTTTTATTAGAAAAGAATGACCGAGACTCAAAGTTTAAGGTTCTAAAGGCAAAATAATCTTTCTAAAAAAAAACCTATCAATTACCTAGGTGAATGAATTCAAAAGTTAGCTAAGCAAATTAAGTTTATCCGTTCTTTCTGATCTCAATACATTCAAATCGAATAGAGGACAAAAATCATGCCACTCGCAACAAGGTTTCTCAAGTTTGCCCAAGCTTAAAATTTCTTCACCAAATTTTCTTCCTTTTTCTTATTTTTTATGATGAGGGACTAATCTGCCCCAGTCAACCCCGACCATTGAGTATATCTTCTGCGAGAATCAAACTCCTAACCTTGGGTGATGGCCTTATGGGTAAGAGAAGCCACCACTGAGACGCCCTCAATATGATCGTGTGAGTATATCTTCAGCGAAAATCAAACTCCTGACCCTTGGGCGATGACCGCAATGGTAAGAGAAGCCACCACTGAGACGCCCTCATTATGACTTCACAAGTATATCTTCAGCAAGAATCAAACTCTTGACCCCTAGGCGATGACCGCATGGGTAAGAGAAGCCACCACTGAGACGCCTTCATTATGACTTCACGAGTATATCT
This sequence comes from Simmondsia chinensis, assembly GCA_018398585.1. Lineage (NCBI taxonomy): Eukaryota > Viridiplantae > Streptophyta > Magnoliopsida > Caryophyllales > Simmondsiaceae > Simmondsia > Simmondsia chinensis. Next base: position 10,144,996 of record JAGTTD010000017.1, on the reverse strand, counting down.
TTAGTGAGAATCAAACTTCTGACCCCTGGGCAATGACTGCATGGGTAAGAGAAGCCACCACTGAGGCGCCCTCATGATGGGCAGCACATATCTTAAAATGTTTATATGGGATAGCGGTGCTTAGAGATGCTTTCCTCAATTTCTTCTTTTCTTCATAGTTTTCCCTAGGCTTAGGCATAACTCTTCGAAATCTATTTATGCAAATGGTAATCTTAATGCAATCTATTCAAATTTAAGCATCATTTTTATCACAAAGAAAGGTAAAACAGCCATGCTAACTAATGATCTCAAACACTTTCAGTTTATTCAAATCTAATTAAAGTAAACGAGCTAAAAATAGTAGAAAAATTGCCTAAAAAGTATGATGATAAGTTCGTAAATTATTTTAAGGGTTTTAAATTGGTTCAAAATGTGCAATTAAATTTAGAAAGACTAATGATCTAAACTATAGAAAATAGAAATCTTTTTCATTGGCCAACACTATCTACATCTCCATATAAAGGCTCCAATCTCTAGGAGGCACTAAAGTCAAATCTAAAAAATTAAATAGGACTAGGCAAGAAAATATTTTCAAACTTTGTTCAAAATTTAAAAAATTGAGACAAAATGTCCCTCCCCCAAACTTAAAGCTTAACATTATCCTCAATATTAAAAGAAATACAAGGAATGAAATAGTAGATGAGAGATACTTCCCAGATTTAAGGATTTCTTTTAGATGGTGAATGTTGTCAACAAGTTACCCCCAAACTTGTTCAAAAACCTATCGAACAAAATGTACAGAAATATAAAAAAATAATTAAAATTAAAGAAAATTGGAAGAAAAGAAGGAACGAAAAACTTGGGTTGCCTCCCAAGAAGTGCTTAAGTTATAGTCTTGAGCTTGACTTTCTAATGATATTCTATCCTATATCCTGAAGGAGAATGGAGTTTCCTCCATCCACCCTGAATGACCATTTCCTTCTGTGGATCTTCTTTGTACCTTTCTTTTAACAACCATCTCCACCTTCTCTAATGATGAGAACCTTGAGCTTAATGTGCCACGACTTGAATTTACTTTTTCGATCTTTTCTGCATTTTTTCGCTAAGTCATCCTTAGCTCTGAAAGCCTCTGACTTCGTTAGACAAGCTCAACACTCTATTTCGATCATTGGTGGTGGTGGATCGGTCAAGATGGGTTTGGTGTCTGGTGGCAATGAGTCGATCAAGAGGGTTATGTCACATTGAGGTGGTTCTTCTAATTTGTCCCCGTCCCTTAATGCTATGGCGTTTGTTTGTTCCCCTAGGTTGGTGACAATATTGCTAGGTGTGGAATCTTTGGACTCTCCGAAAATTGTTCTAATGTAGCCCCTACTTGAGTTTCTATATTTCGGATGGAGGCTTCTTGGTTTCTACAGATAGCCCTAATTTCTTGAGTAAAATTTGCGCTTTCCTGCATGAACTCCCTAAACGTCTCTTCTAAGTCATATTTCTTTTCTTGAGGTGGATGAATGGGTGACCAAGGTGCTTCATGATGGTTCTAAGAAAAGTTAGAAGGGTTCATCCATCCTTGACTATAAATGCTAGAGTAAGGGTTGTATTAAGCTCGTTGATAATTTGACATGTAGTTTTCTTGTTCAAAACAGAATAAGAAAAAAGTGTCACTTGCTTGGAATTTCATTCTAGCATGGTTACCTGCACAAAATTTATATCTAGGAGTATGAACAACTTTGGCACTTATGTTATCCAGTTGTTTTTGAATTAGTTAGAGTTGAGCAGATAACATATTAATTTCATGAATTCCCAGTTGTGTTCTTGGTACAGTTTGATATTGAGGTCTCATATAATTGTTGTATGCCATCACCTCTATCAAAACTATTTTAAGTTTTTAGAAAAGAAAAAAAATAAAGTTAAAAGAAAGGTAAAAATAATGAGAAAGTATAAAAATACAGCACTATAACACAAAACTTTAACAAAAAACAAATTTTAGGGGGGGGGGGGGGGGGGGTTGTAATACTACTGTTCTGAAAAACTTAAAAATACAAATTTAACTTTGAAAAATTTATCTAGGTGAATCAAAAAGTTAAAAGAAAGATAAAACAATAAAAAAACTTAATAATAATCTAATACAAAAACTTAACAAAAACCAAATTTTAAAAGAAGGGGGGAGGGATAGTAACACTAATGTTTTGAAAATCTTAAAAATAACAATTTTAACTTTCAAACTTTTTTCAAAGTGAACTTATAAGTAAAAGAAAGTTAAAAATAAAGAAAAAAACATAAGAAACAAAACAAAATAACACAAATTTAACAAAACTTAACAAAACACAATTTTAGGGGAGGTGTGTTGTATACAAATTTTAAATTAAGAACTTTACAAATAAAACAAACTGAATGAAATAAAAACAACAAAGCAACATATCCAGTGCCCCAAGGGCTCCAGCCTAAGCAGGGTCTAGGGGGGCCGGATGTACGCAGCCTTCCCCCTTTAGGGTATTACCCTTGAAGAGAGGTTGTTTCCGAGTGCCCCCAACCTGAGGGTGAAGACTTCCAAGGACGTCATCCATCCTAGTACTGCTCTCACCTAAACACGCTTAACTTTAGAGTTCTAATGAGATCCGGTGACGGCGTATTGGTACCCTCTTTGGTATAAAAGATTCTTCTTCAAATGCAAACAAAATTTACGAGGTTTTACAAAATAGCTTCAAATTAGTATGAAAAATGGTTAGTATCGATATCACTCAAATAAGAACAATCCCCGGCAATGGCGCCAAAAACTTGATGCTCGGTATTTCTGCTTAGCAAGTGCACTAAGTCGTATCAAGTAATATAGAATGAGTAGAGTCTCGTCCCACGAGGATTGTTATTAAATGAGTACCGAAATTAGTAGTTTCAGCACTATTTGAAATACCGAAATTTGAAGTTTTTAATATGAAACAAAACAAAATGAAAAATAAATAAATGTTTACTGATTTTTATGAAAAGATTTCTGAGTTTAGATGCTTTTAATGATTTAATAAGATCCAAGGCATCCGATTCTACTTACGCCTTTCTTTTTTCGATATTCAAGTTGTTATTACATGTTAATAATCCTAACTTACTAAATATTCTCTCTAGAGCAACATTTAGCATGCTCTTTTACATATTAACTCATCAATCTCTGGCATGAGAAAAAAATAAGAAAAGAGTTTTGAAGATCCATGGCTTTCACTTAAGACCATCCAAATCGCATTAATCCATCTGTAGCATTTGCTCAATTTTTTGTGTTTGTCACTTTAGCAATTATAATAAATCTCCAGACTCATTATGAATTATTATAGGCTTTGAATAGTGATCAAACATTCAAAACTCATGAAAACAATGATAAACACTTCGATAATGCAATAAACAAAGCATTGAATACGTCGAATTAAAAGAGAGCGTATATTACAACTTAGGCTTCATCGTAGCCTTAGGAAAACAAAATTAGTTCATGGTAGACATAATATAAAGCAAAATTAAGACAAAATCCATGAACTTTAAAGAAGAAAACGATAGAAAGAACTTAAAAATGCAAAATTACAAGCCAAACTTTCATTCCTTCCTTCTTCTTCTTCCTCTCGGTTTCTATCCTACTTCTTCTACTTTCTTTTGTGTTTTTTCTCATTGAATTATAAAGACATACTATACACTCCTATTTATAGTGTTTGAGGCTGCAAATTCAAAAAAAAAGTAATTGCATAAGCTTTGCTCTCATTTGTACTTCTTGCCACCCTTTGCCGCCCACTTTTGCCTTTTGATAAAACTTGCAATTTTTTTTCAATTTTTTCTTCATTCCACCACCCACAGTCAGTCTTGACGTTAGCTTGAACATGTTTTTGAAGTGTACAAGAAGTTTTTGCACTTAATTTGTCCATTTTACCGCCCAAATTTGCAAAGTGTAATAAATTGTACAAGTTTGTTGTTCATCCTTGCTTTAGCCATGTAGATTGATGTGTTTAGCCCATTTTTTGCTTTTGTTTGATGTATCTTGCAAGAAAATAACGATATGAGCGAAAGCGAGCAAAATGGAAAGCGAGCAAGAGCGATAAAAGTTTGATGTAAAATGGTTTGGAAAAAAACCTAAATGATATAAATAATTATATACTAAATTAGATATATCATAATTGAATTTAGACACTTATTTTTAATTTCAAAGTTAACTAAATACAAATGGCACAGATATGGTCGGTACAAGGCGGGACGGGGCGGGGTTGGTACAACACTATACCCATACTAGCCCCATACCCCGTGGTAGGTACGGGGCGGGTACACCCGACCCGTACCTGCTACCCACCTCACTTATACCCATACCCTTCCCAAAAGGGTGGCTACCAGCAGATAATGGTTTTTACCCGCCTCATTGCCATCCCTATTCTTGACCGAGTTGGTTAGTAGCTTATAAATCGAAATTACTGACCGGTGCCTAAATTCATCATACCGTCCATGTCTCTCTTCTCAAATGATGCTATGTGGTTTCGGTGCACACTAGTCTGCTACCCACACATTGGCTGCCACAGTCAGCCCCTCCTCACCCCGAATGGATTCTTGAGCGACGTATGGTCAAGCGTCGTCAACAAGCAGCAACCCAAGTTCAGATTTAGTGGCTCGGTCGCCCTCCTAAGGATGCGAAGTGGGAGTACCTATATGATCTCCAGCGTCACTTCCCCGATTTTGACCCTTGGGAACAAGGGTCCTCTAATGGGGGCGACATTGATACAAATATAACTGAGGGTAATTTGGGTATTGATTAGGTTGGATGTTATTCCATTAATCAAAACCAGATTAGTCTAATTAAAGCAGCTTGGGACCATGGTTTATAAATAAGGTCCTTAATTAGTGATATGAGTTTGTGTTAAGATTTGTGAAAGCTCTCTCTCTCTATCCCTTCTCTCTTGCTCTCCCTCCCAAATTCTACCACTTATATACTTATCTTCTTCCTTCTCATTCTCTATACTTGTAAATTGTGATACAATTATTGTGGAATATATACAAAGATCTTATACTTGATACTTACATAGATTGCTCTTAGCTGATGATCGAATCTTAACATATAATATTCTATCACCATTTTGAAAGCATATAATAGATTTAATTTAGAGAGTTGTTATTGTCAAAGTAATATGCAACTTACAAATAATGAAAGCCATAAAATTGCTTTAAAAATAAAAATTTTGTCATGACAATACATTACCCTTAATTTATAATAATATCGGTAAATTACATATTAGTATCCTGATGTTTGTGTATTAATTTTTTACTCCAAAAACTTTGCAAAATAATTTTTTAGTTCAAACATGTATATAATAAAATAGTCCAAATGATGGTGTGAATGGTGTAAAACTTGTCGTTATTTGCTGGTAAACTCACCATTTCCTCGGTACTCCTATCATTCGTAAATATCGTAACACTAATAATAAACAAAATTGGATGATAGGCTTATTTTATACCCTTGCACACCATTATTTGGACCGTTTTATTAAAAATAATATAATTTTTTAAACTAAAATATTATTTTATACAGTTTATAAACTAAAAAATTAATACATTATATCTTATGATGCTAATATGTAATTTACCTTAGGCTTTGTTTGGAATATAGAATTGGAATTGGACAGTGAAATTGCAATTTCAATTCCAATTCTGATGGAATTGAAATTTTGATGAAATTGAAATTCCATTGTTTGGTTCATCAAAGGAATTGGAGATTAGCATTATAACTGCATAATGATTCGAATCATCAAAGGTTTTCGGTCAATTGAGTTGGAGTATTTTGAGTTTTAAATCAACTACGGTTAGATTTTGGTTAGAGCAGTTCACATTGTGTTCAAGTTACTATGGTTGGAGCTATTCATTTTGAGTTCGAGTTATTCAATATTCGAGTCAAATTGGGTCAAGTATCCCATCGGATCATGTGGTGTTCAAGTTTCCTCGGATTTTCAGTTAATTGAGTTACATGTTTTCGAGATTCAAGCTAGTTATGATTGGGTTTGAGTTCATTTAAGTCATTTCAAACTCGAGTCATCTTAGTTTTGGGATAAATGAGTTTTACATTTTAAATTTGAGTCATCTGAGACTGAGTTTGAGATGGGTAAGGTAATTTTAAGTATGCATCGTATTAAGTTTTGGGTTAATTTGGTCGAGTCACTTCCACTTCAACTCAGCTTGTTACCTCACAGTTAAGTCGCGTAGTTTCATTTTCGGGATTTAAGTCATCTCGAGTTTTGAGTTAATTAGGTTAGATCACTTCGGACTTTGAGCGAAAGTGATTACGGTCATTTCAAGTTCAAATCATTCGAGTTAGGTGATTTTGAGGTTTGAGTCAAATATTAGGTTGTGTTTAAGTCCTTAAATTTTGAGTCATCTTAGATTTGGGTTAATCAAGTTGGGTTATTTTGGATTTTGGGTCAATACAGATAATGTGGAATTGTAATTTTTTCTATGAAATTGGACAGTGAAATTATAATTTTAATTCTAACAAGCGAATCAAACAATAGAATTAAAATTTTAGGCTCTAATTTTAACCTTATCCCTAATTTTAACCTTTAATTTTATATTTCAAATACAGCCTTAGTATCAACTTAAGTATAATTTTAGTGCAATATTTTCCAATAGGGTATGCATTTTTCCTTGGTGATGCGTGCTCTCTCTGCCATTCTCGCTGCTTCCCCCTTCCCCTTTCTCTCTCGCTCTCTCTCTCTCTCTCTTCCGCGGTGGGAAGTCTCGGGGAGTTCACGAATCCAGAGGCTAGGATTGATTGGCCTACCGACTCTCTCTCTCTCTCCCCAAACCCTAATTGTTCGCAACTTCTGAAGCTTTCTCGCTTTGTCTATTTGTTTATATTGGTTAATTAAAGCTTTTGCGGCTGCTGGCGAGCATGTAATGTGCTGCGAGGAAGCACGAGGTAATGTCTATTTCTTCTCTTCTGCACCCGCCCCCCCCCCCCCCCCCCCCCCCCCCCCCTCACACACACTTTCTCTTTGTTTGCTAGGAAATGTGTGGGTTATAGGAAGGAGATGTTTGTGTTCTTGGAATTTCGGAATGTAAATTTTAAGTATTACTACGGTGAGAAACGTTTTTTCTTGATTAGCATTTGATGTTGCTTGTTTTGGATGAACCTATAATTTTGCGGTGCTAATAGCTTTTATTATCGGAAACAACCTTTCCATAGAGTAACATTTTACGTATATCTTAATGTCCTAGACCCTGTCTTGGCGGGGGCCTCTTGAGGCACTGGGCGGCTGCTGTTGTTGTAACAGCTTTTATTAATTTGTTGTGTCCTTTCCGGCATTTGTTTGTTTGTTTGTTATCTAGTTTGGAAACTTTCTGTTGAGTTTCTTGGTTATGCGTGCTTATGGATAGATTTTGAGCTTCTGTGGAGTCCGACAATTTTTGCAAGGATTGTTGGTGGATGTTATTTTTATGGCGGTGGACGATGAGAAATCTTTAGTGGTGTGATTTTGTTATTCTGATGTCAATTTTGTTATCTGGGGATGTCTGGGATTGAGCGTCTAGAAATCTTGACAGCACCAGAACCTGAGGCTGATTCTAATATGGATCAAACTCCGGTTCAAGGAGAGCCGTTGGGTGACTTTGGCTATGCAAGTTCGTACCAAGAAACAGGGGAAAAGCAATGTAAAAATGGCGCCAAAAATGTTCTAGATGAGCCCTTGGCAGATGGTTTGAGGGTCGTGAGTTGTGATGCTGCTGCACATTCAGGACAAAGCCCGACCCCTACAGATAAAGGCGGAGACAAATCGTGTCTGCAGGGTAATGTGAATCTTTCTTGTGGACCAGGAGAAGACAGTAGTAGGCTGTTGAATGGAATTGTTGCCATGCAAATAGAAGAAAGTTTATCCCCAGGACATTCAGTAGGAGAACAGCTGCATATGCCTGTTAATGAATTTGAGTGTTTAAAACCAGCAGAAGTTAGCATGATTTCAGATTGTGGTGCCATATGGTCATCAGGTGGGAATTTAGATGACATATCAGCCGGGGGGCCACAGGTGTATATGGATCTTTTTGGCAGTCAGACTTCTGAACCGATGATGCAAAACAATTCTGTTGCATTGGATTCTATACAAAGTGGATCTGCAGATGAGAGTGCTGTTGTACCTGACTGTGGGATCCCTGGACAGATTTTTGGTGAACAAGATCAGTTCAACTTACCAGATAATTTCACGGATGATAATGCCAAGTTGTCCAAAGGTGCAGTAAATGAACTTCTTATATCAACCCCAACAAGATTCACAGGAGAACAAGAACTCAAGTTTGTATGTCAGAGTTTGCACAATGAGCCTTCAGAAGAGAAAAATCAGACTGGCTTTGGAGGTGTACAAGATCAATTGATAGAGCCTGGGATTGTTGTATCTGATTCTAGATGTGCTGAGCAACATGATAGTTCTGAAGAAAATGCTATGCAAAATTTGTGTAAGTGTGATGATTTGAATGTGCATGGTATCCTAAATAAGGCTGTTGCCGCAGAGGCTGTTGATGTAGTTTTAGAATGTGCTGCTGGCGTAACAGGGAACAGTTCAATTGTTGAATGTACCGCTGCTGAAAATTCAGGTGAAGGGGTGTATCATATTATGCAAAGTGAACACCCGGGACAGAATCAGATAGCTATGTCTGAACCTACTGAAAACAAAATGGAGGCCGAGGATTTTTCATTATTCAATAATCATGCTGTTGAACCATCTCTTCAGGGTAATGTCTCACCAAAATTACAGTTTGAGCAATCAGAAGACCCTCATCAAAATGTCTCAAACACTGAGGCTATAACTGAGCAAGCTCGATTTGCCCCAATATCTGAACCCAACAAACTTACCATTGTACAGTCAATACCAGCTCCTGGCCCTGATATTTCGCAATCTCCAGTCAAACATGGGAGGAAGAGCCCGTGGCATGGAAAAAAAGCAGACAAAACTTCCCCTGCATCTGTGGAAAGAAAATATCCAATGAGATCATCAGTAGCCAGCTCCAGAGTTTTACGTTCCAGATTGAAAGAGAAGCTGAAGGGTCCTGACCCAAGCTGTAATACGGAACATCCTAGTGCCGGTGGGGAAGGGCTGAGGAAAAGCAGGAAAAGAAAGAGAATGAATGGCAAATTCAATGATGAATTCTCAAAAATGAGAAAGCATCTAAGATACTTACTACACAGGATACATTATGCTCAAAACCTGATTGATGCTTATTCTAGTGAGGGATGGAGGGGACTAAGGTATGCTTTCTACAATATTTTGTTTCCGTGATATGATAATTATGTTTTCCTGTAGCTGTTATGCATGGTTATGTTAGCAGGTTTGATACATGCAATCATGCTTGTAGAATACCCTTTGATTGCAAGTGCTTTGTTTGGCTGTAAGAGCTGCTATAGACTTGGAGTGCTGCTTGTTATTTAGGCTCTTAGTAACTGTCCAATTGCTTTTGTGGTCATCTTTTCACCTTGTCCAAGTAAAAAGCGCAGACAATTCTTTGCTAAAAAAGTAATTGAATTTGATTACGGAGTGGATGATCCCCCCACAGCTTGTAGATTGTTAAAAATCTATTATCCTGTCTCTGTTTGTGAAATGATTGATTGGTTGAAGTGTCGCAGCACTTTCCCTTTTCAAAGTCAATGGAAGCAATAAATAGTGGGGGCGTTTATCTCTCTATGTTTAAGTTTTGCATAGCTAAAGCCCCTATATTTTGGTCTCATTTTCACTTTAGGTGGAAATTTACTGTAGCTTGAATGAGTATATGAAAATGATGTAGTGGCCCCCTGAAAGCCAAGTAATCTAATAGATCCATGTTCGACCTCTTTAGTACTTTGTTATAATTACTCCTCTCAATAGTTCTGGTTGCGTGATATGTATACTTGGTTGAGCAAGCCATCTGCTGTAGCACAAGGGAAGGGGAAAGGGAGAGAGGTATCGAGAATCATGAGAAAGGGGAGAGGGAGTTTAGAAACATTTAATTCAATTTTATCTTCCATCTTGCCAATTATTAGCAAATACATTAACTTATATAGGCATCCCTAAAGTAGAAGTTAGGAAACTAAATAATTTTAAGTATGGAAACGAGCCAAAATCTCAAATATGGAAACTTGCTAAAATAGACAAAATATGAAAATATGGAAACTTCCTAGAATATGGAAACTTTCTAAAGTATTTAAAATTTCAAAAATATGGAAACTTTCTAACTATAAAAAAATCCTAAAAGATAAATAAATATCTAGAAAATATTTACAAGTATTTAAATTTCTTTTGTGCAAATATCTTTATGAATCCCATATTTTATGTCATTCTCGTATTGCATGACTTTGGGTAGGTTCTTTGATGGACTTAGGAGTGCATTAAGAAAGAGGCTTCAAAATGATGTCCTAACACCTTGGAAGAGGCCCGAGGAGGCTTAGAGGCTGAAAATTGGCTTAAACCTCCTTTCACTTCTTTTCAAAGCTGTTACCCCAATTTGGTGTAACTAGGATTAGGGTTAGGGTTTATACTAGGATAGGGTTTATTGATGAGTTAGAGTAAGATGAAAGAGAGAAATAGAAGAAAGGGGATGAGAGAGTAGAGAAAGAGATGAGAAGGTTTAGTTTTTCATTACCCTCTAATGATGCTATTACACTTTTATTTATACTCAATCACAATTAATCCCAAGAACTAAGTACATTTATTATTGTTTACTAAGTACACGTAACAAAAGCACCTCCCAAACCACTCCAGTTAAGTCCACTTCCAGAATTAAAGGGTTAAGGAAAACAAGTCTAGTGCCTCAACACTTGTAGGTCTTCTGTTGTCTCTTCTTCATGTCCTAATAGGAGAAAATATAAAAATTACATATATATTTATATGCACCTCCCAGTGCCTCATTAACTACTGTGTTGGAAAATTTTCAATGGACCACTTCCTTGACCCAACCTGTTATAGAGGCCTTTGGGCGGTGTTGCTCTCCCTAGTTTGTAGTGACAGGGAAATGAACATTACTCTTTTAAACGATGAGTAGTTGGACATTCATCTCTTTTGTGACAATTTGATTTAAAATTGACCATGGTAGCTTGTACCTTGACCCCTTCTTCTTCTCTTGTACTTGTTTTACAATGTGCTGCCCACGTTATCTTGAGCCTGCTGTTCCTTTTGTCTGACAAAATTCTCTTCACAAAATGCAGTCTAGAGAAATTAAGGCCAGAGAAGGAGCTTCAACATGCCAAATCAGATATCAATCGCAGCAAAACAAAAATAAGAGATCTATTTCAGCGTCTGGATTCATTGTCTGCTGAAGGAAAGTTTCCCGAATCCTTGTTTGACTCTGAAGGACAAATTGATAGTGAGGATGTAAGAGAAACCTTATGATCTTAAATGTCTGTTGATTCGCGTTAATGGTTTACTTTTTTCCTTTTAAGCATATTTTCACTTCTGGAGAGAGGATCTTTCTATGAAATTCTGTTATCAGACTTACTTTTGCATGACAGATATTTTGCGTGAAGTGCGGGTACAAAGACACGTCTGCTGATAATGATATTATCCTGTGCGATGGTGCTTGTGATCGTGGATTCCACCAGTTCTGTTTGGAACCGCCATTGAGAACAGAAGAAAGTAAATGCATTTGCTTGCTTCCTAGTATTCCTTTTGGTTTTTTATTGTGTGGAAATTTGTTAGAAAATAACTGCATTTGCTTGCTTCTTAGTATTCCTTTTGGTTTTCTGTGCGGAATTTGTTCGAAAATTTACTAAATCTCTCGTTGCCTGTTCGTTCAGTTCCACCTGATGATGAAGGTTGGCTGTGTCCTGCATGTGATTGCAGAGTGGACTGTATTGACTTGCTTAACGATTCTCAAGGAACAAAACTTTCTATTGGTGATAGCTGGGAGGTGAGGACAATACCTTGTGTATTCATATAGTTTTTGCTTATTTTAATTCCACATGCTAATGATGTGCTTAATCACGTGTAGAAGGTTTTCCCTGAGGCAGTTGCAGCTGTAGCTGGGGATGAGCGTCATGTTAACATGGAACTCCCGTCAGATGATTCAGAAGATAATGATTATGACCCTGATAGGCAGGATGTTGATAAGGAACAAGGGAATCAATCTACTTCTGATTCTTCCGATTCATCTGATTTCTCATCTGCTTCAGAAGATTTGGGGGCCATATGCAGTGATGGGCTGGATCTTGGCCTCCCTTCTGAGGATTCAGATGACAATGATTATGATCCTGATGCTCCAGCTGTTGATGCCCCTACTGAAGAGGAAAGTTCAAGTTCTGATTTTACATCCGCCTCTGAGAATTTAGGTGACATGATTGAGGATGAAGTGGTTTCTAGGAAAGATGGACAACCTGTGTCCTTGGAGCCTGAAGGGGAGCAATATGATACTCCACCCGTATCTGGAAGAAGATGTGTGGAGAGGTTGGACTACAAGAAGCTTTACGTTGTGAGTGTCATCTCGCATAATCTATTTTTATTTGTCTTGTTTGTAATTACTGGAGTGTGGACAGCTATCTTAAAAGCTTGAAGATTCCAATGGGTTCAGTCTAAGCCTAGGAACAAATGGAGCAGATGGTAAACTTAGAAGGGATAAAGCTGGGATCAGCAACCTGATAGTCTAATATTTTAGGATAACTCTAAATGATCTTAGATCTCTTAGGTGCCAAATTATATTGAGGTGACTAGGAGCAACTTGGCCAAGGAAGTCAAAACAGGTTCGTAATATGGAAATATGATAGCTGTAGCAGTCAGCATAGAAATACTACTTGTTTGATGAGACTGGATGGAACTTGGGCTAAACATCTATCAAACCGGTGTGGTTGATTGGTGATGTGCCTTTAAGAAGCACAATTAAGGAATTTTATTATAAAATATGTCTAATCATCATTTGTGGAACTGCTTTTGTGATAACCTGTGCTTCTGGCTGCAGTTTTGGGAATGACTGCAATCTTTTTAGAGTGAGACTCATCTTTGGTGCTTGCCTCCTGCAAAAAAGTGACCTCCACATGATTTTCTATTGTTCCCCCCCCCCCCCCCCCCCCCCCCCCCCCGGGGTTAATTGTTTGTGACTATTTTTGAGATACTTTATTATTTCTGAAGGAAACATATGGAGATGCTTCTTCCAATTCAAGTGAAGATGAAGAGTGGATGGATATGGTTGCACCGAGGAGGAAGAATGGTGTTGAAGGAAGGGCTTCTGTCTCTTCAAATGGTGCTCCTGGTAGTGCTGATGGTGCAAGTAATATGGTTGTGGAAACTAGGAGTACTCAAAAAGGAGCTGGGAAAAGGCGTACTCTTCAAAGTGCAACTGGTTTATTACCTGAAAGGAATGAGGGATCTCCCAGGTCGACCTCAACTGGCAGGAGCACGAAGAGGATGCCATATAAAAGACTTGGAGAAGCCGTAACTCAGGTACTGTGGTGTAATAAGGATTCCAGCTGTTATTTTATGGAGTAAGTTATCTCTGTTTTGGCAAGTCTAGGTTTCTCTTTATGGGGCGTGGGTTACCATTTTGACGTTGATAATTGATTTTAATTTGGGATAACACAAATTTTATGTCTGATTTTTCTTGGCAAGAATTTTCCTTATTGTCATTAGGCTCTACTCATTATGCAAATTATTATAAATTCTTGAGAATTACATATTGTCCTTGAAACAGCTCTAGAGAATAGAATTCTAGAGATTCTGACCGTATCCATAGAAGTGGGAGCTGAAGTCAGAACTTGGCGACTGCACATTAAGTGAAAGAATATGCAACTGTTAGTTATTTGATTGATAAGCATGCAGTAATAACCATTATGCTAAGAAATTATGATGAAGCTGAAGATGATTTGCATGTCTTAACAGTAATCATTCGTAATTGAAATAGCATTTCTTTTTAATCTGTGACTGCTGATCTGTCAAAAACTTAGCCAGACCAGATACTTTGGTGATGAAAATCTCAACTTGGTGTTTTAGAAACTCCTTTGTCCTGCGTTTGTGTCAGATACTTGTGCTGCTTCTGAAGAGATATTCTTTGCAATTCCAATTGCATATGACATGCTATATCTTGTGGTAAGAAGGTGCAGCTCCTCGAGGAATCCATGTACCTATACAATGAAGAACATTTCTGTGTGTATCTCATTAAAATGCTGGAGTTATTCCCACTTCTGTTTACTATCTTTGCTGTTGATTTATAATTTTGGTTCCTAGTTAAATATTTCCGCTATTATGCCCTGCTGCTACTCTGCCATTCTTTTACTAATGATATGCTTTTACTTAGTCACGTTGAAATGATATTGCCTATGCATGATATATACACTAGGAAGGCAGAAAACCATGCCTTGTAGTGTGGAGGTATCAGGGTGAGGCATTCTTGTTGACTTGGTTTCGACTAAATATAGACAGCAGCATCCAGCTGGATGATAAAGTCATCTCTTCTTTTCATGGATGGACAATCCCACTTTGTTGAAGAAGGCATCCTAGTCATTTTAGGGCACATATTTTTGCTGCAAGACATGTTCGTTATACTTTGAAGAACTTGAGTTTTAGAAGGGTCATCAAGTTGCTTTAAAAATACTTTATGGTCCTCCAAGTAGTCCCAAAACAGTCCTCCAAGTTTGAAACAAAGGGTCGATCCCTTTCCCATTCTTCCAATGTCGGGAACCAAAAATATTAGGAACTGCTTTAGATTGGAATGGCGACACTTGCTTTTTGACGAAGAACGGCCGAGATTTAGGATGATCATTCTACATAAAGACCATTTGGGAATAAACTGAATCCTTGCATTATGGTAAGTTTAAATTAGTATATAATTTTTTATATTATTTTAATACATTTTTAACCATTTTTCATCAAATTTTATTCTCTTTTGCTCGTTTTTGCTCGGTTTCGACTATTTTGCTATTTTATTACAAAAACACCAATTTTGTACTAAATCTTGCTAGTTTTATCATTAATATCAATAAGTAAAAGCAAGATAAATCAAAAAAATTACAGAATAATACATTAGTTGGAATTGAAGGAAGTTGATCGCCTGCTGAAGGACCATCCTCCCCTATTCTCTGTTTTTGGTTCATCAAGACCATAATATTCTTTTCTTTTTGCACTTAAACAGCAACTTGGTGCAATTGGAGTTCAAAACAGTATATACACTTGTGTCTGTTGGATAAATTGATAAAATTGGGGCCATCATTGTAGTTCTATTTTTTTTTTTTTTTTTTTTTTTTTTTGCATGGGGTAGGTGGCATTGATGTGATTTACCCCATGGGGCTGCTGATAAGAATCTGATCCGCAGTGGCGATGATGGTGTTGACAAACATTTGGCAGTTTGCTATACCACCACATGCGACCTCATTGCTCAATGTTTCAAACAATTGATGGGGTTTGTCTCCATTGTTTATGCGACTCTCTATTGCAATTGGAAAATTATGAGCCTCACATTCCCTGTATCATGTGATAATTCTAACTGATGAAATTAATTTGAAGTTTCTTTTTTCTCTTTTTTTTTTTGGGGGGGGGGGGGGGGGGGGGGGGGGGGATTTTTGTCTCATGTTGTATCAGAAAACTATTGAAAATCTTTTGTGGAATTACTGTTTGCTTCAAGGACAATAATATAGATAGACTCGAGGAATGTTGTTTCTGACTCCATTGCATATTTTCTGATTACTGGGAAACTTTTGGGTTTACAGAAGGTCGTATTCTTGGTTTGATTGAATTGAAGGAGATGGGTGATCATTTTAAGTGGGAGGGTAGTGTTCAATTTTCTCAGTAGTACAAGCAGAGATTGTTAGTGCAGTCATTTTGCAAATGCACATGCCATGCACATGTTGCCTCTTGGAGTTTATACTTGTCACTTATGGGTCTTAACTTGTAGGACTGAATCTGCCAATCGACTTCTTGAAGAACAGTGCAGTTTTTAAGTTGGTTGGAGGACCAAGTGAGTGTTATTTGGTCGATTTTGAAGTATTCATACCTCTGTGGTGCATTGGTTTCAAGGACTTGTTTATGATGCTGATGGAACTCATAGTTTCCACGATGTCATGAATTGGGGCCAACAGATTGCTTTTTGGGGTGATATCATCTTGGGAGCTTTTATAAGTACATGCTAGAAGAAATTTGTGGGGTTGAACAAAGGATCTCATGCTGTTGATGATTTTGCTTTTCTAGTGCTCTATTGTGGAGATCTATCCATATATGTAGCCTAGTTGCTTGGGCTTGTGGGAAAAGGATCCAGTATGGCTATGTATCCAAAGACTGTATCTGGCTAATTCACAGGATGTTTGTGTTTTTGGTCCAAGTTGGAATGGCTAAGTGTTGGTGTCTTATTTAAGTTTTCGTTGGGTGGAATGAAGAGTCTAGATAACTTAGTATGGAGCGGCGTGCAACTTATGCTAATATTGTCCATTGAGGATTCTTTTGAATGTCTGTCCGGAACTGGCCCTATCGAGAAGGGTCTGAAAGGCAAGAATTACTGGCGAGACATCGAAGAATGAAGGCAATTATTACAATCTGTAATGGCAAAATATGATACACAAAGGCAACAATTCATGGAAGACAAAGTGATGACCCTGAGGAAGGCAGCTGTTACACCTCCCTAGCATAAGGAGCATATGCCTTGAAAGTTTCAATAACTGGATGGGAAGCTTAGGGGCTGTTTAATAATAGAGATATTTTTCAATTTTCTTGGAAAATTTCCCCCAAAAACTAGTAAAGCTGTTTACAAGCCCAAATTTCCTTGAAAACAGTTGGAAACCAATTTTCCATCCTCACTATTTTGGAAAATTTGGAAAACAGTTTGAAAGAATTTTCCACATATGTGTTCCTTACAAGTTTCTTTATTTTCTCTCTTACACTCAGCGCTCTTATCTTTCTCTTTTTCTGCACTCCAACCTTTCTCTTCTCTCACATTTTCACGCCCTTGAAATCAATTCTAACCTTTGACCCTGAACCCAGCCTTCAAGGCCAAAGGCACATAATAACATGTGAGTTCTTCCATGACACTCATCTTTGTGGAATGTGATAGAGCATGCATTTTGCGGTCTTAAGTCTAAGTTCCCCATTTTTAAAGCGACACTTGTTTTGGGGAAATTCGTTTGCACTTATACTAAACCATTTACTAAGGCGACAAAAGATAAAACCAATAGTGTGTGAATAAACGACAAAACAAATATATCATTTACTTTGTATGATAGAGAAGGGCGCAGTGGTCCATAATGAGAAGGATATTGTCGTTGTACGAGATGACATAAAGGTGAATATGTCCCAAAAGGTAGCATGTTGTATACGTAGGTTATGTCAAAAAATACAAGAGTTAGCATGTTGTAAGTGTAGGTTATATTGGTTTTATACAATAATGAATTACTCTTTTTTTTTTTTGTATGTGATTAAGTAGTACGAATAGGTGGTCTGCACTTTAGAATTGAGTATCAACGTGATACTTATACTCGAACTTGGTGACATAATTGTTCGGGTTGGGTTTGAATCGCATTATTCGATTTTCAGATTTACGAGTATTACTTATGTATTATTTTCAATTTTTAGAAAATTGAAAACTATGATTACTTGAATGCATTTTCCACTTTTAAATTGGAAATATGCATGTTTTCCGAATAGAAAATGGAAGAGGAAAATTGGAGATGAAACAGAGAACTGGAGTGGAAAAGGAAAATTGTTTTTTTTTTTTTTTTTTTTTTTTCCTTATCAAACAGCCCCTTAGGCTTTTGGGTTACTTCATCTTTTGACATGGTATCAAGTCTACAATCCTATTCTTCATATTATATATAATTTATGTAGGAAGTATGAAGTAGGTAGTGTATATTATCCAAGCTTTACACACATTCTGATGAGAGGGCAATACTAGATTTCCAAATCATTCCTAGATCTCTGACTAAGGCTTAAGCTTTTGGCTGCGTAGAGGCCCCCATAAGGCTTTGTCACTAGGATTCTTGTGATGCCTGCATCTAGAGCGGGGAAACACATCTGTTAACTTGTATTATGTCTAGTGGCTTGGAAGATTTACAGTGCATGTTATTTCCTAACCTTTTTGTCAGCGTGCGTGTCACGGAGCACTATAGATAGTGCTGCATTGATATTCTTCCAAGACCGGGAAGATTAAGAATGTTAAGATGCTATATTTGTGCTGCTAGTATTAAACTCTTTTGATATATTTGGTTGGATAAGGAACGCTAGAGTTTTCAAAGGGCATATGAGGCGATGAACTTTCTATAGGATAAGGTGATCTTTCTTGTAGGAAAAAAACTTGGAGGCTCGCTAATGCAACACAATTGATTTGCAGAGAACCGTGAGGATTTTCTTTTGTTAGCTTTTGGAGTTTGTGTTTTTTTTATTTTGAGGACATCTTTAACATATTGTGATTCTCTCTCGTAATGTAGGTATTTTGCAAAAAAAACATTTCTTCTTTTCCTGAACATTTTCTTTAATCAATATGCCAAATGAACAATTAAGATTTGACTTTAGAGAAGAAATAAATGCTACGACCTCAATTTTAGACTTGTTTGTGATGCTTGATATGTAATGCAGAAACTCCATGAATCCTTCAAGGAGAACCAGTACCCTGATAATGCTACAA
The DNA here is from genome assembly GCA_018398585.1 of Simmondsia chinensis. Classification (NCBI taxonomy): domain Eukaryota; kingdom Viridiplantae; phylum Streptophyta; class Magnoliopsida; order Caryophyllales; family Simmondsiaceae; genus Simmondsia; species Simmondsia chinensis. The sequence goes on along the minus strand of JAGTTD010000017.1, from coordinate 10,126,471 downwards.
AATTGAAGTTGGCAGAGCAGCTTGGATTGGAGGTTAAGCAGGTTGCTTTCTCCTTTTTCCTCCTTTCATCACCAAAGAAGACATATTCTGGTTTTGCTCTCCAGCTTCTAAGCTTATTTTCTTACAGGTCAGAAAATGGTTCGAAAATGCGCGTTGGAGTTTCAACCATCCCCTGCCAGGTGGAGAAGCAAGTATTACAGGACCTTCTTCAAAACAAAGCTCTCCATCGCTGCAGAAGAGTAGGAAAACTGTTGATCATGAAGGTCATAATCCACAGGGAAACACTGAAGTAGATAATCAGGGACCAGTTCTAGCTCTGGAATCACCAAGCAAACAGGGTACTCAAGCTGACTCGACAGCATCCCAGGGAGGTAGACGTGTTGGAGGGAGGGAGAGAGCGATATCTAGCTCTTGATCACCTTTTGACTGGTGCTTCGGTTCTTCAACCATTTGCATAAATCCAACTTGCAACGACAAAGGGATGCTGGCTGTTAGGTAAGATCTTTGATCCCTGTTCTATATGACTCCTAAAAGGGTGAAATCTGATTTGCGGAGAAAAATCATGTGTTTCACTTTGAAAAAATTCCCAAGTTTTCCCGGAAGTTTCCATCCCTTCTTTTTCGCATTCAAAGAACATAGTTTTCCATGTTTTTGGGTAACACGGTTTCCAATTTTACCCTTTATGCATTATCCGGAGAATTTTTCCTTGTTTTCCAGCATTCCCTTCTTAGTTGAGGGCATTGTCTCCCCGTGTTTTCTAGATTTTTTGAGTGCTCTTCACTTTTTCCATTTTTTATAACACACACTTCAAAATATAGATATGAGAAACTGACAAAATTTTTGCTAAGACAATGTTCCTCATGTTTGAACACACGAAGAATTATAGGGTTCCCATCCTTGGAGCTTGATCAGTGGGTATTCTGGAGAGCAAGGATACACTTCTCAAGCACAATGCAACGTGAACTTGACATAACCGGACCCTAACCCACCATGACCCTCAAGAGATCATGCTCGCTAGAGTGGATGAAAGGTTGTGGTTGATAGTACAATTTATGTAACAAAAATTTGCATGACACTGTGAAGTGATTCATGTCATGTGTACTTTAATGTCGACCATCTCTTTATTGTTGAGCCAGTGGTGAATCTTTGTTGAATCATCCAGTTCCAGTAGTTGAATTCTGAGTTTTGGAAGTTAATCAGGAGCAACTTGAGTTCAAATCTGATCACCTTTTTTACAACTTGAAATGTTCTATGATGCTTCTTGCAAAAGGGAAAAGCCTATGTAAAAAGCAAAGTTGGTTCTCTTTCAGTCGTATAATAAGCAGTCATAACCGTTGCATGTTATGTCGTTATTTAGTCGTGGGGAACTTATCATTTGTTTGTCAGTGTACTTGAATTTGCTGGAAAACACACATACATGTATGTAATGTTGTAGGTATTCCGAATAAAAGTAATTTACGTAATACATTGATAAAAGGTTAGTAAGTTATAAAAAGAAGTTAATTATTATTGATTTGTACAATTTAATAATTTTTGTTATGTTGTGAAGTACAAAATTTGGATAAGTTTAGCATTTTCTTTAAATCAAGGGGAGTTATGCATTTACGTCTGTGTTTTTAAATTAAGGAATGCTACTAAAAAAGAGCTTCTTTAAGCGCTTCATCAGCAAAGATAGACAAGATCTAAGTGGTAGTTAGGCAAAGAGTTTAATTTAGGTATCATGGGCTTTGATTTTTTTTTTTTTTTTTTTTTTTTTTTAAGAAAAATTTGGTAAGTGGGATAAAGCCCAAAATGGAAGGATGGGCCTGTGATGTACTTAGCTAGGATATTCAATATACTTGTACTTACTCTAATTCTTTGTATTGATTTAAGTGTTGGTTAGAAGTTGGTTATGGGATAAATGGTTGTAATTGGAGCTGTTAGTGTTGTAATTGGAGCTGTTAGTGTTGTAATTGGAGTATTAATACTGAATTGATGTACTGAGGAAAGCATCCAAGAAATAATACCATTTTTCTCTCTTACTTTACTCTCTCTCATTCTCTTTCTCTCCTCCTCTCCTCCTCTTCTCGATCTCCTTCTCCCTCCTCCATTTCCATGGGTATCTCAGGCCTTTTCCTTCTTTTCGCCCAGTAACAGGCTAAACCCTGACAGGGCCGTCTAAGAGAACAAGCAAGATTCATGCTACAAACAACAAAAATAAGAACATATTCTAATCTTAGACATAAATGCAAATATACCCTGGGCGTCTAAGAGTACAAGTATGATTCATGCTACAAACTACCATAAGAATCTATCTTATATTTTAGGACAAAACATAGTTAGATCCCTGAACTCTGCAATTAATCATAATATACTTCCTGCACTTTTAATTTCACAAAGTAGCTCCCTAAATTTTGCAATTAACCACAAAACACCCCTTGCAATTTTAATTTTATAAAATAGCTCTCTGAACTTTACAATTAAATACAATGCACCCCCTATGCACTTTTAATTTCATAAAATAACCCGCTGAAATTTGTTATTATACACAACTCTCCCCCCAAACTTTGTTAATAAACATAACTCACCCAATCGACATTGATAAATTAAAAATTTTAAAAATATACGAAATTTAAAATTTTAAAAAAATTAAGAAAAAAAATTTGGAAAAATTTTGAATTAACTTTAGTAAAAATTAGAAAAATAAATTTAAAACTAAAAGATCTATCAAATGAAAAATCATGAATTTTGTAGTTTTATACCCATTATAGGAATTTATATTTTTAGACGAAATGTAGAAGCTTTATATTTCTAGGCAAAAGATAAGAAAAATTTCTGAAATATACATAAAATTTATTTTAACTAATTATAGAAAGAATATTAGAAATTTAAAAGATAATAATATATTTTTTAACTTCCATAAAAATATTATAAGATAAAATATAATATTTTCTTATAAAATAATTCTAAACTGAAAAATATATGAAATTAAAAATTTAAAAATAAATACAAAAAAAATAGTTTTTAAAAAAAATGAAAAGTAAAATTTAAAAACATTATTATATTTTTCAAATTCTTTCCAAGAAAATGTATTTCCATAATTTGTTTCAAATTTTTTAATTTAAAATTTTTTCTAATTTAAAATTTATTAATGTCTTAGGGGTGTGTTATGTTTAGTAAAAAGTTCGGGGGTGAGTTTTGTGTAATAATAAAGTTCAAAAGGCTATTTTATGAAATTGAAAGTGCAGGGGATGTGTTGTATTTAATTGCAAACTTCAGGAGGCTATTTTTTAAAATTAAAAGTGTAAGGAGCGTATTATGTTTAATTGCAAAGTTTAGGGGGCTATTTTGTGAAATTGAAAGTGCAGGTAGTGTGTTGTGGTTAATTGCAAAGTTCAAGAACAAGTCTCTCCCCTTCTCAAAATCTTCTATTCTATAAATCCTTAATTTTAAGCACTTTTCCTGAAATATTATATTTTCTCTTAAAAACACAATATTATATTGCAGTTACATTATGGTAAAAAAAAAAAAAAGGGAATCAAACTTGCATTTACAGCCCCGACTTTGAAATGCACGGGCATGGAAGTTACAAAAAGCCTTAAATCCCACCAAAAATGGGATACTTCAAGAATAAAATCCATCAATTTCTGTTTTATTTTTGCCTTTTACAATTCCTTAAAAAGATTTCAAGCCCTCAAGTCAAAAACAAGTTGCAAGTCCAATTTCTTTCTTCTCTTAATTCCTTAACAATTATTTCATTTTCATATTTCAATTGGTTGTTTATATGTAATTTGATACAAACCCGGGTTCCCAACTACCACCAAGTCCTCACAACGTATAACGCGAAGTGCCGCCTGCTTCTGCTTTCCCGCCTTTGCCGCCTATTTGCTGATACAGAACTCAAAACCAATACCAATTGAAGATAGAATATGAGGGTGAAGAAGAATGAGAAATTGAGGGAGAAGAGAGAATTCTTTTCATTCAATAAATTCATCAGCTTCAAATACAATCTATATGAGGTTATTTACCTAAAAGGTCACACCAACCCTAGTATAGCCAACTTGTCGGAAATTGTAACAAGAATTAAAAGAAATGGAAATGAAAAATAAATGGAAAATATCCCCCTTAACTAACATAACTAACTCCCGCCTCGTGTGCCACTCACGTGCCAAATGCTTGAAGGTATTCCGGTATAAACACTCCCCTCCTAAAAATCACCCTTGTCCTCAAGGGTGAAAATCAGGAAATTTAAGCTGTAAATCATACAAAAATTCCCATGTTGCTTCCCCTCTTGGATATCCTTGCCATTGGATTAATACTTTAGTAGCTGCTCGCTGTCCCCTTTTAACCAGTGCCCGATCCAAGATGGCCTCAAGTATCTTCCTTGGCATACTATCCAGATCATCAGGAAGAGGTACAGGGTGTGCTGGAAGAGGTCCGTGATGGAGTTTGAGCTGCGAAACGTGGAATACATCATGAATTCTAGCGTTTGCAGGCAGTGAAAATCTGTAGGCAACCTTCCCAATGAGCTCGGTGACCTGAAATGGTCCATAATACTTGGGTGATAGCTTGTGGCAGCTGCGACGAGTTATAGTGATTTGTCTGTAAGGGAGGAGTTTGAGGTAGACCCAATCTCCAAAATTAAAGCTTCTATCTGTCCTCCTAGCATCAGCTGTATGCCTCAACCTATTTTGCGCTCTATGAAGGTGGAACTTCAGTACCTGTATCATTTCTTCTCTCTGATTCTGACTACGGTCCACTGCCTCAACACAGCTCTCCCCAGCGATATAGGGTATGTGTATAGGGGGTGGTTGACCATACACTATTTCATAGGGTGTCTTGTTAATGGAAGAGTGCCAAGTGGTGTTGTACCACCATTCTGCTAAGGGAAGCCATTTGGATCAGTGAGAGGGGTAAGAATTGCACATACACCTCAAATAAGTCTCTAACCCTCTATTGACAACCTCAGTTTGTCCATCGGTTTGAGGATGATAAGCTGTTGAGAGTTGCAAATCAACTCCCTGGATGGACAACAATGATTGCCAAAACTCACTTTGGAAGATGGTATCCCTATCACTGATGATGGTGCTTGGAAGGCCATGAAGTGTGTATATGTTGTCCATAAAGGCTTGAGCAACGGTTATAGCAGCTTAAGGATGTGTTAGAGCAACGAAATGAGCTACCTTGCTGAGCCTGTCAACAACTACAAATATAACATCCTTTCCAAATGACCTTGGAAGACCCTCTATGAAGTCCATAGAGATATCAGTCCAAATAGTCTCAGGAATTGGAAGGGGTTGGATCAGTCCTGGGTAAGCTGCAGTCTCATGCTTGCAAGATTGGCAGATTTGGCATTGTCGCACATAGTCCCTCACATCTTATGACATTCCCTTCCAGAAAAAGATGGATTTAACTCTTTGAAGAGTAGCATCTCTCCTGGAGTGGCCACCACTTGGTGACTGGTGCAGCCATTGAAGTATTTTAGTCTTCAGACCAACATCATCTCCCACCACGAGTTTACCTTTCCTCTTCAACTAACCTTGCAGCCAAGAGTATTGAGGATAGCTCTGACTATCAGCTTGTAATTGGCTTATGAGCAGCTGTAGTTGAGGGTCTGTCTGCCATGATAGTTGTAGTAGCTGGTATAAATTACTCTCCACTGCAGAAAGCATCATACATAGTATCTCATTGCTTGGAATTCTGGATAAAGAGTCTGCTACCACATTTTCTTTACCCTTCTTGTAATCGATTATGTAGCTGAAACCCAGTAACTTGGAGAGCCAAAGTTGCTGGAAATGTGTGTTGATCCGTTGCTCCATAAGGTACTTTAAGCTTTTTTGGTCAGTCTTAATAACGAATGTGCTATTGATCAAATATTGATGCCATTTCTGAACTGCATACACAACTGAGAGTAATTCCTTCTCATAGACTGAAAGGAGCTGCTGTTTGGGGCTGAGTGGTTGGCTAATGAAAGCTAAAGGGTATTGATCTTGGAGTAGAACTGCTCCAATGCCAATGTTGCTTGCATCAGTCTCCACAATAAATTGCTTGGAGAAATCTGGTAAGGCCAAGACAGGTGCTGAACAAATGGATGCCTTCAGTGTCTCAAAGGCTATCTGAGCTTCTTTATTCCAACCCCATTGATTCAGCTTGAGAAGGTTAGTCAGGGCCCTTGCTATGCTGCCATATCCCTTGATGAACCTTCCGTAGTAGCCTGTTAGACCCAGAAAACCCCTCAGCTACTTTGTATTAGTGGGGACTGGCCATTTATTGACTGCCTCTACCTTCCTTGGGTCAGTGGTTACACCTCTGCTTGAGATAACCTGCCCTAGGTATTCAATCTGTTGTGTAGCAAAGGTACATTTACTCCTTTTAAGGAAGAGCTCATGGTGTTGTCGTAGATTGAAGACCAGCTGCAGATGCTTCAGATGTTCAAACAAGGAAGGACTATAGATCAATATATCATCGAAGAACACTAAGACAAACCTCCTGAGGTATGGAGCAGATATCGAGTTCATCAATGGTTGGAATGTAGAGGGGGCATTGGTGAGGCCAAATGGCATCACCCTGAATTCATAATGTCCTTCATGAGTCTTGAAGGCTGTTTTGGGATGTCATCAGTGAACATCCTTATCTGATGATAGCCTGATCGAAGATCTAACTTAGAAAACAGGATTGATCCTCCCAGCTCATCTAACAGCTCCTCCACCAAGGGAATTGGAAATTTATCATTGATGGTTGCTCGATTGAGGTCCCTATAATCCACACACATCCTCCATTCTCCATCCTTTTTCTTAACAAGAACCACAGCTGCAGTATAAGGACTGACACTGTGCTGGATGTAACCTTTGGACAGTAGCTCTTGTGTCATTTCTTCAATGACATCCTTCTGAAGGGCTGGGTATTGATAGGGTCTCTTGTTGATGGGTTGAGTTCCTTCCTTGAGGTGTATTCTATGATCGAAGTTGGGCCTAATTGGAGGTAGTTGCTCTGGCTCCTGGAATAACTTTTCATACTGATGTAGCAGTTTCTGAATTTCAGGGTTAGATTCTATCGGATCAAGAGCAGTAGAGGCTTCTTTAGGATTATGAGTGTGGGAATGTGATTGATTACTCCTGCTGGTGTCAATCTGAAGTAAGGCTATGAAGGGTGCCTCTTGGAGTGCCTTGCCAATAGCCTTAACTCCTAGCAACTTGCAAGATTTGGTGATTTCTCCCTTGAGGGTCCTCACCTGTCCTTCAATCATGAATTCCATGGTGAGGTCCTTGAAATTGCACTTTATATCACCCAATGTAGCCAACCACTCTCCTCCCAATATGACATCACAGCCTCCCAATGGTATTAGGAAGAAATCCGCTATGTATAGGTGTCCCTGCATCTTCCATGATAGATTTTGGTACTTGACATCACAAGTAAGCCTGCTACCATCAGCTACAGATACTGCCTGAGGTCCTAGCTGTGTCAATGCTGCTCCTAGTTTGGAGACCAAGGAAGAGTCCAAGAAATTATGTGTAGAACCTAAATCAATCAGTATGCTAAGAGCCTTTCTGCCTTTGTACCCAGTAACTCTTAAAGTTTGGAAGTGTTGATTCCCTTCCAAAGCATGTAAGGATATTTGAGCAATCACTTCTTCAGCTATCTCCTTATCCCCTTCATCTGGAAACTCATCAGGAGGCTCCTCCACTGGCTCTCTAGCAGCATCAATAATGAATAATTGAGGGGTCTTTGTCTTGCATTTATGTCCCGGCTCAAAACGCTCATCACAGAAATAACATTGCCCTTTAGCTCGTTTCTCTTAGAGCTTAGCCTTGGAAAGAGTTCTGTGATTTTTATCAGTAATTGGAAGGTTAGTTCTAGGGACAAAGTTCCTAGTGGTATTAGCTCGGGTACTGCTTGAGGGCAATTTGGGCACTGATGGAGTTGGTAGCAGGGGAACCTTAGAATATTTGAGTTGCTTAGAAAGTGCTTCAATCTTAGCCTCAGCTAATTTTTCTAAACATTCTGCCTCTTGCAAATTTTGAGGCCTATAGCCTCTAACATCCATTTCAATCTCATCCTTCAAACCAGCTAGCAAACAACTTACTAATTGAGATTCCCCTAAATCAGCCCTTACAGCAGTGGCATCAAATTTTGCTAAGTACTCACCCACAGTGCCTTCTTGTTTCAAGCGCATAAGCTCAGAGACAGGATCTTCAAGAGGGTTCCCAAACCTATTATGTAAGGCTTGCATATACTCATCCCAGCTAGGCAAAGATTCAGTGTATCTTGTTTTCATTAGCCTCTGATGCCACTGTAATGCCAATCCCCTGAGGTGTACTAAGGCCAATCTTAGTTGTTCATGAGCAGGGGTGTGATCAATGGTGAAGAATTAATCACTCAAGTATAACCAATCATTCAAATTCTCTCCATAGAACAATGGAAACTCTACCTTACTTAGTCTAGCAGAGTAAGAACTGTTACCATTATTGTTCACAAGAGCTTGAGCTGGAATTGCATCATCGGATGTCATTTGATTCTGATTTCCATTGGAGGCAGACCCACGTTCTTGATTCCTACTGTGCTGAATTGAAATTCCGGTGATCATTTGCCTCAATTCTTGTGGTGCGGCCTTCAATTCAGTGGCTGTTTGTTTGTTCTCAACTGAAGATTGTTCCACCCTCTCATTGGTGGCTCGTAGCTGTGCAGATAGGGCCTCTTCTACCCTTCTAATTTCTATTGCTGATCGTGTATTGTTAGCCATGGATGAAGTTCAGTAAGCCCACAGGTCGGAGGATGTAAGGCTCTGATACTACTGATACAGAACTCAAAACCAATACCAATTGAAGGTAGAATATGAAGGAGAAGAAGAATGAGAAATTGAGGGAGAAGAGAGAATTCTTTTCATTTAATAAATTCATCAGTCTCAAATACAATCTATATGAGGTTATATACCTCTCAAAAGCTCACACCAACCCTAGTATAACCAACTTGTCAGAAATTGTAACAAGAATTAAAAGAAATGGAAATGAAAAATAAATGGAAAATATCCCCCTTAAGTAACATAACTAACTCCCGCCTCATGTGCCACTCACGTTCCAAATGCTTGAAGGTATTCCAGTATCATCTGCAGCAATGCATCAGCAAATCCAGGCTCCTATCCTTTGCCACGTCAGCCTTAGATATTTTAGCTTCTTCTTCTATAGATAGGGGGAGGGAGTTATTTTTAGGGTTCATGCAATGTGATGTGAATTAAGTTAGTTATTTTTAGGGTTCCTGCAAATGTAATGTGAACTTTCTCTCTGGCCCTCCAATCTCTTCTATGTTTTCTCCCCTTTCTCCTATGTGAATCCTCCATTTTGGAGTTTATATTTATACTTATAAATCAATATATACAAAGGCGCAGCCAATTACTGCCTCGTGGGCCTAATTTTGTGTCGATTGAGTGTTTGATTAAACTTTGATTCCATTGTTCGAGCTTGATTTGATCTAAGTTCGTTTCAATTGGTATCAGAGCAATCCATCCTCGGCACGACACTATTCACTCATCGATCGAAGCTCCATCATGGCAGACGGAACTCTATCCCAAATTTTTCTACTAAAGCTTGGACGAATCCCATGATTGGAGGTTCACCACACTGGAGCGATCGATGAACAAGATTCGCCAAGCTGTCAATGGCCTCTCGGTTCAGATGGGAGGTTTGGTGCAATTGGTTCACGATCGCCCGATACCTCCGGCAGCACCTGAGTCGCCTCACACCAGTGAACAAGGTGTTCTGGCTCCATTTGCTCAGTGAGGTAACTATCAAGTCCTGACTCGCTTATCTAAGATTGATTTTTCGAAATTTAGTGGGAGAGGGGGGGGGGGGGGGGTGGATGGCTGGATTCATCGATGTGAGAGGTACTTGTCCATCGATCGAACTCCAGATGAGCTAAAGGTGATGTTGGTGACTGTGGCTATGGAAGGAGACGCCCAAGAATGGCATGATTCATTTGAGGAATCATGGCCCTAGGAGGTTGCCATACTGTGGGAAGTGTATGCCCCGCAAATCCGAGCTCGGTTTGCAGAATCATCCGACCAACCTTTAACCGAATTAATAAAGTTACGCCAAACGGGTACTGTGGATGAATTTCTTAGTAAATTCAAGTCGTTGCTAAACCGTTGTGGGCTGGATGAGGAGCAAAAGATTAGTATGCTTATGGGTGGGTTGCGTGATGATATATCCAAGTGGATTCGTATGTTTCGACCTAATTCCGTACAAGATGTCGTTGTTTTAGCTAAACAACAGGAACAATACTGGAAGTTCATTGAAGAGGTAACTGGGAAGTATCCCCAACCAATAGCCCCGATTTTACCATTCCCGGGTCCTCCACCAACAGCTGTTGGGTCTCGGGTTTTACCCACCCACCCGCCCCCTTGGCCTCCACCTCGTGTTTTGCCGTCGCCAACGGGTCCTCCACGACCTGCCCCAAGGGGCCAATTGAGTCTTACTCTAGTTGAGTTAAATTATTTTACGTGCCCACAACCTATGCTTTTATCGCATGTTCTAGCTTGAGCTAGATGATGAGCATCCCAAATCTGCCAATAGTTTACCGCCGGATCCTACATTGGACCCGATAACTGATCCTCACATCTCTATCCATGCTCTGGAGGGGGTCCCACATTGTCAGACAATGTGTGTTTAGGGTCAACATCAGCGCCGCTCCTTGAGTATCCTTATCGATAGTGGCAGCACTCATAATTTTCCAGATGCCGACTTCGCCAGACTCATTAATTGCCCCATCGATATTGCAAATCATCCTTCACTCACTATCACTGACTGTAAACCTATAGTCTATATAGGCATCTGCTGTAATTTCTATTGGTGCTTACAAGATGCCGCCTTCCATTCTGATATGTTGCTCATTCCATTATCCGGCTATGACATGGTGTTGGGCATCCAGTGGCTCCGTATTCTGGGGAATTTCGAGCTGCATATGTCTTTCAGCCTTCAAGGTCGTCGTTAAACTCTCTAGGGGATCTGCCCACCCCCTTTCTCCATTACCGAGAACACGCTTTCTTCACTTCTGACATCTTCCGCTTCCTTCTTTGCTATATTGATTACTCTAGTATCCAGGTCGCCACTTTGTTTCTCGGTAACAACTACTCCTCTAACTAAGGAAACCCCGCTTGATCTGCAGGCCTTACTTACTGAGTACAAGGATGTCTTACTGCCTCTTTTGGGCTACCGCCATCCCACCAATTCTTCGACCATCGCATCTCGCTTAAGGAGGGTAGTAACCCCGTCAATATTCGGCCTTACCAGTATCCCCTTTTCCAGAAATATAGCATCGATTCTTTAATAAAAGAAATGTTACTCGCTTGGATCATCCAAAATAGCAATTCCACTTTTGCATCACCAGTGGTCCTCCTCAAGAAAAAGGATAATTCTTAGTGCCTTTGTGTGAATTACCAGGTCCTTAACAAGATGACCATTAAGGATAAATTCCCTATCTCCATCGTTAAGGACTTGATGAGCTTGGCAGAGCCGCTTTCTTTTCCAAGATAGATGTTAATTTGGGTTATTGGTAAATTAAGATATCTGCTGATGATATTCCGAAGACCGCCTTTCGTACCCACTCCGTTCATTATAAGTTTACCATAATGCGATTTGGTTTGTCGAACACAATTTTTCAGAGTTTAATGAATGACTTATTTTGGCCTTTTCTTTGTCAGTTCGTCCTCATCTTCTTCGACGATATCCTTATCTACAATGCAACATGGCTCACTCATTTGGATCACCTCCATATTGTCTTTGGCATTTGCGCCTCAATCATCTTACTGCCAATCGTGCCAAGTGTACGTCTGGCACTCACCGTATTGAGTACTTGGGCCACTTCGTCTCTAAGGATGGCATTGCCGCCGATCCAAAGAAACTTGAGGCTGTCGCCAACTAGCCTCGCCCTCAGTCATTTAAACAGCTCCGTGGCTTCTTGGGTCTATCTAGCTACTATTGCCGCTTTATCGTGCAATATGGCGTCATTGCTAGACCTTTTACTGACCTCCTCAAGAAAGACAATTTCTTTTGGACTCCGAAGGCTGAGCTTGCCTTTGATTGCCTAAAACATGCCTTGACATCCGTGCCTGTGCTTGCTCTTCCCGACTTCACACAACCTTTCATCATTGAGACTGATGCTTTCGGCACCGGGATTGGCGCCATCCTCATGCAAAGCGGCAGGCCCTTAGCTTATATCAATCATACTCTTGCACCTCGTCATCAGGATCTCTTGGTTTATGAGGGAGAATTGCTTGCCATTGTCTTTGCTGTGTAGAAAAGGGAGCAATATATTACAAGTCGTCACTTCATCATTCGAGCTAATCAGTAAAGTCTCAAGTTTCTTATTGAGCAGTGGTTGTCCACTTCCCTCCAACATTTTTGGCTCTCCCACTTGATTGGCTTTGACTATGATATCGTGTACAAGAAGGGTTTCGAAAATCAGGCAGCCGATGTCCTATCCCGCCTTCCAAGCACCGAAGTTCTCTGTATGGCTTTATCATCCATCTCTTCTTACTTTTTTGACAGCTTAAAGGCATCGTGGTATATTGACCGTATTTTGGTGCGTATCATCACTAATAAGTTGGCAGATCCACTTTCCCACCGTCGCTACACTTGGCATCAAGATCAATTGAGCTACAGTAGTCGCCTTGTTCTTGGTGATGACGCCAATCCTCACCGAACTATCTTATTATGGATTCATGATTCAACCTAAGGCGGCCATTCTGGCATAGATGCCACTTACCGTCCCATACACCCATTATTCTATTGGAAGGGCCTTCGCCATGATACCCAAGCTTACGTCCACCAATGTTCTGTTTGACAACACAACAAGTATGACACTTCGACACCGACTGGTCTTCTTCTACCACTCCTGATCCCTTCTTTGGTATGAAACAATATTTCCCTGTACCTCATCGAAGGTTTACCCCCGCCGGAGGGACGCTCGGTTATTCTTGTCATAGTGGATCACCTGACTGAGTACGCACACTTTTTGTCACTTTCTCATCTACATACCGTGGTCGGAGTTGCCACCCTCCTCTGGACCACATCTATTGTCTTCACAATCTCTCCGAGACTATCATCAGTGATCGTGATCCTATCTTCACAAGCCTTTTTTGGTGCAAACGTTTTTCTTGGTTGGGCACTCAGCTTAATCTTTCATCATCTCACCACCCGCAATCCAACGGCCAGACCAAGGTTCTCAACCGCTATTTAGAAACATACTTATGCTACATGGTCAGTGAGCACCTTGCTATGGACTCCTTGGTTACCCTTGGCAGAATGGTGGTACAATACTGCCTTCCAATCCTCGGCGCAATCCATGCCTTATGAGCTACTTTATGGCCAACCACCACTAATCCACCTTCCTTACTTGCCAGGCGAGTCCCCCGTCGATGCCATTTATCGCAATCTCTCTGCTCGAGAGGAAAATTTTAGTCACCTACGTCATCACTTGTTTCGTGCCCAAAACCGCATGAAACAACAGGTTGATCACCATCGTGTTGAACTTGAATTTCAAATTGGCGACTCTGTGTGGCTCAAACTTCAATCCTACCGGCAACACAGTGTTGAAGCTCATCATTTCCACAAACTTGCTCCCCGATTTTATGGGCCTTTTCGGATTCTTGATCATGTTGGGGCCGTTGCTTACCGTCTCGACTTATCAGCTCACGCCACCATCCATCTCACCATGCATGTTTCGCTCTTCAAGTGATGTTTCTCTGTTCCCAACTCTAGCACTCCTTTATTAATTGTTTGGCCTCCAGCAGTTGCACCTGCTCAGCCACTCACCATTTTGGACCGCAGACTCGTCAAACACCGACGCATTGCCGCCACCCAAGTCTTGGTTCAGTGGGTAGGCCAATCTGCCGACAACGCCACTTGGGAGTTCCTACATGACGTCCAACTTCATTTCCCCTCTTTTGATCCTCGAGGATAAAAATCTTCTCATGGGGGCGACATTGATACAAACCTGGGATCCCAACTACCACTAAGTTCTCACAACGCATAACGCCAAGTGCCACCTGCTTCTGCTTTCCCGCCTTTGCCGCCTATCCGCAACAACGCAACAGCAATCCAGGCTCCTATCCATTGGCACGTCAACCTTAGATATTTTAGCTTCTTCTTCTATAAATAGGGGGAATTAATTATTTTTAAGGTTCATGCAAATGTGATGTGAACTCTCTCTCTCTCCCTCAAATCTCTTCTATGTCTTCTCCTTTTTCTGCTATGTAAATCCTCCATTTTGGAGTTTATACTTATACTTATATATCAATATATACAAAGAGGCAGCCAATTACTGCCCCGTAGGCCTAATTGTGTGTTGATTGAGTGTTTGATTAAACTTTGTTCGAGCTAGATTCGATCTAAGTTCGTATCATGATTAGGTCATATCTCTCTGTTAATTGATTACAGCTATCAAAATTGTTTTTGTACCCCCACATATTAGGTATTGAGGGAATGGGGTGCACAGGCCTCAGGGAAGATGAAGGAGATAAAAAATAAGTCGTGTATTTTTTTTCTAAATGGCATGAATAGAGTAGTACAATTTGCTTTTTTATATTATTTATAGTAACATGAGAAAGAAGGATTCCCAAAGCATTCTTGAGCATGGGTCGGGTTTCCGATTCAAAATGGATTTCAATTCAAGTACCCAAAAAACTAAACCATCAAAATCATTATCCACTATTTGATCTAAAAAATTTGGGTATTAGGATACCTTAAAAGATCGTGTCGAATCACATCCGGTCGAGTATTCACTCATTTAACTAAAATTTCTTATAAAATTAATTTTATAAAAAGCAAAAATAACCATCTACTAATATAAGATGAATTTATTTGTGTATAAAACTCCCATATTAAATTATTATAACAATATTTCACTTGAACTTCGTCATTTAGTTCATTCAAGAGCTAATTGAAAATACTTTTATGGGATAGATGGCTGAAAAATTAAATCTTTTTTACGTATAAGTACTATATCATTTTGTTGGAAAATGAACGGACAAGCATGTGCTCAACATTTTTTGTGGAGATTTAGATTTGAACCTATAACTTTAATATTTAGTGAGATAATATAATCAATTTTCTAAACTGATATTCGTATCCAAACTAGATATCCAATAGTGGGTTGGGTATACTCTAATTGGATATTTTCAAGTTGGCTATTCTAAATTTTCGGATCCAGTTTAATTTTTCTGGGTTTCGAATTTTTCTGTTATTTTTGCTCACCCCTAGCACAAAGAGAATATAGTTGTGGCATGCATCTAATTTCAAAATTCATTTGATGCTTACTTTACATATGCGTTAGCAAGTGCACTAGTTGTATCAAGTAATAAAGTAGTAAGTAGAGTATCGTTCCCATGAGGATTGTTATTGAGCGAGTACCGAAATTAGTAGCTTTAATGCTATTTGAAAGATCGAAAATTGAGATGTTGATATGAAATTAAAAAAATAAAAAGAAGCAAAATATGTTAACTGATTTTTAACTAAGCTTACTGAATTTTTTGAAGTTTTTATGATTTAATAAAATCCAAGGCATCCTATTTCACCTAGTTGCATTAGTACGCCTTTCTATTCTCATTATTCAAGTTGTTATTATGTGTTGATGGTTGAAAATCCTAATTACTAAATATTCTCTCTTGAGCTACATTTAGCATGCTCTTTTACATATTAACCCATCACTCTCATACATGAATTTAAATAAGAAAAGAGTTTTTAAAGCTCTATGATTTTCACTTAAAAACCACACAAATCGCGTTAATCTCTCTCAAGCATTCGCCCAATTTGTGGTGCTTATCACCTTAGCAATCATCATAAATCTCCTCTCGGACTCATTATGAATCATTATAGGCCTTAAATGGTGATCAAGCATTTAAAACTCATGAAGAACAATGATAAACACTTCAACAACGCAATAACAAAACATTGAATACGTTGAATTAAAAATAAACGTATATTACAACTTCGGCTACATTGTAGCCTTGGAACAACAAAATTAGTTCATGAGAAACTTAATATAAGAATATTTAACAAAAAATTCATGAACTTAATGAAGAGAAGGATAGAAAAGAACTTGAAAATGCAAAATTTCAAACCAAACTTCTTCTTTTCTCCTCCTTCTTTCTTCCTATGAATTTCTACCTTATTTCTCTACTTTGTATTCAATTTTTCTGGATTGAATGATGCTAAAAACCTTATAAGCATCCCTATTTATAGTACATAAGGTTAGAATAAAAAAAAAATACAAAAAATTGAAAGCTTAAAGCTCATTGCATCACACATCTACTGCTACTGCCAATTTTATAGGTTTGCAACTTGCTACTGATTTCTTCATTTTTCTTCAACTATAGCCATCCAAAATCAGTCTTAAAATCAACTTGAATATGTTATTGAAGTGTACAAGAGGTTGTTTCACTTGATTCGTCAATTTTGTCACCCAAAATTGCAAGTTGAAGTGAATTGTGCAGGCTAGTTTTCAGTTTCTACAACTTGCTAACCTTTGCAATTTTTCTTCATTTTTTTCCAGGTTTGGCCGCCCAAAATCAGCTTTAACATAAATTATAACATGTTAATGAAGTGTACAAGAAGTTTTTTCACCTTATTTGTCCATTTTGCCACACAAAATTGCAAGTTGAAGTGAATTGTGCATGCTCATTGTTCATTATCTGCACTTTGCTGTTCTTGGCTGTTTTTATTCATATTTTTGAGCTTTGAACTACTTAAACATCAACTTGGACATGTTAATGTATTGTTTAATCCATCCTTGTACCTGATTTGTGCATTTCGCCACCCCTTTTTGCAAGTTGAAATGAATTGTGCATGAACTTGTTGTGTTCTTGCTTTAGTCATGTAAATTGTTATGTTTTGCCCCTCTTTTTTCTTTTGTTTGGTGAATCTTGCATTCACTTTTTGATGTTGATGATAAAACCTAGCAAGATTTAGCACAAAATGAGTGTTTTTGCAAAGAAATGGCAATAGAAGCGAAAAAGAGCAAAAGCGAGCAATAGCGATAAAATTTTAAGGTAAAATGCTTAGATAATGAACCAAAATAAAATGAATAATTATATACTAACTTAGACTAATCATCATTTGAAGCAAAATAATTTATATTTTATTGTCTCATTTTAGAGTTCGCAATAAACGGTAGTTAAATTATTTTTTAAGTATTGTCTTTGTATTTTATGCATCACATAAGCATAATTTAAAGTAATTCTAATGGATGTTTTGTGAAAAATTCTTGAAAAACCCACTATGAAAGTTTAGGGTATCAAAAAGAATATTTTAAAATATTAGGAAGAGTAGGGTACCTGAGCCATTTCTTTTCCCTAAATCCTTTGAAAAAGTTTGAATTATCAAAATCAAGTTGATTTTCATTAATAGTTTGGGAGTGTATTTCATATATAATTAGAAGGTTAAAAGTTACTTGACCAATAGTTCTCATGGTGTCTTTGATGGGATTAGAAGTTGAGGAGTCACATTGATTTTAATTAATAATTCGGGAGTTTGTTTGACTAAAGTAAAAGTTTGAAGGTCACTTTGATTGGAGAGTCTCTATAAATGTTACTCTCTTAAAATTATGTATTAATATGGTCACATGTATTTTAAAATCCTTAACAATATGGAATATGAAACTATTACGGATAGAATATTTGATATAATAATATAAGTGCATAGATAAACGTCACGTTTAGAAAAAAAAACTCAACTACTAAATTCTTATATCATTAGTAAATCATCAGATGATAGCTATATATAAGAATGGATAGAAAAGTTCTTAATATAATTTATAATATAATATGCAGATAGAACCATCAAAATATTATTAAAACTTTTCACATGGATAAACTACCAAAGCATTGAACAAATTTGTAGAATTTTAGATTGCATAAACATAAGTCCACAATGTCCATATGCTGGCTTCACTTAATCCACAATAACAAATGACCTAAAGTTATTTAAAATGTAAAATATATGGCCATGCAATGCAACGGGAAATCACTAGTATATCCTAAGTCCAAAGATAAATACAAATGTACCTTGACATAGAGAGATGATACGGTGAAGAAGGTGAAAACCCAAACCCAACAAACCCCCTATCATTGTTAAAAAAAAAAAAAAAAGCAGCTTTTTTTTTCAATTTCCCAAAGCACCCAAATTTGGTGCTCTTAAAGCAAATCAAAGTCAAATCTTGTCTCAATCTCGAATTTAGTAAGCAATAAATACTAAAAGTAAAGGGATAAGAAGGAGAAAAATGTAAAAAATGATATTTGATTTCATTGATTGATTTGTGATACATGACCCCATGATTCTTATTTATAGAATGCCGGACATGTATCAGTAATACGATCTAAATTGGAAAATATACTGAAACTAAAGGAAAAGCAATAAAATACTAAAAGTAAAGGAAAAAGAGAGAAAATGTAAAGGATCATTTGATTTCATTGATTGATTTGTGAAACAATGACCCCTCTATTTATAAAATGCCCCTCTTCTTAAGCTGAACCAATTATACTATCTATTAGGCTATTCTATTACTATAGGCCTATATACCTATTTTGAGCATATATAAATCTCAAAAAATTCTTGTTCTAATGATGAGCCTCTGAGATTTATAATACTAGAGCCTTAGATGAGAAAAGTAGGATAAAAATTACCCTGCAATTCGAAGAAGCAAATCCCTATGGGGATGCACAAGATGGAGAATCCTTGGAACATTTACTACTAGGGTTAGAATTTTTAAATGGAGGATATGGGTTGGGTAGGTATGGAGGCATTGTTGCCCCCCTCGGAAAAAAAACCTCTTTGCATGCAGCACTTGCTTTTCCAAAGTGAGTCCTCTGATAGACTTGTTGCATTTATCTGTTTTTGTAAGCATCCTTAAGGCACTGGAAATAGGAAGATTGTTGTTGATGATGGAGGCTTTGCCAATTGTGGTTGGTACTATGTGGGGGTTAATTTCTCACTTGAAATGGGGTTGACCCTTTTATATTCCCAATCAAGTGGTATTAGGCTAGGGTAGAATGACTTTTTTCTTCTGCAGTATCAATGGCATTCCTCCCCCCCCCCCAAAAAAAAAAAAAAAAATTCGCCGAGTCCTTATGGAGATTCTAGGGCTTCTTCTTTCACTTTGTTTCCCCTAATAGTTGTTTTATCATTATAAGTTACAAAATACAACTTTTTTGCTAGAAGTTCCAATCTAATTTTCGCTGCCCCAGCCAAACCTTCCAAGCTATCCTTTGAAAGCCCTCTACTTTAGTATGCATGATCAACCTAACTATAGTTCATTCTTTCCATCCAGGAATTGATCTCTCTCCCATGGAAGATCAAGTTGACCCCTACTCCACAAAATCTCTGAATACTAGCAAAGACATGACTGAAGATATTGCCTTTGAAATGATTTCCTTTTAGGTAAAGTTTAGGACGACGATGTTTCTTGGGGTTATTATGACCGAAAATTAGAGTCGATTGGGAACAAGTTAGGGGTCAAGTGGATCTTATTATCTTGGAAATGATAGAGTCTTAATATAGTTTTCTAACGGAACAAATGACGACTATGCATGGGCAGGTAGACCTTGTTTGTTAGGGGGCTTAATTTTTTTATAGGGCCCTAATCCATAATGTTTGACCCTTTTGAGTCTCAAAGTGCTCAAGTCGACCAATGTGTCAAAATCCATCGTCTTCCTTTAGAGTTTTGGAGTTTTGAGTCATTAGAAGCCATTTTGAGGACAATTAAAGCTTTTATTAAACTTATTGGGTTCATTATGGCCTAAACCAAAGGAAAAGTTGGTAGAGTGTCAATAATTAAATATTAAGAGTACCTTGCTCGGTCCAATTTTGATCATCTACCGAGGAAATAATATAAGGCCTATCCTATTGCTTCTGAGGGCTTTCATGAGGTGTTTTCCATTTGCGGTCTAGAGAATCACGGTGTTGATGAATGACATCTCTAAATCTACTGAGATTCTGGTGGTGGTTGAATGCTTTGCGGAGGACATACCAATCTCAACCCCTCAAGACAATGTTACTAAGGACTCGAAAATAATGAAATATTAGGTGAACATCCTTCGGAGGAAGAGACCCAAAAAATAGAAGCATGTCAATCCTTTTCACAAGAAAATTGGTGGACCTATTATTGCTATTAGGGAACCAATCCCTCCTGTTGTGGGCGATGAACTATTTGAAAATGTTGGAGAAGGGAATAGTGAGGTGCATCCAGCAAAAAAATAAAAATAAAAAAATGCGATACTGGTTAAGGGATAGCAATCTTGGGGATGATAATAATAGGGGTTCAACGTTTTATGATAAAGGAGGAGACCCCTTTGGTTGGTGGTTCTAAGGGGAGGGGGGGTGTAGTGACGAAGGCGGGATTGATGATGGAGGTTAAGGGAGAAAAAGCTTGCTTGGGGAGCTTTGATATTGAGGAGGAAAACCCCAAAGAGGACTCGGAGGAGGATGTTGAGAAGTACCTTAAGGTTTAAGAGGAGTTTTGGGTGAATGTTTTGAATTACTTGACAAAGCAAAGGATAATCTCTAGGAAGGAAGAGAATTTGGGACAAAAATAGAACAAGGGAGATGATGCTTTTCATCTTTCGACAAAGGATGATGATTTTCCTTATTACCTTCTTAATCCTTTTTTTGTCCCTTGTTGGGCTTTGCCTTTTTTGTTGTCTAGCAGGGGGTCAAGGGATGGTTCGTTGTTAAGGTGAGGGATGGTTATTCCATTCCCTCCTTTTGGATCTTTCTTTCTTTCCTTTCCCTTTTTTTTTTTTTTTTTTTTTGGTGAAGGTATGAGTGAGTTAATTATATACCCTTATTGGTGCTTTATCCTTTTTACAGTTACAAGTTCTATGCATGTTTATGATTTTGTGTGCTTATTGGCTTGTTTTCTATCTCTAACATGCCTCGATCATCAATCTAGAAGTTTTCTTAGAAGGTTCTTCCTTTTCACGGGGGTATTGGGTGATGGCATACAGCTCAACCAAGCATGGGTGGTCAGGTCCCATGTTTGTTCACTGTTGTTTAATTAAAGACACTTTTATAAGTGTTTTTTCCCCAAGTTTTGTTACCCTTACTGGTTCTAGCACTTTAATTCAGTTAATGGTGGTATTTTTTTTTGGTTTTTGTTGCTTCTTAGCATTTAATTGTTTTATGTTTGATTAATGTTTTATCAGATTTGTATTAAGGTGTTTAGATTAACCATCTCTAAACCCTGGTGATTAATAGGGGACACATGAATTCATATGTACTTCAGATAAAATGTCCCTTAGGGACATAGCAAAGTGGTTTGTAATGCCGGGTGCCAACGGGGTGGCCCGGGTTCGATTCCCACTAAGCTCAAAGTGGGCCTCTTTATGAGGTGATTTAGAGATATTATCCTCCTCCCCCTCCCCCTGTCCTTACCATCATAAAAAAAAAAAAAAAAAATTGTACTTCAAATAAAATTTGAGACAATTAGATCGCGAATAATTGATTAATCAAACTCAATGGCTTTTGCTATAGCCTAAGGCTAGTCAATGCCACTTGGGTGGGTCACCCCTTAACCCAGAAAAGGGACTTCAATGAGGGCCCTCGTTGAAGAAAAGTTGGACCAGGCCATCAGAATGATGCTTGGTATTTGCTTAGCAAATGCATTAAATCATATCAAGTAATAAATAATGAATAGTGTATCGTTTGCATAAGGATTGATTATTAAGTGACTACTGAAATTAGTAGTTTTAGCACTATTTGAAAAAACAAAATTTGTAGTTTTTGGTATGTAACAAGTAAAATAAAAAGAACTAAAGATGGTTACTGATTTTTCTTAAAAATCTTCTAATTTAGTAAGATCCAAGGCATCCAATTTCACCTAGTTGCATCATTACACCTTTCTATTCTTGGTAATCAAGTTGTTATTACATGTTGATGGTCGAAAGCCCTAATATACTAAATATTCTCTCTCTCGCAATACTTAGCATACTCTCTTACATATTAACTCATCAATCTCTCGCATGAATTTAAACAAGAAAATTTTTTGAAGATTCATGGTTTTCACTTAAGACTACACAAATTGCATTAATCTATCTCTAGCATTTGCTCAATTTGTGGTGTTTATTACTTTAGAAATCACCATAAATTGTCTCTCGGACTCATTATGAATCATTGCAGGCTTTGAATGGTGATCAAGGATTCAAAACTCATGCAGAACAATAATAAATACTTCAACAATGCAATAAACAAACTTTGAATATGTCAAATTAGAAAAGAGCGCATATTATAGCTTAGACTACATCATAGCCCTGGAAAAATAAAATTAGTTCATGGTAGATATAACCTAAAAAAAAACCTAAAATAAAATCCATAAACTTAAAGAGAAAAAGGATACAAACAACTTTGGAAATAAAAAATCACCAACTAAACTCTTTCTTTTCTCTTTCTTTCCTCCTTCTAACCTATTCTTATTTGCGTTTTTTCTTTGGAGCTGGATTGATGAAAAAACACTTCCATCCAACCTCTATATAGTACTTGAGGTTGGAAATATTTAAAATAAAAAATTACACAAACTTGATCCTTATTAGCTCTCTTGCCGCCATATATGCTACTTGCCACAACTCGCTTTTTTTTTCATTTTTTTCCACTTTGCACCGCCCAAACATGCAATTTGCATCAAGTTGCACTTGTTCATGAAGTATTTAACTAGTTTTTGTTCTTGATTTGTCCAAATTTGCTGCCCAAAATTGCAAATTGCAACAAGTTGTTCATGATCTTGCACATTTCTTCCTTAGCCGTGTGGTTTTGTGCCTTTTTCCTCATTTTTTGCTTTTGTTTTATGTATCTTGCTTCCATTTGTTGATGTTGATGATAAAACGTAACAAAAATTAGCATAAAATGATTGTTTTTGTAAGGAAATATGTTATGATTTTTCCTGTTTTGAGTCTTGTAATCGATGTATTGAATTGTTTGGAGTCTTGTATTGCTTAGGAAGGTTGGTTGTTCAAATGTTGGTTGTTCCTTTTGGCGCCAAAGTCGGTTATCTAGTTGAAATGTTGCTAGTTGGCAGTTTAAGCTTAGTTAGAGATATTTTTGATTCATTGTGTCTATGTTCTCCTATAAGAGGATCAATCCTTGTAAGTCTTGATTCATTCAATGAAAATTATTTTGATTCTTGAGATATTATTCTCTCTCTTCTCATCTCTTTTCTAACTCTTGTCTAGCTTCAATTCTCTTCTCACCTAAACTCTCTCTTCACAAGTTAACTTCAATTTCTCAAATTGAAGCTTAACATTTGGTATCAGAGTTGGTTCATGCTATCAATTGATTGAGCTGGCGAAACTTAAAAAGAATAGTTCTAACATGACAGGAGGTGAAACTACCTGATCAGGAGCAGCAGGAGCAGGAGCAGTAGGAGTTGGTCATTCCGTTGCTTTTGTTAATCCAAATGTTTCCTATGCTACTGTCGCAAGTGTGAATGCAACAAAAGAAGTTCAGTTTGTGACAAATGATCAATTGAAGTCACAATTAGATGATATGTTCAATCAATTTCAGGTTCTGCAATAGCAAAGAATTGATTACTTGAAGCAAGATCAAGCAGAGAATGTGAACAAGTATGAAGTCTTGATTAAGCAGAAAATCCAAGGATTTGAGAGCAAGTTGTCTGATCTGCAAAATCAAGTAAATAAGCAAGGTGAATCATCTGTTTTTGGAGTTCTTCGACCCAGCTAGTCAACTATCGCCTCCGGCTGAAGTGATACAATCACAAGTGTCGAACACAAATGCAGCAGTCTTGAACAGACCAAGCGATGCTCCTTTGATAATTCATACGAATGCTAGACCTCAAGATTTTCAACAATCTGTTGAGATAAGGCCACAAGGAGTTGAAGCAATTGTCAGATCATAAGATCATCCTATTGAGCAAATGCAATCTCGAACATCTGGCATGAACTCAAATCAAAATTTAAGGCACCTGGATTCTGTTGTTCATACCAGAACTTCTCCCGATAACATTTTGCATCTGGATAGGGCACCTGATCACTACCGGCAGCAAAGATCTGGTACTAATGATGCTTCTTCTGAGAATAGAAGCAATACATTCAGACAGCTAAGAGTGCAGATTGATCCTTTTGACGGCAAGCAACCTCAGTCATGGTTGAGGAGATGAACATCAAAGAATCTGAAAAGGTGGAATTGGCAGCAGTATCTCTTCATGGTGATCATGAGGTATGGTTTTACAGTTTGTTAAAAAGCAATCCAGACCTTTCTTGGGCTGAATTTGTGGAGGCGGTGTGTGAAAGATATGGTAATGAGGACACTGGTGATGTAGTGGATAATTTCAATAAAGTCTTTCAAACCACAATTGTGAGAGAATATATGACAAGATTTAAAAACTTAAGAGCTAGTATGATAGCTGCTTATCCTCAAGCAACTGAGTCTTATTATGTCTCAAGTTTTATCTGTGGATTGAAGCCACAAATTCAAAACTTGGTGAAAGCTATTAATCGTAAAACCTTAACAAAGGCTTATGCAGAAGCCAAATTGATTGAGGCTACTGCCATTTCTTCAAGTGACAAAGGCAAGTTCAAAGGAAATGGTTCAAAATCTCATCATAGAGATGTAAATGGGACCAAGGCTAGTAGGTCTATTGAGAAGAGGCCTCAAAGGCTTTGTTACAAGTGCAATCAACCTTATCAGCCAGGACATAAGTGTGGCTCCAAGTTTTTGGTGTCTGCTTGAGGGGTTAATGCTGCAATACAATCAGACAGTGATTTATATGAACTTGATGAGGACAGTTCTAATCATGAGTCCCAGGATGAATTGGCTGAGGATGATATTGAGATTTCTATGAAGGCACTAACTGGGAATGGAGCTCATAAGAAAATAAGGATCAAAGGAAAAGCAGGAAGAAGGCACATCACTATCTTAATAGATAGTGGAAGTACTTATAGTATTGTTGATCCAAAGGTTGTGAAGAAGGTTGGGCATGAAGTGATTAAAACCCATCCCTTGGCTGTAACCGTAGCAGATGGGAATTATATTCTCACACAGAACAAATGCCAAGACTTCCAATGGTCTATGCAGAAGCATCAATTCACCTATGACTTTAGAATCCTTCCCTTGGGAGGATGTGGTATGGTGCTTGGGGTTGATTGGATGAGATCTTTCAGCCCTGTGGTTTTTGACTTTGCTAAGCTAACTGTTTCGTTTAAGATTCAAGGAACAAAGGTTACTTTGCAAGACATTGAAGATCAAGCTCAATTGCAATTGATTAAAGGCAAGAGCTTGCAAGGAGGTTTCAAGAAGAGTGCTTATAAGTGGATTGGTCAGCTGTTTGCAACTGCTCCAACAGAATTGTGTTCTGTGCAGTAGCTTGAAGTTAAAGCTTTGATAGAGGAGTTTGAGGACATTTTTAAGCGGCCTAAGTCTCTTCCTTTATAGAGGTTCCTTGATCATGCCTTCCCTGTGCAACACCATTCAAATTGAGGCCATACAATTCTCCTCATGCTCAGAAATCAGAAATTGAGAGACAAGTAGAGGAATTGCTCAAGACTTGCTTCATTAGACCAAGCCACAGTCCTTTTGCTTCATCAGTCATTTAGTGAAGAAGAAAGATGGTTCTGCCAGGATGTGCATCGACTATAGGCAACTCAATTCTTTGACAATCAAAGATAAGTTTCCAATTCATGTTATTGATGATTTACTCGATGAATTGTATGGAGCATGTTTCTTCTCTAAGTTGGATTTGAGATAGGGATATCATCATATTAGAGTGCTTGAGCAAGGCATCTACAAGGCTGCATTTCAAACTCATCATGGCCACTATGAGTTTGTGGTTATGCCTTTTGGCTTAACCAATGCACCGACTACATTTCAGGAAACAATGAATGATATCTTCAAGCAGTTTTTGAGGAGATTTTTGCTGATCTTTTTCAATGATATTCTCATTTGCAGTGCCTCTTATGAGGATCATCTACAGCATCTGAGGGAAGTCTTCCTTGTTATGCGAAATCACAAGTTCTTTGCCAAGTTGTCTAAGTGCACTTTTATGCAGCAACAATTGGATTATTTGGGACATGTTATATCATCCAAGGGAGTCTCCATAGATCCCTCAAAGATACAAGCCATGAAAGATTGGCCAATTCCAGTTACCTTAAAGCAATTGCGAGGGTTCTTGGGCTTAACAGGCTATTGCAGGAAGTTCATTACCAATTTTGGATCGATTGCAAAACCCTTGACAGATCTGCTTAAGAAGGATACTTTTGTGTGGTGTGACAGAGCTTAAGTAGTGTTTGAAGCTCTGAAATCAGCTATGTGTGAAGCCCTTGTTCTTGCTATGCCCAATTTTGCTAAGGACTTTGTTTTAGAGACTGATGCCAGTGGAACTTGTATTGGAGCAGTGCTATCACAAAAGGGAAGGCCCATTGCTTATCTAAGTCAATCACTTAGTCCAAACATCAAGCAATGTCCAAATATGAGAAGGAGTACTTGGCAATTTTGTTAGCAGTGGATAAATGGAGGCATTACCTTGATGGTCACAGATTCATAATCAGGACTGATCATCAAAGTTTGGAGCATTTGCTAGAGCAAAAGATTGTGACAAGAATACAGAAGAAAGGGCTAATGAAGATGTTGGGCCTTGACTATGCAATTGAGTATAGAAGAGGCAAAAAAAATCAAGCTGCTGATGCTTTGTCAAGAAGATTAGAAGATGGTGAGCAAGCTTATTGTGGAGCCACTTCGGTTGTTCTTCCTTCTTGGTTAGAATAGGCTTACAAGTCCTATGAAGGTGATGCTTTTGCCTAAGAGTGTATCACTACGGGGTCATGAAGATCTCACTCAATGCACTCTCAGGCCGAATCACGAATAACACTTTGAGATTGAAGGGGCAGATCAAGAAATGCGAGGTAAACATCTTAATTGACAGTGGGTCCACAAGCACCTTCGTCGATGCAAGCGTGGTTCAAGAGCTCCGACTTGAGACCGTACCCACCGTTGCCAAGACCGTAACCGTAGCTAACAGAGAGAGTCTTGTTAGCTAAGTGTCCTGGGGTAAGGTGGAAGGTCCAAGGCACGACATTCGTTGATGACTTAAGGGTGCTCGAACTCCGGGCAATGACATGGTCCTTGGGGTAGATTGGCTCCAACGCTATGGACCCGTGACATTCGACTTCACCAACCTTAAATTCGCATGCTACAAGGACGTGAAGGTAGTACGGTTACAAGGCACATCCGAGAGAGCTTCTTTGCAATCCATTTCGGGCAAGGGCCTAACTAAGTCCTTCAAGAAGGCCGGTCATGTAATGGGCCATCTCTTTATGGCCACCACCGTGGAGGTTCCTGATGCTCTTGTCCATCTGGAGATTGAGCACATCTTGAGCCAATATCAAGATGTCTTTGACACACCAAGGTCCCTTCCTTCGCCTCGGTCCCATGACCACCGCATACCGACCTTGCCCGATGCCAAACCCGAGAACATTCGGCCCTACTGATATCCTCACGAACAAAAGAATGAGATCGAGCAACAAGTCAAGGAGATGCTAGAAGCCTCCACAATTCAACCAAGCCACAGCCTGTTTGCCTCATCGATGCTCTTGATTCGCAAGAAAGATGGGTCATACCGATTTTGTGTGGATTACCGTCAATTAAAAAAAATCACCGTGAAGGACAAGTTTCCGATACCAGTAATCAATGATTTGCTTGATGAGCTCAAGGGTGCCACAATTTTTTCCAAAATTGATCTCTGGGCCGGTTATCACCAAATCCGAGTTTGACAGGAAGATCAGCACAAGACCACCTTTAGGACCCACCAAGGACACTACGAGTTTCGTGTTATGCATTTCGGGCTCACCAATGCCCCCGCATCCTTCCAAGCCTTCATGAACGACGTCTTTGGACCGTACCTAGGCAAGTTCGTGCTCTTATTCTTCGATGATATCTTGGTCTATAGCTCGGACCTTCCAGCGCATCTTATGCACTTGACCAAGGTGCTTGAGACTGTTATGATTCGGGAATCCAAGATATGGGCTGGAGGTGGCTGTGTTGTGGTTCGTTCAGAATGGTGCTGCTGCTGTTATGTTTTGCCGCTATGTTTGAGGCTGTTTAGTTGATTGAGTTGTATTAGCTAGTTGATATTGTGACTAGAATAAGTCTTGATGTAATTAGTAGCTTAAGCTTTGGTTAAGTCATGTATTAAGTGAAGTCTAAAGCTTATTAGTTGCGGTGGTCTAGCTAGTGGTCAATGCCCGTCATGGTGGCAGTTAGCTAGTTAGTTGTTGGTTGAGTCGGTTAGTCCTTGTGTCTAGGATCATTGTATCTAGAGATATTTTTAGTCTTAAGCCGTCCTAAGGATTAGTAGTATAAATATGTAGAGTCTCTCTTGAAGAGCTCATAACTTTTGATGAATGAAATTGATATCCTTGATATCTCTCTCTACTTCTCATCTCCCTATCACTTCTTATCTCTTCTTAACTCTAAACTCTCTCCTCATCTCATACTCTCACTATCCCAACCAAGGTTAAGGTCCAAGAGTAATCCTTGAAGCTTAACAATTGGTATCAGAGCCTTGATTTGGCTTCCAAATCAAGCTCTAAATCAGAAAAATCACAAAATCTGATTGATTGTGTTGCAATTAATCAACAAAAATAGTTTGATACTGATTTAGTTCAGTTTTATACGATCAAGAATTCAATTCTGAATTCAGATCGTGAAGAGCTTTGTGTATTGCCTTACTGATCAGCAGGGCCTGGGAGTTGCTTTCGGTTGGGATAAAATTGATTGAATTACATTGAGGAAAGTATAATTGATCAGTATTTGTTGATTACATTCAAAATCAAAGCTGATTCAGATTGAGTTCAGTAGAGTTGATCAAGCATTAGCTGCTGTAGTTGAGTTGTGAAGCAAAGCATTCGTTGCTAAAGTTGAGTGCTGAAGCATGATTGAAATTAATCAAATAATCACTGGATCAGTTGCAGAAGAAGTTAAGTGAGCTATTGATCAAAATTATAATTGATCATAATCAAAAGATCAGAAACAAGCTGCATTGAGGTTAATTCTGATTCTACAATTCAGTAACCGAGGTTGAGGTAACGGTTTCTGAACTTCAAGTTGCAATTCGATGAGAATTTGTGTTTGTTGCTGGTTTGTGATGAAATTGTGTTGATAAGCATAGAAGTGGTGAGAATTCATCAGAATCTGTGTTGATTCTTAAGAATTATATGTTATTAAGTTGAGATTTGCTTAGGCGAAAATCTGACATTGAACTGAGCACCGAAAGTGTTGAAATCGGACTTCGTTCTTGAAGGTTGTGGTGAATCGTGTGTTTAAATCATCACTACAGACAGGAATTGAACCTATTTCAGATTCTTAGTATGAATTATTCAAGAAAGCATCGCAGTTAGGGTTTGTTCGAATTCTCTGTGTGCGAAATCTGCGTATTAGGGTTTGTATCAGTGGCGATTGTGGAACCGTTAGTAAGTGATTTTTTTGTGCGAACGAAGGATTATAATTTCTTTAAGAAATCATCGGTTGAAGTGATTCAAATTGAATTTTGTTCCCCTGCGAACTGAGCTGGTTCTTATCTCTGCGAACTGAGCTGTCCAGATCAAAGCATTGTTGTTCATTGCAAATATGGTTGGTATGGATGATGATGGCTCTTGTCAATCAGTGATGAGTGATTATTGGGAGAAAATAAAGCAAGAATGGAGGCAAGAACGCGAGGAGTTCTGGCAGAAAATGAAACAGGCATGGGACGAAGAGCTACAGCGAATTTTTGATCGGCAGTATTCAGCTCATTTGTTTACGAACGTCAATCGAGATGGTGCTGGTGTTCTAGATGCAAATGAGTTCCCTGAGCTAAGGGATAGCGTTATAGAACAAGAGTTCAATGCTGAGCAAAATGAGAAGGTTAGAGTGGAATCGGTTGCCGTTGAAGATGAAGTAGACCATGATAATGCCGAAATTGATGAACACAAGTTAGAAGAACCTGAGTTTGAGCAAGTTGATCATTATGAAGATGTTGAGTTACAACATGACATATTTTCGGAATAGGAGTACGATTTTCATGTCATGGGAATGATAAAGAAAGCAAAGAGTAAGGTGAAGAGGAACCATCTAAACGAAGCATTGAAAGATTTTTGGGGTAAAAAGAAGTTGACAAAGCAGAAATGGAAGCAAGAGGCTGAGTTTCAGCCTAGGATGTTTGATGATCGGCAAGAATTAACTCAAACTCCTGATTTTACCGATGTATATGGTAGTATACAAGGGTCGGATACTGCCGAACCTCTGATTTTAACTGGGGAAGTGGACGTTACTGCTGTAGTAACAATGAAAGCACCGCAAAATGTGTTTAGCACTTCTCCAAGGCATCTTGACACTCGAAATCAGTAATTGCTTTGTGCTGGTAGTAATGTATTTGACACATTGCAAGATTCTCGGAGTGGAGAAAAGTTGTATTCAAATACACATTCTTATGACGAGTTGCCTCCTGATCCGGGAGGAGATACTCAAGGCTATGTGAAGCTGAAAAGAGTTAATTTTATGTTGAAACGAAGCAATTAAGCTGCGAAAGTGTGTTTCAAGGTTCAACAAAGGAGAAGCATTGTGTCTATACAAGCAATTGAGTTGTTGGAGGTGTATAATTTCAGTAAAGCACTGAGACAGATTTCTGTTCAGACAAAAATCCGCACAATCGATGCTTTAACTGATGAAATTGATGTTGGAAGTCCCTTTGATCCGGGGAAGGTAGATCATGATTGTAACAATCTGAAACACAAGGACGAGTTGGAAGAAAGGTTCAAGCAAGCTGCTAAAATCATTTTCCGAGTTCAATTTGGGCCAAGTTTCATTTCTGGAAAATATTTTGAAGTATTAGAAGTTCACAACCTGGGTTATGAGCTGAAAATTAAGTCTGTTCAGCCAAGATCCAGTAGAATCGAAGATCTTTGGGTTATGTTTGAAGTTGGAAGATCCCCCGATGCCTTGGTGGAATCTGGCTGCTGCGTCCGTTTTGGAATTTTAGCTATTGCTTTGGGCAAATTGTTAGCGCACCTAGGCTTGGGAAGTGCAAGAAGTTCGAATGCTTGGTTTGGAAAAACATGGTACGTTGACAGATGAAATCAACAACGAGTAGCAAGAATCAGATGCAATTCAGAAACAGATGCAGATCCAATTCTGATGCAACCTAAGCCCCAAATTCACATGCTGATTCTCAAGCTGATCTGCACAAGCGTTGGCTGTATGTGAGCAAGAGAAGGCAAGTTCTTGAATTGAATGCATCCAAAGATTGGTTATTTCGACAAGTTGCTGTAAGAATCTCTGGAAGACCCTACACGGATCAAGAACGTGAGATGAAGCTTGAGTTCGGTTTTGTTATTGCTGCTATGTTGTTAAAACTCTATGGAATCAAGCATTCCAGGAGCCTGCATACATTCACCAAGAACTCAAAGGACCTTAAGATGACACCTTGCAATTGGGAGGACATTTGCAAGTTGTTTATCTGCAGGGCTTCAGCGGAGGACAAAGAAACCACTGAAGCTTTGAGGTTACAGCTGTTGAAATTTTGGCCATCAGTGTATGCTTACTGTAACTTATTGAGAGTCTTGTTATGTAAGCATTGCTGCAGCGGGTTACATCGAATGTAAGAGTCAGATGCATCGGCTACAATGTTATCACAATGCCTCAGTTGAAGACATCAATAGGAGATCAAGATTAACTACAACATAAATCATTAGATGCTTTACCAGAGGAGTTAAGAACAGATTAGATCTTCAACCTCAATTATGCACAGCTGCTTTGATGCCTCATTGGCTTCATGGGCGGGTGTACTTTCCCAGCATACTTTTGCTCATTGTTAAGAGATCTACATTCGTTCATTTAAGAAGAAAATAGGTTCAAAACAAGCCTAGATTACAGGGTTCCTTGAACTAACATTGCTGCAAAATATCACTTATATACAGGGAGCAAAATGAGATACAAGCAGGAGCTGATGTTTTGGTGAACAATCTGGTATTGGTATACTGCAAATTATGGGTTGTGAGTTCTGCTAAATTGATAGTACAATTGGTGACTTTGTTTCCTTAGAGAGCGAATGATACTTTTGAAGACTTAGCTTGGTGGAAATCATTCAAGCTCATAATTAAGTTTGTGTTGCTGAATTGCGTTAGCCGTAATTGGAAGTCTTCTAAAGTGTGTGTTGTTGCTCTGTTCAATTGGTTTGAGTTTGGAAGGCCTCCCGAGGTGTTCAAGGACTTTATATACAGTCTTATGGGTTTTAAGACATTCAGAATCTGTTGTGCAGCATTCTACAAGCAGGAATTTAGAAGCATTGATGCGTTTTATGACTCTCTGCCGCAAGATAGAATTTGGAGCTGTATTAGCTGCAGCAAGTTGTGCCATGGGCTGGTTGTTGAGGTTTCGCTGGTCTGGTTTGATCAGTGTAGACCACCAGAAGGGGTACCACACATCCACACAAAGACCTTGTGCAGAACAAGCATCGTACTAAGGTGTACCTGCTGCATTTTCAGAGTCACTTCATCGTTAGGTTGTTTCAATTGCAACACATTTCAGCAAATTCCAGTCCAGTACAATTCAGTTCCTGATCTGCATTGAGTGTGTTCCTAGATGCTGAATTCGTAGCTGCATTGGGAGGTTCCTGATTTGCATTAGGTGCAATAATTTCAGCAGCCAGATGTTCTTAACTGCAGTTTTCAGCATGAGTTCTTCTATTTCAGCTCTTCTTTCCACATTAATAAGTGTTCTTGAAGGTCTCAACTCTTTTCTTGATTCTTGAGGACAAGAATGTTTTCAAGGGGAAGGAAATGTTATGATCCGGGAATCCAAGATATGGGCTGGAGGTGGCTATGTTGTGGTTCGTTCAGAACGGTGCTGCTGCTGTTATGTTTTGCTGCTATGTTGGAGGCTATTTAGTTGATTGAGTTGTATTAGCTAGTTGATATTGCAACTAGAATAAGTCTTGATGTAATTAGTAGCTTAAGCTTTGGTTAAGTCATGTATTAAGTGAAGTCTAGAGCTTGTTAGTTGCGGTGGTCTAGCTAGTGGTCAATGCCGGTCATGGTGGTAGTTAGCTAGTTAGTTGTTGGTTGAGTCGGTTACTCCTTGTGTCTAGGATCATTGTATCTCTAGATATTTTTAGTCTTAAGCCATCCTAAGGATTAGTAGTATAAATATGTAGAGCCTCTCTTGAAGAGCTCATAACTTTTGATGAATGAAATTGATATCCTTGATATCTCTCTCTACTTCTCATCTCTCTATCACTTCTTATCTCTTCTGAACTCTAAATTCTCTCCTCATCTCATACTCTCACTATCCCAACCAAGGTTAAGGTCCAAGAGTAATCCTTAAAGCTTAACAGGTCTCACGCACCGCCTCTATGCCAAACGAAGCAAATGCACTTTCGACCAAGACCAGGTCGAATATTTGGGACATGTGATCTCAAAGGAGGGTGTTGTAACCGATGAAGGCAAGATAGAAGCTACGAAGAAGTGGCCAAGCCAACGAGTGTCAAGAGCCTTCGTGGGTTCTTGGGGCTCACCGGGTACTACCGAAAGTTTATTCGTTGGTATGGGACTTTGAGCAAGCCATTGACCTACCTCCATAAAAAAGACGGATTCCATTGGAACGAGGAAGTCGAACGAGCATTTGAGGCCTTGAAAGAGGCCATGACAACAGCCTCAGTCCTTGCACTTCCGGATTTCTCCAAGCCTTTCGTCCCTGAAACCGATGCTTGTGGAATAGGGATTGGTGCGGTTCTCTCACAAGAAGGCAGGCCCCTTGCCTACCTTAGCAAGGCCCTTAGCCTATGCCATCTTGGGCTTTCAGTCTATGAGAAGGAGCGTCTCACAGTACTCATGGCCATTGAAAAGTGGAGGCCTTATTTGATGGACCATCACTTTATAATCAAGACAGACCACGCAAGCCTCTGCCACCTTCTAGAGCAAAGTGTCACTACGTAATTGCAAATCAAGGGGATGTCAAAGTTGATAAGCCTTCATTATAGCATCCAATACCGCAAGGGAGCTGAGAACAAAGTGGCTGACGCGCTTTCAAGGCGTGATGAAGAAGAGGCCAATGCCACTTATGCCCCAATGACCATCGTGGTTCCTCTTTGGGTGCACGAGCTCGCTCAAAGCTACGCAAAAGAGGCCCATACGGCCAAGTTCATTGAGCAACTCACCCTTAATCCGACAAGCAATAGGCCTTATTCATTTGAAGGAGGCCTCCTCAAATACAAGGGGAGACTTTATGTGGGGGAAGAAGAATGAATGAGAGACAAGGTACTTCAAGAACTTCATGACTCTCCCATTGGGGGTCACTCCGGCACTCTTGGCACTTTAATGAGGGTCAAACGCATGTTCTATTGGCCCAACCTCAAGAAAAGCGTTCGTGAATGGGTAGAGAAAGCATGAGAACTTGACCTACCCTGGCTCCTACGACCTCTACCTGTGCCCAACCAAGCATGGGAAAGTATTAGTTTGGACTTCATAGAAGGCTTGCCTAAGTCAGGAGGAAAGGACATCATTTTGGTGGTTGTTGACAGACTCACCAAGTACGCACACTTCATGGCTTTGGCTCACCCATATACTGCAACCAAGGTGGCCCAATTTTTCTTGGATCATGTCTACTATCTCCATGGGCTGCCTAAGGACATCATTTCAGACTGAGATGCTTCCTTCCAAAGCCTCTTTTGGAAGGAACTCATGCGCCTATCCGGAGTCGAATTGAAGATGAGTAGTGCTTATCACCCACAGTCGGATGGACAGACCGAACGTGTGAATCAGTGCCTTGAAAGCTATCTCCGAGCCATGACCCTTCACAAAACAACGCAACGGTCCCAATGGCTTCCATTAGCCGAATTTTGGTACAACACTCACTATCACTCGTCCTTGAAGGCCACTCCCTTCCTTGCCCTCTATGGCTATGAACCGAGAGTCCTTGCCCTTGAAATCCCTTGCATTTCTGCATCCAGGGATGTTGAATACTTCACCAACAAAAGACAGAATTTGATCAATTTACTCAAGGAAAATCTGAAGGAGGCACAACAACGTTATAAACAACAAGCGGACCAAAGAAGAACTGAAAGGACCTTTGAAGGGGGAGACTGGGCCCGTCTCAAGCTACAACATTACAGGCAAACATCCATAGCTCTTCGAAGGAACTTGAAGCTGGCGGCCCATTACTATGGACCATACTGCATCCAAGCCCGAATAGGGGAAGTTGCATACCGGCTTGAGTTACCCACAGGCTCCAAGATCCATC
Organism: Simmondsia chinensis; assembly: GCA_018398585.1. Lineage (NCBI taxonomy): Eukaryota > Viridiplantae > Streptophyta > Magnoliopsida > Caryophyllales > Simmondsiaceae > Simmondsia > Simmondsia chinensis. The sequence goes on along the minus strand of JAGTTD010000017.1, from coordinate 10,091,234 downwards.
CGGTGTTCCATGTTTCTAGACTTAAGAAAAAGGTGGGAGACAACGTGCGCATCACCTATGACCTTCCTCAAATTGACAAGGATGATCAGCCCGAAGGGACACCGCAAGCCATCCTCAACCAGCGCACTGTGACACGCAACAAGAGGAAGATCAAACAAGGTCAAGTCCTCTGGAAGAATATGACCGAAGACCTAGCTACTTGGGATGACTGGACTTTCATTCGCAAGCAATTTGCAAGTTTTAATCCTTGAGGACAAGGATTGTTTGAAGAGGAGGGGATTGTCACGCACCTTGTCACCGTATCAGCTCTTTTGTATTCTTTTTTCGCTATTATTATTTTACAAGTTCATGTAATATGTAATATTAATTAAGTAATCTAGGTTAGTTGGGGGTGGGTACCGATTTGCTTGCCCCACCGGTTTGACTAGTGAGTTGGTAAGATTAGGTAGATGAATTAGTTGGTTGCTTACTTGCAACCCTTAAGCATTAAATGTTGTTGTTGACAAATGCCCTATAAATGTGTACGAAAATGTTTTGTATGAATCATCCAAAAATACATGAATGAATCTCTTATTTCCTCTCCCAACCGTCTCCCTCTCTCTATCTCTTTCCTTCTAAAATTCTCTCCTTTTCTCATCTTAATCTCTAACTTCTCTTCTTATCTCCTACTCTCTTTCTCTCTCTCGATCCTCTTCCCAAAAATTATCCAAGTCACTGACTTAGGTTCGTGACAAATGCTAACCAGTGGGTCTTAGTAATGAAATCTGATATAGGATCTATGTATTCTAATCAGGTCTAGGATCTTGTAGGTGCACCTATTGGCAATAAGCTCATTGGTTGTAAATGGGTATACAAGAGGAAAAGAGAAGTGGACGGGAAGGTAGAGACCTTCAAGGCAAGACTGGTTGCTAAGGGTTTTACCCAAAAAGAAGGAGTCAATTATGATGAAACCTTCTCACAAGTAGCCATGCTAAAGTCCATAAGGATACTCCTATCCATTGCAGCTCATTATGATTATGAGATTTGGTGAATGGATGTCAAAATAGCCTTTCTTAATGGTCGTCTTGAAGAAGACATCTATATGGTGCAACCAGATGGTTTCATTGGCAAAAAACAAGAAACATATGGTATGCAAACTAAAGGAGCCCATATACGGACTGAAGTAAACATCACACTCTTGGAATATTAGATTCAATGAGGCAATCAAATTCTATGGGTTTGAACAATTGATTAGTGAACCATTGTGTACAAACAACATCAAGAGAAAGTAGTGACTTTCTTAGTATTGTCTGTCAACGATATACTGCTCATTGGGAAGGATGTAGGGGTGTTGTAAGCTATAAAGATGTGGTTGTCATGTCAGTTCGATATGAAGAACTAGAGAATATATACTGATCTTTCATAGTGATGAGCTGGCTCTAGTTGGCTATACTGATTCAAACTTCCAGTCAAATAGAGATGCCAGACGTTCAACGTCTGGGCATGTCTTTACCCTTGGAGGAGGAGCCATTAGTGGGAGGAGTGTCAAGCATTTTTGTATTGCCGACTCCACCATGGAGGGCAAATACATTGCAACTTCAGAAGCAGCAAAGAAGGTATGTTATTTCAGATAGAGTAATTGACTTTACAAAGACTTTGACTCAGTAAACCTTTGGATCATACATAGAAGGGATGAGTAGAAGGAGTATAGTAATTTGGATTTAGGACAAGTGGAAGATTTTTAGGAATGGCACCCTAGAAATCCAAACTTTACCCCCTAGATGTTATTTTATTAAAGAATAAAATTGAAGTTCTAGTTCTTTCCTTGTTAAATTTGTGTAAGTAAGCATATATACTTTATGTGATTTTCTTTTTGGTAACATCCATGAGATGGGTGTAGTCCTCATATTACAATTTACATGTTTATTCTAAATGGTTTATGAGATTAACCCGCAGATAGACTTGGAACAAATGGTATGACTGTTGTTTGAAAAACTCGAAGTCAAACACAAGTTTGGACCACTTGTATGCAATGACTATAACATGACACTTTAGATGACTTGTCTTGGTCATGTGGATGGTGATCCGAAAGTGTTAGGTGGGGTGTTTAATAGGATTGACAATCTGAGTTAGACCACGTGAGTTGCTTGTTTCTAGACTACTATCGGAGATGAGTGATTCATGTTGTATCGTTTGAACGACGACTCTAAATCCTGGGAGTATTATGGACTTGTGCTTGGAGCGTTAGTTACTTTGGCGTACTATAAGTAAGGTCTAGACAAATGACTGAATTCACACGTACACTGGGTAGCAGCGTGATGTGTGATATGGATCAGGTATTCAATACGGAATCTAGAGTCTTTTATGAGATATAGGTGTCCCCTTAGTTGATTCACAAATGTTTGAATAGTTGGAATCTTTGGCTAAAGTATTCTAGGTGTTTTGACATTTGGAATTTATACTAATGGAGAAACTGTGAGAAGGATAATGATAGTAGTTATAATTATTCTTTCATGAGCATTTAATGGAGTTGTTGTTGTCATCAATACAGTCTATTCTTAAAAAATTGAATAAATGGTTTAAGTCTAGAGTGCAGTGGGATTTTTTTAATGGAATTAAGTCCCATAAAGTGGTAATTAAATTTTACCATAAGATGGTAGCTAATTTAACCCATTTGGTGTTGATTTAAATTGTCCCTGAGGTCCCTGTGCAAGCCCCTATTTTTATTGCTATTGAAAAATATTAAAGAATTCATGAGATGAATTATTTGTTCATGAGATGAGTAAATTTAATTTTTCCAAACATCAAAATTATAAAATAAAATAATTTTTTAAAATTAAAATTCATAAGATGAATTTTTAAATGTGGGAAACAAAACAAAAAAAAAAAAAAGAAAATAAAAAAATTTGCGTAAATAACCTAGCTATCCGTGTATACGCGCATGGGCCAACCAGCGCCAGGCCTTAATCGGAGCCTTCAAGTGCTGGCCAATCCAACCGCGACACATGCACGTGTTTTGAAATTAAATACGCGACTTTTGACCTAGGTGAAACGCTGCATTTTAGTTTTGGTTTTGAATGATCCCCTGCATTTTGTTCGTTGTACATGCATCCCCACATCAACTAAATTGGATTTTTTTCACTTCGATATTCTACTATAAATATAGGTACCGGTTTCAAGGATTGGCATTCAAGATAATTAATTCCAAAATTAAGGGTTTCTGAAAGTGTTAGCCTTCAGAGCCCTAATTGGAAAGAAAATTTTCAAAGGAACATTTTCTCTCCTCAGTTAATATTTTTCGGAGCTCACTCTCTGGGCATTTTTGAGGTCATTACGCAGAAGGCCATTGGGTCTCGATTTTCTCGGCTTTCTTGGTATTCTTGGAGTCTTTCTGGTATTGTTTATTATTGGAGCAATTCCAGGTATTCTTCTTTCCTTCTCTTTTAGTTTTTGCTTTTTTATTTATTTGCAGTTTTCTTATTATGCTTGTTATAAATCACGCAATTATTAGGAATGCAATAAAGTAGAGGACTGTAGATTTAGATTAGGAATTTAAATCTATAGATTTAAACTTAGGAATTTAAATCTGTAAATTTAAAATTAAGAATTTAAATATGTAGATTTAAAATTAGGAATTTTAAATCAACCTTAGGTTTAAAATTAAGAATTGAGATAGTGTAGGATGAGAAAGAATTGAGATAAAGATGAGAAGTAGAGAGAGTGTTTTGCGAAGTTAATAACATAACATAACATAGAGAGAGGCTCTGGATTTGCGATTTTCGGCGGGTGGCACGTGGTGCTCAGGTGGCGCGTGGGTGAGTGGCTTTGTGCACTGGGATGGGTTTTGGGCGCGTGCAGAGTCGTACGGCGGTGCTGAAGACATTTCTGGACTCACTGTGATCTCCTCTTTCTTATGGGGCCATGTTTGCATCAATCTGATCACTTTTATTTTTGAGGGTCGAAATACATGTAAGCGAGGGTGTTTCAGTTATGGTGTTGATGATGGCGTAGGACGCTATTTCTCATCCTTCATCTTCTTGGCACTTCCGCTGTGGTGGTTCCCTCTCATTTCTTGGATGGTTTATGGCCTTGGAACTCATTTTCTCTCTCCTCGGGGTCTTCTCTTTCTATTGAATCTTGCTTGTGTCTCTTCTATTATGGAGCAAATCTTGGTACACACATTCTCTCTTTCTTGCTTCTTTGTTCTTGACATGGCTGTTTGAGTAGTTTTTGGATTATTTCGTCACGGCCAGCATCGACCCGGTTTCGGCCAAAACAGGGGCCTAGCATGTTGGTGATGAATTAATCAAATTGTTTCTTGATCCTGCTTGTTGATAGGTGCTTGTTCTTGCCACCATTGTTGTTGTTATGGTGGGGAGGGTGTAAGTTTGTTTGTTTAGAAGGTTTGGGGTTGTTGGAAGTTTGTTATAAGGTTGTTACAAATCTTGCTTTGCTTGTTTCTCCTCCTTGCTTCTTGTTTGACGCGCCCATGCTTGAACCGGGTGCCCCACCTCAGCCGTGGGTCTCTGTGGCCGCAGTGCCACCTCCGGGCGGCACACTTCGGTTTGTCCCACCGAGGCTTGTGAATGGGGAAGTGGTTACTACTATCACTGATGATGATGTAGCCCCGGGTCTTGAAAAATGGGGTAGATGTCTTGTTAGACGTGTTATTGGGGGTCGTGTTGCGTACTCTCGATGTGTTGCTATAGCTCGGATGCTATGGGGATCGAAGGGGCTTGAATGTGTAATTGCGGATAAGGAGGTCTACTACTTCCGGTTTAAGTCAATAGCTGAGTCGGATTTGATTCTAAGGGGGGGACCTTGGACCCTTAATGGGCATTATCTCTCCCTTGAGCATTGGCAACCCAACTTCGCTCCTTCGCGTGACCTCCCTCGGATTGCTATTTGGATCCAATTACATGGCCTCCTGGCCTCCTTGTGGTCGGAGGATTCGTTGAGTTCGATAGCTAGCGGTGTTGGCCACCCCCTTTACATGGACCAACCAACCTTGGAGGGTACTATGGTTAGCTATGCATGTGTATGTGTACAACTTGACGCTTGGACCGACCCCCCGAAGCGACTCTCGGTTGATTATAATGGTCGAATCATACCGGTGACTGTTAAATTGGAGGGTATGTCGAAAGTTTGCCGTAAATGTAGGGTCTTTGGCCACTCTTGTCCTACCCCGAACACCGTTACTATCCTCCCGGAGCAACCGAAGGTGGTGGCGGGGAAAAAAGCCCCGCAGTGGCTGAGGCGGCGTAAGTGTGGTAGGGGGAATGGTGATGAGATGAATAATGGGCCAATTTCTAATAACTTTGGGCCAAGGACTAGCGTTGTCGTGGATGAGTCCACTAATTTTGGGCCTTCATGTAGTGGATTGGGAGTGGGTGAGGAGCTTGGGCCAACAAATGGGCCAATTTTTGGGCTTGAGTAGGCAAGAGTTAGTGGGCAAAGTGAAGTTGGACCAATTGAGGAGGATGGGAGATGCGTAAGGACGGAGGGCACGCATACGGCTGCTACTGGGCCTGTGGTCACTGTTGGGCCGTGTCTCTCTCTCCCTGGGCCGGTGGCTGCTGCTGGGCCTACGGTTGGGCTGCGGTTTTCTGGGCCCATTGGATCTTGCCCTTCAAAACTCTCTTTTTCTAGAGGAAATGGCCCAATGTGGAGGGGCTTTCCTCTCATGAGACATCTATTGCTTACGCTAGGGGAAATGGGCCCATTTTGGAGGGGCTTTCCTCTCGTGGTCCACCTACTACTTGCATTAGGGGGAATGGGCCGGATTTGGTGGGGCTTCCTTCTAGTGTCCTACCCATTGTTACACCTAGGGGAAATGGGCCCGTTTCAGAGGGGCTTTCTCCTAGAGTTTCACCCGTTACTCACACTAGTGGGAATGGGCCCGTTTTGGAGGGCCTTCCTTCTAGTGCGTCCACCCCCACTACCTCTAGAGGAAATGGGCCCGTTTTGGACGGGCTTTCTTCTAGGGATGTTAGTCATGGGCCGATTTTCGAGTCTTTCAGGGTAGATGCCGACCGGAGGAGGGTTGAGGGCCGATTTGAGGCTTCTATACCGTTCATGGGGGGTGCCGTTGAGATGAGGGGGGCGGTTGGCTCGGATATTAGGGAGGAGGGAGTTAGCGCTCGTACAGTTCTTTCTGATTTTGGATCAGTTTCCATTTCGCCTCGGACCTTCGCTGATTTTTTACACGTTACCACTCCTCTTCGGGGAGACTCAGAGATAGTGGATGTTCCTATTGAGGTGGAGATGGCTCAGGATGGCATCCTTGGAGTTGCGACCCCCCTTGTTCATTCCTTGAATTGATCGGCTAGTGTGCCGAGTCTAGGCACGTCGAACCGGTTTGAGAGTCTGTCGGGCACTTCCACTTCCCCATGTGTTGAGGTTGCCGTAGAGGGCCCGAGGAGGCTGCTCACTCGTGCAGCCAAGCGTGCGGGCCGCGCCCCCTCTTGACTGTTTCCTCATGGTGGTTCGTTGTTGGAATATTAGGGGGCTTAATAATCTCCAATCTTCCCGTGCTGTACGTGATTGGATTTCTTCCAATCGTTTATCCGTCATTGATTTGGTCGAGACCAAAACCGAACCTTCTGATGTTGAGGCTGTGATTGCTCGTTGTGCCGATGGGCGGAGCTTTCTCTTTAGTGGCATATGCCCTACTTGGTGTCGCATTATTGTTGCTTGGGATCCGGGCGTCTTTAGAGTCGAGCTCATTCGGGGAGGGGACCAGTTCCTTACTTGTCGTATCTCTGATCTTTCTGGGGCTGTGCGCTTTCTCGCTTCTTTTGTCTACGGCTTTAACAAGCCGGGTCCTCACAGGGCTTTATGGGACTGTCTTCGGGGCACTAGCTTGAGTCTCTTGGGTGAGCCTTGAATCCTACTTGGGGATTTCAACGCCATCCTTAGTCTCTCTGATCGATGCGGCGGCCAGGAGGGTTGGCCGGGTCACATGGATGACTTCCAGGAGTGTGTTACTGAGGCTGAGCTCACGCCCATCTCCTCTTCGGGTCTTCATTTTACGTGGTCCAATGGGGCCAAGGATGACCACTTGATTTTCAAGTGGCTTGACTAGTGCCTTGTTAGTGAGGGTTTGGCTCCATGATTTCCACATCACATCTGCCGAGATCCTTGCTCGACATTTTGTTTCGGATCATAGCGACATTGTTGTGCGAGGACTTAGGGAACGTTGTTCCAGGAGACTTCCTTTCAAGTTCTTCAATTTTTGGGCTGATCACGAGGACTTCCTTCCCACTGTTAGACGAGTCTGGGACACCTGTGTTGAGGGTACTCCGATGTATCCGCGCACTCAAAAGCTGAAGCTGCTGAAGAGTGAGTTGAAGGCCCTCAACGCCCGCCATTATAGACACATTTCGGTCAGAGTCGACGTGGCCCGTGATGCTTGGGCCATGAGCCAGAGGGCCTTGGATGAGGACCCTGAGAGTCCTTCTCTTCATCTTGAGGAGCGCCATCTTTTTCGTGAGTATTTCGCTTTGTGTCGGGATGAGGAGGCGTTCTACCGTCAGAAGTCGCATATTCAGTGGCTTTCGCTCGGGGATCAGAGCACTCGGTTCTTTCATCGATCTGTTCTCCATTGGCAGGCCCGGAACCAGATCTTGTCGATTGTTGGTTCTGATGGTGTGAGGACATATGATCCGCAGTTGATCTCTGGTGCCGGGGTTGCTTTCTTCCAGGATTTGTTGACTGAGCCGGGTGGTCCGTTGACTCAGGATGTTTCTGACATTTTTGAGGCTCGCATTTCTGAGGATCAGGCTCGCCTGCTTATCTCCGCGATCTCTGCAGCTGAGGTTCATGATGCTCTCTTTTCCATAGGTGATGACAGGGCCCTGGGACCTGATGGTTACACTTCCCTCTTTTTTAAGAGGGCTTGGGAGGTGGTCGGAGGAGCAGTGATCAGGGCCATGCAGTCTTTCTTCGTCTCAGGGCGCATGCTGGGTGCCCTGAACACCACTAGGATATGTCTTGTGCCTAAGGTGGAGACTCCGTCCACCTTCGGTGACTTCCGCCCTATCTCCTGTTGCAACGTGATCTATAAGTGTATAACTAAGATCATTGCAAACATGTTGAAGGGTGTCCTTCCCGGGTTGATTGGCGATGCTCAGACAGCATTTGTTCCGGGTCGTCGGATCTCTGACAGCATCCTTTTGACACAGGAGTTGATGCGCTGTTATCACCTCCAGGTCTCGCCTCGTTGTGCACTGAAGGTCGATATTCGTAAAGCTTTTGACACTATTTGATAGGATTTCATTCTAGCTTGTATGAGAAGTATGGGGTTTCCCGAGGTCAAGATTGGTTGGATCCGCGAGTGCCTCTCTATAGGCTTCTTTTCCGTCGCCATCAATGGCGAACTTCAGGGGTTCTTCCGCTCCAGTCAAGGTGTACGTCAGGGGGACCCTCTCTCTCCTTATTTGTTTGTTATCGCTATGGAGGGTCTCCGAGGGCTGCTTCGTTGTGCTATCGATGACCAGCGTTTTCGCTATCATCCGTGCTGCCGTTGTACTGGGTTGACACATTTGCGCTTTGCCGATGACCTGATGATCTTTTTTCGGGGTGATATAGGTAGTGTATCTGTTGTCCGTGAGGTTTTAGACCGCTTTGCTGTACTCTCGGGGCCGTCCTCGAATGCAGCGAAGAGCTCAGTTTTTCTAGCAAGGGTGGAATCTGCGACTCAGCAGGACATTTTGGGTGTTCTGGGTTTCAACATTGGGCAATGCCCAGTTCGTTACCTAGGGGTACCATTTATCACTTCTCAGCTGTGGTACATTTACTACAAGCCACTGCTGGATCGTATTCTCTCTCGTATACGGCTCTGGACCTCTCGTTCCCTATCGTATGCTGGTCGTCTACAGCTGATCCGATCTGTTCTTTTCGTCACTCAGGTATACTGGTCATCGGTCTTCATGCTCCCGAAGACGATGATCAGGAAGATCGAGTCGACTCTTACGGCATTCCTTTAGAGAGGATCTTCGTTGGCCCCGGAAGGGGCGAAGGTCGCTTGGAGGCATCTGTGTTACCCTCAGCGGGAGGGTGGTCTTGGGCTCCGCCGCCTTGCTGAGTGGAACCAGGCTTCGATTATGAAGCATATCTGGTTCCTCCTCTCTGACCCTTCCTCGTTATGGCCGCGTTGGGTACATCTGAACTGGCTTCGAGGGAGGAGCTTCTGGACTATTCGGGCGACGAGGTCTGCTTCTCAGTGCTGGCGTCATATTCTATCGATCCGCCGCCTCTGCTCTGGTGCGATCTACCATGTCATTGCTGATGGCCTTGACACTGCCCTTTGGACTGATTACTGGTTGCCATGTGGTCGCCTTTCGGAGCGCTTCCCTGCTCAACTGCTCACCTCCTATGGACTTCATTGGGATTCTTGGGTCTCATCCATTATTGAGGGTGGTCAATGGAGATTTCCGACCCGTCTAGGATACGATTGATTTTAGCCCCTGGGCTTGTGTAGCGGACTCCATCGGGGGGTTGGGTGACCCCTCGGGGAACTTCACCACCAAGTCCGCTTGGGAGATGTTGCAGAGTAGGAGAGAGGAGGATACCATTCATCACCTTCTGTGGTTTCAGATGCATGTATCGAGGCACTCCTTCATTCTCTAGCTTGCTTCTCGGCTGCGACTTTGGACCCGGGACCAACTTCAGTGTTTCGGAGCACTAGACGTTCAAAGTGTTTGTGTTCTCTGCGGTTCTGCTGATGAGACTCATGAGCACCTTTTCTTTTCCTGTTCCTTTTCAGCCTCGGTCTGGAGCTCCGTCACTCCGAGTACATCTATCACTTGGCCTACCCTTCCTTGGGACGCTCTTGTCACTTGGGCTGCTCAGCATCTAAGGGGCCGAGAGATTGGCAGTATCATTGCTCGACTCTGCCTCTCTGTGACTATGTATACTATCTGATACGAGCGCAACCTTCGAGTTCAGCGTTCTTAGTCCAGATCAGTTGCGGCCGTACGAGTGGAGATTACGTGTTTGGTCAGGAGCCGCTTGCTTGCTGCTTCTTCTTTCAGAGGAGCTCATCGTCACACCTCCTTGCTTCGGCACTGGGATTTTGAGACTTAGTTTCTTCTATGTTCCCTTAGTTGTACTTTGGATGCTTTTTGTATGGACTTTGTCTGGACCTCCTTTGACGTTGTTTCATATCTGTAGGCTTCGGCCGTGTCCTGGGTTATGCCCCTTGTAGCTTGTACTAATTTTCTTTTCATCTATATATTTCGCTAACTTACCAAAAAAAAAAGAGAAGTAGAGAGAAATAGAGATGAGAAGTAGAGAGAATTGGGAGAAGAAGAAGATATTTCTATATTCATCAATGATCATTACAATGCAAGAACCAAGCTACTTATACTACTTCCTAATGACAAGAGCCAGCTAAAACATTCAAAATATCTAACTGACAATGCTTCCCTTAGCTACCTTTAACCGACATTCCCTCCAACCCTTACATGAAAATATCTAGAGCAATACATGGCTTGCAACTAAAGAAAGTACTAATATGGCTAAAACTAACAACTTGTAGTACTTGATCGCTACCAAAGAGTTATTACTATTTAATCCAATATATCCAAAATACCAGGATCATGACAATAATCCCCCCTTTAAATATTCTTGCCTCCAGAATCTAATTAGAGAGTTGTAGCTTGAAGAACTCTTATTGTTACTGAATTTGCAACTACAATATGAACCCTGGACCCTTGAATCTTTCCTTGCTCTTATTGTTGCACAATGTAAGAATTCCCATCAAGGAGATGCTTGAAATCCCTCTATCGATCTGAATCATCAGCTCATGCGTCTGCCTTGTGTCCAAGGAGAAATTCTTTTACTTCACTTGTCTTTGACAATAGAGAATTAGGTGGTCTCCCGCTATAACCCAAAGCTAGCAACCAAAGTAAAATCTAATTTACTATAAGATTTGCAGTAATCTTAGTACCACAAATATGCGGTCATATTTGTTTTCCCTTACCTCCATCTATCCTTAAGAAGCTTAACCTTGTATTCTATGAACGAACGTGATATGATACTAAATAAAATCTAGCTCAAATCAATAGATACTCAAGCAATTTAGGGCTACAAGCAGTAACAGTTGCCCCGTTGTATGTAATTTGCATATATAAAGATAGATTCACTCCAAATTAGGGGATTACAAGGACCAAGAAAGGGTAGAAGACATAGAATTTAGGGTTTAGGGGAGAAGAAGAAGGTAAACACACTTGATCAACATAAAGAAAACCATAATCTTAGCTAATCATTATCTATACATAGGCAAAATACCTAGAGAAAATATCTGAAAATTATCTTAGCAAAATATCTATGGCTGACGTGGCATAGCGCCGTTGCTACTGTTGTTGGAAGTGACGCCATTTGCTGAAATCAGGGGCACGGGATGGGTTGGCTTGGACCTTGGCAGGGTGACAAGCCATGACGCCAAGTTTTGAGGAATCGCGCTTGTATCAATGCCACCCCCTTGAGAGGATTCTCGTCCTCGAGAATCAAAGGTAAGGAAACGGAGCTGAAATTCATGTAGGTATTCCCACATAGCATCATCAACACTCTGAGTAACCAATAGGACGAGAACTTGGGTGGCAGCAAGTCTATGACGCTTGACCAAACGACGATGCAGAATGGCAGCGGGCCGAGGCGGAGGTGCAATGGGGGGCCAAGTGTCGGGCAGTGAAGTGCTGGTGTCGGGAACGAAGAAACAACATTTGAGTAGAGATAGGTGAACGGTGTAATGGATAGCAGCGTGAGGTGGGAGAACAAGCTTGTAAGCAACGATGCCTATCCAACCCAAGATGCGGTAAGGGCCGAAGTATCGGGGTGCCAGTTTGTGGAAACGCCTGGACTCTACACTTTGCTGACGGTAAGGTTAGAGTTTAAGCCACACATAATCACCGATCTAAAATTCTCTATTAGTGCATTCGAGATCAGCCAATTGTTTCATTCGGTTCTGAGCTTGCAGAAGATGGTGGCGAAGGCGGCTGATGATCTCTTCCTAAGCTGTCAAACTGCAATCAACAGCCTCAACTGGGGACTCGCCTAGTAAATAAGGAAGATGGATTGGAGGGGGCTCTCTGTAGAGTAGCTTAAATGGCGAAGCTTGAGCTGAAGATTGGAAGGTGGTGTGGTACCGCCATTTTGCCAAAGGAAGCCAGCGGGTCCATTGGCGAGGTCGTTCGCTCACCATACATTGTAAGTAGGTCTCTAGACAACGGCTGAGAACCTCTATTTGCCCATCAGACTGGGGATGATATGATGAGCACAGGTTGAGGTGTGTTCCCAGGCGGGAAAAAGGGTCACCCCAAAAGGTGCTTATAAAGATGGGATCCCGATCACTGATGATTGTCTCTAGTAACCCGTGTAGGCGGTAGATTTAATCTGAGAAAAGATGAGCCACCATACTAGCTTCGTACAGATGGGCGAGAGACATAAAGTGGGCATACTTGGTGAGATGGTCAACAACCACCAAATAATAGAGTGACCCTCGGATAGCGGCAGTCCCTCGATGAAGTCAAGAGATATGGTATTCTAGATTGGTGTTGGGATAGGAGGGGCTGGAGGAGTCAAGCTGGCACCACGGTCTCGTACTTATTTTTCTGGCAAACTGTGCATTGGCGGATGCATTTGGCAATGTCATGGCGGAGACCCTTCCAGCATAACAAAGGTCTTACTCGGCGATAAGTGGCATCAATTCCCGAATGGCCGCCCTGAGCAGAGTCGTGAAGCCAGAGAAGGATATCTTGGCGGAGAGAGGGGTCATTGCTCACAACAAGTATGTCGTTGTAACGCAGGTGACCCTGGCGCCAAGAATAGCATGGGTGAGAAAGAGGTTTCACTTCCTTATCAAAAATAATGCTTGCAAGGGTTGGGTCTTTTGACCATCAAGCAATCAACCATGTCAGAAAATCTGAAGAAATGGAGGATAACGCCATACATAGAACCTCAGTTTTGGAGAGGCGAGAGAGAGCGTAGGCAGCTCAGGTTTCAGAACCTTTCTTGTATACGATGTCATAACTGAGGCCTATCAGTTGGGAAAGCCACAAGAGTTGCCATTGCTCAAGCAAGAACTTCAAACTTTACTGATCAGTGCGTATAATAAAATGGCGGCCCATGACACACTATTCCCATTTGTCCACAGTAAAGACTATGGTGAGTAGCTCCTTTTCATAAACAGACATGCCCTAATGGCGGGGAGCTAGAGTACGGCTGATATATGCCAAGGGGCGGTCCTCTTGCATCAAGACCACTCCAATGCCTGTTCCAGATGCATCAGTCTTTAAGTGAGTAAAAGCATCTTCGGCTTCCGGAGTCCAAAAGAAGTTATCCTTGTGAAGAAGGTCTGTCAAGGGCCGGGCTATAGCGCCATAGTGGGCAATGAATCTATGGTAATAACTGGATAGGCCTAAGAAGCAGAGGAGTTGTTTTAGGGTTTGAGAGCGTGGCCAATTAGCGATAGCCTCAAGCTTCCTTGGATCAGCGAAGATGCCTTCACTAGATACAAAGTGTCCCAAGTATTCTATGCGACAGGCGCAAAGATGCACTTGGCACGATTGGTTGTCAAGTGATTGGCGCGAAGAACTCGTAAGACTAACTCCAGATGAGAGACATGGTCCGGTCACATTTTGCTAAACACAAGGATATCATCTAAAAAGTAAGGACAAATTTTCGTAGATACGGCCAAAAAACCTCATTCATCAAACGCTGAAAGGTGGATGGAGCATTGGATGGGCCAAAAGGCATCACAGTGAATTCATAATGGCCCCAGTGTGCACGAAATGCCGTCTTGGGAATGTCCTCAACAACTATTTTGATTTGCCAACAAACAGCTTTAAGGTCCAGCTTTGAAAAGTAGGAGGCCCCACCCAACTCATCAAGCAACTCCTCAATGATCAAAAATATGGAACTTATCCTTAATCGTCTTCTTGTTAAGGGCTTTATAGTCCACACAAAGGTGCCAGGTCCCGTCCTTCTTCTTAATAAGGACAACAGGAGAAGCGAATGGCAAGGTGCTATTTTAAATTACTCCAGCCTGTAGCATTTCTGTGATCATAGAGTCGATGACATCCTTCTGGAATAGCAAATGATATTAACGGGGTTGCTACCCTCCTTTAGCGGAATTCTGGATCAAATAAAGGCTGAGAAGGCGGTAGGTCTAGCTTGGCCGAAAAAACATCATCATGTTCAGTAAGTGGTCTTTGCAATTCTGGCGGATCAGAGTAAGCAGGCGGGTTCATCTGAACCGCAAATAGAGAATGCGAAGTCGAAGATATGGTGATTGAGAGGGCGAAGAAGGATGCCAGAGTAGAGAGAAGAGAAGACAACTTATTGTCCTTGATTGCCTTTAGAGGAGAAGAATGGATGCCGCAAAGGGTATAATGATGACCCGGAAGTGTGAACTCCATCAGTAACTCCGAAAAATCCTGAGTGACCTTGCCAAGGGTGCGCAGCCATTGGATTCCAAGAACCATATCACACCTGGATAGTGGAATGAGCAACATATCAGAAGTAAATGGCACATCTAGTAGGCGCCAAGTCAAGTTATGGCAAATTCCGGCACAGAAGACCTGCTTACCGTCAGCTACGGTAACGATGGGTTGAACGGCGGAGTCAATGGAATATCCCAGCATTGGGGCAAGGTTAGCATCCAAAACGTTATGTGTGCTACCATTGTCTATAAGAATACTTAGTGAATGTTTGTGGCATTGTCCCTTAACCCTCATTGTTTGGCATTGGGCGATTCCTTCCAATGCGTGAATGGAAATGTGGGGTTTTGGGTTAGGGTCAGGATCTGGTTCTAATTCAGGCAGAACCGATCAGCCAACGGTTCTTCTTCATCTGCTTCTAGCCAGAATACCCTGGCGAGATTGTGCATAGGGCATCGATGTCCTGGCGTGAAGCGTTCACAGTGGTAAAAACATAGGTTCCGAGTATGGAGGTCATCGAGTTCATATGGGATCAAGCTCAACTGTCCTCGGGAGACCGCCTGTTCGTGGTAACAGCCGTTGGGGAGGGTGAGGTGGGAGATTGGTGGGAAGCATCCGCAGAGGGGTTGGCGAGGTTAAAAGTGGCGCTGATCTCATAGAGCTCTTGCCAGTTATTTTCTCGAGGTAAGCGCAATTGCGCTCCTATTGCTTAGCTGAAATTACAGCCTCATGCATCGTTTGGGGTTTAAACATTTGAGCATCACCGGATATATCCTCACGTAACCCGCCTAACATTACACTAACTTTTTGCTCCTCGATTAGCCCACACTTATTCACCAAGGATTCAAATTTGCTCAAGTACTTGCCAACATTGCCCGTTTCACGAAGCTCCATCAGGGAGCTGTAAGAGGACTTGGTGAATCTTGCCCGAATTCTGGGCGCATAAACCTTCCAAGGCACTATCTCGTTGTTAAGCTTCAAGATCAATCTTGAAGTAAACCTAGTGGAAGAAGAGATTAAGCTGAGAGAAGAAGTGAAAAGAGATTAGAGATTAGAGATTAGAGAGAGTTAGATGAGAGAGAGAATTGATATCAAAAGATATTTTGTATTTGATTGAATGAGGATTGCACTTGAAACAAGGCTACTTATACTCAATCTAGATACAATGAACCAAACCCAAACTAACCGACTCACTAACAGTAATAGCCGCCACCATTGACTCAAACTAAGCTAGCCTCGACCAACAACTGACTTAACTAACCACAATAGAACCTTGGCGCCAAAAGCCTTGACAACCTTATGCCAAGAATTACAACAAAACACAACATAATTACAAAACAGGAGCTAACAACCATCCTAACAGCAAGTAAGACATTTGGTTCATAACAATCCCCTCCCCCTGAAAACATTCTTGTCTCAAGAATGAAGGGTAGGGAATTGGCTTCTCATGAATGGCAACTCCTCCCACGATGCATCCTTCTTGTCCAAATTAGACCACTGCACCAAAACCTCCTTGACTGATCTGCCTTGAACATTTTGTAGTCTGGAATCTAAGATGGCAGCAGGGTTCAACAGCAATGCATTATTAGAACCAACTTTTGGGGGCTGAGGTCAACTGCCTTGGCCTTTCTTCACCTGTTTATTCAAAAGAGACACATAAAATACCGAGTGAATTTAAGAGTCACGGGGCAATTCCAACTTATAAGCTACTTTCCCAATCTTCTCAATGATCTTGTATGGCCCAAAGTATCTAGCACATTGCTTGACATTCCTTCTAACTGCCACTGAAGCTTGTCTGTAGGGCTGAAGCTTCAAGTAAACCATCCTATTTCATAAGCTTTGTCCACACGCTTCTTATCTGCATAATACTTCATCCTAGATTGAGCTTGATAAAGATTATCCTTCAAAAGTTGCACCGACTATCTTCTTTGTTGCATCAAATCAGCCACTTCAGGGGTTGATGTCACAAGTTTTTGCAACATCAAGGGTGAAGGAAGATCATAACCATACAAAGCCTTAAATGGTGTGGTGCGAATAAAAGCATGAGCTCGTGTGTTATACCAATACTCAACTAAAGATAACCATCTTCCCCAGACTTTAGGATGACTAAATACCATGCTTCGAAGGTAGTGTTCTACTGCAAATCCCTTTTCCCCAGTTCAAATCCGGGTGTCGCCTGATTAACAAAAAACCTGAAATCCCCTACACTAATTTACTCTTTCCATTTGGCCATCAGTCTGAGGATAGTAAGAAGAACTCAAAGCAAAAGTTGTGCCCATGAGGATGAGCAATTCCCGAGAAATGACTAGTGAAGAGCTTATCCCGATCAAATACTATGGATTGTGGTAATCCATGAAGCTTATAGATGTTATCTGGGAACACTCTTGCAAGATTTTCTGTTGTCACAGGTCTAGCGAATGCAACAAAGTGACTGAACTTGGTAAAGATATCCACCTCTACCCAAATAACTTCCTTGCCCTCTGATTTTGGCAAGCCTTTAATAAAATCCATGCTTATGTTCTGCCAAGCACCATCCGGAATAAGTAGAAGTTGGAGAAGTCCCTGATACTTGTGGTCACCAGCCTTTGTTTGCTGACAAGTCTCACAAGCTTGCACAAATTCCTTCACTTCCTTCTTCATACCAGTCCAACTGAAGTATGCTTTGAGCCTCTAATAAGTATGTTAAACCTCTTGATGAATCTTGAAATTTAACTAATGAGAATGATTTAATGAGAAGAGAATTGAAAGGGATGAGAGAATAGAGAAAGAGTTAGATGAGAGAGAGAAATATCTCAAAGAGACATGGTAGATATTTTCATTCAATGCTCTCACATTGCAAAAGATCTAACTACTCATAAGAATCAAGATTCAAAGGACTAAGACCCTAAGGCACGGCTAACAGCATTGCCGCCAAAAGCTCAACCGAATCAATTCAAAATTGCACAATAAAGGCACCAAACAACCAACTAACTAACTAACAAGCTACTATACTTTGGCAATTAAGCCTTATTACAACTCAATGAACCAAGAATCATAACAATTCCCCTCCCTTAAAAACATTCTTGTCCTCAAGAATGAAAAGAGGGAAATTGGCTTAATAAAAAGCTTCGGCCTTCCTAAGTACTGAAGGATTCATCCAAATTGCTCCAAGTCACCAGCATCTCATAACTGCTTTCGGTGCCCTTTTGCAGCAGCCTTGTTTCCAGCACAGTTACGAGTTGCAGCCTTAAAGAACCATTGGAACCAACATCCGGAGGTGATGAAGAGGGATTTGGCCTTTTTTAACCTGCTTTTTAAGAAGTGAAACATGAAAAATAGGATGTATGTATGAGTTAGGTGGCAGTTCAAGCTTGTATGCCACTTTGCCAATCCTCTTCAAGACTTTGTATGGACCAAAGAACCTTGCACAAAGCTTCACATTACTCCTTACAGCTGCAGTAGACTGTCTATATGGCTGCAATTTCAAGTAAACCATGTCCCCAACATCAAAATTTCTATCCACTCTCTTCCAGGCTGCATAAAGCTTCATCCGGTCTTATGACTGCCGAAGATTATCTTTCAACTGCTGCATTAGATGTTTCCTGTGCTACACTAACTCAGTGACTTCAGTTACATGGGAAGTAATGCCTTACAACACAAAGGGAGATGGAGGATCATATCCATACAAGGCTTTGAATGGAGTAGTTCCAAGAGAAGCATGGAAGTGAGTATTGTGCCAATACTCTGCCAATGACAGCCACTTTCCCCACACCCTTGGATGGCTAAACACCATACTTCCAAGGTATTGTTCAATACATCGATTAATCCTTTCAGTTTGTCCATCGGTTTGTGGGTGGTAAGATGAACTAAGGGCTAAGGTAGTTCCTAGCAAATTGAACAACTCCTTCCAGAAATGGCTAGTGAAACGCTTGCCAGATCAGAGACTATGGACTGAGGCAACCCATGGAGCTTATAAATGTTGTCAAGGAACACACGATCCAATTTCTCAGCAGTTACAAAATGAGCCAAAGCAAAGAAATGGCTGAACTTGGTGGACCAATCAACTACTACCCAGATCACCTCTTTCCCCTATGATTTCGGCAATCCCTCAATGAAATCCATGCTTATGTTTTGCCATACACCATCTAGAACAAGTAAAGGTTGAAGAAGGCCCTGATATCTATGATCTCCAAGTTTAGTTTACTGACAAACTTCACAACATTGCACAAATTCAGTCATAGCCTTCTTCATTCCCGGCCAACTAAAATGAGATTTGAGTCTTTGGTAGGTCCCTTCAACTCCAGAGTGACCACCCCATGAAGAATCATGTGAAACACTATTAATTTGATATCTGAGGTCAGTAGAGTTTCCAATGTATAGCTTCCCTTTGATTCTGATAATGCCTTGAATCACATAAATTTCAACATTAAAAGCTACACCCGATACTGCACCAGAAGCAAAGTTTTCTGTCCTGCCAATGCTAGAAGCCGCTATACATTCCTGAGCAAGAGGATCTCCCACATAGGACTGATGAACCTCTTCCACCCAAATAGGTGTGACCACTGAAAGAGCCCCACACAAGCCCTGCTCACAGTCCTCCAACCTGCGTGATAGAGCATATGCTGCAACATTTTCCTTCCCTTTCTTGTACTCGATGTCACAATCAAGGCCCAACATCTTCATTAACCCTTTCCTCTGAATCCTTGTAACAATTTTCTGTTCGAAGAGATGCTTTAAGCTTTGATGATCAGTTTTGATTGTGAAATGATGTCCGTCCAGATAATGTCTTCACTTTTCTACCGCAAGCAAGATAGCAAGGTACACTTTTTCATATGTAGACAAGGCTTGATGTTTGGGAATTAATGCTTGGCTGAGATAAGTTATAGGTCTTCCCCTCTGAGATAAAACTGCACCAATTCCATTCCCACAAGCATCAGTTTCTAAAACAAATGCCAAGGAGAAATCAGGCATTGCCAACACTAAAGCTTGACACATCGCAGCCTTTAAAGTCTCAAATGCCACTTGAGCTTCATTAGTCCACCTGAAGGTATCTTTCTTCAATAGATCTGTTAGAGGCTTGGCTATAGCCCCATACTTGGCTACAAACTTGCGGTAGTAACCTATCAAACCCAGAAATCCTCTCAATTGTTTTAGAGTAACCGGAATAGGCCACACCCTCATAGCTTGAACCTTCGAAGGATCAGTTGAAACTCCCTTATAAGATATCACATGGCCTAAGTACTCTAAATGAGTCTAAGCAAAAGAACACTTAGCCAATTTTGCATACAACTTACGCTTGCGCATGATCATGAACACTGCTTCCAAATGTTTCAAATGGTCCTCAAGGGATGAGCTGTAAATAAGAATGTCGAAGACATCATTCATGAGAGCTTGGAAGGTAGCTAGAGCATTGGTCAATTCAAATGGCATTACCATAAACTCAAAATGCCCATGATGTGTTCTAAATACAGCCTTATATGCATCTTGCTCCAATACTCTAATTTGGTGATACCTTTGCGTTAAATCAAGCTTGGTGAAGATCTGTGCTCCATACAACTCATCAACCAAGTCATCTATGACCGGTATCGAAAATTTATCTTTCATTGTCATAGAATTGAGCAGCCTATAATCAGCACACATTCTTGCTGACCCATCTTTCTTCTTAACAAGGATGACCAGAGAGGCAAAAGGGTTATGGCTCTGCCTTTTTTTTTTTTGGTAAATCGATGATAAATACCTATGGCTCCGCCTTATGAAGCTTGTCTTAAGCAATTCATCCACTTGCTTCTCAATCTCAGTCTTCTAAGCATGGGGATACTTATATGGTCTAAGCTTATGGCCTAAGCTTTACTTGTTCAGCATCAGTTTTGAGGGGAATAGCATGATCTAGACTTCTTTTGGGAGGGAATACCTTAGGCTGCTCGAACAAATCCTCAAAGTCTTCAATTACATCTTGCACTTCAAGCTAGGAAACCTTCACCATCTCAGTTGGGGATATAGCAAACAACTGCCCCACTCATTGATAAGCACTCTTTCTAAGTCTTTTCTCTAACTTCTTTCCCTTAACCATCTGCAATTGAGCCTGATCGGCCACACCTTGCAACGAAACCTTAGAGCCTTGAATGTCAAAGGAAACTATTAGCTTAGCAAAATCGAACAAAACTGGGCTCTATGATCTCATCCAATCAACTCCAAGCACCATATCGCATCCACCTAAGGGCAAGATCCTAAAGTCATAGCCAAACTTGCAATCTTACATAGTCCATTGCAATCCTTGACACTTGTTCTGAGTCATCATTGAATTTCCATCGGCTACTGTCTTTGCAAGAGGATGAGTTTTGACCACTTCGTGGCCCACCTTGTTAACCACTTTTGGATCAATGCAATTGTGTGTACTACCACTATCGATGAGGATGATAATAGACTTATTTCCTGCCTTGCCTCTGATCCGGATTGTGTTATGAGCACCATTACCAGTCAAGGCCTTCATAGCAATTGCAGCTTCATCATCCACATGGTCTTCCAATATCTCCTGATCTGAATCATCACCATCAACATCAGATTTTTCCTCCTTTGAGTGTTCATCAACACTAAACCCCTCAGCTATCTTAAGGAACTTGGGATTACACTTGTGACCAAACTGATAAGGTTGATTGCATTTATAACAGAGCCTTTGAGGCCTCTTCTCTTCTGATCGGTTTGTATTAAGCCTAACAGATCCTTTTTAGAACTTAGCACTGCCTCCACGAACTCTGTTTTCTTCATTTGAAGCCAAAACTGTTGCCTCATAAAGTTTAGCTTTAGCATAAGCCATAGACAATGTTGTAGGACCAACTGCTTTCACGAGGTTCTTAGCCTTGGGCTTCAATCCACTTATAAAACTTGACACATAGTAAGACTCAGTGGCATGAGGATTTTCAACTATCATACTAGCTCTAAGGTTTTTAAACCTTGTCATGTATTCTCTTACTGAAGTTTCTTGTATCACCTTATTTAATTTATCAACAATATCACTATAGTCTTCATCGCCATATCGTTCACACAATTCTTTCACAAATTTAGCCCAAGTGAGAGTAGTATTGCTTTTCAACAAACTATAAAACCATACCTCATGGTCTCCAAGGAGGTAAACAGCAACAATTTGGACCTTTTCAGCCTCCTCAATGTGGTAAAAATGAAAATAACGATCACATCTCCTCAACCATGAATAAGGCTACTTTCCATCGAAGGGATCAATCTATACCCTTGGTTGTCTGTAGCCACTACCTCTACTATTGGAAGAAACATCATTACTTCCAGATCGCTGCTGATTCCACTGATCAGGAGGTCGATCAAATAGCTCTTCAATCAAACTGGCAGACGTGTGACTGTCTGGGAGTTCAGGAGGTCGAATAGCCTGTGCTACATTCAAGCTTGAAGGTCTTGATTGATTTTGATCTAATAACCGATCTTGTCTAGCAGATATTTCTTCTACTTGACCCCGAATCTGAGTTCTCACATCAGCCGCTGTAGTCATAACACGAGTCTTTCACTGACAGCTGCAACTCAAACAGAAACATGAGATTGCATCATTACCGGAGGCCTTATCTGTTGATTCATAGGTAATGAGCTGGCGGGAAGCAAAGGTTCAGGAACTGAAGGCATATTTTGCTTGCTAAGTTGACTTTGAATTTCAGCAATCTTTTCATTGAACAACTGCGTCTGGGGATCGATTGACTAAGTGACAGTTTCCTGCAATTGTTGCCTATGCTGATTAATCTGATTTGCAACATTCTCATCAATTCACTGGGAGTGAAAATTGAACCTCTCATTGAAAGCATGCTCCTGCTCCTTCAGCATAATGCACATTCGATCATCATTCATTTGTTCCTTTTCCAGCAGAGTCTGATTAAATTGTGCCATCATCGTTGAGAATTTGTTAGCTTCCAATCCAAGAATTGAAAGTTAACCTCGTAGAAGAGAGAGTTAAGATGAGAAGAGAAGTGAAGGGGATGAGAAATAGAGAAGGAGATGAGAAATAGCAAGAGAATTTCCAAAGGAAATTCTGAATTGTATTGATTGAATGATGAATTTACATGATCTGAGCTTATTTATACTAGATCTAGTACATTGAACCAAGACCCAAAGCTAAAACTGACTTTAACCAAATTTGGCGCCAAGAACTTAAACCAGCAGCCACATTTGACTTGATTTGACCCCCTAACCGACTTTGGCGCCCAAATGGCCTGCCAACTAACATTTGAATACAACATCAAAGCAACTCAAAAACAACACACACAATACTAGACCAATTACAACCAAGAATTAAAGGAATCATAACATTCCCTCCCCCTTGAGAAGCTCCTTGTCCTCAAGGAGAAAAGCATGGAAATTGACTCTTCAAGAATGTAAGGTTCTCCCATGTAGCAAAGCTCTTGTCCAAATTACGGCACTGCACCAAAACCTCTTGCAAAGCTCCATCTACAACCTTCATCATCCTTTGCCCCTTGACAGCAACAGGCTGCAACAGCAATGCTCCATTTGCTCCAACTTTTGGTGGTTCCCGTGAGCTTTTAACTCCATTCTTCACCTGCTTTTTAAGTAATCATACATGGAACACTGGGTGAATGTATGAATGAGGAGGTAAGTCAAGTTTGTATGCAACTTTGCCAATCTTTTCCAAAATCTTGTATGGACCAAAGAAACGAGCACTTAGCTTGACATTCTTCCTGACAGCCAAAGAAGACTGTCTATAAGGATGTAATTTGAGGCAGACCATGTCTCCAACTTCGTAATTTTTGTCTACCCTCTTTTTTTCAGCATAGAATTTCATTCTTGCTTGTGCTTGGAGGAGATTATCCTTGAGGATTTGCATCATTTGCTTCCTCTGCGATATAAAATCAGTTGCTGCAGATTCCGATGGAATAGGTTGCTGCAGCATAAATGGGGTAGGAGGAGCATATCCATATAGAGCTTGGAAAGAAGTAGTGCCAATAGATGCATGTACATGAGTGTTAAACCAATATTCAGCTAAAGTAAGCCATTGGTTCATCTCTTTGGGCTGTGAGAAAACCATGCTCCGAAGGTACTGCTCAATACATTGATTAACACGCTCAGTTTCTCCATCTGTTTGGGGATGATAAGATGAACTAAGTGTCAATGTAGTACCCAGCAGCTTGAACAATTCCCTCCAAAAATTGCGTGTAAAAATCTTGTCCCGATCAGATGCAATGGATTGAGGCAATCCATGTAACTTATATATATTGTCAAGGAATATTTTTGCCAATCTATCTGCAGTAACAAGCCTTATGAGTGAAATGAAGTGGCTATATTTGGTGAAACGATCCACTACAACCCATATGACCTCCCTGCTGTCAGACTTGGGCAAACCCTCAATGAAATCCATGCTAATATTGATCCAAGCTCCATCGGGAATAGGAAGAGGTTGAAGAAGTCCCTTGTATCTATGATCTCCCAACTTGGTTTGTTGACAAATTTCACATGCTCTAACATACTCATTCACTGTCTTCTTCATGCTTGGCCAGCTGAAATAAGCTTTAACTCTTTGATAAGTGCCCTCTACACCAGCGTGTCCTCCCCAAGCTATATCATGTGAGGCCCTGACAATTTGATCCCTCAAATTTGTCGAAGTACCAATGTAAAGCTTATTCTGCAATCTGATAATGCCTTTCTGCACTGATAAATCAGCAACACTGTCATCCTTTTTTGTATTTTTCACCAGGCTTCCAATCACACACTCTTAAGCAAATGAATCACCCTCATAGGACTTATAAACTTCATCCATTCATGATGGTAAAACAATGGACATAGCACAGCACAAGCCTTGTTCAGCATCTTCAAATCTCCTTGATAAAGCGTCTGCAGCTGCATTTTCTTTACCTCTTCGGTATTCAATAGCGTAATCAAGGCCTAGCATCTTCATTAATCCCTTCTTTTGAATTCTAGTCACAATCTTTTGCTCTAGGAGCTGCTTGAGGCTTTGATGATCAGTTCGAATAATGAATCTATGACCATCCAAGTAATGCCTCCATTTCTCGACTGCTAGAACAATAGCCAAGTATTCCTTCTCATATGTGTACATAGCTTGATGCTTGGGAGTAAGAGCTTGACTCAAATAAGCAATAGGCCTCCCTTGTTGAGAAAGAACAGCTCCAATTCCAGTCCCGCTGGCATCTGTCTCCAGAATAAAGATTTCAGCAAAATTAGGCATGGCTAAGACCGGGGCTGCACACATGGCTGTCTTGAGAGCTTCAAAGGCTGCTTGAGCCTTTTCAGACCACTTGAAAGCATCGTTTTTGAGGAGTTCAGCCAAAGGCTTTGCAATAGATCCATAACCCTTAATGAACTTCCCATAATAACCGGTCAATCCCAAGAATCCCCTTAATTGCTTTGGCCAATCTTGCATTGCTTGAACCTTGGTAGGATCAGTGGAGACTCCTTCATGAGAGATTATATGGCCCAAATACTCAATCTTGGTCTGAGCAAACGAGCATTCAGACAATTTGGCATGCTACATCACCACAAATACCTCTTGAAGGTGTATGAGATGATCCTCATAATAAGAACTATATATCAATATGTTATCGAAGAAGACCAGCACTGATCTTCTCAAAAAAGGCTTAAAGATGTTGTTCATAGCAGCTTGAAAGGTGGCCGGAGCATTTGTTAGGCCAAATGGCATAACAACAAACTCGAAATGCCCATGGTGAGTCTGAAAAGCAGTCTTATATATATCCGGCTCAAGAACTCTGATTTGATGATATCCCTGTCTCAAATCAAGCTTAGAGAAGAAATGTGCTTCATATAACTCATCAAGCAAATCATCTATCACAGGAATAGGGAACTTATCTTTCACTGTCAAGGAATTCAATTGGCGATAATCGATGCACATCCTAGTTGTCCCATCCTTCTTCTTCACAAGAATCACAGGTGAGGCAAAGGGACTGTGGCTTGGTCTAATGAAGGTCATTTGAAGCAATTCATCAACTTGCTTCTCAATTTCTGACTTTTGAGCATGAGCATACCGGTATGGTCTGATCTTCATTGGATCAGAATTTGCTCGAAGTGGTATGGCATGATCTACACTCCTTTGAGGAGGAAGGCTCTTTGGCTGCTCAAAAACATCTTCAAACTCTGCAATCAAGGCATGAACCTCAGGCTCAATTACTGGCTGAAGTTCAGCAGGTGAGATAACAAACAATTGGCCAAGCCATTGGATTGCATTCTTCTTGAATCCACCTTGTAAACGCTTGCCATTGATCAACCGAAGTTGTGCTTGATCAAAAATACCTTGCAATGAGACCTTGGTGCCATGAACTTCAAATGCTACTGTCATTTTATCGAAGTCAAACACCATTGGATTGAATGATCTCATCCAATCTACCCCGAGCACCATACCACAACCTCCTAAGGGAAGAACTCTGAAATCAAAAGTGAATTGATGATCTTGCATAGACCATTGGAATGCTTGGCACTTATTTTGAGTAGTAATGGAGTTGCCATCAGCCACCATCACAGCCAAAGGATGGGTCTTAGTCACCTCATGTCTCACTTTCAATTTGGGATCAACAAAGCTATGAGTGCTTCCACTATCAATAAGAATGGTGATGAAAGTCTTACCAGCCTTTCCCTTGATGCGAATGGTATTGTGAGCTCCATTCCCGGTCAAGGCTTTCATAGAAATCTCGATTTCATCCTCTATCAACTCATCTTGTGAAGAATGCTCAGAACTGTCATCCTCAGCTTATGAATTCTCACTGTCTGAATTAATTTCTACCTGTGATCCTCTTGCAGACATCAAGAATTTGGAGTTGCATCTATGTCCGGGCTGGTAAGGCTGGTTGCATCTGCAACATAATCTCACTGACCTCTTGTCAACAGCACGACCAGATTTGGAGCTTGATGCATCCCTGTGATGAGATCTGAAGTTACTGCCTTTAAGTTTACTCTTATCATTTGAAGTTACAATCGTGGCTTCAATCAACTTAGCCTTATTATAAGCATTAGACAAAGTCTTAGGACCAATGGCCTTCACCATGTTCTTGATCCTAGGCTTCAAACCACTAATGAAACTAGAGACATAATATGCCTCCGAAGCTTGTGGAGTGATGGATATGATGTTAGCTCGTAGGTTCTCAAACCTGATCATGTATTCTTTCACGGTAGTCATTTGATACACCTTATTAAAACTGTCAACTACATCACATGTCACCTCTTCTCAATAACGTTCACACAATTCTTCTACGAATTGGCCCCAAGAAAGATTAGGTTTGCTTTTCAACACACTATAGAATCACACCTCATGATCTCCATGTAAGTGCACTGCTGCCAGCTCAAATTTTTCAGCTTCACTTATGTTATAGTAATGGAAATACCGATCACACCTTCTTAACTATGACTCAGGCTGCTTGCCATCAAAAGGCTCGATTTGAACCCTTGGCTGCCTATGAGAACTGCTCCTGCCACCAGATGTAGTATCAATACTCACTGATCTTTGCTGTTGATGCTGATTAGGGGGCCTATCTTGATGTTCGAAGTCATCAATTGAATTTCTATTGTGAACAACAGAATCAAGAGGTCTTGAATTCAGACCGTAATTCTGGCCATACAATCGAGAATGAGCCTGTTCTGTGGTTCGATCATGATTCTCTACAGCAATCTCAACCTCTGGAGGTCGATCATCCACTGATCTGATTTGAATTGAAGGTCTAGCCTCTGGTTGAATCATAGGAGATTTATCTCGATTCCTTTCTAAACTTTCAGTTCTGCTATTGTTCACTTGCTGTTGAACCACTTCAGCAGGGGGAATAATCTGACTAGCAGGCTTAAGAATCGCATTAACTGATGATTCTCCTTGCTTCCTAATCTGATCTTGCAAATTCATAAGCTTTGCCTGAATTTGCTGCAAACAATCTTCCTTTCTCAGGTCACCTTCCAGCTGTAACTGCTGCATTTTTAAGAGCAATCGATCTTCAAATTGTTCAAACTTTTGGTCAAGCTTTTGTGAATTGTTAAGGCGATCATATATGTCCTGAAGATGAATAGTGGTAAGATATTGAGGTCCGGTTGTAGCATTTGCAACAACAACAGCAGCAGCAGCATAAGACACATCAGGACTAACAACTACAGCTGCATTGGCTCCACCAGCTCCCGATCGAGTCCTCACTCCATCAGCCATATTTTGTTTATTTTTCTTTTGTTTTGCTAGCTCCAATCAATCAATTGATTGCTTGAACCAACTCTGATGCCAATTATTAGCTCCCAATCCAAGAATTGAAAGTTGACCTTATAGAAGAGAGAGTTAAGATGAGAAGAGAAGTGAAGGGGATGAGAAATAGAGAAGGAGATGAGAAATAGCAAGAGAATTTCCAAAGGAAAATCTAAATTGTATTGATTGAATGATGAATTTACATGATTTGAGCTTATTTATACTAGATCTAGTACATTGAACCAAGACCCAAAGCTAAAACTGACTTTAACCAAATTTGGCGCCAAGAACTTAAACCAGCAGCCACATTTGACTTGATTTGACCCCCTAATCGACTTTGGTGCCCAAATGGTCTGTCAACTAACATTTGAATACAACAACAAAGTAACTCAAAAACAACACATGCAATACTAGACCAATTACAACCAAGAATTATAGGAATCATAACAGAATTGTGCACTCCAAGCATCTGTATTACTTGCTTGCGGTACACTTTCTGCATTACCTCCAACCACCTTTGCATACGAAGAATTTGCTGCTACTCTAGCAGCTGCTAATCTTATGGTGACTCCACTATTCAATGCCATTACATTCGAATCCATCCGCATCAAATCTCTTTTTGTTATGTTTATGACAACTTGGCAAGAACAACCGCAATTTTGATTAACAGAATTCAGAATTGAATTCCTAATCAAATTGAATTTGAAGCCAAAATAGGCTATGATACCAATTGTTAAACCTCTTGATGAATCTTGAAGTTTAACTAATGAGAAGGATTACATGAGAAGAGAATTGAAAGGGATGAGAGAATAGAGAAAGTGTTAGATGAGAGAGAGATATCTCAAAGAGATATGGTAGATATTTTATTTCAATGCTCTCACATTACAAAAGATCTAACTACTTATAAGAATCAAGATTCAAAGGACTAAGACCCTAAGGCACGGCTAACAGCATTGCCGCCAAAATCTCAACCGAATCAATTCAAAATTATGCAATAAAGGCGCCAAACAACTAACTAACTAACAAGCTACTACACTTTGGCAATTAAGCCTTATTACAACTCAATGAACTAAGAATCATAACAAAGTAAGAATCATGATAAAGTACCACCAATACCTGAGTGGCCTCCCTAAGCTAAATTATGAGACGCACAGATGATTTGTTGTCTAAGATCAGTAGAGGATCCAATGTATAATTTCCCCTTCAGTCTGATGATTACCTTGACAATAGATACTTCTGCCTCAGGAGCAATGTTGCTAGATCTATTGATGCTGAAAGCAGTTATACATTCTTGTGCAAAATTGTCATTCTTATAAGATTTGTACACTTCCTCAATCTAGGCAGGAAGAATCACTCACAATAACCTTGCTCGGCATCTTCTAATCTTCGAGATAAAGCATCAGCTGCTTGGTTCTCTTTCCCTTTCTTATATTCAATAGCATAATCAAAGTCCCAATATCTTCATCAAGCCTTTCTTCTGAATTCTTATAACAATCCTCTGGTCAAGCAGATATTTCAAGCTTTGATGGTCTATCCTGATGATAAAACAATGGCCATCCAAGTAGTGTCTCCACTTATCAATTGCTAGAAGTATTGCAAGATACTCCTTCTCATATGTGGACAGCTGTTGATGCTTAGGACTTAAGGCCTAGCTAAGGTAGGCTATTGGCCTTCCTTTCTGAGACAATACAGCTCCAATGCCACTCCCACAAGCATCTGTCTCTAAAACAAACTCATCTTCAAAATCTGGCATTGCCAAAATAGGTGCTGCATACATAGCTGCCTTCATGGCTTCAAATGCCTCCTGTGCCTTATCAGACCACTTGAATCATCCTTCTTTAACAGATCAACTAGGGGCTTGGCAATTGCTCCATAACCAGCTATAAACTTCCTTTAGTAACCAGTTAATCCCAAGAACCCTCGCAACTGCTTCAATGTAATAGGAATTGGCCGTTCTTTCATTACCTGAACTTTGGAAGGATCAGTACAAACCCCTCCATGAGAGATCACATGACCTAAGTACTCAAGTTGAATCTGAGCAAAAGAGCACTTAGTCAATTTGGCAAACAACTTGTGAATGCGCATCACCAAGAATACTTCCCTCAGATGCTTCAAGGGCTCTTCCATGATGGAACTGTAAATCAAGATATTATCAAAGAATACCAACACAAATCTCCTCAAGAACATCTTGAACACATCATTCATTACTGCCTGAAAAGTAGTTGGAGCATTAGTTAAGCCAAAAGGCATAACCACGAACTCAAAATGCCCATGATGAGTTCTAAAGGCAGTCTTGTAAACATCTTGCTCCATCACCCGGATTTGATGATAGCCTTGTCTTAAATTAAGCCCGGAAAAGAAGTGTGCACCATGTAGTTCATCCAACAAGTCATCAATGACAGGAATTGGAAATTTATCCTTGACTGTAAGGGAGTTAAGCTGCCTGTAGTCAATGCACATTCTAGCCGAGCCATCTTTCTTCTTCACCAATATCACAGGAGAAGCAAAAGGGCTATCGCTTTGTTGAATGAAGAAAGTCTTGAGTAAGTCATCCACTTGCTTTTCAATCTCTGTCTTCTGTGAATAGGGATACTTGTAGGGCCTTAACTTCACTGGTTCTGAGTTAGGCTTGAGAGGAATTACGTGATCCAAGTTCCTCTTGGGAGGTAGTCTTTGGCTGCTCAAAAAGATCCCCAAACTCATCAATCAATGCCTGCACCTTAGGATGAGATGTTTCCCCCAAATCAATATGTGAGATTGCAAACAACTGTCTAACCCACTGATAAGCACCCTTCCTGAATCCTTCTTCTAAGCTGTTGCCCTTCAACAGCTGCAATTGAGCCTGTGCCTTGCAATGTTACATTTGATCCTTGCCTTTCAAAAGTCACTGTCAGCTTGGCAAAATCAAAGACCATTGTACTGAAAGATCTCATCCAATCCACACCAAGAACCATATCACAACCTCCCAATGGCAAGATCCTGAAGTCATACTCAAACTTATGGTCTTACATAGTCCAGCGGAATCCTTGGCATTTGGTCTGAGTAAGAATGGAATTCCCATCAGCCACTGTCACAACTAATGTTTGTGTCTTGATCATATCCTTCCCAACCTTTTTCACCACCTTTGGATCAACGAACACTGTAAATCAGAATGACTATGGACTTCTTGCCCGCTTGTCCTTTGATCCTAATGGTGTTATAAGCCCTATTTCCTGTCAAGGCTTTCATAGAGATCTCCACCTCATCTTCAAGAAGCTCCTCTTGAGATTCATGATCAGAACTGTCCAACTCAGGCTCTGTTTCATCTTCTTTAGATTCATTATCTGCCGCAGCTCCTCTTGTAGACATCAGGAACTTGGGTTTGCATTTGTGTCCGAAGGAATAAGGCGGATTACATTTGTAATACAATTTTTGGACCTTCTTCTCATCAAAACGAATAGACCTTGACTTCACGGATCCCTTCTGTTGCTGATGTGAACTACTGCCTCTGTTTCTTAATCCCTCATTAGATGCAAGAACCACAGCTTCAAACAACTTAGCCTTAGCATAGGCTTTTGATGAAGTTCTTGGACCAATTGCCTTGACAAGGTTCTTAATCTTTGGCTTTAAGCCATTAATGAAACTTGATACATAGTATGATTAAGTTGCTTGAGGATAAGCTGCTATCATACTAGCTCTAAGGTTCTCAAATCTCGTCATGTATTCTTTCACAGATGTGATTTCCACTACTTTGTTGAAGTTATCAACTATGTCACTTGAGTCCTCATCTCCATAACTTTCACAAAGTTCTTCCACAAATTTAGCCCAAAGACATCGAAGGATTACTCTTCAAAACACTGTAAAGCCATACCTCATGATCTCCTTGGAGATAAACAGCTGCTAGTTCCATCTTCTCAGCTTTTTCAATGTGATAGAAATAAAAGTATTAATCACATCTTCTGATCCACGATTGAGGCTATTTTCCATCAAAAGGCTCAATTTGAATCCTTGGCTGCCTATAACCACTCCTCTTACTGCTGGTTGAAGCATCATTACTTTCAGAATTTTGATATTGCAACTGATCTGATGGACAATAATTCTGTCCCAAAGAATACTTGTAACTGGAGCTTGTACTGGATCAGGAGAATGATCCTGTTGTCCAGAAGCCACACTAGCTACTTGAGGCTGCACTACACCTGGAGGTCAAACCTGTTGGCTAGCAGGTAACAGAATTACAGCATCGGAGGACACATTCTGCCTGTTGAGCTGATCCTGCAGTCCAACAAACTTGTCCTCAATGCGTTGAGTTTGCTGAATCAATCGATCAGCAAACTTTCGATCTTGTTCCGACTATAATTGTTGCATTCAAGAGAACATTTCATCCATCTAATTCTTCAATTGAGCTGATGTAATGTACTCAGCTCCTGCTGCAGTATTAGCACCAACAATCGAAGCATAAGTGGCATTAGGATCAACATTTGTAGCTGCACTTGCAGCACTTGCAGCACCAGATCGTGTTGTTACACCTCTAGCCATTGATATCTACTTCTTTCACCTCGCCAGCTCAAATCAATCAAGAAGTAATCGATCGGCAGCAACACACGGCTGTGATACCAATTGTTAAGCTTTAAGATCAATCTTGAAGTTAACCTAGTGGAAGAAGAGATTAAGATAAGAGAAGAAGTGAAAAGAGATGAGAGATTAGAGAGAAAGTTAGATGAGAGAGAGAATTGACATCAGAAGATATTTTGTATTTGATTGAATGAGGATTGCACTTTATACTCAATCTTGATACAATGAACCAATCCCTAACTAACCAACTCACTAACAGCAGGAGCCGCCACAATTGACTCAAACTAAGCTAGCCTTGACCAACAACCGACTTAACTAACCACAATAGAACCTTGGCACGAAAAGCCTTGACAACCTTATGCCAAGAATTACAACAAAACGCAACATTATTACAAAACAGAAGCTAACTACCATCCTAACAGCAAGGTTTTTGGTTCATAAGACTGGTCTTAAGATCACGATTCCTCAAAGGAGTCGTGCTAATCCTGGCATCACCCTCTAAGGCCACGCTGGCGTACACGACCTTCATGTCATCAGGGGTTTGATCGATAACGAAGTACCTCTCAAAACGATGAATCCATCCCTCCACGCCATTTCCAAAAAATCTAAGGAAATCAATCTTAGTTAAACGAGTTTGGGGGGGGGGGGGGGGGGGGGGGGCGGCTGATAGTTACTTCGTGCATTAGCAGGTGGCATTGCTCCCACTTCGCTTGCTCGGGGGATGGCGGTGCAGTGGTGGAAACCAAGGCTAGTGGTTTGAGCCTGTCATTCACCAGATGGGCAATCCCGACTACTTGCATAGAGAGCTCATTAATGATCCCCCACATCTCATCTTGGAAGTCACTAAACGTCCTCTCCATACCGACATGGCACCGATCATTGGATTCCCTCATTACTCTGATGCTTTCTTCCATCCCCCGCAGCGTCACATGAGCTCTTGTCCCCTCTGCCATTACTGAAATCTGAACACAGCTCAACGATTACTAAGGCCGAGGATGGGCTTGCTTTGGTACTACTTGATATGATACTAAATAGAATCTAGCTCAAATCAATAGATACTCAAGTAATTTAGGGCTAGGGCAGGAACGGCTACCCCGTTATATGTAATTTGTATATATAAAGATAGATTCACTCCAAATTAGAGGATTACAGGGACCAAGAAAGGGGCAAAGACATAGAATTTAGGGTTTGGGGGAGAAGAAGAAGGTAAAACACTTGATCAACATAAAGAAAACCCTAATCCTAGCTAATCCTTATCTATATATAGGCAAAATATCTGGAGAAAATAGCTGAAGAATATCTTAGCAAAATATCTATGGCTAACGTGGCATAGAGCCGTTGTTGCTGCTGTTGGGCATGACGCTAGTCATTGAAATCAGGGGCACGGGATGGGTTGGGTTGGGACTTGGTGGGGTGACTAGGCGTGACGCCAAGGTTTGAGGAATCATGCTTGTATCAGAACGCCCTCCTCTAAGAGTAACGCCCATCCACTATACTATTAGAGGAAACAACTCCTGTACCTCGCTCCCACTTGAAATGTTAAATGATGGATCTTTCTTTCAAGTTTGATTATCTCATAATCAAAATATTAGAATCACATTCTAAATTTTATTTAACCATTAAATAAAACACTAATCCAATTAGGTTCCTTTAATTATCTAACATATGTAATCTAATATCATTAGATAGATTATGAAAAATTTTCTTTCAAATAATTCAACTTTTGAATTGTCTAATGATATTAGATATATTTGAAAAAATTCTCCCCTTCGATGAAATCAAATATTTCACCAAGTTATATTACCTTATAACTTCATTCACATCGTATATAATATTTGACTCATCTAAATAATATTGAACATGTGAACTAAAATTTATTAAGTAACCTATCATCGAAACATTAACTCTAAATGCCTAAAGGTTGGAATAATTAAAGATTTTTCTAAACTCTTCTAGAAAAGGTTATCGTATAACCTTAATAAGGATCTCATCCTAATTAACCATTTATTTGTTATTGAAAAGGGGCGTGCGTTGGGCATCTTCCCTCATATATATTTTATTTTTTGTTTTTATTAAATAAATAATTAATTAAATCCGATCTTATTCTCATTAGATTGAAAACCGAACATCTAATTTTTTATTTTGGATTATCATAAAATATTCAACAATTGAATATTTCGCACCTAGGTTCATAATCTAATCGCATTATATTAATAATCTAAATTGTTCAACTCCTTGAATATCTAATCTTATTAGATTTGATTTAGAACTTACGCTCCTTGATGAATCATGACTCATCTAAAATTTTAAAATTTTAATGAACCTCCAATCTTGTTATTAAACCTTTTAATAACAATCTTTAGGATTATCTATTTTCTTTAATAAAATTCTCAATTTTATACCTTTCATAATTCTACATACTCTGATTTTATCAAACCTGATATCTTTAATGTCAATCATAAACGTATTCAGAGTTGGCTCTGATACCAATTGTTGGGAACATATTTCAAAATTTTTAAAATATTTTCCTAGAATGGGCGCAGCGAAAAATCAATTTTAAATCTAAAGCCTTGATCTAATCAAACTGTTTAATTAGATTTAGGTCTTACTCTAATAAGTTCATAATATGACAAACAAAAAAAAAATTGAATAAAACAAATATAAACATGGTATATAGAGTAAACAAAACAATGAAAAACAAATTAAATATCAAATACTTAATTTAAATATACTTGAAGCGTGAATTCCAACTCCGACTTTGAAGATTTGAAATTAGAAGAAGAATTCTCACTACCTCAAGGTCTTCTTCGCAATGACCTCTTTTAACACCAGGAGTGTTGGCTCCCAAAACATTTAACTTAGGAAAAATTTCAGAATAAAAATTTCATTTCAATCTTTCCCCAAAAAAAAAAAAATCTTTCAGAAAAATTATGTTAAACAATAATTCAGAAACCCTTAAAATAATTTTAGGGTTTTTCGTTGTAGGAGAAAACTAGGTTCCAAAACCATAAAAAACTATATCTAACTCACGGCAAAACGCATGAATTTATAAGGAAAAAACAGTGACACTGGCGGCCTCTGATAGGCCCTCGGCAAACCATGCGGATAGGCATCAAGATGACCAAGTGTTGCGCCCTAATTGGTCAGCTCGGTAAAACACGGATTACTCCCTGATAAAACGCAATTTTTTTTTCCTTTTTTGTGTTGTTTTGTTAAAAATCCCAAATGTACAAAATCCATCTCATAAATATTATTTGGTAAAATTAATTTATTCATCTTATGAATAAATAATTCATCTCATGACTTATGTTTAGCAAAATTAATTTATTCATCTTATGAATAAATAATTGATCACATGAATTCAATTTAAATATTTTCAAACAGTGCTAAAGTTGAGGCTTGTAAAGGAACCTTAGGGACAATCTAACTCTAGCTCAAAATAAGTCAATCTGATTATTTTCTCATGATAACAATTAATCACCATTTAGTAAAATTTAATTCCATTAAATAATTTCTACTACACTCTGGAATTAAATATATTCACTCAAGAATTTCCTAAATAAATTTTATTACATCAATTAACCCCTCTATTAGATATCCGTGAGCAAAAGTAACTTTAACTACTATCATTACTTTTCTCAGATCTCTCACCGTAGTTCTCGACTCGCCCTTTTCGAACAATTCAATAATACAAAAAATAATTTCCGTATGAATACCAAATGTCAAACATATGGAATACTTTGTCTAAAGATTCTAGAATCTATTTGTATGCTTGTGAATCAACTAAGGGGACATCTTTATCTCGTTAGAGACTATAGATTCCATACAACTGTTCCTGCTACACTTCATGCCATTGCCCAAAGCACCTAAGATTCAAGTCAACGCACTTTGACTAATCCTTTTAGCACATGAAAGCAACAAAAAATCCATGTATGAGTTCATAATGTTTCCCAGATTTAGAGTTATCGTCTTACAGAATTAATTATTTTTTATAGAAGTTAAGAAATAAATAATTCAGGTGATCCTGCTCAATGTTCCAATGATATAGACAATGCCAATGTAATACTTTTGGATCTCTATTCACATAACCAAGATAATCGATCTAAAATATAATATTATAACCATATTAGACAAGTTGTCCAAACTCATTATCTACTATAAATATATACTTTGACAATATAGCACTTATTTGATTTAAGTCTATGTGTGGCTCAATATTATTGACCACTTAAACCAAACCCGACATATCATCTTGGACTACGTCTATCTTATGGAACATTTTAGAAAATAATCACGTGCATGTTTGACTCGTAAAATATAATCAGTCAATAAATAAATAAAACAAATTTATTTATTTAATATTTAAAACTAACTAATTGGATTTTCCATAACACTAATTCCAACATATAGTGTGTTCATCTTGGTTCTTTCATTTTAAACTAATTAGACAATCAAATCTTAATGGCTCATGACAATTCTATACCATTCTCAATGAGCAGAATGCCACCTCTATATACAACACATTGAAAGTCACTACTTTCTAGCCATTTCACATGTACTCCCATGGTTTACTAACCTTTGATTCAAATCACTAGGACTTGATGGCTGTCATCGAATCTACAATTCAATGAAAAAGTTGCTTATTTTAGTCTACAAATAGACTACCTCAGTTTGATTACTATTGCTCCTGACCGTTGGTAACAAATTCGTCCGGTTGTATCAGATACATAACCTTTTCAAGATGACCATTCAAAGAATGTCCTCTTGACTTCCATTTTCCATAGGTCATCATAATGAGATACAATAGATAAGAGCATCCTTATGGATTTAAGCATAGCATCTGGCTAGAAGGGCTCCTCAAAGATGATTTCTTTTTATAGGGTATAACCCACTGCCATCAATCTAGCATAGAAGGTTCCAGCCTTCTTGTCCAATGAACTCTTTATACTTGTAGATTCGTCCAATGAGTTTATCAATTATGTATTTTTTGTTAAAATTTGATAGATTTTTACTTAGAAATTGCTAACATGGAACCTAATGCTAAAAATGTTAGATATTTTCAATCATAATATTTTGAATTTTTTATTGTAAAATACTAACACGACATATTTTTATGTAAATATATATATATATATATATATATGTATATATTGTCTGTCATGATTCAATACTTTTTTTATCTACTACATTTTCGTTAAAAATATTGATATGATCCATATATATTGTTGTAATCATGTAACACATCAACTTTTTATGATGGAAATTAATCATATTTTGACAATCATTACTAAGTTTTGACATTGGTACCTAATGTGTTTTAGAAGTGTATTTTAAAATCATGTACTAGCAAGCGTACAAGATCATCGTAGCTAAATAGAATATACGGGTTGTACTCACAGGGAATCTTTGTTAAGTCGGATTTAGTTATTAATGAGCGGTTGAAATTTGGTTTTTGTTGGTTTGAATGATTTGTTAACTAAAATATTAAAACTAAATATAAACTAAAAGTATCAATTCAATTGAGGCCAGTTTAGGGAATGAAATTAGGGTAGTTTTACTCGTATCCCGTCATTATATTATACTGTGACAATGATTCAGGAGGCTTATGCTACAAGCACTAAGCCTCGGTTAATATTTAAACTACGACATATGGTAATGAATTAATCTAAAAGCATAATATATCATATCACCCTACATGTAGCATATGTTATCTTATTAGCACTATTAAATTCCTTTCTTGCTCTCAATTCAATATTAAACCTGAATTAATACTTAAATTAAGCCTTGAAGTAATGAACTAATCTAAGGGTGTGACCCATTGTATCACCTTATGTATAGCATTGACTTATCTCACTAGCACTAACAAATTCCTTTGTCACTCCTAATTAAGAATTAATTTATATAAAAGATTATATTCAGGGTTGGGTACAACATCAACTCTGACCACGCGTGAAAAAGTAGTTATCTTATGGTTTAGGCTACAAGCTCATAAATGAGCGCTAATAATATGGATATCTTATCATGGCTACAAGCACACACAAAGAAACACCAAACAATAATAAATTCCCCATAGGAGTGCGTATGTAACATATCATAAATACATTGTCAAAAGCATAATATAAATTTGGGATATGGACTGCTATCCGTCCTTCATCCCTAAACTAAAGAGTCTACTCCTCCATAGGAGTTTTACACATAATTAAAATCAATAAAAAAAGAAACAATGGAAAAAACTAGGAAATTGAAACTCCCCAACTTGCGTTGACGTTGATCCAAGCTTTGATCTTTCCAACACTCCAACCACCCGCTCTTCGACGTTTGAGAACCCCTTGGATCTCATAGCGGCTTCGGGAAGGCGGGGAGGAGAGGAGACACGGCAAAAAGATACAAAAAATAGTCTCGCCTTTTTTATTTATTCCTGCGGCTTAACTTAGCAGTGGGTATAAGGTGGGCCGATCGATCGGCTGGCATTCTGTAGCCAGCCGATTGATCGGTCTCATTTCCCGATTGATCGACAGTCCCATTGTAAGGCGTCCTACCGTGGGCTGTTAACTGATCGGTACTTTGTGCTGATTGATCCTTTAATACCCAAAACTCTACAAGACCTAATTGAGTTACCGAATTATGACTCGATTGGTCCTTCTTTTCCACACATGGTTGGGTTTCTCAAAGTAGTTTTTAACTATGTCTCGATTATACTTCATTCAGCCACTTTTAATATTTATTTGCTCCATTACACTCTAAGCCAAAATATACCTACATAATAAATTACCAAACCCGAACATACCAAGTGATAAATTCCCCCTGAAATATTTGTCCTTGTGGAGAAATGCTCCGTCGGCCGGCAGTGACCGCCTAAAAATTAAAGCAAAGAACATTCAAGCCTCCTCCCTTCAAAAAACCCCTGTAGCGTAGCAGTTACTCGGCCGCGATGGAGGTGGAGATTGACGAGAAAGAGCTCAAGGCCGCCGGAGCCGAGCTTTTGTCTGGTGACCGCCGCGGATTATGCATCCGCGGTTGGGAGATTGAGTCTTGCAAGGCTTCCATTCTCAATTCCCTTGACCTTCAACAGTATATCTCTCTATCTCTCCCCTCTCGCATTATGATTTTGTATCCCCCTTTTTTGTGTTTATTGAAATGTCAGTGTTCAGTTGTAAATTGGAGGGGTAGGTTTTGATGATCCGGGTGGTGAAACTTGGAATTCAATTTTTTTGGAACGTAACCGTAGGATGAAGAGATTATGCCCAATTTCTTTGAACATTAGACTCAACATTCTGATATAGTCAAAAATATTGGACTAAAAAGTTGAATTCCATGTCGGTGGGGAGGCATAAGAAATACCAATTTATATATACTCTACTCATTGCGAATTGATTTTGGGATAAAATCTCCTTTGATATGTAACACATTTGTTAAGTTTTGCATTATGGGTATTGAGTTATTTTTGTTAAGGAGGTAAGGAAAAGCATTAGGCATTCCTTCGGAAGACTTCTCTATGTAATTAGAAAAGAGCGAAATACGGCATACGAAGACAAATATTGTATATTGGAGGATTAAAAATTAGTTCCTGATTAGCAATCCAGTTAGCAACACTATTGCCTTCACGGAAGGTGTCAGAAACAAAGACATCCCAAGGAGTTGCCAGGTGTCTTCTGGCATCAATGTTGGTATTATGGATCTTCCAAGGGATTTGAATTTCTCCCTTGAGAACTGGGATAACTATGGTGCTATCACCTTCAACTTTGATTCTTTTGTCGCCTAATTAAATCGCTTTGGATATTCTGTCACAAGTAGTGCTTTCACATTAAGAGTAGGTGAGATACCTTGATTATAGTAACCTGCAACTTTGAGTCTACCTTTATGGTCTCTAATAACATACCCTGCTACAGTGTAGTTGCTACATTTAGGGCCATCAAAATTAATCTTGATGTATCCTAGCTGAGGGGACTTCTACCTAGTACAGTGGCCAACATGAGGTTAAGGGATCATAAGGAGATTGTTTGGGTTGTTTAGCTCTTCACCCATTTTGTCTCTTGCAATTTATTGCATGAGGTTGGTTCTAGCGAAGTTAAAAGTTCAAGCCGGGTTAGTGTTTTTGTCACTAAACGAATTTAGGGCTTTTCAAGTTGCCCACTACCGAGTGCTTGCATTAAAAATATTTTGATTAATTCTACTGTTGTTTTTTTCACGGGATGATTTAACTAGCTTAACAAGTCTATGGAGGGAGGGGGACAATTAGTCCACTTGTTTTGGATGGTAAGATTCAAATTTGTTTTGGCAAAG
The DNA here is from genome assembly GCA_018398585.1 of Simmondsia chinensis. Classification (NCBI taxonomy): domain Eukaryota; kingdom Viridiplantae; phylum Streptophyta; class Magnoliopsida; order Caryophyllales; family Simmondsiaceae; genus Simmondsia; species Simmondsia chinensis. The sequence goes on along the minus strand of JAGTTD010000017.1, from coordinate 10,050,794 downwards.
GGCATTGGAGGAAAAGGTGGCCTGGCTGTTTGTTATCCAAATTGCAAAATGAGCATCTTGTGGGGAAATGGATACCTTTCCGAGCTAATACTTCTTTAGTAGGGAGAATGCTGCTGCATGATTGGCATAATAATATCTGAATTTTAGGCGTATATCACGCTTTCATATGCATTTATATTTCCAGGACTCTCTAATCTAAGTTATGGGCTGGCCAATTTGCTGATTTGGTGGAGAAAATGTCATCAGTAGGGAAGCCCTAACGCAATTCATCCTTCATATCAAGGATCCCTCGGATCATCCCGTTTGTTTCAGGCAACTGAATATTATTGAGTTGCTCAACATCCCAGGATCCATTCGTAATGAAATTGGCCACTTTTAGATTAGGTTCCTTATCCATTCTCAATCCTCGTACTTCCACTTATGAAAGGTAGGCATTCATGGGTACACCATCTATCATGTCAGAATGATATGTTTGTACCATTTCCTGTTTTCCATTGAAGTCCTTTGAGCAAAGATTTGTTGTACAACTTGCTACCAAATACTAAACTTGATAATACTTCTCCAAAACTAAAAATAATGAATTACAAGGTTATTTCTACAGCAGAAAAATCTCGAAGAAAATAATTAATAAGATAATTAATAGGAAACTACTTCCTTAAAATAAAATTAAACTATGTTTCATCATTCTTTTTGTCTTGAAAAACAATTTGTCCTCAAATGTGAAGATGGGTTGCACAAGCGACATGTGAAGTGGACTTGGGTTAATCTTGTAGCGATTCAGACTTCTTAGTATGATGAGATTCACATCACAAAATTGTTAAATCAGTTATAGCCTATAGGACATGTGATGACATGTGATTAAGCTTTTCCTACTGTGGGTTTTATTAGCTAACTTTAGAAATGTAGGTTTAGTGAGTCTACCTTAAAGGATTGGACATTCCAAGTATTTCCCTATTAATGAGTTCGGTGTATTCCAAACGGGGATGTAATACGTTTCTTATTAGTCAAGCTCATTTGGGGGAAAAAATCAATCGTCTATGGAAATTTATTTGTTGCCTAGGCTCCATGCAATATTTGTTGAGAGTAAGCAAGTCTTATCATTATTTTTACAAAATAAATATTGTCATTGGTAAAGAGTAAGCAAGGATTCTGGGATGACATCGGAATTCGTTTTAGAGGGTTCTTTTTGTAGATGTTTAGTGGATACTTCTGTGCATAGAATGAAGACGCAAGGGGATAGAGGGTTCCTTGCATGATGCCTCTAGACTGGTGGATTATGCCTTTTGGAGTATCATTCACTAGGATCAAGTAGGAGACAGTGGTTACACATTGCATGGTCCATTGGACCGATCTAGCGCTAAAGCGCAACTATTTGAGGACAATCTCAAGGAAATCCCATTCAATTATGTTATATGCTTTATCCACATTAAGTTTTAAGCCCCCTATCTTGCTTTGCTTTTCTTATTTCTGTAAGTACGAAGGTCCCATGGGCTATAAGGACATTGTCATGGATGGATCTATTGCAGCAAAGAACCCCCGGAACAGTGGCACAATCTTATTCAGAAAAGGCCTTATCTTCTTATCCATTACTTTGGCTATTATTTAATGCAACACATTACAAAGATTGATAGATCTAAGGTGGTTAGTGGTTTCAGGGTTATCTATTTTAGGGACAAGTGTGATAAATGTATGGTTAATCTCTTTCAGGAGTTTATGAGATGTAAAGAAAGCATTCATTGTATCCACCATACTGTTATCAGCTAAATTTCGGTGTTCCTTGAAAAAAATAGCATTGAAGCCATATGGATGTGGTGTTTTGAGTGGGTTCATTTGGAAAATTGCTTCCGTAACTTCTTGGGGGGATTTTAGTTTTGTTAGTTCAGCAGTCTTTTGTAGCACTACTTTGGATGCCAGATAAGCAATCATTTCTCTTATTATGGTTGCAAGATTTGAATCTTTTAGGTAATTCTTGGATAATTATCCGTTCTTATTTTTCTTTATATTCCACCTGGAGGCTAGGGTGGTCTCTGCGTGTCAAAAATTTCCTTTTCTTCCATTTTTATGTTGGAGTTGGAAGAATTTGGAGGTTCCTATCTCCATTTATAAGCCATTTATTTTTTTTGCAAATTTTCCCTATAATTTCTGATTATTTAGTAGCGATTCTTTCCTTTGTTTCATTGATCATTCCACTTTATTGACATGTTGTTAAGAATTTGGATAATGTGGTCTTGTTGGTAAATTCATCGACACAGTTCTAAGCAGGGCATGTGATCCACAAATGATCAATAATAATGCATTTATCCATCTTTAGTGTAGAAACTAAATGAACACATATGTTTTGTTTTTAAAAATTTGGGTGTGTTGCCTTTAGTTTTCGTGAATGAATTTGTGTCTTGTAGGGCTTTTTACAGTAAGACCACCCTAAAAAATGGATGCTTTTCATTTAATCACCACTTTTAAAATTTGCAGAATACCACCTTTAATTGTTTATTTTTTGTTCTTTTTTTCTATAAGCCACCTACAGTTATGCCAACAACTCTCTATTAGGTTTCACGTGAGTTGCACGTGGGTTGGAAAAGGCCTTTTTATTAAAAGTATGAAGATGGTTCATTGGTCGAATTTGTTCAAGTTGGTGAAGGTAGGTTTTAATTTGTCCCCTACCATGGTTTGAAGCCATCAACATTGACAGACACCCAAAATTTCCCCCCTTTTCTTGCATTGTCATCCTTCTCTCTCATATAAAGCCCTACCTGAAACCCTAGCCATCTGACCACCAATCACTAAATCGTTGAAACCATTACACAACACAATTTCCACAAGCCTCAGTCGATTTCGACCAACAATAGAGCAAGCATGTAATTGTTTGATGCAAATTTACAATTGATTTCTACTTAAAATATTTACTTGGAAATAAACTTTCAACCCACCATACAAACCAAAAAAGAAGATAATCCATTGAGGTTGAAATTGATTGCTATCTATAGGAATATGGCTTTTGTGATGTATAGTTTGAGCAATTTAGGGCATGGCAAGTGGGTAGATGGATAATGTTTTGGGTAGGGATTTTAGCGAGAGGGGGAAGATGATGCAAATAAGCAAAAAACTGGGTTTTGACAAAAATTATTAGGTGGGAATCAAACCCTGGTGGGTGTAGGTGTTTAAGATGGCTTTGCCAATTGGACAAGAAACAATTTGTGCATCTATTTCCTAACTTCAAAACATAAAACAAATTTTAAAATCATGTCTAAGTCACGTGAATCCTAACAAGGAGTTAACGTCATTGATTGAAGAAAATTAAACTTTCGAAGGTGATTTTCTAAAAAAATTGAAATTTATGCTGGTGAAGTGAAAAAAAAAAAAAACCACTTTTGAAGGTTGTTTTCTGTAAAAGACCATTTATATTATTATGAATTTGATGTTTTGCCTTTTTTTTTTTTTTAAATTGTCAAGCTATAGAGCCTTGCTTCAGACTTATAGTGATATAATCCAACAATCAAGAAACTCCAATTGATGTAATCCAACAATGAAACTCTCCAAAATTGCAGAAACTCAGTAGGAAATTGTATTACTATGTAAGTAATACTTCTAGTTTAGCATAAGCTAGATTGAAGAAGAAGAGAAGGAGGATAGGACGAATGAAGAGGGAGAGAGAAAGAGGAAAGTCCTCAAGTAAATTCTTCATGCCTCGACTAACCTCAAGGGACCTTATTTATAGTAATAGCTAATTGATCTTTAATTACAAGTTAATTACCCTAATTTCAGCAAACAGTAACCGCATCAAAGGAAGTGGGTTGGCAGTTATGGAGTTGCTGACGTGTCACGAGTTGATGTGTTAGGAGCTGGCGCGTCGAGAACTGTGTTTGTATCAATACCCCTTCGTGAAATGACCCTTGTCCCCATGGGTCAAAGCTAGAGAAAGGGGTGATGAAGATCATATAAGTACTCCCTTGTAGCTTCCTCGGGTGATTGTCCTACCTAGTGAACCAACACCTGAGTGGCGGCTTGCCCACGGCGCTTCGCCATAAGACAATCGAGGATCTTGTCTGGGTGAGGTGGAGAAGCGATTGGTGGCCATGACTTCGATAGAGGCGAGCTAATAGTTGGAACAAAATTGTAGCGCTTGATTAGAGAAACGTGCACGGTATGATGGATCTGAACATTGCTAGGGAAGTCAAGTTTACAGGCTACATGTCCTATCCGATCCATATTTTAAGGGGTCCATAAAATGAGGTGAGAGCTTGTGAAAGCTTCTGTGTTCCACACTGTTTTGCCCGTTTGTTTGACGCTTTAATCCCACATAATGCCCTATTTCAAATTCTCGATCAATGCGATGCAAATCAGCCTGTTGCTTCATGCGATTTTAAGTGCAATATAGATAGAATTTGAGTTGAGCAATTGTTCCAACTGTGGAGTCACCCGGAAGGTGTGGCACATGGACAGTGTCGGTTGACCATAAAGGATCTTATAAGGAGTAGTGCAGGCCGCGGTATGGGTGGCACAAGGGATAACCATTTCCTCCACTCTTGAGGTTTGTTGTAGGCCATACAATGTAGGTAAGTCTCGAGGCAGCAATTTAGAACCTTTATCTGACCATTGGACTGTGGGTGGTATGAGGATGACATGTTGAGTTGTGCCCCTATATTATTGAAGAGCTCTTGCCTTGAGGAACATGGGATCCTTGTTATTGATGGTGATATCGGGAATACTGTGAAGTCGATAAATCTAATCCAGATAGAGTTGGGCAACTATGGCCACAATATGGGGGTGTGTCGCAGGGCAATCAAGTGTCCATAGTTACCGAGTCAACGAACCACCACTAATATGACTGTATACCCGAAAGAGGGTGGAAGTCCCTGATGAAATCCAAGGACACATTACGCTAGACTGTGTGAAGAATCAGAAGAGGTTGAAGCAAGCCCGATTGAGAGTAGCTCATACTTGTTTTTTGGCATATGGCACACTGCTGGATATATGACATGATGCTTGCTTTTAAACCCTTATAGTAGAACAATGTCCGGATCACTGGAGTGGCCGCCAACCGCTGAATCATGGAGCCATAACAAAGTGGTTTGCTGAATTTCAGCAATTGCACCTACCAAAAGGCGCCTGTTGCGGCTCAATTGGCTATTTTTCCATGAATACTTAGGATGGCTCAGCGTGTGGAGATCTTTGTCATGAATAATCTCACATAAGATTGGATCCTTAGCCTAAGAATGATGAAGCTTTGAGTAAAAATCTGATGAACGAAATTGCCAGGCGTAGGAATTCGGTATCCGTGTAGCATGATAGAGCATCTGCAACTCGATTATCGGTTCCCTTTTATACTTAATATCGTAGTCGAACTCAATCAATTGGGATAACTAGAAATGCTGAAAAGGTGTGGACAATTTTTGTTCTAACAAAAGCTTGAGGATTTGTTCGTTTGTTCAAATGGTGAAATGTCTTCCTGTAAAAATTGCTGCCATTCATCTACTGCAAATATGAGTGCCTAAAGCTTCCTCTCATAAATGGACATCGCTTGGTGCTTAGGGGGCCAAAACCCTAATATGCAAGGGACGTCCCTCTTGCATCAAAACCGCTTTGATACCCTGTCTTGACGCATCGGTCTCCGTGATGAATTTCTCAGAGAAATTCGGTAATGCTAGAGCCGGCGCATAAGTCAATGCCCACTTTAATTGATGTGTTTGGGTACTTGTCTTTAATGGTCATCTTAATCGTGGAGCTTGTCCACTATCGGTATCGGGTACTTGTCCTTAATGGTCATCTTAATTAAGGCCCTATAATGAACACGTAGTCTCCATGAACCGTCCTTTCTAACTAGGACCACCGGCGAAGCAAAGGGAGAAGAACTATTTTGGTTGATTCTTGCTTGTAACATCTCTTAAGCTCAATTATGTCTTTTTGGAAGGTCGGGTACCGATAGGGTTGCAAGTTTACCGGATTACTTCCTTCTTTAAGCGGTATACAGTGATCAAACCCAGGAAAGGCGGAGGCAAGGCAGTGTTGTCTTCAAATACATGAGCATAGGCGTCGAGGAGCTTGTTGAGATCATCCTGAAATGCCCGGTTAGAAGTGGTTGCCACATTTATGCAAAATACTTGGGTGGGCAGTTTAGTTGTCTATTGCAAGAGAAAAACCGAGCCCGGTTGGCCAAGTATCTGAGATGAGAGTGCTACCTAAAACCCTTCTCAATCCACAATTTTTAATCCCTCACAATGTCAAGTAATTCCCACGTAACGAAAATTCCATGATCAACTCCTTAAGTCCCGTTGAACCTTACCGAATGTACTCAACCATTGATTCTGAAGGACCACATTACAACCCGAAAGTGGAATGACGAGAAGTTTGGATGCGAATTCCACCTCTTGCATTTGCCTCTTAAATTTCCAACAAACCCCTGCACGTGTCAATTGTTTCCCATTAGCTATAGTGACCTATAGCCGTTTAGTGGTGTCAATCACGCAATTCAATTGTTGGGCCGTTGTCGCATTAATGAAGTTGTGAGTACTACTGCTATCTATCAAATTACTGATAGCTTTCTTCCCATAATAACCTCAAACTCGATCTTTTGACAATTAGTAAGACCTTCAAGTGCGTGGATCGAGATGTTGGGATCCATATCTAGCTCTGGATCTGGTTCGACATGCGTTTTGGTTTTTTCCTCAACTTCCACCCAAAAAAGTTGGACTCATTTCCTCATCGGGCAATTGTGACCTAGAGTTAACTTATCATGACAATAAAAGCATAAATTTTTGGCTCGATGCTCTTCGATCTCTGCAAGAGTCAAAGTGCTTTGACTCCGAATTGGGTTTTTTTTTATTTTTTATTTTTTATGTGGGTTAGGGTTGCATTTGCACTTTGGGGCCGAAAGGTATTGATATTGCTAGGTGGCTGGGGGGTTGTTTTAGTGGTGTTGATCGAGCCTTCTCTACTTGTCGTTCCGATTAAAGGAAGGATGGAGGCTATTTTATTAGAGCTTCATCTCCCATTATGCGCTCGATATAAGAACAGTTCTTGTTCTGAAGTTTGGCCAAAACTATGGCATCCCGAAGAGAAGTGGGCTTAAACAACTTAGGCCACCCTGCTAATTCATCCTTGGGTCTAGCCATGAACTTACTGACTTTCTGAGCCTCACTTAGTCCACAACGACTCACTAATAATTCAAATGAATTCAGAAATTTGTTCAGAGTGCTTGTGTGTTTCAATTTGGCCAAATTGGCCAAAGGATCCTCTGTACATCCTGAGAATTGAGCTCTAATCTATGAAGCATAAATTTCCCATGAGATTATAGACCCTGGAGGCCAAGAACCCTCATATGTGTCATGCCAACCCAGTGCCTTTCCTTCCAAAGCTATGCTAGCGAGTATACCCTCGGCAGGATCAGGGGTCTTATTCAGCAAAAAATAGGGCTCACATTTATACAAACATACCTTTAACATCTTGACCATTAAATTCCAAAAAATCAATCTTTGTTAAATGAGTGGGGAAGTTGTAGTTACCTTCCAAGAGCCCAACAGTGGGGGACCGAGGTTCGGCAGAGTCTGATCGGGGTTCTGGTGGACAATTTGCGGATCTTTGTTCTTCCACATTGCTGGACTGGTTTGGCCATGAGTCACCCTCATCAACGACCCAATTTAAACCGAATTCCGGTGATCATATGCTGAACTTCATCTAACTATTGGTTGGTCAGGTTGAGGTGGTCGTCGAATGCGTTACACCTTTGATCGTGGGCGGCGAGCATCCGTTCCTCCACCTTGCGAATTGTAGTGTGTGAATGAGTGTTGGCAGCCATTTGAACTTGGAGCTGAGGTTTTTAGCTCTTATACCATTTGATATAATCCAACTATGAAGACACTCCAATTGATATAATCCAACAATGAAACTCCCCAAAATTTGTAGAAATTCAGTAGGAGATTCTATTGCTATGTAAATAAGTAACTACAAGCATGAGTATAATGTATTATAAGCTAGGATTGAAGAAGAAGAGGAGGATAGGAGGAATGAAGAGGGAGGGAGAAAGAGGAGAGTCCTCAAGTAAATTCTTCATACCCCAACTAACCTCAAGGGGCCTTATTTATAGTAATAGCTAATTACAAGTTAATTATCCCTAATTTCAGCAAATGGCAACCGCATCAAAGGAAGTGGTTCGACGGTTATGGAGCTGTTGATGTGTCGGGAACCACGTTTGTGTCATCTGGAGTACTTGTTTCACTTATGGTGGTGTTTTCTAGCATTGTCGTATTATGATTACAGAATTTAAATTCTTTCAATTTATGCTTTTCACGGAAGATGATTATGAACTCGTACCTTTTGTTCAAACTGTCAAAATGCGGTGTTAGTGGATTCCTAGCCATTCTTTACATCCTTAAGGCTACCTACAAGTGCCTGTTTTGCTCTTGCCAAAATGGATCTCTTATAGCTACTTTGTTAAAGTCATTGTTTGTTAGATTAGGAACCATACTTCATTCTGGTAATTGTGAGTAGATGTTCATAAACATTCATGAGCATTAGGACCAGCTATCAGTGTGGATTTCTCAATTATGCTTTACATAGCCAATGATACAAAGTGAAAGTCAAGATATTTATCGTATCAAGGTACTTCTGGAATTTACGCAATTAGATATCTGATTTTTCTGCTTGTACAAATGTTTGTTATCTATGCTATGGGAATAGAATCAGATGTCCCTCTTATAGAAAGCCACGGCTAAAATATTAAAGGATGTTGGGGAAGTCCAGTTTTGGGAACCAACAAACTGGCATGAATCAGGGAACCATTCAAAAACCCCAAATTTGTGGGACTAGTGCCTGTTTCTACTTTTTCCAGGATCTGGTCTTCCATTCAAAGTTTTTGTGGTTAGGTTGTGAAGATAGTGGCTGGCTATGCTACTGGGTGGTTTGCGATTGGAACAGAGTAAGGAAAAAAAATAAAATAGGGAAAATGAGACAAGACGCAAAGTAACAGTAATCACAGCAATGGCATCTGATGGGGGAGTTTGTATGGTGTTTTTGTGCACAGTATTGACAGCAATGGCATCTGATGGGCATAGTAACAGTGATGTGCTTGTTTTAGGGACTTGAAATAAGAGTGTCACCAAGGTCAAAGTGCCCAGGGCACCCATTTCATCTTAGGTATATCTATATTTCTGCCAAAAAATTACAGGTCGAGCTCCTGGGAAGCGAAAGGAAATAGTGATGTAGCACAACTTGCTACTCAAGAACTCAGCTCAATTTTATTTCCTTTAAAACTTAAAACTAATGAATTGCAAAGCTCTATTTATAGAAAAAGCTAAACCCTATTAGATAGCTAAAGAGATAAATAAGAAAAAGAAAAACTAAATTATCCTAATAACTAAAACAAGACTAAAATATTTTATTGACTTTACATATATATTCTAATATAAACCTATCAACTAATCTATTAAATATAAAATCTTCTATGCAATAAATCTCGTTTTCTATGTTGCATCAATTCCCCATTTGTTAAAAAAAACTCGGCCAGGAGTTTTAAATGAACGTAGGAAAAGGAAGTTGTAACAAACATCCTTCGCATCCCTATTGTTGGTGGGAATTTGTTTGGCATTAGGTTTTCTTTACAATGTATCCTATACCTTATGCGTATTATGTTTCCAAACTTGAGGGTAAATTGTATGTGCTTCCACTAAGCAAGCCCGGAGTATATATTAGAGTTTATTGTGATACAACTGCCCCAAATTCCCTTGTACCCAATTGTCAGCTTCCTTACAACACGGATCCAAAATATTGTCTTCCTCCTGAATTACTATTATCAAAGGTCTTCTGAAAGAAAAAGAAGAAAAGGAAGAGGAGGAAGAGGAAACCAACAAGAAGACGAAGCACAAAAAGAAGAATGTGAAAGTATAGAATTCCAACAAGCTCAACAACCTCCAAGTGAGGATGATGCATGTGATATAGATTCTACGAAGGAGAATCCTCATATTGATTTCATGCTTATTTGGCTTGAGATAATCTAACTGTAAGGTTGAAAAGTAATTGAATGTGGGCATGATAATGGATATAGTAGACAAACGAACATTGATAAGGTGACAGCAATGGAATCGAACTAGGGTTGTAGACATATAAGGGTCGAATTAGGGCTCGAAAGTGGGGATTCCGTATTAGGGTTTTCGAATTTGGGGATTTCAAGTTAGGGTTTTCGAACTAGGGCTTTAGGGTTTTTGAAGTTGGGTTTATGGATGGGGTAAGGTTCAATTTGGGGTTGATTAGGGTTTTCGAACTTGGTTAGGGCGACTAGGGTTTTCAGAGTTCTTTCTTTTCTGGGTGGTTAGGGCTTTTTTTTTTTTTTTTTTTTTTTTTGGGTGGAGGGTTTATGGTTGGGGTAAGGTTCAATTTGGGGTTGACTAGGGTTTTCGAACTTGGTTAGGGCAACTAGGGTTTCAGAGTTCTTTCTTTTCTGGGCGGTTAAGGCTTATTTTTGTTTTTTTTGTGGAGGGGCTAGTTTTAATAATTAGGGATAGGTATCACTACTCTATGGTAGTGGCGGGGAAAAGATACTATTCAACGATAGTATTGGGCGCAAGCGGCAACACTAGGACGGTGGCTACGACGGCTTTGCTGTGGCAGTGTAGAACTAGACCTTTGATACAAATTGATGTAGCACAACTTGCTACTCAAGAACTCAACTCAATTTTATTTCTCTAGAACTTAAAGATAATAAATTACAAAGCTTTATTTATTAAAAAAAAAAAAAGTTAAACCCTATTAGATAACTAAAGAGATAAATAAGAAAAAGAACTAAATTATCCTACTAACTAAAAGAAGACTAAAATATCTTATTGACTTTAAGGATATATTCTAATATAAACCTATCAATTAATCTACAAAATCTAATAAAATATGAAATCTTCTATGATTAGTAAATCTCTTCTTTTGTGCTACATCAAAAAATCTTCAGGAAATAATTATCAGAAAAAAAAAATCTTCAGGAAATGTTTGAAAGTTGTGTTTTCTTCTCTCTTTTTTACCAAACTTTTTGGTTGGCGGCATTTCATTTGTATGAAAGTTGTTCAAGAGAGGAAAGACAGATAAGAAACTCATCTTTTTGGTGTGCTTTAAGGTACAGGCCCTCGGCAGCTTTGATAAATGGAATCCTAGTCAGAGATATTGTGTGCTTGGTGATGTCGAGCAAGGTTGGCTAAAAGGCTAAAAGAGGCATGCACACGTTACTACTTGGATTGTGTTTGCAACAAACTTTGAAAATATGAAGTCCAAAAAAAAAAAAAAAAAAAAAAAATAGTTAACTTTGCTTTCTTGTATCTTGAAAGTAGGAAGTACTGGAGTTATGTGAATGATCACTAGTCATGAGTTCTACTTTTGTGAATCTAGTCATTGTTGAAATGCATCATATTCATTTCAAAGAAAGGCCTTTGTTTGCACAGAACCGTTGTAATAATAGTGCTGTGTGTGGCATATCTAAACTTGGAAGTAGCAAGTAATTGGAACAAAGGTGTTATTGACTCTAGTGACTGATGAATGAAGGGGCTTTGTTCATACTTATACCCTTCAGCTTCTGTAGTTTTAAGACTTTTGCTGTGTGCTTTCAGGTGGGAAGAGAAGCTTCATACATCCCACTTGCCAGAAATGGTTTTCGGAAATAGTTCCTTAATTCTCAAGCATGAATCCAGTGGCACTAAGATTCACTTTAATGCTTTTGATGCTCTATATGGATGGAAGCAAGAAGCCTTGCCACCTGTTGAAGTTCCTGCTGCTGCAAAGTGGAAGTTCCGAAGGTTAGCCGAATCACCAGGCACTATTTAATTTGGTTTTTCCCCTTGGATGTGATTTTGTTAAAACTAACCATAGCTGTGTAAAATGAAACTGCAGCAATTATTCCATATCTAACATGCATCAGCTCTAGATGCTAAGCATCCGTGGATATGGATGGTGATTGGCGATGGATCGGGGTTGGATTAGATTTGCCCCCACCCATATCCGACCATTAAAACCCCGATCCAACTTGAATCAGTAAAAAAAACCCAGTGGCTTCTTTAAAATTCAAAACCAATTGTTATGATCAAGGCGGGTTTGGTTTGGTTTTAGCTGGCTGTCTTTCGTGATTTGTTGTCTAATGCTGCAATTAGTAAATAATGTTTGAATGTGGTTTTGGCAGGAAGGTTGGTTAGGTTAGTTGGCTTGTTATTTCTAGTTCTGGCGGCTGCAGCGCGCGGGTGTGCTGGCTGTTCTTGTTCTTTCTCTTGTCTTAGCTAGTCTCCTAAGTATAATTAGTTAGATATTTTCTTGTATTAGAGCTTATGAATGGAAATATCTTGATTCTCTTCCTCTCAACCCTAATTCTCTCTATTTCTCATCTTTTTCTTCTACTTCTCATCTCAATTTCCTTTTTTATCCTAGGTTGTGATTCAAGATTGATCTTGAATCATAACAATTGGTATCAGAGCTTGTGATATTGCTTCCGATCGAGTTGAATTGCATTCAATTAGATTGCATTAGCATTAGATCAAGCTTAATTAGTTCGAATTCTTCAGATTTGGTTGTTCTTGAGCTGATAGCTGCTTGCGGTTGAAGTGTTTAATTGAGGATTGATCTGGCCAGGATGAAGAAAGCATCACAAATGGTGGTGGAGTTGCTGCTTGAGCTAATGCAACTACATATGCTGCAGCTACTGTTGGAGCTGCTGCCATTGAGGGAGCTAATGCAGGTGCTACCGTTGGAGTTACTCAAACATCAGAGTTTGCACAATTTGTGTGACAGATGCAAGCTATGATGACACAATTGCAGCAAAATTAGCAGAATCAGGAACATAATCTGACTCAGTTGATGAATCAGAAGATGGAGCAGCAATCTCGGCAGCTACAACAACAGATCAATGGTCTGCAAGAGCAGTTTAATAGACAGAATTTTACCTGCTGGTGCTGGAGTACTATCAGCTTCTAGTTAGCTTGCTAGACCACCAGAACCTTCATAGCCTCAAATGTCTGCTGATAGTGGAGGAGAAGTGATTGTGGCAAGGAACAGTGGATCTAGGTAGCCTTGAGTCGAAATGGAGCCATTTGACGGAACGCTACCTCAATCTTGGATCAGAAGGTGTGAAAGATACTTTCGCTTTTATAACATTGCTGAGACAAAGAAGGTTGAGCTGGCTGCAGTGTATCTTCGAGCTGATCAGGAGGTCTGGTTTTATGGTTTGATGCGCAACAAATCTTCAATCACTTGGCCTGAATTCGTGGATGAATTGTGTGAGAGATATGGTGATGTGGTGGACAGTTTCAACAAGGTGTCACAAGCAACATCCGTTAAGGAATACATGACACGGTTTGAGAACTTAAGAGCAAGGATGATGGTTGCGAATCTGGGAGCCACTGAAGCTTATTACGTCTCAAGCTTTATCGGTGGATTAAAGCCTAAAATCAAGAATCTGGTTAAAGCATTAGATCCTTCCTCTTTGTCTTAAGCTTACTCCAAAGCAAGGCTGTTTGAGAGTACAGTTTTGGCTGCATCAGAGAGGCAACGTTTCAGGAGTGGACAATTTATAACTCATTTGCAAACAGCTACCCCAGTGAACAATAAACAACTGAGTTTAGAGGAGAAGAAAGTTCAAGAGTTGTGCTTTAAATGCAAGCAGAAGTACTTTTACTTCTTTGGTCACAAGTGTAATCCTAAGTTCCTTATGGCAGTTACTGGAGCTGAAACTGAAGAAGAATTTGAGGATATGAAGGGTGCAGTAGGCCTTAAAACTCATGAGCAAGAGTTGGCTGTGGAATCTGATGATGGCGAAATAGAAATTTCTATTAAAGCTTTAACTGGCAGTGGCTCTCACAACATAATCAGGATCAAGGGAGAAGTTGGTCATAAACCTTTATTGATTTTAATTGATAGTGGCAGCACGCATAGTTTTGTGGATCCCAAGATTGTGAGGGCAGTGGGACATGAAATGATCAAAACTAGTCCATTGGCTGTAATTGTTGCTGATGGAAACTCCATATTGACGCAGACCAAATGCAAGCAGTTCTCTTGGTTGATGCAAGGGCATAGCTTTGTGTATGATTTCAGAGTCTTGAGGCTAAGGGGATGTGATATGGTCCTTGGTGTTGATTGGATGAAGACAATAAGCCCCATTGTGTTTGACTTTGCTCAGGTATCTGTGTCTTTCGAAAGAAATGGACAGAGTGTCCAATAGCAAGGCATTGTTGAGTAGGGATAGTTGCAAATGATGTCAAGTAAAAGGTTGGAAGGGATAATCAAGAAAGGGTCCTATCAATGGATTGACCATTTCTCTATTGATGCCAATCCAATGGAAGCTTAGGTGAACTCGAATCCTTTAATTGACAAGCTCATTCATGATTACAAGGATCTTTTTGAGCAGCTAACTCTCCTTTCTCTTAAGAGATCGCTAGATCATGCCATTCCCTTGAAAATAGATGCAAATCCTGTGAACCTCAGGCCATACAAATGTGCTCATTCTCAAAAAAGTGAGATTGAGAAGCAAGTAGAAGAGCTCCTGAAGACGAACTTTCTTAGACATAGTCACAGTCCCTTTGCCTCACCTGTGATTCTGGTTAAGAAGAAGGATGGGACCTCCTAGATGTTTATAGACTATAGGCAACTTAATTCCCTCACCATCAAAGACAAGTTTCCAATTCCCATCATAGATGATCTTTTGGATGAATTACATGGCTCTTACTGCTTCTCCAAGTTGGACTTAAGGCAGGGGTATTACCAGATTCGAGTACTGGACCAGGACATTCACAAGACCGCATTTAGAACCCACCATGGTCATTATGAATTCGTGATTATGCCTTTTGGGTTATCCAATGCTCCAACCACGTTTCAAGCTTTAATGAATGCAGTGTTCAAGCCCTTCTTGAAGAAGTTTTTTCTTGTGTTCTTTGATGACATTTTGGTGTATAGTCCTACCTTGGACACTCATTTGGTGCATCTGAAACAGGTGTTTGACACTATGAGACAACATAAGCTGTATGCTAAGCTCTCTAAGTGTTCATTTGCTCGTTCTCAAGTTGAGTATTTGGGCCATGTCATATCTAGTGAAGGTATGGCTACTGATTCCTCCAAGGTCCAAGCGATGAGGGACTGGCTAACCCCTGTTACACTCAAGCAGTTGAGGGGTTTCTTGGGTTTGAAAGGGTATTATCGCAAGTTCATCTCAGGGTATGGAATGATAGCTAAACCGTTGACAATCTCCTCAAAAAGGATGCATTTGAGTGGGCAGAAGTAACTCATGAGGCATTCAAGCACTTGAAACTAGCTATGTGTGCAGCCCTGGTGTTAGCAATGCCTGATTTCAAGTTACCATTCATTTTGGAAACTGATGCTAGTAGCAAGGGAGCGGGAGTTGTTCTCTCTCAAGCAGGAAGACCAGTAGCTTATCTGAGCCAATCCTTGTACAACAACAGTCCCAGTGCCTCAAGGGCTTCCGCATATGCAGGGTCTTTTTTTTGGGGGGGGGGGGGGGGGGGGGGGGGGTAGATGTACGCAGCCCCCTTTTTGGGGGCTACCCTGAAAGGAGCCAAGCCTTGTGCCCACGGAATTTAAGTTTGTCCATATATGAGAAGGAGTACCTTGCCATCTTGCTAGCAGTACAAAAATGGAGACATGACTTGGAAGGACATCATTTCATCATCAAGACAGACCATCAAAGCCTCAAGTATCAGCTTGAGCAAAAGATACCTACTAGAGTGCGGCGCAAGGGGCTCATGAAGATGTTGGGATTGGATTACTCGATAGAGCACAGAAGTGGAAGGGAGAATATTGTAGCTGATGCTCTATCTAGGAGCCAAGAAGAGGAGTATTCTGCAAGTTGCAATGCCATTTCGTTAGCTCTGCCCTCTTGGATGGAAGAAGTGCAACAATCATACGAGGGAGATAGCTTTGCTCAGGATTGTATCACTGCTTTTAGTGTTCAGCCTACATCAAATGAGGAATCTAGGGTGACTGTTAGCAATGGTGTGATACGAGTCAAGGGGAAAGTTTACATTGGTTCTGGTACTGATCTCATGAAACAAGTCACTCTAGCCTTCCATGCTTCGGCTTAGGGAGGACATTCCGGAATTGAGGGTACTTATCAGAGGTTAAAGCAGTATTTCCATTGGACAGGCATGAAGAGAAGTGTGGGAGAATATGTGTAAGTCTGTGAGGTGTGCCAGCAAACCAAGAGTGATCATGTTCCCTACTGATGTGTTTTAAAAGAGTGTTTTAAAACTGTGTACTTGCAAGCGTACGAGATCGTCATAGCTAAATCGGGTATACCGATCATATCCACAGAGAATTGGAGTTAAGTTGGATTTAGTAACTAAGGAGCGGTTGAAATCTAGGTTTTATTGATTTGAATTTATTAACTAAATTAATAAAACTAAGTATAAACTAAAAGTGTCAATTCAATTGAGGATGGTTTAGGGAATGAATTCAAGGTAGTTTTACTCGTATCCCATCATTATGTTCTACTATGACAATGCTTTAGGAGGCTTAGGCTACAGGCACTAAGCCTGAGTTAGTATTTAAACTAGGGCTTATGGTAATGAACTAGTCTAAAGACATAACCTATCATATCTCCCTACATGTAGCATATGTTATCTCATTAGCACTACTTAATTCCTTTCTTGCTCCTAATTCAATATTAAACTTGAATTAATACTTAAGTTAGGGTTTAGGGTAATGAACTAGTCTAAGGGCATAGCCCATCGTATCACCCTAGGTGTAGCATGGACTATCTCAATAGCACTAGCAAATTCCTTTGTCATTCCTAACTAAATATTAATTTGTATAAAAGATTGTGTCTAGGGTTGGATACAATCTCAACCCTAACCACGCGTGAAAATCAGTTATGTTATGGTCTAGGCTACAAGCTCATAGACTGACGCTAATAATTTGGAAACCTTAACATGGCTACAAGCTCACACAAAGAAAACCAAACAACGATCATAAATTCCCCACAGAGGTGCGTATATAACATAACAAAACCGTTGTTTACAATAAAGTATAAATTTGGGATATTGACGGCTACCCGTCCTTCATCCCTAGACTAAAAGTCTACTCTTCCATGGGAGTTCTAAACATCATGAAATCCAAGGAAAAAAATAATAATGATAAAACTAAGGATTTGAAGACTCCCCCAATTGATGTTGACGTTGATCCTTGCTTTGATTCCCCCAGTACTCCGACCACCACCAGTTTGGCATTTGAGAACCCCTTGGATCTCATAGCGGCTTCGGGAAGGAGAGGATGAGAGGAGGCGTGGCAAAAAGATCCCCCAAAAAAATAGGTCTCCCCCTTTTTAATTTATATCTGCAGCGTGACCAGCGTCAATCGATCGGTGCACATAGTCTGCACATTATTTTCGGTACTGCTCTCCCTAAACTTATATATATATTCGATATGGGACGATTTAGTATTTCTTCATTCATTCCCATCCAATCGAAAAGTTTTGTTTTTCGATTGGATGGGAATGAATGAAGAAATACTAAATCGGCCCATATCGGATTTGGAACTTTGGTTCTTCCCTAAATTTGTTTTACTTTATAATACGTATAAAATGAAACCGTGGGTTATACCAATTAAATTCCTTTTTTTTAATGTTAATGTTAGTGTAAGTGAAATTTTTACTGAAAATAAAAACATTAATAAAAAGCAAAAAAAGAATCCTTTTATATCAATATCATCAAATGAAAAAAAATATTTTAGATTAGAGAATAGAAATCAAGAAGAAAAAGAACCCTTTGTTCAAAGAGATCTTGAATTAGATTCCCAAAACCAAGGAAATTCTTAATTTGTTTTCTCAAACCAACAAAACGATCTTGAAGAAGATTATCTGGGCTCAGATACAAAAAACGTAGAAACAAAAAACAATACAAACTCAGACGAATTTTTAACGTGCTTGGAGAGCCTGTTGATAATTTAGATCCTGTAGATACTTGCACAACATCTCCTATTCATAGATCGGCACCTGCCTTTACACAGTTAGATACTAAATTATCTATTTTTGAAACAGGAATTAAAGTGGTAGATCTTCTAGCCCCTTATCTGTTGCATATATATATATATATATATATATATATATAGTATTATATAATATATATTAACTATCCATGAGACCTATTTGAGTTATTTAATTACAACCCGATTGGTCATTCTTTTCCACACGTGGTTGGATTTATCACAGTAGTCTTCAAATATGCCCCGATTATGCTTGACTCTGTCGCTTTTCCACCTTTGTTTGCTCCGTTGTACTCGAAGCCTAAATGTACCTAGATTACAACAAAAACACACGTGTAAAAGCCGAATATTTCGTAGGAGTGAAGAATAAAATATGTAAATATAGGGCACATCACCTACCGAGGGCTACTTCAGCCTTTGTCTATTCCAGAGAGGGCTTGGCAGCACAAGCATGGACTTCATAGAAGGGTTGCCTAAGTCCGAAGGGAAGGAGGTCATTTGGGTTGTGGTGGATCGCTTCACCAAGTGTGGGCACTTCATTGGCCTTAATCACCCCATTTCAGCTGCAAAACTTGCTAAATTGTTCTTGAACCACATCTATAAGCTTCATGGGTTGCCTCAATCCATCACATCTGACAAGGATAGGCTGTTCACCAACAATTTTTGGCGGGAATTGTTTTATTTGCTCGGTTTCGCTCTTGCCTTAGGCTCTTCTTACCATCCACAAACGGATGGTCAGGCTAAAAGGGTTAATCAATGTGTTGAGCAGTACTTAAGAGGCATGACGTTCTCCCATCCCAAGCAGTGGTACAGGTGGCTTTCTTTGGCTGAGTATTGGTACAATACCCACTATGATCCACCTTCTCCAATGGGTCTTCAAGGAGTTGTGTCTGCAGTAGTAGAAGTTAATGATTTGTTAGAGCAAAGGAGACGGCTAGTACATCAGCTTAAGGACAATCTGCAATTGGCTCAGTCAAGGATGAAGTTCTTTGCTGATGGGAAAAGAATTGATAAGACTTTTGCTGTTGGTGACCAGGTTTACTTGAAATTGCAACCCTACAGGCAATCTTTTGTTGCAGTTCGCAAGAATGTCAAGCTCTATGCTCGTTATTTTGGGCCTTACAAGATCTTGGAGAAGCTGGGAGTTGTAGCTTATAGGCTGGATTTGCCTCCTGATTCATGTGTGCATCCGGTATTCCATGTTTCTCTCTTGAAGAAGCATATAGCAAATGGCAAGACCAGCTCTGCAGCACCACCAGCAGCCTCTAGCAATGGAATGCTCTTGCAAGAACCCATGGCTATCTTGGATTCTCGTATTGTGCAACAGTAGGGTAAAGGCAAGAAGGAAGTGCTCATCTAGTGGGCCAACTTGGACGACAAGAATGGTACTTGGGAAGAATTGAACTTCGTCAGAACACAATTTCCTTTATTTCATTCTTGAGGCCAAGAATGTTCTTAAGGGGAGGGTATTGTTATGATCAAGGCAGGTTTGGTTTGGTTTTAGCTGGCTGGCTTTCGTGATTTGTTGTCTAATGCTGTAATTAGTAAATAACGTTTGAATGTGGTTTTGGCGGGAAGGTTGGTTAGGTTAGTTGGCTTGTTATTTCTAGTTCTCGCAGCTGCAGCGTGCGGGTTTGTGCTGGTTGTTCTTGTTCTTTCTCTTGTCTTAGCTAGCCTCCTTAAGTATAAATAGTTAGATATTTTCTTGTATTAGAGCTTATGAATGAAAATATCTTGATTCTCTTCCTCTCAACCCTATTTCTCTCTATTTCTTATCTCTTTTCTTCTACTTCTCATTTCAATTGCCTCTTTTATCCTAGGTTATGATTCAAGATTGATCTTGAATCATAACACCAATCCACATTCATCGGGTGAAAGGGATATCTGACTCAAATCCATGGCCCATTTAACTCATAGAAGTAATGTTAGAATGTAATATTAATATAATAGTTCTAAAGCAATATGATACCCTGAAACACCAGCATTTCGTCAATCATAAACATAACATAATTATTGTTTATTCCTAAAATAATAATATTTTTCAATTACACTACATCAAAATCTTAAAACCATCACAAGATTAACAAAATATGTACTTGCTGGAACATATGAAGAGTATACTAAACAAATTCTATGCTTGGCGGTTTAATTGAAAATGAAAGAAATATACATGTTGAGTCAAATTATTGTTGAGTGATGGTCTGAGTTGACTCAATCTAAATCCAACCTGACTCATAACCCAATTATAAACATCCAAATCAAATCCATTTAGGCCCCACTTTTTAAGTCTATGCCCCTAATAAATGGATTAGGTTGAATGGATATCTAATGGATTTGGATCAATTGTCACCCCTTATCCATGAATGACCAACTATTCAGAATTTAAATTAATGCATCCAGTGAATGCACTATGTTTTCTGCTGCCATTTGCACTTTATTAGTAAGCAATCAATTAGAGCTTTCTCTTGGTATCTAGCACCGTTTTTTCTTATTGATGTTGCCATTTTAGGAAGGGTGTGATTGACTCGTATTATGGAGGTTGAAGATGCAGATCTACTTGTTTGAAATATTAGTTAAAGGATGAGAAAGCTTGCTACTTGGTCTTTTACCCACTGCCATCTTTTTTAGTGCTTTTTTAGTAGAATAGGATGTGGTCCTGCTCAAAACTTTATTGCTGCACATGCTACTTAGGATTTGGAACCCAGAAGGACCATAATGAGGAATCCTTGAGTGCAGGCTCTAGGCAAGGTAGGTGAATGCTACCTTAACAATGCACTGCAAAGACGCTGTTTCTGTATTGGAACTGGCGTGCTTTATCTCATAATGCAGCAATGTTTCTTTTGCGCCATGACATATTTTGAAGTACTTTCTTCTCTTGTTCTTTTTTTTTTTTGGCGGATGGAAGGGGTGGTTTGAAGGGGGTTCAGATTTGGTGGGAGGGCTAAACCCAAATGATTTAAATCGTTCTTCTGAAGATCATAGGTAATCATGGCAATATAGTAAAGGAAGTACTGGCTTCCTGACCTTCAATAAATTACCGTATTTTAGAATTCTATGTTGCCATTTTTTTCATCTAGTGTACCTAATTGATGCTGTATATGTTATTTTGAATTGTGTAATTCATCTAAGTATTTTACAAAGTCTCATGCACCTCCTCAAACTTGCAGCAAACCATTTGAGCAGGTGATACTAGACTATGACTACACATTCACAACACCTTATTGTGGGAGTGAAATGATTGAGCAAAGTATGGAAAAGGTGTGCCCTAACTTTTATATTTTCTGGATGTTTGTTCCATAAAAACCATGTATGTATTACTATTATGTACGGATTGTTGCTGGATTTTTACATTCCATTTCACAAGGACAGTAATCCTGCATTTTAACCTAGAGCTCTAGGCATTTGGGTTAATACAAGATTATGTATGCCCACTTGAGCAGGCTCATTATTTATTTTGAAAGGCTTGGCTTATTCCGAGTTCAAGCTAAGCTAGCGCAGCTTGTTTAGCTAAACAAGCCAAGCTCGATCATGGTAAAGCTTGGGCTTGATAGCTCCTAATCCAAGGGAGCTGATTTCAAGTTAGATAATGAGTGTAAATGTGCTGCACAGAGCCAAGTTCAGGGCTCAATGAGCCATGCAAGCCCAAAAGCCTAAATGAGCCTAAAACACGAGGTGAGCTTAGCTCGTAACTTGACGAGTTGGGTTCTAGTCAAGCTCAAGCTTAAGGTCTCCATAATTACCAAGGTTTGAGTCAAAGTCGAGCTGAGCAAAATGTTGGTTAGCCTAGCTGCTTTGAGCTTGACAAGCTTGAATTCAACTTGGCTCATTTCACCCTTGTCTATGCCGTCACCTATGTTACCTAAACTTGTCCATGAGAGTCAAACACCGATAAGCATCTTGAGATCGGGCTTTGCTATGTTATGAGATTTTTTTATATTTTTGATCTAATTTTAAATATCTGACTATCCTTGTCTTACAATGGTACTTTAAGGTGGAATGGAGAATCAAAGTAACTATGGGCATGTTTGGAAACTATAAACAATTTTAGTTTTACATGTTTAGTTTTCCTTTCCATCACCAATTTTTTGTTTCGATTTTCCATTTGGAAAATACGTTGAGGAATAGAAATCAATAGTGTTTTTCCATTATAGAAACTTGAAAAATAACATTCAAGTAATTCATTTTTTCTATTTTTTGATAAAAATTATAGGCATCAGTAATACTCATAAATCCAAAAACCTAGTAATCCGATCCCAACCCATTTCGAACAATTAGGTCATCAATCCGAAAATGACTGGTTCGTGTATATCTGGTCTGTGATAGTTCGGATATCGATTTAGGTAGAAATATCATTTTTGGATTTTTTTTGGGTTACAACTTCGGGTATCGGACGTTTACTTAGACATATGAATTATACTAAATATTGATTTAAATGGCAAATAAATGTATGGTTTACGCAATTTAACGTATGAATGATCTACCCATAATGCTTAATCGAACGGAAAGAAGAAAATGACTTATTGAAATAAAATATAAATATAGCCCACACATATTATATGCTGACTTGTACAAATATAGTTGAACCGGGTACATATGCTGTAAAACATGAGGCATTTGGAAGGCATTTGTACTTAATTTGGGTATCCAATAATGTGGTAATACATAGCTGGATCATAAAACTAATATTAAATAATTACTTTTTTCATAGGCCTATAAATTTATGCAATGTGTAGTTAGGTACATAAATTCAGTACATGCAACATTACTTTATTTGGAAAACACGGGAGATAGAACCTGAGAAAATGCAAAAAAATAAAAAAATAAAAAAAATTTACAAAGATGGTGTTTACGTGGACACAGGTGCCCACATTGACGCTACTGTGTCGTCCATCGTGTTTTGGCGGATGCCACGGCATAAACCGCTTTTTAGGAATGCGGTTACGTTATGAAAAATCCCATAAGTAAACTGCATTATCCAAAATTTAAATCGCTTTTCGTGGTTTACTTATGGAACAATACCCTATTATAAACTGCGTCCTCACATTGCGATTTACTTTCAATAGGTTCATTTATGGAATTTTTTTAAATACCAACTGTAGACCGCGTTCCCAGAATGCGGTTTAGGTTCAAAACGGATTTAATTACATTCTTTTTCGTAAATTCTTACAGTAAACCACATTGTGACAATGTGATTTACTTTTAAGATTGTTTTTTTAATCTTTTAGTAAATTGAGTTGGGACATTGCGGTTTAATTATAATTACGTTACAAGATCTTGGTTAATGTCTTATATAAATCCCCGCTTTCGAAAACCAAAACTCTTCTTTCTTGTTCCTTTTGTATCATTCGTTGTCACTTCACTCCCAAAACGTTGCATGCACTGTCTCTCTCTCGTAAAGACCACCACCATTGTCGGTCCATCTCATACCATTGTTGGAGTTATACAACCACTATCAGCACCTCATCGAAAGCACCAGATTTAGCAATGTATCATCACTACGGTAATTTTAAGATTTATTTAAATTTGAAGTTTCTCTAGGTATGTATATATATTTGGAGTTCATATTATAGTTAATTTTTGTTTATTTTTCTGTGTCTATTTTATGCTTAGAGTGTACCTTGTTTATATTTTTATTATGTTAACATTGCTTAAATTCTATTTTTTAATCTATATTAAATTTCGTTAGTTGTTCTGTTTATCAGAATATAACTTCTTTGACATACACGTTATTCATTGGGGAGGAATTATTGAGAAAATCGGAGAACCTGTCATTATATTGGCGGTTATAACCGTGTGATTCTTGTTAGAAAGGATATCGATTTTAATGGATCGATGAATTTGTTGTGTGAGAATTACAATATTGATCGAAATAACGTTCATTTTAAAGTGAAATGGGATGTTTGTTCTGCACAGGAGCATCAAATGGTTGATCTTGTCAATGATGATTCACTAGCAGTAATGTGGGCGTACATAAAGCGACATATATAGCCCCTAATGAATTTGTATTTACAATTTAGGTCGGAAAATCCAAATTTTAATTGGGAAATTGCCTGTCATCATATCACTCAAATTATATGTACCCATGGCCTTATTCAAATTTTTTGTTATATGTTGAATCTCGATCTCATTGCAAAATGTGATGCATTGTCAAATGTCTTATATAAGGGAATAGGTTTGTTTAAATATCCAACAAAATTATTTGAGTGGTGCTCATACTGTGTTTGGTCCAACTCTATATTGGAATGTCGTGAGAATGACACAATTCCTTTTGATTTTGGAATGGGTCGAGTTGGAGCATCAAGTACTTATAGTGGGGACGATGTGAGTATCATCGTGAAGAATGTCCATTGTCACAATCTAATCTTGGGATGCAATATGTAGAAAATGGTGATAATTATAACGAAGTATTTGTTAGTACTGCTTACGTTGATACAGAGCACGAATATGAAATGGACAATGAAGACGATGAGCAAAATAATGAGATTGAAATGGAGCTTGAACAAAATGTTGGGGATGAATATCCCGTTAGTGTTTTGCTTATGTCCCTGATTTTGCTCATATTGATGAAAATCCCTATGTTGAGCCTGAGGAATTTAATCTTCACTTTGATCCCGAGGGTGAGTTTGTAGTTGGAAAACTTTTTTCATACAAAAAAAGAGTTGTTCGATTTTATGAAAGCGTGTTCTATCAGAAGAAATCAATTGTATATGACCACAGAGTCCACGCCAGATTTGTTAGTGTTGAGATATGAGAGGGGAAGTCATTGTCCATGGCAGTTAAGGTTATGAGTCAAAGATCTACGAGACTCTTACTTCGCAGTTGTAAAATATGTAGGTCCTCACATGTGTGAGTGATGTGGTTAATCAAAATCGTTGCTCGGTAAGCTCCTCATTCATTGCCCAACAGGAACACAAGCGTCAATTTATGCGCATGCCATTGCCCAGTTATCTTTAGTTGTTTTCGATATATGATTACATATAAAACAACTTGGTTGGCAAAACAAAGGGCAATCTACGAGATATTTGGCACATTCAAAGACTCTTATGTAAGGCTTCACTAATTCTTGAAAGTCGTTAAGAGATTAAATTGTGGTAAAAAAAACTATCTCCAAAAGTATTATAATCTCGTGCCCTTTTTTGCATATGTTTTACAAAGCCTTTTGGTTGTTTGGGGCAACTAGAGAGGGGTCTGAATATTTTTGGTATGTCATCTCAATTGATGGAGCCCACCTGTGTGGTAGGTATAAGGGGGCATTGTTATTTGCTACTGGTTCTGATGCTAATAATTATGTTTCCTTTGGAATTTCCCCTTGTAGATGGAGAGAGCAATGCCATATGATCATGGTTCACGAAATGCTTGAAAAGGCATGTCTCAGGAGATTGAGAATTCTACGTGACGTTGGGGTAATGAGTGGAAGAGCTTGGGGTAAGCTAAATGCCCATCATAGGATTTACTCAAGGGACCTTCCTTGTAATGGGAATATAAGGTTTAAGAATACAACACTGAGAAATCTGACAAAATATGTCGTAAAACAGGCTCAGCCCTGGAAATGCGACTCCACATTTGATTAAATTGGCAAGTTGAATATTGATGTCCACAAATATCTTGGTGAAATTGGCCTGAACAAATGGGCTCTTTGCCATGAGTTGAATTTCAACAAGATATTTGCGGATATTGACATTCAACTCACTAATTCTATTGAATGTGAAGTTGAATTTCCTAGGTTAAGCCCATTTTGCAACATATTTTGTTAGATTTTTAGTGTCGTATTCCGAAACCTTGTATTCACATTAGAAGCAAGTTACCTTGAGCAAAATCAATGATAGATATTTGGCTCACCCCAATATCTTCCACTCACCTTCTTAATCCTTGCGTGATTCGCACAGATTTCTCGATCACCCGAGCCATGCCTTTTCAAGCTTTTCATGAACCATTTGGTGCTAGTGAATCATGAACTTCATGTGTTGTTCTGTGTATGCCCATATAACTGCTAATGAATCGTCCTTGACAAGATCAACCATTTGATGCTCGTGTATAGAACGAACACCCCATTTCACTTTCAAATAAACGTTATTTCGGTCAATATCGCAATTGTCACGCAACAAATTCGTTGATCCATTAAAATGGATCTTTAACAAACAACATATAGTTGTAACCACCAATATAATTGATATGCTCTCCGATTTTCTCAATGATTCCTCCCCAGTGACATGATATATGATATGTCAATGAAGTCATATTCTAATAAACAAAACAATTTACGAAATTCAATATATATTAAATAAATGCAATTTAAACAATATTAACATAATTAAAATGTAACCAATATAAATCTAAGTATAAATTTAAAATAAACACATAAAACTAAAAAACAATTAACTATAATATAAACTTTGGGAGCCGTATGAGATGAAAATCTCACGTACAATTCTGGAACGGAGATTCTTTGACGATATATATACACACACACACACATATGAATAGGGAAAATTAAAATTTAGATAAATCTTAAAATTACCGTAATGATGATACTTCGCTGAATCTGGTGTTTTCCGGTGAGGCGGTGGTGCTCGGATAACACAGGAAATGGTGGTGGTCTTTACAAGAAAGGATGCCAGCGTTTGAGGGTTTAGGAGTGAAATGACGGAGAACAAGAAGGAATAAAGGAGGGTTATGGGTTTCGAGGGGTATTTATAACAAGACATTAACTGCGGTCTCGGGATGCGGTTATAATTAAACTATGTTGTCGCAACATGGTTCACTATAGGGTTTAAAAAAAATCTTCTTTAGAATAAAATGCATGCTTGACGGCTTGTTACTTTGTTGCTCTATTGCTTATTGCTATTGCTGCTTACTGTAAGAATTTAAGAGAAAAACATGTTATTGAATATAAACCATGTTCTTCAGTAGAGAGTATCTTTTGATCAAGTTCTATGGTATGGGAAGGAGGAAAGATGTCCCAATGTTATTCTTGGGGGCTAAGATTGCGATTCTTTGGTGTATTTGGCTAGAAAAAAATGCTAGGATTTTCAAGGACCAATATACACTAGCGAACTCTTTACGGGATAAGGCAGTCTTTTTAGGAGCTCTTTGGGCTAAGAGCTTCGGGAGTTTCCTGAATGTAGCGCTAACAGATTTGCAAAGGGATTGGAGGGCTTTGTGTTATTAGTTTTTGTTCTTTTGACGAGTGAACATTTTGTTCTTAGCTTTATGTGCATTCTTTCTTTATTAATTATATTCCTTTTTCTATAAAAAAAGGGACGCATTGTGGGAGCGTATGGTATTTTTCCATATGTAAACCACGAAACGTGGTTTAATTTTTGGGCTTTTCTAAATATAAACCTTGTTTATGTAACGTAGTTTACTTATGAGATTTTTCATATTATAAACCACATTTTGGAACGCAGTTTATGACTTGGCGTCCACCGAAACATGATGGCGGCACGACGGTGTCCATGTGGGTACATGTGTCCACGCTGACACCATTTTTGTAATTATTTTTTTTTAGTTTTGTTGCATTTTCTCAGGAACCGGCTCAAAATATGGGTTGTAAAGTTTGGAAAACCGTCAAACTATTTTTCAACTTTTCTATTAAAGTATATAAAAATGGAAAACTCTTTCAGTTGAAAAATTAAGCTTTTGACCAACTTTTCTAGTTTTCAATTTTCAAGGAAATTGAGAAATTATTTGTTTCGAAACAGGCCTCTGGAAAATTTCATGGAAAGCTGGAATGCTAGAGAAGTTCGGTTGGCTAGTTTCAGATTTGGAGTAATAGGAAACACTTCAGGCATATTTGATAAAACAGTTTTCCTGTTCTATTTCCAGCTTTCCTTTTTCCATTTTCCATTTGGAAAACATGTTTGATAGTGGAAAATCGTTACAGTTTTCAATATAAAAAACTAGAAAATACGTTCAAGTGATTCCCTTTGTAAATTTTTTGAAAATTGAGAATGATAAATAAGTAACAACAACAACAACGAACCTAGTGTCTCAAGGGCTCCCGTTTGAGCAGCATCTGGGGGAGAATGATAAATAAGTAATACCCATAAACCCAAAAATCGAATACCATGATTTGTATGTGGTCCAAACAATCATGTCATTGGTTTGAATACAAGAATGATTTTGATACACAATTTTAAGGTGCAAATCACTTACTCATATTGTTTAATCCAACACAAATAAAAAGAGTAATTCAATTGTTGCATATTACAAATATAAACTTTGCACACAACATGCTAATTGTTGCAATTTATTTGGGACATATTCACCTTTATGTTGTCTTGTACAACAACAATATTGTTTTCATTAGAGACCATCGCACCTGCTCTACCCTGAGAAGTAAATAATGTATTTGCTTTGTCGTTTATTCACACACTACTGGAATTATCTTTTGTCGCCTTAGTGGATAGTTCGATATAAATTACATATGAGTTTCCCCAAGCAAGCTTCGCTTTGAAAATAGGGAACTTAGACTTAAGCGCACAAAAAGCGCGACTCTATTGTGTTCCACAAAGATGAGTGTCATTAAACAACTCACATGAGAGAATTGATGGTTATAATTGATGGTGAGGACAGGAGAACGTGAGAGAAAGAGAAAGGGAGGAGTGAGGAAAAAGAAAAAGAGAAGAAAATTGAGAATAAGAGAAAACAGGAAGAAACTTGTAAGGAACACAGAGATGGAAAATTTTGGAAAACAGTTTCAAATTGTTTTCCAAATTTTCCAAAACAGTAAGGAAATTGGAAAACTGTTATTCTAACTGTTTTCCTGAAAAACTGGGCTGCTAAACAACAATTCCAATTTTCCGGAACATTTTCCAAAAAAACTAAAAAATTCTCTATTATTAAACATTCCCTTTCTTTTTCCAAGTTGATACTTGAGTTTGCAAACTAAGGTGAACTTGTTTTCCAAATGTTCTTTCCCTTGCGCTCTTGCCCACTGTCTGCCTCTATCTTTCATCTCTGCTCGCTTGCACTTTGTTCCAATGAGGCCTCCTTTCTATCGCTCGATCTATTTCTCTCTCTCTGTATGCCATCTCTCTAATTGGTGGATGCCGCAGTAGGCGGAGGGGACTGGGCAGAGTTTGGGGGTCACCAGTGGACGAAAGGGAGGGCTGGGGTTCAAGAAGTGAAGGGGTCAAGAGGGGCAGGGTGGTATGGGGAATTGGGTTTGATAGGGAAAGGGAAATTTAGGGAAGTGCACATTCTTTTCCATTTATTTTCTGTTGAAAAGAAAAATTGGACAATTGAAGATGGAAATTAGAAATTTTGAAAATTTGGAAATTGAAATAGAAAACAGAAAGTGTTTTTGGGTTTTAAACAGGCCCTATAGCTCCCACAAGGCCAGCGTGCACACTGACGGATTGATTTTGAATTTTGTGAGAAGCAGTGTATGGTCTATTCTTCAGATGGGAGTTGCATTCTTCGTTGGGAGGACTGTGAGGAAGAGATTGACTTGGTTTCTTTGTCATCAAAGGAACCTATTCTTTTTTATGATGAGGTCAGCTTCAAATGAACCAGACAAAAATAAGATTATATACATTATCTGCTGAGAAGTAACTATTTTCCATTTTAAATAAACAGGTGGTTTTGTATGAAGATGAATTATCTGACAATGGAGTTTCACTTTTGACAGTCAAAGTGGTAATCATCCGCTTCTAGGAAATGTCATGTGGTAAAAGTTCCTTGTTTATTATTGTACATAAAGGTTGGGGTACTGATATTAAATCCTGGTTACTGTGCAGAGGGTTATGCCAAGCGGTTGGTTTCTTCTTCTGCGTTTCTGGGTGAGTTTGCCTGTCATGACTCTGGGATCTTGGGCACATGCTCTAAGAAAGCCTTTCTTTCTGTTAATAAATTACCTTTTCCCTCGTGTTTCTAGGAAAATGATATTGTTCACTTTTGATGTGGTAGTATGGACATCGACAGCATGCTGAGATTCTGTTTTATTTTTTATTTTGGACTCACGCACCACATTGCTTGCTTTATTAGCATGGTCGTAGCTAGGGATCTTTATAATCCTTATGTTCTCTTACAGCTTAGAGTTGATGGAGTGCTTATGAGATTACGGGACACTCGTATGCACTGTGTTTTCAAGGAAGGCTTATTTCCAATTATTCTTCGCGAGAGCTGCTGGAGAGAGTCTTCATTCAGTGCTTTAGCAGATGTAAAACCCTCTCTCCCTCCCTCCCTCTCTCTCTCTCTCTCTCTCATGCACACTCATACAGACACTATATATGCTGTGAGCAACTTTGATGAATGTGTATGTGACATTCATGCACAAGCATAATATGTCTGCCTGTGCTGCTTGCTGTTCTCAAATGTTTGGTAAGATGTAGCTTTGATGGAAAATCAGTCTCACTATATAGACATGAATCACTTGACATGTATGCATGTACATACCATGGAATGAAGGCACAGTTTGCAAAAGCGTAATAGTCGTGACCTCCGTGTAATATTGGTAGGGTGTTACAGATGTTACCTTACCCATCACAATGATGTGTACGGTAACGCGGGCTTAAGATCCATTATGTAAAAGTTGTTACACATGGAATCAAATAAATGACATTACGTGCCATAACAATATTTGAGATAGCTGTTTGATGGTACTTTTCTGATAACCTTTATAGTTTATATGTATTTTGGTTTATTAATTAAGACATACTTATCAATGTGCTACAAATTAAAAGTAAGGGTTATTTACATCAAATGTCTTTGTACTTTGCCTATTGTGTCAATTTAGTCCTTATACTTAGTTATGTCAATTTAGTCCCTCTATTATTTACATTGTGTCAATATAGTCTTATGATCAAATTGGAATTGATGATCTAATTTCTAACGGCATAATCATGTTAGATATAAGTAATCCACTTTGAATCCACCCACCAACAACAATAACAACAACAAACCCAGTGCCACAAAGGGCTCCCGCATGAGCAAGGTCTGGGGGGTAGGTGTACGCAGCCTTCGCCCTTTCGGGAGCTACTCTGAAGGGAGGTTGTGTCAGTATAGTCCTATGATCGAATCCACCCATTGAATCAATTAACCCTGGACGAATCATTTAAAATTTCATGAACAATTTGACATAAATTTTACGCCAAGGTCCAAATTGACGCAATATAAATAGTAGAGGGGCTAAATTAAGGCAATTAAAAGTACAAGGACTAAATTGACACAATAGGCAAAGTACATCGACTTTTGGCGTAAATACCCTAAAATTGATGATTGTTCTGAGTTCAAATTTTTTAAGTCTTAGAGACGATTATGTTCTCGTCATAGAACCTACCACAATCGTTGCTGCTAGTTATGTAACATCCATGCGCTGTAATAGCAATGCTGCTACAAAAGCCAATTCAACTCCACCAGTCAGATTACATAATGACCTTTCTTCTATTCGTGGTACACCTTGGTCGGGTCTGTCACTAATATGTATGTGGTAATGGTGCAGAAAGGATTTCAAGTCGATGCAGCTGCATATAATGATCCTAGCATTATTAGCCAAAGGCTTCCGATCATCATGAAGAAAACACAAAAGCTTAAACTCAGTGGAAACCTGTAAGGCTGATTCTAGATGTCAAATACTCATACCGTTATTAAACTGCTTTCTGAAAGTGAATTTAAGTTATCCTCCTGTTGGCATAGAAGATATTTCTGATTTCTTGTTCTAGCACTCTCTTAGAGCACATGCAGATTAATGTTTTCTTCATTAAACTTCTTGTATACTTATTGTATCAAATGCTCTGGAGGGTAAAAAATGGAATTTGGCTGAGCAGTTGCAGTAAACTTTGTGAGGGGTGGGGTTTCCGAAGATAATTGAAGCGCTGACGTAATATGGTTGTTGGAAATTCTTGTTTTATATTGCAATCAAAGAAACCCCGACTAATAGCATCATGGGTGCACCATCTTTTATGCTGTGCACCATTCTAGACCACCAAAGAGCAAAAACTAAGGCTCCATTTGGTTAGATGACAAGTCCTCTTCCACCTCGTTACTATTTTCTTCCATGACTGAGTAGAGAAACTGATTTGATGTGAAATGGTGATTCGAGCTACTATCGTATAGTCGGGTGTTTCGAAATGGTGTTTCTTTAATGACATTCTAGGAAGCACGGATATGGATACGGAAATGGGATACGATATGATACCGATGCGCCGACACGTAATTTTCTTAAAAACTAGGATGCGACACCTCGGGGACAGGTTACTTTAAAATTATGTATTTTCTTAGATATATATCCATGTAATTGAGCAAAAAAATATCAGTTATAAACTTAAAAAACAGGAAAAAAAAAATTTATAGTAGCTTAAGAAAAAAGTAAAGCTTAACGAAAATAAGGAAAATTCAATCATATACAATTAACAAAAAAAAATTAACAGAGGTACAAGCCACGCTGCGGCCACCGCTGCCGTCTATCTGTCTGTCTCTCTCTCTCTCTCTCCTTGAGGCTTCTTTGTCCTTTCTTTTTATCACAGTCTCTCTTTCAAATTGTACAAAAATATTGATTTTTTTAAAAAAAAATCAAAACAACTATAAAACATCTGAAAATACAACAACAACCACCCAGTGCCTCCAAGGGCTCCCGCATAAGCAAGGTCTGGGGGGTAGATGTACGCAGCCTTCCCCTTCAGGGGGCTACCCTGAAAATGTTAGTTTATTTTTAAAATTTTATTGTATAATCATATTAAAATTTATGTAATATAATTTAACAATTAAATATGCATACTATCATATTATATAATAATATATTATAACATTATATTTTTAAAGTCAAACCAACAAAAACGTGTCGGAACATATTGGAAGCGTGTCGAAAATTCAAAATTAAAAAAAAAAAAAAAAAGTATCGGATACTTTTTTCACGTATTAGACATGTATCAGAACGTGTTGGAAGCGTGTTGGTGTCGGATACGTGTCAGACACTGATACTCTGGCCAAAAAAGAGTATCGGTGCTTCCTAGATGATGTTCATGATGCATTTATTGTATTTTGTCTATAAAAATACAAGGTTATTTACACCAATGGTCCGTAAACTTTTCTCACCGTGTCAATTTAGTCCTTGTACTTTTAATTGTGTCAATTTAGTCCCTCTACAAAGTATATTGTGTCAATTTAGTCATTTAGTCAAATTTAAGTTAAGCTACTAACCTAATCTTTAACTGCACAATCACATGAGATTCAAGTAACCACTACAAGTCCACCCGTTAACTCAATTTAACCCAATCCATGGCCGAAACATTAAAAATTTCATTAACCATTTAACATGAATTTTCATTGAGGAGCAAATGGACACAATATTATTGTACATGGACCAAATTGACACAATTAAAAATATAAGGACTAAATTAACACAATAGGCAAAGTACAGGGACCTTTGATGTTAGTTACCCTAAAATATACCTGTAAATGTATTTACATGTCAAAAACTATCAAAGGAGTATAAAAATTGAATGCATGGTTTTCATTCAAATATTAACAAAAAAAGGGCCTAAAACAAACATAGGTTCCTTAAAAAACAAAAAAAACAAAAAAAAAAAAATAAAATTCCTAAGACAAATCCCGAAACCTGTTACGCAAGGATGCTGCCAACGACTACAATGTGACCCCGAATTGCTGTCTGAGTTTATGGCTATGACTGGCCTTCAAAGGGATTTGGCAAAAAGTCTATATTGTCCAAATAATGGTAGTAAGAAAACGCAAAGTGTCAATGATTTCCTAGGGTCAGGGAATTTGAACTTAGGACCTTTTGTCATAAAGTCTCAAATCTTAGTAGTGTTTCTCCTATTAGGCCAATGCCTCACTGATAAAATGATGATGAATCACCTTTAAATGGTGGTCATGTTGCTCATTACTTTTTCATTCTACATTAACCAACGCATTTCCAGTATAGATGCTTGGGTATGATATGATACTTGGATGCTTCAAATTAGATCAAAAACATACAAAATACACAAAAAAGGAAGATCAATGCTTGGATGTATACTCGTACCTGTCCTTTGTCCTTGAACCTGAGCAATATATATAGGTTCTCTTCGTCTTATGGTGGTATTGTCTTTGTTCCTAGATTGCTTCTCTATTAAAAATGAACTGATAGGCAAGCAAGTAAAATATTTGGAAATGGCCATGAAAAGTCAGATTATCGTGCCTTAAAGAACTATTCTATTTTCTTTTTCTGTTCCTTCAGAAATGAGTAATCCTTCACAGTATTGATTGTAATCCAAACGTTCAGAAGATTATCCAAGCCTTTGTTGCTTGGACTTGTAGAGAAGGACACTGTACGGGTATGTAGTACCTAGGTTGTCTGAGGGTCAGCCAATAGTACTTTTGGTGGAAACAAAACCCCAAGAACAGAGCATGATTAAGATTGTGTAAAATGCAGTGCATGTCATATGCAGTTTGGGCTCGGACTGATGTATAGTTTGCAGACTTAGGTAAACGACTATGATCAAATGAAGGCTGCTGTGAAATGTAATGCTCGTTTTACAGATTTTAAGACTCTGACTTCGTTATGCAAATGCCTGAAGGCATATATAATGTCTATGACGCCTGCTATCCCTACACCATGCACATAACTTACAATACATGAGAATTATTTGTAGGCGTTGGTGAACTGATAGATAGATACAAATCTTTTTAAGGTTAAGCTCTGCTCGACTACTATATGTAGATGCAGGAATTTCCAGCATTCCTCTGACTTCATCTGCAGAACTCACCATCCTGATACCTTGAATATTTAACAGGTAATGCCAATCTTCCTTTTGGTTGATAAGCATTCTAAATTATAGAAATAGAAAAGGATGGACTTGGGAGAATTAGAGTCGGAGATCCAAATCGAGCTTCATTTCTTCTGATCTTTTTTCAGGTGGTTGCAGGTCCAAGCGGTAACTCCCCGGCCACAACAAATCAGTCTCCTCCTGCACTGACAACTTGTTCCATCCTGTCACAATCCCGGTATTAGCTTCTTTAAATCTCGCTGCAAATCCGTTTCCGCCTCTTGTCGGCTTGTGCACTAGTGAATGGGGATGTACACCCAGTGATCTCATCATCGTAAATCCCATTGGAAAACCATTCATCGACATCATCTTTTGTGTCTGGAATCTTCTTGCTGCACCCCTCTCCCTCTTGTGTGCATTCTGGTGACCTCCTAGAGCCTGGGAACTGAAGAACTTTCTCATACAGAAATTGCATGAGAAAATCTTGGCAGGAAGTGGTCTTGATCGGGATTCTCGATCGCCATCTGTCAAGAACATATTCATGCATTAGAAGGTAAAATCGTCCATGGTCTTCATTTGAGATATTTAACATGGTATTAAAACTTTGAAAGGTCCCAAGTTTGAATCTCATCAGCCCTCTCTAAACTAATAAAAATTTTAAGCTTGTGCATTTTCCATGCATCAATCCCAAGTTCGCTTGAGAGGCAGCATGTTAAGGTATGAATCATTCATAGACCTTTACCTATCAGCCTAATTTTTTGAGATAGTTTCTCGACACGTACCTAGGCTTAGATTCAGCCATCCTCTACTAGCTTCTTCTGTTTCCTCGCACCCGATATCAGTGGCTTTCTCTCTGTTGGATGATCTGTCAACTGATTCATGATTCTGAAAGGTCATGTTCTTGTGAACACCCAACGACGGAACGGGTTATCACCAAGTTAAAAACCGATAAGCTATTTGCGGTGCTCGTGGGTAGATTTGTGAAAGAAAACTGAAAGCAGAGAGTAGATTAGAGATTTATTGAGAGGAGAGAGGTATAACAAGGAAAAGGAAGTGGAACAGGAGATTTTTAAAAGATATCTCATTTCTGTGTGGAGGTCCCATCTAGTTTATGCTTGGTACTCTTGAGGGGACAATCCTTATGTCACTTCTTCTGTTATGCCATTCCCTCTGCTGTCCATGTCCAGCTTGGAGCATCCCCACCGAAGACATCAGTTTTAGTGGGGATGTCAAAATTGGAGTTTGCACTTGATGTGGCAAATTGAAGGCCGATAAAGACTTCTCTGATAGATTGGGTTATTTTTAGGATTTGGCAATGTTTGTTGTCGAATTTGAAGCGTCTTAAGTGTCTTAGTAACGTTTGATTATTTTATCCAATACAATGCTATTTTACTGAATAGAGAATCAGGGTATTGTGATCAAAGTTGATAATTGGGTTTATGACGTGTTAATTTAAAGCCAAAAACATGGCCGTTTTTACCAATTTTGTCAAACTTTAAATAATACCAATTGAGTCATTCCTTCAACTTGACGCTTGATCTATTGAATTCGTCTCAACAGAACTGTCACCCACTACCGTCCAAATTTAAATGGATCAAATTCGCCATTAGATCGATTGACTGTGTCTTTTGAAAGAAGCACCAAAAACACATCAGATTTGCCGTCACTGATGCAGGCCAAGAACACCAAAAAGGAGCCAATTTTGCCTAATATGGGACTCTTAGGATTCCCACTTATTTTTTCCTTTTGTCAAATCATACCATCTTTACATGGCACTCTTTGGAGTAACCAAAGGAACACAGTTGACAATCCAACAACTGACATCAGTCATTGTCAACATCATGCTCTTACATGAAATTAAGTGCTTCTTTTTCCTTTTTTTTTTTTTTTAATTGAAACTTTTTTTTTTGGTTAGTTCTTATCCACAAATTGAAGTGACCCTTTTTCTTTTCCTTCTCTTCATACATCAGTCCTTTTGTTATTGCTGAGATTATCTTGTACTGCCGCAAATGTACTTAAAACTGTGAAAATGCCTGTTTTGCTATTGTCTCAAAATATTTGGGGTTGAGAATTTATAGGGAAATTTTAAATATTGCTTCTTCATCCTTTTTAGGGTTGGCCCTTCGAAATAGTCTCTTTACCGGTTAGCTCCTTATAGGGGTAAGGTTGCGTATATTATATCCTCTTTAGACCCTACCTCGGTGGGAGCCTCTTTGAGACACTAGGTAGATGTTGAGAGTTTATCAGGGAAGTGTCCTAAGGTTAGCTGTGTATATATATATATATATATATATATATATATATATATTTTTTTTTTTTTGTAACTGAAACCCACATGAGTTGTAGGTGCGGTTTCAAGAAATCATCTAAATTTTTTTATTTTTTAAAATTATACCTAAACTTTTTAAAATTTTTGTATGTTACACCTTAATGTTAATACAGTTAACATCTTTTAGTTTTTGCTGACATGACTTTTGAAAAAAAAAATTATTCTAAAAAAATTTGAATTTACATTTAAAATAATTTAAATATCAAAAAAAGTTATAAACATTTAAAAGATAATTTTTAAATTTAAAAATTTATTTTTTTAAATGGCATGTCAGCAAAAACTAACAGATTTTAATGGCATTACATTAAGCTGTGACATTAAAAACTTTTGGAAACTTTAGGTGACTTTGAAACAATAAAAAATCTAAGTGATTTTTTAAAACTGCATCTAAAATTTAGGTAGTTTTTAGTAAAAAATCAAACACTGTAAAATTTTAAAAAAAATTCAGATTCTAATTCTCGTTTAAATCTAATTAATTTTTGCTGGAAACTGATGAGTTGGCCTAAAATTTGGCTGTAAACTGTTACGTGGGTGAATAAAGCAAGATTTAATTTTTTTGATCATGCTGACCGCAGAGGGAGCGATAAAACTTGAATTGTATGCGATATTAGCTTTCTTTGCAAAAATTCATTGGTTTCAATTGAGGGTATCTATAGATTCGGTTCCTGAAAAATTAACAAAAAAAAAAAAACACAGATTTTAGAAATCAATGCCAAAAGAAATAATTTCAAGATGGTGTCCATATGGATGTCAACGTGACAAGACAACCATCTTTTATCTGTCTACCATGTAGTAAATCAGGTCTTTCACACGCGTTTACACAATGCAAAATTTCTAGCACCATGTTACAGCGACGCGATTATTTAATTTAAAACACCCAAAAAAGACTGCTTTTTAGCTTTCAGGAGCATGATTTACTACTTGAAACCAAAAGTAAACCGTTTACCAAACAGCAGTTATATGCCACACATTTTATTTTTATATTTAATATTGTTTTAGCAAGCACGCGCAAGTTGCTTGATAGTTAAGTAGATGAGGCAACGAAAAAACTTGCTTTTAACTAGCGGGAATTGAACCCACAGGCCTCAATTAGAAAAAGTGCTTACTACACCTCACCCTATCGTAACGCGCTGGCCTGGCCCGGCCCAGCGGGGCACTCCCGTGTGCGTATAGCCCACCTTGCATACTCTAGGCCTACAGGACTTTAACAAGAACAAGGAGAAGGGTTCATATAAATTAGACTCCCCTTCTCTATTTTTCTATGTGGGATTGAGATGTTTACTAGTTGAACAAAATTAAAATACGTTACCCTCAAATTGTAACAGGTGGGGCTTGAGGGAGGCTCAAACCCCCTCAATTTTATTTTTTGAAGACAAAATTTTTTGGGCAAAACATATAGATATAAATTTGTCTAAGTTTTTATGTATACTATTATAATTAAGCTCACGCTACTTTACTCTATATTTGCTAAATATGATTTGAATAATTTTTTGGTCGACCACTTTGAATAATTTTAGATCTTATTAAAAATACCTTAAAATTTTTGGTTCTTTAAAAGTAATCTACTAGTCTTCATCTAAGTAACTTTAATATATATGAGAAGTTTAATACCCCGTTGCTTGAGAGTGGATGTTTATGCACTGGCTTTTAATAACGTACTTTGTAGGGTAGCTTTGATAATTTGTCAGAGTACTTTCGAATTGTCTTTCTTCTCCTTTTTCAAAGTCTTGAATGCAAATGAACAAATGAAACACACAATCATAATAGAAGGTATCAACTCATTTTGATCATGTATTACTTACTATTACAGCCTAACAATAGCAATGCTTCGACTCCACGTCCTTTTAACAACTGATGAAAACGTCAAGCTATAAGGATTGCATGTATTGCCATATAACTACCATATATCTAATTATTAACCAATAAATGCAAGTGTAATTCTTATCTTTTTAATAAAGTTTTCAAAAGAAATCGAAATATACAAGGTGACAGTTTTGAAACTCGTTTAGATTTATATACTAACTACTTGCTAAGTAATTTATAAACAAGGTGAATTTTAGGAAACTGTTTATATTTTCAAAGATGTGTATGCTCAATAACTTGCATTCCTTAATAAAATTACTTCAAATTACATATTATTTAGGGGGTAAAATAAATTACAACTACAAATAAAAAACAGAGAAAAAATAGGAACTAAATAAAAACAAATGAACATGATCAAAGAGTAGAGAGAACATAACTTATATAATTCAAGCTTACCATCGACTAAAATTCGAGATCCATTATAGGGCTCATTAATATTTTTTATTATTAACTAAAACTATGAAGGATTTTCAACCAAATTTCATATTAACAATATTTTTTTATTAATACTAATGTAAAAGTACTACTTGTTTACACCCTAAATTCGAGGGAATTGGGATGATGCCGTTTTGAGCAAAGTGCCACGTGCTTAACATGTAAGCCCTCCTCGAGGAGAATTAGGCCTTTAGGTGCTCAAGTAACGGCGTTACGAGCCTAGTATCCTGAGAAGATTATCACCTAACAAGGGTATTAACTGCTCGAGGCTCGAGATGGTTGAAGGGTAAAGGGATCTTGAGCTCAAGAGGCTGCCAAGAAGGCTCTGAGGCTGATGGTTTTCAAGCTTGAGATAGTGGGAGCACAATTTCCGATACTTGGGCACTAAGCTTAATCCAAAAGAATGTGGGGCTCCTAGAGGGGACTGCAGCTAAAAATTCGGACTTGGCCTTCAAGAAATTCCCTTAAAAACTAAATCATGAGCACGTTCATCGATCCTTTACGCTCAAGAAGAAGCTTAGTGGCATGATGTGGGGAGAAAATGTTGTCGTTTTTTAGTTTATCTATAAATAAAGGACGCTGTTGTAGTCCAAACACACACACACACACACATTCAATACAAAACTTTGTCAAGTTTTCTTTACAATGCGCTTGTATTCTTTTCTTAGAAGTAGCATAACTTAGCATAGCTTAGCTTAGCATAGAACTATTTGTTGTACTTGCTTCTTCAGTAATTCAGCCTTTCGGGTTTCAGATATGAACTTCCTGTTTTAAGGCTTTGATGGCCAAGGCTTGACCTTGATGGTGTTGGTCTTAACACTACTATCACAGCTTGATAAGTCAGATGAACTTAGGTTCGTGACATTAATTAGGGCTTTGACAGCCAAGGCTTGACCTTGATTGCGTTGGTCCTAGTCCAATGACCTGAATATGATTTGCTCCATCTTAATCTTGTAAGACCTAAACTCATTCAAGTTATTATAAGTCAAGGGTGCCAGGCTGAAAAACTTGATTGACTCGGACTTGTAAGTGGATAGCTGAGCTCTTGGGTTCGTCTCCACCATAGTTCCTGACTTTTATGTATATAAGAAAAAGTGTCTGTGAGCCCTACTTCGCCTATGTAACTGCCACTTGAGTTAGGTCCATATTTCTATATATATTAAAAAATTCGCAAAAATATTTAACCAAGTCTTCTTAATTGAAGCATAAGCTGAACTCACAATATAATCGAAGTCAAAGACACTAAAACATTGCAACCTTTTCTTAGAAAACTATTAGTGGTTGAGGTCAAAGACATTGAGTTCGAATTTAGGCTCACTCCCTAGTCGCGGTGAGTCCCTTTTGCACGTTTGTTATGTTTTCATTTTTACGGCGACCACATCACACTCTATTACAGACAAAATAAAGCAAACACGCTTTTTCGCCACCACAGTGGGAGGCTTAAAACGAGACTTCATCGTCTTTAGCCCATTGTGGATTACCAGAATGTAATTTCAGATCATTCGCCAATGGTCAGAACCAGGAGGTCCAGTACTCTTGGGCATGAGGAGCCAGAGGGCTTAGCCCTGATTGGATCCCCGCTTGAGCATCCTCTTGAACAAAGCCCTATAACACGAAGGGATGAACCGAGTTTCATGGCTATGCTTAAACACTGTTTAGAAATCGTGGACCAAAGAGTCCAACAAATAATGAGAAAAGCCTTTGAGAGACATCGTGCTGAAATAGAGCACAATCTAGCAACCCAGTGTGAAAGATCCGCCGCCATGAGAGCTATAATGAATAACATTGGAACCTCAATGCATGATAGGCTTCTCAGAGAGACTGACATAGTCTTAGTTGAAATGAACTCAACCTTGTCTTCTACTGCTACCTTTATTGCTAAGGACGTGGCAATATAGTCAGTAGTTGAGGTCGAGCCTATCTTGGTTAGACTGGCTGAGCCTCACAATGGCTTAGTTCAAGCCATTAAAGAAGATATCAGGCAACTTAGGCCTGCACCTCTTTCGTCTGCTCCAACTGGATATCCTCGTGACACTCCTTCAAGCTTACGATTTCCAATGACTCATGTTGACTATATTGTCCTTGATAGAACAAAAAACCCAACTATGGCTAACCCAAGTGTTATGTAGTTGGAATCCAGCCATAGGAACAATGTGCCACTTGGGGTTGCTAACCCTTCGAATTACAGTTTTTCTCTGGCCTCGAGGGATCTCAACGCAAATGTGCTAGTGTTGCCTATCCCCAAGACCGGGGCCCCCGGGGGGGGGGGGGGGGGGGGGGTAGGGGTGGGGAAGGGGGATGCAAAAGCGTTCATACCCTCCTCAAGTAGTAGTGGTTACCTTGGGTCCCGTTGGAAAATACTTCGTGGGCATGGCCATATTGATCAGGGAGGTTACCTTAGATTTGGGCACAACAACCGTTCCCACACTTGATTGTGATGGGTGATCAGAGGTATCTTGTAGATCTCCCTCAAGATTCTTACCCACTTGGGGGTAATGGCAGGCGCATAACCATATGCCTAACCTACCCCTTCAGGACCAACTAGCTGCCCTCATCGAACAGATATATGGGCCAGGCCTCAGAAGAGTCAATAGACCCTTATACAGTAAACCTTACCCTGATTATATGGACAGGGACTACCCTTTTCCTCGAAGATATAAAGTCCCCGAGTTTAACCTCTTCTCAAGGGAAGGGACTGTGTCTGCCCTCGAGCACTTGGCAATATTTAATTGCTAGTGTTGTGAAGCGGCTGACAAATAGTATCTCAAGCTTAGGTTGTTCCCCAGCTCTTTAACTGGGACCGCTTTTCAGTGATACATTAGCCTGCCACCTAATTCCATCTATTGTTGGAATGACACAGCAAGGCAATTTTAGGCTCATTTTCCAAAAATGGAATAGGAACTTCCCTGTCTGACTTAGCTCGAATGGGACAAAAACTAGGTGAATCTGTGGGAGATTACATTAATTGGTTTAAGAGAGCTTGGTTAAAGTGCATAGTAGCCCTTCTTGAAGTTAAATACGCCAAGCTAGCCTTAAATGGCTTGGATATTGAATTTAGGAAGAAATTTGAAGGCTGTAACTTCATGACGCTCCTATAGGTGGCAGAATGCGCTGCTAGATATGAGGCTATCTTGAAGGAAGAAAGCCTGAAGAAAAGTAGCGTGTATGGGACTTACGTACACGATCTAATCAAATATAATGAAGATCCTCCTTACAAGATTAACGTTGTTGAATACGTCAAGGGGTCTCCTATGGTTTGTAATCCTTTGGTTAAAAAGGATGTCATAGCATGAAGTTTTATCAATCCTAAGACTTGAGAAAGTACTCATTTGACCTCTCAAGAGCTGATGTAATATTTGATTGGCTTGAGGCAAATAGCAAACACAAGGTTAAGGGTAAACATAGAAAATCTTACCCTTATTCTAATAAGGGGAAGGCATACTATAAATGGCATTATTCGTTGACCCATTCAACAAAGAATTGCGTCATCTTCATGAACGTGGTTCAAGATGCCATTGAAGCAAGGGAATTAATCTTCCCAGGAGAAGGACAAATGGGTGTTGACAAAGACCCCTTCCTTATTACTATCCAAGTCAATATAATCAAGGGAGCAAAGCCTCGTGATTCTCATAACAGCCAAACTAATGGCAACTCTTTATGTAGGATGGATATGGACAAAGACAGGCTACTCGTGGCCAATGCTTTGTTTGACAGACTGTTGGAATCTGGAACACTTAGGTTCCCTTGAACTGCGTCGAGATTGCCAGAGGATTACTACAAGTGGCACATCATGGCTGAACATTCAACACACGGTTGTGTTACATTCAGAAGGTTTGAAAGAAGCAATTGGAAGAAGGCATTATCCTTCTCTCTAAGGAAGAAGAGTTATCCATGGATATCCTCGCTAATGAACACTGGCAGACAGTCTTCGCTTCCAAGAAATAGGAGTCGAGGAAACTCCTGCGCCTCACTTATGACCTCTGCGGAGGTTCTGGTCACAAGTTAGTGTCAGAAATGAACAAGTTGAGTCTTTGCATAAAGAAGAAACTAGCTCTCTCGACAAAAACACCACTAGCAGGACCTCCTTGTTGTCTTCCTTCAAAGACCCAGATCATCATGAGAATTGGGCATCCAAAGAAAAACCCAAATTACCACCCAATAGACATGGACACCAGTCAGGCACCATGAGATTCAGGACATCAAAATTCTGGGGTCTGATTTGGTAGTGTCTGGAGAAGAAATCACCTTGGACAAAGGGAGGTTAGTCCCTTTAGCCTTACCAGAACTCAAAAGAGGAAGCAGCTGAGGAAGAAAGCAGCTTAGCGGAGGATTTTTCTTTCTTAAGAGGAAGCCAGGGTTCGCAAGGGCAAGCAAACTGAGCAGATGAATCTCGAGCATCCAACGATTTAGTCCAGGCCTTTTACTGCTACCGGCAAAGGGTAGATACACAAGAAGCTCGAGAGATGAGCTAGCCTCTCATCCTATGAAGGGTGAGAGTCTTTGTGGGATCAGCTTGCCAAGAATTCCCTAGTTCAGGGAGTAGCTGAGGATGAGGGGGAGTATTCCCCTTTCAGCATTAACTTAATGGAACCTCTAGGCCATGTTAACCTAACATGGTTTGATATAGAGAATGATTTCCACAAGGAGGACTTCCCCCAACCATTACAGGAGTCTCAAACCTTAGGGGCCGATCCAGAGCACCAGCCTCTAGAGCAGAATGGCCAACAAATGGCAGTTCCTGGCACTAAGATCGGGACACACCCATTGTTGTTAGCCCAGAAAAGGGAACAAAACAAGGGATTCACATACAATTTGGGATGCTCCCAGAAAAAATCGATGTCAAAACGACATTGCTCCTTCCTTTAGAGTTCATGGCAACTGACACTCAAGAGGGTGTCGAAGGAGACATTATAGCATCTGACGAGGATCCTTAAGTGGAGCTTGTGGCTAAAGTAGCAGCCACCAAAGGTAACCCTAAGCCTTTGTCTTTTAAAGTTAATACCCCAACATTCAAATCACCAAATGTATCACCTGACATAATGAAGATAATGTGTGGGCCTAACACTACCAACAAATACATCAAGAGCCTATACATCAAGGCTAATTTTGATGGCATATTGGTGAACATGGTCTCTGTGGACAATGGCGCGAACATCAATGTTCTACTTGTATATATGCTGGGCTCATTGGTAAATCTCAAGATGATCTAATTACTTCGGATGTCGCAATCTATGGCTTCTCTCGAGCGACTACTAAATCCAAAGGGGTCATCCCAATTGGCTTAATAGTTGGCAGTCTAAGCAAGCTCACAACTT
Source organism: Simmondsia chinensis (assembly GCA_018398585.1). Taxonomy (NCBI): domain Eukaryota; kingdom Viridiplantae; phylum Streptophyta; class Magnoliopsida; order Caryophyllales; family Simmondsiaceae; genus Simmondsia; species Simmondsia chinensis. The sequence goes on along the minus strand of JAGTTD010000017.1, from coordinate 10,006,203 downwards.
TCGTTCTAGTGGATACTATCTCGAGTTACAATGCTTGACTTGGGAGAGATTGGTTACATGCCAATTATTGTATCCCTTCTTCACTTCACCAGTTGTTAATCTTTTGGAACCATGACAAGTATGATGTTTTATGGCAGGTAACAGGTCATTCATGGCTTGCTCTAACTATGTGGAGGCAAAATTCTATGGGGATGGCGTGGAATCACTTGATGTTAAAAAGACCACTCCATAATCTGCCCAACGATAGGACAAGATTGCCATCATTGATAGCCTATTGACTGAGGCTAAGGTTGGTCAATTGGATGTAGAGTCTGAAGACTTTGACTTTCGGGGATGCATGAGGGCCCTTCTTGAAGAAGGAGATTTCCAAGGCATGCCAGAACCCCAATGTGAAGGGGCCAAGACTTCCCGTTAATGGCCCAAGAGGCCATTTCCTCAGCGCTTGTAAGGCTCGTGGTCTAGCATGGTAAGGATCAACTTTGGACCGAGCAGCCTTTCAATGGTTTCCAGGTCCATATCACACAAAAAGAGGAGCTGGAACTCTCTAAATTAAGAGCAGCACCAACCAAAATGGAGGATTTAAGGGTTGAAGTCCAAGATTCCCTCCTCGAGGTTAATTTGGGCTCGACAAAAGACCGAATACCTACCTATGTGAGTGCTATGCTTTCTCAAGAGCAGATAGAGCAGCACTTGACTTTGCTTCCCGAATTCAAAAACTGTTTTGCTTGGGATCATCACGAGATGCCTGGCCTAGACAGAAAGGTGGTTGAGTATAGGCTTCCTATCTAGCCAAGTTCAAGACCCATCATTCAGACCCAAAGGAGAATGTCCCAACAAATTATCCATTTGGTCAAGGAAGAGATCAAAAGGTCTTAAAGGCCAAGTTTATTAGAACTACTAGGTACGTCGATGGCTGGAAAATGTGGGTTTGTATTGACTTCATGGATCTGAATGCAGCCACCTCGAAAGACAAATACCAAATGCCTATTGCTAATGTGTTCATGAACTCAGCTTTGAGGCAGGAAGTCTTTGTCCTTCATTGATGGCTACTGTGGACACTATCAAGTTATGATTGCTTCAGAGGATACCCATAAGATGGCATTCAGGTGTCCTGGGCCAATAGTGATGTTTGAGTGGGTGGCTATGTCATTTGGTTTGAAGAATGCTGGCCCCACCTACCAAAGAGAAATGAACATGATATTTCATGATCTCATTGGCAACACCATGGAAGTCTATATTGATGATATCGTGGTCAAATCAAAATCACAAGTTAAACACTGGGAAGATTTGAGGGGCGCATTTCCTTAGAATGAGGGCCCATAACCTCAAGATGAATCTATTAAAGTGTGCTTTTAGCATGCGTTCTGGAAACTTTCTGGTTTTTCTGGTGCACCAAAGGGGCATTAAGGTGGATATTAATAAGACTAAAGCCATCCAACTAGCCAAACCGCCTTTAAATAAAAAGAAGCTTCAACACTTCTTAGGGCAAGTTAATTTCCTAAGACATTTTATCTCAAATGTCGCGGGAAAAACAAAAGTCTTATCTCCACTACTGAGGCTCAAATCTGTGAAGGACTTCAAGTGGGAGGAGCCACATCAAGCAGTCTTTGAGGCCATCAAGGAGTACTTGATCTAGCCCCTAGTTCTTATTGCACCAAAGCAGGGCAAACCTTTGAAGATCTATGTCTCTACTACTAAGGAATCTGTTGGTTGTTTACTTGTACAAGATAATGAGCAAGGGTTGAACAGCTTGTGTTCTACCTTAGCCATTGCTTAAATGAATCTGAAATAAAATACTTCTCGATTGAAAAATTGTGTCTATTGTTATTCTGTGCATCGGTAAAATTAAGACATTACTTCTTGGCATTTACTATATATGTAGTCGCTTAGACAAATGTCCTTAAATATATGCTAGATAGACCATTTATAAGGGGCAGGTTGAATAAGTGGAGTGTAGCTTTGCTTTAATTTGAGTTGGTTTACGTACCACAAAACTCAGTAAAGTGCCAAGCCTTAGTAGATTTTTTAACTGACCACCTAAATATCAATACTGGCCTGGACTATGAGCCAGACCAACTCTTGATAGGCAAAATTGTCCCTTGGAAGTTTTTTTGATGGATCAAGGACCAATTTAACTGCTGGAGTTAAAATTGTGATTAAATCTCTTACTGGAATCGTCACCAAATTGGCCATTACTTTAGATGGCAAATGTTCCAACAATATGTCAGAGTATGAGGCATTAATAATAGGCCTACAAATTCTCCAAGAAATGCAAGTCCTCAATGTTATCATCAAGGGGTTTCACATCTGATAATGTGCCAAGTAAAAGGGGAATTTCAATATTTGAGCGATACCTTGAATTAATACTTATCAATAATAAAAAAGCTGTTGAGTAAATTCGATGGTGTGCAGTTTGAGCATATCCCTAAAGAATAAAACAAAGTAGCCAATGACTTAGCTCAGCTAGCATCAGGGTATAGGATTTGGTGCGAAGGAACCATGGTCATTAAAACCAAAGTTTTAGACCGTGACATCCATTCTTTCAATATTGAGAGCGAAGTAGAGCCAAGTGAACACTTGGAATGCTTTGAAGCCCATCAAACTGTCCCGAGTCAATGAAAGGACTAGAGGAAGCCTCTAATGGATTATTTCAAGAAACCTTAAGACTATGTTAAGGATAGAAAGATGAAGATGAGGGCTCATAGATTCCATCTTGATGATGAATCTGGAGACTTATATAAAAGAGACGCTAGTGGATTGCTTATCAAGTGCCTTGACTTGGACAAAGCAATGCTAGTGATTGTAAGAGCCCATGAGAGTATCTATGGATCTCATCTAAATGACAACAAAATGCGCTGGCTCATTAGATGTTATGGCTGTTACTAGCCATCAATGATGGATGACTGCGTAAAGTATGCCAAGGAGTGTAGAGCATGCCAAAGACATGGTCATGTACCAAGAGTCCCTAGCGGCTGAAATGCATGCTATTATAAAACCCTAGCCATTTAGAGGTTAAGCAATGAATATTATAGGAGAAATTAACCCTCTTTCTAGCAAACAACACTCTTACATTCTCATGGGCACAGATTATTTCACAAAGTGGGTGAATGCTAAGCCATATAAGAACATTAATTAGCAAGATGTGATTAATTTTATCAAAGAATACATCCTATGTAGGTTTGGTATCCTAGAAACCATTATTGTGGACCAAGCTAGAGTGTTCAATGGAGCTGAAGTTAAGGAGTTTACCAAGAGTTTCAACATAGAAATCTTGAACTTAGCCCCTTACTATGCTCAAGTCAATGGCCAGGTAGAGTTAACCAACAAGATTCTGAAGGATAATATTGAAAAGATGATTGAGGACCTTCCAGAGAAGTAGCATGAATCACAACAGTATGCCCTTTGGGCTTACAGGACATCCAAACGAGATGCAATTGGGGAAATTCCCTTCCATTTGACGTATGGCGATGGTGGCATGAATTACAACACGATGCCCTTTGGGCTTACAGGACATCCAAATGAGATGTACTAGGACAGTTCCCTTCCATTTGACGTATAGCTATGATGGCGTGCTCCATTTGGAAGTAATGGTTTAGTTTATTAGACTGCTCATGAAGGGAGGTTTTCTAAACTTGAATATGAGTAGGCTGTGATGGGCGCACTGACTAACTTAGACTAAGTTAGGATTGATGCTCTTTACAAGTTGGAAACACAGAAGAAGAGGGTGGCTAAAGCCTGCAACAAACGGGTTAAGCCTGGGTCTTTTGACTTAGGAGATATAGTCTAAAAAGTGGTTTTACCCATTGGCTAAAAAGATCGTGTCTTTAGAAAATGGTACCCGAACTAGGAAGGCTCCTTTAGAGTCATCGAGGTGTTTGGAGGTAATGCTTAATTACTCCATGATCTAGATGGAAGAACTCACTTAAGGGCTATTAATGGAAGGTTCTTAAAGAAATATGTGCCATCAATTTGGGATTTAAAAAGAAATTTCTTAAATATAGATTCCCTAAATTATGGGCTCATTTTCAATATCAATATCTCGAGCATTAACTCTATGATCCTTAGGATAAGAAAACAAAGAAATTGAAGCAATGGAACCACCAATATGAGAGACGTATTGAACAAAAATGCGTATCTCATTAATAATGTCAAAGAGTACATGGCTTATATGCAAAGTAATACAGGCAAGTAACTTGTATGGCCAAAAGGCTCTTTACAAAAAAATAAATAAATAAAATAAAATAAAATTTGATGAAGACTAAAAGAGTTGAGTTCTAATCCTCACTAAGGATTATCCTATAAAAAATAACTAGCTGATGGCGTTACTCAGCTCGTGGTCCAAGGAAAGAGCTTCCTCTTTGAGAACTTGGCTGCTTCTTTAGGCCTCTACGGTAGCTTCCTTGAGCCTTCGAACCACAGTGCCTTCGAAGGACTGTTGTTGTCCCAAGGAAAGCAATTCTCCCCTAAGATGACCCAATTTCTCCTCCAGTTGACGAATTTTATCCTCAAGGCCCTTGATCTCTTGAGCTTGCTGGCTCTAGGGCTTTTTGGCTGCTTCGAGTTCTTTGAATAGAAGTTGCAAGCCATTAAGGTTAGCTGAACTCCCTAAGTTCCTTATGGCGTCTTGGCAGCACCGCCTCTGATGGTGAAGGGTTGGGACCTCATTGCTCACCCTCACAATCACTCCCTCCATGACTTCGAGTTCTCTAGCAATGGCAAGAGCCACCTTAGGATCCTCCTTTAAGGCTTTCACCAGATCCACAGCCTCTTGAGAGTTAGCTCTTTCAGCTAGGGTCAAAATAAGGAGATGTGCAAGTTCCCTTAGTATCTAGAACCTTGGGGACACTTGATCTAGTTGTTGGAAAGCCATTTTGCCATTTTCTCCCAGCTTCTCTAAGGGAGAGGTCATCCCTCTTAACGGTGAAGAAGGAATGGCTCTTGAAGGTGTGACCTGTAAAAGGGTGAACATCGAAAGGGAGTTAGATTAAACCTTGGCTTTAAAAAACAACCAAAGTTAGAAGAACTTCCATTACCTCTGAAACCTCAGCTTGAGGCAAAAGAAGGACACCTAGTGGCATCTCTACCATTGGAACTCTTGCTGGCTCTTCAACCACAAGGACTTCTTCCTTGAGGGGAGCCTCTCGGAAACAATGTTTGCATGTTAGAACCAAATATGGTTTGAAACATCAAGAGTTGGGAAGCTAGGTTACAGAATCTTACCTTCAAAGATTTCCTCAATGGAAATTAAGCCTCTTGGGAGGAGAAATGGAGCCAGCAGAAAGCCCTAGTTCAGAGTAACTGGAAAGGAAAGCTCTTTAAAGGGATAGCTAATAATTGGCTCCACAACAAAGGTAGCCATGTCACCTCCTTCTTTAGTACTTGAGCTCAATGATTCAGTACCTTGACTGAGCTCAAGTGCATTCTCTTGAGGTGGAGAATCTGGTATCTTCATAATAACTAGAGCTGGCTCTTCTTGTGGCTGAAAAGAGGGTCAAGTTAGGGGCTGTTTTGTTAAAGATGAATGATACACTAATCAAGAAAGCCCAATACCTCTGGTTCAGGGAGCCTGGTGTTAGGAATAGTGTCCTGAAATCCATATTTATTATGTTAATATTACTTTATTAATGAACAAAATTGAAGTTCCAATAGTTTTCTTGTTAAATTTGTGTAAGCGAGCATTTATACTGCATGTGATTTTCTTTTAAGTATCGTTCATGAGATGGACAAAGTCCTCAGATTACATTATACATGTTTGTTCTAAGTGGATAATGAGATAAAGCCACAGATAGACTTAGAACAAATAATATGGAATGTTATTTGAATAACTCAAGGTCGATGATAAGCTTGAGCTGCTTGTCTATTAACACCACGACTTAACACTTTATATGACTTGTCTTAGTCATGTGGATAGTGATCCAAACATGTTAGGTTGGTGCGTTCAATAAGATTGATACACTAAGTTAGATCATATGTGTTGCTTGTTTCTAGACTACTATCGGCGATGAGTAATTCATGTTGTACTTTTTGAACAATGACTCTAAATCCTGAGAGTATTTTAGACTTGTGCATGGAACGTTAGTTACTTTGGTGTACTATAAGTGGTATAGACAAATGACTGAATTTTCACGTACACTGGGTAGCGGCATGAAATGTGATAAGGATCAGGTATTTAATAAGGAATTTACATTCTCTTACGAGATACATATGTTCCCTTAGTTGATTCGCAAGTATTTGAATAGTTCGGAAACTTCGACCAAAGTGTTCAAGGTGTTTGACATTTGGAATTTATACTATGAATATGTTCAATTATAAATGAATTATTTAGTGAAAAGCGAGTCGATAACAAGTGGAAAAGCTGTAAGAAGGATAATAGTAGTAGTTATATTTATTCTTCATCATGGACATCTAGTGGAGGGGTTGTTGTCATCAATACTGTTTATTTGGAAAATATCGAATAAATGATTTAAGTCTAGAATGTCGTGAGATTTATTTAATCGAATTAAGTATCATTAAATGGTAATTAAATTATATCATGAGATGGTTAATTTAATCCATTTGGAGCTAGATTTAAATTGTCCCTGAGGGCGCAATCCTTTGTATTTATTGTCATCGAAAAAATATTAAAGAATTCATGACATGAGTAAATTTAATTTTTGTCAAACATTATTCATGAGCTGAATAAATGTTGAAAATTATAAAATAAAATAATATTTAAAATTAAAATTTATAAGGTGAATTTTTACATGTGGAAAACAAAGCAAAAACAAAAATAAAAAGAAAAATTGCAAAAACCCAAGCGTTATCTGGGTAAAACCCTGGCAATCAATCAACGTGCAGCATGTGCCTAACTAGGGGTGATTCTTGTGCACGTGCGTGGGCCAATCTTAGCCTGCTATGTGGCACATGGAATGAAAATAAGAGCACGCAGTTTTGACAGTGTATGAAACGCGACGTTTTGAGCTTGTATTAACCTGAAAAGCTGCATTTTGTTTTTAGTTCGTGAATCCCATATTGAAAATTTTGCTTGTTTTCGCTCCAGTATACTACTATAACTAGAGGTACATATTCTAAATGATTGGCAATCAATTTAGAATTGTAAAAAAAAATTAAAAATTTCTGAGAGAAAATTTTCTTTCCCCAACGTTTAATATTTTTCGGAGCCCACTTTCCGAACAGTTTGAGGTCATTGCGTAGAAGGCCGCTGAGTCTCGGTTTCTCAGCCTTCTTGGAGTTATTATCTTTCCGATATTCTTTATATTGGAGCTATTCCGGGTATGTCTTTCTTTCCCCCTTTTTAGATTTTTACTTTTCTATTTATTTATAGCTTTTCTTATTATGCCTGTTATAAGTTCATGTTATTGTTATGAATGTATTATAGTAGAGGCTTGTAGATTTAAATTAAGAATTTAAATCTATAGATTTGGAATTAGAAATTTTAAATCAACCTTAGGTTTAAAATTAAGAATTTTAAACCCTTCTGCTGTGTTAACTTAATTAAGTTAGGAAATTTTTTTAAAATTCATCCCAATAATTAGTATCAAAGTCAGCCTCTGATTACTTTCATAATATATATGAAAAAGGTATAATAATATTGAAATAAATAGACTTACGATTTACTAAAATAAAAATTTTATTAAGAAGGAAAGTTAGTTTAATTTGACATTGATAATAATCTACGTATCAGTTTAAGTTGTTTAAATCAATAATAGACTAATAGTTAATTCAGATGATTGTTTAAAGTAACGATTTAAATTATTTAAATCATTTTTAAATTGTTAAATTGATAATGAACTCCGAAGTTAAGCATGTTTGGGCGAGAGTAGTACCAGGATGGGTGACCTCCTAGGAAGTCCTCGTGTTGCCAACCCTGTCAAGCTGGGGTCCTCAGAAGCAGCCTCTCACCAGGGTTACACCCTGAAGGGTAAGGCTGTGTACAACCACCCCTCCCAGACACTGCTTATACGGGAGCCCTTAAGGCACTTGGTATGTTATTATTGTTGTTGTTGTTGTTGATAATGAATTAAGAGTTAATTTAGATTAGTCAAATTAAAATTTACAGTTGATCATATAATGAGGTTGTGCGTTCTTGATCATGATTTACGAATTCGAATAAAATTGATCTAATGAGATTAGATTCAATTATTTTTTTAAATAAATTGTTTTAATTTAAAAATAAAATAAAAATTTCTCTGATGCTCCGTCAACCGCTGACATCAGCAATTTAAAATTTTATTTTATTTTTTTGGGACGTGTAAACGTTAGTATCGATTTACATAATAATTAAAATTAATTTTTATTTATTAATTAATTTAATTTTGGAATGAGATTCTATAACAGATTATAAGATAATCTAAATTTGTAAGAGGGTACTATTTTAATTAACATTAACGTTTATTAATTAATTTAATTTTAGAATGAGATTCTAAAATAGATTATGAGATAATCTAAGTTACGGCATTGTTTTGAATCGAAATTAATTTCTATTAATTATTTAATTTTAGAATGGGATTCTGAAGTAGATTATAAGATAATCTAAATTAAGTTGGTATTGTTTTTAAATAAAAGATCAACTAATTAATTTTGTTATTTTGTTTTTAGAATGAGATTTTAACTAAGTTGTAAATGCAAGGTAATTAAAAACCACTAGTTTATAAAAACCAAGTGGGAGTGAGGTTCAATTGTTGAACCCTCACGGTCTCCATTACCGGTTTCTATTAGAATAATTCGAAATGCAAAGAAGCGATGCAACCACGCTGCCGTGGAGTATTAAGTGTATTTATATGGAGGTTTAGGTAATAGTTTACACTTGACTAGCATGATGCATTAAGCCCCCCCAAGGAGCTCTGTTGTGTTATGTTAGAGACTAAGGTAAAGTGGTGAGTTAATCATGTTTAGTATGTTATGAATGAAGATCAATTTTGATTCATAACCTCGGTTGGAGAGTTTAGATGAGAGAAAGAAGTGAAAGAGATGAGAATTAGAGAGAAGATTAGAGATGATAGAGAGAATTCCAAGATATTTTCATTGATGAAATGATTATTCCATGAGATTGAGCTATTTATACTAACTCAAGATACAATGCATCAAAACTAAGAACTAACGGCCCTAACTAACATAGCCGCCAAAACTGACCAGCAACCGACTTATGAAAGTCAAAACTACACTAATATAACCAATTTTCTCGCTAAAGGACAATTCAAAAGCAATTGAACTAAAACAAGCTAAAACATTATTTTAGACTAATGACAATCATAACAATGCCTCCCTCTTGAGAACATTCTTGCCTCAAGAATAGAATGATGGAAAGTGGGACCTCAAGAAATGCCAATCTTCCCAAGTTGCATTCTCCGGGCTCAAATTATTCCACTGGACTAAGACTTCCTTGATCTTCCTTCCTTGCTGCAGCATTGATCTTGAATCAAGGACAGCTTATTGCTATTGCACCAAGATTCCTTGCAACATAGCTTGAGGATGATCTACAGGAGCACTTGTACTAGCTGCCACATATTTCTTAAGCATTGAAACATGAAACATGGGATGAAATGATGGGATGAAATGAAGATTCAGGAGGAAACTCTAGCTTGTAAGCAACCTTTCTAACTCGCTCCAACACCTTGTAAGGACCAAAGAACCGAGCACAAAGCTTGATATTCTTGTGCACTGCAATGGACGATTGCCTGTAAGGCTGCAACTTCAAGAAAACATAGTCACCAATTTCAAAAGTTTTGTCAATCCTTTTCTTATCATCAAAATACTTCATCCTCGACTAAGCGACTTACAAGTTGTCCCTGAGTTGCATCTCCAACTGTGTCCTTTGATTTAGCAGCTCATTAACTTCCACCACATGCGAAATTGCTCCTTGTAACATCAATGGTGCTGGAGGATCGAATCCATACAAAGCTTTAAAGGGCGTAGCTCTTAAAGCTAAATGGAAATGAGTGTTATACCAAAACTCTGCAAGGGACAACCATCTATTCCAATTCCTTGGATGAGCGAATGTCATACTCCTCAGATATTGTTCAAGGCACTGATTTACTCTCTCTGTTTGGCCATCAAATTGTGGATGGTATGATAAACTGAGAGCCAATGTAGTTCCAAGGAAAGCAGACAACTCAAGCCAGAAATTATTGATGAATAGCTTGTCTCTATCAAAAACAATGGATTGGGGCAATCCATGGAGCTTGTAAATTTGATCCAAAAAGAGTCTTGCTAGTCTATTAGCAGTAATTGGATGGTTAAGTGCCACAAAATAACAATACTTTGTGAAACGATCAACCACCACCCAAATGACTTCCTTCCCCTCTGATTTGGGCGAACCTTCAATGAAGTCCATACTTATATGCTGCCAAGTTCTCTCCGAAATTGGCAGAGGTTGAAACAAACCTTGGTATGGCACATGCTCACTTTTGGTTCTCTAATAAACTTCACGTTGTTGTAGGAGCTCCTAAACCTCCCTCTTCATACCCTTCCAATGGAAGTAATGCTGCAATCTTTGATAAGTGCCTTCGGTTCCAGAATGTCCACCCCAAGCTGAACTACAGAAAGCCAATACAATATGCTTCCTTAAATCTGAACCCTCTCGAACATACACCTTTCCCTTGAGCCTTATTATGCCACTGGTAACAACAATTTCAGGATCAGCTTCCTTAATTCCTTGATCACAATGAGTTGTAATTTAATCTCGTGCAAATGTGTCCCCTTCATATGACTTGATCACTTCATTCATCCAAGCTGGAACCACTATTGAAATAGCTGCACAACTTGCAACTTCAGATTCCTCTGTCCTTCTTGAAAGAGCATCTGCTACTTGATTGTCTTTTCCCTTCCTATACTCAATAATATAATGCAAGCCTAACATCTTCGTAAGGCCCTTTCTCTGCACCCTTGTAGTGATCTTCTGCTCGAGCAAATACTTGAGGCTTTGGTGATCTGTCTTGATTATGAACTGATACCCCTTCAAATAATGCCTCGATTTCTGTACTGCCATTAGAATTGCAACATACTCTCTCATATATAGACAATGCCTGATTCTTATAACTCAAGGCCTAACTTAGATAAGCCAATGGCCTTCCATTCTGAGACAGCACAACACCAATTCCCTTGCTGCAAGCATCATTTTCTAATACAAAAGGCAAGGAAAAGTCAGTCATAACCAGCACTGGAGCAGAAGCCATAGCCACTTTTCAATCGTTCAAAAGCTTCTTCAGCCTCTACATTCCAATGGAAGGCATCCTTCCTGAGCAGATCAGTTAGAGGCTTTGCAATAACACCTTACCCATCAATAAACTTCCGTTAATACCCTGTCAATCCAAGAAATCCCCGCAACTGCTTGAGAGTTTAGGAACAGGCCATTCCTTCATTGGATCAATAGCCACTCAATTCTCTGATATTAAATGGCCAAGATACTCCACTTGCCTTTGGGAAACAAACATTTAGAGAGCTTAGCATAGAGCTTATGCTCCCTCATAATCTGAAATACCAGCTCTAGGTGATCTAAATGAGCCTCCAAGGAGGGACTGTAAACCAATATATCGTCAAAGAACATAAGAACAAACTTCCTCAAAAAACTCTTAAACACCAAGTTCATTAAAGCTTGGAAAGAAGCTGGGGCATTGGAGAGTCCAAAAGGCATCACCACGAACTCATAACGTCCATGATGTGTCCTCAAAGCAGTCTTGTGAATATCATGTTCTTGAACTCGAATCTGATAATAGCCTTGCCGAAGGTCCAGCTTGGAAAAATACTTAGATCCATATAGCTTATCTAACAAATCATCAATGATTGGAATAGGAAATTTATCCTTGACAGTGAGGGAGTTCAATTGGCGATAATCTATACACATTCTAGAGGTTTCATCCTTCTTTTTTAACAAGAATAACTGGAGAAGCAAAAGGAATGTGGATGTGCCTGATGAACTTAGTTTGCAACAATTCATCAACTTGCCTTTCAATCTCACTCTTTTGAGAGTGAGGGTATTTATAAGGCCTAAGGCTCACCGGATCTGACCCTTCCTTCAGTGGAATGGCATGATCTAAAGCTCTCCTGGGTGGCAGTGTGCTTGGTTGTTCAAATAAATCTTGGTACTTCAGTAATAACGAGTCAATAACTGGATTAGAATCCACCTGTTGAGCATCTGAAGTAGCACTAATGGAATGCATTTGCCCAATCCAATGATAAATCCCTTTCCTGAGCACTCATTATAATTGCTTTCCACTCATCAGCTGTAGATGCCCTTGCTCTTTAATTCCTTGTAGCTGAAGCTGTTGGCCATTCCTCTCAAATGATACAGTCGAGTGAGTAAAATCAATGAGTAAAGGACTGATGATTTTCATCCATTCAACCCGTAAGACCATATCACAACCACCTAGCCTTAGCACTCTGAAATCATACTCAAAATCATGCCCTTGCATCAGCAACTTGAAGTTCTTGCATTTGGTCTGAGTCCAGATGGAATTACCATCTACTACTATGACTGCCAAAGGAGTAGTTTTAATCAGCTCCTATCCAACCATCCTTACAATCGTGGGATCTATAAAGCTATGCATGCTCCCACTGTCTATCAAAATCAGTAAAGTCCCTTGTCTTGCTTCTCCCTTGATTCAAATGGTGCTATGTGAGCCACTGCCAGTCAGTGCCTTGACATATATCTCAATCTCATCTTCATCAAGCTCCTCCACTTCCTCTTCTATACCCTCTCCTGGTTCAAGTTCATTTTCATGCACTTCACCTTCAACTATTACTGTTCCAGAGGCTGACATGAGGTATTTGGGATCACATTTGTTCCCAAAGAAATAATGTTGATTGCACTTGAAACACAGTTTCTGAGACCTCTTTTCCTCCAAGCTCAAAGGCCTGTTGGAGGACTGGAAAGATTTGGAAATAAAAGCTCTAACTGGTGCCATTCTTCCTCTCTAAACTTCAGGAGTAGCCAAAACCATGCTCTCTATTTTCCTTGCTATAAAGTAAGCTTGAGACAAGGCTGTAGGATCAAAAGCCTTAACCATATTCTTGATTTTTGGCTTGGGTCCACTTATAAAACTTGAAACATAATAAGCCCCCGGAGCTTATAGATACACTATCAACATTCTAGCTCTTAGACTCTCAAATCTGGACATGTATTCCTTCATAGTTGTTGTTTGAGTCACCTTATTGAAATTATTCATAATATCACTTACATCTTCATCCCTATACCTCTCACAAAGTTCTGCCATAAACTCAGGCCATGTAATTGTAGGATTGCTATGCATTAAGCTATAATACAACAATTCCAATTCACCACGCAGATAAATAGAGGCCAGTTCTACCTCTTCTACTGCAGCAATGCTATAGAAACGAAAGTACCTTTCACACTTCCTTACCCAAGATTGAGGCATTGCTCCATCAAAAGGCTCTAATTCCATCCTTGGCTATTGAAATCCATTGCTTCTTGTAGTTGTTGCACTATCTCCACTGTTAACAGGACCTGGTGGAGAAGTAGGATCAGGAGGTCTAGCCTGTTGGCTTGCTGGGACCTGCTGGGTTGCTGGAAGAAGAATACTCTCTCCAACAACCGGAATCTGTCTTTGCACCTGCTATTGTAATCCTACCAACTGATGTGATTGTGTCTCAAATCTCCATGACTGTGCTTCAAACTTCTGATCCATGTCTTGCTTAATTGATAGAATCAAGTTCATCATCTGCTTAATCCAGTTAGGATGATTACTACCTGCATTAGCTTTAGCTACAGAAGCAACACAAGTAGCATTATTAGTAGCAGCATTAGATCGCGCAGTCATTCCTCCTGCCATTTGTACTAATTTCTTACGCCTGGCCAAGATTAAGAGAATTGCAGTAGAATTCAAACAGATAAGGCTTGACAAATGCGAAAGCAATCCAATTGAAGCAAGACCAATCCGATCGTATGCAAATCTCAAGCTTTGATACCAATTGTTATGAATCAAGATTAATCTTGACTCATAACCTAGGTTTGAGAGTTTAGATGAGAGAAAGAAGTGAAAGAGATGAGAATTAGAGAGAAGATTAGAAATGAGAGAGACACTTCCAAGATATTTTCATTGATGAAATGATTATTACATGAGATTAAGCTATTTATACTAACTCAAGATACAATGCATCAAATCTAAGAACTAAATGGCTCTAACTAACATAGTCGCCAAAACTAACTAGCAACCAACTTATGAAAGTCAAAACCACACCAATACAACCAATTTTCCCGCGAAAGGACAATTCAAAAGCAATTGAACTAAAACAAGCTAAAGCATTATTCTAGACCATTGACAATCATAACATAGTAAGAGTTACAAGAAAACTTGTTAATCGAGAATAGTTCTCACCCAAACTAATTTTGTGCAACCTCACGGCAGGGAAGTAAAAATTGGTATGTTTGAGTCATCATTGCATGCATGATAGTATAGTTTAGTGGATACCTTACTTATTATGTATGCTAAAATAAAAGAATAGATATCATTTCATTATACATGACTTATATAATATAGTTAATGATTGCTTGCATTTACAGTGTTTTGAAATGGCTGCAACTGGTGCATTTCATTCAATTCTGAAAGATAATGCTTTAATTCGACTGAATTACTTCACTTGGAAAATGAATAGCATTAATACATGAGGATCATAAGTTTATTCTCTGAAGCTCGACCTACGGTGCCCGCTAATAATTCAACATCTGCAATTAAAGAGCGTTATGAACGTTGGAATAAAACTAATGAATTAGCCAGATGTTACATTTTTGCCTTTATGACCAATGTACTCAAGCATCAGATGCTTGAGATATAAACAGCAGCTAAGATGATCAAACATTTAAAGGAAATGTTTGATAGTCAAGATAGGGCAGCTAGGCAAGAACTAATGAGGAAGCTCTTGAACATGAGGATGTCAGAAGGGTCGCAAGTTCAAGAGCAAGTTATGAAAATGATGGCGTGCTTGTCTAAGTTGGAGATTATAGGTGCTAAAATTGACAGTCAATCTCAGCAGGACATCATCCTCATCTCTCTATCCAGCTCTTTTACTTAGTTCTGGCTCAACTACACAATGAATAATATGGATTATTCATTGCCTGACCTGATAAAGGAGTTGTAGGGAGTAGAGGGTGTTATGCAAGCCAAGGGGAGTGTCCACTTGACTCAGATATTAGGGGCTAATGGGAGCAAGCTGAACAAGGGACAGACTGGAAAGAAAGGCAAAGGCATGGTTGCTAGTGTAGCAACTAATCCTAACAAGAAGCCAGCAAAAGAAAAGTGTTTCTTTTACAGAAAGATGGGCCATTAGAAGAGGAACTGCACAAAGTGCATAGTTACTCTTCCTACAAAGACTGTTAAGCCATCTGGTGAAGGTATGATGATGTCTCACTTAGTTGAGTCATGCGTAGTTTAAAGTCCACTAGGTTCCTGGTGTGTGGACTCAGGTTCACTGACCATGTCTGTAATATGTTACAGGGGCTCAAGCTAACTAGAAGGCTGCATGATAGGAGTTGTACCTGACGGTTGAAGACGGTACAAGAGTAGTAGTCTTAGGAGTAGGAGATGTTAGCTTAGACTTTTGTGTTAGAGTTTTTTGTTTTCAAAGGATTGTTTATTTGCACCTGCATTGCGCAGGAATTTGATTTATGTGTTTTGTTTAATGATAATTGGTATTTAGTCAATTTTAGTTGTGAACCTTCTATTACAAGAAATAAATTATTTATTTACAAAAGTAAATGTATAAATGGTTTATTTATGTTATTTCTTGATCAAAATATTTGTATTTGTTTAAATGAATCTAATACATGCTCACTTGTTCAATCTCCTAAAAAAAAACACCCTGAAATGTATAATGCCTACACATGGCACCAATGTTAAGGTTACATTAATTCGAATAGGATCCAAAAACTGGTGAAGGGTGGACTGAAGAGGCTTTGGACTTGAGATCATTACCAGTCTAAGAATCATGCATAGAAGAAAAGATGACCAAGTTTGTCTTTAAGAGTAAAGGCAACAGGGTTGGTGACTTGCTTGAGCTGGTTCACACATATGTATGTGGACCAATGAATGTTCATGCAAGAGGTGGGTATGCTCACTACATCATATTCATTGATGATTACTAAAGATATGGATATGTTTACCTAATAAGACATAAGTTGGACTCTTTTGAAAAGTTCAAAGAGTGTAAAGCTGAAGTTCAAAAGCAATTAGGTAAATAGGTTAAGTCACTTTGATCAGATAAAGGTGGTGAATATCTTTCGGATGTGTTTTTCGATTTCCTAATTGCAAATGAGATAAGATCTCAGCTTTCTACTTCGGGTACACCGTAGTAGAATAGTGTTGCAAAAAGAAGGAATATGACATTGTTTGAGACGGTAAGGTCCATGATGAGTTATGCTACTTTACCAATCTCTTTTTTGGGGTTATCCCAAAGGAACAAGGGTGGTCTTTTCTACAGTCCTTCTGATCAAAAGTTTTTTTGTAAATGTAAATGCAAAATTTTAAAGGAGGATTTTGTAGTAGACTACAAAAGAAAAAATAGAGTAGTGTTGGAGGAGTTAAAAGAAAATGACGTTAATTTTGAACGGCTAGACACAACTCGGGATACATTGAATCTAATCCTCTCATCTACAATGAGGCAATTAAAGATAAGGATGCTGACCAATGGATCTTAGCAATTAAATCTAATGTAGGATATATGTATTCTAATTAGGTCTAGGATCTTGTAGAGGTGCCTGTTGGCATTAAACCCATTAGTTGTAAATGGGTCTATAAGAGGAAAAGAAAAATGGACAGGAAGGTAGAGACCTATAAGGTAAGGCTGGTTGCTAAGGGTTTTACCCAAAAGGAAGGAATTGATTATGATGAGATCTTCTCACTAATAGCCATGCTAAAGTCTATAAAGATACTCGTATCCATTGCAGCTCATTATGAGATCTGGAAAATGGAAGTCAAAACGGCCCTTTTGATTGGTCGTCTTGAAGAAGACATCTATATGGTGCAACCAAATAGTTTCATTGGCAAAAATCAAGAGCATATGGTATGCAAACTGAAGAATTCCATATATGGACTGAAGCAAGCATCACGCTCTTAGAAAATTAGATTCAATGAAGCGATTAAGTCTCATGGTTTTGAGCAATTGGTTGACGAACCAAGCGTCGACAAACAACATCAAAAGAAAGCAGTGACTTTCTTGATATTGTATGTCAACGATATACTACTCATTGGGAATGATGTATGGTGTTAAAAGTTGTAAAGATTTGGTTGTCTAGTCAGTTCGAGTTGGTTCCAGTTGGCTATACTGATTCAGAATTCCAATCAGATAGAGATGCCAGATGTTCGACGTCTGGGCATGACTTTTAGGAGCCATTAGTGGGAGGAATGTCAAGCAGTATTTTATTTCTGACTTCACCATAGAGGCTAAATATATTGTAGCTTTAGAAGCTGCAAAGGGGGCACGTAGGTTCAGATAAAGTAGTTGACTTTACTAAGACCTTGGCTCAGTAGACCTTTGGTTCATACATAGAAGGGATGAGTATAAAGTTTGAAATAAATTGGATTTCAAACAAGTGGGAGATTGTTAGGAATAGTATTCTGAACTATAGATTTATTATGCTAATATTACTTTATTAATGAATAAAATTAAAGTTCTAGTAGTTTCCTTGTTAAATTTGTGTAAGCAAGCATTTATACTGCATGTGATTTTCATTTAAGTATCGTCTATGAGATGGATAGAGTCCTCATGTTACATTTTACATGTTTGTTCTAAGTGGATAATGAGATTAAGCCACATCTAGACTTGGAACAAATGGTATGGAATGTTATTTGAATAACTCATGGTCAATGATGAGCTCGGGCCACTTGTTTGTTAAGACCATGACTTCTCTTGGCCTTGTGGATGGTGATCCAAAAGTGTTAGGTTGGTGTGTTCAATAAGATTGATACACTGAGTTGGACTATGTGTGTTGCTTGTTTCAAAACTACTAACAGAGATGAGTATTTCATACTATACTGTTTGAACGATGACTCTAAATCCTGAGAGTATTTTGGACTTATGCAAGGAACATTAGTTACTTTGGTGTACTATAAGTAAGGTCTAGACAAATGACTGAATTTCCATGTACACTGGATAGCGGTATGAAGTGTGAAAAGGGTCAGGTATTCAATAGGGAGTCTAAAGTCTCTTATGAGATACATATATCCCCTTAGTTAATTCGCAAGTATTTGAGTAGTTCAGAAACTTTGGCAAAAGTGTTCCAAGTGTCTGACATTTGGAATTTATACTATGAATATGTTCAAGTATAAATGAATTATTCAGTGAAAGGCGAGTCAGTAACAAATAAAGAAGTTGTAAGAAGGATAATAGTAGTAGTTTTTTTATTCTTTGTCATGAACATCTAGTAGAGGGGTTATTGTCATCAATACAGTCTATTTGAGAAATATCCAATATGATTTAAGTCTAGAGTATAGTAAGATTTATTTAGTGAAATTAAGTCTTATTAAAGGGTAATTAAATTATATCATTAAATGGTAATTACATGATTTAAGTCTGTATTTATTCCCATCGAAAAAATATTAACGAATTCATGAGATGAGTAAATTTAATTTTTTTCAAATATTATTTATGAGATGAATAAAAGTTAAAAATTATAAAATAAAATAATTTTTTAAAATTAAAATTTATAAGATAAATTTTTACATGTGGGAAACAAAGTAAAAACAAAAAAAAAAAGAAAAATTGAAAAAATTGAAGCATTATCCGCTTAAAACCTTGCAGCCTCGCCCTCCGGGCTGCCTAACCAGGGTGATTTGTTTGCATGTGCACAGGCCAATCAGAGCCTGCCACATGGCACATGGAATGAAAATAAAAGCACGCGGTTTTGACTGTGTATGAAACGCGACGTCTTGAACTTGTATTAAGATGAAACGCTACATTTTGTTTTTAGTTCGCGAATCCCACATCGATAATTTTGCTTGTTTTCTGTTCGGTATACTATTATGAATAGAGATACATATTCCAAAGGTTTGAAATTCAATTTAGAATAAAAAAAATAAAGGTTCATGAAAGTGTTGACTTCCGGAGACCTAGTGGGAGAGAATTTTTCTTTCCTCAATGTTTAATATTTTTCGGAGCCCACTTTCTGAGCAGTTCGAGGTCATTGCATGGAAGGCTGCTGGGTCTCAGTTTCTCGGCTTTCTTGGAGTTATTATCTTTCTGGTATTCTTTATATTGGAGCAATTCCGGGTATGTCTTTCTTTCCTTCTTTTTAGATTTTTGCTTTTTTATTTATTTACAGCTTTTCTTATTATGCCTGTTATAAGTTCATGTTATTGTTATGAATGCATTAGAGTCGAGGCTTGTAGATTTAAATTAAAAATTTAAATCTGTAGATTTAAAATTAGGAATTTTAAATCAACCTTAGGTTTAAGATTAAGAATTTTACCCTTCCGCTGCGTTAACTTAATTAAGTTAGGAAAAATTTTTGAAATTCGTCCCAATGCCTGGCTCTTCTTTTTTCCACTAGCTGTGAGATAAGTACTTCTTCGTCTTCCTCCTTTTCTGCTGCCTGAATGGCTCTAGTAGGAAGAGTTGAGGGAACTTCCTTCTTCTTTCTCTTCCTTGAGCCATAATCTCGAAGACTTGTGAAGAGGTTCCTGGAGGGGATTCCTCTAGCAACATCTGAGTAAAGCTCATAGTCCTAGCACTCCTAGGGGTTGCCTAGACAATTACAGTAAAAAAAGTAAAGAACGGAGATCTGTCTTTGTTCAAGCCACTAAAATAAGACTGAAGCGTACTTCGGAGGTGGTTGTTTAGTTGATCGTGTCTTCTATGGGGTTGGCTTCATGCTGATGGGCTAGGTTCCTCTCGAGCTGGGACATGCAAGCTCAGATAAAGGAATAAAATACTGCTTGGTACCTCTAGCCTCCAAGGAGGACCATTAGGCTTGAAACCAAGCTGCAAAATGTGTTGTGGCACACGGGGTAAACAACAGGATACCCATAAAGAGATTTTACTTCTTGGCTCATCTCGTAGAGCTCCCTAAGCTGAATAGGTTGGATGGAGAACCTCTTAACTCACCAAAGATTCTTAGTCCTTAGACTGGGAAAGGGAATGTCTTGGACCATACCAAATTGCCTATTAAACAATTCAGGCCTATATGTTTCTACACTAGGATGAGTTTGGTGATGGAAGATTAGATCTTAAGGGCACAAGATTGCCTGCAAGATCTGCAAATTGATGTCCACAGAGACATCATAATGAAGATCTAGTTTCCTAAATCATAGTGGACTAAGATTCCTCTCCCTTAAAGGAGTTCATTGAGTCCCTACCTCGAGGAGACTTTAAACTCTCAAGAGATTGGTTAAAGGACCAACCTTGGCGTAGTTGGATGTTATGAATGTGTGTCAGTTATGTTAGTTAGCTTCTTTTAGTCCTTAGTCTTTTTTGGCGAGTCTTGTTTGGCGGCAATGTTGCCTTTTAAATTTGGCTAGCAACATTGCATCTTAGTTAGTATAAATAGGTAATATCATGTAATGTTTTGGATATGAATGTAAACATTGATAATTCTTCTTCTCATCTCCTAATTCTCTCTTCTCTCTCATCTAATTCTCACTTCTTTTCTCTCTCAACTCTTGTTCTTCACAAGTTAAGGATCAAGTTATACTAGATCCTTAACAATTGGTATCAGAGCTTCATGAATTTAGTTTCAAAGCTAAATTGATCCTGATTTCGAGCTAAGCATTACAATTGGATGAAATAAGCCACGACCTAGTCGATCAAAAACAGCTGAAGTTGAAATTATTGATGACACAATTTCAGGAGCTGCAACCTCGCATTAAACAATCAACACTGATCAATTGGAGCTATTCGCAATAAGTGAAGCTGCGATTGTTGATCCTCGTATAGGATCTTTAACAGCTAAGTGCAAAACTTGATTGAGAACACTCATATTTCTGTGAATTTGTTACTGGTTGAATGCCATTGCTGCAGGTTCAGATCATTAAAGCATTGTGAACGCCATTGCTGCAGCCTTCATTTAGAATCTGTGATCATTAAATTGATTCCTAAATGCAACGGTTAAAGCATGGTTACCACACGATCAGGAGCAGGAACTATGAACAATGCTACTAACAAATTTCCTTCCTATGCTGAAGCGGTTAATGGATCAGAACAAGCGACTGAAGTAAGAGATCGATACGATGAAAGAATGGATCGCTTGAGCCAACAAATAGAGAACATGATGTCCATGTTTCAGCTGAGCCAGCAAAATTTCAATCAGAAATTCGATGGACAGATGCAGCAAATGTGTGGATTAGAAGAACAAATCCAGAGACAGCAACTTCCTCCGGGTGTAGGAGTGCTTTCACCTGCTAGCCAGTTAGAAGCAACACATAATGCCACTAATGTTGTTCCATCTCCAGCTATGACCATTGTACAGCTGCATCACAATGACAATACAACGGCCACAAGAGGACATGGTTACAGAAAGCCTCGAATTGAGCTAGAAGCATTTGATGGAACCTTGCCTCAAGCTTGGATTAGAAAATGTGAGCGATATTTTAGGTTCTACAACATCTTGGAGTCAGAAAAGGTAGAAATAGCTGTTGTTTATCTCAAGGGAGAAATGGAGAGCTGATATTACAGTCTTATGCGAGTGAAATCACTTATCTCTTGGCCTGAATTTGAGAAAGAGCTATGTGCTCGTTATGGAGATGAAGACATCAGTGATGTTGTTGACAGTTTTAACAAGCTGGTACAAACCACAACTGTTAAAGAATATATGTCAAGGTTTGAGGATTTACGAGCTAGATTGTTGTCTACTTATCCTGATACGGTGGAAGAGTATTACATCTCAAGCTTCATGAGTGGATTGAAACCAAAGGTGAAGCACATGGCTAAGGCCTTTGAACCTGTTTCCTTATCACAAGCTTACTCCAAAGCTCGAATGGTGGAAAAAACAGTCTTGGCCTCACATGATATACCTCGATCCAGACTTCCATATGTTGGAGGTCCTAGCTGTAAGCAGCCTAACCTTGGAAGTAAACCTTTGAGTCCAGAAGAAAAGAGGTTCCAGGGGTTATGTTTTAAATGCAACCAAAAGTATTTCTTTGGCCACAAGTGTGATCCAAAGTATTTGATGTCTGCACACGCTTGTGAAACCCGGGAATAAGGAATTGAATGAAGAGATTCATGAACCAGAAGAGGGGCAGTATGAAGATGACGATGAGGATTTAGAAGGTAATGATATGGAGATCTCAGTTAAGGCTATAACTGGTAGTGGATCCCATAACACCATTAGAATCAAGGGTGAATCCAAGGCCCAAACAATCTTGATCTTGATTGATAGTGGTAGCACACATAGTTTCCTCGATCCTAAAATTGTGAGGAAGGTAGGACATGATATGATTAAGACCAGTCCATTAGCAGTAACAGTGGCTGA
This sequence comes from Simmondsia chinensis, assembly GCA_018398585.1. Taxonomy (NCBI): domain Eukaryota; kingdom Viridiplantae; phylum Streptophyta; class Magnoliopsida; order Caryophyllales; family Simmondsiaceae; genus Simmondsia; species Simmondsia chinensis. The sequence goes on along the minus strand of JAGTTD010000017.1, from coordinate 9,983,789 downwards.
TGGGAATGCCATATTAACTCACACCAAGTGCAGCAGCTTCAAGTGGCATATGCAGGGTCATGACTTTGAGTTCGATTTCAGAATACTAAGGTTGGGAGGTTGTGACATGGTGTTGGGGGTTGATTGGATGAAAACCATCAGTCCTCTACTCTTTGATTATGGCCAATTAACCATCTCTTTTAGCAAGGAGAACAAACCTGTTAAGTTGCAAGGTATTAGAGACCGAGCCCAAATGCAAATGATTAGTGGAAAGCAGTTGCAGGACATGTTCAAGAAGAAGGACTTCCAATGGGTGGGACATTTACATTCAATCTCTGCTACCAGTCAGGAACAGAACTTGGAAGAAGACCCTTCCATTACCTCACTGCTGGAACAATTTCAGGATATATTTGCTATGCCAGTTACCTTGCCACCTGAAAAAGAGTATGATCATGTAATACCTTTGAAGCAAGGCTCAGAACCAGTCAATCTATGGCCATACAAGTATCCACATTCTCAGAAAAGTGAAATTGAGCACCAAGTGGATGAATTGTTACAGACTAAATTCATCAGACACAGCAATAGTCCCTTTGCTTCGCCTCTCATCTTGGTTAAGAAGAAGGATGGCATATCAAGGATGTGTATTGACTACAGGCAACTAAACTCAGTAACGGTGATGGATAAATTCCCCATTCCTATAATTGATGATTTGCTTGATGAGTTACATGGAGCTAGATTCTTTTCCAAGTTAGACTTGTGTCAGGGCTATTATCAGATAAGAGTTCAGGACAAGGACATCTTCAAAACTGCTTTTCGCACACATCATGGGCATTATGAATTCCTTGTAATGCCTTTTGGATTGTCCAATGCTCCGGCCACCTTCCAAGCTCTAATGAATTCAGTCTTCAAGCAGTACCTCAGACGCTTTGTTTTGGTATTCTTTGATGACATATTAGTCTACAGTTCCGCAATGGACTTACATCTGTAGCATCTTGGTGCGGTTTTTCAGCTCATGAGACAGAATAGACTATATGCCAAACTCTCTAAATGTTCTTTTGGGCGAAGACAAATTGAGTATCTGGGTCATATAATCTCAGAGGAAGGTGTGGCTACTGATCCTAGCAAGGTACAAGCAATGAAGGAGTGGCTAGTTCCAAAATCTCTCAAACAATTGCGGGGATTCCTTGGCCTGACTGGTTACTACAGGAAGTTTATAGCAGGATATGGTATTATTACCGGTCCTCTCACAGCCTTATTGAAGAAGGGAGCCTTTAATTGGAATGATCAAGCACAAGAAGCTTTTGAGCAGCTCAAGGAAATCATGATAACTGCTCCAGTTCTCGTTTTACCTGACTTCACTCAACCATTTGTGTAGGAAACTGATGCAAGTGGTATAGGAATTGGTGCAGTTCTATCTCAGCAGGGCAGACCCTTGGCCTATTTGAGTCAGCTTCTTTTCCCAACCCATCAAGCATTGTCAGCATATGAGGAGTATTTGGCTGTGCTTTTAGCAGTTCAGAAGTAGCGGCATTATCTTGAGGGTCACAAGTTCATCATTCGAACAGATCACCAAAGCTTAAGATATCTCTTGGAGCAAAGAATCACTACTAGGGTGCAAAGGAAAGGTCTCATGAAGATGTTGGGCCTACACTACACCATTGAGTATAAGCAAGGGAGGGACAATGGGGCTGTTAATGCTCTGTCCAGGAGATTGGAGGAGAGTGCTGCAGGGGAATGTTTAGCTATATCAGAATTGGTGCCTTCTTGGATGGTTGAGGTCATAAGATCTTATGAGGGAGATGCAATTGCTCAAAAATGGCTCGAGGCACATCTAGTTCAAGGAGAAAATGCAGCTGAAGTAGTTGTGTGCCAAGGAATTATCCGCATGCAAGGTAAGATCTACATAGGGACCTGTACTGATTTGAGGAAGCAAGTGATCTTGGCTACACATAGCTCTGCTTGGGGAGGCCATTTTGGAGTAGAAGGCACATATCAGAGGCTACATTAGTATTTTCATTGGCCTCATTTGAAATAGGAGATCCATGCTTTACTTCCTTCATGTGAGACCTGTCAGCGTACCAAGAGCATACACCAGCCTTATCAGGGGTTATTGCAACCTTTACCCATACCAGATCGAGCTTGGCAACACATCAGTATGGACTTCATTGAAGGACTGCCACGGTCTGAAGGGAAAGAGATTATTGGGGTGGTGGTTGATCAGTTTAGCAAGTACAGTCATTTCGTGGCTCTCCAACATCCAATTACAGCTGCAAAGTTGGCCAATTTTTTTCTTGATCAGATTTATAGATTGCATGGTTTGCCTCAATCTATTATTTCTAATCGAGATTGTTTGTTCACAAGCCATTTTTGGAAGGAGCTTTTCTTTTTACTGGGCACAACCTTAGCCATGAGTTCTTCCTATCACCCCCAATCAGATGGCCAGACTGGGAGGGTAAATCAGTGTGTCGAGCATTACCTGAGAAGCATGACTTTTGTTCATCCCAAAGACTAGCATAAGTGGATTTTGCTTGCAGAATTCTGGTATAACACCCACTTCCATTCAGCTTTGGGTACCACTCCTTTTAAAGCACTCTATGGGTATGATCCCTCGGCACCTATTCTATTCCAAGGGTTATTACTGAAGTGAATGAGTTGCTAGATCAGAGGCGACATCTGGTTCAACAATTGAAGGACCATTTGCAAGTCGCTCAAGCTCGAATGAAGTTCTATGCCGATAAGAAGAGAATGGACCAATCCTTTGCTGTTAGAGACCTTGTTCTTTTGAATTTGTAGCCTTACAGGCAGAGTTCTCTTGCCATTCGAAAGAACATTAAGCTAAGTGCTCGTTATTTTGGTCCTTACAGGATACTTGCAAGGATAGGTGAGGCGGCCTACAAGCTGGATCTTCCTGATGATTGCTCTATCCATCCAGTCTTTCATGTGTCGCTTTTGAAGAAGTTTGTTCCAGCTACTCAGGACGTTACAGTAGTCCATCCTTAGGCTACCATGCACGGTATGCTCGTCCTACAGCCTCAAGTTATCCTTCAGTCTCATCCAGGTGCTTTGGGAGGCAGCAGCAAACAGCAGGTGCTCGTGCAGTGGAGTAATTTGGATGCTGCATCAACTTCTTGGGAGGATTGGACCTTCCTTCGTTCACAATTTCCTTCTTTCCATTCTTGAGACAAGAATGTTTTAAGGGGGGAGAATTGTTATGAATGTGTGTCGGTTATGTCAGTTAGCTTCTTTTAGTCCTTAGTCTTGTTTAACAAGTCTTGTTTGGCGGCAATGTTGCCTTTTAAATTTGTCTTGCAACATTGTATCTTAGTTAGTATAAATAGGTAATATCTTGTAATGTTTTGGATATGAATGAAAACATTGATAATTCTTCTTCTCATCTCCTTATTTTGTCTTCTCTCTCATCTAATTCTCACTTCTTTTCTCTCTCAACTCTTGCTCTTCACAAGTTAAGGATCAAGTTAAATTGGATCCTTAACATTGGACCCCATGACGGGCGAAGTACTCCCCAAAGCGAGGAACCCCCTCACCTATGGGAGCATAAGGGAGCATAAGGGCCCTTAGGGCAGAGCTCAGGAAAATAAGCTTTGGCCCAAAGTCAGACCAGCCAAAAGGGTCCACCTATTTGGACAGTATAGTTCTTGGGTATGATGTCTCTAAGACATCCATATACTTAGGCCATGAATAATGGTCCCAAGGCTAACAGACCAATGCAAAAGACTAAGTTTACAGCCATGGTCTTTAGAAAATTCAAGATTGAGTTAGAGGAGTTCTCGAAGAAAAACTTATTTAGCTAAAACAGGTAAAGGCATGCCTCTTCTTCTCTTGAACCGTGCCCAAAGTCATGAGCTCCTGCTACAAACATCTTAACAAAGGACTCATAGCCGCTGGGGAAATAAGTTATAGAGAAGGAAGGGGAGAAAGCTTCATCCTCATTAGAAATAAAAGAATCAAGAGGCAAATCCTCTCCTTCAGGTAAAAGACCTGTTAAGACCACTATGTCTTCCAAGGTAATGCTAAGAAATCCCTCGAGGGGGGGGGGGGGGGGGGGGGGGGGGGGGCAAAAGCGTTATAACAAGTGTTCCAATAGTAAGCGCTGTCATAATGGGGTAATCATACCTGGGAGCGATGGTGGAGAGCCTTCGTAAATACAAAGATTCTTCCATTTCACTACATGGGTCACCATTATATTGTCCACCCACTCGGCATATCGCTTTGTCAAGAAAGTCAATCCTTTAAAAGGTGTCGCTTCCGTCAAGAAGGGTCTTCCTCCCGAAGAATAGCCTACAGAAATTGTGTGAAGCAGAGGAGATTCGTCAGTATCTGGAAAAAGTCCCTGAAGACTTGGAACGCCTCGAGATGTGTCAAAGATAGGCCATAGGGCATAAGATGAGAAGGAAGACAAAGGATCATTCTCTGATTACTAATAAAGATCCTCATCTATGGTGTTAAGATTGACTGGGCTCTGAAGCACATCAGAGACTATCGAGATATTTGATTGAAGTAAACGCGTTAATTGCTCGATTGAGCTATCACTATAGCAACGGGGGAAGAGACAACGAATGAAATCTGGGCCATTGTCAGATTAAAGGAAGCGAAGGATGAAAAGCAGATTGCAACAAGATTTAGATATTCAAAAAATGAAAGCAAGAATTTGTAAGAGTGCTTGAAAGAGAGAACGAAGCAGAAAAGTGAAAATTTCGAGCCCTAACTGTCATACTTATAGACATGCGCGAAGGAAGAGCAAATAATGCACAGTGTTCTCTCGAGCTCCCTGTAGTCGTTTAGGGCCAAATCAGGCTGATTTTTTACCTACTGTAAATTTGAATTTACCAATGGCTAAAAGGGGCATTTGTTTACACCCTAATTTTGAAAGGGCTGGGACGACGCTATTTTGAATAAAGTGCCACGTGCTTAACACGTGAGGCCTCCCTCAAGGAGAATTAAGCCTTTACGTGCTAAAGCAATGGCGTCTAGAGCCTAGCATCCTGGAGAAACGATCACGATGATAAGGGTAGCAACCACTCGAGGACTCGAGATGATTGAAGGGTAAAGGGAGCTTGAGTTCAAGGGACTACATAGAAGGGTACAAGACAGGTGGTTTCCAGGCTCAAAGTCGTTACTTAGAGCGTAATCTTTGATACTCGGGCACCATGCTTAATCCAAGAGGACATGGGGTTTCTAAAAAGCACTTCCGCTAAAATTACGAACATGGGCACCAAGGAATTCCCTCCAATATTGAATTAAGGATACGTTCGTTGATATTTTGTGCGTGCAAGAGGAAGCTTACTGGCCTAACGTAGGAAGAGTTGCAGCAGAATTAAAAGCAGCAGTTATTTTCCATTTTCTATAAATAAAGGGCTTTGCGTTAGTCCAAACAACAACGACAACACAATACAGAACTTCATCAAGTTTTCTTTATAGCACACTTGACCTTTTTTTCTTGGGAGTAGCGTAACTTAGCATAGCTTAGCGTAACGTAGAACTTGCTGTACTTGCTTCATTGGCAATACAGTTTCTTGCACTTCAGGTATGAACTTCCAGTTTTAATCTGTTCCCAAATTTTGACGAGTTGAGAATTGAGGCTTTGATGGCCAAGGCTTAACATTGATTGCGTTGGTCTTAATACTACTGTCACTACTTAATAAGCCAGGTGAGCTTTGGTTCGCACCATTGTTTAGGGCTTGGACGACCAAGGCTTGACCTTGATTGCATTGGTCCTAATTCAATGACTTGAATATGGTTTGTTCCACCTTAATCTTATCAGACCTTGACTCATTTGAGTTATTATAAGTTAGAGTGCCAGGCTTAAAAATCTGATTGACTCGAGCTTGTAAGTGGATTGGTGAGCTTTTGGATTGTCTCCATCCCAATTCCTAACTTTTAACTGTACGAGGAAAGGTGTCATTGGGCCCTGCTCCATCACTATAACTGCCACTTGAGTTAGGTCCATATCCTTTTATTTTCTGTTAATATATATATAATCCACAAAAATACTTAACAAAAGTCTTCTTAATTGAAGCATAAGCTAAACTAAACTCACGGTATTACCAAACTCAGCTACACCATAATACCACAACCTTTTTCTCATAAAATGGTGAGTGGTTGAGGTAAAAGGTGTGCGGTTTGTATTTAGACTCACTCCCTAGTCCCGGTGAGTCCCCTTTGCGAGTTTGTTTTGTTTATCATTTTACAGTGACCACATCACCCTTCGTTGGACAAAGGTGCGACATGCCATTAAGGCACACCGAACTTATAAAATAAAGGGGGGAGGCTTTATTTTGTCACTTCTGCTTTATTTTTACATATCCACCCTCTTCAAGCCGCCTCGAGAGACTGAGTTCTTCACCGAAGACCAAAGAACAACTGTCGGAGTACCGGGGAATCAAAACAAGAGTTAAGTCAACATCAATCAAGGGAGTCTTCAATCCATGAGCTTTCCTTTCTCCTTTTCTTTTGAATTTTTTAATTGCAAAACTCTTATGGAGGAATAGACTTTTAGTTTAAGGGTTCAGGATGGTTAGTCATTCTAATACTTGATTTACATCTCGTTTGTGATAATGATTGTTGTCATACTATTTTCTTCATCCCTGTTGGAACTTTTATATTTCATTTTTTTTTTCCTTTTATATGCTTATAGCCATGATTTAATTTACCAATTTATACATGTGTTATCTTGTTCTTCTAACCTTAGTTCTAGTATAAAAATTTTTCCATGAGTGGTCAGGGTTGAAATTATACCCAACCCTGAACAAAATCTTTTATATAAACTACACTGAATTAGGTGTGATAAAGTAATTTAATAGTACTATTAAGATAATCCATGCAACACCTAGAGTAATTAGAGGGGTTTATGCCATTTTACTACTTCATTAGCCTAAGCCCTAATTAAGTGTTAATGTAGGGTTAGAGTTTATAACCTAAATTTAAAAGTCATTGTTCTAATGAAATATAAAGAAGGGATATGAGTTAGGCTAACTTGAGTTCATAATCTAAACTATCCTTTAAAAATTTGAAAATTTAATTTGCTGTTTAATTCCTTTAATTTTGTTAAATGCTCATTCTTCGACCAAAACACCAATTTTTACCGCTCATTAACCATCGAGTCTAACTTTATATTGATTCCCTGTAGATACAACACCCATATGCCCACCACTGCTCCGACTTGCTCGTACGTGGTTTTTAACAAACTTTAAAACACTTTAATGATCTATGTGCACTTAGGCTTGGAATGCGTTGGAGCGAGTACAACTAGAAAAGCGGTAAAGAATGAGCAAAAATGGACATATTTAAAGACTATATTGAGAACTAACCACGAGTGAGAAAAAGACAAACTGGATCAAAATTAGGCCAGGAAAAGTCTCCTCTTAAGTACACAGATTGATCGGAAAAGCATTTTGGCAAGTAATTAAGCTTAAAATGAGCAAAAGGTTAACAAAAGAGTATGCATGACCGAATAATAGCCAATTCCACCGACGATACCATTGGGACCATGTAGTCTCTTCAAGAACTTTATTTTGATATGTAATTTTCCCTATAACTCTTTGCGGATTAACAGTTACTCGAATTTTTAAGTTAAATGCGTGTGCTGCCAAAATGGCTGACGACCTTACATGTGAAACCCCGTCAGGGTGTGCCACAGGTGAAAATAGGGGAGGAGAATCATATTTTTTGTACTTTTTTCTCTTTTCACATTTTTGCACCCTCCCCGACAGATCGTATTCTTATGAAGGCCAAAGCGCAAGTGGTCGGAGTAGTGGGGGATCAAAGTTAGAGTCAAGTTAATATCAATTAAAGGAGTCATCAATCCATGAGTTTCTATTTCTCTTTTTCTTTCGAATTTTCAATTTGTAAATCTCCTGCGTAGGAGTTGACTTTTAGTTTATGGGTGAAAGGTGATTAGCTGTATGGATCTCAGCTTGATATCTCATTTGTGATAAAATGAGTAATGTTATACTATTTTCAGCACTATGTGGGGAATTTTAAATTTTAGAGTGGTTTTTCTTTTATGTGCTTGTAACCATGGTTTGACTTACCAATTTATTAGCACGCTATCTTGTGCTTATAACCTAAATTATAGTATAACAGGTTTTTACGGGTGGTTAGAGTTGAGGTTGTATCCAACCTTGAACGCAGTCTTTTATACAAATTAACGCTAAATTAGGTGTGATAAAGGAATTCAATTGTGCTATTGAGATGATTCATGCAACAACTAAAATTATTAGATGAGTTATGCCCGTAGACTAGTTCATATAAACCCTAATTAATTGGTAATCTAGGTTTAGAGCTTGTTTCTTAAATCTTTAAAGTTATTATCATTGATAAAATATAATAATGTGATCCAAGTTACGCTAACCAGAATTTATACCCAAATTTAACTTTGATTGATTGACATGTTTATTTATTATTTAATTCTTGTAATTTCATTAATTTTTCAATTCATCCAATTAAAATAGAATTTAAACTACTCAACCACCACTAAACTAACTTTATATTGATTTTCTGTGAACAAAACAATCATATACCTGCGTCAGCTATGCCTTACTCATACACTTGCGGATACATAGTTTTACATACTAATAAAAACCAAATCACTTCTACATGAGGCTGTCAAATTTAGATAATGGAGTTAGGTCTTAACCAATGCGATGGCAAGCACTATGGATGTGCCATTGGGCGTACAAGTGGGTGGTAAAGCATAGGAATAGAAGCCACTCAATTTATTACTTATACCTCTCAAAGTAAAAATTTTATCAACTAAGAATCATTTGTCAAAAGTTAGTGGTTTTTGCTGAAAAATTGCTGATTTCACACATGATTCTAATTATATTAGATGTGCTATATAAAAATTTGATACTTTTGTTGAGAAATAGTAACATGACATATAATATAAATAATACATGGGTATCTTTTAGGGACACAACTAGACATTGTTAGCTTCTAATTTAGGGATGTAGATTAGTAGAGGCAGCTCACAATACCTTACGAGTCAACTCTTGATAAAATTTAAAAGGGTTGACTAGATTCGAGCTTTAGCCAAGTCTAGCTAACTAACTTAGCTGAACAAGTAGACCCCGGGCCTAGTAAAACTCAAGCTCATGGGCTCATGAGTCTAAATGAACCAAACTTATAAATTTAAATGTGTCAAATCAAATTAATTTTGAGCTTAAATTAGTCCAGTTCGGACATAATTGAATCCAAATGAGCCTAAATAAGGTAAGGTAAGTTTAGAGCTTTCAGAGCTACGTTTGAGATCAATCAACCTAAGGCAAGCCCGACCAATGGCAAGCTGATCTCAAGCTAACGATTCTGACGCTATCTGTATAAAAAGATGATGTAGTTTTATTAAGCTGTTTTTAATTTTCATTGAGCCAGGAATTAAATTGATATGGAATAGGATGAAATGGGGTCTTTTTTATTTTTATATTTGGGGACCCATATGATTTTCAATTATGGCCATACGGGTGGTATCTAGCCACTACTAACAGTGTGTGTGTTTGTTCATCAGTAAGAGTGTCTGTGTGTTTGTGTGCTGTGATGTTGGAGTTCCTTATGAGCACTAACATAACATGTGTATGCTAAGACTCTACATACTAAAATTTTACATCAAAGAAAATATTATTGTTAGTCCGGTTGGTTTTTTTGGGTTATGTCAATGAATTTTGGCATAATGTTTTCTTGGACTTAAACCCAGTTTGACTACTTTGTATAGATATAAAAATTTATTTAATTGAAAAAATATTTTATTCTCGTGTCTTTTGACTCTGAAAAAGAATTTCTCTTCATGGAAAACCCAAACACTTCACCCAATCATTTCCTAAAAATTCAACACTTTATCTCAATTCTTTTTTCCTATTTTTTAAAAGGTAAAGAGAACACTAAGAGAGTACTTTATTTCAATAATAAGTTTTTGTAATCATTCTAAAGTGTTATAGAAGGAGTTTTTTATTTTACATAAAAGACATGGGTTTTTGCAATCTAACAAAAACCTATTCTCTTAGTTAATTATAATAATAATATTATAAATTTAGAAGATGAAAAAATAATTATAAATTTTCATAAAAGCCAATTAAAAAGTAAGTAAAGCAACATAAAATAAGCTTTTGACAAAATTTTAAACTAAAAAGTGTAAAAGGCTTAAAAAATGGGAAAACATTTTATGGAAAAAATATTATTTATCGAAGAAAAGGTTAAAATTTTTTTTTGAAAACATATATATTTTTTGCAAATTAAACAATTTACATTTCAAATAAGCATGAATAGAATAAAACATTAATAGCAAGATAAAGTCATGGTGTTTTGAAAAAAATATGCTTTACATATCGATTTTACAAGAATAAAATATAATTTAGAAATTTAGAAAAGAATGAAAAACAAAAATTGATGACGTGCTCAAGCTCTAATAAAATAAAATATGTAAATAAAGGTAGAAAATAAAACCTAAGAACTTTTCTTTAATTTTTTTTCAAACTAAATAAATATACAAATATAATAAAACTTTAAAATGCTTTATGGAAGTATGATACAATATTTCAAAAATTTTTAATGTCATCCATCTTATATTTTCTAAATTAATAAACTTCATTAAATTTTTATTTTTTATAAAAATTATTATGATTATATTATATGTTCTTTCAAATTATTTCCCTATCAAAATTTGAAAATGTTTTCTATTCATATAGATTTTTAATATAATCATTAGTATGATAAATTCAAAGAGTAGATTATAGATAAATTATAGAAAAACTTCTTGTGTTTTGCCTAAAACAAAAACCTTCACCTAAGGCAAAAATCAAATATTTTGCCCTTGACTTTTGAAGGAAAAATGGTAATAAAATATTATTGTAACAGTCAAGTTAACGGATTGAGATAAGTATCAAATTTTTGAAAAGTGAGAGGTTTAAATTTTTGCTCCTTTGCGAAAAAGGTCTTGCATTTTTGAGTGAACACATGAATTTTGAAGCAATTTATTTAATATAATATATGGTTATTTATGCCAAAGGTCTATGTACATTTCTCATTTTATCAATTTAGTTCTTGTATTTTTAATTTTGTCAATTTAATTCCTTTACAATTTATGTTGTATCAATTTAGTTCATTGGTCAAATTTAAGTTAAATTATTGATGTAATATTTAATGGCACAATCACATTAGATATTGCAAGTAGCCCACCATATATACAAATTCATCAATTGACTCAATTTAACCTAATCTATGGCCAAACTATTGAAAATTTTCTTAACAACTTGACATAAATTTTATTGTACCAAATTCATACAATATCAATTATATAGTGACTAAATTAACACAATTAAAAGTATAATGACTAAATTGCCACAATGAGAAAAGTGAAAGAACCTTTGGTGTTAATAACTCTATAATGTATTTTCTCACTTTTAAAAATGTGGAAAATTTGAGATTTTTTAGAGCAAAATGAAAATATATTTACAAATGATAAAAATAAAAATATTTAAGTGATAAATTGGTTAAACACTAAATTAGTTTTTGTATAAAATGTCTTTGGAGAATAATTTTTGGTTCGTATGTATATTATTTGAACTTCTTTTTATTAATCTTGCAATAATTTTAACACAATAAAAATTTTAAAGTATTTATTATTACTCTAACATTAACAAAATATTCCCCTTATAATAGCACAAGCATAATATTTTTTGGAAAATTATCACTTAGATATCTTAAGGTTTGACTATTTATAATCTAAGTACTCTGACGTTGTAAAATACATAATGACGTTCTCGAGGTTTAAAATTTTTCCATTTAGGTACCAAAGTTTTAAAATTTTATGGATCAGGTACATTTTTCTAAAATTTAATAGATTTTTGTTGAAAAATTTAAAGTGAAATATAATTTTGACAATACATAAGTATATTCATTAGAATTCAATAATTTTTGAATAAAAAAAGATGATATAACACATGATTTTGCTACTATAACGATAGTTTACATCCAAATTAAGTGAATATTTTCATCTTAGTTCATTAGATTTTTGTTGAAACACTCAAAATGAATTGTATATATTATCGTAATTATTTATTACATTAGCATATTTTGTATAAAATTGGTATAATTCTTTTAAAAACTCATCAAATTTCAACATAAGGTACCAAAGTGATAAAATTTTTAAACCTTAGAATACCTTATTATGTATATTAAAATATTAGGGTACCTATATAATAAATAATTAACCCTCAAAGTACTTATACGATGATTTTCCAGCAATTTTTATAAAATGTAACTCTCTAAAAACAGTAATTTTTCCGTCTTTCTAAACAAGCCTATTTATATAGATCTGATGTAAAAGCTTAGATTTCACAGTACAACAGTAGTGTAGCAGTGAGATCCACTTGGACCTGTCCCGGTCTTTTCCTTGTTCAGAGACTATTGAATTACAAATGGGGTGACAAATATGTCGTATTTGTGTTATGCAATAAGTATTGAAAATGGGGGGTTAACTCGAATCCAACCCGTTTATTAAACGGGTTAAGAGCTCTGAATCTTGACCCAACTCTATTATTAAACGGATAGCCCACGGGTTATCCATTTAATCATATTGGTAATTTTTTTCCATTAAATACTAATTTTTTAACTTACAAATATATTAATAATGTATTTTATGGTTAATACTATCAATAAATACTTGTTATGTTTATAACTGTTAAAATAAATTATGAAGTTAATACTACTAAATATTATTCAAATTATCTTAATTCCAAATATATATATATATATAATAACAATAACGTATTATTTAAATACCTAACATAACTATATAAACGGGTCAATCGTGTCGTAGGGAGGTTACACGGGTCAAACCCAAATTCAACCAAATTACCTAAATGGGTTAAACGGATCAACCCAAATTCAACCCGCCTTCAAAACCCCCAATCCAAAACAGCTATCTTCATATCGTGTCCATATCATGTTATAGTGTTGTGTTATGTTTTGCCAACCCTAATTACAAATGAATTGTGGTCAACAAAACAAATAAGATAATATTATTATTATGGCAAAATTGTTATAATCAGAAAAAGATCGTAACTTTTAAAATAATTTTATGACTCGCATTATTTATAAGCCACACCATGACTCTAACAATAATAATTTTTGTTCTATTAATATCAACTCCTTTAAACAATTACTAGAGAACATATATAAATATAGTTGATAAAAATAATAAAATTCACATGTGAGTGTAGTTGAATCCTGCATAGGAGTTATAAAAGTCCAGTGGGTTACTTCATCTATTACCAATTAGTTTTAGGATAGAACTATAGTTAGGCTTATATGTGGACCTTTTATATTCCGGCTCTGTGAATTGAGCCTAAAAGGCTCTGTAAAATTATATAATAATTAAAGTAAATTATAAAATAATTAATATAGTATTATTTTTAATAACTTAATATTTTTACCATATTATTATTTAACATATTTTTATATAATTTTTTTGGCATCTCAATTCCAACATTTTTAGTGGATCTGGTCTTCTGCAAGGACGTTTTGTGCAGTAGAAAAGTGGAGAGATTTCTTTTTTCCATTTTCCCCTCTCTCATGATTGGACAGAAACCTAATTTGTAGCCTTATAATGGCATTGTTACTCTCATTTGACCTCTGGCGCGTATCACTCAAAAATTTTCTTTTGCGCAGCAACATAGGTTTGAGCAACGGAGCTAGTGAGTGGCCTCAGGAAATTATTATATCTAATAACTCAATTCAAATGTTAGACCTTGTTGGTAAAATAGAGTAATTGAGTGATCAAAATATAATTTCAAAACAATTTAAAGTGAGTCCGAGATTAATTAAATGGATATTGAAAGTTACAAAATTGAGCAGTACAAACAATTAAAATTATAAACGATAGAAGGGAAAGAATGAATCGAAGAATTGCCGCGCCGTGGAGAATTCATTACCCTAAGTCGTTTATACCCCTATAAAGGTGCAATGGGATGAATGGCACTCTGACCCCTAAGGTTAATTCAGCACCCACCTCAACTGTGTACTTTGGGAAATGAATTGGAGTATACCCTAACTTGCTCAATAATGGAGGAGAGAAAGGACTATATTTGTGAGAGAAGGAAACGGAGAAAAAGAAGAAGTCCCATGTTTTCTGTATGTTGTAAGACCCACAATGCAAAGTATTTATAGAAGATGTACTTGCACTTTAAGTTAAAGATCATGGCCTAGGAATCCGGCTTAAACAAGGAAAGTGGTGGATATGGGAGAACCTAAAAATCTAATTTCAATTATGGATAAAATGGTTTAAGGAAAGAGCAAGAATTGATGCAGTCAAAATGCTTACTCGAGCTTGACCCTCGAGACCCGGAGTAAAGACAGCCCCTCAAGACCAACTAAGGGAGATGCCTCAAGTTCCAACCAAAGGCCTTTGAGCACAACTGAAAGACATGAGCTTCACCTCGAGTTTGTTTACGACAAGTTGAATAAATATTTTCGGGGTTAGAAAAAATCCACACCGCAACGCATCGCCCGGCCTGGCATGGCGGGATGGGGTGCATGCACATACATTTGTAGCCCAACAAGTCCTCTCTAGGCCCACAAGGCTTACCAGGTATAAAGACAAGAGGTATATAAATAAGGCTTATCACTCTAGATTTGATATATGGGAATGAGTTGGTTTTATAAGTTGTCAAAATTAAAGCACACTACCCCAAATTCGAACAATCCCCCACATGATTCAACTTTGAGAAAAGAGAGGAAAGGAAGATTATTACTGAGCATTTAGACCCACACTTGACAATGTTAATATCTTTTGGACTTAAATCAATACCTAATGACTAAACATCTCCCACAACCACCAAAGGTGAACATAATCTTAAACCATGAACAATCGGTGTGAAGAGAATGCCTAATCCCTTCATGTGACTCCTCGATTAGGACATATGAGGTCCCTCAAAACATAATCTGAAACCTTGCATTCTCAGGAAAGCTCTATACAGTAAGCCCTTACTCTTGACAGAGAGACTTTCTGCCTCTACAATCTCGTAGGTGAGTCCAACTAGTGTGCTACCACACACCACCATAAACAGCTATGGACGTCATTAAAAACCTTAGGCCCATCCTCGCATCATGGTAGTACGTTGTGTTCATCAGGCGTGCTTCCTCACACCACCACAATGGGCTATGGACAATATTAAGAGCCTTAAACTCAACCTTATGTCATGGCAGTGTTTACAGATCCTAAAGCCACTAATACAACAACATCCTTGAATGGATTCGAGTGGCTATTACAAATTTCTCGGTCTCTGACTTCGTTTGACCCATTGAACTCAAGAATAACTCTCGAGACGGGTATCCATCGGGATTAGGACACACAAAACGGGCTTTAGCCCCATTACCTCTGCTATTTCATTTATCACTTTCCTTGTAGTGGATCTGTCAAATTCTTCTCACTCCTTACATACTCGAATGAGATTGCATTATTCGTGATCAAATTTCTCATGACACCATGTCTCAGGCAAATATGCCTCCGCTTCCGGTCTTTCATATAGCGCTAAAACTTTACTCAATATCAAAAACTTAGTGATCATATCAAAAACTTTAAATTCCGGTCTTTTATATAGCGATAAAACTACTAATTTTAGTACTTATTCAATAACAATCCTCATGGGAATGATACTTTACTCACTCTTTGTTATTTGATACGACTTAGTGCACTTGGTAAGCATATACAAGCTAAACAAGCATCAAATTTTTGGCGCCGTTGCCGGAGATTGTTCTAATTTGAGTAATATCGATACCAACTAGTTTTGCTACTAATTTGAAATTGTTTGTTAAAACTTTAAATTTTGTTTAGGTTTGAAGAATAAATTTATTTTCTTTCATTGATTTCATTCACTTGATTTTATTTCTAAAGTTATGTTTAGTTTAAAAATTAGTACTACTACCCCCCACCTACAATTGTGTTTTTGTTAAGTTTTGTTAAATTTGTGTTATTTTGTTGTTTTTCTTGTATTTTCTCCTTATTTTCATCTTTCTTTTACTTATAAGTTCACTTTGCTAAAATTTTGAAAGTTAAGTTAATACTTTTAAAGTTTTTCGAAACATTAGTATTACTCCTCCAACCCCCCCGGTTTTGTTAAGTTTTATTGTAATACCTTGGTTCTCTCTCATTATTGTTATCTTTCTATTAACTTTTAAGCTTTTTTTTTTTTCTTACTTTGCATGCAAAATCAAAACAAAAACAAAATAATCCCTCTGGATCCTGAAATTGAAAGAACACTTTGACAAATAAGGAAAACCAAACGAACTAAAATAATGGCTAATGAAAATAATGATAATGAAAGAGCTTTAAAGGATTATGTTGTCCCAACTGTTGGTGGATGCACTTCCAGCATCCCAAGTCCACCCATAGAAGCAAACAATTTTGAAATAAAACCCGTAATAATGTAAATGATTTAACAGACTATCCAATTTGGCGGTCTACCTTGTGAGGACCCGAACCTGCATATCGCTAACTTCTTAGAGATATGCGACACATTTAAGCATAATGGTGTCAGCGATGATGCCACTCGCTTTGCTGTTCCTATTCTCACTAAGAGACAAAGCTAAAGGGTGGTTAATTTCATTACCACTTGGGACGACTTGGCTCAAAAATTTCTTGCTAAATATTTTTCACCTACAAAATTAGCCAAAATGAGGAATGACATTACCTCTTTTGTACAATATGATATGGAATCATTGTATGAAGCGTGGGAACCTTTTAAAGAGTTTCAAGAAGGTGTCCACACCATGGTCTGCTAGTTTGGATGCAAGTCTAAACTTTTTACAATGGTTTAGCACCTAATACCCAAACAATGGTTGAGGAGGCTGCTGAAGGAGCCCTAAACAACAAGATACCAGAAGAAGCATACGAGTTGCTAGAAGTAATGGCTAGCAACAACTATGTAAGAGCCGCTGATCAAAGGAAACCCGCAGGAGTTCACGAGGTAGACGCATTAACCACGTTATCTACTCAAGTTTCAATGATTTAGAAACAATTTGGTAATATGGGTTTTAATGCCATTCATTCTCCTATACTAACATGTGAATTTTGTGCAGGAAATCATGCTAGCATAGAATGTCAAGCAGCAAACTCTTTCGCCACATCAAGCCATGAACAAACAAATTTTGTTTCAAATTTTCAAAAACCACAAAATAGTCCCTATTCCAAAGCTTACAATCCCAGGTGGAGAAACCACCCAATTTTTCATGGAATAACCAAGGGATTCAAAAACAACCCATTCAACCACCACCAGAAAAGAAAATTGATCTCGAAGAATTATTCAATAAGTTTATGCAAGAAACTAGAAGTTCCATGCAAAACACAGAAACAAATCTTTGAAATCAAGAAACTTTAATTCGAATTCAAGCAGCTACGATTAGAAGCCTCGAGACCCAAATCGGACAAATTTCAAACCAACTCTTTGAAAGGTCACAAGGTTCCTTACCCAGTAGCACAATTACTAACCCATGAGAGCATGTAAAAGCAATTGAATTACGAAGTGGGAAAACCCTGAATGAATCAACTCAGTTAGTCAAGACCACACAAAATGAGAAACCCATAATTGACCTGTCCACAAACACGAACCAAGAATTGGAAAATGAGGAAGGGACAAAAATTCAAAATGAAAACGAACCAAAAAGGGCTGAACCTCAACCCTACACCAAAGGTCCCATTCCCTCAACGTTTGAAAAAAAAACAGCGGACGAACAATTTGCAAAATTTTTGAAAATTTTCGCAAAATTACATAGTAACACTTCTTTCGTTGACATGTTAGAACAGATGCCCAGATATGCAAAATTTATGAAGGAAATCCTGTCTAACAAAAGAAAGTTGGGAGAATTTGAAACAGTGGCACTAACTGAAGAATACAATGCCATACTCCAAAAGAAGTTACCTCCAAAGCTAAAAGATCCAAGGAGCTTCACTATACCTTGCACCATCGATACTATTAGCTTTGATAAAGTATTATGTGATTTAGGTACAAGTATAAATTTAATGCATCTCTCTGTGTTCAGGAAGCTTGGCTTAGGAGAAGGGAAGCCCACTACAGTATCTCTCCAACTTGCGAAGAGATCAATCAAATATCCTAGAGGTGTGATTGAAGACGTCTTACTGAAGGTTGATAAATTCATCTACCCAGCTGATTTCATCGTGCTTGATATGGAAGAGGATCATGAGATACCCTTTATTTTAGGCCGACCCTTCCTTGCTATAGGAAGGACCCTGATAGATGTGCAACAGGGAAAACTTATCTTAAGGGTGCAAGATAAACAAGTAACCTTCAATGTTTTTAATGCTATACAGTTTCCAACTAACATGGATTTTTGTTTTAAGGTTGATACTGTAGACAAGTTGGTAGCCGAGACTTTCAAGGACACATTACCTAAGTTATCCCTTGAAGCGTGTCTAACAAAGTCAGGGACCTTAGACACGGAAAACAAATTGATAAGGGAATGTGTCCAACACCTGGAAAGCTGCGAACCTTTCAATTCGCACCACGAAACAAGAGTGGAAGACATACAAACGATTGAAACTCAGCAAAGAATGGAAGAAGATGAACCTCCAAATTTAGAGCTCAAGCCATTGCCACCTCATCTAAGTATGATTACCTTGGTAATTCTAACACTTATCCTGTTATTATTAATGCTTCTTTAAGTAATGTTGAACAGGAAAGATTGCTTAGAGTTCTAAGGGAGCATAAATCAGCAATCGGATGGACCCTTTCAGACATCAAGGGAATTAGCCCCTCCTTATGCATGCATAGGATTCTCATGGAAGATAGCTTCAAGCCTATCGTGCAGCCACAACATCAATCGAACCCGACTATGAAGAAGGCTATAAGAAAAGAAGTTGTCAACTTATTAGATGTCGGGATCATTTATCCCATATCTGATATTCCACAGGTAAGTCCAGTGCAAGTAGTTCCAAAGAAAGGGGGGATAACCGTAGTACAAATGAGAACAATGAGATCATTCCTACTAGGACCGTCACAGGTTGGAGGGCATGTATAGATTATAGGAAACTTAATGATGCTACTCGAAAAGACCATTTTCTCTTACATTTCATTGACCAAATGTTAGAAAAACTTGCTAGCCATTCGTATTACTGTTTCCTTGATGGTTATTCATGTTACAACCAAATTGCCATAACATCGGAAGATCAAGAAAGACCACTTTTACTTGTCCATATGATACCTTTGCCTATAGGAGAATGCCTTTTGGATTATGCAATGCTCCATCCACATTTCAACGGTGTATGATGGCAATCTTTAGTGACACGGTGGAAAAGTTCATAGAGGTATTTATGGATGAATTTTCAGTCTTTGGAGCCTTATTTGATGATTGTTTAGCTAACCTCTCTATGGTTTTACAAAGATGCACTAACACTATTCTTATTTTGAAGTGGGAGAAATGTCATTTCGTGGTATAAGAAGGGATTGTGTTAGTGTATATGATTTCGAAAAAGGGAATTGAGGTTGATAGAGCAAAAACTGAAGTGATAGAGTGATTACCACCCCTACTAATGTTAAGGGCATTCGAAGTTTCTTGGGTCATGCAGGCTTCTATAGAAGGCTTATTAAGGACTTCTCTAAGATCACTAAGCCTCTTTTCAATTTATTGATGAAGGGTGTCCCTTTTAACTTTGATAGTGACTGTATGCATTCTTTTGAAACTTTGAAGAAAAAACTAGTGTCAGCACCAATAATCACAGCACCCGACTGGACCTTGCACTTTGAACTTATGTGCGATGCTAGAGACCATGTAGTAGGGGCCATGCTAGGGCAAAGAAGGAATAAAAATTTTCATGTAATTTACTATGCAGTAAGACTTTAAAGGACGCACAAGTTAACTATGCTACCATCGAGAAAGAATTACTAGCTATTGCTTTTGCATTTGAAAGTTTTCATTCGTACTTTCTAAATTCTAAGGTAATTGTTTATACGGATCATTCTTCTCTTAAATACGTCTTTGCAAAACAGGATGCAAAACTGAGACTGTTAAGATGGATTTTATTGCTTCATGAATTCGATTTAGAAATCCGGGATAAGAAAGGAACATAGAATGTTGTGGCGGACTTGAACAAGAGGATGAAAGTCTCTCTATCAATGAAAAATTCCCAAATGAAAGTCTTATGATGGTAAGAGAAAGTTCTAATTATCCATGGTACGCTAACATTGTTAACTAGTTGGCTGCACAGGAACTGCCCAAGGACTTGACATATCAACAGAAGTAGAAGTTTTTCACAGATTTAAAGCACAATTTTTGAGAAGAACCATTCTTATATAAGCATTGTGCAAACCAATTCATCAAGAGGTGTGTACCAGAAGGAGAAATGGAAGACATTCTTCATCATTGCCATTCCTTGGAAACTAGTGGTCATTATGGTGGAACAAGGACTGCAGCTAAGGCTTTACAATCAAGATTTTATTGGCCTACACTTTTTAAAGATGCTTTCAAATTTGCTAGTAAATGTGATCGATGTCAAAAAATAAGAAATATTTCCAAAAGACATGAAATGCCCCTAAACAACATTTTAGTTGTTGAATTATTTGACATTTGGGGGATTGATTTCATGGGTCCTTTTCCTTCATCATTTTCTAACAAATTTATTTTTGTTGTTGTAGAGTATGTATCAAAGCGGGTTGAAGCAGCTGCTTTTCCGACCAATGATACAAGAGTTGTGGTCAACTTTGTAAGAAAGAATATCTTTTCTCTAGTTGGAACTCCTAGAGCAATAATAAGTGATGGCGGGAAACATTTTCGTGACCGTCAGCTTAATGCTTTATTGAGTAAGTATGGAGTCACATACCATGTGGGTGCCCATACCATCCTCAAACAAGCGGTCAAGTGGAAATTTCAAATCGAGAATTGAAAGCTATTCTTGAAAAGACCGTTAGTGCTTCTAAAAAAGATTGGTCGAAAAGGTTAGATGACGCACTTTGGGCATATGGGACAGCATTCAAAACACCAATTGGAATGTCTCCATATCGACTAGTTTATGACACGACTTGTCATTTACCAGTATAATTGGAGCATAAAGCATACTGGGTCATGAAAACCTTGAATTTCAACTTAGAAGCTGCAAGAGAGAAGAGGTTACTGCAAATTAATGAAATGGATGAATTCCAGAATGAAGCCTATGAAAATGCTCGAATTTACAAGGACTAGAACAAAAGATGGCATGACAAGCACATTCTGAACACGGAGTTCGTAGTTGGACAAAAAGTTTGACTTTTTAACTCCCGATTACGGCTTTTCCCAGGGAAATTGTGCTCCAGATGGTCAGGACTCTTTGTTGTGACTCATGTTTTTCCATATGGCACGGTTGAAATTCAAGATGACAAGAAGGGTACATTCAAAGTTAATGGTCAAAGGCTGAAACCTTATATTGATGGAGAGCTCGAGCCGCATAAATCCTCCACTCATCTCAACGAAGTCGAATGGTCCACTCAAGGAGTCGAGCTAATGAATATAACTTAAGCGCTTCTTGGGAGGCAACCCAAGTGTTTCTTTCCTTCTTTTATCTTGTTTTCCTTTCATTTTTATAATTTTCTCATGCTCTTGTACATTTTGTTTTACTAGTTTTTGAAACAAGTTTAGAGGTAGCATGATATCAATATTCACCATCAAAAAGCAATCCTCAAACTTGGAAAATATCTCTCACCTATTGCTTTGTTCCTTATATTTCTTTTAATATTAAGGACAATGTTAACTTTAAGTTTGGGGGAGGGAGAGACATTTTGTCACGTTTTTAAACTTTTGAACAAAATTTTTCAAAAATTTTTTTTTTTCCTTGTCAGTGCTATTTTATCTTTTGGAATCGGCTTTAGTGCCTCCCAAAGTTCGGAGCCTTTGTATGGGGGGTGTAGATAGTATCAGCCAACAAAAAAAAAGATTTTCTATAGTTTAAATTAGTAGTCTTTTAAATTTTTCTTGCATATTTTTGCACCAATTTAAAATCATAAAAAAAAAAAAAAAAATGGGATCTTATCATCATACTTTTCAGGAAATTTTTCTACTTTTTAGTTTATTTGCTTTAATTAGACTTGAATAACCTGAGAATCAATTATTTTTATATTCTAATTGCAAAACATGATCTATTCTAAGGTACTATCTTGATAAAGTCGTGGTATTTGAGTTCACTAGTTAGCATAGCTATTTTACCTTTCCTTCTGATTATAGATGCTCAAATTTGAATAGATTGCATTAAGATTATCATTTGCATAATAGATTTTTGAAGAGCTATGCCTAAGTCTAAGTAAAAGAAAAATATGAAAAAAAGATAATATAATAAAAATAGAGAAAGAGAATCACTAAGCACCGCTATCCTGTTAAAAACGTCTATCATTTGGATATGTGCTACAGTGTGATGGTTTCATGCCTTGGTACCTCGGGCAAGTAGATCCGTAGGGGTGTTTCAACACCTGGTACCATAGGCCAACTGGAATGGGAGCTGCCGCATTGAATGCTAGCTACAAGGCGTACTTAAAAAGCTAACAAGGAACTGAGCACCTTAAAAAAAGAAAAAGAAAATAAAAAATTGGTGAATAATTTTAGTCATGGCCATACTTAAGAAGTCTTGTTATGAGTGGCATAATTTTTGTCTTCTATTCAGTTTGAATGTCTTGAGATTAGAAAGAACGGATAAACTTAATATGCTTAGCCAACTTTTGAATTTAGTTATCTAGGTGATTGATGGGGTTTTTCTTGGAAAGATTGTTTTACCTTTAGAACCTTAAAACTTCGAGTCTCGGTCATTCTTTTCTTTAGAAGTAGTCTTGCTTTGAATTGTGATAAATTCTTAAAATGCATGATATCCTACGCTTTAATGTTTAGCCTGGCTAGAGGACGAGCATGATTTATGTTTGGGGGTATTTTGATAAGTCTAATTTAGTATATAAATATTCATATCATTTTAGTTCATTTTCTAACCATTTTACCTCTAGTTTTTATAGTTATTGCTCATTTTTACTCTTTTTTGCTTCTATTGCCATTTTTTTCCAAAACTTTTATTTTGCGCTAAATCTTGCTAGGTTTTATTATCAAAATAAATAATTGAATGCAAGATACATCAAACAGGAGCAAAAAGTTGGGCAAAACACATCAAAATACGTGGCTACAACAGGAACAACAAGAACTTGCACAATTCATTTCAACTTGCAAAAATGGATGGCAAAATAAACAAATCAAGTGCAAGGATGGATTAAACAACACATTAACATGTGCAAGGTGATGTCAAAAGTGAATTTGCACGGTACAAAGCTGGAAAAAATGAAGAAAAACAGCAAAGAAAAGAAAAATGCAAAGACTATAAAACAACCATGAACAATTCACTTCAACTTGCAAATTTGGGTGGAAAAAATGGACAAATAACGCCAAAAAACTTCTTTTAAACTTTATGAACATGTTCAACTTTATGTGAAAGTAGATTTTGGGCGGTTCAAAGCAGCAAAAAATTGAAAAAAATCAACTTGAACAGCAAGCTGCAGAACTGGGTGGCAGAAGCAGAAGTGTGGTGCAATGAGATTAAATAGGAATGCTTGGGAGCTATTTTATCATCAAATCATCCAGAAAAAACACAATACAAAGTAGGAATATAAGTAGAAATTCGTAGGGAAGAAGGAGGAGGAGAAAATAAGAAGTTTGGTTTGTGATTTCTTATTTTCTAGTTCTTTTCTATCCTTTTCTTTTTTAAGTTCTTGGATTTTTTCTTAGTTTTGTATTATATTATGTTTACCATAAACTAATTTTGTTTTTCCAAAGCTATGATGTAGTCTAAGTTGTAATATACGCTCTCTTCTAATTCAACGTTTTCAATATTTTGTAATTGCATTGTTGAAGTGTTTATCATTATTCTTCATGAGTTTTGAATGCTTGATCACCATTTAAAGCCTATAATGATTCATAATTAGTTCAAGAGGAGATTTACGATGATTGCTAAGGTGATAAATACCACAAATTGAGCGAACGCTTGAGAGAGATTAACAATATTTGTGTGGTCTTAAGTGAAAACAATGGATCTTTAAAACTCATTTCTTATTTAAATTCATACAAGAGATTGATGAGTTAATATGTAAAAGAGCATGCTCAATATTGCTTGAGAAAGAATAGTTGGTAAATTAGGGTTTTCGACCATCAACATGTAATAACGACTTAAATATCGAGAATAAAAAGGCATATTGATGCAACTAGGTGAAACCGGATGCCTTGGATCCTATTAAATCATTAAAATTTTTTGAAAATCAGCACAACCTTTTATAAAATCAGTAATCATTGTTGTTCTTTTTTATTTTGTTTTGTTTCATATCAACAACTTTAAATTTCGGTCATTCATATAGCGCTAAAACTACTAATTTCGGTACTCATTCAATAACAATCCTCATGGGAATGATACTCTACTCACTATTTATTAATTGATACAACTTAGTGCACTTGCTAAGCATATACAAACTAAACAAGCATCATTAGCATAGAGTTCATTATGTCTTTAAGGGTCCTATTTATCCTCTCGGCTATGCCATTTTGTTGAGGTGTATAAGGGGGTTGAGAGTTCATGAATTATGCCAAGTTCCTCACAGTGTTTCTTAAGGAAGGTGATATCATACTCACCTCCTCTATCCGACATAATTTTTTTATCCTATGCTCTAGGTGATTTTTAACCTCAACTTTATATTTAAGAAACATTTTCTCATCTTCATCTTTTGTACTTTGGAGATACACCTTAGGCTTTGTTTGACACATGGAATTGGAATTAGACTATGGAATTGCAATTCCAATTCCAATTTTGGTGGAATTAGAATTTTAATGGAATTGAAATTCCACTGTTTGGTCCATCAAAGGAATTGAATGTCAGAATTATAATTACATAATGATTCGAATCATCAAGCATTTTTGGTCAATCGAGTTGGAGAATTTTGAGTTTTAAATCAACAACAGTCAAATTTGGTCAAAGCAATTCACTACATTCGAGTTACTATGGTCGAAGTGATTTACTTTGAGTTTGAATTATTCGAGGTTCGAGTCAAATCGGGTCAAGTATTGTGGTGGGTCATGAGCGTTCATGTATCTCGGGATTTCAGTTAATCAGTAAGGATTTTTCAGAATTTAGGCTAGAATCAATTGGGTTGGTTGATTTAAGTCATTTCAAGCTCGAGTCATCTTAGTTTTGGGGCAAACGAGTTGTATCATTTCAAATTACGAGTCATCTTAGGCTGAGTTTAAGATAGGTTGGGTCATTTTGGATTTGGGTCGTATTAAGTTTTGGGTCAGTTTGGAGGGGTCATTTCAACTTCGGCTCATCTTGCTTGCATCACATTCAAGTCGAGTAGTTTCATTTTTTAGATTCAAGTCATCTCGAGTTTCAGGTCAATTGGGTTGGGTTACTTTGGACTTTTGAGCTAAGGTGATTTCGGTTATTTTAGGTTGAAGTCATTAAAGTTGGGAGATTTTGCGGTTTGGGTCAAATTTTAGGTTCTGTCTAAATCTTTATATTTTGAGTCATCCTGGCTTTGGGTCGATCAAGTCGGGTCATTTTTGGTTTTAGGTCAGTGAAGTTAAGATAGAATTGCAATTACTTACCCCCAATTACTTACCCCCAACCCAAGGAATTAGAAAGTATGATTTTTAGTTCAAATCCAATTCCATGGAATTGAGCAATAAAATTGTAATTCCAATTCCAACACGTGAAACAAACAATAGAATTGGAATTCTGAGTCCCAATTCCATGCTCCAAACACAGCCCTAGTGAATTTCAAGTGGTCATCTACAAATGTGATGTAATATCTTATACCACCTCTACTCACGGTGCTCTTAAAGTCACCTAGATCAATATGTACTAGTTTGAGCAAGGATGATGTTCTTTGTACTGATTTGTTAAAAGCCCTTTTAGAATGCTTGGCCTCTAAACATATTTTGCATTTATCAAGTTCGGTTAGATCACAATTAGAAATGAAACTCAATTGTTTAAGTTTCTTAACCATTTTATGTGTTCAAGCCTAGCATGCCACAGGTCTTAAGGATTCAACAATGTAAGTAGAACTCAAGCTAGTTTTATTTATATCATTCAGAATGTCAAGGACAAATAGACCACCATTATAAAAATTGTTCCCCACAAAGTCCATGTTCTTAGTAAAGATTAACTTATTAGATTCAAAGGTTAATTTAAAGCAATCTTTATTCAACAAAGCACCCAATAATAAATTCCTACTCGGTTCAAGAACATGCAACACGTTTTGCAAACATAGAGATTTTTCAAAGTTGAGTTTTAGAAGGACCTTTCTCTTGCCGTGGACAGAGACCAAACTAGAAATTTTTTGTACACCCTCTTCGCATTAGTGGCGTTCTTATATTTCTGGAATAGGTCCTTATTAGTGCAGATGTGCCTCGTGGCTCCAGTATCTATAACCCACTCGACCGTGTTCCCAACCATATTCACCTCAAGGATTATAGCAACCAACACATCACCTTCCTCGATGAGATTAGCCTGGGACCTGTGTTTTATGTGCTTTCTAGGTATGAATCCCTTCCTGCAGTTCCTCAAGGTGTGGCCACACTTACACAAGTCCAACATTTTCCAGTCATCCTTTTCTGGCCTTAATCAGCATTGTTCATTAGCCTTTTTCCTGGAGATAGGATTTACTTGCTACTAGATCCTTCCTCTAGAGCATTAGGTCTGCCCTTGTTCCAAGGTTTCTTGAACTTGCCTTTCTTTCCCATGTTTCTTGCTGCTACAAGATAGCTTCCAAGGAGGAGTGCTCAAAGGGCTTCCCCTTGGCTTATTTACGGTTCTGATCTTCCAAATTAATATGGGAGATCAATTCCTATAGCATCATATCCTTTTTCTTATGTTTTAATGAGGCCTTGTAACTATCTAAAGAGGGAGGCAGTTTTTCAATCAGACAGCTAATTTGAAACATGTCACATAATTTCTTACCTCATTTAATACGTTAGTGCACAAGCTCTCATATTCATGAATTTGGCCACGCGGTTTTTCATCAACCATAATAAAGAACAGGTACTTACTACAAACATACTTTTTAGCCGCACTATCAGCTGAGCCATATTTGTTTAACAAAGCTTCCCATATTTCTTTAGCAGTTTTCGTATTACTATAAATTTTGATAAAGAGGTGTTGTCATGTAATGGAGAAGCATCCCCCTACAAGTACATTTATCTTTCTCAAAGTCCTTATTGGTTTTTTGAAACAACCCCATCTTATTAGTCAACATGTTATAGTTCTTTCCATCCAGAGGCTCAATTTTAGACATATAGTATAATAAAGCCTACGTGAGTCATATTGTGAATACTCATTATTATAAACGACTTAGATTGTTATTGAAATAGGGTCATGAGTGATCAAAATATAACTTCAATACAATTTAAAGTGAGACTGAGAACAATTAAACGGATCTTGTGAGTTACAAAACTGAATAGTAGAAACGGCTCAAAATATAAATGATAGAAGGGAAAGAATGAACCCAAGAATTGCCACGCCATGGAGAATCCACTACCCTAAGTCATTTATGCCCCCACAGATGTACAGTGTGATGAATGGCACTTTGAACCCTTGTATTAGCACGACACCCACCTCAGTAGTGTACTCCAAGGAGATGGACTATTGTATGCCCCAACTTGCTCAATATTGGAGGAGAGAAAGGATTGTATTTGTGAGATAATGAAATGGCAAAGAAGAAGAAGTCTTATATTTTATGTATGTTGAAAGATCCACCAAGACAAGGTATTTATAGAAGAAGTACTTACACATTGAGTAAAAGATAATGGCCTAGGAATCGGGCTTAAATAAAGAAAGTGTGGATATGGAAGAGCCTAAAAATCCAAATTCAATTATGGATAAAATTGTTTTAAAAAAGAGAGATGATTGATGTAGTCAAAACGCACACTCGAGCTCAAGCTTGTACACTCAAGCCTCAAGATCCAGAGTAATGACAACTCCTTGAGGTCAACTAAGGGAGATACCTCAAGCTTGAGCAAAAGGCTTCGAGCACAACTCAAAGAAAGCAACTTCATCTCGAGTTTGTTTACTACAAGTTAAATAAACACAATGGCTGTAAAAATAAAAGTCCAGCTTGAAAAAAGTCTATATTGCACCGCGCCGCCAGGTGTAGTGGTGTGGGGCACGCACGCGCATGTGGCCCAACAACCCCACTCTAGGCACATAAGACTTTACCAAGTAAAATGATAAGGAGGGTATATAAACTACGCTCCCCACCTCTAGATTTCCTATGTGGGATTGAGTTAGTTTTACAAATTATTGAAATTGAAGCATACTATCATCAAATTCTAACAGACCTAATATTTCATAAGGCACCTGATCCAACACCTTTACAAGTTGAACAAACTCCTTAAGATAGAAAAATAACAAGTTTTTTCCTCGTTCAATCATAACATAAAAACATCTAATCAAAAAACATACTCGTAATATATAGGAAAATGAAAAATAAAGGAAGGCATAAAATTGAAAAGCTAATTGTGAAAGCTTACCCCAAAAAGAAGAATACATCTTGATTGCCTAAAACCTTTATGAATGCAAAGTCATCTTCCCAATCTCCTCTTAACATCCAGAGTATGGATCCCGGAAATATTGAACTAGGAAAATTTTCAGAAATAAGAAATAAATGAAGCATTTCTTTATGAACAATTAAATATTTCCGAAATTATCTAACATGAAAGCTCATTCTCAAAATCCATATTTATGACAAGGTTTTTGGTCGCAGAATAATCGATGTGCAACGTAGGTAATAACATAAAATAAATCAAAAACAATGTTAGTCTGCATGTGCTAGATGCATGGAATGTTGAAGTCACACTGACATCATCCTTTTGGGGAGCGAGCGTCCTTAGGAGTCTGTCGCTTGGATTCCAGTGGGCTAGCTGACACATGGGTTGACAAGGGCAGGCTAGGCCTCACTTCTGCCTCGGCTACTAACTCTTCTATATTTTTAATTTTTAAGTCTGTGTTTATGTTGTTGGAAAATATGCTTCAAATCTCTAAGTTCAAATCAAAGAGGCTGCATTTTTGGGGTTAGGTTTAGTAAACATAAATTGTTTGGTGAGTCGTTGTATTTGGTGGGTTGTCATAGTATTCTTATATTTTTTATTGTTTATTTTTTTATTTTTTTTCTTATTAGATGTCTTTAAAGTTGTCCAAAATTATCAAAATGTACTAAACTCAACTTATATTAAAAAAGAAAGAAATTATAATCAGTTCAATCTAGTCCATCCGGACCGGTTAAATTTGGCCTGGTCTTCAGTCTGCAAAATTGGCCAGTTTCGGTCTCCGATTCGATCTGATCTGGTCTGGTCCAGTCCTGGTTTGGACCGATGAACACCCCTAACCATAAGGTCCCTCTCGGCTTTTCCCATTTTTTTTGACAACATGGGTCTAAATTTACCTCTTTTTGGCCCAACTTTTACTTCTACCTATTGGGCTAAATGTAGTGATAAAAATATTGTACTAGACCTAGTCCAATTTTTTACATTCTATGCTTCATTTTATTTCTTTTATAGAATTACAATTAGTACTCATAATATTCGACCCAAGAGGAGTAATGCTTCAACTTTCTCCTTTGAGAAGAAGGGTATTCTTCGAGGGGAGGGCTCTTGATATAGTTCATTTATGAAGTTAGAAGCAAGGATTGGGCAATAGCGGTTAGGAAGTAGTTAATTGATAGTTGCGAACATGTGCTTCAATTGCAATTTGTTAGTGTGAGGAAAAGACTGGAACAAACTGATATACTATGATACCAATTTGCTAGGAAAATACTTAATGTGGAAGCGTGAAACCCTGGTAACAAGATTCGATTCAAATAATATAACTCATGCAAAACGAGAAGTAAACAAATATGGAGAAAGAAAGAACAAAACAAGAACACACAATATTTACGTGGAAACCCCTCTACAATCGAGAGGGGAGAAAACCACGGGCGGAGATGGAGATTCTTTATTAACTGAACGAAAGAATTACAACGACACCTCCCAGAACGAGATATATGGAAGAATTACAATCACTCCCTCTGAACTCTCGTAGCACTCAAAATCTTGGAGGAATTACGAAATCACCTCTCTTTCTTAATGGCGGCGCCTCACGCTTTTGATTGGATACTGAACGACGTAAACCCTACGTCCTTTAAATAGAGCTGCGTCGGGGAGGGCCCGATCGATCGGGAGACACCCGATCGATCGGAGCGGTCCGATCGATCGGTGCTCTAATTTCCTAAAAAAACCCGAATCTTTCCTTAAATCACCTGATCGATCGGATTCCCTCCCGATCGATCGGTGACCCTACGGCAACCCCATAAAAATTAAACAAATAATTTGAGACATAACCTAACAAATCTCCACCTTGGCTCAAATTACATACATAAAAGAATTTCCTCCACCTTCTCCACTAAACCCCCACACACGGGGTTAACACAACGAAGTACGAAACCTAACCGAGCGAAGCTTGAACTTCCTGTTAGGTAGAAACTGAGTGAACATATCTGAGAGGTTATCAGCAATGCCAATCTTCTTCTTCTCTGAATTGGCTCTTGACACATTATCTGAAACAGCCACCTGCTGTTGAACTGTGTTATTGAACTAAACTCCCTCTGGGTTACTCACCTGACCTGAGTTACAACCAACTGATGACATCTTCTATGGAGACAATAACAAAGACTCACCAAACATGACACGTCTACTCGTCAGGAATTGTTTGAAGCGAAAAACTTTCTGCTTCCCATAAAGCCCCTGTTCACATACCACCAGTCCTGTAGACTGACCACACAAAGAGCCGCTCACACTGTGCTCAGATAGACCCCTATCACCTGAATGATCCAATCTCAAACGTCCTAAATTTGTGATTTCTGGTTTTGTCAACAACAAGGATGATGAAGATACTGCAACAGATCTAACGACTATGGAACCGACAAGCTCATACAACGTACCTAACCTTCTGCCCTTCATAACTATCAATGCACCGTTAATGACCTTCAAAACTCCACCTTCAGCTGTGTACCTGTACCCTTTAGACTCAAGAGTACCTAAAGAGATGAGATTCTTCTTCAAATCAGGAACATGACGAACATCGCCCAAAACCCTAATAGTGCCATCGAACATCCTAAAACGAATTGTTCCTATACCCAGAACTTTCCATGAAGTATCATTGCCCATCAAAGCAACTCCACCTCGAATTGACTCGTACGTGGAAAACCAATCCCGATTGGGACAGAAATGATAGGAGCAACCCGAATCCAAAATCCAACTATCTTTCAAATTGGACTGAGGTTCTGACACAGTCAATAGAAAATCTTCATTTTCACAATTTACAACACTAGCTGCTATGGATCTCTGGTCATACCTATTATCTGCTTCTAATTTTCTCTTAAGCTTGTAACAATCTTTCTTATTGTGTCCTTTCTTATGACAATAATTACAGGTTAGGTCTTGATACCTAGACTTAGACTTGTTTCCACTATGATCATACGCAGTTCTTCCCCTCACAAATAAACCACTACCTGAGTTATAAACAAAATCAGATAATTCCCTATCTACTCGTTCTTGACTCTGTAGGTCTCTCTTAACTTCATCAAAAGATATGGTTTGTCTACCACCATAAATCATGCTTTCGACAAAACCCTTATATGAAGCAGAGAGAGAACATAACAACAACATTTTCTGATCTTCATCCTTAGGAACATCATCTAATTCTTTCAAATC
Source organism: Simmondsia chinensis (assembly GCA_018398585.1). Lineage (NCBI taxonomy): Eukaryota > Viridiplantae > Streptophyta > Magnoliopsida > Caryophyllales > Simmondsiaceae > Simmondsia > Simmondsia chinensis. Next base: position 9,952,061 of record JAGTTD010000017.1, on the reverse strand, counting down.
TTGAATAATTGAATTAAATTCACTGACGTGGTTCTTAAGTGACGTACCTTCTGACATACGAAACGTGAATAACGGGCGCTTAACTGCGAGTTTGTTGGAGACAGACTTGAAACAGAATATATCCTGCAATTTCTCCCACAACTTCTTAGCGGTCATCACTTCCAGAACTTCTGTCAAAACGTCATCGGTAAGACACATCTGAATTGCTGTGAGCGTCTTCTCATCTAACTCCTCCCATTGTGCTTCTGTAAGATTCTCTGATTTCTTCTCTTTTCCATCTAAAGCTTTCTTCAAGCCATTCTGAGTCAAGAGATCCTTAACGCGAACCTGCCATAAACTGAAGCTCCATTGACCACCAAACTTCTCAACTTCGGATCTAATTGCGGACGTCATATTATCAAATCAAAATAAATAGGGCTCTGATACCAATTTGTGGAGAAAAACTTGATGCGGAAGCGTGGACCCTGATAGCTTGATTCGATTCAAATAATATGACTCACGCAAAATGAGAAGTAAACAAATATGGAGAAAGAAAGAACAAAACAAGAACACACAATATTTACGTGGAAACCCCTCTACAATAGAGAGGGGAGAAAACCACGGGTGGAGATGGAGATTCTTTATTAACTGAACGGAAGAATTACAACGACACTTCCCAGAATGAGATATATGGAAGAATTACAATCACTCCCTCTGAACTCTCGTAACACTCAAAATCTTGGAGGAATTACGAAATCACCTCTCTTTCTTAATGGCGGCGCCTCATGCTTTTGATTGGATACTGAACAACGTAAACCCTACGTCCTTTAAATAGAGCCGCGTCAGGGAGGGCCCGATCGATCGGGAGACACCCGATCGATCGGCGCTCTAATTTCCTAAAAAAACCCGAATCTTTCCTTAAATCACCCGATCGATCGGATTCCCTCCCGATCGATCGGTGACCCTACGGCAACTCCATAAAAATAAAATAAGTAATTTGAGACATAACCTAACAGTTAGAGTTAGTTACAATCATAGAGCATTTAGTTGTAATTTATGTGGATAGGATAGTAATAGATCTTGTATGGTATAAAAGGAAGAATGATTGTCATTTGTAAGGAAATGGATGAATATTGCTAATGGGAATCTCTTTTTCTCTCTTGAATTCTCTCTTTCTTTTCTTCTCCCTCCATTTCCCAATTTTCTTTGATTTCTTGAGTGATTATTGATCGTTCCCGAATCCTATCTGTATCATGTTATATTTAACAACCCTAGATATATTAATAGTGGTGATAAAAAATAAAAAGAAAAGTATTCTAATAGTGACATCCATTTCTAACAAAATTGGGACCAATTTGCCTTTTTTAGGTTCCCAAGTTCCAAGGTCGACCCATGAAACCAACTTCCTTGATATTCTTCGCTATTCTTTTTTTTTTTTTAAATAGATATATTCTTTGTTATCGATATTGGACCTTTTTTCTTCAGTATCACTTAATTATCATGAGGCTTTGATATTTACATTAAGATATTTTGGTAGTTCAGTGTATGCAATGATATGTTACGAGGTTTGAAAAAAATTTGTCTAGAAATCTTATATAAACATTTGGTGATTTTTTTTGTTAAAATCCAACTATTTGTTACAAAAAATGTTAATATTGTACGTAATTACGATAATATTTATGGTCATGTTAGTATTTTCAACGAAAATTCAACAAATTTTGATAAAAATTCATCGGACTCCAATAGAAGCTACCTATATATTGTTGAATTAATATCTTATATCAGCATTTTACAAGGAAAAAAAGTCATCAGAATATGACCAAGAATACATATATGTCATTTGAGTCGTGATTAACGTGCCAAGCACCTTGTTGTTCGAACTTGACCTCAATTAACCTTAGCAGTGCATGCTCGAGTTCAAGTCAAGCCTTTATTGAGCTTTTGACCTTTTGTTCAAACTTGGTTTAGTAGGATATTAATATACTCAATACTCGACTCGACTCAGCTTATTATTCTAATCAAGCCGAGTCAATCCCAAAAGAGAATCAAGTTCAGTTTATTATTGAGCCATGCTCGCAACTAAGTTGAGCTACTTATGCCATCATTGACCTGCTATCTATGGTCTCAAGATCAAACTGCAGGGCATATGTGATCAAGGAAAACTTCAGTACATGAGGGGCAAGCAGCTGCAAAAGGTTCTCAAGAAAAGTGATTATCATTGGGTAGGCCACCTCTACTCAATTGCACCAATTGGAGGAGCGGATCAACCGGAGGCCATAGGTCCTTTGCAGATTCTGTTGGAGGAATTTCACAAATTATTTGAGCAGCCTGAAGGGTTGCCTCCCCACAGGGCATTTGATCACTGCATTCCTCTTAAAGAGGGAGCCAATCCAGTCAACCTATGCCCCTATAAATACCCTCATTCTCAGAAAGATGAGATTGAGCGACAGGTTGATGAAATGCTCAAAACCAAGTTCATCCGACATAGTCACAGCCCCTTTGCATCCCCGGTGATTTTGGTGAAGAAAAAAGATGGAACATCACGAATGTGTATTGATTATCGCCAATTGAACTCCCTTACAGTCAAAGACAAGTTCCCAATCCCTGTCATTGACGACTTGCTTGATGAACTCAATGGAGCTTGTTACTTTTCCAAGCTGGACCTTCGGCAAGGGTACTATCAGATAAGAGTGCAAGAAGGAGACATTCACAAGACAGCTTCTAGGACCCATCATGGCCACTATTAGTTTGTGGTGATGCCTTTTAGGCTGTCCAACGCACCAGCCACTTTCCAAGCTTTGATGAACAAGGCGTTCAAGGCTTATTTGAGGAGGTTTGTCCTTGTCTTCTTCGATGACATATTGGTGTACAGCCCCACCCTGCGGCAGCATCTGGAGCACCTGAGACTTGTCTTCCAAACAATGAGAGCTCACAAGCTATTTGCTAAGTTTTTTAAATGTGCCTTTGCCAAGACTCATGTTGAATATCTGGGACATATCATCTCATCTGAGGGAGTTGCTACTGACCCCAGTAAAATTCAAGCCATGTTGAAGTGGCCAGAGCTTAAATCCCTTAAAGAATTGAGGGGATTTTTGGGCTTAACAGGTTACTACCGCAAGCTCATTGTGGGGTATGGTTTAATTGCCAAACCATTGACAGATTTACTCAAGAAGGACAACTTCCATTGGGATGATGCAACCAAGGAGGCTTTTGAAGCATTAAAACAGATTATGACTAAGGCACCAGTCTTAGCCATGCCTGACTTCAATCAGCCCTTCACCCTCGAAACAGATGCGAGCAGCATGGGTATAGGTGCTGTGCTTTCTCATGGAGGCAGACCATTGGCTTACTTAAGCCAAGCATTGGGACCTAAGAACCAAAGGCTCTCCATTTATGAAAAGGAGTACATGGCAATACTCCTAGCTGTACAGAAATGGCGCCATTACTTGGAGGGTCATCGAATTGTGATCAAAACAGATCATCAGAGCCTCAAATACTTGTTAGAGCAAAGGATCACCACAAGGGTCAAACGAAAAGGCCTGATGAGGATGCTGGGGTTAGAGTACACCATAGAGTATAGAAAAGGAGCAGAAAAACACAGTGGCTGATGCCCTCTCCAGAAGTGCAAAGGAAGGAGGAGCTGGAAGAATAGAAAGAGCAGAAAGAATAGAGGGAGCTTAGTGTGCTGCAGTCACCCAAGTAGTACCCCTATGGATGACAGAAGTGATCAAATCTTATGAGCCTAATGAATTTGCTTAGTCCTGCATTATCCCTCATTGCATCAAGTCCTCTCCTGCAGTTCCTGACTCCAGCATTTCTGTTAATGGAGGCATAATCAGGGTCAATGGAAAGATTTATGTGGGAAATAACAGTGTTCTGAGGAACCACATTATTGTTGTATCTCATGACTCTCCTAGGGTGGTCATTCTGGCAGGGAAGGCTCCTATCAAAGAGTCAAGCCGTACTTCTACTAGCCCGGATTGAAGAAGCAAGTTCAAGATTTTGTGGATCAGTGTGATACTTGTCAGCAGATTAAGGTGGAGCACACGCCTTACAAAGGATTGCTGCAGCCTCTCCAGTTCCTGAGGGTTCTTAGACCCACATTAGCATGGATTTCATTGAGGGACTACCAAAATCTGAAGGGAAGGAAATTATTTGGGTGGTCATTGATTGTTTTACCCGATATGGCGACTTCATTGCTCTTCATCATCCCATCACAGCAGAAAAACTTGCTCGGTTGTTCTTGGATCACATTTACAAACTCCATGGCCTTCCTCAGACAATTGTATTAGATAGAGAAAAGTTGTTTACCAGCAACTTTTGGAGTTAGTTGTTCCTTTTGTTGGGCACTACTTTGGCCTTAAGTTCCTCTTATCACCCACAGTTGGATGGGCAAACCGAGAGGCTAAATCAGAGTGTGGAGCAGTATTTGCGTGGCATGGCATTCTTACATCCTAAACAATGGCACAGATGGCTCTCCCTTGCTGAGTACTGGTACAACACCCACTCTCATAGTTCCTTGGGAACTACTCCCTTTAAGGCTCTCTATGAGTATGATCCTCGTTCTCCCTTGATCAATCAAGGTATAGTATCTCATGTGCAAGGAGTTAATGATCTACTTCAACAAAGAATTCAACTAGCTCGTCAACTCAAGGAAAATTTGCAATTGGCTCAAGCTAGGATGAAATTTTACGCTGATAAGAAGAGAATTGATAGGAGCTTCAACGTGGGAGATCGGGTTTATCTGAAACTACAGCCATACAGGCAGAGCTCAGTGGCAATTCGCAAGAACATCAAGCTGTCTGCCATATTCTATGGTCCTTACAAGATCCTTGAATGAATTGGAAAGGTAGCATACAAGTTGGAGCTTCCCCCGGACTGCTTGGTTCACCCTGTTTTTCATGTATCCTAGCTGGTGGTACCGAACAAGGGACAGCAGCAAGCTTGCAAGCGGGAACTGATGGACAACTGATCCTTGAACCTGAAGTCATCCTTAGCAGTCGAGAAGTGTAGCAGCAGGGTGTTAATACAAAGCAAGTTTTGATTCAGTGGACCAATTTAGATTCTGCACAAGCTACGTGGAAAAATTACAACTTTATCAAGTCCTAATTTCCTTCATTCCATTCTTGAGACAAGAATGAATTGAAGGGGAGGGAATTGTCATGACCCGAGCATGTAATTAGCATAATATGTTTTGGCGGGAAGCATTAGTTCGTAGTTACAATTAGGTGGGAAAGTTAGTTATGGTTTGGGTGATGTGTCCGGCAAGTTGTAAGCATTTGTTAAGCATTGCAATTTACTATAAGAAGCTAGTATGATGTATGAATCAATCATCCAATAACAAATACTCAAAATATCTTTGATATTTTACCTCTAATTCTCATCTCCTTCCCTTCTTCCTCTCATCTTAACTCTCTCTCTTAGGTTAAGTATCAAGACCCATCTTGATCCTTAACAAATAACTTTTGATCGAAATGACATGAATAAATCATATACACATATACCTTTACTAACAAATAATTTATTTCTGGTAATAAAAGGTTCATAATTAAAATAAACTAAAAAACAATTATCCTTTATAAACCACATAAATCAAATTTCTGTCCAACGTATATACAAATAAACAAAACTTTTAATAACAAATACTCTAACACTAAAGTCTAAGCTAACATCTCCCATTACTAGGACTGCTACTCTTGTACCGTCTTCAACTGTCAGGTACAACTCCCATCATGAAGCCTCCTAGTTAGCTTGAGCCCTTGTAACAAATTACAAACATGGTCAGTTGAATCTGAGTCCACACACCAGGAACCTGGCGGACTCTTAACTACGCATGACTCAACCAAGTGAGATATCATCATACCTTCACTAGATGACTTAGCGTCTTTGAAGGCAGAGTAGCTATGTACTTTGTGTAGTTCCTCTTCCAATGGCCCATCTTTTCGCAAAAGTAACACTTTCTTTTGCTGGCCTTTTGTTGGGATTAGTCGCTACACTAGCAATCTTGCCTTCGCCTTTCTTTCCAGTCAATCCCTTGTTGAGCTTGCTCCCACTAGCTCTTGATACCTGAGTCAAGTGAACACTCCCCTTGGCTCACATAACACCCTCTACTGCTTATAGCTCCTTCCTCAGGCAATGAATAATCCTTATTATTCATGGTGCAGTTGAGCCTGAACTAAGTAAAAAAGCTGGACAAAGAGCTAAGGATGATGTCCTGCTGAGACTAACTATCAATCTTAGCATCTAGAATCTTCAACTCAGACAAGCACGCCATCATTTTCATGACATGCCCCTGAACTGGCAACCTTTCCGACATCCTCATGTTCAAAAGCTTCCTCATTAGCTCTTGCCTAGCTGCTCTATCTTGACCACCAAACATTTCCTATAAATGTTTGATCATCTTAGCTGTTGTTTCCATCTCAAGCAACTGATGCTTGAGTACATTCGTCATAGAAGCCAAAATGTAGCATCTGGCTAACTCATTAGCCTTATTCCAGCGTTCATAACGCTCTTCAATAGCAGCTGTAGAATTATTAGTAGGTACCATAGGTCAAGCTTCACTGAGAACAAACTTATGACCCTCATGTATTAATACTATGTCCAGGTTCATTTTTCAGGTGAAGTAATTCAGTCCAGTTAAGGCACTATCTTTCAAAATTGTGTGAAGTGCACCAGTCGCAGACATTTCAAAACCTATAAATGCAAATAAATGTGTAACTATCTTATAAGAGTCATGTATAATGCTGTGATATCTATTCTTTCATTTTTAGCATACACACCACTCCTTACTCCCCGGTAGCGGGGTCGCACGAAGCTAGTTCGAGTGAGAACTATTCTCAATTAACATGTTTTCTTGTAATTCTCACTAAACATGATTAACTCACCACCTTACCTTAGTCTCTAACATAACACAACAGAGCTCCTCGCGGAGGCTAATGCATCACACTAGTCAAGTGTAAACCATTACCTAACTTCCATACAAATACACATAATACTCCACGGCAATGTGGTCGCATCACTTCTTTGCACTTTGGTTTATCCCAATAGAGGTCTAACCCTGTAATTTGCAAACCGTCATCCTCCGCAGGGAAGTCTATCAATCTACTATACTGCAAGACCGATAATAAAGACTGTGATTGAAACCTCACTCCCTCTTGATTTTTAAAAACTAGTGGTTTTTAATTAATTCATATTTACATCCTGGATTATCTCACAATCCCTTTTAGAATCTCATTCTAAAATTAACCAAAATTAACTAATTAATTTATTCAAAATATTATCATTTTACAACATCGATTATCTCACAATCTTGCTTTAGAATCTAATTCTAAATTTATTTAACAAAATTAATTAATTAATTTTACTTTTAAAAACGGTACCATAGATTATCTCATAACCTATTCTTTAGAATCCTATTTTAAACTTAAATAAATTAATTATTAATTTAAAATTTTTTGTTTAAAATAATACCGAAATTTAAATTATCTCATAATCTATTTTTCAGAATATAATTATAAAATTAAATTAACTAATAAAATTAGTTTTATTTAAGGTCATTATAGTCTATTTTTAAAATATCATTCAAAAATTTAAATAAGCTTAGACTATCTCATAGTCTATTTCAGAATCTAATTCTAAAATTAAATTAATTAATATAATTAATTTTTATTTTTAAAATAATATTTACTTAGACTATTTTATAGTCTATTTTAGAATCTTATTCTAAAATAATTTAAAATAACTTTTATTTAAAATTAATACTTATTCATAACATAGATTATCTCATAATCTAATTTAGAATCTCATTCTAAAAAAAAATTAATTAATAAAACAATTAATTTATAATTGTTCTGGAAATAAGTAAATAAATAATTGTCTTTTTAAGATCTAGTGCTGACATCGGACTGATGATAGCATGACGTCAGCATTAGTTTTTTTAAATTATAAATTTTTAAATTAAAATAATTAATTTAAAAAATATTGAATCTAATCTTATTAGATTAATTTTATCCGATTTCACAAATCATATCAAACATGCATAATCTCATTATACAAATAACATAATTGCAAGTTTATAAATTGATAGATCTGATTTAATGATTAATTCATTAATTAGCTATTAACTCTTTAACGATTTAAAAAATTTAAAGCGGTTACTTTAAACAATCATCTGAATAAACAATTAATTCATTAACGATTTAAACAACTTAAATCGTTACTTCAAACAATCATCTGAATTAAATATTAATTCATTATCGATTTAAACAATTTAAATCAAACCGTCAAATTAAACTAACTTTCCTTCTTAATAAAATCTCTATTTTATTAAATCGCACATCCATTAATTTCGATCTTATCATACCTATTCATATATATTATGATTGTAATCAGAGACTGGTTCTGATACCGATTGTTGGGTTCATAGTTCTCAACTATGGTCACAACAAAAGGTGCCTATTAGAGCACTTAGAGTAGGAGACTCTTTTCTCTACCTAAGCCCCCAGTCGGAGAGTCACGCTTTGTGACACCTCACGTGAGAGCGCTCCCGTGAATAGAGTTATCTTTCTAAATCCCTTTACTCTAATACCGATAGTTGGGATGCATTTCAAAATTCTTCCTAATTATATAAAGTTTAAGCGGTGGAAGGGGTTTAAAATTCATAATTCCAAATCTACATACTTAAATTCATAATTTAAATCTACCGATCTAAATTCTTAATTTAAATCTACAGGCCTTTTACTCTAATACATTCATAACAATGCATAAACTTAAACAGGCATAATAATGAATACTGTAAATAAATAGAAAAGCGAAAACTAAAAGTGAAGGAAAAAAGACATACCTGAAATTGCTCCAAATAAAGAAAATCAGAAAAAAATAATAATCTTCAAAATTGAGACCTTGCGATCTTCAACACAATGACCTTGAGCTGCCTGGAGGGTGGGCTTCGAATAGGAAAGAAAAATTTTAAAGAAAAATTTTCTCTCCAATTAGGTCTCTGAAACAATTCCAAAAACTCAAAAATATTTCTTTCAAATTGAATACCAAACCTCAGAATAGGTACCTCTATTTATAGTAATGTACCGGAGCGAAAAATTACGAAAAATAGATGGGATTCGCATAAACAACTAGGTTAAAAACAATAAAAGGCAGCGTTAAACATTAAAATGAGCAAAAACCCGGCGTTTCAATCACAACTCAATGTGTTTTGGCCTATCACGGTGTGCCACATGTCGCGGCTTGATTGGCCGCGGCCAGTGCACGCGGATCCCCCCCGGGCCACCTAGCTAATGACACATGTCTCGCGCTGGTTGGCCCATCCGCGAATACCGGGATCCCGGCCCTATTTCACCCGATTTTGATTTTTTTTTTTTTACTTTGTTTTACACATGTAAAAATCTATCTTATGAATTTTAATTTTCTAAAATTATTTAATTTTATAATTTTTAATTTTTATTCATCTTATGAATAATGTTTCGCAAAAATAAATTTACTCATCTTATGAATTCTTTAATATTTTTCCAACGGCAATAAACACAGAGTCTTGTGCAGGGACCTTAGGGAAAATTCAAATCTAACTAAAAATGGGTTAAATTAATTATGTTATGAAATAATTTAATTATGAGACTTAATTACACTAAATAAATCTCACTGCACTCCAGACTTAAACCATTTATTCGATATTTCCAAAAATTGACTGTATTGATGACAACAACCCCTCCACTAGATATCCATGACAAAAGATAAATATAACTACTACCATTATCCTTCTCACAGCTTCTCCATTAGTTACCGACTCACCCTTCACTGAATAATTCATTTATACTTGAACATATTCATAGTATAAATTTCAAGTGTCTAACGCTTGAAATATGTTGGCCAAAGATTCCGAACTATTCAAACATTTGCGAATCAACTAAGGGGATATCTGTATCTCATAAGAGACTATAGATTTCCTATTGAATACCTGATCCTTGTCACACTTCACGCCGCTACCCAGTGTACGTGGGAATTCAGTCGTGCATTTAGACCTTACTTATAGTACACCAAAGTAACTAATGCTCCATGCACAAGTCCAAAATACTCTCAGGATTTAGAGTTATCTTTCAAACAGTACAACATGAATCACTCATCTCCGATAGTAGTCTAGAAAAAAATAATCCACATGGTCCAACTCAGTGTGCCAATCTTATCAAACACACCAACATAACACTTTTGGATCACCATCCACATGACCAAGACAAGTCATCTAAAGTGTCACATTATAATCGTAGCATACAAGTGGTCCAAACTTGTCATCGACTACGAGTCTTTCAAACAATAATACATACCATTTGTTCCAAGTCTATCTGTAGGTTAATCTCATAAACCAATTAGAACAAACATGTGAATAGTAATCTGAGGACTACACCCATCTCATGGATTTTTCCAAAAAGAAAATCACATGTAGTATAAATGCTCGCTTACACAAGTTTAACAAGGAAACGACTGGAACTTCAATTTTATTCATTACTAAAATGATATAAATAGAATAAATTTGGATTTCAAGATACTATCATTACAAAATCGCCCTCGAACAAGAAAGAACTTTAGCATTTCCAAGGGCAAGTCAATTTCTTAAAATGTTTTATTTCAATGTTGCAAGAAAGACTAAAGTCTTCTCACCATTGTTAAGACTCAATTCTGAAAAGGATTTGGAATGGGAGGAACAACATCAAGCAGCCTCTGAGGCCATCAAAGAATATTTGATTAGACCACCAGTGTTATCCCACCTAAGTAGGGGAAACCATTGAAAATTTATGTTACTACCTCTGGTGAGTCAATAGGTTGTTTGCTTGTACAAGACAATAAGTAAGGATTTGAGCAAGTTGTGTTCTGCCTAAAACATTACTTAAATGAGTGTGAAGTCTAGCATACTTCCATTGAGAAATTGTGTCTATCATTGTATTATGCATCTATGAAATTGAGATATTACTTTCTTGCATTCACTATTTATGTGGTTTCTCAAACGAGCATTCTCAAGTACATGTTTGATAAACTTTTAATGAGAGGAAGGTTAAATAAGTGGAGCATTACTCTGCTTCAATATGAGTTAACATAGTGTCACAAAAGTCAATGAAAAGCCAAGCTTTAGAAGACTCTTTGGATGACCATCCCAATATGTAAACAGAATCAACCCATGAACAGAGTGATTTTGCTGGTTAGGATATCTCCATGGAGTCTGTAATTTGATGGATCAAAGACCAAGTCTAATGTTGGAGTGGGATCATTATTAAATCACCCTCTGGAATTATCACCAAGCTTGCTGTCATCTCGAGGGTAGGTGCTCTGATAATGGAGCTAAATATGAGGCATTAATCATTAGCCTCGAAACACTCCTAGAAATGAGATTTCCTGGTGTAGTAATAAAAGGGGATTCCTAATTGGTAATTTGCTAAGTAAAAGGGACGTTTCAGTGTCTAAGTGAAACCTCAAACTGGTATATCTCAATAGTGCAGGAGCTATTGAGGAAGTTTGATGAGGTTACAATTGAGTATGTGCCTTGATATCAAAACAAGGCAATTAATACTTTGGCTCAATTAGCCTCTGGTATAAGTTACCTAGGACCTGGTGTAAAAAGTCCATGGCCATCAAGATCGAGGTCTTACAATATGACCTTAAATTCACTGGGCCCTTCACCTTTCAGAGTAGGGAGGTCCCAAGAGTTCCCTTTAACTATCTTGAGGTAAAGTGAGGACTTGAGAAAACTCTTAACAAGATACTTCGAGAATCCCCATCAGTTCACTAAAGACAGAAAGATGAAAATGAGGGTGCATAGGTATCAACGAGGTGATGAGTCTGGTGAGTTATGCAAAACGGATGCCAGTGGAGTGCTCGAGTACCTAAACTTAGATGAAGCCATATTAGTCATGGTTGGGGCACATGAAGGGATTTTTAGTTCCCATTTGGCTGGAAACAAGATGCATTGGTTGATCAGACATTATGGCTATTATTGGCCATCAATGATGAATGTCTACATCAAGTACGCCAGAGACATGGGCAATGTCCTTAGGGTCCCCACTTTTGAGATGCATGCAATAGTTAATCAATGGCCCTTTCGAGGATGGGAAATGCATATTATTTAGGAAATTAATCTTCCCTCTAGAAAGCAACACTCATATTTCCATGTGGCTATGAATTACTTCACAAAGTGGGTTGAAGCTAAACCATATAGGAATATCAATCAACAAGATGTTATTGATTTCATCAAAGAATACATCCTATGTAAGTTTGGTATCCCAGAAACTATAATTGTGGATCAAGTTAAGGTATTTGATGGGTCTGAGGTTAAAGGAGTTCACTAAGAGCTTTAACATTAAGATTTTAAACTCAACTATTATGCCCAAGCAAATGGCCAGGCAGAGTCAAATAACAAGATTCTTAAGGCCAACATTAAAAAAAATGATTGAAGACAATTTCAAAAGGTGACATGAACTGCTAATTAAAGCTCTATGGGCTTATAGAACATTCAAAAGAGATGCTTCTAGGATCACTTCGTTCCATTTAATGTATGGCCTTGATGTTGCGTTGCCAATGGGAAATAACAATTGAATCTATAAGGATGGCTCATCAAGGAAAGTGATGCTGAGCTTGAATAAAAGCAAGTCATGATGAATGAACTAGCTAATTTAGATCAGGATAATCTAGATGCCCTTCATAAAATTGAGAAGCAAAAGGGAAGAGTAGTTGAAGCCTACAACAAAAAGGTCAAACCAAGGTCCTTTAACTCGGAGGACTTGGTCTAAAAAGTGGTTTTGCCATTGGCCAAAAAGACCGTATCTTTGCAAAATGGTCCCAAAATTAGGAAGGTCCATTCAAAATTATTGAAGTATTTAGAGGTGGTGATGGAGGACCCATCTAAGGGCCATTAATGGAATTAAAGAAATATGTGCCTTCAGTATGGCATTCTAATAAAGAAGTTCTTAAGTTTAACATAGGTTTGGTAGGGGAAATGTACAGAGGAAGCAACTTGAGTTTCCTCATTTCAGCTTGTATTCTCCCACAGCATTGCTTGCATGCCGCGTATGACATCCTTTCCAAGTTGTGAGATATTTTCTCCTGACTCGTTAGACTTTGGGATAACCCTTGACCACCACTGATCTCCATAGCCAATTCCTCTGCCACTGTCAGCGTAATGGCGGAGTTATCATGGAGCTTGATCAACAAATTCTTGAAAACAACGCACCTGCTGGAAGGATGAAGTTCAATGATGTGTTAATGGCATATCCCATCATCCAAGGTACGCACTAACCTTGGGAATGCTAGTATTCCTTCAATGACCACCTGTTCAAAAAGATGGTGTGCCATCTGAGCCTTCTAATTGTCACTGAGCACCATATTTCTCCTATATAAAGAAAAGGGTTAGCCTAGACACAACAGGGCTTGTTTTTGTCCACGGTTTTAACAACATTGACATGAAGAGGACTGAGGAAAAGGTCTTTATTGATGCCCATCTTTCCTTCTCCCGGGAAGATCAATTCTCTAGCTTCGATGGCATCGTGAACTACGTTTCTAAAGATCACGCGGTTCTTCTCTAAATGAGTTAATGAATTGTGCCACTTACAGTACACTTTCCCCTTAGTCGAGTTAGGATCCAGTTTTCTATTTTTACCCTTGATCTCAAGTTTAATATTTGCGTCAAGCCAATCGAATATTGCATCTACTCTAGAGAGGTTAAATGAAAACTTTCTCAAGTCTTAGGACTGGTAAGACTTCTTGGCTTTAATATCTTTCTTGATCAAAGGATTACAAACCACAGGAGGTCCCTTGACGTACTCAGCTGCATCGATTTCGTATGGAGGATCATCTTCCTCTTCAATTAAGTCGTACACGTATGTTCCGTACATACTCTTTTTCTATGGCTTTCTTCTTTTAAGACTGCCTCGTATCTAGTGGCACATTCTGCCAACTGAAGAAGCATCGTAAAGTTAGAGATTTCTTCTTGAATTCAATGTCCAAGCCATTTAGAGCCAGCTTGGCATATTCGAGCTTAGGAAGAGCTACAGTGCATTTAACTGATCTTGCTCGAACTAGTTAATGTACTCTTCCACTGATTCGCCTCACTTTTTCTTCATTCAAGCCAAGTCTGACGTGGAAGTTCCTAACTCCATTATAGGAAATGGGGCCTGGAATTGTCTGACTATGTCGTCCCAACAGTAAATAGAATTTGGTGGAAGGCTGATATACCACTGGAAAGCAGTCCCAGTCAACGAACTAGGGAACAACGTTAATTTGAGATATTGGCTATCTGCTGCTTCCCTACACTTGCAATTGAATCTCGCCAAGTGCTCAAGAGTAGAAACGGTCCATTCTCCTAAGAAGAGGGTAAACTCGGGGATTTTTTTTCCTTGAGGAAGAGAGTAATCCATGTCGATGTAGTCAGGGTAAGGTTCATTGTACAGGGGCCTATTAACCCTTGTGAGACCCGGCCCATACATTTGCTTAATAAGAACAGCTAATTGATCTTGGAGGGGAAAGTTGGGCACATGATTATTCGCCTGCCATTACCCCCAAGTGGGTAGGGATCTCAAGGAGGATATAGGGGATACCCCTGAGCACCCATGAAAATTGGGTGTGGGAATGGTTGTTGCCCCCCAAAACCCCAGATAAACCCTTTGATCATACTAGCCATATGCTTGGTTGGCTACGAAGTATGTCCCAGCAGGACCAAGGTTACATGGCATGTCTATAGGCACACTGGTACCAATAGGTTGTTGGTTCATCCTTGTCTGATCAACACCAAAGTTATGATCTTAAGGACATGGATTATTAATTTGCCCCCCAATCATGGCGATTAAAATCCCAATTCAAATCTTAAAATCATATAATTCTCCGTTTCCATAATTGTCAACTGATCTAAATCCGAAGAAGAATCTTAATTTTATAGAATCTTACTATTCATTGATATCACATGAAATTAACGGATATAATCGTAATACAATATTACGATTCCACCGATCTGACCTCAATTCTACCAACGTGTACAAATAAAAAGTTAAAATGTAAAAAATTAAGTATATATTATAAACGAACTTACTTGATTAGTTTGAAGTAAAAGAAAGTTAATTAAGCATTATATACTTTCAAGAAATTTAAATTAAGTTTAGTTTTATGTTTTAACAATAATATAAAGTTCTAGTAGTAGTATCTACCTTGAAAACGCTCATGATTATTGTAGCATAAAATGATACATCTATGTTGAATTATAATACTTTTGTCATATTTGATTATATTTCTTATATATACCCATGTAAGTAAAGGTCTTATAAATAATTTTTTGAACTATATAACTGATATTAAAACGAAAAACAATTAGAATATACATTTAGTATAATCTTACAATTCTCTATTTGATTCTACAATTTCGATTCTAAAAGCCCCTTCGATTCTAAATAGAATTTCGATTCTAACAACCTTGCCCCCCAATATGGTAAGCGTGAAGAGGTTTAGGATGAGAAGCTTGGTTCCTTATAATAGGGACCTGACCTTACACTCCTATCTATAGGCCTAGAGTGGGCCTCGAGGTAACCTCCGCTGCTTGAGGAGGGTGAGAACGGTTGGACCTGCTTACCTCAGGGATGACACAGTAGGATTGAGGTCCCTTGTGGTCAGAGAAAAACTATGATTGGAAGGGCCTATAACTTTGTGAAGCATGCTTTCGCTTCTATGGCTAGACTCCAAGTGTATGACACCTGGGTTAGCCATAGTTGGGTTTCTCGTTCTCTCAAGCACCATATAGTCGACCTGAGTGGCTGGCAATTGTGAGCTCGAGGGAGTCCCACTAGGGTAACCAGTTGGCACTGATGGAGGGAGTGCAGGCCTTAGTTGTCTGATATCCTCCCTAACGGCTTGGACCAAGCCATTATAGTCTCAGATTGTCTAACCAAAATAGGCTCGACTTCAACCACTATCTGCCTAGCTGTATCCTTAGCTATAAGGATAACAGTAGAGGACAAGGTCGAGTTCATTTCTACCAAGTCGCTATGAGTTTCTTTATGTAACCTTCCATTCATAGAGCTTCCAACTTCATTTATCATGGCTCTCATAGTGGCAGAGTTTTCCTGCTGAGCCGCGAGATTAGGCTCTGTTTAAGCACGTTGCCTCTCGAAGGCATCTCTCATTGTTTTTTCAACCCTCTAGTCTACAATATCTAAACGATGCTTAAGCATAGCCATGAAACTCTTGCGAGAATGGCCATCAAGCCCAATACGTTCATCGTTTGGGATGTCATCATCATCACCACTTTCGCTACCGTGGCTATGACTCATTTCATCCTTTTGAGATACGATGTTCTAGAGGAAGCTCAAGCAGCAGCCCGATAAGGGCTAAGCCTTTCGGTTCCTTATGCTCGAGGGCACTAGACCTCCTGGTTCTGACCATCAACGAATAGCCGGCAATTACGTTTTGGTAATCCACGATGGGCTAAAGACAATGAAGTCCTGTTTCAAGCCTCCCACTATGGTCGCCAAATTGCGTGTTTCCTCTTCAGTGGGGAGTGATGTGTGTGTGTGGTCACCGTAAATGTGAAAACAAAACAAACGTGCAAAAGAGACTCACCGCGACGAGAGAGTGAGCCTAAATATGAACCGCACATCTTTGACCTCAACCACTCACCATTTTTGGGGAAACGTTTGCGGCATGTTGGTGTCTCCGACTTCCATTATACCGTGAGTTCTACATAATCTTCAATTGAGAAGACTTTGTTAAGTTTTTTTTTTGTTTTTTGTGGATTTTACATATTTTTATGGCATAAAATTAAAGTATATGGACCTAACTCAAGTGGTAGTTATAGTGACAGAGCAAGGCCCAAAGACACTTTTCCTTGTACACTTAAAAGTCAGGAACTGGGGTGGAGACAAATAAAGAGCTCAGCAGTCCACTGACAAGCCCAAGTCAATCAGATTTTCAAGCCTCACACCCCTAACTTTTAATAACTCAAATGAGTTTAGATTTGACAAGATTAAGGTGGACCAAGCCGTATTCAAGTCACTGGATTAGGACCAACGCAATTAAGGGACAAGCCTTAGCCGTCAAAGCCCTAATCAATGGCGTGAACCTAAGTTCACCTGACGTATCGAGTAGTCACAATAGTGTTAAGACCAACGCAATCAATGGACAAAGACTTAGCTGTTAAAGCCTTAAACTAAAGCCTTAAATCTCAACTTATCGATTTGGGGGAACAGACTAAAACTAAAAAGTCATAATGGAAGCTCTAGAACTGTATCACTATGGAGGTAACTATAGCAAAGATCTACATTATGCTATGCGTAGCTAAGTTACGCTGCTCCTAAGAGAAAAGGCACAAGTGTGCTATAAAAAACTTGAAGAAGTTTTGTCTTTAGTGTTTGTGTACTACTTTGGAGTTGTTTATTTATAGAAAAAGAAAATAACGACTACTCCTATTTTCAAGACAACTTCACCCATGTCTAGCCACTAAGCTCTTCTTTTACACGCGTCTATTCTTCACCAACTTGTCTTGAGTTTTGGAGGGAAATCCTTGATGCCCATGTCTAGAATTTAGTAGAAGTCCCCTCTAGAAGCTCCATGTTCCCCTAAATTAAGGTTAGGCCCAAGCAATTGAAAATTGCGCTCCAAGTAACTTCTTTAGGCTTGGAAACTACCATTCTTGCAGCTTTCCTGGCAACCCCTCAAGCTGAAGCTTATTTCACCCTTCAATTATCTCGAGCCTCAAGTGGCTGTTACCCTTGTCAAGGGTAATGATGTTTCCCAAGAACAGGGCTCGAGATGCTGCTATTGAAATCCTTAAAGGCCTAAGTCCCCTCGAGGATAACCTCACGTGATGACCACATGGCACTTTACTCAAAAACAATATTGTCCCAGCCCTATTAAAATTAGGGTATAAGCAGTAGGTTCCATACAAGCTATTTTTCTTGAGGCTTTCTTCTTTTAAGATAGCCTCGTATTTAGCGGCACATTCTGCGAGCTGTAGAAGCATTGTGAAGTTTGAGCCTTCAAACTTCTTCCTACATTCGATATCTAAGCCATTCAAGGCTAGCTTGGCTTATTCAACTTTAGGAAGGGCTATAATGCATTTAACCTGGCTCTCTTAAACCGGTTAATGTAATCTTTCTCTAATTCACCTGGCTTTTATTTCATTCAAGCTAGGTCAGACGTGGAAGTTCCTAGTTCCATTCTTGGGAATTAGGCTTGGAATTGCCTGTCTAATGTCTTCCCAATAGTAGATGGAATTAGGTGGTAAGCTAATGTATCACTAAAAGGCAATTCCTGTTAAAGAGCTTAGGACCAACCTAAGTTTGAGATGCTAACAGTCAACCGCTTCTTTACATAGCAATTAAACCTTGCCAAGTGCTCCAGGGCAGAACACTTCCTTCCTCTAACAAAAGGGTAAACTCAAGGATTTTGTATCCCCGATAATAAGGGTAATTCTTGTCAATATAGTCAAGGTAAGATTGATTATACAAAGGTCTATTGACCCTTATGAGGCCAGCCCATACATCTGTTCGATAACTGAGGCCAATTGGTCTTGAAGGGGTAGGTTAGGCATATGGTTATGCACTTGCTATTGCCCCCAAGTTATTGAGGGTCTAGAGGGGGATCTGCAGGATACCCCTAAGCTCTCATTACAATCGGGTGTGGGAACGGTTGTTTCCCCCCATACCTGGGGTGACCCCCTTAATCATTTTGGCCATACGTTTTGCTGACCATCAAGTATGCTCCAGCAGACCTTGGGTTATTGCTATGAATTGACCTTATATCTTATATTTGTGTCAATTGTTATCAGCATTATAGTGTAGTGGTCTGTTAGCAATTGGCTTCAGCTGAAGTTGTTGGCGCCTTTTTTTGAATTGTTGTTGAGTCGATTATTGGTCAAGTAGCAAGTCAAGTGAGGTGGCTGAGGTTTAGTTAAGTCGGTTGTTAAGAGCCTAAGTCCAATGTATCCTAGCCGGTTAAGGAATCTTATTAATAGCTTGATTCATCTTGTATTGAAGCATTCAACGAATGAAAATGAAAATCTTGAATCTCTCTCTCATCTAACTCTCTCTCTATTTCTCATCTCCTTCACTTCTCTTCTCTTCTCCTACTCTCTTTTCCACAAGGTTAAGTTCAAAATTGTTCTTGAATCTTAACAATTGGTATCAAAGCTTATGTTTGCTGCCGATTGATCATTCCTTGGTTGATTAGAGCTGGTGAGGTGCAAGAAGCAAGTACCAATGGCTGGTGGGGTTACAACTCGATCTGAGGCTGCAAATACTGCTACAAATGCTACTGTGAATGTCACTTATGCTTCGGTTGTAGGTGCCAATGCGACAGCAAGAGCTGAGGTCAATCCAATTGATAAATAAGGCTTCGAATGGAGGAAATGTTCTCTCAAATGCAGCAGATACCGCTAAGTCAGGATCAGAAGTTTGTTGATCGATTGGTTCAACATTCTCAGTAGATCGAGGATAAGATCTTAGGTTTGCAGCAACAAATCACTAGGCAGAATATGCCTTCAAGTGCTGGAGTATTATTAGCTTCTAGCCAGCAAGTTCGTCCTCTAGAGGTTGTGCAATTGCAATCAGCTCGTGTGGTAGCTGGTCAATCAGATCATTTACCCGATCCAGTGCAACCCCAAGTAGTAAGTATGACATTTCAACAATTAGAGCGTCCATCAGATCACTTGCAACAACAGAATTCTGGAACAATTGATGCTTTAGCCAGCAACAGAGTGGTGGTTTCAGGCAGCCAAGGATTCAGACTGAACCTTTTAATGGAAAGCAACCTCAATCATGGATAAGGAGATGTGAACATTACTTTCACTTTTATCACATTAGTGAGGCTGAGAAGGTGGAATTAGCAGTTATTTACCTTCAACGTGATCACGAGGTATGGTTTTATAGCCTTTTGAGAAGCAATCCTTCACTGTCATAGGCTGAATGTGTGGAGGAACTGTGTGAGAGATATGGTGAAAAACATTCAAGTGATATTGTGGATAATTCAACAAGGTGGTACAAACTACGACTGTGAAAGAGTACATGACCTGATTTGAAAACTTTAGAGCAAGCATGATCTTTGCTTATCCAAGTGCAACTGAGACATACTAAGTTTCGAGTTTCATTAGCAGCTTGTAACCAAAGATTAAAAATCTTGTCAAGGCCATTGGTCCTAAATCTTTGTCTAAAGCCTATGCCAAGGCTAAATTGTTTGAAGCTACTATTCTTACATCATGTGATGGACCTAGGAACAGAGGTAATAGCTCACATCAGCATCAGAAGGGATCAATGAGGTCGAGGTATGCTCATTCTGATGAGAAGAAGGTCCACAAACCATGTTTCGAATGTAATCATCCTTATTACTTGGGACACAAATGCAATCCTAAGTTCCTCATGTCAGCAAGACGAGCTGATGCAGATGATGATTCTGAGGAAGCCGAAAGGGAGGTTGAAATGGATAGTTCGGGACAAGAATCACAGGATGAGTCACTTGAGGATGAAGTGGAGATTTTTGTGAAGGCTTTGACATGAAATGGGTCTCATAACACCATAAGAATCAAGGGACAAGCAGGGAAGAAGGCTATTGTTATCTTGATTAACAGTGGCAGTACTCACTGTTTCATTGATCCTAAGGTGGTTAGGAAGGTTGGGCATGAAAGGATCATGACACAGCCTTTAGTAGTAACTGTGGCAGATGAAAATTCTATTCTTACTTAGACCAAATGTTAGGAATTCAGTTGGTCAATGCAGAATCACAAGTTTGTGTATGATTTCAGGATCTTACTATTGGAAGGTTGTGACATAGTTCTTGGAGTGGATTAGATGAGATCTTTTGGTCCAATTATCTTTGATTTTGCTTAGCTGAGATTTTCATTTGAGAGGCAAGGAACCACTGTAAAATTGCAAGGGATGGCTGAACAAGCTCAGCATCAATTGCTTACAGGCAAAAGTTTAGAAGATGGAATCAAGAAAGGATCTTATCTATGGGTTGGCCAGCTGTTTGCAATTGAACACACATAGTTGGGAGAGTTATCTCATCCTGAGGTTCATTCTTTGATTGAGGCGTTTAAGGATTTGTTTGAACAACCGGATTCATTGAACCCAAAGAGAAGCTTGGATCATGCAATACCCGTCAATCCTAATTCTGAACCAGTGAAACTGAGGCCTTACAAGTACCCACACTCACAAAAGACTAATATAGAGAAGCAGGTAGAGCAATTGATTAAGACTTGTTTCATTCGATAGAGTCACAGTCCATTTTCTTCTTCGGTCATTTTGGTTAAGAAGAAGGATGGCATAGCCAGGATGTGCATTGACTAGAAGCAGCTTAATTCACTTACAGTCTGTTATAAATCCTTTAGTTTTTTTGTTGTAATTGGTTTTGCATCTCATGTGTTGTTTTGAGTTGCTTAAGTCTTGTTTTTAAATGTTAGTTGGCAGGCCAATTGGCGTCAAGAGTCGGGTTTAGGTCCTACTGAGCTTGAGTGGCGTTTTCTTTGTGCTTTGGCCCCAAATGCAGTTAGTCAGTTAGGGGATTTTGGAATTCTAGTGCAATGTACCTAGATCTATTATAAATAGATCTAATGCTTGTAATCCCTTCATTCAATCAATAAAATTCTAATTTCCTTTTGGATAATCTCTCTCTAATTCTCATCTATTTCTCTAATTTCTCATCCCTTTCAATTCTCTTCTCACATTATCAATCTCTTTCACAAGGTTAGCTATCAATTTAGGTTTGGTAGTTAACAATTGGTATCAGAGCCAGGTTCAAGTTTTCTATTGCTTGAATTGAGCTGGCAAAATCAAAGAAACACAATCAAAGTATGGCTGATGGACTTCGGACACAATCGGGAGCTGGAGGTGGCAATGTTGCTTCAGTTGTTCAACCGGATGTGTCATATGCTGTTGTTGCTGGTTCAAACACTTCAAAGGAGTATGTTATGACTAACCAGATGAAAGAATGGTGTGATCGCATTACGAATTCACAATTACAATCAGAAGAACGCATGTTCTCGAGATTACAGCAAATAAAATTGGAAAATCAGCAAAGAAATGATGATCGATTGTCGAAATTGGAGGATAGGCTGGAGAAATTGCAAGATCAGATCAAGAAGCAGGGAGAATCATCAGTTAATGCGATTCTTAAACCTGCAAGTCAGCTCATTCCTCCAGCTACTATGGTCCAACCGCAAGTTCATCAAGACAGGAACGAGAGCTTGGATAGAAATCGCTGTAAATCTCCAATGTTACAAGCAGAAGCTGGACCTTCAATTCATATTAGATCAGTTGATGATCGACCTTCTGTAGTTGAGGCTGCTGCAGGAGCTCATGATCGAAATACAGAACCAGGCCATTCCAGATTGTTTGGCCAGAGTTCAGGTCTGCAATCCGGACCTCCTGATTCAGTTGCACACCACATGAGCTCATCCGATGACTTAGAACAACATAATAGGCCTCCTGATTTATATCAACAGTAGAGATCATTGAGTATTGATGCTACATCTGGTGGTAGAAGCTACGCTCATAGACAGCCAAGGGTGCAAATCGAGCCATTTGATGGAAAACAGCCTGAGTCTTGGTTGAGGAGGTGTGAACGGTATTTTCATTTCTATAACATCAATGAAGCTGAAAAAGTGGAGCTAGCAGCACTGCATCTTCATGGAGACCATGAGGTATGGTTTTATAGTGTATTGAAGAGCAATCCTTGTCTTTCTTGGGGTCAATTCGTGGAAGAGTTGTGTGAGAGATATGGTGAAGAGGACACAAGTGATGTTGTTGATAGCTTTAATAAAGTTTATCAAACCTCTTCCGTGAAGGAATACATTATCAGATTTGAGAATTTGCGTGCTAACATGATAGCCATTAATCCACATTCTAAGGAGGCATATTATGTCTCAAGCTTTATTAGTGGATTAAAGCCAAGAATTAAGAACTTGGTTAAGGCCATTAGGCCAAAGACACTCCCCAAAGCCTATAATAAGGCTAAATTGATTGAGGCTACACTTGCATCTTCAAGTGACAAAAGCAAATTCAAGAGCAGCAATTACAAAACTCATCAAAGAGACTCATCAAGCACCAAGGCTGGCCGTACAGTGGATAAGAGGTCTGCACGGTTATGCTATAAATGTAATCATCCGTATCAACCCGGACATAGGTGCAATCCTAAGTTTTTGATGTCTGCAAGTGGATCTCGTGTCGAAGCTGATTCTGAGGCTGATAGTTCAGGTTCTGATGTAGACAGTTCTGAGCATGGTTCACACGATGAGTTGTTTGAAGATGAGGTTGAGATTTCCATGAAAGCATTGACTGGGAATGGAGCTCACAACACCATACGCATTGGTGGAAAGGCAGGTAGAACTTCCATTACCATCCTTGTGGATAGTGGAAGCACACATAGCTTCGTTGATCCCAAATTGGTGAAGAAGGTGAAGCATGAAGTCAACAAAACTCACCCTTTTGCTGTGATGGTAGCTGATGGCAACCCAATTACTACTCAAAACAAGTGCCAAGCATTCCATTGGTCTATGCAAGATCATCAATTCTCCTTTGATTTTAGAGTTCTTCCTTTGGGAGGATGTGATATGGTGCTTGGGATAGATTGGATGAGGTCTTTTAATCTGGTGCTATTTGATTTTGATAAAATGACTGTATCTTTCGAAGTTCAGGGCACTAAGGTCACATTACAAGGGATTTCAGATCAAGCACAGTTGCGGCTGATCAATGGCAAGCGCTTACATGGAGGATTCAAGAAGAATGAAATTCAATGGCTTGGGCAATTGTTTGTCATTTCTCCTGCTGAACTACAGCCAGACATTCAACCTGAAGTTCACGCTTTAATTGAAGAGTTTAAGGATATTTTCGAGCAGCCAAAGAGCCTTCCTCCACAAAGAAGTGTAGATCATGCTATATCACTTCGAGCTAACTCTGATTCAGTGAAGATCAGGCCTTACCGTTATGCTCATGCCCAATAATCAGAGATTGAGAAGCAAGTTGATAAGTTGCTTCAAATGAGCTTCATTAGACCAAGCCATAGTCCTTTTGCCTCACCCGTGATTCTTGTGAAGAAAAAGGATGGCACGGCTAGAATGTGCATCGATTATCTCCAACTGAATTCTTTGACAGTGAAAGATAAGTTTCCTATTCCTGTTATTGACGATTTGCTTGATAAGTTATATGGAGCACATTTCTTCTCTAAGCTTGATTTGAGGCAAGGATATCATCAAATCAAAGTTCTTAAGAGGGATATATACAAGACTATTTTTCAGACACACCATGGACATTTTGAGTTCGTTGTTATGCCCTTTGGTTTAACAAATGCTCCGGCCACATTCCAAGCTGCTATGAACGACATCTTCCAGCCTTACTTGAGGAGGTCAGTGTTGGTTTTCTTCGATGATATATTGATATATAGTTCTTCCTATGAGGATCACCTCATTCATCTTAAAAGAGTGTTTGTAGTGATGCGGCAGCACAAATTTTTTGCTAAGCTGTCAAAATGTTCTTTTGCTCAGTCTAAACTTGAGTATTTGGGCCATGTCATCCCTCATGAAGGAGTCTCTACCGATCCTTCCAAGGTGCAAGCAATGCAAGAGTGGCTTATTCCAATGACCTTGAAGCAATTGAGAGGTTTCTTGGAATTGACCAGTTATTATAGGAAGTTCATTAAAGGTTATGGGTCCATTGCAAAGCCCTTAACTGAGCTTCTAAAGAAGGATGCATTCAAGTGGACCGAAAAGGCACAAACAACTTTTGATGCTCTTAAGTCTGCTATGTGTGTGGCTCCGGTATTAGCTATGCCAAACTTTGTTAAGGACTTCATCTTGGAGACAAACGCAAGTGGGATTGGTTGTGGGGCTGTTCTTTCTCAACATGGAAGACCCATTGCTTATTTGAGTCAAGCACTTAGCCCCAAACATCAAGCCATGTCCACTAATGAAAAAGAGTACTTTGCAATTCTCCTAGCAATTAAGAGAGAGAGGCTCTGAACAGGCGATTTCCGGGCAGTGGCGAGTGAGGTACAGACGGCGGCTCGTGGTCGGCTCCCCTGTTTTCTGCAGGGGGTTTTCCGGCGCGTGAGGGCTCGTCCGGCGTCGTACAGGCAAGATCTTTGCATCTCTGTGCTCCCTGAAGCCTGTAGAATCTCTTCAGCTACCCCAATCACGATTTCCATTCTTTTTTTGAGGGCGTAAACACATGTGAGTGAGGGAGTCGAAGGTTTTGGATGATTCGCGTAGGACGCACGATCTTGCCATCAAGATCTCATCTATCCTCCTCTTGAGCTTCTGGTTTTGATCCTTGAAGTGGTGGTGGTGGTGCTTGTGGCTAGCGGTGTCAATTTCTCTCTCCGGGTACACATCTCGAAGTTCAATGCAATGAACTCCTCCATGGATGCAATTTTTGGGTAACTTCCTCTACTCATTAATTTGCTCCTAGTTAGTGCCAATTTACTGCTTTTGGTACTTGGTTCATGTTTTGATCCGCTTTTGGGTAGGGGTGCAACTAAGCCCCTGTTCGCTATATTTATTTGTTATTAAGTGTGATGTGATTACTGTAAATATAAATGTAAACAAACATGCAAAAGGACTCACCGGCGACTAAGAAGTGGGCACACATTCTGACAGCAAGTCTTTGACCTCAACTACTCACCATTTTCGAAGAAAAGGCTGTGATATTTTGGTGTATCTAACTTCGGTTATTCCCTGAGTTCTACTTATGTTTCAATTAAGAAGACTTTTTTGGATATTTTGTGGATTTTTATATATTTTTGCTGACAGAAAATTAAAGGGATATGGACCTAACTTAAGTGGCAGTTACAGTGATGGAGCAGGGCCCACAGACACCTTTCCTCGTACACTTAAAAGTCAGGAATTGAGGTAAAGACAAACCCAAGAGCTCAATAGTATACTTACAAGCTCGAGTCAATCAGGTTTTTAAGCCAGGCACCCTTGAATTATAATAACTCGAATGAGTTTAGGTTTGACGAGATTTAGATGGAGCAAATCACATTCGGGGTCATTGGATTAGGAACAATGCAATTAAGGTTAAGCCTTCACCATCAGAGCCCTAAGCAATGGGGCAAACCTAGGTTCACCTGACTTATCAAATAGTAAGACTTATGAAGGGGACCCCTTTGCTCAAGAATGTGTGGCTGCAGCTTAGGTGAAAGATGCAGATGTCATTAACAGTAAGACTGAAGTACCTGTGCAGAAGGGAATCATCCGAGTGCAGAGCAAGCTGTACATTGGCTCCTTGACTGATTTGAGGGATCATATTGTGAAGGCTTCACATGATTCAGCTTGGGGTGGACATTCCGGGATTGAAGGTACTTATCAGAGAGTTAAGGCATACTTTAGTTGGCATGGTATGAAGAAGGCAGTTTCAGATTTTGTTAAGTTTTGTGAGGTTTGTCAACAAACCAAATTGGGAGATCATAGATACCAAGGACTCTTGCAGCCACTTCCCATTCCGAAGGGTGCTTGGATCAACATAAGCATGGATTTTATAGAAGGTCTTCCCAAGTCTGATGGTAGGGAGGTCATTTGGGTAGTGGTGGATCACTTTACCAAATATAGTCGCTTTATATCACTCATTCGGCCCGTTACAGTTGAGAGATTGGCTAAGAGCTTCTTGGACAACATATATAAGCTACATGGGTTGCCATAATCCATCATTTCTGATCGGGACAAGATCTTCACAAGCAATTTTTGGAGAGAGTTGTTCAAATTGTTGGGTATTACGTTGGCACTTAGTTCATCTTACCATCCCCAAACGGATGGACAAACCGAGCATGTCAACCAATGCATTGAACGGTACCTTCGGAGTATGGTTTTCTCACTGCCTAAAGAGTGGAATCAATGGCTCTCCTTAGCTGAATATTGGTTTAACACTCATGTTTATGCATCAATTGGCACTTCTCCTTTCCAAGCCTTATATGGGTATGCTCCTCCTTCTCCAATGATGTTGCAGCAGCAGGGGACTTCAGATTCTGCAGCAGGGGACTTAATTCAACAAAGGAAGCAGATGTTGCAGGTTCTTAAGGATAATCTTCATCAAGCTCATGCACGAATGAAATTTTATGCAGATAAAAAGAGGGTAGACAAAACTTATGAAGTTGGAGACATGGTCTACCTCAAATTACAACCTTATAGACAGTCCTCTTTGGCTGTCAGGAAGAATGTCAAGCTAAGTGCTCATTTCTTTGGCCCACACAAAATTTTTGAGAAGATCGGCAAAGTTGCTTACAAACTTGATTTACCTCCTCATTCATACATTCACCCGGTGTTCCATGTATCATTACTTAAAAAGCAGGTGAAAAAAGGAGTTAGAAGCTCACGGTCTCCACCAGAAGTGGGAGCAAATGGTGCGTTGCCACTTGGGCCGGTAGCTGACAAGAGGCAGAAGATGATTACAGGAGCTACGGGAGCTTTCCAGTAGATCATGGCGCGGTGGCTGAATTGGATAAGAGTGTGGTCACATGGGAGAATCCTACATTTTTGAAGAGTCAATTTCCAAGTTTTTCTCCTTGAGGATAAGGAGCTTCTCAAGGGGGAGGGAATG
Organism: Simmondsia chinensis; assembly: GCA_018398585.1. Classification (NCBI taxonomy): domain Eukaryota; kingdom Viridiplantae; phylum Streptophyta; class Magnoliopsida; order Caryophyllales; family Simmondsiaceae; genus Simmondsia; species Simmondsia chinensis. The sequence continues at coordinate 9,924,531 of JAGTTD010000017.1, read as the reverse complement.
ATATAAATCCTTTAGTTTTTTGGTTGTAATTGGTTTTGTATCTCGTGTGTTGTTTTGAGTTGCTTAAGTCTTGTTTTTAAATGTTAGTTGGAAGGCCAATTGGCGCCAAGAGTCGGGTTAGGTCCTGCTGAGCTTGAGTGGCGCTTTCTTTGTGTTTTGGTGCCAAATGCAGTTAGTCGGTTAGGGGATTTTGGAATTCTAGTGCAATGTACCTAGATCGATTATAAATAGATCTAATGCTTGTAATCCCTTCATTCAATCAATAAAATTCTGATTTCCTTTTGGATAATCTCTCTCTAATTCTCATCTATTTCTCTAATTTCTCATCCCTTTCAATTCTCTTCTCACCTTATCAATCTCTTTCACAAGGTTAGCTATCAATCTAGGTTTGGTAGTTAACACAGTCAAGGATAAATTTCCTATCCCAGTTATTGATGACCTTTTGGATGAACTTCATGTTGCACATTTCTTTTCTAAATTGGATCTGAGACAGGGGTATTATCATATTAGAGTTTTGGGGTAAGATATCTATAAAACAGTTTTCAGAACTCACCATGGGCATTATGAGTTTATGGTAATGCCCTTGGGATTAACCAATGCTCCGGCCACTTTTTAGACAGTAATGAATGATGTATTCAAACAATTCTTGTGGAGATTTGTGTTGGTGTTCTTTGATGACATTTTGATTTATAGTGCTTCATTGAAGGAACATTTGGGTCATCAGAGGGAAATGTTCATGGTGATGCGCAGCCACAAATTTTATGCCAAGCTGTCTAAGGGCTCATTTGCTCAGTCACAAATTGAGTACTTAGGACATGTGATTTCTCATGAAGGAGTTTCCACGGATCCCTCTAAAGTCCAAGCCATGAAAGAGTGGCCAATACCTATTACGCTTAAGCAATTAAGAGGATTTTTGGGATTAACTGGTTATTACAGAAAGTTCGTGGCTGGTTATGAAGCAATTGCTAAGCCATTAACTAATCTCTTAAAGAAGAATGCTTTCAAGCAGTCAGATGTAGCTCAAGATGCTTTTGAAGCCTTGAAGGATGCTATGTGTGCAGCCCTAGTCTTGGCAATGCCTGATTTTAAAGAGGAATTTGTGCTAGAAACTGAAGCTTGTGGAAGAGGTATTGTGGTTGCGTTATCTCAAAAAGGGAGGCTTGTAGCCGACCTTAGCCAAGCATTAAGTCCTAAGCACATGGAGTTGTCTACATATGAGAAGGAGTACCTTGCTATCCTCTTGCTTGTTGAGAAATGTAGACATTACTTGGAGGGCCATCATTTTGTCATCAGGACTGATCACCAAAGCTTAAAGCATTCGCTTGAGTAGAGGATTGCGACCAGAATTCAGAGGGAAGGATTGATGAAGATGCTTAGTCTAGATTATGCAATTGAGTACTTGAAGAGAAAAGAAAACCAAGCAGCATATGCCTTATCTCAAAGGTTGGAAGAAGCTGAGTATGGTTTTTGTGGAGCTGTATTTGTTGTACTCCCAGCTTGGATTGAACAAGTTTATAAGTCTTATGAGGATGATAGTTTCCTCAAGATTGTGTGACGGATTTCAGCATTAACAGAACCAGTTCTCCTCCATCTGGTGCTAAATTATCTATTATCAAAGATATCATCAGGCTGAAGGGAAGGTTGTACATTGGATTCTCCAGTGATTTGGGACAATAGATTATTAGCGTCTCTTATGAATCTGCTTGGGGTGGCCATTCTAGCATTGAGGGAACGTATTAAAGGATCAAGGGATACTTCAGCTGGACTGGATTGAAGAAAGATGTAAAGGAGTTTGTTTAAGCTTGCGAGGTCTGTCAGCAAACAATGACTGGAGGCAGTGTGTATCAAGGTCTTCTCCAACCTCTACCAATTCCGGATTGTGCTTGGTAACATATAAGCATGGATTTCATCGAAGGCTTGCCTAAGTCAGAAGGCAAAGAGGTCATTTGGGTAATTGTGGATCGCTTTACCAAGTTCAGCCATTTTGTTGCTTTGGCAAGATAAGTTACAGTAGAAAGACTTGCAAAGGTGTTCCTTGATAACATATACAAGCTTCATGGAATACCACTATCCATAATTTCTGATCAAGACAAGCTTTTCACCAGTCACTTTTGAAGGGAATTGTTCGCTCTTATGGGCACCACATTGGCATTGAGTTCTTCTTACCATCCTCAGACTGATGGCCAAACAGAGCATGTAAATCAATGCATTGAGTAGTATATGAGGAGCATGGTTTTCAGTCATCCTAAAGCATGGGGTAAATGGTCATCCTTATCAGAGTATTGGTACAATACTCATTTTCATTCCTCTATAGGCACTACTCCCTTCAAGGCTTTGTATGGATATGATCCTCCTTTCACCTTTGGTTGTGTAAAGAATTGCTTCTTCAATTGCAAAAGTATCTGATTTTTGCTTCAAAAAAGGCAATTGGTGCAGCTTCTCAAGGATAATCTTCGACAGGCTCAAGCAAGGATGAAGTATTATGCTGATAAGAAGCGTGCTGATAAGTCCTTTGATGTTGGTGATATGGTATACTTGAAACTTCAGCCCTATAAACAAGCATCTATGGCAGTATGCAAGAACACCAAGCTTTGTGCTCGACATTTTGGACCTTAAAAAGTTATTGAGAAGCTAGGAAAAGTGGGTTATAGGCTAGAATTGCCTCTTGAGGTGTTCCATGTTTCTCTTTTAAAGAAACAGGTTAAGAAAGCAAAACATGTTCTGCTAACCCTCTAGAAGTTGGGGCTAGTGGAGCTTTACTGCAGGTTCCGGCAGCAATTATGAACTCCGGGCTACTGCAGTCTTTAGGGAGACCAGTGGAAGAAGTGTTGGTACAGTGGGCTAATTTGGAATAAGAAGATGCTACCTGGGAGAAGATGAAGTTCTTGAAGAGCCAATTCCCAACCTTCCATTCTTGGGACAAGAATGCTTTTAAGGGGAGGGAATTGTTAAGAATCGGCCTTATATCTTGTATTAAAGTCAATTGTAACAAGCATTGTAGTGTTGCTTTTTGTGATCTGTTAGCAATTGGCTTTAGCTGAAGTTGTTGGCGCCTTTTTTTCTGAATTGTTGTTGAGTCAGTTATTGGTCAAGTAGCAAGTCAAGTGAGGCGGCTAAGGTTTAGTTAAGTCGGTTGTTAAGAGCCTAAGTCCAACGTATCCTTGCCTATTAAGGAAGCTTATTAGCATTCAATGAATGAAAAAGAAATATCTTGATTCTCTCTCATCTAACTCTCTCTCTATTTCTCATTTCCTTCACTTCTCTTCTCATCTCCTACTCTCTTTTCCACAAGGTTAAGTTCAAGATTGTTCTTGAATCTTAATGGTTATATGGCATGCTTGAGGGCCACCTACATTAGCGGGCTATTGGTTTATCATTGCTTAATCAGTCCCCATGAAAATGGTCTTGAAGAAATGGGTGGTTAGCTTGCCCCCAGCTTGATAAGTATGAAGAGGTCTAGGAGGAAAAGCCTGATCCCCAAAGGTGGTTACCTGTCCTTACACAGCTATTTCAAGGCCTTGAGTGGGCCTCAAGGCAACCTCCCCTACTTGCGAAGTGTATGAACGATTATGCCCCCTGTCTCTAGTATAGGTGACATTGGCACATTGGCATTGAGCTCCCTCAAAGCTAGAGAGAATCCATAATTCGAAGGTCCAGTAATCCTAGGGGACACATCATCATTCCTATGGCTGAATTCCAAGTGTGTAATACTTAGGTTAGCCATAGTTTGGTTTTCCACTCTCTCAGGGATTATGTAGTCAACTTGAGCAACTGGTATCCATGAGCTCAAAGGAGCATCTCATGGGTAACCTGTTGGAACTGATGAAGAAAGTACATGCCTAAGTTGCAGGATGTCCTCTCTAACTAAGATAGGCTTGACATCAACTACTATCTGTTTTGCCACGTCTTTAGCAATAAGGGTAGCAGTAGAAGACAACGCTGAGTTCATCTCAACTAAGACTTTGTTAGTTTTTCTCTAAAGCCTTTCATTGACTGAGGTTCCAATGTCATTTATCACGACTCTCATGGCGGCAGAGTTTCGACGCAGGGCCGCTAGAGTGCGTTCTGTTTCAGTACATTATTTCTTAAAGGCCACTCCTATGGTTTGTTGAACTATTTTATCCACAATTTCTAAACAACATTTGAGCATGGCCATGAAACTATTTCGAGAATGGTTATTGAGCTCGATGCGTTCATCTTGTGGGATGTCATCATCACCACCGCTTTCATTGCCACGGCTGTGACTGGCTTCATCCCTTCGTGTTATAGGGATTTGTTCAAGAAGATGCTCGAGCCAGGATCCATTCAAGGCTGAGCCTTTTGGTTCCTCATGCTCAAGAGCACTGGACCTCCTGGTTCTGACCATTGGCAAATGGTTCGAGATTATGTTCTAGTAATCCATGATGGGTTGAAGACAACGAAGTCTTGCTCTAAGCCCTCCACTGTGGTTGCCAAAAGGCATGTTCGCTGTATTTATTTGTTATTAAGTGTGATGTGATTACTGTAAATATAAATGTAAACAAACATGCAAAAGGGACTCACCGGCGACTAAGAAGTGAGCACACATTCTGACCGTAAGTCTTTGACCTCAACTACTCACCATTTTCGAAGAAAAGCCTGTGATATTTTGGTGTATCTAACTTCGGTTATTCCCTGAGTTCTACTTATGTTTCAATTAAGAAGACTTTTTTGGATATTTTTGTGGATTTTTATATATTTTTGCTGACAGAAAATTGAAGGGATATGGACCTAACTTAAGTGGCAGTTACAGTGATGGAGCAGGGCCCACAGACACCTTTCCTCGTACACTTAAAAGTCAGGAATTGAGGTAAAGACAAACCCAAGAGCTCAATAGTATACTTATAAGCTCGAGTCAATCAGGTTTTTAAGCCAGGCACCCTTGAATTATAATAACTCGAATGAGTTTAGGTTTGACAAGATTTAGATGGAGCAAATCATATTCGGGGTCATTGGATTAGGAACAATGCAATTAAGGTTAAGCCTTCACCATCAGAGTCCTAAGCAATGGGGCAAACCTAGGTTCACCTGACTTATCAAACAGTGATAGTAGGACCTACACAATCAAGGTCAAGTCTTGGCTATTAAAGGCTTAAGCTAAAGCCTCAATTCTTAACTCGTCGATTTTGGGAACAAATTAAAATAAAGAGTTCATACCTAAAAGTCAAAGCACTGTATTACTAAAGAAGCAAGTACAACAAGATCTACGCTACGTTAGACTAAGTTAAGTTATGCTACTCATAAGTAAAAAGCACAAGTGTGCTGCAAAGAAAACTTGAAGAAGATCTGTATGAGTGTATGTACTTGTGGACTATAACAGAGTTGCTTATTTATAGATTAACTAATAAAGATTGTCCCCTATTCCTGCGGCACTGTCTCCCCACATCAGGCCACCAAACTTCTTTAGCACGTGAATGAACAATGAACGTCCCCTTGATTTGGTATTCAAGCGTGTTTCTTAAAGCTTGCATCTGCATTTTCAGTTGAAATCTCTTCTAGATGCTCCCTGTTCCATTGGATTAAGCTCGGTGCCCATGCACTTGAGATTGCGCTCCAAGCAACTATCTCGTGCTTTGAAACCACCTATCTTGCAGCCTCTTTGGCAGTCCCTTGAACTCGAGCTCTCTATACTCTTTAACCATCTCAAGCCACGAGTGGCTCTTGTTAGGGTGATAAACTTCTTAAGATGCTGGGCTCGAGACACTGTTACCTCAATACCTAAAGTTTTGATTCTCCTCAAGGAGGACCTCATGTGATAAGCACATGGCACTTTGCCCAAAACGGTGTCATCCCAGGTCTCTCAAAATAAGGGTGTAAAAAAATGGGTAATAAATAAGCATAGTAATGAAGAGTCAACAAATTAATAGGACCATCAAAATGAAGCCCTTAGGAGGATATGGTAAAAAGGGCTAGTAAGTTAAATAGGCTAGTTTGAGCCTTGTTTGATCATAAGTATTATAGGCATAAAATACCTAGTTTAAGATGAGTAGGAAGTTTGAATGATTATTGCGCTAAAGAGGTGATGAGAAGTGAGAGAGAGGAATGAAGAGCTCCTCCCTTCCATATGCCTTGCCCCTGCCCTTTTATAAAGATCATTCATGCCCCATTTTCTTTATAATGATAAAAAAAACACCCACTCCCTTTATGGATGAGGATGAGGATGTTCTCCTCTCCTCAACTCTTTCCCTTTCCTTCCTATATGTGAAAAAGGGAGGAGATGTGTGGAAAAAGAGTGGTGCCATGTGTGCCAATTCATTTATTTTGTATTTTAGGGTCCAGTTTTCTAGTTTAAATCTAGTTTATTCTTACCTAGTTTTCATGGAGTAATTACCTTCTCATTATACCTATAGCACTGGGCTTATAAGTATCAGGGGTGCAAGCACTAGGCGTGAAATTACCGGCAAGTGTGTACCGGGTGTGTAATTCAAAATAGGTCTAACCTTTAATCTTTAGAGTTTACTGCTATCCAATTTATATAATAATAAACTATATAACTTATTCACCTATTTACAATAGCAAGCTGCTCAATTATATTATAAACAACTCCCCTACTGCTATTTCAAATTAAAATCTAAAACAATTATACTCTAGTTCTAACTAAATCTAATATAATTCCGCTACAACTCAAAACTCTAAAACTAATTACATACTTCAGTGAAAATAAACCTTAATAAGTAAAATATTAATAAACAAAAGATCTAAATTTAATTAAGCAAAAATACCCTAAAACCCTAGTCATAATAATATCGCGTCTCATGCTACTTTTCGGGCTTGGATGCAATTTCTACAATTCCCGTGATCCATTTTCTCTCTTTTTCATCTTGATCGGGTTATTATTATCCCTATTTGCATCATTCTCGCTTGCTTGAATAGGATTTGTACTCTTCAACTCGTTAGTCTAGTTCGCAGATGAAGATTGCCATAGGGAAAATCAAAGACTCCCAACTTATGTGCCGAAGTGCTCAGAGTTGGGATTATATTAATTTGTATGCATGATGGTGTCTAGATCAATGATGCTTTTAGTGGAGCTAATAGTGTTGTTTGTGGTTGTATCGGTGATGGTTCATGGGTGACGAGTAAGTTAGGTGTTGGTGGGCTTATCAGTGATGGTGGAATTGGGTCTTAGATTTAAATATCCTCAAGTTTCTTCTTATCATATATGAACTCATTGTATGTAGGCTCATCAAAGATTGTTCACGAAGAGGTTCATCATCCGTTTTTGTTTGTGGGTAAAATTGAGTTGGTGGATCATTGTAGGTTGGTGGTGTTGATGGTGGTCATTGTTGGGGGCTGATTTCGGGATTTTAAGTGATGGATAACTGGTTGGCTTGGTTGGTGGTGGTGAGATGGGTTTCATGATGCGATGGTTGACTTGAATTGTTTTTAGTGGTGGTGTGGTTGGGTGTGTGTAGCGGCGTTGGTGGTTGTGGGATAATATTGGTGGTGGAGCAACAATGGTGGAAAGTGGAGATAAGTGGTGGAACATGGTGGTTTGTGGGGCCAAAAAAGGTCGTGGTGGTGGTGGAACTCGGGTTGAGTAGGTGGTAAAGCGATGACTCACTGATTTTGAAGATGGTTGAGATGGTATGGTCTTGGAGGATGATCGATGGTGATGCAACATGTCGAACACTTCCACTGCTAAGACTATCATCTTTTGCATCGATCGCTCTTCCCTCTCCTCAAGCGGCCTCTCATCTACCATGAGTCTAAGATCCATTGTTCGCCTTCTCAGTGGCATGACTTAGGAATGTGCCTTCGCTTTGATATCAATTGACGTGAATCAATTACCACTTATGCACATCATTTTAAAGATCCAATCTACAGTCTCGAACCTCGACGAGGCATGGTGGAAAAGATACAGTGCCTCTAACCCGTTGATCATACCCAACAATGCCGGATTAAGAGGGATTGGCTAAAACTCGTTGATTATGCGTATACCTGAGCAATAACCCAAAAAAAGAGCTATGTAATTTTATTGAACTCTTTCAAAATAAAATTGCAAAGATCAACTCAAAACATGAGAAATCTCATCAAATAAATTCAATAATCAAAAGCTTTTTAGGACAAAAAAACTAAGGGCAAATTACTTATTAGTTTCATGAGGTTTTGCGAAATAATTTTTTAGTCAACAAACTTAGCAAAATAATTTTTTAGTCCACATGTTTGAATGAAATAATATTTTAATACAACCGCCTTGTAAATTTTTACAAAATGACCATAATACCCTTATTAAAAATATATTTACACTAAACAAAAAAAGAAAAATAACAAAATCCTCTCTTCCTCTTCTCTCTTCTCCGTTCCTTTTCTCTCTCTTGCTCCTCTGTGCCTTCGCCACTATGCCGTTGTCACCAAAGGAGGGCGATGTAGAAGCGATCGGTGACTCGGGATGGCTGTTGGCAAGTTAGACGAAGGTGGGTTAGGGGAGAAGAAGGAAAGTTAGAAAGTGCGGTTGTGGCTGACGAGGGTGGTATTGGGGTGGATTAGCATCGCCAGCTTTTGCGGCAGCAGTGGCGGCAGAGGCGGAGAGGAGGAGGAGAGAGAAGAGGGAGGAGAAGAGGAAGAGGGAATTTTTTTTTTTTTTTTTTTGGTTGAAAATATTTTTAATAACGATATTTTAGTCATTTTATAAATTTATGGAAAAACAATTAACAGAAGTTGGGCTAAAATATTATTTCATCCAAACCCGTGGACTAAAAAATTATTTTACAAAGTTTGCGGATTGAAAAATTATTGCACTATACCTCAGGGTACTAACATATAATTTATCAGAAGACTACTTGCCTATTTATAGTCACTCCTCTACTACTCTTTAAAATTAAAATCTAAAACAAAAAAGCAACATTCCCCCAGTGCCCCAAGGGGGCCTGCTTGATCAGGGTTGAGGGGATGAATGTACGCAGCCTTCCCTCGTTAGGGTGCTCCCTTGAAGAGAGGCTGTTTCCGAGAACACCCAAGCTGAGGGGTGCAACATGAGGACTTCCCAGGAGATCACCCATTTTGGTACTACTCTCACCTAAGCATCCTTAATTTTAAAGTTCGAATAGGATCCGGTGCTTGTGTGTTGATACCCTCCTAGGTTTAAAATCTAAAACAATTGTATTCTAATTCGAACTAAACCTAATATAATAATGCTATAACGCAAAAAAAACTCTAAATCTAATTACATAATTCAATAAAAATAAATCCTAATAAGTAAAATATTAATTAAACAAAAGATCTAAACCTAATTAAGCAAAAATACCCTAAAACCCTAATCATAATAAATTCACGTCTCACGCTTCTTTTCTACAATTCCTGTGATCCATTTTCTCTCTTTTTTGTCTTGATCGGGTGATTATCATCCCTATTCGTGTCATTAGGATACCCTAAGTATCATAATGTTTCAATATATACAATAAGATACCCTGAAGTTTAATGATTTTATCACCCAACAGGTATCACGAAGTTTTAGAATTTTATCAATTATGCACCTTTTCTAAAAGTTCAATTAATTTTTATGAGATATTGATGTTACGAAATATAATTATAACAATACGAGGTATCCTCTATCCTAATGTCATTTTTTTAGTTGTTTACACCCTAATTTTAACGTAGTTGGGATGACTTTGTTTTGGGTAAAGTGCCACGTGGTCAACACGTGAAGGTCTTCTCGACGGTAGTTAGGCCTTTAAGTACTAAGATAACGGCGTCTCGAGCCCATCATCCTAAGAAGATAATTACCCTTGATAAGGGGATCAGCCACTCAAGACTTGAGATGGTGGAGGGGTGAAGTGAACTTGAGCTCGAGGGGCTATCAAGAAGGCTGCAACACAGGTACTTCCCAATCTCAAGGTAGTTACTTAGAGCGTAATTTTAGTTACTTGTGCATTAAACTTAATCTAAGAGAATGTGGGGCTTTTAGAAGGGATTTCCGCAAAGAATTCGGACGTGGGTATCAAGAATTTCCCGTCCAATACTGAATTCAGAGGACGTTCATTGAAGATTTGCATGCGCAGAAGAAAGCTTAGTGGCCAGACGTGGATGGAGCTGCCGGGAAAGGAGCAGCTGTTATTTCTTGTTTTTTATAAATAAAGGACTCTGCATCAATTCAAAGTAGTACATACACTCATTACAAAACTTCTTCAAGTTTTCTTTTACAACACACTTGTGTTTTTTCCTTAGAAGTAGCATAACTTAGCTAGGCGTAGCATAACATAGATCTCTGATGTACTTACCTTCATAGTAATACAGTTCTCGGGCTTCAGGTATGACTTTTCAGTTTTAATCTGTTCCCACAAATTGACAAGTTAAGATTTAATGTTTTAGTTTAAGGCTTTGACAGCTAAGGTTTGTCCCTTGATTGCGTTGATCTTAATATTATTGTCACTGCTTGATAAGTCAGGTGAACTTAGGTTCGCGCCATTGATTAGGGCTTTGACGTCCAAGGCATGTCCCTTGATTGCGTTGGTCCTAGCCCAATGACTTGAATATGGTTTGCTCCATCTTAATCTTGTCAGACCTAAACTCATTCGAGTTATTATAAGCCAGGGGTGCCAAACTTCAAAACCTGATTAACTCTGATTTGTAAGTGGACTGCTGGGCTCTTGGGTTTGTCTCCATCCCAGTTCCTAACTTTTAAGTGTACGAGAAAGGTGTCTGTGGACCCTGCTCCTTCACTGTAACTGCCACTTAAATTAGGTCCATATTCTTTTAATTTTGTCATTAAAATAGGTAAAAAAATCCACAAAATATTTATAAAGTTTTCTTAATTGAAGCGTAAGCAAAACTTATGGTATAACCAAAGTCATTACACTAACATATCACAACTTTTTCTCCAAAAACGGTGACTGTTTGAGGTCAAGGACGCTCTGTTGGTAATTAGGCTCACTCCCTAGTCGCGATGAGTCCCTTTTGCACGTTTGTTTTATTTCAATTTTACGGCAACCACGCACACAAGCTTGAAACAAAATAGAGCAAACAATAGTAAAATGCCACATTATTTTGCTAATATATAAATATCTTCCTTTGTAATTAAGTAACACTTTTTAACATTCTGCTATATTTTTGTTCGAAAATATTTAAGTAACTTGTATATATACCGTTAAAATCATGTACCACATTAACGTTTTATGATGAAAAATGATCGGATTATGACAAAAATTCACCAAGTTTCTACATAAGGTACCTAAGTGAAAATATTTTGAAACCTTAGGGTACATTATTATATATAACAACAACAACAACAAGCCCAGTGCCTGCAAGGGCTCCCGCAAAAGCAGGGTCTGGGGAGGGTAGATGTACGCAGCCTTCCCCCATCAGGGGGCAACCCTGAAGAGAGGCTGTTTCAGAGGACCCCCAACCTGAGAAGCCTGAGAGCTGGTCCACAGCATAGAGCATGAGACTTTGTTTATTATATATATTTTATATATTGACATTTTAAATAAATCTCCCAAGCATATGGTAGCTATAAAATTCTCTTAGGTTATGTTTGGGACATGGAATTAGAGGCTAGAATTAGAGCCTAGAATTCCAATTCTGTTGTTTGGTTCACCTACTGGAATTGGAATTACAATTCCGCTGGCTAATTCTATGAAATTGGATTTTATCTGAAAATCTAATACAATATGTGTATCGCCTAGCCGCCAAGAGCCCAGTCCTAGCTATAGCCACCATCTCTACCGCCTTTCGCTCCCCCTAGTCTACCGCAACATGAATACAACCACCCAACCGCATACCACATCTTCACTCCTGCCAGTCTCTTCTCCTCTGCTATTGCCATCATGCATCTCGCCATCCATTACGCTAAGCTTCTATACATGGCGTCACCTCAGCACGCCCCAAGTTCCCGCCAGCACCTGTTCATTTGTTCCTCCCCTTCTCTTGCTAGACACGCCTCCCGCAGTTTTTACCTCCTTCCAGAACCTTCGAACCCTACTACCCTTAGATATTTGTAGATATTTTAGGGGTTTTCTCTACAAATAGGAATTAGGGATTAGGGTTAGGTATGTTGAGTAACGTGCATTTCTTTCTCTCTCCCCTATTTCTCTCTAGTTTCTTCCCCGTTTTTCTATGTAAGATCCTCCATTTTTGGAGGTAATCTATCAAATATATGCTATTAGTTGTCATTTCAGTTGATTTACAGTTTATGTTGTATCAAAGTCATACTTTCTAATTCCTTGGGATAAGGGTAAGGAATTGCAATTTATCAAATATATACTATTAGTTGTGATTCCAATTGATTTACAGTTTGTGTTGTATCAAAATCATACTTTCTAATTCCTTGGGATAAGGGTAAGGAATTGCAATTTCATACTAACTTTATTAACCTAAACCTCAAATTGACCCAACTTGATTAACCCAAATCCTTAAAGTCCAAAGACTTAGACACAACTTAAAATTTGACCTAAACCTTGAAATCACCCAAGTCGAATGAGTTGAACTTGCAATGACCGAAATCATCTTAGCTCAAAGTCCGAAGTGACCCAACCCGATTGACCCGAAACTCGAAATGACTGAAATCCAAAAAATGAAACTATTCCACTTGAATGTGGTGTAAACAAGTTGAGCTGAAGTGGAAATGACCCGACAAAATTGACCCAAATCTTAATACGACCCATACCCAAAATGACTTGACATATATCAAATTCAGCCTAAGATGACTCGAAATTTGAAATGATACAACTTATTTATCCTAAAACTAAGATGACTTGAGCTTCAAATGACCTAAATGAACTTAAATTCAATCATAACTAGCCTAAATCCCGAAAATATTTAACCCGATTAAGTTAAAATCCTAGGTAACTTGAACACCAAATGATTCGACATGATTCTCTAGCCGATTTGACTCGAAAATCAAATAACTTAAACTCAAATTGAATCGCTTTGACTATAATAACTTAAACGTAATGTGAACCACTACGACCAAAATCCAACAATAGTTGATTTAAAATTCGAAATATTCCGACTCAATTGACCGAAAACCCTTGATAATTCGAATCATTATATAATTATAAGTCTGACCTCTAATTCCTTAAATAAACCAAACAATAAAATTTTAATTTTATCATAATTGGATTTAAAATTACGATTCTACAGTGGAATTCTAATTTTATATGCCCCAAAGAGCCTCAACAATATGCTTGCCGCCTCATTTGAGTCTTCCTGAGCAATTCACCGCTCGGGTAGTACAAACCACCTCCTCCTATAACACTCTTCCTTCCGTGTGTCTCGATCGGCAGGGAAAATGAGTTTGGATTCATTTCGCTCAGCGAATTCAAATTCAAAATCCAAAAGAAGCCTCCATTCGAGTCCCTCCGATAGTGGTAGTAGCAAAAACGGGAGTAAGAAGAGGAAGTCTAATCAGAAAACCCTAGGCGCGGCTTGGGGCGCTAATTCTCTTTCATCTTCTAGGTCTTCTTTCCGCAAAGCACCCTTTTCTGATTTTGGAAGGTGATTCTTTTGCATTTTGATTATGCCCGTCGAATATTTGCTCATTTGGGTTGATTAATTTGAGGATCTTCTGGTTCATTACGAGATATCCGAAATTGTTCCCTAATTGCGAGAATTTGAATTGTGAACTTTATTTTCTTATTTCCTTCCAGCGTTTTCAGTGTTCCTGGCAGAACGTAATTTGTATGAAATGGTAATTGCTTCCTAGAATTGGAGCGTGATGTATATTGGAATTTGGGATAGTATGTTTCAATTTTGTTCAAATTGTTCAAACCCATCTATCCCATATAGAAAATCTAGTGGTGGGTAAGCCACTTTAAATGCCTCTTGTCATTTCCCTTGGTAAAGTCTTGTGGATCTAAAGTGGGCATTAGTGGGCCACACGCGCCGGCCGGCGAGTTGTGGCGCGGCGTGGGCTTTTTTGGACTTAGATCTTTATTTTTACAACCGTTATACTTCTAGTCGAAATCGAGGCGAGTTCCTTTCTTGGACAAGCTCGAGGTTGCAAGCTTGAACTCTAGTTGTTTATCCCTGGCCGAACTCGAGATTGCAAGCTCGACTTAGACCTGTTGTCTTTTGTCTGGAGTGATCTCGAGCTCGAGATGAAGGAGCTCGAAGTCTTTGTTGTTCAGCTCGAGCTCGAGATGGAGGAGTTCGAGGTCTCCGCTGTTGAGCTCGAGCTCGAGTACCTCAAGCAGTTTCTCACATCCACACACGTTCTTTTCTTAAATGAAGGCTGCATTTTTCACTTCGTGATATCCGCCTAACTGCTTGCTCTTTCCACGATTTTGGGCCAATTTTCTGCCCGATGTGGTTTTAGAAGAGTATTAAAACCGTGTCCTTGCAAGCGTACGAGCAAGTTGTAGCTGTGACGAGTATACATGTATCATATCCATGGGGAACCGGCATAAAGCTTAATTCAGTGATTAATGAGTGGTTTGAATTTATGTTTTTATTGGAAAGGTTGAGCAATTAAAGAAATTAAAGTGATTAACAGTAAATTGGATTGTCAAATCTGTCAAGGATAGTTTACGGTGTGAATCTAGGCTAGCCTAACTCAAATTCCATCATTATATCTTACCATGACAATGACTTTAAGGGCTTAGGCTACAAGCTCAGGTTGGGGGTCCTCGGAAATAGCCTCTCTTCAGGGTAGCCCCCTGAAGGGGGAAGGCTGTGTACACCTACCCCCCAGACCCTGCTTATGCGGGAGCCCTCAGAGGCACTGGGTTTGTTGTTGTTGTTGTTGTAGGCTACAAGCTCTAAATCTGGGTTAACACTTAATTAGGGCTTCAGGTAATGAAGCAGTCTAAGGCCATGACCCATCTAATCACTCTAGGTGTTGCATGGGTTATCTCAATAGCACTACTTAACTCCTTTCTCATTCCTAATTTAGTATTAATTCATATAAAAGATTGTGTTTAGAATTGGATATAACCTGGCTTGGCTCTCCCCTCCCCCCTTTTTTAATTTTATATATTTATTATATATATTATGTATTACATCATATAATATAACATACAATACAATTATAATTGTGCCTTGTAAAATTATAAAAATATACGTTTGTTTTGACCAAAAAATAATTATAATTTATTGATGAATAATATACCATACAAATATAATACAACACAATTATAATATAAATATATTTAATAAAATAAAATGTATCATAAATTGTTAACAAATACAACTATGCCAGTATGATCCCACTATTTAAAATTACAAATATATTATATAAAAGAAAATATATTATAAAGAAATAGAATTACAGCAATATAAATAAGTTAACTTAGTCTAAACTGGCAGCGGTTGGTGCGGGACTTGCTGTATCGGTGGTACGGTCGTCTTCTTCGTCGCTCGATGAACCCAATTTTAATCGGTCTTGCTCTCTATCCGCTGCATGCAACCAGTCCTTCAAGCACACAGACATTTCTAAGCTTGACGGTGCTAGCTTCGCTCTTTTGGATCTAATCAACCTGCCACCTGTACTAAAAGTACACTCCGATGCTATTGAAGACATCGGACATGTTAGTATATCACGTGTCATGGTGGAAAGCACGAGATACTAAGTTTGATTAGAACACCACCATTGCAAAATATCAAAATGCGAGGTCGCCTGCGTCGGGTAGAACTAGAGCATAGGCGAAAGCAAGTCAAAATCTAGTTCGTCATATGACGTGGGATTTTGTTTGGGCTTCAATCGGTCCAACAAATCTCACGCATATGATTTTCCTTTACCAGAGGATGTAAAAGATGATGTAGAAGAAACATGTGGATTATCAGATGATAATCTTCGAGAATACAAGGAAAAAATTCACGTAAATCTGTATAACTCTCGAAATAAAAGATGCTACATTAATAGTTGGATTTAGTTTGTCATTAAAAAATTATGCAAATATTGTAAACCCGTAAGTTTATAGCGGGGATAAAAAATGGTGGCAAAACAATATGTTAGTGGTAATTCAGATTAATATTTATAAAATTTTAGCTTCATGGCGGCAATAGAGTTTGTCAACACGGGGTTGGATTCGTTCTCTGCCATCCAAGCAGCAATAGCTACAAGTTTAGATATTGCTTGTGGAATGGTAGGATAATAACACCTAGAAAAAAAAAAAAGTCATAGCATCTTTAAATATTACAAAAATTTATAAATTTCATTAACTGTATCCCAATCTACGTTAACAAATTAAAACTCCTTAGATCTGAACGACTGTCCTGCACAAATTCAATTAAAACATCTTTGTACGATAATATCCTTACATCTCGACTGTGGATGACCACCTAGTTTGTATATCTAATTTAAATTGTGTAAAATGAATAGCGTGCGTCTTATAAAGAAGTTTAAATTTTCTTTTCCTAGTTCTAGATGATTTAATTGCTATAGTTACTTCTCTTAACGACTCAAGAGAAGTATCTATAAGTTCCAAACCATCCATTACCATTAAATGCAAAATATGACATATGCAACGTAAATGGAAACATTTCCCATCTAACATGGGTCTAATATGCCGTTATGCACGAGAAAGGCACACCGGATTTTGACTTCCACGTGTCATACATCAACGAGAACATGCTCGTGTTTAACCTTAAAATATCTTGTAATTCATTTTTCATATTATTAAATTCTTTAATTGCATCCCGCTTGAAGTGTTCTGTGGAACCCTTACAGCGGCGGGATTTAACGCGTTTTGACAGTACCGGACGAATCTAGAGTCTTTGTCGGTGTTAAATGGCTTTTCAGCCCCGATGATGTATCTTACTAATTTGCGTCTATTATTTTCCTGTGAAAACCTAAAGTTAGCAAGCGCAATAGTTGCTTGCTGTGCTAGAGTTTGCTGGGTTTTATCAACGAATAATTCAGGGTGGCTTTTTATTAGGTGTCTTTTTAACGTGCTTGTCCCACCACCACGTGCATGACTGAAAACTTTCGGGGGATCACATAACTTACGATATGCTTTATTATGTTCACAATCTAGTGTGAAGTGGTTCCATACGTCGCTAGTACTACGCCTACCACTAGTGGTGGTGTGGGTTTCAGTTTCAGTGGCGTTAGGTATGGGTTCCGTTTGAGAAGATCTCGCACCACACGATTCAGGATAATCCTGGTCATAGTAGTGCTGCTCTTCTTCCAAATTTAATGTGTCAGTGTAGAGAGGTGACGGATCGGGTTCTAAAAAAGCTCGTTCCTGGGTATTAAGCTCGACTGTTGTATCCCTCTTAGGGTTTTTAGGCGGTTGACAAGAGATAGAACTAGATTGACCGTGTCTAGATGAAGATGAATTATGTGCCATGGTATTGTTAATTTTTAATTATTAAATGCAAGTGAGAATGCAAGTTAGGTAAATAAAAATGACAAACAAATAAAATTTCGATACTAAATTTACCAAAGCGAAAATTGAAAGTTAAACTTCTACAAGATTCTACGAGCAGAACACAGTTGCAACTTTTAACTTGAGAAATTTAGAGTAAGTTGTAAGTAAAGTAATTAGAAAAGAGAGAATTGGAGAGATTGTTGTGTGGTGAAATGAAAAAATAAGGTTAGTATTTATAGAAAAAAATTAGAAATTTTTTTTTTGAGCTGTTGCCCCTCTGAATTAGCGGTTGGGGGCTTCTGCCCCCCAACGGGCCCGGGCCTCCTCCGTATTGGGGGGCCCGGGGCCCGGCTCGGTTTGATAACGGGCCGAGCGAGGTGGGCCGGGCTAGGTTGCGAGCTGACCCAACCCACTTGCTACCTCTAGATATAACCTCAACCCTGACCACTCGTGAAAACCTGTTATACCATGGTCTAAGCTACAAGCATAAGACGAATCGCAAATATACTGGAAATTTAACCATGACTACAAACACATGAGTAGAAAATCAATCTCAATAAAGAATTCCACACACGGGTGCAAAAATAGTATAATACAAGTTGTTATCATAAATAAAATATAAAGGCTAGGATCCGAACGACTACTCGTCCTTCACCCTTAAATTACGAGTCTACTCCTCCATAGGAGTTTTATACATCACAAAATCAAAAGATAAAAGTGAAGAAAAACTTATAGATTGAAGACTTCCGTGATCGATGTTGGCTAGACTCTCGCTTTAATCTCCTGTACTTCGACTATTTGTGCTTTGGCCTTCAAGAAAATCCCGGCCTCTCTTGGGGGCTCGGGGAAGGAGGATAAGAGAAAAATAGGCGAAAAGTACAAAAATCAAGTTCCCCCTCCCCTTTTATAAGGCACGTCGCATGCTGCTTGCCGATCGATCGTCGCCGATTGATCAGCGAACGAAAGAAGTGTTGTTTCTGCCTGCTAGGGGTGCACATTGGTCCAAGACCGAACCGAACCAAACCGGAGCGAACTATATCAAATCATGAGACTGAGGACCGGACCGGTTAAAACCGGGTCAGTACGATCGAAGACTGGTTAGAAACTGGTTCGGACCGAACCGATTTGGATCGATTTTTAATTTAGCAAGTGCAATTATAAGAGTAAAAACATTTCAATACGAAAGTTAAAAATTGAAAAATGACAGTAATGGTACAATTTGCACAATATTTATATAATTTAAGCATATATATACAAAATATTATATAATCATTAAATAATAAAAGAATAAATATCTAATTTTTTAAGATTTTAATATTTTTAGATACATACATTAAATATTAATTATATATTAAAATTATGTACCCAAAATATTTAATGTGAAATTAATATTGTTCAGTCTTCAGTCTGGTCGCTGGGCTTTCCGGTCTGGGACCGGACCAGATCGATTAAGTCTATATACTCGGAACAAAGACCGGATCGATATATGGTCGGTTTGGTCCAGTCCTTGACCGAAGTGACCAGCCCCGTCCAGTAAACCGGTTGGACTAGATGAAATTATTTCCAAGGAAAATTTGGACTCTATTATGCGTTTCTAAATGATAAAGTGTTTGAAAGGTCAAATAAGGATTTTAACACCGGATACTTGAACTTGTGGTAAAGTGAATAAAACGAGTTGAACTTCTATTCATATTGATAAATTGTTAGATTCGTGGCTTGCTAGGCTCGAATGTGGGAACTTTATCTCCGTTGAGAGAATTAATAGCCCTCTCGAATTTATTCTTAATGACTTTGATGACCTTTAAGAGTATCGTGAGTATAGGTGGTTAAAAAAAGTACTAAATCTTGCTTGTGGATGAAGGGAATATCCTTTGAGTTCAAAGGCAAGGCTGTTGAGATGTTCCTCAAATATAAAGCGGAAGTTAAAAATTAATTAGATCATAAGTCGAAGGGATTAAGTCAAATAGAGGCGGTAAGCGTGATGAATGTGATGTCTATTAGCTCCGGGTCACCCTAGAGATTGTGAGGGAAGCTCTATTATAGTTGATACTCATTTTGAAGGGATCGTGATTTAAAGGCTAGATGAAATATCTTAATGTATGAAGGTTAGGTTCCTAATCTCCACTAGTTGTAAGTGTGGGGGTGCCTAGTTGAAGTAGGTTTTCCTGACTATGTTTCTGTCGTTTGCATGAGCACTTTGTTCCCGGGTAATCACATCAGTAGTACAGGAAAAACTTAAAACTCTTGATGAGGTTATGAAGCCATAAAGGCGCCTATTTTGAGAGAGTTTAGTAATAATGAGTCAGACTCAATTATGAGCTTGTGTTAGTGGGTCTCCTTATGGGTTGACATAAAACCAAACTTTTGAATTATGATATTAAGGGAGAAACCTGATGGAACAACACGAGGGGTTCGAAGTTCCTGAATAGAATATAAAGTTTATATGTTTGAAACTCCTTGTATTGTCTTTCTCAAACCCCTAGATAGTGTCGTCATAATTTGACTGTCCTTAGTCACATATGAATTTGTATGGTGATGTTTGAATGTGTGAATAATCATGTTGATGAGTGTGAATGTTGTAAATGCTAAAGTCTTTTTTTAAGTTTATGTTTGATATGAAAGACTTATGAGAGGCCAATGTGATACTTGGTGTGAAAATCACTAGAACACCTAAGAGGTTTGACTCTTGATTATGTGGAGAAAATCCTCAGGGAGTCTAGTCATTTTGATGACATACTATATGACCTTAGTGCTCAATTGAGAAAGGAGAAAAAAGTGATATTGTGTTGTAGGCTAAATACACTAAGGTGATTTTAGCATTATGTTTTGATGAACAATATTCATTCTGGTATAGCCTATGTCATTGGTAGACCTAGTTTACAGACCCTTGATCCAAATGAAGAGTACTGAAGTGCTGTAATGAAACTGTTCATGTAGCAGTGAAGTACTATGGGTTAGGGTTTACGTGACTCCCTGTTTTGTTAAAAGAATATTGTGATGCCAGTTGGGTGTCAGATATTGATAAGAATTATTCTACTAATGGCTATGTTTTTAGGCGTGTTAGTAGTGTCATATTCTGGGATTCCCCTCTCAAACTTGCACTGTTGAATTGACCTTAAAGTCTGAGTTGGCAAGTAGAAAAATTGGATGGCTTAGGTATGTAGCGTGAGACATTCCATTGTGGGGTTTTTTGAGCACCCGAGAGATTATGAGATATGTTTTTTGACTGTAATCTCTTTTGATTATTGTGGTTTCGCTAATGTTTGCTAGTTATAAGTAGTTCATGGCAATTGATTATGATAGGAATATTATTGTGGTGACTATTTAAAGTTAGTGCGGATAGCTTGATGATGCTGTTTCTTAGGCTTGAGAGCCCTACGGATGCGTGGGTTGCCTTAATTTGAATGATAAAAGACATTGTGGATTATGGTCTTTTGCAAATTAGCTGGTGGTGGTTCAGTTGAGTTGAGATGATAAAAGTTTCACTCTTGTAATGGTATATGAAACTTTATTTCGCCGTTCATAATTTTTTTGTCAACTGTGTGTGTACTAATATGTGTACTTGGGGTGGAGATGATTTTATTGATATAATGTGTCCTTCCTTGTTATTTTATATTCACTGTTGTTGAAGTTGGCTGGCTATGGAGTTGGTTGCTTAATAGCTCGTTGTAGATGCCTCAATGTGGGGTTAAGAGCAACTTGTGATTGATGTTGGCAATGGCGAACTTAAGTACCGCCTTGCTTTATGTTCAGTGCCATAATGCCATTTGTGAAGGTTGAGCTTGATGCTAACCTACCCATAGTTCATAAAGAATGGCGTGGACATTGCACACTTGATGGGTTTGGCAAGCGAAGGGCATGTTGCCTTAGTTGTGGTGTTGAGAGACACTGGACCTACTAAGGAGTAGACTACCTGACAGATCCTCTATTTGAAGGCCTTAAAGAAGGTGAGAGCTCGTGCTTATTAGGGCAGGAACATGTCTAAGGGCCTTTTGAAAAGGCGAGACGCGTACAGCAAAGGGAATGGGACTTAAGCCCACTTGTGTGCCTTGATCTTGGTGGATATCTGTCTTCAAAGTTATTTTCGATGTTCAATGGGTCTAACGAAGCCAAGGTTGGAAAGTTGTGATTAAGCCACCCTAGCCCCTTTCGAGTTAATGTTGTTTTGTCGCTGAAGGATGTGTTAGTACTATCATGACGTTAAGGCTGAGTTTAATGCTCTTAATGTTGTCCATAGCCTATTATGGTGTTGTGGGGTGGCACACTTCATTGACATACCAATCTTCTGTGATGTTGAGGATGAGTTATATGCTCTTAATAATATCCATAGCCTGTGATGGTGCTGTGGGGCAGCACACTTGATGGACTCACCTACAGGAATGTGGGGGTCGTAAAACAGCCTTTGTCGCGAGTAAGGGCTTATTCTCTAGAGCGTTCCTTGGTATCGGATATTGGATCTGTTTTGTTGAGAAGGACCTCATACTTCCGGATTGTCGAGTGCGTTTGAACCTTGAGAACCACATAAAGTGGGTAGGTGTGCTCTTCACAATTATTGCTTAGGTTTAAGACTATGTTCACCTATGGTGCTTGTGGGACATGCTTATTCACTAGGTGTTGATTCAAGTCTGGAAGACATTGGCATCTTCAAGTATGGGTCTAATTATTTAGTATCACATTTTCTTCCTCTTTCTCAAAATTGAATCATGGGGGGGATTGTTGGAATTTTGGGGTAGTGTGCTTCAATTTTGTTCAAGTTGTTCAAACCCATCTATTCCATATAGAAAATCTAGTGGCGGGTAAGCCACTTTAAATACCCCCTTGTACTTTTCCTTGGTAAAAGCCTTGTAGACCAAGAGTGGGCATTAGTTGACTGTGCATGCTCTGGCCGATATGTCGTGGCGTGGTGTGGACTTTTTTTGGCTCGGGCCTTTGTTTTTACAACCATTATACTACTGGTCGAACACGAGGTGAGTTCGTTTCTTAACTAAGCTTGCGGTTGTAAGTTTGAGCTCTAGTTGTTTATCCCTGGCCAAATTGAGATTGCAAGATCGACTCAGACCTGTTGTCTTTAGTTTGGATTGATCTCGAGTTTCAGATGGAGGAGCTCAAGGTCTTGGCTGTTAAGCTCGAGCTCGAGTAGCTTGAGGAGTTTCCTACGTTCACACACGTTCTTTCCGTAAATGAAGGCCGGGTGTTTCGCTATGTGATATCTTCCCGCACTTTCCTTAACGACTCACACTTTCCATGATTCCATGCGGATTTTCTGCCATAACCATAACTGTTTAACACGCTAGTTAGGCTTATGCTTGGTCTATAAATAGTCCACTTTGGAGGCCTAAAAGTAGCAAAAAACTATAGAACTAATTTCCCATGTACTTCTTCCTCCTTCATTCATTCTCTTGGTTCATCTTCGTGGGTTCTTGTTGTTATTCTGTTACTGAGTAAGTTAGGGCGTACTCTAGCTCATCACCTGAGAGTACATCCTATGCTGGGTGCCATATTAACCTTAGAAGTCGGAGTGCTAGAGATCTCGTTTATATTGGTGCGGGGGCATAAACAACTTTGGGCGGAGGTGAACTCCTCAGGGCGGAATTCCTTGGTTTGATTCCTTTCTACGCCCCCTTTGTTCAAATATATTTGTTGTTTTATTCACTTGCCTACTAGAGCTTGAGACTGTGTTGCTCAAGCCTAGGATCGATTTTTGTTCATCCCAAACCCAATTTCTTCTGAGTATAATCTTGGTTCTGTAAAAGCTTGAGATTGATTACTATGGAGGTAAAAGTCACTCCTACTGAGATTGGATCTATTCAAAGGTCAGTGTATTCCTCTCTTAAATTGGGTTTAGGCATTTTATGTTCCCTTGTTTATCTTAAGTTTGCATTTTGATTGCTCATTGATCCATATTTTCCAATTTATGCCAAAGACATGGGTTGGGAGTAATAGGGTAGCCTAATAGGAAGTAGATGGGCCTAGCCCACGAAGAGCAAGAAACTATGAATATGTTTTTCGGTTGTGCAGTTTTAAAGGAAACTCAATGGGGTTGGTTTAAATGGTAGAACTCTTGGACCTAGTGCCTCTTTGGAGTTCGGATCCTATCATTGAGTGCAATTAAGTTTTTAAGGATACACAGACCTCAACTTATCATTCTGTATGTAGGGAAACTTGTGAGTGACTGTTGTTTGCAACTGGAATATTGTTGAGGTGTGAGTAAGTTGTCTTGGACACCTAGGTTATGAAAAAAATTGGAAAGGTATGAAGATTGATACGACACAAACTCGTAGTCCAGATCGAAGATAGCCAAGGACAAATAAGAACTTATAACTGTGGGAGTTACTTGACCCATTTCGAATTGGTTTTGGTTGGAGCTTTCGTCAGTCTATGGTATTGGAAAAGATATGAATCTATAACTAAAGATTTATTTGACGCATTTCCAATTGGTTCTGGATGGAGCACCTCTTGGTCTATAATGATTCCTTTGGTCTATAATACTGTTATCATAGATGTCCATCTCACGCTCTGAATTCCCAATCTTGTGGGAAATTGGCGTCATTCCCCAGTCTTATGTGGGCTAACACTATTCTTCGGTCTTATGAGGGCCTTGTTTGATGCATTAAGAGTTCATATGCCATTTAAAGGGCTCAATCACCCATCTTATGGGGGAGCTCGTGCCTACTTTTGGAGCAGATCTTGGCTTGGTCAGCCTCAAAAGCTGGTTGACATGGTTGATTGGTATTACATCCTGAATCTTGTGTAATGATGCCAATATTGCAATTTGGATTTAGGACTAGGGATACTCTCAGTAAAGCCATAGCCACAATCCATTGGTGGCATCGAAATTAAATTGTTTACCTAGGATTTGATATACTGGTTCTGGGCTACATAGGTGTGGGTACTGATGCCATAATGTGTTATATGTTTGGGATTACTTAAGTAGTGCAAAGCCAACCTACATGACGAGGAAAAGGGTGGCATGATACAATAAGATACTGTAATCACACATCAAAAATCATTGACGAAGAGGTACCATTGGTTTGATGGAGCCTTACTTTATAAGACGGATCAAGATAGCAGAATCACAATGTGACAATACCATGTGAATAGGAGAAAACCCACACCCCATTGTATTGTTTGATTCTAAAATTACGTTGTTGCATCTCTGGATCTTTCATCTTTGACTTCGTTCAATGATTGGACCTTTTAGAGTGGTCAATGAATTCAGGATGTTATATGATGGAATAGTAAGCTTGAACTGGACAGGGATATTTGAATGTTTATGCGTGATATATTATTGTTTGTTTTTTTTTAGTTTCATTTTGCACGCTCATGAGGAATGAGGGCTTTTGGCATTATTATCCACACGAAGCTCATTTGTTGCCATGTTGATGGATTTTATTGCATTACTCCAGCTATATGGTAGAGAAGAACAAGAAACTTCACTGTCAGTATGATGCAGAGGCTTCAAGTTCTTCTCAGAGTGGTTTTGATTCCGTCAAACCCATATTTGAAGGGGTTTCTATTTTTGTTGACGGGTTTACTATTCCTTCTAGCCAGGTTTATTTGACTTTCTGGTCCTTTATAAGTTGTTTGTATGTTCATTTTCTTTTCGATTGAAAAACAAGATAATCTTAAGAGAGAGAATGTATAAAGAGTTAAAGACAAGATGTCCTCAAAATTACAATCATGCTAATGATTTAAAACCCTCCAATCCTTTTGTAAATCGGCTTATGTAAGAGAAGCCTCCAAAGCTTTTTATTCAAAGAGCTCCTAAGAATACCACATTTTCATCAAGAAATTAATTAACATATATTGGTCTTTAAAAATTGTAGCGTTTCTTTCTTGCTAAATGCATCGGAGGATCGCAATCATAGCTGTAGAGAATGACCTTAAGATGTCTTTTCTCTTTCCTAAGCCATAGAACTTCATTAGAAGGATAACTTCATTCGATCTTAGGCGGACCCACATTTGACCAAAAAGAGAGAATAGCGTACCCCATAAATTCCAAGCCATTGCACATCACAAAAATAAATTTATTGTGTGTCTCTCCAATTTGGAAACACATTACACAGATCTCGGGAGGCAAAGCCTGAAAAGGTCTCCGTCTATGCATGCAATCTCAAGTATAAGATTATTGTGAATCATCGAAATTCTTACAAATATCATTTTCTTAGTTCTATCTGAAACTTAATAGTCAGTTATTTCTATTTCCTTCCATTTAATCTGAATGTGTCATGAAATCAAATAAAGTCGATTATTTAATGTAATGGCCATTACTTAATGAATCTTGAGCTAGCTGTTATATCACATGCTCGTTGCTATGTATTATGTCAAAGTTTGCAACACCCAATTCTATGACACAATTGTGAACCGCAAACCTTAATTTGATTCCTCAACTTACACATATATAGATGCACAAGCACTGTTACACAAAGGTATAGAAATAACAGACGAGTAGGAATTTCTTTTGAACTGGATGATTTTAGGTTTGCCTAATATTGACAACAATCTATTGTAGGAGTTGAGAGGCTACATGTTGAAGCATGGTGGGCACTTCGAGAATTACTTTTCAAGGCGTGGTGTTACCCATGTCATCTGCAGTAATCTTCCAAAGAGTAAAATTAAGAACCTAAGGTTTTGTCTCTTCTTCCTCATCCTTTCCCGATATCATGTATCTTTGAACATTTAGGCTATGTTTGGCTATAGTTGTTAGCTTTTAGCGTTTAGCTATTAGTTGTTAGCCGATTGATTAGCTGTTAGCTGTTAGGTGATGGGCAATGTGTTTGGTAAAGTAAGTTGTTGAAGTTGGTGAATTATTGTAAAATGATAACTAGAATTTGATTATATAGTGTTTGAAAAGCTAAAAGCTAAATTGTTTAGCTTCTGAAAAGTTGCTTTTCAAAAACTAAACGCTATGAAAACCACTAAGAACAAACTTTTTACCAAATAGTGCTATTAGCTGTTTAACTAGTCCAAAAGCTAAATGTTATGAGAATTGCTATGAAAAATTGCTTGCCAAACATAGCCTTATTGGGATGCCTATTGGTTTAACACTCTACATCATGGTGTAGGTCTTTTAGTGGACTCCCTGTCGTGAAACCTACTTGGGTGCTAGACTCTGTAGCTGCTAAGAAATTACTGAGCTGTGAGTTCTCATTGCTTTCATATGAGTTTCAGAAATCTACATAATATTATGATTTTTGAGATGAAAGAATGATGCCCTGTGTTTTTGACTCTGGTTCACCCGAGGCCTTTTTCATGCAATGTAACATTGGTCAGACCTATTTGTTCTTTATCCAGGGATCCCTTATCAGCTTGATCAGCTTGTTAGCGAAACAGCTAATCAACCAAAATTGTCTGCCTTCTTTTCTCTGAAAAGCAGCACATCTTGTGAAGGCAACTCTTATAGTTCTGGTTTTCTGTCAAATACTGAACCTGAGGATTTGGAATCAGGAGGTGATACTTTGAATCATGAGATTTATTTTAAAATGGATGAACCCTCTGAGTATACAATGCAACGTGTAGAAGAGACTACTGATCCTGAGCACAAGCACATGGATGGACATGTATCCGAACTTGGGGAACCAGCTCTTGCTGATAAGGAAATTTTAGAAATGGAAGCCGGAAGACTTAGGTCTGTGGATAGTGCAGATAGTGCTGCTGAGGATGAACTTGTGCAGTTTTATCTTAAACCTTCAGCGTCCTCCAGTGATCATTGCCCAGATAAACACTCTGCTAAAGGATTATCTGCTTTGGTCCCAAGTGGTGCTTTTCGTCAGCATTCAACTACAGGAGACCCCAATTTTGTTGAAAATTATTTCAAGGTGATTTAGTCATAGATGCTTGCCTTATCTACTTATGGATTTGATTTGTGCTGCTTGTTTGTTTATACCATATCAGAAGCATATATGTTGGCGTTTTTTATCAGTTACTTTTCATCATTGTTTTGGTTTGATATATTAGAGGCCTTGGTACTTTGACTTGTTATTTTCCCGTCAGATCGCTATTGATGGGACACACTGCAGCTGCTGACGAGGGATGCATCTTGGATTTGAGATAATACAAATAGATAGGACCCATTTATTTCCATATCCAGAATGAAGGGAATGGGGAATTAGAGGGCAAAAGAGTCCAGATTCGTTGTTGCGTGGAACATAGTGAGATGGAGAGGAAGGAGCGACTTAGCTAGTCAATGGCATATTTTTTTTGGAAAAAAAGGTGTAGGCGAATATGTTTGGTGCATGGAATTGAACCCTATAATTGAGGTTGAAACTAGAAATGGGGTCCAGAAATCCAATTATATTGTTTGGTTCACCTACTTAATTGGAGTTACCATTATGCTTGTCCAATTCGCTACAATAGGGTTTTAACTAAAAATTATACATTTCAATTCCTTGAGGAAGGAGAAAGAATTGTAATTCCATATTGATTGTACTAACATGAAACCTAAAATGACTGAACTCAATTCTCCGCAAGCCCTAGATGACTCAAAATCGAAACACCCAACTGACTTTAATTTGACTTGAAACTCAATAATCCAACTTGGATGTCTTAAACTGGACTTGACTTGATTCGATCTGGATTTGACCGATTCTAACTCATAGTTGGAAATGAACTTTGATATACCCAAAATTCAAGATGATTCAAATCCGAAATGATCCTACCGTACTCTAACATGGCTTGAATGTGGCCCAACCATGATAATCCAAAACCCGAGATCATCCAACCTAATTGACTGGAAACCAAGAGATGAGTAAAAATGAAAATGACTCGATCCTACTCAGTCCCACCTAAATTTGACTCGACCTAGGTAACTTGGAACTTGAAATGATGCAACATGATAGACTTGAAACCAAGATGGGTTGAGCCTAAAATTACCCTACCCAACCAAAACCCCACTCGTGCTTACTTGAATCCTAGAACGAACCCACCAAATTAACCCGAAATCTGATACGATAAGAGC
The DNA here is from genome assembly GCA_018398585.1 of Simmondsia chinensis. Lineage (NCBI taxonomy): Eukaryota > Viridiplantae > Streptophyta > Magnoliopsida > Caryophyllales > Simmondsiaceae > Simmondsia > Simmondsia chinensis. The sequence goes on along the minus strand of JAGTTD010000017.1, from coordinate 9,896,310 downwards.
AGAATATGATCTTACCTAACTGAAACCAGAGTTGAGTTGACCTGGTCTTGACATGACTCTAGTCCAAAAAATCCATTCCGATCACAATTTGACCCTAGTTGACCCGAAACATGGAAGGGTCGAACTTGACTGACCCAAAACTCGATGAATTATGGTTCCAACTTCCAATTCCTTTGGTTACTCAACAGTTGAATTTCAATTTCATTCTAATTCCAACATCTTTAGAATTAGAATTCGAATTGGAATTCCTCAGTCAAATTCCAATTTCATGTGCTAAGCAAAGTCTTAATGAATACTCATTCCTTTTTTAAACTTCGCTGTCACTGTGATAGCTCTTAAAGTGTTAAACACATTTATAAGTTTATTTCAATAGGTCAAATGCTTAGAAGTATTCATATGGAAAGGCATTACTGAAGTACCCTTAACATATAGCAAACCACATAATTGCAAGCCCAATTTCCGTTTCTGTATACTCTAAATTATGCCCATGTATTTGGCGTCCATAACAGAATCACTCATTGCATACCTGTATCTGCACTCCCTTTGCACATTTGCTTATATATGCCTCTGGAGTTTGTGCATAAGAAACACATTAAGACAATGTAGAAATCTATATTGCAGTTATGGACCTGTTTCTTAGTTGGTTTTGTAGCTGAGTTGCTATTGTGGGTGCTATCAACTTCTTGAATCGTGTTAGGTGCCTGATGTTCTACTGCTTTCACATCTTAACAATTGAGTCAATTTCATGGTCTTTATCATTGTCAGTTTTTCTTTTGAATTTTCCATGTTATAACAACTTTGTACTGTAATTACCCCTACACTTGCAGGATCAATATCACGTATTGTCACTTTAAATTTCAGTGCTTCGAAGCTACCCCATTTACTTGTTTGTATCATGGGCATCATAATGTTTACTTGTTTAAGTTTCACCATTTTGAGCGCGTCGTGTTGTATATAATATTTTCTTTCTCATTTTCAGAGCTCAAGGTTGCACTTCATAGGGATGTGGAGAAATCGGTATCGTAAACGTTATGGCCACCTGTCCAATGGAGCTAAGCATACTAGTTCTCAGTCTTTTGATGTTAATGCTTCCATTAATTCTCACAAAGCAGCCATCATCCACATAGACATGGTATTTGTTCACTTGCCATTAACTTCTAAAATTGTCGTATCCATCATTTTTCCTGCATACGTGGATGCTTTGTTTGTTAATGCTGGTGTTAGTTATTTATATTTCTTTTATCCAAATTGGTACTTCTTAGTGGACATCGTTGTCTATGAAGATACTTTTTTTTTGCTCTTGCATCCATGTTTCACTTTGTAATCATTATCGATAATGAAAATATGCCATTGCAGGACTGCTTTTTTGTTGCGGTTGTAGTGAGAAACCGTCCAGAATTGTGGGATCAGCCAGTAGCTGTATGCCATTCAGACAGTCCTAAAGGAACAGCTGAAATTTCTTCGGCAAATTACCCTGCCCGAAATTATGGTTAGTTTACCAATGGGAACTTTATGCCAGTTGGCATTGGTCTTTCTAAATAAATGACGTTAAGGAATCCATGTTTCACATAAATCAGCGGTGGTGTCTTATAATAGGGGTGAAAGCTGGAATGTTTGTTAGAGATGCTAAGGTCCTTTGCCCTCACCTTGTCATTGTCCCTTACAACTTCGAAGCTTATGAAGAGGTATGTCGCTCTGAGCAACCAACTTCACCTTTGAGGTAGCCCAAACACACTCTCTGTGGCCTTTGCTTCTCATGTCCATGATTATAATATATATTGTCTTAAATGTCTCAGGTTGGGGATCAATTCTACAACATCCTGCACAGACACTGTAATAAAGTGCAGGTAGGTCCCAAATAAATATTCATTACCTAATATAGCGTCAATGTTTATGCTCTTTGGTCCTTTTGTCCATGCAGGCAGTGAGTTGTGATGAAGCATTTCTAGATGTCACTGATTCGCAAGTGAATGATCCAGAACTTTTAGCTTCTATGATAAGAAAAGAGATCTGCGAGACTACAGGATGCACAGCTAGCGCGGGGATAGCTGGAAACATACTTATGGCTCGCCTTGCCACTAGGTCTGCTAAACCTAATGGTCAATGTTACATCCCTTTGGAGAAGGTATGCTGGAATGCTAAAAAAGGCTCTCCATGATATCATATAGTTCATGAAGTAGAAGCAGTCATTCAATTGAGTTGATTGGTATGACTTTAAAAATTGCATCATTTGCAACCCATGTTGGTTGGTGAGAAATCGGGACTTCTATTATTTTCGTTGTTTCTGACTTTTTCCCCCCCTTCTGATGGGTGGATGAAATAATGCTTGGGTCAATTCAAGTAGAGTCAAAAGGGCGAGAGTCCTTTTTAGATACGGAGGTTGTTTGGTCTTTGATCATTATATTATTGGAATTTACATATCTCAGATAGTCACACTTAATGCCCATTTGTCCTAGAAGGTGTCTATCTAACTCAATGTGCTTGGATGTGTTCTTTGTAAAAGTAATGTTGACTATCTACGGTAGATGGGCACTTTGAGCATAGGAATATGATATCTTTTTCTGGGCCAAGGGATATCGAAAAATATATGGATCTTTGGCACAGTTAAAGGAAACAATCTAGACGTACTAAGTTAGCAAGAGGGTAATGCTTGATTCTTCCTAGTTTTATTCTGTTAATGCCTCTCCCCTGGGGTGTGGTGGAAATTATCTATACATACTATGGTAGGGCTTGATTCTTCAAGTTCTTCTCTATCAATACCTCTCCCCTGGGGTTGATTGAGTGTAATAGGTAAGATGATGCTTCAACATTGTTGTGAGACTGAGATACTGGTGGAGCTTTTGCGCCCCGCCCGCCCCCCTCCCCCCCCTCCTAAAAATAAAAATAAAAACTTTTCATTTGTTGACCTTTTTTCTTTACTCTTTTGTTTTTCTTGGTGGTTTCTTACTGTACTCTGAGCATTCACCCTTACGCAAGTTTAAGAGGTATCTGAAGGATCTGCATTACTGTAACAGCTTTTATGTCATCTGTTTTACTTGCATGGTTGTTGGTCTCGTGTTTGTTGGGAGTTGCATGGGATCATTCATGAAAAAAAGATCTACTTGTTAGTTTAACAACATTACTCCATGAAATTTTGATAAGAACCTCTAACCAAGCCATGCCTGGCTAAATGGTTTTTGCTATAGATGAGAAGATCCAATCAAGTTCTAATGCTGGCTGTCATTTGCTTATCCATCTCTTCTTAAGGGTTTGGGATTTGAACATTACTTCAACCTGGTACTGACAGTAACTGAAACTGTATATCAGGTGGATGAGTACCTTCTGCAGCTTCCTATTAAGACACTTCCTGGCATTGGGCGTGTTTTGGAGGAAAAACTGAAAAAGCGACAAGTTCAAACCTGCGGTCAACTACGCATGATTTCTAAGGTTTGATGTGTAGTCTGAGCACAATTTGTATCTTGCTCTGATAAAGTTATTACATGTCTCAATGCCTTAATTATATCTTCTTGATTTACACCTTACTCATAGAAATTTTTTTTGTAACCAAACATCATCTTCAATAATTTATACAGAAGAATGAATTGAATGTGGAGAAGGCTTTCTAAGCCGTACTTGTTAAATCTCCACTCTCCTTTCTGGCACTACTTTTTTCCCTTCACGGTGGTTCTTGCTCCTCTCCTTTTGGCTTCAGGACATACCTGAAGATAGTTGTTGAACCTACGTTCAGGTGTTTTCTCAGACCACCCCTTTTGTAAACCATAGTCTTTAACCCTACTTCTTGGGTTCATTTTACCCCGTTCCTGTTTGAACATTGTCATTTCCTGGATGTTTCTGTTTTGGGACTTGAACTATGTTTACACATGTACATACTTGGGTTAAAGTTTTTCTAAAGTCAATTTATTGTGGACAATCTCTATGATCCAAAGAGTTCCCGTTGTTTACTTTTAGGATTATTCTGTATCATATGTTTTCACGTGTACATAATTGGGTTAAAGTTTTCCTGAAGTCAATTTTGTTGTGGACGGTATCTCTGATCAAAAAAGTTCCCATTGTTTACTTTCATGATTATTCTGTATCACATGTTTTCAGTCACGAGTTTCTCTTTTGGACCTCCCAACCGGTTGCTGCTTACTTTGCATTGGCTTCTTTGAAATGACTGCTTTGGATTTTTGTGGCTTAATTATTTGTTATCGAGTTTACCTTTATGTTGTAAGTGGTTGTTTACTTATTCCCTGGTTAATCCAACATTATATCAAAGAATTTTGTGGAATTAAGGTGAGTAGATCTGTTGTGATGAGACTCGTGCTGAAGCTCATGTTATTGATTTCTAGGAATCTCTTCAAAAGGACATTGGGGCAAAAACTGGTGAAATGCTCTGGAACTACTGCAGAGGCATAGATAATCGGCTTGTTGGAGTTATTCAGGTTTGGTTTGGTATCCAGTCACTCTGGTTGCAAATTTGTGCTTTTGGTGTCCTATGATTGTTTTGTCTATTCATTGAGGTCTCTATGTTGTAGCCTTTTTTCTTTTTTTTTGCTAAACATCAATTATTATGCTCTTAAGTATAATCCTTGTCTCGATTCATTCCTACCATTGTATATTTATTTCTTTTGTGTCCGTTATATTCTTTGTTACCAATTATCTCCTTCTTAATAGTTAAATGGATATTGGAATAGGCACAGTTTTATGTAATCTTTGTGGTTTGGTTCTGTTTGTAGATCTGTGTGGTTACTTTGTGCTTACCTCTAAATATTTGTTATAGATAAAGATTTCTTTAGAAAAAGAAGATCCCATCATTGTCTTGCTGTGGATGATGTTGTAAATATGCCTGTGGTTTGATTGGTGACATGCTTCAAGAGTTCTTTGCAGGAAAACAAATCTGTGGGTGCAGAAGTGAACTGGGGTGTGCGCTTCAAGGATATGAAAGATGTTGGTGCTATGATTTTGTATAGAAGCTAAATTTCTTCCTTGCCCTTCCAACTGTTCTGGTCAATTTTGTTATGTGTGGTTAGTAATTTGGGATATCCTTTATCCAGGTTCACCATTTTCTCCCAAGTCTTTGCAAGGAGGTGTCATTGCGCTTGCAGGGGTGTGGGGTGCAAGGGCGTACTTTTACCTTGAAGGTATTTTCCCATTTGTTTTTCGTGTGGACTAGGTTCTAATGTTTCATCACTCTCTTTTCCTTGTTTATGATAGAGGTAATGCATTCCACTTGCTTGCCCGCTTCTTTGGTTGGTGCTGTGGTGTACTTTTTGATTTCATGCTTCTGCTTATTTTTCTTCTGAAAATCCTGATTAGAGGCCTGTATTTATTTTGGTTGCTATCCAGATAAAGGAAAGAAAGAAAGGTGCAGAGGAGCCATCAAAATATATGGGCTGTGGAGACTGTGAAAACCTGAGCCATTCTACTACGGTTTGTATTGATTAAACATGTTACTTTCCTTTTCAGCTTATGTAATGTTGGCTAAGCCTTCTTATTCTGTGTAGATTGCAGTTGCTACTGACGATGTGGATGTGGTACAGAGGATTGCTATGCAACTATTTGGATCTTTTAACATAGGTTAGTTGGCTCTGGTAGCTACTGACAGATTTAATGTAATCGATATTGCAACAATCATCTTAATTGGAAATCATTTTAGTTTATCTGTTCTCTTCCCCCTTCCTCCCCCTCCCCCCTCTCTTTTTTTAAAGGGATGTGTTGGCTTGGTTGTCTGCTGCTAGCTTGTGCTATCAAAATTCTGATTAAATAAGATAAGGAAGCCTTGTACATAAGGCTGCTGCATTGCAGGGTCTAAAGCTACGAAAAGCTTAGAGCATTCCTAAATTGTCAAATGTCGATTATGAGGCATTGAGTTGACAATCTTTGTTAAAATCTGTGTTGTTTTATGACCTGTATCACTCACAGTGTTTTTAGAATTAGACATATATTAGACTGTTGGTTGCGTGAATATTGGGGAATAAGGTCTTGGTCTAGGAGTAATACTACTAAGGTTGAAGCTCTAGTACAAGAAATCTTTGGTTCGAATTCCCCCAGCACATTCAACTATCCAAAAGAATTAACAGTAGATTGTGGCGATTGAAGATTTTTAATTCATTTAGAACTCCAAATTCCAGAATATTAACAACAGGGAAGCCCTTTTGTGGTTTTATGCAAGGCAGCCTATTAGATGCCTATAAACCAGTATCGTCCATGGTGCACTTCAATTATGCAGATGTGTAGATGCTTTAATGCAAATATGATGTAAGAGCATTTTCCTATCCTATGAACATAAACTAGTGTTTGAAATACTTAAATGTCAACACGTCTTTGTTGATTGCAGTGGGGCCCACATAATTGATTGAAAACTTTGGTAACTGATTTATGACATCTTTGCTTTCTTTCACCCAGATCCCAAGGATATTCGAGGTATTGGGTTACAAGTAACCAAGTTAGAGAATACTGATTGCATGAAGCAAGGTTTGTGTTGTTTTATTTTGGTCTATTCTCATTTGCTCAATGATCTCTGTTTTTTCTTCACATGGTTTATCAACTCCTTACATTTGCCGTTGTTTTGATAGTATATGTTTTCTGATGATTATATTTCTTGAAGGGCACACAAGAAACAGTTTGAGGTCATGGCTTGTGTCTGCCTCCCCAAGCTCTAGGGATCAGCATACTTGTCATAGTCGAGCTGAAGCGAGAGATGATGCAGGTATAGAATCACTTGTCTCAAAACAATGCTGGTACTTTCACGTTTGAAGGCTGTACTGGAAATTCGAAGGCATTCTCTATATTTGTACTGGGTTAGTACGCCTGAAAATTTAGTATCTTGTGATTATTATGGCATTATTTAGGGTTGGGAGCTCTTTGGAAACAAACTCCCTTCAGGGTAGCACCTTGAAGGATAAGACTACGTACACCTTACCTTTCCTAGACCCTACCTTGGCGGGAGCCTCTTTGAGGCACCGGACTGTAGTTGTTGTTTTAGTATGCTTGTATCTTTCTTTCTTTGCTTGGGTAATGAATACCGTGGAATTGTTTTTTGGATGTTCTACATGTCAGTCCTAGTAAATGAGGCTTTGCCAATTCATTGACTGTCAAAATGGATACATATCCCTTTGTGAGTATGCTGTTTCTGGCCTCAGTAATCTGAGTACTCTCAGGTATGAGGATGTGTTATGGGTATTTGTCCACTGTCTAGATGCTGGTCTCAACTCTATCCCAAGATCTTTGTATCTTCTAGGATTTCTCCTTGATATGAAGTGTCAAATGACGAGTTGACCTTTTATAACTCACTATCAGTAGTACCAATGGCCATCAAATATGTGTTCAATTAGAAATGGTTGGAAATGGGAGGTAACTGCTTTTGGAAGTTTTCTTCCTCTGTTGTCATGTAGTTAGCCTAAAAGGTGCAATGAGGTTGTTTGAAGGATTGAAAAAGAAAGGCAATGGGCATCTTCGTGTAGAATTCTATCCTTTTGGACACCCTGCTCTTTCTAAGATTTTAGTACAAAAAGAATAATAGCTCATATGTGAACATCACCATTTCAAGTGATCTCCCTTGGGAACATAAACTAGTGGTGGAAATGCCGACAGCCATATATAGCTCATATGTGAACATCACCATTTCAAGTGATCTCCCTTGGGAACATAAACTAGTGGTGGAAATGCCAACAGCCATATGCGCCACCAGGGTTCGAATTCCCACTTGGGCAAAAGTGGTTCCCCATTTATGGGGAATTCAAGGGGATTATAAAAAAACAAAAAAAAATCACCATTTCAAGTGATGACCTTTTGTGGTTTGATACAGAAAGGCAACATGTGCTATTCCTTTATTGTTCATCTATCCTTCCGTCCTGCATTCTGTTTTTTAATTTGGTTCATTTGGTTGGGAGATAACTTTCTTTTTACTCCCACCCTACCTCCTTGTAACCTCTGAAAGCAGAAACATAATGGAAAATGAATGCCAAATTGTATACTATGATAAGATGGTGAAACAGTGAATTGTTGGTAATGCAGGTCTGTCAAACCATGGCATTGGGAGATCCTCATTGCGTTTGACATCTGGTTCTTTGCATTCAGAATCTCAGTTGAGCCCAATTACAGCATTGCCTTTGTTGCATGATCTTGATATTGGTGTCATAGAGGGCCTACCGCCAGAATTATTTTCAGAAATTAATGATATGTATGGTGGGAAGTTAAATAATTTTATTTCTAAAAACAAAGGCAAAGCTGAAGAGGTACTTGAAGGTAACCATTTCTTACCTCGATGCCTATTATTGTTGCCCATATGTGAATCTCTGATGCAAGTGTTTATTTAGGTGGAGTACTCGGCGAACAAAAAGCGCGTCCTTCTGATGACACAGATGCAGAAGATAAGGTTAGCATTTTCAGTTGTCTTTTTACATGACCTGCTCTTTCTTAAATCAGTTTCTAATGCTTTTTTTGCTCTTCCTTCAAATAGTAATCTGGGTACTCATTTATCTGATTGAACATTGCTTCTTGTGTCTTTCTTCTAAAGGAATATCCTTGAAGCATTTTTCGTTTTCAGTTTTCCAAATGTCTCTATTGACACAATTGTTATCCTCTATGTGCATGTTTTCTCTCAAAAAAGAAGTCTGAGAAGGTGAAATTTGGACTACATATTTGTTTCGTCTTTCTAACTCCTCTATGAAGGAGTGCACCTGGAAGGCTAACCAGCCACCCAAAGCTTGCAGCGATATCCCAGTTCTTCCTAGATTCAGACAAGAAAGAAAGAGATGATCAGTTGTCTTACACTCAGCTCTACATCTAGGGAAAAAGGTTGAGACCTGACATCTCTTTAGAGCTAAGTTCTCAGCCATGGGGAGGCCATTCAAAATGATTTACCATAAGAAAACTCAAATCTTTGGCTAGGTGTCGAGTTGTGAAATCCATTTATACCTCCATCATGCCCTCTCATTCCAGTCGAGGTCGTGGGCTAACCATGTGGCCAACCTACCTAAGGTTGAAAACCCCCACCAGAAACTATCTTTAATATTATTTTTAGGAATACAAACTCTCCATAATCATCTCGAATGTCTCTTTAGGGATGATATTGCTGAGCATTCTTTGTCCACCGTTTTTGATGAAATTAGCAACTTTAATATCAAAGTTCACTTGAGGAGGAATGTGACCCGCAGTTTGTTGCAAGGGTATCATGCGTAATCCACTAGTTGTGCCAAATTGAAACAGTCTTGTCGTTCCCTACCACCCTCCCGAAGTCCTTTCTCAGGAGGTCCTACGTCCTAAGCACACCTTTCCAGGAAGGAAGGTTAGTCTTCTTCGAGGTGTAGTCCAGGAAATCCAACCTTTAGGGTATCTAGCAGAGATGGAACGGACCCAGAGATTATTATGATGATTCAGAACCTTCCATCAAAGCTTGCAAAGGCAGGCTTGGTTAATTTTTTCAATTCCAACACCCCCCACCCCCACAACCAAAAAAAAAAAAGAGCAAATAATGGGTTAGTGACATATAAATTAAACAAGAGAACTACTAGATACCATAGTCCAGAATGAATAGGTACTTTCCTTAGAAATGCTTCATAATGAGTTGAATAGTTGATAATACAATCCTTAATAGTAGAACATAGGTAGAAGTCTAAAAACATTTACTTAAAAAGGCTGAAATTTTCATCAACTGAAATAGAGTCTAATATTGAAAATTTATGATGTAGTAGACTACAAGGGAAGTCTCTAAGCTTCTTTCAAACTTCAATGATGTAGTAGGTAGGTTCCTTGAGCATCTCCAAGAGACCCGCCATGCCTTGTCTAGAAGTGGTAAAGAACGGAGTGAGCGTGAAGCACAACAACAACAATAACAAACCCAGTGTCTGAAGGGCTTCCACATATGCAAGGTCCCCGTTGGGTTGGGGGGGGGGGGGGGGGGGGGGGGGGGGGGGGGGGTGGTTTGTACACAGCCTTACCCCTTCAGGATGCTACCCTAAAGGGAGGCTGTGTCCGAGGACTCCCAACCTGATGAGCATAAAAGCACCTAAGCATAAGAGCATAAAAATAACGGCACAGAGCAAGCATATAGTGAGCTTAAAGCCCAGTAAGTAACATATCCGTCAATAAGAAAACAAGGATCAAACATTCATGGATAGAAATATGGCATATTTTAAAAAGCATAGCTAAAGTAGTGACTTGAGTCCCCTTTTGGTCACCAAAGTAGCCAAAAATGGACCTTTTAGTCACCCAAGTCAAATTTAGGAAGATTTAGTCACCGAATTCCTAATAAAAGTCCCTTTTAGTCACCCAATTGATTTAAAATGGACAATGTGGTCACCCAAGTTAAATTCTGGAAGACTTAGTCACCTAACTCGTAATAAAAGTTTCATTTAGTCACTCAAGTGGTTTAAAATGGACAAGTTGGTCACCTAAGTAATAATTTAAAAAATTTTATCATCCAACTTTAAATAACAACTCATTTTCGTTGATAAAGTGATATAAAAATGATCAAAAATTTATCATCCAATTGAAAAATAACGAATTTAATTATGTTTTTAACTTATTTATTTCATTTGTCCTCGTATTTTCTTTTGAAAGTCTATGTTTTATTCAACAAACTAGTGCACATCTTGCTATTGACTTTAAGAAAAAACTAAAAGATTATAAATTAATTTTAACATTAAATAAACTTGATAAAATATTCTTAAAAAAAAAAAAGAATTCAAGGAATATTTTGAAAAAAATAAGAATCAATAAATATCAAGTGTATTAAAAATAATGAAGATCAATTTGGGAAAAAAAGTTTTCGAAATCAGGTGTCATGTTAGTATTTTTGGGCAAAAAAATCATCAAATTCTAATAAATATACTGTACTATCGAAATCATGTTATATTTTAACATTTTCCAACATCATATTTTAACCAATGTTAAAATTCCATGCTTCCACAAACTTAGGCAAACATACTTGATCCCTTTCTAGTGTTGAATGCATAGAGGGGTATAGATGTCAACATGTGGCATGTAAAAAGAAATTCTTTTAAAGAACTTTTGAGAAAACCATGAAATACTTGGCTATAATTAAATAGATGAAAAGCTTAGAACATTTTAGCCAAAAAGGCGGAAGAGTTAACGAATAAGTCTCTTGGAGAAATAGGGCTCCCTTGTTTACTCCCTAGTCTTCAACTCTCAGTTTTTACATACTTTAGGTGGAGAAAATGTGAAATTGGATGATTTGGAGTTAGCCACGGATTCTATTTATAGGAGGGGCCTTGCTTTCCACTTCAATCATATATGCTTGCTCTTACTCATTTTTGCCTTACTTCCTACTCAAATACATATATACATATACATATACACTTTCTCAAATACATGTATGCATACTTATATACATTTGTGTCTAAATGTAATATAGCATATAATTAGAGGTCAAATTGAGTTTTCAGATACCAAAGGTTAGACTAATAGAAGATATTTCAAAATTTCAATTCCTTACTGTAATTCTCCTTGTGACTCCCTGGCATGAGTTACCCGTCCTTTCCCCTTTATCCAATTTACATCCTTAGTATATTTCAAAATTTCAGCTCCTTACTGTAATTCTTGTTGTGACTTCTTGGCATGAGTTACCCGTCCTTTCCCCTTTATCCAATTGACATCCTTAGTACTTGCCTAGGGCCTTTAGAGTTTCCTATGTATATAAATGTATGGCATGACTCTTATGTGAGGGTGAGAGATGAGAGGAGTAAAAATAACTATTGGATCTAAATCAAGGAAATCTAGACCATTGATTTTAATTAGAGGCGTAAAAGTGATTTTGAAATCTTGGTCCTTGATTTAGATCCAATGGTTATTATTTTCTCCTCTCATCTCTCACCCTCTCATAAGAGTCATCCCATATACATACATACATACAATATACATATACATACATACGTACAATTGTTATTTTTTTTTTTTAGTGTCCAACAAATCTTGGCCGTCCATTATAATGGAGGCCCAGGATTGACTCCTCTCATGCTCTCACCCTCTCATAAGAACACCACCATATATATATATGAGAGGATGAATGTTGGGCCACACATTTGGTTAAAGTGGGGGAAGGGGGGATGATGTCAAGTGGAAAGGAGATTATGTTAGCAACCAAATGAGTGGTCCAGATCTTCCGTCTCACTCTCATCCTCCCACGAGAGTCATCCTATATATATATATATATATATATATATATATATATATCCTGTAGGCTATGCTGGTAATTTGCGTTTATCTTACTCTCCTAAACCCTACCTTGACGGGAGCCTCTTTGAGGCACTAGGTGGTTCTATATTTGACCCAACTAATTTTTTGCATGCGTGTCTATGATCGTAGAGATCCTATTTTTGGACCAAGTTGTTGCCCATCATAACATATCAAGCAGGTATTTGGTTATTGTCTTAAGTTCTTACTAATTTATTTTGTAGGCTGCCTGTTGCAATGAGGAGAAAATGCAAGTTGTTGCTGCCACTGGATTTGCAACTGCATTTAGTCGTGTTTTGGAGCCAGATAATACTGATTTAATGCCTTCATCTCTAAGTCAATTAGATATGTCTGTATTGAAGCAATTGCCGGAGGAACTGAGGGCAGATGTAGTTGGGGCACTTCCTCCACATAGGAGGCCAATTTGTTTGCCCGACAACACCCTTGGTGTCCGTATGTCTGAGGGTAATACCGCATTAACTTTGAACTACAATATGTGGAATGGACATCCTCCTTATTGGGTTGATAAGTTCAAAGTGAGCGATTACTCAATGTTAAGCATCTTGGCAAACATGTATTTCCGATCTGGATCTTCTGGTCAATTATCTTTGGTATTACAGTGTTTCCTATCAGAGACACAATTATTTTTGGACACGAGAGATGACATGGTTGATGAAGTTATCAACAGCTTATCTGAGCTCATGATACAGTATATCAAGTTGAAGTTGGACACAGACATTGAAGATATCTATGTTTCTTTTCGTCTATTAAAAAGGTATGCATGTAGTATCAATGAAGCTCATTTTTTATAACCAAAACTTGTTTATCATTGAACATTCCTGGATTTTGTTTAACCATATACCGAACTTCTAATCATAATTACTCTTTTGTGCATCCCCATAAGGCACTTTATGTTATGAAGTAAACTCCCAATTATCCCAATAAAAGTTTTACAATCAACATCTTCTGTTAAGGACTATCTCTTTCGCATTTTTACCGTTTCAAAATAACATTTTGGCCTGCGAGGCTTTCTACTATGATGAACGTTTGCTCTCTTGAGATAATTTTTTTGCTCGAGACGCTGGTTAAAATAAGAAATATTAGTAATTATTTTGCCATGTTTCAAAATAATGAGAGACTTTCTTTTACGGCTCCTGTCCTTTCCTACAGTATGGGTCTTAGAAGTTGATATATAGAGAGGGAAACTCAGCTGAAGAACTGTAGGATGCTTTCAACTCATCAAAATATTGTGTCAAATACCCTAAGGTCGTAAAAGCTGCAAAAACTTGTGGAAGGGGATTAGTGCTGTTTCTAATTCTTGGTGGGTGATGTCAATCTTTTTATATCGTCTCTAGCATAGAAGTTCTAGAATTCCTCAATATCTTCATCAGTATGATGCTTTCTCTATGGAATCAAATCGCAATTGTGGTTGTGGTCATGGTATTGCGGGAGCAAGGTGTTATGCGTGTTAAGTAATGGCCTGTGGGGGATCACACGGTGTTTTTTAGGGAACATAAACATAGGTCTTATTATTGCAAAAATGTTGGAAGGAAATGACATATACTCGTTAATTCTAGTACCTCTGTTAATCATTTTTAAAATGTAAGCATATTTATAATTATGTTTTAAGAGAGAATAATGAAATGTATTATGAAGGCTGTTGATTATCTCACTATTTGAATCTATGAACATAGAGCATATAATCAATGTCTTTTAAGCTTATTTGAAATACAGTGGGTAGCTAAACTTATACCATTCTATATCATGAGGCTTCATTTCCCTACCAGCAACATCGGTTCATGGGCCCCATGGGATCTCAGGAAGTGATCCTTGGGTCCACGATGGCTAGTAGTTCAATATGTGTTTGTGTCAATGCCCTTTAACCTTTACTGGGTCCTGTTTGCTGTAGTAATGCTCTTGTCCCGTTTTACTTTGTAAACTTTCCTCCACATTTTAGGGATAATTCTACCTCCTTAAAGTTGAGCTTCTTGTTCCAATTATTCTAGTTTCTATATTTTGTGTGCATCAACTGACTATTAGTTAAAGGAATGTGCCAAATTCTTTGCCTACATTTTTCCGCAGAATAAAATTACTAGTAGGATTAGATACAGCGATGGTACAAGTAAATAGAATAAGAAAGGACATCAAAATTCCCATCTTAGTGTAAGATACAGAGATCCCCTTGAAATTTGATTGAAAGATAGCGAAGCAAGGTCAATGATACCACTTCACTCTTAAGAGAAACAATTGGAAGCTAGAAAGATTCTGATATCGCGGTAAATCCAGATATGACATATAAGTGGAAAACAACTCAATCACGTAAGTTTTTTGGAAATTGGAGTGCTGGAAAAGTTGAGTGATCTCATTAATAATGTAACATGGAAGAGAAACCCTGAAGGGGGAAGGTTGCGTACATCCATCTCTCCCCCCCCCCCCCCCCCCCCCCCCCCCCCCCCCCCCCCCCCACAGAGCGCGCGCGCGTTCTACCCTGCTTAGGCGGGAGCCTTTAGGGGCACTGGAAATGTTGTTTTTTGCTTTTTTTTAATGTTGAGTCGGAGAAGAACATCTCTGATGGTTTTGGAAGGGCAGGATATATTACATTTTGTTTAGTACTTTGTGGTGCATATCACTCTCCTTTTTCAAAATTATGTCTGGTATCATCTTTGTCTCGTCTGTGTGGTAGGGTCAAGCATTCTATGTTTGTAATGCACCACAAGAGGGGAGATTATTCTAGTCGAAACTGCTATCTGTTTCATATGAATATGTTGTGGATTGGAATCTCTGCTTTCCCACATATCTTTTATATGTTCACAATTTTACACCCTAATTTCTTTTATTTGTGAAATTCTATTGCTGGATCAGATTGACGTTGAAATCACAAGTTTTCCTTCAAGTATACAAGATCGCCCTTCCTTACGTTCAGGTAGGTCCCGTCACTTTCCTGCAATGGAACTCTTCAATATTCCTTTGGAAATCCCATTATGTTGCCTATGTTAAGACAAGATGCCCGATGAATCACTACACTATACAAGATCTACAAAAAGTCTCTGCCTGGAATTACCCATTGACACCACAAAGACCTTCTTAAGGACTCAGCTGTTGAAAATATGGTTTCTCATGTGGCAGAAAAATTTATTCGAGTAGATTTGTTACAAATAATATGGATTTGTCTGATGTAATCATTATTTGCCAGGAGTCTGTTGGTGAAATCTATGGAGGAAACTTGCGTCTGTCTCCAGCAGAGTAATGCACTTTTGTGTAGACATTCTTAGCATGCCTACCTTTCCGAGGTTCAAGCGGAATCATCTGGCTGTTGGTTTTTTTTTTTTTTTTTTTTTTTTCCTTTTCTTTCCCTTTAAGTACAATGATTTTTGTACCAAAGTATTAGCAAGTTGTATATTCTGTATAGAGCGAGATAGATAAGATACATTGGGATGGCTGATCTCAGTTTTTGTTTTTTTTGTTTTCTTTTTGAAGAATCTCTCTGTTGAGGTGCACCGAGTTAAATGTCGAAATTGATCTCGGCAAAGTTATCAATTGCTTGAGAAGCAGTAATGGGTAACGACAGTCTTGCCTGCATGTAAATATTGGAAGCGTGTAAAATGGTGTTATAGGTTCTTTTGCTGTGATGATTCATGTACTGTTTCAAGACATAAAATTAGGGCTTGATTGTAATCAGTTCGAATCTATCAAACAAAGCCAATATTTTCGAATTATGAACAATAATTTCGAACAAAGTAGGGAAATTTTTGGGGAGAGGGCAGATATTAGGAGGGAGAGACGAGCAGATTTAAGGGTTTGATTTTATTTTTTTTAAACAAAAAAAGTAGATTCAAGGGAGAAAGAATGTAAGCATTGAGGGAGAATTCGAATATAATTTCATTAAAATTGATTGGAATGAATACCAACAATCATGTTGAGCATTTTTATATAAATCAAACCCCAACTCTCCAACCCTTATTTGGAAAAACAGTTAGGGTATCCAATTAAAACTTTTCCATTACCCCCTCCTTTGATGTTCATCCCTAAGGATGAAATTTGGGAATTGGGTTCGTAAGAAATTGTAGTATTCCCAACTTGAGTCTTCCTTGTCCCTCCTTTGAAGTTCTCTGTTTTAATCCCATGCGCTGCGTTTTCATTGTTTTTACCTTGATTTTCATGTTTTCTTCCTTCTAGTCAGCTGCAACCATGAGATTAACCCCCTTCGTTGAAGTTCATCCTTGTTCCTAAGGATGAAATTTGGGAATTGGCTCTGCAAGAAATTGCAATACTCCCAAGTTGAATCTTCCTCGGCAAGGTTTGGCCCTTGGACCAAAACTTAAAGAAAGAAAGAATTATTTCGCCTGACTAAAGCGCGATCTAAGATAGCCATAGGTTTGGTCACCATTAATCCCTCACTGCCAGTGACAGGAGGACAAACTTGAAGCTGAATGTCAGCCTTATATGTTGTTTGAGTAAGGATACATGAAATACAGGATGAAGCTTGCTAGAACTTTGTAGCTCCAACTTGTATGCTACCTTCCCAAAAGGACTTTGTATGGACCATGATATTGAGAAAATAACTTGACGTTTTGCCTCAATGCAAGAGATGCTTGTTTGTATAGTTGAAGTTTCAAATATACAAGATCTTCAGCATTAAAATTCCTTTCCGTGCACTTTTTCTGTTTGTAAATTGCTTCATACATGATTGAGGTGTCTTCAAATTATTCCTTAGCCTCCTCGCAGCAACAACTTGCTCCCAAAAATAGTTGTCAACTATAGCAACTACGGTATTAGCATCATCAAAATAGTTTGTAAATGGAAGAGCATAGCTATGTAATGCTTGAAACTGGGTGGCTTGTAAGGTAGGTGTTATACCACCATTTTGCTAAATACAATCATAGTGGGCATATTTGAAGACAAATCTCAAGTATTGCTCTAAGCATTAATTAAGACGCTTAATATGACCATCAACTTGGGCATTTATAACAAATCAAACAATAATCCTAACCCTAATTTCGAAAAACGGCCAAAGGTCTCCAACTAAAATAGGTTAGAATTGCAACTTTGCACCTAACTTTTCCCAATTATTACAAAAATGCCCCTACTTTACCTAAAGGCCCCCACACGTTGCGTTTTCACTGTTTTAACCCCAATTTTTATGCGGTTTCTTCCTTCTAATTAGTTGCAGCCATGACATACTGGTTCAATTTCTTGTAAGACACTTGGAGTATATGTGGTGGCCTTTCTAGGAAGCATAGATGCGGATACGATACTGATAACTCAATACATAATTTTTCAAAAAACAAGGATACAACACTTTTGGACAAGTTACTTCAAAATTATAGATGTTTTCATATACATATCCATGAAATTGACTGAAAAACAAGAGTTATGAAGAGGGGTGGCAAAATTTGACACAACACTACAACACGACACAAATATAGTGAACTTGGGTCCAAGGTTTTGAAGTTGGGTTGAATTTTGGTTGACCCGTTTAGGGAATTGGGTTGAATTTGTATTTGACCCATTTAACCTGTTTTTGACATGATTGACCCGTTTATTTAGTTGTGTTAAGCATTTGAGTGGTATACTATTATTATATACATATTTTTGAAAGTTAAGATAATTTAAATTGTATTCAACAATATTAATCTGATAATGAATTTAACAACTATAAGTACGACAAGTATTTATTAATAATATCAACTATGAAATGTATTATTAACATGTCTGTAGTTAAAAAAACTACCTTTTAATTAAAATAATTCATTAACATAATAGGCAAGGGTTGAGAGTACCCTCACCAGTTTAATAAACGGGTCAGGTTCATGTTGACCCCATTTCTGACATAGCTCACATAACACGAACACAAGCATGACACAACACGACACTTTTACCACCCATAGTTATTAATTTGCAAAAAACAAAAGCAAGAAAAAATTATAATAGCTTAAGAAAAAACAGAATAAAGCTTAATTAAAATAGGGCAAGTTCAGGCATATAAAATTAACAGAAAAATTAACACAGTTATAAGCTAGGCCTTTGTCTTTGTCGTTGACTCGTCTCTTTCTCTTTCTCCACCGCTTTCTTTCGCTCCCACTCTCTCTCTCTCAATTTATCTTAATAGATGTTGCCTCTTGTTTTCCATCATTCCCTCTCTTTTTCAAATTGTACAAAAATATTCACATTTTTTAAAAATCAAAACAGTTGTAAAACATTTGATAATATTAGTTTATTTTTTAATTTAATTTAAATATTAATTATATTAAAGTTTTGTATAATATAATTTAGCTGTTTGATAGACTGTATTATATATATAATAATATATTATAGGGTAAATTACACATTAGTGTTAGAACAATTTGTAGAAACACACAAATTTGTTAGGGAAATAATAAAACAGGCATCTAAATAAGTCATCAGCTTCAAAGCACTTTCCTTAAGACTTATTTCGTGGATACCAAAATATTCTCAGAGATACAATAAAACCTAAAACAAAGTGAGAGTAAGAGCATAGAGAGGAATAATGATCAAGACTTAAAGAATTAGAGAATGGAGTTTTCAAGTCATGTTTTTCCATGTTATAATCATGACAAAGGAGGGAGGTATTTATAATTTTCAAGTGTCTTTTTCATGAAGTGACACATCCCTTCGTGAAGAGACACACCCCTTCACGAAGAGACATGCCTCTTCATCCAAAAAACACCAACTCATCTTTTGTTTATTTGAAAATACACCAACAATCCCTCACCATTTTTAAAATACAAAATACATTCATTCTCATACACATTATATATCATTTCGGAATAAAAGGAAGTCCTTATGCATAAATAAGAGTGTCTTCTAATTGAACCCTCACTTAGTGAAAAGACAAGTCACAGTTAATCGGAGCGAAATAGTAGACTATGCTTTAAACGATATGAGTCCATTTGACTAACCATACATGTCTCCACACACAAGACTTACTCCCTACAACACACTTCATCTTCGACTGACGCATTTTAGGCCTTGTGTCATGTACGCCTTGTGCCCCGTACCTTTCATGAGTGTAAGAAAGTCAAACCCATGTCACTAAAGCACTCCTTGAAGCGGCCAAACTTCACACTCACATAAGTAGACCCCATTAATCATGTCCCTGCAACATGACATTCAATAATTTCCTTGGGTCCATTAAGAGCATAAGCTCAACCTTTTTTTATCTTTGTCACAAGTTACCAAGCACTACACTTGGGATAGAATTTTACTTTTAGTACTTGCAATCACATGGATAATGGAATTCTCTCATTGAACACAAGACCTGACGTTGTGTTGAAGGTCCATCCTGGGTGACTAAAATTAACCGGTTTAACCCACCTCTTAACTTGTAATTAAGACCAAGTCTCTAGTACAACTTTTCATTAGGGGATCCGCTAGATTCTGACTTGTATTTTCAAAGTCCATAGTGATCACCCAATCTTTCATGATTTGTTTCACATAACTATGTCTTAAACTAATGTGCTCGAACTTTCAATTATACACCACACTCTTATGCATTTGAAAACATAACTTCACTATCACAATGGATAGAAACATGTGACATTGGCTAAGGCCACAAAAAAATCTTATCCAATGATTCTTTAATCTTTTTTTTTTTTTTTTTTACTAGCAAAGACCAGAGTAATAAACTCTACAATCATGGGGCAACTAATATATGTCTATTTTTTGAAACCCAAGAGACAACACCCCCACCATGTAAGAATACTCCCTCGCTTGTAGAAGCGTAATCCTCCTTATTGGAGATACAACTGGCATCCCAATGTTCTTCTAAAATAGAAATACTAATTAAAAGTAATACCATAATCCATGGTCATTTTAGTACCTTATGTACCACATGCCATTAAATTTTACTTCAATTGCTAGTATATCTACTGAGCATTCCAACAACAAAGGCCGTATCGTGCCTTTTCATTTTCTAATTACACTGTTGGAGTACCTCCATTTGGTACTAAATATCCATAATACCATATAATCAACATACATACATATAACGACTCATTTATCATTATTAAACTTGCTATATATGCATCTATCCGATTCATTTATTACCTCTTTCTAAAAGCGGCATCACAAGACCTCATAGCCTCGTCATAGAATCATATTTTATGAGACAACAGTATAAAACTTGACCATCCATATTGTTTCTAATTCATTCCACTAGAAATCTATAAATATTTGAATCAAAAGATTTCTATTTAACTTCATTTAAGTTCTAGAGCTTTTTCAAAGATTTCTTTCCTCACAACATGGTTTTCATCATACGACAAAGACATGTCCTTTTCCAGTGAAATTCGATCTTTTGATCTAGGAATTGCTCAAAAATTGTTTCATCTTAATATATTTTGCTTCACAATATCATAATGCAACCTCAATTTCATCAACACCAATGAAAGATTCAAAGGCACTTTTGCATACTCATCCATATTTGCACTCATGAATTTCAATTTACCCATAATTAAATCATATGAATCTCATGTCATTTATAAGCATAAAACCTTATGGGTAACATATGAGTCATCTTAATTCAGTATTCATATACTCTTAAAATTTGCCGCTTTAATGACTAATAGTATTGTAACATGTGAATATCAAATCACTTTCATTTTTACCGAGCAAAGAAAAAACACTCATGTGTCAATAAATTAAAATCACATTAATTCATAATTGCATTAACATGCATATATGCATTACTCGCATAACCATATTAATATCCATGCTTATACCTAAATTGTATTTGATATTTATAAACATGCATGTATTAATTACATTAATTGTATGTCCATTAACTTTGTATTAACATATATACACACAAAAAAGAAACATTCCCAGTGCCCTAAGGGTTCCCACCTAAGCAGGGTCCGCGTGGGGTTGGGGGGGGGGGGGGGAATGTAAGCAGCCTTCCTCCTTCAGGGTACCCTGAAGGGAGGCTGTTTTTGAGAATCACGAACCTGAGGGGTGCAACACGAGGACTTCCCAGGAGGTCACCCATCTTGGTAATACTCTCGCCTAGGCACGCTTAACTTCGGAGTTCTAATGGTATCCAGTGCTTACGTGTTGGTACCCTCTTAGGTATTAACATATATACACATATATACTCAAATTCCTTTCGATAAGTATGAACATACATGGATACACTACTCACTAGATCGTTATGAGGGTGTATCATTAACTGCATACATGCGTTAATTTTTGCTTCTGCATTTACGCATGCAATATTAAATGGGGTGCTACATTGCAAATTAAACATGCAAATATTATACTATATTCACATATGCAACTATTTATGAATATCAAAGGGACAATTACTTACAAAATGAATATGTGGTTTTCAACAATGAAAATCAACCTTTTGTTATGAAAATGTTTTCATATTCTATGAAAAATCCATTGTTCCTTTCTATTTATAATGATATACCCAAATTGTTTATAATGGTATGATATAACATACACCACAAACTAAGGCATGAACAAGTGCATCTTTACATACACATATACATACGATGTGTCCTTGTACATATGAAATATCTTCACAAGATATCTTCCTTATGCATGTGTATATTTGGCATAGCAAATCGTATATAACTTTAAAAGCACTTGAATTGGTTTTTAACAAGCATATATAAAATATTTATAAGTAATAATTTCAAGAAGTAAAAAATTTTTATCGTATACACGCATGCCCTGTCAACATTTTCCATATTTATGACCATACATGCATTAAACCTCAATTTAATTATTGTTTATATTACAAATTCATACAATAACAAATTTACAATGTATACTTAATACATAATTTATACCCTAATTATATTTACCAATTATGTATTCATATATTCTGTTTCAACCGGATAGTTCTACGAGAATTAAAACATAGTTCTTCATTTTTACCAATTTGTAATAAGCATGTATCCTTAATTTATTGATTTACTATTATTAGTTTTGGCATCACTTTGGCGCCTAGTTTCAACAACCATCCAAAATAAGGTTTTTACTTTTTGTAATTGCCTCGACGTCTGGTTTCAAGAACCACCAAAAACATAAAATTTTATACATAGAGAGATATCAAGAATTACAGAAACAGATACAATTCATATTTGGTCATATGGACTATATATTTTTGCATTATATTATAAAATAACATTTTGTTATAACCACAACAAAAATTATATACACATATATTTAATGTAATTCATACATAGTTATATTAAAACATAAGCTACCGATACCGCATCACCGGAATGTATACTTTTTGATGGTTAGAACACTCACAGATTGAACATTCTCATATATGTTTCGGTTTCATTGCATTTTTCTTTAATTTTTTTATTTTATCATACACCACATATATTTTTATTGTTTAAATTACACATGAAAAGCAATACGGATCAATGATTAAGAGATCCTCTCTTCCATGTACCCTGGTTCGAATCTCTGCCTGAACAAAATTTACGGTTATTATTCTATTAGTTCTTTAAACCATCAACTTTTTTTTTTTTTGGTTAAATTAACATGATATTAATTATCATTTGATTCAAAGACACTTGATCATAACTTCATAATACAAACCATTGAAACAATGCCTAAATGAAAATCATAAATTCTTAACTTTGATATTGATACCACATTTACATTTAATTAGATGCATAAACAACAATGCATAAAACGCAATTCTCATGCATCTTAGAACTTCATGATTTTATGATTTTTAAATCAAAGAACATACCTTGATTTGAAGCAATTTATATAATAGAAGGATCCAAAAGACATCTCATTTCTCCCTCAATCACTTTCTCCAATCTCATAAAAATTGCCACTAAATCACGCTAAGAGAAGAAGCAAATTCATAAGCGAAAATAAGTCTTAAGATTGTTAGAATAATTTGTAGAAAACACACAAATTTGTTTGGAAAATATAAAATAGGTATCTAAATTAGTCACCGGCTTCAAGGCATGTAGCGAACCACTTTCTTTAAGACATACTTTGTGGATACCGAAATTGCCTCAGAGTTGCAATGAAACCCCAAATAAAGTGAGAGCGAAAGCATAGAGAGGAATAATGACCGAGACTTAAAGAATTAGTGAATGGAGTTTTCAAGTCATGTTTTCCATGTTATAATCATGAGAAAGGAGGGGGATCTTCATAGTTTTTGTAACGCCCCCAAATAATATAGCAAATAGGCTTAAACAAGAAAGGCGCTACACGGCCGTACTATAATGAATTCCCTCATCATAGTACGAAGCCCAAAAATTTCGATTCATAATTCCTCAAATTTCCATAAAATTTCCCGTAATATGTAACATATCGAATCTCAAATAACTTCAACAATAACAATCAACACTAATGATTTAAAACCAATTATACGAAAAGTCCATATTATAATCTATTCAAATAGTCCATAAAATCCCACTATATGATTTATTTAATATCTAAACCTCAAAACCAAAATAATTCTTGGAACAAGTTGTCGCTCTACCTTTCTCATTCCTCTAGGACTGCAAGAACCTACTAATCTGAAAAGTGAAGGAAAAGGGTGAGCAAACAACATACTCAGGAAGTACACCACACACCCTACCTGGATCAGGCATATTATTTAAAATGAAATTTATCTTTGAAGTTTCATGTTACAAGAAGCACAAATCACCACTTTAATTTATTTCACGAGAACTCCTTGATAAAACTCATAAATTAATTGGAGACTATGGCCGGTATTATTCCCACGACAGAGTCACAGATCGACATTCACATATTTCACATTTGAATTGATTTTAAGTCGATAGACCTATCGGGGTCAACATAGTAACTGTCAGTTTAGAAGAATTGGTAGATCAATCGGAGACTACGTGCCAGTATTATTCCAGCGACAGGGTCACAGATCGACTTTCACATATTTCACATTCTTTCGTCGATAGACCCCTGAGGGTCACGCAGTTATCTGTGAGCTCTTCCTATAAAAATCTTTCAATTCAAATCACAAGTTCACAATAAATTCTTTCACATTATCATAAGTACAAATTCTTTCAAAAATTCACATATTCCAATATCAAGTCAATGCATAAATCAATATAATTCAAATCGTAAGAGTAGTAATCATGCAATCAATCAAACATACATGCCCCAAAAACTAATAAATCACTAAAAATATAAGTCGTATACATCAATCATGTAAAGCAATTTTCATATTTCACAAACAAGTAGGGGAAGTGGTATGCTTGCCTTCACTATCTTCTAATCTAATATTCGGACTCCTATTATGAATTAGCTTCAAAAACCTATCAACAGCGGAATTGAAATTGAGGATCGATGAGAGAGAGAGAGAGAGAGAGAGATGAGAGATGAGAGAGATGTGAGGGAGAGATTGGAAGAGGGGAAGAAGAAGAAATTAGGATTAGAACTCTCATACCCTTTATATATTTGTATAACCCTAATATTACTAATTGGCTCTTTTGAAATAAGCCCATTATTTTATTTATAGCCCGGCTGAAGTAATAGTGAATTGTAATATTTTATAATACCTAGCCCAATATAATTAGACCTGGTTTCACATATTATAATACTTAGTCCAATTTAATAAGACTGGGTATTACATCCTTACCCCCTAAAATAAAAGTTTCGTCCTTGAAACTTACATCCTCAATTTAGTTAGACAGGGTATTACATCCTCACGGCCTTACGTCCTTGAAACTTACATTCTTAATTTAATTAGATAGAGTACGACATTCTCATCCCCTTAAATAAAAGTTCCATCCTTGAAACTTTTATCCTCAATTTAATTAGATAGGATATCACATTCTCACCCACTTAAATAAAAGTTTTGTCCTTGAAACTTACATCCTCAATTTAATTAGACTGGGTATCACATCCTCACCCCCTTAAATAAAAATTTCGTGCTCGAAATTTACCTTCATTTTCAAATAAATTTGGGTATTTTCTTCAAATTAGATTCACCTTACAACTTCTAAATTAAAAAGGACGTGATATCCTATGACAACCAATATTGTGAAATATGCACTATTATTCTTTTTGCTCACGATTGACGAAATTATATCTTAGCAATATCTTAACCCAATCTCTTCATAGTGTAAAAACTCTCTTTGACCCAACATTAAGGAGATCTTAAACTTAAGATCAACAATGCCAATTATTACGCTCTTCCATTCACTACGCTTTCACTGCGCAATTCTAATACCGATCACAACTACTTAGACTTGGGATTCTACTTACCAAAGTATTTGGATAGCAATGGATAAACTTGCTCATTTAATATCTTCCAAGCAATCTTTAGCAACTATTTAATTTACGAGATCTACAATTATCTTCAAATCTTTGTGACCAGAATAATTACATATTCAATCTCTAGTATGCACAAAATTTGGGGAATTCGCAGGGGGAAAAAAAAAAACAAAAAATTTACCCAAGCCAACTATGTAAAATATGATATCCTATTGAGTAGGACCTGTAAGCATAAAACAAGGGACAAATGAAAATGAAAATATAATATATTAGTCTAAGCCAATTTATTGTCCAAAACAGTGCATGGGACATTATCAGTAACATCATTATTCCAAAAGAGATCAATTAATCACCACAGTCACCTTACAAACTTTACCTCTAATAATAAATTACTCTATGTTCACTAGTCGGGAAGACACGGTACCTTTTCTTCAGCGTCTTGTACAATCTCAGGACCCAATAATTTGCTTTCCCCAACATCATTCCAAAACAAGGGAGTTCTGCATTTTGACCCATATAAAGCCTCATATGGTGCATCCCACTTTTATTTTACCACAATTCTAGCCTTTCTCAAGTCACCAAGAATATGGGGCTGAACAATGATCATGCAAGCCAAATTTCTTATTGTTTCCCTACTAAAAACATCAACCACCATGTTTGCTTTACTTAGATGATAATTTATGTGCGAATTATAATCCACAAGCAATTCTAGCTACCTATATTGTCTCACATTCAACTCTTTCTGAGTATAAATATACTTCGAGTTCTTATGATCACTTCACATGTCATCTCCTATAAATAGTGCATCCATTTTTAATATAAATACTATTGCAAGTACCCGAAGGTCATGGGTAGAAGAACTCTCTTCATAAGGCTTCCGTTGGGCTGCCTCATGGCATATGCAATTACTTATCCATGATGCATTAAAATACAACTAAGTAATTGCTAAGTCTTTGCATTCAAATTGTTTCTTTTCTTGTCAATCTAGTAAAATGCTCAGCCAACTTAGCAAAATCTTGCACGAATCTTCTATGATACCTCACAAGACCAAGAAAACTCTCAACTTTTGTTACAGTTGTTGGTCCTAGCCAATTCACAATTCTTTTAACTCTTTGAAGATCTACTTATATCTCATCCTTAGATATCACATGCCCTAGAAAGGAAACTTATGTAACCAAAACTCACCTCTTTAACTTAGCATTTAGCGTATCTCACAAAGTGTTTATAAGACTACCCTCAAATGTTTTTCATGCTCATCTTCATTATTTGAGTGCACCAAAATATTATCAATAAAGACTGAGAAACTTATCTAGAAGAGGCTTAAATACCTTATTATCTAAATTCCTAAACAAAGCAGATGCATTTGTCAACCCAAATGACATAACAAGAAACTCATATTGCCACCATTCATTTCCATAAATTAATTGGTGTTTCCCAAGGTGAGGTACCAGCTATAATTTACCTTATCAAGCGATTTCTATAATTAAGGTTTTAGTACTTTCAATTCCATTGGTGTCGTTCTAGAGAGTGTCTTTGAGATCGGTCTAGTATTGGTACAAATTCCACACTAAGTTCAATTTCTTGTCCAGGAGGTAATTTAGGAATATCATCAAGGAAAATCTTAGGGAACCCCGAGAACCACATGAACACTTTCTAATTGTGATTCTTGATGTTTAATCTTGATTACACTATATATAACTAGTCTTCTCCTTTTGAGGACAATTTGTCATTATAAGTCCCCCTTCTTCCACAACTTAATCAACTTGTGGTTACTCTAAAACAAGGCTTTCCAGGAAAATACTTCCCACATTTGTTGCCTTCTCTTTATCTCCTTGCTTACTCTTATTTCCATTTCCTTTTATTCCTATAATATATTCCCAATTTGCACGACCCTATAATGTAATTTTTGGGAAATATTAAAGACGCACGTAGAAAGCTGCATTCTGATTGGCAACCATGAAGCATCTTTAATCCTATCAGTCCTATTTTGATCAAAATCATGTAGTATATCTAGATAATGTCGTGAACTTCTTTTTATATTGCATCACTCTCATCTACCCTTTGGTGAGAGAAACTCTCCTTTCGATTTTTGTACACATCATGAATGAAGCAATTCTCACTATATCCTTACAAAATCCTCTGAAATCTATTGTTCCTCCTCTTCCTAGCACTATGCTTAGTTTTCTCAACAGATATTTAGGAGGCAAGCCAAGCAAATCCTCTGGAAAGACATTAGAGAATTACTTGACAATGGAGTCTAACTTCACATCATTCCTCATTCTAGCAATACATGACAAACGTATCCTCGACATCCCTTTCTTAAGGATGTTCTAGCATTAAAGGTTGAAATCATCCTAAGCAGAGTCTTGGAGTCTTGACTCCCCGTAGAAAAATCTAAATCATTTCCATGACAAACAAACTATGGATGGTTCGGAATCTGAAACACCCTTTTTCCCAAATAATCCAAATGTGCTTGATAAGAAGACAACCAATTAATCCCCTAAAATCACATCAAAATCCTCCATGTTTAGGAGCACTAAATCTGCTATTAACTCCATATCACCTATTTTAATCACACAATCTTTACATACATGATCAACAATCATATTATACCTAAAAAAGGAAACTTAAGTTAAACCCACCTAGGTACAACTAATTCCTTTGTTCTTACCCAACATCTAGAAAGTTCTTTTTCTATCATTCCAACAATCAACATACTTTGTACCCAATCTTGTATTAACCTACAAGCTCTTAGTATCAATTATTCACTTCATAAAATAAAGACTCACAACAGCTATTTTATTACAAAACCCAAAAAAGAAAGATAGTCCATCCTCAATTGCTTCAAATAGTTAGATAATATTATGGTGAATAATATTCCTCAAAATAGAATCTCCTTTAACAAATTCTCATTCAAATTCTTCTTATCAACCTCTTTTATTACAAATTCAGCCTTACTATAGTGATGCCATAATCTAAACACTTCAATAGATGAACTCAATCCAAGTCACTGCCCGATCATATAGTAACCCACTAAACGCCGTGTTTATTGCCCCCGAGATCCATCAAAAATGGGCATACTCAAAACTTCATAGTTGATGTTGCATAAATTAGAACAAGTCAAATGAATTCCTTGACACAAAAAAT
This sequence comes from Simmondsia chinensis, assembly GCA_018398585.1. Taxonomy (NCBI): domain Eukaryota; kingdom Viridiplantae; phylum Streptophyta; class Magnoliopsida; order Caryophyllales; family Simmondsiaceae; genus Simmondsia; species Simmondsia chinensis. The sequence continues at coordinate 9,867,738 of JAGTTD010000017.1, read as the reverse complement.
TTCTTAATAATTAAAAATTTAGGCTCATCATAACACCTAAATTTCTCAATAATTCATAACCTAGGCTCATCATAACACCCAAATCTCTTAAAAATTAGTAGTCTATCACTCATCTTAGCACCAAATTTTTCAATAATTAATAATATAGGCTCTGATACCACGAAATGTAACACCTCCAAATAGTATAGCAAATAAGCTTAAACAAGAAAGGCAAATAAGCTTAAACAAGAAAGGTGCTCCACGACCATACTATAATGAATTCCCTCATTATAGTACAAAGCCCAAAAATTTCGATTCATAATTCCTCAAATTTTTATAAAAGTTTCCATAAGATATAATAGATCGAATCTCAAATAACTTCAACACCAACGACTTAAAACCAATTGTACGAAAAGTCGAGATTACGATCTATCCAAATAGTCCATAAAATATCACTATATAATTTATTTAATATCTAAACCTCAAAACCAAAATAATGTTCGAAACTAGTTGTCGCTTTACCTTCCTCATTCCTCTAGGACTGCCACAAGCTACTAGTCTCAAAAGCGAAGGAAAAGGGTGAGCTAACAACACGCTTAGAAAGTATACCACACATCCTACCCGGATCAGGCATATTATTTAAAAAAGGAATTTACCTTCAAAGTTTCATGCTATAAGAAGCACAAATCACTACTTTATACTTTAATTTATTTCACCAGAACTCATTGATAAAACACAGAGATCAATCGGAGACAGCGGTAGGTGTTATTCTGGCGATAGGGTCACAAATCAACATTCGCATATTTCACATTCGAATCTATTTTAAGTTGATAGACCCATCAGAGTCAACGTAGTATCTATCAATTCAGAAAAACTGACATATCAGTCGGAGACTATGTGCCGATATTATTCCCATGATAGGGTCACTGATCAACTTTCACATATTTTACATTCTTTCTTCGATAGACACCTGAGGGTCACATAGTTATCTATGAGCTTTTCCAATAAAAACCTTTCAATTCAAATCACAAGTTCACAATAAATTCTTTCACATTATCACAAGTACAAATTCTTTCAAAAATTCACATATTCCAACGTCAAATCAACGTATAAATCAGTATAATTCAAATCGTATGAGTAGTAATCATGCAATCAAGCAAACATATTTGCCTGGGCCTACTTTAACAAACTAATAAATTGCTCAAAATATAAGTTTTATGCATCAAATCATGTAAAGAAATTTTCATATTTCACAAATAAGTAGGGAAAGTGGTATACCTACCTTCACTATCTTCTAATCCAATATTCAAACTCCTATTATGAATTAGCTTCAAAAACCTATCAAGAGCGGAATTGGAATTGAGGACCGATGAGAGAGAGAGAGAGAGAGAGAGACAAGAGAGACATGAGGGAGAGATTGGAAGAGGGGAAAAAGAAGAATTTAGGGTTAGAATTCTTATGTATATATATAACCCTAATATTATTAATGGGCCCTTTTTAAATTAGCCCATTATTTTATTTATAACCCCTTCGAAATAATAGTGAATTCTAATCATTTTATAATACCTAGCCCAATATAATTAGGCCTAGTCTCACGTATTATAATACCTGGTCTAATTTAATTAGACCGGCTATTACATCCTTACCCCTTAAATAAAAGTTTCATCCTCAAAACTTACATCCTCAATTTAATTACATAGGGTATTACATCCTCACCCCCTTGAATAAAAGTTTCGTCCTTGAAACTTATATTATTAATTTAATTAGACAAGGTATTACATTCTCACCCCCTTAATCCATTTTTGAAACTTGCATCCTCAATTTAATTAGATAAGGTATCACATTCTCACCCCTCTAAATAAAAGTTTTGTCCATGAAACTTACATTCTCAATTGAATTAGATAGGGTAACACATCCTCAATTTAATAACCAATCATCCATCTTCAAAACCAATAATTAATAACCTAGGCTCATAAGTCAACTCTATTTAATCACCCAAACGGTAATAAAACCACCCCCGCGCCACCATCACGGCTTGTGCGGACGCATTACTGGCAACCAAGGGCTCGGAGACTCAGTGCCGGAATTGTCCATGCCTTGCCAGTCGGGTCGTGTGACTCCAGATGCCATTCGTTGACATCTAGTGGAGCCGGACTCCCTCAACCACCACCCACACCTCTGCCCTAATGAAACCTTCGCAGCCCTTCATAATCGCCACTAGGTTCCAACTTTCATCACCAATATGCACCATCCATCGACGGCCCCATCATCTACCACCTCCAATCTCCACAACCATTCACTGGCATCCGTCATCGCCCACCTCCAGTTCTCGATACCCATCCCTGGCTCCCATCACCCGCTCCCACCACCCACTACCCATCGCCGGCTCCCAACACCTCCCACCTCCAATTTCCACCATCCACCACCGGCTCCCATCATCTACCTGCGTCTCCCATCTTCAATTAACACTTCCCACCACCGGTTCACATCATCTCTCACCGCCATCTTCACATCTTCACCACATCTCCATTTTCATCCACAGCTACCATCACCTCCATCTCCTCCACCAACCACCGCCATCCCCTCCACCCCCTCCACATCTCCCTTCGGTCGACCACTCGCCTTTCGGTCACTATTCCCAATCATTGTCCACCTCTTCGCTCTCCCGACGCCAACAATCCCCTCTTTTTTTAAAATGCTGAGTGCTGATGCGGGGGTGTCCATCCTCATTGATGGCCTACCAGAAAGAACGACAAACTCATAGCTTAGGGCTGTATTCCGTGATTTCAAGTCAATCTACAACACCTTTGTTCCTATAAAGAAAAGGTTGAGGTCTAGATGGTCTTATGGCTTTATTCGGTTTCATGACTCGAACGAAGCTACACGGGCAGTTACATTCATGAATGGAAGATGGGTGGTGGGTGTCAAGCTTAAAGTACAATCGGCTAATCCAGACAGAAGAACAATATCTCCAACTGCACGAAGCCGGCCGCAACAAAGGGAAGTCCAGCAGCCCGAAAGCACAAGTGGGATTCAAGAACAAAGGAATACACCTCTTAATCGGGGTGGGGAAGATGTGAGTACAAATATTTCGAGGATTGTGGTTTTAAATACCAACAAGAGTGTGGAGGCATGGCTTCAGCGGTTACTCATTGTCCATTTGACAGTTGAGATCAGTCTTGATGATATTCTTACATATATCACGGAGAATGACCTCTACGGACTAACACGTAGAGGGTTAAGCAACACTACCTTTATCCTAGCATGTGACTTTGTTTAAACCATGGACTCCTACCTTGGACCCCGTAAAGAGATTTTACTATAGAAGTTCAGAGAGGTGTATAAGTACTCTGGCGAGACTCTTGGATCTCGGAATAGAATAGTGTGGCTTAAGATCCACGGAATGCCTATCCAGTGGTGGTCTAATGAGTGTTTTGCTAACATTGCCAAAGTATGGGGGAAGTTCATAAGGGTGGATTCGAGAATGTCCACTATGAGATGTGCTGACATTGTCAGGATCTTGATTGACACCTACTATAAAACATGCATTCATCAGATGATCCAAGTTCAGCATAACGGGGGATCCCGCCTGGTCCCTATTAAAGACGGTACCTCAGTGTTGATCCCAGACTAGCAGCCTCAGCTAGATTGGCTAGGGAGCAGGCATCTTTTTCGGCATAGTTCTTTGGAGAGAGTTATTGTACCACAGTAGCACGGAATACATCATGGATCTAACCTCCAGATGAGCAGATTACGGATGTCTCGATAGCTTTTGAGGATACTAAAACTCCTATTCCATGGACAGTGAATGAAGGGATGGGTGCTACATGATAACCACTATGACAGGTCTCTATCCATCTTAATGATCAAATCCTTGGGAGATGGACCATGGAATGCTTTTTTCCCATGAGCCACATTGACTACCTGCGTTCCATAGCCCATGGCCCAATTATCGTACCAGGGTGACCGAGAAAACCTACACCTTCCTCCTCCAGTCTCATGGGTCAAGGAGGATGAAGCTGTAACATTGCAGCATTATGCTCAAATAACTCCTTGTGAGAACGAAGCTCTGGGGCACAATAGTGATAATAATTCCGCAATCTTTGGACCAGAATTCCCTGCAGGCTTCGAGCCCTCTACATTTATCAGACACCCACATACTGAAGATAGTATTCCCGGGAACCACCACGCAGCAATTCCATTCATGGAAGGGCCAAGCTCAGATCGGTGGAAAGAGGAAAGACTGTGCACAACAAAAAGGGGAAGGGGAGCTTTGAGGCCTAAGATGAAAGAAAGAGAGAAGCGGGAGTTACACAAATTCCTAAAGGATATGTCACCCAGGAGTAGTGCAAGAAGAACGACAAAGACCACTGCAAAAAAGAAAAAGATAAATAAGGGGAATCGGGGAGTTAGCATTGCTGATGCTGAGAAGATCCAGGAAGTGGAGAGAGCAATAGAAATTGGAAAAAGGCTGGGACTTGATTTGAAGGATTCGATCCACCCATGGTGAAAACCATGCTCGATAGAAGATGAAGATAGGGAGAGTTTGCTCTTCTACCTTTTTCCTGGATCCTTTTGTTTTTTGCGAGTTGCTTGGCCTGTTTTCTTTGTATCTGGTTGGACTTGTTTTCGATATCTGGTTTTGTCGTGTGTTGAGTCTTGTTTGTTGCCTATTGGTCGGGCTCTATTGTTGTGTTGTCCTATTTCTTTGTTTTTTGTGTTGGTTGTTTTGGTCCCCATTTTATTACCGTTGGACTCAGGCATCGCTGGGCGAGTAGTCTGCTTGTTTCGAGACTATGTCGCTAATTATCGAAAAAAATAACCTAGGCTCATCATAACACCTAAACTTCTCAATAATTCATAACCTAGGCTCATCATAACACCCAAATCTCTTAAAAATAAGTAGCTTGTCACTCATCTTAACACCCAAATTTTTCAATAATTAATAACATAGCCTCTGATCCCACTAAATGTAACGCCTCCAAATTATATAGCAAATAGGCTTAAACCAAAAAGGCACTACAAGGTCATACTATAATGAATTCCCTTATCAAAGTATGAAGCCCGAAAATTTCGATTCATAATTCCTCAAATTTCCATAAAAGTTCCCATAATATATAATAGATCGAATCCCAAATAACCTCAACACTTACGATTTAAAACCAATTGCACAAAAAGTAGAGATTACAATCTATCCAAATAGTCCATAAAATCCCATTATATTATTTATTTAATATCTAAACCTGGAAACCAAAAATAATGCTCGGAACAAGATGTCGCTCTACCTTCCTCATTCATCTAGGACTTCCACAAGGTACTAATCTGAAAAGTGAAGGAAAATGGTGAGCAAACAACACACTCAGTAAGTACACCGCACACCCTACCCGGGTTAGGCATATTATTTAAAACGGAATTTACCTTCAAAGTTTCATATTACAAGAAGCACAAATCACCACTTTGTACTTTAATTTATTTTACAAGAACTCTTTGATAAAACTCATAGATCAATTGAAAACCACAGCCGGTATTATTCTCGTGACAGGGTCACAGATCAACATTCACATAATTTCACATTTGAATTGATTCTAAGTCGATAGACCCACCAGGGTCAACATAGTATCTGTCAATTTAGAAGAACTGACAGATCAATTGGAGACTATGCGCCAGTATTATTCCCGCAACAGGGTCACATATCGACTTTCACATATTTCACATTCTTTCGTCGATAGACCTCTGAGAGTCATGTAGTTATTTGTGAGCTCTTCCAATAAAATCCTTTCAATTCAAATTATAAGTTCACAATAAATTCTTTCACATTATCACAAGTACAATTTCTTTCAAAAATTCACGTATTCCAACATCAAATCAATGCATAAATTAATATAATTCAAATCGTACGAGTAGTAATCATGCAATCAATCAAATATATATGCCTGAACCTACTTTAACAAACTAATAAATCACTCAAAATGTAAGCCTTGTTTATCAAATCATGTAAAGCAATTTTCATATTTCACAAACAAGTAGGGCAAGTGGTATACTTACCTTCATTATCTTCTAATCCAATATTTGGACTCCTATTATGAATTAGCTTCAAAAACCTACCAAGAGCAGAATCGGAATTGAGGATCGATGAGAGACTGAAACACAGAGAGAGAGAGAGAGAGAGAGATGAGAGAGATGTGAGGGAGAGATTGGAGGAGGGGAAGAAGAAGAAATTAGGGTTAGAACTCTCATACTCTTTTTATATATATGTGTGTGTATATATATATATATATATATATATATATATATATATTGTGTGAGGGAGAGGTTGGAAGAGGGGAAGAAGAAGAAATTAGGGTTAGAACTCTCATCTTCTTTACATATATATATACACACACACACTTATATAGCCCTAATATTACTAATGGGGCTTTTTTAAATTAGACCATTATTTTATTTATAGCCCGGCCAAAATAATAGTGAATTCTAATTAGTTTATAATACTTAGCCCAATATAATTAGACCTGGTTCCATATATTATAATATCTAGTTTAATTTAATTAGATCGGGTATTACATCCTTACTCCCTTAAATAAAAGCTTCGTCCTTGAAACTTAGATTATCAATTTAATTAAACAGGGTATTACATCCTTACCCCCTTAAATAAAAGTTTGTCCTTGAAACTTACATTCTTAATTTAATTAGACAGGGTATTACAGTTTTCGAGTTTTTTTTATGAAGTGACACATCTCTTAAGACACACATCTTCACCCAAAAGACACCAAATCATCTTTTGTTTATTTGAAAATATACCAGTAATTAGTATCCCAATAGCTAATGAACTGATTTTAGTCTACAAACTTGTGAAATAATATTTAGCCTCAAAAAGTTACATGTATTTAATAAAAAGGTCCAAATAACAGTGTGTAAGGGCGTAAAATATGCTTTGACCCAAATTTTCTTCATTATTAGTGTCATGACATTGATGGGATAAGGGAAGTAGCGAAGGGATAGTGAGTTTACCAAGAAATAACTATGTTTACACCATTATCACACCATCATTTAAACTATTTTTTTAAATACATGAAAATTTTGGACTAAAAAATTCTTTTACAAAATTCGTGGGCTAAAAAAATGATACATCAAACTTTAGGATACTAATATATAATTTTTACCTATATTATATTTTTGAAGCCAACCCATCAAATACATGTCGTAACGTATTGGTAAGTGTTGAAAATTGAAAACTTTAAAAAAAGAATCGGATATCTTTTTCCACATATTAGACATTTTATTTTTCGATAATTAGCGATATAGTCGTGATACGTAGTAGACTACTCGTGCAAACAAGCCCTGAGTCAACCTGTACAAGGACGGGGATTAAAACAATAGAAAATTGAATAAACAAGAAAGCAAGCAAACATGCAAACACAAAGAGTAACAAACACCGCCATGGAGGACTTGAACACAGGACAAACCAAATGACAGGAATAGCGAGTAGTCAAGTCCCTAATCTTTTGAAGCAAAGCACTCAGCATAAGCAGATCATAACCGTTAAAACCCAGCCCTAGCATTTTCCTCATCTCTAATGTGCACTCTGCAGCAAGGATCTTACCGGTATCTTTAACACTGTCTCCCCTCTTCACTAGATTTCTTTTTTTTTTTTTTTTTTTGTGTTTACCGGAGGCCTTCACTAATTTCTTCACGATGTTTCCAGATGATGTGTCCTTAAGGAAACCTTGAAGCTCTCGCTTAGCTTACTCTTTCAACTTACACTTCAATGCTCTTTTATCCCTTCTTATCGCACCCGACTTAGGGATCTGATGCCCCACCACCATCTTTTCCCTTTTCTACCTAACTTACGGCGTTCTTGGGCAAACTTTCCTTAATATGTGGGGGTCTTACCAAGGCATGGGACTCGAAACCTGGTGAAAACACGGGCCCTGAGGACCCTGAGTCATTATCACTTATGACGTCCCGAGCTTTGCTCTCATGAGATGATGTCTTATCATGAAACTCAACTGTTTCAGCTATACCATTCTCGACCAACGATAAGGGAAGAAGAAAGTGTTGGTTTACTCGAACTTCATAGATTGGTAGTTGAGCAATAGGCAGGGGGAAGCGTGGGTGAAGAGATGCGCAGGGATAATGGCAATCCCAAGCCCATCTCCCGATACACTGATCAACAACATGAACAGCAATCTAACCCAGAGCTTGATCGACAAAACTCATGCGTTCATTCACTAACCTTGAGCGGGAATACAAAGTACTCGCAGTCTCTTATGACAGCTGTCATCAGCTCAGGAAAAGGATAAACCTGTGAGTTATGCTATATCAAAGTGGTGGAAGCTCTATCTCGTTGTGTATGTGAAAAAAATGAGGCATTTTCCCTTGATAACTTGGCCGAGATCATGAGAGCAATGACTCTAGGTGAGTAGTCTGGGATCACCTCCGAATTACCATCTTCGACAAGTACTATGCGATGTTAAGACTCAAGTCTGAAAAGGACTTTAAGTGGGAGAAGCCACATCAAGCAGTGTTCGAGGCCATCAAAGAGTACTTGATTAGGCCACCAATACCTATTCCACCAAAGCAGGGCAAGCCTTTTAAGATCTATGTCTTTGCTTTTGAGAAATATGTTAGTTGTTTGCTTGAACGGGACAATGAACAAGGTTTTGAACCAGTTGTGTTCTACCTTAGCCGTTGTTTAAATTAGTGTGAAATAAAATATTCGGCAATTGGAAAATTGTGTCTATCCTTGTTCTAAACATCTACAAAACTGAGACATTATTTCTAGGCATTTACTATATACGTGGTTGCCCAAACAAATGTCACAAAGTATATGCTAGATAGGCCATGTTATGTTCTTAATTGTTGAATTGATGTAATAAGGTGTTTTTGATTGTAAACTTTCAAATTAAAGTTCTGACGCCAAAGTTAGTTAAGGTTAGGAGTCGGTTAGCAATTTTAACGGGAAAAGCTTAATTGTTGTTTTGTTTTCCCTTGCGTTAAGCTCGATTATAAGAGCTGAAATTATGTAATGTTGAGATCATTCAATGAAATTATTAACCCATCTTTTTTGAGATAAACTTCTTTCTCTCATCTAAACTCTTCTAATTTCTCATCTCCTTCCCTTCTTTCTCATCCCATACTCTCTTTATCCTAACTTACGTTTGTGAATTAATTACAAACGTAACAATTGGTATCAGAGCCTCGTTCGATTTACAAATTAATGGAATCAGGCGATAATCCCTTGATCAGTGGTGTCACCACCAGATCAGCAGCAGCACGAGCTGCCACTAGATCAGCCAATGCTGTTGGAATTGGTAGTAGCGATATATCTGAACAGGATTTGGTGACAAACGCTCAGCTAGACAGTAAGTTTGCATCAATGATTGCTCAATTCACGCAATTAGTCACTGAGAAGCTACCTCAACAAATTGAGGAAAGGGTTGATCATCGGGTACAACAGGTAGAGGCTAAAATTGCAGATCAAGTTGCTTGTCAATCTCAAAATCTGGAGGAAAAGATTAATCAGGGCATTGATCAGCAAATGCAGCAGCTCGAATTGAAATTGAATGAGAATCGAGATCAGACCAGAAGGACAATTCCTGATCCATTATTACCTGCTAGTTTCATGAAGACAACTCAACCAATGAGATCCATCAATGAGGATGGGCAGAACATCCAGAATTCAGGAGGAAACATTGGTGTCAATGAAAAGAACGCAGATTGGGATCCAGATGTAATGATTTCTAATGAAAGGCAAGGTAACAATGAGCAGGTGCTGCCTCAATCTTCAGATTGGAATGCTGGTACTGGACCACGAGTATCTGAACTGGACAGGCCTCCTGATTAGTTGCCGCAGTAGCGTTCAGGAAGCAAAGATGATTCTTCCAACTCCAGGAACCATAGCCATAGACAACCTCGAGTGCAGATCGATGCATTTGAGGGGAAACAACCTCACTTGTGGCTAAGAAAGTGTGAACATTATTTCCATTTTTATCACATTGATGAATCTGAAAAAGTGCAAATTGCGGCTGTATATTTGCTTGGGGATCATGAGGTATGGTTCTATAGCTTGTTGAGAAGTAGACCTTTCATTACTTGGAATGACTTTGCTAGGGCCTTAAGTGCTCGGTATAGTGATGAAGATGATAGTGATATAGTGGATAAATTCAATAAGGTTAAGCAAGAGACGACTGTGAAGGATTACATGACTAGATTTGAGAATCTAAGAGCTAGCATTGTGAATGAAATTGAAGCTTCTGTGTCTTATTATGTAGCTGCTTTCATTAGTGGGTTAAAGCTTAAATTGAAGAATCTGGTTAAGGCTGTGGATTCGATTGATTTGTCCATGGCTTTTGCCAAAGCCAAGCTCTATGAAGCAACAGGTTTGGCATTCAGTGATGTAACCAGGTCTCGTGGTAATAGCTCACAGCTACAGCAGGGGAAGACTAGGACATTCAGAAATGAAGGCAAGCGGAACCAGAAACTGTGTTATCGTTGCAATCAGCCTTACCAATTTGGCCACAAGTGTAATCCCAAGTACCTCATGTTTGCTGAAGGTACTAAGGTTGGGGTACTCTCTGATGAAGAAGAAATTGATGAGGATAATAGCGATTCTGAGCAGGAAATTGAAGAGGAGCTAGATGAGGCAGCAGTGAAAATTTCAGTAAAAGCTTTAACTGATAATGGGGCTCATAGCACAATCAGGATCAAAGGGAAGGCTGGGAAGAGGTCCATTGTCATTCTCATTGATAGTGGGAGTACCCATAGCTTTGTTGATCCCAAAGTTGTCAAGAAAGTAGGTCACGAAGTGATAAAAACCCATTCCCTTGCTGTCACCGTAGCTGATGGGAAGACTGTAATGACTCAGAACAAGTGCAGGGGGTTTGTTTGGCTGATGCAAGATCGTAAGTTCCAATATGACTTCAGAATCCTTCCCTTAGGAGGTTGTGACATGGTGCTCGGTGTTGATTGGATGAGAACTTATAGTCCTGTGCTGTTTGATTATGCAAACCTTACGGTCTCTTTTGAAATTCAAGGCTCTAAAGTCACATTGCAAGGCATTGCGGAGCAAGCTCAACTTCAAGTAATTAAAGGAAGGAAGTTGAAGAAGGGTCTTCAGGGTTGTGCGTACCAGTGGGTGGGCTAGTTGTTTGCTATATCCATAGCTAAAATGGTCGACATAACCGAACCAGAAGTGCAGGTGCTGGTGACAGAATTTGAGGATGTGTTCTCAGTGCCTAGATCCTTACCTCCCAAGAGGAGTTTGGATCACGAAATTCCTCTCAAAGAGGGTGCTGAACCAGTAAAGATAAGACCGTATAGATATCCTCATGCTCAGAAGACAGAAATTGAAAGGCAAGTGGATGAATTGCTTAAGACTAATTTCATACAAGCTAGCCATAGTCCCTTTGCTTCTCCGGTCATTCTTGTCAAGAAGAAGGATGGCACAGCTCGTATGTGTATTGATTATAGGCAACTTAATGCTATGACTATGAAAGACAAGTTCCCCATACCAGTTATAGATGACTTGTTGAATGAATTACATGGAGCCCGAGTCTTTTCCAAGCTAGATCTGCGGAACGGTTATCATCAGATCCAGGTGGGTGAGCATGATGTGGACAAGACTGCATTCCGGACGCATCATGGACATTTTGAATTTATGGTTATGCCTTTTGGCTTGACCAACGCACCAGCTACATTTCAGGCTTTAATGAATGATGTCTACAAGCAATTTCTTAGGAAATTTGTATAGGTTTTCTTCGATGACATCCTCATTTATAGTGCATCGTTTGAAGAACATTTGAAGCATCTAAGGGAGGTATTTCTGGTCATGCGCAAGCATGAATTATATGCTAAGTTGGCCAAGTGTTCTTTTGCTCAGACACATCTGGAATATTTAGGCCATGTGATCTCTTGTGATGGAGTTGCAACCGATCCTTCAAAGGTACAAGCCATGAGAGAATGGGCTGTTCTGGTCACCTTGAAACAATTGCGAGGATTTTTGGGGTTAACTGGCTACTACCGCAAGTTTGTAGCTAACTATGGAGCCTTAGCCAAGCCCTTAACAGATTTACTTAAGAAGGATTCCTTCAAATGGTCAGAAGAAGCTCAAAAGGCCTTCGATGCTCTCAAAGCTGCAATGTGCAGAGCTCCTGTTTTAGCTATGCCGTATTTCACTTCAAGTTTCATTCTAGAGACAGATGCAAGTGGGAGTGGTATTGGGGCAGTATTGTCTCAAGCTAGAAGACCTATAGCATACCTTAGCCAAGCCTTGAGTGCAAAACATCAAGCTCTTTCCACATATGAGAAAGAGTACCTTGCAATCTTGCTTGCGGTGGATAAGTGGAGGCATTACCTGGATTGGCATCACTTCATCATTAGGACTGATCATCAAAGTCTTAAACACTTATTAGAGCAGAAGATTGTTACGATAATACAAAGGAAAGGGCTAATGAAGATGTTGGGGCTGAATTATGATATTGAATACAGAAAAGGCAGAGAAAACTGGGCAGCAGATGCACTGTCATGCAGGTTTGAGGGGCACGAATAAGGTTCCCTTGGGGCTATTACCGTGATTTCTCCAGCTTGGATGGAAGAGTTACATCAGTCCTATGAGAATGACTCGTTTGCACAAGAATGTATAGCTGCAGCAAGTGTTGGCAAGGCATGCAATCTGACTGCTGGAACAGATATTTCTGTAACCCAAGGAGTGATCAGAATCTAAGGAAAGCTGTATGTGGGCAAATCTACTGGTCTTAGACATCAAATCATCAGTGCCGCTCATGATTCTTCTTGGGGAGGTCACTCAGGCATTGAAGGGACATATCAGAGACTGAAATTACATTTTTGCTGGCCCGGCTTGAAGAAAGAAGTGACTAGCTTTGTACAAAGTTATGAGGTTTGCCAAAAAACCAAACTTGGTGATCATAGATACCAAGGGTTGCTCCAGCCCTTGCTTGTTCTTGATGGTGTTTGGCAACACATAAGCATGGATTTCATCGAGGGATTGCCTAAATCAGAAGGAAAAGAGGTACTTTTGGTAGTTGTTGATCGGTTCACCAAATCTGGGCATTTCATTGCCTTGGCAAGACCTGTAACTACAGAAAAACTTGCTCGTGTATTCTTAGACAACATCTACAAGCTACATGGATTACCCCAATCCATAATTTCTGATAGAGATAAACTCTTCACAAGTCGGTTCTGGAAGGAGTTGTTTAGGCTCTTGGGAACGACCTTGGCTCTCAGTTCATCTTATCACCCTCAAACCGATGGCCAAACGGAGAGGGTTAACCAATGCATTGAACAATACCTCAGGAGCATGGTATTTAGTCATCCAAAGGTGGGGGGAAGATGGCTTTCCTTGGCTGAATTCTGGTACAATACCCATTTTCACACTTCTTTAGGCACGACTCCCTTTAAAGCCTTATTTGGGTATGATCCGCCCTCTCCTTTTGGGTTGCAAGGAGTTAAGACACAAATGGGGGCAGTGGCTGACATCTTACAGCAGAGGAAGCATATTTTATAGCAACTAAAACAGAATCTTAATCAATCACAAGCTCGAATGAAATGGTATGCTGATAGGAAGAGGGTTGACAGAAATTTTGAGATGGGAGACATGGTATACTTGAAACTACAGCCTTACCGACAATCCACAGCAGCAGTAAGAAGGAATGTCAAGCTTTATGCTCGATTCTTTGGGCCTTACAAAGTCTTAGAGAAGATTGGCATGGTGCCTTACAAGCTTGAACTACCTTCCGACTCTTATATTCACCCTGTTTTCCATGTTTCACTTCTAAAAAAACAGGTTAAAGAAGGTCACAACTCCTTTTCCGGTCCTCCAGAAGTGGGTTCCAATGGTTCATTAGTCTTACAACCAGATGCAGTGCTCGAGCAGATGCCAGCAACAGACGCCAAGGACCAAAAAATTCGCGTGAGTTGGAGTAATTTGGATGAATCGTTCACCACTTGGGAGGAAAAGCGTTTCTTATTAAGTCAATTCCCTTCTTTTCATTCTTGAGGACAAGAATGTGTTTAAGGGGAGGGAATTGTTATGTTCTTAATTGTTGAATTGATGTAATAAGGTGTTTTTGATTGTAAACTTTCAAATTAAAGTTCTGGCGCCAAAGTTAGTTAAGGTTAGGAGTCAGTTAGCAGTTTTGGCTGGAAAAGCTTAATTGTTGTTTTGTTTTCCCTTGCGTTAAGCTCGATTATAAGAGCTGAAATTATGTAATGTTGAGATCATTCAATGAAAATATTAACCCATCTCTTTTGTGATAAACTTCTTTTGTCATCTAAACTCTTCTAATTTCTCATCTCTTTCCCTTCTTTCTCACCCCATACTCTCTTTATCCTAACTTACGATTGTGAATTAATCACAAACGTAACAGGCCATTTTAAGAGGAAGATTGAACAAGTGTAGCTTAGCTCTACTTTAATTTGAGTTGGTTTACGTCTCACAAAAGTCAGTAAAGGGACAGCCCTAGTAGACTTTGTGACAAACCACCAAAACATTCCAACAGGCTTAGATAATAAGCCAGAACGACTCCTAACAGTGGAACTAGTGCGTTGGAAAATTTTCATTGAGGGATCAAGGACCAACTCTAGTGCCGGAGTAGGAATTGTAATAGAATCCCCAGAAGGAATCATCACGAAATTGGTTGTCACCTTGGTGGGCAGATGCTTGAATAACATGACTAAATACGAGGCTCTCATGATTGGCCTTTAAACTCTCTTAGAAATGCAAGTCCATAGCGTTATTGTCAAGGGAGATTCACAACTGGTGATTTGCCAAGTGAATGGAGAGTTTCAATATTTGAGTGATACCTCGAATCAATATCTGTCAGTAGTACATAAGCTATTAAGTAAATTCAATGAGGTGCAATTCAAGCACATCCCTAGAGAGAAAAATAAGGCATCCAATGACTTGGCTCTGTTAGCATCAGGGTACAAGTTAGCTAGAAGTTGGTGTGAAGAAACTATGGTCCTTAAGGCTAAGGTTTTGGATCATGAGATCAAATGGGCAAAGGCTTCGATGGTGCACCAAGTGGAAGTTTGGAGCGCTATGAAGTACATCAAATTGTCCCGAGTCAGCAAGGGGACTGGAGGAAGCCTTTAATAGATTACTTCAACCACCCTCAAGATTATGCTAAGGATAGGGAAACAAAAATGAAAGCACACAGGTTCCATCTAAATGGTGAATCTGGAGAACTATACAAAAGGGACACTAGTGGAGTGCTTCTCAAGTGCCTTGACTTGGATGAAGCGATGCTAGTAATGGTTGGAGCCTGTGAGGTATCTGTGGATACCATCTAGTTGGCAATAGGATGCATTGGCTAATCAGGCATTATGGCTATTATTGGATATCAATGATGGATGATTGCATAAAGTATGCCAAAGAATGCAAAGTATGCCAAAGACATGGACATGTACCTAAAGTCCTTGCTATTGAGATGCATGTCATTGTTAAACCATGGCCATTTAAAGGCTGGGTAATGGACATTATAGGGGAAATTAACCCTCCTTCTAGCAAGCAATATTCGTATATTCTTGTGGCCACTGATTACTTCACCAAATGGTTGGAGGCTAAACCATATGGGAGCATCAATCAGCATGATGTGATTGATTTTATTAAAGAATATATCTTATATTGGTTTGGTATTCCAGAGACTATCATAGTGGGCCAAGCAAGAGTATTTAATGGAGCTAAGGTAAAGGAGCTCACCAAGAGTTGCAATATAGAAATCTTGAACTCAACACCTTATTATACTAAGGCAAATGGCTAGGCAGAATCAACTAATAAGAATCTAAAAGCCAACATTGAGAAGATAATTGAGAACAATCCCAGAAGGTGGTATGAGTTGCTACTAGATGCCCTTTGGGCTTATAGAACTTCTAAAGAGAATGCCACTGGGACAACTCCTTTTCATTTGACATATGGTCATGATGCAGTACTCCTCATGGAGGTAGCAGTTTAGTCTATTTGACTAGCTCATCAAGGGAAGTTTTCTAAACTTGAATATGAGCAGTCCATGATGGATGAGCTTACCAATTTAGACCAAGTGAGGCTTAATACTCTGCTCAAATTGGAAACTCAAAAGAAAAGAGTTGTCAAAGCCTACAACAAAAGGGTCAAACCTAGGACTTTTGAAGGTGGTTTTTCTCATTGGCTAGAGAGATCGTGTCTTCGACAAATGGTCTCCAAATTGGGAAGGCCCATTTAGAGTCATTGAAGTATTTGGAGGGAATGCTTATTTACTCCAAGATCTAGATGGGAGGACTCATCCAAGGGCCATCAATGGTAGGTTCTTAAAGAAATATGTGCCATCTATCTAGAATTCTAACAAGGAAGTCCTTGGGTATATATTTCCAGAATTATGGGCTCAGTTTCAGTACCAATGCCTAGGGGATCAATCCCAAGATCTTTAGGTGAACTAAAAAAGGGACCACCAAACAGAGAGATGTATTGAATAAATGTGCATTTCCTTAAGTCTGAGAGAACACATGGCTTACATACATTACAAGTGAGTGGCTCGTAGAGCCAAAGTTTCTTTACAAAATTGAAAATCAAAAGAGTCGAGTCCTAATCCTCACTAAGGACTGCTCAAATGAGGATAGTTGGTTGGTTGCATCATTCAACTCATAGTCTAAGGAGAGAGCTTCCTCTTGAAGAGCTTGACTCTTCCCCTGAGCTTCCACAAGGGCCTCTTCAAGCCCACCAACCACTGAACCTTGAGAGGCATGCTGTTGCCTCAAAGAAAGCAGCTCTTCCTTAAGGTACTCTAATCTCTCCTCTAGGTGATGGATCTCGTCCTCCAAGCCTCTAATCCCTTGAGCTTGTTAATCTTGAGTTCTTCTTATTGCTTGGAGTTCCTCGTATAATAGTTGTAGGCCTCCTAGGCTAGCTGAACGCCCTAGGTTCCTGATGGCATCCAGCCAGTACCGTTTTCTCTGGTGGAGAGTTAGGACTCTTAGTTGATCTTCAAGAACACCTCCTCGAGGACCCTCAAGTTCCCTGGAAATGGAAGGAGCCACCTTCGGATCTTCTTTCAAAGATCTCGCTAAGGAGATGGCCTCTTCGAAAATGACTCCATCAGCCAGGGTCAGAATAGGGAAGTGCATAATTTCCCTTAGAGGTTGGAGTTTGGAAGATTCTAGTCAAGTTGCTAAAAGGCTAGCCTACCACTCGCTCCAAACTTCTCTAATGAAGAAGATATTCTCCCTATCTTTGGAGAGGGAGCGGCTTTGGGAGGAGTAACCTGAAAAAGTTAACAGGATCAGTCAGAGTTTTGACTTTGGAAAACAACCAAGGCAAAAAAGGAATGCCTTTACCTCTGAGGCCTCAGCCTGAGGCAAGGAAGGTACCGCGGCTGGTAGGGCTTCCATGGGAGCTACCAGTGATACATCCATTATTGGACCTTAAGCAGGTGCCTCAGCCAATGTGATTGCTACTGGCTCTTCAGCTGCTGCTATGCCTTCTCTAAGGAGAGTCTCTGGGAGACAATACTTACATGTTAGGACTAAGTATAGTTTAAAACATCAAGGGATGGAGATGTCAGATAGAGCTCCACCTTCAGAGATCTTCAACAGAGATTGAGTCTTCAGGAAGAAGGAAAGGAGCCTAGAAAAGGCCCCGGTGTAGGGTTACTGGGGAAGAAATTTCTTCAAAAGGATAACTGACGATTGGCTCCGTAATTAAAGTAGCCATGTCTCCTACTTCACCAGCACCTCAGCTTATTGATTATTTAGTATCTTGAGGAGGCTCTGAAGTAGTCTTTAGAGATGGAGAATCTGGAATCTCCATGATATATGGAGTTAGCTCTTCCTGTGGCTGGGAAAAGCCATGTTACAAGCTGCTTTGGCAAGAGATAAATGAGAATACCAAATAAGAAAGACCAATACCTCTACTGCAGGAAGCTTAGTCCT
The DNA here is from genome assembly GCA_018398585.1 of Simmondsia chinensis. Lineage (NCBI taxonomy): Eukaryota > Viridiplantae > Streptophyta > Magnoliopsida > Caryophyllales > Simmondsiaceae > Simmondsia > Simmondsia chinensis. The sequence continues at coordinate 9,849,840 of JAGTTD010000017.1, read as the reverse complement.
TCTTTTTCCAAATAATTGTGAGATGGCTATTTCTTCTTCTTCTTCTTCCTCTTCTCCCTCTGCTACCGTTGGGAAAGTTGGTGGATCAACATCCTTCTTCCTCTTCTTAGAACTCTCAACCCTGGGGGCTGGTGGAGAGGTTCTTGAAGAAGACTCCTCAAGTAGCATCAGAGTGAAGCTCCTGGTCCTAGCGCTCTTAGGAGTTATCTGGACAGCTGCTATAAAGGTAAGAGAACGAGGATTAAATCTTGTTAAGTGCACTACTAATTGAACTATGCTTCAAAGTGGCTAACTATCTGATTGCATCTTATGCAGAATAGGCCTAGGGACAGTTGGCTAACTTCTCCTAAAGCTAGAACCCGCAAGCTCAAGTAGAGAATAAATTGTTTCTTGGTGCCTCTGGCCTCTAAATAGACTCGATATCAAGATGAAAAGCGTGGCATGGCACTTGGAGTGTACCTACAAGCAACAGGATACTCATAAAGACATCTAATCTCTTGATTCAGAGCACAGTGCTCCGAAAGCTGAGTAAGTGGAAGAGAAGCCCCCATGGTCCACCAAAGGTTCGTGGTCCATAGACTTGGAAAAGTACATCCAGGACCATACCAAATTTCCTGGAAAATAACCTAGGCCTACATGTCTCAGGATGAGTCTGGCGATGAAAGAACAAATCTTGGGGACACAAGATTGCTTGCCAGGTTTAGGAGTTGAAGTCTATTGAGACGTCATTGTGAAGGTCCAGTTTCTTGAACCATTCAGGACCAAGGTTCCTTCTCTTGAAAGAAGTCCATTAAGTCCCTCGCCTTTCTCGAGGGGACATTAAAGCCTCAAGGCATTGGTCAAATGACCATCGCAGAGGAAGTTGGACCTCACAGCGAGCAAATTGCTCACCAAAATAAGAAACCTCCTCTCCTGTGGGACCATAGGGGCCTCTGGGGCATAACTTAGGGAAATAAGCTCGAGCTCATACTTGGACCAACCATAAGGGACCACCTACATGGACAGCATAGGTTTTGGCTATGATGTATCTGAGGCACCCATATACCTCAGCCAAGAACAATGGTCCCAAGCATAAAGGGCCATTACTGAAGGCTAGGTTGATGGCCATGGTCTTCAAGAACTTGAGAACTGAGTTAAAAGAGTTTGTGAAGAAAAACTTGTTCAACAAAAACATGCAGAAGCATACCTCCTCCTCTCTAGAACCCTGCCCAAAGCTATGAGCTTCTACTACAAAATTTTTAATGAAAGAATCATAGCCCCGAGGCAAGTCTATAACAGAGAAGGAGGAGGCAAAGGCTTCAGCCTCAAGAGAAACAAAAGAATCTAGAGGCAACTCTTCTCCTCTAGAAGAAAGATCCATTAGGGCTACTATGTCCTCAAGAGTAATGCTTAAAAAGCCCTCGAAGATGACAAAAGCATTATAATAGGTGTTCCAACAGCATGTTAATGCTGTTACTATGGGAAAATCATACCTAAGAGAGCCTAATGGCTTCACAGATGCGAAGATGTTTCCACTTCTTGCCATGGATCACCATCAGGTCATCTACCCATTCAGGGTACTGTTTGGTCAGGAAAGTCCATCCTTTAAAAGGCACTGCTCCTTACAGTTGCATCTACCCCCTCAAGAATGGCTCAAAGAAGCTGCATGAAGGAGAGGAGATTTGTTAGTATCTGGAAACAATCCCTTAAGACCTGTAACGTTGTGGGATGGAGGAAAGATTGGCCTTAGGGCACATGATGGCAAGGTCGAAGAGGGATCATTATCTTACAACCAAGAAAGATCCTCTTCAATAATACTGAGATCAATTTGGCTCTGCAGAACATCATAGATGATTGAAAGGTCATATTGAAGAAATCGGGTCAATTACTTAATGGGGCTGTCCACCTAAGGAGGGGGAGCAAAGATAGTGAATGAGAATTGTGCCATTGTTAGGTTGAAAGGAAGTAGAAGGATGAAAAGCAGATTGGATCAAGAATTCAGCGATTCAAGAATGAAGGCAAGAGATTGCAAATGCACTTGATAACAACGAAGAGAGAACAGAGCAAAAAGTGAAATCTCCAAGACCCAATATTCATACTTATAGACGCGGGAAGGAAAAGCGAAAGACATGGTCTCTCGAGAAGACCCCTGTAGCAGTTAAGAGTCACATCAGTCAGATTTTACCTGCTGTAAATTTGAATTTACCAACGGCTAAAATGGGGGGCATTTATTTACACCCTAATTTCATTAGGGTTAGGATAACGCCATTTTTGGATAAAGTGCCACATGGCCATCACTTATGGTCCTCCTTGAGGGGAGTTTGGCCTTTGGGTGCTATGATAAAGGCGTCTCGAGCCTAGAACCTGAGAACATTATTACCCTTGACAAGGGTATCAGCCACTCAAGGCCCGAGAGGCTCGATCGATAGGCTAAAATAAGCTCGAGCTCTAGGGGCTTTCAAGAAAGCTGCAAGAATGGTAGTTTCCAAGCTCGAGGGAGTTACTTAGAGCACAATTACAATTACTTGGGCCTTAAGCTTTATTCAGGAGAACGTGGGGCTTCTAAAGGGAACTTCTACTAAAAATCCGAACGTAGGCATCAAGGATTTCCGTCCAAAACCCAGGACACGTTGGTAAATAATGAACGCGCATAAAAGAGGAGCTTAGTGGCCAGACGTGGGTGGCGTTTCCACGAAAAAACGAGCAGCTATTATTTTCTGTTTATATAAATAAAGGACTCTCTGTCAGTTCAAAGTAGTACACATACACTTAATACAAAACTTCTTCAAGTTTTTCTTCACAGCAAACTTGTGCTCTTTTCTTAGGAGTAGTGTAACTTAGCTAGACGTAGCATAACGTTCATCATTGTTGTACTTACTTCCATTGTAATACAGTTCTTGGGCTTTAGATATGACTTTCCAATTTTAATATGTTCCCACGAATCGACAAGTTGAGATTTGAGGCTTTAGTTTAGGCTTTGACCATCAAGGCTTTGTCCCTTGATTGCATTGGTCATAACACTATTGTCACTGCTTAATACGTCAGGTGAACTTAGGTTCTCGCCATTGATTAAGGCTTTGATGGCCAAGGCTTATCCCTGATTGCGATGGTCCTAATCATGTGACCTAAAAACGGTTTGCTCCACCTTAATCTTGTCATACCTAAACTCATTCGAGTTATTATAAGTCAAGAGTGCCAGGCTTAAAAACCTAATTGACTCGGGCTTATAAGCGGATTGCTGAGCTCTTGGGTTTATCTCCACCCCAGTTCCTGACTTGTAAGAGTACGAGGAAAGGTGTTTATAGGCCCGGCTCTGTCACTATAAATGCCACTTGAGTTAGGTCCATATTCTTCAATTTTCTGTCACAAATATACATAAAAAATTCACAAAAATATTTAACAAAGTCTTCTTAATTGAAGCATAAGCAGAACTCACAGTATATTCGAAGTAAGATACACCATCATATCACAACCTTTTCTTAGAAAACGATGAGTGGTTAGGGTCAAAGACGTGCGGTTCATAATTAAGCTCACTCCCTAGTTGCAGTGAGTCTTTTTTGCACGTTTGTTTTGTTTTCATATTATATGGCGACCACACATACATCACTTGAAACAAAATAGAGTAAACACCTAGCTTTCTTGAACTTGTTAATGTAATCTTCCACAGATTCACCTGGCATTTGTCTCATTCGAGCCAAGTTAGACATAAAAGTTCCTAGCTCCATTCTTGAGAATTGGGCTCAGAATTGCCTGGCCATGTCATCCTCGAAATAGATGGAGTTACGAGGCAGGCCAATGTACCACTGAAAAGCAGTCCCAGTTAGGGAACCAGGGAATAGCCTAAGCTTGAGGTACTGATTATCAGCCGCTTCTCTACACTGGCAATTGAATCTTGCTAGGAGAGGGATCTGTAGGACACCTCTAAGCACTTATAGCAATCGGCATGGGAACGATTGTTGCCTCCCAAACCCGAGGTACCTTGCTTGACCAACAGGGCCATGGGCTTGGTTAGCCACAAAGTATGTCCTAAGAAGACCTAGGTTAAATGGAATGCTTGGGAGCACACTAATATTAGTAGGCTGTTGGTTCATCCTTATTGATCAATCCCTAAGTCTAGGTCTTGAGGAAGTGGGTGATTAACTTGCCCCCTAATGCGATAGGTACGGAGAGGTCTAGGAAGGAGAGGCTAATTCCTAGGAGTGGGTACCTGTCCTTGCAATCCTACTTCAAGGCCTTGACTGGGGGGCCTCGAGGTTACTTTAACTACTAGAGGAGGGTATGGACCCCCCTGGGGTCTCGGAGAAAGGCAACATTGACACAATAGAGTTGAGATCCCTCAAGGCCAGAGAAAAATCTCTTATTTGGAGGGTCAACAATCCGTGGTGGCACATTGTTCTTGTGGCTGGATTCCAAGTGCATAAGATCTGGGTCAGCCATAAATGTGTTAAGGTTTCAAAGATTTTTCTTGAGCCTTAACCTTGGTTGGGATAGAGAGAGTATGAGAAGAGAAGAGAATATAGAATTTAGATGAGAAAGAAGGGAAAAGAGATGAGAAAGTAGAGAGATATCAAAAGATATCCAATTCAAAGTTAATATGAGCTCTTTAAGAGAAGCTCTACATATTTATACTACTAACTCTTAGGATGGCTAACTCTAAAAATATCTAGAGATACAATGCATGTGGACCAAAGAGCTAACCAACTCAACCATCAACTAACTAACTAGCCACCAACCTTGACCGGCCATTGACCTCCTAAGCAAGTCCACACTTAAGCTCACTTATTACATGACTTACAAGAGACTTATGCCACTAATTACATCAAGACTCAATCTAGATACAATATCAACAAACTAATACAACTTTCCTACACCAAATAATAGTCACATGGCTGCAAGACAGCCACCCATGCAAGATAGACTTGCTAACAGTAGCAGCATAGCAGCAGAACAGCATCACAGCCACCTCGAGTTCATGCCTCGGATTCTCGGATCATAACATTCCCTTCCCCTTGAAAATATTCTTGTCCTCAAGAATAGAAGAGAGTTGTTACAACGAAGAACTCTAATTGCTTATGAAAAATTAGCTGAAGTGATGAATCCCTTGCTGAAATCAGCGGCTGGATGCAAATGACTAAAGCAGTTCAACCTGAATTGTCAGCAGCACATTGTATGTTGTTTATCTCGGTACCATAATTCAGGAGGTCTTCCCTGATCAAACCAAACGTCAACAACACACCCACAGCTCCTCATAATGCAGTTAACACAGCTCAAAACCCTGTCTTGCTGCTGAGAATCACCCCACACATTAGAACTTCGGAATTTCAGCTTGTAGAATGCTGCACAACAGATTTTGTATGTCATTAACCACACAAAAATGCATTTGAAGTCCTTTAACACCTCGGGAGGCCTTCCAAACTCAAACCAAAAGAACCCAACATCAAAATTTGCTTGTAGGCATTTCCCATTGCAGCTGACACAGCCCCAAATCTTGATCATGGCAACCAAACACATTGAAATCTAAGAAGAGTGCAACTGCCAATATTTCATCTTGGATCTTATCCAAAATTTGTATTGCTCACACATCCACATACTAAACCAACTCATAACATGCTCAACAAATTCTTGATTGCTTTCCAGTTGCACATAATTTGCTGTAAAACCCAGAAATTCAGCTATGCTAACCCGATGTAACTCATATTGACATATTTCAGCTCGTTTCTTGTTCAAATGGAGGCTCATTAATGTGGACAAGTTATTACACCTTCCAAAAGACATAATAGCACCAACCAAACTCAATTTGAACAGGTCATTCACTACTGACAGTGAAGAAATTCTCCAAGAGTGTTCTGCATCCTCCAGAACTTCCTTTGATGGAATCTTGAGAGTAAACTTGTAAGATCTCAAAATTTCAGCCACTTCTTCTCAAACTCTTTCATAGAATACACAAATTAGGAGCTCGTAAACCATTGTTGAATGCCAAATGCACAATGTCATAACTTGAACACCCAAAACATTCCAGGCGACACCTCCAATGCTGCAGCTCACAACTTCCAGCCTGTTCTCGAGTCTTTCCTGGATCCAAAGCTCATTCAACCACCAAATAGACCTCAAATGATCAAGCTCTGCTCCCTTGTCAACCCTCTCAAGCATGAGTAACAAATATAGCAAGTGAAGAGACCAACAGAATTCTTGAACAGCTTTAAACTTCTTCAAAATCTGAGTTGTTCTGCTCCAAACTTTGTTGCTGATATGCACTCCAATTTCAGCTAGAATTATCCTTGATGTTGCATTGATCTTTTCCATCCAAACATTGAGAAGATATTGAAGCTTATGCATATGATTTTTCCATTCGGAACACCCACAACAGATCACACCACACACACTCAGATTCTACACCAGATCAGGGAGCTTCAGTTACTGTTGGTTCTTATTTTCCAATGCTATCAACTTGGTCTTTACTTGGCTTTGCCCACCAGTTGTGAGGTCATACCCGAGGCCAAACACCTCCTAAAACCATCCACAGTTCTTCAAACCACTAACAACAATTATCATCCCTTCAAGTAAGTGCTTTTGTATGAACCGAAACAACACCAATTCCGGTACAATGGAAACTTCATTATCACAAGAATTATGCAGCTTGTAAAATTTATAATCCCTATCTTCACAACTAGCTTTGACGTTAACTTCGCAACAACCCACAACCTCTACCATTTTTCCACCAATGTTTGTACCAACATCGCATTCGTCAACATCCCACAGCAACATCGAATGCCTAACTTCTCCAAACACTTGTAATTCATTCTTTCCCAGATCAAGGGGTCTTCCAACTCCAAACATATCAGTTACAGCACCAGTTGTACTGATTATGGGCTGCACAGAATTCTGTTTCAGCATATTACAGCATTTATATACATCCAATAACTCAATTACTTGTATTGACACAGGGCTTCTTCTTCGTTGGAGTTTGAAACGCACTCTCGCAGCTTGATTAGTTCTTTTCAGTAGAGAATCACATCGTTTCCGCTTCACATAGCCTAGAGTATCTTCTCTCGGATCAGGAGGTAACTCGCCATATGAATGCGTGTTTGAATACACCATTACTCCCCTCAAAAACACACCTTGTTCGGCATCCGATAGTACCATAGCAGTAACAGCTGGTTTACCAACAGGATGTAATCGTTCAGCAGAGAAGATGTTACAATTCTGATCCAAAATCGACTCTTCAGCAGGCCTCAAGTCCTGATTATGCATACCAACTTGCCATGGAGTAACACTTAACTGATTTGACGATGTATCTAGTGGACTAACAGAAGTAGCATCAAGTTTTTCAGAAGAATACTTCGGTTCTGCATAGCTCTCTGCTCAATTGCTTGTAAGGACTTCATAGTGACCCACTTGTAGCATCGAATCATCCTTGGAAGACCATGACTCGATCACTGACTTGTCATGCTTCAATTTCTGCTTTGTAAACTTCTTTTTTCCCTAAAAATCTTTCTATGCGTCATTAAGATGATTCCTCTTCACTTTACTCTTTGCATTCTTTATCATTCCCATGACGTGAAAATCGTATTCCCATTCCCGATGCTTGTCATGCTGTGCCTCAACATCATCAAGATACTCTAACTCTAGCAAAGAGTCTTCATAAGGATCATCTTGTTCAAACTCAGGTTTGTCTAGCCTGTGTTCATCAATTTCGGCATTGTCGTTGTCGGATTCCTCTTCAACAACAACTGATTCCACTCTCGCTTTTTGCTCAACACGGAACTTCCGTTGTCTAACACTATCCGCTAACTCCGGAAACTCATTTGCATCAAGAACACCAGCAAAATCACGACTGATGTTAGGATAAGCTGAACATTGCCGAATCATAGTTTGCTGCATCATTTCGTCCCACTCCTGTCTCCATTCCTCACATTTTTGTCTCCATTCTTCACGTTCTTGTCTCAATTCTTGCCTTAATTTCTTCACCTGCTCAATCCACTCAGCCATACTGACAATGAACAACAACTTCAATCTGGAACAACTCAGTTCGCAGGATATGAGTTCGAAAATCGCAGAAGAGGGAGACTTGTTTCGCCACTCTTCCACAACCGATTGCTTAATGAATTTCTACTCCTTCATTCACACAAACAATCCCTCGATAACGGTTCGATAAACGTCACTGATTACAAACCAAAACTTGTAGAATTCGCGAACGAACCCTAACTTCGAACAAACCCTAACAGAGGTGTTTTCTTGAATAATTCAGACTAAGAATCTGAATTAGGTTTGATTTTTGTGTGTAATGATGATTTAAACACACAATTCACCACAATCTTCAAGAACAAAATCGGATTTCATCACTTCGGTGCTCAGTTCGTTGTTAGATTTTCGCCTAAGCAAATCTCCGCTCAATAACAAATAATTCTTAAGAACCACGCACAGATTCTGATGAATTCTCACCACTTTTATGCTTATCAATACAATTTCATCACAATTCAGCAACAAAAGCAAATTCGGATTGAGTATGGAACTTGTAGTTCATAAGACAATTACCTTAACCTCAATTTTATGAATTGTAGAACCTGAAATCACCTCAATGCAACTTGTTTCTGATCTTTTGATTATGATCAAGTGCAATGTTGATCAAATAGCATCACTTTAACTTCTTCTCAACAGATCAGATGAATATTTGATCAAGATCAATTATGCTTAGCACACAACTTCAGCAACTAATACTTTGCTTCAGCACTCAACTTCAGCAGCAAATACTTGATCGATTTAACTGAATTCAATCTGAATCAGCCTTGTTGTGAATGTAATCAACAAATACTGATCAATTGAACTTCCTTCAATGTAATTTTATCAATTTTAATCCCAACCGAAAGCACTCCCAGGCAATGCGCAGGCTAAGAATATTGCATATGTCAGTAACCGCCAATCTCAAATTCAAATTGCAGAATTGAATTCCTAATCACATGACCTGAACTAAATCAGTATAAACTATTTTTGTTGACTGATTGCAACACAATCAATCAGATTTTGTAAATTTTGTTTTGATTTAGAGCTTGATTCGGAAGCCAAATCAAGGCTCTGATACCAATTGATAAGGTTTCAAAGATTGTTCATGAGCCTTAACCTTGGTTGGGATAGAGAGAGTATGAGATGAGAAGAGAATATAGAATTTACATGAGAAAGAAGGGAAAAGAGAGGAGAAAGTAGAGAGATATCAAAAGATATCCAATTCATTCATCAAAGTTAATATGAGCTCTTCAAGAGAAGCTTTACATATTTATACTACTAACTCTTAGGATGGCTAACTCTAAAATATCTAGAGATACAATGCATGTGGACCAAAGAGCTAACCAACTCAACCATCAACTAACTAACTGGCCGCCAACCTTGACCGGCCATTGACCTCCTAAGCAAGTCCACACTTAAGCTCACTTATTACATGACTTACAAGAGACTTATGCCACTAATTACATCAAGACTCAATCTAGATACAATATCAACAAACTAATACAACTTTCCTACACCAAATGATAGTCAAATGGCTGCAAGACAGCCACCCATGCAGGACAGACTTGCTAACAGCAGCAGCATAGCAGCAAAACATCATCACAGCCACCACGAGTTCATGCCTCGAATTCTCGGATCATAACAAAAATGGGTTTTCCATTCCGTCAAGGATGTTAGAGTCAACCTGGGTCATTGGTATTCGTAAGCTTGAAGGAGCCTCACGAGGATATTCAGTTGGTGGTGAAGGAAGAAGTGTAGGCCGGAGTTGCTCGATATCCTCTCTAATGACTTGGACCAAGCCGTTATGGGCCTTAGCCGGTCTAACCAAGATAGGCTCAACCTTAACTACTATCTATCTTACCACGTCCTTAGCAATAAGGGTAGCAATAAAAGACAATGTCAAATTCATTTCAACTAAGACTCTATCAGTCTCCTTGTGAAGCCTATCATGCAATGAGGTTCCAACGTTACTTATCACGGCTCTCATGGCGGTGGCATTTTCACGCTGGGCCATTAGATTGCGCTTTGCTTCAGCATGCTGTCTCTCAAAGGATTCTCTCATTGTTTGTTGGACTCTTTGGTCCATGATCTCTAAATGGTGTTCAAGGATGGTCATGAAACTCTTGCCAGAATAGCCATCTATATCTATTCAGTCATCCATCGGGATGTCATCATCACCACTGCTCTCACCACCGCGGCTATGACTTGGTTCGTCCCTTTGTGTTATAGGGCTCTGTTCAAGAGGATGCTTAAGCGGGCATCCAATCAGGGCTAGACCCTCTAGCTCCTCATGCTCGAGAGCACTAAACCTCCTAGTTCTGACCATTGGGGAATGGTCTAAAACTACATTATGGTAATCCATGATGGCTAAAGATGATGAATTCTCATTTTAAGCCTCCCACTGTGGTCGCTAAAGGGCCTTTTTGCTTTATTTTGCTTGTAGTTAAGTGTGATGTGGTCGCCATAAATGTGAAAATAATACAAACATACAAAAGGGACTCACCGTGACTAGGGAGTGAGTCCAAATATGAACCACATGTCTTTGACCTTAACCACTCATTGTTTTCCGAGAAAAGGGTGTGGTATGTTGGTGTATTTGACTTCAGTAATATCGTGAGTTCAACTTATGCTTAATAAAGAAAACTTTTGTTAAGTGTTTTTGTGGATATATATATGTTGATAGAAAATAAAAGGATGTGGACCTAACTCAAGTGGCAATTACAGTGACGGAGCAGGCCTCACAGACACCTTTCCTTGTATACTTAAAAGTCACGAACTGCAGTGGAGACAAACCCAAGAGCTCAGCAGTCCACTTATAAGCTCGAGTCAATCAGGTTTTTAAGCTTGGAACCCTTGACTTATAATAACTCGAATGAGTTAAGGTCTGACAAGATTAAGGTGGAGCAAACTGTATTTAGGTCATTGGATTAGGACCAACGCAATCAAGGTCCGGCCTCGGCCATCAAAGCCCCAAACAATGGCACAAACCTAAGTTCACGTAGCTTATCAAGCAGAGACAGTAGCGTTAAGACCAACGCAATCAAGGTCAAGCCTTGGCCGTCAAAGCCTTAAACTAAAGCCTTAATTCTCAGCTCATCAAAATTTAAGAATAGATTAAAATCGAAAGTTCATACCTGAAGCCCAAGAAACTGTATTACTGATGAAGCAAGTATAGCAAGTTCTACGTTAAGCTAAGCTATGCTAAGTTACATTACTCCTGAGAAAAGGGCACAATTGTGCTATAAAGAAAACTTGATAAAGTTTTGTCTTGTGTTGTTGTTGTTCAGAATGACACAGAGTCCTTTATTTATAGAAAACAGAAAATAAATGTTGCTTCTAATTCTACGGCAACTCTTCCCACATCAGGCCACTAAGCTTCCTCTTGTGCATGCAAAATATCAATGAACGTGTCCTTGATTTGGTATTGGAGAGAACTCTGTGGCGCCCACATCTGTAATCTTAGCCAAAGTCCCTTCTAGAAGCCCAACGTCCTCTTGGATTAAGCTTAGTGCCCAAGTATCTGAGATTACACTCCAAGTAATTGTCTCGAGCCTCAAAACCACCTATCTTGCAGCCTTCTTAGCAATCCTTTTTTTGGTAAGTCGGCGTTTTTTATTTTTTTTTTATACCAAATGAAAATAAAGTACAAGTGCACAAGGGCATACCCCTAGCAAGTTGAAAAGCCTACAGGTAGGCTAGACAAAGCAAAGCACTAAAAAGGCTGAAAAACAAAGCTAGATGCAAAACAAGGTGAAAACACCAAAAGAAAAGGAGAAAGAAAGGATTACAAATCATACTCCCACAAGAATAAAAATAAAAAATAAAGGAAAAATAAAAGAAAAAACAGAAAGTAGGAATCATCCCTCAACAGCAGCAGCTTTGGAACCTACATGGGTCATTCGGCGCTCCTCACAGTGCGAACGACGAGAAGAGGTAGCACTAATCCAACTTTTATCGGCAGGGTGAACAGGCATAGTATGAGAGGGAGCCTGAGAACAAGCAAAAAAGGAAGAAGAAGAGGCCGCCACACTCGAGTGATTTGGAATATGAACTAACAGAACACTAGCCTCACCTTTCAAAACGCAGTGGATCGGCTCAATAGTCCCAGAAGTGAGAGTAGGAGCCACTAGAGCGGGAGCAGGAAGATTCGTAGAGACGCAAAAAATAGAAAGTCCCGGAGGAACCAATTAACGTTGAGCGAGCCCGGAGTAGAAACAGCATCGTCAATCTGGGTCAAAGAGGAGACTCCTCTTTGAAGAGGAGGAAAATAGTCCGGGGCTGGGGGTCGCGCGCCGCCCAGCTGAGGAGGGGGCCCGAGTGGCCCAGCATTACCCAAGCCCAAAGTAGCATGGGGTCGCACGCCCCCTGCTAGGGGAATTTTGAGACCCGACCCCTCCCAAGCTCATGCCCCCAGCCGGGCCTAAAGGAGGCCCAGTACTATTATGGCACTGGGCCCAAATTTTTTTGTGGGCAATTTTGCCCATGAATTAAGGAGGAAGGCTCAATAATTGTTTAGGCCTAGCTCATCAACATCAACACCCATCACGAGCCGACCATTCGCCACCCTTTACGTTGCCGACTTCGACGTCGATTTTTTGCACCAAATACAATATCAAGTGGAGGAAGAGGAGCGGAATCTGGACAAGAGTGACCAAAGTCGAACACTTAGAGCATATTGAAGGAAAACCTTCATACTCAAAATTTATCGAGATGCGAAGACCTTCAAAATGTACCTCCATACTACTAGGAAGAGATTTTCAAGCATCAATTTCTACGCAAACACGAGCATATAGAGTGAAAGTCCCATCAAGAGTTGGTTGATCCATATAGGGGGGTGTCCAACCCCAATAACGATCGAATTAAGAGCCTTTTCCATCCATAAGGGCGCACGAAGCCCATAAATTTGAATCCAAATCGGGAGGATAGAAGGCTCATCCGGAGATGTGATGTCATCTAGAAAACAATGATGAAGAGCTTCGTAACGACCCTTAAAATGCCAAGGGCCACCCCGAAGAACCTTGTGAGCATCAGCATAAGATCGGAAACTAAAAAAGTAACCCTTTTTAGATGGGATGACACAATATAGACCCATCGAACCCCAAAGAGACGTGGAAATGACAGTGCAACATGAGAGTGCAACCTGGCCACCTATAAAACAACCTGTAAAACAACGGCTCCATTTGGCAAACCCCGGGACTACATCATCACAAAATGACCTGTAAGACAACGGCTCCATTTGGCTAATGCCAGGGCTACATCATCATGAGAGACTATTGCAATGATAGTGCCATTGTGAGTTTTAGGAGGAACATAAGAAAGAGTGCCAATTGAAGGGGCACTAATACGATCATGCCATGCATCAAATGACTCCCCTGAGCTCGTATCCCAAAAATTGTTAGCTAACCAATCCAGAAATAACTCATCATCACGATATGCATTTTCCGAAGGCATACCCGAGCCTAACTAACAAGTTAATGCAAAGTGCACAAGACATAAAATATCTTCAACCCCAGAAGCAGCAAAATGGAGAGAGAGAGAGAGAGAAGAGCATCAATCGAAGAGCATCTACCAAAACACAAAGGAAAACCCAATTCCTTAAAGCAATGTGAATAGCACTAGATCAAGCCGATAAGCAAGCAAGTAATCTTGAGACATGACATGAACAGCCCATGACAAGAACAACCCAGAACAATGGGGAAAATTTCCCTGCTCAAACCGAAACAAGGTATGCGAAGAACCCGAAAACACAACATGGAATATCCACGAATTTGAAACCAAATCAGCAATTGGCAATGAAAAAGAGAAAATTAATGGAAAAGAAGTGAAACTTTACCAAATTTTCTCCTATGGGGAAGATGTCAGTGCAAAAAAAACCAAGAGAGAAATCGTGCAGGAGAGAGAAAACAACACCAACCACCACCACCACAACCACCAAAATGAGGATCAAAAAGAAGCAAGAAAAGCCACCAAGTGAGATATGCATGAGATCTTGGAATGCAAGACCATGCGTTCTATGCAAATCAGCCACACTACCCTTAAACTCCTCACTTACATGCGTCTACACCCTCAAATCATGATAGAAATGGCAATTAGATTAGCCTACAAGAATCTAGAGAATATGAGGATCACAAAAATGTAAGGAATGTGGCCAAATGTAGCTAAACACACCTTCATGTAGGCCTATATGTGGCGGGCAAAACCCCCTCGCCACCGCACGCTGCCATCTCCACTCACACACCTACCGAAATTCCAGAGTCTTTCTCTCTACTTTCTCTCTCTAGGCTTGAAAAATGATCCTCCCCAATAGCAAATATGCATAAAAACATAAGTTTCAAAAATTACGAGCAAACCAAATCCCTCCTTGGTAGTCCCTTGAACTCAAGCTCCTTTTTATCCTTCAACCATCTCGAGTTCTTGAGTGGTTGATACCTTTGTTAGGGTGATCATCTCTTCAGAATGCTGGGCTTGAGACACCGTTACTATAGCACCTGAAGGCTTAATTCTCCTTTAGGGAGGCCTCATGTGTGTAGCACGTGGCACTTTGCTCAAAATGGCATCGTCCCAACCCTATCAAAATTTGGGTGTAAACACTAGCGGCACATTCTACAAGTTGTAGGAGAGTTGTGAAGTTTAAACCTTCAAATTTCTTCCAAGATTCAATATCCAAGCCATTTAAGGCTAGCTTGGCGTATTCTACTTAGGAAGAGCTAAAGTGCATCTCAACCTGGCTCTCTTGAACCGATTAATGTAATCCTTCATGGATTCTTCTTGCTTTTGTCTCATTCCAGGCAAGTCATACATAGAAGCTCCTAGCTTTATTCTTAGGAACTAGGCCTAGATTTCTTCCTAAAAAGCTAATATACCACTGAAAGGTAGTCCCCATTTGAGAACTAGGGAACAACCTAAGTTTCAGGTATGAATTATTAACCACTTCCCCATATAAAAGCCTGCCAAATGCTCTGGGGTAGACACTCTTTCTTCTCCTAAAAAAGGGGTAAACTCAGGGATTTTGTACAAGGGTATGTTGACCCTTCTAAGGCTTGGCCCATACGTCTGCTCGATTATGGTGGCCAATTGGTCATGTAAGGATAGGTTTGGCATATGGTTATGCGCCTGCCATTGCACATCTCAAGGGGGATCAATAGGATACCCCTGAGCTCCCATTACAATTAGATATGGGAACAGTTGTTGGCCCACATACATAAGGCAGTAACCCCCTTGATCATTATAGCCATTTATTTGATTGGACACAAAGCATGCTCCAAAAAATCCTTGGTTATGTGGCATGCCTGGGGGCATACCTACATTGACAGGCTGTTGGGGCATCCTTGCTTGATTTGTCCCTAAGTTTTGGTGAGGATGTGGGTAGTTAACTTGCACCCCTATCTCATAAGTGGAATGAGGTCTAAGAGGAAGGGCCTGGTTGCTAAGACTGGGTACTTGTCCTTGCGCACCTATTCCAAGGCCTTAGGTAGGCCTCGAGGCAACCTCTCTACATTAAGGAGGGTATGAGCAACTATGCCTCCCTATCTCAAGGATAGGCTTTACTTGCACGTTGGTATTGAGATCCCTTGAAGCCAGAGAAAATCCCTGGTTCAAAGGTCCTGCAACCCTAAGGGACCCAATTTTAACTTTGTAGCCAATCTTCAAGTGAGCAACACCTAGGTTAGCCACCGTTGGGTTTCTCGCTCTCTTAGGGACTGTGTTGTCAACCTAAGTAACTGGCATTTGTGAGCTCGAGGAAACATCACGAGGATACCCAGTTAGAACAAAAGGGGGGGAACAAGCCTGAGTTGCCCAATATCCTCTCTAACGGCTTGGACTAAGCCATTATAAGTCTCAGCTTGCCTAACTAAGACAAGCTCGACTTAAACTAATGTCGGCCTTGCCACATCCTTAGCCATAAGGGCAGTAGTAGAAGACAGAGTTAAGTTCATCTCAACTAAGACTCTGTCAACTTCTCTATGAAGCCTTTCATTCATTGAGGTCTCAATGTAATTGATTATAGCTCTTATTGCGGCACAGTTTTCAAGCTGGGCTGCTAGAGTGCGTTCTGTTTCAGCACGTTGTTTTTGATAGATCTCTTTCATGGCTTGTTCAATCCTTTAATCAACGAGTTTCATACGACGCTTAAGCATGGCCATAAAAATCTAGGGAGTATAGCCATCAAGCCTAATACGCTCATCTTTTGGGATGTCTTCTCACCTTCGCTCTTATTGCCGCGGTTGTGACTGGTCTCATTCCCTCGTGATATAGGGTCTGTTGTAGAGGTTGCTCAAGTGGAGACCCAATTAAGGCTAAGCCTTCAGGTTCATCAGGTTCAAGAGCACTAGATCTCCTTATTCTGGCCATCGATGAATGATAAGAGATTATGTTTTAATAATCCATGATGGGGTAAAAGACAATTAAGTCTTATGTTAAGCCTTACGCTATGGCCGCCAAAAGGCGTGTTTAGTTTATTTGTTTGTTAAGTGTGTGAATGTGGTCGCCATAAATACAAATTCAAACAAACATGCAAAAGGGATTCGCCGCAACTAGGGAGCGAGTCTAAATTTCGAATTGCACTTCTTTAACCTCAACCACTCAGCTTTCTAGAGAAAAGAGGTGATGTTTTGGTGTATCCAACTTCGTTTGATAAGCACATGAATTCTGCTTATGCTTCAATTAAGGAAACTTTTTTTTTTTTTTTTTGTGGATGTTTCAACATATACAAGTTGAAAGAAAATAAAAAAGATATGGACCTAACTCAAGTGGCAGTTACAGTGACGAAGCAGAGCCCACAGACTGCTTTCATCATACACTTAAAAGTCAAGAACTAGGGTGGAGACAAACTTAAGAGCTTAGTAGTCCACTTATAAGCCAAAGTCAATCAGACTTTTATGCTTGGAACCCTTGACTTATAATAACTCGAATGAGTTAGTGTCTGACAAGAAGACCAATGCAATCAAGGTCGAGCCTTGGCCATCAAAGCCCTTAAACAATGGCGTAAACCTAAGTTCGCCTCACTTACTAAGAAGTGACAATAGTATTAAGACCAACGCAATCAAGGTCAAGCCTTGGCCGTTAAAGCCTTAAACTAAAGCCTCAATTCTCAACTCGTCAATTTTGGGAACAGATTAAAACAAAGAGTTTATACCTAAAATCCGAAGAACTATATTACTTTGATGGAAGCAAGTACAGCAAGATCTATGCCAAGCTAAGTAAGGTTAAGTTACGCTACTCTTAGGTAAAAAGCACAAGTGTGCTGTAAAGAAACTTAAAGAAGTTTGTATGACTGGTGTTGGACACTTTACAACTGCAATAGTGTCTCTTATTTATAGAAAAAGGAAATAACTACGTGAGAATGGGTAGCAAACATGCCTTGAATTGGTGTGCTCAAGCCCCTTTCTAGAACCCCACATCCACTTTTTTAGCTGGAGTTCCTTCTAGTTGCCCCACATTCTGTTGGATAGGCTTGAGGCTCACACATATGAAATTGCGCTCCAAGTAACTACCTCGAGCTTGGAGACCACCTATCTTGCAGCCTTCTAGGAAGTCTCTTGAGCTCGAGCTCTTTTTAACCCCTCAACCATCTTGAGCCTCAAGTGGGTGATTCCCTTGTTAGGGTATTAAACTCCTTAAGCAGCTGGGCTCGAGACACCGTTACCTTGGCACCTAAAGGCCTTTTCTCACTTGAGGGGAGCCTCACGTGACAAGCGCATGGCACTTTGCTCAAAAAGGCATCGTCCCAAATCCCTCATGTTTAAGGTGTAAACAGTGATAACCTTCTTAGTAATGGTATTTCATTTAAGCTATATTATGTATTTGACAACTTTTTTATTTGGCACAATTAGGGAAATGAAAAGTTCCAGGGTAATATAATGCTAGTTTTCCTCACTTTGAGATTGGTTATGGCATAATGTTGCAAAATGGGTGGTTGTTGTTCCTTTACTTAGATAGTGTATGATGTTGGAAAATAGGGGGTGGTTGTTGTTGTACATGACTGTTAGTATTTTGTAAAATTCTTGGTATGTGTTAAAAACTTTTACCCCATTAAAGAGGAATACGGGGAGAACCATGATGAAGTATACTTTTACCCCATTAAAGAGGAATAGGGGGAGAAACATGATGAAGTATGTTCATAGTAGAACAATGGAAAATCATTATTCCAGTCTTTCTAAATGAGCATAACCAATAAATCGATCCAGATGACAAAACATTAGATGAGTTTTTGCCCCTTCTTGGGCACCTTGGGGAGTGATCCTAGCATTACACCTCTAAATTATTACCATGGGGACTAAAGTATCTAAGGAGAAGATATGGAAGTATGTCCTACTTTTATGGTTTGTTTTGCTTCTTGAAGACATTTCACTGTAATTGCAAAAGAAGTACATAATTCCAAAGGTCAAAAATGAATGACGTCAACTATAAATTTTGCATAGAAATCTTTTAAATGTGATGTAAAACAGAATTATTTCACCAAATTTGATAGCAATGTAACTCGATGGGCAAACCGACCGACATGTGTTTTTGATGATCAGTTAAGAGATCTCTTTAGATATTGGAAGTTTTCTATTGCCAACGTGCGTGGCATGAATATTTCTAATGAGTTTGCATCATTTTTTGTGTGGCTGAATTGTTACTAAAAGTATGGATGCGGAAGGGTACTAGAGCCGAAGAACTCGAGCTATTGTTTGCGTTTCACAATTGACTATCTAGCCAATTGTGTATCATATCATGATAAAATAATTCCTATCATTATTAAAGTCTTAGACTTTTGGTCTGAAGCAGTTAAAGATCTTTTTCTTTCAACGTATAATTTCCAGTAATTTTTTAGCATGGATAAAATAATTCATATGTTTGCTGATAATTATACTCACAATGTGTATAAATCTGGAGAATTAGTGAAATCAATACAGGCCATCAAAAGAAACAAAAGTATATCCACACTGCAGGAAAAAGAAGCTTTGCAAGGGTCTCTCACAAATTGGTAATTTACTTCTTTTTTTTCAAATATATCCACTTTTATTTCCTGCATCCAATTTTTGTAATTGTTTTTATTTGTAGTTTATTAATATAATCAACTCTTACCCTTTCTATAGACACAACAAGATCCAAACAAAAAGAAACCTTCACGACCTAAATTATTCATCAAAACATGGAAAAGGAACCCTATGAAAGAGTATAGAGACCCTATTCAGCCTACAATAGCAAAAATCGTAAGTTTTTTTGCGTTCACTATTCATATAAGGTATAAATAACTAAAATCCTTGCAAGCTTAATATCAATTAATGGTTAGTCTTCGCTTTTTTTATCTAATATTGATAGATATTGACAATAATGTTCTCCATGGTTCATGGTTTAATACTCAAATGATCTTTGTTTGAATGATGATTCTTGATGTTTGCAATCTTAGATGCTCCATGAATGATCCTTGTAATCGAATCGTTAGTTTGAATTTTTGTAGTTTCCCTCCCATTTGTTGGATTTCTATGCTAGCTTATGATATGTCTATCAAGTTGCAATTCAAGTTAATAAAATTAGGCGAGTTGTTTTATTCAAATTCTGGTTTGGGCGCGAAAATCGGTTAGCAGTTAGAGCCAAGTGGGTTGTTTTGGCAGGTGCTTGTGTAGTGGTCCCTTGTGATTGGTTTTCATCATTTATCCTTAAATAGTGGCTGATTTGCTTGTAATGGGTTATCCAATGGAATATAAATTAATTCTAGTGATTAAAACTTCTTTTTCTCATCTAATTCTCTCTATTTTCTCATCCCCTTTCCCTTCTTTCTCATCCCAAACTCTTTTACTTTCTCAGGTTAAGTTCAAAATTTAATCTCGAATTTAACAATTGGTATCAGAGCCTCATTCGGCTAACAAATTAATGGATACAAACGTAATTCCCTTGATCAGTGGTGTCACAACCAGATCAGCAGTAGCAAGAACCGCGGTTAGATCACCTAATGTTGAGGTTATTGGAGGCAGTGATGCAGCAACTCGTGATTTGGTGACAAATGCTCAATTGGACAGTAAGTTTGAAGCAATGGACAATAAATTTGAGGCAATGATGGCTCAATTCAGGCAGATCTTCAATGAATCAGTACCTCAACAGATTGAGGTAAAGGTAGATCAGGGAATGCAACGAGTAGAAGCTGAAATTGTTAATCAAGTCTCACGACAATCGCAAGAATTGGAGGAAAGATTTAATCAGAGGCTCGATCAACAAAGACAACTGCTTGAAGAGAGGTTTACTGAGATCAGAGAACAAATTATGAGGCCCATCCCTTCCATTGTTCAGGATCCATTAATACCAGCAAGTGTTCTGCAAACAAATCAACCGATCAGACCTCAGGAGGAAGTAAGGCAGAATGCATCTGTTTCTATGGGAAATTTCGGTGCTGAGAGGACAGATCCTGATCGAAACCCTAAGATTGAGGTGTCTAAGAGGCAGGTTCGCAATGAGCCTGTGAATTCTCGGCCTTCCAACTGGAATGATGGTGTGCGATTCACTGAAGTTGAAGATGCTCACAGGCCAAGGGGATTGAATGTGGATCACCTTGACAGACCACCTGATGATTGGCATCAAACATGTTCTGGCAGTAATGAGAAGGACTCCAACAGCAGAAGCAATGGTCACAGACAACCTCGGGTGCAGATTGATGCATTCGATGGTAAACAACCGCATTCATGGCTTAGAAGGTGTGAGCGTTACTTCCATTTCTACCATATTGATGACTCCGAAAAGGTACAAATCGCGGCTGTATATCTTCTTGGTGATCATGAGGTGTGGTTTTATAGTTTGATGAAGAGTAATCCATCCCTCACATGGACTGAATTTGCAAGAGAGTAGTGTCATCGGTTTAGCGACAAGGATGATAGTGATATTGTTGATAAATTTAACAAGGTGAAACAGGAGACATCTGTTAGAGATTATATGACCAGATTTGAGAACCTACGAGCTAGCATTATAACTAAAATTCAAGTATCCAAGTCTTATTATGTTTCAGCTTTTATAAGTGGGTTGAAACCAAGAGTGAAAAACTTGGTTAAAGCCGTTGATCCTACAACTTTGTCTATGGCTTATGCTAAAGCCAAGCTTTATGAATCCATAATTTTGTCTCCAAATGAGGCTCCCAGACCTCGCAGCAGTAACTTCAAACAACACCAGACCAACTGATCTGATGATAAGCAGCAGCAGAGGTTGTGTTACCGTTGCAACCAACCTTATCAGTTTGGCCACTAGTGTAACCCCAAATTCCTCATGTCTGCTAAAGGGGTTAGCACTGGGGATGAGTCTGATGATGAAGGAAATGAGGCTAAAGGATCTGAATCTGATCTGAACATCGATGACAGCATAGATGATGCAGCTGTGAAAATATCAATGAAGGCCTTGACAGGAAATGGTGCTCACAGCACGATTCGCATCAGAGGAATGGCAGGTAAAAAGTCTATCATCATACTCATTGATAGTGGTAGCACCCATAGCTTTGTTGATCCTAAAGTGGTTAAGAAGGTGGGTCATGAAGTGATTAAAACCCATCCCCTTGTTACCGTAGCTGATGGTAAATCAGTTATCACTCAAAACAAATGTCGTGGGTTCAGTTGGGTAATGCAGGACAGAAAATTCAGTTATAACTTTAGAATCCTTCCTTTGGGAGGGTGTGATATGGTACTTGGAGTTGATTGGATGAGAACTTATAGCCCGGTGTTATTTGATTTTGCTAACCTCACAGTTTCCTTTGAGATACAAGGAAGTAAGGTGACTTTGCACGGCATAGCTGAGCAAGCCCATTTGCAGATCATAAAGGGAAGTAGGTTGAAGAAAGGAATGAAGAAATGCTCATTTCAATGGGTAGGTCAGCTATTTGCTATAGCCCCTACTGAATTAATCAACATTACCGAACCTGAGGTGCAGTTTTTGGTCACTGAATTTGAAGATTTGTTCGAAGTACCTAAATCTCTACCTCCCAAGAGGAGTTTAGATCATGTTATACCCCTTAAGGGTGACGCTGAACCGGTGAGGCTTAGGCCTTATCGTTACCCCCATGCTCAGAAGACAGAAATTGAAAAACAGGTCGATGATATGATCCAAACAAACTTCATACAACCTAGCCACAGGCCTTTTGCTTCCCGAGTTATTCTGGTCAAGAAGAAAGATGGCACGGCTCGCATGTGTGTTGATTAGAGACAGCTTAATGCTATGACAGTAAGGACAAGTTTCCAATACCAGTTATAGATGATTTTTTAGATGAATTGTATGGAGCCCATGTCTTCTCCAAGCTAGATTTACGACAAGGATATCATTAGATTAGAGTGAATGAGCAAGATGTGCACAAGACAGCCTTCCGGACTCACCATGGTCACTTTGAGTTTGTAGTCATGCCCTTTGGCTTGACAAATGCACCGGCTACATTCCAAGCTCTGATGAAGGATGTCTTCAAACAAATTCTGAGAAAGTTTGTGTTGGTCTTCTTTGACGACATCCTGATTTATAGTGCAACATTCGAGGATCATTTGATGCACTTGAGAGAAGTATTCTTGGTCATGCGTGAGCATAAGTTGTATGCTAAATTGGCCAAGTGTTCCTTTGCTCAAACTCACTTGGTTTACCTTGGTCATGTAATCTCTTATGATGGAGTTTCCACTAATCCTTCAAAGGTCCAAGCCATGACTAATTGGCCTGGTCCGGTGACCTTAAAGCAATTAAGGGGTTTTTTGGGGTTGACAGGGTATTACCACAAATTTGTGGCAGGTTATGGAGCTATAGCCAAGCCACTTACTGAATTATTAAAGAAGGAAGCCTTCAGATGGTCAGAAGAGGCTCAAAAGGCTTTTGAAGCTCTTAAATCAGCAATGAGCAGAGCTCCTATTTTGGTAATGCCCGATTTCACTTCGAGCTTTGTGTTGGAAACTGATGCATGCGGAAATGGTGTTAGGGCAGTATTATCACAAGGAGGAAGACCCATAGCTTTTCTTAGCCAGGCTTTGAATGCAAAACATCAAGCTCTTTCCACATATGAAAAGGAATATCTTGCAATTTTGCTCGCTATGGAAAGATGGAGGCATTACTTAGATGGGCATCATTTTATCATCAAGACTGCTCATTAGAGTCTAAAGCACTTGTTGGAGCAGAAAATTGTCACGAGATTACAGAGAAAAGGGTTGTTGAAGATTCTTGGGCTGGATTATGATATCGAGTACAAGAAAGGCAAGGAAAACATAGCAGCAGATGCACTGTCACACAAATTTGAGGACCTTGAGCAAGGTTCTATTGGGGCTATTTCTGTGATTTCTCCTACTTGGATGGAAGAAGTACACCAGTTCTTTGAAAATGATTCATTTGCTCAAGAATGCGTAGCAGCTGCTAGCATGAACAAGGTTGTAAATCAAGCTTCTGGTGCTGTGGTGACTGTTACCCTAGGAATAATCAGAACTCAGGGAAAGTTGTACATTGGCATCAATACTGAATTGAGGCATCAGATTATCAATGCTGCTCATGTTTCTGCATGGGATGGTCACTCAGGCATTGACGGAACATATCAAAGGTTGAAGATTCACTTTCAGTGCCCCGGTATGAAGAAGGAAATAACTGAATATGTGCAAGGCTATGAAGTTTGTCAACAAACTAAACTTGGTTATCATACATACCAAGGTCTTCTCTAAAATTTACCAGTTCCAGAGGGTATATGGCGGCATATCAACGTGGACTTCATTGAAGGTTTGCCCAAATCCGAAGGAAAAGAGGTAATTTGGGTGGTAGTAGATTGGTTCACCAAAACTGGTCATTTCCTGGCTTTAGCTCAACCAGTTACTGCAGAAAAATTAGCTCGTGTATTCCTTGATAGCATCTACAAGCTTCATGGATTGCCTCATTCAATAATTTCAGTTAGGGACAAGCTCTTTACAAGTCGCTTTTGGAAGGAGTTGTTTGGTCTCTTGGGAACTACATTGGCCCTTAGCTCGGCCTACCATCCTCAAACCGACGGTCAAACTGAAAGGGTAAATCAATGCATTGAACAATACCTTAGAAGCATGGTATTTAGCCATCCTAAGGTGTGGAGTAGATGGCTCTCATTGGAGGAATATTGGTATAATACTCATTTCCATGCTTCCTTGGGCACAACACCTTTCAAGGCATTGTATGGGTATGATCCACCCAATCCTATGATGTTGCAAGGAGGAGAGACACAAGTTACTGAAGTGACTAAACTATTACAGTAGAGGAAACATCTTATGCAGCTTTTAAAGCAGAATCTTGGTCATGTTCAGGCCCGGATGAAGTGGTACTCTGACTGCAAGAGAGTAGACAAAAATTTTGAAGTAGGAGATATGGTATATTTGAAACTTCAAGCGTATAGACAATCTACTGCAGCTGTAAGAAAGAATGTCAAGCTTTGTGCTCGGTTCTTTGGTCCTTACAAGATTTTAGAGAGGATTGGCAAGGTGGCTTACAAGCTCGAGCTCCCAACCGATTCATATATTCACCCTGTTTTCCATGTTTCTCTTCTTAAAAAGCAGGTTAAGCACGGACAAAAGACTTCCTCAACACCCCCAGAAGTGGGTTCTAGTGGCTCCTTACTCCTACAACCTGCATCAGTGGAAGAAGTGCAGCTGGAAAGTCCTAATGTATCCAACCGACAGCAAGTTAGAGTCAGCTGGTGCAACTTAGACAAATCCTTCATCACATGGGAAGATAAACGTTTTTTGTTGAGCCAATTTCCTTCTTTTATTTCTTGAGGACAAGAAATTTTCTAAGGGGAGGGGATTGTTATGTCTATCGAGTTGTAATTCAAGTTAATAAAATTAGGCGAGTTGGTTTATTCAAATTCTAGTTTGGGCGCGAAAATCGGTTAGCGGTTAGAGCCAAGTGGGTTGTTTTGGCGGGAGCTTGTGTAGTGGTCCCTTGTTATTGTTTTTCAACATTTCCCCTTAAATAGTGGCTGATTTGCTTGCAATGGGCTATCCAATAAAATATCAATTAATCCTAGTGATTAAAACTTCATCTTCTCATCTAATTCTCTCTATTTTCTCATCCCCTTTCCCTTCTTTCTCATCCCAAACTCTCTTACTTTCTTAGGTTAAGTTCAAGATTTAATCTCGAATTTAACAGCTTATTATAGGAAATGGAAGTTTTTGGATATCTTTGAGTAGTTTGTTTGTGGGTGATATATCACAGCTGATGTTTGAAATGTAGCTAATTCTCATCATCTGCTAAGATTGGATTATAAATTTGTTGTAGTTATGAGTCGTTCAAATAATTTGAAGTGTTCATCCTAGAATGTTAAAGGGATGTCTTGTGTTGCATAATTTGTAAAGTCATCCAAGATGATGTGGTTAGGTTGCATAAAATTTGGCTCTTAAGTACCATAGAATAAATAGAGTTATCTACTCTATTAGTCCTTTATGTTTCTAACTTTGTTTAAGTGGTTTTATATTGAGTTGGCTTATGGCATGATGTTCTAAATAAGGTGGTAATTTTCACTTTATCTTTTTAATGTACAAAGAAGTTGAGCAATAACAAGCCAAGATTGATCATGGGTGATGAGCATCCGGTTCACATTCATCTATTTGGGAGGGATGTCACCCAGAGAGATCTTAAAAGGAGGTTCAAGTGGGTCAAGTACAAGTTTTGAAAGAGGTTGTGGAGTGCATGAAGGCTGACATCAAAGCTAAAGTGATGAAAGATCTTATGAAAAAACTTGTCTCAAGGCTTGCCTCAATAATCTCAAGTTTAAGCAATCTTAATCCCCATATACTTCTTGGTAAAAGGATCACCCAGAGATGGTAATAATGTTATTCAAAATGTTGCTTCTTTATCAAGTATTGCAAATGACATATGTTAGTGCATTCCTTTTACTTCTAACTCAAAAATGATCATATTTCTCAATGTAGAACTCCAAAATTATTTACTCCTACTTCTTTTTTACTGTACAAGGCCCTAGTACTATAACTTACTCTTGTCTTATATGTTTTTGCTGTTAGGATGCTAAGAATCTCAATAATGTTGGTGCACACAAAACTAGCAAAGGAACCTAGTGTGGACTATGTGGTTATGAACAATGTACTTGATTTGGTTGGATGTAAGGTGTGCTTTTGATATTGTCTTGGAATTATGGGTTTTAATGTAGTTCTTAATATATTTTGTAGATGCTGACTTTCGTGGTTATGATCAATACATTTGATTTAGTAGTTTGTGATATGATGGATTATTAACATTGTAAATTGCATTTGGACTAGTTATGGTTCTAATATTGTCAGCCAAGCTTTTGGAATGTTTGGATATTATACAAATTGTTGCCTTACACCTATGAATTATAGCAATAGTGCTGGTTAAAAAAATTGTTGCAATATATCTCAAAACGGTACCACTAGCAAACAAGAGCTAAAAAACCATTGCATTAACCTACAAAAAACCACTACATTAGCTTAAAAAAAATCGTTGCATTAGGTTAAAGAACCACTGCAATAGCTAAATAAATACTACACTATTAGAGGTCAAAACCGCTGCATTAGCTATAAACAACTGATGTATGAGCTTAAAGAAGCCACCATATTAGCCTACACAACTGTTGCATTAGGTTCAAGAAAACTGCTGCATTAGATAATATAATGTTGCATTACTTGTACAAAAACCACCGCATTAGCATCAAAAAATTGTTGCATTAGCCAGCTAAATGCAGCGATTGCTAAATCACAATGATAGTTTAGAAAATTGTTACAAAAGGCTAATGCCACTGCCGCGTATGCTACAATTCAAGAACTATTACATTAGATGTAATGCGATGGTTTTAGTGCATTTGCAACAGTTTTTAATCATTGTGTGTGGTCTTTCACATAGTAGTGTAGGATCTTTGAAAAAATCAAAAACATCTAAATGCGTATCATTGAATGGATAATGATTTTCAACAAAATTAGTTTATGGAGTCTTTCTTTCAGTTTTGGTGATGCTTACTAGAGGTTCACCTAGTGTTCGGCTGTGCAAGAAGGACGTGCCTAGTGACCTTTCACACCATCGGTAGCAATTTATTTCCGGATCTTTGGACAATTTTGTCGAGGAAATTTTTCCTTTTTATATTTTTGCTCATCATGCGTGTCATGTCCTTCTCAAACTTTGGTTTTTCTGGAGACCATAGTGCCAATTATTATGACCGCGACTATAACCTCGTCCACGGCCACAGCTATGACCTCGTCCACGTTTGTAACCTTGACCACGTCCTTGATGGTTGCATGACATAACATTCACTCTAGGGAATGGTTCTGATCTAATAGGTCCGGAATATGATTTTTTATTAACAATTCATTGTTTTATTTAGTAACTAGGAGACATGATATTAAGTTTGAGTGTTTTTAAAAATCCCGTAATCAATATTGTTGTTGCAGGAGCATAATCAAGGCATGGTATGAAATGTTTTATCGAACATATCCTCTTCAATAATTACTCTCCATGTGTGGTTTAAGTCGAGGTAACACTAAATACTATAGAGTTATACTCGTTTAATATTTTAAAATCTTGAAACTGCAGGTGAATGAGAGAGGATCATAGACTTTTGATGATCAAACCTCTCCTCTAAATTTACCCAAAGGACATACAAGCTCTTTACAATATGATATTCGGCTTTCAATCCTTCATGGATATGATGTCGAAAGAAATATCATTATTTTGACGCAATTATGTAGGAATGTGCTATTCCCTCTCCAATTGTGTCATTGAGATTCACAGGATCAAGGTGAATCTTTGCATCAAGAGTCCATGACAAATAGTTTGCCAAATATATCAAGAGCAATAAATTTAAGCTTAGAAAGATTTGACATTATAAATGATAAGGATAAAGGAAGAATAACTTATCTCAAGTATGTAATATACTCAATAGGCTAGAGACTCGTGCTAACTAGTAATATGGTATAAAACTAGGGATATAAAATATTTAATAGAACGAGAATAAAAATACAAACATAAACATAATTAGAGAGGAAAAGTGAAAAAGGTATTTGAGAATGATAGAGTACGAAGATTACACTTCCTAGAACCATATCTCTCAAACCTCTCTCTCTTATGCGTGTATGTGTGTGTGTCAAAAGTATCAGTATGACTCATCTAATATTCAGTTCATATTCACACAAGCTTTACATGCATCTTACCAAGTGTACACATACATTGAGTGTGAGTGTGAGTGTGAGTGTGTGCGTATGTATGCATGTATGTATGTATTTTACATAATTCCTTCATTAAAATCCCAATTTTGTTAGTAATTGATAATATCCAACTGACCCATAAAGATTATAGCCAAAGAATATCCAATATTTATAATAACTTAATTATATATTGTTGGAAGTTTTGGGTAGTGTTCTTTAATTTGTTCAAGTTGCTCAAACTCTTTTGTCCCACATAGAAACTCTAGAGGTGGGTAAGCCACTTCATACCCCCTTTCCTTTGACTTAGTAAAATCGCGTGGTCCTTTGACTTAGTAAAATCTTGTGGGCTTAGAGTGGGCATAATGGACCACATGCTTACGCGCACCCCCTACAACAGGACAGGCCAACCTATGAGTCGCGTTGCATGGCGATGTTGGTGTGGACTTTATTTTTATGACCATTATGTGCTAAGTTGTTGAAATTGACCACGAGGTGAGTTCTTATCTTTGGGGTGGCTTGAGGCTACTAGCACGAGCTTGAGTTTTTATCCCTGTCTAGCTTCAAGGGTCCTTGCTTGAGGCGTTGTCTCTTTACTCCAAGTTCGAGCTTGAGGCCATAAGCTTGAGCTCAAGATACGTGTTTTGACCATGTAATCGTCCACGCTTTTGATATTCGTCGTTTCCTTAACTAAGGCCTAAGTCTTTGCTCCTCCATATCCACCCACTTTCCAAATAGAGGCCAAATGTCAACACCACATTCCATAATTGGCAATTACTTAAACAGGAAGATGCTTGCCTATAAATATAGTGCCTTGGGGCATTAATTAACACATAGAAAGAATACTCTTCTTCATCGTCCTTCGTCTCTCTGAGTTTCTCTACTCCTTTATTACTTAGCAAGTTTGAGCGTACTCCAACATATTACCTGTGAGTACACTTCTTTGTTGGTGCCGTGTTAACCTTGGTAGTTGGAGTGCCTAATGATCCCCTTTGTATCTTTGTGGGGGCATAAGTGACTTAGGGCAGCGGTGGACTCTACAACATAGATACTCCCTTTTATTTTATCTTCCCTCTTTGAATTTCATTCCTTCAGGATTTTTAGTTAGCTTGTCTCGAGTCCATTTGCTTAAATTTAAGGTCTATAGTATTTAGTTTGAGGCTTCTTGTTGAAGTTCCTCTTAGAGTCGGTTATTTTTTTTATTATGCCCCCATCTCGAGTTAGCCTCTAGTGTCTCGAGGTTTCTTTTCTAGTTACCCTTTTGTGGTATTTTCCAACCCTCAAAAATGTTTATAAAATGAGTAATGAGAACATGGCTAATGCTCATTTTATAATTCCCAACAGGTCAAACTATGAACCTTTAAATCGGAAAAACTACAAAATAGGGTCCGTCAAGATGGAGTTTTCCTTGGGTAAATTCATGAGGTCCATTATACCCTCTCGAACGATAAGGCTCCTTCAATGTTGTTTCCTAGAGTGAGCTTGGACGATACGATTTTAGGATAAAAGAACAAGTGCTTGAAACATGAAGTCATGCTTAAGGCATTAATGGCTTTCAAAAATAGAAATAACAGCGTCTCGAATCAGCTACTTTATGAGTTAAAAATCCTTGAACAATTAACAGCCTCTCAAGAATGGCTGAAGGAGTAAAAGGGGCTCGAACTCAAGGGACTACTAAGAAGGCTGCAAGAAAGGCGGTTTCCATGCTCAAGGTAGAGCCTCAAGCATATCTAGAAAGAAGGGACAAACATGGATAGTCTGGAAGGGCTTCAAGCACAAGTATTAATGCACGTTCAATGCCATTTCAGTGCAAGAAAGAAGAATTGAGGCTGAACATGGGATGAAGACGCCGAGTTTTTAGGACACAACAGTTAGAACTTAGGTTTATAAATAAGAGACACTATTTGTCTTGTAAAGTGTCCAACACCAACTACGAAACTTTTTTAAATTTTCTTTACAGCACACTTGTGCTTCCTTTCTTAGGAGTAGTGTAACTTAACTTAGCCTAGCTTAGCTTGAAGCTTCTTCTATTGTTTTTATCAAGGCAATACAATTCTCAGGTTTTAGGTATGAACTCTTTGCTTTAAATATGTTTCCTCAATCAATGAATTAAGATTTGAGTAATTGGTTTAAGGCTTTGGTGGCCAAGTTTCAAGCTTGATTGTGTTCGTTTTAACATTCGTGCCACTACTTAGTGAGACGGGTGAATCTAAGCTTGAGTCACCTTAGGATTTGAAAACCAAGCTTGACTTTGATTACATTAGTCCAAATCCAGCAACCCGAATACGATTAGCTCCTTCTAATTCTTGTTAAGCTTTAACTCATTCGAGTTATCACAAGTCAAGGGTGCCAAGCCTAAAATATATAGATTCAGGCTAGTGAGTGAAATGTTGTGCTTTTGAGCTTGTCTCCACTCCAGTTCCGTTGGGACAAATTTCAACAATTTTTCCTAGCTTATTAAATTGATGTAGTGGAACGGTTTAAATTCCTTATTTTAAAATCTACAAGTAAATTTAAAATTCAGATTTAAAATTCTTAATTTTAAATCTATAAGCCTTTACTCTAATACATTCATAATAATAATATGAATGTAAAAGTAGCATATCTAAATAAATAAAAAAGCGAAAACTAAAAGGAAAAGGAAAGAAGAATACTTGGAAAAAGCTCCAAATAAAGAAAACCAGAATAATGCTGAGACCCAGAAGCCTTCTACGCAATCTCCTCAAAAATATCCGGAGTGTGGGCTCCGAAAAATAATAAATTGAAAAGAAAAAATTTCAACGAAAATTTTCTCTCTTATTAGATCTCAGAAAGTCAATATTTTTAGAAATCTTTTTATTTCAAATTGGATGTTAAACTCTCACTCCAAAACCCCTATTTATAGTAGGTTATCGGAGCGAAAAGAACAAAATTTTTGATGTGGGATTCATGTAAAAACTCAAAAACAGTGTCATTAAAACTATAGTGCAAACCGCGTTTATTCTTATCTCTCCATGTTCCACGTGTCAGCACACCGTTGGTCCATGCAATGCAGGCCTTCCCACAGCGTGCCACATGGCACGCTGAGATTGGTCTGTGCCCAAAGGCGTGGATCGTCAACTTGTGCAGTCCATGTGTCGTGCACTGATTGGCTACTAGCAATAAACGCAGATCGCAACTATTTTTCGTAATTTTTTTATATTTTTTTTTTTGTTTTGTTTCCCACATGTAAAAAATTCATCTTATGAAATTTTTTTAATTTTAAAAATTATTTTGTTTTATAATTTTTAACTTTTATTCATCTCATGAATAATGTTAAGCAAAATTAAATTTACTCATCTTATAAATAAATAATTCATCTTATAAATTCTTTAATATTTTTTCGATGGTAATAAAAACAGAGGCTTGCGTAGGGACATCAAGGACAATTTAAATGTAGCTCCTAATATGTTAAATTAATTACCATCTCATGATTTAATTTGATTACCATTTAATTAGACTTAATTCCACAAAATAAATCCCATTGCAATCTAGACTTAAATCATTTATTTAAAATAATTTCCAAATAGACTATATTGATAACAACAATCCCTCTATTAGATATCCATGATGAAAAATAATTAGAACTACTACCATTATTTTTCTCCTAGCTTCTCCATTAGTTACAGACTTACCCTTTTCCGAATAATTCATTTATACTTGAACAAATTTACAGTATAAATTCCAAATGTCAAACACTTAGAACACTTTAGCCAAAGTTTCCGAGTTAATTCAAATACTTGTGAATCAATTAAGGGGACATCTGTATCTCATAAGAGACTATAGATTCCTTATTGAATCCTTGATCTCTGTCACACTTCATACAATTACCCAATGCACATGGAATTTCGGCCATACATCAAGACCATATTTATAGTAAACCAAAGTAACTAACATTCCATGCACAGGTCCATGATTTTCTCAGGATTTAGAGTTGCTGTTCAAATAGTACATCATGAATCACTCACTTTGGATAGTAGTCTAGAAACAAGTAACTCACATAGTCCAACTCATTAAATTAATCTTACTGAACACCCCAACATAACACTTCTAGATCACCTTCCACATGACCAAGACAGGTCACCTAAAGTGTCATGTTATAGTCTTAGCAAACAAGTAGTCCAAACTTATAACTGACTATGAGTTCTTCAAATAACATTTCATTCCATTTGCTCCAAGTCTATCTGTGGCTTAATCTCATAAGCCACTTAGAACAAACATGTAAAAAGTACTATAAGGATTACATCCATCTCATGGATGTCACTTAAAAGAAAATCGCATGCAACATATGTCCTCACTCACACAAAGTTAACGAGGAAACGACTAGAACTTCAATTTTATTCTTTAATAAAATAAGATTTATAAGATAAGGACGCTATTCCTAACAGTTCCTAGCTCTTAAATGTACGGGGTAAGGTGGATGTTGGGCTCCGCTCCCAACTGCCACTTAGGCTAGATCCATATTCCTTTTATTTATCACGCAATTATTAAACTTTAAAAAACATAAAAATTCAATTTAATTCTCCTTAATTCGAGGAAGTGCAGAAACGACATTTAAATTGCAAATTGAAGTCAGATTCACCTAGAAAATCAACCCTCATAAGAGGTGATTGATTGAGGTCAAATACGTACGATTCAATAATTAGACTCTCTCCTATGTCAAGGCAATAATTGGAAAAATGAAAATGAGAGCTCACAGGTATCACCTAGATAATAAATTTGGGGAGTTATATAAAAAAGATGCCAATGGGGTGCCTCTCAAGTGCCTAGACCTAGATGAAGTCATGTTGGTCATAGTTGGGGCACATATATATTATGGATCTCATTCGGCTGGAAAGAAGATGCATTAGTTGATCAGATGACATGGCTACTATTGGCCATCAATGATGTGTGATTGCATCAGGTATGCCAAGGGATTAGAGCATTCCAAAGACATGCAATAGTTAAGCCTAAGGGTGCAAATGAGCTGATCCAAGCTGAGCACCCCCTTGTTCAAACTCAAGCCCCAGAAGCCTTATCGAGCTCAAGTTCGAGTCAAGCTCTTATCGAGCTTTTAAACCTTTTGTTCGAGCTCGATTCATTAAGATTTTGTTGTATTCATAGCTCAGCTCAGCTCGGGTCGTTAAGCTAATCGATCGAGCCCATTTAAGCTCCTTATCAAGTCAATTCGAGCTCATTATCAAGCAAAATCTAGCTGATAACCAACCGAGCTTATTATTGGGTCGAGCTCCTTACGAAGCCGAGCTATTCTAGTTACTATCGAGCCATCATCAAGTTATTTTGGAGTTAATATTAACTGTTAATGAGGCCTTGATGACCTCTTAATGAGTTTCTAATGAGCTCTTATCAAGTCCTTTACGAGCCCTTATCAAACTATTCTAGAACATTGAGGAGCCGAGCACCCCCTTGTTTGAACTCAGCACGTTAAGCTTATAAAGCCTGCTCAAACTTGACTTGATAAGCTATTGAGCTCTAATAACAAATAAAAACAAGCCATAATCGATTTCGAACATGAGCAGCCCGTCGAATGTTTTACACCTCTGGTTAAGCCATGGCTCTTACGAGGATGGGCAATGGATATTATTAGGGAAATTAATCCTCCCTTTTTGTCTTGACTTCCTCCTTAGAGCACGTATTGGATTACTTATTTGCTTATATGTGTACTTGAGCACTTGCGTACTCGCCAACTATTTACCTACAGTTACCTTCCTTTGAGTTTTGCTAGTTACGCTTGCCTAGTGTTATGTATTGCTTTAATACTATGTTTGTCTCATGCTTTTAGGCTACTGTGCTTCCATGATGACACGATTCTCGGGTTAGGGGTCCCCGAAAACAGCCTCCCTTCAGGGTAGCACCCTAAAGGGGGAAAGCTGTGTACATCCACCCCTCGCCCCTCCCAGACCCTGCTTATGTTGGAGCCCTTGGGCACTAGGACTGTTGTTGTTATTGTTGTTGTAATCATCCCTTTTGTAAACAACATTCTTATATCCTTGTAGCCATGGATTACTTCACAAAAAGGGTTAAGGAAGCCATATAGGAATATTAGTCAGTAAGATGTGATTGATTTTATCATGGAGTATATCCTATGTAGGTTTGGCATCCCAAAAACTATAACCGAGGACCAAGCTAAAGTGTTCAATGGGTCTAAAATTAAAGAGTTTACTAAGAGCTTTAACATTGAGATTTTAAACTCAACTCCTTGTTATGCCTAAACAAATGTCAAGACAGAGTCAACTAACACGATTCTTAAGGCCAACATTGAGAAATGGTTGAAGACAATACTAGAAGGTGGCATGAGTTGCTACTTGATGCCCTTTGGGCCTATAGAACATCCAAAAAAGATGCTACTAGGAATACTCCCTTCCATTTAACATACGGCTGTGATGCTGGGCTACTTATGGAAGCAACAAGTCAATCTATAAGGCTAGCTTATCAAGAAATTTTACTAAACTTGAATATAAGCATGCCATGATGGATGAACTAACCAACTTAGATTAAGATAGGCTTAATGCTCATCATAAGATTAAAAAGCAAAAGGGAAGAGTAGCCAAGGCTTATACTGAAAGGTCAAACTAAGGTCCTTTGATTTAGGGGATTTGGTCTTAAAAGTGGTATTGCCCTTCGGTTAGAAAGACTCGCTTCAAGATTTAGATAAAAGGACTCACCTAAGGGCCATTAATGGGTGGTTTTTAAAGAAATATGCCTTTAATTTGGGATTCTAACAAAGAAGTTTGTAAGTTTAGATTTCTCGAGTTATAGGCTCAATTTCAATATTAGTGCCTTGAGGATCTAAGTAATGATCCTTGAGAGAGAGAGAGAGAGAGAAAAAAACCGAGTAAAGAACCTTGAGCTTGGGAGACATGTTGGAGTCATTCAAAGTATAATTTCACTAATTAAAATAAGGAGGCACATGATGTTTACATGAGTTTCATACAATAGAAGAATAATACTGCTCAGACAATTCAGTATCTTTTTACATCCTTAGAAGAGAAAAGTCCTAATCCTAATGTGACTCCTCTGTAGCAACTAACTGATTCGCAATTGGGGTGAGTTCAATATCAACTGAGATGACTTCTTCTTGAGGCACTTGTTGTTCCTCTTAAGCCTCTGATACTACTTGCTCTAAGTCTTGAATCTTGGAGATCTGGTTGGAATGCTGCTACTTAAGACTTCAAAGTCTGCCTTTAAGTCGACTTAATTGGTGCTCTAGTTACTGGACTTAACCTTCAATAGTCTTGATGCCTTCAAATTATTGGCTTTAAATCTCTTTTGATGCTTAAAGCTCCTAAAAAAAGATGTAAGCCTCCAAGGTCCGCAGAACGGTTAAGGTCCTTGATGGTGGTTGGTACTAGTGCTCCTTATGCAGAAGTGGAGGAAGCTCTTGAGAAATTATGGTAAGGACACCTTCAAGCACCTCGAGCTCCTTTCCAATGGAGGTTACCACATTTGGAACTTCTTTCAGGGCCTTCACAAGAGACATGGCTTCTTGGCTGTTGGCCCCAATGGCTAAGGACTAAATTTAAAGCTAAGTTAAGGCATCCAACGTTTAGAACCTTGGGGATGCCTCTTGATCCAATTGCTAAAAGGTAAGCCTCCCACTGACTCCCAACCTTTCTCAAGGGGAGGTAACTCTTAGAAAAGCAGGTGGTGGAGCTATCTGGTTCAAAAGGGAAGACACATTATAACTTTGGGATAAAAACCAAGGTGCAAAAGGTTAAGACTCACCCTTAGGGCTTCAGCTAGTGTTAAGGGGGAGGCTACCTCTAAAAGAAAAATTATAGGTTAGAACCAACTCATGGTTCAAAGAAAAACTCATAAGATAAGTGAGGGAGTTATTACCTTCATGAATCTCTTCAATTATAATCGAAGGCTCCCACGAGAGTAGGAACGGAGCCTGAATAAGATCCTGCTTAAAGGGGGTCAAAATAAGGGTCCCTTCTAATATGTCACTTGTGACAACTTCTAGAATCGAACTGATGGAGCCTTCTGCTTTTTCAAAGATTGAACCCATGGGCTCAATCTCACGAGGAGACTCTGGGACTCGACTTCTTGAGGGTGAGAATTGATCATATCCAGAGCTTTTGCAATTGTTGCAGATTCTGGATCAGGCCTGGTTGTGCGTTAGCCTTGATTTCATTGACAACTACTAAGTCAGAAGGGAAGGATGTCATCTTGGTTGTGGTGGATTGCTTCACTAATTACAGTCACTTCTTGCCACTCTTGCGCTCATAGACCGCAACACACATGGTGCAACTATTCCTTGACTACATATACAAGCTCCATGGGCTACCTAGCTTAATTTTGCCGGACAAGAATAGCATGTTCCAAGGTATGGTGTTATAAAGAATTGTTCAAAATGGTGGGCATCATGTTGAACTTGATTACAACCTAGCACACACAATTAGATAGGCAAACCGAGTGGGTGAACCAATATTTAGAGATCTACTCTTCGAGGATGGTTTTCTAACGCCCTTAATGATGAGCTAAGTCGGTGTCCCTTGCGAATTCTAGTACGATATGAACTCCCACCTTGTGCTCAAATGAACCCTTTTTAAGCTCTATATGGCTATGCCTCTAGGCAGTTTGCCTTGGATCTTCCTATACTATTCCTAGTGGCATTGGTCAAACAAATGTTGCAGGAGAGGTAGATCATGTTGAACCTCTTGAAGGATAACTTGGTGAAGGCCAAACAGAGGTACAAGCACTATGGTAATTGACATAAGTCTTAGCGGGAATTTTTGGTAGGAGATCTCGTCTCCGTGTGGTAGCAACCTTACCAACAAACCTCTTTAGCGGTTCCAAGGCATCTTAAACTACCGGCTAAGTACTATGGTCTGTTTTGCACTATGGCTCGTGATGGCAAGGTTACTAGCTTTATCCCCCTTCTCGCTCTCATATTCATCCGGACTTCCATGTATAGATGCTAAAAAAGAAGATTAGTTACTAGGATATTATCACCATGCCGCTTCCTATAATATATGCCAAAGAACAGTTAAAAGTAGATCCAATTGGGATATTGAAGTGCAAGAAGATCAAACAAAGCAATCATCTGATAATGCAAGTGTGTAATGGGCTAACATCGCAGGAGAGGTTGCTACTAGTCCTTCATCAAAGCACGATCTTCAAAATTCCATTCTTGAGGACAAGGATCCTTTAGAGCAGGAGGAAACTTGTCATGGTTATAGCTTGTTTGCTGGGAACGTGTCATAGTTACATGTTAGTGGGGAACAAATGTTGTTATGAGTTCTTATAGGTAAGGGCCACTTAGTTAGGATTGTTGATGATTGTTGGCTAATAGTTGAGTACACCATTGGTCCTTTATCTTTTTATGCTGATTTAAATTAGTCTTTCAGCTTTGTTTTTTGTTTAAATTGATCCCTCATCTTTATAACTTTGTTCAAATTGGTTCCTTAACTTTTTAAGTTTGTTTAAATTGGACCCTTATTTTTATAACTTTATTTAAATTGGTTTCTCAACTTTTTAAATTTGTTTAAATTAGTACTTCAATTTTTTGGTTCAAAATGGTCCATCTTATTTTATTTTATGATAAAGTTAGTCATGTATATTGTGATCAAAATTAGATAAAAATTAAAAAATTAGAATTAATTTTATAATAAAATAAAATATGAGAGACTATTTTAAATAAAAAAAACCTAATTTCAAAAGGTTAAAAAAATAAAAGATCAATTTGAATTAAACTGGACATGAGGACCAAGAATGTAAATAAACAAATCAAAAGATTAATGAATATACGGTATAGTGGCTCCTTCTCTCTACCCCTCACAACGGTCTAGAAAACACACCGTCGGCTATATCGCTGACGACCGCCGACGCCACTTACGCACGGCGAAGCCCGAAATCCCGGTCGCCGATCACCGCGCAACACGCACGATCATCACGCGGCGACGTATCACGCACGACCATCGCGTGACCAGGACCACCACCCGACCACGCACCAGGCCACCGCCACCCCCGACCACCACACCGTCACAACCACCACCGCGACCACCGCTGCACCACCGGCCACTCGGAAGTTCGCAATCCCCACCCCACAAAATCTAGGGTTTTCTCTCCCACCAGGTACCACTGCCACTGCGACCACGCACCGGGGGAGCACCACCTGACCACCACGCCGCCACCACTACGCGACCACTGGCCATCGGGGAGTTTGAAATCCCCACCCAGCTAGGGTTTTCTCTCACGCCTGGGGTTCTCTCTTGCGCTAGGGTGCCCTTCGCACCAGGGCTGTCACCCGCACCAGTGAAACCCCGACACTGGGGTTACCCAGCCACATTCGGTCGGGAAGACTTCCAACAGCAGCAGCTAGGCGGCTTCTGAGGTCAGATCTCTTATTTCACTACCATCTCCAGGTCAGATATTCCCTTCTTTCTTTTCCTCTTATGTTAGATCTCTTCTCTCTCCTTTCTTCCTCTTTGTGCTACATGCATGTGACTGGTTGTTCGAACTCTGCTTGATTTTGATTCTAATTTGGTTATTGTTGTTTTTGCGGTGTCGATTATAGCTTATGTGCTTTGGGCTAGTGTGTTTGTGTCTATGTGCTTAATGACAATTTAATTGATGAATTTAAGCAGCTATGGAGCACAGACCCAGAGGCCATCTTCAAAGAGGTTTAGTGGGGTTAGGGCGAGTCAGCATGGTGAGGGGTGCCTGCGATTTGGGACACTAAATGTTGACACGTTAATAAAGAAGAGTTTTGTAGGTGGTCCAAATGATGAAGAAGTGAAAGAGGGAGGAAAGGAAAGCCAAAGATGTTTTGGGATATAAATTATGGTATGCTGGCAGGATTAGAGGGAGGAATGGAGTTATTATTGTAGATAATTACCTTAAGGACAAAGTAGTGGAAGTGTAGGTTTGGTGATAGGATCATTGGCATCAAGTTAGTTTTTGACGAGGAGGTATTGAACATCATTAGTGCTTATGCACCCAAATGGGGTTAACATAGGAGGAGAAGGCTAGATTTTGGGCGGACTTAAACATAACCATGCAAGGCGTATCCTAGAGGGAACAAATGGATATAGGTGGTGATTTTAATGGGCATGTGAGCATGGCCATAGATGGCTACACGTCCTACCATGGAGGCTTTAGGTTTGGCACTAGAAAGGATGAGGGTAAAGCTATCTTAGACTTTTAGGTGACACCTTTTCTTGGAAGTGAGAGGAGAATATAATCATGTATAAAAGTGGTGGGCTAAGGACTCAAATTGACTATATACTACTGAGAAAAAGAGTTTATAAAGACTGCATGGGTGGTAAGATTATCCCTGGGGAATGCTTATCCACACAACATAGGGTACTGTGTGCTGATGTCAAGGCCAATAAAAGGGTCAAGAGAACTAGGAAACCTCCATGCACTCATTGGCGGGACTTGGAGGCAGACAAGGATTAAACCTTTAAGGAAAAAGTAGAGCCTGAGCTTGATTGGGACTTCGAGGGGTGTGTAAACCACATATGGGATGGAATGGCATAAAAGATTAGATGTTTGGCACGCGGAGTACTAGGTGAATCAAAGGGTGGTGCACCAAACCACAGAGAAGCCTGGCAATCGTGCAGGGAAGTCCAAAAGAAGATTAAGGCTAAAAGAGACTGCTTCAAAGGCCGGGCTCGAAGTGGAGACGAGGACCGGAAACAACAATATAAATAGGCCAAGAAAGAAGCAAAGATACTAGTTAGTGAGGCATAATCCAAAGCTTATGAGGACTTCTATGAGCAGTTGGATACGAAGGAGGGAGCAAGGAACTTATAAAAATAGCTAAAGCACGAGAAAGGAGGACTAGGGACTGGGTAAAGTGCATTAAGGGGGAGGATGGACAGGCGCTCGTGGATGGGCAACAAATTGAAGTAAGTTGGAAAGCCTTCTTTTAGGATTTGTTCAATGAAAAGGGGCATACAAATATATCCCTAGGAGAACCCCGGACATTTGAGGAGCATCAAAACTATTGTTACTATAGGAGCATTAGATCCGAGGAGGTCAATGAAGCTTTGAAGGAGATAGGGAGAGGTAAAGCAGTTGGCTTAGGTGGGATACCCATTGAGGCGTGGAAATGCATCAGAGGGAAGGGCATAAGTTGGTTGATTGAACTATTCAACCAAGTTCTTCAAGCTAAGAAGATGCCTGACGAATGGAGGAAGAGCACTTTGATATCAATTTATAAGAAAAAAGACGACATTCAGAGCTGTGCCAACTGTAGGGGTATCAAACTCATGAGCCACACAAGGAAGTTGTGGCAGCAAATCAATTTGGATTTATGCCCAGTAGATCTATGATAGAAAAGCGATCTATCTCCTAAGGCATATTGTAAAACACTACATAGATAAACAAAAAGAATTTACATATGGTTTTCATCGATTTGGAGAAGGCGTATGATAGAGTGTCAAGAGAGGTCCTATGGAAGGTCTTGGAGAAGAAAGGCATCCTCGTAGCATATATTCGAGCTATTAAAGATATGTATGAGGACGCATTGACTAATGTGCGTATAGCGGAAGGGCAGACAAATGCTTTCCTTATTATAGTTGGGTTGCATCTAGGATTAGCCTTGAGCCCTTTCCTGTTTATTCTGGTTATGGAAGAGCCCACTAGGCACATTCAAGAAGGCGTTCCTTGGTAAATGCTTTTTGCGGATGATATAGTCCTGGCGGGCGAGTCGAGAGAAGAGGTAAATGACAAGCTGAAACTTTGGAGAAGGGCCTTGGAATCGAAAGGCTTACGGCTTAGTATATCAAAAACTGAGTATATGTAGTTCACGTTATGCATCATAACTAGCCCAAGTGTAGAAGATGTGAAGATTGGTTCAAAGTGCATACTGAAAAAAGAATATTTCAGATATTTTTGCTCCATGGTGCAGTAAGACAGCGAAATTGATGACAATGTCAACAACTGGATTGAAGCAGGATGACATAAGTGGAAGATGGCTTATGAGGTACTATGTAATTGAAAGTTTCCTCTAAAGTTGAAGGGAAAATACTACAGGATGGTAGTGAGACTGGCTATGTCGTACGTTATAGAATGTTGGCCAATTAAACTGCAACATACACAGAAGTTGAAGGTGGCACAGATGAGGATATTGTGGTGGATGTGTGGACAAACTAGGAAGGATAAGATCAGAAATGACGTTGTAAGAAGCAAATTAGGCATGGCTCCAATTGAGAACAAGTTGAGGGAGTAATGACTACAATGGTTTGGCATGTTAAGAGGAGACCGACCATCGTCCCAGTTAGGAGATGTGAACAGCTACATATTACGTAATGGAGGAGAACAAAGGCAGGCGAAAGAAAAGTTGGGTAGAGGCAATTAGACATGACCTCAGCAGCAGTGTTGTCAAACCCGTGCCTCAGGCCCGTGTCAGGCAAGAGGCGGCAGCTTAGCAGCCTTTGATAGCCTCAGGCAAGGTGATGTAAGTGAAGCACGTAAAGGCGTGCGCCTTTGAGAGAAATTGCAACGAGGTGAGGCGTCGCCTTAGGTAATAAGATTTATTTTAGATGGAAAATACCAAATGCACCCCCCAAAAACCCTAAAAAGCCACCTGTGAAGACACTTTTTTGTCTTTTACTTTAAAACTCATGCTGGTAGCTCCTACTTTGAGCCTTCGACGATCGTCTTCTACCATGCTCCTGCTACTGATTATCCTCGATGCCGTCGGAAGCTGGTCCGAGCTAGCCACTTGTGCCGCTGACCCTTGGCTTCATCGTTGTCGATTAAAGCTTTAATCTAACTATAGGCTAGAATACTGTTTTGCTTTCTTTCTCAGACCCTTTTCTCTTTTACTTTTATCATGTGGGCTACAACACTTCCTTTTTTGCTAGCCTGTCACGTGTCCCCTTTTTAATCTAACTATAGTTAGATTAGAGCTTTAATCTAACTATAGGCTAGAATATTGTTTTGCTTTCTTTCTCAGACCCTTTTCTCTTTTACTTTTATCATGTGGGCTACAACACTTCCTTTTTTGATAGCCTGTCACTTGTCCCCTTTTTCACCCTTCATTTTTCTTCACTTTTTATTTTTACCTTTTAGACTTAACTTAAAAGCTTAAGTAATGTTTCTCTTTTATCCGTTACAATTTCCTTGCTATCTCCTAGAATAATTTTACTATCATAATATTTAATACAACAACAACCATAAAAACAAATCCAGTGCCTTAAGGGCTCTCGCATATGCAGGGTCTGGGAGGGGTGGGATGTACGCAGTCTTACCCCTTCGGGGTGCTACCCTAAAGGAAGGCTATGTATGAGGACCCCGACCTGGGAAGTGTAAAGGCATAAAAGCATAAAAGCATGAAAGCATACAAGCATTTAAGTATAAGAGCATAAAACATGGCACAAAGCAAGCCAATAGAGAGCATACAACAGTAATAGGCAATAAGCAATAGGCAATAACGTGACAGAGCAACATAATAATGCAGCAAAATACGGCCAAAGTTGCATACAATCAAGTAGGTATACATATAAGCCTATGGGTACTAGTACTAGCTTGGATGAGCTCCGCTATTCTAACCCGCCATATCGGGCACACCTATGCTTACCCTCCACTCAACTCTATCTAGGGCCATGTCCTGATTTAGGTTGAGATGGGTGAGGTCTTGTTGAATCGTCTCCATCTAACTCTTCTTTGGCCGACCTCTCCCGCTCTTCCCGTTTGTAATATGGATATCATAATATTTAATATAATAAAATAATTTGATTAAATATTTAAACTATCATTCCTTTTACCAAAACATATTGGTCATTTTTAATATTATTTATATAATAATTATTGCCTTTATTTTTCTAATTTCTTTTGATTTTAATGGGTTGTCTTGTTACAGGGTTCTCTTGTTACAAGGTCTAATTTCTTTTGATTTTAACGGGTTGTCTTGTTATGGGGTTCTTTTGTTACAAGGTCTCTTTTATAGTTAAATTTTTGTCGTTTCTTGCAAGAGTATTTTGTTGTTTTCCAAGAGCACTAATTTGGTTTGTAGTAAATTTGAACATGAACAGCCATCAATGCCCCTCATGTCCAAGAACCACGCTCCTCTTTTTTGTGCCGTGAGCCTCGACCTCGGAGAGCCTTTGCACTTCAGTGTGCCTCACGCCTTTGACAACACTGCTCACCAACCTAAACCTAAATGATGAGATGACATTAGATAGTGTCAAGTGGTGGGCAAAAATATGTTTAGCTGACATAGTAGTTTAGGATAGAGGAGCACTATGAAGCTAGTTCCACAGTGCACCTAGGCTTACATGTATGCTATTGCGGCTGCCTTATTGTTGCTTTATTGTTACTTTACTGTATCGTTTTATAGTCTTTTTTTTTTTTTGGTAAGACAGTGTGATATAACATATATGAGAAAGAATATATGTACAAGTCTACAAGGGGCATTACCCCAAGTCATGGCCAAAGAGGCCTAAATCAAAGAATCAAAGTCAAAAGACAAAGAAACAGTAAGCTAAAAGGCAACAAAGGTCAACATGACCAACAAAAGCAAAGGCTAACAAAGGCTAAAAGCTGAACCAAACTAGTGCTTAATCCCCCATTCCTCCAGAAGTTGAGAATTGCGGTGAGCACCACGAAGCGTAGGAGCAGTAATGAGATGACTGCGAATCACTGCAATGATCTCCTCAATAACAGCTAAAGAAGGTCTGGACTGAGAGCACTGGATCCTCAGGTTACGGTCATACCAGAGGATGTAGACTATCGCAGAGAGGT
This sequence comes from Simmondsia chinensis, assembly GCA_018398585.1. Classification (NCBI taxonomy): domain Eukaryota; kingdom Viridiplantae; phylum Streptophyta; class Magnoliopsida; order Caryophyllales; family Simmondsiaceae; genus Simmondsia; species Simmondsia chinensis. Next base: position 9,806,038 of record JAGTTD010000017.1, on the reverse strand, counting down.
AAAAGCGGGCTAGAACACGATCTGTCCCACGACCACGAAGATAGGTAGCAGCCCAGTAGACAAGCTCACGCAAGGAAGCATGGGCCAAGTAAAGGATGTGCGCGATGACACCCTAGTCCAAACAGAAGCCGAGAAGGAGCAAGCGAAGAAGAGGTGGCTATGCGACTCGTCATCCGAACCGCACAGCATGCATGAAGCCTGAGTACCCTGAACCTGATGTCTCAGTAATCTGTCACGAGTCCAAAGTCGCTCACAGGTGGCAAGCCAGAGAAGGAAGGAATCCTTGGATTGTGCTATGGGAACCAATGGAGATGATGGATGGAGTTTTCCTCCCTCCTGCTATGAATCATCTCCCATACCGATTTGGTGGTGCATATCCCTGAACGGTCACTCATCCACCTAACATGGTCAGCTACTCCCGGACGGGGTCTGAAATCAACAGTATCCCAAATAGGCAGCAACTCAATCCTCTCTTGCGACAACCTCCATTGATCACCTTCAATAATATCAGATACCTAAGAGCCTCAAAGATGACTAGTAGAGGTCAAAAGATGGGTCAGAAACCGATATTGCAGATGACCACAAGGCAGCCAGTAGTCAGCCCAGAGCGCAGTGTCACGTCCATCCCTAATGGTTTGTCTGAACACCCCATCACACAAAGGCCGAACACTAAGTTTGCTCCTTCACGACCAAGGGATCGACCCTGTCGACTGAACCTCCCAGAAGCTCTTCCCCTGGAGTCGGTTCTCATGAATCCACCAAGGCCAGAGAGAAGCGCGATCGGTGAGTAGGACCTAGATGTGCTTCATGATAGAAGCCGGGTTCCACTCAGTCAGGCGCCGAATCCCGAGACCACCCTCTTTACGAGGATAACAAAGATGCCTCCAGGCAACCTTCGCTTACCCCAGGGCCAGCGAGGTGCCTCTCCAAAGAAAAGCAGCAAGCGTCAACTCCATCTTCTTGACCATCACCTTCGGTAAGATGAAGACAGATGACTTATAGACCTGAATAGAAAAAAAGCACCGACCGAATTAGCTACAAACGACCCGCATAAGATAAAGCCCGAGAAGTCCAGAGTCGGATGCGAGATAAGATGCGATCCAAAAGAGGCTTGCAGTCGATGAATTGAAGCCTCAAAGTGATAAGCAGCACCCCCAGATATCTGACCGAGCATTGCCCTAATCTGAACTCCAGAATGTCCAATATAGACTGCTGAGTCTCTTAAACAACCCCGGTGATGAAAACAGTACTCTTTGCCGCATTCGAGGAGAGCATTGAAAGTGCAGCAATACTATCCAAGGTCTCCTGGATAACCAAAACATTGGCCTCATCAGCCTGACTAAAAATCATTAGATCATCAGCGAAGTAAAGATGTGTGAGCCGTGTAGCATACAACTGCGGGTGAAATCGAAATCGCGGATCAGAAGTGGCATGACGAAGTAAACCTCTCAAACCCTCCATAGCGATGACAAACAAATAGGGGGAAAGAGGATCACCCTGACGAATGCCCCTACTCTGCCAAAAAACCCCTGAAGCTCGCCATTAATGGTGACAGAGAGCCGAGCAGTGGAGAGACACTCCCTTGCGGAAACAACCACCCTTTAGGGGGTTCTCCTAAAGGGGTGAGGCTGCGTACATTTCATCCTTCCTAAACCCTACTTTGGTTGGAGCCTTTTGAGACATTGGGTTTGTTGTTGTTGTTTAGCTAATATGATCATTTTGAATTTTTTGCATATTTGATAGTCTTTAACATTTGAAGGCATTATAAATTTATTTTTCAATGAATAAAATACAATATATATGTATTTGTTGGCCACCTAGAAACTACATTTACCTAATGGCCTATCGTGTTACAACTAGTTCAAAATTTTTGACAAAATGGACATTACGTTATGCAACTGCTTTATTTTGATTTGATAGTTTTGGTATCAAGGCACTCTTGTTGCATTTGAGTTTTACTCATTCTTTTGCAGTCTAGCCAAGTCGGAATGGAGCGGTGGACTTATGTGCATAAAGTGTGGGATAAATGGGCATCCAGTAACATATGCTCTTCCTGTGAGCAACTTGGGTACCTTTACGATGATGATGTTCTTCATTTCAATTCACAAGTAAATTTCAAGTGTTTTTTAGTTTTTGATTCAATGTGTTAGGTGAACCACTCAAGGCAGCCTTACTTATTAGCTATGATCCCACAGGACCTTCCCGCCTCCTTTCTACCATGTAAGAAGTCAAAATTTCAATTGTTTTTGCATTAGTCATTCATAATGCTCGATAGAATGTTACAAAGTTTGAGGCCATACATCAGAAGGTCCCAAGTTCAAATCCATAACCCTGCTAACTTACCCAAAAAAGGGATTCTTGATAAATTGTTTGGTTTTTTGTGTGTAATTCTCTTTGCCATATACTTATCGTGGCAATGGGTCCTTGGATTTTTGTATATTAAATCACCATTTTGCCAAAAGATTTAGGGACTGTTTGGTATTGTTCTCTATTTGTAGTTTTAGATTTTTAAGAAACTAAAAATCATGTTTTGGAAAACCTTTTTTTTTTTCCTCCTGATTTTTGGTTTCTTATTTTCAGTTTTTCTAGTTTGAGTGAAAATTAAAGACTTAAAACAAAAGAAACCTAAAAGACCTGTTTTCAAAACTTGGTTTTAGTTTTTCAAAAATCAAAAATTGCAAAATGAGAACGATACCAAATATGCCTTTAATTTACTTGTTCGTGCTATGTTGGGTAGGGTTAGGATATTCTTTGTTGGACTTTTACAAGATTGTAGTTCATAGGATCTACGGTCTTGTTTAGGAACATAAAATAACTTTCATTTTTTATTCCCATGTTTCCTTTTCCATTTTCAATTAGGAAGACATGTTTAGGAGGTTTCCATATGTTCAAGTGATACCGATTTCCTAATTTTCTGAAAATTGAAAATGATAGGCATATAGTGATATCCATAAATCCGAAAACTCAATAATCCAATCCAAATCCAAATCCAATTCCAACAATTGCGATGACTGATTCAAAAATGGTCAATTTGATTATATCCAATCTGTCAAATTTCAAATTTCGATTCGGGTACAAATACAACTTTGGGAGACACAGTCTACTCATAATATTAAATTGAATAAAAAGAAAATGAGTATTCATTGTTGTAATAGATTGCATAATTGTTGGAAATCATTTATGTGATGTCGCTCACCCTTATACGATGTTAAGAACTTGAGAATACATGAATTACCATCACAGTGTCGTAAATATTGTAATCAATCTACAACATTTCTATGGGATTGATTACAAAGGTATGAGAGCTTGAGAGAAAAAGAAAGAGAAGGGTGGAGTCAAGAAAGAGAGAGGGAAAGAAGCTAAGAACAAGAGAGAGCATGAACAAATCTAAAATAATAGGGAAAATTGGAAAACGGATTTCCAATTTTTCCAATTGGAAAATTACACTTTTGTGCGGCTTTTCTAATTTTTTTAATTTTCCTAGAAAATTTTCTAAGAAAACTGGGAAGTTCTCTGTCTAAACAACTTGGAATAGTTTAGAATATTTTTACATATTCCCAATCATCAAAGTAATGGATTTTAAAACTCTTCTTGCTACTGTGAAGTCATAACCAACTATTGTTGTAATAAAATCCCTTTTCCTTTAGATTTGTCCTTGCAAACCTATAAACACAGGGCGGGAATGATGGATGGTTGCAAGGGGTTGAGAGCTGGTAAATCCACTACAGAGCTTTATGAGTGAAGTAGATTGTGCAGGGAGATAATGGAGATGCCATAACATATTAATAAAGCAAGGACGTGCAAGTGTTAAAAGATGAAGTTCTTCCATAAAAGGAAAGAGTGCAACATGTGATTTGGTAGTTTCGTAGCTCTGGAGAGAAACTTGGTAATTTCAATTTTTCAAGTATGTTTTTGAACTGTCAAGAACAACCAATGAAAGCAAAGCAAACTGGACAGTAATCATTCAAGGTGACTTCTTTAATGATTGTGACATGGGATTGATTTTGAGGCAAAAGACTTCTGTTATACGCTATAATCTGCGATGGATGGAATACAACAACAATAGCAACAACAAACCCAGTGCCTCGAGGGCTCCCGCATAAGCAAGGTTTGGGAGGGGTGGGATGTACATAGCCTTACCCCTTTAGGGTATTACCCTAACGGGAGGTCGTTTCTGAGGACCCCTAACCTGAGATGCATGAAAGCATAAAGCATACAAGCATCTAGGTGTAAGAGCATAAACAACGACAAATAGCAAGCATATAGAGGGTATAAAGCAGTGAATAGGCAAAAAAGAATAGGCAATAAAACAACAAGGCGAGAGAACAATAACACTTTGCAAAAGTGCGTATAATCAAATAGGTATGCATAAAAGTCTCGGAGCACTAGTGCTAGCTTAGGAGTGCTCCTCCATCCTGAACCGGTATATCGGCTACACATATACGAACCCTCCACTGGGCTCTATTTAGGGCCATCTCCTCGTTTAGGTTGAGATAGGTGAGGTCATGTGGAATTGTCTCCATCCAACTCTTCTTTGGCCGGCCTTTCCCCCTCTTCCCGTCTATAATATGGAGTTGTTCGCATCTCCTGACAGGGGTTATGGTTGGTCTCCTCCTAACATGCCCAAACCACCACAATTGTTATTTCCTCAACTTATCCTTGATTGGGGCAACGCCCAATTTACTTCTTATAGTGTCATTTTTGATCTCATCCTTCCTTGTGTGTCCACAAATTCATCTTAGCATCCTCATCTCCGCAACCTTCAACTTCTGCGTGTGATGCTGTTCAACTGGCCAGCACTTCGTCCCGTAAGACATAGCCGATCTCACTACCGTCTTGTAGTATTTTCCTTTTAACAGGAACTTTCTATTGCATAGTACCGCATAAGCCCTCCTCCATTTATGCCAACCTACTTCAATCCGATAGTTGACATTTGCGTCAACTTCGCCATCTTGTTGCGCTGTGGAACTCGAGTATTTAAAGCATTCTTTCTTCGGTATGCACTTCGATCCAATCTTGACGTCTTCTATGCTTGGCCTAGTAGAGGTAGAGAACTTAAGTTCCATATACTGGGTCTTAGATCTACTGAGTCCTAAACCTTTCGATTTGAAGGCCGTTCTCTAGAGTTCTAGCTTCTCATTCACCTCCTCTCTAGACTCCCCCAACAGAACTACATCGTCCGCGAAAAGTATGCACCAAGGCACGTCCCTTGGAGTTGCCTAGTGAGCTCGTCCATAACCAGAATGAACAAAAAGGGACTCAAGACTGATCCTTGGTGTACCCCAACTGTAATGGGGAAAGCGTCTGTCTTCCCTTCCGCTGTACGCACATTGGTTAGTGCGTCTTCATACATGTCTTTAATGACTCGGATATAGAACAGGGGGGTGCCTTTCCCCTCCAAGACCCTCCATAGGACCTCTCTCGGTACTATATCATATGCCTTTTCCAAATTAATGAAAACCATATGAAGGTCCTTTTGTCTATCTCTATAGTACTCTATTGACCGCCTTAAGAGATGGATGGCTTTTATCGTTAACCTACCAGGCCTAAATCCATTGGTTTTTGGAGACCCTTGTTTGTTGTCGTAGCCTTCTTTCTATGACCCGTTCCAAAAGCTTCAGAGTGTGGCTCATTAGTTTGATTCCTCTATAGTTGGCCCAACTCTGAATGTCGCCTTTGTTCTTATAGATAGGAACTAATGTACTCTTTCGCCACTCATCAGGCATCTTATTACCTCGAAGAATTTGGTTGAATAGTTTGGTCAGCCATCTAATACCCTTTTCTCAAGTGTGTTTCCATGCCTCAATGGGTATTCCATCTGGGCCGACTGCTTTACCCTTGCCTGTCTTTTTCAAGTCTTCCCTTAATGGATACAAAATAGAATCTAAAAGCAATGGGAATTTTATAGGCCTTGGTCGTATAATCAACATATAATCATAAAGGATCGAAGGGGTAACACAGGCATGTCATTTGTACTGATAGGTTAGTTTGCCCTTGGCAAAATGGTGATGGATATGTATTTTTCAGGTCTGTGGGAAAGTCAAGAGAAGGATATCAAGAATAATTTCGGACTTACTCTTGCTCGGTTGATTCAGAGATTGATCATTGTGAACAGTTTCGCTTCTATTGAATATGGAGCAGGTTTTTTCCAGATAGTTTTGAAGTGGAAATCCTTTTCCTGAGTGGTTGTTGAGCTTATTGTTGCTGATGTAATCTCTTGTAGTTAGACCTAGAAACCGGGTTGAGTCGGGTCTGGTTGTTCCGATTGGATTAATCTTAGGTTGATCAGTCTTGTTAGGTTGGCCTCGGTTTTGGGTTAGCCTTAGGTCGGGTTAGTTTTGGGTCAAGTTTAGTTTTGGATTGACTTCTTGTGTTATTTTAATGATCTATATTTGTTAATATATCTCTCTCCTTTAGAAATGAAATTATAATATTTCGTTTGTTATTTTGAATTTACAGCACATTAATTAATGATAGGTATTAATAAAGTTAAGAAAATATTATACCTTAAATTTTTTAATGTATTAGTGTCTATATGTTTACTTGATTGTTAAAACTTAATATGAGCATTGAGTTTGACAAGGGGTTCTTGACTCACTGAAGTTTGAAAACAATTTTGAAACATGTCAAAAATTCATTATGAGCTTGTTAATGGTTCATTCACAATTCAAATATATTTCTTTAATGGCTCATTAACAACATGTTATTGCCTAATATTAGTTCGATAAGGGATTGATAATTATTTGTTAGTAGCTCAACAACTCAGTTTGATAGTTCATGCAACTCTTTATGAACTTGTTTGTGCTCTTTAGTTGTTTGTCGCATTACTTATTTAGATATTGAAATGTTTCTAAAACTTATTCTTGGAAATCTTCTCAAGAAAAGTACTTGTTATTCATTCATGTTCTTAAATGTATGTATGTTTATGATGTTAAAAGGTCAATTACTTTTGTTAGTAATTTTTGCTATTTATCATGTGACATTGCATATATTATAATTTACAATGATACTTATGCGAGAATGATATTTCCACAGAGCATTGCATAAAAGATTGGAGAAGTATTTTTTTTGATAAGTTGAAGAATGGAGAAATGATTGTATGAAAAGCATATAAGTTCAATAAATAATCATACTGGGATGATATTTTTTTCTTCATATTTTGAAAATACTTTTTCTTTGAATAATAACATGCTTATTTTGACTCTTGACTATACAACATTTTGCCCAAAAAAAACAAAATTTTTTTTTCAGACAATGAAATATTATTTTTTCATTATATGTGATGTAATGATTGTTTGCCATTTGCAAATAAATACTCAAATTAAATATAGATTAAATCACAATTAATATTTTTCATTTTCATATTATTATTTGTTATTATCATTCTACTCATCCTTGAAAATGTTAACAAAAACTATACTAGTGGCATGTCTACAAGTGGCCTGTTGATGTGGCTTAAATATATGAATAAATCCGTGCACTCGCAAATGTATGAGATTGTCCTAGCAACTAGTGGGTATACGGTCAAAAGGAATCGGTATCAGAGCAAGTCCATTTATTCAAGGATTACGAGTGGGGTTTGGATGAGGATAAGTTTAGTTAACTAAAGCTAAACGAAGAACAATTAAATTCAAATGACAATCAATCAACTCAAGCGGTTTAGGGAATGTTATCTGAAAGTACTTGAATAAATAGATATTATATTAAAAATATAAAATATAAAATATAAAATTAAGTACAAAAGCAAGCCTATGTATTGGACACAGAAAGAAATAAATAGATACTTTATTTTATTTTTTATTTATAATTTCAATTTATGATTCTCTCTGGCTGTTATCTGAAAGTACTTCACATGGAAAGTTCTATTTTGGTATTTACAGAGTAAAACAAGAAGGAATAAAGGCAAGTCCCATTGAAATGAGAGAATTTGTCAACTTCATGAAACGCAACAAACTGCAGAAGGAGACCTTCCTTATTGGACCAAATAAGTGTGAGTTCTGTTCTTGTTTAGTGATCAACTGTGTTCTAATTTTTGTTGCTGTTGAGCTAAAAAAATTGAAATTTGCAGAATATGAATTGCCCCACGTGTGTGGTGTACATAGGTTTATCTATCTAAAGTACGTCTATTTGAGATAATATACATCATTAGTTACATTTTCCTAAGGAAAATTGCCTTGTGATTCAGACTGATGATATATTTAAGTTCTAGTTATTCAACCAAGTGTATACTTAATCCATTTAAGTCTGCAAGAGATGCTTTATGTTTATTTATAGTTTAGATTTATCTTGGAAGTCACTTAGACCTTGTCTTGATTTGAGAATAATTAGTACTTGAGGTTTGATTCAAGATCGGAAACCTCTCTTCAAGGTAGCCCCCTGAAGGGGGAAGGCTGCGTACATCTATCCCCCCAGACCCTGCTTTTGCGGGAGCCCTTGGAGGCACTGGGTTTTTTGTTGTTGTTTGATTCAAGAGTTGTTTTAGATTTAGGTTTAACTGGGAAGTCATTTTGGATTGGGATTTGGCTTAGGTTAATTCAAATTGGAAGTCATTTGAATTTAGGTTTGACTAGGAAGTTATTTCGCTTTAAACTTGACTTGAGAGTCATCTTTGGTTTATGAACTTGGAATTCAATCATTTGAGACATAGGTTTGACACGTGAGTTATTTCGAGTTTGGATTTGACATAGAAGTCAATTTGAATTTAGGTATGACATCGAAAACAATTTGGGTTCAACGTGGAAATCAATTTGGATTTAGGTTTGACATGGAACTTAACTTGGGTTCTGAATTTAGGGTTCGCAACTCGGTTTTGAATTTGGGTTGGATAGGCTAGTCAATTTGGATTTTGGAATTTGGATTTAGGTATGGTATGAAAGTCAATTTGGTTTGTGACTTGATATGGAAGTCATTTAGGACATCGGTTGAACATGGAAATTGCTTTGAATTTGGTTTCGGAATGAAAGTAGATGTGGATTTAGTTATGACACTGAAGTCAATTTGGGCTTAAGATTGTTTGGTCCTAATTGAGCTTAGTCAAATGGTAAACTAGGTGACTTATATTTATCGGAAAAAGAAAAGATCTATTTATTATTTAGGTTGCACCTGGTTCAGGACTATGTTGCCTACGTGCCCTTTTAGGGGATCAAGTAGATGGTAATTTCATTTTATGTTGAAATTTGTTTTTTTAATTTGATATCAAATTTGAATTAAGGGCGTTGGACCTCGTTTAGCTAATTAAAACATATTTGATCCAAAAATATGTTGTATATGTATATATTAATTTTTTGAATTTCGAGCTTTAGGTCCTAGTTTGGGTTATTTTATACCCTGGTCAAATGGACTCAATTTCAAGTCGTCCTTGGTAGCACATAGGGGTGTAATCGAGTTGAGTCGAGTCGAGCTGAGTGTCTCAGTTTTCGACTCGAACTCGAGTAACTACATTGGTTCTCGAACTCGAACTCGATTTGAGTAGTCAATTTAGCTCGAACTCGAACTCGACTCGAGTTCTCTCTTAGTGTGAATATGAACGTTCAACAAATTAGCTCCACTATAATATTATTATATACACTCGAATGTTAGTTATATTCAATGTGTTTACTCAGTTATTGCTTATACTATATTTTAACATAAACAACCATATATCTTTCATTCCACCAATATTACTCAATTATTGGTCAATTATTGCTCGCCGATATATTAATACTAAATATGCTTCAAAACCTAAGTTTCAAAAATATAAACGGACCAAATACAACCAATTATAAGACACCCAAGGTTCTTTCATTCCATCACAAATATAACATGTCATCCTTTACAAGAAATTCAAGCTTTTTTCCTTTAATTCTACCATTAATGTCACAAGCCATCCATTTCAAAAGAAAATAATACGCAAAAACTACTTCATATGAGTCGAGTATTTAATCGAGTATCGAGCCGAGTAGTTCACTACTCGATCCTTACTCTTTTGTTAATTGGGCATCTCGAACTCGAACTCGGTTAATTTGAGTTCGAGTTGAGTATTATTGAGCTACTCACGAGCTACTAGTGAGCGGCTTGGATTGTTTACACCCCTATTAGCACATGGTTTAGTGCTGCATATTTGATTTTATTATGTGATTGCACTTACCACTTTGGCCCAAAAGATTAGAGGATTGGCACGCGAAGTTCTGGACTTGTTAAAGGGCGGGGCACCAAACAACAAAGAATCATGGTGGTGGTGCAAGCAGGTCCAAGAGAAAAGGCCAAACGAGATTGTTTCAGGGAGCGGGATCAAAATGGAGATGAGGACAAGAGACATCAGTATAAGCAGGCCAAAAAAGAAGCAAAGATAGCAGTCACAGAAGCAAAAGCCAAAGCCTATGAGGATTTGTATAAAAGGCTGGATACTGAGGAGGGAGCTAGGGATATGTATAAAATTGCTAAAGCAAGAAAAAGGAAGACTAAGGACTTAGATCGAGTAAAGTGCATAAAAGGGGAGGATGGACAGGTCCTCGTGGATGAGCAACAAATTAAAGTTAGGTGGAAAGCCTACTTCCACGATTTGTTCAACGAACAAGGGGATACAGATATATCCCTAGGTGATCTCCAAGCATCTAAGTAGCACCAGAACTATTGTTACTGCAAGCGAATTAGATATGAGGAAGTCAAGGAAGCCCTGAAACATCTGGGGAAGGGTAAAGCAGCTGGACCAGATGGAATACCCATAGAGGCATGGAAATGCCTTGGAGAGAAGGATATTAGTTGGCTGACTAAACTATTTAACCAAATCCTTCTAGGGAAGAAGATGCTTGACGAATGGAGGAAGAGCATATTAATCTCGATCTATAAGAACAAAGGCAACATCCAGAGTTGCGCCAACCGTTGGGGTATCAAACTAATGTGCCACGCTCTGAAGCTGTGGGAGCGGGTCATAGAGAAGAGGATACGGCAACAAACATAGGTGTCCGAGAATCAATTAGGATTTATGCCCGGTAGATCGGCAACAAACATAGGTGGATGATAGAGCACTACAGTGATAGACAAAAGGATCTCCTCATGGTTTTCATTAATTTGGAGAAGACATATGATAGGGTGCTAAGAGAGGTCCTATGGAGGGTTCTGGAGAGGAAAGGCATCCTCGTGCCTTATATTCGAGTCATTAGAGACATGTATGACGATGCACAAACTAATGTGCGTACAACGGAAGGGGAGACATACGCTTTTCTCGTTATAGTTGGGGTGCACCAAGGATCTGCCTTGAGTCTCTTTTTCTTCAGCTTGTTTATGGATGGGCTCACTAGGCACATCCAAGGAGGTGTGCCTTGGTGCATGCTTTTCGTAGATGACATAGTTTTGGCGGAGCAGCTATGAGAAGAGGTAAATGAAAAGCTGGAACTCTAGAGAAGGGCCTTGGAATCAAAGGGTTTACAACTCAGTAGGTCCAAGACTGTGTATATGGAACTTAAGTTTGGTACCCCCACCAGGCCTAGCATAGAAGACGTCAAGATTGGTTCAGAGACCATACCGAAAAAGGAGTTTCAGATATTGAGGTTCCACGGTATAGTAGGACGGTGAAGTTGGCTAGGATGTCAATAACCGTATTAAAGTAGGCTGGCATAAATGGAGGATGGCCTCTGCGGTACTTTGCGATAGAAAGTTCTCGTTAAGTTAAAGAGAAAATACTACAAGATGGTAGCGAGACTGGCTATGTCATATGGTGCGGAGTGTTGGCCAATGAAACAACATCATACATAGAAGATAAAGGTGGTGGAGATGAGGATGCTGCGGTGAACGTGTGGACACATAAGGAAGGATAGGATTAGGAATGACATGAACAGAGGCAAATTAGGCATGGCTCCAATTGAGGATAAATTGAGGGAGCAACGTTTGAGGTGGTTTGGGCATGTTAGGAGGAGACCGACAACTGCTTCGGTTAGGAGATGCGAAGAACTCCATATTACGCTCGGCAGGATAGGGAGAGGCAGGTTGATGGCTGGAGATGATCCGGCATGGCCTCACCCACCTAAACCTACGGGAGGAGATGACCTTAGTGGAGGACTAGTATAGGGGGCAGTCGATGTAGTAGCTTAGAATACAGGAGCATATGTTGGCTGACATTAGGGTTCCTAAGCTTATATGATAGCCTCTTTTGTGTACCTGATATGGCTGGGAGCTATTTTATTTTTGTATTTGCCTATTATTTGCCTTAGTATTTGCATATTATTTGCCTTTTGGTTGCTTTATGCTTTCGTTATGCTTGCCTTGTGCCGTGTTTTTTCTCTTTGCTTCCATGCTTTCATGTTGCATGCTTCTTAGGTTGGAGGTCCTTGGAAACAGCCTCCCTTAGGGTAGCACCCCCTCCCGTGCGTCCCTCGAGGCACTGGGTTTGTTGTTGTTGATTCCCTAGTTTGAAATTTGTTTCTTTATTTGATCTCAAATTTGACTTCAGGGAGTCATACCTTGTTTAGCTAATTGAAACATTTTTTTTGAATTTCATTTGAGGTTTAAACTTTAGGTCCTAGTTTGGGGTTATTTTTTACGACGGTCAAATCGACCTTAATTTTTTACTCATCCTCGGTTAAAGCACATGGGTTCAATGTTTCTTATTTGATTTTATTATTTGTAACTACACCCACCATTTTATGGCGGGTTTCCTACGTACCCATTTACTAGGTCCAAGTTAACCTAGTTCTTGAATAAAACATCAAGATTTTCATATTTGATTTTAATATTTGTGACTGCACTCGGTTTTTATCCTGGGTTTTTTATGTACCCATTTTAGGATTAAGTCAATGTAGTACTAAGTAATAACATCAGGCCTTTCTAATTTGACTTTAAAATTTGCTATATGCTGGGTTTTTACATGTTTGCTATGTACCCATTTTTGGGGATCAAGCCAACAACAACAACAACAATAACAACAACAAACCCAGTGCCTCAAGGGCTCCCGCATAAGTAGGGTACTGGGGGGGGGGGGGGTGGTATGCAGCCTGACCCCTTCAAGGTGCGACCTTACAGGAAGGCTGTGTCCAAAGGTCTCCAACCTTAGAAGAATGAAGGCATGAGAGCATAAAAACATAAGAGCAAAGACATGGCACAAGACTAACAAAAGCATAAAGCAACGAATGGCAAATAATATGCAAATAGGCAAATACATAGGCAAATAAAATAGGCAAATAAAACAGCTCCTGGCCATATCAAGTACACCAAAGAGGCAGTGATATAAGCCTGGGAACGCTAGTGTTAACAATAATATGCTCTTGTATTCTAAGCTGCTACGTCGGCTACCCCTATGCTAGCCCTCCACTGAGCTCTATGGCCATCTCCTCCCGTAGGTTTAGGTGGGTTAGGTCGTGTCGGATCGTCTCTAACCATCTCTTCTTTGGCCTGCCACTTCCTCTCCTTCCGAGCGTAGTATGGAGTTGTTCGCTTCTCCTAACTGGAGCAGTGGTCGATCTCCACCTAACATGCCCAAACCACCTTAAATGTTGCTCCCTCAATTTATCCTTGATCAGGGCCACGCTTGGACCAAGTAAAGTGCATAAAGGGGGCAGATGGATAAGTGCTTGTGGACGAGCAACAAATGAAAACTAGGTGGAAATCCTACTTCCACGATCTGGTCAACAAACAGGGAGAGAGAGATAAATCCATAGGAGAACGACAAGCATTTGCGGAGCATTAGACCCATTATTATTGCACGCGGATTAGACTTGAGGAAGTTAGGGAAGCCTTGAAGAAGATGGGCAGGGGTAAAGTAGTCGGCCCAGATGGAATACCCATTGAGGCATGGAAATGCACTGGAGAAATGGGTATCAGATGGTTAACCAAATTATTCAACCAAATTCACCAAATGATTCAACCAAATTCTCCAAGGAAAGGAGAAGCTTGATGAGTGGTGGAAGAGTACATTGGTTCTTATTATAAGAACAAAGGCGACATCTAGAGTTGTGCCAACTATAGAGGAATTAGACTAATGAGCTACACTCTAAAGCTTTGGGAGCGGGTCGTGGAAAGAAGGCTACGACAACAAACAAGGGTCTCAGAGAATCAATTTGGATTTATGCCTAGCAGGTTGATGATAGAAGCCATCCATCTCTTAAGGAGGTCGATAGAGTACTACAGAGACAAACAAAAGGACCTTCAAGTGGTTTTCATTGATTTGGAGAAGGCATATGATAGAGTGCCGAGAGAGGTCCTATGGAGGGTCTTGGAGGGCAAAGCCATCCCCCAGTCCTATATCCGAGTCATTAAAGACATGTATGAAGACGCACTAACCAATGTGCGTACAACGGAAGGGGAGAAAGACGCTTTCCCCATTACAGTTGGGGTACACCAAGGATCAGCCTTGAGTCCCTTTCAGTTCATTCTGGTTATGGACGTGCTCACTAGGCACATCTAAGGGGACTTGCCTTGGTGCATGCTTTTCGCAAATGATATAGTTCTGGTGGTGGAGTCTAGGGCGGAGGTGAATGAGAAGCTAGAACTTTGGAGAATGGCCTTGGAATCGAAAGGTCTAAGACTCAGTAGATCTAAGATCGAGTATATGGAACTCAAGTTTTGTACGTCTACCAAGCCAAGCATAGAAGACATCAAAACTGGATCGGAGTGCATTCCGTAGAAAGAGTGCTTTAAATACTTGGGTTCCATGGTGTAACAAGACGGTGAAGTGGATGCAGATGTCAACAACTGGATTAATGTGGGTTGGCATAAATGGAGGATGGCTTCTGCGGTACCATGCAATATGAAGTTCCCGTTAAAGTTAAAAGGAAAATATTATAAGACGGTAGTGAGACTGGCTATGTCTTACGGGGCAGAGTGCTGGCCAGTTAAGCATCATTACACGCAAAAGCTGAAGGTGGTGGAGATGAGAATGTTGAGATGGATGTGTGGACATACAAGGAAGGATAAGATCAGAAATGACATTATAAGAAGTAAATTAGGCGTGGCCCCAATCGAGGATAAGTTGAAGGAGCAACGTTTGCGGTGTTTCAGGCATGTTAGGAGGAGACCGACCACTGCCCTTGTCAGGAGATATGAACAACTCCATATTACAGACGGGAAGAGGGGGAGAGGCTGGCCAAAGAAGAGTTTGATGGAGGCAATTTGACATGACCTTGCCTATCTTAACCTAAATGAGGAGATGGCCCTAGAAGAGCTCAGTGGAGGATTAGTATAGGTGTAACCAATATAGCGGTTTAGGATCGATGAGCACTTCTAAGCAAGTACTAGTGCCCTGAGGCTTTTTGCATGCCTGTTTGATTATATGCATTTCTGCCATATGTTGGTTGCTTAGTGTTCTTACTGTTTGTTGCCTTGTTGGTGTATTACCTACTTGTTGCCTTATACTCTCTCTATGCTTGCTATGTGTCGTCGTGTATGCTCTTACACCTAGATGCTTGTATGCTTTATGCTTCCGTGCTTTCCATGCTTCTCAGGTTGGGGGCCATCGGAACAACCTCCCTTTAGGGTATCACCCTGAAGGGGTAAGGCTGCGTACATCTCACCCCTCTCAGACCTTGCTTATGCGGGAGCCCTTGAGGCATTGGGTCTGTTGTTGTTTGTTTGTTTGGGGCCACACCCAGTTTGTCTCTTATGACGTCGTTACTAATCTTGTCCTTACTTGTGTGTCCACACATCCACCGCAACATCCTCATCTGTGCCGCCTTCATCTTCTGTGTATGATGTTGTTTCATTTGCCAACACTCCGCCCCATATGACATAGACGGCCTCACTACCGTCTTATAATATTTTCCATTTAACTTTAAAGGGAACTTTCTATCACAAAGTACCGTAGAGGCCATCTTCCATTTATGCCAGCCTAATTTAATATGGTTGTTCACATCCTCGTTGACTCCGCCGTTCTGCTGTACTATGGACCCCAAATATCTGAAGCACTCCTTTCTCGGTATGTTCTTCGATCCAATCTTGATGTCTTCTATGCTAGGCCTGGTGCAGGTACCGAACTTGAGTTCCATATACTCGGTCTTGGATCGACTGAGTCGTAAGTCCTTTGATTCTATGGCCCTTCTCCAAAGTTCTAGCTTCTCATTTACCTCTTCTTGAGACCGAGACCGACACCCCCCAACCCCCCCCCCCCCCACCTCCCCCCCCCCAAAAAAAAAAAACACTGTCATCTGCAAAAAGTATGCCCCAAGGCACACCTCCTTGGATGTGCCTAGTGAGCTCATCCATAACCAGAATGAATATAAAAGAGCTCAAGGCAAATCCTTGGTGTACCCCAACCATTATTGGGGAAGCATTTGTGTCTTCTTCCGTTGTACGCGCATTAGTTTGTGCATCCTCCATAGGACCTCTCTTGGCACTCTATCATATGCTTTCTCCAAATCATTGAAAATCATGTGTGGGTCCTTTTGTTTATCCCCCTAGTGCTCTATCGTGCACCTTAGGGATGGATGGCTTCTATTGTCGATCTACCATGCATAAATTTGAACTGGTTCTCGGACACCTCTGTTTGTTTCCGTAACCTTCTCTCGATGACTTGCTCCCACAGCTTTAGAGTGTGGCACATTAGTTTGATACCCCGATAGTTAGCACAGCTCTGGATGTTGCCCTTGTTCTTATAGATCGAGATTAATGCACACTTCCTTCATTCGTTAGGCATCTTCTTCCTCAGAAGGGTTTGGTTAAATAGTTTAGTCAGCCAACTGATGCCCTTCTCTCCAGGGCATTTCCATGCCTCTATAGTTAATCCATCTAGGCCAACTGCTTGACCTCGACCCATATCTTTCAGGGCTTCCTTGACATCCTCAAATCTAATTCGCCTACAGTAACACTAGTTCTGGTGCTCCAAGTCCCTTTTTCTTGGTAGGTTAGCGTAATATTTATTGAAAAAAAAAAGGTACAAGCGTACAGGGCATACCCCACAAAAGTCTAAAGCCTACATGACAGGCTGGACAGACAACCACGAAAAGCTTAAACAAATCCACATCAAAGCCAAAAAGCCAAACAAAAAAGAGAGTCAAATTCCTAAAAGAAAAAACGGGGAATTATCCCCCGACAGCAGCAGCCGCCTTTGAAGCCGCAAGAGTCATCCGACGTTTAGCACGGCGCGAACGACGAGAAGATGCAATGCTAGTCCATTTCGAGTCATCCTGAGAAGGAACCCGAGGACAAGCAACCGAAGTAGAGGGTGCCATACTAGTATCATCTGTAACTTGAGCCAGTGGAGCAATGCTCGGGATGCTAGCCTCACGGCTCATAGTACAGTGAAGAGTCCCAAAAGGCCCCGCCGAGAGAGAGAAAGGGGGGGGGGGGGGGGGCGCGGGGTAACGGCAGGCAAAGCGGGTGAAGCCGGTGGGAATTGAGAACCCAAATGTCCCAGAGGAACAAAACAACCTTGAGCCGAGCCCGGAGCAGAAGCAACATCAACAATCCGAGTCGTAGAGGAAAAACCCGAATGAAGAGGTGAAAAACCCTCGCGGATTGGGGGCTGCGCGCCCCTAGTCTAGCAGAGAACCCGGGCCTGTAGCACGAGCAGCAAGGGGCCAAGTACCCCTTGAATCTGCCTCCGAGGCCCAACGGTATTGGGGGCCTTGCTCCCCCAGTAGAGGCAATGGGCCTCCCAGGCCCCAAGGAGAGGGGGGCCTCATTGCCCTCGTCCGTGACTTCATGAGGCCCAGCACTTGTATTATGCTGGGCCAGAGAACTAATAGAAGGCCCAAGAGCTTGATTTGGGCAAGGGTGAAGCAAATTGTTGCTCATGTGAAGTGTTGACTCATTTATCGGGCCTTGACCATTCCTTGACGTTTCATGTACTGGCCCAATCTTAGTCACACCAAGCCTATCATTAGGAGCATCGACCACCAAGTAGTCATCCCAGGTCCTTTACATTGGCGATTGCGTCGGTGTCCTACGATCCCGGAAACAACATCAAGTGGAGGCAAAGGATCAGATTCGGGGCAAGAATGTCCAAAAGCCGAGCACTTGGTACAATTTGAAGGCAAGCTTTCATATGTGATCGAGATTGGGATGCGATGACCCTCATATTCGACTTCCAAACTACTCGGTGGGAATTGCCGAGCATTAATTTCCACGCAAACCCGGCCATATTGAGTAGAAGTCCCATCAAGAGTCGGCGTGTCCATATAAAGAGGATTTCCAATCCCACTCGTAACTGAGCTAAGGGCCTTTTCTGTCCATAAAGGTGCACGAAGGCCATGGATATGAATCCAAATCGGAAGAGTAGAAGGCTCATCTCAATAAGATATGTCATCGAAGGACCAATGATGAAGGGATAAGTAGCGACCCTTAAAATGCCAAGGACCATCACGTAGAACCTTATCAGCATCATCGAAAGAGCGAAACTGAAAGAAGTATCCCGTTTTAGAGGGGATTACACAATTAAGACCCATTGACCCCCATAGAGAATTGAAAATGGCAGTACAACACGAAAGTGCAACCCCTGGGGCAACATCACTATAAGAGATTGTTGTGAGAATAGTCCTATTAATAGTCTTGGGAGGAAGAACATAGGAGAGAGTCTAACCGAAGGGGCACTAATACGATCATACCAAGCATCAAAAGACTCTCCCGAGCTTTGATCCCGCAAATCGTTAACTAACCATCCCGCAAACAATTCATCATCTTGATAAGCGGTATCTGAGGCCATCGAAACAGACCGAAACAAGAAACGGAGGCAAGAGGCACACAAGAAAATATCTTCAAACAACAAATCTTCAACAACAAAAAATATCTTCAACAACTTGGCACACAACCCAACAACCCCTTGTAACAAACTAACACTTAACCCCCCACCACCAACCCTTGGCCCCCCTAGCCACCAAGTGCCATCACCAGTCACACCACGCGACACGACCAACACACCACGTACCACCATCCAAACAATGACCCAACTACCACCAAACAAACCCAGCCACGGCACCCAAAACAACCACCACTCCCGCCACCAAGAACCACCACAAACCCACCACCAAACCAACACAACCACCACCAATCAAACCACAACCCACCACCCACCACCAAGCAAACACAATCAAGGGGTTGAGAAAGCTAGGAGAAGAAATTCGAACCCAAACACCAATTTGAGCAAGAAACACAATCAAGCATCACCAAGTACAATGAGATCCAAGAAGGCCAAAAATCCTCAATCAAGCTAATAAACTCAATCAAAAATTATCCAAATGCAAGAGCAACCACCTTCAAGTCGTTCGTCACAGCAGGAAACCCAGTGCTTCCCAACAGAAAACAAAGCAGTGCAAGAACTCACAAACAAACGCGAATTGAAGCAATCAAAAGGAAGAAGAAGTATGATCAACAAGTTCAAGCAACACATAGCTCAACGAGAGCTAATCCAAACCAAAAGAGAGGAGAGACCCGATGTTCCCGTGCTCCAAACCTGAAAGCAGAGTCTGCGAATCACTGAGAGAAAACGCAATCCAAGTACGAATCTCAATCCAATGCAGCAATTGGAGATGACCAAGAGCAGATCTAGGAGTAAGAGTGAGAATCTTACCAAGAAAAACTCCTATGGTAGAGGATAATGCAAGAAACATGAGGAGAACCCAAGTAGGAGAGATAAAAGCAACACTAGCTCCACCACCATAGCCATCACAAAGAGAGAGACCCAAGAAGCAAGAAGAGCCACCAAATGAGGTGTGGATGAGATTTTGGAAGGCAAGATCACGTGTCCTACGCAATTCAGCCACTACACTCAAACTCCCTCACTTTCATGTGTTTCGCCCTCAAATCATGTTAGAAATGGCAATTTGAGTAGCCTACAAGAATCTAGAGGAGACGAGGATCACAAAGACATAAAGAACGCGGCCGGAGGAGGCCGGATGCGCCCTCATGTGCGGCCTGAATGTGGCGGGGAAAGCTCACGCGCCACCGCACGTGCCGCTCTCTGTGTACACTCGCTTGCCGTAATTCCAGAGCCTCTTTCTCTACTTTCTTTCCCTTGCTTTAGCGATTTTATATATATCCCTAGCTCCCTCCTCAGTATCTAGTCTTTTGTAGAAATCCTCGTATGCTTTGGATTGTGCTTGATTGACTGCTATCTTTGCTTCTTTCTTGGCTTGCTTATACTGATTTCTCTTGTTCTCATCTCCGCTACGATCTCACTTCCTGAAACAATCTCGTTTGGCCTTAATCTTCTCTTAGACCTCCTTGCACCACCACCAGGACTCTCTATTGTTTGGTGCCCTGCCCTTTGACACACCCATAACTTCCCGTGCCTGGCCTCTAATCTTTTGGGCTAGTTGGTTCCATATGTGGTTTATATCTCCCTCCACATCCCACCCGAGCTCGGACTCCGCCCTTTCCTTATAGATTTAATACTTGCCCCCCTTTAAATCCCTTTAATGAGTATGTGTCTGCGCTGGTTTCCTAGATCTTTTACCCCTCCTCTTAGCTTATACATCAGCACACAACTCCCTGTGCTGTGTAGAGAGGTCTTCTCATCGGATAACCATACAATCCCTGCAGTCTCTTTGTGCCCTTTTCCTTAATTGTATGTAGTGAATTTGAGTCTTTGTCCCACTGCTTTGATACGTAAAGAAGGTGTTGGCAACTGTTAGCTCGTAATGACTGCAAAGCCTCGAAGGGCTTTACCCTCATCATTCCTAGTTCCAAAATCAAATGCTCCGTGATATGATGCGTGGCCATCCTTGGTCGTGCCAACATGCTCATTGAAATCCCCTCTAATCACCACTTGTTCGGTCTGGGGTATATCTTGCATCGTTCTGTCCAAGTCCTCCCAGAATTTAGCTTTCTTGTGCTCTGTTAATCCAGTCTAAGGTGCATAGGCACTGATGACGTTCAATACCTCCCCATCTAAGACCAACTTGGTGCCTATGATCCTATCACCAATCCTGGACACTCCGATTACTTTGTCGTTAAGGCTGTTATCTACAATGATGCCAACACCATTCCTACCTCTGATCTTGCCCGCATACGGCAACTTATATCCCAACACATCTCTGGCTTTCATGCCAACCCATTTAGTCTCTTGCAGACACATGATGTATCTTTCTCTTCATCATCATTTAGGCCACCTCAAAACTCTTCCTTGTTAATGTTTCGACATTTAAAGTCCCAAGTCGCAAGTTTCCTTCCACCTGTTGCTTCGCCCTCCCCCTCCCCAACCCTTTGAAGATGGCCTCAAGTTCTACGTTCCATAGCTAGTAGCGTTCATCAACTAACTGTCACGATCACAGGTAAGCGAGCACAAAAACACAAAGCATATCATAAAACATGAGCGCGTAGTTACCACCGCAAAAGCACAATAATAAACCGCAATCAATAACAATCAAAATCAACGTAGTTCAAAGGTAGTTATAGAGGAGAAAGGAGCAATCAAACTAAATACCCAACCGTAGGAGCCCAATGCAGAAACATGGAGAGGAGAGATCTGACCTAGTGGGTGGTGGCTAGAGGTCCGACGGTGGTGAGGGGTGGTTCGAGGTGGAGCAAGGGGTGGTTCACTGGGTTAGGCTAGGGTTGGTAGGGTGGTGGGTGGGGGACGAAGGTGGTGGTGCTGGTGGTTTAGAGAGTGAGGAGATGGATTTTGAAGGGGAGGAGAGAGAGAATAGGTTAGGTTAGGGTTAGGGCTAGAGGCGTTAGTGGCAATGCTGAGTCCGGCGATGGGGTGGCGCCATCTTGGTCGCGCTGCCGACGAATTGGTTTTTTTTTTTTTTTTTTTTTTTTTTTGTGGGGGCGGGGGTGCAGAGAGAGACGTTAGAGAGGCAGGAGAGAGACTACGTTAGAGAGAAGTATTTTTTAGAAGCTAATTTTCGGAACCAAGACAACATTGTTCTAAATTTAGGGATTTGAGATTTTAAATTTAATTTTAATATTTGTGATTGCACCTGATTCTTTTAGTGTCGGGTTTCCCATGTTCCCTTTTAAGTGATTAAGCCAACATAGTTTTAGATCTAGGAATTCGAGATTTTTAATGTAACTTAAACATTTGTTACTAAACCCTGTTCTTTAAATATAGGTTTCCTACATGCGCTTTTAAGGGATCAAGCCAACATAGTCTTAAATATATAACAATATTTTGTACCAGCTGAGCCACTTTCCACATCCGTTAGGTGATATTTTGTAAGGACTGTTTGCCAACTGTTTTAACTTTCCTTTGATTTGTAATAAGACCTTGTACCAACCCTTGAACCGATTAAGTATGCAATTCCAAATGTTATCTGCATTCGCCACAACAATGAATGTGTTTTGACAAATGACACTGCTGGGTCTTGGTGTTGTGGACCAAATGCATGTTGGGCATATGATAACATCTATCTGTAAATGTTAGACATGTAAAGAGGTTCATCATGTCCATCAATACGATGCTAGTGCAGGTTGTAATCAGTGAAGAGAATAGTGTCATTTAATTTGTGTTAATGGTTTATACATTGTTAATTTAAGGACTCAACAATATAAATTAATAAGATCTGCGAGCTCTTACATTACACCAATGAGTCCCAACTTGGAATCTTGGAACTTCATGGTTAAAATTTTTGGATTGACCTTACTCAGAATCTTTTGAATCCTATTGTGGATTACATATATATGTGTGTATTTCTTGACATGTCCTGTGGAAGTTTTTGAATCCCAACGTGGGTAAAACATTGAATTGATGGAACTTTGAATCTTTCCATCATGGGTCAGACAATATCTTCTTTTAATTTACCCCGCACGTGGAATCTGTTGAATCCCAACGTGGGTAAAAACATAAAGGTGACTAACTTGAAATCCTTTGAATCCCATAGTGAATCAAACATAAGCTCACGTAGAATCCTTTGAATGGCCGTCTTGGGTTCAGTTTATTCCATGCAGGGTCTTTGAATCCCATTGTGGGTTGATCATGCTCTTCAGTTTATGCCTTTGCAAAATCTTTTGAATGTCATCATGTGTTAAGTATTCTTAATTTTAGTTTGACATGGGATTTCTGAAATCCCATTGGGGAAAAAAATCAGTTTTTCAATGCTGTGGTGTAGTGGAATCAAGAGTAGAGGCATAGACGATAGAAGATTATAAAAAAAATTGCATACCGTTGCAATACCGTGCAAGTACCTTACAACTTGGTGCAACTCTTTTTTCTTTTTGCATCCAAACTTCACTTCCTTTTTGTTCTCTTTTCTATGATTTTTGTTTACTACTGTCTCCTCCTGCTTTTTTTTTCCCCTTTCTGATTCAACCTCTTTTCTCCTTTTTCTGCGTGGCCTTTTTACAGGCAATGTACTCCCCCCACCCTCCTCTCCTTGTAGTGTTTATACCATAACAACTTTGTGAAAGGTTGTGGTTATTATTTATTATGAGTCGCATCATTACTCTGCCAGTAACAATTTTTGCCCTGACAGTAACACCTTATACACACACACACACATTATTTTTATTAAATATTGATGGACATTAGCCTAATATTAATTGGGCCCATGTAGCGCAATAAGCTTGTTTGGGGCTTGGTAAGGCTGCTTACATGGGGGGAGCTCTTGTGGCACTAGGTTTCTTGTTATTGTTGGTGTAGTCTAATTTACACCTTAGGCGCAATCATATTGGGCGCATTTTATATTTATATGTTCAAATTGTTATAGATCTACTTATAATAATTTAAGGCAGACTTCTAACATTCAATTTTGATAAATATTGAAGATAGTGATGAATATTTAATATTTCCAAAATTTGGCGTTCAATAGTTGCTAGGCCAACGTGAAGAAACGTTCCTGATATATCCATATGTTGTGTTTCTTAATGATATAGATTAGACTTTAAAAGTATGTGTTGCCTTCAGT
The DNA here is from genome assembly GCA_018398585.1 of Simmondsia chinensis. NCBI lineage: Eukaryota > Viridiplantae > Streptophyta > Magnoliopsida > Caryophyllales > Simmondsiaceae > Simmondsia > Simmondsia chinensis. The sequence goes on along the minus strand of JAGTTD010000017.1, from coordinate 9,782,291 downwards.
TCGTTTAAGTGCCACACATGGGGTAAAATGTATCCTAGACTCTTAGAATTGTACATGTCAGGAAACCACATGAAAATTTGGATCAAAGTACTTTCTACATAATCAAGGTTGACTGTTTTCATGTCAAGCTTTTTCCACGGTGAAAGGAGTACTTCGGTCATCCATTCTAGTGTTATTCTGTTTTATTTTATAATTCTTGTGTTCTCACGTTGATACTCTTTAACCTCGGAGTTTCCTTGAGCTCCAATTTTAGCGTTGACACCTGTGGGATCGCCCACATGGATCCAAGAAACCATGCAAGAAGATTTGATAAAACTTTTGCATTGGTTGTCGATTACTGAACTCTAATCACCCTCTTTTACCTAGGCTTGGTTAATACCACAGGTTATGCCTGTAGGTGAATTTCTAAGTTGTCAATCTTTTCTCATAAACCAATTGTCCTAAAAGTTTTAACTGTTTGGTGAAGGTATGCAAATTTTATTTATTTATTCTTTTGGTAGGTAAGTTAGGAGGATTGAACCTAGGACCTCTTATCAAGAGCTTCAACCTTGGTAGCTTTACTACTAAACGAAGGCCTCATTGACTAGGAATGCTATAATATGCCGGCTCATGCTAATGCTCATTGGTCTAAAGCTTGAAAAATGCACAAGTCCATTTCATGCTCTGGGCTTGAATTTATTAATGTAAAATGTAGGTGCTATCGGGATTTGAACTCAAACATCTTAGTTTAAAGAAGCGCTAGAGGAAGCAGCTATCCCTATAACTTAAACTGTTTTGTGAATGTGTAGGAATGGTTTTATGTTCTTAGTGATCTCTTAAATACTATATATGTGCACTGGGGTAGTCTATATATCAATGATTAACACTCTTATTTATTGGCACAATATCGATGGCAGACATGATCACATCAATCCATGAGAATTGGTTTCATGCAAGGTGCATGAACACTTCAAACACAAGCGGTGAAGGTGCCATTGTATTTCAAACAGCAGCTTTCCTCTTGGTTGCCCTGTAAGGACAAGTCCATGTGGTTTTCAATCGACTCGGTTAATATCTTGTTAATTGGACCTTTGAGTGGTTGTATCTTGAACTTTTGCAGATATGAGGGCTCTATCAGATCAGCATCATGTGCCATGGCAGCTGTGGATCCGTTGGTGAGTCAGTTGAGTCTGAAACAATTGTGACAGATTCAACCAGGTCCATGAAGAGCGTGCCAGCAGTTCAATCTCACAATCTCATATTAATTTTATCTTGAGGGCTAGTTTTGGAATTGGACTAATCCTGTAATGTTAGGATGTTAATTAGGGTGTAAATGGATTGAGTAGGCTTGTGAACCTTTGAAACTAGCTCATTATTTAAATTGAAGGGCTTAGCTCATTTTGAGTTTGAGTCAGGTTAGCCTACTTTGTCAGCCCTAGTTTATTAAAGCTTGGGTTGTGTGACTTCTGAGACCAAATGAGCCGATTTTTAGTTAAATTATGAGCCAAGATGTGCTTATCAAGTCCCAAAGGGCTAAGCAGCTTTGTTAAGTGAGCTCTCTATTCCAAACCTAAATGAGGTGAGAGCTTGAGACTAGATTCTCCAAGCTCAATGAATCTCGAGCCAAGCTTGAATCAAGTTGAGTGTTGGTGTGCCAAGCCTTAATCTAGACGGATTTAAGCTTGAACACGGCTAGTCTGTATGCCAAATCCTTATTATGGAGGGGTCTTCATAAAAGTTCGGTTATTAATATTCCTACAGTAGGGGCTACAATTATATGCTTTGTTGGTTCTTGTGGACCTACTCATATATACAGTGCTAGCCACTTAGCGTCCAGAGAAAGTCTAGTGCACATATTGGTCTCTGTTGGGTATTCCTCCAACTTGGAGGAAGCCGCCCATTTTCAATAGGGCTTATTTCCTTTTGTTCCGATAAATTTATACTCAAAAATATGTCAAAATAAGGGGTGAAATTAGGGTTCATTGGGGCTGAAATTATCAGGGAAAAATTCAGCACAAAAAAAAAGGAGGGGGGATGCAGCAGAGGAAAAATCACAGAGAGGAGAGAATGCAGTAAATTCTCCGGCCTAAGACGATGCTGAAAAGTTGTCCGATCGGGATGAAATTTTATTATGTTGTTCTTGCTGGGTTGAGCTTCATATCCAACGGTCAAATCGCCATTTTGCCTCTCGAAAGTCGATATTTCGCTCAGCTCTAATTTCTATACGAATTTTGACATTTTCTACCTTGGGGTGAGATTTTCTTGGAGATTTGTTGTTTCAAGTAACTCTCTTAATGAGTTTTATGCCTCTAACTTGGTCTAGAGAAAAATAGGTTGTATCTACTTGTGATTTGGTGATATTGAAAGAAGGTACTATTTATCGACGGTCCCTTGGTTTTTCCCCTTCACATTGGATGGGTTTTCTAGGTAAAAATTGTGTGCCTTCTTTTCCGTTTGTTTGGGGGTTGATTTTTTTTGATCATTGTTCTATTCTTGTTTGCGGTGGTTTTGTGATTGTCCACTTGATTAACATAAAGAGAGAAATAGGCTATTTTTACCAACAATTAGTATCAGAGCCTAGGTTAGGCCTTTGGTGCATTCTTGTGTTGATTGAGATGGAAGAGAATCAAGGAAATAGTAGTAATAATGCTTTGATGCCTATGATTATTGGAAAAGTCGTATGGAAGATGACCTGTTTGTGAAAGAATTGCTTGAGGTAGTCTTCAATAAGACCAAGCTAAATTGAAAAAGTGAAGATGAATGGAAATTGTTGAACAGCAGGAATGATTAGACAATTCCTTGACTTGTTTGTTTACCAGTCTGAACATTATGAGATTGACGCGACCAAGCTTTGGGAAAGGCTTTAGTTGATGTTTGAGCAGCAAACAACCTTAAATAAAGCCTCTGTAGTGAAGAAACTTGCTAAGTTTCAATATAGAGATGGCAACAGTGTTGTAGAGTATCTGAATGTTTTTGAAGGTTTTGTTAATCAATTGTCTAGTATGTATTTTTAACTTGACGATGAGTCGTAGGCTTTCTTGTTGTTGAGTTCTATATCAGATAGTTGGGAGACATTGCAGGTATCTTTGAGTAATTTTGCTTCTAGTGGCAAGCTCACGTTGGATATGGTGAGAGCTTCCTTGATTGATGAAGAAAATAGACGAAAAGAGAAGTGGCATAATTTGTCCGATTCTTTAGAGGTTAATGTTGTAGAGAATCAGAACATGGGCATAAATCAAAATAGAAATTCACATAATAGAGATAGATCTAGGGGGAAATTGAAATCCAGAAGTAGGATCGTCTGTATTATTGTAAGAAGTTGGGTCATGTACATAGAGTTTGTAGAAAAATGAAGCACGATAAGTCAAAGCGAGGAATGATAAAGATGGCCATTCTAAGAAACGACCAAATGAGAAGAACATGACCACAGTTGCAATTGATTAGGATTTGTTTTTTGTTATTGATCAAGGTTGTCTGAATATTGCATGTGATGTCTACATAAGGGTGATTGATTTCGTTGCATCTTATCATTTGAATTCACAAGCAGACTACTTCACGCTCTACAGTAGTGGTGACTTTCGTTGTGTAAATATGGGGAATGATGGCTCGTGCAAGATCATTGGTATGGGTATTGTTTAGATACTTACGCTTGTTACAGGCTAGTCTTCAGAGATGTCAGACATGTTCCTGATATTTGCTTAAACTTGATTTCGGTTGGGATGCTTGATGATGATGATTATGCTAGCCACTTTAGTGATGGGAAGTGGAATCTCTCTAGAGAAAACTTGATAGTGGCTCGAGGTCAGACGCAAAGATCCCTTTATGTGATGCAAACCAAGCTGTTCCGAAGAGAGGTCAACGTTGCTTATGATTCCTCTATTGATTTGTGGCACCAGAGCCTTGGCCATATAAGTGAGAAGGCTATGCATATGCCAGCTAAAAAACAACTCCTTAATATGAAGGGTGTGTCTTTAAAACCTTGTGTTGATTGCTTTGTTGGAAAGCAACATAGGGCTAAATTTCATATTTTACCCCCATCTAAAAGGATGTGTTAGATCTTGTTCATACTGATGTTTGCTTTATGAAGGAGAGATCACATGGTGGTGCATACTATTTTGTGACCTTTATTGATGACCATTATAGAAAAGCGTGGGTTTTTTTGAGCAAAGATCAAGTTCTAGAAGTATTTAAACAATTTAAGGCCAGAGTTGGAAGGAAAATTAGTGGGAAGCTAAAGTGTCAGAGCAGATAGTGGTGGAGAGTACAGGGGTTTGTTTGAAAATTACGGTAAAAAGAGTGGGATTTATCTTAAAAAAACAATTCCAAAGACTCTTTAATTGAATGGAGTTGCAAAGAGAATGAACACAACAATGGAAGAGAGGATTCGTTGCATGCTCTTTCATGCAAAACTGCCAAAATCCTTTGGGCAGAGGCAGTGATGACTGTTGTATGCCTGATTAACCTTTCTCCTTCAGTTCCACTTGAAGGTGATGTTCCTCATGAGTGTGGATAGGGAAATGTGTTTCTTGTAGGTGTTTGAGAGTCTTTGGATGGCCTTTGTGCTTATACTTAGAATGAAATATCCAAGCTTGATAGCAAGACGAAGCAGTGCATTTTTTTAGGGTACTCAGAAGATGAGTTTTGGTAAATATTGTGGGATCCTGTTGGAAGAAAATTGATTAAAAGCAGATATGTTTTCTTTGAGAAGAAAACCATTGAAGATTGTGAGAAAGACAAAGCAGCTAGAGTCTTCTTCAGATGTTGGAGTCAACTTAAACCCAGTGCTACCTCTTACTGAGCATAATGATCATAGGGGAGTTCTTCAAGAAAATGATGATACATAGATCATGTTGGTTATGATGGTAGTGGTGATGATAATCCATCACAAGTTCCTATAGATCCACCAGTTGAGACTCAGTTAAAGAGATTCACTAGAGATAGATAGGCTTATACCAGATATTCAACACGAGTATGTGATGTCGACTGATGGGGGAGAACCAGAGAAAACTAAGGAGGTTATGTCACGTGTGAACCGTGATGAGTGGTACAGTGCCATGTAAGATGAGATGAATTCCTTGTGTGAGAATCACTCTTTTGACCTTGTGAAGTTGTTTAAAGGTAAGAGAGCACTTAAGAACAAGTGGGTGTTCAAATTGAAGGCTGAACAGAGTTGTTCCCAACCAAGGTACAAGGAAAGGTTGGTTGTGAAGGGTTTCAGTCAAAAGAAAAGCATTGATTTTGATGAGGTCTTTTCTGCAATTGTGAAGATGTCTTCGGTTAGAGTTGTTCTTCGTTTGGTTGCTATTATGGATTTAGAGGTTGAACAGCTTGATGTGAATATTGCATTTTTACATGGTGACCTAGAGGAAGAGATCTATAGAGAGCAACATGAGGGTTTTCGGGTTAAAGGGAAGGAGAATCTTGTCTGTTAGCTAAAGAAGAGCTTGTATGGATTGAAACAAACACCTTGGCCATTGTGTAGGAAATTTGAGTCATTCGGTTGATCATGACTTCCATAGAACACATGCTGATAATTGTGTATTTGTGACGAACTATGTTGAGGTGATTTTCTTGATATGTTGATTGTTGGTCGTGATACCAAGAAGATTGCCAACTTTCATCAAAGTGACTCTTCTCCTAACTCAAAACAAGATTGGTTTCTTTACATCTTTTCAACACAAGGGTTAAATTCTGCAAACATTCATCAAACGAAGGTTCAAAAACAGAGAAATCATCCATAAAAACCTCAAGAAATCTATCTACCATGTCAGAAAAGATAGACATCATGCATCTCTGAAATGTAGCTGGTGCATTACATAAAACCAAATGGCGTCCTAGGCAAATGTGCCAAAGGGGCACGTCAAGATCATTTTCTCATGATCCTTTGGGTAGACTGCTACCTGGTTATATCTTGAATATCCATCCAGAAAACAGTAAAAGCTCTTACTAGCTAACCTCTCTAAAATCTGATCAATGAATGGTAAAGGAAAATAGTCCTTCCTAGTGGCAGAGTTAAGCTTTTTATAATCAATATAAACTCTCCAACCCGTGGTCTCTCTAGTAGGAACTAACGCTCCATCACTACTACTATTGACTTCTTTGGGACTACCTGAGCAGGACTAACCCACTTATGATTAGAAATTGGGTAAATGATACCTGCATCAAGTAATTTCACAATCTTCTTCTTCACCACTTCCTTCATGTTAGGGTTCAACCTGCATGCGTCTCTCTAAAGGGTCTAGCATTTTCATCAAGAAAAATCCTATGCATGCAAATGGAAGGGTCTATACCCTTCAAATTAGCCATAGGCCACCCAATGGCACTCTTATGATCACTAAGCACTGCTATTAGTGCATGTTCTTGTTCCCTAGACAATTGAGAAGAGATAATCACAGGTCAAGTCTTATTGGGTCCTAAGAAAGCATACTTAAGAGTAGATGGCAATGACTTAAGTTCAAGTTTGGGTCGTGAAACTGTGGAAGGCAAAGCGGGAGAATTAGAAAGCGTAGGTAAGGGTTCCACTTTTGACAACCAATGATAAGTCTCTAAGGGAACACATAACTCAAGCAAATCATTCATCTTCCTAATGTGGTTTTCAACTTTAAAATCATCAAAATAGTCATATGCCAGTGCTCTCCTAAGGGAATCACTAATTAGGATAGAAGGGAGCGTTTGGTCAACCAAATCATCAATAACATCCACACAGAAACACTCTGATTCATCCTCATTAGTGGGTAACGAAGAAGCCTTAAAAATGTTCAACCTAATAGTCATATTTGCAAAACTAACATCCATTACTCCAGATCTACAATTGATGGTAGTATTGGCCTTTGCTAAGAAAGGCCATCCTAGAATGATAGGGACATTGTTTTTCGAATGACTATAAGGTTCCATATTAAGCATAAGAAAATCAGCAGGAAATAGGGCTCTATCTACATTCACTAGCACGTTGGTCAGCTTACCACGGGGGACTCTAGTGGATCTATTTGCTAGTTCCAAGGTCACCGTGGTAAGTTGCAAATCTCACAGGCCTAACTTCTCATAAACCGAGTAAGGAATAAGGTTAACATTTGCTCCTCCAGTAAAGCCCTATCAATTGGGTAGTCTCTAAGTGAACACGAGATGGTGGGGACACCATGGTCTTTTTACATAATAGGAGTGTCACACTTCAAAATGGAGCTCACTTGCTCAGCCAAAAACACTTTCTTGGGTAGATGTGCTTTAGATCGCCTCTTTTGATTTAACAGGTCCTTAATGAACTTCGCATAGGCAGGGATCTGTTTAATCACATCAAGAAGGGGAATGTTTAATCTTTACTTGTCTAAAAGTCTCCAAAATGTCTTCCCACTTCTTGTCCTTTTCTTATGGATGTGGTGCAACTAAAGCCTGGCAGAAGGGCACTCTAGGTGCACAGGAGGAAGGAAGATGCTTTAAGAATGGAGGAAGGATGAGTGATCTTATCGTCCTCCTTCTGTTTTTCCTTACTCTTCTCTTCTCCCTCAGCACTCATGGGTACTTCACTCTAAGCACTCACCTCATTATCAACTTCCTACCCATTTCTCAACACTAAAATGGACTTTGCTTGCTCTTGATGGGGAGGATACTTGCCTAGGGTTCTCTACTATTTTGCTAGGAAGTCTTCCCTTATCTCTCCTACACAAGGCATTAGATAGCCAACCTACTTGGGTTTCTAGCTTTGAAATCGACTGGGTATGGGAGCGGAGGAGTTGGAAATTAGCTTCTAAACCCTTAAGTACACCCAAGACCTTTTCTTCAAAATTCACATTCGAGCTCAAATTAGAAGGTTGAGAATGGTTAGAAGCATACCCTTGCAGTTGAAAACCGAGAGGTCTTGACATACCGGACGGATGAGGTCATGGATTCGGTTGTTGTGGAAAAAATTTCCCTTCATCTCCTTGTCTCAAGAAGAAGTTTGGATGGTTTCTCTAGTGCAGATTGTATGTATTCGAGTATGGATCATTCCTTGAGAATCCCTGCGCGGCATTAACTTATTCTTGCGAACGCTCAACAAAGGGTGAAGTAGAGGGGCAATCGAATGTGGAATGAGAAACCCTAGAACATGTAGAACAAATACCATACATGTTTGGAACATTAGGCAAAGTGGAGGGAGTCAATAACATCTTAAATAAGGAAGTAAATTACTCCAGAAAAGATGCAAGGGAATCTATGTTCTTATCTAAGATGGAAATGTGTGCAATTTTATGCTGTTCTTCTCTATTTGACCTAGTAGCATTCAAACAAGCACGTGCAGCATTTTGTTGTGAATTCTCATTCACATGTTTAAAAAGTTCCCATGCCTCATCCTCATATTTCCTAAGGAATTGACCACCACATGAAGCATCAACAGTTTGTTGACCCTTTTTATTCAACCCATAATAAAAATTTTGGACCAGTTGCCATTTACGGATAACATGATGTGGACAAGCTCTCAAACGTTCCCTAAACCTATCCCAACTCTCATGGAACTCTTCACTAGGAAGTTCGGCAAAGGTGTTAATGGCTCTCCTAGCAGTATTGGTCTTACTAATGGGATATAATTTCTTAAGAGATTCTTGTTGCATTTGAGTCTAAGTACTAATTGTCCCACTAGGTAAAGTGCCTAACCAATACTTAGACTTATCTTTCAAAGCAAAAGGAAAACGGCGAAGTAGGATGACATCATCACTAACATTAGGAATCTTGAAGATAGAACAAACCTCCATAAAATTGCCCAAATGATTATAGGGGTTCTCATTGCCTAAGCCATGGAATGAAGGAAGCATTTGTATGATATGTGATTTATGCCCAAACTATTGGGCTATAGGTGGCAACCTAATGCACAAAGATGAGGCGTATGTGGTGGGAGTAAAATACTTCATAACTGCACATGGTTGTTGTTCGTCAACCATTGCAGTTTGTGCTCGGTGTTGAGCTATAAAGTCTCTTAAGGCCCTTTCAATTTCAGGGTCGAGAATGGTTAGGTCAAGAGAAATAGAGTGACCACCGTGCGTAAACAAGAACAGTCACAAACAACAAGTAATAAAACTAAGTAAGAACTAGTAAATAAACAAAAAGGACACTTAAAAAGAAAAAAATTAATAAGCTATTCTAAAATTTACCTATGCACAAAAATCACAAGACAAATAATGCTTCAAAAAATTTTTTTTTTTAAGAAAAGAAATTATTTTTTTTATTTTTTAAAACAAAAGAGACAATAACAATTAAAAAATAATTAAAAATCCTAAGTTAAGAATCAAAGAAAATAACAAAAATAAAATCATGAATGTTGCCTAGTCCTCGGTAACGGTGCCAAAATCTTGATGTGTTTTTCTGCGTCAATCAAAATTTAATATAAAATCCTAACCACTCAACACATATAAATTGAAGTCTAGGGCGAGAAGGTGTCAAACCACAAGGACTAAGAGTACACGAATCTATTCTATGACTTAAATTGATTTGAGAAAAATTGAGGGATTTTGTGTTAATTAATCTAAGGAAATGACAGTTAAAGTAAGAAATTCTACTTCTAAGGGCGAAAGAATATGAGATTGGAACCTAGGATTTTGAATCCATCATTAGCCAGTTATTCTTGTGTTAACTCTTAAATTGGGATTATTGATTGTTACACGGGTAGTGGTTTCGGCTACAAGCTTCAACCTACTAAGGTAATGTTGTTAGTGTCATGTATTGACCTATCTACCTAAAGCATAGGGGAAATAGGCTTTACCTAATGTATTGTTAGTTATCACGTATTGAGCATATCTAACTAAAGCACAGGAAAGACAGACTCTAATTAAATATTCGTTGAAAACTATTACTTGATTAATTAATCCTGAGATTACAAGTACAAAGAATCAATTCACAAATATCAACATCAATGATCAAATGTTTCAAACTCAATCCATCTCAATTGAATAATCAATTGAATGATTATACTTCAAAGTGTTTCTCACAATCAAGCAATTCATGTGAACAATCAAATTATCCCAAAATTAAAAGTAATACAAGAATAAAAAGACAAAGACTTCATCTAACCCTAGAGAGCAAGTTTGCTTTCCATCAAGGATGAATCGGTGAAGGAGGAGATGAACAAGCCCAAGTTGATCTCGCGCTAATTTCCTGTTTCAATTCAAGGAAAAAAAGGATTGAGAGAGAGAGAGTTGGAATCAAATGAACCAGTGATGGGGTGAGTTCTCCCCAAAACCGAGGATGCAAGCCCGGAACTGCATAGAACGATCATTATAAATCAGAGGTTGAATTGCATGATACTGCTACAGCGAAACCCTATGGGCTGGAGCTGGGTTGGACACAATGATGTGCTGGGCTGAGGGTCTGCGCTGGACTGAGCAGAGGTGATGTTAGGCAGTGGACTGGGCAGCTGCTACAGGTGGTGTTGGGCTAAATGGAGGTGACGGTTGACTGGGCTGGAGGTGAAGGTTAGTGTCGTGATGGTGAGCTAGGCCTGGGTTGAGCAGAGGCGATGCTGGGATTGATGCATTTGGTGTTTACTTAGCAAGTGCACTAAGTCATATCAAGTAATATAGAAATGAGTAGAGTATCATCCCACTAGGATTGTTATTGAATGAGTACTGAAATTAGTAGTTCCACACGATTGGAAAGACCGAAATTAGAAGTTTTTGATACGAAACAAAACAAAATTAAAAAGAACTTTATTGAAATTTTATGAAAATTGTTCTGATTTTAGAAGATTTAATAAGATTCAAGGCATCTGATTTCACCTAGTTGCGTCAATAGGCCTTTCTATTCTCAATATTCAAGTTGTTATTATATGTTGATGGTCGAAAACCCTAATTTACTAAATATTCTCTCTTGAGCAACATTTAGCATGCTCTTTTACATAGTAACTCATCAATCTCTTGCATGAATTTAAATAAGAAAAGAGCTTTGAAGATCCATGGTTAAGACCACACAAATCGCGTTAACCTATCTCTAGCATTCGCTCAATTTGTAGTGTTTATCTGTCATGATCGTGAGTGATTTTCTGCTTTGTAGCTGTTTTTATTTGTGAAATTTTCATTGTTCAAACAAATGTATTTTAGAGGGAAAATTGGTTGGGTTAGTTAGCAAGTAAGGCTTGTTTTGGTGGGAAAGCTTGTTAAGTCCGCTTAAGCTTGTTTTGATGCTTTGTTTTTAGCCGTCTTTCATCTTATGTATAAACAAGAAAAATATCTTGTATTTGAGATTTACTGAATAGAAAATTGATCTCTTCGCTCTCTCGACCCTAATTTCTCTCTAATTCTCATCTCTTTCACTTCTCTTCTCATCACAAACTCTATTGTCTCAAGTTTATTATTCAAGTATGATCTTGAATCATAACAATTGGTATCAGAGCTTGTGTTTGCTGCCGATTGATTGCTTGTTGATTGATTGGAGCTGGCTGGGCGCAAGAAGACAGTATTGATGGCTGATGGAGTGACAACTCGAGCAAATGCCGCTGCTAATGTTACCTATGCTGTTGCTGTTGGTGAAAATGCTGAAGCTAATGTAGAAGTTAATCAATTTGAGCAATTGAGACTTCAAATGGAGAAAATAGAGGAAATGTTTGTAAGGATGCAGCAATCACAGGATCAAAAGTTAGCTGAGAAGTTATATCAACATTCTCAGCACATTGAATTGAAGCTCAATGGATTACAACAGCGAATCACGAGGCAGAATCAACCTGCAATAGCTGGTGTGTTATTAGCTACTAGTCAGCACGATTGTCCTCCAGACATCCTGCAACCTCAGTCCTCTAGATCTAGTGAGAATGGAATAACTAGTGGAAGAAGTCAAGGATTCAGATAGCCTCGTGTTGAAATAGAATTGTTTGATGGAAAGCAACCTCACTCATGGATTTGGAGGTTCGAGAGGTACTTTCAATTCTAACATATAGATGACACATAGAAGGTGGAGTTACCTGCGGTACATCTTCATGCAGATCAGGAAGTCTGGTACTACAGCTTGATACGCAGCATTCCATCCCTGACTTGGCCTGAGTTCGTGAATAAACTTTGTGAGAGGTATGGAGAAGAGGATCCGAGTGAGGTGATTGATCATTTCAATAAATTGGCTCAAACTTCTCATGTGAGGGAATATATGACTTGTTTTGCGAATTTGAGGGCTAGAATGTTGATAGTTAACCCTAGAGCTAATGAATCTTATTACATATCCAGCTTTATAAGTGACCTCAAACCAAGAATTAAAAATTTGGTTAAGGCATTGAACCCAAGGAAATTGACTCAAGCATTCTCCAAAGCAAAATTGATGGAAGCTACTGTCTTGGCTGGTCTTGATGGATAAAAGACCAAGGCTCCTCAATTATCATCTATTCAGCAGACATCTCCTGCTGGTGGCTCAAAGGCATTAAGTTTGGAGGAAAAGAAGAATCAAAGATTAAGGTTTTAAATGTAACTACAAGTACTTCTTTGGACATAAGTGTAATCCTAAGCTGTTAATGACAGTCACTGGAGCGGAGGCTTGTGATGACACAAAGATTCAGGATGTTGATGAGGTTGCTAGGAATCAGGAAGAAGAAGAGCAAAAGGACTCGGAGGATGATGAAATGGAGATATATGTAAGAGCTGTAACTTGAAATCATTCTCACAATACGATAAGAATCAAAGAAAAGGTTGGACACAAGCAATTGTTGATTTTGATAGACAATGGTAGTACGCATAGTTTTGTGGATCCAAAGATAGTGAAGCAGACGGGGCATGAGATGATCAAGACCAGTCCTTTAGCCGTGACAGTTGCTGATGGGAACTTAATGATCACACAGATGAAATGTAAAGGTTTCTGTGGGTGGATGCAAGGACACCAACTTGAGTATGATTTTAGAGTACTTAAGTTGGGGAGATGTGATATGGTCCTAGGGGTGGATTGGATGAAAACCATTAGCCCTTTGATCTTTGATTTTGCTCAGCTGTCTGTGTCTTTTGAAAGAAAAGGTCAGAATGTGACATTGCAAGGAATTATGGAGCGTGGACAATTGCAAATGATGAATGGAAAGAGCTTTGAGAAGATGGTCAGAACGGGCAAGTATTAGTGGATTAGGCATTTGTTTTCCATCACTACTAGTTCTAGAGGCAACTTAGGTGAATTCCGACCCTTTTATTGGTAGATTGCTACAAGCGTACGAAGATTTGTTCAATCAGCCAACCATATTGCCACCTAAGAGAGTCTTGGATCATGCTATTCCTCTTAAGGTTAACTCCAATCCAGTTAATCTAAGGCCTTATAAGTATCCCCACTCTTAGAAAAGTGAGATTGAAAGACAGGTTGAAGAGCTTCTGAAGACAAATTTCATTAGACACAGTCATAGCTCTTTTGCTTCTCCTGTGATCCTTGTTAAGAAGAAGGATGGATCTTCTCGAAGGTGTTTTGATTACAGGCATCTCAATTCTCTCACAATCAAGGACAAGTTTTCAATTCCTGTTATTGATGATCTGTTAGACGAGCATAATGGCTCCCAGAATTATTCCAAGTTAGATCTAAGGTAGGGATATTATCAGATTCGAGTGTTAGACAAGGACATTCACAAGAACGCCTTCAGGGCACATCACGGGCATTATGAATTTGTGGTTATGCCTTTTGGTTTAACCAATGCTCCAGCTACATGTCAGGCATTGATGAATCAAGTGGTCAAAGCTTATTTGAAGAAGTTTGTGCTAGTATTCTTCGACTACATATTGGTTTATAGTCCTTCACTGGAATCACATGTCAAGCATCTGAGATAGGTCTTTCAGAGTATGCGCAAGACCAAGTTGTATGCTAAGCTTTCCAAATGCTTGTTTGCTCAAACTCAAGTGGAATACTTGGGACATATAGTCTCAAGTGAGGCAGTGGCAACAAATACAAGCACGATACAAGCGATGAAGCAGTGGCCTGTCCCTCTAACCCTCAAGCAGCTGAGAGGATTTCTTGGATTGACTGGATACTACAGGAAGTTCATAGCTAGGTATGGAGTATTGGCTAAACCATTAACTGATCTTTTGAAAAAGGATGCATTCCTATGGTCTAAAGCTGCTCAGGAAGCATTTGAAGGTCTTAAGCTAGCCATGTGTTCAACACCAGTCTTAATCATGTCTAATTTTGGTGAGCCCTTTGTTTTGGAGACTGATGCTAGAAGTATGGGATCAGGAGCAGTTCTCTCTCAAAAAGGAAGACTAGTGGCATTTCTAAGTTAGGCCTTTAGTCTAAAGAATCAACAGCTCTCTATTTATGAAAAGGAATACTTGGCTATACTTATGGCAGTGAAAAAATGGAGACATTATCTTGAGGATCATCATTTTATCATTAGAACTGATTACCAAAGCCTCAAGTATCTTCTTGAGCAGAAGATCGCCACTAGAGTGTAACGAAAAGGACTTCTGAAGATGTTGGGTTTGAGCTATTCAATTGAATATCGAAGTGGTAGAGAAAACTTAGTTGCTGATGCCCTCTCAAGAAGATTAAAGGGTAGTAAATCTTGTTCATGTTCAGCCATCTCATGTGTTTTTCCTGATTGGATGGAAGAAGTATACAAGTCCTATGAAGGAGATAAGTTTACTACTGATTGTGTCACAGCCTACAATGTGAACAACTCTTCAATTGCAGAAGCTAAAGTCACTGTTATAAATGGAATTCTGAGGAAAAGTGTATGTAGGAGCCTCTACTGACTTGAGAAGACAAATAATTCAAGCCTTCCATTCAACTGCTTGGGGTAGACACTCTGGAATAGATGGTACCTACAAGAGGATTAAGCAATACTTTTATTGGATTGGGGCTAAGAAGGGTGTCGAAGAGTATGTTCAAGGTGCGATGTTTTCCAGAGGACCAAGTCAGATCATCTTCAATATCCAGGGTTATTGCAACCTTTGCCAATTTTTGACAAAGCTTGGTAGCATATAAGCATGAAGTTTGTGGAGGGATTGCCTAAAGCTGATGGCAAGGAGGTGATATGGGTTATTGTGGATCGATTTACAAAATTCAGCCACTTCATTGCTTTAAGTCACCCTATTTTTGCAGAAAAGTTGGCCAGGATGTTCCTTGACAACATCTATAAGTTGCATGGGTTTCCTCAATCCATTGTTTTAGACCGAGATAGGATGATCACCAGTCAGTTTTTGCGAGAATTATTCATATTGTTGGGCTCTACTCTTGCGCTCAGTTCATCATATTACCCTAAGTCAGATGGACAAACTGAAAGGGTGAATCAGTGTGTTGAGCAGTATCTAAGGAGCATGACATTCACCTATCCTAAGCACTGGTCTTGATTGTTGTCTTTGGCAGAGTTCTGGTATATTCATTCTGCCCTAGGGACTACTCCCTTTAAGGATTTATATGGGTACGATCCTCCTTCACTAATGGTGCTTTAGGGTGTATCTTCTCATGTTCCCAAGGTTAATGATCTTCTGTCACAAAGGAGGCAATTAGTTCAGCAATTAAAGGACGACTTACAGTTAGCTCAGTCAAGAATGAAGTATTTTGCTGATAAGAAGCGTATTGAAAAGTTCTTTGCAATGGGAGATCTAGTGTATCTTAAGCTTCAACCTTATCAACAGTCCTCAATAGCTGTGCGCAAGAATGTGAAGTTGGGTGCTTGTTACTTTGGTCCTTATAAGGTGTTAGAAAGGTTGGGAAGTGTGCCTTATAGGTTGGAGCTCCCTCCTGATTCTTTTGTTCACCCTGTGTTTTATGTTTCTCTTTAAAAAAACATAGGGCAGAAGGGAAAGATTGTTCAACTAAGCCTCCGGAAGCAACATGCAGTGAACCTTGGTGCAAGCTCCTGCAGTAGTGCTTGGATCTCGTCTAGTGCAGTAGAATGGCGAATCAGTGGAGGAAGTTTTGATTCAATGGGTCAATCTGGATTCAACAGATGCTAGCTGGGAAAATTTGAAGTTTATTCGAAGCCAATTTCCTTCTTGGGGCAAGAATGTTCTTGAGGAGGGGGTATTGTCATGGCCATGAGGGATTTTCTGCATTTTTAGTTGTGAAATTCTCATTGTTCAATCAAATGTATTTTGGCCGGAAATTGGTTGGGTTAGTTAGCGAGTAAGGCTTGTTTTGGTAGGAAAGCTTGTTAAGTCGGTTTAACCTTGTTTTGGTGCTTTGTTTTTAGCCGTCTTTCAACTTGTGTATGAATAAGTAAAATATCTTGTATTTGAGATTCATTGAATAGAAAATTGATCTCTTCCCTCTCTCAACCCTAATTTCTCTCAAATTCTCATTTTTTTCACTTCTCTTCTCATCTCAAACTCTATTATCTCAAGTTTATGATTCAAGTTTGATCTTGAATCATAACATTATCACTTTAGCAAGTATCATAAATCTCCTCTTGGACTCATTATGAATCATTATAGGCTTTGAATGGTAATCAAGCATTCAAAACTTATGAAGAACAATGATAAACACTCAAACAGTGCAATAATCAAACTTTGAATACGTTGAATTAGAAAAGAGTGTATATTACAAATTAGGCTACTTCGTAGCCTTGAAAAAACAAAATTGGTTCATGGTATGCATAATATAAAGCAAAACTAAGACAAAATTCTTGATCTTAAAGAAGAAAAGGATAGAAAGAATTTAAAAATGCAAAATTACAAACCAACTTCTTTCTTTTCTTCCTTTCTCCTTTCCTCTCAGTTTGTATCTAGTTTTTCTACTTTGTTTTGAATTTTTTTTGGATGAATTTTTTATAAAAGACCTCCCAAACACTGCTATTGATAGTGTTTGAGGTTGGAAATACTTAGAATAAAAAATTTTGCAAGCTTGAATCCCATTGCACCTCATTGCCGCCCCCTTCTTTCAAGTTGCTGCTTTTGCTTATTTTTTTTGCATTTTTTCTTTTAGCTTTGCCACCCAAAATTAGATCTTACATCATCTTGAACATGTTCTCCAAGTGTACAATGCATCCCTACTCTTGATTTGTTCATTTGGCCGCCCATTCTTGGAAGTTGAAATGAATTGTACATGAACTTAGTTCATCCTTGCTTAAACCATGTGCAATTGATGTGTTTAGCCCATTTTTTTGCTTTTGTTTGGTGTATCTTGCATTCACTTGTTGATATTGATAATAAAACCTGGCAAGAATAAATTTTTTTTTCAAGGAAATAATGATTGGAGTTAAAAAGAGCAAAAGCGAGTAAAAGCGATAAAAGTTTGATGTAAAATAATTTAAAAATGAACCTAAATAATATGAATAATTATATACTAAATTAGACTTATCAGGGATGATGGACTTACGTGTGGTGGTCAAGTTGGGCCGACAAGGAGGCCGAGGAAGTAGTGGCTACTAGGCTGGAGATGATGGGCTGTCGTCTTGGGCTGCGTAGTGGGCTTTGGTCCCAAACTCGATTGACTTGATTGAAGGGCCCACGCATCGAAATTTTGTCCTGTTGCATCAAAATCTGGCAATTTAAGAAACTTTAATCTTCGAACCTGTAAAACATAAAAATTGCCAAAGGGAGGATATAATGATAATTGAACATGTGCAAAAGAGCTAAAATATCAATGTAAAGATGCGTAAATATAGGACATATCACCACCATTCAATTTGTTCTCATTGAGAAGGAAACGAAACCTAGGTTGATTCGTTGGGTATTATTGCTCCAGGAATTTAACCTAGAGATTAGAGATAGGAAAGGCTTTAATAATATAGTGGCCGGTCATCTTTCTAGGATTGTATTTTTCATATGATTCCACTACTGGCTCTATTGATGACTGTTTCCTTGATGAATAGTTGTTTGTCATTGTAGGAGGCTGACCCCCGTAGTATCCACCTATTGTGATCTACTTGGCAATGGCGAAGCTACCTACCCACTTGACGAGCCATGCAAAGGATCGCTTCTTTTCACAAGTGAATCACTTCTTTTAGGATGATCCTGACTTGTTCAAGGTATGTGCTAAAAAGTTATATGTCGTTGTGTCTCGAAAATTGAATGGGAGTGTATTTTGTGTTTTTGTCATATTTTGGCATGTAAAGAATTAGAATTTTTTTAAGACATAAATATTTCCCACAAAATTTACTAATAAACTACAACTGGCTGTTCAAATTTTAGTTAAAATTTCTAATCAAATTGTTCACTCATTTCATTAGTTTCAAACTTTCCAAAATTTGAATAAAACAAGCCTTCAATTTGGACCAAAAGGAAGCTTCGTTCTTGATAAAGCAACCCCCCAAATATGACTAAAGAAATTCCTCTTTTCACTAAGTAAAACTTTCTTTTTTTGAACTTTGACTAAGAAAAAAAATTAGCATTTTCCATTGTTTGAACACGCTGAAAAGCCTCATTCCTCTCCAATAAATACTCCTCTTTAACCCCTTGCCTAATCATCCAAAGTTCTCCGTTTTAAGAAATAGTAAGAACAAGAGTTGAGGGAGAAGAGAGGAAGAAGAGAGCCAATGTTTATGCTTGGGATTTTAAAAAAGCATTATCACTTCTGGTAAGTAACTTATTTGTTAACTCTTCCGCCATTTTGGTTAAAGCCTCTAAGTGTTTGATATGTTAATTGTTGAGCAATATTTCATAGTTTCTTAAAATTCTCATATTTTGTACACCAGATGTCAACCTTTTATCCATCTATGTGTTCAAAACAAAAATGAGATCAAGCATGTTTGTCTAAGTATTTCAAGTATGGAATTGAAATATTGGTTATGTCATATGGCACTTCACAAATACAATGTGGGATTATTTTTATGTTGTGCGATTATGAAATGTATTTCTTATGTTTAATTGTACACATTGTGCCCTACGAAGGGGAAGATACATCCTTGAGCTCTCAATGTGAGATTATACCATCATTGTTAATAACACACTATTTGAAACATTCTTTAGAACCTGTAATTGGCTGGGGACCTAATTATGATAGCCAATTCAGAGCACAGCTGCAAGGACGACAACCATAACTAAGAGATATAAGGCTTAAGAGTTCAATCGGTGTGTTATAAAGTTTTCCCAGATAAAATTTTAGTAAGCGACTTTGGCTATGCTTTTGAAATATGTTCCATGTCTTTTAAATAATGCTTGATCCTTGTCTTGTTGACAAATTTGTTACTTGCTGAGCTTTATTCTCACCTATTGTTTAACAATTTTAGATAGGGCTTAGTAAGCTGGATGAAGAAATTCTAGAAACTTTCTTTCTACATGGTTGAAGTTGTTACAACCCTAGAAGACTTTCTTTACATTTTATGAGTTTAGTAGTTTAGTTATATAGGGTTACATTTACTTCTTGGAAGTCTTAGCATTTTACTTTGAGTTAGAACTCCCAAGGATTGTATTAAGTGTTCTCCATTGTATTATAAAGCATAATTAGAATAAATATTCTTAGTATTTTACCTATGATGACCATTGGTTCCCTTGTTAGCTTAAAAATCATTGGCCCATTGTTTGCCATGTTTGGGGCCGTGAATGAAATGGTATCAGAGTAGGATTCTAGCCTAATGGGTTTTGGGAACTTAACTTAGTTCGCGTCGTCGTTAGAATTTACCATAAAACATCTTTGGATATATATCTTCTTCTAGTACTAAAGTTTGTTCTGTTAGTTTTGTATAAGATAAGATGTCAAATCGTCCATCAAACTCTATAGAACATAATGGGGATGTACCCATCCTTCAATATGCCTGGAGAAAATGGACTAATCAAGTTGGGGTAAGTAGTAACGGGAACCTCGATACTTCCTTACTTGAAAATTTTAGTGCAAAATTTTGTTCAGCAATTAGCTAAGCAAATTGGCATGCATGTCAACGAAGAGACCTCTAGAGATGTGATGCATAATGAAGGCACTTTGGATGCTCACAAAGCTATTTAAAGGTTCCAGAGCATGAATCCACCATCCTTTGTTGATGGAGATCCTTAAGCCCTGGGCTGGCTGAATAAGATAGAGGGGCACTTTGAAGTATTAGAGTGCACTGACTTGCAAAAGGTTAAGTTTAGTATCTTTTTGCTACTACATCAAGCAAAAGACTGGTGAAAATTACCCAAATCACAACTTCCTGAATCGCAGACATGGCGGAACTTAAAGGAACTCTACAGTGCTGATGTTTATATTATAGGGGTAGCTTACTAGGCAAGTAATTTATACGGATTTGTCAGCTATAAAATGATTGAAGGTTATACTTATTTCGGGTTACATGCCCAGTATATGCTTGCCAGATACTTACACGCCATGTACTTACTCGTCCGGTACTTACTCACCCGTTACTTACTCGCCCAGTATTTACTCGTCCAGTACTTACTCGCCCGGTACTTATAGCCTCAACGCTACAAGTATAATAAGAAGATAATCAATATATAAAATTAGGTAATGATAAACTAGACTAAAATTATAAAACTAGACCTAAAAACACCAAATAAGCCAACTACACTGTGTCGTGGCACAAACAAAGAAGTCCACCCCATGTTACAAATGGGGTGGATGTGCCTAATTTATAAAAGAAGGGGGGAAGTATGGATGAGGGAGGAGGTATTATAAAAAGGAGCATGAGGAGGAGGAAAAGGGATTCATCTAAGTGAGGCAAGCCCTCTAGAATGCCCCCTTTCTCACGCCTCCCTTTCTCATTTCCTAATCGCCTCTCTGGAGCAATAATCGTTCAAGCTTCCTACTCCTCTTATGCTAAGTATTTTATATATATTATGTCTATTTATTGCCTGCCTTTATTATTGTTTCATGAGATCGTGTTACGTTTTCCTTTGATATTTTTGATGTAATAAATCACATATGCTTGTACCGGTTTGAATTTGCTTTTTGGCGCCAGAATTAGTTAGGTAGCTCCCGGTAGTTGCTTATTGGCGGGAGTTTAGTTTAATGTTAGGATTTTGAATGCTTGTTTCAATTTCCCTTTATATAGAGTGATCTTGTGTAATTTTGAGGAATTCAATGAAAATTACTCATCTCTATGAGATAACTTCTCTTCTCATCTTATTCTCTCTCTATTTCCTCATCTCCTCTCAATTCTTTCTCATCCCTTACTCTCTTCCCCTTAAGTTAAGATCAAGATTTAATCTCGATCTTAACAATTGGTATCAGAGCCTCGTGGCTTCCCAAAACTCAAGTACAATAGCAATGTCGTCCGAGATAGCATTGGCCGGTGGTGTAACCACCAGATCAGCTGCAGCCAGAGCAGCTTCCAGACCTCCGATGTCTGAAGCAATTGGCGACAATGATCCTGCAGGTCAGGAGGTTGTCACAAAGAATGTTTTGGAGAATCAATTTAAGGCTTAGAGTGAATACATGATTGATTGACTCAAGGTATCGCAAGTGGAGTCAATTCAGATGTTTCAGCGGCAATGGGAGGAGAAATTGGAACAACGATCTCAACAGGTTGAACTTAAGTTCTCTGATCAACTCACACGCCAGACACAAGAGTTGGAAGAGAAGATTGCAATGAGGTTTGATCGAGAATTGCAGCAGTTGGATGTGAAATTAGCTGAAATTCGTGAGCAATTCAGGAGGCCTAATCCTCCATTGGTTCCGGATTCCTTGATACTAGCTAGTGTGCTTCAGGCTAGTCCTTCTTTGAGAGCTGAAACATTAATTCGTGATGATGGAGTTCCGGTAGGGACTCAAGAGGCAGCTAATCCTGAAAGGCATGAACACAGTGAGCAAGTTGCAGAAGGTCAGACATTAGGAATGGAACCTACCTTCAGAAATCAAGGAGTTAGTGTTGGTCATTTAGACAGGCCACTTGATTCTTGGCAACCTCCACGATCTGGTAGCAATGAGGAGTTTTCTAATAGTCGAAGCAACAACCACAGACAGCCAAGGTTGCAGATCGATGCATTTGATGGTAAGCAACCTCCTTCATGGCCGAGAAGATGTGAACGTTATTTTCTTTTTCATCAAATTGATGAATCAAAGAAAGTGCAAATTGCGGCTATGTACTTGCTTGGAGATCATGAAGTGTGGTTCTATGGCTTGATTAGAAGTAGACCTTCCATTACTTGGTATGAATTTGCCAAGGCCTTATGTACTCGGTATAGTGATGAGGATGATAGTGATATTGTGGACAAATTTAATAAAGTGAAGCAAGATTCAACTGTCAAGGAGTACATGACTAGGTTTGAGAATCTCCGAGCTAGCATTGTGACTGAAATTGAAGCATCTGAATCATATTATGTGTCAGCTTTCGTAAGTGGTTTGAAGCCTAAGTTGAAGAACTTAGTAAAGGCCGTTGATCCTATTGATTTGTCCACAGCTTTTGCTAAAGCAAAACTCTATGAAACCACGGTCATAACAGCAGGTGAGGCTTCTAGACCTCATGGAAGTACCTCCAGATTTCAGCAAAATTCAATCAGAAACAGGTCTAACCGAGGAGAGGACAAACCGCAGCAGAAGTTGTGCTTTCGTTGTAATCAGCCTTATCAGTTTGGTCACAAGTGCAATCCCAAGTTCCTCATGGTTGTGGAAGGTACTAATGTTGATGAACACCTTGATGAAGTGGAAATTACGAATGAGGATACTGAGTCTGATCGGGAAAGTGTGCAAAGCTTAGAAGATGCTGCGATAGAGATTTCAGTTAAGGCTCTTACCGGTAATGGAGCTCATAGCACAATTCGGATTAGAGGAACAGTTTGTAAGAGGTCTATTATCATTCTCATTGATAGTGGGAGTACTCATAGCTTCATAGATCCCAAAGTTGTTAAGAAAGTGGGTCATGAGGTGATCAAAACTCACCCGCTTGCAGTCACAGTGGCTGATGGGAAGACAGTGACCACACAGAACAAATGCCAAGGATTCTCTTGGTTGATGCAAGGCCGTAAGTTCAGCTACAACTTTAGAATCCTTCCTTTAGGAGGGTGTGACATGGTGCTTGGGGTGGATTACATGAGATCCTATAGTCCGGTATTGTTTGATTATGCAAACCTCTCGGTGTCATTTGATGTTCATGGGTCCAAAGTCACACTGCAGGGAATTGCTGAGCCGGCTCATTTGCAAGTCATCAAGGGCAGTAAGCTCAAGAAGGGCCTTCAAAGTTGTGCATACCAATGGGTGGGCCAATTGTTTGCCATTGCATCAGCAGAATTGACTGCCATTATAGAACCAGAGGTGCAGAATTTAGTAGCTGAGTTTGAAGATGTGTTCGAAGTGCCTAAATCATTACCTCCTAAGAGGAGTTTTGATCATGAGATTCCTCGCAAGGAGGGTGCAAAGCCGATGAAGATCAGGCCCTATAGGCATCCTCATGCTCACAGAACCGAGATAGAGAAACAAGTAGATGAATTGCTTAAGACTAACTTCATACAAGTTAGTCATAGTCCTTTTGCTTCTCCAGTCATACTTGTTAAGAAGAAGGATGGTACAGCACGCATGTGTATTGATTATAGGCAGCTCAACTCTATGACTGTGAAGGACAAGTTTCCTATACCAGTTATAGATGATTTGTTGGATGAGTTGTATGGGGCACAAGTCTTTTCCAAGCTGGACCTTCGGAGAAAGTGAGCCCGATGTGTATAAGACTGCATTCCAGACGCATCATGGACACTTTGAGTTTGTGGTTATGCCATTTGGCTTGACCAACGCACCTGCTACATTCCAGGCTCTCATGAATGATGTTTTCATACAATTTCTTAGGAAATTTGTATTGGTTTTCTTCGATGACATCCTCATTTACAGTGCATCTTTTGAAGAACACTTGAAGCATCTGAGGGAGGTATTTTTAATCATGCGTAAGCATAAATTGTTTGCTAAGTTGTCCAAGTGTTCATTTGCTCAAACGCATCTAGAATACCTTGCCCATGTGATCTCTTGTGATGGAGTTGCAACCGATCCTTCAAAGGTCCAAGCTATGAAGGATTGGGCTGTTCCTGTCTCATTGAAGCAATTGAGGGGTTTTTTGGGGTTAACTGGCTATTACCGCAAGTTCATAGCTCACTATGGTGCCTTAGCCAAGCCCCTAACAGATTTGCTTAAGAAGGACTCCTTCAAATGGTCGGAAGATGCTCAAAAGGCTTTTGATGTTCTCAAATCTGCAATGTGCCAAGCACCAGTTTTGGCTATGCCGGATTTCTCTTCAAGCTTCATTTTGGAGACAGATGCTAGTGGAAGTGTTATTGGAGTAGTACTGTCTCAAGGGGGGAGGCCTATAGCTTACCTCAGCCAAGCTTTGAGTGCAAAACATCAAGCTCTTTCCACATATAAGAAAGAGTACCTTGCCATTTTGCTTGCGGTTGATAAGTGGAGGCATTACTTAGATGGGCATCACTTCATCATTAAGACTGATCATCAAAGTCTTAAACACTTATTAGAGCAAAAGATTGTCACAAGGATACAAAGGAAAGGGCTGTTGAAGATGTTGGGGCAGAATTATGATATTGAGTACAGAAAAGGCAGAGAGAATTGGGCTGCAGATGCTCTGTCACGCAGTTTTAAGGGCCATGAGCAGGGTTCCATTGGAGCTATTTCTTTGATTCCTCCTGCTTGCATGGAAGAATTATGATCCTCCTTCTCCTTTTGGATTGCAAGGGGTTGGGTCTAATTGGAGTGTAGTAGCTGATATGTTCTAGCAAAGGGAACATGTCCTGCTCCAATTGAAGCTCAATCTCACTAAATCTGAGTCCCAGATGAAGTGGTATGTTGATAAGAAGAGAATTGATCAAAATTTTGAGGTAGGAGACATGGTATATCTGAAATTGCAGCCTTATAGGCAATCCCCAGTAGTAAGGAAGAATGTCAAGCTATGTGCCAGATTTTTTGGTCCTTACAAGGTATTGGGAAGAATTGGCAAGGTCGCTTACAAATTAGAGTTGCCAACCGATTCCTACATACACCCGGCTTTTCATGTTTCCCTTCTTAAAAGGCAGGTCCAAGCTGGTCACCAACCATCCTTAACACCTCCAGATGTAGGCTCCAATGGCCTTATGAAGTTACAACCTGCTGCAGTAGTTGAAGAAGGATCAACAGCAGCAACAGGTAACAAAGTTCAGCAGCTGCGAGTTACTTGGAGCAACTTGGATGAAGCGTTCACTACTTGGGAAGAAAGGAAGTTTTTGTTGAGTCAATTTCCTTCCTTTCATTCTTGAGGACAAGAATGTTGTAAGGGGAGGGGATTGTTACGTTTTCCTTTGATATTTTTGATGTAATAAATCGCATATGCTTGTACCGGTTTGAATTTGCTTTTTGGCGCTAGAATTACTTAGGTAGCTCCTGGTAGTTGCTTATTGGCGGGAGTTTAGTTTAATGTTAGGATTTTGAATGCTTGTTTCAATTTCCCTTTATATAGAGTGATCTTGTGTAATTTTGAGGGATTCAATGAAAATTACTCATCTCTATGAGATAACTTCTCTTCTCATCTTATTCTCTCTCTATTTCCTCATCTCCTCTCAATTCTTTCTCATCCCTTACTCTATTCCCCTTAGGTTAAGATCAAGATTTAATCTCGATCTTAACAGATCGATATTGACTTGAGTGTCGGAGGGGTCCCCCGTGGCTTACCTCACGGGCCCCTCTAACTATTTGTTTGATCTTGTGGGGAAGACCAAGTCAGGTGTGTAGCTCGAGCTTGAGTTCATCTCATCCTTACAAACCACATCTCATACAAAACTCCAATACTAGGAATGAGCACACTAACCAAATTCATCGTAAACATATTGGCGCCGTTTTTGGGAAGGATTATAAGCTCACACTTGGCTTGGTATTTTTAGTAAGCTTCAAACAATTTTAATATCAGGTGAGTTAATTTTTAGCATTTTTGGGTCTCTTTTGCATTTTTTTTATAAGAACGAGCCTACTCAAGCAAAAGTAGCCAAAGAGGCTCCCTAACATTCTTGAACAATAAAAGAGATTTGCTTGGATAAAAGCCAAGTACTTTTACATTCCTTTTAACCTCTTCTAACCATATTCATGAACTTACAAAGAGATTTGCTTGAAAAAAATCCATTATTACTACATCCCTTTTTATTCTTTTTTACCTTTTCGTTGAAAAAAAATCCGAAATATTATCATAGACTCTTAGAAATATTCAAGAGCTCCATTTTGATATGTAATTTGATTCGTAACTCTTCACGGATTGAAAGTTATGCCCGTTTTAAGTTACAAGATAAGTTATATAACCTATACTCGTGCCACAAGCCCACTTCATTTTTCATATGCTTTCTTTGATAAAAAACTCAAAGAATTATCATGGACACCTAAAACTCTTCAAGAGTTTCGTTTTGATATATAATCTAATCCGTAACTTTTCATGGATTGAAGGTTGTGCCCATTTTAAGTTACAAGGTAAGCTACCTAACCAATACGCACGATGAACGTCCACTTCATCTTTTACATACACTTTCTTTGATCAAAATTTCAAAAAATCACCGTAGGTACCTCGAACTCTTCAAGAGTTTCATTTTGATATATAATTCGATCCGTAACTCTTCACGGATTGAAATTTATGCCCTTTTTAAATTACAAGGTAACTTATATAACAACTACATGCAGATAATGCCCTCCTCATCTTTTATTTTCTTTCTTTGATCAAGAATTATCCTAGTTATATTAAAATCTTCAAGAGCTTCGATAGCTAACTTGACTCATAGCTCTATCTGTAAACATACCCTCTTAAGGCAGGTAGGCATCAAGTAGGTAATGCTAAGAGGCACACGTATATAGGACGAGCCGCCTACCAGGTGAGCCAAATGACATGGCGAGCCAAATACCCGAAAGTCCAGAAGGTGGAAAGCAGATTAGGACAGTCAAAACTGGGCGGACCACATGTGCACTCCTTCTAAACTATCCATAGACATGTTAGGTCATATAGGCAGATCCATCCTAATACCTCCCTATGTGTACATCCCACAAAGAATCTATTCTATTGCTATAGATATACCCCACTATTTCTCATGGATGGAGGAACTTAACTCATAGGGAATGACCCTTGATCTTATTTTTGTAAAAATAAAACACTTATCCTCATCCCTCTCCACCCTACACATTCCTAGAGTGAGGAGTATCCTTTACAAGAAGGTAAGGGGCAAAGCAAAAAGGGAGAAAGGAATCTCGACAATCTTTACTTAAAAGCTTAAGTTCAACTTATCCTTACCCCATACACTCACATATACACCACAAACAAGCTCCTTACGGATAAAAAAGTTATGCATGTTGTAAGTGTTAGGGTCAAGTTGTATAAGTCCCCAATCACCACCATGTCAGAAAAATGCCAGTCACGTCTTTGTTACATTTTCTTTAGTGAAAAATATAGGAAACTACTATGGTTGCGTAGAGCTCTTCAAGAGCTTTGTTTTGATAGGTGAATCGCTCTATAACTCCTTACGGATAAAAAATTATGTCCGTTTAAAGTTACACGCTATTTTATACATTTCAAATATTATGTTTGACCACCTCCTACAGACTTTGACCATCCCCTTCCAAACACCACAAGCAACTCATCTTCATTAGCACCACCATTAACAACAAGAAAAAACAAAGCCCACCGTGTCCCATAGCTCGCCGTGTCTCGTAGCCTGCCGTGTCCCACTGCTCGCCGTGTCTCGTAGCTCGCCGTGTCCCGTAGCTCGCCAGTCTCGTAACGCGCTGTGTCCCACAACTCTCCTTGTCACGTTGCCTGTCCTATTCTGATGACTTCCATGTTCTGCTACCTTTTGTCGACTTCCAACACTAGCATGCCACCACGTGACAATGCTTCATTGTCCGACCATTATCACTTTGGCCATCGTCCACACGCCACTACCATCGTCGCTTCCTCCTAGACGACCGACACCCCTATCACCTTCCCCGTTTCTGGACAACCCTCACCACCGCCACTGTGCACGCTAGCCTCCGCCATGCTACAATAGTCCATCACCCACGATTTTCTCTCCTCCATTAAAACCTAAAGGGTTAATTTTCGCTACAATCTCAGTATAATTCAACCCTAATTGGGTCAATTCTCCTTACAATCTTATTTTAACCAACCTTAAAGGGTTAATTTTTTTATCACAATTGCAGTTTAATTCAATCCTAATTTGGGTCAATCCTCACTACAATCTTAAGTTAATTCAACTATAAATGGGTCAATTTTCATGACAATGCTTAGTCCAATTCAACCCTAAGTGGGTTAATTTTAATCAACTCTTAGTGAATCAATTTTAGTCTCAATCATTTCCTTATTTTGGTAGCGTAAATCATTTCCAGATTGGGGAACTTTGTTCAATCAGAAATCAGGTTTCATTTTATTATCCCGGTAGTTTAAATTGTTTTAGGGCTAGGGGAATTCACCCTATTTCATAACTTTCACAACTTAGATTTCTTTAACTTGGTGGCATAAATCATCCTTAGACAGGAGGGCTTCACCTGAGTCATGTTCTAAAACATTTGAATCACTCTAGGTTTGAGGGACTTCACCCACAATCATGTCATATTAAATGACGCACCTTGGAAACTTCGTTGGAGCCAAACTATACTTAGTCGTTTATTGCAACTCGATAAAACATTTTTGGTAGTTTAACATGGATCATGTCTGATAGTGCATTTGAGCGACCCACACTTTAACCAACTTTATGATAGCCGGGCACCATTAGAGGTCAATAACTTAGTAAGAGTAATGTCAGATGTTGCCCTTATCTGCTTAGCTCTAAGCACTTATTAACCCCCATTATAATCGCATATGCAGTGACCAAATGCCATGTTTGGCAAGTACACTGTTATGATCCTAGATTTCATTGTATTGATCTAGTGCTGCATTTTTTGGTTTGCTTAGCTGTAGGAGTTTCAAATGATCTTTTGGAGCCCAAGTCGGTTGTTACTTAATAAGGTGCAGTTAAGCTTGTGTCCAGGTGCTTTGTATCTCTAGATATTTTCCTCTTTTGCCGTTTGATTCTTGATTGTATAAGTAGCAATCTAGCTTGTACTTTGAAAGGTATTGAATGATAATTGATCTCTTCTCTTCTCAACCCTAAATTCTCTCTAATTTTTCATCTCGTAATCTCTTATCTTTAGTTTAAGATTCAAGATCGTTCTTGAACCTTAGCAATTGGTATCAGAGCTTGTGTTTGCTGCCGATTGATCTTGATTTGGTTGATTGGAGCTGGCTAGACGCAAGATGAGTGTACCAATGGCTGGTGGAGTTACA
The DNA here is from genome assembly GCA_018398585.1 of Simmondsia chinensis. Lineage (NCBI taxonomy): Eukaryota > Viridiplantae > Streptophyta > Magnoliopsida > Caryophyllales > Simmondsiaceae > Simmondsia > Simmondsia chinensis. Next base: position 9,753,283 of record JAGTTD010000017.1, on the reverse strand, counting down.
ACTTGAGCAACTGCAGCTGCAAATGTTGTTGCGAATGCTACTTATGCTGTTGTTGCTGGTGCAAATGCTGGAGCAAGTACTAAGGTCAATCAATTTGAACAATTGAGGCTTCAAATGGAGGAGATGTTTGCCCGAATGCAGCAGACGCAAGATCAAAAGCTTGCTAAAAGATTAGATCAGCATTCTCAGCAAATTGATGTTAAAATCCAAGGATTCCAGTAGCAAATCACAAGGCAAAATTTGTCTTCAGGAGCTGGAGTTTTGTCAGCTTGTAGTCATCATGATCGACCTCCAGAGGTTATGCAACCTCAGACATCTTGTGCAGCTGTTGGACAATTTGATCGTCCTCCAGATTAGATGCAACCTCAGGCCTCCGGAGCAAGTGATGGCACTGCCAGTAGTAGAGCTAGTGGATTCAGGCAGCCAAGAATTGCAATTGAACTGTTCGATGGTAAACAACCTCAGTCTTGGATAAGGAGATGCAAAAGGTACTTCCATTTCTATCACATTAGTGAAGCTGATAAGGTAGAATTAGCTGCTGTTTATCTTAAGGGAGATCAGGAGGTATGGTTCCATAGCCTTATGCGAAACAATCCTTCATTGTCATGGTCTGAATTTGTGGAGGAACTATGTGAGAGATACAAGGATGAAGATTCAAGTGATACTGTGGATAACTTCAACAAGGTGGTGCAAACTACATCTGTGAGAGAATACATGACAAGGTTTGAGAATTTGAGAGCAATAATGATCTCCGTCTATCCCAATGCGAGTAAGGCTTACTATGTCTCGAGTTTTATTAGTGGCTTAAAGCCAAAAATTAAGAACCTTGTCAAGGCCTTGAGTCCTAGATCACTGTCTAAAGCTTATGCTAAAGCCAAGTTATTTGAGTCCATTGTATTGACAGCATTTGATGGGCAGAGAAGCAGAAGGAACCAAGGCTCTTATTAGTAGAATATGCCTACAAGGTCTAAGGATTTGAGTGTGGAAGAAAAGAAGGCTCAAAGGTTGTGCTTCAAATGTAATCAACATTACTTCTTTGGACATAAGTGTAATCCCAAGCTCCTTATGTCAGCAAGAGGAGCAGAGGCAGATAAGGATACTGAAGAGGAATAATTGGAAGCTGGATTGATTGAATAAGAACAAGAATTTTCGGATGAACTGGTGGATGATGAAATGGAGATATCTGTAAAGCTCTAACTGGGAATGGATCTCACAATACCACAAGGATCAAGGGAGAGGCAGGATGCAAATCCATTCTGATCGCGATCGATAGTGGCAGTACTCATTGTTTTATTGATCCTGAGGTCGTGAGGAAAGTGGGACATGAAGTGATTAAAACAAGTCCACTAGCCGTAACCGTGGCCGATGGGAATTCTATACTCACTCAAATGCCAAGGATTCAGTTGGCAAATGCATGATCATAAATTTGTGTTTGACTTCAGGTTCCTACAATTGGGAGGCTATGACATGGTTCTCAATGTTGATTGGATGAAGACTTTCAGCCCATTGATCCTTGATTTCTCTTAATTGACAGTTTCTTTTGAGTTGCAAGGAGCTACTATCAGATTGCAAGGGATTATGGAGCAGGCTTAGTTGCAATTGTTGAATGGCAACCCTATCAGTGGATAGGGTAATTGTTTTTTATAGAACATTCTAAGGCTCGGGTGCTTCCACATCCGGAAATTGGCACATTGATTGAAGAATACAAGGACTTGTTCGAACAGCCAGAGTCTTTAGCTCCCAAGAGAATCTTAAATCATGAAATTCCACTAAAGTCTAATTCGAATCCAGTGAACTTGAGACCATATAAATATAAATATCCTCACTCTCAGAAAACTGAGATAGAAAAACAAGTTGAAGAGATGCGAAAGACTTATTTTATTTGACAGAGCCAAAGCCCTTTTGCCTTTCTAGTTATATAGGTCAAGAAGAAGGATGGAACGGCTAGAATGTGTATTGATTACAGGAAGCTAAATTTGCTTCACTTAAGGACAGTTTTCTATCCTAATTATTGATGATCTTCTGGATGAACTTTATGGTTCACACTTCTTCTGTAAGCTGGATCTATTACAAGGATATAATCAAATCAGAGTTTTGGAGCAAGACATATAGGACTGCTTTTAGAACTCACCATGGGCATTATGAGTTTGTGGTGATGCCCTTTGGTTTGACAAACGCTCCAGCTACATTCCAATGTGTTTAAGGCATTCTTGAGGAAATTTGTACTTGTTTTCTTCGATGACATTCTAATTTACAGTGCAACATTTGAGGATCATGTGGCTCATCTGAGGAAGGTATTTAGCGTGATGCGCAGCCATAAGCTCTATGCTAAACTATCCAAATGCTGTTTTGCTCAATCACAAGTGGAGTATTTAGGCCATATCATTTCCCATGAAGGGGTATCCACGGATCCTTTAAAAGTTCAAGCTATGAGGGAATGGCCAACACCTGTTACATTGAAGTAATTGAGGGGATTTTTGGGCTTGACTAGATATTATAGAAAGTTTATAGCTGGGTATGAAGTAATTTCCAAACCATTAACTGAACTCTTGAACAAGGATGCTTTAAAATGGTCTAAAGCAACTCAAGAAGCCTTTGAAGCCTCAAAAGCAGCAATGTGTGCAGCACCAGTTTTGGCTATGCCTGATTTCAGTGAAGAATTTGTGTTGGAGACTGATGCTTGTGGTAGGGGAATTGGAGCAATCTTATCCTAGAAAGGAAGACTAGTGGCTTATCTTAGTCAAGCTCTAAGTTTAAAATATTTGGAGTTGTCTATATATGAGAAAGAATACCTTGCTATCCTCTTGGCAGTCAAGAAATGGAGACATTACTTGGAAGGCCATCATTTTATCATCAGGACTAACCACCAGAGCCTTGAATACTTATTAGAGTAGGAGATTGCAACAAGAATTCAACACAAAGGCTTGATGAAAATGCTTGGTCTAGATTATTCAATTGAATACTTAAAGGAAAAAGAGAATCTTACTGCTGATGCTTTATCTCGCAGAATGGAAGAGACTCAATCTGGTTTTTGTGGAGCTGTGTCAATTGTATTACCAGCTTGGATGGAATAAGTCTACAGATCTTATGAAGTAGATAGCTTTGCTCAAGAGTGTATAACAACCTTTAGCATTAGCAAGGCCATCCCTACTGCATTAGATGCTGAAATTTCTGTGACAAAGGGAATCATTAGATTGAAAGGGAAGTTGAATATGGATTCATCCATTTATTTGAGGAGACAGATCATTAAGGGTTCTCATCATTCAACTTGGGAAGGGTACTCTGGCATAGAAGGATCCTACCAAAGGCTCAAGAGTTATTTCAACTGGACTGGTCTGAAAAGGATGTGATAGATTTTGTTTAATCTTGTGAAGCATGTCAACAGACAAAGCCTGATGGGAAGAAGTATCAAGGCTTGCTCCAGCCCCTTCCAATCCCTGATTGTTCATGGCAACACATAAGCATAGACTTCATTGAGGGGTTGCCTAAATCTGAGGGAAAGGAAGTTATATGGGTGGTTGTGGATCGTTTCACCAAATTTAGCCATTTTGTTGCCTTGGGCCGTCCTATTACAACATAAAAGCTTGCCAAAGTCTTCTTGGACAGCATCTACAAGCTTCATGGGTTGCCACACTCCATAATTTCTGATCGTGACAGGCTCTTTACAAGCCACTTTTGGCGTGAGTTGTTTCTTCTCTTAGGTACTACTTTGGCTTTGAGCTCTTCCTCGAAGACGTTTAATCAGTGTATTGAGTAATACTTGAGGAGCATGACCTTTTATCATCCTAAGGAATGGGGTAAATGGTTGTCTTTGGCAGAATAATGGTACAATACGCATGATCATTCTTCTCTACGAACTACTCCCTTCAAGGCATTGTATGGATATGATCCTCTTTCTCCCTTGGTATTGCAAAGGATCACTACTTTAGTGCAGGATGTGTCCGATCTCTTGCTCCGGAGAAGACAATTAGTGCAGCTTCGCAAAGATAATCTACACCTGGCTCAGGCAAGAATGAAATATTATGTTGATAAGAAGCGTTCAGACAAGTCCTTTGAAGTTAGAGATTTGGTGTATTTGAATCTACAACCTTACAGGCAATCCTCAATGGCAGTGCACAGGAATGTAAAGCTCAGTGCTCCATACTTTGGTCCTTATAGAATTCTTAAGAAGCTGGGAAAGGCTGCTTATAAATTGGAGCTACCACCTGATTCATATATTCATCCGGTGTTTCATGTGTCCCTTTTGAAGAAGTATGTGGAAAAAGGGAAGTCTTGTTCTTCTAACCCACCAGAAATTGGTTCTAGTGGAGCTCTTTTGCAGGTTCCTGCTGCAATTTTTGATTCTCGAATGATTCAATAGTCAGGGAAGCAAGTTGAAGAAGACTTGGTGCTATGGAGCAATTTGGCTGAAGAAGATTCAACTTGGGAAGAGTTGAAGTTCATACAAAGTCAATTTCCTTCTTTTCATTCTTGAAACGAGAATGTTTTTAAGGGGGAAGTATTGTTATGATCCTAGATTTCATTGTATTGATCTAGTGCTGCATTTTTTTGGTTTGCTTAGCTGTAGGAGTTTCACATGATCTTTTGGCACCAAAGTCGGTTGTTAGTTAATAAGGTGCGGTTAAGCTTGTGTCTAGGTGCTTTGTATCTCTAGACATTTTCCTCTTTTGCCATTTGATTCTTGATTGTATAAGTAGCAATCTGGCTTGTACTTTGAAAGGTATTGAATGATAATTGATCTCTTCTCTTTTCAACCCTAAATTCTCTCTAATTCCTCATTTCTTTCGCTTGTTTCTCATCTCATACTCTCTTATCCTTAGGTTAAGATTCAAGATCGTTCTTAAACCTCAACGTACACCTTGTCTTTATACTCCTTGTTATTCTTGTTCATTTATCCGCAAAGCCAAATTTTGTAAGGGAATATGACAATATCTTCCTTCACTAAGTCTTTTAGTTCTTTCTCTTCTCTTTAACATTCTATAATTAAGAGAAAATAGTCAAAAAAGGATATAGAGATATACACAGAAAAATTTAACTCGATTTTGGTACACTAACTCTATTGATCTTGAGCTAGATCTTTAACTTACTTCAAGGGGCAAAGCATCACCAATATTTTATTAGAAGACATAATTGATAATTCTAAACCTCAAAAATGATTTCTTGACCATCACAAAGCACGCTTGACGTGAGAATTAACATCAGAAAATAAAAAATACTTCCTCGAACATCTTTAAGATACTAAAGGTAGCTACTCGAAATGAAGAATCACAAGCTGGTGATATACGGGCATAGATGACAACTCAGTAATAAAAAATCCTTTCAGAATGTAGCAATCTAAATGGATAACAATAAGAATGAACTAGTTTAATACCTGCGATAACTTATTTCAAAATAGTCTTGAACTTTCTAATAAATAGTCTAGAACTCCTTTCATAGCCCATTCAATTTGGCAATGGTTGCTATCAACAAGGTATTTCACAATAAAGGATCACCGAGTCCTTAAAACTGATTCGCAACTTTAAGGATAGAATAGGAAGATTGATATGTAGTTTAAAATATTAACACCTTGACAATGGCATCCTTTAATGCCTTTCATCATGAATATACTACAAACTCACCTTGTTGAGTTTTTAATATTCGGCGTCAGCATAGGCAACACACCACAAACTATCAAAGACTTATCATTGTTAAGCCACACATTACACACAAATACTTGTCATCCAAACATTAACAAATGTTCATACAATCAGTTATAAATCATAGTGTATGAGTATTATTCACCTACAAAATGCATCTTATGCATGCTACTAATGACTAATCGTGCAATTGTCTATTTACAACCACTCAGCATGACTCATACCAAGCTTATCGTTTTATAGATAAATGTTGGGATAAAAGAATGTTAGCCATGGACATCCTTTAAGGATGATGTACCATATGATTGATGAAATACTTGGCATATAATAGCCTTAAAAGTATGTTATTTCTAAGAACTTGTCTCCATTTTGATATTTATCCTCAGCATATTTATTATCAAACAAGTTTAATATATTGACCCATTTGGTTAGATTTATTGCCCCGATTATGTTCAGCTTTATCGAAGTACTCTATACATGACACCTGATGGCTATGTAAGTACGTGCTTAACACCATGGTTCGCCTTGGTGCAACTACCCACAACGGGTGCAATACCTATCACCATGGTCCGCCCTAGTACAATCACCCACAATGGGTGCAATACCTATCACCATGGCATGCCTTGGTGCAATCACTAACAGCAGGTGTAATACCTATCACCATGGTCTGCCCTAGTGTAATCACCCACAATAGGTGTAATACCTATCACCATGATCTACCTTGGTGCAATCACACGCAACAAGTGCAATACTTATCACCATAATCCGCCATGATGTACTCACCCGCAACAATATAATACTTACCACCTTGATCCACCCGAAGGTTACTAAGGATAGTATAAGCAGCACATTATCCACTTTCCATTTGATGCATATGACCTACAACTTTAATGCATAAGATCTGCAAGTTTAAAAGATGGACCAATCTCCATGGTATAAGTTTTGTCTACTTACAAGACAGTTGCATCATTGGCATGCTCATAGCCATCGAATCAGTATGACATGCTCATCATCCTTGGTTCTAGAATGCCAAGGTCTGCTCACCACCATAACTTCATTAAGGTATATTACATATTGTTCGCTTTGGTGATAAACAAGCAATGCAACATACTAAGCACTGTAATCTCGTCCAGGTGCATTACACATATACTTAGTAGCTAGTGATGATAGTGATATCCTTAAATGATTATAACATAGAGCCCAAATTGTCATGAGCGCTTGTATTATTAAAGAAGCAAAATACTTTAAATCTCTAAATTTCGAAAAACCCTAGAGGCTCAGATTTCTTTGAACATTCCTACACAAATAAAAACTGCTTTATTCAAAAAAGCAAAAAGATAAACTGCTCTATTAAGATCGTTAGTGGACTAAACGCCTTGTTAAGGCGAACAATGTTTTAAGTGCCGTGCTAAGATCTACGCTGCGCTAGATGCCTTGTTAAAGTTCATGATGGGTTACATGCCCAGTCGGAAGCCACAATGACTTAAACACCCTATCAAGTGTTAGATACGCCATTCCACATCCTGTGTAGGTCATGCACTCCATTAACTTCGGGTAAAGTTCAAAACACATGTGAATGACAATAACAAAGTGCCAAAAACATGATTTTAAATACCGCCATCGCTCAGGAAAACGTTGTGCAATAACAAGCTATGGTTAAAGATCGACTTGTAATATACTCCATGGCCGAACTTGGAATGACCGAAGTTCGCCCACAGAGTAGGGGGACTGTATGTTTATAATATAGGGATAGCTTGCTAGGCAAGTAATTTATATGGATTGGATAGTTATAAAAGGATTGAAGGTTATACTTATTTTGGGTCACATGCCCAATATACGCTCACGAGATATTTACACACCCGGTACTTATATGTTACAAGTATAATAAGCATGACAATAAACTAGAATTAAATTATAAAACCAAATCCAAAAGACCAAATAAGCCAACTACCCTAGAAGACGCCACGTGTCACGTATTGACTCATGGCATAAAGACAGAAGTCCACCCCATTTGGTGGACTTGCTTAATTTATAAAAGAGGAGCGGAAGTATGACGAGGAGGAAAAGGGATTCATCTACCTCCCTTTCTCATTTCCTATTTGTCTCTCTAGAATAATAATCGATCAAGCCTCCCATTCATCTTATGCTGAATATTTTATATCTATTATGTCTATTTATTACCTTCTTTTATTATTGTTTCATGAGATAGATATTGACTTGAGCGTCAGAGGGGTCCCCCATGTGTTACCCTATGGGGCCCTTGAACCGTTTGTTTGATCTTGCAAGTAAGACCAAGTTGGGCATATAGCCAGAGCTTGAGTTTAGCTTATCCTTACGAACTCTATCTCACATAGAACTCCAATAATATGAATAAGCACACTGACCAAATTCATCGTAAATAGTTGAATTCATCTTAGAGGGGCTAGGAGAGCAAAAGGCGGCCGAATTCATTGATTTAAAGCAAGGAAACAATATGTCTTTAAGTCTTTAATTGAACTTTACAAAGGATTAAAAACTTCAATCTTCAAAGGTATATCCATATATCAACTTGTTGAGTAGGTACTCATAAACTTTTATGAAATACTCATTGCTTCCAAATATTTGAACTTTTAGTAGTCCAAAAATATTTTATGAACAAGTTCTATCAGCTTAGTGGCTCTACTACCTTTACTCTTAAAAGCTCTTTCAGTCACCATTAGTTCGAACATGATTTGCATGCTGGTCATGATTTTAGTACTTAATGATCACATAAGACAAATCAAACTAGTTTTGAATCATATTAGATTAATGTGGCCTAAGATCAAGTGCTGCTTAAATTCTATATGGGCTTCAAAAATTCTTCTTTATATGATTAGACAGCCTAGCTTGTATTAAACAAATCAATTTCCATTAACATAGTTTTGATTAAAATAAGTCAACTATCTACTAATATACCTTTTAAATAAACACTTACATTTACTTAACTATCGGTCTATTTTTGAGAAAAATAACTAAAAGATTATTTAAAAAGCAAATAGTAAATAGAAATACAATTTCTAAAGAAACCGATATATTAAGATAGCTACCCAAAATCAAAACTACATCCCTTGACTTAAATTACTATCTCTTGGTGCCCTTACTAAAAGCCCACTCAATAAGACATTAGTGAATTACCTACTAGTTACACCTAGAGGAGATAGAATATCGAATGCCTTGTCATATTGGCTTTCCAGTATTGGCAACAACAGTATCTAAGTACCTAGAGAATTCCCTTTTAAATACGAATGTCTAGAACTTTTACGACAAGGCAAAACTACTTTGACTTATGTTTTATTTTACAGTTTAGAGATTCTAATCCCTGAGGTAGATGCTTACACTAAGTGGACTCTTCCCTTAGTTCTCATGACACCTTTGCTCTACCTTTATCAGGTCAGACAACGAGTAATCTCTATTATTCGATATTTCCAGTGTAAACTGTTGGAAAGATCTTGATAAGCAAGTCATGGTCATATACTGTTGAGATTGGCTCTCAATATTTGCATCAAGAATTCCAGTTCAATTAATTAAGCCATCATCATATGACATGCTCTTAAACTATACTTTCTTAACACAATCTTGTGTTTATCATCTTTCTCATTAGTTGTTCTCATGCTACTAGTTCTCCGATCAAACACTTTTTCAAATATCTAATCATATCTACTATAGTTGACAATTCAAGTATTTAATATTAGAACATGTTCGACATGTAATGTTCGAATCTTGTATCCAACTAACTCATTAGTCTAGTTTAACATTCTTTTGAACTTAGTATATAAACTAGCAGCAAACTAGAGAACTGTGAGCATCTACTAGTGCTCCAAATGAACTGTGACATTTTATATATCAGTGAGCATAACAGAATAGACAAGTAACTCATATTAGTATTGATCACAATACATAATATACCAACCAGCCTGAAATCAAAATTGTAAACAAATCATGCAACAAACAACAACAACAATGACAAACCTAATGCCTCAAAAGCTCCCGTATATGTAGGGTCCAGGGGGAGGGGGAGGGATGTATACAGTCTTACCCCTTCAGGGTGCTACCCTAAAAGAAGGCTGTGTCTCCCAACCTTAAAATCGTAAAAGCAAATAATTAATAAAAGCATTTAAGCATAAGAGCATAGGAGCATAAAAACAATGGCACAAAGCAAGCATATAGAAAGCATGAAGCAGCAATAGGCAATAAACAGCTCACAGCAAGTCATGCAACATACATGATTATTTTTCTTACTTTTAGCAAACAGTCAAAGTATGGAGTTCACAATCCCATACTTACATGTATGCCATGGCAGCCCAACCAAACTACCCAAAACTCTCCATTAGTAGGGCAAAATCATGATATCAGAAGGGTGAGAACTCTTCTTAATAAATATATTTTCTTGCAAGCTCTTACTAAACATATTTAACACACCACACTTCCCTTAGCCTCTAAGGCCATACAACAAAGCTCCTCGGGAAGGCTAATGTAGCACTCTACTCAAGTGTGCACCACTACCTCGACATCCATACAAGTCCATGAAGTACTCCACGTCAACATGACCGTACCCGTTTTTCCTGCACTTAAGTCTATCTCTAAGAGGCCTAACCTTGTATTTCGCAAATGAACGCCCTCCTCAGATATTATCACCCACCTACTATACTGCTAGTTTGGCTAAGTAGGCATGAGCATTCGTTTAGAAGCTCGCTCCCACTTGATGTTTTGAGTCATGTGAACCTTTTTAATAATTTTAGCAAACAAAATAAGCATAGAATCTACCTAACCATTCTCTGCGTGTGCACAACGATAAGCTAACCAATCTATCAATTACTCCCAATGAGTCAGGGGCATCGAGTTATCAGTAAAGTGAGATGTATACTCATTTAATAAGTTTCCTAAACATAATTAACTCACTGCTTCTACCTTGGCCTCTAAGACAGTATCATAATACTCTCTGGGAGACTAACATACTATCCTAGCTAAGTGCATACCGTTGCCAAGACATTGATACAAGTAGACAAGATACTCTACAGCAGTGTGGTCGCATCTGTTTTCCCGTACCTCCATCTATCATAAAGAAGTCTAACCCTGTATTCCGCAAACAAACACTCTCCTTGGGGAATAGCACCTATCCACTCTACTATTAGATCGGCAATGAAAACCGTGAGGGATCAACTCCTGAACCTCGCTCCTACTTGAAATTTTAAATGGCGGATCTTTCTTTTAATTTTGATTATCTCATGATCAATTACTAGAATTATATTCTAAATTTTATTTAACTATTAAATAAATCCCTAATCATATTAGGTTCCTTTAATTATCCAACCCATTAAATCTAATCTCACTAGATACATTATGAGAATTTTTCCTTTCAAATAATTCAACTATTAAATTTCTAATCTAATTAGACCTATTTGAAAAAAATTCTCATACTCAGTGAAATCAAATATTTCATGAAGTTACATAGCCTTATAAATTTATTCACATTACACATAATACTTAACTCATTTAAATAATATTAAATATGTGAAAAAAATTTAATAAGTATCCTATTATCAAACTATTTTGAATAACATTACTTAAGGCCTAACAAGGTTGATTAATTAATTGTACCTCCAAATATTTTAGAATTTATTATCACATAATCATAATTAGAATCTCCTTCTAACTAATTGTTTGTTTATTCAAAAAACATTTTTACTGATGTCAGCATTTGACATGCTGACATCAGCAACAGCTGACGTCATTAACCCCAAATTTAAAAAATAACTTTTTTTTAAAATAAATAATTAACTTCTATCTTAATTCATTAGACTCTAAACTGAACATCTAATCATATTACGTATTCTTTGTGATAATGTAAATATTTTAACTTAACTGAAAATATAATTTCTTTTTCTTTTTTTTTTTTTTTTTTTTTTTTTTTTTGTAACAATGGACTGGGTTGCCCCGGCCAACCTTGGCTCATGAGGAGGCCCACAATCCCCATGAGGAGGTAAGTCATGAGTATATCCTCAGCGAAATTCGAACTTCTGACCCCTGGCGATGACTGCATGGGTAGGAGACGTCACCAAGTGAGATGTCCTCCTGATGGGCTTAGATTATTTAAATCATTTAACTATTTGAATATCTAACTCTTGGATTATTTAGAAATATACTCCCACTTGATTTTAAGTAAACTTTATCCTATTGTAAACAATTTAAAATTGATGAATAGCAATCTCGTTATTAAACTCTTTAATAACAGAATCAGGTATTCTTTTCTTTAAAGAAATTCTTAATTTCTAACATTTGCGATTCTATTTATGAAACTTTATTATGCTTAATATTTACATCATGTCCATTATGAATATAATTAGAGGTGGCTTTGATACCAATTGCTGGGAAAATTTAGTTTTAGAAAGTAAATTTTTCCTAGATTGGTTAGATCAGGCGCAGCAAAATTCTTTAATTTTAAATATAAGGGCTTCTATTCTAATAAATACATAACAACATAGAATATCAAACCATAATAAACATTAAATTAAAAGCATAAATAAAATTGTAAAAATTAAAGGAAAGCTTTAAAGGAAAAGTAATATGAATACCTGGATTGTCGACCGCAATTGTTACCCAGGAAGAATCATCGAGACCGCGAAATTTTCTCAGCATTGACCCCTTGACACCCGGAGTGTGGGCTCCGAAAATATTTACCAAAAAGAATTTCAAAGAGAAATTCATCCTTTTTAAGTTTCCTGAAATTCAAAATTTTCAAAAAATATAGAATTGCTAAACTAAATAACCAAGACCCTATTTATTGCGGGCTCTGGAGCAAAAAATTTCTCAAAAACCGGTGTGGAATTGTAAAAAGAAAATAGAAATACATTTTATAACTTGCCAAACGACATCGTATGCTTAGCAAAAATAACGCACAGTTTAACGCGTGAAGTCATGCATCGTGCTGCTCCATGATTCGTCCATTTCACGATGCAACTAGAGGCTTGGGCACATAAGGTGCAACACATGTTAGGCCATTATTGGTCCGCGCCTAATAGCGCGGATTACTCACTTGTATGCCACTCACGGCATGACATGTGTTGCGCCATGATTCACTACGCGCACTAGTAGGGGTGGACAAAAATCGGTCCGGACCGGTGGACCGAACTAGACCGGTCCGACCATATACCAATCCGGTCTTCAATCCTAGTATATAGGGTTAATCGGTCTTCGGTCTAGTCTGGTCCAAGACCAGAAAACCCGAAGACCAGACCGAAGACCCATCAACATCAATTACGCATTAAATATTTTGGGTAAATAATTTTAATATATAATGTATGTATCTAAAAATATTAAATCTTAGAAAATCAAATATTTATTTTTTTACTATTTAATAATTATATAAATATCTCGTACAATTATCCTTAAATTATATATATATATTCTGTAAATTATACTATTATCTTTGTTTTCTAATTTTTAACTTCTGTATGAAAAAGTTTTTCTTCTTACAATTGCACCTTTTTAGATGAAACATCGGTCCGATCCGGTCATGACCGATTTCTAACTGGTCTTGGACCAGACCGACTCGGTTTTAATCGGTCCGGTCCTCAGTCTCATGATTTGGCATACTTCGGTCTTCGGTCCAGTACGGTCAGATCTGGTTCAGTTTGGTCTTGGACCGATGTGCACCCCTAACACTAGATGCGGATCCTGGGCTGTTAAATGCAATTTTGCCTTTTTTTATTTATTTAAATACCCACATGTATAAATTTAAATTATGAATTATATTTGGTAAAATTAATTTATTCATCTTATGAATAAATAATAATCTCATGAATTCATTTTAAATATTTTCAACTAGTGTATTTCAAAAGGCTTGTAGAGGGACCTTAATAACAACTTAATTCTAGCTGCAAATGAGTCAAATCAAATTATCAATACTTGATAACATTGACTATCATTTAATAATATTTAATTTTACTAATAAATATTACTGCACTCTAGATTTAAATATAATTATTCAATAATTTTGAGATAAATTTTATTGTGACAACCCCTCTTTAGATATCCGTGAGAAAAAATAGCTTTAACTACTATCGCCAATTTTCTCACATCTTTTACCATAGTTCCCAACTCGGCCTTCTTGAACAATTTAATAGCATAGAAAACATCTTTTGTACTAATTCCAAATGTCAAACATATGGAATACTTTCGCCAATGATTCTCGAATCTGTTTGTATACTTGCGAATCAACTAAGGGGACATATTTATCTCGTGAGAGACTATAGATTCCACGTAAATCTCTTATTCTTGCTACACTTCATGCCATTAGCCAACGTACATAAGATTTAAGTCAACACGTTGTGATTAATCCTTTTAGCATATCAAAGCAGCGAGCAATCTGTACATAAGTTCAGACTATTTTTTGGATTTAGAGTTATTGTCTTACAAAATTAATTATTTCTGCTAGCAGTTAAAAAATAAATAATTCAAGTGGTCCTGTTCAGTGTTCCTATCTTATAGACAATACCAATATAATACTTTTGGATCTCTATACACATGACCAAGTCATCTAAAGTATTACATTATAGTCTTATTAGATAAGTTGTCCAAACTTATTTCCAACTACGAACATGTTTTGACAACGTATCACTAATTTGATTTAAGTCTATCTATGGTTTAATCTCATTGATCACTTCAACTAAATTTGGCATGTCATCTTGGACTTCATCCATCTCATGGAATGCTTTAGAAAACAATCACACATGTATGTGACTTGTCAAACACATTCAGATAATACGTAAATAAAACAATTTTATTTAATTAAATATAAAACTAACGACTTGGTTTTATTAGGACTGTAATTCCAACAAAGATAGCATTTCTAGGTCATGTGATATTAAGAGATGGACTTTCAGTAGACCCACAAAAAATTGAGGCTAAACTAGGCCAGACCTGCTAATATGGTTGAGGTTCATAGCTTCCTTGGTTTGGCTGGATACTATCGCAAATTCGTGGAAGGATTTTCTAGCATTGCATCTCCCTTAACTCAATTAATTCAAAATAGTGCTAAATTTGGATGGAACGAGGAGTGTGAAAAGAGCTCTCTACAGGTCAAACAACGTCTAGTTTCTACTCCTATCTTACCAATTCTTTCTGGCAATGAGAGATTTGCTATATATTGCGATTCTTTGAGGAGAGGTCTCGAATGTGCCTTGGTGCAGCACTACAAGGTTACTACATATGTATCTGGTCAATTAAAGCCCTATAAGCAGAACTACCCTACCCATGACTTAGAAATTGCTGATGTGATTTTTGCCCTTAAACTCTGGAGACATTACTTGTATGGGATTTTATGTGATGTTTTTACCGATCACAAAAGTCTTAAATACATTTTTTGCCAAAGGGAATTGAATTAAAGGAAAGGTAGGTGGCTGGAGCTACTTAGTGATTATGACCTCACCATTCACTATCACTCAGGAAAAGCGAATGTTTTCACTGATGCTCTAAGTAGGAAGACTGTCAAAAATCTGGCTTGTCTATTGACAAAGCAAGAGCAAATCCTTGAGGAGCTACATAAGTTGGATATTGAAATTAAAGCACGAAACAATTCATGCTCTCTTGCTTAGCCAAGGGTTCTGCCAACCCTAGTAGAGCACATCAAAGACGCCCAAAATGTTTAAGAAACAAAATTCTGGATTCATGAAGACGGTTGCTTGAGATTTGGGGCGTGAATGTTTTGTATTCCTAATGATTCCCAGTTGAAGGAGTTACTAGAAGAGGCTCATAGCTCGAGTTATTCCGTGTATCCTGGTGGAAATAAAATGCATCATGACCTTCATGAAAGATACTGGTGGAACATGTAGCGGGACATTGCTCAATTTGTGACTCAATGTTTGACATGTTAGCAAATCAAGACAGAACATCAAAAGCTAGCTAGTGAGCTTCAATCATTGCCTATACCAAAGTGGAAATGGGAAAATATTGCAATAGATTTCATATTTGGACTCCCAAGGACAGCAAGGGGGCACAATGCAGTTTGGGTAGTCCTAGATCACTTGACTAAATCCGCCCACTTTTTCTCCATAACGATCACCTACAATCTAGACAGACTCACAAGGCTATACTTGCACAAGATTGTCCAATTGCATGGCGTTCTAGTATCTATCGTTTCTACTCGTGACCCTTGCTTTGTCTCACAATTTTGGCTAAGTCTGCAATGAGCATTGAGTACCAAACTTACATTCAGTACAACCTTTTACCCTCAGAAAAATGGGCAATATGAAAGAACAATTTAGTATTGGGTTATGAGATCGCCCTAACGAGTTTGAAGAATTCACCTTGAGGACCCAAACTTGGCATCCACGTGATTTTTGAGTCTACACCACATCCAGTGGAAGAAGTTAAACTTAGCACTTCTAGGAGGCAACCCAATTTACTTTTGTTTCGTAATATCGTTTACTTTCAGGGGGGGAAGAAAAGAAGGGGGTGGACACATTTAGAGTTGATTTTAGTTGTTTGGAGAGCTTACTATCGCTCCCCTATTTATTAGGAGTGTTCCTCAATCAATCGAAGGCACAGAGTGCTTCATGTCGCTCTCTGATTGATTGGGTCATGACACCTAATTGATCGGGGGCGTAAAAACTCCACCCCTTGCTTACGGCAGCTCCTTGATCTATCAAGGCATGTTACTTGATCAATCGGTGGCACAAACCTCTCCCGCGTGCCCCGCACTCTATCTCCGATCGATTGGGGGAGCAAACCCCTCACCCCTACTGTCGCGACCCGATCGCTCTTATCTTCTCATCCAATCGATCGGAACTCTCCTAAAAGACCCCCTCCCCTACACGAAATCCCACTGCCTCTCCCTTTCTATGACTTCCCTGTTAGGCACCTGTTGTGCCACCGCCACCACCAGCTCTACCATTTCTCTCTCCTTTTCACTCTACGTTTTCTCAAGGTATGCATGTCCTACTTATTTTAAAGTCTTTTTTTTTTTTACCTTGATCGTGGTTGAGATAGAAATTTTCAGGGCTTGTTATGATTCCTTGTTTAAATGTGTTAGATCGTTGAGGACCTGGGTCTTGATTGTGAACAATGTTGGTTTTACTTGGCCATTTGCTTTTCTATCTCTTTGTTCATGTGACATGTCAAAATAGGGTAGTTGCTTATGGGTTACTTTTTTTTATGTCTATTCTCTAGATTTTTTCTCTTAGGGGTCCTAGTGCGAACAATGCAGGATTTTGACTTGATTTGTCCATCTTTAATTTTTATTTCCATGTTCACAACACTAGATGAAGGTGGGGTTTCCTCATAGAATTTTTATGTTTTAGTTATTTTTTCTATCTTTAGGACCCTCATCTTGTTGGAGTTCGTGGGGTAGGCCACTATTTCATATATATATATATATATATATATATATATATATATATACATCTTTCCCCCTTTTTAGCTTTTTTTTTTTTTTTTTTTTTTAAATTAGCTCTTCATTTCTTGATTTCCTAGATTAGATTTAGTTAGCTGTAATTCATGTCTCTTCTTTCTTCTATTGTATTGACCTGATCTTTCATTTCCAGGACATGGCACGCATTAAGAAGGTGTGACGTGATGAGGGAAATAGCTCCCAAGCCCCTAACTTTAACAACCCTAGTCAATGTTGCTAAAAGTATAGGAGAAATGGTGTTTGAGGATGATCTATGTCAGGAGCCCTATGGTAAATGGGCCATCTCATGATGCATGGAATTAGGCTTCACCTACCTTCTTGGTAGGGGAGTGGAAGATGATGGTGTTTGCCCCTCCTTGATGAGAGCATTTTAGTCCCCATTCTGTGCCCATCATGAAGACGGGGACCATTGGTGCGAGGTCAACATCCGAGGCAACATCATTGTCATTAAACCCGGTGATGTTGCGGCAGCTATTGGTACCTCGCTTCACTATTGTAACTTCCATTAGGACACTCCCACCAAGACCCCAAACTCCATGGCTATTATTAATGAATTGTGTGGCAGCCTATTTGTCAACAACACATTTACGACCATAAAGCAGTCCGCCCTTCCACCTTATTTGTGGTTTATGGACATGATTTTAAAGTCTAACTTGTGGCCTGTGGGCCACTTTCAGGAGCGATCTAGGGTCATTCTCACCCTTGTCTAGAACCTCCACCAGAAAACTTGGGTGAATGTCGGGGCAGTGTTTCTCGATAGTTTTGCTGTCATCAGCCAACGACTCACTAGGTGTGCAGTTAGGAATGGCAAATTAGTCTTTCCACGTCTCATCACGAGACTTCTACAGTGGAAAAGGGTATGTTTCCCAATCACTCCTGACAGGGATTGCGCCCCACTCGCACTTACATGGTAGCTCAGCTTCATAAATCTTCTCATATGATCGCTACCGAGCATAATTTCATTCCAAGGGAGGCTCCCCTGAGGAGTATGCACCCCAGACCGCTCCAACTAGCCCCGACCTCCCACCACCTTACATGACGGCGAGAAAGGTGGACCGAGCGAACTTGTGGAGGATGAGTTGACAAACCGGTAAATCTCCATCCCTCCACACATCCATCTCCCCCTCCCACCTCCCCCCCCCCCCCCCCCCCCCCCCCCCCCCCCCCCCCCAATCGATTCTAAGTATTTTTTGTTTCTATTTTGTACTAAGCTCTTGTACTTTAAAGTCTTTCTAATGCTATTAACAAGTTTGCTTAGTCTTTAGGCTCACATGTCCTATTTTGTAGCTTGTTGTTTTCTTCCTTTCCTTGTTGGGTTTGCTTTCACTCCGCTTATCATATAACTCAAGTTGTCTCTTTCCCTTCCTTGCTTGTATTTGATTTTCTTTACTTCGCATTGAAGATGATGCAAGGTTTGGGTTTGAGGATGGCATGAGTAGTTTGAACTATTGTTTGTCTTTTTAGCATGATTGAGTTTAAATTAGCTGAGTTTTTACATGGGTTAACCATGAATTGTTGTGAATTACATCGAAGTTCAAATTTGAGATGTGTTAAGAATTTTATAATTTTTATGCAATGAGGTTATTCCTAGATCTTACTATTGAAATTCACCATTTTTGTCTTCAAACTAGTTTGAGGGTCTATTTCATTTCACTCTTAATCGTTTGACAAACCCCACACATTAAGATATTTTAATAGGAATAATTTTAGGAACTGGAATAGAACGCTTTACTCATAATAGTATTGAAATCACCAGTCTATTTTTTTTTTTCTATTGATATCGTTCTTGAAAAAAAAAAAGGAAAAAAATAACAAGGTACCAATGCCTGTTGTAATCTTGTAAATATCCACAACTTATAGGTTCTTTAGCCCTTGTGTCTCGAGCAAATAAACTCATAGGGGTGTTCTAATGCCTAGTGGCCTGAGTCAATTGGATTGGGAGCTACCGGTCGAAAGCTCGCTACACTGGCCACGAGAAAAGCTTAAGAGGAGACAACTTTTGTATGTCACCTTGATAAGCACCAACTCCTAATTTGAGTGAGATATTCTTCGAAGGTATGTTCTAGTATGGGCTTAACTTGTGAATTCCTGTGACTTGAACCATTAGGTCCAAGGAGTTCTCTTCACTCGGTGCCTTAAGCCAACTGGATCAGGAGTTAGGGATCGAAAACTAGTTACATGGGTCTTAGGGAGACAAGCCTAACCATAAGTTACAATTAAAAGAAAAAGAGAGAGAAGGAAAAATTTAGAGAAGGAAAGACTTGAGATTTCTATTCTGATTAGGGGTAAAATGTTACGGATATTTATTATCTTAATTATTTTCACTATTCATTTTAGTTATGGAAGGTTTGGAGTAAGAGAAGGGAAAGAAAGTTTAAGGATCTATTTGATAATAGAGAATTTTCCACTTTTTCAGGAAAATTTTCCTAGAAAACAAAAAAATTGGAAAAAGTGTTCAACAATTCAGCTTTCTAATTAGAGAAGTTGGAAACTAATTTTCCAATTTCCCTATTCTTTAACAAAATTGGACAATAGTTTTAAATTATTTTCTAAATTTTCTTCACAAAATAGGGACATTGTTTTCCAACTTCCCCCACCCCGCCTTCACATTTTCACACTACTCACCAATTTCATAATATTTTTCTATATACCTTCATCTCCTTCTCTTCTTATGTAAATGATTTTGAGGCCAGGTTCCCAATTTTAAAAGCGATAAATAATTTTCAAGGCAGAGGATAAATAAAAGGATCATGCGATTTGTTTAATTATAGACACTCATCTTTGCATAATGTGAGAGAGTGGGCTCGAGGGGTACATAAGGCCATGTTCATTTTATTTTTTTAAAAGCGATACCGAACTATTCGCTAAGGTAGGGGGTAAACAAACCAAATGTTCATTCAACTACTTGTGATCGAAATTAATTAGGGCTCGTTCATGTTCATTATGAGGGTACAGTTGATATTGGTTCGAAAGTAGTTTGATAATGGCTATATAGTAACTTGAAAAGCGCCAATAGTGAGCTCAACTTGGTAGCAAGCGCCGCTCGGTTTTAAGCCTGATTGGGCTTGAAAATATGCTCGACTCTACTTGATAACAAGCTCGACTCGATAAGAGCTCGCCTTGAACTAGAGCTCGATTAGCCTTATCAAGCTCGCGTTCAAACAAGGGGGTTCTCGGCTCCGCTCGTTTACACCCATGTTAAGGCGAAAAAAGTTGGTTCCCATATTGTGTTGTATATTATTTATTTTCATTTTTAGAAAATTGGAAAACAAGGATCACTTGAACACATTTTCTAGTTTTCTATGTTGCAAAGCTAGCGAAGGAAAATAGGAGATGAAAAGGAAAACTGAAAATAGAAAAGGAAAATTCTCTTCTACCATCAGACAAGCCCTTAAGCTCAATTACTAGTAAGAAGACTTAAATATCGAAGACTTTAACTAGAACCATGTAATAATACTATTACACAAAGATTCTTTGTTCTTGAGTTCTCCCTCAAATATGTTCAAAATTTCTCATGTAATTCCTGCAACCACATGCTGGATTGAATTTTTTTTTCCATCTTTAGCTAGTTTTGCGTGAGAACAAGCAAGGTTTGGGTTTGGGAATGTTGATGTATCTCATTTTTATATGTTTTATGCCCCACTCCCACAACATATTCGGCTACTACTTGTGTATTTTATTGCAATTTATGTATATTTAGGCTAGGAGCCAGCAAAGACAACTTGAAAACTAGTAAAGAACAAGCGAAATTGGACATATTTGAAGATTTTGTTGAGAAACCCTACAATGTGTGAAGAAAAGGGACACATCAGGTTATGATTCTGCAACCTAAATCAATGTTATGAGGCCTCATGAAGTGAGTGAACAATCGACGAGCAGAGTCGGTCGATCAGTGGCCAACAGAAGCATTCCATCGGCCACTGATTGATCAGACAACAATGTCTATCGATCGGAGAACATCGGTACATTTACTGACGTGCGTCAATCAATCAGCCAGCCCAGGTATAAATAGGAGGGGATTATTGATTGGGGACTTTTGCATTTTTTTGGTCCTTCTCTTCCTCTGCTTCTCCGAGCTGCCACGAGAGATCCATGGGGCACAGGTCATGTCAACATCAATTGAGGAAGTATTCATTCATGAGTTTCTCTCACCTTTCGTTTTAGATTTTTTAACGTATAGAAATCCTATGAAGGAGTTGACTTGTAGTTTAAGGGTAAATTACGAATAGCTGTCCAGATCCTGGATTTATACTTTATTGTTAACAATGACTTGTGTTATGTTATTTTCGCACCCCCATGGTGAGTTATTTACGGTGATTGGTTTTCTATTCATGTGCATGTAGCCATAGTTAGATTCCCAATTTATTTGCATTTTCGTTTATGTGCTTATAGCTTGAACTTTAGCATAATAGGTTTTCATGATGTTATGATCCGGGAATTCAAGGATCGAGCTTTGGGTCTTTAGTGATCTGCTGCATAGCTGTTGCTGGTGTATTCTGCTGCAGATGGACTGCTTTGCTGCTATTATTTTGGCGCCAATAATAATAATACATTCAAATATTAATTAGTTAGACTATATTCTAGATTGTTCTTAGTGGTTTGGCTTGCTTAGATTGTTATAAATAAGTGAAGGATGTAATGGTTCATTCATTCAATAAAAAAGTAATATGAAATATCAATCTCATTTGAGATTAAACTCTATTTTCTCATCCCCTTCCCTTCTTTCTCTCATCTAAACTCTAAACTCTACTTTCTCATCTAAATTTCAATTCTTTCTCATCTCATATTCTCAATCTATCTCAATTTTACTTAGTTACGTTCGTGGTTCGATCCCGAGCGTAACACATGAGTGGCCAGAGTTAAGATTATATCCAACCCCAAACAACAACAGACCCAATGTCTCAAGGGCTCCCAACAAAGTGGGGTCTGTTTTTTTTTTGGGGGGGGGGGGGGGGGGGGGGGGGGGGGGGGGGAGATGTACGTAACCTTACTCCTACAGGGTGTAACCCTGCTAAGAGGATGTTTCCAAGGACCCCCAACCTTACAAGGTTGGCAACACGAGGACTTCCCAAGAGGTCACCCATCCTGGTACTACTCTCGCCCAAGCAAGTTTAACTTCGGAGTTCTAATAGGATCCGGTACATTAGTGCCTCGTAAATGAACCCTACCCAACCCCAAACACAATCTTTTACAGAAGTTAACAATAAATTAGGAGCGAGATAGAAAATAAATAGTGCTATTGAGATAACCCGTGCTACACCTAGAGTGATAAGATAGGTTATTGCCTTTAGGCTCGCTCATTACTCTAAGCCCTAATTTCAAGTGTTAACTAAGTTTACTGCTTGTAGCGTAAGCCTTTTAAATAGTTTCCATGGCAAAGTATAAAGATGGGATCCGAGTTAAGCTACCCCGAGTTCATTTCCTAAATTTCCCATAAATGATTCGACATTTTATTTCATTATTTTAATCTTTAATTTCATTAATTGCTCAACTTTTCAACGAAAAACAAAATCAAACCACTCAATAATAACTGAATCCAACTTTACACTGATTCCCCTAGGATACGACACCCGTATACCCGTCATATCCATGATTTGCTTGTATGCTTGCAAGTAGACGATTTTAAACACTTATAACTGCATCACCAACTGACCCTAACAAATTCCTTTCTAAAAATTGTACCTAAAATTGATGTGGCTTTTAATAAGAAAACCCAAGACAAATTAATTTTGTCGGAATATTGGGGTAGTGTGCTTCAATTTTATCTAACTTGTGCTTTGCCTCAGTCCCTCAAAGGAAGAAGAGTGGTGGGGATCTAGTTTATATACCCCCTTCTCTTTGTACTTGGTAGTGTGTTGAGGGGCCTAGAGTAAGTTTTGTGTACTGCACACGGGCGCACGCGCGCCCGCTTGCCCCATCGAGTCGGCCGAAACCTCGTGGTGAGGTGTAGTGTGGACTTTTTCTAATCTGGACCTTTATTTTTTACAGATATTATGCTTTATTTATCATAAATGAACTCCAAGGGAGTTCTATAACTGGTCTTGAGCTCAAGCTCGAGGGTCCCTTTGTGTCCATCCTCGAGGCTATTATGCTTGAGCCTTTGTCTGTTGGTCCAAGTTTGAGCTTGAGGCTGCAAGCTTGAGCTCGAGATATGAGTTTTGACCGCATATATGCCCACTACTTTCCATATTGCCTTGATTGTGCCCGAATTTTGTCCTCCACCATTTTGGCACCTTCCTGATTAAGACGAGATTTCTTCCATAGAATCCTTAACTGATTCTTGCTTGCATACTAAGTATTTTTGCCAATAAATATTGTGCTTTGGGGTATTGTTCACTGACCTGCCAAGATATTAAGGATGAGCTCTATGTAGGGCTGCACATCGGTCCAAGACCGGACCGGACCAAACCGAGGACCGAATAAAACTAAAATGGCAGACGTTGACCGGACCGATTTGAATCGGGTCGGTCCGGTCCAATACCGATTTAAAACTGATTCGGACCGAACTAACCCAATTATGGACCGAATTGAAAGAAATCTATTTAATTTGTTGAACTTTGAAAATTCTATTAACCATACACTCAATTAAATTAAGCATTCAAAATATTTTTTTACTCCATTCACATCCAATATATTATATTTTTCTTAGAAGAATATTACCTAGCTAAAAAATAAATAAGTTAGATCCTGATATCATGTGATAAGTTCATACATAATCAATAGTGCATACCTGTTTTAAAATTTCAATGACATAAAGCCTAGATGACAACCAACTAAATGTAAACTTCTTTGCTTCTTTGCTTTTTCCTTAATGCTGCAAACAGTTAGCTAAATAGGGAAGAATCAATTAAAAAATTAAAATAAGGAAAGGAATTCGGGACGGCCATCGTCATCATAAATAAGTCATTAATGTTAACTAAATATTTTTTTCCCTTAATACTTTGGATTTAAATATTTTTAAAAAAATTATTATGATTCAAATTTAAATTATATTATTATTGTAAATATTTTATCGGTCTTCGGTCCGGTCATCGGGTCTTTCGGTTTTGGACCGGACCCGACCGAAGACCAAATATCTACTAAAATATGGACCATGGATCGGACCGAACTTCACTCGGTCCGGCCCGGCCTGTGACCAAAACACCCGGTCCGGTCCGGTTCATCGGTACAGACCGATTTTTGTTCACCCCTAGCTCGATGCTCTTAATATAGTCCATAGCCCTTGTGGTGGTGCGGGGCAGCACACTTGATGGACTCACCTACTGGAATGTAGGTGTGGTAAGACATCCCCTCTTGAGAATGAGGGCTTACTCTCTAGAGCATTCCTAGGTACCCAAGTATCGGATCTGTTTTGTTGAGAAGGACCTCATACATCCGGATTGCGGAGTGCGTTTCGACCTAAGAGCCACTTGAAGGGGATGTGTGTGCTCTTCACAATGACCACTCATGGTTTAACACTATGTTCATCATTGGGTGGCTTTTTAGGACGTGCAAGTTCACTAGATGCCTATTCAAGTCCAAAAGACATTACTATCGTTAAATGTAGGTCTCATTGCTTAGTAACATCTTTTCTTTATTCCTTTCTCAAAATTAAATCACATGGGGGATTGTTGGAATATTGAGGTAGTGTGGTTCAATTTTTCCTAACTTGTGTTTTATCTCAATAGGGTTCATTTACCAAACACTAAGGCACCGAATCCCATTAGAACTCCGAATCTAAGCATGCTTAGACAAGAGTAGTATTAGAATTGGTGACCTCCTGGGAAGTCCTCGTATTGCCAATCCTATAAGGTTAGGGGTCTTTGAAAATAGCCTTTTAGTAGGGTTACACTCTGAAGGGGTAAGACTACGTACATCCATCCCTCCCAAACCCCGCTAACGAAGTGTTGTTGTGTTTTATCTCAATCCCACATAAGAAGAATAGTGGTGGGGTATAGTTTATATACCCCCTTCTCCTTGTACTTGGTAGTCTTGAGGAGCCTAGAGTGGGTTTTATGTACCACACGCATGAGCACACATGCCGCCTTGCCCAGTTGCTGTGTGGTGTGGACTTTTTCTAATCCGAACCTTTATTTTTACGGACATTATTGTTTACTTATCATAAATGAACTCCAGGGGAGTTCTAGGACTGGTCTCGAGCTCATGGGTTTGAGCTTGAGCTCTAGGGTCCCCTTGTGCCCAACCTTGAGGCTGTTATGCTCGAGCCTTTGTTCGTTAGTCCAAGTTTGAGCTCGCGCTCGAGGTACGCGTTTTGACCGCATATCTACCCACTACTTTCCATAGTGCCTTGATTGTGCCCAATGTGCTCCACCATATTCGCCACCTTCCCGATTAAGGTCAGATTTCTTACCCACAATCTTTAACTGATTCTTGCTTGCACACTAAATATTTTTGCCTATAAATACCATGTTTTGGAGCATTGTTCAACACAAAAAATACAAAAACACCGTTTTTCTCTTCGCTTCCTCTCTAAAATTCTCTTATTGTTCTTTTCCTTATTTTGGTTATTGAGCAAGTTAGGGCATATTCCAACCCATCACCCGAGAATACTCTCTTGTGTTGGGTGCCATGTTAACCTTGGGAGTTGAAGTATCTGACGATCCCGTTTGTACCATAGCAGGAGCATAAACGACTTAGGCCAATGGTAAACTCCACGACGTGGCAGCTTCCTTCTGTTCAATTCTTCTTTCCTGAATCTTTTATTTTTATTTGTTTAATTATCTTGTCTCAAGTCAAGTAAGTGTAGTAAAAGATTTAGTGTTTAGTTTTGTCTTTGTGTCGATTTAAGTTTTACCTGTCCCCTCTCGAGTTAGCCTTGGCATCTCAAGCTTGAGAATTTAATTATGTCCATATTTTCCAACAAATTTCATCAAATTTAAGGATAATAAAGTATAGTTACCCTTTTCCAACAAATTTCACCATATTTAGGGTAATAAAGTATAGTTACCCGTTCTAATTTCTTGCCACATATATCAAAACTAGGGGTGGCAAATGTGTCATGTCGGGTCGGGTTTGTGTCGTGTCATACATAAGGGCTCTAGTAAAAGGGTCAACACAAACACGACCCGTTTATTATATGGGTTGAGCATCCCCAACCCTAACACGACCCAATTAATAAATGGGTAACCCGCGGGTTACCCACTTAATTAAACTGTCATTATCGGGTCACTTGTCAACCCACCAACCCGTCAACCCACCGACCTGATAACATGCCAAAAACATATATTTATATCATATATATTATAATTAATCAAAAAAAAAAAAAAAAAACCATGAAATAGCAACGATATATAATCGAAATCATGCAACGCCAATTGCTACAAGTACATCAACCTAAATCACAACAAGAGGAAACATAAATAGGAGCAAATTAAATAAAAATAAAAAAGTTGAATAGTCACTTTAAGAGTCACCTATCTCGGTTTGCTTTTACTTCAAAATGGAAAGAAACTTAAGATTTGCTCCTTCTTCATCATAGCCTATAGTAACTAGTACTATTACTAGGGTGGCTAATTTACAAGGGGAAAAAAAAAAACTAGGACGACTAATAAAAATATGTGATATAACTAATTATTGTAATTTTATAAAATAACTAAATTGAAACTAATTATTTCCATATATAAACGGTAAGTGGGTTCAACCCGCTATAAACACGACCCGCATAAACCTGCAATTAGTCGTGTTGGAAACAGGTTGCCACGACCCAAAACCAATTTCAACCCATTTATCTAAAGGGGCTAAACGTGTCAATCCAAATTCAACCCGACACTAAAACCCTCAACCCGAACCCTCTTAACTTCGTGTCGTGTACGTGTCGTGTTATCGTGTTGTGTTAAATATTGCCAGCCCTAATCAAAACTGACGCATCAGGTGCAAGATCCGCCGTACGTGAATAAGTGCGCCATGTAAAATGTTTGAAAGGAAAATGCTTTCAAGTGACATATAACACTTCGCCATACTCAAATCTTGCCACCCTAATTCCTTTCTTCTTCAAAAAAAAAAATAAATAAATAAATAAATAAATAATAAAAAGAGCGAAAAAGGCTTAAATGAACATCAACCTCACATAGCCAATTAGATTACCGTTAAAACTCGTGTCAATCTTAACATAAACACAACTCAACTAATGGTTGAACCGTATGGATAAAAAAGAATACCTTTTGCATTGCTAAAGTAAAACATCAATACAGTAATCAGATACGACCCAATAAAGAAGAGCCACAGAAACAACTTCCCTCTTTCCCTGCGCTCGAATTCGTTAACAACTAATTATCTGGAGATTTTCACAACCATGGAAAATTGTGTCGAGTTTGTCTCGAGAGTAGTTGTTTTGAGCTCAATGTAGTTGTTTGATATTGTCAGAGAAGAATGAACGGTTTATAGCCGTTGGCTGAAGTACATGTTCATTACATATCTTGATGGATTGAATCCACTCAGTATCACTGTAAAATGAAACAAAGACAATCATAGAAATTAACGAAAATCAGATTTATGCTATTAATTGGTGTACAAAATTTAAGTACCCGTTCGAGTTCCCATAAACTTAGCAAAGAATAATTCTAATATAGGCTCTTTTTTGTACTTGTATAGATGAATAACCACCATAAGCTAAAGCGAAAATGTCCTCTCGAATTTCTCTTGTAGAGAGGGAAAATATTTTTCATCCTAGGCTCATATCTTTGCTCTAGCCTATGGGCCAAATGGGAAGCACATACAAGCTTATTATATGAATTAATTATTTTTGTCAACGAGACAAAAGAAAGCTTACAAGAAAATATGTTTTCAAAAGAAAATTTTAACAAAAGAAGTTATTCCTCCAACCAAACTGAGCCTAGAAAAAAATTTCATAATGATCAAATGATTTCTAACCAGGCGTTGGACAATGAATTAGATAAATTTCTCAAGCAACGATAGCATTGTTCATCCTATTAACAGAAAAGTTTTTAAGACTTACAGATAGGAGAAAGGATAATAGCGAGGCCAATGGGATAAAGAAAGAAGGTGGTCCTCTCCAGAAATGGCAGCACTGAATTAAGATTATAGGATTGTTAGCAACAGCATGCAAGCAACCCACAAGACCTAACATGGGGATGGGGCGGATCATGGAAGCAAATAAACATCATTGCAAAATGTAACAGTCATCATGTTATGGATTTTCAGCAGGCTACTACATGATCTGACATGACATGGTTTTTCTTTTTTTTCTTTTAATAATAGTCACCATTATGAAATTTATTGTATATTATTTCATTAAAGCATGCCTATAAATGTGGTTTACCTGTTGGGAACTATCAATGGGCATTAAGTCAATGGTTGTTTTTATTTAAATTTTTGTAAATACAAGGCTCAAAACCAATCTTACTAGAGCCCATTTGATATCATTTTCTACTTGCGGTTTTTGATATTTTAGAAACTAAAAAATCATATTTAGGAAACCATTTTTTCTTGGTTTTGGTTTTTTTTTCTTTTTTTTTTCTTTTTTTCCTGGTTTTGAGTAAAAATTAAAAACATAACTCCAAAAAGATGATAACGTTGTTTAAAAAGCCTAATTTTAGTTACTCAAAAACCAAAAATT
Source organism: Simmondsia chinensis (assembly GCA_018398585.1). Taxonomy (NCBI): domain Eukaryota; kingdom Viridiplantae; phylum Streptophyta; class Magnoliopsida; order Caryophyllales; family Simmondsiaceae; genus Simmondsia; species Simmondsia chinensis. The sequence goes on along the minus strand of JAGTTD010000017.1, from coordinate 9,724,647 downwards.
ACAAATAAAAAATAATACCAATAGACCCTAAGGAAACCAAATATGTACCTTCATTACACGGAACACTAGAAACAAAATTGAGCTTACCATCATAGCCCAAAAAGTTGAGATAATGGTAGTATGAAATAGCAACCATGAAAAGCAGGTTTGATAGCAGAACTGGTATGAAACCATGTGCCAGAAGGAGAGGTGACAAAAAGTAATGTACCACTGCAACACCGAGCGGATATCAGTGAAATTCATTGAAGATGTCTTCTATATATTGAATAGTTAAGAAAAGTTGGTAACTTGGAAATTTCAAAGACAACAAAGCTGGACTTACCGTATAGCAAAACAAACATGGGGAAGAAGGAGTTGCAGTGCACATCAAATGCATACAACCTTCAGAAGATCATGAGGTTGTCAGAATAAACAGTTAACATAATAAATTATGAGGGGTGATGAAGAATCGAAAGGAGAAAGGGGAAAAAAGGGTAGAGTAGCCATGTGCCCTCCAACTAAGCAGTCATGGGCCTAACTTAAGCACCCTTGTGCTTACGGCAGGTAAAATTTGAAAGCGAATTTGATAAATGGGGAATGTTACACTATATATATATAACATAACATAGAAACTAGAATCTTATCCAATAAAGGACTCCTAATCTGATAAAAATTAAGAATATAATAAATGGGAAATGTTATTATCAGGGGAAAAAACTGTTAATACCAAAGCAAATTTGTGAAATTTTGTGGTTATTATTCAATTCACATCATTGCTCTGCCTAGGGGTGTTCATGGGTTAGGTAATACCCAAGACCCACCCAACAACATCAATTGGGCTGGGTTGGGTTGGGTATATTTTCAATATTGGGTCTAGTGGGTCCAATATGCTTTGTATCCATGGGTATCGGGTATGGTTCTGGGTTATCCATGGGTCGGCATTCATTATCTTGGAGCATTTCCAAATGAACCTAAATCAAAATTAAATGAGCCTAAATGAGGCGAACATATCTTGGATATTTTAAGGTTTGACTATTATTATTATAGGTACCCCGGACATTTCAATATATAAGTCCGATACTTTAATGTTTGACTATTGTTTAGGTATCCGATGCTTCAATATATAAGTAAGATACCTTGATGTTCGACTATTTTTTACTTAAATACCTGACGTTTCAATATATAAGTGGGATACCGGAGATTTGACTATTTATCACTTAGGTATTCTGAAGTTCTAATTTATAAGTGGGATACCTTAAGGTTTAAACTTCTATCAATTAGGTACTTGGATATTTTAAAATTTTATCAATCCAGTATCCTTCCAAAATTTGATAGATATTTACTGAAAATGTTAAATTAGAATGACTCTAATAATATATAAGTATTATCATTACAATTTGGTTATTTTGACAAAAAACGTTGACACGACATATGATTTTGGCAACATATGTGAGTAATTTACACGACAATTTGGTGAGTATTTTATCATAATCCGTCAAATTTTGATATGACTTATCTTTGCATAAAATTGTTTAGATTTCTAAAAGATCTCATCAAATTCCAACATGGGGTACCTCGGTAATAAATTATTGAAACTCAGGCTACTTCAATTGTATTGTATATAGTTGAAATAGAGTACCTATATAAAAAATGTTAAAATCTCCGGGTACCTAACTGATTATATGTATATACACGCATGCAGATGATTTAAATTACAACAATCCTAACATATTATCGTTCAAATCAATAAATGATAATTGGATCCCCTTCTTGGTTTGTTATTGATTTTTTACCTTAAACTCGAAACTAGAATGAGTTAAATTAGGAACTTAGATTAATGTTTATGCATTAACCAAGCATGGGCCGACCCAACCCAGAACCATCATCCTATCACTTGGTGGGTATGGGTTGGATATGGGTCAAAATGTTGGATGGGTCATGTTGGTTCTTGACCCAACCCACCCAAACCCAGCCCACATGCACCCCTAGCTCTGCCAATTAACATTTTTTGCTTTGGCAATAACACTCTAAATAAAAACATAAAAACTAGATAATAAGAAAATATTTAGATAGTTTCAAATCTTAGATAAGATTCAAGTCCATAAAATTTTTTTTGTTTTTGCAAGAGTAATATTTCCAAATTCTTCCACGATCTCTACCAATGAGACGTTCCTTTTTCCCTCGTGGCATAAGAGATGGAAATCAAAGAAGGAACTTCAATCCAAACTTGCAAAAAACATGTAAGCTTGTTACTAATAATCCAAAGCTTTCAACAAGCATAAAAGCAGAAGTACCAAAACTTACCATTCAACCTGCTGTTCAACCACATAACTGCTTGGAGCTTCTTCCCGGAGGTAGTTGTTTGTTAGAAACCTATATCAACATTTGTGAAGATAACATGAAACGACATAGCACCCATATTGTCTATGGCTGATTCAATCACTATATCATATGACACCCACATACATAAAAACAAGCCTACAGTGAGACGGTCAACTAATTGTCACAACAGTCAGACGTTCAAAATTAAAGGCATCTAAAATGGAAGTACATGGGGAATTCAACATTTAATTCTTCACAAATGTCTTGGAAAGTAGTCAATCCACATTACCTTATTCTGTAATGAGAAGTTCTAGCCTAGCCCGAGATTCAGCTTCGTAACACAATAAAAACAAAGATGCTTCAACGATGGAAATTAAGAAAAGAGATCCAGCCTAACTGCAAAAGATATGCTCAATTTCTAGCAAAAGAGAAACAGAACTTACAATGCGTGGTGAAAGGCAGTGCTAAATTGCTAATAATTCTACTATGACCAAAAGGGCCCTTAGAAACGCAAATTGAAACAATGATTCAGAAGAGAGGTGAGCTTACCAACAAGAAGTAGCCAAAACCACTCCAATTACAAGGAAATGAAAAAGCAATACCGAAACAACCACGAAAACAGCATGAGTTGCACTATGATCGTACCTGCATTTTTTGTCCAAGAAGAAAGGTAGTACAAAATAAGAATTACTAACACAAATGTTTTTCACGGCTTAATAAGTAGCATATAGGAAGAGGCAAGTGCACCAGAAACAAGACTATTGTGAACTTCTTGATAAAACAAAATGTGTTAAAAAAAGGAAAAAGTTAATGCAGCATTTCTTCTATCCAAAATTGGAAAAGGGAAGTGGATGCATGATTCAAGCACCAGAATTGAACTTACTTCAAAACAAATGTAAGTAAAAAAAATAAAAAAAAATATTTGAGCAAACAAGGATGCCCCATCAAAGTGCTTAGGCAAACAACTATCATGCTCAATGACACAACGCTTAGATTTCTACTTTTGACACGTTCAGAGCATGTGCAGCTGTGGTTCTCAAAGTAGGAAAATTCAGATATGTACTTTTCATAAGAGAACTTGAGGAGCATTGAATCGGCTAAATTTGTTTAGTACTTTATCTCCATTTGTCCAAATGTCTTCCGTGGAAAATGAAAAATTGGAAAATATTTAGGCTGTGTTTGGAGCATGAAATTGGAGGCTGGAATTGGGGGCTAAGGTTGGAAGTGAAGCCCAAAACTCCAATTTTGTTGTTTGGTTCACCTGCTGGAATTGGAATTACAATTCCACTGCCCAACTCCATGGAATTGGATTTTAACCGAAAATCATACTTCCCAATTCCTTGGGGTGGGGGTAAGGAATTGCAATTCCATATTAATTCTATTGACCTAAAACCTAAAATGATCCAACTTGATTAACCCAAATCCAAGATGACTCAAAATGTAAAGAATTAGACACACCCTAAAATTTGATCAACCTAGAAATCACCTAACTCGAATGACTTGAACATGAAATGACTGAAATCACCTTAGCTCAAAGTCGAAGTGATCCAACCCGATTGACCTGAAACTCGAGATGACTCAAATCTAAAAAAATAAAATTACTCAACTTAAATGTGATGTAAACAAGCTAAGCCAAAGTGGAATGACCCGACCAAATTAACCCAAAACTTAATATGACCCATACTCAAAATGACCGAAATTTGAAAAGATACAAATCATTTGTCTCAAAATTAAGATGACTCGACTAAATAAACTCACACCCGATCATAACTAACCTGAATCCCGAAAACACCCAACCCGATTAACTGAAATACAAAGTAACTTAAACACCAAATGATCCGACACAATACCTGACCTAATATGACTCGAATACCGAATAACTCGAGCTCAATTTGAATCGCTTTGACCATAATAACTTAAACACAATGTGAACCGCTCCGACTAAAATCCAACCATAGCTGATTTAAAACTCAAAATACTCCAACTCAATTGACCGAAAACCCTTGATGATTCGAATTATTATATAATTATAATTCCGACCCCCATTTCCTTTGATGAACCAAACAATAGAATTTCAATTCCATCAGAATTGGAATTAGAATTGCAATTTCACAGTCCAATTCCAATTCCATGTGCCAAACAGAGCCTTAGGCTCCTTTTGAATTTGGAAAATTTTGGGGATAGATAGTTCGGACGATATGGTGGCGGGAGCTCTTGAAGCACTGGGTTTGTTGTTGTCGTTGTTGTATAGTTCGGACGGTATGGAAAATGCAATGGGAAGAAAGTGTCCAAGGAGGTGTTATGGAAAGTTAACTTTGAGAATTGAACTTTCCTTTCGGAAATGAGAGGAAGGTTTGAGGAAAATAAAATTCAACTTCAGTAAGGAACAAAGGCATATAAAAGCGAACCGAAAATTGGAACGAATAATAATCGACTCTAGTCTTTGATTGAGCTTTCTGGTTTGGTCTAGACTAGTACATTAACATTTTAACATCCTTTACAAGCCCGAGCTAGACCGAACCGAATACTCATAAAAAGCACAAATCAAGGACTAAAGATCAAATTGAACAACAACCGGTCACGTCTAATCCCGTCTTCGCTCGAAATTCCACTTTACTCTGTACTAAGGACTAATGTAGATCCAAATCAAGGACGAGGGAGTGAAGAGCAATAATTTATCCAACCCAGTTTGGTCTTACAGCCAACTGAAAATCAATAAGGGAATAAATTAGGGAACAAGGACTAGATAGAACAATGACCGATCCAGCCCGATCTTAGATCAAAATTTTCAATCATAACCAAACCAATATTTTAACGCTTAAATATGTTATTACTATTTAAACCTAGATCAAATCAGGGCATAGACTAGCAAAGGCCAATATCAAGGAATAAGGATTTGAACGAACAATAATAGAATGATTCAGCCTTATACATAATTATCCGATTTAGTCAAGACTGATTTAACATTCAAATTATTCTCCTTACTTCAAATTAGACCAGACCGGACCAACAGTTGATAAAGGTCCAACGACCAAGGACTGGACTGAAGAGCAATTCCCTAATCAGTTATTTCAATCCATAATGTTAATTGAATATCCTTAGGTGTGAAGCTAATTTTTTCTACTCAACATTATCCTACAATTTGCAATTTTCAACAACACTGCACTAGAACTCTTTCTTCTTTTATAGAATTTAAATTTCATTTTCCTTTCCTTCAACTTTCCGTTGCCTCTAAACGAAGAACAAAATATGAAAATCCTCCTTTTTTTTCCTTTTATTTTCTTTCCTCCAAATTTTTTCTCTTAAAATTTTTTTTTTTTTAGTTCCAAACAAAGCAAAAATTTAGGGAACTAGAAACCACCTCTTAATTGTGAAGGAAAACTAAGAAAATAAGGTAAGTTGTTTTCTAGTCTTTAGTAAAACAGGGGAAAAAACCAAAAAAACTGTACTTCCTAGAAAATTTCAAAAAATGGCTATGTTGAATGCATTTTCAAGGAAAACATGGGATTTGAATATTTTTTTTTTGAAGAACTGAACATTTCCTAAATTATTTGAGTCTGGCATTCTAGCGTACATGGAGTTAATCTTGGTTTTGGCTCCTGCAATGAAGCTGGGGAGCTACTCCAGTAGTGAACTATCGACAATGTCGGACATCAGGCATCATTGTACTATGGAGCTAAAATAATTCTTTTCTTCCCATACAACTACTCCCTCTCATCTCCACTTTCCCGCATGCAATGCTCAAAACAGCAAATGCGATGCTTGTTTTCTCTATTCAATTATTGGGGTGCCAGTATCAGTGGGAATAGCTACAAAATAACGCTTCAAGATGTGCTATCACTTGAAAATATGTCGAGAAAGAGTATGTCCATCACTTTCCCCAAATGTAGCATCCAGTTTCTCACGTGATATAACAAAATAGAACATTGACACATTCAAAATAATCAACATACATTCCATTTGCTCTCTGTAAGCATATATATGAAGAGTCTAAGTCACCAAGACCACATTTGCATACCATACTGAAAAGAGGAGCCTTCACTAGGCAAGTATGAATCAAAAACTTACGCTGCACAATATGCCAAGGTTGAAACTACTAGAAGAAGACTGCAGATAACAACAAAAGCAGGATCATCACGAGCCCATTGATTCTTTGTTTCTGAGAAGAAGATAGGTAAAATGTAATGAACATTAGGCAGTCACCAGTAAGGCAATATACTTGTAGCATTAGCAGCATACATTCTGGAAGAAGAACGACTGAGATATAAAACAATCTTTGAAGAAAAGAAAATGGAAAACATAAGCTTTGGAGGCATTCGGCAACAAGAAGCTAGATTGATTCACCAAGTTAATTGTGCCTCCATCCCATGTTTTAGCAGAAGCATTGTTACAATCGCCTAATGACCACGCATTTTAGTTTATTTTGATAAACTCACTAGTAAATTTAGTCCCTTGAAGCACAACCCAGATCTTACGAACCCCAAATAGACACTTCCATCACAATCCCTTTTTGCACCCAGGAAAATACTTCAAAATGTTAAGATAGCATAAAGACACATCTCCACAGGTGGTTGCAACCCATTGGAGAAACTTAAGCCCTTGCAAAAGGACACTCAAATTATGGTCAACCGACATTAATACTGCAAAATTGTAGTTCAAAGAAACTGTTATTAGTCAAGACAAGCTCTAAATGTCATGTCTTCTCTCCTTACTACTGGGTAAGATATAGCACCATGCAGTGGAAGGTGGAGGAGTTTAACGATCACTGGTTTAACTTCTGCAGTTCTACATATAAGATCATGCAGAAGCAATAGAATATATAATTTAATCCCATCCCGTGCGATGTAATTCACTGGTTTCCCTTAGGCTATTGAAAATCCCTAAACTAACTTATAGAAGAAGTGCTTACTGTTAAAAGGAATAGCATGAGAGATTGTGAGAAAATTCTGAGAGCGATGAGGGCGAAGGAATGAAGAGACTAGAGGCATCAGGAGAATGAGAGAAACCACTCTCGCAGGTGTATAAAATTGAATGAATGAAACTGTACATGCAGAGCCCTATTTAGAGGGAAAAGAAAAAAGCCAATTAAGTAACTAACAAAAAAAAAAAATTCCTAAGGTCTCGCCAAAATATCTGCTACAACCCTAACTACTTAATAATGCAATAATCACATGGGTAAACTAAAAAAAATTACATGTCAAAATAAATTACAAACTCTAATATGCCCATTCAATTTATATGTCTAACACACCCAACTTGCACATAGGGGTGTAAACAAGCGGAGACGAGCCGAACATCCCCTTGTTTGAACTCATGTTTGATAAGACTTATCGAGTTCAAGTCGAGCCCTTATTGAGCATTTCTAACCCTTGTTCGAACTCGGTTCGATAAGAATATAGTGTGTTCAATACTCGGCTCAGCTCCGCTCATTAGGTGTATCGAGCTGAGTCGAGCTCGTTATCAAGTCGAGTTGAGCTCATTATCGAGCCCATTCTAGTTTAAAACCAAGCCAAGCTTGCAATCGAGTCGAGCTCATTAAGGAGCCAAGCTTTTTAAGTTATTATCGAGCTATTAGCGAACCATTTTTGAACCAATACCAACTGTTATCGAGCTCATAACGAGTCTTTAACGAGCTCATATCGAGCACCCCTGTTCGAACTCGGCTCGTTAAGCTTATCGAGCCTACTCGAACTCGGCTCAAGCTATCGAGCCCTCGTAATGAACAAGAACGAGCCTTAATCGATTTTGAACACGAGTAGTTCATTGAATGCTCTATCCGTTTACACCCCAGGACTGAAACAAATGCCGAAGCCGGAACATGGTTTGACAAGGAAATCTGCAAGCTGATGCGACTAGAATCATGAAGAATCTTCGCAACGCCTTCCTGAATCTTTTCCCGAACTACATAAAGATCAACCTCCATATGTTTAGTACACTTGTGATAAACGGGATTCTGGCAAATTTATGTAGCACCCAGATTGTCAAAACGACGAGGTAGGCATGTGATAAGCAACCGAAAATGTGGAGAGAAGACCATTTAACCAAATAACCTCACATAAAACCAAGGTAAGATATTCTACCACGGCAAATGCTGGAGAAACTGTGAGTTATTTCTTGGATTTCCAAAAAATGGGGGAGGACTTACGGAAGACACCGAAACCAATAACAAACAGTCAAGAGTTAGAACATCTGCCCAATCCATATCTGCAAAAGGCCAAGGAAGAATAGGCCTCACCCAGGAGAAGACTTACTATATCATGGGACACTGTAGGGAAAATGAAAATGAGGGACGCAGGATGTGGCCTGATATTAGTTGAACTTGTAACCGAGAAAAAGATTCCAGGGTGAGTGAGTGCAAGATAAAGAAGGCCATCGGTTAGTTGTTTGTAGTGACTGCGATCAGGAAGGGGTCACCCTGGAGAGAAGAAAGCTTAGTGTTAGGGTCCATGGGACAATTTATTGGTTTAGTACCAAGGTGGTCAAAATCTTCGACAAGTTGAAGAATAATGGTTATCGCAAAGAAGGACGTCAAAGGAGGAACAAGCAACCTCTAGTCCAAGGAAGTACATGAGATTTGAAAAATCCTTTAGGTGAAAGTAGTCACGGAGGATATGTTTAAGTTCTGTGGTGGTATCAAGGGAGTAACTAGAGACGATAATGTCGTCAATATAGAAAAAAAGGGCTATAAAGGTAGTCCTTGAATGACGAGTGAAGAGGTTATAGTCGTATTAGGATTGGGAAAACCAAGGGTGATGAGAAAAGCAGATAGTTTAGGAAACCATTGAGAGGACCATAGGGGCTCTTATGAACCAACGCACTATGGGATTATGCATTCCCTAACCAAAGAAACAGGTGGAGATAACATATAAAATTCTTCATGAAGATCCCCATGAAGAAAGGCATTATTGACATCCAGCAAGCAGACATGTCAATTTTGGGTTGAAGCTAAGGCGAGGAAAAGGAAAAATGTTGTTATTTTGGCGATAATGGAAAAGGTATCCAGAAAATCCACACCCTCTTGTTGGGAAAATTCCTTGGCAACCGAGCATGCTTTGTGACATTCAATGGTACCATCAGTACTATAGACCCATTTATACCAAATGGGTCATTTCCAAGTGAAAGAGGAATACAGGATCAAGCATTATTGGCATCAAGAGCATGTAACTCAACCTGCATAGCTTTACGCTAGTATGGGGGACAACCTCACACTATGTAGTGGGCTCAGTGGAAGGAGGAAATGATGACAACGAAATGCCAGTGAGAATAAGAGAGTAGAGGAGATAGGATGATCAATAGGTGATTTTTTGGGGTGGATCGTCACAATGTGTCAGAAAGATAGCAATGATAAGAGGCAAGGTAAGATGGCAGTTTTGGCGGATGGGTGGATCAGCAAATTGGTGGCGATGACACATCCCCAGAAAAGGGGATAAAAGGTGCTGCAGAAGTGTATGTCAGGGACTCAGTACCAGAACTTGGGGATGCTGCAATGTGATTTTCCAGCAACAAGGAGAAAGGCGGATCAGTCTCAGGGGAGGAAGAGATAAAGGCATCAGGGGTGAGTTTGGAGTGAGGTGAGCAAAGTTATGTTGGATGGAAATACTGGGGGCGCATGTTTGGGTAGGGAAAGCATAGGCACTATCTGCAGGAACAATGTATCTGAGGAATTTAGAATCGCTCGAGGAAGTACAATATCAACAAAAGGTATGGGAAACATTGGATTGTGTATGAAGGGAAAAACATGCTCATGGAAGACAACACGGTGGGAAATAAAAACCTCATGAGCCCCCAAGTCATACAACTAATACCCCCCTAATCCCAAAAGGATAGTCAATGATCAAAGAGGTCAGTGCAGAAGGACCAAATTTTTGGCGGTTGGAGCGGATTATTGAAGCAAAACAAAGGGATCCAAAAATGGAAAGGCAGTCATACGAAAGTTTTGGGTCATTTAGAATTTGAAGTGGGACCTAATTTTTTAAGGTAATAGAAGGCAACATGTTGATACAAGCTGCAATAAGAACACACTCACTCCAAAAATAAAGGATATAGAAAATGAAGTGCCCCGGGCTATAAATAAGGGGTGTTGGTGTTCATGCTCAATAATAGAGTTTTGATCGGGAGTATCCATGCAACTACTTTCATGAATGATGCCGTGGTCGGTATAACATTGTGGTAACCAAAACTCTGCACAATTATCACTATGTCTACACCTAATTCGTGCGTTATATAGAGTTATAGGCCATGGCATAAAATTGGGCTGACAAATGTGACACCTCATCCCACCCATGCATCATATAAACCTAGGTCACCCAAGAGCAATCATCAACTATATTTAGGAAAAAGACGATGCTCGTGAACAGATGGAACCTGAAAAGGTCCCCCTATGTCTACTTGTTTCAGATCGAAAATGGCAAGTCATATGTTGGTAGAACGGGAAAAAGAGTCTTTTGTTTTGCTAATGGACACACCATACAAGGTTTATTGTCATTAGCAGGAAGATCAAGATGTGAGGGATGCAGTTTCGCAATGGCCAGATGGCCGACTCGAGAATGTCACACGTGACGTTATTGGGTAAGTGTTCTACAGATAGTAGCCAAGCATGAGGCAAATCAGTCCTGTTGGGCACCTTCACAGCCGATGGCTGTGACATGAAGCTTGCCAACTTTAGTCCCCATCCGAATCATCTGCACGCTTTTGAGGTCCTGAATGTAGCAAATACGAGTAGTGAATATGCATGGCCATGTAGTACTATACAAGAGTTGTGAGACAGAAAATAAGTTATGTAGCACAAACAAGAAAACTAAAAGACTTCAAACTCAATTCTCAAATTCTGAATTTTTATTCATTCAAAAGATATCTCAATAAAATTTAAAAATAAAAGACTCCTAATAAAATTAAATAAAAAGACTCCTAATTAATCATAAATAAATTCTTCTTGTACAGTACTTCCCGAAACGCTTTGATTGCACTACATCATTCCCTCGCGATTGAGAAGGACTCGACTCCGTTGAGTTTGTTTGCAAATAATCGTCGAGTAGATCAGCATCCAATGATTGGAACTCTTCCTTATCCAAGTAGCTTCACTAGTAGGGCGACCTCTCCATCGGACAAGGAAACGATGATTCCCACCACCGGAAGCGCACAAGACCTCATCAGTTAATACATCACTAATCACGTCTCGAGGTTTCAAAGTTGGGACCTTTGGCGTTGGGCTACCTGCAATGTCAAGAGAAGAACAACTAGGCCACTCGATGGTACCGCAGTAAAGGGTCAAGTCTTCTAAATTGAAAATTGGACTAATATTCATGTGATCAGGTAATTCTAAAAAATAAACATTAGGTCCAAGTTTCTTAGAAATTTGAAAAGGCCTAAAACCACATGCATGAAGTTTTTTGAACGAATTTTTAGGCAAGCGATCCGAGTGAATGCGAGCCACAACATAATCACCTACATTAAAATCTTTGGCCTTAAGATGAACATCAGCTGCGAGTTTATATTCAATATTACATGCGACAATTTTTCTTCTCACCTCGGTATGTAAGTCACAAATATGTTCAGCAAAAAGCTCGGCAGGAAGAGACACATAAGAGGAAGGGGGCAGGAGAGCGAGGTCAACAGGAGTACGAGCTTGTAACCATGAACAATTTCGAAAGGGCTTTTACCAGTAGTGCAATTTATTGAATTATTGTATACAAACTCAATTAAAGGCAAATTCAAATCCCAATTGCCCAGTCTATCACCGACGCCACATTTAAGTAAATCCCCTAGACTGTGGTTAACAACTTTAGTCTATCCATCAGTTTGTGGGTGAAAAGCTGTAGAAATTTCAAGTTTGTACGACAAATTCTCCATAGTGTTTTCCAAAAATAGCTAATGAACTTAACATCACGATCAGACATAATGGATGTGGGAAGCCCATGCAATTTAACGACTTCACGAAAGACAGATTTGGCAACATGGGAGGCATTAGTAGTCTTAGTACATGGTATAAAGTGAGCCATTTTTGAGAACCTATCGACCACTACTAGAATTGAATCATGACCACGAGATGTCTTATGTAACCCTAGAACAAAATCCATGCTAATGTCTTTCCAAGGTTCGTGAGGGATAGGAAGTGGAGTATAAAGGTCGGTATTATGCTTTCTCACCTTAACCAATTGACATGTACGACATTGAGACACAATCTTAACATAATCTCGCTTAAGTGAAGGACAGTAAAATCTATCAGAAACGAGGGAGATGGTTTTGTCTTTTCCTAGATGACCACCTAGCCCACCAATGTGCATCTCCCTAGTAAGGAACTCCCGGAAGATGGGCTGGGAATGCAAAGTCTAGATCCCCGAAACAAATAACCATCATGAATGATGAAATCAAAATGGTCTCGACGATTGCCGTCCATGATCTTAGTAAATATGACACCAAAATCAAGGCAAGAAGGGTACTCATCTTTCATTATATCAAAACCCAGGACTTCTGCCTTCATCACATGAAGTAAGGCTACTACACGACTAAGTGCATCAGCTACCCTATTTTCTTTTCCAGATTTATGCCTAAGGACAAATGAGTACTCATTGATAAACTCGATCCAACGCGCATGCTTAGGGTTTGGTTTAACATAGGTTGGGGCATAAGAAACTTTAGAGACAAATAATCAGTAAACAAGACAAAGTCCTTAGGTAATAAATAATATCTCCAATGATGAAGACATTGAACTATCGCATAAAATTCTTTATCATAGGTGTCATATCATCTTTGCCTACTCATTCAATTTCTCACTAAAAAAAGGCAATGGGATGTCCTTCTTGACTCAACACACCACCAATTCCAACCCCAGAAGCATCACAGGAATCCTCAAAATCTTTATCAAAATCAGGGTGCCGAAGGAGTGGGGCACTAGACATCTTTTGCTTAATTTCCTCAAAAGCCTTAGTAGCAACACGAGTCCATTTATGGTCTCCTTTCTTAAGACAATATGTGATGGGAGCCATGACAGAACCAAAATTTCGAATGAACTTCCTATAAAAAGAAGCTAGACCATGAAAACTTCTAATCTTAGGAATTGTCTTAGGTTCAGACCACTCTTTAATAGCTTTAACCTTTTCAGGATCAGCAGAAATACCACACGAGGAAACAACGAAACCTAGGAATAGGACTTCTTGTTGTAAGAAAAGACACTTCTTTAAGTTAGCATAAAGCTTAGCTTCCCTAAGTGTAGTAAATAGAAGGCGAAGGTGGTAAAGGTGGTCCTCATGCGATTTGCTAAAAACCAAAATGTCATCAAAATACACCACAAGAAACTTTCCAATAAAGGATTGTAAAGTATGTGTCATGAGTCGCATGAAACTGCTGGGGGCATTTGACAACCCAAAAGGCATGACCAACCACTCAAACAAACAATCTTGAGTCTTAAAAGCAATTTTCCATTCAACTCCTGGCCTAATACGAACCTAATGGTACGCACTCCTTAAATCAAGTTTCGAAAACCAACAAGAACCAACTAAAAGGTCAAGCATGTCCTCAAGTCTAGGGATAGGAAAGCGATATTTGATGGTGATTTTGTTGATCGCTCAACTATCAGCACACATCCTCATGGAACCATCTTTTTAGGGTGTAAGAAGTGCTGGAACTGCACAAGGACTCATGCTATGCCAAACAAAACCTTGAGTAATCAAACTCTCAACTTGTCGACTAAGCTTAGCACGCTCTACTGGGTTCATCTTATAGTGCAGAAGGTTAGGCAATTGAAATCTGGGAATAAAAGCTATGGCATATGCTGAGTATCCCTAAGGGCTGGTAACTCGTCAAGCAAGTCCTCAGGAAGGACATCTTGAAAATCTTCCAGTAAAGCACTTAGTTCGGGTGGAGCTAAAGGATGGGAAGGAACCAAGGGGGTCTCTTTAGCCACAATAGCCAAGTAAAAACCATTTTCCTCACAAGTTTCCTCAAAAGCGAATCGGTTAACTAAGTGCAGACAACTCTTTACTGGAGTTGGGGAAGAAGGAGAGTTCATCTTAGGAGAAAAATCCGAAGGGTTGGAAGGTTTCAAGATGATGACCTTACCCTTGTGCCTAAAGGAATAAGTGTTCTCCTGACCATGGTTAATCATATCAAGATCAAATAGCCAAGGACGCCCTAGAATTATGTGGGCTACATCTATCGGTAGAATGTCACAAAAAATGCTATCCTCATAGCCTCCTAGGCGAATGGGAACTCGACATCCCTGGGTAACAGGAAGGCTTGTTTTGTTAACCCAAGAAACTTTTAACAGGTCGTGGGTGTGGCTCAGGCTTAAGGTTCAAACAACTTGAAGCATCTTTGGAAATCATATTCATGCAACCACCACCATCAATAACAAGTTCAGCGGATCGCAGGCTGCTCCTAACGACAATGTGAAAAATTGAAGTGCGTTTCCAAGAATCATCTTTGGTTGCATTTGTCAAGACACATCTAACCACATTCACTCTCTCTATGGAATCATCTAAAGTTAAGTCATTCTCATTCTCGTCCCCAGATTATGGCTTAGCCTCAACAATTTGTTCTTCTTGTAAGTCCGGTTGGTCACTCTCTTGACTTATGATAAGCTTACGATAAGGACATTGTGAAGCAATGTGGCCTAATTGTTGACAATGGAAACACTTAATAAAGGAAGAGCCATAAGAGTGGAAAGTACTAGTTGTTCCACCAAAACAAGACATAGGGCCACTAAGACGTGTAGGGTTAGGGGTGGAAGATCCTACAGTATAGGACCCAATAATAGAGGGCTCTTTTCCCTTAAAAGGAGCATTGGATGAGGGCTAATATGACCGCAAATTACTCCACAAAATGGTCAAACCGACGAGTAGATTGGGTTTTAGAATATTTTTCAAACTCAAGGGCCTTTTGATAAGCCTCCTCTAAGGTCGTAGGGGCATAAAGACTGACTTCTCTCTTAATGTCTAGGTTAAGACCATTTACAACCTAGTCAAGGTCATAATTGGGTCCTCGTCTATGCCACACCTAAGCAAAACTTCCTCAAAACGATCCAGATACTCAGTGACACTAAGAGGTGACTGCCTAAGGTTGAGCATTTGATCTACAAGTTGGGTCCTATGGAAGCTAGGTATGTACTCTTTTAATTTTGCTTTCATGACCTTCCATTGATGAATAGGGGCCTCATGAAGTCTCTCGATGTTGTGCAGGACAGTTTGCTAGTATTTTTTTGCAGAACCTACCAGCTTCATTCTAGCAAAACGGACTCTCTCTATATCATTCATATTATACCAATCAAAATAGTCTTCCATGGAGTCTACCCAATCAAAAAGGACTATAGGGTCCAACTTCCCATCAAATGTGGGAACATCCACCTTGACTCTCCTAGTGATGTCAACACGATCCCCACGACCGCGTCGTGGAGAAAGAGAACCTCTTTCATGTACGTCATTCTGAGGCCTAAATTGAACATCCCAGGGACGATCATAGTCATGGTATCTATGGTTAGGTCTAGGGTTATTCCTAGGATGGTGAGAGCTGGGGGGTTACCCAGACCAGGGTTGGACGAAACAAATTGACCATGTGTCGACTCGAAAGACTAAGGAGATGTAAAGTTCTCATTTTGGGGTGCATCATCATTATTACTCAACAGATTTGTGTTCTTACGCTGCAAAGTAAGAATCTCACTAATTTGTGCTCTAGTGCGAGAATTTTCAAATTCATGATGTTCAACAGTTTCTTTTAGTGCGCACAAGCTTTGTTTAAGTTCATGAAATTCATTGGTTTCCTTCATGTGGAGTAGACTCAACTTGTTTATCATGATTCCTAGATGGGCCCATGGATATGTGCTTTCAGTACCGAGGTTAATGAAATTTCCACAGGTATTTATTAGAAAATAAACTAGCAATTTGAACTTTCAAGTAAAACTTCAGATGTTTAGCGTTGGCTATTTTTTAGGTCGCACGCAAAAGATCATGAAAATTTTTTTTTTTTTTAAAAAACAATGAAAATTAAATAGAAAGGACCTAATGAAATTTGTGAACTCCTACCATACAAAAATTAGCAGAAGTTTTCAATGTAAGAAACTTATACAACAACAATAGTCCCAGTGCCACAGTGGCTCCTGCACAAATGTAAGAAACTTATACCTTTTCCACAATCGTAGGAAGCTTTCTATTATTGCCCTCAAGCTTGCAAGAGAACCTTCAAAGCACCCCAGTTGTCCTCCTCAAAACATGACAGAGATGGTGGAGATGAGTCCACGACGCTCAACAATGGAGGTCGACTGTCCTTGACTACGGAATTTAGGGTTGGGGTTCGAAATCTAGGGTTGGGGTTCGAAATCTAGGGTTAGGGTTCGAATTTGGGATTTAAGGTTAAGGTTAGGGTTCGAATTTGGGGTTCGAAATTTAGGGTTAAGTTTCAAATTCGGGGTTCGAAATTTAGGGTTAGGATTCGAATTTGGGATTCGAAGCTGTTCTCGAGGGTGGGTGGTGGTGGTTTAGCTTGGTTGGTGGAGTTTTGAGAGTGGGTGGTGGTGGTGGTTCGGTTTCGATGCTGGGCGCAGGGTTTCTAGGTGGCGGGGGCTAGGTTTCTGGGTGTCAAGCCAGGGTTATCTTTTTTTTTTTTTTTTTTTAATTTGAAACCAAAAACGAAATTGGACCGATTTAAGCTCTGATACCAAAATTGATGAAGCACAAACAAGAAAACTAAATAACTTCAAACTCAACTCTCAAATTCTAGATTTTTATTCATTCAAAAGATATCTCAATAAATTACATAAGGGTCCTATTTATAGAGTATGAGTCCTAAACCAGAAAAGATAAAGAAGTACACTCATAACCTAACCAGGATAAATAAATTAAAATCCTATTCTAATTAGAAACTCTAAACTAAATAAACTCTGACCAACTTGAATTTAAAACTAAAAGACTCCCAATTAAATAACTTTAACTTATTTGAATTTAAAACTAAAAGACTCCAAATAAAATTAAAGAAAAAGACTCCTAACTAATCATAAATTCTTCTTATGTAGTACTTCCCGAAACGCTTCAATCGTACTACATCAATAAGTTAAAGCAAGTAAAAGTTAGGAAAATAAAGCATGTCTAAGAGTGTCAATAAAGATGAAATGTGCACGTCGCCACAATGTGTGAAAGTAGCTGTATCACTGATACTACGCTATCCGCACCAGTGTCCAGGTAAACACTATTGTCTCAGCTTATATGGTTGGTTTTCCCTGAACTATTATCCAGGAGCAAAAAGGAATATGTATGTGAATTTCTTTGAGGGTATATATTGGTCAGTGTACATGCAAAACTCTTAACTATCAAGGTGAAATGAAGTACTAGGTTCAGTCGAAGATGAAGAGGAAATGTTAATGTCACCGGTTTAAGTAGTTGTTTGGCTACTGAGATATGCAAGCAATTGGTGACATTGGGTTGATGTAAATTGGACAAAATCATTGTTTTCCCCTTTTCCGATTGAGCCATCCAAAATAACTTGATCTGCGATGGTTTGCCCTGTGTTTAATGATTCCCTTGTTGTTGCTTGGCCTTGCTTCAATATCACAGTGGAAAACCATATATCCTGAAGCACGTGTTGCTCATATGAACGAATTGGTTACAATGCATGCATATGCGCCTATTTTTTCTCGGGTTCTTGGGCCTCATATCCGACCCGATGAGAATAACAATTGTCTCGATTGCAATGACCGAGACCTCTATGTCAGGCTATCACTATTTGTTTCTCCTCTTGAAGCATTTTTACAAATGCAATTTTGATGGTAGTCGACGAATCCATTTGCATTATTTGATCATGTACGGCCATGTATTGGTCCCCAAGCCCCATAAAGAATGTCATAACGTGGTCTCTCTCTACTTTTCTGCCATGCCTTCACCAAACCACACTTGCAATTCTTTAGGGCACCACATTCACAGGTGGGTATTGGATCGATACCCTTGAAACTCACCCAGAAGTCCTTTCAACTTTGCATAGTACACAATCATGGATAAACCTTCATGTTTAAGCTCATGGATTGATTGCTTAAGTTGTCCATTCATCTGTCTTGTATCTATCACAAATGTCTTACCACATTTCTAGCGGGGAGCTTGCACATAGATAGGACACTAGAGGTAAGCTCCAGTGAAACTGAGTTAATGACCCAAGACATCACAATACGGTTGCACCCATGCCATTTTCAGTAACTCAAATCAGTTTGTGTTTGCCGCTCAACTTCTCCATTGATGAAACCTTCTTTGTTCTTGGCCCTTAATGCTTCCAACATCAATTTGAACCAATTACTGCACAACTTTGCTCCATTTAACGCTTCACTGACCAAAGACACCTGGAATATCATTGTTCGTGAGATGAAACCGTAAGAAAGGAACTTTCTCATCAACTATTTGTGTTTCATTCTCCGATCACACAGATTGCGTGTTCCATTTATTTTACGCCGTGACTTCAAAACACAATTACTGCAGGATTTGATGAGACTAAGCTTCGAGAAAACAAATCGAAGAAAGGATTGAGCCAAAAGCACACCGCTTGGCTCATCAATGCAAACTGTAAACCCTAGCTTTTTTATGCAAAGGACATTCTGAAGTCCTTAAATCCAGCAAGAGACAGGAAAAGAGAACTTGATTCTTGATTGAGAGTCAAAATTCACACGCTCTGATACCAGGTCAAAGGAATAGCATGAGGGATTTCTGAGAGTGATGAGGGAGAAGGAACAAAGAGATTAGAAGCCGCAAGATAATGACAGAAAATGCTCTCTTAGTTGTATATAATTGAATGGATGAAATTGTACATGCAATGCCCTATATATAAGGAAAAGAACAGAAGAAATTAAGTAATTAATTATACAAAAAATCATAACAAATCACCATAATGTCTACTAACAACCCTAACTACTTACTAATTCAATAATCAGATGGGTAATCACAAAAAGCACATGTCAAAATAAATAAACTCTATTACTTACATCCCCAAATGAAGCCAACAGACACTTCAAACAGCCATACAAAATCGTTCAAGAGTCCATAATGATATCCATAAGCATGATCAATATTTTAGCAAACAACTCTTCAACTGTGATCAAACCAAACAGACTAAAAGTAAGCAAACACAATAAAAAACAAACAGTAAAAAGAGGACTTACGCTTGTGATACTTGGTGTGCTGGTAACTGCATTATTGTCCAAGTTCACATGCAAAATACCATATAAAGGACACCAGGTCAGAATGTTAAAAATCTCCGAAAGAGAGAACAAACTGGAAAGGACACCCTTGCCACAGATTAATATTCCACATCTAGATTTCCATCGCATGAAACAATATTCAAGATCAGAGTTTTTCAAAGTGCAGTGTTCATGATGTCTGCTACAGTAAGTGGTGCACAATAATGCAGATCTCTGAGGATATTATTTCCCAGCATTCTCCAAGGGCCCCAAGCATACACAAATGACCAAAAACATCCACTAAGGCTTTGATTAAGATTGACATTTAAGAAGATAAAAGCACCCCCTTAGTTGAGATGTGCTTATTGGAAAGCTCCAAATCCTCATTGCAATAAGATGAGAAGTAATAAAGGGGGGGTTGCTAGAGTGGGCACTGGAGATGCCTATATAAACCAATGTATGTACTCTATAAATTATTTAGTTTCCTAATTTTGCTCTAGGGATGCCAATATAAACTAATATATGTATTCATTATAGACAAGATGCAATTGAGTTAAATGCTATATTTTTTAGCTTCCTCGCCGCCGCCCCCCCCCCCCCCCCCCCAAAAAAAAAAAAAGAAAACCAAAAAAAACCCTTTGTCCTGCACCAGTTGGCCTTGACGATAGAGTTAAGTTCTGAGACATTTTTAGGAACTTGACACTTCATTCCCAAGGAATTCCCCAAGACTCTGTTTAGCACATGAAATTGGAATTGACATCAGAATTACAATTCTAATTTCAATTCCGGTGACATTGGAATTATGATGGATTGAGATTCCATTGTTTGGTTCATTAAAGGAATTGGAGGTTGGAATTACAATTCCATAATGATTTGAGTCATGCGGGTTTTTGGTTTTTGGTCAATTGAGTTGGAGTATTTTGAGTTTTAAATTAGCTACAGCAGAATTTTGGTCGAACCAGTTCCTAGTGCGTACGAGTTATTATGCTCGGAGTGATTCACTTGGAGTTCGAGTTATTCAAGTTTCAAGTCAAATCGGGTCGAGTATCACATCGAATCATATGGTGTCCAAATTATCTCAGATTTTCAGTTAATCGGGCTAAGCCCTTTTGGGATCTAGACTAGAATCGATCGAGTTTGAGTTGATTTAGGTCATTTCAAGCTCGAGTCATCTTATTTTCGAAACAAACGGATTTTATCATTTCAAATTTTGAGTCATCTTAAGCTGAGTTTGATACAGGTAGGGTCATTTTGGGTTTGAGTCATATTAAGTTTTAGGTCAATTTGGTCGAGTCATTTCAACTTCAGCTCAACTTGTTCACATTATATTTAAGTCGTAGTTTCATTTTTTGGATTTGTGTCATCTTGAGTTTCAAGTCAACCGTGTTCGGTCACTTCGGACTTTAAGTTAAGTTGATCTCCGTCATTTCAAGTTCAGGTCATTTGAATTGGGCGATTTCATGGTCCGGTCAAATTTTAGGCTATGTCTAAGACGTTCGATTTTGAGTCATCTTTGGTCTGGGTTAATTAAGTGGGATCATTTAGGTCAATGTAGTTAATATAAAATTGCAATTCCTTACCCCCATCCCATGGAATTGGAAAGTCTGATTTTCAATTAAAATCCAATTCCATGAAATTGGGTAGTGGAATTTTAATTCCAATTTCAACAAGTGAACTAAACAATAGAACTGGAATTTTGGGCATCAATTCCAATCTGAACCCAATTCCAGGCTTCCAATTCTATACTCCAAACAGGACCTAAGGTCATGTCTGATGCATGGAATTGAAGGCTAAAACTGAAATTGGTGTCAAAATTTCCAATTCCATTGTTTGATTCACCTATTGGAATAGGAGTCATAATTCCATTGCCCAAGTTTGGAATTAGGTTTTAACTAAAAATCTTACATTCCAATTTCTTGAGATAGAGGGAAAAAAATTGTATTTCTATATTAACTTTACATTTGTAACACAAGATGATCAAAATCAATTGACCCCAAAGCTAAGTTACCTTACAACAAAAATACCTGACCCGATCTTAATTTGACTTGAAACTCATAATGACCAAATGTGAATAACTCAAGCCCGAATTGACCTACACCCACCAAAACCTAACCTGATCTAACTCAAAGTTGAAAATGACCCAACCCCATAGACCCAAAAATCCGAGATGACTCAAACCTAAAATAAGCCGACCTAACTCAGAACTAACTTGAATGATACACAACCAAGATGACCCATTAAACCTAGAGATGACTCGAACTAAAAAGGACTTGACTTGACTCATCCGACCTAAATTTGACCCAAGACTAGGCAACCCGAAACTGTAAATGAGGCAACCTGATTAACCAAAACCAAGATGCCTCAAGCCGGAAATCACCCTACCCAACTCAACCCGACTTGTGCCAACCCAAATCCCAAAATGAACTCACCTAATTATTTCAAAAACCAAGACAATCTTAGGACAATATAATTCAACCAACTAAAACCAAACCCAAGTAGACCCGAAGCTTTGACATGACTTGAACTTGAAATTATATGATCTGATTCAAGCCTGACCCATAGTTAACTCAAAACCTAGAATGATCCAACTTGATTGACACAAAACTGAAGAAAAAGGTGTGAAATTGCAATCCCAACTTTTGACGCCTTTGATTATCCAAATAATGAAAACTCAATTTCATACTAGTTCCAATTGCATTACAATTATAATTGGAATTGTGATTCCAAAATTCAATACCAATTCCATATGCCAAACACAAAGCCTAATTTTTATCATCCATGGCATATGATTAGTGATATTATGCATACCGGGACAACTGGACATAAGAAATGAATGTATCATTTGATCATTTTAGACAATAATAATAAAGTCTCACATATTAGTACCCCAAGGTTTGGTGTATTAATTTTTTATTCCGCAAACTTTGTGAAATAATTTTTTAGTCCAAAAAGTTACTAAATTTAATAAAATAATCCAAATAGCGATGTGTAAGGGTGCAAAGTAGGCTCTGCTTTCATTCTTTCTTGTCATTGTTTGGACTATTTTATTAAATACACGCAATTTTTTGGACTAAAAAATTATTTTGCAAAGGTCGTGGACAAAAATATTAATACACTAAACCTCAGGGCACTAATATGTAATTTACCCTAAAATCTTTCTCGCTATGCACACTATCAGCTGACATTCACTCCAAGTGTTCGACAATTTTTCTGGATGTTCCATACAAAAACAGGAGATATGAATAAGATACGAAATACTTACACTACTTTCGGCGAGGTGCATAGGTGAAGCATTTGCCAAAATGTATATTCAATATCCATTTGTTGCCACTACAATCAACGAATATAGAGCAAAGCAATATGAGATAAGGTAATTATCTCCCCCAGAAATATAACCAAACTCAAAATGATAAAGCTGACAAACAAAATAATGCCATGTTATAGTCAATATGCCCTATGCAATTATTTAATAAAGTTAAAAAGCCATTGAACTCAAGTGGGACTAGTGGTAAAATGTGGTTAGGGACAAAATCCTCAAAAGAACTTTTGCCCGCTCACATACATAACAATGAAAATGTTTGCTTCCTTATGCATATTCATGAGATAAAATATCACCCACAAAAGTGGAGGAGAAGGCTGCATATATAAGACCTTCCTATACTCCACTTTGGTTGAAGCTCAATGTGTTAATTTGTCCTTTTCATTAAGTACTTCATTGAGAGCATTCTTTTGTCTACTTATGCATAACAGACCACAAATGTTCATGTTTGATTAATAAAAACGAAATTGTACAAACATAGAGATAGACATCATTCTTCATATGAAACCAAAAGGCAGGGACACATACATCATCTTGCAAGTGATGGAGATCAAGGATAAATAATCAAGATTTAGATCTAAATTATATCGTTTAGAATATACTATTAATTAGGATTAGTTTAGGATAGAGTTTGATTTTTATTAGCCTTATTATTATCATATTAGGAGTTTGTTATTATATGTTTACGAGTTTATTTTCATTTAGGATTCTAGTTTTCTTTCTATGAATATTGATGTAACCATAGCCTAAAAGGAGATCATCAAACTATTAAATAAAAATAAGTTATTTTCTATTTTCTTAAGCACAGGGCTACTAAAAGCTCAGTCGAAGGATACTTAGTTGGTTGGGCACAGGGCTATCCAACCGTTTGCGGAGGCACAAGGATGCTTAATTTCTATCAACAAGTCATCTCTAAAAGAAGGATGCACCCATTAGGTACTTCCTCCGGGTATAGATTTCCAATACATGCTTCTCATAATGAGGGTGTTAAAGGAAAGGAATTTGTCCTCAATGATGCCATCCATCTACACACCAGTTGCTGGCCAAAGGAAGACAAAATCTCCATAAACCACATCGAAGTTGATAGACGGAAAGAATTGATCAATAAATCTTCAGAGGATAAGCCCATCAGTTAATTCCAAACCATAACAAAAACAAGCTTCCTCCAAAGCATAGAGCAGAATAACTGAGTTGAAAGTCCATGCAGTCCTAACAAATTGCCCAATTGAGAGCCAACTAATATTCACATGCACCCAAACAGAAGGGAACATTCACACGATAGTCATCATAGTATTTTCAATGAATCAATAACTAAAGCTACAGGAGCGAAACATAACAAAACAAAAACCTAGGCTCCTTCATTTCAAATTTTTAGCAATACAATAACAGCAATTACACGCCTAAATTTCCACACGATGTCCACAATGATAAGAATTTTGATAACAAATCCATGAAATATTCAATAACTGTGCACCAAAACATAAATCCAGAGGAGAAAGGAAGAGAAACCTTGATGATTCGCCGGAGATAATGAGGGAAAACAGGATTAGGTTGTCGAGAGATGGAGGGGGAGGATCGCCCCTTTGACGATGTGGGCAGCATCTTTCGCTGGCTCTTCGTCCCCGATCTATCCAGATCTCTCTGTATTCTCTCTCTCTCTCTCTCTGGCTCTCTGTTGGGTCGGGGATCAGTGGCCGGAGCTTGAAGAAGACGATTAGCAGGGCTCTTTTTCTGTGTCTGCTTCTCTTTCTCAGTCAATTACTCCGTTGGGGCACCGAGGGAGCATTTGCGAATCGCGAGGGTGAAGCAAATAATTAGAAAGGAAAGGAAAGGAAAGGAAGGGAATATACTCAATGCCTTAAAGACTTTCGTCTACACATGATTTGGGAGGCAGATGTATGCAGTCTTCCCCCTTCAGGATATTAACCTGAAGAGAGCCGGTTTTCCAGTGCCCCCAACCTGAGGGTGAGGACTTTCAGGAGGTCATACATCCTGGTACTACGCTCGCCCAAGGACTCTTAACTTCGGAGTTCAAGTGGAATTCGATGACGGCGTATTGGTACCCTCTTTGGTTGGTATAGCAAATAATCAACTTTTTGTAATTTATCACCTCAATATTCACTTTTTAATATATATGATAAGATATCATAAAGTTTAAAATTTTTATCATTTTGATACCTTATATTAGAATTTGATGAACTGGATGAGAATCATATCAATTTTACATAAAAGATGCAAATGTAATGTATGACGACGATAATATATATAAGTCATGTCAATGGTTTTTAGTAAAAATTCAATAGATTACGATAAGATATTCACTGAATTTGGATATAAATTACTTATATTACTAAATTATGTGTAATATCAACATCTTTTACCAAAACAATCAAATTCCAATGAATATACTTATATACTGTCAAAATTATGTTTCACAGGAGCATTTTTAACAAATCTATCGAATTTTAAAAGAACGGAATTTTGATTGATAAAATTTTAATAATTTAGGATATCTAAGTGATAAAATTTTTAAACCTTAAGGCACCTTATCATATTTTTGAAACCTCATAATACTTACGTGATAATGATCAAATATCACGATATCTAAGTGATAATTTTTCTATTCTTTTTAGGATTAATTATATTCCTAAGAATTATATGTCTCCAAAAGTTATTGTTGCATGAGGACTCAATAATTAATAGCTCTATATTATAACATTTCTTTCACAAAAATGACCATTAAGCTCCAATCATAGTGTTATGATTCAAGATCAAACTTGGATCATAACCTATGAGAGATAGAGTATGAGATGAGAAAGAAGTGAGATAGAGAAGAGAAAGTTGAGAGAATTTAGGTGAAAAAAGAGATATTTTGTCTATTCATTCAATGATCTTTACACATGAAGAATCAAGCTACTTATACTACTTCCTTACAAGCATATGGAAGAAATAACTCAACAAATATCTAAATCCTAACTAACTAACTGTTATGATTCAAGCTTGATGGGGATATAGGGGGTTCACTACATATGGCTATTGTTGATGAGCTTCGGTATTGTTGCTATGAAAATGGTTAGCTTAGCTAATGTAGTAGTTAGTTCTTTCTCTGCATACTTAGTACAAAGCTTGTAGTGTGTTGCTTCTTGGTGCCTAAGTGATTCATTTGTTAGTTAGTAGATATTTTAGTTAGTTAAATATTTTCTTATGTTTTAGATATTTTGTAAGTGAGGCGGTTGGTTGTTAGTCTGGGTTCACTGTGCTGGATTGCTTATAAGTAGTAGTCAATTGTAATAATGGAGATCATTTAATCAAATACACAGCAAATATCTCTTTGAGATGAACATTCTCTCTCTCATCTAACTCTCTCTACTTTCTCATCTATATTTCTCCAACTTCTCATCTAATTTCACTTCTCTCTTATTTCATACTCTCATCTATCCTCAATTTACTTAGCTTATGCTTTGTGATCCAATCACGAGCATAACAATTGGTATCAGAGCCTTGATTTGGCTTCCGAATCAAGCTCTAAATAAAAAAGAAGAAAAAAAAATCTGGTTAATTGAGTTGCAAAGGCTTGGATGCTTGCAATTGATTTAGTTGAATCAATTTCAACTAAATTGAGTTGTTTTGTGTCAAGCTTTGGCCATTGTTGCGATCAATCATCACCAAAGCAGTTTTTGTGCTGATTTAGTTCAGTTTTGTGTGATCAAGAATTCAAATTTGAATTCTAGCTTGAAGAGCTTGTGTGCATTGTCAATTGCTTCACGTCCTGCGCATTGTTTGGAAATGTGTGTCGGTTGAGATTAATTGATTGAGTATCATATTAAATTTAGTAGAGATGATCAAGCAATAACTGTTGAAGTTGAGTGCTGAAGCATAATTGATTTTGATCAAATATTCATCTAATCAGTTGGAGAAGAAGCTAAAGTGACCTATTGGATCAACATTACACTTGATCATAATCATAGGATCAGAAAAAACAAGCTGATTTGAGGTAGTTTCTGATTCTAGCATTCAATTAAGAAGTGAAGGTAACTGTTTTCTGAACTTCAAGTTACATATTCGATCAGAATCTGCCTTGCTGCTGAATTATGATGAAATTCGTGTTAATAAGCATAGTAGTGGTAAGAATTCAGCTGATTCTTAAGAATTATATGATATTGAATTGAGATATGCTCAAAAGGGGATCTGACATTGAACTGAGAACCGAAATTGTTGAAATCTGATTTCGTTCTTGAAGATTACCTTGAGTATTCTGTTGAGGACTCGATTACGATCTAGAGTCGAGCCTAATTCAGAATTGTAAGTCTGGTTACTCAAGAAGCATCGCAGTTAGGGTTTGGTCCAAGTTCTCTGTGTGGCAAAATTCTGCAGATTAGGGTTCGTATTTAGTGACGATTGAGGCGCCATTAGCAAGTGATTATTTGTGCAAGCGAAGGAGTATAATTTCTTTAAGCAATCATCTGTTGAAGTGATTCGAATTGAAGAACTCAAATTTCTGTGAACTGAGTTGGTTCATATCGAAACGCTGCTTAACATTGTAAATATGGCTGGTATGGTTGATGATAGCACTTATCAATCCTTGATGAGTTATTCTTGGGAGAAATTGAAGCAAATATTGAGACAAGACCGTGAGGAGTTTTGGCAGAGAGTGAAACAGGCAATGGACCAAGTGCTGCAGCGAAGTGTGGATTAGTAAGATTCAGCTCATCAGTTTCCAAACATCAATCGAGATTGTGCTGGTGTTCTTGATGCAAATGAACCCTCGAAGCTAATGGATAGAGTTATACAACAAGAACTCAATGTTGAGCAAAAAGAGAAGGTTAGAGTGGAATCTGTTGCTATGGAAGATGAATTAGACCACTGTAATGCCAAAATTAGTGAACACAAGTTAGAGGAATCTGAGGTTGAACAAGTTGATCATTATGAAGACTCTTTGCGACAGTTAGAGTATCTTGAGGATGTTGAGCCACTGCAAGACATGTTTCCGGAATGGGAATACGATTCACATGTCAAGGGAATGATAAAGAAAGCAAAGAGTAAAGTGAAGAGAAGCCATCTAAATGAAGCATTGAAAGATTTTTGGGGGAAAAAAGTTTACAAAGCGGAAATTGAAGCATGAGTTTGTGTTTCAGCCTAAGAGGCTTGGGAGTTTGCAAGATCAAGTTAAAAGGCGATCTTTTAAAGCGATGTTGATCATAAGCTTAGCACCGCAACAGCAAGTGGACCAAGAAACAACGGAAAATTTGGATGAAAAACACTCCAATATAGCAAGACGTGTGGAAGAACATCAAAATGCGCTAGTTTCTACGGTTATCTCAAATGCTGCAACATTAAATTTTGAAGAACAGAACATAAAAGTCCCACAATGCAATGAGCAAGTTCCGAATTTGGAGGAACAAAACTCCAAAGCTCTTCAACGCATTGAGAGTTGCCAATAAGATCATCAAGTTACAGCAGATAAGTTGAAGGGCGCAGCACATGAATTTGAAGAACATGGCCTGAATTTTCATGAAGAGATTGCACCTTTGCAGATGGAGGAGCCAATGAAATTCGTAGCCAAGGTATAATTCAGCAGAATGTTGCAATTGAAGCAGATGCTGCAGCCTATCATTGTGATTCATATGGCACAAACTCAATGGAATTCCTTTCCGATGCACGCTAACATTCACATTTTGATAAAGGAATTGCATGCTAAGTGGGCTGATCCAGGTCTTCAACCAGCTGTACAACCCAATGTGAGGCCTCCAGAGGTGCCTTCTTGCATCAGATTGTGCTCATTAGTGCACCTATGTTGCAGAATACAATGGCTAAACTGCATGGGTTGTAAAACAGAAGACACGTCAGTATGGATTGGTGTTGGAGTTTGGCTTATCTAGTATGGAATTGGCAGACCACCGGAAGCCTTTTTTACAGAAACTTGTTGCTGCATTTGGTTGCTACCTGCATCAACACCGGCAACACTGCTATTCCTTGCTGCAGATTTAGAACTCATGTCATTCTCAGCTGCAATTTCAACCATCTTTAAGCCTTAACAAGTGATTTTCAAAGTCTCAACTCTCTTCCATTCTTGAGGACAAGAAAGTTTTCAAGGGGAAGGGAAAGTTATGATCTGAGCTTGATGGGGATACAGGGGGTTTGCTGCATATGGCTATTATTGATGAGCTGCGGTAGTGTTGCTATGAAAATGGTTAGCTTAGCTAATGTAGTAGTTAGTTCTTTCTCTACATACTTTAGTACAAAGCTTGTAGCGTGTTGCTTCTTGGCCCC
Organism: Simmondsia chinensis; assembly: GCA_018398585.1. Classification (NCBI taxonomy): domain Eukaryota; kingdom Viridiplantae; phylum Streptophyta; class Magnoliopsida; order Caryophyllales; family Simmondsiaceae; genus Simmondsia; species Simmondsia chinensis. Next base: position 9,695,614 of record JAGTTD010000017.1, on the reverse strand, counting down.
TAAGTGGTTCATTTGTTAGTTAGTAGATATTTTAGTTAGTTGGATATTTTCTTATGTTTTAGATATTTTGTAAGTGAGACGATTGGTTGTTAGTCTAGGTTCATTGTGATGGATTGCTTATAAGTAGTAGGCAATTGTAATAACGGAGATCATTCAATCAAATACACAACAAATATCTCTTTGAGATGAACATTCTCTCTCACATCTAACTCTCTACTTTCTCATCTATATTTCTCCAACTTCTCATCTAATTTCACTTCTTTCTCATCTCATACTCTCATCTATCCTCAATTTACTGAGCTTATGCTTTGTGATCCAATCACGGGCATAACACTAACATAATCAACTCCCTCCTAAAATACCTAACTCTAAAATATCTACTTCACCACTACTGACCCACACTACCTCCTAATACAAGAATAGAAACTAATACATTAATACACCAAACACAGGGCTAACACAACTAAAGAAGTGCTAATACTAATGAATTATCTGATTGACTAATACTAATGAATTGACTATTTAATCCCACATATCACAATCATGACAATACATCCCCCTTTAAAGATTCTTGTCCTCAAGAATCTTGATAAGAATTTTGTAGCTGGAAGGACTTTGATTAATGATGCATTTGTATCTGCACTACGAACCACTTGGACCTTGGAATCAAGTAATATGCTGCCATTTCTTACCTTTTTGTTGTACAGTCTAAGAATTTCATTCAGGTAGTTGCTTGAAGACCGTATAACATTTCAAATCACTAGCTCCTGCATCTGTCTTGTGTCCCTATGTGTAGCAATATGTGCATACAACTTGCAAATCTCTTCCCATTTGTAAAGTTTTGCTATGAGGTCCCTATTGCTTTTGATTGAAACAAGAACACTCTTGGTGCCTTGACAAATCTCACTAGCTTGATCTTGTGACTAATATTTAATAGCCCCCCTCTTTCCTTCCTTACCAAACTCAATTAAATTAAGTAATGCTAACTTCTTTATAAGCCTTTTGTATTGCTTCCTGGTTGCAGATGTCTTTAGCAATATGCAAACCTTGCCTTCCAATTGCACACTGCCATTATTGCACTTAGCCTCAATTGTAATAAACTCAAATGAATGCTTCCTTATGCTCAAAACCTGGCTATCCTCTTGATTAATTTGACCTTGGCATCAGATTTGTAAACTATATTACACCAAAAAGGCAAAGCAATTATAACAGCTGAATCTGAGACTAAATTTTCCTCCTCTTGGCATCTAGATAGAACACTCCTTGGCATTACCTCCCCTATGCTATATGTCAAATAACATTTCAAACCAAGCATTACTCTTGGCTCTAAGCAAGGCACTTTTATAGTTATCTCATGTTCCAAAATTTCATCCAGAACTTGATGTTCCAATTCACTTATGACAAGTGTTTTTCATAACACTTCTTCCAAATCTGATCTATCTACTTACTACAAACACTTCTTTCTTTAGTGAAAACTTCACTAAGATTTGGCATTGAACACCTAGCTGTCTTCACTCTTTCGGAACCCTCATGAACTGATTTGGTCCAAACTAAAACATCCCTCTTAGCTTCTAGTAGTTCATCATTAATAAAGAATGGTTGCCCAATCTTCTGAAAATTCCCTTCCTTAAGTACTCTTGCAGCCTCGTACAAGTTATGAATTTTAGGTTTTCTTGCGTAGCTTCATCAGACCCTCTTGGTACTTCCTCAATTTGGACATAGCATTATGTTGTCCCATCTAACCATTTTTTATTACACTGATTATACGTTAAGCTCAAAATCTTCTTGATCTTAGACTTAATGATCATCTTTCCTTGATCTTAGATGCTGAATTGAAGCATTTGGGCCTTCAATCTTGAATTGATCTCTTACCACACCAAGCCTCTTACTGACTTTCACTACTACTTTGTGCCAAGACCTTTCACATATGTCTTTTACAATTTCTTGCAAAGATATATTGGAGCTACTCAAAATCAACATGTGAATTCCAACTTCTTGATCCACAAACGAATGAATGACTGCCCATTTCACCTTTTGTGAATCAAGTTTGCCATAGAAACAATTGTATTTATCACCTCTTTGAATCCAAGGTTGTGTTCAAAGTGTATCAATTGCCTTGCTCTTTGTCTTAGGATGTCTCAATCTCGTATTCTTGGCAATGCACAATCCTTCTTCTTCATCTGTCTTAAGGACTAGAGAATCAGAGGCCCTTCCACTATATTCCATAGCCGGCATTGTTCTTGTTCCAATTATCTTGCTCATGTAATCCTTCTTACGACTGCTGCAATGCCTCAATTTGATCACCACAATTGGTTGCCTATCATGCTTTTCCATGACTTGCTGATGTATCACTGTGTTATTGACATTGCGTTGTAATGTTGTGACACCAAAATTTACTCTCCCTAAATAGATGCTGAATTTGTTGTAATATCAGCCTCTCTTTCCCCTGGATCAGGAGGGCACAATTGAGCCTGATTTGTTGCTGTAATATCTTCTTGATTATACTTGAACCGATCTTCCATATCAGCTTATGATCTCCCTGTTGCAACTTTCGATTGCACCAACAAAGAATCATGTACAACATATTGAAATGCTGCCTGATCAAGCTTGTCTTGAATTTTTAAGACAAGCTGCTGAATTTATATCAATTCCATTCATGTAACATTCGTTTGCATCAATTCATCTTGAACGCATTGTAATGCTGCAACATCAACCTGAATCGATGCTGCATCATTCTGCTTATGGAATTGATCTTGCATTTTCCAAAGGCCGTGCTTGGATCTTTTCTTGTGATTGCTGCATATTCTTCAATATCGGCATCATGTCATGAAGTATGTATAGTACCCTCTCATGATGTACGAGTAGCGCCTTCTGACACGACTTTAGGAATGCGTCTTCAACCCTTTGACATGACTCATAATGTGAATTTCCAGCCATGCCTATCTTGATTGGATGCAAAACCAGCTAGTTCTAGTGCAATTCAGCTAGCTGATGCGGAAAAAAAAAAAAAGAAGAAGAAGCAAGTTTTGATACCAATTATTATAATTCTAGATCAAGCTTAGATCATAACCTAGGAGAGAGAGAGTATGAGATGAGAAAGTAGAGAGAATTTAGGTGAGAAAAGAGATACTTTGTTTATTCATTGAATGATCTTTACACATGAAGAACCAAGCTACTTACGCTGCTTCCGTACAAGCATATGGAAGCAACAACTCAACAAATATCTAAATCCTAACTAACTAACATAACCAAATGCCTCCTAAAATATCTACTTAACCACTACTAACCCATACTACTTCCTAATACAAGAATATAACTAATACACTAATACACCTAATACACGGCTAATACAACTGAAGAAGTACTAATACTAATGAATTATCTAATTGACTAATACTAATGAATTGAGTACTTAATCCCACATATCACAATCATGACACATGGATAATAGATTGTCACAAACATAGGTTGTGATGCTGGGCAGTTAGAGTACATGTTAGTGGAAGTGACATGTCACGGCACGCTGTCACATCGGTTTGGTCACGAACATCAGACACTATTGGCGCACGGGTCTCCAAGCTATTAGGTGGTTGTGCGTTGAGCTGTTGTGCCAGCTTAATTATAGTGTAGATAGCATTATAACCTCGTGTAATCATCATATCCAACAAATTTATACAAAGTCATTTCTACTTTCTCATCTCTTACTCTCTCTAACTCTCTCATCCCTAGTTCTTCTAACTCTTCGCATCTTATATTCTACTATTTTTCTCTTCTCATCTTCAGGCCCGTTTATTTTTTTATCTCACCTTAACTCTAATTCACTCTTCCATTCCGGCACAATTCTAGGCTCGTGACAAGGGGTATTAGAGCTACTTATGATTCAAGATTGGGAGTTCTTGATATTCACTAAACCTCCATTGGTTGGCAAATTGAGGTGCATGAAGAATTCGTAGTGATCACATATGTTCTAGTTGTAGGTATATTCTTGTTTCTAGTACACATCGAGGTAATATCAGATTGATCATAATTAATTTTTATGTTGTAATAATGGAGGAATGTCAACTCCAAACATTGACATCCAAATTGAAGGAGACACCGGGTTCACTTAAACGCTTAGCCTCCTTGGAGAATCGTTTTGACACTGTTACCATTGTCTTACAATGGGATATGGAAAGAAACAAGATGGCAATAGAGGAAAAAAAATTAAATCCACACTTGATATGCTTATAGAAAAGACGAATGAGTGGCTAGTGCAAAGTGGTATCACGTAGCTGTTAATTCCAAGTTTGGAACGTGCCATGGGTTTAAAAATAGAGATGGATTTGATTACAGAATTGGTATCAGAACACTCGCCACAACCTTAAGAAAGGCGTTGTGATGTCATGATAATGTCGTTTAAGTTATCCCTTGATGAATTGAGCAAAAATCATGGTCAGAGGCACCACAGGTATAAGTAAAGATTCAAGAAACTTTTGATTCCATGAAGAAACATAACCATGCAATTCCTCATTTAAACCCCAAAATTTGGAGATAAGTGTCCTAGATGCGGAAATTAGATGATGATTGAATTTTTAGTGGAAAATATTGCACGGTCGGGAAAACTGGAGGTCTTGATTATAAAAGAGTTTAAGGGGATCATGACCTAGGATGGAGTTACTGGTTTAGTACTTTGGGTATACCTATAGAAGTATTTAGCAAGGTCATGAGTGAGCTTAGCTAATGTGGCGTATGATCATTATAGGCATTTTTCTCTTCACCTCTAACATCTTAGAATGTTTCATTAGCCATGCTACTAAATTTGTTCCTCTTCCCTTTTTTCTTCCTTTTTTGGATATATTTTCTTTGACATTGTTTTATTTTGGATGTAGGTGGTTGCACATAATATAAGCACCTCCTTGTTTTCCAACTACATTTTGATGTCGAGTATCAACTAATTATCGAAGAGAAGAAACCGCAATACAATATGTTACAAGAACATTTCAGGTTTTCATATGATTCATGTTCTTTCTTCCTTATCTTCAACTTGTCTATATCCTCCTTTTCCTGTTCAACCTCTACTTTTGCTTTCACTAGCTCACCCACTGTAAACTCATTTTACGCAAATTAAGTGCCAAATTTGGTCTATATTGATTGCTAATGTGTTGTTATGTTATAATATGAATCATATATTTATGAAGTTCAAAATACATTTAGGATTGATTTTCTTCAAAAGCTTAACTTGTAGCATAAATACTCAAGAATGACTTTATATTAAAACATTTCTCTCATAAAAATGAGCATTAAGCTCGAATCATGAATTATAGATACACATATTTTATACCTCATGTTCTAATACCATGTTATGAAATCACTTATGCTAGAGTTCATAGGTAAAAAATGCTCAAATAGTTTTATAGCTATAGAGAAACCATAACACAATATGTTAGCCATTGTCAAACCTAGGCCTAACCAATGAGTTCCTATGTGAAACCTTAGCATAATATATGATGATGTTCATTATAAAGAACAATTGTAACTTACATATTCTTTACCATATCTCCAATACATGTGATTTAACTCACTCTTCAAACCTCAACACAATATCCGCTGACGTTTTTTCTTCACAAGTTTTGGAGTTTGGGATAGATCAAACTTTGCTATAATTGATCTATCCGTTAGAATATCCCACAACCATTGCATAATATGCCCATTGGAATTAGATTGGTTATCTTGAAAAGATAATGATAAGTGTCCAATCTAATTGTGATATAAATCAGGCGTAAAAATAGTTGTGTGTGTTATGTTCACCAAATTATGATATATAGGCATGCGACATGTCCAAATGTTTACTTTGTAATATGCCACCCCTCCTACAGTAGACAATTCACGATCAATCATGTATGCAGGGAGGGAGGCAAATGTGGCAGCTAATGAATTTGCGAAGGTAGAAATTGAAACTCAAACGACAATGGAATGCTTTGTGTCCCTGATTTTTATCAATTGCAGTTAGATTTTTTTTCTTGACTCTTGAAATACTATCCCTTCTTTAGAAGCAACCTAAGAAAATGTGAGGAAATATTTCAAAACTACTTAAATTTACCAGAACTAGCGCAGCTGAAATATATTTTTTTTCCCCTAAAACTAAGGATTTCTAATCTAATACATTCATAATAACACAAAATATTAAACATAATAAAAAAAAATAAGAAATAAACTAATAGAAAGATGAAATTTAGCCTGGAATTATTTACTAAGACCGCGAGAACTTTTCTACATATCTCCTTTTGACCACATAGAGTGGACTTTGCAAATATTTAACTTAATGAAAGATTTCAATAATTCTCCCAAAAAATACTTTTTAGAAAATTATTAGAAGGTAAACTTAATTTTCAAGACCTCTATTTGTAATAGGCTATTGGATAGAACGTAAGCCCAAAAATTAACATGGGATTGTAAAGAAAAAATACAAAAACGACGTCATACCACTCAAAAAAAAAAAAAAAAACAAAATCCAGCGCATACTACGTCCAATAGCCACGCGTCACACCCCCATTTGCTGTTCCACGTCTCACACGAATTGCTGACTCAGCAATTGAGGCTTGATATGTGTCGCACTTTTATTGGCTCCATGGCAGGGTTGCGGGTTACATGGTGTTGGCTGGCAGCTCTAAATTGTGGTGGGCCACCAGTTACATTATGTTTTTTGTTTGAATTTGTTTTTTCTTTTTTTCTTTTTTTTCTAAATTTAAATTCTCACATGTTTGCATATATGGACTTTCTTTATTGAATTAATTGCTTTATTGAATCTAATATTCCATAAGCGTGATACTTGCTTCAGTCCATAAATGGACTTCTGCAGCTTGCATACCATATGCTTTTGATTCTGTTATGACCCAAGAATCCAAGGCTTGAGAAGGTTTAGTGGCTAATGGTGTAGCTGCTGCATTATGCTGCTGTGGTGCTCTGTTGTGGTTCGGTTACTGCTGCTAGGGGCTGATTGTTTAGCTTTAGTTAAGTGTGCTTCCTAAAGTAGTTATTTTCCTTGGTACATTGTAATAAGATGCATTTGTCATCTGCGTTGTAACCTGCAGTAAGCTAGGCTGAATCTGGTCTGTTAGGTGTTGGAGTGCTTGGCGCCAAAATATTTTAGAAGTTAGTTAGTTAGATATTTTCTAGATAATTCTAGTTAGTTCCTAAGTCGGTTACTAGGATTTGTCTAAATACATTGTATTAGCATGCTTGATCTTACCTATAAGTAGTAATCTCTTGTACATTTCAGATCATTCAATGAATTCATAAACAAATATCTCATTTGAGATCAACTTTCTCTATTTCTCATCTAATTTCTCTACTTTCTCATCTCAATTTCACTTCTTTCTCATCTCATACTCTCAATCTATCCTATTTTTACTTAGCTTACGCTTGTGATTCAATCACGAGCGTAACAGATTCTTGCCAATGAAACTGTCTGGTTGCACCATATAGATGTCTTCTTCAAGACGACCATTCAAAAAGGCCGTTTTGACTTCCATTTGCGAAATCTCATAATGAGTTGCAATGGATGGGAGTATCCTTATGGACTTTAGTATGGCTACTAGTGAGAAGGTCTCTTCATAATCTATTCCTTCATTTTGGGTGAAACCCTTAGCAACCGGTCTTGCCTCGAAGGTCTCTACCTTCCTATCCACTCCTCTTTTCCTCTTGTAGGCCCATTCACAACCAATGGTTTAATGCCAATAGGCACCTCTACAAGATACAAGACCTGGATAAAATACATAGATCCTATCTCAAATTTCATTGTTAAGACCCACTGGTTAGAATCCATGTCTTTAATTGCCTCATTATAACTGAGAGGATTAGATTCAATGTTAGAGTCAATCATTAGGGCTCCCGCCATGAGCCTGTCAGGTACCCTGACAATCCTGCCACTACACCTAGGCTTTCGTATACTTGGAACACTCTCGACCCTAACAGTAGATGCATCTAATGCATCCATTGTGTCCCGAGTTATGTCTAGCTGTTCAGAATTAGTGTCAATTTCTTTTAATTCCTCTACACTACTCTGCTTTTTCTTTTTGTATTCTACTACGAAATCCTCCTCTAAACATTTCGCATTTACATTACAAAAACCTTTTGATTAGCAGGGCTTTAGAAAAGATCACCCTTGTTCCTTTAGGATAACCCTAAAAAGAGATTGGTAAGGTAACATGACTCATCATGGACCTTATCATCTGTAACAATGTCCTATTCCTTCTTTTTGCAATATTATTCTACTGCAGTGTACCCGGAGTAAACAAGCTGAGATCCTATCCCATTTGCAGTTGGGAAATCTGGAAACTCACCTGAAAGAAATTCTCCACCTCGATTTGATCAAAGTGACTTAACTTGTTTACTTAATTGCTTTTCAACTTCAGCTTTGTACGATTTGAACTTTTCGAAAGAGTCCAACTTATGTCTCACTAGGTAAACATATCCATTCTTTGAGTAACATCAACCAATGTGATGAAGTACCCATACCCATCTCTTGCCTGAACATTCATTGGTCCACATACACATGTGCGAACCAGCTCAAGCAAGCCACCAACCCTGCTGCATTTACTCCTAAAGACAAACTTGGTCATCTTTCCTTCTATAAAGGATTCATAGATTGGTAATTACTTCAAGTCCAAAGCATCTATCAGTCCATCTTTCACTAGTCTTTAGATCCTGTTCGAATTAATATGACCTAAACTTTGGTGCCATGTGTAGGCATTATCCCTTTCAGGGTGTTTTTCTTTTAGGAGATTAAACAAGTGAGCCTGTGTTAGATTCGTTTAGGCCAATACTAGAGTTTTGATCAAGAAATAACATGAATAAACCATTTATACATGTACATTTGCAAATAAATAATTTATTTCTTTTAATAAAAGGTTCACAACCAAAATCAACTGAATAACAATTATCCATTAAATGAAACATATAAATCAAATTCTTGCGTTGAGCGGGTACAAATAAACAATCCTTTAAAATCAAAAATCTAACACTAAAGTCTAAGCTAACATCTCCTACTTCTAAGATCGCTACTCTTGTACCATCTCCAACCATCAGGTACAACTTCCCATCATGTAGCCTCCTGGTTAGCCTAAGCCCCTGTAATATATTACAGACATGATTAGTTGAACCTGAGTCCACACACCAGGAGTCTGGTGGACTTTTAACTATGCATGACTCGACTAGATGAGATACCATCATACCTTCTCCAAATGGCTTAGCAGTCTTTGTCGGAAGAGTAGCTATGTACTTTGTGCAGTTTCTCTTCTAGTGGGCTATTTTTCTGCAAAAGAAACACTTTCCTTTTGCTGGCTTCTTATTAGGCTTAGTCGTTACACTAGCAATCTTACCTTTGCCTTTCTTTCCAGTTGGTTCCATGTTTTGCTTACTCCCACTAGCCCTTGATACCTGAGTCAAGTGGACACTCCCCTTGGCTCTCATCACATCCTCTGCAACCTGCAGCTCCTTCATCAGCTCAGGCAATGAATAATCTTTATTATTCATTTTGTAGTTGAGCCTGAACTGAGTAAAAAAGCTGGACAGAGAGCTAAGAATAATGTCCTACTGAGACTGATTATCAATCTTAGCACCTAGAATCTCCAACTCAGACAAGCATGCAATCATTTTCATGACATGCTCCTGAACTGGCGACCCTTCTTACATCCTCATGTTTAAGAGCTTCCTCATCAGCTCTTGCTTAGCTACCCTATCTTGACCACCAAACATTTCCTTTAAATGTTTTATCATCTGAGCTGTAGTTTCTATCTCAAGCGTCTGATGCTTGAGAACATTGGTCATAGAGGCCAAAATATAACATCTAGCTAACTTATTAGCCTTATTCCAGGGTTCGTAATGCTCTTTAACAGTAGTTTTAGAATTGTTAGCAAGCACCGTAGGTAGAGCATCAATGAGAACAAACTTATGAACCTCATGTATTAATGCTATGTCCAAGTTCATTTTCCAGGTGAAGTAATTCGATCCAGTTAAAGCATTGTTTTTCAGAATTGAATGAGGTGCACCAGTCTCAGCCATTTCAATTGTATAACTGTCTAGCAAGAGTCATGTATAATGCAGTGATATCTATTTTTTTTTATTTTAGCATACATAATAAGTCAAGTATTTACTAAACTGTACTATCATGCATGCAATGATGACCCAAATACACCCCTCCTTACTCCCCGACAGTGGGGTTGTAAAAAATTAGTTTGGGTGAGAACTATTCTCAATCAACGTGTTTTCTTGTAACGCTTACTAAACATGATTAACTCACCACTTTATCTTAGTATCTAACATAACACAACAGAGCTCCTTAGGGAGGGTAATGCATCACGCTAGTCAAGTGTAAACCATTGCCTAAACCTCCATACAAATACATGTAATACTCTATGGCAGTGTGGTTGCATCGCTTCTTTGCACTTTGGTTTTTCCTAATAAAAGTCTAGCCCTGTAACCTGCAAATCAACATCCTCCATAGGGAGGTCTGTCGATCTACTATATTGTTAGATCGGTAATTGAGACCATGAGGTTTCGATAATTGAACATGGCTTCCACTTGATTTTTTTTATAAACTAGTAGTTTTTAATTAACTTGCATTTATAACTTAGATTATCTTATAATCTCCTTTTAGAATCTCATTCTAAACATTAAATTAACTAATAAAATTAATTAATTAATTTTATTTTTATTTAAAACATTCATAAGATAGATTATCCCATAACCTACCTTAGAATCTTATTCTAAAACTTAACTAATAAAATTAATAATTAAAACACTACCATTTTACAATATAGATTATCTCATTCTAAAATTAAATTAATTAATAAAAAATTAATTTTTAATTATCCTGTAAATAAGTACATAGGTGTAAATGTCCCAAAAATTTTTTTAATTTAATAAAATAAATTTTTTTTATTGCTGACATCAGCATTGAACTGACATTAGCGTCAGACTTCGCTATATATATATATATATATATATTTTTTTTAATATTAGAAATAATTAAAAAATAATTGAATTTAATCTCATTAGATCAATTTACCCAATTTTGTAAATCTTGATTAAGAACGCATAATCTTATTATACGATCAACATGATTACAAATTTCATGAATTGATAAAACCGAATTAACTAATAATTCATTAACAATTTAAACAATTTAAATCCTTACCTTAAACAATCTAATTAACTATTAATTCATTAACAATTTAAACAATTTAAATCATTACTTTTAAACAATCATTCCTTCTTAATAAAATCTCTATTTTCTTAAATGGCAAGTCTATTTATTTCGATCTCATTATACCTATTCATGTATATTATGAATGTAATCAGAGGTTGGATCTGATACCAATTGCTGGGATTAATTTCAAAAAGTTTTCCTAATTTATAAAGTTAACACAGTGGAAGTTTTTAAAATTCTTAATTTTAAACCTAAGGTTGATTTAAAATTCATAATTTTAAATCTATAGATTTAAATTTCCAATTTAAATCTACAAGCCTTTACTCTAATACATTTATAACAATAACATGAATTTAGGCATAATAAGTAAAACTGTAAATAAATAGAAAAGCGAAAACTTAAAAGAGAAGGAAAGAAGAACATACCTGGAATTGCTCCAAAAATAAGAAAACTAGAATGAATAATAATTAACTCCAGAAATCCGAGACAAGCGAGACGCAGTTGCCTTCTACACAATGACCTCGAGCCACTCAGAGAGTGGGCTCCGAAAAATACTAAACTGCGAAAAAAAAAATTTCAACAGAAATTTCTCTCTCCAAATAGGTCCCTGAAAGTCAACACTTTCTAAGACCCTTAATTTAGAATTCATTGGACGCCAAACCTTGAAATAGGTATCTCTATTTATATAGTGGGATACGGAATGAAAAATTGCAAAATAAATGACGTGGGACGCGCTGAAATTTCAACAAAATGTAGCATTTGATTTCAAACCTCATTAAAATGCGGCATTTCAACTTGAGCCAAACCACCTTTCACCGTGTGCCACGTGGCGACACACCGTTGGTCCGCTGAGGGCACATAGATAGCCGTATGGGTGTCGCGCGTTGGTTTGTCCGATTGAGAGGACCCGGATCGCGAACATTTTCTGTGATTTTTCCTTTTTTTGTTTTGTTTTGTTTCCAACATGTAAAAATTTATCTTATGAATTTCAATTTTCAAAAATTATTTTGTTTTATAATTTTTAACTTGTATTCATCTCATGAATAATGTTTGTCAAATTTAAATTTACTCATCACATGAATTCTTTGATATTTTTCTACAACAACAACAAACCCAATGCCTCCAAGGGCTCCCGTATAAGCAGGGTCTGGGGGGTATATGTACGCAGCTTTCCCCCTCCAGGGGGCTACCCTGAAGAGAGGCTGTTTCCGAGGACCCCCAGCCCGAAAAACTGGTCCGTAGCAATGAGCCAAAGACCTGGCAAACAGAAGAAGCATCAAATGCATGAGTATAGCAAACTCACGGTAGGCACACTACAAGCAAAGCAACAGGCTCCAAGTATGCCACATCAAGCATAGATCAACATATAAGATAAAGATAAATATATGATTGGGATAGAGATAGAGATAGAGATAGAAGGGATAGAGAAAAGGAAGGATATAGGGATAGGGATAGGGATAGGGATAGGGATAGATAAAGAGGTAGAGATAAAGAAAAGTAGGTAAGCAGCAGCGTACATCCTCATGAGAGCTAGAAAAAGCCTACGTGCGCCAAGAGGACCTAGCACTAGTAAGCTGGACTACCCTACTCCAACCGGAACATCTAATACCCCGATGTTGGCCCTCCATTGGGCCCTATCTAGGGCCATCTCCTCCCGAAGGTTTAGGTGGGTGAGGTCTTGTCGGATCGTCTTAAGCCATCTCTTCTTTGGCCTGCCTCTGCCTCTTCTGCCTAGTGTAGTGAGTAGCTATTCGCATCTCCTGATCGGGGCATTGTCCGGTCTCCTTCTGACATGTCCGAACCACCTCAGACGTTGCTCCCTTAATTTATCTTCAATGGAGGCTACGCCTAATTGCCTTTTATGATGTCGTTTCTGATCCTATCCTTCCTTGTGTGTCCGCACATCCACCTCAACATTCACATCTCTGCCACATTCATCTTCTGTGTGTGTTGTTGTTTCATTGCCTTGCACTCCGCCCCATACGTCATGGTTGGCCTCACAACCGTCTTATAGTATCTTCCCTTTAACTTCAAGGAGAACTTTCTATCACAAAGTACCGCGGAGGCCATCCTCCACTTATGCCATCCCGCTTTAATCCGGTTGCTGACATCGTCAGCCACCTCTCCGTTATGCTATATCATGGACCCCAAGTACCTGAATCTCTCCTTCTTCGATATGGCCTCATGTCCAATCTTGACTTCTTCCCGACTAGGCATGGTAGAGGGATTGAACTTGAGTTCCATGTGCTCGGTCTTGGTTCTGCTTAGTCGTAACCCCTTTGACTCTAGAACCCCTCTCCACAATTCCAACTTTTCATTTATCTCTTCCCGCGACTCCCCCACCAGCACTATGTCGTCTGCAAAAAGCATGCACCAAGGTACACATCCCTGGATGTGCCTAGTGAGCTCGTCCATAACCAAAATGAATAGATAGGGGCTCAAAGAAGACCCTTGGTGTACCCCTACTGTTATCGGGAAAGCGTATGTCTCCCCGTCCACTGTACGCACCATAGTCTGTGCCTCCTCATACATGTCTCTAATGGCTCGGATGTATGGTACGGGGATGCCTTTCCTATCCAGAACTCTCCAAAGGACCTCCCTTGGCACTCTATCATGTGCCTTCTCTAAATCAATGAAGACCATATGAAGGTCCTTTTGTCTCTCCCTATATTGCTCTATTGTCCGCCTTAGGATGTGGATGGCTTCTATTGTTGATCTCCCAGGCATAAATTCGAACTGGTTCTTGAACACCTCTGTCCGTTGCCTTAGCCTCCTGTCTATGACCCGTTCCCACAACTTCAGAGTGTAGCTCATTAGTTTGATACCCCGATAGTTGGCGCAACTCTAAATGTCGCCTTTGTTCTTATATATCAGAATCAATGTGCTCTTCCTCCATTACTCAGGCATCTTGTCCCCCCGAAGGATTTGGTAAAATAGTTTAGTCAGCCAACTGACGCCTTTTTGTCCAAGGCAATTCCATATTTCTATGGGTATGCCATCTGGACCAACTGCTTTACCCCTTCCCAAGGATCTCAGGGCTTCCTTGACTTTCTTGGGGCTAATTTTCCTACAGTCACAATGGTTTTGATGCACCTCAGATGTTTGAAGATCACCTAAGGATTCTGTCCCTCCTTGTTCGTTGAATAGCTCGTGGCGTACATTTTCCACATAGCCTTAATTAGATGCCTATCCACGAGTACCTGTCCATCTTCCCCTCTTATGCATTGTACTCTACCCAGGTCTCTAGTCTTCCTTTCTCTTGCTTTGGCGGTTCTATATAAGTCCCTCGCACCCTCCTTGGTCTCCATCTTTTTGTAGAAATCCTCATAAGCTCTTGATTGTGCTTCTCTAACTTCTCGCTTTGCTTCTCTCGTGGCTTGAAGATACCGCTGCCACTTATCCTCATCCCTGCTATGATCCCACTCTTTGAAACACACTCATTTCGCCTTTATCTTCTCTTGGACCTCGTCACCCTACCACCATGACTCTCTATCGCTTGGTACTCTTCCTTTTGACGTGCTGAGAACTTGCCGTGCTAGGCCTCTCATCTTTTGGGCCAGTTGGTTTCACATCTAGTTTGTATCCCCTTCGAAGTCCTAAGCTCAGCCTCCACTCTATCCTTGTATACCTTATACTTCTCCCCCTTCAACTCCCTCCAACAAGTATATGCATGCGCGGGTTTGCTGATTCTTTTGGCCCTCTTCTTGGCCTTTATATCCGCCCACAGTACCCTATGTTGTGTAGACAAGTCTTCACCTAGGGTAGCCTTGCAGTCCCTACAGTCTCTTTGCAACCTTTTCCTGAATAGTATATAATCAATCTGTGTTCTTATCCCGCCGCTTTGGTACGAGATGATGTGTTGCTCGCGCTTTCTAAAGAAGGTGTTGGCCACCGTTAGGTTGTATGTAACCGCAAAGTCTAGTAAGGCTTTGCCCTCTGCATTCCTGGTTCCAAAGCCGAATCCTCCATGGTGAGGAGCGTAGCCATCCTTCGTCGCGCCAACGTGCCCATTGAAATCCCCTCCAATTATCACTTGTTCAGTTTAGGGTATGCCTTGCATCATTATGTCTAGGTCCTCCCAGAAAGTTGCCTTCTTATGTTCAGTCAGTCCAGTTTGAGGTGCGTAGGCACTAATTACGTTCAATACTTCTTCATCTAGGACCAGCTTGATACTTATGATCCTATCGCCAGCTTTTGATACTCTGACTACTTTATCCTTGAGGTTGCTTTCCACAATGATCCCAACTCCATTCCTACCTCTGACCTTGCCCGCATACCATAGCTTATGCCCCAGCACCTCCCTGGCTTTCATGCCAACCCATTTCGTCTCTTGCACACAAAGGATGTTGATGTTTCTCTTCGTCATCACTTGGGCCACCTTGAGACTCTTCTTCATTAGTGTCCCGACATTTAGTGACCCTATTCTCAAGTTCCCTGTTCCATTTTGCCTCAGTCTCCCCCTCCCCCTTCCCCTCCCCAACCTCTTTGAAGATGGCCTCAATGTCTGAGTCCCATAACTGGTCGCGCTCATCAACTAGCTGTGACTAACGTGGGTAAGTGATCCACATAAACAAGAAGCTTAATATGGTCTATATGCACGAGGTTGCCTCCACAGTCAATAGAGTCACACAATGTAGAAATATGAAATGAGAAAGAACCAAGTAGACCCAGTGAAAACACACAACAATGGTAAATTAAAACACTACCCTGCTGAGATAAAGGACAGATCAAACCTGGGGCTGGTGCGTTGTTTGTACTCTGACTTGGCTAATACTTATCTGGGCCCGCTCTTGATTGTCGACTACGGGCTGCTGGCTTTGGAGTGTTGGCGGGGTTGATGGTAGTGAAGGGGGCTAGTGGTGTTGGTGAGGCATGTGCGGTGTGGTGTGATGGTGGGGATGGGGCGTCGTAGGTGCGGTGTGCTGGGTTAGGGTGGGGTGTTGTGTGGGTAGCGGTGGTGGTGTGATACGCGGTCGGTGGGGCGAGAAGGTGGGTGTTCGGGTGAGGCGAGGGCTAGGTTGGGATGGGTGAGGCGAGGTGGTGGTGGGGTACGATGTCGGTGAGGCGAGGCCCGGGTTCGGGTGGGTGGGGCGAGGTCTGGGTTGGGATGGGTGAGGCGAGGTGGTGGGTGTTGGGTGTGGCAAGGTCTGGGTTCGGGTGGGTGAGGCAAGCTGGTGGTGGGGTACTAGGTCGGTGAGCCAAGGTGGTGGTTCAGTTGGGTGGGGCAAGGTCTGGGTTGGGATGGGTGAGGCAAGGTGGTGGTGGGGTTCAAAGTCGGGGGTGAAGTAGATGGTGGTGGTGGGGTTCGGCAGTGATTGGTGTGTGGGTGGGTGTGGTGTGGTGCGACGCGTGGCTGGTGTTGGGTGGTTGCCGTCTAGGTGGCGTCGTCGGCTGTGGGAGTGCTCCAGTAGGGTTGGTCGGTGAGGTTGCCAACGGGGGTGATGTCAGCTCGAGGGAGGGGGGACGCGGGCGCAGTGAACATTGGAGTTGCAGATGTGTCAGCTATAGAGTGAGAGAGAGAGAGAGAGAGAGAGGTGAAAAATATTTCTTTGATATTTTTCTGATGACAATAAATACAGAGGCTTGCGCAGGAACCTCAAGGACAATTTAAATCTAGCTCCAAATGGGTTAAATTAATTATCATCTTATGATAAAATTTAATTACCATTTAATGAGACTTAATTTCACTAAATAAATCTCATTGCACTCTAGATTTAAATCATTTATTCGATATCTCTGAAATATGCTATATTGATGACAACAACCCCTCCACTAAATGTCCATGACAACAACAACAATCCCAGTGCCTCAAGGGCTCTCGCAAAAGCGGGGTCTGGGGGTAAATATACGCAGTCTTCCCCCTTCACGGTATCAACCTGAAGAGAGGCTGTTTCCGAGGACCCCCATCCTGAGAGGTAAGTCTTCATCACCTCATGGGGACCAGTGAGCAATGAGCTGTGAGCACTAGGTCATGAAAGCAAAAGAGTAAGCCATAGCATAAAAATGCCCTAGAGGAGACTGCGAGGCACAACCTTCCCTATAAGGCAGCTAGTATAAGCAAATATGCCAAGTAAACAAATAAATAAACAAACAAATAAGCAAATAGGCCGATAATAGACAGATATGCGTATAGGTAGATAGGTACAACCTAATAAGCCTATACGCCTATGAACACATAAATAGCAGAATAAGCAGCAGTGTGAGGCCTCTACCTCTGCTACTTTTATGGTAGTCCTCCCTCGAGCTCTAGCTCTATCTAAGGCCATCTCCTTCAGCGGGTTTAGGTGGGTGAGGTCCTACTGTACGACTACAGTCCTTCCTCCTTTGGCTTGTTTCATCCTCTTCTTCCTAGCGTGGTATGAAGCTGATCGGAATACCTGACTAGAGTAGTGGATGGTCTCCTCCTGGCATGCCTGAACCACTTCAAACACAGCTTCTTCAATTTTAAATTCTTTCTTCTATCTAGGCCACGCCCCACCATGTCTCATACCACATCCCTGATTGCCGCCCCTGGGACCGCAAGTCCATATGTCTAAGCTGTGGAATAGGCATAACATAGAGTGGTGGCATTAGATCGAGCTTATAAGTGGACAGATGCTCCTACACCGCTACGTCTGTTGCACCTATCCTAGTTCTCCACACAGCTCTGTCTAGAGCCATCTCATCATTTAGGTTGAGATAGGTAAGATCCCGTCGTATTGTCTCCATCCAGCTCTTCTTTGGCCGTCCTCTCCCTCTCTTCCCGTCTGCTATGTGGAGTTGTTCACATCTCATGACAGGTGCAGTGGTGCGTCTCCTTCTAACATGCCCAAACCACCGCAGACATTGCTCCCTCAACTTATCTTCTATTGGGGCAACACCCAGTTTACTTCTAATGACCTCATTTCGGATCTTGTCCCTCCTTGTGTGTCCGCACATCCACCTTAGCATTCTCATCTCCTCCACCCTCATCTTTTGAGTGTGGTGACACTTTATAGGCCGGCACTCTGCCCGGTAGGACATAGCTATCCTCACTACCGTCTTATAGTATTTACCCTTAAGTTTTAGCGGGAATTTCCTATCACACAGTATCGCCACTACCTTTCTCCATTTGTGCCAACCCACTTTAATCCTGTTGTTGACATCTGCGTCCACTTTACCATCATTCTGTACCATGGAACCTAGGTATTTTAAGCATGCTTTCTGAGGTATGTGCTCTGTTCCAATCCGTACAACTTCTGCGCTTGGCGTGGTAGAGGTGTTGAAATTAAGTTCCATATATTCTGTCTTAAATCTACTGAGCCTTAGACCTTTCGATTCTAGGGCCAACCTCCAAAGTTCTAGTTTTTCATTGGCCTCCACTCTAGATTCACCCACTAGGACTATGTCATCCATGAAAAGCATGCACCAAGGTACATCCCCTTAGACGTGCCTAGTGTACTCGTCCATCACCAAAATGAACTAAAGCGACTCAAGGCTGATCCTTGGTGTACTCCTATAGTAATGGGAAAAGCGACTGTCTCCCCTTCCGTAGTGAGCACACTAGTTTGAGCATCTTCGTACATGTCCTTGATGACTCGTATGTAGGACTCGTGGATGCCTTTCCTCTCCAGGACCCACCATAGGACTTCTCTCGGCACTCTATCATAAGCCTCCTCAGGAGATGGGTGGCTTCTGTTGTTGATCTACCTGGAGTAAATCCAAATTGGTTCTCTGAGACACTTGCTTGGTGGCGAATCCTTCCTTCTATGACCCGGTCCCATAGTTTTAGGGTATGGCTCGTTAGTTTGATTCCTCTGTAGTTGGCACAACATTGAATATCGCCTTTGTTCTTATAGACGGGGACTAGTATGCTCTTTCGCCAATCATTAGGCATCTTTTTCTCCTTGAGGATTTGGTAGAATAATTTAGTCAACCATCTTATACCCGTTTCTCTAGTACATTTCCATGCCTCAATGGGTATACCGTCAGGGCTGGCTGCTTTACCCCTGCTCATCCTCCTCAATGCTTCCCTAACTTCCTCGGGTCTAATTCTGGTGCAGTGATCGTGGGACTCTTGCATTGCTGTTGTTCGTAGAACATCTGGGAGGTAACTGTAACTCCCTTCTCATTGAACAGATCGTGGAAGTACGACTTCCACCTAGCTTTGATTTGTTGCTTATCCACGAGCACTTATCCTGCTGCCCCCTTTATGCACCTTACTAGGTCCAGGTCTCTAGTCCTCCTTTTCCTTGCCTTTGCACACCTATAGAGGTCTCTAGCTCCCACATCTGTATCCAGCCTTTTATAGAACTCCTCAAAGGCTTTGGATTGTGCGTCTCTCACTGCTATCCTAGCTTTCTTCTTAGCCTGTTTCTTTTTTTGTCTCTTGTCTTCATCTCCTATACGATCCTATTCCTTGAAGCAGTCTCGTTTCGCCTTAATCCTCTCTTGGACCTCCCTGCACTACCACCAGGTCTCTCTGTTATTTGCTGTCCTACCTTTAGATACGCCTAGGACTTGTCGTGCCACATCTCTGAACTTTTTGGGCTACTCGATTTCACAGGTGGTTTAAATCACCCTCACACTTCTCTCCAAGCACAACCTCAACTCTTTCCTTAAAGACTTGATAGTTTTCCCCCTTCAGCTCCCTCCATCGCGTGCATGGCTGTGATGGTTTGATGGCTTTCTTTCTATTGATCCTAATCTCAGCACACACTACTCTGTGTTGTGTTGAGAGGTCCTCCCCAGGGATTACCTTGCAATCCTTGCAATCTTTTGGAGTCCTCATTCTTAGTAATATGTAGTCAATCTGGGCCTTTGCTCCACCACTTCGATAGGTGATGATGTGGTCATCACGCTTTTTGAAGAAGGTGTTGGCCACTGTTAACTCATAGGTGATGGCAAAGTCCAACAGAGCCTGGCCCTCATCATTTCTCCTTCCATAACCAAATCCTCCATGGTGGGATGCATACTCATCTGTGTTCGCTTCGGCGTGCCCATTAAAGTCCCCTCCAATCACAACCTGTTCACTCTGGAGTAACCCTTGCATTGTTAGGTCTAAGTCCACCCAGAAACTGGCCTTCTCCTGCTATGTATGTCCTATCTGTGGGACGTATGCACTTATGATGTTTAACATCTCCCCGCCTAAAACTAACTTGATGCTAATAATCCTTGCAATCTTTTTGAGTCCTTATTCTTAGTAATATGTAGTCAATCTAGGTCTTTGCTCCACCACTTCGATAGGTGATGATGTGGTCATCACGCTTTTTTGAAGAAGGTGTTGGCCACTGTTAACTCATAGGTGACGGCAAAGTCCAACAGAGCCTTGCCCTCATCATTTCTCCTTCCATAACTAAATCCTCCGTGGTGGGATGCATACCCGTCTGTGTTCGCTCCGACGTGCCCATTAAAGTCCCCTCCAATCACAATCTGTTCGCTCTGGAGTAACCCTTGCATTGTTAGGTCTAAGTCCTCCCAGAAACTGGCCTTCTCCTGCTGTGTATGTCCTATCTGTGGGGCGTATGCGCTTACGATGTTTAACATCTCCCCGCCTAAAACTAACTTGATGCTAATAATCCTATCACTAGTCCTAGTGACCCCTACTACTTCGTCCCTAAGGGAGCTATCCACCATAATACCTACCCCATTTCTCCTCCTGGCTTGGCCCGGATACCATAATTTGTAGCCTAACACTTCTCTTGCTTTTGTGCCCACCCACCTAGTCTCTTGAATACATAGGATGTTGATCTTTCTCTTAGCCATCATTTGGGCCACTTCAAAGCTTTTCCTGGTTAGCGTGTTGACATTTAATGTCCCAATTCGCAGCCTTCCCTCACCTCGTGCACTTCCTCCACCCGTTCCAACCCCATTTATAGATGGCCTCACATTTTGAGCTCCATTGTTGGTAAGGTTCATAAACTGCCTGTTCCTAGTCGCAATTATACACGTAAACAAACACCAAAAACAATGATAGACCAGACCCAGTACAAGTAATAGAAACAATATTAAGAGCACCGAACAAAGAAAGGTCAGGGATTCGAACCTGGGGCCTACTGGTTTTACTTACCTGGGCCGGTTGGCTGGCTGCAGTTTGTTCTTAGGGAGGTGGCGGGTAGGGCTGCCTTGAGGTGGGGGGAGAGGGGTGATAGTAGTGGTGGTGAGGGGGAAGGGGTGTTGGGGGTGCTGTGGGTGTTGTTGGTGTTTGGTGGCGAGTGGGGCGAGGTGTACAGAGGAGGGGTGGGGAGTTCGGTGGTGAGGTGCGGAAAGGTGTACGGAGGGGTGGGTGTGGTGAGGTGCGGTGAGGAGGGGTGGGGCGAGGTGGGGGGAGAGATGTGATGGTAGTGGTGGTGAGGAGTGTGGTGGTGATGGTGTTGGGTGGTGGGGTGGACGGTGGTGGGGCGCGGTCAGGGGCATGCCCGGGGGGGGGGGGGGGGGTGGGTCGGGGTGGGAAGGGGGGGGGGGGGGTTGGGTGATGAGGAGTGTTGGTGGTGAGGAGTGCTTGTGGTGGTGTCGTGGTGGTGGTGGCCGGTGGTGGCAAGTAGCAGGTCAGGGAGGGAAGGAGAGAGGGTGTGGGGTGTGGGGCTGTTGCGTTGCGGTGAGGCGTGCAGGTCGGTGCTGCGGTCGCACCTTCTTGGTGTCGCCGGAAGTCGAAAGGAGGTCGGACGGTCGACGGTCGGCGAGGTGACCGACGGTAGGCGGGGCACAGCTTAGGTAGCCGTTGAAGAGGGGAGGGGGGGACTTGTATGTGTCAGTGGAGAGAGAGAGGCGTGTACTAAATGTCCATAACAAAGAATAAATATAACTACTACCATTATCCTTCTCACAGCTTCTCCATAGTTACCAACTCGCCCTTTACTGAATAATTCATTTATACTTGAACACATTCACAGTATAAGGCTCCGTTTGTTTTGATGGAAAAATAGAATCTAAGAATTGATTTTTCTTTGGAAAAGGTTTTCCAAGGAAATATAAATTCTGAGTGGGGTTTTCCGTTGTTTGTTTCAAAGGAAAACTTAATTCCCCATTGTGATGTTTTCGTGCATGTTTTAAAAAATAATTTTTACCAATTGTTTTATATCTTTTTATTGGACAACATCAGTAATAATACAACATATATGAAGTAACAAACTTAAAAATTAACTATCAAAGCTGTATAAATTAGGAAAATTGTTTCTTAGGTATTCTAAAATTTGAACATTTATCATCTAAATACTCTGTCATTTTATTATATACAATGAGGTGTCAAGAGATAAAAAATTTTATCACTTGTGTATATACTGTGTTAAAATCTTGTGAATTTTTATTAAAATTTGGCTAATTTCTGCTAAAAAGCTGATGTGGTATAAATATCATATTATAAAAAGGTATACATTCTAACAAAAATTACTTATATATTATCAAAAACTATGTCATGTTAGCATTTTTGGATAAAAAAAATTATTGCATTATGATATAGGATACATATAGATTGCTGTTTTCATTTAAAATATACTAAATTTTGGCAAAAGATACCTAATTCATGAGAAAATTTTTAACCTTCAGGGTACATCATTGTATAGTACTGAAATATCACAATACCTATGTAATAAATGCTAAAATATTACCTAGATAATTTCCTTCTCTAATATTATAGAACAATTTAACTTGATTAAAGCTGTTCCGTTGTAGCAATAATAAAGTAATATCCAAGCTGCTTTTAATTATTTAGTCTAATTCTTGTCTGATATTGACGTTAAATGTCTACAATGCAGTCTGCTTTTATTTTGATTCGATCTCGATTTGCATGATGATAACCGCGAAGGTTTTTTAGCCACTTAGAATCACTACTTTCCCCATTTTGAAAGGGAAGTCATTTTCCCTCATTTGAGGGAAAAGGTTTTCCGTCGAAAAACCTTTTCCTTGAGCTAATGATGTGCCGAACAAAGGAAAAGGGGAAAATCATTTTCTAGAATGTGGTTTTCCCCTAAAACAAATGGAGCCTAAATTCCAAACATCAAACACCTGGAACACTATGGCCAAAGATTCTAAACTATTCAAATACTTGGGAATCAATTAAGGAGATGGTTTGTATCTCATAAGAGACTATAGATTCCGTATTGAATGCTTGACCCTTGTCACAGTTCATGCAGCTATCCAGTGTATATGGGAATTCAGTCATTTATCTAGATCTTACTTATAGTACACCAAAGTAACTATCATTCGATGCAAAAGTCCAGAATACTCTAAGGATTTAGAGTTATTGTTCAAACAGTACTACATGAATCACTCATCTCCAATAGTAGTTTGGAAACAAGTAACTCACATGGTCCAACTCAGTGTATCAATTTTATTAAACACACCAACATAATAGTTTTGGATCACCATCCACGTGACCAAGACAAGTCATCTAAAGTGTCACGTTATAGTCTTAGCATACAAGTAGTTTAAACTTGTCTTTGGCTACGAGTTTTTCACACAACAATCCATACCATTTGTTCTAAGTCTGTCTGTGGTTAATCTCATAAACCACTTAGAAGAACTTGTAAATTGTAGTTTGAGGGCTGCACCCATCTCATGGATGTTACCAAAAAGAAAATCACATACAATATAAATGCTTGCTTACACCAATTTAACAAGAAAATATTTGGAACTTTAATTTTATTTATTTATAACGTAATATTAACAGAGTAAATCTAGATTTCATGACACTATTCCTAACACAAGCCACCAGTCCTCACACAACATAGCTTTGCACGACAAGCCACCAACCCTTCTTGTTTGCTCCTTTTGCTTGTTTTTAGTGTGTGCGTGGTCACCGTAAATACAAAATCAAACAAACATGCGAAAAGGGACTTGCCACGACTTGATAGTGCATCTAATTATCGAACCACACATATTTGACCTCAATCATCACCTCAAAAAATGGTTGATACTTTTGGTGAATCTGACTTCGGTTTCCAATTAATATGTGGATTATGCCCTTACTCCATTTAAGGAGACTAAATTATGTATTTTTATGCTTGTTTAAGTTAAATAATCTTGTAGTAAATAAAAGGGACATGGACCTAGCTCAAGTGTTTGTTGGGGTGACAAAACAGAGCCCATAAACACCTTATCTCATACACTTAAGAGCTAGGAATTGGACGGAGACGAGCTCAAGAGCTTAGCAGCCTACTCACAAGCCTGATTCTACATATTTGTAGGCCTAGCACCCTTGATTTGTGATATCTCGAATGAGTTAAAGCTTGAAAAGATTAAAAATCAAGATCAACCCTTGGTCGTCAAAGCTTGAAACAGTGACTCAAACCTTAATCCACTTGACTCAGTACGCAACAACAATAGTGTTAAGACCAATACAATCAAGCTTTGGGCTTGGCCATCAAAACCTCAAACCAATGACTCAAATTTTAACTTATCAATTTTGTCAACACATTGAAAATGAGAATTTCTTACCTAAAACCTAAAAGTTGCATTTCCTTGATATAAGAAAAACAGGAAGCTACAACTTATGCTACTCTTAAGGAAAAGACGAGAAATAAAACACAAGTGTGCTGGAAAAAACTTGAATAAGTTTTGTGATTGTTGCTGGACACTTTGCAACATGAATGATATCCTTTATTCATAGACGTAAGTTCTAATTGTTGCGCCCTAGAGCATATTTGTCCCACATTCAATCTCAATGCCCTTTTCTGCTCTAAATTGGCATTGAACATGCATTGACAGACGTGCCCAAGGCCCTTCTAGACTCCTCATCTTCGTCTGTTTCCTTCTGGATATGCTTGAGGCACACATTCCTTCATATGTGATACAAGTAATTGTCCCGAGCCTAGAAACCACCTTTCCTGTAGCCTTCCTGGTAATCCCTTGGGCTCGAGCCTGCTTTTACCACTTCCAGCCATCTTGAGAGGCTATTATTATTCTAGGATTTTTAACTCTTCAAGTAGTTGGACTCCATACGCCATTATTTCTATTTTAAAAGCCATTTATGCCTCAAGCATGGCTTCATGTGTCATGCACATGTCCTTTATCTGAAACGGCATCATCACAACTCCCTTGAGTTTAGGGTGTAAATAACTGTCTCCCTTTTAACAGTTAGTAATTTTAGATATCTAACGGGTAAAAAATCCATCTGGTTTGACCCTCAATGACTACAGGGAGCTCAAGGCATTGTTATTGATGCTTAAGTTACTTTCTCTTGCATGACCATAAACCATTGTTAAGGATTTGAAATTCTTCAGTTTATGCATTGCTCTCTCTTGCAATCTCCAAGCAGTCAAACTTGTGCTCAAGCTCTAAATTTTTTTGTTCGTTCTTATTTCAAGTGCTTTTTACTCAGAGCATTAACTCTTAACCATAGGAATGGCCCAATTCATTCATTGCGTCTCTATCTTAGTCCTTAAGGCTAATAGCCCTATTGAGTTCTTGACATGTCTAATTCAGCCAGACAACCATATGATCCTGGATAGGCTCGAGGTCCCTATAGATTCCATCCCCATTGAGGAGGAGCCTTCTTGTGCCTTTGAGAAGGGGCCTTCTTCCTCATATGAACCATTTATTCATGGTCCAATCTTTAACCCTATGGAAGATGTGCCCAAAAGGCTCAAGCTCAAGGGACTTCCTAGAAGGTTGCAAGATAAGTGATTCTGAAACTTGAGGCAGCTAGCTGAAGCACATTTCCAGGTGCGTAGGCTTTAAGTATATCCAAAGGAACGTGGGCGATCTAGAAGAGACTTCACTGAAGATGTGTGGCTTCTAGAAAGACGCTCGAGCAAAAGTTTTTAGGGCACAATCAATGCCCATTTAGCGCACCAAAGAAGCATTGAGGCAGACATGGGAAGGAGATGCCAGGATTATATGATGCAATAGTTATTTTTGGTTTTTTTTTTAATAAATAAGAGACACTATTGTAGTTTTAAAGTGTCTAACACGACCATACACAATCATTCAAGTTTCTTTCTTTATGGCACACCTGTGCTTTTTACCTAGGAGTAGCATAACTTAACCTAGTTTAGCATAGATCAACTTAATTTGTACTAATTTTCTTCCAAATATTTTGGGTTTCAGGTATGAAATTGTTTTAATCTATTCCCCATAATCAATGAGTTAAGAATTGAGGCGGTGGATTAAGGCTCTGATGGCTGTTTACACCCCTAATTTTGAGGGAGTGAGGACAACATTGTTTTGAGCAAAGTAGCTCGTGCTTATCACATGAGGTCCTCCTCGAGGGGAATCAGACCACTAGGTATTAAGATAATGGCGTCGCGAGCCCAATGTCGTATATCCTAACAAGGGTATTAGTCACTTGAGGCTCAAGATGGTTGAAAGGTAAAGGGAGTCGCGCTCAAGGGACTGCTAAGAAGGCTATAAGACATGTGGTTTCGAAGCTCGAGACAGTTACTTGGAGCACAATTTCAGACGTGTGGGCACCAAGCTTAATCCACGAGAATGCGGAGCATCTAGAGGAGAATTCAGCTGAAAATGTGGACGTAGGCTTCAAGAAATACGCTCGAGCACGAAATCAAGGGCACGTTCATTGATTATTCACGCGCTTAATGTGGTTGGTGGCTTGACGTGGGAAGAAAGTGCCATGAAAATAGAGGCAGGTATTATTTAGTTTTTTTCTATAAATAAGTGACTCTTTTGTAGTCAAAATCAGTACATAACTTCTTTAAAAAAAATTTTTACAGCACACTTGTGCTTTTTTACCTAAGAGTACCATAACTTAACTTAGTTTAGCATAGCATAGATCTTGTTGTACTTGCTTCTTTAGTAATTCAGTGCTTGGAGCTTCATGTATGAACTCTTTGTTTTCATCCATTCGCAAAAATCAAAAAGTTCAGATTTGAGGCTTTAGTTTAAGGCTTTGATGGCCAAGGCTTGATCGTGATTGCATTTGTCTTAATACTACTGTCACTACTTAATAAGTCAGGTGAACTTAGGCTTGTGCCATTGCTTAGGGCTTTAATGGCCGAGGCATGGCCTTGATTGCGTTAGTCCTAATCCAATGACCCAGATACGATTTGCTCCATTTAAATCTTGCCGGACCTGAACTCATTCGAGTTATTATAAGTCTATGGTGCCATGCCTAAAAATTTGTAGACTCATACTTGTAAGTGGACTATTGAGCTCTTAGGTCTATCTCCACCTCGATTCCTGACTTTTAAGTGTATGAGGAAAGGTGTCTGTGAACCCTGCTCTACAATGTAACTGTCACTCGAGTTAGATCCATATCCCTTTAATTTTACGTCAAGACATGTATAAAAATTCACAAAAAAATATATAAAAAGTTCTTCTTAATTTAAGCATAAGTGGAACTTGCAAAATAACCGAAGTTAGATACACCAAAATATCACCTCATTTTCTCCGAAAAAGGTGAATGGTTGAGGTCAAAGACTCCCGGTCCAAATTTAGGCTCACTCTCTAGTCGTGATAAGTCCCTTTTGCATGTTTGTTTACATTGGTATTTACAGCAACTACGTCATACTTAATAACAAACTATAGTAAACACGCCTTTTGGGCGACCACAGTGGGAGGCTTAAAACAAGACTTCATTGTCTTCAAACCCCCATCGTCGATTACCATAACGTAATCTCAGACCATTCGCCGATGGTCAGAACCTGGAGGTCCAGTGCTCTTGAGCATGAACTAGAAGGCCTAACCTTCATTAGGTCCTCACTTGAGCACCCTCTTGAACACAGCTTGCTGGAATAGGTGTACTAGAAAAACCTACTCAGTTAGCTAGTTTTAAATATTAAATAAACAAAATTATTTTATTTATTTATTGCTTGATTATGTTTTACGAGTCAAACATGCATTTGATTGTTTTTCTAAAGCGTTGCATGAGATGGACGTTGTCCAAGATGACATATCATGTTTGGTTTAAGTGGTTAATAAGATTGAACCGCGGAAAGACTTTGATCAAACTAGTGGCATGTTGAGAAAGTATATTCGTAGTGAGTGATAAGCTTGGACAACTTGCCTGATAAGACTATAATATGAGACTTTTGATGACTTATCTTGGTCATGTCTATAGGGATCCAAGAGTGTTATGTTGGCATTTTCAATAAGATTGGAAAACTAAGTTAGATCACTTGAATTAGTTGTTTCTTTAACTGCTGGCAGAAATAATTAATTCCGTAAGATGTTAACTCTAAATCCGAGAAGTAGTCTGGACTTGTGCGTGTGTGGCGAGAACAAATTTTTACTAGGAATCTATAATATAAGATGTCCCCTTAGTTGATTCGCAAATATACAAAAAGATTTTAGAATATTTGGCTAGAGTATTACTGTGTTTTACATTTAGAATTAATACGGAAGTTGTTTCTGCATTATGAATTGTTCTAGAAGAGCGAGTTGGGAACTACGGTGAGAGATGTGAGAAAAATAACGATAGTAGTTAAATTTACTTTTGCTCACAGATATCTAACAGAGGATTTAATTATCATAGTAAAAGCTATTTGGAAAATTATTGAGTGAATATATTTAATTCTAGAGTGTAGTAAAACTTATTTAGTGGAATTAAGTTTTACTAAATGCTAATCACTTGTTATGATGAGATGGTAATCAGATTTGACCCATTTAAAGTTAGAATTAAATTGTCCGTGAGGTTCCTTTGCAAGTCTAAACTTAAAGCACTATTTAAAAATATTTAAAAATAAATTATTTATTTATGAGATAAATTAATTCTTATGCTAAACAAATATTTATGAGATGAATTATTTGATCATAAGATGAATAAATTAATTTTGCTAAACATAATTCAAGAGGTGAATTATTTATTCATAAGATGAATAAATTAATTTTACCAAATAATATTAATGGGATGAATTTTATATATGTGGGAATTTAAAAAGGAATGTTGCGCTAACAGGCCTTGAATCTGTGTAAAAAAGATTTAACCAATTAGGGCGTGACATACATTGGTTATCCGAGGCTATTGCCGCGGACCTCTAAGAACTTGACACATGGCATGATAAGGCGGTCTGATGTGTATCAGTGTGTGCGTGATGCGGTGAATCAGAGGATGACACATGTCATGTTGTTTTGCTATTTAGGTGCGTTTAGCCTTGAGTTTAAAAAAAAAAAGGGTTCTAGGTTTTGAAACCTAGTTTTCTCCCATGATGAAAACCCTAAAATTGCTTTAGAGGTTTTGTAAATTAGTGTTTAGCACAATTTTTCTGAAAAATTATTTTTCAAAAAGATTAAAGGAAATTTTTTGTTCTGAAATTTTTTTCTAAATCAAATATTTTGGGAGCCCACACTCTGGTGCTAAAAGAGGTCATAGCGAAGAAGACCTTAAGGTGTCCAGGAATCTTCTACCAATTTTAGATCTTCAAATCGGAGTTTGGATTCTGGCTTCAGGTATGTTTAAATTAAGTATTTGATATTTAATTTGCTTTCCTTTATTCATTTATTCTACATACTATATTTATAAATGTTTATTTAAGGTTTTTCGATTGTTATATTATAAGCCTATTAGAGTAAGATCTAGGTCTAATCAAAAAGTTCAATTAGATTACGGCATGAGATTTAAAGTTGGGAATTTTAATTAGTTTTTCCACTGCTCCTGCTCTAGCTGTTTAGGGAAAAATATTGAAATACTTTCTCAACAATTAGTATCAGAGCCAAATATGAATACATTCATCATTGGCATTAAAAGCATCAGGCTTGATAAAATTGGATTATATAGAATTATGAAAATATAAAATTAGGAATTTCATTATAGGAAAAGAACAATCTTGAATATTGTTATTAGAGAGTTTAATAATAAGATTAAATTTTCATTAAAGTTTCAAATTGTTTAAAATTTTCATTGAGTCATGATTCAATCAAGGAGCGTTATTTTAATATCCAAGGAGTTGAACGATTTAGGTTATTAAAATTTAATGAGATTAGATTTTGAACTAAGGTATGAAATATTCAATTGTTGAATATTTATAATAATCCAAAATAAAGAATACTTGATTGTGCTATTAAAGACTTTAATAATGAGATTGCTATTCATAAAATTTAAATTGTTCAAATTAGGATGAATTATAATTAAAGTAGTAGGAGTATATTTTTAAATAATCTAATGAGATTAGATATTCAAATAGTTGAATGATTTAGATATATACAACATTGTAAAGAACATATAATAGGATTAGATGTTCAGTTTTTTTAAAAAGAGGGCACCAACACGCCGTCGCTGGATCCCATTAGAATTCAGAAGTTAAGCGTGCTTGGGCGAAAGTAATACCAGGATGGGTGACCTCCTGGGAAGTCCTCACCCTCAGGTTGGGGGCATTGGGAAACAACCTATCTTCAGGCTAACACCCTCAAGGGGGAAGGCTGCTTACATCCGCCCTCCAGACCCTACGTAGGCGGGAGCCCTTGAGGCACTGGGTATGTTCCCCTTTTTTTAGATGTTCAGTTTTTTTGATCTAATGAGATTAAAATCGAATTTAATTATTTAATTGTTTATCTGAATAATAAAATTAATTAATTAAAAGAGCGTTGGGCACACCCTAAAATTAAATTTTTTATTTTTTATTATTTAAATAAATAAATAATTAATTCGGACGAGATCCTAATCAAGATTATGTGATAATTTTTTCTAAAAGATCCGCCATTGTAAATTTCAAGTGGGTGCGAGGATTAAGAGTTGATTCCTCACAGTCTCCATTGCCAGTTTAATAGTATAGTGGATAGGCACTACTCCTTGAGGAGGCCATTTGTTCGCAAAATATAGAATTAGATTTCTTAGTGATAGATAGAGGTACGGGAAGGACGAGTGTGGTCACACTGACGTAGAGTATCTTGTTTACTTATACTAATGTCTAGGTGATGGTATATACTTGGCTAGGATAATATAATAGTCTCCTAAAGAGCATTGTGATACTGTCTTAGAGACCAAGGAAGAAATGGTGAGTTAAATATTTTTAGAAAACATATTAATTGGGAACATTTCTCATTTGACTAATTCCTTGTTACGCTTCTCCCATAGTAACGGGTAGATTGCTTAGCTCATCGTTGCGTACACAGAGAGAATGTTTAGGTGGACCCATGCTCTATTTATTTGCTAAAATTATTAAAAGGTTCACAAGACTCAATGTATCAAGTGGGAGCGAGCTTCTAAGTGAATGCTCATGGCCTCTTTTACCAGTCTAGCAGTATAGTTTATGGGCGCGACTCCCCAAGGAGAGCATTCATTTGCGAAATACAGAATGTCTTCTAAAGATGACCTAAAGTCCAAGGAATCGAATATGGCCACACTGACGTGGAGTATATCGAGACCTTGTATGCTTGTTTAGGTAATGGTATACACTTGTTTGGGGTCTATATTAGCTTCCTTAAGGAGCTCTGTTGTAGGACCTTAGAGGCTGAGGGAAAGTTGTGCGTTAAATATGTTTAGTAAAGAGTTTCAAGAAAACATATTTATTAAGAAATGTTCTCAGCCTTTTGATATGTCAATTTCTCCTCACCGACGGGGAGTTTTGGGTGTTCAGTTGGTTCGCCACGGCATACATGTAAGTGTCAGATTGTAAACTCCAAACTTTGATTGTCTGCTAAAAGTATGGGAAGTAATTCTACATGTTATATGACTTGTTCTACAATTTTGATTTTATACTGGTTGTTATATTTTGTATTGCGATCAATACTGATATGTCTTACTTGTCTGTTCAATTATGCTCATTATGACATGACATGTTTTAGTACCTGTAAAGCACTAGGAGATGCTCATTGTTCTCTAGGTTGCCACTAGTAGATCTACTAAGTTGAAAAGAATGTTTAGAAGGTTAGTTTAGACTAAAGAGTTAGTCGGAGGCAAGATTCAGACATTAGATGTCAAACGTATTCTATTATTAGATACTTGAATTGTCAACTGTAGTAGAGATGATCAGATATTTGAGAGAAGTGTTTGGTCAGAGAAATATTAGAACTAGTAGCATGAGAACAATTTATGAGAAAAAGTGTCATGAAAACTTAGGGAAGAGTCCAGTTAGTGTAAGCATCTATCTCAAGAGTTAGGAACTTCTAGAGGGAAAAATAAAACATGAGTCAAAATAGTTTTATCTCTTTTATAAAAGCACCAAACTTTAAAAGGAATTGCGTAGGTACTTAGATGCTATTGTTACCAAGACCGAAAGCCAACATGACAAGGTGTATGATATCATGTTTCCTCTAGTTGTATCTAGTAGGTAGTTCACTAGTGTTATGAAGAATGGGTTTTTCAGTAAGGGCATCATGTGATAGTACTTTAAGTCAAAGAATGTAGTTTTGTATTTTAGTAACTATCTTGATGTACTTTAGAAATTTGATTTCTATTCACTATTTTTTGAAATAGTCTTTCAGTTATTTTTCTGAAAAATAGATTAATAGTTATATAAATAAAACATTTATTTAAATAGGTACATTGGTAGGTAGTTAACTTACTTTAATCAAAACTACTTTATTAGTCTAATACAACCTAGGCTGTGTAATCATATAAAAGAAGAATTTTCGAAAACCATATAGCTTTTAAGTGGTATCTAATCTTAGGTCACATTAATCTAGTATAATTCAAAAACTAGTTTGATATGTCTTATGTGATCATTAACTAAAAGAGCCTTTAAGAGTAAAGGCAGTAGAACCACTAAGTTCCGAGGACTTGTTCATAAAATATTTATGGACTGCTAAAAGTTCAAGCGAGTGGAAGCAATGGGTATTTCACAAAATATTTATAAATGAATACTGAATTAGTAGATGTATGGATATACTTATGAGGACTAAAGTCTTGAATCCTTTGAAAAGTTCAAAGAATTAAAGACTTAAGATGGAACCAGTTAAGTAATTATATCAAGTCACTTTGATTAGATCAAAGTGGTGGTGTAAGGAGAATTCTTATTTTTCCTTATTAAAAAGAGTTGTAGAAAGGATCAATACTGTGTTAATGAATATGGTAAGATTCATATGATGAGTCACATTTACACATCAAAAGGTTTGTAATGTAAGAGATTTTAAAAAGTGTTCTAAAAGCACAACAATTAGCTTGTGTTGGATAGATTGACGGTATGAGATAATGTGTCTCAACAACATAATACAACTTATAGTGTAGATAATGTATTAGATATATCACTAGATTATTGTCACATTAAGTACATGAGAGGTTTGGTTTAGAGAGAGGATGGTCAGGGTCACCTGATAGATTTATGTCTTCAGTCTTAATGGTTAAGAATGATGGTGAATCTGATTCTTTTAGACTACAAAGAAACTCTTAAGTATAAAGATGTATACCAATGGGTTAAGGTACTAAAACTTAAGTTAAAGTAATTATATTTTAACTAAGTCTGGAGCTTATAGAGGCATCGAACGACATTAAGTCCGTTAGATTGGATGTGAATCGATCTACGAGTATAAAAAGTTCATTGGACAAGAAGGTAGAGACCTTCAATGCTAGATTAATGGCAAAGCGTTATTACCCTAGAAATCATCTTTGATAAGACCTTCTAGCCAGATGCTATGCTACAGTCCATAAGGATGCTCTTATCCATTTTATCTCATTGTAATGAGGTATGGAAAATTGAAATCAAGATGACATTCTCTCAATGGTCATCTTGAAAAAGTAATGTATATGATACAACCACAAAAGTTTGTTGTCAAGAGTCAAGAGCATATAGTATGAGAACCAAGGAAGTCTATTTGTAGACTTAAATAAGCATCTTGCTCATTGAATAGTAGATTCAATGATGGCTAATCAAGCCCTAGGGATTTGAGTCAATGGTTAGTGAACCATCAGTGTACAAGGGACATATCAAGAAAGTTTAGACTTTCTAACTGTTGTATATAGATGGCATTATATTCATTAAGAATGGTGTAGAATTGTTTTGAGCTGTTAAGGTTTTGTTATCTAGTTATCTTAAAAGTGAAAGACCTAAGATGAACCAACTATGTTCTCAGGTTTAAGCATTGGTGAGATTCAAAAGAAAGAATGTTGGGTTCATCATGGGTCGTTTGTTTTAAAAGGGAGTTTAAATGTTTGATGTCAGAATTTCTGTATACCCTTGTAATGGGAGTCATTAGAAGGTGAAGAGTGAAGCAGTCTTCGATTGTTTACTTTACTATGGAAGTCGAGTACTTGACAGCTATGGAGTTTTTGAGTAAACTACTTGACCCAGAAGGTTACTTATAGATAAAAGCATGTGAGTAAAAGAATGAGACATTGACAGATCAGTATTGGTTCAAGCTTATAATCAAAGAGTTGACAGACCCTTAGGGAATAATAATGCAATGCAGGGCTATTTGGATTTAAGGACAAGTGGGAGATCGTTGGAATAAAGCTCAAGTGCCATTAAGAGCTATATTTACTTCAGAAAAGTCTTCTTTTTCATGGTAATGCAGCCTAGCTTGTATTAGACATAGGATTACCACTGAAAAAGTTTTGATTTAGAAAACTATCTACCAGTATACCTTTTAAATAAATATTTTATTTGTATACAGTTCAGTTTATTGTCAAAAATAACTGAAAGCAATTTTATAAACAAAATAAAAAATAGAAGTCAAATTTCTACAAGACTGGTATATGAAGATAGTTAATGGAAATCAAAACTATGTTAAAAAACTTAAACCATTATTTCTTGGTGCCATAACTAAAACTCTTGTACCACCTTCAGGCAAAAGATACAACTAGCTATCTATAAGCTTCCTAGCGTACTTAAAACTCCACTACTCCTTGCAGATTCGATTGGTTGATCTGTCCTAGTGGACTACCAATGAATTTCGATTATAGTCAATAAGATACCGAAAACCTTGTTCTGATGGCTTTCAAACCTTGGCAAAGAGAATAGAGGAGTTTCTAGGCAACTCCTTCTAACTTTTAATGACCAATTCCCCTTTTGTTTTAATTTACCTTTTAGAGGTTCCTAGTTTTCTGAGATGATTGCTCCTGCTAAGTAGAATCTTCTCTTAGTACCCATGACACCCTTTTCTCACTCTTTGTACCTTCATCAGTTCCATTAATCATTGCATACTAAACTGATAGAAGGACCTTAATAGGCAAATCAAGATCATATCCTGTTGAGATTGGCTATCAATATCTGTGTTAAGAATTCTAGTTCAATTGAAGGAGCTATCATCTCTATGATATGCTCTTGAACTGAAAATCCTTAACACACTGTAGTGTTAATAATCTTTCTTATAAGGTGTTCTCATACTATCAAATAACCTATCAAACATTTTTCTCAAAAATTGGGCATCTCTACTGCAGTCAATTTTTTAAGTATCTTATACTAGAACGCATTAGATGCTAATGTTCGAATCTAGCAACCTACTAACTCATTAGCATAGGCCATTATTCAAAATTGTTCCTTCAACCTAGTAGATCTTTTAGCAGTAAACTAGAAAACAAACGAGCATATTTAATTCTCCTTATGTACAAAACATATAAATATACTTTCTAGTGAGCTCAAGAGTACAACACTATCGATCGCAATGCATTATAAAATTTAAAAAAAAAATTGGTTTGAAAAAAAAAACTGTATACAAGTCATATAACATATGTAGACACATTTCTAAATTTTAGCAAACAATCAAGGAATGGAGTTCATAATCCCATACTAAGATGTTTGTCATGGTGTCTCAACCAAACTGCCTAATACTTCCCGGCAGGTGGGGCCGCATCGAGATATCAGTAAGGTGAGAACTTTTTTCAATTAATTTGGTTTTCTTGTAAACTCTTAGTAAATAAAATTTAGCACGGCACTTTACCCTTCGCCTCTAAGATCATACGATAGAGCTTCTTTGGGAGGCTAATGAAGTACCCTAGTCAATGTATACCGCTACCTAGACATCCATAAAAGTCCGCAAAGTACTCCACGGTTGCGTGGCCACACCTGTTTTCCTGCACTTTAGTCTATCTCTAAGAGGTCTAACCTTGCACACCGCAAATGAATGCCCTCCTCAGGGAGTAGCGTCCATCTATTACATCGTTAGATCGGTAACGGAGGCTGTGAAAATCATATAAATTCGCTTCCACTTGATGTTTTGAGTAAGTGAACTTTCTAATTGCTTTAGTAGACAAAACAAATCATGAAATCCACCTAACTATTCCCAGATGTATACAATGATGACCTAACTAATCTACTCGCTACTCTCCTGCGGCGGAGCTGTACGAGTTAAAA
Organism: Simmondsia chinensis; assembly: GCA_018398585.1. Classification (NCBI taxonomy): domain Eukaryota; kingdom Viridiplantae; phylum Streptophyta; class Magnoliopsida; order Caryophyllales; family Simmondsiaceae; genus Simmondsia; species Simmondsia chinensis. Next base: position 9,659,350 of record JAGTTD010000017.1, on the reverse strand, counting down.
GATAAGTTAGAACTATTTTCAATTAATATATTTTCTAAACATAATTAGCTTACCATTCTGCCTTGGCCTCTAAGATAATATCACAACACTCCCTAGGAGCCTAATGTACTATACTAGTCAAGTGTTACCATTGGATAGACTTTGGTACAAGTCCACAAGATACTCCACGACGGTGTGGCCGCACGTATTTTCCTGTACCTCAATCCATCTCGAAGAAGTCTAACCTTGTACACTGAAGATAAAACACCCTCCTCAGGGAATAGTGCTTATCCAGTGTACTGTTAGACTTGCAATGGAGGCCGTAAGGACTCAACTCCTGAACCTCACTCCCACTTGAAATTTTAAATGGTGGATCCTTCTTTGTCTTGATTATCCCATAATCATTATTAGAATCATATTCTGAATTTTTTTAATTATTAAACAATTCCTAATAGCATTAGGTTGTCTTAATTATCCTACGTACACAACTTTAATCTTATTAGATGTTATCAAATATTTTTCTTTCCGAATAATTCAAAAATTGAATGTCTAATCCTATTAGATTGATTTGGAAATACTCCCGCTTAAGCAATTTAAATATTTCATATGGTTGGCATAATTAGGCTTTTAAAAACACATTTGGGTGATTATCATATAATCTACATTAGAATTGCATTCTAAAATTAAATTAAAACAATAATTTATTATTATTATAAGAAATTAGTACTGACATCTACTATGTCTTAAATCAACTTTAACGCTTCAGCATCAACAAAAATTTAGTTTTAATAAATTTTTATTAACAAAAATGTTGATTCTAATCTTATTAGGTCAACAACTTTATCTGACATGTTAATCTTATTAGATATGTAAAATCATATCATACATATCTAAACCACAACTTTTGAAAGTCATAATTTAAGGTTCTGAATTAACCTTTCAATTCAATCTTAGTTTCAAACAATTTAAAATCAAATTGATAAGTATAATCGTTCTTAAAACACCCTTTTAATAATTCTTTAAACTTTCCCCTTTCTTTTTATAAAATCTCTATTTTATTCATTCACAAATCTATTTACTTCAATTTAATATGCCAATATGTATACTATGAATGTAATTAAAGGCCGACTCTAATACCAATTGTTGGGACGTATTTCGAAAATATTCCTGAAGTTAATCTAATTAAAGCAGCGAAACAATTTAAAATATCTAATTTTAAATCTATAAGAGATTTAAAATTCCTAATTCTAAATCTACTGATTTAAAATTCATAATTTTAAATCTACATGCCTCTACTCTAATATATTCATAATAATGACCTAAATAACTAGCATAATAAATACTGTAAATAAATAGAAAAGCGAAAACTAAAAGAAAATTAAAGAAGAATGCTTGAATGTAGACTGCAATGTTGCTCCAAGAAAATAACCAAGACCTAGAGACCTTCTACGCAATCTCCTCAGAACACCTAGAATGTGGGCTTTGAAAAATATTAAACTAGAGGAAAATTTTCAATAGAAATTTCTCCTCTTTTAGTTCTCCAAAGTCAGTACTTTTAGAAAACTATTTGATTTTTTATTCATGCTAAACCTTAATTCTAAGGACCCTTATTTATAATTGACTACTAAAGTGAAAAAAAGTAAAGTTTTCGATTTGGGATACTAAAATAAACCCAAAACGACGCTGTGTTGAAAACAGGGGAAAATTGATCGGCTTGCACGCGAGCGTCACGTGGTTCTAGTAGTTTCGCTCGCGCCCATTGGTGCGAATTAATGCCCTAGGCGTCCCAGCGCGTGACACGTGTCGTGCAATGGTTCATCTGGGCTGAGAGGCACATATCGCGCCTCTCGCCTTCTCATGGTTCGACATGTGTCGTGCTGTGATTGGTCCAACCTCAAACGAGCGATATTATTTATTTATTTTGTTTTGTTTTATTTTTGCTTTGTTTCTTACTTGTAAAAATTCATCTTATGAATTTTAATTTTTAAAAATTATTTTTATTTTAAAATTTTATTTTACTCATCTAATGAATACTATTTAGCAAATTTAAATTTACTCATTACATGAATAAATAATTCATCTCATGGATTCATTCAACATTTTTCTAATGGTGTAAAATTAGAGGCATATGTAGGAGCCTCAGGAACAATTTAAATATAGCTTCAAATGGGTCCAATTAATTATCTCGTGATAAAATTTAATTACTATTTACCAGCACTTAATTCCATTAAATAAGTTCTACTGCACTCTAGAATTAAACTTATTTATTCGATCATTCCTAATCTATAATTAATGAATGATCAACCCCTCTATTATATATTCATGAGAAGTAATAATTAAAACTACCATCGTTATACTTTGCACTGCTTCTCCTTAAGTTCCCGACTTGCCCTTTTCCAAATAATTCTGTGACATGAGAACATATATTCATATCAATTCCAGTTACGAATTCTAAGAATACTTTGGCCAAATATTTAAATTTTTCGAACATTTGCGAATCTACTTATGGGGACATCTGTATCTTATAAGAGACTAAAGACTTCATGTTGACTATAGTCACTCAACGTACTTAGAATATTGGTCACGTTATAGGATCTCACTTTGAGTACATTAAAGTGACGAACACTATGTGCACGAGTTCATGACAATCTTAGGATTTAGAGTTATCACCTAATCACAAAGACCTATTTATTTCTGACAGTAGTTAGGAAAATAAACAATTCCGGCGGTCCAACTTCATGTTCCAATTTTGTTGATGAACATTAACATGATACTTTTGGATCTCTATCCACATGATCTAGACAAGCCATCTAAGGTATCATACTATATTCTTATCAGACATGTTGTCCAGAACTTATCACCGACTATGAACTTAATTTGACAACATGTCACAAGTTTGATTTAAGTCAATTCGTAGCTCAATCTCTAACCACTTAAACCAAACTAAGACATATTGTATTGGACTACGTCCATCTCATGGAATGTTTCAGAAATAATCGCATGTATATTTAACTCGTAAACCATAATCAGACATAAAATAGATAAAACAATTTTATTTATTAAATTTAAATACAAATAATTGGGTTTTCAGGACACGGGTTCCAATAATGTTATCATTAGAGAGGATTTGTAGTTGGTCATTTGCCAAGTCAAAGGGAAATTTTGGCGTTTAAGCAATACCTCGAGCAAGTATACCTCTATGGTGTAAAAACTATTGAGTAAGTTTGACAGTGTTCAATTTGAAAATATTCCTCAAGAGCAAAACAAAGCAGCCAATGACTTGGCTTAGTTTGCCTTGGGGTATAAGCTGCCCAGGACTTAGTGGGAAGAAACCATGGTCATTAAAACTAAAGTTCTAGACCATGACATTGAATTCACCGAGTCCTTCAGTTCTGAGAGCAAAGTCATTCCAAATAAACGCTTGGGTTGCTTTGAAATACATCAAGCTGTCACATGTCAATGTGAAGATTGGAGGAAACCCTTAATGGTCTACTTCAAGAACCCTCGACATTATGTTAAGGAGAAAAAATGAAAATGAGGGCTCATAGATTCCATCTAGATGATGAATCTGGAAAGTTATATAAAGGGACGCTAGTGTAGTGCTTCTCAAATGTCTAGACTTAGACGAAGCAATGCTAGTGATGGTAGGAGTCCATGACAGTATCTGTGGACCCCATTTGGCTTGCAGTAAGATGCATTGGCTCATCAAGTGTTATGGCTATTACTGGCCATCAAGGATGGATGATTGCATTAAGTATGTCAAGGGGTGCATAGTACCCAAAGACATGGTCATGTACTGAGAGTCCCCGCAGCTGAGATGCATGCTATTGTCAAACCATGGTACTTTAAATGATGGGAAATGGACATCATAAGGGAGATTAACCCTCCTTTTAGCAAGCAACACTCTTACATTCTTGTGGCCACATATTACTTCACACAAAATGGGTGGAGGCTAAACCATATAGGAACATCAATTAGCAAGATGTGATTGATTTTATCAAGAATACATTCTATGTAGGTTTAGAATCCCATAAACATTACTATAGACCAAGCTAAGGTATTAACCAAGGTTAAGGTTAAGGAATTTACCAAGAGTTTTAACATAGAAATCTTGAACTCAACCCCTTACTATGCTCAACCTACCAACAAGATTCTAAAAGCCAATATTGAGAAGATGATTGAGAATAATCCCTAGAAGTGGCATGAACTGCTACTTGATGCCCTTTGGGCTTATAGAACTGTTAGGAACAGTGTCTTGAAAATCCAAATTTGTCTTGTAAATGTTATTTTATTAATGAATAAAATTAAAGTTCCAGTCGTTTCCTTGTTAAATTTGCGTAAGTGAGCATATATACTGCATGTGCTTTTCTTTTTAGTAACATCCATGAAATGGGTGCATTCCTCAGACTACAATTTACATGTTGCTTCTAAGTGGTTTATGAGATTAACTCACATATAGACTTAGAACAAATGATAGATTGTTGTTTGAAAAACTCATAGGCAAAAGACAAGTTTGGACCACTTGTTTGCTAAGACTATAACGTGACACTTTAGATGATTTGTCTTGGTCATGTGGATGGTGATCCAAAAGTGTTAGGTTGGTGTGTTTAATTAGATTGATACACTGAGTTGGACCATGTGAGTTGCTTATTTCTAGACTACTATCGGAGATGAGTGATTTATGTTGTACTGTTTGAACGACAACTCTAAATCCTATGAGTATTCTGGATTGTGCACGGAACATTAGCTACTTTGGTGTACTATAAGTAAGGTCTATATAAATGCCACGTACATCGGGTAGCAGCGTGAAGTGTGACAAGGATTAGGTGTTCAATACGGAATCTACAGTCTTTTGTGAGATATAGATGTCCCCTTAGTTGATTCATAAGTGTTTAAATGATTCAGAATCTTTGGCCAAAGTGTTTCAAGTGTTTGACATATGGAATTTATATGATGAATATGTTCAAGCATAAATAAATTATTCAGCAATGGGCGAGTCGATAACTAATGGAAAAGCCATGAGAAAAATAATGATAGTAGTTATAATTATTTTTTGTCATGGACACCTAATGGAGGAGCTGTTGTCATCAATACAATCCAATTGGAAATTATTGAATAAATGGTTTAAGTCTAGAGTGTAGTGGGATTTATTTAGTGAAATTAAGTCTGATTAAATGTTAATTAAATTTTATCTTGAGATGGTAATTAATTTAACCCATTTGAAACTAGATTTAAATTGTCCCTGAGGTTACTCTGTTAACCTCTGTTTTGATTGCCATTGGAAAAATATTAAAGAATTCATGAGATGAATAAATTTAAATTTGCGGAACATTATTCATGATATAAATAAAAATAAAAATTATAAAATAAAATAATTTTAAAAAATTAAATTTCATAAGATGAATTTTGATATGTGAAAAACAAAAAAAGGGAAAATAAACGCTCGTAATCCTGATTCGCGTATACGCGGACGAACCAACTAGCGCGCGATAGTCCTAAGAGGGCAATCTGCGTGCACGCAAACGGGCCAATCACGCCCGTCACATGGCACACGGATTGAATTTAAAATAAATGCTTTTTTGAGCTGATGAGAAACACGCTGGTTTAATTGTTTTTATATACAAAACGTTGCATTTTGCATTTGACCTGCTCATCCCACATCGAGTTAATTATTATTTTTCGCTCCAGTATCCTACTATAAATAGGGGTACTAATTTCATGGATTGGCATCCAATTTAAAATTAAAAGGTGTCTCAAAGTGTTGACTTTCGAAGATCTAATTGGAGAGAAAAATTTCCTTTGAAAATTTTCTTTTTTTAGTTTAATATTTTTCAGTGCCCACTCTCCAGGCGATTTAAGGTCATTGCGTAAAAGGCAGCTGGGTCACAATTTTCTCAGCTTTCTTGGAGTTATTTATTATTCTGATTTCTTATTTTTGAGCAATTTCTGGTATTCTTCTTTTCTTCTCTTTTTAGTTTTTCGCTTGTCTATATATTTACATTTTTTTTATTATCCTAGTTATAGTTTATGTAATCATTATGAATTTATTAGAGTAAAGGCCTTGTAGATTTAAATTAGGAATTTAAATCTGCAGATTTAAAATTATGAATTTTAAACCCTTCCAATATGCTAGTTTAATAAACTTAGGGAAAACTTTTGAAATTCGTCTCAATAATTGGTATTAGAGCCAGGCTCTGATTACATTCATAATATATATGAATATGTATAATAAGATCAAAATAAATAGACTTGTGATTTAATAAAATAGAGAATTTATTAAGAAGTAAGGTAACGGTTTGAGTTTTTTAAATCGTTAATGAATTAATAGTTAATTCAGATCTGTCTTGCATTCATGTTGTTTGTATGATGAGATTGTGGATTCTTAATCAAGATTTGCTAAATCAGTTAAATTGATCTAATGAGAATAGATTCAATTATTTTTTAGATTATTTTATTGAAAAATAAAATAAAATATTCAAAATAAAGTCGGTGATGATGATGTCATTGCCGAAGTGGCGATGATGTGACGTTGACATGGTGATGACATGGCACTGACATGTCGCTAATGTGGCGATGACGTGGCATTTTTGAATTAAAAAATTTTAATTTTAATTTTTTTTTTAAATTGCAGTACTGCTTTACATACAACTCTGTTTATTAATTAATTTTATTTTTTTAGAATGAGTTTCTAAAGGATATTATAAGATAATCTAGGTTGTATGTTGGTACCGTTTTAAATTAAAAAAAATTTAATTAATTAATTTAATTAGTTAATTTAATTTTTAGAATAAGATTTTATAGGGGATTATGAGATAATCTAAATAGTAAATGCAAGTTAATTAAAACCACTAGTGTATAAAAATCCAGTGGGAACGAGGTTCAATTGTTAAAACCTCATGGTCTCCATTACCGATCTAACAGTATAGTAGATCAATAGACGTCCCCGTGGAGGATGTCGGTTTGCAGGTTACGGGGTTAGGCTTCTATTAAGATAAGCTAAAGTGCAAAGAAGTGATGCGACCACGCTGCCATGGAGTATTACATGTGTTTGTATGGAATTTAGGTAATGGTTTACATTTTACTAGCGTGATACATTAGCCTCCCCTGTGAGCTCTGTTGTGTTATGTTAGAGACTAAGGTAAAGTGGTGAGTTAATCACGTTTAGTAAGAGTTACAAGAAAACATGTTAATTGAGAATTGCTCTCACCCAAACTATTTTCGTACGACCCCGCTGTCGGGGAGTAAGAAGTGGTTTGTTTGGGTTATCATTGCATGCATGATAGTACAATTTTGTGGATAGCTGACTTATTATGTTTGCTAAGATAAAAGAATAGATATCATTTCATTATACATGACTCATATTAGATAGTTACACAAATGTTTGCATTTACAGAGTTTTAAAAAGGATATGGCTAGTGAACTTTATCAATTCTAATGATGTACTCACTAGACCAAATTACTTTGTCTAGAAAAACATGTTTGACTTAGTTATTACTCACAGGGTCTAGAGTTTGTTCTCATTGAAGCTTGTCCACCAATGTCCATTGCTGATTGCAAAGCTACTGTAAAAGTGCGTTACGAACGTTGGCATGGGGCTAATGAGTTAGCCAAGTGCTATATATTGACCTTAGTGTTAGAAGTACTCAGGCTTCAGATGCTTGAGAAGTAAACAACAGTTGAGATGATTAACATTTAGGAGAAATGTTCAAGGAGCAATATAAAGTAGCAAGGCAAGAACTCATGAAGAAGTTGCTCAATATGAGGACATCCGAAGGAATACCAGTTACGGAGCACATCATGAATTTGATGTCGTGTTTTTCTGAACTAGAAATCCTCGGAGCTGAGTTTGATAGTCAAACTAAGCAAGTTACCATCCTTAGTTCTTTGTCCAACTCATTCACTCAGTTCAGGCTAAATTTTTGCATGAATAATAAAAACTATCCATTACCTGAATGAAAGAGTTGCAAGCAACAGAGGACATAAATATGGGGCATGAGGAGTGCCCATGAATTGGGGATGAGTAACAATTAGCAAGTCAAAGAAAGTCTTTCCTCTATGGAGAAATGGACCACTGGAATGGGCAATGAACTAAGAACTTCGCTGCCCTTCCTACAAAGACTGGTAAGCCATCTAGTAAAAGTATGATGATATCTCACTTAGTTGAGAGTCCACCAAGTTCTTGGTGTGTGGACTAAGGCTCAACTAACCATCTTTGTAATATGTTACAGGGACTCAGGCCATTTAGGAGGCTGAATGATAAAGAGATGTACCTGACAGTTGGAGATGGTACAAGAGTAACGTTTTAAGGAGTAGGAAATCTTAGCTTACTTTTAGTGGCAAGGTTGTCAAAATCAGGATTCTACGTAGAATTGACAAGGGGTCAGTAGAATCGGAATCATAGAATCGAATCAAGAATAGTAAGATTCTACTTTTTGAGTACGTAAATTATTTATATTGACAAAATTAGTATAACAATTCTCAAATATATGATAAATAACATCAAAAAGTCCACAACACAATAGTTTTACAATACATTGAAAATCCAAAGGTAGGAAAAATAGTAACATCATTCTAACATAAAACATATGCTCAAGTCTCTCAACTCATATAGCACCATCAAATTCATATCCGAAATCAAAGTTATTGTTGTCAATATCATTTGCAGTACTAGTATTCATATTTCCACCATCATTAAGAGAATCATCCCCAATGGTAGCATCATCTCCAACCAAACCTTCCATATCATTTGAGGCGACAATTCCACTTGCATCAACTTCATTATCACCATCATCATCATCACCACCACTACCACCATCATTATCATCACTAGAAGCAAATATCTCCATACTGTTCATCTCTCCACCTTAAGAAAAGAGGACAAATCAATTATTAAAAGAAAGTAATAAAGTTGGACAAAAATATTCAGAAAGATAATAAGATGATGAGATATATAATAGACTTACCCACTTCCCTCAAATTGGATAAATGAACCTACCCATCTACATCCCCTTCATTTTCAAGTGCTTGTCTAGCCTCTTTCTTGGCAGCCCTATCTAGGACATCTAACCAACTTGCTTCTGTTGGACAGACGGGTTCCTCCCTCTCTGTTATCCATTCATCATTAGAAGAAATATCATCTAAAGAAATGGGCTGTTGAATTACACTTGATCTCTTCTTATGTCTATTTCTTAACTTGAAGTTGTACATTATAAAAATCAAATCATTTATTTTTTGTTGATGAAGACGATTTCTTCTCTTTGTGTCCACATTTCAAATGCACTCCAATTTCTTTAACACCCGAAAAAGCTACATGTCAAACTTAAGATTCTAATAGCAAACTTCTTCAACTCAGGACATTCATCGCCATAGGAATCCCACCAATCAGCTGTATTTGATATGTAAAATTTAATAAAATTAAAATTAAACTAAAAATAAATTCAAATGATGGAATGTACTAGGGTTTTTCTTTGGTCTTGTGGCCACTACTGTTGGTACTCTAAAAAGTCCCCTTGCATTTTTGAAAGTATAAATCTGTAAATCTATCTTCACCCCCTCTTCAGGATCAGAGACCATTCTTTGCAGATGACTGAATAATCCAATTTTTATTTCTGCACTAGGTTTGAAATTGGGAGTATATTAAAAATGAGGATTCAAATAGTATGCCGCAGCATGCAATGGCCTATGTAGCTAAGATTCCCATCGCTCATAAATAATTTTCAATATGGGCTCATAGCTATATCAAAAATAAGAAAGGAGTTTCTCAAATTGACAATAAAGAAAGTAATATGGAAATATTAACACCTAATAGAAGTCCAAAAAGCTTAAAACATTTAAATTGCGCAAAATAATTAATTCAATGAAGTGGAAACTTACTGCTTCTGAATGTTATTGAAATTTTCTTTGATTTGCTCCTTTGCCTTATCCATTGCTTCATAAATAAACCCCACAGTAGGATTTCCATTAGAGTCGACCATGCGAAGCACCTTAACTAGAGGTAGTGACACTGTAAACATACAACAACATTAGGCCAAAAATACCGTGTATCCAAAGCAATTTTTTGAACATTCTTCCCTTCCGTTACTTTGGCAAATCTACTAGTCTTCCACTTGTTTGATGAAAACATGGTGATCAAAGCGCCGTTATGCTCATGAAGGCATCGCAATGTTAAGTATGAGGTTGCAAATTGGGTGACAGCATGCCCAATTAACTCCTTTCCATGTGTGAACTCTCGCATCCATGCAAGAAGCATAGTCCTCGAATAAATGAATTTGGTTATCCTGTTAGCTTTTGCAATTGTTTTAGCATGGACTTCAATTTTCTTGTCAAAGTCTTCCAACATTAAGTCTATAAAATGAGCAGCACAAATAGTCTAAAACAACTTATTCCTCTTTTCCATTAATTTTTCACCGGCAGCTCTATAATTTGAAGCATTATCAGTGACAACTTGTACAACATTTTCTTCTCCCACCTTTTCAACAATGGCATCTAACATGCCTAACACCCTTTCAGCAATTTTAGAAATATCAGAAGTGTCAACAGATAACAAAAAAAATTGTTCCCTTAAGGCTATTGACAAGAAAGTTACATATTGACCTTCTTTTCCCATCAGTCTAAGCATATGACATAATAGTACATCTTGTTTTTTTCCATTCTAACTTAAGTCCAATGACATACCTTCCAATTTTGTCAACCATAAGAGTGAATTCTAGATTATTCACCCGTTAAAATAAATGACACTAGTTTAGAAACATCGAGCAATCTATTGACAAACTTCATCTCTTTCCTCCCTCTTAATCATTTGATTTAGTGTTGCTTGAGCTCTTGGTCTCCTTAAACATGCTTCCATTGCTCCTAATGCAAACTTTGCGTATGCATTAGCATGTGCACTAGTCGTATCAAGTAATATACAAATGAGTAGAGAATCGTTCCCACTAGGATTGTTATTGAGTGAATACCTAAAGTAGTAGCTTTGATGCGATTTGAAAAACCGAAAAATTGAGACATTGATATGAGATAAAATAAAACTAAAAAGAAATAAAATATGTTAACGGATTTTGTAAAGTTTTTATGATTTAATAATATCCAAGGCATCCAATTTCATCCAGTTGCATCAATACGCCTTTCTATTCTCGTTATTCAAGTTTTTATTACGTGTTGATGGTTGAAAACCCTAATTTATTAAATATTCTCTCGAAAGCAACATTTAGTATACTCTTTAACATATTAACCGATTACTCTCGTGCATGAATTTAAATAAGAAAAGAGTTTTTAAAGCTCTATGATTTTCTTTTTTTGAAAACCACACAAATCGCGTAAATCTCTCTCGAGCAATCGCGTAAATCCCACTAAGATGCCTATATTATGACCTCTCGAGTATATCTTTAGTGAGAATCAAGCTTTGACTCTTGGGCGATGACCCATAAGTAAGAGAAGCCACCACTGAGACGCCCTTTTAACGAGTAGCACATATCTTATTTATTAGGGATAGCGGTGCTAGAGATCTTCTTTTTTTTTTTTTTTTTGGTGCTTGGTTTCTTGTTAGCTTTCTCAATACCCCTTGCAGCTAGCTTTCATTGCAGCAACTCCCGTTCTAGTTGGCCCAGGGTACCAGGTGTTGAAACACCCCTACGGATCTACTTTGTCGAGGTACCAAGGCACGAAACCATCACACCATCGCACATATCCAAATGATAGACGTTTTTTAACAGGATAGCGGTGCTTAATAATTCTCTCCCTTTCTTATTTTTCTTGTATTTAGAGTTAAGCATAACTCTTCAAAATCTACTATGCAATTGATTCTCTTTATGCAATCTATTCAAATTTGAGCATCCTTTAATCAGAAAAAAAAGTAAAATAGCCATGCTAACTAATGAAGTCAAATACCACGGTTTTATCAAGAGAGTGCCTTAGATTAGATCATGTTTTGCAATTAGAATACAAAAACTATTCATTATCAGGTTATTCAAATGTAATTAAAGTAAACGAGCTAAAAAAGAGTAGAAAAATTGCTTAAAAAGCATGATGATAAGTTCTTTCTTTCTTTCTCTCTTTTTTTTATATGAAATTTTTGAAAGACTAATGACTAAAGCTATAGAAGTAGACAATCTTTTTGTTGGACGACACTATTTACATTCCCATACAAAGGCTCTGAACTCTGGGAGGTACTAAAGCCATCTATAAAACATAAAACAGGAAAACTTTTCAAATAAACTTTGTAAAATTTTTTTTTTAATTTATTATTATCATTATTATTATTAACATTTCTTTTCCCACCCCCAAACTTTATTTTTAAAAAGAACTAAAACAATAAATTGGGTGAGAGATACTTCCTATGTTAGAGGATTGCTTTTTGATGGTGCATGTTAACATTGTGCTACCCCCAAATTTGTTGCAAAATACCTGTTACACAAAAGATACACAAACATGAGATAAATAGAAATAATGAAAGGAAAAACAAGATAAATAAGGATAGAAACACTTGGGTTGCCTCCCAAGAAACACTTAGTTTATAGTCGTTATCTCGACTTTCTGGGTGGAACTATCCCGTGTCCTGAAGGAGAATAGAGTTTCCCCTATCTATCTACAATGACCATTTTCTTCTGTGACTCTTCCTCGTTCTCTTCTTTACACGACCTCCTCCACCTTCTCTAATCTTGGGATCTTTGAGCCTGATTTGCCACAGCTTGAATTTCCTTTTCCGATTTCTTCTGCTATTTTTCTTTGAGGCATTCTTGGATCCGAAAATTTCTGACCATTTTAGATAGGCTCGACATTCTATTTCAATGATTGGTGGTGGTGGGTAGGTAAAGATAGGTTTGGTCGTTGGTGGCTTTGAGTTGACTAAGGGGATTATGTCACATTGAGGTGGTTTTTCTAGTGTGTCTTCATTCCTCAATGTTATGGCTTTAGTTTGGTCCCCTAGGTCAGTGATGGTATTGCTAGGCATGAATTCTTCAGACCCCACAGAATGTTCCTCTATTGTGGTCCCTGCTTGAGGTTCTGGATTTTGGATGGAAGTTCTTATGTTTTTTAAGTCACTTACGGTTTCCATGAATTCCCTCTATGTCTCTTCTAAGCTATAGTTCTTGGGACGGATAAGTGGGTGACCAAGATGCTTCATGATGATTCTAAGAAGGGTCCATCCATTAGTGATTATAAGTGCTAGAGTAGGGATTGTACTGGGGCTGGCTAAAATTTGACACGTGATTAGCTAATTCAAAACCCCAGGAGGAAAAGTTATTACCTAATTGACATTCCATACTAGCATGGTTACCTGCACAAAATTCACAGCTAGGAGCACGAGCATCAATCATCTCAGTTAATATTTCTCGAATTTTTGAAAGTGGAGCAGATAATTCACTATATTCACAAATGCTCAGTTTTCATTTCGGTGTAGCTTGATATTGAGGTCTCATAAAGTTATATAGCTCAAAATCTGATGAAGAAAAGCTATTACCTATTTGGCATTCCATACTAGTATGGCTACCTGTGCAAAATTCACATTTAGGTGTAGTAGTAATCATGTCTTCAATTAGTGAAAGTTGAGCAGATAATGCATCAAATACAGCTTGGTATTGATGTCTTATAAAGTTGTAGCAAGCCATCACTCTTAGCACTCTTCTCGTTGTTTTTTTTTTGAATAAATAAATAAATAAATAAACTTAAAGTTAGAGAAAAAATAAAATTAGTGAGAAAGATAAAGAATACAGTCACCTTTGAAAACCAATTTTTAAGAGAGAGGTGTCAGTAATACTGAAGGTTTTAAAAAATTTAAAGAAAACAAACTTAAATATGAAGTACTTATATAGGTGAATTTAAATTTAAAACAAAGTTAAAATTAATCAGAGAACTTATAAATATAATAATTTTAAAATAAAAATTGAGAAGAACATGGTTTTAGGAAAGGGGGCCGATAGTAGCACTGATCTTTTGAAAAACTTTAAAATAATAATTTTAATTTTTAAAATTTTAACAAAATGGACTTTTTAAGTAAAATAAAGATGAAAGTAAAAAAAAAAAATACAAGAAAAACATTAAAATACCATGAAACTAACAAATTTTTACAAAAACACATTTAGGGGTATGTTCTATACGAATTTTTCTCTCTCTCTCTCTCTCTCTCTCTCTTTTTTCCCATAGAATTTATCTTTACAAATGAATAAAATAAAAAATTTCGTACACTTAAATAAAATTTACAAATTATTATTTGAAATTAGCACCAAAACTAGTTGGTATTGATGTCACTCAAATAGAGACAATCCCTGGCAATGGGGCCAAAAACTTGATGCAGACTTTGCGTATGCGTTAGCAAGTACACTAGTCGTATGAAGTAATATAGAAATTAGTACTGTATCGTTCCCATGAGGATTGTTATTGAGTGAGTACCAAAATTAGTAGCTTTGATGCTATTTGAAAAACCGAAAAATTGAGATATTGATATGACATAAAATAAAACTAAAATGAAATAAAATATGTTAACTAATTTTACAAAGTTTTTATGATTTAATAATATCCAAGGCATCTGATTTCACCTAGTTGCATCAATACGCCTTTCTATTCTCGTTATTTAAGTTGTTACTACGTGTTGATGGTTGAAAACCCTAATTTACTAAATATTCTCTCTTGAGCAACATTTAGTATGGTCTTTAATATATTAACCCATCACTCTCGTGCATGAATTTGAATAAGAAAAGAGCTTTTAAAGCCCTATGATTTTCTTTTTTTGAAAACCACACAAATCGCGTAAATCTCTCTCGAGCATTCGCCCAATTTGTGGTGCTTATCACCTTTGCAATCATCATTAATCTCCTCTCAGACTTATTATGAATCATTATAGGCCTTAAATGGGGTTCATGCTTTTAAAACTCATGACGAACAATGATAAACACTTCAACAACACAACAACATAAACATTGAATACTTGGAATTAGAAATAAGCGTATATTACAACTTAGACTACATCGTAGCCTTAGAATAACAAAATTAGTTCATGATAAATTTAATATTAAACATTATAAATGCAAAATTCATGAACTTAGAAAAGAAAAAAAAGGATAGAAAGAACTAAAAATACAAAATTACAAACCAAACTTTCTTCCTTCCTTCTCCTTTCCTCTTTTTCATGATTTTTCTCTATTTTCTCACTCAAATCTTGTGATTTTTGTTTTGAAATCTGATGCCTAATCACCCCCACACCATCCCCTATTTATATTAGTTGAGCTAGGGAAAAAAAATTGCAAAAAAATATCAAACTTCATCCTCATTAGCTGAATCTTGCGGCTGCTGCTGAAGCTTCTTTGTTCACCCATTTTTTTTAATTTTTTTTTCTTAATTCCACAGGCCAAAACCTACACAAAAGCATCATGTTCATGTTTTATAAGGTTTATACAATGAATTTGAGCTAAAATATTGCATAATATAGCCGCCCAAAGTGGAGAAAAATTGTGCAAAACTGTCAATTTTCTACGGTAGTAGCAGTGATGTTTGTTCATCCATTTTTTTTCATATTTTCTAAATTCCACAGGACAAAAATTGCAAATGAAGAGTTAATACATGTTAAAGTATGTTTTTGAAATGAATTTGGGTAAGAAGCATTGAGTTTTTGCTCCCAAAATGTAAGTTGAAGCTGATTGCGCCACCACCTGCACTCTTGCCACCGAGATTTTGCAATAGTTGTTCAACTCGATTTTTTTCATTTTTTTTATTTCTTTGCACCACTCAAAATCAGACTTAACATCAACTTGAACATGTTAATGAAGTGTTCAAGAAGTTATTTCATGTTATTTGTCCATTTTGCCACCAGAAATTGCAAGTTGAAATGGATGGGTTGAGCATAGTGCATTTTCTTTGTTCTTGTTGTTCCTTGCTGATTTTCTTCAAATTCGTGTGCTTAGACCTGCCTAAATTCAGAGTTTACATCAACTTTGACATGTTAATGCATTGTTTAATTAATCCTTGCACTTGATTTGTGCATTTTGTTACCCATTTTTGCAAGTTGAATTGTATTGTGCATGAACTTGTTGTGTAATTGCTTTAGCCATCTTAATTATTATGTTTTTCCCCTTTTTTGCTTTGTTTTGGTGTATCTTGCTTTTACTTGTTGATGTTAATGATAACACTGAGCAAGATTTAGTATAAAACGAGTGTTTTTGAAAGAAAATGGCAATATGAGTGAAATAGAGCAAAATCGAGCAAAGGGATAAAAATTTGAGGTAAAATGTTTAAAAATATATTAAAATAATATAAAAAATTCTATACTAATTTAGACTTATCAAAATACCCCCAAACTTAAATCTTGCTCGTCGTCGAGCAAGGATGAACATTAAAGCACAAGATCTCATGCTTTTTAAGAATATTATCACAAGTCAAAGTAGGTATACTTCAAATTAGAAAAGAATAACTGAGGCTCAAAGTTTAAGGTTCTAAAGGCAAAACCACAATTCCCAAGGAAATATCTGTCAATTACCTAGGTAATCGAATTCAAAAGTTAGCTAAGAAAATTAAGTTTATCCGTTCTTTCTAATCTCAAGGTATTCAAACAGATTAGCAGAAAAAAAATATACCACTCATAACAAGACTTCTCAAGTATGCCCAAAACTAATTTATTTTTGCAACTTTTTTTTGGAGGAATTTATTTACTCAAGTCAAAATAAGTATATCTGCAGCGAGAATCAAGCTCCGACTCCTAGGCGATGACCAATAACTAAGAGAAGCCACCACTGAGATGCCTGTATTATGACCTCCCGAGTATATCTTAAGTGAGAATCAAGCTCCATCTCATGGGCGATGACCCATAAGTGAGAAAAGCCACCACTAGGAAGCCCTCTTAATGGGTAGCACATATCTTATTTATGGGGGATAGAAGTGCTAGAGATCTTTTTTTTTTTTTTTTTTTTTTTTGGGCTTGGTTCCTTGTTAGCTTTCAAAGTACCCCGTGTCGCGAGCTTTCAATATGGAAACTCCCGTTCTAGTTGGCCTAGGGGACCAGGTGTTGAAACACCCCTACGGATCTACTTGCTTGAGGTACCAAGGCATGAAACCATCACACCATAGCACACATCCAAATGACAGACGTTTTTTTAACAGGATAGCTGTGCTTAGTAATTCTCTCCCTTTATTATTTTTCTTGTATATAGATTTAAGCATAACTCTTCAAAATCTATTATGTAAATGATACACTTTATGCAATCTATTCAAATTTGAGCATCCTTTAATTAGAAAGAAAAGTAAAATAGCCATGCTAACTAGTGAAGTCAAATACCATGGTTTTATCAAGATAGTGCCTTAGATTAGATCATGTTTCGCAATTAGAACCCAAAAATAATTGATTATCAGGTTATTCAAATCTAATTAAAGTAAATGAGCTAAAAAAGAGTAGAAAAATTGCCTAAAAAACATGATGATAAGCTTTTTCTTTCATTCTCTTTTTTTTATATGAAATTTTTTAAAGACTAATTACTAAAATTATAGAAAGTGGACATTCTTTTTGTTGGACGACACTATTTACATCCCCATACAAAGGCTCTAAACTCTTGGAGGCACTAAAGCCGACTCTAAAACATAAAACAGGAAAACATTTCAAATAAACTTTGTAAAAATTATTTATTTATTTATTTATTATCATTATTATTATTAACATTACTTTTCTCACCCCCAAACTTTTTTTTAAAAAGAACTAAAAATATAAATTGGGTGAGAGAGACTTCCCAGGTTTGAGGATTGCTTTTTGATGGTGCGTGTTGACATTGTGTTACCCCCCATACTTGCTGCAAAATACTTGTTACACAAAAGATACACAAACATGAGATAAATAGAACTAATGAAAGGAAAAAAGGATAAATAAGGACGGAAACACTTGGGTTGCCTCCCAAGAAACTCTTAGTTTATAGTCGTTAGCTCGACTTTCTGGATGGATCTATCACGTGTCCTGAAGGGGAATAGAGTTTCCACCATCCATCCATAATGACTACTTTCTTCCATGACTCTTCCTTGTTCTCTTCTTTACACGACCTCCTCCACCTTCTCTAATCTTGGGATCTTTGAGCCTGATTTGCCACAGCATGAATTTCTTTTCCGATTTCTTCTGCTATTTTTCTCTGAGGCATTCATGGTTCCGAAAATTTCTGACCATGTCAGTTAGGCTCGAAATTCTATTTCAATGATTGGTGGTGGTGGGTAGGTAAAGATAGGTTTGGTCATTGGTGGCTTTAAGTTGACGAAGGGGATTATGTCACATTGAGGTGGTTTTTCTAGTGTGTCTTCATTCCTCAATGTTATGGCGTTAGTTTGGAACCCTAGGTCAGTGATGGTATTGCTAGGCATGAATTCTTCAGACCTCACAGAATGTTCCTCTATTGTGGTCCCTACTTGAGGTTCAGGATTTTGGATGGAGGTTTTTTGGTTCTTTAAGTCACTCACGGTTTCCATGAATTTCCTCTATGTCTCTTCTAAGTTATAGTTCTTTTCTTGGGATGGATAAGTGGGTGACCAAGTTGCTTCGTGATGATTCCAGGAAGGGTCCATCCATTATTGACTATAAGTGGTAGAGCAGGGATTGTACCGGGGTTGGCCAAAATTTGACACGTAATTACCTTGTTCTAAACCCAATGACGAAAAGCTATTTCCTAATTGACATTCCATACTAGCATGGTTACCTGTGCAAAATTCACAGCTAGGAGCACGAGCAGCAATCATCTTAGTTAATATTCCTCGAATTTGGGAAAGTTGAGCAGATAATTCACTATATTCACAAATGCTTAGTGTTCTTTTCGGTATAGCTTGATATTGAGGTCTCATAAAGTTGTATTGCTCAAAATAGGATGAAGAAAAGCTTTTACCTATTTTGAATTCCATACTAGTAGGGCTACCTGCGCAAAATTCACATCTAGGAATACTAGCAGTAATCATGTCTTCAATTAGTGAAAGTTGGGCAGATAATGTATCAAATACAACTTGGTATTGAGGTCTTATAAATTTGTAGCAAGCCATCACTCTTAGCACTCTTCTCTCTCTTTTTTTTTTTTTGAATAAATTAATAAATGATTAAACTTAAAAGTTAGAGGAAAAATAAAATTGATGAGAAAAATTAAGAATACAATCACCTTTGAAAACCAATTTTTAAGAGAGAGAGGGGTGTCAGTAATACTAAAGGTTTTGAAAAACTTAATGAAAATAAAATTAACTTTGAAGCACTTATATAGGTGAATTAAAAGTTAAAACAAAGTTAAAATTAATCAGAGAACTTATAAATATAATAATTTTAAAATAAAAATTGAGAAAAATATGGTTTTAGGAAGAAGGGGGGGGGGGGGGGGGGGGGGGGGATGGTAGCACTAATGTTTTGAAAAACTGTAAAATAACTATTTTAACTTTTAAAATTTTAACAAAATGAACTTTTTAAGAAAAATAAAGATGAAAGTAAGAAAAAAAAAAAAAATTACAAGAAAAACAACAACATAACACAAAACTAACAAATTTTTACAAAAAACACATTTAGGGGTATGTTGTATACGAATTTCTCTCTCTCTCTCTCTCTTTTTTTTCCAAAGAGTTTAACATTACAAATGAATAAAATGAAAAATTTCTTACACTTAAATAAAATTTACAAATTATTAATAATTTCAAATTAGCACCAAAACAAGTTGGTACTGATATCACTCAAATAGAGACAATCCCCGGCAACGACGCCAAAAACTTGATGCAGACTTTGCGTATGCGTTAGCAAGTGCACTAGTCATATGAAGTAATATAGAAATGAGTAGAGTATCATTCCCATGAGGATTGTTATTGAGCGAGTACCAAAATTAGTAGCTTTGAGGCTATTTGAAAAACTGAAAAATGGAGATATTGATATGAGATAAAATAAAACTAAAAAGAAATAAAATATGTTAACTAATTTTATAAATTTTTTATGATTTAATGATATCCAAGGCATCCGATTTCACCTAGTTGCATCAATACGCCTTTCTATTCTCGTTATTCAAGTTGTTATTACGTGTTGATGGTTGAAAACCCTAATTTACTATATATTCTCTCTCGAGCAACATTTGGTATACTCTTTAACATATTAACCCATCACTCTTGTGCATGAATTTAAATAAGAAAATAGATTTTAAAGCTCTATGATTTTCTTTTTTGAAAACCACACAAATCGCGTAAATCTCTCTCGAGCATTTGCCCAATTTGTGGTGCTTATCACCTTAGCAATCATCATAAATCTCCTTTCAGACTCATTATGAATCATTATAGGCTTTAAATGGTGATCAAGCATTTAGAACTCATGAAGAACAATGATAAACACTTCAACAATACAACAACATAAACATTGAATACTTTGAATTAGAAATAAGCGTATATTACAACTTAGGCTACATCGTAGCCTTAGAATAACAAAATTAGTTCATGATGAACTTAATATTAAACATTATAAATGAAAAATTCATGAACTTAGGAAAGAAAAAAGGATAAAAAGAACTAAAAATACAAAATTACAAACCAAACTTCCGTCCTTCCTTCTCCTATCCTCTTTCTCAAAATCTCTCTCTCTTTTCTCACTCAAATCTTGTGATATTTATTTTGAAATCTGATTCCTAAACACCCCCACACCATCCCCTATTTATAGTAGTTGAGCTAGGGAAAAAAAAATTGCAAAAAAATATCAAACTTCATCCTCCTTAGCTGAATGTTGCGGCTGCTATTGAAGCTACTTTGTTCATCCATTTTTTTTTATTAGTCCTTTCTATCCTTTTTTTTTTCCTAAGTTCATGAATTTTGAATTTATAATGTTTAATATTAAGTTTATCATGAACTAATTTTGTTATTCTGAGGCTACGATGTAGCCTAAGTTGTAATATACGCTTATTTCTAATTCAAAGTATTCAATGTTTATGTTGTTGTGTTGTTGAAGTGTTTATCATTGTTCTTTATGAGTTTTAAATGCTTGATCACCATTTAAAGCCTATAATGATTCATAATGAGTCTATAATGATTCATAAGTGTTTATTCTAAGGCTACGATTTAGCCTAAGTTGTAATATACGCTTATTTCTAATTCAAAGTATTCAATGTTTATGTTGTTGGGTTGTTGAAGTGTTTATCATTGTTCTTTATGAGTTTTAAATGCTTGATCACCATTTAAAGCCTATAATGATTCATAATGAGTCCAAGAGGAGATTTATGATGATTGCCGAGGTGAAAAGCACCACAAATTGGGCAAATGCTCGAGAGAGATTAAAGCGATTTTTGTGGTTTTCAAAAAAGAAAATCATAGAGCTTTAAAAAATATTTTCTTACTTAAATTCATGCACGAGAGTGATGGGTTAATATGTTAAAGAGTATACTAAATGTTGCTCGAAAGAGAATATTTGGTAAATTGGGGTTTTCAACCATCAACACGTAATAACAACTTGAATAACGAGAATAGAAAGGCGTATTGTTGCAACTAGGTAAAATCTGATGCCTTGGATACTATTAAATAATCAAAACTTTATAAAATCAGTTAACATATTTTATTTCTTTTTAGTTCTGTTTTATCTCATATCAATATCTCAATTTTTTGGTTTTTCAAATAGCATCAAAGCTGCTAATTTTGGTACTCACTCAATAACAATCCTGGCGGGAATGATACTCTACTCATTTTTATATTACTTCATATGACTAGTGCACTTGCTAACGCATACGAAAAGTTTACATCAAATTTTTGGCGCCGTTGCCGGGGATTGTCTCTATTTGAGAGATATCAATACCAATTAGTTTTGGTGCTAATTTGAAATTTTTAATAATTTGTAAATTTTATTTAAGTATAAGAAATTTTTTATTTGATTCATTTGTAAAGAAAAATTCTTCAAAAAAAAATAGGGAGAGAGAAAAATTTGTATTGAACATACCCCTAAATGTGTTTTTGTAAAAATTTGTTAGTTTCGTGTTATTTTGTTGTTTTTTTTTTTTGCATTTTTCACTTACTTTAATCTTTATTTTACTTAAAAAGTCCATTTTGTTAAAATTTTAAGAGTAAAAATTATTATTTTAAAGTTTTTCAAAACATTAGTGCTACTATTCCTCCCCCCCGCTCCCCTTCCTAAAACCATATTTTTCTCAATTTTTTTTTAAAATTGTTATATTTATAACTTCTCTTATTAATTTTAACTTTGTTTTAACTTTTAATTCATCTATATAAGTACTTCAAAGTTAAGTTTTTTTTCTTTAAGTTTTTCAAAACCTTTAGTATTAATGACACCCCTCTCTTAAAAATTGGTTTTCAAAGGTGATTGTATTCTTAATATTTCTCCTAATTTTATTTTTCCTTTAACTTTTAAGTTTATTTATTTATTCAAAAAAAAAAAAAAAAGAGCAGAGTGCTTAGGGTGATGCCTTGCTACAACTTTATGAGACCTCAATACCAAGCTATATTTGATGTATTATCTACTCAACTTTCACTAATTGAAGACATGATTACTACTAGTACTCCTAGATGTGAATTTTGCGTAGGTAGCCATACTAGTATGGAATGCCAAATAGGTAATAGCTTTTCTTCATTAGATTTTGAGCAATATAACTTTATGAGACCTCAATATCAAGCTATACCGAAAAGAAAACTGAGCATTCGTAAATATAGTGAATTATCTGCTCAACTTTCACAAATTCGAGAAATATTAATTGAGATGATTGCTGCTCATGCTCCTAGCTATGAATTTTGTGCAGGTAACCATGCTAGTATGGAATGTCAATTAGGTAATAGCTTTTCCTCATGGGGTTTTGAACAAGGCAATTACGTGTCAAATTTTAGCCAACCCTAGTGCAATCCCTACTCTAGCACTTATAGCCAATAATGGATGGACTCTTCCTGGAATCATCACGAAGTATCTTGGTCACCCACTTATCCGTCCCAAGAAAAGAACTATAACTTGGAAGCGACATATAGGAAATTCATGGAAACCGTGAGGGACTTAAACAAACAAAGAACCTCCATCCAAAATCCTGAACCTCAAATAGAAACCACAATAGAGGAACATTCGGTGATGTCTGAAGAATTCATGCCTAGCAATACCATCACTGACCTAGGGGACCAAACTAACACCCTAACATTGAGGAATGAAGACACACTAGAAAAACCACCTCAATGTGACATAATCTCCATAGTCAACTCAGAGCCACCAATTACCAAACCTATCTAGACCTAACCACCACCACCAATCATTGAAATAGAATGTCGAGCCTATCTAATAGGGTCAGAAATTTCGGAACCATGAATGCCTCAGAGAAAAATAGCGTAAGAAATCGGAAAAGGAAATTCAAGCTGTGGCAAATCAAGCTCAAATATCCCAAGATTAGAGAATGTGGAGGAGGTTGTGTAAAGAAGAGAACAAGGAAGAATCACGGAATAAAATGGCCATTATGGATGGATGGTGGAAACTCTATTCTCCTCCGGGACACGGGACAGATTCACCCAGAAAGTCGAGCTAACGACTATAAACTAAGCGTTTCTTGGGTGGCAACCCAAGTGTTTCTATCCTCATTTATCCGGTTTTTCCTTTCATTATTTTCATTTATCTCATATTTGGTTATCGTTTGTGTAACAGGTATTTTGCAACGAGTTTGGGGGTAGCACAATGTCAACATGCACCATCAAAAAGCAATCCTCAAACCTGGGAAGTATCTCCCATACAATTTATCTTTTTAGTTCTTTTTAAAAATAAAGTTTGGGGGGGGGGGGGGGGGGGGGGGGGGGTGGAAGTAATGTTAATAGTAATAATGACAAAAGTAAATAAATAAATAAATTTTACAAAGTTCATTTGAAAAGTTTTCCTATTTTATGTTTTAAAGACGGCTTTAGTGCCTCCCAGAGTTCAGAGCCTTTGTATGGGCATGTAAATAATGTCGTCCAACAAAAAGAATGTCTACTTTCTATAGGTTTAGTCATTAGTCTTTCAAAAATTTCATATTAAAAAAAGAGAAAGAAAGAAAGAACTTATCATCATGCTTTTTGGGCAATTTTTCTTCTCTTTTCTAGCTCGTTTACTTTAATTAGATTTCAATGACCTGATAATCAATTATTTTTGTGTTCTAATAGCAAAACATGATCTAATCTCAGGCGCTATCTTTTATAATAATTTTAACTTTTAGAATTTTAACAAAATGGACATTTTGAGTAAAATAAAGATGAAAGTAAGTGAAAAATGCAAGAAAAACAACAAAATAACACGAAACTAACAAATTTTTACAAAAACACATTTTGGGGTATGTTCAATACAAATTTTTCTCTCTCTCCCTATTTTTTTCCAAAGAATTTTTCTTTACAAATGAATCAAATGAAAAATTTCTTATACTTAAATAAAATTTGCAAATTATTAAAAATTTCAAATTAGCACCAAAACTAATTGGTATTGATATCTCTCGAATAGAGACAATCCCGGCAACGGCGCCAAAAACTTGATGTAGACTTTTCGTATGCATTAGCTAGTGCACTAGTAATATGAAGTAATATAAAAATGAGTAGAGTATCATTCCCGCTAGGATTGTTATTGAGTAAGTACCAAAATTAGCAGCTTTGATGCTATTTGAAAAACCGAAAAATTGAGATATTGATATGAGATAAAACAGAACTAAAAAGAAATAAAATATGTTAACTGATTTTATAAATTTTTTATGATTTAGTAATATCTATGGCATCCGATTTCACTTAGTTGCATCAATACGCCTTTCTATTCTCGTTATTCAAGTTGTTATTACGTGTTGATGATTGAAAACTCTAATTTACTAAATATTCTCTCTCAAGCAAGATTTAGTATGCTCTTTAACATATTAACCCATCACTCTCGTGCATGAATTTAAATAAGAAAAGCGTTTTTAAAGCTCTATGATTTTCTTTTCTGAAAACCACATAAATCGTGTTAATCTTTCTCGAGCATTCACCTAATTTGTGGTGCTTATCACCTCAGCAATCATCATAAATCTCCTCTCGGACTCACTATGAGTCATTATGGGCTTCAAATGGTGATCAAGCATTTAAAACTCTTCAAGAACAATGATAAGCACTTCAACCACATAATAACATAAACATTGAATACTTTGAATTATAAGTATGCGTATATTACAACTTAGGCCACATTGTAGCCTTAGAATAACAAAATTAGTTCATGAAAAACTTAATATTAAGCATTATAAATACAAAATTCATGAACTTAGGACATAAAAAAGGACAGAAAGATCTAAAAATACAAAATTACAAACCAAACTTCCATCCTTCCTTCTCCTCCTCTTTCTCACAATTTTTCTGTCTTTTCTCACTCAAATCTTGTGATATGTATTTTGAAATCTGATGCCTAAACACCCCCACACCATCCCCTATTTATAGTAGTTGAGCTAGGAAAAAAAAATTGCAAAAAAAAAAATATCAAACTTCTCCTCATTAGCTGAATGTTGCGGGTGCTGTTGAAGCTAATTTGTTCATCCATTTTTTTTTTTTTCTAAATTTCACCACCCAAAACCTAGACAAAAGCATCATATGCATGTTTTAGAAAGTTTATACAATGAATTTGAGCTAAAATATTTCATAATATAGCTGCCCAAAGTCGTGATAGTAAGCAAGTTGTGCAAAACTCTCAATTTTCTACAACAGTAGCAATGATGCTTGTTCATCCATATTTTTTTTTCATATTTTCTGAATTCCACCTCCCAAAACTTTCAAAAGATGAGTTAAGACATGTTAAAGTATGAATTTGGGTAAAAAGCATTGAGTTTTTGCTCCCAAAATGCAAGTTAAAGCTGATTGCACCACCACCTGCACCCTTGCCACCCAGATTCTGCAATGGTTGTTCAACTCGATTTTTTTCATTTTGTTATTGCTTTGCACCCCCCATAATCAGCTTTAAAATCAACTTGAACATGTTGATGAAGTGTTTAAGAAGTTCTTTCATGTTATTTGTCCATTTTGCCACCCAAAATTGCAAGTTGAAATGGATTGGTTGAGCTTGGTGCATTTTCTATGTTCTTGTTGTTCTTTACTGATTTTCTTCAAATTTTTGAGCTTAGACCCACCTAAATTCGGATTTTACATAAACTTTGATATGTTAATGCATTGTTTAATTAATCTTTGCACTTGATTTGTGCATTTTGTTACCTATTTTTGCAAGTTGAATTGTATTGTGCATGAACTTCTTGTGTTTTTGCATTAGCGATGTTAATTATTATGTTTTGCCCTTTTTTGTCTTTGGTTTGGTGTATCTTGCTTTTACTTGTTGATATTAATGACAAAACCTACAGGATTTAGTATAGAACGAGTGTTTTTGTGAGAAAATGGCAATATGAGTGAAAAAGAGCAAAATCGAGCAAAATCGATAAAAATTTGATGTCAAATGTTTAAATATATATTAAAATGATATAAAAAATTATATACTAATTTAGACTTATCAGGTCCGTTTCCTTTTATATCTCTGATCTCATTCTCATTACATGCATCATCTTCTATATCATGCAACTTTCTTTTCTTTTATCAGTTTCATTTGCGGCAACTTGCAAAATATTTAGAAACTCCTTTTTTGCATCATCTGGAAGCTGAAGATAGGGCTCAACATTATTACGAGTGCCGGCAAGATGATGTTTTAGTCGAAAAATGCCACTAGAACGAAAAACTTCACAATGTCAACATTTGAACTTTGTTGGATTGTTATCAACCTCAAATCTATGTTCCCAACCTGGATCTAATCTTTGACCTGAAGCATTTTTTTTTTCCTTTGATTTTCTAGATGTAGAAGGTCAAGAAATTGTATTAGACGCCATAAAAACTACAATAACAAATTAGATAAAATTTTATAAGCATATCACAATTGAATAAAAGAAACCTAAATGTAAACTCTTAAATGTACAAATTGAGCATATGAATGACGTAAGTAAAAACATATGAACTAAGACTAAAATTGCGTTAGTTACACTCTCAATTTAAGTAGTAAAACAATAAAAACCCAAGCATAATTTTACAAATTTAGCCCAAATGTAATAAATAAAGCCTATGAATGACATAAGTAAAAACTTATGAACTAATAAAATTACATTAGTTACACTCTCAATTTTGGTACTAAAACGGTAAAACCTCTTCAAGATGTACAGTTAATAGTAGATTTTTACTTCAATAGTTTATAGAAAATATAAAATCAAAGATGAGATTAATATTGAAAGTTAGGGATTAATATATTATACAAAAATATAGAAAAAAACACTAAAATCTAAATTATTTTAGTTTTGGCATTGAAACTAACCTTTTAATGAGATAAAGGACCAAAGATGTTAGGTGGAAAGCATGGATGAGATGAGAGTCCACGTCAGCTAACAAAGAGGAGGTTGGACCAATGAGGAGTAGAGACTGCAGTGGTTGGATGGTGGCGGAGAGCGCGATGGTTGTCATCGGAGTTGGAGAGACGAGTCGTCGCTGTCGAAGCAAGGGAGGAGGGGAAAGCGTCGTCGTTGTCACCAGCGAATCCGAAGCGAAAGAGAGGGGGTAGGGTTTGGTGGTGGTAAGCGAAGCAGGGAAGGGAGGCTCAGGCAAGGCAAAAAGTAGGAATTAATTATTTATTTATTTAACACGTGACTCACATATGACATATACCCTCTTTGAGCTGAATCAGCTGAATTGGTTCAGAATCATAATTCTACCAATTTTTATGTGGTTCTGCTAATTCTAATGCGATTTTGGTCCGATTCTTCATGAGTAGAATTTTTGAAGCAATTTAGATCGATAGGGTAAAGTAAGATCATAAAATCGTATGATTCTATGATTTGAATCTCGATTTTAACAACCATGTTTAGTGGTAGAGTTTTTTTTTTTAAAGGATTGTTTATTTGTACTTGTACTATGCAGAAATTTGATCTTTGTGTCTTGATTAGTGGATAATGGTTACTAAATTAATTTTCGTTGTGAACCTGTTATTATGCGAAATAAATTTTTTATTCGCATAAGCACATGTGTCCATGTATTATTTATGTTATTTCTTGAGCAAAACTCTCTTATTTGTTTAAATGAATCTAACACAAACTCACTTGTTAAATCTGCTAAAAGAAAACAACCTGAAAGGAAAAATGCCTACACATGGCACCAAAGTTTAGATCACATTAATTCGAATAGGATCCAAGACTAGTAAAAGATGGACAAATAAACCTGTGGACTTGAAGTCATTACCAGTCTGTGAATCCCGCATAGAAGGTAAGATGACCAAGTCTGTCTTTAAGAGTAAAGGCAACGGGTTTGATGACTTGCTTGAGCTGGTTCACACAGATATATGTGGACCAATGAACGTTCAAGCAAGAGGTGGGTATGAGTACTTCATCACATTCCCTGATGATTACTTGAGGTACGGATATATTTACCTAATGAGACATAAGTCAGACTCTTTTGAAAAGTTCAAAGAGTACAAAGCTGAAGTTGAAAAGAAATTAAGCAAACAAGTTAAGTCGCTTCGATCAAATCGAGGTGGTGAATATTTTTCGGGTGAGTTTTTGGATTTTCTAACTGCAAATAGGATAAGATCTCAACTATCTGCTCCAAGTACAGCACAACAAAATGCTATTGTAGAAAGAAGGAATAGGATATTATTAGAGATGGTAAGGTCCATGATGAGTGATGCTACTTTACCCATCTCTTTTTTATGGTTATCCCGAAAGAACAAGGGTGGTCTTTTCTACAGTCCTTCTAATCAAAAGGTTTTTGTAAATAATGTGAAATGTTTAAAGGAGAATTATGTAGTAGACTACAAAAGCAAAAGTGGAGTAGTGTTAGAGGAACTAAAAAAAAATGACGCTAATTTTGAACAACTAGACATAACTAGGGATACAGTGGATGCATTAGATGCACATACTGATAGGGTCAAGAATATTCTAGGTACACGAGAGCCTAAGCTTAGTGGGAAGATTGTCAGGGCACCTGACAGGTTCATGGCGGGAGCCTTAATGGTTGACCATGACATTGAATCTAATCCTCTTAGCTATAATGAGGCAGTTAAAGAAAAGGATGATGACCAGTGGGTCTTAGAAATGAAATATGTGATAGGATCTATGTATTTTAAGTGGGTTTGTGATCTTTTAGACCTATTGGCATTAAGCCCATTGGATATAAATGATTTTATAAGAAGAAAAGAGGAGTAGACGGGAAGGTAGAGACTGTCAAGGCAAGGTTGGTTGCTAAGGGTTTTACCCAAAAGGAAGGAACTGATTATGACAAGTTCTTCTCACCAGTAGCCATGCTAAAGTTTATAAGGATACTCATATCCCATTGCAGCTCATTATGATTATGAGATTTGGCAAATGGGTGTCAAAATAGCCTTTTTGAAAGGTCTTCTTGAAGAAGACATCTCTATGGTGCAACCAGATGGTTTCATTGGCAAAAATCAGGAGCATCTGGTATGAAAACTGAAGAAGTCTGGATATGGACCTAAGCAAGCATCATGCTCATGGAATATTAGATTCAATAAAGTGACTAAGTCTTATGGGTTTGAGCAATTGGTTGATGAACCATGCATGTACAAATGACATCAAGTGAAAGTAGTGACTTTCTTAGTATTGTGTTGACGATATACTACTCATTGGGAATGATGTAGGGATGTTAAGAGATGTAAAGATTTACTTGCCAAGTCAGTTTGATATGAAGGACTTAGGAGAAGCCAGCTATATTCTTGGGATTAAGCATTTGTGAGATCATAAGAATAGGATGTTGGGTCTTTATCAACCACTAATATTGATAAGATTTTGTCAAGGAATTGCATAGAGGACTCTAAGAAAGGGCTTTTACCTTTCAGGTATGAAGTCCCTCTTTCTTTAGAGTAGTGTCCTAAGACATCTCAAGAGAAGGAGTAGATGAGGAATATCTCATATGCTTCGGTAGTGGGAAGCCTCAGGTATACCATGCTGTACAGGAGGCCAGATATCTGCTATGCTATTGGTATGGCAAGTAGGTATCAGTTTGACCAGGGTCTGATGCACTGGGTGGTAGTGAGGCATATTCTCAAGTACTTGAGAAGAGCTAGAGATTATTTGCTGATCTTTCAAAGTGACGAGCTGGTTTCAGTTGGCCATACTAATTTAGACTTCTAGTCAGATAGAGATGCCAGACGTTCGACATCTGGATATCTCTTTACCCTGAGGGGAGGAGCCATTAGTTGGAGGAGTGTCAAGCAGTCTTGTATTGCTGACTCCACTGTGGAAGCTGAATATGTTACGGCTTCACAAGCTGTAAAGGAGGCTTGTTGGCTCAAAAAGTTCCAAATAAATATGGGCAATAACCCTTTAGATGCTTTTACTAAGAAGACCTTTGAAGAAAACATAAAAGGGTTGGGTATAAAGTGTATAGTAATTTGGATTTAGGCCAAGTGGGAGATTATTAGGAATAGTATCCTAAAAATCCAAATTTGTCTGGTAAATTTTATTAAAGAATAAAATTGAAGTTCCAGTCGTTTCCTTATTAAATTAGTGTAAGCGAGCATATATACTGCATGTGATTTTCTTTTTAGTAACATCCATTAGATTGGTGTAATCCTCAGACTACAATATACATGTTTGTTTTAAGTGGCTTATGAGATTAACCCACAGATAGACTTGAAACAAATGGCATGAACTAATTTTGAAAAACTCGTAGTCAAAGACAAGTTTGGACCACTTGTATGCTAAGATTATAACATAACACTTTAGATGACTTGCCTTAGTACCGTGATGGTGATCCAAAAGTGTTAGGTTGGCATGTTTAGTTAGATTGATACACTGAATTGGACCATATAAGTTGCTTGTTTCTAGACTACTATCGGGAATGAATGATTTATGTTGTACTGTTTGAACGGCGACCCCAAATTCTGAGAGTATGTTGGACTTGTGCATGGAACAATGGTTACTTTGGTGTACTATAAGTAAGGTCTAGACAAATGACTGAATTCCCACGTATACTGGGTAGCAGCTTGAAGTGTGACAAGGATCATGTATTCAATACGGAATCTATAGTCTTTTGTGAGATATAAATGTCCCCTTAGTTGATTCACAAGTGTTTCAATGATTTAGAATCTTTGGCCAAAGTGTTCCAAGTGTTTGACATTTGGGATTTATATAGTGAATATGTTCAAGTATAAATGAACTATTCAATAATGGGTGAGTCAGTAACTAATAGAAAAGTTGTGAGAAAAATAATAATAGTAGTTATAATTCCTTTTTTATGGACATCCAGTTGAGAGGTTGTCATCAATACAGTCTATTTGGGAATTATTGAATAAATGGTTTAAGTCTAGAGTGCAGTGAAATTTATTTAGTTGAATTAAGTCCCATTAAAATGGTAATTAAATTTTAGCATGAGATGGTAATTAATTTAACCCATTTGGAACTAGATTTAAATTATCCATGAGGTTCCTGCGCAAGCCTTTGTTTTTATTGCCATCGAAAAAATACTAAAGAATTCATAAGATGAGTAAATTTAGTTTTGCTAAACATTATTCATGAGATAAATAAAAATTTAAAATTATAAAATAAAATAATTTTTGAAAATTAAAATTCATAAGATGAATTTTTACATGTGAAAAATAAAAGAAAAAAGGAAACAAACGCCCATAATCCCGATCAGCGTATACGCGGATGGACCGACCAGCGCAAGTCCAAGGGGGCAATCCGCGTGCATACTCGTGGGCAAATCGTGCCCCGCCACGTGGCACGCGGATTGAGTTTAAAATAAATGCTTTTTTTAGTTGCTGACAAATGCGTTGTTTTAATTGTTTTTATATATGAAACACTACGTTTTGCGTTTCTCTTGCACGTCCCACATCGAATTAATTGTTATTGTTATTTTTTGCTCCGGTATCCTATTATAAATAGGGGTATTGATAAGCATCCAATTCCAAATTAAAATGTTTTTGAAAGTGTCGACTTTCAAAAATCTAATTGGAGAGATAATTTTCCTTTGAAAATTTTCTTTTCTCAGTTTAATAGTTTTCGGAGCCCACTCTCTAGGCGATTTTCTCAGCTTTCTTAGATTTATTTATTATTCTGGTTTTCTTATTTTGGAGAAATTCTAGGTATTCTTCTTTCCTTCTCTTTTTAGTTTTTGGCATTTCTCTTTATTTACATTTTTCTTATTATCCTAGTTATAGTTTATGTAATTATTATGAATATATTAGAGTAGAGGCATGTAGATTTAAATTAGGCATTTAAATCTGTAGATTTAAAGTTAGAAATTTTAAATCAACCTTAGGTTTAAAATTAGGAATTTTAAACCCTTTCAGTGTGCTAATTCAATAAGCTTAGGGAAACTTTTTGAAATTTGTCTCGACAAGAGCATCCAAACTTGATGCAATTGTGGCAACCCCTTGCCTTTAACATATGGCCATGATGGTGTACTCCCAATGGAACATCAAGGGAGGTTTTCAGAGCTTGAGTATGGGCAAGCTATGATGGATGAGCTAACTAACTTGGACCAAGTTAGGCTTGACACTCTTCACAAGCTGGAAAAAAACAAAAGAGGAGGGTGGCTGAAGCCTATAGCAAAACAGTAAAACGTAGGTCCTTTGACTTGGGGTCCTTAGTCTAGAAAGTGGTTCTACCCATTGGCCAAAAAGATTGTGTCATTAGGAAATGAGCCCTAAACTTGGAGAGTTCATTCAAAGTCATAGAGGTATTTGGTGGAAACACTTACTTACTCCAAGACCTAGATGGAAGAACTCACTCAAGGGCCATCATTGGAGGATTCCTAAAGAAATATGTGCCATCAATTTGGGATTCTAATAAGGAAGTCTGTAAATTAAGATTCTCTCAATTATGGGTTCAGTTTCAATATCAATGTCTTGAGGATCAACTCCATGATCCTAGAGTTAGGAAAATAGAAGACAAGGAAATACCAAACTAAGAGACGTATTTGACAAAAATGTGTATTTCGTTGATACTAGTAAGGAGTACATGGCTTACACAAAATGATACATGTCATTTACTTGTATGGCCAAAAAAAAAAAAAAAAAAAAAAAAAAAGCTTCTTTACAGGAGAGAAATCAAAAGTGCTGAGTCCTAATTCTAACTAAGGATTCCTCTATAGCTAACCACTGGTTGGTTGCTTCCTTCAGCTGCTAGTCTAAGGAGAGTGCCTCTTCTAGAAGGACTTGATTACTCATTTGAGCCTCTGCAGTGGCATGCTCGAGCTCTTTAACTATTAAGCCTTGAGATATATCATGTTGCCTGAGAGAAGACAGCTGTCCCTTCAGATGACTCAACCTCTCCTCCAAGTGATGAATTTCATCCTCTAAGCCTTTGATGTCTTGAGCCTGTTGACTCTGGACTCTTTTGGCTGCTTGGAGTTCTTCAAACATAAGCTGTAGGCCTCCTTGGCCTGCTGAATGCCCTAGGTCTCTAATGACATCTTGATAATGCCACTTCTTCTATAAGAGTGATGGGACCTCCTAATTCACTTTCATAAACACGTTCTTTAGAGCCTCGAGCTCTCTGGTAATGATTGGAGCCACCTTGGGATCTTCCTTTAATGCCTTCATCAAGGAAGTGACCTTTTGGTAGGTGGTTCTCTCGCTCAGAGAAAAGATAGGGAGGTGTCCTATTTCCCTCAGTATGTGAAGCCTTAGAGATACTTGGTCCCACTGCTGGTAGGCCAATCTCCCACTTTCGTCTAGCTTCTCCGAAGGGGATGCCATCCTCTCTAAGAATAAAGGAGGAACAACTCTTGGTGGTGTAACCTGAAAAAGGAAACATAAAAAAAAAAGGTCAGACCGAGTCCTTACTTTAGAAATAAACTAGAGTGTGAAAGGACTATTTTTTACCTCTAAAACTTCAGTTGAAGGGGCAAGGGGAGCCTTTGTTAGCACTTCAGCCACTGGGATGCCTTCCTCGAGAGGGGTTTCTAAAAAGCAATTCTTATATGTTAGAGCCAATTGATGGTTTGGACATGAAGGATCTATTAGCCAAACAATGAGATTATACCTTTATGGATTTCTTCAATGGTTATAGAGGATTCTCCCAGAAGGAGGTATGGAGCCTGCACAAGGCCCTGGTTCCAAGGGGTTGGGAGTGAAGCTTCTTCAGGGGGTTCACTTATAATTTCGCTTTAGAGCTGAAGTGGCGATGTCTCCTCCTTCCTTAGCGCTTGAGCTCAGTGATTCAGTTTCCTGAGGGAGAGTCTAGAATATCCACTATAACTGATGATGCTCCTTCCTGTTTATGTATAAAGCCATTTTAGAAATGGTTTGGGAAAAGATGAACGAAAGAAACACCAACTATGAAAAGCCAATACCTCTGATTCAGAAAGTCTGGCTCTTCTCTTTCTCATTAATTATGAGATGGGTACTTCTTCATCATCATCTTCTTCTTCCTCTACTACCTGCATGCTTTAGTTGGGAGAGCAGAGGGGCATCTCTCTTCTTCTTTTTCTTTGAACCACCAACTTCAAGTGCTAGTGGAGAGGTTCCTGAAGGGGACTACTCTAGCAACATCCTTGTAAAACTCTTGGTCCTAGCACTCCTAGGAATTTCCTAAATAGCTACTACTATAAAAAGAACGAGGATCAATCATTGTTTAAGCCATCTAAGAGACAGAACTGAAGTATACTTCAAAGATGGATGTTTACCTGGTAATGCCTTCTGTGGATCTGCCCTATGTTGGCTAGCTGGCCTCCTCTCGAGCTAGGACTTGCAAGCTTAAGTGAAGGCATAAAATATTGCTTGGCGCCTCTGGCCTCTGAAGAGACCAAACAAGCTATAAAACATGATGTGGCATAAGGAGAGTACCTAGAAACAAATGGGTACTCATAAAGTGATTTAACCTCTTGGTTAGACTTATGAAGCTCGTGACATTGGGAGAGTTGGATGGGATCCTTTTAGCCCACCGAAGGTTTTTGGTCCTTAGACTTGCAAAAAGCCAAACTGCCCGGCAAACAATCCAGGCTTGTAGGTCTTTATACCATGATGAGTCTAGTGATAAAAGATGAGATCCTGAGGGCACAAGATTGCATGCCTGATCTGAGAGTTAATGTCCATAGAGACATTGCAGTGAAGGTCTAGTTTCCTGAACTAACGAGGGCCAAGGTTCCTTTATTTGAAGGGAGTCCATTGAATCCCTTTCCTATCTCGAGGAGACATGAGCCTCTCAAGGCATTGGTCAAAGGACCATCTTAGGAGCAAAAGGATCTCACATCGAGCAAAATGCTCTCCATAGCAAGAGACCCCCTCATCTTTGAGGACATAAGGGTCTCTATGGTAGAGCTTAGGGAAGTAGGCTTGGGCCTAAAGTTGGACCACCCACAGGGGTCCTCTGATATGGACAACATAGTTCTTAACTATGCTGTCCCTAATGCGTCCATATACTTGGGCCAGAAACAATGGTCCCAAAGCCAATGGACCAGTGCTAAAGGCAAGGTTGATCTTTATGGTCTTAAGGGACTTAAGGATTGAATTGGAGGAGTTAGCAAAGAAAAACTTGTTTAACCAGATGAAGTAAAAGTAGATATCTTCTTCTCTAGACCCTTGCCAAGGTCATGTGTTCTAGTGGCAAAAGTTTTGACAAAGGACTCATAACCGCTAAGACACGTTGGTCACAGAGAAAGAAGAGGCAAACGCTTCAACCTCTGTGGAAGTAAAAGAATCAAGATGTAGCTCCTGTCCTCGTGAAGAAAGACCCGTTAAGGCCGCTATGTCCCTTAGAGTGATACCAAGAAACCCCTCAGTGAGGAGAAAAACGTTGTAACAAATGTTCCAACAACAGGTGAGTGCCATCATGATAGGGTAGTCATACCTAAGGGCAATCTTGGAAAGCCTTATGGCCTTGTAAATGCGAAGGTTATTCCATTTCTCTCCATGGGTTAGAATCAATTTGTCTACCTATTCGGCATACTGCTTAGTCAGGAACTTCCATCCTTTGAAGGGAGACGCTTCTCTCCAAATGCGTTTTCCTCCCCAGGATTGATCTGCGGAAGCTGTACGAAGCAAAGGGGATTCGTCATTATCTGGAAACACGCCCCCAAGGCTAGGGGCATCGTGAAAAGGGTCAAAGATGGGCCCTAGGGCATAGGATGTGGAGGTTGAAGAAGGATCATTCTCTATCATCCAAGAACAATCTTCCTTGATGTCACTAAGATCAATAGGGCTCTGAAGCCTATCAAAGACCATTGAATTGTCTGATAGAACCAGACACACCAACTGCTCGATAAGGCTATTCGGTATAAGAGA
This sequence comes from Simmondsia chinensis, assembly GCA_018398585.1. NCBI lineage: Eukaryota > Viridiplantae > Streptophyta > Magnoliopsida > Caryophyllales > Simmondsiaceae > Simmondsia > Simmondsia chinensis. Next base: position 9,623,199 of record JAGTTD010000017.1, on the reverse strand, counting down.
TTTGAGCCATCGTTGCTTGATTTGAAGAAACGCAAAGAAAGAGGGAGCAACTAAGCAACAAAGATTTGAGATTCAAGGATAGAGAGCAAGTGTTTTCAAAGAGCTTCATAATAGCAAAGAGGGAGCATAGAGCAGAGAAAGTGAAGATGCGAAGCCCTAACTATCATACTTATAGACATGCTAGAAAGAAGATCAGACGTCAAACAATTTTCTCTTGAGCTCTCTGTAGCTGTTGAGGGTCAAATCAAGCAGCCTTTTTACTTGTTGTAAATTTGAATTTAGCAACAGCTAAAAGAGGGGCATCTGTTTACACCCTAATTTTGAGGGACTTGCCGTTTTGGGCAGAGTGCCATGCGCTTGTCACGTGAGTTCCTTCTCGAGGAGAATTAGACCTCTAGGTACTAAGATACTGGCACCTTAAGCCTAGTGTCTTAAGAAGTTATGTCGGAATTGGTGTTCTGAAAAATCCAATTAGTTAGTTTAAATATTAAATAAATAAAATTGTTTTATTTATTTATTGTCTGGCTATGTTTTAGGAGTCAAACGTGCATGTAATTGTTTTCTAAAACATTCCATAAGATAGACGGAGTCCAAGATGACATGTTAGGTTTGGATTAAGTGGCCAATGAGATTGATCCATAGATAGACTTAAATCAAATAAGGCTCTATTTGGCACATGGCACTACAACATAATTGGACATAGGCAATGGAAAATTTGCAACGGTAGTAAAAAGTGTTGCCTAAACTAGTCAAAGGCAACACTTTCTATGTTGTTGCCTTCATTCTCAAATTTGATGTATAAATCTCATGGCAACGGTTCCAAAATCGTTGCCTTTGATGTTGAAGGTACCGGAAGTGAAAAACCGTTGCATTTGCTTAACTAAAGGTAACGGTTAGTTGAGTGTTGCAGTAATAGGCAACACTTTCTAACTTGTTGCTTTTGTTGTTAGCTATACATCATTAACTTTTAAATGTTTCCTTTTTACCGTGAGTCAATTTTCCATTATGCCAAGTAATTAATTAATTTCAGATCATGTGACAATGAGTTCATTATATATTTTTTATTGATTAAATTGATTAATTAACTTATTGGTAAAATTGGATAGGTATCCAAGTGATATAAATTTCATTGGATCCTATTTGATGTATGGAATTTGAATGTGGATTTGGGCCAAGGGTGAGGACGAAATTTAGGGCCATAATTCCATTTTTTTTGTCGGCTTCATTAATTATAATTACAATTCCACTGTCCAATTCCATTTAATTGGGTTTTAATTAAAAAGCATATAGTCTAAGTTCTTAATTACGAAATTGTAATTCTTTATTAACTTTACTGATATGAAGCCCTGAATGTTGCAACTCAGTTATAAATATAGAACCCAAGATGATTTGAAATATGAACACTTGACCTAATCTTTACTCAAAAACTCAAATTGATTGTATTTGAGTACCCAAAATGATCTGACATAACCTCAGCCAGGCCTGGTCTAACTCAAAATTGAAAGTACCCAAATTGATATACGCAAAATTGTAGATGATTTAAATATAAACTGACACTAACAGATTCAAGTCTGACTTAAACGAGACCCAATGAAATTACTCCAAAACTAGATATAAAACAACCGAAATGACCTTATACCTTGAGATGATTGTAACTAAGATGACTTGACACGATTCAGTCCAATCTAATTGACTTGACCAAATAGGAACTATCCAACCTTATTAACCTGAAACCAAGATGATTAGAGCCGTAAATCGCCCTACCCAAATTCAAACCTAATCCTAACCCAAATCTTAAAATGAACCCATCTAATTAACCCAAAAGCGGATATGACTTCAGCACCATATGGTTTGACCAACTAATACCCATATTGAATTGACTCAAAACTGGACATGACTAGAATACTACATGATCCAATTTGACCAAAGCCCTGGAATATATAATGATCAAACTCGATTAATTAAAAACTTGAAACAATTAATTATATAATTATGTTTCAGTTTTGCAGTATGATCTTAACTTCATATGCTAAAAAATCCTCTAAATTTCTCTAACAAGTGATCATGTTTAAATATCAAATTCCTCTGATATAATTTATATAAGAAGTATGAGACAAAAATTTTGTTTTTTTTTTTTTATAATTGGTACTTTCATTCAATAGAGAATGCATACAAAATGGTTTACATCATCAAAATGCAAAAGCATATTCTAACATACTCAAAACATGAACCAAACAAAATCCTGCAGCATATATAGCCCCTATATTATAGTTCCTGCATCCCCAGGGCATCTAATGATGCTTGATCATTGCATCCGAGCTACTAAGGGTGAAGGTCTTGCTCATGAGATAAAACTTTAAATTGTAATTACAATTTACGAGTTACTTATATTTTAGCACCCTGATCTTTTTCGAAATTCTAAAAAGGATCCTTATATTTTTGAATTAGTATAAAGGCCCCTAAATTTTTGTCATATTAATAAAATTGCCCCTAATATTTTGTAGTATTACTAAAAGTCCAATCTTCGGCATAATAACGCCTTTTTTGTCTACGAAATTGAAGTGCCAACTAGCCATTTTTTGTCCACTCTCCAACGTAATAAAGTAGATAGTTTCTACGTAAGACAATATATAATCAAATTTTCTACTTATAGGGTGAGGATAAGAGTATTAAAGGGTACTTTTATCATTTTACTATAATATTAATTAAAAAAATTAGTTGTTAAATCAACTCTATATATGGAAAATGATGTCTTCGGGCAGGAGAGTGACTTTTTTATTAATACAATAAAAACTTAGAAATTTTTTAATAATTCAAAAATGTTAAAGTCCTTATTATTTCCAAAAACTCTAGGATACTAAATTGTAAATAATTCATAATTTATATACTACAAATATTAGTTTTCTTGCCCAAAAAGAAAAAGTACCATAAGAGTGAAAGTGGAGGGAATACTTCCCGCGCAGTGTTTCTTCAGCCAAAAATGCAGTTCCTTTCGCTTCTCCATCTTCTCTTCTCCATACTTCCCGCGCATGTTTCTTGTCCTAACCTTTTGTAGTATTACTAAAAGTCCATGTCACCTCCTCCTCTCCCTCCAGTTTAGGTATGTTGTGTTTCATTTTCTTTTTCCTATTTCGCAATTACATCTTGGGTATCGGCCTTGCGGGGGTGGCCGGTGTTAATGGTGGCTGCATTCTTTGGTCTTGTTTGCAAGTACATGTTAATTTAGATTACAGTTTGGAGGTTTCGTTTTATACATTTATGACTTTTAATCATTTTTATTCTAATTTGAAGTGTCCTAAGATTATACTTGAGCCCATGTGTCTTTAGATAAAGAGTTTTGGGGGCTTTGTTGGCATAGTTCTAGAGGTTAGAGGGCTTTACGTTATTAGTTCATGTTTGTGTTATGATTCAAGCTAATCTTGAATCAAAACGTAGGGTTTAAAGAAGATAAAAGAGGAATTTGGGAGTTAGATGAGATGAGAAGAGAAGTGAATTTGAGATGAGAAATATTGGAAAATTGCAAAGCTTTATATAGTTTGAACATAGAACGTTGTTCTATTAAATGGACTAAACATGTCTTGCTAGCTTTATTCTAGAGCTGAACCTTGCGGGGAACCCCATTATGCCAGAGGTTCGCTTCTTTCCCATATAGAATGTGTATTCTATGCTGACATCTCTAAATCTATCTAGATGGAATTAAATAAATACATGATAACGGTGATGTAATACATTTCGATTCATCTGTTGAGTTATTGACAGGGATGTTGCAACACTGCTGTACCATCTCCATAAGCGTATATATTGTATTTAATTTACTAAAAGGATTATAAACATATCTATACATTAGATACTTTCAAAAGTTTGTAAAAATTAATAATTGCGTGACTATTTATTCAATTGAAATAGGGTCACCCTTAAAATGTTTCTATTCACCTTGGTATTTAATGTTTTGAGTGAGATGTTGTCATAAGTAGGTACATTGCTCGTTCTGCACTATTGCAGTGGGCAAGAATAGTATGTGTGTCTCACTTACAATTTGCTCAAAATAATACTCGCTTTTTAAAGACAATATTGAGGGTTATAGAGCAGCCTTGATAGTCATTCTGTTTTGAGCATTTTTCTAGCCTTAAAATCAACCTACCTAGGTCTAGCATCTTGGGGTTGATTTAGATGAGTTGATCGGAAAATGCACTCTATTCAACTAGTCGTGTTGTGCATCAGTTGCCCCTTATTGAGGTGTACTCCCACATTGTATTCCTTGGATGGGAATGCACTTTCTGTTCTCTAGGGGTTGTCCTGTTACTAGCATGTAGTTGGAGGCTAGAGTTGGGGTTGAGACTTGAATTGGAGCCCAAAATTTTGTTATGCTCGTGATTGAATCACAAAGCATAAGCTAAGTAAATTGAGGATAGATGAGAGTATGAGATGAGAAAGAAGTGAAATTAGATGAGAAGTTAGAGAAATATAGATGAGAAGTAGAGAGAGTTAGATGAGAGAGCGAATGTTCATCTCAAAGAGATATTTTGTAATTTGATTGAATGAATGCTTATTACACTTGATCATAAGCCATTTTGGCGCCAAGCCACAACCGAACTGCACCAACTTACACCTTATTACAAGACTACAAGACTTAACAAAAGCTTATGCTACTTATTACATTCTAATTACAATCCTTTACAAGCCCCTATCTATAGGAATCATAACATTATTCCCCCCTTAAGAGATTCTTGTCCTCAAGAATCAAGAAGAGAGTTAAGGCTTTGAAGAACACTTATTGAGGCTGACAGACTTCTGAAAATGCAGCTAGAACAAAACGCTTGCTGCTGCCAAAGTGTGAACATGTTATGAGAGAAAATTGACGCTTGTTGTTAGCCCGAATAGGATCTGAAAGAAGCAGAGCACAAGTTACAGTTGTAGTGTGAACTAGTTTTGCACTACATATTCCCCTATGCTGTGGAATTCCAAACTATGACCTCCAATTTTTTTCTTTGTGCTACAGCAGTAACCATTCAACTCTATGCAATCCCACTTAAACAATACACCTTGATACTTGAGTACAAATTGATCAATTGTAACACCCAACCACTTGTATTCTCCCAATAGACCAGCGAATTGAACATTAAATCCAAGATTAGGATGTGGTTTCACATTTGCTGGCACTTGTGGAGAATGAGCCTTGCTCTTACCTAGACCAACACAAGCTCCCAGCTTGTCCAATTATTTGCTATATTCCTCTTTGTTGATCTAAACAGCCAGCTCCAGTTCTATTTGATCAAGGGACCTATTGGTAGTGTTCTTTGTTGCACAAACATCAGCTCTTCCACAACTCACCTTCAGATCCTGATCTTGCAAAGTAACAATTTGGCAGTGAACTGTCATCAATTCATGACACATTGATTCTTCTTCAACCTTATGAAAATCTATAACAAAACTTTGGACTGATGCAACTTCATTCTTGTCTTGCATTTCCACAATTTGCTGCTGCATTGGTTGTCTATCTTTCCCACACCCATTTAATACATCTTTACCCGGATCAAAGGGTCTCAACCCTGCTCGACCTATTATAGAATTGAACGTATAAACATCAGCCTCACTCATTTAATCTTGCTCTTTGATCAGTTTATACAACTCTCCGAACTGAGATGACTCTATTGTTTGCATTTGTATCAAGTTATGTTGCCCAGGCTGCAAATCAGCAACAAGGTCTTGAACTGAAGCTGCTACATTCAATTTGGGAAGTTGATCTTGCACTTTTGAAGGTTCCAAAACTTCCTTAAGCTGCCATGTGATCAGATTCTGCAAATTTTCCAACTGAACATGTGATTTCTCCACTGAACTTTGCGGTTTTGCAGTAAAAGATTCATGCGTGCACTTAGCTTGAGTGTTTCCATCATAATCTGGTGTCAATACTTGAGTAAGCTGCACATGAACACTCTTCTTTGCTGCGAATTCCACTTGTTGATTCACATGTTCATTTATCTTTTCCTCAAACCCTTGCATAAGCTAATTGTTGATTCACATGATCACTTTGCTGCACATGAACACTCTTCTTTGCTGCAAAATTTTGTTTTTCTTGATTAAGAGCTCGATTGGAAGCCAAATGAGGTTCTGATATCAATTGTTATGCTCGTGATGGAATTTGATAGCATAAGCTAAGTAAATTGAGGATAGATGAGAATATGGGATGAGAAAGAAGTGAAATTAGATGAGAAGTTAGAGAAATATAGATGAGAAATAGAGAGAGTTAGATGAGAGAGAGAATGTTCATCTCAAATAGATATTTTGTAATTTGATTGAATGAATGCTTATTACACTTGATCAAACTACTTATAGGCAATTATCAAGCAAGCTAGTACATTGAACCAAGACTAAAGATAATAACCAACTCAACTAAAATATCTAGATCATACTAAAATATCTCAACAACTAACACCAGCTAAGGGCGCCAACACTAACACACGAAACTACCAAACAATAATACAATGCAGCAAAGGAATTATGCTTAAGGAAATATACTAACATCAACCTCAAAACGCAACATTTCAACCAATGAATAATGCCTTATTCTTAAGCTAACTAACAGCAGCATAGCAGCACTTAACCCTCTCATGCCTTGGATTCCCAGGTCATAACAAATTCCAATTCCACAATTGATTGGGTTTTAAAGAGTGTTTAAAGTCGTGTACTGACAAGCGTACATGTTCATACAATCCATAAGGGATAACTTTTAGTTATTGTTTTTACTTTCTTAAAAAAATTTCTTTTTAATTTTACTCAAAAACAAAAAAAACTTGATCAAGTTAACAATACTTAATGTAATAGTATCCAATCTATACGTGTGCTCAATGTTATGGGGATCAATTCAATTTGATCAAGAACTGGATATCAATTTAACTTGATCAAATGCTTTTTAATTAAACTGAAATAGAAGTAGTTGCAACCAGCTAAATCCAATCTGATGACAACTGAAATCGATGAAGGCTGAATATACTTGACCCCTCTAATATCTAGGATCACGACAATTTGTTACTGTTGCATTTTGAGGATACCTTATCTTTAACTCTTTGTAAATTTTTCTAATTTAATTAGTTGATTTTTAATTAAATACGAGCAAACTGTTTGCGCGCTGTGGTTGTTCTACCTGTTATCATCGCAATGAAGTGAAGAGAATGTGAAGAATAGTCTTTTATACATGAATGAATATGGATTCTGTTAGGAACATTAGAGCCCTTAAATTGGGAGATGAGTTTGATTGATTATATCTTAGTTAATAAAATAATTTTAATTTATTATTTTCTGTTAAAATTTCAGTTTGTTTAACCCGCTAATCGTATTTCTATAGTAGAAAATTATTGCAAAAAAGAAGTGCACTCCAATACAAACCGATAACTGCACAAATTCCCAGGAGGTGGAAATTTCTACCCGAATGAATGAGTACGAAAAACAAAATATGGAAAAAATGAAATTGATAGGCCTTGTTGAAAAGGCTAATGCCTTGAAAAATGGAGTGGAGAAGAAACGGAAAAAAATAAGGCTAGAGAATCCCAAGGCAAATGTTGATCAAGACAAGGACTATACACCTAATGATGATGTCGAAGACAAGAACTTAAATTACGCAAGTAGAGTTGGGAACAAGATTTCTAGAAGCAGAAGAACTGAGAATTCTCACTGTGTGAAGGTAGTCCCCCTTTATCTTTTCATGATTTTTATGTATATGTAAGTACTAATGCATTGGTTTTTTTTCATGTTCATTACTATCTTATATGAATTAATTTAACTTTATATTTATTCCTTTTGGTTGTAATTCTGACCAAAATTTGTGTAGCATTATATGTATTGCCTTATAATATAAAGTTCTCAAGCTTATTGTATTTCACATTACTGTGCATACTAATATCATTTTCTTATATAACTCTCAGATAGTTTTAAGCTATGGAACAAATAGAGAAGAGTTGGATGGATGCACCAAGAAATAGTGATGCTTATATTAATGGAGTTGAAAAGTTTCTTGATTTTGCATTTTCTAAAGTACACTTTGATCATACCTCTGAGGTAGAAGATGAACCAGAAATCTTATGTCCTTGTGTAAAATGTTTGAATCGTTATTTTCACTACAGAGCCGTGGTATTTGAGCACTTGATAATTAAGGGGCTCAAGAAAGGTTATAAAGTTTGGGATTTTCATGGTGAAGGATTATCTTCTAGAATTGTTGGGTCTCAACAACACAAAAGTGATATTATGCAAGATGATTGTGATTCTGTGAATGAGATGGTACATGAAATTTTTAGAGGGGTGGTACAAGAAACCACTAGCTTCAAAGCAGGAGAAGCTAGAAAAGGTCTTGATGCGAATACTAAAAAGTTCTTTAGATTGTTAGAATATGCACAACAAAAGCCATATCCTGGCTGTGAGAATTTTTCATTGTTGTCTTTCATCATCCGACTTTATCATTTGAAGTGCAAACATGGGTGGAGTAATTCTTTATTTACTGAATTATTGGAGACAATAAAGGAGGCTTTTCCTTTTGCATAATTTCCCCAAATTTTTAACAAGGCTAGAAAAATGATTAAAGACCTAGGATTAGATTATAAAAGGATAGATGCATGCCCAAATGATTGCATGTTCTTTTGGAAAGAACATGAAAAAGATACTTCGTGTTGTATATGTGGTGCTTCTAGGTGGAATTTGGATGATAATCAACAAGCTAATCATAGTATTGCTTCCGACTATAAGATTCTTGCCAAGGTTTTGAGATATTTTCCTTTAAAGATCAACTCCAAAGATTGTTCATGTCTTCTCAAACAGCAAGTTTTATGACCTAGCATGATAGAGAGCGCCCTCAAGATGGAAAGTTGCGTCATCCTGCTGATGGACAAGCATGGAAAGATTTTGATTCTTTGCATCATGATTTTGTAGCTGATCCGCGCAATGTGAGGCTAGGACTTATGAGTGATGGCTTTAATCCTTTTAGGACGATGAATGTTGCTTATAGTATATGGCCAGTTGTGTTATCAATTTACAACTTGCCACCATGGTTGTGCAATAAAGCTGAGTTTTTTATGATGTCCATGCTTATTCTCGGGCCTTATTCTCCTGGATATGACAATGATGTTTACTTGCAACCCTTGATTGAAGAGTTGAATGAGCTATGGGAGGTTGGCATAGATACTTATGATGCTTCAATGGATGAGACTTTTACTATGCGTGCAGCTTTGTTATGGACAATTAATGATTTTCCTGCATATGCCATGTTGTTTGGGTGGAGCACAAAGGGGAAGATGGCATGCCCTTGTGGTAATTATGATACATGATCTCGATACTTGAAATATAGTGGAAAGACTTTTTATCTAGGGGCTTGAAGGTTTCTAAATAATACACATCCTTGGCGCCGTAACAAAGGTTCCTTTGATGGTAATGTAGAATTGAGGCCTGCACCCTCTAGTATGTCTGGAGTTGATGTTTGGGAAAATTTAGAGGGTTTTGTGAACAAGTTTGGGAAGAAGCAAAAGAAGAATAACAATAGAGACAGCCCATGGAAGAAGAAGTCCATATTCTTTCAATTGCCATATTGGAAGCATAACAATTTGCGCCATAATCTTGATGTAATGCATATAGAAAAGAATATATGTGATATTATATTAGAAACACTTCTTGATATTCCAAGGAAGACAAAAGATCACGTAAGTGCTCATTTTGATTTGCGAGACATGGGCAGTAGAAAAGAGCTTCACCCAAAATGGTTAGATGATCAAAGATGCGTCGCTCTACCAAGAGCATGCTTTTCACTTTCAAGTGAAGAGAAAAGTTTGTTTTGTGATGTCATAAAAAGGGCTAAGTTTCCAGATGGTCGTGCAGCGAACATCTCTAGACGTGTGAACTCTGAAGAAAGGAAAATTTCTGGGTATAAGAGTCATGATGCTCACTTCTTACTTCATTATTTACTTCCAATTGCAGTTCAGAGAGTCTTGTCAAAGCTTATGGCTCTAACGATGATTAGATTGAGTGCCTTTTCTAAAGGGCTATGTAGCAAAGCCATTAGCACTCAAGAACTCGAGCATTTACAATCTGAAATTGTAGATGTATTGTGTATGATTGAGAAGATTTTTGTTCCAAGTTTCCTTGACATAATGGTGCATTTGCCCATTCACTTGGTGAATGAAGTACAGCTTGGAGGGCCAGTGCAGTATCGATGGATGTTCTCTCGGGATAGATACCTAGGAAATAAAGTCCTATGTCAAAAATAAATGTCGGCCGGAGGTTTCCATTGCAGAGGGGTACTTGACAGAGGAATGCCTTACATTTTGTACAAGATATCTCTGTCATGATGTGTAGGCAAAGAGCGATCAACCTTCCAAAAATTGACATACTATTGATTGTGGTTCTTCGTCTGCTTCGTCATCTATTTTTCCTTCCCAAGGTTGTCCTATTGGTGGAAAGAAGGATAGTGGAGGAAAAAGATTTAATTTGGATGACCGCACTAGGACCCGAGCACATCAATATGTGTTATTCAATTGCGATCAAATTGATGAATACGTTCTGTAAGTAATCTAATGTTAGAATGTTTCTAAATTTACACTTGAAATTCGAAGCTAAATGTCTAATAACCTCTCATTTTTCTCAAATAGTGAGAATCAAGATCAAAGCAATAACCAAGGTAAAAGAACTAGATTTGCAAAGGGCACGAGATCACAATGAAGGTTTCATTTATTGGATTTGGCATCATCTAGAGAATGAGAATGTATCTGCACAAGTTAAAGCATTATCAAGAGGCACCAATTATAGCGCAAGAAGATTCACTGGGTATCTGATCAATGGTTACAGATTCCATATAGCAAAACTCAATGTAGTGGAGTCACCTTGACTGTAGTAACTCGAAGTTTTGCGAGTTCTAGAGATAAAAATCCTATAATAGGAAATGTTAGCTACTATGGAGTCGTGAAGGATATCATTAAGTTGGATTATTTTGGGCAATTTAAAGTTGTGTTGTTTCAGTGTGACTGGTTTGATGATCAACAAGATGACTATGGTTTGACATGTGTAAATTTTGGTAGAACACGCTACTCAAATGATCCATTTGTGATGGCTTCCGTGGTGAATCAAGTTTTCTATGTGCAAGATCCTATTGATGAAAATTCGAATTGTGTGATGAAAGCTGTTCCCAGAGATTTATTTGACGTCAATGAAGAATCAGATGCAACTTTTGGAGAGTCGTATGGGAGCGAGACTGTTGATATTGGATGTAATTATGGTGCCCCCACGAATGATCATATCTTGAATTGGTCAAGGCCTGACCTACCTACCTCAACTACTGAAATTCCTTTACACATTCTAAATTCACAGCTGGAGCCAGATGAGTTGGATGATGATGAGATTGTAGATGATACTGATTGGGATTATATGGATGCTAGTTCTTGAACCAAACACTTTGCGTTTTGAAATGGAGAATCTTGTAAGTGCATATGCCTATTTGTTAACAATGTACACATGATCAATGTTTATTTGATTTTCTTTATTAGTCTAACTTTTTATTTATCATTGATATTTTATTATTTCTTTGCATTTTCTAACTATTTATTTACATATGATTTATTTATTGAAATGTTTAACCTTCATCAAAAAATTATGAGTAAATCAAAAAGTTTTGGAGAGAAAAATAAAAATAAATCAGTGCAAATAGGTGATGTCGATGGCCACGGATTGATAGAAGGTGTGAAGGTATGTACATATCATATAAAAAAAAGGTTCTATATACGTGAGACTTTATGGTGAATGCCTATATATTGAATGACAGTTTTTTCTTACTTTTTGGTACAAAAGTGAGTAAGTGAAGAATGAAGAAATCGTGCTTTAGCCATGAGTAAGGCTTTTAAGCGTTGACAACAAGAAGTGGGCCTTGGAACTTCAAACGAAAGTGAGGTGCACATACAACAAATCGAAGAAACTGAATGGAAGGTGTAGAGCAAGGTCAATGAACCTCATATTTTACAAAGATCCTTTTTCATAACGCTATAATCCCATATGATAGTCAATGTCACATTGACTTCCTTTTTTAGAATTTGTTCAACATTTTTTCTTCAGAAACAAGAAGAAGAGGGCCCACAATGTGCAATGCTATTCATGAACGACAGCTGCAAGATCGATCACACATTACATTCAAAAAATTTAACCAGCCTGTGGGTCCTGATCGTGAATCAGTGATCAAATTCAGCAACTTTTTGGGATCACTTGGTCGCAATACAACGGTTTTGCCATTGACTGTTAAGAGCTGGCATGCTTTCAAGGCTGAGATCAAAGAGGAGCTATGGGGATATGTTCTTGTATTACTTTCTATCCTTTTTTACATTTAATTATTTACTTGCAAACTTTATGTGTTGTACACTTACATTGAATTTTGTAGGAAAAATATGTCATTCCTCACCACGCTAAGAAATGGGTTTTGTGCACTATAGCTAAATCGTGGAGAAGATACAAATGTCGAATAAAGCATGTTCACTTCAAGAGATATAAAAAAGATGCAGATAGGTTGAAACATCGGCCTAGCATGATACCAATCTCACAATTTAAAGAATTATTAAAGAAATGGAACTCCAAGAAAGATCAGGTATTATGTGTTTATTTATCGATCTTTTTATAATTTCATAGGATGAATCGACACTAAAGAATGATACAAATATATGATTGCCAAGCGAAATATTAAACCTCTCAGGAAATTTCTGAGACTAATTCAAAAAATTGTGACGTGGCAAAGAAGAACAACACAATGCACACGACTGGCCCACATAGCTATGCTGTGATACGGAATGAAATGGTATGTGTATGTCGTAACTTGTTAATAGATCACTTTTATATATTTGGTGTGTATTGATAATAACTTTCATTCTTTTTTTAATTTTCTTAGGATTTCTAGATAAGAAAAAAGGAAACTGGTGAAGATCCCACGGAAGTAGAAATGTGGATTGAGACACGCAAGCTAAAAATAAAGAAACGTAGTGATGGAGATGAGCGAGATAAAATCATTGCAAGGATTAACTTTTTGTTTCACATTATGAAATTGATTTATGGTTGAATTCTTATAAATGAAGGACCTCTTCCATTCTAATTTCTCAACTTTTAATCCAGGTGGACCTTCAAAAATTGCAAAATCAACAGGGTGAGAGCTATGAGAAAGAAAGTGCAATTTCTAAACATTTGGGTAACAACAACAGAAAGCGCGGTAGTAAAGGTCTCTATGGCAGAGGTGTTACTAGTTCTATATTGAAGCAAAAGGCAATTGCAGAAGAGATAGAAAAAACTCGGACAGAAGAAATAAATGCGATTGAAGTCAATTATGCAGCAGAGTCTAAAAAAAATAAAACTATGATTGCATAAGGGTTACAAATGATTTTAAGACAGATTTAGCAAGCCTGTCCTAGTGTCACCATTGATGTATCAGCTTTTGGTGATTTATTGAATGATCAAGGATCCGTCGCTCATGGTTCTAGTGCTTCTAATGCAATGCAGTCAGTACATTTGCAATCTTCTACAATCGCACATCAACCATTTCTACTTCGACAAGGAGCAAGTGAGGTATTACTTTAAATAATCCAAATCACTTCTTTTTATCTTGTTACTCAAAACTTGTTGATGCATATGATGAGGATGTTGCTTTTGCAAGTGCTCTAGAAACTTTTGGTGGAGGTCACAACGACCCTTTAAGTGTTGCTTCTGGAGGTATCTTAGTATACATCATTGCTAACTATTTGCTTGCATGATTTCTCTTACTTTTTTTAGTTTAGTTGTTGTCAGAATACCTAAATACTGGACTAGTGCCTAGTCCGTAGCACTTTTGGTGGTATGTATAGAGTAGAAGTTCTATAGAAACTCTATCTAATTAAACTTGTTGTCTTTATGGTCATATGTTGCAGCTTTTAGAGTTTGGAGTTTGGAATTGTGGCAATTGCTTGTTTAGTCTTGATTTTCTTATGAGGGAAAAATTGAGATTGATAACTAAGATCATAGAAAATGATACGCAAGAGTTTAGAGTTTGAAATTATAGCAATGTCATGAACCAAGGTGGATCTTAGATCATGACTTAAGGAACTAGAAAGAATTAGAGTTTGGGGTGAGGAAGAATTGAGAAACAAATGAAAATTAGGGAGAATAAAGGGAGAAGTAGAGAGGATCTGGCTAGACAATATTGGAATTGCTTTTTGCAGTTGAATTTGAATCCTTGTAGCAATAAGTTTCTTTGTTGAATTTGGATGCCTTCTCTTGTCTGAAGGGTTGTATAGGTTGGATTAGGGTAACATTTGGACTTCTGATGTTTGCCTTTACAGTTGTTTCTCTCACTAGTTAAATTTCTGATGAAGTCAAGTAGAGTCAATTTGGATGATGGAAGTGTAGACATATAGTCTCTGTGGGAGGGAAGGGATCCACGTGAATCTTTTTGCTTGTTGAAGAGATGCATATATATTTTTTCCGTGTTGAAAGAACACTGCTTCTTGCTCATGATTTATCAGTTTAAGTTTTTCTTTTTTTTCTTTTTTTTTTTTTTTTTTGCTTTCTATCATTGATAGTTCTTATATGATTTGCTTCAAACCCCATTGAAACAGTTGGAATTGCTTCCTGGCTGAATTAGAAGATATTAATTTGAATTTACTAAATCGTGAAGAAGATTAGAGGTTACCTCTTGGTCTATCCTTCTTTTAGGGTGTGAGGTAGGTGGTAATTATTTTGCATAAAAGTGGTTAGAAATTGGGAAAGATGTGATTCTGGAAGGTAGAGCTGCTTAGAGGACTTTGTGATTTTGAAACCTTAAGGGCTTAGAAAAGACGCAAACATTTTGTATATTTTAAAAGGTGTTTCGAGGATTATGGGAGTTTGCATTTCCGGCTTTAGGTTTGAGATGGACTCATAGTCTAGAGACAAAAGGTAGCGTTCAAATCTAATACATTCTAACTATCTTAGCTAATACTAATGAGTTGAGTACATATAGTATTCATGACAAGCAATTGCTCTACTAATACTATGAACTGAATCCAAACCTTAACATCCTGTTATTAATGCGAAATAATTTAGATTGCTCATCTTTTTGAAAGAGCTCATAGAAATCTTTCCCTGTAACTTAAATATATATGCATTTTAAATTAAGTGATATCATGAATCTTGTGACTACTATATGATAATTATTGATTGTGGTATTATGTTATACCTTTGAATACATGTTTAAAACTGTTTATTCTGAAACATGTGTTATACTGTAGGGGATGCAATTTATGGAAGAAGAGGACGAAGAAGAAGATGATGAAGAGATTTAGGTTTTGAGAACAATGTTAAATTTGAAATTTGTCTTGTAGACCATTTGTATTTTGAATATTTAAGTATGGTTATTGCTCATATTTCAATTCTAAGTTTTTACTTTTTGGAACACCAGACATGTATTTTGTCACTTACCAACTAGTGTTGATTATTTGTGAAAATCAGTTTATGCAATTCATATAGATTTGATTGGTTGTATTTGCAGTTTGGATTCTATGTTATGCAACAATTCTTATCTTTGATACGACATAGGAAATGGTTTGTTGCCATTACCTAAAATTTTATGGGCAACAGTTTATAATTTGTTGCTTTAGAAAGACAATGGTTTGTAATGTGTTGCCTATTAAAGGTAACAATTTTTGTGTGTTACATAATATAGGCAGCAGTTTTTGTGTGTTACCAAATATAGGCAACAGTTTTCTAATTGTTGCCTAGAACTGCTGCCTAAAACCGTTGCCTTTGATAGAACCATTGCCTATTTGGTAAAATTTTTAAACTGTTGCCTATTGTTGAAAAAGCGTTGCCTATAGAATAGGAGACGCTTCCTAACGCAACGGTCAAACAAATGTCGCCTTAGACATAATGCAACAGTTATTTGTGAATATGCAATGCTTTTTGACGGTTGGGTTAGGCCATTTATGTTGTAGTGTGGAATTGTATGTGGACTGTGGAATTACAATTCCAATTCCAATTCTTCTAAAGTTAGAATTCTGATGGAATTGAAATTCCATTGTTTGGTTCATCAAAGGAATTGGATGTCAGAATTATAATCATATAATGATTTGAATCATTAAGGGTTTTTGGTCAATCGAGTTGGACAATTTCGCACTTTAAATCAACAACGGTCAGATTTTGGTCGGAGCCATTCACATTTCATTCGAGTTATTATGGTCGAAGCGATTTACTTTGAGTTTGAATTTTTTAGGGTTCGAGTCAAATCGGGTCAAGTATCATGTCGGGTCATTAGCTTTCATGTTATCTCGGATTTTAAGTTAATCGGGTTAGGATTTTTCAGAATTCAGGCTAGCATCACATCGGTTGGTTGATTTAGGTCATTTGAAGCTCGAGTCATCTTCGTGTTGGGGCAAACGAACTGTATCATTTCAAATTTAGTCATCTTAGGCTGAGTTTGAGATGGGTCGGGTCATTTTGGGTTTGGGTCATATTAAATTTTTGGTCAATTCGGAGGGGTCATTTCCACTTTGGTTCATCTTGCTTACATCACATTTAAGACGTGTAGTTTCATTTTTTAGATTCAAGTCATCTCGAGTTTTGGGTCAATCGGGTTGGGTCACTTCGGACTTTTGAGCTATGGTGATTTCAGTTATTTCAAGTTCAAGTCATTCTAGTTGGGAGATTTCGAGGTTTGGGTCAAATTTTAGGTTGTGTCTCAGTCTTTAGATTCTGAGTCATCTTGGCTTTGGGTCGATCAAGTCGGGTCATTTTGGGTTTCAGGTCAGTGAAGTTACTATGGAATTGCAATTCCTTACCCCTACCCCAAAGAATTGGAAAGTATGATTTTTAGTTAAAATTCAATTCCATGGAATTGGGTAGTGGAATTATAATTCCAATTCCAGCACGTGAACCAAACAACAGAATTGGAATTCTGGGCCCCAATTCAAGTCTTAACCCTAATTCTAGGCTCCAATTCCATGCTCTAAACACAGCCTAAGTGATATGTTGTCCAAGTATATGTTGGTAGTCGGCAATGAGTTTGGACTGTTGGAATTAGTGTCCTGAAAAGCCCAATTAGTTAGTTTTAAATATTAAATAAATAAAATTATTTTATTTATTTATTGTCTAATTATGTTTTACGAGTCAAACATGCTTGTGATTGTTTTCTAAAATGTACCATGAGATAGACGTAGTTCAAGATGACATGTTAGATTTGATTTAAGTGGCCAACGAAATGGGACAACAATTATGCTTAGATCAGTGATATGTTGCAAAAGTATGTTCGTACTCAGTGATAAGTTTGGACAACCTGTCTAATAAGACTATAATATGATACTTTAGATGGCTTGTCTTGTGGAAGTGAGAGCGGCTATGTCATACGGTGTGAAGCGTTGGCCAGTTAAATGGCATCATACGTAGAAGTTGAAGGCAACAGAGGTAAAAATGTTACGGTGGATATGGGGCCACATAAGGAAGGATAAGATAAAAATGACGCTATACGAAGCAAATTGGGGATGGCCCCAATCGAGGATAAGTTGAGGGAGCAACATTTACGGTCATTTCGGCATGTTAGGAGGAGACCAACCATTGCCCTTGTCAGGAGATGTGGACAACTCCATACTACATATGGGAAGAGACGGACAGGTATGCCAAAGAAGAGTTGGAGAGAGACGATTTGACATGACTCATCATCTCAACCTAAATTAAGAGAGGACCCTAGATAGAGTAAAATGGAGGATTAGCATAGGTGTAGCCAATATAGTGGTTTAGAAGGGAGGAGCGCATCTAAGATAGCACTAACGTCCTTAGACGTATATGTATGCCTATTTGATTATATTTGCTGGTGTTGTTTTGCCGCTATGTTGCTTTATTCTATCACTATTTCATGCCTTTTGCTTTATTCTTCATGCTTTCTATGTGCTGTCGTTTTTTATGTTTTGTATACATCCCACCCCCCAACTCTGCTTATGCGGGAGCCCTTGAGGCATTGGGTTTGTTGTTGTTGTTGTTGTAGATGGTTTGCCTTGGTTATGTGGACATGGATTCAAAAATATTATCTATATGATTGGAAAGGGTTCATTTACTAAGCATTAAGGCACCGGATCCCATTAGACCTCCGAATTTAAGCGTGGTAGGGAGAGAGTAGTACTAGGATGGATGACCTCCTCAGAAGTCCTCGTGTTGCCAACCATATAAAGTTCGGGAGTCATTGGAAATAGCCTCT
The DNA here is from genome assembly GCA_018398585.1 of Simmondsia chinensis. Taxonomy (NCBI): domain Eukaryota; kingdom Viridiplantae; phylum Streptophyta; class Magnoliopsida; order Caryophyllales; family Simmondsiaceae; genus Simmondsia; species Simmondsia chinensis. The sequence continues at coordinate 9,605,003 of JAGTTD010000017.1, read as the reverse complement.
CGGCAAGGTTACACCCTAAAAGAGAAAGGCTGCGTACATCCACCCCTCCCAGACCCCACTTATGCAGGAGCCCTGGTCTGTTATTGTTGTTGTTGTATTTATATGATTGGAACATTGTGTAAGACCACATAAATAAGTTGTTTCTTTAACTGCTATTAGAAATAATTAATTCTATAAGACAATAACTCTAAATCCAGGAAACAGTTTGAACTAACACAAGGATTGGTCATTGCTTTAATGTGCTAAAAAGATTAGTCAAAGTGCGTTAACTTGAATCTTATGTACATTGGGTAATGGTATGAAGTGTAGCGAGAGCTATTGTTTTACGTGAAATCTATTGTCTCTAATGAGATAAAGATGTGCCCTTAGTTGATTCGCAAATATATAAACAAATTCTAGAATCTTTGGCCGAAGTATTCCATATGTTTGACGTTTGGAGTTAATATAGAAATTGTGTCCGTATTATTGAATTGTACAAGAAGGGCGAGTTGGGAACTATGGCAAGAGATGTGAGAAAAAGTAATGATAGTAGTTAAAGTTACTTTTGCTCATAGATATATAATAGAAGGGTTAATTATCGCAATAAAAGTTATTTGGAAAATTTTTGAGCGAATATATTTAATTGTAGAGTGCAGTAAAACTTACTTAGAAGAATTAAGTTTTACTAAATGGTACTCAATTGTTATCATGAGATGGTAATCAGATTTGACCCATTTGAAGATAGAGTTAGATTGTGCCTTAGGTCCCTTCACACTTCAACTTAAGCACTATTTGAAAGTATTTAAAATTCATGAAATGAATTATTTATGAATAAGATAAATAAATTTTATGCTAAACATAATTAATGAGATGAATTATTTGTTCATAAGATAAATATATTAATTTTACCAAATAATATTCATGCGGTGAATTCTATACATGTGGGATTTAAAAAAAAAAAAAAGAAAAAAGAAGAAAGTCATGCATAGCAAGGCATGATCCGCGCTTAGAGTGTAGGACCATTCACGGCATGACACGTACCGTGCCGTGATAGGCCCTGAGGAGATTCGTTCCCCTTGAAACGAGCCAACCAGTATGCAGCTGCCCAAGTTGCTGATCCACAATTGATGCTCCGGGCAGGTGGGCTACTAACACGTGGCAATTTTTGTTTTTATAAATATGCAACGCAGCTTTGGCTGTGGTTTTAATTAATTAAGGTTTAGGATTTTGGAACTTAGTTTTCTCCCTCAACAAAAACTCCAAAATTATTTTAGGAATTTTTTAAATTATTGTTAAGCATAATTTTTCTGAAAATTGTCTTCCAAAAAGATTAAAGAAGAAATTTTGTTTCGAAATTTTTCCTAAATGAATTATTTTTGGAGCCCACACTCTAGTTCTAAAAGAGGTCATTGTGAAAAAGACCTTGATGTGTCAAGAAACTTTCTTCAAATTTTATATCTTTAAGTCAGAGTTAGGATTCGCACTTTAGGTATGTCTAAATTAAGTATTTGACATTTAATTTGTTTTCCTTTATTTCGTTTATTCTACATATTATGTTTATATATGTTTTATTCGATATTTTTTGTTTGTTTTATTATGAACCTATTAGAGTAACATCTAGATCTAATTAAATAGTTTAATTAGGTCAGTGCTTTTGATTTAAAATTAAGAATTTTAAATTAGTTTTTCGTATACACTCTGTCTAGGGAAATATTTTGACTTGTTTGATAATAAAAGTTATTTGATAAATTTTTGAGTGAATATATTTAATTTTAAAGTGCAATAAAAATTATTTAGTGGAATTTAGTTTTACTAAATGGTAATCAATTATTATTATGAGATGATAATTAGATTTGACCAATTTGGAGCTAGAGTTAGATTGTCCTTGAGGTTCTTTCATAAACCTCAACTTAAGAATCGTTTGAAAATATTTATAAATAAATTAGCAAGATAAATTATTTATTTATGAGTTAAATTTTTATGCTAAATAAATATTCATGAGATGAATATTTAATATGAAAAATTATAACATGTTTTAAACAAAAAACAAAAAAAAGGAAACGGGCAAAAATCAAAAACCCAATTTCTTTCCTCTTTTGATGCGGGCCCCTAATTAATAAAAAAAGGGGAAAGGAGATATTAAACGCATGATATATGCCTTTTGAGCATACTACCTGAGAGTTGTTTTGTGTTATAAATATATGATATTTTACCGTATAGAATAATTTTTTAGGGTCTTGGAACTTCGTTTCTCCCACAAAGAAAACCATAAAATTGTTTTAGGGGTTTCGAAATTATTGTTTAGTGTTAGTTTTATGGAAAATAATTTCTCAAAATGATTACAGAAAAAAATTTTGTTTCGAAATTTTTCTTAAGTTAAATATTTTTGGGAGCCCACACTCCTGGTATTAGAAGAGGTCATTGCGAAGAAGACCTTGAGTTGTCAAGATGTTCTTCTACTTTTAGATCTTCAAGTTGAAGTTGGGATTCATGCTTCAGGTATGTCTAAATTCAGTATTTGATATTTAATTTTGTTTCCTTTAATTCGTTTATTTTACATACTGTGTTTATACTTATTTTATTCGATATTTTTATTTGTCATATTATGAACCCATTAGATAAAACCTAGATCTAATTAAATAGTTTAATTAGGTCAGAGGTTTCAATTTAAAATTAAGAATTATAAATTGGTTTTCCACTGCATTCACTCTAGGGAATATTTTTAAAAATATGATCTCAATAGTTGGTGTCAGAGTCAACTCTAAATACGTACATAATTGATATTAAAATTATCATGTTTGATAAAATAGAAGCATGTAGAATTGTGAAAAAAATGAAATTGAGAATTTCATTAAAGGAAAAAGGTAAACCTGAAGATTGTTATTAAAAAATTTAATAACAAGATTAAGTGACCACTAAAGTTTTCAATTGTTTAAAATTTTAGATGAGTCATGATTAAATGAAGGAGCAAAATCCTAAATCAAGTATAATGAGATTGGATATTTTTAAATAGTTGAACGATTTGGATTATTAAATTTGATGTGATTAGAATTTGAGCCAAGGTGTGAAATATTCAATTGTTAAATATTTTATTACGATCCAAAACAAAGAATATTTAAGAGGATTAGATGTTCGGTATACGATCTATTGGGATTAAGATTAGATTTAATTTTATATTTATTATGTAAATAATAATAAAAAAATTGAAAAAAGGAAAGTGTCCAGCGCTGGGACAATGGAAGATTAGTATTTGTTAAAGTTTATAGTCAAAGAGTTGACAAATCTTTAAGAGATAATTATGTATTGCTAATTGGGTTTAAGACAAGTGGGAGATTGTTGGAAATGGTGTCCTAAAAACCTAATTAGTTAGTTTTAAATATCAAATAAATAAAATTACTTTATTTATTTATTGTCTGATTATGTTTTATGAGTCAAACATACGTGCGATTGGTTTTTGAAATGTTCTATGAGATGGACGTAATCTAAGATGACGTGTCAGGTTTGGTCAATGAGATTGAGCCACAAATAGAATTAAATCAAATAAGTGACATGTTTTCAAAGTATATGTTCATAGTCGGTGATGAGTTTGGACAACTTGTCTGATAGGACTATAATATGATACTTTAGATAGCTTGTCTTAGTAACATGGATAGGGATCCAATTATTATATTGGTGTTGTCTATACGATTGGAACACTAAGCAGGACCACTTGAATGATTTGTTTCTTAACTGCTATCAGAAATAATTAATTTTGTAGAGGATACCTCTAAATCCAAGAAACAGTCTGAACTCATACATGGATTGTACTTTGCTTTGTGGAGCTAAAAGGATTAGCCAAAGCATTGACTTGAATCTTATGTGCGTTGGGTAACGACATGAAGTGTAGTAGGAATAATTGTTTTACATGGAATCTACAGTCTTTAACAAGATAAAGATGTCCCCATAATTGATTGGCAAATATACAAACACATTTTAGAATCTTTAAAGTATTCCATATGTTTTAGAATTAATATGGAAATTGTTTATGCATTATTGAATTTTTCGAGAAGGATAAATCAGGAATTATGGCGATAGATATTAGAAAAATAATGATAGTAGTTAAAGTTATTTTTGCACACATATATCTAATAGTGGGGTTGACGGTCATAATAAAAGTTATTTGAAAAATTCTTGAGTGAATATATATTTAATTTTACATCGCAGTAAAACTTATCTAGTGAAATTAAATTTTAATAAATGGTAATCAATTGTTATTATGAGATGATAATCAGATTTGACCAATTTGGAATTAGAGTTAGATTGTCCTTGAAGTCTTTTCACAAGCCTCAATTTAAGCATCGTTTGAAAATATTTAAAAATACATTTATGAGATAAATAAATTTTTATTCTAAACAAATATCCATGAGATAAATTTATAATACAAAAAATTGTATCGTGTTTCAAACAAAAAAAAGGAAATGGGCAAAAATCAAAGACTTATTTCCTCTATTTGGAGCACACACCCTAATTAAATTAAAATAAAAAAAGGGGAAAAGAAGATATTAAAAGCGTGATGTAAGCGTTACGCAACACATCGCTTGGGATTTTTTTTTTTTTGGTTATAAATATATGATAGTTTATAGTATAGAATACCTTTTTTTAGAGTTATGGAACCTAGTTTTCTCCAACAATGAAAAGTCTAAAATTGTTTTAGGGGTTTTCTAAATTATTCTTTAGCAAAATTTTTCTAAAAAGTTATTTTTCAGAAAGAATGAAGGAAAAATTTTGTTTGAAAATTTTTCCTAAGTTAAATATTTTTGGGAGGCCACACTCCCATAACTAGAAGAGGTCATTTGGAAGAAGACCTTGGGGTGTCAAGATGTTCTTCTAATTGTAGATCTTTAAATCAGAGTTGGAATTCACGCTTCAGGTATGTCTAAATTAAGTATTTGATATTTAATTTGTTTTCCTTTATTTCGTTTATTCTACATACTATGTTTATACTTATTTTATTCGATATTTTTATTTGTCATATTATAAATCTATTAGAATAAGATCTAAATCTAATTAAATAGTTTAATTAGGTTAGAGCTTTAGATTTAAATTAAGAATTTTAAATTGATTTTCTGCTGCTCCGCTGCTCTCGCTCTAGGTAATAATTTTAAAAATATGTTCCCAATAGTTTATCACATTAACAAGGGTATCAGCTACTCAAATCTCAAGATGGTTGACGGGTAAAGGGAGCTCGAGCTCAAGGGACTACTAAGAAGGCTGCAAGATAGGTGGTTTATGAGCTCGAGACAGTTACTTGGAGCATAATTTCAGATGTGTGGGCACCAAGCTTAATCAAAGAGAATATGGAGCATTAAGAAGAGATTTCAGCTGAAAAAGCCGGCGTGGGTTCAATAAATACGCTCGAGCACGAAATGAAGGGCACGTGCATTGATCATTCAGGCGCTTAAAGAGCTTGGTGCCCTGACATGGGAAGAAAGTGCCGTGGAAATAGGAGGCAACTGTTATTTAGTTTTTTCTATAAATATGCAACTCTGTTGTGGTCCAAATCAGTACACACACTCATACAAAAGCTCTTCAATTTTTATATACAGCACACTTGTGGTTTTTTTTTTTTTTTTTTGTTTTTTTTTTTACTTAGGAGTAGCATAACTTAACTTAGTTTAGCGTAGCGTAGATCTTGCTCACTTGCTTCTTCAGTAATACAGTGCTTCGAGTTTCAAGTATTAACTCTTTGTTTTATTCTGCTCCCAAAAATCAGGATGTTAAAATTTGAGGCTTTTGTTTAAGGCTTTGATGGGCAAGGCTTGACCTTGATTACGTTGGTCTTAATACTACTGTCACTCCTTAATAAGTCAGGTGCACTTAGGTTTGCACCATTGTTTAGGACTTTCATGGCCAAGGCATGACTGCGTTAATCCCAATCCAGTGACCCAAGTACGATTTGCTCCATCTAAATCTTGTCAGACCTTAACTCATTCGAGTTATTATAAGTCAAGGGTGTCAGGCTTAAAATTTGTAGACTCGGGATTGTTAGTGGATTACTATGCTCTTGGGTTTGTCTCCACCCTAATTCTTAACTTTTAAGTATACGAGGAAAGGTGTCTATGGCCTTGCTCCGTCACTATAACTGCCACTTGAGTTAAGTCCACATCCCATTAATTTTCTATCAAAAAATATATAGAAATCCAAAAACAAAATTTTAAAAAGTCTTCTTAATTGAAGTATGAGCAGAACTCGTGGAATAGCCAAAGTTAGATACACCAAAATGTCTCCTCCTTTTTTCCGAAAACGGTGAGTGGTTGAGATCAAAGACATGCGTTCCAAATTTCGGCTCACTCCCTAGCCATGGTAAGTCCTTTTTGTACGTTTGTTTACATTTATATTTATGGTGACGACATCACACTTAATAACAAACAAATATAGCCAACAACAACCAAGGTTTGACCTTAATTGAGTTGGTCTTAGCACTAGTGTCACTTCTTAAAAAGTCAGGTGATATTTGAGTTATTGTTTAAGGCTTTGACGGCCAAGGCTTGATCTTGATTGTGTTGGTCAACATCTAGTAACTCGGATACGGTTTGCTCCATCTTAGTCTTATCAAACTCTAACTCATTTGAGTTATTACAAGTCAAAGGTGCTAGGCTTGAAAATTTGATTGACTTGGACTTGTAAGTGAGCTTCTAAGCTCTTGAGTTTGTCTCCACCCCAGTTCCCAACTTTTAAGTTTTCGAGAAAAAGTGTCTGTGGGCTTAGCTCCGTGACCCTAATTGCCACTTGAGCTTGTCCCTAACCCTTTAATTTTCTGTCAATTTAGACACAAAAATATATGAAAAAGTCTCCTTAATTTGAGCAAGAGCAGAATCCTCATTATAATTGCAAATTGAAGTCGGATTCACCAAAAGCACCATCCCTTTTTCCAAAAAGGTGGTCGGTTGAGGTCGAACATGAGTAGTCCGGAATTTAGGTTCACTTCCAAGTCACTGAGAATCCCATTTTCCATGTTTGTTTAATTTTGGACTTATGGTGACCACACAAACACAAAGTATACAAAAAGACAAAGCACTCCTTTTAGTAACCACAGTGGGAGGCTATATACAAAATATAAATGTCTTTAGTCCCATCGTGGATTATCAAAACATAATCTCAAACCAGTCACCAATGGTCAAAACTTGGAGAGTCAGTGCTCTCAAGCACAAGGAACCCGAAGGCTTGGCCTTGATAAGGTCAGCACTCGAGCACCTTCAAAACAAAGACTTGTATCGCGAGGGGTGAAATGAGTCACAACCGGGATAACAAAAGCGGAGGTGATGAAGACATCCCAGAAGATGAGCGTATTGGGCTCGATGGCTATTCATGAAAGAGTTTCATGGCCATGCTCAGACGCCAAATGGAACTCGTTGATCAAAAAATTAAGTAGGCTTTGAAAGAAGTCGAAGAGAAACAATGTGCCAAGATAGAGTGTACTTTAGCTGCTTAGCGTGAAAATGTAGAAGCATTGAGAACCATTGTCAAAGACTTTGGGACCTTAATGGATGAGAAGTTTTACAAAGAAATTGATAGAAGGTTGAAAAAAACTCAACCTTGTCTTCCACGGTTAGCCTTATAGTTAAGGACATGCCCAGACAGATGATAGTTGAAGTCGAGCCTATCTTAGTAAGGTAGGCTAAGACTCATAACAGTTTGCTTTTAAGCCGTTAGAGAGGGTATTAAGAAATTAAGGCTTGTTCCTCCTCCCACAGTTTTACACCTTAATTTCCAGGGAGATTGGATGATGCCGCTTTGAGCAATGTACCACGTGCTTACTATGTGAGGTCCTTCTTGAGGGAAATCAAACCTTTATGTGCTGAGATAGTGGCATCTTGAGCCCAGCATCCTGAGAAGTTTGTCTCCCTAACAAGGGTACCAACCACTCGAGACTCGAGATGGTTGAAGGGTGAAGGGAGCCGAAGCTCAGGGGATTGCGAAGAAGGCTGTATGACAGGTGGTTTCCAAGCTCAAGACAATGGGTTGGAGTGCAATCTTAGATTCTTGGGCATTAAGCTTAATCCAAAGGAACGTGGGGCTTCTATAGGAGACTTCCGCTGAAAATGCGGATGTGGGCTCCAAGGAATTCCCTCAAGCATCAATTCAAGGACACGTTCATTTATCTTTCATGTGCAAGAAAGAGCTTAGTGGCCTGACGTGGGAAGAAAATGATGCAGAATCAGGGGGCAGCTGTAATTTTATTTTTCTATGAATAAAAGACTCTGTGAAGAGTCCAAATCAGTACATACACTGAATACAAAGCTTATTCATGTTTTTTTACAACATGCTTATGCTCTTTTTCTATGAGTAGCGTAACTTAACGTAGCTAAGCCTAACATTGATCTTGTTATACTTGGTTCTTTAGTAGTACAGTCTTGCAGGCTATAGGTATGAACTCTTGGTTTCAATCTGTTCCCAAATATTGATAAGTTAAGATTGAGGCTTTAGTTTGAGGTTTTATCGGCCAATGTCGCAACTTGATAAGTTAGGTTAACTTAGGTTCATGCCATTGGTTAGGGTTTTTGACGGCTAAGGCTTGATTTGGATTACGTTGGTCCCAATCCAGTTACCTGAATACGGTTTGCTCCAATATAATCTTATCAAACATAAACTCATTCGAGTTGTTATAAGTCAAGGATGCGAGGCTCAAAAACTTGATTGACTCTGGTTTGTAAGTGGACTGCTGAGCTCTTGGGTTTGTCTTCACTCTAGTTTCGGACTTTTAAGTGTACAAGGAAAGGTGCTTGTGGGCTCTACTCTATCACTGTAACTACCACTTAAGTTAGATCCATATCCCTTTTATTTTCTGCTAATCAACATTAAAAAGTCCACGAAAAATATTTATTCAAGTCTTCTTAATTGAATCATAAGCTGAACTTACGTAATAACCAAAGTTAGATACACCAAAATGTCACAAACTTTTCTCTGAAAACGGTGAGTGGTTGAGATCAAATGTGCGGTTTGAATTTAGGCTCACTCCCTAGTCATGGCGAGTCCCTTTTGCAAGATTGTTTTGTTTAAATTTTTACGGCGACCACATCACACTTAATTGCAAACAAATAGTGCAAACACGCCTTTTGGCGACCATAGTGGGAGGCTTAAAGCAAGACTTTGTTGTCTTTAGCCCATCGTGGATTACTAGTATATAATTGTAGAGGAACTAGTAGGATTAGCCATGATTGGATCCCCGCTTGAGCATCCTCTTGAACAAATCTCTATAACACTAAGGGATGGGCCAAGTCACAGCCATGACAGTGAAAGCAGTGGCAATGATGACATCCCAAGAGACAAATACATTGGGCTAGATGGCCATTCTCTAAAGAATTTCATGGTTATGCTCAAACGCCGTTCAGAAATCATGGATCAAAGGGTCCAACAGACAATACGAGAGGCCTTTGAAAGACAATGTGTTGAAATAGAGCGCAATCTAACGGCCCAACATGAAAACTCTACCGCCATGAGAGCCGTGATAAACGACGTAGGAACCTCAATGAATGAAAGGCTTTATAAAGAGACTAATGGAGTCTTAGTTGAAATGAACTCAAACTTGTCTTCTACTGCTACCCTTAGTGCTGAGGACGTGGCATGACAGACAGTAGTTGAGGTGGAGTCTACCTTGGTTAGATAGGCTGAGACTTGCAATGGCTTGGTTAAAGCTGTTAGAGAGGACATCAAGAAACTTAGCCCAGCACTTCCTGCATTTGTCCAAAGTGGATATCATCATGATGCTCATTCAAGCTCACGATACCAGTTGCTCAGGTTGACTACATTATCCCTGAGAGAACGGAAAACCCTGTTATGGCTAACCCAAGTGTCACACACTTGGAATCCATCCATAGGAATGAAAACATGCCCCTTGGGATTGCTAGGCTTCTAAATCAGGGGTTCTCTCTAGCTTCGAGGATTTCAACGCCAATGTGCCGGTGTCACATGTCCCTGAGACAAGAGGGCATAGTTGTTCATACCCTCTGTTTGCTCTATTTTGTTTCAAATGATGTGTATATGGTCACCGTAAATATAAAAACAAAACAAACATGCAAAAGGGACTCACCGCCACTAGGGAGTGGGCCTAATTATGAACTGCACATCTTTGACCTCAACCACTCACAGCTTACGGAGAAAAGGTTGTGTATGTTGCTGTATCTGACTTTGGTTGTACCGTGATTTCTATTTATGCTTCAATTAGGAAGACTTTGCTAAGTATTTTTTGTGGATTTTTACATATTTTTATGACATAAAATTAAGGAATATGGACCTAACTCAAGTAGAAGTTACAGTGATGGAGCGAGGCCCACATACACCATTCCTCGTACACTTAAAAGTTAGGAAATGGGTTGGAGACAAACCCAAAAGCTCAGTAGTCCACTTAAAGCCCGAGTTAATTAGGTTTTTAAGCCTGGCACCCTCGACTTATAGTAACTCGAATGAGTTTAGGTTTGACAAGATTAAAGTGGAGCAAACCGTATTCAGGTCATTGGATTAGGACCAACGCAATTAAGGGATAAGCCTTGGCCATCAAATCCCTAATCAATGGCACGAAGTTATGAATTGGAGTTGAATTGAAGCTGAAGTGATCAAGTGAGCAGCGGGAAAGCTAGTTAAGACTATTTTGATTCATTCGGCTATGTCCTTAGTGGTTTGAGATAAACTTGATCTCCAACCTTGAAATCTCGCTCCGTACGCTTCTTATCTTCATTTTGCTTCATTCGGAACTGTGCAAGCTCTAGGTTTCTCTTGAGTTTAGTTGAAATTAGTGACCTTTCCCTGAAAAAATCAGAGACCGCTGCATTAGAAGTGTCCATAGAATCAATTAGGCCCAAAGTTGGCGCATCATAACCATACAATGCAAAGAATGGTGTACACTTAAGTGATGTATGGGATGATGTGTTATACCAAAATTCAGCCAAATGTAACCAACTAAACCACTTATGTGGTATAGAAGATGTCATACAACGGAGGTATTGCTCTAAACATTGGTTCAACCTTTCAGATTGACCATCAGTCTGGGGTTGATAGCTTGAACTCATGTCCAAGCTTGTACCAGACAGTCAAAATAATTCTTTCCAAAAATTACTCGTAAATAGCTTATCCCTATCTGATACAATGCTTTTAGGCATCCCATGGAGTTTAATAACATACTCCATGTAAATTTTTGCTATGCTAGACGCAAAGAATGGATGTGCTAATGCAATGAAATGGGCATATTTAGTGAACCTATCAATGATTACCCAAATAACGTCCCTTCCATTAGACTTGGGAAGTCCCTCATTAAAGTCCATACAAATATGGGACCAAGGTCTAGATGGAATAGGAAGAGGTTGCAATAACCCGGGCATCCTAACATGTTCATTTTTATTGCGTTGACAAACATCACATTCTAGCACAAATTTATGAACAAATTGCTTTAAACCTTTCCAATAAAAGGATTGTTTAGCTCGTTTATAAGTAGCAGCCGTACCAGAATGACCACCTAAGGCATGGTTATGCACATTTTCAAGGAGCTTTGTACGCAAATCACCATGAGTTCCTATGACTAGTTTACCTTTATGACGTAGAATATCACCCTCTAATGTATATTTTGGACATGAATCCTTATCTATACTTAATTTCCTTATTATTTCCAGTATTTCCACATCTTTTTTATAACTCTTTTCTACTTCTTGTACCCAAATAGGTACAATAACAGATACTGCATTAAATTCTGCACTATACAAACTGTTTTCTGCAAAATTTGGTTCGTTTGCTGCAGAAGCAGATTTGCTTACTGCATGACCCGAGCCATTAGCTGCAGAACGCAGTAAGCTAGCTGCAGGATCAGGTCTGTTTGCTGCAAAACTAAGCCTCGACAATGCATCTGCAGCTCTATTTTCACTTCCTTTCCTATACATTATGCCATAATGTAATCCCATTAATTTACTAAGGCCTTTCTTTTGTAAGGGTGTGGAAATTCTTTGTTCTAATAGGTGTTTTAAGGCCTCGTGATCATTTTTGAAAAGGAAGTAATGTCCCTCTAAATAGTGCCTCCACTTAGAGATAGCCATGAGTAGAGCAAGGTATTCCTTCTCATAGATGGAAAAACCCTGTTCTCTAGGCTTGAAAGGTTTACTAAGATAAGCAATGGGTTGTCCATCTTGCATAAGGACAGCCCCTATACCATCATGACTAGCTTCTGTTTCTAAAATAAATGGTTTGCTAAAGTCGGGTAACCTAAGTACAGGTGCATTACACATTGCCTCCTTAAGGGTTTGAAATGATTCAGTAGCTTGTTCATTCCATATAAATGAGTTTTTCTTTAATATATTAGTTAAAGGTTTTGCAATTAAGCCATAGCCTGGTATGAATTTGCAATAATACCCAGTTAAACATAGGAAACCCCTTAAAGACTTAAGGTTATTAGGCATTGGCCAATTCTTCATTGCCTCGATCTTGGATGGATCGGTAGAGACTCCATCCTTAGAGATCAAGTGGCCTAGTTACTCAATGGTCTTTGTCCCAAAAGAACACTTTGACAATTTAGCATAAAGTTTATTAGCCCTAAATACTCCTAAAACCGTATGCAAATGCTCTAAATGCAAAGACCAAGATGAACTGTATATAAGTACATCATCAAAGAACACCAAAACAAACTTCCTAAGATAGGGTTTAAACACATCATTCATTAAACATTGGAAGGTTGCCGGTGCATTAGTAAGGCCAAAAGGCATTACTCTAAACTCAAAGTGACCGTGGTGTGTTCTAAAGGCGGTTTTATGAACATCCTCTTCTTTCATTCTAACTTGGTGATAGCCATGCCTAAGATCAATTTTAGAAAAGAACTCCGAACCATGCAATTCATCCAATAAATCATCAATTAAGGGGATAGGAAACTTATTTTTAATGGTTAAATCATTAAGTTTCCTATAGTCTATACACATCCTCGTAGTTCCATCTTTTTTTGATGACAAGTAAGATCGGTGAAGCATAGGGGCTATGACTAGGTTGAATGAAAGAGTTCTTAAGTAAGTCATCAATATGCTTTTCAATTTCACATTTATGCAAATAAGGATGTCTATAGGGCCTTAGGTTGACTGGTGCAGCCCCAGGAATAAGTGGTATAGCATGATCTTGGTTGCATTTAGGTGGCAATTGGGCAGGTTCTTCAATTATATCAACAAACTCAACCAAAATACTTTGTAAATCTAAGGAATATGCATCAAGGGAGTTGAAAGATTGCAAACCAAAGTGTTGAGAGTCATTCTCAACACTTAAAATCTGTCCATAGCAGCACGTAGCACCATTGTGAAGTGCCTTGAATGCCTCTTCTGTAGAAATCCAGTTGAAGCCCTTGTCCACACCTACTCCCTGCAAAAACAACCTTTTTCCTTCCTTTTGGATGATCAAGTTAAGCTTAGCAAAGTAAAAAAGAATAGGACTATGCAATGTTAACCAATCTACACCAAGTAATAGATCACATCCACCTAATCTAAGGGTCCTAAGGTCATAGCTAAAGGTTTGGTCATGCATTTTCCAAGTGAAATTGGGACAAATAGTGTGTGAAGAAGTCTTTTCACCATTAGCTATGGTAAAAGTGAGGGTAGGACATGTTTTAAGCTTAAATCCACCGGTCTTAACCACCCTAGGATCAACAAAGCTATGGGTTGATCCACTATCAATCAAGACCAAAACTTTACTTTTCTTAACCCATCCTTGGATCTTTATGGTCCTATGGTTGGTATTTTCATTACCCTCGTTCTTGATAATAGACATAACTAGTGGTTCTTCTTCTATAGTGTCCTCATTGAAATTTTCTTGGCCTAATTCTTCAGGTTCTACTGCAAGAACCTCATCACTAGGTTCCTCCACCTCTACCGCACTTATTTGTTTGTTTTGACATATATGACCAGGTAAAATCTTTCACCACATTTATAACAAGCAGGTAAAGGTCTATTGGAATCAAAAGCACGAGAACTAAAGCCAAGATTAGCTGATTGTTTGTTGGAACTAGTAACAGACCTCTGAGGCCCTGCAGAAGAGCCTCGCTGCAGCACACCAGAACCAGATTTCTGGTTCTGTTGGGTTCTTCCAGCAGTAAAGCTTGCTTTACTTGATTGTGCATTAGTTTGGACATTAAATTGGGGCCTTTTGTAACTAGAGGCAAAGCTAGGTGGGTTCTTGGTTGAGTCAGGATGTGCTAACTCATAATGCCTAGCCAATTCAAATGCTTGTACCAAGGTTGTGAGTTTAAACATGGATATAGTATGATTAATTTTAGGTTTTAGCCCACTTAGGTAACTTGAAACAAAATACTCCTCACGCAAATGAGGATCATTTCTCTTCATATAGGCCTTGAGTTCCTCAAACTTAGTTTGATATTCAAGAATTGAATCGGTTTGTTGTAGTTTATTAAATTCTTGGACTACATTCCTATACTTCTTGTCCCCAAATAGCACACACAAGTCTTCCACAAATTGTTCCCAAGTTAGGTCTTCATTCCCTGACAAATGGCTATCAAACCAAGTGCCAACATCACCAACTAAGTTGATGCCTAAAGTTTCCCATCTTTCTTGGATGGGCATGTCATAAAACTTAAAGTATCTATCACATCTAAGGGCCCAACCTCGAGGGTTAGAAGGGTCAAAAACAGGGAAATCAACCTTGGGATTATTCCTTTTAGGCCTCCTTTGGTGGTATGGATCCAAATCTTGGATTCTTGGACCAAAGGGTTGATCCCTTCTTGGGTAATGGGGTGTTTCTTGATCCACAGGATCAAGATTACCCTACCTAATGGGGCCTAAGCTACTAGAAGCAAGGTTAGGTTCCACTGGGGCATTACCGTTGTTGGGAGCATGGCTTGTAGGTTCTTGAAGGATCGGGGATTGCTTTGGAGCAAGGTGGAGCCATAGAGTATCGGTCCTTTCTTGATTAAAGAGAAGCCTTTGCATGAGGTTTGTTTGTATCTCATCATTCTTGGCCAACTTGTCTTCAAAGGACACCATCCTTTCCTCTTGTCGCCTAAATGCTTCTTCTTGACGCCTAGAGGACTCTCGAAGTTCTTGCATACCATCACTAAGTTGAGCCGTTTGGTCTTGTAGTTGCAACATGGCTTTGTCATGCCTCAAGTGTGATTCTTGGACTCGATCATCCAAGGACAAGATCTTGCGGTACAAAAATTGAACTTGTTCTTCGACGGCCTTCTGTAAAGCCTCTGGTACTGCATCAAGCGGCAGTGCAGTAGCAGTGGTCTGCCTTCTTGGACCCATTTGTGCCTTTGTGAATCGGTTAACGTTCTCTGATACCAAGTTGTTATGACCCAATTGAGTTATGGGTCATAAACTAATGTTTTCTTGAAATTGATTGAGAGAAAGAGGGAGAGAAAGAGAAGAGAGAGTTAGGGAGAAGTAGAATTGAAGAAGAAAGTAAGGGAGAAAGAGAGAGTTAGAGAGGGAAAGAGAGAAATTGAAATTATGAATTTTATTAATCATCCAAAAATTGTTCATACAATTGATACTACCCCCCTTTATATAGGCAAAAGGGAAGCACACCAAAATCAGCAAGCATCCAACGGCTATAACTGATTTTCCCGCCAAAATATTTAAAAATTATTTAGGTAACTTAATTACCAAACCCTAGAACATAACATTAGTTAGTCTTGGTGCAATGTATCTCTTTTGAACCTAGTTGTATAAATAGCTTAAGCTGTTGTAAGATTGATTCATGAATGATAAATTTGATGCTTTCTTTCTCTCATCTCTAATTCTCTCTCTATTTCTCATCTCTTTCACTTCTCTTCTTATCTAAACTCTATTCTATCTTAGGTTATGAATCAAGTTTGTTCTTGATTCATAACAATTCGTATCAGAGCTTGAATTGTGTAACCGATCGAGTTGATTTAATTCAATTTGGTCGAATTGCTGTTCACAGGCATCAAATGGAAGTTGATTTACTTTGGATTGAATTAGTTGATCTTGTTGCTGTGGTTGCTGTTAAGACTCAAGATTCTTGCTCCAGTGGCTAGAGGAATGACAACCAGGTCTACAGCAGCTGTGCACGCTAATGTTA
Organism: Simmondsia chinensis; assembly: GCA_018398585.1. Lineage (NCBI taxonomy): Eukaryota > Viridiplantae > Streptophyta > Magnoliopsida > Caryophyllales > Simmondsiaceae > Simmondsia > Simmondsia chinensis. The sequence goes on along the minus strand of JAGTTD010000017.1, from coordinate 9,588,968 downwards.
TTGTTAATGCGACAACAACTGTAGCTACATAAACATATGCTGTTACTGGTGCTGAGCCTAGAGCTAATGTTGAGCTCAAACCTAAGGAGCAGTTTGATCGACTGTTGAATTAGATGCAGAACATGATGACTATGTTCCATCAGAGTTAGGTGAACATTAATCAGAAATTCGAGAGGCAATCATAACAAATTGAAGGCATTGAGGAGCAGATTCACAAACAGCAACAACCTAAGGGTGCAGGATTGCTTTATCCTGCTAATCAGCTTGAAAGGCCTCGTAATCCAGCTCCTACATCTATTCCACCACCAAATCCTACAAGTTTGCTTGTAAGACCTCGAACGCCAGCTTCTACTTCCCTCCACCTGATTCCACTAACAATGGAGAAAGTTCAGTAAATTCCAGGAATTACGACTACAGGCAGCCTCGAACATAGCTGGAACCATTTGATGGAACACTGCCTCAATCATGGATCAGGAAATGAGAGAAGTACTTTTGATTCTAGAACATTTCTGAAGTCGAGAAAGTTGAATTAGTGGCTGTATGTTTGAAATTAGAATTGGAGGTTTGGTATTACAGCCTTGTTCGAAATAAACCTTTGGTAACTTGGATTGAATTTGAAAGAGAATTGTGTGAGAGGTATGATGATGAGGACATCTGTGATGTTGTGGACAATTTTAATAAGCTGGTGCAAACTACAACTATGAAGGAATATATGTCAAGATTTGAGAATCTCAGGACAAGCATGTTGGCTGTATATCCTAATGCACCCGAGGCATATTATGTTTCAAGTTTTATCAGTGGCTTGAAGTAAAAAGTAAATAATCTTGTCAAGGCATTGGATCCTACTTCCCTGTCTCAGGCTTACGCGAAGGCAAGGAGGTTTGAGTGCACAGTGCTGGCTTTAAATGAGGCACCTAGAGCAAGAAACGCTTAATTTGGAGGTCCCTCGCTTAGGTCAGCTCCAACTGGCAACAAACCATTGAGCATAGAGGAGAAAAGACTGCAAAAACTTTGTTTCAAATGTAACCAAAGATATTTCTTTGATCACAAGTGTGATCCTAAGTACCTTATGTCTGTTTCTGGATGTGATGCTGAGGAGTTAGTTCAGGAAGAGGATGAGGTTGTGGATTACGAAGTGCAAGAGCCAGATAAGATCAAAGAGATAGAGGATGATGATCAAAGAGATAGAGGATGATGACATTGAGATATCTGTACAAGCCTTAAATGGGAATGGCTCTCACAACACCATCAGGATCAAGGGGAAGCTAGAAGCAAATCCGTGTTGATTTTAATTGCTGGTGGTAGTATGCATAGCTTCATCGATCCTAAGATTGTAAGGAGTGTGGGGCATGAGATGATTAAGACCTCTCCATTAGCAGTTACCATGGCAAATGGTCATTCAATCTTAACTCATACCAAATTCAGAAACTTCAAGTGGTTGATGCAAGGGTAGGACTTTGATTATGACTTTAGGGTGTTGAGATTGGGAGGTTGTGATATGATTTTAAGGGTTGTTGGAGGAAGACCATTAGTCCCTTGCCTTAGAGAGCAAGGACAATTACAAATGATAAGTGGGAAGCAGTAGCAAGGGGTGTTCAAGAAGAAGAATTACCAATTGGTTGGGCAACTCCATTCCATCAGTGCCGTTAATGAGGAAGAGCAGGTGACTTCTAATCCTTCAATTGATTCTCTATTACTGAAGTATCATGACTTATTTGAGCAGCCAAGTTCCTTGCCTCCTAAGAGAGCCATTGATCATGCCATTCCATTGAAAGTTGGAACAGATCCAGTAAATCTTCGAGACAAGTGGATGAACTGTTGAAGGCAAGTTTTATTAGACATAGCATAGACAATTGTCAGCTGAATTCACTTACAATTAAGGATAAGTTTCCGATTCCAATCATCGATGACTTGTTGGATGAGCTCTATGGATCTAAGTTCTTCGCCAAGCTTGATCAGTGGCAAAACTATTATCAAATCAGAGTTCAAGAATATGACATTTAAAGACAGCTTTGAAACACATCATGGGCATTATGAGTTCTTGGTGATGCCATTTAGGCTATCCAAAGCCCCAGATGAACTCAGTGTTTAAGTCGTTCCTTAGGAAGTTTGTACTTGTGTTTTTTTGATGATATCCTGGTTTATAGTTCTTCTTAGGAGACTCATTTGAACCATCTTGAACTGGTGTTCCAGACAATAAGGCAGCACAAGCTTTATGCTAAACTTTTCAAATGTTCATTTGCTAAAACATAAGTGGAGTATCTTGGCCGCCTCATTTCAGAAAAAAGAGTGGCTACTGATGTTAGCAAGGTGCAACCCATGAAATATTGGCCTATTCCTATGACTCTTAAGCAGCTTCGAGGATTCCTTAGCTTGACAGGTTATTATAGGAAATTCATTGCTAGCTATGGAATAATTGCAAAGCCTCTAACTAAATTATTGAAGAAGGATGCCTTTCACTGGAATGATCAAGATGAAGAAGCCTTTGAACGATTGAAGGATGCAGTGTCTTCTACTCCTGTTTTAGCCATGCCTGATTTTACTCTACCATTTGTCTTGGAAATAGATGCTTGCAGCAAGGGTATTGGAGCAGTGTTATCTCAAAAGGGGAGGCCACTGGCATACTTGAGTCAAGCTTTAAGTCCCAGGAACCAAGAGCTATCCATATACGAAAGGAATGCTTAGCAATATTGTTGGCAGTACAAAAATGGAGGCATTACTTAGAGGGTCATCATTTTATAATCAAGATTGATCATCAAAGCCTGAAGTATTTGCTGGAATAGAAGATTAGTATGAGAGTTCAAAGGAAGGGCCTTATAAAGATGCTTGGATTGCACTATACCATTGAATATAGGAAAGGGAAGGACAATAGAGCTGCAGATGCCCTTTCAAGGAAGCTAGAAGATTTGGAGTGGGTTAATTGTGCAGCTATGTCCATGGTGGTACCATCTTGGATGGAAGAGGTGGTGAAATCTTATGATGGATATTCCTTTGCTCAAGGATATGTTACAGCTCAGTTGGTTTAAGACACAGTGTGTACTGATTCTGAAGTGTCAGTTAGCCATGGAGTAATTAGAATTAAGGGGAAGGTACATGTTGGCACAGGTTCTGATTTAAGGAAGCAGGTCTTATTGGCTGCCTATAGCTCTGTATTTGGTGGACATTTCGGCATTGAAGGCACCTATCAGTGATTGAAGCAATACTTTCACTAGCCTGGGTTGAAGAAGGACATTCAAGAGCTAATCCAACATTGTGAGGTCTGTCAAAGGACCAAGAGCGAGCATTAGCCTTACCAAGGATTGCTTCAGCCTTTACCCATTCCTAACAAAGCTTAGGAACACAGTAGTATGGATGTCATTGAAGGGTTGCCCAAGTCAGAAGGGAAGGAAGTAATTTGGGTGGTTGTTGATCATTTTACAAAATTCGGCCATTTTGTGGCCTTTAACCATCCTATTACTGCTGAAAGGTTGGAAAACTCTTCGTAGATCACATTTACAAGCTCCACGGGCTGCCACAGACCATAGTTTCATACAGGGACAAGTTGTTTACAAGCAATTTTTGGCGCGAGCTCTTCCTTTTTTGGGGACTACCTTGGCAATGAGTTCTTCTTATCACCCTCAATCGGATGGACAGACGGAGAGGGTCAATCAATGTGTTGAAAAATTTTTGAGGAGCATGACATTCACTCATCCTGAGAAATGGAATAAATGGCTTTCTCTCGCAGAATTTTGGTATAACACACACTTTCATTCATCTCTCTGGACTTCTCCATTCAAGGCTTTGTATGGGTATGATCCACCTACTCCTTTGATGCTTCAAGGGGCAATTTCGAATGTGACTAAAGTAAATGAACTGTTAGAACAGAGAAAACAACTTGTGCAGCAGCTCAAGGATCATTTGCAAGTTGCACAGTCGTGGATGAAGTACTTTGCTGATCGAAAAAGATCTAATAAAACCTTTGCAGTTGTGATTATGTCCTCTTGGAGTTACAACATTATAGGCAGTCTTCATTAGTTGTGCGCAAGAATGTCAAGCTAAGTGCAAGATTCTTTGGTCCTTACAAGGTGTTCGAGAGGATAGGGAAGGTTGCTTACAAGCTGGATCTACCACCAGATTCATCGGTGCACCATGTGTTTCATGTGTCTTTGCTTAAGAAGTTCGTTCCAGCAGCTGCTGATGCTCCTGCAGGTCACCCCCAAGCCACGCTGCAAGGGTTACTGGTTCAACAACCCTAGGAAATTTTGAGTTTAAGGTTGGTTTAGCAACAAGGAAGCAGAAAAAGGAGGTTTTGGTGCAGCGGAGTAATTTGAGTCCCGAGGTTGTTACTTGGGAAGTTTGGCACTTTCTTCGATCTCAATTTCCTTCTATACATTTGATGCAGACTTTGTGTATGCGTTAGCAAGTGCACTAGTCATACCAAGTAATATAGAAGTGAGTAGAGTATCGTTCCCACGAGGATTGTATTAAGTGAATACATAAATTAGTAGGTTTGATACTATTTGAAAGGCCGAAAACTTTAGGATTTTGATATGGAATAAAGTAAAATAAAATGAAAAGAAATAAAAGTTAAAACGAGATTAGAGTGAGCCGATATCTGTTGGTTTTTATCTGTTTATAGAGTCTAAGGCATCCGATTTCAACTTAGTTGCATCAATACGCCTTTTCTATTCTCAATATTCAAGTTGTTACTGTATGTTGATGGTTGAAAATCCTAATTTACAAAATATTCTCTCTCGAGCAACATTTAACGTACTCTTTAACATATTAACCCATCACTCTCTTGCATGAATTAAAATAAGAATAGAGTTTTAAAAAGCTCTATGATTTTCTTTTGAAAACCACACAAATCGCGTTACTCTCTCTCGAGCATTCGCCCAATTTGTGGTGCTTATCACCTCAGCAATCATTATAATTATCCTCTCGGACTCATTATGAATCATTATAGGCTTTAAATGGTGATCAAGCAATTAAAACTCATAAAGAACAAGGATAAACACTTCAACAACACAATAACATAAACATTGAATATTTTGAATTAGAAATGAGCGTATATTACAACTTAGGCTACATCGTAGCCTTAGAATAAAGAAATTAGTTCATGATAAACTTAAAATTAAACATTATAAACACAAAATTTATGAATTTAGCAAAGAAAAAAGGATAGAAAGAACTAAAAATACAAAATTACAAACCAAACTTTCTTCCTTCCTTCTCCTTTCCTCTTTCTTACGATTTTTCTCCCTTTTTTCGCTCAAACCTTGTGATTTTTGTTTTAAAATCTGATGCCTCAACACCCTTACCACCTTAACTATTTATAATAGTTGAGCCAAGATAAAAAATTGCAACAAACTGCATCAAAAATGCTTCTTATTGGTCGTTCATGTTGGCTGCTGCAGGATGATGTTGAAGCTCTGTTCTTGCTCCTTTTTCTTCAATTGTTTTTTGCATACCACCGCCCAAATTCTGCTCAAAATTATCATTTTCATGTAATATAAGGTTTATACAATGATTTTGAGCTAAAATATTGCATAATGTAGCCGCCACAAGTGAAGAAAATAAGCAAGTTGTGCACATATCTGATTTCTGCAGCTGCTGCAAGTGGTGTTCTTCGCCCTTGTTTTTCATTTTTTCCTGAATTCCACAGCCAAAATCTTGCAAAATATGACTTAAGGCATGTCAAATTATGTTTATAAAATGAATTTGCGTAAAATCATTGAGTTTTTGCTGCAAAAATGAAGCTTGAATCTGATTGCACCACCACCTGCTACTGCCGCCCAGTTCTGCAATGGCTGCTTTCATTCAATTTTTTTCAATTTTTTCTTGTTGTGCACCGCCCAAAATCAGATTTAACATCAACTAGGACATGTTAGTGAAGTTTTTAAGAAGTTCTTTCATCTTATTTGTCCATTTTGCCACCCAAAATTGCAAGTTGAAGTGAATTGTGCAAGCTGTTTTTTCATTCTCTGCATTTTTACTGTTCTGGCTGTTTTTCTTCAGATTTTTGAGCTTAACACCACCTAAATTCAGAGTTTACATCAACTTGGACATGTTATTGTTTTGTTTAATCAATCGCTGCTCTTGATTTGTGCATTTTGCCACCTAGTTTTACAAGTTGAACTGAATTGTGCATGAGCTTGTTTGGTTCTTGCCTTAGCTATGTTAATTGTTATGTTATGCCCATTTGTACTTTGGTTTGATGTATCTTGCTTTTACTTGTTGATGCTAATGATAAAACCTGGCAAGATTTAGCGTAAAATGGGTGTTTTTAGAAGAGAATAGCAACATAGTCAAAACCGAGCAAAACTGAGCAAAATATAGTAAAAGTGATGAAAAGATGATATAAAATGTTTAAAAATATATTAAAATAATATAAAAGATTGTATAATAACTTAGACTTATCAAAATACCCCTAAACTTAAATCTTGCTCATCCTCGCGCAAGGCTAAATATTAAAGCACCAGATCTCATACTTTTTAAGAATTTTATCACAAGTCAAAGCAGATATACTTCAAATTAGAGAAGAATAACTGATACTAAAAGTTTAAGGTTCTCAAGGCAAAACTATCTTTCCCAAGGGAAAATCTTTCAATTACCTAGGTAATCGAATTCAAAAGTTAGCTAAGCAAATTAAGTTTATCCGTTCTTTCTAATCTTAAGATATTTAAACCGAATAGAGAACAAAAATTATACCACTTATAACAACACTTATCAAGTATGCCCAAAATTAATTATTTTTTCACCAATTATTTTTATTTTTATTTATTTATTTTTTTTTTTTAGAGGAATCTATTTACTCAAGTCAATATAATCATATTTGCAGCGAGAATCAAGCTCCGACTCCTGGGCGATGACCCATAAGTAAGAGAAGCCACCACTGTGATGCCTGTATTATTACTTCCCGACTATATCTTCAGTGAGAATCAAGCTTCGACTCCTGGGCGATGACCCATAAGTAAGAGAAGCCACCACTAAACGCCCTCTTAACGGATAGCACATATCTTATTTATGTATTTTTTTTGGCTGCTTGGTTCCTTGTTAGCTTTCTAAGTACCCCTTGTAGCGAGCTTTCAATGCCGCAACTCCCGTTCCAGTTGGCCCAGGGTACTAGGTGTTGAAACACCCCTACAGATCAACTTAATCGAGGTACCAAGGCACGAAACCATTACAACATAGCACATATCCATATGACAGATGTTTTTTAGCAGGATAGCGGTGCTTAGCAATTCACTTCCTCTATTTTTATTATATTTTTCTTTAGATTCAGGCATAACTCTTCAAAGTTCATTATAAAGATGATAATCTTTAATGTAACCTATTTAAATTTGAGCATCTTTTAATAAAAAAGAAAAGTAAAACAGCCATGCTAACTAGGGAAGTCAAATACCATGGTTTTATCAAGATAGTGCCTTAGATTAGATAGTGTTTTGCAATTAGAACAGAAAAACAATTGATTATCAGGTTATTCAAATCTAATTGAAGTAAACGAGCTAAAAAGAGTAGAAAAATTACCTAAAAAGCATGACGATAAGTTCTTTCTTCTTTTTTATTTTCGTTTTTTTGTATGAAAACTTTTTTGAAAGACTAATAATAAAAAATATAGAAAACAGACAATATTTTTGTTAGCCGACACTGTTTACATCCCCATACAAAGGCTTCGAATTCTGGGAGGCATTGAAGCTGACTCTAAAACATAAAACACAAAAACTTTTCAATTAAGCTTTGTTAAAATTTTTTTTAATTTATTATTATTATTAACATTACTTTTCCCACCCCCAAACTTTATTTTTTAAAAGAACTAAAAAGATAAATTGGGTGAGAGATACTTCCTAGGTTTGAGGATTGCTTTTTGATGGTGCATGTTGACATTGTGCTACCCCCAAACTTGTTGCAAAATACATGTTCAATCAAAAATATACCGAAATATGAGACAAATAAAAAACAAAAATAAAAAAAAGAAATTAAAGAAAAGAACACTTGGGTTGCCTCCCAAGAAGCACTTTGTTTATAGTCGTTAGCTCGACTCTTTGAGTGGATCTATCCCGTATTCTGAAGGAGAATAGAGTTTCTACCATCCATCCACAACGACCATTTTCTTCCGTGGATCATTTTTGTTCCCTTCTTTACACATCCACCTCCACCTTCTCTAATCTTGAAATCTTTAAGCATGATTTGCCACAGCTTGAATTTCCTTTTTCGACTCTTCTGCTATTTTTCTCTGAGGCATCCATGGCTCCGAAAATTTCTGACTATGTTAGATAGGCTCGACAATCTAGTTCAATGACTGGTAGTGGTGGGTAGGTAAAGATAGGTTTGGTCATTGGTGGCTCTGAGTTGACTAAGGGGATTATGTCACATTGAGGTAGTTTTTCTAGTGTGTCTTCATTCCTCAATGTTATGGTGTTAGTTTGGTCCCCTAGGTCAGTGATGGTATCGCTAGGCATGAATTCTTCAGATCTCCCAGAATGCTCCTTTATTGTGATCCCTACTTGAGGTTCAGGATTTTGTATGGAGGCTCTTTATTTTTTTAAGTCACTCACGGTTTTCATGAATTCCCTATATGATTCTTCTAAGTTATAGCTCTTTTCTTGGGACGGATAAGTGGGTGATCAAGATGCTTTGTCATAATTCTAGGAAGGGTCCATCCATTCTTGACTATAAGAGCTAGAGTAGGGATTGTATTGGGGTTGGCTAAAATTTGGCATGTAATTATTTTGCTCAAAACTCCATGAGGAAAAGCTATTACCTAATAGATCTTCCTTACTAGCATAGTCACTGCCACAAAATTTACATCTACGAGCACCAATAGCATTTTTTTCATCAACTAATACATGAATTTGTGAAATTTGGGCAGATATTGTACTAATTTCATCAATGCTCAGTTTTCTTCTTGGTTCACCTTGATAATGAAGTCTCATAAAATTATTTTGCTCAAAACCTGATGAAGAAAAGATATTACCCAATTGACATTCCATACTAGCATGGTTACCTGCACAAAATTCACACTTAGGAGTACTAGCGGCAAGCCTGCCTTCAATTAGTGAAAGTTGAGCAGCTAATGATTTAGATAAAGCTTGGTATTGAGATCTTATAGAATAGCAGCAAGCCATCATTCTTATATTTTTTTAATGAGTAAATAATTAAAATAAATAAATAAATAAATAAACTTAAGTGTTAGAGGGAAAAAAAAATAAAATTTGTGAGAAAGATTAAGATAACAACAACCTTTGAAAACTGAGTTTTAAGAAAGGGGTATTAGTAATACTAAAGGTTTTGAAAAACTTTAGGATAACAAACCTAACTTTGAAAAACCTATCTAGATGACTTTAAAAAAAAATTAAAATAAAGTAAAGTTAATCAGAAAACATAAAAATACAGCGATCTAAAATAAAAGTTAAGAAAACACAAATTTCAAAGAAAAAGAGGAGGGTAGTAACCCGAATGTTTTCGAAAAATTAAAAAGTGTCTTAACTTTTTAAAACCTTAACAAAGTTAACTTATAAGAAAAATAAAAATGAAAATAAAGACAAAATATAAGAAAAATAACAAAATAACACAAAACTAACAATTTTTTTAGGGGGGTATAAACGAATTTATTTATTTTTAAGAATTATCGTTACAAATAAATAAATGAATGAAAAGGGATTTATATTTTAAATTTAACAAAATTTACAAATTATTAACAATTTCAAATTAGTACCAAAACCAGTTGGTTTTGATAGCGCCCGAATAGAGACAATCCCCGGCAACGATGGCAAAAACTTGATGCAAACTTTGTGTATGCGTTTGCAATTGCACTAGCCGTACCAAGTAATATAGAAGTGAATAGAGTATCGTTCCCACGAGGATTGTATTGAGTGAATACCAAAATTTGTAGCTTCGATACTATTTGAAAGACCGAAAACTTTAGGATTTTGATATGAAATAAAGTAAAATAAAATGAAAAGAAATAAAAGTTAAAACGAGATTAGAGTGAGCCGATTTCTGTTGGTTTTTATCAATTTATAAAGTCTAAGGCAACCAATTTCACCTTAGTTGCATCAATACGCCTTTTCTATTCTCAATATTCAAGTTGCTACTGTGTGTTGATGGTTGAAAATCCTAATTTACTAAATATTCTCCCTAGAGCAACATTTAGCGTACTCTTTAACATATTAACCCATCACTCTCGTGCATGAATTAAAATAAGAAAAGAGTTTTAAAAATCTCTATGATTTTCTTTTGAAAACCACACAAATCGCGTTAATCTCTCTCGAGCATTCGCCCAATTTGTAGTGCTTATCACCTCAGCAATCATCATAAATCTCCTCTCAGACTCATTACGAATCATTATAGGCTTTAAATGGTGATCAAGCATTTAAAACTCATGAATATTCTCTCTCTAGCAACATTTAGCTTACTCTTTAACATATTAACCCATCACTCTCGTGCGTGAATTAAAATAAGAAAAGAGTTTTAAAAAGCTCTATGATTTTCTTTTGAAAACCACATAAATAGCGTTAATCTCTCTCGAGCGTTCGCTCAATTTGTGGTGCTTATCACCTCAGCAATCATTATAAATCTCCTCTCTGACTCATTATGAAACATTATAGGCTTTAAATGGTGATCAAGTAATTAAAACTCATAAAGAACAAGGATAAACACTTCAACAACACAATAACATAAACATTGAATATTTTGAATTAGAAATGAGCATATATTACAACTTAGGCTACATCGTAGCCTTAGAATAACAAAATTAGTTCATGATAAACTTAATATTAAACATTATAAACACAAAATTCATGAACTTAGCAAAGAAAAAAGGATAGAAAGAACTAAAAATACAAAATTACAAACCAAACTTTCTTCCTTCCGTCTCCTTTCCTCTTTCTCACGATTTTTCTCTCTTTTCTCACTTAAATCTTATGATTTTTGTTTTAAAATCTGATGCCTCAACACCCTTACCACCTTCCCTATTTATAGTAGTTGGTCCAAGATAAAGCATTGCCAAAAACTCAATCAGAAATGCTCCTTATTGGTTGTTCATGTTGGCTGCTGCAGGATGATGTTGAAGCTCTATTCTTGCCCCTTTTTCTTCAATTTTGTTTGCATTACACAGCCAAATTCTGCTCAAAATCATCATTTTCATGTAATATAAGGTTTATACAATGAATTTGGGCTAAAATATTGCATAATGTAGCGGCCACAAGTGAAGAAAGTAAGCAAGTTGTGCACATATCTGATTTCTGCAGCTGCTGCAAGGGGTGTTCTTCGCCCCTTTTTTACATTTTTTTTTTGAATTCCACCGCCAAAATCTTGCAAACGATGACTTAATTCATGTAAAATTATGTTTATAAAATGAATTTGAGTAAAAATCATAGAGTTTTTGCTGCAAAAATGAAACTTGAATCTGATTGCACCACCACCTGCTACTGCCGCTCAGTTCTGCAATGGCTGCTTCCATTCGATTTTTTTCAATTTTTTCTTGTTGTGAACCACCCAAAATCAGATTTAAAATCAACTAGGACATTTTAATGAAGTGTTCAAGAAGTTCTTTCATGTTATTTGTCCATTTTGCCACCCAAAATTGCAAGTTGAAGTGAATTGTACAAACTGTTTTTTCATTCTCTGCATTTTTACTGTTCTAGCTGTTTTTCTTCAGATTTTTGAGCTTAACACCACCTAAATTCAGAGTTTACATCAAATTGGACATGTTAATGTATTGTTTAATCAATCGTTGCTCTTGATTTGTGCATTTTGCCACCTATTTTTACAAGTTGAATTGAATTGTGCATGAACTTGTTGGGTTCTTGCATTAGCTATGTTAATTATGCCCATTATTTAATTTGGTTTGGTGTATCTTGCTTTTACTTGTTGATGTTAATGATAAAACCTAGCAAGATTTAGCTTAAAATGGGTGTTTTTACAAGAAAATAGCAACATAGTCAAAACTGAGCAAAAAGAGGAAAATATTGTAAAAGTGATGAAAAGATGATATAAAATGTTTAAAAATATATTAAATTAATATAAAAGATTATATTCTAAATTAGACTTATCAACATTCTTGAGGCAAGAATGTTCTCGGGGGGGGGGGGGGGGGGAGTGAATTGTTATGAGTTAGGGCTGAATTGAAGCTAAAGTGATCAAGTTAGCAGCGGGAAAGTTAGTTAAGACTATTTTGATTCATTTGGTTATGTCCTTGGTGGTTTAAGTCGATGCGTAGTCCTTTTTGGTGGCTAAGTTCAATAAGTCAGTTAGTTAGTTAGTCTTGGTGCAATTTATCTCTCTTGATCCTAGTTGTATAAATCGACTAAGCTCTTGTAAGATTGATTCATGAATGATAAATTTGATGCTTTCTTTCTCTCATCTCTAATTCTCTCTCTATTTCTCATCTCTTTCACTTATCTTCTTATCTAAACTCTATTTTATCTTAGGTTATGAATCAAGATTGTTCTTGATTCATAACACGAACCTAAGCTCATCTGACTTATCAAGCAATGATAGTAGTGGTACACCAACGCAATCAAGGGATACAGCCTTGGCCGTCAAAGCCTCAAAATAAAGCCTCAAATCTCAACTTATTGATTTGTGGGAACCGATTAAAACAAAAAAGTCATACCTGAAGCCCGAACTGTATTACTATGGAGGAAAGTACAAAAAATATCTATGTTACGTAATGCCTAGCTATGTTACGCTACTCCTAATAAAAGAGCACACATGTGCCGTAAAAAACTTGAAGAAGTTTTGTCTTGAGTGTATGTGCACTCTTTGGGACAAACTTAGAGTTCTTTATTTATAGAAAAAAAAAAAAAAACATTTACTCCTATTTTCATGGCAACTTCCCCCACATCTGGCCACTATGCTCTTCTTTTACACGCGCTTATTCTTCACCAATGTGCCTTGAGTTTTGGAGGGAAATCCATGATGCCCACGTCCGTAATTTAAGTAGAAGTCCCTCTTAGAAGCTCCATGATGTCCTGAATTAAGCTTAGGGACCAAGTAATTGAAATTGCTCTCCAAGTGTCTTCCTTGAACTTGGAACCTACCATTATTATAGCTTTCCTGGAAGCCTCTTAGGTTCGAGCTTATTCCGCCCTTTAGCCATCTCGAGCCTTGAGTGGGTGATACCCTTGTTAAGGGCAAGAATGCTTTCCAGGAACTGGGAGCGAGATGTTGTTATTGCGGTACCCAAAGGCCTAACTCCTCTTGAGGAGAACCTCATGCGATGACCACTTGGCACTTTACTCAAAAACAGCATTGTCCCAGCCTTGTTAAAATTAGGATGTGAACAAATGCTCCCTTTTAGCCGTTGGTAAATTTAAATTTGCAACGGGTAAAAAAGTCTACCTGATTTGTCCCTCAACAACTAGGGGGAGCTCGAGAGAACACTCTACATCGCTTTCTTTTCCTTCCCACATCTCTATAAGTATGACAGTTAGGGTTTGAACTCTTCACTTCTTGCTCTAGTCTCTCTTCGTTGTAATCAGGCACACTTGCAATCTCTTGCCTTTGTTCTTGAATCGTTGAATTCCTTAACTCAATCCGCTCTTCAATCTAACATTGGCACAACTCTCATATGCTGTGGCTATTTTTCTTTCTCAAGCGGACAATCCTATTGAACAACTGACTCAATTCCTTTAATATGATCACTCAGTTATCTCTGATGTGCTTCAAAATTTAGTTGATCTCAACACCATCATGGAGGACCTTTCCTGGCTATCTTGAGAAGATTCTTCATTTCCTTCTTGTGCCCTAGGGCCAATCTTTGCCCCATCCCACGATATACCAAGTTTGGATGGACTATTCCCTGATACAGACGAATCTTCTCTTCTTCATGTAGCATCTCTAGGCTATTCTTGGGGAGCTAGACGCATTTGCAGGGAAGCGAAGCCCTTTAAGGGATGGAAATTTTTGACCAAACGATACCCTAAATGGGTAGATGGGTTGATGGTGACTTATGGAAAAAAGGGAAGCAACTTTGCATCCATGAAGCCATCAATCTCTCAACCATTTCCTTCAGGTATGATTTTCCCATTGTAATAGCACTAACCTGCTGCTGGAATACCTATTACAATGCATTTGCCCTCCCTAAGGGGTTCTTAGGAATCACTTTAGAGGACATAGCGGCCCTAGCGGGTCTTTCGCCTGGGGGAGAAGAGCTGCCCCTTGATTCTTTCGATTATTAGAGGCTGAAGCCTTTGCCTTCTCCTTCTCTATTACTAACTTGCCTAGAGGTTATTAGTCTTTTGTCAAAAAGTTTGCAACAAAAGCTCATGACTTTGGGCAAGATTCTAGAGAAAAAGAGGTACGCTTCTACTTGTTTCGGCTGAACAAGTTTTTCTTTGCCAACTCTTCTAACTCAATTCTCAAGTTCCTTAAGGCCATGACCATCAATCTTGCTTTCAGTAGTGGCCCTTTATCCTTGGGTCTATTATTTTTGGCTCAAGTGTATGGCTGTCTCGGAGACATTATAGCCAAAAAAGTATGGTGCTCATGTACGTGGTCCCTTATAGCTGGTCTAATTATGGGCCTAAGCCTATTTTCCCGAGTTATGCCACAGAGGCTTGTATGCTCCCACATGAGAGGGGCCTTGTTGTTTTGGTGAGTGTTTGGCTTGCTATGAAGTTCCACTCCCTCTTAAATGGTCATTTGTCTAGTGCCTTGAGGCTTTATTGTTCCCTCGAAGCCGTCAAGGGACACAATGGACTCCCTTTAAGAGGAGGAATCTTGGTCCTAAATGGTTCAGGAAACTAGACCTCCACAATGATGTCTTTGCAGACATCAACTCCAAAACCTGGTAAGCAATCTTGTGCCCCCAAGATTTATTCTTTAATCACCAAACTCATACTAGAGTGAAGTCCTATAGGCCTAGGTTATTTTCCAGGCAATTTGTTATGGTCCAGGATGTTCCTTTTCCCAACCTAAGGACCAAGAATCGCTAATGGGCTGGAGGATTTCTCTTTAGCTTAATCAGCTCCTGGAGCTTCGTGCCCTAAGCCAGGAAATCAGGTTCCTTTATGGGTATCCTATGGCTGGTAGATACATGCCATGTGCCACGCCATGTTTTTTCAGCTTGGTATGAAGCCTATTGGTCATCCTTGGAGGCTAGAGGTGCCAGGTAGCATTTTATGCTTCCTCTTGATATCGAAGGTCCTAGTTCCAAGAGAAGCAAGCCATATTTTACCAGGCCTACCTCGCAGAAAGCGCAATCAGGTAGTTTCACCACTCTTAAAGTGTGTTTCAATTTGCTAGTGGTTGCCATAAGGCCTGATCCTTATATTTTTATTTTTGAAGCAGCTATCCAAGTAACTCTCAAAGGTTCAAGGACAAGAAGCTTCACCCAAATGCTTCTTGAGGAATTGCCCCCAAGTACTTCCTCATCAACCTCTAGAGTTGACAACTCTAAAAAGAGGAAGAAGGATGATGCTCTTCCAGCGCTTGCTTCAGTAACAGAAGGAGAAGAAGAAGAAGGGGAAATACCCATCTCACAATTAGTGAGAAGGAAAAGAAGAACTAGGCTCCCTGCAGCTGAAATATTGGTCTTTCTTAATTGGTATTTTCATTTACTTTGTTAAAGCCGTCTTCTGATATGACCTTCAATTGTCATAGGAAGAACCAACTCCCTATATCATTGTGATTCTAGATTCTCCATCTCAAAAGGTTGTCTTAGAGCCGCCTCTAGACACTGAGTCAATTGGTTCAAGTGCTCGAGACCTAGGAGATGTGGCTAGCTCTGCAATGGAGCCAATCTTTAGTTTTCCTTCTAAAGAAGCGACACTTCCAGCCACTTTTTTTTTTTTTCAGAGCCTTGTTCATGCTCCATTCCTTCTTCCAAGAGCAACAATCTCTATGGAGGAACCCCTTGAAGGTATAGAGTGATCTGACCTTTGCATCTTTAATGTTTTGAACCACGTTTTGGTCCTAACATGCCAGTGTCGATACTTGGGAACTTCCCTCGGGGAAGGCATAATTCCAGCAGCAACTACACTAGTTGCATAAATATTATGATCATTTTGATTTTAGCTTGTTAAACTTGTGAATTGATGTCTAAAGGCTGTAATTAGGCAATGAATTTGTAATTGGTTTTGATGGGAAGGATGGTTTGGTTAGTTAGCTATTCTTAGTTGCTATAAGTGGCTATAAGTGTGCGGTCGTAGCTGACCTTTCTTTTATCTTAGTTCCGTGGTATAAATAATGGATGCTTCCTTGTATTGAGACTTATCAATGGAAGTATCTGGTTTTTCTTTCTTTTACCCTAATTCTCTCTATTGCTCATCCCCTTCTTCTACTTCTCATCTTAAATTCTTCTTCTAGCCTAGGTTATGATTCAAGATTGATCTTGAATCATAACAAGAAACTCCATTATTAGAAACCTCACAAGCAACTCCACGGAAACCCTTCCAGTATTATGTTATGCTCGTGATTGAATCACAAAGCACAAACTAAGTAAATTGAAGATAGATGAGAGTATAAGATGAGAAAGAAGTGAAATTAGATGAGAAGGTAGAGGGAGTTAGATGAGAGAGAGAATGCTCATCTCAAAGAGATATTTGTCGTATATTTGATTGAATGAATCCTTATTACACTTGATCAACAATTCTTATAGGCAAATGCAAGGCAAACTACTAACCGACTCAAGCTAGAAATATCCAAATCAAAGAAAATATCTAACTTCCTAACTAAAGCCTTATTTGGCGCCAAAACCATAACTACCTAACAATTGAACCAGTTACTGCGGAACTGCACTTCTAGGCAGCTTAGTACATCACAAGCTTCCCACAAAACTGAAGCTAAACAACGGCAAAAGGCAGCACCTAACCCAACAGCTAACCACAGCTCATCAACCATAGCAATATGTAGCAATCGAACACAAGACAACAGCACAATCAGCAATAGAAATAGCAACCGAAACCTAATAGATCCTCATCAAGCCCGAATCATAACATTCCATTCCCCTTAAGAACATTCATGTCGTCAAGAATGCCAGCTAGTGATCGTCCATGCCTCGCAATGTAACTCTAGTTCCCTGGCTCTCAAAGGACACAGTTTGCTTAGCAAAATCAAAGGACATTGGGCTGAACGAACGCATCCAATCAACTCTAAAAACCATATCATATCCATCCAAGGGAAGGACTCTAAAATCATATGTGAACTGATGCTCCTGCATAAACAACTGAAAAGCTCGGCATTTGCTCTGAGTAAGGATAGAGATTCCATCACTATGGTCACTGCTAAGGGATGAGTCTTAATCACCTCATGTCTCACTTTCTTCACCACTTTAGGATCAATAAAACTGTGAGTGCTCCATTGTCAATCAAGATGACAATAGATCTCATGCTCGCTTTTCCTTTGATCCTAATTGTGTTGTGAACTCCTTGCCCTATCAAAGCCCGTCAGGAAATCTCCACTTCATCCACAATAAAAAGTTCTTGACCAAAACCCTCATCTTAAATATTGGCCTCATCACTATTAGGCTGCCCCTCAAAGTTAACTCCTATAACTGTCATGAGGAATTTGGGATTACATTTATAGCCAAATTCATAAGGCTGATGGCACTTAAAACAGAGCCTTTGAGGCCTCTTCTCGAGGGTGTGGTTCACTTTGGGTTCATCTCCTCCCTTATGATGTTGTTAGGAACTTTCTCCTTTGTGCTTTGGCCCATCATGGGATGTTAGAACCGTGACCTCAAGCAACTTAGCCTTAGCATAAGCTTTGGTTAAAGAAGTAGGATCAATTGCCTACACTAGATTCTTGATTTTAGGCTTTAGTCCACTGATGAAGCTTGAAACATAAAACGACTCAGGGGCTTGAGGATAAACAGTTAACATGCTTGCTATAAGATTTTCAAACCTTGTCATGTACTCCTTCACAATTGTAGTTTGAGCAACCTTGTTGAAGTTATCAACAATGTTGTTGGAATCTTGATGCGTCTCATATTTACGCATCTTTTAATTATTATTTTAATTATTTTGCACTTATTTAATTATAGTTCTACACTCATTTTGGCAATTTTAATGTTTAATGGATTTGAAATTAAAGTTTTGAAAATTGTCAAATCTTGTGCAAATAAGACAAATTCGATGCGTAAATAATTAAATCAAGTCAATCGAGATTTGGGTCATGAACGTATGACTCAAGCCTAACCCGTATTGGGCCCAACACGTGGCACCGACCCGCACCAGCCCAGCCCAACAGCTCCTGCACACCAGCGCCAGACCACGCCCAAATGCAGGTCCAAACGCAGCCCCTGTTCTCACCCCCAGCCCATCAACCTCAAGCTCACATACAGGCCCATTAACCACCAGCAGGCCCATCATCAACACCAGGCCCAGACCATCGTCGCTAAGCCTCGACTCACCTTTGACACCACCAGCCCGCGGCCCATCATCAACGCATAACCTCCAGCCCATCGTTTCAGCCTAGACCTGCGTCCTGTTCAAGCCGAACACACACCACCAGACGCAACCCAGATCCGATAGGGCTTAGAGAGGAGGAAGAAGAGTCAGTTTGGGTGGGATTTAAATTCGCCGGTCCTGGTTTTTGGCGTCTCTGTTTTTGGGACCTGATCACTGCCCTGTTTTCTCTCTCTTCTTTGAGCTCTCTCTCTCTCTCATTAAATGTTATTTTTCTTTTTTTTTTTCCGTTAAATTGGAACGAGAGCGAAATTACAGTGGAGATCAACATGAGTTTGTTCAACGTTTTCTTCACTGGATAATCCTTGATGGAGAGCTAACTTGCTCTCTGGGATTAGATAAAATCTTAGCCTTTGCCTTTGTTTACTTTTAATTCGGGTTAATTTGATTGTTTAAATGAATTGCTTGGTTGGGATAAATACTTTAAAGTACTATATTTTTATTGTTTATTCGATTGATATGATTATTGAGTTTGTAACCTTTAATTGTTGATATTGATATTTGTAAATTAATTCTTTGTGCTTGTAGCCTTAGGATTAATTAATCAAGCAATAGTAGTAACCGAACTATTAATTAAAGCCTATCTTTCCTATGCTTTAGTTAGATAGGGTCAATACGTAATAATTAACAATATGTTAGGTAGAGCCTCTTTTCCTTATGCTTTGGTTAGACAGGGTTAACACACAATACTAACAACATTATCTTAGTAGGTTGAAGCTTGTAGCCTAAACCACTACTTGTGTGACAATAAATAATCCCAATTTAAGAGTTAATGCAAATATAATTGGCTAATGATGGATTCAAAACCCTAAGCTCCAATTTAATACACGTTCCCGATTAGTAGTAGATTACTTTAGTTTAATTGTAGTTTTCTAGATTAATTAACACAAAGATATCACATTTTGTTAAATCAATTTAGGTCATAGATTAAATTCTCACACTCTTAGTCCTTGTGGTTCGACACTCTCTCGCCCTACACTTCAATTTAGGTGTGTTTAATAGATAGCTTTTATATTAAATTTTGATAAACGTAGAAAAATACATCAAGATTTTGGCGACGTAACGTTCACATCTTCTTAACCAAGAATGTGGCTGCTTTCAACCAAAATTTTCAATTTGAACTCTTGGTTGTCTAAAGCCATTGCCTCTATTACCACTTGCAAAATCATTGCTACGAATAAACCAATTTCAGATGAATTTGTCCCTATACAACCCGATCTGGTGGCCTAACAAAGTGTTCTACATTCAAGCAAACAGTTCGTGTGTGTTGGCTTAGGAGGTTGATCAAGATGTTCTGCATTCAAGGTGTTCGATCTGAGGTGTATTGAATGATTCTGATGATGCATATTCTGTCGAAGATTCAAGCTAGAAGATTGAATTTGCTCCTGAACAAATGGTTCGACATGCGGATTTATAGTAATTTCAACATCTGGAAATTCTGAGGTCTGGCATTTAGTTCAGCTTCTTCATTTCATTCCTGAGTTCTGACATCAGCAGCTTGCGTTCGATCTTGAAGTCTAGGAGTAATGTTTTACATTTGAGGATCACTCTCAACAGAAGGCCTCATCCGTGGGTGCGAAAATAATTGACTGGCAGGAAGCAAAGGTTCAGGAGCTGAAGACACATTTTGTTTATTGAATTGCTCACGCACTTCAGCCAATTTCTCCTCCAATCTCTGCATTTGTTGATTGACTCGATTGGCAATCCTTCGGTCCCTGAGATCTTTGATTTACTTGATTAGCAATGGTCTCTTCATGTTCCTGCGATCGCTGATCAATTCGACTATTATGCTTTTGTTCCAGCTCTATCATCAGCTCACTCTGCGATTGTCGCATCTGAGCAAACATTGCATTCATGTTACCATTTAACTATCCAACCGTAACCTCTTACTCTTGTGCAGTATTGGCAGCAACAACCTCAGCAAATGATGGATTCACAACTGCTTTTGCAGCTCCAGATCTTGTTGTGACTCCACCCGTCATTATTGAGTGATGAATGTTAATGCAATTGAAAAGGCAGATGTAACTTAATCTGAAATGGATCAGCTCTGAATTGAAACAAAGGAGCTCAATCCTAAACTTGACTTAGCGTGTACTGTAGTGAATCCCAACAAACTTACAGCAACACTTAGATCTTTAACTAATTGAGCAAAATCTGCAAGGCTTCGAACTGAAATTGATCAAATTGTTCTTGTAGTTGTTCTTACACTTTGATCGGCTGGAATGAACTAAAAAATCAGCAGTAAAACCTATTTTTGTTGATCAATTGCAGCTAGCATAAAAAACTTGACACAATACAACTCAATTTAGCCGATTTTGATTCAACCAAATCAATTGCAAAATATCTAGACTCTTGCACAGCACAATAACCAGATTTTGAATTTGTTTCTTGATTATGAGCTCGATTGGAGGCCAAACAAGGCTCTGATACCAATTGTTACGCTCATGATTGAATCAGAAAGTATAAACTAAGTAAATTGAAGATAGATGAGAGTATGAGATAAGAAAGAAGTGAAATAAGATAAGAAGGTAGAGAGAGTTAGATGCGAGAGAGAATGGTCATCTCAAAGAGATATTTGTTGTATATTTGATTGAATGAATCCTTATTACACTTGATCAACACTACTTATAGGCAAATACAAGGTAGACTACTAACTGACTAACGCTAGAAATATCCAAATCAAAGAAAATATCTAACTTCCTAAATGAAGCCTTATTTGGCACCAAAACCACAACTACCTAACAATTGAACCGGCTACAACCGAATTGCACTTCTAGGTAGCTTATTACATCACAAGCTTCCCACAAAACTAAAGCTAAACAACAGCCAAAAGCAGCACCTAACTGTTATGATCCGAGTATCCGAGGCATGAACTCATGGTGGTTAAGATGTTGTCCTGCAGCCATAGTTGTTGCATTGGTCAGGTATGGGGCTGTCTTGCTGTTGTCAGCCGCTGGGCTATTACTGTCTTGCTGCTGTTGGGTTGATATGCTGCTGTATGTTGATGTTCTATGGGCTGCGGTTGTGTTTAGTGGTAATGGTTAGTTGAAATTGTAATTAGTAGGTTAAGCTTTGGTTGAGTCTTGTAATAAGTAACGTCTAGAGTTGTTAGGTGATGGTGGTCAAGGCTGTTTGTTAGTTAAGTCAAATGTGGCAGCTCACTTAAGAGGCGGTTAGTCCTTGTGTGGCTAGATTCAATGTAGTAGCTCATATCCTGTAAGTAGTATAAGTAGTGGGCATTAGTTTGTATTCAATAAGAATTTTGATGAATGAATTTGATATTTTTTGATATATCTCTCTACTTTCTCATCTCCTTTCCCTTCTTTCTCATCTAAACTCTATATTCTTTTCTCATCTCATACTCTCTCTATCCCAACTAAGGTTAAGGCTCAAAAGCAATCTTTGAAACCTTAACAATTGGTATCCGAGCCTTGATTTGGCTTCCAAATCAAGCTCATATCCGAAAAAAATACAAAATCTTATTGATTGCATTGCAATTAATCAATAAAAACAATTGTTTTACAAATTCAGTTCGGATTTTGTGATCAGAATTCAATTCTAAATTTTGAACTTTGAGTTTGGCGGTTACTGCATTTGCTGAACTACAAGGCCTGGGAGTTGCTTCGGTTGGGATTAGAATTGATCAATATTTTTTGAGTACACTCAATATCAAAGCTGATTCAGATTTAACTCAGTAGCAGCGATCAAGCATTAGCTGTTGAATTTGAGTGCTGAAGCAAGCAGTGTCTTTGAAGTTGAGTGCTAAGCATAATTGATCTTGAGGAAATATTCATCTGATCTATTGAGAAGAAGTAAAGTGATGCTATTCGATCCACATTACACTTGATCATCCTCAAAAGATCAAAAATAAGCTGCAATGAGGTGTTTTCTGATTCTATAATTCAGAAATTGAGGTTGAGGTAACCGTATTCTGAACTTCAAGTTGTAATTCATTCAAAAACTGTGTTTGTTGCTGAATTCTGATGAAATTGTGTTGATAAGCATAGAAGTGGTGAGAATTATCAGAATCTATGTTGAATTCTTAAGAATTATAGGTTTTTGAGTCGAGAATTGCTTAGGCAAAAAGTCAGACAATGAACTGAGCACCGAAGTGTTGAATTCCAATTTTTTCTTGAAGATTTTGGTGAATCGTGTGTTTAAATCACCATTACAGACAAAGATCAAGCTTATTTCAGATTCTTAGTCTGAATTATTCAAGTAAACATCATTGTCAGAAATTGTCCGAAGTTAAGTCTTGTCGAACACTCGGTATGCGAAAATCTGCATATTAGGGTTGCAATTCGTGGCGATTGTGGAATTGATAGCAGTGGTTTGTTGTGCGAACGAAGAAGTACAATTTCATAAAGCAATCAATTGTTGAAGAGTTGCGAAACAAGTTTCACATTTCTGCGATTTTCGAACTTGTATTCTGCGACCTGAGTTGATTCCAGATAGAAATTGTTGTTCATTGCAAATATGGCTGATGGAGTGAGAACTCGATCGGAAGCTGATGCAAATGTTACAATCTGACCTCAATATATTACTACTAATCTTCTTTGGGACATAAAGCAGCAGAATGACAACATTCAGAAATTGATAAAAATGCAGCTGTCGTATCTGGAAAAATATTCAAGTAAAGAAGATCGTTTGCAGCAAAATGAAGCAAAGCTTGTGAAGTTGCAGGATCCGATTAGCAATCAAGAGTTCAAGGTTGAGAACAAAGAGGAAGTTGTAGTAGAAACGGTTGTTGTTGAAGATGAATCCGACCACGACAATGCTGAAATTGATGAACACAAGATAGACGAACCTAAGTTTGAACAAGATGATCCTTATGAAGACTCTTTGCTAGAGTTAGAGTATCTTGATGATGTGGAGGCATAGTATGGCATGCATCCGGAATGGGAATATGATTTTTATGTCAAAGGAATGTTAAAGAAAGCAAAGAGTAAGACATAGAGGAACCATTTAAGTGAAGCATTGAAGGAATTTGGAGGTAAAAAGAAGTTTACTAAGCAGAAATTGAAGCATGACAAGTCAGTGATTGAGTCATGGTCTTCAAAGGATGATTCGATGCAACAAGTGGGTCACTATGAAGTCCTTGCAAGCAATCGAGCAGGGAAATATGCAGACCCGAAGTACGCTGCTGAAAAACTTGATGTTACCGCGGTAGTGACGATGAAAGCACCACAAAACATGTTAAACACTTCTCCAAGGCATATTGATACTCAAAATCAGCATTTGATTTGTGCTGGTAGTGATGTAATTGATACATTGCAAGGTTCACGGCGTGGAGAAATGGTGTGTTCAAATACACATTTGTATGCCGAGTTGCCTACTGATCCGAGAGAAGATTTTCAAGTTTATATAAAGCCGAAAAGAGTTGATTCTCTGTTGAGAGGAATTAATCAAGCTGCAAGAGTGCGTTTTAAGGTCCATTAAAGGAGAAGACTTGTGTCTACACAAGCAATTGAGCTGTTGGATATGTATAAATGCAGTAATATGCTGAAACCGATTTCTGATCAGACCAGAAGCAGTACAGCAGATGCTTAAGCTGATGAAATTGATGTTGGAAGTCCCTTGGTTCCAGGGAAGATAGATATTGATTGTAACAAGCTGAAACATGAGGCCGAGTTGGAGGAAAAGTTCGAGCAAGCTGCTAAAATCATTTCCCCAAGTCCAATTTAGGCCAAGACTGATTTCTGGAAGAATTCTTAACATGTTAGAAGTTCACAAAGGGGGTACTAATCTGGAAATGAGGTTTATTCAGCCAAGATCCATTAGCAATGGAGGTCTTGGAGTTATTTTTTATAATGGTTCTGGTATGGCTCTGCTGGACAGTGGTGTGGCAAGTGTGTTGAGCTCCAAATTCAGGTTGTGCATTAATCAAGCTTTGAGCATCGAGAAAGTTCCCTTAATGCAACCAAATATGAGTCCTTTTGAAGTTATGGGGCTTGGTGGTTGGTATGATTTTGGAATGCAAAAGCCTTAGGCTGGAGATTCTGATTTGTTGTAGTGTGGGAGCATGTTGCAGCCTTATGGATCATCTGTGATCTGTTGTGGTTGTTCGGAATGGAAAATCTTATGCATAAGCTCCATTATTTCCTCAATGTTTGAATGGAGAAGATCAATGCAAGGTTGAGGAAAACTCCAGCTAAAATCAGAGTAGAAATCAGCAATATAGTTTGGAGTAGAACAACTCAAATTTTGAAGAAGTTTAAAGCTGTTCAAGAATTCTGTTGGTCTCTTCACTTGTTATATTTGTTACTTATGCTTCAGTTGGTTGATAATAAAGCAACGCTTGGTCATTTGAGGCAAGATTGGTGGTTGGTCAAGCTTTGGGTCCAAAGAAATCAGCTGTACAGATTTGAAGTTGTGAGTTGCTGCATGAGCTTTGCAAATGGAATGGTTTGGGATGTTCACATTATGACATTGTGTCTTTGGAATTTAAGTAAGGGCCATGGGTACTTAAATTGGTGGTGAATAAGCCCGAAACTTGAAGCCAAAGTCCCAAGAGATAGATTGATCAAGTTGGGACAGTATGTTTGCAAGGCAGCTGCTGAAAATGTTGAAAATTCTGAGAGAATTCCAATTCTCTCATTAACAGCAGTAAATGATATGCTCAAAGGGAATGTGATTGGTGTTATTATGATTATGGGTAGATGTCATAACTTGTTCACTTCAAGAAGCTTCCATATGGATGAGAATCGAGTTGAAATTTGTGACTTCCGCAGCTATGTGTTGTCTTGGGTGTACACTGATGAATTCTTGAGTTCTGCAGCTGATCTGGTGGATTTGGGGAACAATCAAGAGTTTTTGAGCATGATCTGAGTGGGTCTAGTAGGTGGATGTTTGAGCAATACAAATTTCGGATAAGATCCAAAATGAAAGAGTTACAGCTGCATCCTTATGAAATTCCAATGTGTTGGGTTGCCAAGGTCAATAATTGGGTTTGTTGGAGCAGCGTTTGGGAATTTCTACAACCAGAATTTGATGTGTGGGTCTCTTGTTTTGAGTTTGGAAGGCCTCTCGAGATGTTAAAGGACTTCGTATGCAGTTTTATTGGGTTAAAGATATACAAAATCAGTTGTGCAGCCTTCCACAAGCAGAAATACAGAAACATTGAAGCGTTTTGTGATTCTCAGCAGCAAGTTGGAAGTCTGAGCTGTGTTGACTGCATCATGAGGTGTTGCGGGTGTATTGTTGATGTTTGGTTTGATCGATGTAGACCTCCTGAGGGGTATTGTGCATTAAAACGCAACTTTATATCGAAACAAGTTGTCATCTTCATGGATTTGCTGCGTTACAGAGTCAGTGCATCATTGGCTCGTTTGAGTTGCAATAAGTTTCAGCAAGTCCAGTTGCAGCACCACTCCCTTCATGATCTGCAACGGATTGAGTTGTTTCAGATGTCTTCAGCCGTAGATTTCAGCAAAACTTCATCACTCCAGTTATATTTTCATATGCATTAAGTGTTCTCGTTGTTACAACTCTCTTCTATTTTTGAGGACAAGAATGTTTTCAAGGGGAAGGGAATGTTATGATCCGAGAATCCGAGGCATGAACTCATGGTGGTTGAGATGTTGTCCTGTAGCCGTAGCTGTTGCATTGGTCAGGTTTGGGGCTGTCTTGCTGTTGTCAGCTGCTGGGTTGTTACTGTCTTGCTGCTGCTGGGTTGATATGCTGCTGTATGTTGATGTTCTATGGGATGCGGTTATGTTTAGTGGTAATGGTTAGTTGAAATTGTAATTAGTAGGTTAAGCTTTGGTTGAGTCTTGTAATAAGTAAAGTCTAGAGTTGTTAGGTGATGGTGGTCAAGGCCGTTAGTTAGTTAAGTCGAATGTGGCGGCTCACTTAAGAGGCGGTTAGTCCTTGTGTGGCTAGATTTAATGTAGTAGCTCATATCTTGTAAGTAGTATAAGTAGTGGGCATTAGTTTGTATTCAATAAGAATTTTGATGAATGAATTTGATATCTCTCTCTACTTTCTCATCTCCTTTCCCTTCTTTCTCATCTAAACTCTATATTCTTTTCTCATCTCATACTTTCTCTATCCCAACTAAGGTTAAAGCTCAAGAGCAATCTTTGAAACCTTAACACTAACCCTGCAGCTAACCGTAGCTCATCAACCATGACAATATGCAGCAACTGAACACAACACAATAGCACAATTAGCAACAGAAATAGCAACCAAAACCTAATAGATCCTCATCAAGCTCGGATCATAACATATTAGCCCCTTCCGTACCCCAGAGTGAGGCCTGAGAGGTAAAGGAACTTCTTTTTGAACTTTGGCTGTTTTCCCATAGTCAAATCCTTGGCTAATTTAGATGATCCTTTTCCAGATTACTCCTCCTAGGGATCCCCCCACATCAAGACTAGAGGAAGTGGCTTCTTCATTTGGGAAATATAGGACAACCGGAAGATTGGCCTTTCAACAGCTGGACTATGACTCTCCCATGTTTCAAAAGCTAAGGGAGATCATACACTTCCCTGTTCTGACCCTGGGAAGGAGCTATTTTTGAAGAAGCCATGTCCATCCTAAGAGCTTTGTAGGAAGATCAAAGGGTGGCCCCTACCATTACCAAGGATCTCAAAGTCCTTGAGGAGGTACTCTTAAAGATTCAAGAAGTTCCAGCCCTCCGTCAGAGAAAACGATAGTGCCAAGATGCCATTAGGGCCTGAGGGCATTCAGCTAGCCTAGGAGGCATGCAGCCCTTACTTAAGGAGCTCTAAGCAGCTAAAAGAACTCAAGACTAACAACACCAAGGAATCAGGGGCTTGGGGAATGAGATTCACAGCTTGGAGGAAAGATTACATCACCTTAAAGAGGAGCTACTTTCCATGAGAAAACAATACAACTCTTAAGGTTCAGTGGTAGGTGGCCTTGAAGAAGCCCTTGCGGAAGCTTAAAAGAAGAGTCAAGCTGCTCTAGAGGAAGCTCTCTCCTTAGATCTCTCTAGTTGTCCTCAATTGAGGAGTCCTTAGTGAGGATTAGGACTAGAATCTTTAGATTTTGTCTTTGTAAAAAGATTCTTGCTTTCACAAGCTGCTCACTTGTAATATTCATAAGCCATGTAATCTCCCAACCTTAATGAAATACGCATTGCATTTATTCAATAAGTCTCTCAGTTTGATGGTTCCTTTGTCTTTTATTTTATTTTTCCCAGGAATCTCGAGATTGATCCTCCAGGCATTGATATTGAAACTAAGTCCATAACTCTAGAAATCTAAACTTAAGGACTTCCTTGTTAGAATCCCAGATGGATGGCACATATTTCCTTAGGAACCTTCCATTGATGGCCCTTGGACGAGTTCTTCCATCTAATTCTTGAAGTAAATAAGCATTTTCCCCAAATACTTCAATAACTCAAAATGGGCCTTTCCAATTTGGGGACCACTTTGCAGAGGCACGATCCTTTTTGGCCAATGGGCAAGATCATCTTCCGGACCAAATCCCTCGAGTCAAAAGACCTAGGTTTGACCCTTTTATTGTAGGCTTTGGCAACTCTTTTGTTTTAAGTTTACAGCTTGTGTAAAGCATCAAGCTGAACTTGGTCAAGATTGGTGAGTTCATCCATCGTGGGCGGCTCGTATTCAAGTGTAGAGAATTTCCCATGATGAGCTAATCTATTAGATTGAATTGTTACCTCCATAGGCAATACTGCATCGTGGCCATATGTTAAATGAAAAGGAGTCATCCCAGTGGCATCTCTTTTAGAGGTTCTATAAGCCCATAGGGCACCTAGTAGTAATTCATGCCAACTTTAGGGATTATCCACAATCATCTTCTCAATGTTGGCTTTCAAAATCTTATTTGCTAATTCTGCCAGGCCATTAGCTTGAGCATTATAAGGTGTTGAGTTCAAGATTTCTATATTGAAACTCTTGGTAAACTCCTTTACTTCTGATATATTAAAGACTCTAGCTTGGTCCACTGTGATAGTCTCTGGAATGCCAAACCTACATAAGATATATTCCTGGATAAAATCAGTCATATCATGCTAATTAATATTTTTATATGATTTAGCCTCCACCCATTTAGTGAAGTAATTAGTGGCCACAAAGGTATAAGATTATTGTTTGCCAAATGGAGGATTAATTTCTCATATGACATCTATTGCCCAGCCTATAAATGGCTAAGGTTTGACAATGGTATGCATCACAGTAGTAGGGACTTTTAGTACATGCCCATGCCGATGGCATGCTCTGTATCCTTTGCCAAGCATCTCATTTTCATCTTTTTAACCTTAAAGTAATTCTGAGGGTTATTGAAGTAATCCATCAAAATCTTCCTCCAGTTCTCTTGTTGACTTAGGACAGTTTGATGTGTCTCGTAGTACTCCAAACATTCATTTGGAGCACCCTTGAAGGGTCCAAACGTGATCTCATGATCCAAAACCTTAATCTTAATGAGCATAGTCTGTTCACACCAAGTTCTAGGTAATTTATATCCAGATGCCAACTGGGCCAAGTCATTGGCTGCCTTATTTTGTCCCCTGGGGAGAGAATTTACTCAATAACTTGCATACAATTGACAGATATCGATTTGAGGTGTCATTGGGACACTAGAACTCGCCATGTACTTGGAAATTACCAATTGTGAATCTCCCTTGATAAGGACATTGAGGGCTTGCATTCCTAGAAGAGTATGAGAGCCTCATACTTAGCCATGTCATTGGAGCATTTGCCGATCAAGGTGACAGCCAACTTAGTGATGATTCCCTCGAGGGATTCTATCATAATTCCCACTCCAACGCTAGAATTGGTCCTTGATCCATCAAAGAACAGTTTCCAAGGAAGTAGTTCTTCCACTAGAAGGTGTTTTAGCTCATTACCTAAGCTAGTTTGGATATTTGGATGGTCAGCTAAAAAGTCCACCAGGGCTTTCCCCTTTACTGACTTTTGTGACACATATACCAACACAAATTGAAGTAGAGATACACTCCACTTATTTAACCTTCATCTCAAAAATAGTCTATCTAGCATATATTTAAGGACATCTTTCTAGGCTATCACATATATAGTAAACGCCAAGAAATAATTTCATAAATTTGTTAATGCATAGAACAAAGACAGACATAGTTTTTTAATTGAGGAATGTTTTATTTCACATTCATTTAGGCAACGAATAAGGTAGAACACAGCCTGTTCAAAACCTTGCTCATTATCCTGTACAAGCAAACAACCCATAGATTCCTTTGAAGCAGAGAAATAGATTTTCAAAGGCTTGCCTTGCTTTGCTGGAATTAGTATTGGCGGCCTAATCAAGTACTCTTTGATGACCTCGAATGCTGTTTGATGTGGCCCCTCCCACTTGAAGTCCTTCTCAGACTTGAGCTTCAGCAGCAGGGAGAATACCTTGCGTTTTCCTGGAAGTTCTGATCAATTTAGCCTTGAGGAGTCTTACAATCTCTTCCTTGACCAAATCTATGACATCTTGAGACATCCTCCTCTAGCTCTGAATGATGGCCTTTCAGCCTGAATTGATATGAAGCCTATGCTCCACCACTTTTTTTTTCTAGTCTAGACATCTCAAGATGATCCCTAACAAAGCAATCCTTGAACTTGCCGAGCAAAGTACAATACTACTCTTTCTGCTCCTTTGAGAGCAGAGCACTCAGATAGGTAGGTCTTGGACTTCAGCCCTTTGATCCTCTATTTTGGCTGGTGCTGCTTTTAGATCAGAGTGCTATAGCTCTTTTTCTTGCGCTGTAGGGACTTGAAAACTATTATATGGTTTCTCAGCCCGCAGCTATTCCTAAGCGTGCCAGACCACGAACCTCACTAATGCTGAGGAAATGGTCTCTTAGGCCATTACTAGGAGGTCATGGTGCCTCCACATTGAGATTCTGGAGTGCCTTGGGAGTCTTCTTTGTCAAGAAGGGCCCTCGTGTTTCCCTAGAAGCCAGAATCTTCAAACTCAACATCTGCTTGACTAACCTCAGCTTTGGTTAGTGGGCTATCAAGGATGGCCATCGTTTCTTGTTATTGGGCTGATTGTGAAGTGGCTGTCTTGACATCTAGGGGTCCCACATCATCTTCGTAGAATTTTGGCTCAACATAGTTGGAGCAAGCCATGAATGGCTTGTTATCTACTAAAACAACCTAATTCTTGTCATGGTTCTAGAAGATTAACAACTGGTAAAGTGAGGACGGAATACAATAATTGGCATGCAGCCAATCCTATGAATGGCCTGTTATCTACCAAAACAACCTCATACTTGTAATGGTTCTAGAAGATTTACAACTGGCGAAGTTAGGATGGAATAAAATAATTGGAATGCATCCAATCCCTACCAAGCAAAGCACTTGTAGTTCGAGGAAGTTTCCACCACAAAGAAAGCAATTAGCTTGCTTAAGTCACCAACAGTTAAGTCAATGGGGATAATTCCGTCAAATTTGGTTGTAGCTTCAGAAAAGCCACATATCGCCACATCTGAGGTGATTAAGTCTTCTTGAGACTTACTAATGACCCCCAACATATATGAAGGCAAGACTGATAGCTGTGCCACTATTCACCAAGACATTGTTTATCCGAATGCCATTGAATTTGGCCTTGATATGTAAGGGCTTGATGTGTTTATAGGTAGTAATGGGTCCATCAAATATCATGTTCATTATATTGGGTGGATCATCAAGCAATTTGGATGTTGGAGCATTAACGTAAAAAGACAAAGGGTTAAGTTGTTAGCTTTCAATTAGGAATTGAAAGTCTAACCTAGTAGAAGAAAGAGTTAAGGTGAGAAGAGAAGTGAAAGGGGATGAGAAATAGAGAAAGAGATGAGAAAAGAGAGTTAATTCCACAAGAAAATCAGTCTGTATTTGATTGAATGATGAGATTACAAGCTTAATATCCTATTTACAGACCTAGGAATACAATGAATCAAGACCAACCGACTTAACCTCCAAAAACAGAATTTCACGCCTAAAACTGTAGCCGCACATAACTAGCCATTTTGGCGCCCAAACTACTCAACTAATTTTTAAAAAACAAAAAACTCAACTCTTGAAAACAATACTCAGCCACTAATACAAAAATTACAATTAAATTCTACCGATTCATAACATTCCCTCCCACTTGAGAAGCTTCTTGTCCTCAAGAAGTGAAGCTCGGAAATTGGCTCTTCAAGAAATTGCAGTCTTCCCAAGTCATCAAACCCTTGTCCAAGTTGCACCAAGACACCAAAACTTCCTGCACAACCCCACGATCATGCTGCAGCGATCTTCGAGCCTTTATAGCAGCAGGCTGTAGCACCAGCAGGCCGCTCGTTTCAGCAGCAGGAGGATCCTGAGCAGCTGCAGCTCCCTTTTTAACCTGCTTTTTAAGTAAGGACACGTGAAACATGGGGTGAATGTATGAATGGGTAGGTAAGTCGAGCTTATAAGCAACATTGCCAATTTTCTCCAGAATTTTGTACGGGCCAAAGTATCGAGCACTTAGCTTGACATTACGCCTGACAGCCAAGGAGGACTGTCAATACGGTTGTAATTTAAGGTAGACCATGTCAGCAACGTCATAGTTTTTGTCTACCCTTTTTTTATCAGTGTAATACTTCATCCGAGCTCGAGCTTAGTGGAGATTGTCCTTAAGTTCTTGCAACAATTGCCTCCTCTGCTGCATAAAGTCTGTTACTGCAGAACCGGTGCTCTTCGGTTGTTGTAACATCATAGGAGAGGGAGGAGGGTAGCCATACAATGCTTGGAAGGGTGAAGTGCCAATGGATGTGTGGAAGTGGGTATTGAACCAAAATTCGGCTAAGAAAAGCCAACGGTTCCACTCCTTGGGCCTCAAGAAGACCATACTCCGAAGGTACTGCTCTACACATTGGTTGACTCGTTCAGTTTGGCCATCCGTTTGAGGATGATAAGAGGAACTGAGTGCCAACGTAGTACCCATCAACTTAAACAACTCTCTCCAGAACGTACTTGTGAAGATCTTGTCTCGATCGGACACAATGGATTGAGGCAATCCATGTAATTTGTAAATGTTGTCAAGGAAGATCCTTGCCAATTTTTCAGTGGTGATGGGTCGAGTAAGAGCAATGAAATTACTAAACTTGGTGAAACGATCCACCACTACCCATATGACCTCCTTGCCTTCGGACTTTGGTAATCCCTCAATGAAATCCATGCTAATGTGAACCCAATCCCCTTCCGAAATAGGAAGAGGTTGAAGAAGTCCCTTGTAACGAGGATCTCCTAACTTTGTTTGTTGACAAACTTTACAAGACTTCACGTTGTCACTTACATCTTTTTTCATACTCGGCCATGTAAAATATGCTTTGATTCGATGATAGGTGCCTTCTACACCCTCGTGACCACCGCAAGCAGCATCATGTGAAGCCTGGATGACCAATTCTCTCAACTTAGTGGCTGAACCAACATATAACAGACCTCTGATGCGGATCAGTCCCTGCTGCACAGTTATTCCAGTGTCTGCAGCAACGAATTTTGCATCGCGTGTGAGAGCAGTAGCGACCAGATTTTCCTGAGCAAAAGGGTCCCTCTCGTAGGACTTATGTAAATCTTCCACCCAAGAAGGAATTACCACGGTAACAGCAACATAGGTGGCCTGATTTTCGTCCTCAAACTGCCTTGACAGAGCATCCGCAACAGTGTTCTCTTTGCCACTTCTATATATGATGTCGTAATCAAGGCCTAACATTTTCATGAGACCTTTCTTTTGAATCCTCATCACGATCTTTTGTTCAAGGGGATACTTGAGACTTTGATGATCCGTTTGAATGATGAACTTACGACCTTCCAAGTATTGCCTCCATTTCTCCACGGCTAAGAGGATGGCTAAATATTCCTTCTCATATGTTGACATCGCTTGATGTTGAGGACTAAGATCTTGGCTCAAATAAGCTATAGGCCTCCCCTTTTGAGCAAGAACAACCCCTATACCAGTACCACTTGCATCTGTTTCCAAAATGAAGCTTTTGGTGATGTCCGGCATCGCCAAAACTGGTGCAGCACACATTGCGGCTTTAAGGGCTTCAAATGCAGCCTGAGATCTCTCGTTCCATGTAAAAGCATCCTTCTTTAAGAGCTCGGTTAAAGGCTTGGCAATAGAACCATATCCCTTAATAAACTTTCCATAATACCCGGTCAATCCCAAGAAACCCCTCAATTTCTTCAAGGTGATCGGAATTGCCCATTCTTGCATTGCACGAATCTTGTTAGGATCAGTAGACACTCCCTCGTGCGAGATTATATGACCCAAATACTCGAGCTTATCTTGAACAAACGAACACTTGGACATCTTGGCAAAGAACTTGTTTTGTCGCGTCAATTCAAACACTTGTCGGAGATGAGTGAGATCAGCTTCATATATTGAGCTATAAATCAGTATGTTATCAAAGAAAACGAGCACTGACTTCCTCAGAAAAGGCTTGAAAACATCGTTCATGGCTGCTTGAAAAGTGGCCGGTGCATTTGTCAAGCCGAAAGGCATAACAACAAACTCGAAATGCCCATGGTGAGTTTGAAAAGCTGTCTTGTAAATATCCGACTCGAGAACCCTGATTTGATGGTACCCTTGCCTCAAATCCAGCTTAGAAAAGAAGCACACACCATGTAATTTGTCGAGCAATTCATCTATGGTCGGAAGGGAAACTTATCCTTCACCGTTAGAGCATTCAACCGACGGTAGTCAATACACATTCTAGTCGAGCCATCTTTCTTCTTCACAAGGATCACGGGTGAAGCGAAAGGACTATGGCTTGGTCTAATAAAGTTCATGTGAAGAAGTTCCTCCACTTGCCTCTCCATCTCCGACTTTTGGCTGTGTGCAAATCGATAAGGCCTAATCTTCACCGGATCAACATTAGCACTCAAGGGAATGGCATGGTCCACACTCCTTGGAGGAGGAAGACTCTTAGGTGGCTCAAAGATGTCACCAAATTCTTCCACTAAGGACTGAACTTCTGGTTGAAGTTCCTGCTGCAGCTCAACCGAAGCTAACATGAACAAATGGCCTGTCCATTGTATTGCTTTCTTCTTGATCCCCTCGTCCACACGTTTGCCATCAATTATCTTGAGTTGAGCTTCCTCTAACATGCCTTTCAAGGCTACTTTGGTGCCATAAACCTCAAATGCTACGGTCATCTTATCAAAATCAAATATAACCGGGTTAAAGGTCCTCATCCAATCCACCCCTAGCACCATATCACAACCTGCCAAAGGGAGAACTCTGAAATCAAAGGTGAAGTGATGTTCTTGCATCGTCAAAGGATGCGCCGCCACTGTAGCAGCGGCGATTTGAGGGGCGATTGTGGGCGATTTTTTTCTTGTGACTAGGGCGCGCGCGTGCGGGCGAGTGGCTTGGTGCACAGGGTCGGGGTCGGTGGTCGAGTGTTCGCCGGCATCTCCACTTCCTGGTGGTGGTGCCCGCTGGTGGTTTACGGTGCCCGTCGAGGGTGAAAATAGTAAGAGAGGGTGACAGGGTTGCGTTTTTTGCTGGTTTCGACATAGGACGTTCCGGGCTTCCATTCCGGCAGCCCATCACCGGCGACCCCTCCCAGTCGACTCGCCTCTCCCTGCTCGACCTTTTGGCGGTGGTCCGGTGCTCATTGCTGGCGCGGCGGCGGCATTCGGACCATCTTCTCTCTCCTGGGGTTTTTGGTCGCCCGACTTCTCTCTCCTCTGATTTGGAGGCTTCATCTATAAGTTTCCTTCGTCTTCTCCTCCC
Organism: Simmondsia chinensis; assembly: GCA_018398585.1. Lineage (NCBI taxonomy): Eukaryota > Viridiplantae > Streptophyta > Magnoliopsida > Caryophyllales > Simmondsiaceae > Simmondsia > Simmondsia chinensis. The sequence continues at coordinate 9,553,884 of JAGTTD010000017.1, read as the reverse complement.
TGGTGTTTCGCCGGTGTCTCGTGGTCGTCTTGGCCGGGTCGGTGCCGGTGGTGGTGTGGGTGGAGGCGCGCGGCGGCCCCCAAACCCTAACCCTAATTTGGGGTGTTTTTTAGGAAGGTTCAAAATTGGGATTTCTTCCCCTAATTTTCGACCCTTCCCTTTCTTTTGCTTGGATTTGATTTTTTTGATTTTTGCCGGTGGACTTGTCCGGGATGGTTGTTAATGATAATTTGGGTGCGGAGGTTTCGAGCTTGGATGTTCCGGGACCTGCAGAGAGTTCCCTCTTCTTTGTTCGCCCCTCCGTTGTTGATGGTGAGGTTGTTGCGTCTATCTCCGGCGAGGACATTGCTCCGGGCCTTGATAAATGGCGTCGTTCCCCTTGAGGACACGTGGTTGGGGGCCGGGTTGCATACTCTCGTTGTGTAGCCATAACAAAATCACTTTGGGGATCGAAAGGGCTTGAGTGTGTTATCTCTAATGGGGACGTATACTATTTTCGATTCAAAACTTTTGAAGACTCCGAGAATATCCTTCGTAGTGGCCCTTGGTACCTCAAAGGGTATTTTCTCTCTCTTCAACGTTGGTCTCAAGACCTTGTTCCTATGCGTGACTTTCCTACAATCCTGATTTGGATTCAACTTCATGGTTTTCCGGCTCCTTTTTGGACAAGGAGGACACTTAGTGCCATTGCTAGTGGTGTGGGTTGCCCTCTCAACATGGATAAACCTACTTGAGAAGGGACTATGGTTGGTTATGCAGGGGTCTGTGTGGAGATTGATGTAAAAAATGACCTGGTCAAGCAATTGTTCATTGATTACAATGGTGGTCATCTCTCGGTCACGGTCAAGTATGAAGGACTACCGAAAATTTGTCGTAAATGTCATATTTTTGGCCACTCTTGTCATGCTTCCATTAACAACCCCCCTCCTGCCACAAATCCGGTCATGGCGACCGGAAAATCAGATCGCCGGTGGCGGCAGCGCCGCCGGAAGAAGGCCGGAGCGGGGGGGGGGGGGGGGCTGGTGCAAATGGGGTGGTGAACCCTACTGGGCCGCTTGGGCCCACGCAAGGGGGAGGGGAGGATGTTGGGTCAAGCCTTGGGCTTGATGTGGGTGAGAAGGTTGTTGAGGATGGGGCTTGTGTGGGTGTAAGTGGGCCTAGGTGTGTTCTTGGCCCATCACAAATTGGGGAGGAGGATGGCACACGGGTTGGGTCATGGCCCACGGCTGAGGAAGGGGTCATGAGCCCTTGTATGGATGTGATTTGTGATGGGCCTGGGTGTGATGTTGCTGCTGGGCCTAGCAGTGGGCCTCCTTTGGTTCTTTCTGGGCCCAATTGTGGCTTAGAGGTTGGTATTGGCATTGATGAGGTTGGGCCTCTTTCCCCCTCATCTTGGCCACCCCTTGGGCCTACCTCTAGGCCCGTTTTTGGGTCTCTCTCCTCCCCCCATGCATTGGGGGGAGGTGTCTCGCCAACCGGGCACCTTAGCCCGGTCGGCTCTCCTGGCTGGCGCTGGCCCTCCCCCACCCGATTGGGTCTCCACCCGGTCTCATCCCGGGCCCCAGTCAGGTGGGCGACTTCTCCCCACTCCCGGGTCACCGGCTCGGATTGGGACTCCTTTGTAGCGGTCGATTTCGGGATCGCAAGCTGATTCGTCCACTGAAGAGGATGACTCGAGTAATGCTATCGCTCCTACTGAAGTGGTCGATGCTCAGGAGAGTTTGGTTGGGCTTGTGGAGCCCGAGTTATGCGGCTTAAACATGGATGCTAGAGTTCCAAGTTGCAACGCTGTGTCATCTTCAAGTGAGCCTAGGCCTTTCAAGCATGAAATGTGTCCTACGTGCCAGATGAAGAGCCCCTATGGTGGTCGCCTTCCAGTGACCTTTTATAACGTCTCTAATGCACTCTGTTGGATGACTTGTCATGGATGTTATGAGGAAGAGCCCATTGTCGAGCCTCGAAGAACTAGAGCTGCTTCAAAGAAGCAGATCCAGGATCCTCCCCCTCCTAAAAAGGGGCGGCGTCGTCGTTGATTGAGCTCCTCCCTGTGCTTTGGGATTTACCTTGCTTCTTTAGGGTTTGCATTGTATTTCCTTTGTTTTTAGGCTCGTACTTATGCATTTCTTTTGAGATCCCTTTGTATTTCCTTTGTGTTGCTTTTCCGTGTTTCGCTTCTTTCTGAGTTGCGTTGTAGGCCTCGGCCGTGTCTTGGGGTATGCCCCTCGTACTCTTGTACGATTTCTCTTTTTGATATATGCATTGCTTACTTATCAAAAAAAAAAAAAAAAAAAAAATTTGCCATCAGCCACCATCACTTGCAAAGGATGAGTCTTTATCGTTTCATGCCTAGCCTTCTTACTCAACTTAGGATCGATAACTATGTGTACTCCCACTATCAATGAGGATAATGATGGAATGTTTTCCAGCCTTACCTCTGATCTTAATAGTGTTATGAGCTCCACTACCGGTTAAAGCCTTCATAGATATCTCCACTTCATCTTCACTCAATTTGTCTTGTGAAAAATCATCAATACTGCCACTTTCGGTTGCTGAATGTTCACTGCCTGTTTCAGCTTCAACACGGGTCCCTTTAGAACACATTATTGCTTGAGTATTGCACCTATGTCCAGGCTGATATGGCTGGTTACAACGAATGCAAAGTCTCACCGAGCTCCTGTCCACAGCACGCTTAAAACCAGCACCTGATCCTGCACCAGCACCAGAACCGGTCCTCTATTGTGGCCTGTACTCGCTATTTGGCCGCTTAAATCTGTCACTCGGTTGGACATGAGTGGCTTCTATCAATTTTGCCTTGTTATAAGCACTTGACAAGGTCTTAGGACCAATGGCTTTCACCATGTTCTTGATCCTAGGCTTTAATCCACTTATAAAGTAAGACACATAATACGACTCGGTGTCCTCAAAAGCTATAGATAAAATAGACAGCAAATTGGCTCTTAAGTTCTGAAATCTAAGCATGTACTCACTCACAGTTGAAGTTTGAGATAATTTGTTAAAATTATCCACAATGTCCGTTGATTCTCCTTCTCCATATCGTTCACACATTTCTTCTACGAATTGGCCCTAAGAAATGTTTGGTTTGCTCTTCAACAAATTGTAGTACCACACCTCATGGTCGCCATGTAGATGTACTGCAGCTAATTGGAGCTTCTCATCATCAGGAATATCATAATACATGAAGTACCTATCGCACATTCTAAGCTATGATTTCGGTAATTTGCCATCAAAAGGATCAATTTCAACTCTTGGCTGTCTGTGATTACCACTCCTACCACCAGATATCATGTCATTACTCACGTTTCTATGCTGATAATGTTGATCAGGAGGTCTGTCCAAATGTTCGAGCTCATCAAAATCAGCTATGCGTTGCAAAACTGAGTTCTGAGGCCTGCTGTTGTGGTCTGAATTCGATGCTTCAGGTCTGCAATGTGCCTGTCCAGAGACTCAATTCTGATTATCTACATCAATTTCATGTTGCAGAGACTGATTTGCTGCTGATCTAATGCTAATTGAAGGTCCTATATTTTCCTGAACTATCGGAGATTTGTCCCGGCTCATCACCAAAATCTCAGGTCTGTCAACATGTCCTTGCTGTTGATCGGTCTCTTGCTGCTGAAATATCTGACTTGCAGGCTTCAAAATCGCATCCACACTTGATTCCTTTTGTTGATTAATCTGATCTTGCATTCTTTTGATTTTATCTTCAATTTTTTGCAGCCTCTCTTCCTTAAACGATTCTTTATCTAAAATCATTTTCAACATGTTTTGAATGCTATTGGTGCCCTCGAGTGACTTCTATTCTTGCTGATCAAACCTTGCTTTAAGCTCGATTTGCTGTTGTTCAAACTTAGCATTAAGCTGTTTTATCCTGTCATTCAGATCTCGGTGTTGTTCACCGATACGTTGGCTCCAGAACTTGTAACAGCAGCCACAAAATCCAAATCCAGAACCTGGTGCATTGGCTCCTCCCGCTCTAGATCTGGTTCTAACGCCTTCGATCATATTTTTTTTGTTTTTTCCAGCTTTAGTCAATCAATTGATTGCTTGAACCAGCTCTGATACCAATTGTTAGCTTTCAATTAGGAATTGAAAGTCTGACCTAGTAGAAGAAAGAGTTAAGGTGAGAAGAGAATTGAAAGGGGATGAGAAATAGAGAAAGAGATGATAAAGGAGAGTTAATTCCACAAGGAAATCAGTTTGTATTTGACTGAATGATGAGATTACAAGCTTAACATCCTATGTATAGACCTAGGAATACAATGAATCAAGACCAACCGACTTAACCTCCAAAAATAGAATTTCGCGCCTAAAACTGCAGCCGCACATAACTAGACATTTTGGCGCCCAAACTACTCAACTAATTTGTAAAAAACATAAAACTCAACTCTTGAAAACAATACTCAGCCACTTATAAAAAAAGTAGAATTAAATTCTAACGATTTATAACATAAGTATACCTTTAGCGGCTGCTACTTCAGCCACGAGCTCGACTTGAGGCTTCTCCTCTGATGCTATCACACCACCCTTGAGACATTCTTGGGCATCGGCTGCCATGAATTCCAGGGGAAGGAGTAGGGTAGTTTTGATATTCACCTTTTTAGCCAAAGTCTGGAATTAAATTTGGATGCCTTGGTCTGCCCCCTTCTCAGGGCTATCGACCATGGGTGTATCCTCTCTTTGTTGCTGCATAACATCGTTAATTAGCATGTCCAACTCTTGAGGTTGTTTCAGATGATCAACCTCTGAAGATTGAAACTCCTCCATAGGCTGGGGCAAGTCTTCTTCGTGGAAGTCATTTTCAATGTTAAACCACATTGGGTTGACGTGATCTAATGGTTCCACTGGGTTAATGTTGAGAGGGGAGTACTCCTCCTCGTCCTCAGTTAGTTCTCGAACTACGGGGTTCTTAGTAAGGTGATGCCACCAAGCTTCTCACCCATCTGACGATGAGAGACTAATCCACCTTTTGAGTTTCTTAGGAGTTGGCCCCTTACTAGTAGTAGGAGGCTTGGACCCAATCACTGGATCCTTAAGATTTGCATGCTCAACCGTTTTGCCCTTGGGAACCCTGGCTTCTTCTTGAGATAGCCCAGCTAAGTAGGAATGAAGCATGATTCTCTGCTGAGCTGCCCTCGTACACAGCTGTCTTCTTTTCTGAGTTTGAGTTAATTTGGAGAGACTAGCTACCTCTGGATCGAGGTGATTCCTCATCCATATATTACCTAACTTGACACCTGATGGCTGATAACCTGACTGTTGTGGTGCCTAGCTGGTATCTACATCCAATAAGGTGTATTTTGGGTTTTCTCTTCGGATGTCCTATCTCATGACAATTTGAGTCTTTAAGGGAGAATCCTTAACCAAATTACTTTTTCAAGGTTTCTCAAATGGCATTTTAATTCCTAACAGAGGATCAGTGGGGCAAATGTATTGAGGATGCCACTAGAGTTTCCTTATTGCAGCTTGTATTCTCCCACAGCATTGTGCACATGCTGTGTGTGACATCCTTTCCAACTTATGAGATATTTTATCTCGACTAGTTAGACATTAGGATGACCCCTAACCACCACTAACCTCAATAGCCAATTCCTTTGCCAATGTCGGCGTAATGGCGAAGTTATTACTGAGCTTGATCAACAAATTCTTGAAAATGGTGCACCTGCTATAAGGATGAAGTTCAGTGATATGCTAATGGCATATCCCATCATCCAAAGTGCGCACTAGTCTTGGGAATGTTAGTACTTCTTTAATGACCAACAGTTCAAAAAGATGGTTAGCCACCTGAGCCTTTTGATCATCACTGAGACCTATTTTTCTCCTGTATAAAGAAAAAGGGTTAGCCTGGACACAATAAAGCTTGTTTTTGTCTATGATTTCAACAATGTTGACATGAAGAGGACTAGGGAAAGGGTCTTTATTGACACCCATATGTCCTTCTTCTAGGAAGATCAATTCTCTAGCCTCGATAGCATCTTGAACTGTGTTTTAAAAGATCACGCAGTTCTTCGTTGAATGAGTTGACAAATCGTGCCACTCACAGTATTCCCTTCCCTTATTCGAGTTGGGATCTAGTTTTTTGTGTTGACCCCTATTCTTAAGCTTATTATTTGCCTCAAGCCAATCGAATATTACATCGGCTCTGGAGAGGTCAAATGAGCACTTTCTCAAGTCTTGGGGCTGGTAAGGCTTCCTAGCTTTAATATTCTTCTTGATAAAAAAATTACCAACCATGGGGGGCCCCTTGACATACTCAGATAAGTCAATTTCATAAGGAGGATCCTCTTCTTCCACAATTAAGTCGTGCACACATGTCCTATACACACTATTTTTCTTAAGGCTTTCTTCTTTTAAGATTGCCTCCTATCTAGCAGCACATTCTGCAAGCTGAAAAAGCATCATAAGGTTAGAGCCTTTGAATTTCTTCCTAAATTCAATGTCCAAGCTATTTAGAGCCAGTTTGGCGTATTCAAGCTCAGGAAGGGCTACAGTGCATTTTAATTGAGCTTACTTAAACGGTTAATAAACTCTTTCACTGATTCACTTGACTTTTGTCTCATTTGAGCCAAGTTTGATATGGAAGTTCCTGACTCCAGTCTAGGGAATTAGGCTTGGAATTTTGTGGCCATGTTGTCCTAACAGTAAAGAGAATTAGGTGGGAGGTTGATATACCACTAGAAAGCGACCCCAGCCAACGAACTGGGGAATAGCCTTAATTTGAGATATTGGTTGTCTGCTACTTCCCTACACTAGCAATCGAATCTTGTCAGGTGCTTGAGAGCAGAAATAGTCCCTTCCCTTGAGAAGAGGGTAAACTCAGGGATTTTTTATCGTCGAGGAAAGGGGCAACCCCCTTTTAATGATGTCAGAGTAGGGTTTACAATACAAAGGCCTATTGACCCTTGCGAGACTCGATCTACACATTTGCTCAATGAGGGCAGCCAATTGATCATGGCGGGGAAGGTTGAGCACATGATTATGCACCCGCCATTGCCCCCTAAGCGGGTAGAGACCTCGAGAGAGATCTATGTGATATCCTTAAGCACCTATCAAAATCAGGTGTGGGAATGATTGCTGGCCCTCAAACCCTAAATAAACCCCATGATCATAATGGCCATGTGCTGTGTTTTCCATGAAGTATGTTCCAACAGGACTTGGGTCACATGGCACGCTATAGAGGCACACCAGTACCAATAGGTTCTTGGTTGATCCTTGTCTGATCAACCCTTAAGTCGTGATCTTGATGAAGTGGGTTATTAATTTGCCCCCTAATATGGTAGGCATGGAGAGGTTTAGGATGAGAAGCTTGGTATAATAGGGACCCGACCTTGCACTCCTATCTCAAGGCCTTAAGTTGGCCTCGAGGTAACCTCTACTGCTTGAGTAGGGTGAGAATGGTTGTACCTCCCTACCTAAGGGAGAGGTATCAATGACGTCGTAGGATTGAGGTCCCACGTGGTCAGAGAAAAACTTTGATTGGAAGGGTTTGCAACTCCGTGAGGCACGCCTCACTTTTATGGCTGGATTCCAAGGGTATGACGCATGGGTTGGCCACAGACGGGTTTTCCGTTCTCTTAGGGACCATATTGTCGACCTGAGTGACTAGCAACTACAAGCTCCAAAGGGTCTCATGGGGGTAACCAGCTGGCACTGATGGAGGGGATGCAGGCCTTAGTTACCTGATATCCTCCCCAACGGCTTGGACCAAGACATTGTGAGTCTCAGCTTGTCTAACCAAAATAAGCTCGACTTCAACCATTGTCTGCCTAGCCACATCGTCAGTAATAAGGATAAAACTAGAGGACAAGGTCAAATTCATTTCTACCAAGACTTTATCATTCTCTTTTTATAGCCCGTTATTCATAAAGTTTCCAATGTCATTAATCACGGCTCTCATAGCGGCAAAGTTTTCACGCTGAGCGGCAAGTTTGCGCTTTATTTTAGCACATTGTCTCTCGAAGGCTTCTCTCATTGTTTGTTGAACCCTCTAGTCCACAATCTCTAAACAACACTTGAGCGTAGCCACGAAACTTCTGCGAGAATGGCCATCAAGCACAATACATTCATCTTCTGAGATGTCATCATCACCACCACTTTCGCTGTCGTGGCTATGACTCATTTCATCCCTTCGAGATACGGGACTTTGTTTTGCCGGACGCTCAAGCGGGGACCTGATAAGGGCTAAGCCTTCCGATTCCTCATGCTCGAGAGCACTAGACCTCCTAGCTCTGATCATCAATGAATGGCCAGCAATTACGTCTTGGTAATCCACGATGGGAAAAGGATTATGAAGTCTCATTTCAAGCCTCCCACTGTGGTTGCCAAAATGTGTGTTTACTATATTTTGTTTTGAATGATGTGTTTGGGGTCGCCATAAAAGTGAAAACAAAACAAACATGGAAAAGGGACTCACTGCGACTAGGGAGTGAGCATAATTATGAACCGCACGTCTTTGACCTCAACCACTCACCATTTTTGGAGAAAAGATTGTGGTAAATTAGTGTATCTGGCTTTGGTTATACTGTGAGTTCTGCTTATACTTCAATCAAGGAGACCTAGTTAAGTATTTTTTACGGATTTTTCCATATTTTTGTGACAGAAATTTAAAGGATTCTAGTGGCAGTTACAGCGATGGAGAAGGGCACACATACACCTTTCCTCGTACATTTAAAAGTCACGAACTAGGTTGGAGACAAACCCAAGGGCTCTGTAGTCCACTTACAAGCTCGAGTTAATCAGGTTCTCAAGCGTGGCACCCTTGACTTATAATAACTTGAATGAGTTTAGGTCTTACAAGATTAAGGTGGAGCAAACCGTATTCAGGTCACTGGATTAGGACCAACAATATCATGGGACAAGCCTTGGCCATCAAAGCCCTAATGAATGGGGCGAACCTAAGCTCACCTGACTTATCAAGCAGTGATGGTAGTGTTAAGACCAACACAATCAAGGGAAAAAGCCTTGGCCATCAAAGCCTTAAACTAAAGCTTCAAATCTTAACTTGTCAATTTGTGGGAATAGACTGAAACTAGAAAGTCATACCTGAAGCCCGGGAACTGTATTATTATGGACATAAGTACAACAAAGATCTATGTTACGCTATGCCTAGCTAAGTTACGCTACTCCTAAAAAAAGAGCACAAGTGTGTTGTGAAAAACTTTAAGAAGTTTTGTCTCGAGTGTATGTGTTCTCCTTCAGATTGATGCAGAGTCTTCTATTTATTGAAAAAGAAAGTAACGGCTACTCCTATTTTCATGGCAACTTCATCCACGTCTGGCCACTAAGCTCTTTTTTTACGCGCGCTTATTCTTCATCAACGTGTCTTGAGTTTTGAAGGGAAATCCTTGATGCCCATGTCTGTAATTTTAGTAGAAGTCCCCTCTTAGAAGGTCCACGTTCCCTTAAATTAAGCTTAAGGCCTAAGCAACTGAAATTGCGCTCCAGGTAACTTTCTCGAGCTTGGAAACTATCATTCTTGAGCTTCGAGTGGCTAATACCCTTGTCAAGGGTAATAATATTTTATAGGAACTCAGCTTGAGATGCTGTTATTGTAGTACCCAAAGGCCTAACTCCCCTCGAGGATAACCTCACGTGATGACCTCATGACACTTTACTCAAAAACTGCGTCTCCCAGCCCTATTAAAGGGTACAAACACCCTCCTCAAGAAGGAGCGGTTAAGTCAAGGCCCACATAAGGCCTTTAAATAGAAGTGCAAGGACAGGTACCCACTGTTGGGGACTAGACCTTGCTCTCTAAAGCTCTTCATGCTTATCGCACTTTGGGGGGGGGGGGGGGGGGGGGGGGGGATGCTAACCTTGGACGTCCTCAAGATCATAACTTGGGGATTGATATGGAAAAGATGAACCATTAGCCGGCTAATATTAGTGCGCTCTCAGGCATATCATATAACCAAGGGTCCGCCGGAACATACTTCTAGGCCAACAAAACACATGGCCAAAATGATAAAGGGGTTTACCCCATGTTTGCTTTATTTTGTTTGTGATTAAGTGTGATGTCGTTGCCATTAAATGATTAACAAACAAAGGTGCAAAAAGGACTCTCTGCAACTAGGGAGTGAGCCTAAAATCGAACTGCATGTCTTTGGTGTCAACCACACACCATTTTTGGAGAGAAGGTTGTGATATTTTAGGGTATTTGACTTTAATTATACCATGAGTTCTGCTTAGGCTTCAATTAAGAAGGCTTGGTTAAATGTTTTATGGATTTTTAAATATATATGTTGATAGAAAACTAAAGGCATGGACCTAACACGAGTGGCAGTTACAGTGGTGAAGCAGGTCCACTGACACCTTTTATCATTAAAAGTCAAGAACTGGGGTGGGAAAAACCCAAGAGCTCAGTAGTCCACTTACAAGTCCGAGTCAATCAAGCTTTTAAGCTTGACACCCTTGACTTATAATAAGTTGAATGGGTTTAGGTCTAACAAGGTTAAGGTGGAGCAAACCGTATTCAGGTCACTTGATTAGGACCAATGCAAACAAGATCAAGCCTTGGCTGTCAATGCCCTAGTCAAGGCGCAAACCTAAGTTCACCTAACATATCAAGTAGTGAAATTAGTTTTAAGACCAACACAATCGAGGTCAAGCCTTGGTTGTTAAAGCCTTAATCTAAAGCCTCAATTCTCAACTCGTTGAAATTTGGGAACATATAAAAATAGAAAATTCATACCTACTCGTTGAAATTTGGGAACATATAAAAATAGAAAATTCATACCTAAAACCCGAAAGAAAGTATTACTGAAGAAGCAAGTACAATAAGTTGTTCTATGCTAAGCTAATCTACGCTAAGTTATGCTACTCCTTAGACAAGAGCACATGTGTGCTGTAAAGAAAATGTTAAGTTCCCAAAATTAATTTGGAAACCTAACCTTGTAGAAGAGAATTTAAGATGAGAAAAGAATTGAAGGGGATGAGAAGTATAGAGAAGGGGATGAGAAAATCAGAAATTTTTCATAAAGGAATTGTATTAATTTCATTGGATGATCAATTACATTCATAAGCACTGAATTTATACAATCTTAATCCATGGAATCATGCCAAGCTGATCTGATGTATTTTTACCGCCAAAAGCTCAGTTTTGCAACTGCATTTCTCGCCCAGCTGTAACCGACTCTGCTCAGCTCCAATGTGTGTGGGAATCTGCAGATTTTGGCGCCTGATTTGATCTACTTATTGCATTAATATGCCTATTACAATATAAGGACTAAAAATTATAAGTAATGCTAAAATTTTAATGAATTACAAGTAAATTTTTATTAATTTGTAACATTCCCTCCCTCTTGAGAATCTTCTTGTCCTTAAGAAGTAAAGCTCGGAAATAGGCTCTTCAAGAAGTTGTAGTCCTCCCATGTTGTAAAGTGCTTGTTTAAGTTGCTCCAATTGACTTGGACTTGGTGGATTTTTCGGTTGTTCAGCAGCAACACTCTTTCGGCTTGACAGATTTTGGTTGCTGCAGTAAGACGCCATTTGCTTCAGCTATGGGCGACTTTTGCGTAATATCGGCATTTCTCTTAACCTGTTTTTTAAGGAGGAACACATGAAACACGGGTGAAATAAGAATGTGATGGTAAGTCGAGTAAGAATGTGATGGTAAGTCGAGCTTGTACGCCACATTTCCAATTTTCTCCAGAATTTTGTAGGGATCGAAGTAACGAGCACACAACTTGACGTTGCGCCGAACAGCCACAGTTGATTGTCTATAGGGTTGTAATTTGAGGTAGACCATGTCCCCAACGTCATAGTTCTTCTCTACCCTCTTCTTATCCACATAATACTTCATTCGAGCCCGAGCTTATTGGAGATTGTCCTTAAGCGATTGCAAGATCTGTCTCCTCTGCTACACAAGCTGCGTTACTGCTGAATCAGTGAGTTTGGGCTGTCGGATCAGCATAGGAGAAGGTGGAGAGTATCCATACAATGCTCGGAAGGGGGTGGTGCCAATGGTTGTGTGAAAATGTGTTTTGAACAAAAATTTGGCTAAGGAAAGCCAATAGTTCCACTCCTTGGGCTTTGAGAAGACCATGCTCCGGAGATATTGCTCCACACATTGGTTGACTCGTTCAGTTTGTCCATCCGTTTGGGGATGGTAGGAAGAACTAAGAGCCAACGTGGTTCCCATGAGTTTGAACAATTCCCTCCAAAAATTGCTTGTGAAGATTTTGTCCCTATCTGACACGATGGGTTGGGGCAATCCATGTAGCTTGTAGATGTTGTTGAGGAAGAGCTTTGCCAACTTCTCCGCAGTAACGGGTCGAGCAAGAGCAAGAAAATGACTACATTTGGTGAAGCGATCCACCACGACCCATATGACCTCCTTGCCTTCGGATTTTGGTAGCCCCTCAATGAAATCCATACTAATGTGAACCCAAGCACCGTCCGGAATGGGAAGAGGTTGAAGAAGTCCTTTGTATCACAGATCTCCCAATTTTGTTTGTTGGCAAACTTCACAAGACTTCACATAGTCGCTTACATCCTTTTTCATGCTCGGCCACGTGAAATAAGCTTTAATTCGTTGATGGGTGCCTTCCACACCCTCGTGACCTCCCCAAGAAGCGTCGTGTGAGGCTCGGATGACTTGCTTTCTCAAGTTGGTAGCAGCGCCAATATACAGTTTGCCTTGCACTCGCATAAGACCATTCTATACTGTTGTTTCGGTGTGTTCTGCAGCAGATTTCGCGCCGGTCGGTAGCACTGCAGCAGCCACCTTTTCGCGAGCAAATGGATCCCCCTCGTAGGACTTCTATAGCTCTTCGACCCAAGAAGGAATTACCGCCGAAATGGCTGAGCATGTGCCTGAAACAGTGTCCTCAAAACGCCTTGACAGTGCATCTACAGCTGCGTTTTCTTTGCCACTTCTATACTCGATATCGTAATCAAGGCCTAACATTTTCATCAAGCCTTTCTTTTGAATTCTTGACACGATCTTCTGTTCAAGGAGATATTTGCGGCTTTGGTGATCCATCCGAATGGTGAATTTATGACCCTCCAAATAATGCCTCCATTTCTCCATGGCTAAGAGAATTGCGAGGTACTCCTTTTCGTAAGTCGACATCGCCTGATGTTTGGGGCTTAGAGCTTGGCTTAGATATGCGATGGGCCTTCCTCTTTGAGAGAGAACAATCCCAATACCAGTACCACTTGCATCGATCTCTAAAACGAAGCCTTCGGCAAAATTCGGCATTGTCAACACCGGGGCTACACACATGGCCGCTTTGAGAGCTTCAAAATTGGCCTGAGCCTTCTCATTCCACTCAAAAGCATTCTTCTTCAAGAGCTCCGTTAAAGGTTTGGCAATGGAGCCATAACCTCTGATGAATTTTCGATAATATCCGGTTAATCCCAAGAACCCTCGCAAGTGCTTCAAGGTGATCGGGGTTGGCCACTCTTGCATTGCTCGGATCTTGTTAGGATTAGTAGCTACACCCTCTGATGAGATGATATGACCCAGATATTCAAGCTTTTATTGAGCAAGCGAGCACTTGGACAATTTTGCAAAAAACCGGTATTGTCGCATCAAGATGAATACTTGTCGAAGATGTGTGAGGTGGGCTTCATATGTCGGACTATAAATCAGTTTGTTGTCGAAGAATACCAGCACCGACTTCCTCAAATAAGGCTTGAAGACATCATTCATAGCCGCTTGGAAAGTAGCCGGAGAGTTTGTTAAACCGAATGGCATAACAACGAACTCGAAATGGCCATGATGAGTTTGAAAAGCGGTCTTGTATATATCTGATTCGAGAACTCAGATCTGATGATACCCTTGCCGTAAGTCCAGCTTGGAAAAGAAGCATGCCCCATGAAGCTCATCAAGCAATTCATCTATGACCGGTATCGGGAATTTGTCTTTCACGGTTAGAGTATTCAAACGGCGGTAATCGATGCACATACGGGCTGTCCCATCCTTCTTCATTACAAGGATCACGGGTGAAGCAAAAGGGCTTCGGCTTGGTCTAATGAAGCTCAACCAAAGTAATTCCTCCACTTGCCTCTCTATCTCAGCTTTTTGGCCATGAGGGTACCGATATGGCCTAATTTTGAACGGATCGGCATTTCCTCGCAAAGGTATGGCGTGATCCACACTCCTTTGAGGAGGGAGGCTCTTAGGCTCTTCAAAGATGTCCCCGAACTCATCAATTAAAGTCTGAACAGCAGGAGGGTGAATTGGTTGCTGCATAACCGAGCTCACCATGAATAAATGTCCGATCCATTGTATCGCCTTCTTTTTAATTCCACCTTGAACATCCTTTGCCTTGATCAATTTGAGCTGAGCTTCCTCGGACATGCCTTGCAAAGATACCTTGGTGCCATGAACCTCAAAAGCCACGGTCATTTTATCGAAGTCGAAGACAACCGGGTTGAAGGTCCTCATCCAATCTACTCCGAGTACCATGTCACAACCACCCAAAAGATTCACTCGGAAATCAAAGGTGAAATGATGACTTTGCATAGACCAAGGGAAGGCTATGCATTTGTTTTGTGTTGTCAAGGAATTTCCATCCGCTACCATAACCGCCAACGGATGAGTTTTCGTCACTTCGTGCTTGACCTTCTTAATCAACTTCGGATCAACGAAAACTGTGAGTGCTTCCACTATCGATGAGGATAATAATGGAGTGTTTCCCAGCCCGTCCTTTGAATTTGATCGTGTTATGAGCTCCGCTTCCGGTTAGAGCCTTCATGGAAATTTTGACCTCGTCATCACTTGAGCAGCCTTGTGAAATGCATTCGGTATCTTCCTGTTCTGCATCAGATTCCCCACTGCCAGCTTCATTTTCTACAGGCGCTCGACTGCCTTTTACATACATAAGTGCTTGTGATTTGCACCGATGCCCGGGCTGATACGGTTGGTTGCATCGAAAACAAAGTCTAGCTGAGAACCTGTTATTGCTTTTGCTGCTATTAGTCTTGTTCTGCTGCAGAGGGGCTCTCGGCTTGCCGCTGGCCGAATGCTTCCCTTTATCATAAGAAGGGACTTGAGTTGCTTCTATCAATTTTGCCTTGTTGTAAGCGCTGGACAAAGTATTAGGACCAATGGCTTTCACCATGTTTTTGATCCTAGGATTAAGGCCGCTCACAAAGCACGACACATAGTAGGACTCGGCATCTTCGGGGGCAATGGTCAAAACAGACATCAAATTTGCTCTCAAGTTCTTGAACCTGAGCATATACTTTCTCACGGTTGATGTTTGGACCAGCTTATTAAAGCTATCCACAACATTGGTAGATTCTCCTTCTCCATACCGCTCACACATCTCCTCTACGAATTGGCCCCAAGAAAGATTTGGTTTGGATTTCAACAAACTGTAATACCAAACCTCATGATCTCCATGCAAGTGTACTACTGCGAGTTGGAGCTTCTCCTCCGCCAGTACATTGTAGTATAAGAAGAAACGATCGCATCTTGTTAACCATGACTCCGGTTGCTTCCCATCGAAAGGGTCGATCTCCACCCTTGGCTGTCGGTACGAGCTACTTCTGCCACCCAAAGTGTTGTCATTGGACTCAGTTCTTTGCTGATAACATCGTTCTGGAGGTCTCACAACAGGTTCGATCTCTGCAGTTGTTGCATCCGGGTGAGCATTTGACAGTCGAGGCTGACTATCAGGGGGTTTCGGTGCTGCTGTAGAGCCTTTTTTTCTCAAAGTTTGAGACTCTATCTGGACTTTCCACATCAAGATCACATTGCAAAGGCTGAGATTCAGCTGGTCTGACGTAGGTAGATGGCCCTACGTTGGTCTGAATTTTGGGTGTTTTAACCGGGTCTCGTGTAGGTTCGAAGTTCTGTCTTTCACTGGGTTGTTGCTGCTCAGATCGTTGTTGAGGAAAAACCTGACTAGTTGGCTTTAAAATTGCATCCGCACTTGATTCTTTGTGCTTATTCATCTGGTCTTGTAAATTTTCAAGTCGTTTCTCCAATTGTTGCAACCGATCTTCTTTTTTTTCATCTTTTTCCATCAATATTTTCAGAATTTGATGAATACTCTCGGTTTGGCTTCTACTCTCGGCACTTTGTTGCTTAAGTTCAGCAAATTCTTGATCAAACTTGGCCTCCATGTTCTTTATTTGATCACGCAGCTCCTGATTTCTATCATTTGAAGCATCAACAACCGAAACCGCAGCACCACCAGCTCCTGATCTTGTTCTAACTCCTTCGGTCATTTTTTTGTTTGTGTTTAAGCTAGCTTAATCAAGGTTTTGATTGATAAACCAGCTCTGATACCAATTGTTAAGTTTTCAAAATTAGTTTGGAAACCTAACCTTGTAGAAGAGAATTTAAGATGAGAAAAGAATTGAAGGGGATGAGAAGTATAGAGAAGGGGATGAGAAAATCAGAATTTTTCCATAAAGGAATTGTATTAATTTCATTGGATGATCAATTACATTCATAAGCACTGAATTTATGCAACCTTAATCCATGGAATCATGCCCAGTTGATCTGATGTATTTTTACCGCCAAAAGCTCAGTTTTGCAACTGCAATTCCCGCCCTGCTGTAACCGACTCTCCTCAGCTCCAATGCGTGTGGGAATCTGCAGATTTTGGCACCTGATTTGATCTACTTATGGCATTAATATGCCTATTACAATATAAGGACTAAAAATTATAAGTAATGCTAAAATTTAAATGAATTACAAGTAAATTTTATTAATTTGTAATAGAAAACTTGAAGAAGTTTTGTATTGTCTATGTGTGTTGGACTACAATAGTTTCCCTTATTTATAGATAAACTAAATAATGGCTGACCATAATCTCACCGCATATTCTCCCCATGTCAGGCCACCAAGCTTTTTCTTGTGTGTTAACGTTCAATGAACATGTTCACGATTCAGTTTTGGGGGGAATTCCTTGAAGCCCATGTCCAAATTTATAGCTAAAGTTCCTTCTAGAAGCCCCACGTTCTCTTAGATTAATCTTTGTGCCCAAGTATTTGAAATTGCGCTCCAAATAACTGTCAAGAGCTTGGAAACCACCTGTCTTGTAGCCTTCTTGGTAGGCCTTGAGCTTGAGCTTGAGCTCCCTTTGACCCTTCAACCATCTTAAGCCTTGAGTTGTTGATACCCTCGTTAGGGTGATGACCTTCTCAGGATACTAGGATTGAGATGTCATTACCTCAGAACTCAAAGGCTTAATTCTCCTCAAGAAAGGGCTCACGTGTTAGGCATGTGGCATTTTGCACACAACGATGTCGTGTCAGTCCACTCGAATTTAGGGTGTAAAGATATGTCGCCTTTTTAGCCGTTGATAAATTCAAATTTACAGCGGGTAAAAAATCATGATTTGACCCTAAACGACTACAAGGAGCTCAAAATATCACTGTTTTGTCATTTTCTCTTCCTTCCCGTGTGTTTGTAGGTATGACAATTAGGGCTTGAAATCTTCACTTTTTTGCTATGTGCTCTCTCTCTTTATGACAAGTACGCGCTCTTTGAAACACTTGCTCTCTGCTGCTCTTGAATCTTTAATTCTTGATTCAATATGCCTTCATCTTTTTTCCCGTCATATGCCCTAGGACCCATCTTTGACACATCTCATGATGTTCCTAGCTTTCTAGGCCTCTTTTCAGATATTGATGAGTCTCCTTTACTTCATACATCCTCTGCAGGTCAACCTTAGGGAGGAAGATGTATTCGCGAAGGACGGGCATTCTTGAGTAAGCGGTACCCCAAATAGTTTGACAGGCTAATGTTGACCCATGGTGAATAATGGAAGGACCTCCAAATATGTGAAGCCATCAGGCTTTCCACCATTGCATTCAGGTATGATTATCCTGTTATAACGATGCTAACCTGTTGTTGGAACACTTGTTATAATGCTCTTGTCCTTCTTAAGGGTTTTCTTAGTATTACCTAAGAGGATATAGTGGCCATGACAGGTCTTTCACTAGGTGGAGAAGAATTGCTTCTTGATTCTTTTATTTTTTTCAGAGGCTGAAGCCTTGACCTCCTATTTCTCTATCACTAATTTATCCCACAGTTATGAGTCCTTTGTCAATATATTTGTTACAGAGGCTCGTGACTTTTAACCCAGTTCCAAAGAAGAAGAGGCATGCTTTACATGTTTTGGCTAAACATGTTTTCCTTTGCAAAATTCTCCAGCTCAGTTATTAAATTTCTCAAGATCATGGCTGTTAACCTGGTCTTTTGTAATGATCCATTGGCATCGGGACCCTTATTCTTGATCCAAGTACATGGATGCCTTAGGGACATTATAGTTAAGAACTATGCTGTCCAAATAGGTGGACCCTTTTGGCTGGTCTAGCTTTGGATTCAAGCCTACTTCTCTAAGCTTTGCCTTAGAGGCCCTTATGCTCCCACAAGTGAGGGGGTCTCTTGTTTTGGGGAACAATATGCTTGCTGTGAGGTCCACGTACCCCAAGGATGGCCCTTTGAACAATGCCTTAAGAGACTAATGTCTTCTTGAGGTAGGGGACTCAATGGACTCCCTTCAGGGAGAGAAAACTTAGTCCTCGTCGGTTCAAAAAATTGGACCTTCATTTTGATGTCTTTATGGACATCATCTCATACATCTGGCAGGCAGTCAAGTGCCCTCAAGATGTATTCTTCTATCACTAAACTCATCCTAGTATAAAGTCTTACAGGCCTGGTTTGTTTGCTAGGTAATTTAGCATGGACCAAGATATTCCCTTTCCTAGTATAAGGACCAAAAACCTTTAGTGGGCCAAGAGGATATCTCTTCAACTCCCTCAACACAACGAGGTTTGTGAGTTGAATCACGAAATTAAACCCCTTTATGGGTACCCCATTGTCTGTAGGCACAGTCCATGTGCCGAACCTTATTTGGCAGCTTGGTTTTAAGCCTATTTGTCCTCTTTGGAGGCCAGAGGCACCAAGCAATATTTTATACCTTCTTTTGAGCCGCAGGTCCCAGCTCGAGAAGAAGTCAGCGAGTTAGTATCAGGCCAACTCCATAGAGGGCACAATTAAGTAAAGAGCTACCCCGGAAGTGTGCTTCAGTTCTGTTTTTGGGTGGTTCTGAACAAAGGCCGATCTTCGTCCTTTCTTTTTGTAGTAGCAGCTATTTAGGGGACTCTTAGGAGCACCTGAAATAGGAGTTTCACCCAGATGTTGCTAGAGGAATCCACACCAGGAATCTCTTCACCAGCCCTCGAGATTTGTGGCTTAAGGAAGAGAAAGCAGAAGGATGTTCCCCCAACTCTTCTTACTGGAGCCATTCAGGCAGCGGAAGAGGAAGAAGATGAATAAGTACCCATCTCACAGTTAGTGAGAAAAGGAAGTGCCAGCCTCCCTGAACCAGAGGTATTGCCTTTACTTGATTGGTCTCTCATTCATCTTTGTCGGTGTAACTCCTAACTTGGCCCTTTTTTAAACCACAGAAAAAGCCAGCTCAAATTATTGTCGAGATACCAGATTCTCCACCCCAAGAGATTGCACTAAAGCTCTATTAGAGTACTAAACCATTGAGCTCGAGTGCTGAGGAAGGAGGAGATATGGCGGCTATAGAGCCAATAATCAACCACCCGTCTGAAGAGGGTTCCGTCCCAACTTCCTTTAACCCGGGCGTTGTGCAAGCTCCATTCCTCCACCTAAGAGGTTCAAACATGCAAGCATTGTTTCCTAGAGGCTCCCCTCGAGGAAGACGTCCTCGTGGTTGAAGAGACAGCATAAGTTCCAATGGCTAAGATCCGGTAGAAGTCCTTCTTTTACCTTAAGTTGAGGTTTCAGAGGTAAGAATAGTTCCCTTAACCTTGGCTATTTTCCAAAGTTGAGATTTAATCTAACTCCTTTTGATGTTCACCCTTTTACATGTCACACCTCAAAGGGCTACATCACTTGTTCATCACTAGGTGGGATGACCTCTCCTTTAGAAAAGCTGGGAGCAAGTGGTAGGCTGGCCTTCCATGAACTAGATCAAGTGTCCCCGAGATTCTAGAGACTACGGGAACTTGCACATCCCCCCATTTTGACCTTAGTTGAAAGGGCTAACTTCCTGTGGCACTATTGAACGCCTTAAAAAAGGACCCTAAGGTGGCTTCTACCATCGATAGAGGAATCAATGTCCTAGAGAGAGTGCTTTTGAAGGTGAACAATGAGGTCGCAACCCTTCATCACAGAAGCGGTGATTCTAAGACGCCTTAAGGAACTTAGGGCGTTCAACTGACCTTAGTGGCCGGCAACTTTTGTTTGAAGAACTCGAAGCAACTAATGAAACCCAGAGCAAACAAACTCAAGAGATTAGGGGCCTCGAGGATGAAATTTATCACTTGGAGGAGAGATTGGGTCATCGTTGGGGAGAACTGCTTTCCCTTGGAAGGCTCAAGGAGGCTACCGTGAAGGCCCAAAGAAGTAGCCAAGTTCTCGAAAAGGAAGCCCTTTACTTGGACCACGAGCTGAGTAACACAGCTAGCCAATTGTCTTCTATGGAGGAATCCTTAGTGAGGATTAGGACTCAACACTTTTAGTTGTCATTTTGTTTTTGTAAAGAGCTTTTTGGCCATACAGGTTACTTGCTTGTATTACTTTGTATATAAGCCATGTACTTTTTAATAATATTAATGAAATGCATATTTTTGTTTAAACATGACTCGTAGCATGGTGGTTCCTTCTTTTTTTCCCCTTATCCTAAGGATCATGGAGTTGATCCTCGAGACATTGATATTGAAATTGAGCCCATAATTAACGGAATCTATACTTAAGGACTTCCTTGTTAGAATTCTAAATGGATGGCACATATTTCTTTAGGAACCTTCCATTAATATCCCTCGAGTGAGTTCTTCCAACTAGATCTTGGAGTAAGTAAGCATTGCCTCAAAATACCTTGATGGCTCTAAATAGGCCCTCCCAGTTTGGGGACCATTTCCCAAAGACACGATATTTCTCACCAATAGGTAGAACCACTTTCAAAACTATATCCCTTAAGTCAAAAGACCTGGGTTTAATTTTTTTATTATATGCTTTGGCCACCCTTTTCTTTTATTTTTCTATCTTGTGAAGGCCGTAAAGCCTAACTTGGTCCAAGTTAGAGAGTTCGTCCACCGCAATGCCCCTTTGGTGTACTAAAAAACCAAGAAAGTTCCCAGCATGTACGCAAAGGCGCATTTCAATGAATTCATCTTGAGGTTGTGGGTCCTCATTCCAAGGAATGCCCCCCTCAAGTCTTCCAAGTGTTTGACTTGGGACTTTGATTTGACCATGATATCGTTAATGTAGACTTCCATGGTCTTGCTAATAAGATCATCAAAGATCATGTCCATGGCTCTTTGGTAGGTGGCACCAACATTTTTCAAACCAAACGGCATAACTACCCACTCGAAGGTTCTTATTGAGCCAAGGAACCTGAATGTTGTCTTATGGGTATCCCCCAAAGCAATCATAACTTGGTAGTACCCACAGTAGCCATCCATAAAAGACAATACCTCATGCCTCGAGGTTGAGATAATGAGCACGTCAGCAATTGGCATTGGATATTCATTTTTCAAGGTGGTTGCATTCAGATCTCCGAAACACAGACCCTGATTTTGCTCTTTCTTTTAGTGACAGGAACAATGTTTGCCAATCATTCAATATACCTGGAAATCTTGATAAATTTGGCCTTTAAGGGTCTTTCACTCTCCTCCTTAACCAAATCAATGACATGTGAGACATTCTCCTCCGGGCCTAAATGATGGGCCTTGAGCTTGGCTTGATGGGAAGCCTATGCTCAACCACCTTTCTATCTAGGCTAGGCATCTCATGATGGTCCCAAGCAAAGCAATCCTTAAACTCACGTAGCAAGGTCAACTACTGCTCTCTCTGCTCCTCAAAAAGTAGAGCACTCAAATAGGTAGGTCTTAGATCGTCTGAAGAGCCCAAGTTAACCTCGACGAGGGGGTCCTGAACTTCAGCCCTTAAATCCTCCATCTCGGCTGGTGTTGCTCTTAAGTCAGAGAGTTCCAGCTCTTTTCCTTGCGTCATCTAAACATTGAATCCATTGAATGGTTGTTCAGCCCAAAGTTCATCCTTAGCATGACAAGCCACGAGCTTTGCTAGTGTTGAGGAAATAGTCTCTCGAGCCATTAATGGGAGGTCTTGGCTCCCTAGGATAATGGTTCTAGCGTGCCTTGGAGAACGACTTCTTTAAGAAGGGCTCATGCATCCCCAGAAATCAAAGTCTTCAAACTCTACCTCAACCTGGCCAACTTCAGCCTCAGTAAGTGGGCTGTCAAGGATGGTCATTGTGTCTTGTTGTTGGATAGACTGCAGAATGGTCCTTTTGACATCGAGTGGTCCCACACCATCTGTGTAAAAATTTGTCTCAACACAGCTAGAGCAAGCCATAAATGGTCTATTATCAGCCATAATAATCTCATACTTGCCATGGTTCCAAGAAATTATTAACTAGTGCAATGAAGATGGGATACAATGATTGGTATGTAACCAATCTCTTCCCGAGCAAAGCCCTATAGCTCGATGTAGTATCCACTACAAAGAAAGTTGTCAACTTGCTTAAGCTACCCACAATTAACTCAATTGGGATGACCCCTTCAGACTTAGTAGTAGCTCTGGAAAAGCCACAAATTGTAACATCTGGAGTAATTTAGGTCACCTTGAAATTTACCAATGATCCCCAACATAGAAGAAGGCAGGATGTTGATGGTTGTGCCATTATCCACCAGGACCCTATTGACTAGAATGCCATTGAATTTGGCCTTGATGCCTAGGGGCTCATTGTACTTATTGGTAGTATTAGACCCATCAAACATCATTTTCATTGTGTTCGGTGAATCATCAGGCGGTTTGGAGGTTGGGGTATTAACTTTAAAAGACAAAGGATTGGAGTTACCTTTGGTGGCTGCTATTTCCAGCACAAGTTCCACCTGGGGACCCTTGTCTTCTGCTATAACATCTCCTCAAGGTCTTCTTGAGTGCTAATTGCCATGAACTCCAAAGGAAGGAGTAGGGCTGTTCTAACATCGACCTTTTTAGGGAGAGTCCTGAATTGTTTCTAGAACCCTTGATCTGTTTCCTTCTCAGGGTTGCCATCTACTAGCACGTCTTGATCATGATCTTGAGGACTGCCATCAGTTACCATGTCCTATGCTAGAGGTTGGTCCGTTGCATTAACCGCTAGGGCTCGAGACTCCTTCGTAGGTTAGGGGAAGTCTTCTTCTTAGAATTCATTCTCAATATCATACCATACTGGGTTAACACAAACTAGAGGTTCCACTATGTTGATGCCGGGGGTGGGGGGGTATGGTATTTCTCTTCATCACCAATAGATCTTCGAGCTAGGGAACTCTTGACAAGTTGGTCCCACCAAGATTCATGTTCTTCAGAGTATGAGAGACTAGTCCATCTCATAAGTGTTTTGTGTGGTTGCCATTTTTCGGTAGTAGCAACATGTTTGGATCCAGTTGTTAGGTCTCCTCCATAGGCTCAGTTTGCTTGCCTTTACGGACCTTGGGTTCCTCTTGAGAGAGCTTAGTTAGGCAAGTATCGAGTAGAGTCCTTCACTGAACAGCCTTTTTCTATAGCTGCCTTCCCTTCTAGGTTCGAGTAAGACTTGAGGGACCATCCCCCTCTTGATCGAGGTGGCTCCTTCTCCAAACATTTTCCAATCGGACCCCGCAGGGCTGGTAACTTGGCTATTGTTGTCCCTAATTGGTGTCCACATTCAATAGGTGATATTTTCGATTTCTGCTTGGATGCCCAGGCCTCATAATGACTTGGCCTTTTGGAGGAAGAACCTCATCAGGCTCATATTTACGAGACTTCTCTGATGGCATCTTCAGTTCCAAGAGGGGGTCAGCAGGGGAAATACATTGAGGAAGTAGTCCGAGTTTTCTCATTGCTGCTTGTATTTTCCCACAACATTACTGGCATGCCTTATTAGACACTCTCTCCAAGTCTCGAGATATTCTTTCTCGGATTGTAAGGCCCAAAGTAGGCCCTTGACCACTACTGGTATTAAAGCTAACTCCTCAGCTGCTGTTAGCGTAATTGCAAAGTCATTGCAAAGTTTGATCAGCAAGTTTTTAAACATCGCACACTTGCTTGTGGGAAGGAGTTTGTGTTAGGAATTGTATATTGAAACTCCATATTTATCTTGTTATTTTATTTTATTAAAGAATAAAATTACAGTTACAGTCATTTCCTGGTTAAATTTGTGTAAGTGAGCATATATATACTGCATGTGATTTTTTTTTAAGTACCATCAATGAGATGGATATAGTCCTCAAATTATATTTTACATATTTGTTCTAAATAGATGATAAGATTTACCCACATATAGACTTGGAACAAATGATATGAAATTTTATTTGAAAAACTCATAGTCAGTGACAAGCTTGGACTACTTGTCTGTTAAGACCGTGACTTGACACTTTAGATGACTTGTCTTGGTCATGTGGATGGGGCTTCATAAGTATTATTAGGAATAGTGTCCTGAAAATCCATATTTTTCTCATAATTACAATTTAATAATGAATAAAATTGAAGTTCTAGTCGTTTCCTTGTTAAATTTATGTAAGTGAGCATATACTGCATGCAATTTTCTTTTAAGTAACGTCCATGAGATAGATATAGTCCTCAAATTACATTCTAAATATTTGAGATAAAGCCAAAGATGGACTTGGAACAAATGGTATGAAATGTTAGTTGAAAACCTCGCAATCTATGACAAGCTTGGACTACTTGTCTATTAAGACTATAACTTGACACATTAGATGACTTGTCATGGTCATGTGGATGTCCATCCAAAAGTATTAGGTTAGTGTGTTTTAATAAGATTGATACACTGAGTTGGACCATGCGGGCTACTTGTTTCTAGACTACTATCGAAAATAAGTGATTCATGTTGCACTATCTGAACGATGATTCAAAATCATAAGAGTATTCTAGACTTGTGCATGGATTGTTAGTTAGTTTTGGTGTACTATAAGTATGTTCTTAATAAATGACTGAATTCCCACATACACTGGGTACCAACGTGAAGTGTGATATGGATTAGGTATTTAATAGGGAATCTGTAGTCTCTTACAAGATACAGATGTCCCCTTAGTTGATTCACAAGCACTAGAATTAATTCAGAATCTTTGGCAAAAGTATTCCAAGTATTTGACATTTGGAATTTATATTGTGAATATGTTCAAGTATAAATAAATTATTCAGTATAGGGAGAGTCGGTAACTGATGGAGAAGCTATGAGAAAAATAGTGGTAGAAGTTACAATTATTTTTTGTCATAGACATCTCATAGAGTGGTTGTTGCTGTAAGAATAGTCCATTTGGGAATTATCGAATAAATGATTTAAGCCTAGAGTACAGTAAGATTTATTTAGTGAAATTAAGTCACATTAAATGGTAATTAAATTTTATCATGAGACGGTAACTAATTTAAATCATTTGGAGCTAGATTTAAATTGTCCATGAGCTTCCTTTGCAAGCCTCTATTTTTTTATTGCTATCAAAAAATATTAAAGAATTCATGAGATGAATTATTTATTAATGAGAAGAGTAAATTTAAATATTCCAAACATTATTCATGAGATGAATAAAGTTTAAAAATTATAAAATTAAATAATTTTTAAAAAATTAAAATTCATAAGAAGAATTTCTACATGTGGGAAAAAAAGACCGTTAAATTGCATGGTGATCCACGTTTAAATGCGGTAGCCAATCAACGTGTGGCTGCCTAGGAATAAATCTGCCCCTTCAGATGCTTTCCAATCCAGCTTTGACACCTGGCAACTCGTGACAGGGCAGAAAGACACGTTATGCCAAAAAGTGAAACGACGTTGTTTGGACCTGCATTGTTGTGTTTTGCTTTGTGTTTCCATGTTCCACATTGAAAATTTGTTAATGTTTCGCTCTAATATCCCACTACAAATTGGGGCACTGATTTTAAGGTTTAGCATCCAGTTTTAAGTCAAAAGGATTCTAGAAGCGTTGACTTTTGGAGATCTAATAAGAGAAAAAATTTCCATTAAAATTTTTTCTCTTAAGTTTAATATTTTTTGGAGCCCACACTCTAGGTATTTTCAAGATGATTGCATAGAAGAGTTCTTGGTCTCGATTATTTTCTGGTTTTCTAGTATTATTCATTTGGAGCAATTCTAGGTATCTCTCTTCCCCTTCTCTTCTAAGTTTTTTTACTTTTCTATTTATTTATAGTATTCTTATTATGCTAGTTTTAAATTCATGCTATTATTATGAATGTATTAGAGTAGGGGTCTATAGATTTATATCAGAATTTAAATTTGTAGATTTGTAATTAGGAATTTTAAATCAACTTTAGGTTTAAAATTTGGAATTTTAAGCCCTTCCGCTGCACTAGTTTATTAAACTTAAGGAGAATTTTTCAAATTCGTCCCATAATTAGTTTCAAAGCCAGCCTTTGATTACATTCATAATATACTTCATAGGCATAATAAGATCGAAATTAATAGACTTGCAATCTAATAAAATTGAGATTTTATTAAGAAGGAAGGATAGTTTAATTTGATTTTGATAATAATCAAAGTGCCGGTTTAAATTGTTTAAATCAATAAAGAATTAATAGTTAATTCAGATCTATCAATTTAAATTCATTAAAGTTACGTACATATTATTTGTATGATGAGACTATGCATATTTGATCAAGATTTACGAAATTGGATAAATTGATCTAATGAGATTAGATTCAGTTAATTTTTAATTAAAAAATATTTAATTAATTACTGACATGGCATTTTTTATTGTATAAAAATTTTTTTGGGGATGTGTAGACAACAGTACTATTTTAAATAATAATTAAAAATTAATTTTTATTGATCAATTCATTTTTAGAATGAGATTCTAATGAAGATTATGAGATAATCTAAGAATTAAATGCAATTTAATTAAAACGACTAGTTTATAAAATTCAAGTGGGAGCGATGTTTATCGTTGAAACCACACGGTCACCCTTACCAGTCCAGAAGTATAGTGAATTGGCATCACTCCCTGAGGAGGGTGTCAGTTTACATGTTATAGGGTTAGACATAAATTAGAATAAACAAAAGAGCAAATAAGTGATGCGACCATGCTACCATAGAGTATTACGTGTATTTGTCTGGATATTTAACTAATGGTTTACACTTGACTAGCGTGATACATTAGCCTCCCCGAGGAGCTCTGTCGTGTTATGTTAAAGACTAAGGTGAAATGATGAGTTAATCAGGGTTAATAAGAGTTACAATAAAACATGTTAATTGAGAACAGTTATCATCCAAACTAATTTCATACGATCCTGCTGCCAGAGAGTAAGTAGTGGTGTGTTTGGGTTATCATAGCATGTATGATAGTACAGTTTCTGGATACCTAACTTATTTGCTAAACTAAAGAATATATATCACTGCATTATACATGACTCATATTAGATAGCTACATAAATGTTTGCATTTACATTATTTTGAAATGGCTGCAACTGGTGCACTTCATTCTATTCTAAAAAATAATGCTTTAACAGGACTAAATTATTTCATCTGGAAAATGAACTTGGACAAAGTGCTAATACATGAGGGTCATAAGTTTGTTCTCACTGATACTCGACCTACGGTGCCCGCTACTAATTCTAGAACTGCTGTTAAAGAGCATTATGAACTATGGCATAAGGCTAATGAGTTAGTGAGATGCTATATTTGGCTTCAATGACAAATGTTCTCAAGAATCAGATGCTTGAGATGGAAATAGCAGCTCAAATGATCAAACATTTAAAGGAAACGTTTGGTGGTCAAGATAGGGCAGCTAGGCAAGAGCTGATAAGAAAGCTCTTGAATAGGAGGATGTTAGAAGGGTCACCGGTTCAGGAGCATGTCATGAAAATGATTGCATGTTTATCTGAGCTGGAGATTCTTGGTGCTAAGATTAATAGTCATTCTCAGCAGGACATCATCCTCAACTCTCTATCCAACTCTTTTACTCAGTTTAGGCTCAACTACACAATGAATAATAAAGATTATTCATTGCCTGAGTTGATGAAGGAGCTGCAGGTTGTAGAGGTGTGATGTGAGCCAAGGGAAGTGTCCACTTGACTTAGGCAATAAGAGTTAATGAGAGCAAGCAGCACAAGGGGCCGACTAGAAAGAAAGGAAAAGGCAAGGTTTGTAGTGTGGCAACTAAGTCGATCAAGAAGTCCGTAAAAAGAAAGTGTTTCTTTTGTGGGAAGACTGGCCACTAGAAGAGGAACTGCACCAAGTACTGAGCTACTCTTCCTACAAAGACTGCTAAGCCATATGATGAAAGTATGTTGATATCTCACTTAGCTGAGTCATGTGTGATTGAGAGTCCACCAGGTTCCTTTGATTCGCATTTGGATGGGATGGCTATGAAGTATATAGTAAATTGGATTTAGGGCAAGTGGGAGACTGTTTGGAATAGTGTCCTACAAATCAACATTTATCTTGTAATTACACCTTATTAATCAATAAAATTAAAGTTTCAGTCATTTTCCTATTAAATTTTGGTAAGTGAGCATATATACTACATGTGATTTTCTTTTACGTAATGTGCATGAGATGGACAAAGTCCTAATATTATATTTTGCATGTTTTCTCTATGTGGATAATGAGATTATGCCGCAGATAGACTTGGAATAAATGGTATGAAATGTCATTTGAAAAGCTCGCAGCAGTGTGAAGCTTGGACTAGTTGTCTGTTAAGACTATGACTTGACACTATAGATGACTTGTCTTGGTCATATAGATGATGTTCCAAAAGTGTTAGGTTGTTGTGTTTATTAAAACTAAAATAGTGAGTTAGACCATACGGGTTACTTGTTTCTAGACTGCTATTGGAAATGAGTGATTCATGTTGAACTATCTGAACGACGACTCTAAATCTTGAGAGTATTCTAGACTTGTGCATGAAATGTTAGTTACTTTGGTGTACTATAAGTAAAGTCTTGATAAATGACTGAATTCCCATGTATACTGGGTGGCAATGTGAAGTGTGTCAAGCATTAGGTGCTCAATAGGGAATATATAGCCTCTGGCGAGATACAGATGTCCCCTTAGTTAATTCGCAAGCATTTGAATTAATTCGGATTCTTTGGCTAAAGTGTTGCAACTGTTTGCCATTTGAAATTTATACTGTGAATATGTTCAAGCATAAATGAATTATTCAATAAAGGGCCAATCGGTAACTAATGGAGAAGCTGTGAGAAAAATAATGGCAGTAATTATAATTAATTTTCATCATGGACATCTCATAGAGGGCTTATTGTTACAAGAATAGTCTATTTGGAAATTATCGAATAAATGATTTAAGTCTAGAATGTGGTGATATATATTTAGGGGAGTTAAGTCTTATAAAATGGTAATTAAATTTTATTATGAGATGGTAAACAATTTAACCCATTTGGAGCTAGATTTAAACTGTCCCTGAGGTCACTGGGCAAGTCTCGGCCTTTTTATTACTATCCAAAAAATATTAAAGAATTCATAAGATGAATTATTTATTCATGAGTAAATTTAAATTTGCCAAACATTATTTATAAAATGAATAAAAGCTAAAAATTAAAAAATTAAAAAATTTTTAAAAATTAAAATTTATAAGATGAATTTTTACATGTGACAAAATAAAAAAAGTAAACTTGTGTGGCGATCCTCATTTAAACATGGCAACCTGGGTTGCCTAGCCTAACCAAAAGGCTGCATTATAGAGAGATGCACCTGATAGTTTGAGACGGTACAAGAGTAGCGGTCTTAGGAGTAGAAAATGTTAGCTTAGTCTTTAGTGGCAGGGTTTTCATCTTAAAGGATTGTTTATTTGTACTTGCATAGTGCAGGAATTTGATTTCTGTCTCTGGTGGATAATGTTAATTCATTCAATTTTAGTTTTGAACTATTTGTTACTGGAAATAAATTGTTTCTTTTCAAATGTACAAGTGTGGATTGTTTACTCATGGAATTTCCTGATAAAAACTTCGATATATATTTAGATGAATCTAACATAAGCTCACTTGTTCAATCTCTTAAAAGAAAACACCCTGAAAGGGATAATGCATACATATGGCACCAACATCTAGGTCAATTTAATTCTAACAGGATCCAAAGATTGTTAAAAGATGGCCGGATAGAACCTTTGGACTTGATTATCTTGCCAGTCTACGACTCCTTTATAGAAGGAAAAATGACCAAGTTAGTCTCTAAGAGTAAAGGCAACAGGGTTAGTGACTTGCTTGAACTAGTTCACATAGATGTATGTCAACCAATTAATGCTTGAGCAAAAGGTGGGTATGAGTACTTCACCACATTTACTGATGATTACTCTAGGTATGGATATAATTAACCAATGAGACATAAGTCTGTCTCTTTTGAAAAGTTTAAAGAGTACAAAGCCAAAGTTAAAAAGCAATTAGGTAAATAAGTCAGGTCACTTCGATCAGATCGATATGGAAAATACCTTTCAGGTGAATTTCTGGATTTCCTAACTGCAAATGGGATAAGATCCTAGCTTTTGCTCGGGGTACACCGCAGCAAAATGGTGTTGTAGAAAGAAGGAATAGGATATTGTTGGAGATGGTAAGGTCCATGATGAGTCATGCTACTTTACCAATCTCCTTTTGGTGTTATGCTTTGGAAACAACAACATATCTCCCTAACTTAGTTCCATCTAAGTCAGTTCTTAAAACACCCGTGGAGTTATGGATTGGGCAAAAGCCAAGTCTAGGGTACCTTAGAATTTGGGGGTGCCTAGCTCGTGTGTTGTAAAAGAATCCTAACAAGCTGGAATCAAGGACGGAGGCGTGTATGTTTGTTGGTTATCTCAAAGGGACAAGGGGTGGTCTTTTCTACAGTCCTTCTGAACAAAAGGTTTCTGTAAGTGCGAATACGAAATATTTGGCGGAGGATTTTGTAGTAGACTACAAAAGCAAATGTAGGGTAGTGTTAGAGCAATTAAGAGAGAATGATGCTAATTTTGAACAGCTAGAAACATATTAGGACACAATGGATGTATTAGATGCACCTACAAATAAGGTTGAGGATTTTCTAAGTATACGAGAGCCTAGGCATAGTAAGAGGATTGTCAGGGCACCTGACAAGTTCACGGCGGGAGCCTTAATGGTTGACCGTGATATTGAATTTGAACCTCTTAGCTATAATGAGGCAATTAAAAACAAAGATGCTGACCAGTGGGTCTTATCAATGAAATCTAAGATAGGATCTATGCATTCTAATTAGGACTACTTGTAGAGGCACAAGAAGGTATTAAGCTCATTGGATGTAAGTGGGTCTACAAGAGGAAAACAAGAGTGGATGGGAATGTAGAGACTTTCAAGGCAAGATTGGTTGCTAAGGGTTTTACCTAAAAGGAAGGAATCGATTATGATGAGACATTCTTACTAGTAGCCTTGCTAAAGTTCATATGGATACGCCTATCCATTTCAGCTCATTATGATTATGAGATTTGGTAAATAGAAGTCAAAACGGCCTTTTTGAATGGTTGTCTTGAAAAAGATATCTATATGGTGCAACCAGTAATCTGGAGCATATGGCATGCAAACTGAAGAAGTCAATATATGGACTGAAGCAAGCATCACATTCATGTAATATTAGATTCAATGAAATAATTAAGTCTAATGGTTTTGAGTAATTGGTTGATGAACCATGCGTGTACAAGTGACATCAAGGGAAAATAGTGACTTTCTTAGTGTTATAAGTGGATGATATACTACTAATTGGAAATGATGTAGGTGTCTTATTGCTATAAAGATTTGGTTCTCAGGTTAGTTCGATATGAAGGACCTTAGAGAAGCCAAATACATTCTTGAGATCAAGCTTTTGCGAGATCGAAAGAGTAGTACGTTGGGTCTTTCTCAAGCAACTTATACTGACCAAATGTTGTCAAGGTATCGCATGGAGGACTCTAAGAAAGGGCTTTTACCTTTAAGGCGTGGAGCCCCCTCTTTCTTTAGAGCAGTGTCCTAAGACACCTCAAGAGGAAGAGTAGATGAGGAATGTTCTGTATGCTGTGGCTGTGGAAAGTCTAATATATGCCATGTTGTGCACGAGACCAGATATCTGCTATGTTGTTAGTATGGTAAGCAGATATCAGTCTAACCCGGGTGTAACACATTGGGTGGCAGTGAAGCATAATCTTAAGCATTTGAGAAAAACTAGAGATCATATGCCGATCTTTCAAAGTGACGAGCTGATTCTAGTTGGCTATACTAATTTAGACTTCAAGTCAGATAGAGATGCCAGAAGTTCGACTTCTGGATATATCTTTACCCTTGGAGGTGGAGTTATAAGTTGGAGGAGTGTCAAGCAGTCATGTATTGCTGATTCCATCATGGAAGTCGAATATGTTACAGCTTCAAAACCTACAAAGGAGGCATGTTGGCTCAGAAAGTTCCTGATAGATCTTGAGGCTTTAGAGATGGTCTGACACTAGTTATAGTCTTATGTGACACTTGGGGTGCGATGGCTAATTTTAAAGAGGCTAGAAGAAACAAGACATCCAAACACATTGAAATGAAGTACCACCTCATTAGAGACTATGTGAAGAACGGTGAGTTGGCCATCTTGAAGATAGACACGAGCCATAATCTTGCAGATCCTTTTACAAAGACTTTAACTCAAAAGACCTTCGAATCACACATAGAGGGAATGCGTATAAAGTGTATAGTAAATTGGATTTGTGACAAGTGGGAGATCGCTAGGAATAGTGTCCTAAAAATCCATATTTGTCTTGTTATTTTTATTAATGAATAAAATTGAAGCTCCAATTGTTTCCTCGTTAAATTTATGTAAGTGAGCATGTATATACTGCATGTGATTTTCTTTTAAGTAACGTCAATGAGATGGATGTAGTCCTTAGATTACATTTTTAACATGTTTGTTCCAAGTGCATAATGAGATTTACCCATAGATAGACTTGGAACAAATGGCATGAAATGTTATTTGAAAAACTAGTTGTTGGTGGCAAGCTTGGACTACTTGTCCGTTAAAACTATGACATGATACTTCAGATGACTTGCCTTGGTCATGTGAATGTCGATCCAAAAGTGTTAGGTTGGTATGTTTAATAAGAATAATACACTGAGTTGGACCATGTGGGTTACTTGTTTCTAGACTACTATCGAAAATAAGTGATTCATGTTGTACTATCTGAATGACGACTCGAAATCCTGATAGTACTCTGGATTTTTGCGTGGAATGTTAGTTACTTTGGTGTACTATAAGTAAGGTCTTGATAAATGACCGAATTCCCACGTACATTAGGTAGCGGGGTGAAGTGCGACAAAGGTCAGATGTTCAATATGGAATCTATAATCTCTTACAAGATACAGATGTCCCCTTAGTTAACTCACAAGTATTTGAATTAATTCAGAAACTTTGGCCAAAATGCTCCAGGTGTTTGACATTTGGAATCTATAACGTGATATATTCAAGTATAAATGAATTATTCAGTAAAGGGTGAGTCAGTAACTAATAGAGAAGCTGTGAGAAAAATAATTAGTTCTAATTATTTTTTGTCATGGATGTCTCATAGAGGGGTTGTTGTTGTAAGATTAATCTATTTGGAAAATATCGAAGAAATAATTTAAGTCTATAGTGCAGTGAGAATTATTTAGTGGAATTAAGTCTCATTAAATGGGAACTAAATTTTATCATGGATGGTAATTAGTTTAACCCATTCTGAGATAGATTTAAATTGTCCCTGAGGTCCCTATGCAAGCCTCTATTTTTATTACCATTGAAAAAATATTATTTATTAATGAGATGAATAAAAGTTAAAAATTATTAAAAAAAAATAATTTTAAAAAATTAAAATTCATAAGATGAATTTTTACATGTGGGACACAAAACAAAAAAAAAAAAAAAATTAATCACGAAAGTAATTAGCGATCCGCATTTAAATGCAGCAACCAATCAACGCCTGACCTAGGCTGCCCAGGCAGTGATCCATGCCTGCATGTGGCACGCGGAGAAGAAGACAAAAAATAAACACCGTTTGATATGTTGAAACGATGTCATTTTGACTCGTTTTATTTGTTTTAAAAGTATCTCACATTGAAAATTTGCTATATTTTCGTTCCAGTATCCTGCTATAAATAGGGGTACTGATTTTAAGGTTTGTCATCCAATTTTAAAAATTAAAAAGGTTTTTGGAAGTATTGACTTTCAGAGATCTAATAAGTGAGAAAATTTCTGTTGAAATTTTTTCTCTCAAGTTTAATATTTTTCGGAGCCCACATTTAAGATACTTTCGCGGAAATTGCATAGACGGGTTTTGGGTCTCAGTATTCTCCCGGTACTGGTACTGTTTATTTGGAGCATTTCTAGGTATTCTTCTTTCCTTTTCCTTTTCATATTCACACTGTTACTATGAATGTATTAGAGTGGAGGCCAGTAGATTTAAAATTAGAAATTTTAAATATGTAGATTCAAAAATTAGGAATTTTAAATTACCTATAGTTTTAAATTCAGGAATTTTAAACCGTTCTGTTGCATTAATTTAATAAATGTTGGCCCCAAAGCCATTTATATTGTAATTTTGATGATAACAACAATTTAGTGAGTCATAGTATCTCAATTGCTCTAATCTTGTTTCTAAGTAGCTCATAAGAAAGTTAGGAAAATCAAGGTTAATCATGTTGAAACGAAGCTTTCTAAGGTGATGAATCGAGATGAAAAGAGATCAAAGTTGAAGAGAAGATTCATCCAAATTGAAGAGAACGTGATCTGAGTCCAAGTGCCTTAAAGTTATTTATTTTTATGGTCTAGGACTTAGGTTAGGGATATATCAATTGAGTCGAAGTCTCAATATTTATAAGTGATGCTCTAAATAAAATTTTTTTGAAAATTGATTTTTAAATTTTATTTGAAAAATATTCAAGTGGAAATTTAAACCAATCTAGCCTTTCAATTAAAATATTCTTCAAGATTGGTATTTTAAAAAACATGATCAATCAAAGAAACAAAGCGGGAAGTTAATTAAAAATTTTTGGCTAATTTGAAAAATAATGAGTGTTAATTTAGCATGATTTGTGCAATCAAATATTCAAAATCAAACAAAGTGACAAATTAATTCAAAAATTTTAGCTAATTTAGAAATGACTCAATCAATCAAATTAATTATCTAAATTATTAATCAATCAAATTAATTAGCTAAATTAGTAATCCATCTCATCAATTAATCAAATTAATTAGCTAATTTCTTTCTTAATCTTTTTTACAATAATTTAAACATCTCCTACGCCCTCTTTGCCTATAAATAGGGCTTAAATGCTTTGGTTCAAAACATCCAATACTCTCTAAGCATTCTTTGATAAAAAGTTCTGTTACATACTTACGCTTTAACGATTTGTTTTTAAGTTTTGTTTTAAAGCTTTTATTTGAGCATCACATGTTCTCTTATTGTTGATCATTGAGCATAATTGGCATATCCTTAGCTTTGCCTAAGCTTGATAGAGTGTCAATTCACTCTTGAAAGAGTAAATATTTGAGTACTTTAATTCTTCTATTGCTTTATTCTAATTTATTTTATTGCAAAGGTTGGGTCCTTAGCCTATGGTTACAAAAGGATCAATTGTAAAAAGTTGGGTCTTGAGCCTACGTACAAAAAGACCGGTTACAAAGATTGGATCCTGAGCCTGTTTTTAAAAAGGATCATTGAGCTTAGTTAAAGACTCAAGTGAGTAAGAGTAGCCATTTGAGAAATGGACTAGCTTTCGATTTGGAAGTGAACCACTATAAAAACCTTTGTGCATCCCTTTTATTTTTATCTTTATCTTTTTCATTTCGTATTTATTGTTTAGCTTTTATTTAAATTTTTGGTTCATAAATTTAAATTTCTTATTTATCACTAAAGAACCTAATTCATCCCCTCTTATGTTGCTCTTTGGACCTTCAATTGGTATCAGAGCTAGTATTCTAAATTGTTTTTTTTTTTTTTGGGTCTAGCAACCTTAGAGTTATCCTATGGCAACCTTAACTCCGATCTTAGCCAAGCGTCAATCAACCAACAAGCCTCCTCTTTTTTATGAAAAAAAATTCCCCTATTGGAAGCTCAAAATGAGACTTTACATTACATCTATTGGTTTTGATTTATGGCTTATAACAAAAAATGGGGATTATGTACCTTTAAAGAAACAAGGTTAGAAAACTATTGAAAAAGAGGAAAAATAAATTATCAACTATTGTATGCTATTGCCCCAAATGTCTTCAAACATGTGTCCGGTTGTCAATCGGCAAAAGATATTTGGGACAAGAAAGAGGTCATCTATGAAGGTACGGATCAAATAAAGTCTTTAAAAATAAACATGCTGGTAAGAGCATACGAACATTTCAAAATGAAACCGGAGAAATCAATAAAAGAGATGTACACTAGATTTTCCGATATTACTAACAAACTCTAAGCTCTTGGAAAAATATATTCAAATGAGGTGCAAGTTAGTAAAATCCTTGGATGTCTTCCCATTTCATGGCAAGGCAAAGTTACCGCCATTTGAGAAGCTCATAACCTCTCAACTTATAAACTTGATCAACTAATTGCAAATCTCATGACCCATGAGATTGACATGGAAGATTTTAAACAAGAGGGAAAACAAAAGAAAAGTAAAGGCATAGCATTTAAATCATCTTTAAGTGACGAAAGTGATGATGAAGTTGTTATATTGGCAAAAAGGTTTTACAACCGTCTTGAAAAGAAATGGTTCAAGGAAAACTTTAAAAATGGTGCATCCTCCTCCAAAGATGAACCAACTTCATATGAGTGTAGAGAAACTGGACATCTCAAGAGAGATTGTCCCAAGCCAAAAAAATAAGAAATTCTTCAACAAGTTAAAAAAGAAGGACAAAAAGGAAGAATGGAAGAAAGCATTTGTGGCTTGGGAAGATAGCGATGATGGTTCCGATGAAGAAAGTGAAGAGGATAACCAAAATGTAGAAACCAAAGAGGAAGACTTACCGTGAGATTAGAAATACTTGAAGGATCACCCAATAAGTCAAATCATTGGTGATCCTTCTCAAGGTGTAAAAACAAGGCATGCATTAACCGAGTATTGTTATTTAGTCGCATTCATCTCTCTTGAAGAACCAAAAAACATAAAAGAAGCTCTTAATGATGCAAATTGGATAATGATAATGGAGGAAGAGCTCAACCAATTCAAGAGAAGTGATGTATGGGAACTTGTGGATAGAACCCAAGATCATCAAGTCATAGGTTCCAAGTGGGTCTACGGCAACAAGAAGGATGAGGAAGGTAACGTGGTAAGAAACAAGGCAAGGTTAGTAGCTCAAGGCTATAACCAAGAAGAAGGTATAGACTACGAGGAAACCTTTGCTCCTGTTGTTAGGCTAGAAGCTATTAGACTCTTATGCACATTTGCTTCATTTAAAGATTTCAAACTTTTTCAAATGGAAATAAAAAGCACATTTTTAAATGGTCTCATTGAAGAAGAAGTTTATGTTGAACAACCACCGGGATTTGAGGATGACAAATTTTCCAACCATGTCTTTAAACTCAAAAATGCTCTCTATGGATTGAAACAAGCTCCTAGAGTTTGGTATAAGAGATTGAGTTCCTTTTCAATGCAAAGTGGATTTTCAATAGGAAAGGTTGACACCCACACTTTTTATCAAACAATCTCGACATAACATTCTTATTGCGCAAATTTATGTTGATGATATAGTGTTTGGTGCTACTAATCCATCTCTTTGTGAAGAATTTGCAAATCTTATGATTAGGGAATTCAAAATGAATATGATGGGAGAACTCAACTACTTCTTTGAATTGCAAATCAAGCAAGGCAAGGAAGGAATCTTCATCAACCAAGCCAAGTACATCAAGGAAATGCTTAA
Source organism: Simmondsia chinensis (assembly GCA_018398585.1). Lineage (NCBI taxonomy): Eukaryota > Viridiplantae > Streptophyta > Magnoliopsida > Caryophyllales > Simmondsiaceae > Simmondsia > Simmondsia chinensis. The sequence goes on along the minus strand of JAGTTD010000017.1, from coordinate 9,516,058 downwards.
AAAATTTGGCATGAAAAATCCAAGGCAATAGCAACAGCAATGAGCTCAACTCTCAAGTTAGATTTGGATGAAAAAGGTAAAAAGGTGGACCAAAAGCTATATCGGGGTATGATTGGATTCCTTCTTTACCTTACCGCTAGTTGGCCTGACATATTGTTCAGTGTATGTTTATGTGCTATATTCATACTTGTCCTAAGGAATCACATTTGTGCGCCTTGAAAAGAATATTTCGATACCTAGTTGGTATTCCTACCTTAGGCATATTCTACCCTAAATGTGATTTCTTTGATTTAGTTGGATATAGTGATGTGTATTTTGCCGGATACAAAGTGGATCAAAAATCGACTAGTGGTCACGCTTTGGTGTCATGGTTTAGCAAAAAGCAAAATTCCGTTGCTTTATCCACTGTCGAGGCCAAATATGTTGCATTTGGATGTTGTTGTGCTCAAATGTTGTGGTTAATGCATCAATTAAATGACTATGGCATTCATATTGATCATGCTCCCATAATTTGGGATAATATTAGTGCGATATGCTTAACTAAAAACCCAGCTCAACATTCAAGGACAAAGCATATTGAGGTTAGACATCATTTGATTCGTGATCATGTACTTAAAGGAGATGTCATTGTGAAATTTGTTCCCACCAATGATCAATTAGCGGATATTTTCACTAAACCTCTAGGTGAAGAAATTTTTTGAAATATTAGAACTAGAATTGGCATGTGCTATTTGACTACTTGATTTTGATTGCTTGCATTTAATATTGAGTTTTAAAACTCAACATTCAAGAGCTCCAATGAACCAAGTATTCGTATCCAACTTATGGATGTAGGAACTTGGACCATTTTTCTTTATAAAAAAAAAAAGAGAAGGTATTTTTATTTTAAAATAGAAAAAAAATTAAAAAAAAAAAAAAAAAAAACTCAGGTCCTAAAAACAAAGAGTATTTTCAAAATTTATTATGAACAAATCTCTAAATTTTTTTGATCGAAAACAAATCTCTAAATTTTTTATAAATATTTGAAACAATTTCGAACAAATCTTTAACTTTAAAAAAAAAATGACTCACACTCCGTAGACTTCTTTTCTTTTCTTCTTTTATAATTTGGAGCCACATTTTCATCGTATACAACCTTTTAATTTACATTATGCAATTTAAATGATTACTCCTTTTCCTTGTATACGTGCTCCTCCTGCCATTTTGTTTATCCCTTCTCTAATGCTTTTTGTTGATGACAAAGGGGGAGAAAAATTGGTGTTTAGTAGATTTACGTTGATGCTCAATTGTGCTATGTTGGGTGTAAGATAATTGAACATCTAACCCCTTGAATGCATAATGTTAAAAAACAATGATGTTATGTATGATTTCTATAATGCATCAACTGAGGCGGAGCTTTTATGGTTCCTATAATGCATCTATGGACTATATCATAATGTGCACACTTTTATGGTAAATTTTATACTTTCACTCTTATATTTTTAAGAGTAAAGCACCAAATGTTTATCATCATCAAAAAGGGGAGAGATTGTTGGCCCTAAAGCCATTTATATTGTAATTTTGTTGATAACAACCATTTAGTGAGTCATAGTGTTTAAATTGCTCTAATCTTGTTTCTAAGTGACTCATAAGAAAGTTAGAAAAATCAAGGTTAATCATGTTGATACGAAGCTTTCTAAGATGATGAATCAAGAGGAACAGAGATCAAACTTAAAAAGAAGATTCATCCAAATTGAAGAGAACGTGATTCGAGTCCAAGCGCCTTAAAGTTATTTATTCTTATTGTCTAGGACTTATGATATGGATATATCAATTGATTCCAAGTCTTAATATTGATAAGTAATGCTCTAACAAAAATGTTTTTGAAATATTTTTTGAAAATTGGTTTTTAAATTTTATTTAGAAAATATTCAAGTCAAATTTAAACCAATCTAGCCTTTCAATTAAAATATTTTTCAAGATTGGTATTTTTAAAAACATGATCAAATCAATTAAGATAAAAATCAAATGGGTGTTGATTTAGCTTGATTTGTGCAATAAAATATTCAAAATAAAAACAACGCGGGAAATTAATTCAAAAATTTTAGCTAATTTAGAAATGGCTCAATCAATCAAATTTATTATCTAAATTAGTAATCAATCAAATTAATTCAAAAAGTTTAGCTAATTTGGAAATGATTCAATCAATTAAATTAATTGGCTAAATTAGTAATCAATCTCATCAATCAATCAAATTAATTAGCTAATTTCTTTCTTAATATTTTTTACAACTATTTAAACATCTCCTAGGCTCTCATTTGCTTATAAATAGGGCTTGAATGCTTTGGTTCAAAACATTTAATACTCTCTAAGCATTCTTTGATAGAAAGTTCTCTTACATACTTGCGTTTTAATGGTTTGTTTTTAAGTTTTGTTTTAAAGCTTTTATTTGAGCATCACTTGTTCTCTTATAGTTGATCATTGAGCATAATTGGCATATTCTTAGCTTTTGCTAAGCTCGATCAAGTGTCAATTCACTCTTAAAAGAGTGAGGAATTTGAGTGCTTTAATTCTTTCATTGCTTCATTCTAATTTATTCTATTGCAAAGGTTGGATCCCTATCCTACGGTTACAAAAGGATCTATTGTAAAAGGTTGGGTCTTGAGCCTACGTTCAAAAAGACCGGTTGTGAAGGTTGGATTCTGAGCCTGTTTTTAAAAAGGATCATCGAGCTTAGTTAAAGGTTCAAGTGACTAAGAGTAGTCACTTAAGAAGTGGACTAGCTTCCGGTTTGGAAGTGAACCACTATAAAAATCTTTGTGCATCCCTTTTATTTTTGTCTTTATCCTTTTTGTTTCGTATTTATTGTTTAGCTTTTATTTAAATTTTTGGTTCGTAAATTTAAATTTCTCATTTATCACTAAAGAACCTTATTCACCCCCCTTTTAGGTTACTCTTTGGAACTTCAATAAACTAGGGAAAAATTGTCAAATTCCTCCCAATAGTTTGGTGATGTGCCATCTGCAGATTCCATCATCCAACGTGCATGCCAATTTAGAGAATCCTAATATGTCTTCTATGACCAGCTGTTCAAATAGGTGGTTTGCTACTTTTGCCTGCTAAATATCATCGAGGACCCTTTTTCTCTTGTAAAGGGGAAAAAGGATCAGTCTGGACACAATAGGGATTGGTTTTGGCAACAATGCCAATAACATTGACCTAAAGAGGACTAGGGAAGGGGTCTTCATTAACACTCATTCGTCTTTCTCCCGGAAGATCAATTCCCTTGCCTCTATGGCATCATGAGCCACATTTTTGAAGATGACGTAGTTCTTCGTTGAATGGGTCAATGAATTGTGCCATTTACATTATACGTTCCCCTTAGTAGAATTTGGGTTAAGCTTTCTATGATTTTCACTGATCTTGAGTTTGCCATTTGCCTCAAGCCAATTGAATATTAGGTCAGCTTTTGATAGGTCAAACGAGTATTTTCTCAAGTCTTGATATTGATAAGACTTCCCGGCTTTGATATCCTTTTTAACCAAAGGATTGCAAACCATAGGAGGTCCCTTGACATATTCAGTAATGTCAATCTCATATGAAGGATCTTTATCCTCTTCAATTGGATCGTGTACGTAAGTCCCATACACGCTATTTTTTTCAAGCTTTCTTCTTTCAAGACAACATTGTATCTAGATGCACATTCTGCTAGCTGTAAGAGCGTCGTGAAGTTAAAGCCAACAATCTTTCCCTTTTTGATGATGACAAATATTTGGTGTTTTCACTTAAAATATTGAAAGTTCAAGTATAGAATTTACCATAAAAATATTGACTACACAAATCATATAAATTCTCATTTTGTATCAAATCATGGAGTTGTGTATAACATGTTAAAAGTTCAAACTCAATTGTCTCTCCTTATCTTGATGCATTGTAAGAATCACACATTCAAAAGGTTAACATCAACATCATTTTTATGAAATGAATCATGAATTAACTAAACACCAATATTTCTCTCCCTTTGTCATCAACAAAAAGCACAAAGAAAAGGGATAGAAAAAGTGACAACTCCCCTTATTAAAAGCAATAACAGCATACATAAATACAAAGAAATGATAAAAATTCTCAATCAATCATAACATTTCATTCACTTCAAGGAAAATGATGTACAATAAATGAAAAATATAGCTCCATATTTTTGAACGAAAAAAAAAAATTTTAATCCAAGGAGTTGGGGGTCTTTGTTTACACGGTAGAAAGTCTAAAATCTTTTGAACTATGGATCGTGTTTCATTTCGAAACTCTTCAAGATTTAAGTGAAAGATTGAATGTTGTTCTTAAAAGAAAGACATTTGTTCTTCCAGAGAAGTAAGTTGTTCACTTACAATCATTCTTTTCGGAGGTCCTCGTTAAGATTCTTCCTCGTTAACCCCACCCCCTCCATCAAAATTTTCCTCTTCCTCGTCTCTATCATCTATTTTTTCTATTTTTCTAACTCCTTTTTTTTTTCTTTCCCCATTCATTGAGTTTAAGCTCGAAAGCCATCTTTTTCAAAGACATTTCATCAGAGTCACCTTGATATGGAATGGGGTTTGAAAAAGATGATCTATTTGAAGTGCGTTGAAAAATGCGAGTAAGAAGCATGCCATAAGTTGGATTAATCTGTAGGGAATGGGTATGAAACATGAACTTTAAGACTAAATCTCCAAGATTAAGTTTTTGACCATTTAGGAATCGAGATAAAAGAAATGGATGTAAGATTGAGGTCGATTCGAAGCCACCCGATCTTGGAATGATATTCAAATAAGTCGATTTATGTGCTAATTTAAGCACCACTCCTAAATCATTTGAGTTAGGCCTCTTTGTGCCAGACGGTGTTATTTCACCCTAAACTTGTTGAAGAATGGAGCTACAGTGAGTTTCGGGAAGAGGGATTTGGTGGAGATTAGGGATGGCAATGAGGCGAGTAAAATTTGTTACCCGTGGGTACCCACCCTGTTTGGGGCGGGTATGGGTTTAAGTGAGTATGGGTTTAAGTGAGGCTGGTAGTGGGGATGAGTTGGGTGTACTTGCCCCACACCCGCACCCGCCACAGTTATGGGGCGGGTACGGGTATATTGTTGTACTCGACCAGCCCTGCCCCATTTTGTACCCACTATACCCGCTCTACTTTAGATCTGATTAATTTTTAAATTAAAAAATGTGCTTAAATTTAATTATTCAAATTATTTATCAATGTTGTGAAAAAATATATTTGAATTAATAAAAATGGTTTTAAATAATTAATACGGAAGGGTATGCATAGTAGTTTTGTAACCACATTAAGGCAGATACAGGGTGGGTAATGGATGCCCACGGATAATTGGGCGGGTATGGGTATGGGTTTGTACCCATCAGAATGGGTATGGGTATCCATTTTATACCTGTGGCGGGTAATGAGGCGGGTATGGTTATGGGTTTAGGTGGCGGATACGGGTATCGAGGACGCACCCCCTGTACCCGCCCCGCTCCATTGCCATCCCTGGTCCCGCCCTGCTTCAAAAACAAATCCAAGTAGTTCATTTATATAATATGCATCAATTTTAATTACTTGGCCTAAAAATTTTGTGGATGATTCTAGAGGAGTAGTTCTAGATATTTTAGGGTTAAAATAAAATTCACGTACTAAATTTGGATATATTGGTTCCTTTATAGAACAAATTTCAATCCATCGTACTTCTTCAAATTAAGCAAATAGTTCCTCCAGGCGGTTTCTCCTAACTCTAGTCCAACCTACAAATCTACCAAATTATACTTCCTTTTTGAGGAAAGGGTTAGAGGAATTTATCGAATGAGGGCACCGAGAAGAAGAAGCACCTTCTCATTTCTAGACCTCTTCTTGGAAGTAGTTTCGAACCTCTTTGTGCGACCCATGACTTAAAGTGAAGAATTTTGGAGAAAAATTCGTGGTTATGGTTAGGGTTTGGGAACAATGAGTGAAATTTTGAGATTTGCCCAAAAATTGTTCAAGAGAATGAAATGTTTGTAAAAATAGATAATTTTTTGACTTAAAAAAAAAATTGAAAAGTGAATAAAAACAAGCAAATTTAAAAAAAATTTTGGGCTGTTTGTTTTTGAGTTAGATTTGTGAAAGATGAACTTTTGACAAAAATCCAAGGTCTTGATGTTAAAACGAAGATAAAAACTTGATTTTCAATGAAAATTTGAAAGAAATTTGACAAAGTTGACAATTTTGGATGTGTTATGAAAATTTTGAAAGAGAGAGGTTAGGGTGAGAGAGAGAGAGAGAAAGTTGAATGAACAAAGTAGTGAAAGATGAGCAAGAAAGTTACAAAAAGGAAGTTAGGTACTAAATTTACTGCAGACCCGCGACTTTCCTCTATGTGACGGCACTGAAAAACAATGTGACTCTTACTGCAGCTCCGTGTGTCGGCACACAGAAAACAGAGCATGGCTCTATTTTGCTGATTGCGTGAGTTTTTTTTTTTTTTTTAAATTAAAGATACTTTTTTGAAGAATAGTCTAAGTTCCTATATCTATGAGTTGGATGAGAATACTTAGTCCATTGGAGCTTTTTTATGTTGGGTATTAAAACTCAATATTGAATGCAAGCAAATGATGCAATTAATCAAAGTCAAATGGTCAAATTGCACATGCCAATTCTAGTTCTAATAGCACAAAAGATTTTTTTCACCTAGAGTTTCAGTAAAAATGTTCGGTAATTGATCATGTGTGGGGGCAAATTTCACAATGACATCCCTTTTAGACACATGGTCATGAATGAAATGATGTTTAACCTTAATGTGCTTTACTCTATAATGTTGAGTCGAGTTTTAGTTAAGCATATAGCACTAGTGTTATCGCACATTATAGGAGCATACGCAATATAAGTGCCATAGTCATTTAAGTGATGCATTAACCACAATATTTGAGCACAACAACTTCCACATGCAACATATTCGGCCTCGACGATGGGCAAAGCAATGGAATTTTGCATTTTGCTAAACCATGACACCAAAGCATGTCCAAGCAATTGGGAAGTGCCACTAGTCGATTTTCGATCCACTTTGTATCCTGCAAAATCTGCATCACTATATCCAACTGAATCAAAGAAAAAACATTTAGGCTCTGTTTGGTACATGGAATTGGAACCGCGGAATTGCAATTCCAATTCCAATTCCAATTCCAATGGAATTGAAAATCCATTGTTTGGTTCATCAAAGGAATTAGAGGTCAATATTATAACTACATAATGATTCGAATCATCAAGTGCTTTTGATCAATTGAGTTAGAGTATTTTGAGTTTTAAATCAATTACGATTAAATTTTGGTCGGAGCGGTTCATATTGCATTCAAGTTATTGTGGTTGGGGTGATTCACTTTGAGTTCGAGTTATTCGAATTTCGAGTCAAATTGGGTTGAGTATCAGTTGGATCATTTGGTGTTCAAGTTATCTCGGATTTTCAGTTAATCGGGTTAGGTCATTTTAGGATTCAAACGAGTTATGATGCCGTTTGAGTTCATTTAGGTCATTTTAAGCTCGAGTTATCTTAGTTTTGGGACAAATGAGTTGAATCATTTTAAATTTCTAGTCATTTGAACTTGACGTTTTGATGGTTCGAGTCATTTTGTGTATTGGTCGTATTAAGTTTTGGGTCAATTTGATCGGATAATTTAACCTTTGGTTTAGCTTGTTTACACCACATTCAAGTCAAGCAGTTTCATTTCCAGATTTGAGTCATCTCGAGTTCCGGGTCACTAGGGTTTGGGTCACTTCGGACCTTGAGCTAAGTTGATCTCGGCTATCTTAAGTTCTTGATCTCGGCTATCTCAAGTTCAAGTCATTTGAGTTGGGTGATTTCGAGATTCGGGTCAAATTTGAGGTTGTATCTAAGTCTTTAGATTTTGAGTCATCTTGGATTTACATTAATCAAGTGGAGTCATTTTGGATTTTAGGTCAGTAGAGTTAATATGGAATTGCAATTCCTTACCCCTACCTTCAGGAATTGGAAAGTATGGTTTTAAGTTAAAATCCAATTCCATGGAATTGGGCAGTGGAATTGTAATTCCAATTCTAGCAGGTGAACTGAACAACAAAATTAGAATTCTGGGCCCCAATTCTAGCCTTAGCCCAATTCCAGGCTTCAATTCCAGGCTCCAAGCACAGCCTTAGGGTAAATAAGCCTAGTGAAGGAGTACCAACTAGGTATTGAAAGATTCTTTTTACGGTACACAAATGTGATTCCTTAGGGCATGCTTGAAATCTAGCACATAATCATACACTAAACAATATATCAGGCGTACTAGCGGTAAGGTAATGAAGGGATCCGATCATACCTCTATATAGCTTTTGATCCACATTTTTACCCTTTTGACCCATGTCTGGTTTGAGAGTTGAGCTCATTAGGGTTCCGATTGCCTTGGAATTTTTCATACCAAATTTCTTAAGCATTTCCTTGATGTACTTAGCTTGGTTGATGAAAATTTCTTCCTTACCTTGCTTTATTTTCAATCTAAGAAAGTAGTTGATTTCTTCCATTCATGCTTATTTTAAATTCTCTACTCATAAGATTTGCAAATTCTTCACAAATCGATGGGTTAGCAACACTAAACACTATATCATCAATATGTATTTGCACAATAAGAATATCATTTTTAGAGTTTTTGATAAAAAAGTTTGGTGTCAATCGTCCCTCTTAAAAATCTGTTTTGCATTAAAAATAAACTTAATCTTTCATACCAAGCTCTAGGAGTTTGTTTCAGTCCATAAAGTGTCTTTTTGAGTTTATGAACATGATTAGGAAAGTTGTCATCCTCAAAAAAGGGTGATTGTTCAACAAACATTCCTTTTTAATAAAACCTTAAAAAAGTTCAAAATTTTTGAATAAGGCAAAGGCGCATAAGAGTCTACTAGCTTCAAATCTAAAAGCAGGTGCAAAGGTTTCTTCATAATCTAGATCTTTTTCTTGGTTATAGCTTTTAGCTACTAACCTTTCTTGTTTTTTATCACATTGAGAGGAATCACTGATTATTTGACTTGTTGGGTGATCCTTCAAGAATTTACAATCACATGTAGTACATTCCTCTTTAGTTTCTACATTATCGACATTTCCTTTTGGTTCATCCATTGAAGCTTCGAGTTTATCAATTTTTTTTTTTTTTTTGCTCCTCGGATGAGGGTGTGATGTTTATTGGTTTGATTATTATATCATCATTACCATCATCATCATCATCTCAGTGGGTGCAAAGCAGTTCTCAAGGACAAGATATTAGTTTCATTGAAAACCAAATGTATTAACTCTTCTGCAACCTTTTCTTTTTATTGTAGACTCTATATGCTTTGCTCGTTAGTGAATATCCAATAAAAATACCTTCATCTACTCATGAATCAAATTTATAGGTTTGTTTTACCATAGTCATGGGTGATGCATTTACACCCAGATGGTTGGAACTATGCAATATTTGTTTTTCTTCCTTTGTAAGTTCATAGGATGTTTTTTTTCGAAATAGGTCTTATCAAACCTTGATTTAGAATGTAGCAAGCAGTATTAGCAGCTTCGGCCAAAAATGAATTTGGTAAATTGTTTTCACAAAGCATGGTTTTTGCCATTTTTTCAGAAGTTCCAAATTTTTTTTTTTCACCACTCCATTTTGTTGAGGAATTGTAGAAGTCAAAAAAAAGTGTGGAGAATTCAAAATTAATCATTATATTTTTTAAAATCCCCTTTCCATGATCACATCTAATTGAAATGATCAAATCTTTTTCATTTTGTACTCTTTTGCAAAACTTTTCAAATTTATCAAATGCTGCACTTTTATGAGAGGGAAAGAAGAACCAAGTAAAACGGGAGTAGCCATCAATAATTAGAAGTCCAAATGTTTTTCACTAAAGGATCAAATAAGTCTATATGTAATAGTTTAAGATGCCTTGAGATAAAAACTACTTTCTTGGCTTTGAATGATGATCTTGTTTGTTTCCCATATTGAAATCCATCACAAATATGACCATTTTGGAGTTAAGCTTTGGTAGTCATCAAACAAGGTCATTTTTTGAAGGTTTTGAAATTAAGTCCATACTAGCATGTTCGAATCTTCGATGTTACATCCAACAATCATTTTCATTCAACACAGTTGAACACTTCACAAAGTTCATACGTTAAAGATAAATCATATAGGCATTATCTCATCCTAATCGATCAAGTAATGGTTCATTCATTTAAGCATGAGCCAAATACATATTTAAATGACTCAAGATTGCACACAATAAACTCTATCATATAGTAGACTAAAGTTTAGAAAATTATGCATACGATTATCGGCAAGTGAGCTCTATGCAAGGAGGATTATACCGATACAAAGTATTTTTCCTTTCTTCGTGTTGAAAGTGAGATTTCTTTTCCTTGTTTTACAGAAGTGTTCTTTAATTGTTCTCCTGTTATGTAACTTGTGAAACTACTATCCAAGCACCATTTTTTAGTTTTCTTCTAAACCTTCAAGCACAACTACATAACTTAACGATCTTTTGAAACCCAAATTTTCTTGGGTCCTTTGTTCTTAGTCATGTCCTTTGGTGGTTAAGATCCCTTTGGACTACAAACTATCTTGGTTTTTCTCAGAATTCTTTTTAAAAGGACATTAGTACATAATATTCCCATATTCCCCATAATAGTAACATCTTATAGAGTTCTTTAGGGATGAGGAGGATTTGACGAAAAGTACATTCAAAATTTTCTATTGAATATTTCTATTATAACCAATTCCTTCTTTGTTGTAAGCTAGTTTTTGAGAGGATAGTATCTTGTCTAGTGTTTCTTGCCCTTTGAAAAATTTGTTTGAGATTTTTGGAAGTTCTTCTACTTTTTCTTTTAAAGGCTCATTTTCTTTCAATAGTGATTCATCTTCCTTGGATTTTCCTTGTTCATTTTTATACGATTGAAGCTTTTCTTCCAAGGAATGTTTTTCAATAGTTAGTTTTATAATTTGATCATTCAAGGACTCGTTCTTTTTCTTTAAGGATTCATTTATAAGTTTAAGCAATAAATGTTGTTTTGACTTCTTTTTAGGCCTTTTTATCTATGAATTCATGAAATCCAACAAGTTCATCATAAGATAGACTGGTTATCTCATCTTCTTCAATGGTCTCACCATCAATGGCCATGAGGCGCAAATTAACTTGCTCCTCTTCACTTGTATCAAGAGATTCTTCCTTTGACTTTCTTTCAAATGTGGCTTCAAGTTTATCCCAAATCTCCTTTGTAGTCTTGCAACTTTTAACATGATTGAACACATTAGGAGTAATATGTTACAAACCGAAATCCGAGGCTAGAATTTAAATTGGCTTATGAGCGGGAAATTCAGTTGAAATTAAAATTCAGTTAAAATCTGTTAGAAGCTGTTCTGCTGATGTGTTGCTGCTACTGCTGGTGTGTTGCTGCTGTTTTGCTGGTAGTTGTTGATAGTCTGGTTGAAGCATTGTATTAGTCGTAGTACTTCATTTAATCCCTTCCTATGCTGCGTGGTGTAATAAATCTGCATTGTAATAAGCTGTTAACAGCAGGTTAACAGCAGGTCTTGCTTGAGTTCTGTAAGGTTAGTGCTTGGCGCCAAATAAGTGAGTTTAAATGTTAGATATTTTTAGGTGCTTCTAGATGTTTCCTTGTATAAGTCGGTTACTTAGGTGAGTCTCAATTCAATGTATTAGTTAGTCCTAATTGCTATAAGTAGGTGCATTCAACTGTAATCAGAATTCATTCAATGAAAGTATTAACATATTATCTCAATTGAGATCACTATTCTCTGTCTCATCTAACTCTCTCTATTTTTTCATCTCCTTTCCCTTCTTTCTCTCATCTAAACTCTAAATCTCTACTTTCTCATCTCAATTTCAATTCTTCCTCATCTCATATTCTCAATCTATCTGCATTTTATATTAGTTTACTTTCGTGGTTCAAGCCTGAGCATAACAATTGGTATCAGAGCCAGGTTCGGCTTCCGATGGAGTGTGTAATAAAAAAAAAATATCAGAAATTAAAATTAACTTCAAAGATTGATCAATTTCAAGACTTGATTCATACATTAACCTCAAAGATTTCATACAATTTCTGATCAAATTTGGTACTACAGTAAATTCGAAGCTTAGAGGAATCGGTTCAGCATTGTTCAGATTAAAGAGATCAAATTCAGAGCTGGTTTTATCAATCAAAATCATTGAATAGAGCTGGCAAAAACATGAAACAGCATGGCTGAAGGTGTTCGAACTAGGTCAGGTGCTGGTGGTGCCGAATTGAGTGCGGATACTTCCATTGATAAGTATCAAAAGCTTCGTGATCAAATAAAACACATGGAAGCCAAGTTTGTTTAACAATTTACTGAACTTAAGCAACAAAATGCTGAAAGTCGAAGCCAAACTGAAGGAATTCAGTAAATCCTGAAGTTATTGGTGGAGAAGGATGAAAGAAAAGAAGATCGGCTGCAACAACTTGAGAAAAGACTTGACCATTTGCAAGAATAGGTGAATAAGGTAAAAGAATTAAGCGTTGATGCCATTTTGATGCCAGCTAGTCAGATCTTTCCTCAAATGAGATCTGATCAACAAACCGATCGTGTGTCGCAGCAAGATGAAGTTAGGGACTCAAATTTCAGTGAAGATAAGAGCCATCAAGTACAGGCCCTTGCAGAATTGCAAGTTACAGTGCAGAAAACACAAGTTCGGTCGGAGAATTTGCAAAATCTGGTCACGCGGCAGTATAAGGAAGTGTTGGAATCTTCAAAAGTGCAAGATCAACTTCCCGAATTGGAGGTAGTAGCTTCAGTTCAAGAACTTTTTGCTGCTTACAGCCTGAGCAACACAGCTTGATACAATTGCAAGCTGGCAATTCATTTCAGTCTGTAAAGTTGCAATCTTGTGTTTCTAAATTGGCTCTTGGACCGGCAGTTATTGATGAGAGATATCTAGATGGACCTCAAGTTGTTATTGTGGTGGCTAATCATCAATTTCAAACTCAAACAGTTGGTGTTAGCCTTCAAAATCCAATTCCAGATGCAGTAATGCACAATCGGCATGCCGATCGGCAAGTTCGGCAAGATGTATTTCCTCTTTTGAGTGTAGTTGTGATCAATAGGGTCCCTTTCAAGAAGCTATGCTATTGGGAGGATATTTTTGAGTTGTTCACCAAGCTATACCGCAACAAGAAGTTCTCGCCCGCTGTATTTCTTAGTCCTTACAGCAACAACTCAATGTTCACAAACACTGGCCAAGACAATGCAAACTTTCAGCCTTAATAATTGATTTTCAAAGTCTCAATTCTCTTTCATTCTTGAGGACAAGAATGTTTTCAAGGGAAAGGGAATGTTACAAACCGAGAATCCGAGGTTTGAGTTTAAATTGGCAATTGGCGGGAAAAATCATAAATCTGTTTATCTGTTAAAGTGTTGCTGCTATTCTGCATATTTGTTAGCTGCTGCTGCTATCCGTGCCTTGCTGCTGCTGTTGGGGTTGTTTTGGCGCCAATAAACATTCACATATTAGTTAGTTATCTAGTTCTAGAGTCTTCTAGATGATTCTAGATATTTCAAAGTTGGGTAGGATTAGTTGTCTTGATTCAATGTCTCTAAACTTGTATAAATAAAGCTCAGTTGTAATGTTGATCCATTCAATGAAAAGTAATCTAAAATGCCAATCTCATTTGAGATTAAATTCTCTTTCTCATCTCCTTTCCCTTCTTTCTCACATCTAACCCTAAAACTCTACTTTCTCATCTTAATTTCCCTTCTTTCTCATCTCATATTCTCAATCTATCCACATTTTACGTTAGTTTATGTTCATGGTTCAAGCCCGAGCGTAACAATTGGTATCAGAGCCAGGTTCGGCTTCCGATTGAGTGCGTAATCAAAAAAAAAAATATTTCAAAAAAAATTTCAGAAGAACAATTCAGGCGAAAATTTGTCAGCAACAGCGAAATTCTGACAAGTGAACTCAGCATTGAAGGTGTTGAAATCCGATATTGTTCTTGAAGATTGTTGTGCTTCATGTGTTAAAATCATCACTATAGATAGAAATCGAACCTATTGCCGATTCTCAGTCCGAATTAATCAAGAAAACATCATTGTCAGAAATTGTTCGAAGTTAGGGTTTTGTTCGTGACTCTGCATATTAAGATTAGTGATCAGTGACGATTGTTGAACCGATAGCAAGTGCTTGTTTGTGCGATCAAAGGAGTACTACTTCATAAAGCAATTGGTTGTTGAGGAGTTGCGAAACAAGTTCATTCTTCTGCGATTTTTGAACTCGTCTTCTACGACCTGAGCTGGTTCAAGATTGAAGTTGTTGTTCATTCTTGATATGGCTGAGTTGAAAGAGTAGTTGGAGAATTTCATAAAATAGAGACAGGAATGGATTCAGGAACATGAAGAATCGAGACAAGCATTTGATGAATGGAGACAAGAGTGGAAACAAGAATGTATGCAGCTAATGAAGGAACTGCAATATTTAGCTCAACCGGCTGCTAACATCAGTTGTGATTGTGCTAGTGTTCTTGATGCAAATGAGTTTTCGAAGCTAGCGGATAGCGTTAGACAACCAAAGTTCAATGTTGAGCAAAGGAAGAAAGTGGAACTTGTGGCTGTTAGAGATGAATTCGACCACGACAATGCCGAAAGTGATGAATACCAGTTTGAAAAACCTGAGTTTGAACAAGATGATCCTTATGAAGACTCTTTGCTGGAGTTAGAGTATCTTGATGACGTTAAGGCACAATATGACATGTATCCGGAATGAAAATATGATTCACATGTCAAAAGGATGTTAAAGAAATCAAAGAGTAAATCGAAGAGAAGTCACCTAAGTGAGGCATTGAAGGATGTTGTGGGTAAAAAGAGGTTGACAAAGCCGAAGTTGAAGCGCGAGGTTGAAGAAGGATCTCAAATTGCTAATGTAAATGTTATTCCTCAAGTTCATCTTCAATCAAATGAAGATAGGCCTCAAAATAGAATGTCAGAGGTGAAAATAGTTGTTAGATCTCATGAACATCCAATTGAGCAAGTTTCAGATGAGGTTTTGAAGGTTGCAGCAGAAGAATTGGGGGAACAAATCCCTAAGGACCTTCAATGCAATGTGCTCTGCCAACATGATCAGCAAATGGCACATGTGGAGTTGGATGATGCTGCACTCGTTTTTACAGATCAGGACACTAATGTCTTGCTTTGTAGTGAGATTTGTCAACAAATGGATGCAGGGAATGCTATGCAAATTTGTATAAGGATCACTCAAGCAATGTGCACTCTTACTACAGATTTGATGAATTCGGTGGGAAAACTATAAGATGCTGCTGTAGTGACATCTAATACAAACCAAAGTAAGCTTAAGTTCACTTGTGGGCATGCTGGACTGTTAACTCAAGACCAGAACAACTTCATCATGGATGCCTTGCAAGGTCCCTTGTGTTACGTGAATGATTATGAATGTATAGTGGCTGAAATGCATTGTCGACATGCCGATCGACAAGTTCGGCAAGATGTATCTTTTCTTTTGAGTGGAGTTGTGATCAATAGGGTCCCTTTCAAGAAGCTATGCAATTGGGAGGATATTTATGAGTTGCTCACCAAGCTATACCGTAGAAAGAAGCTCTCACCCACTGTAATTCTTGGTCCTTACAGCAACAACTCAATGTCCACAGACACTGGCCAAGACAATGCAACCTTTCAGCCTAAATAATTGATCTTCAAAGTCTCATCCTCTTTCATTCTTGAGGACAAGAATGTTTTCAAGGGGAAGGGAATGTTACAAACCGAAATCCGAGGCTAGAATTTAAATCGGCCTATGGGCGGGAAATTCAATTGAAGTTAAAATTCAGTTAAAATCTGTTAGAAGCTGTTTTTCTGGTCTGTTGCTGCTGGTGTGCTGCTGCTGCTGCTGGTGTGTTGCTGCTGTTTTGCTGTTAGTTGTTGATAGTCTTGTTGAAGCATTGTATTAGTCTTAGTACTTCATTTAGTCCCTTCCTATGCTGCGTGGTGTAATAAATCTGCATTGCAATAAGCTGTTAATAGCAGGTTAACAGTAGGTCTTGCTTGAGTTCTGTTAGGTTAGTGCTTGGCGCCAAATAAGTGAGTTTAAATGTTAGTTATATATTTTCAGGTGCTTCTAGATGTTTCCTTGTATAAGTCGGTTACTTAGGTGAGTCTCGATTCAATGTATTAGTTAGTCCTAATTGCTATAAATAGGTGCATTCAGCTGTAATCAGAATTCATTCAATCAAAGTAGCAACAAATTATCTCAATTGAGATCAATATTCTCTCTCTCATCTAACTCTCTCTATTTTCTCATCTCCTTTCCCTTCTTTCTCTCATCTAAACTCTAAATCTCTACTTTCTCATCTCAATTTCAATTCTTCCTCATCTCATATTCTCAATCTATCCACATTTTATATTAGTTTACGTTCGTGGTTCAAGCCCGAGCGTAACATAATAGCACATAATAATTGGAATTGAGCTTTGGCATTTTTCTCAAGCTTTTTCTGGCCATATCGAACAAGCTAATTTTCAAATTTATCAAGAATCGCATTTCATTCATTTTTTGAAGGAATAAACTTAACATTTTTGTGGCTAGCCGCAAGTCCAAAGCAATAGGCGTAATAAAAAGTCTCGTCCTATGTTTCTAATAGAAAATTTTTTTACCGTCAAAGAATGGAAGCTTCTCAGTTGATTAATCCTTGGCCAAAATTAGTGCAAAGGCTGCCATAAGGATCACTCTAAGGTTGTAAGATCGAAAACAATAAAACGAGCACTAGTTCTAATGCCAATTGAAGGCCCAAAGATCAACCTAAGAGGGGGTCAACTAGGTTCTTTCGTGATAAAGTGAAAAAATTAAACTTTAAGGACAAAAATTTGAATTCAAAGCTGAACCATGAATATGAAATGCAAAAAATAAGAATAAACTGACGCACAAAGATTTTGTTAGTGGTTCACTTCAAAACTAGAAGCTACTCCACTCCACAAATGACAACTCTACATCACTTGAACCTTTAACTAAGCTTGATGATCCTTTTTAAAATTAGGCTCAGAATCCAACCATTAGAATCACTCTTTTTGCTTATAGGTTCAAGTCCCAACCTTTACAACTTACCTTTCTTAACAGTAGGCTTAGGATCCAACTCTTACAATGAAAATGAAATAAAGCAATGGAAGAAGATTAGGAAAGAAATCGAATCAAAAGTAGTTGTTACTGAGCTAATAATCTAAGCCTCGAGTGGTTGACACCCTATTGGGATAACAATCTTCTCAGGACACTGGGCTTGAGAGGTCGTTACTTTAACACCCAAAGGCTCTCACGTGCTAAGCAAGTGGCACTTTGCTTAAAACGGCATTGTCCCAGTCCCCTCGAATTTAGGGTGTAAACAAATGCATCCCCTTTAGTCGTTGGTAAATTCAAATTTACAAAGGGTGAAAAAATCTAGAGTTGACCCTCAATAGCCACAGGGAGCTCAAGAGATCACTATTTTGTCGTTTGCTCTTCTTTCCTGCGTGTCTATAAATATGACAGTTAAGGCTCGAAATTTTCAGTTTTCTGCTATGTTCTCTCTTTCAAGCGCTCTTACAAATTCCTGCTCTCATTCTTTGAATCTCTGAATCTTAATCCAATCTGCTTTCCATCTTTCACTTCCTTTGATATGATGAAGGTACAAATTTCATTTATTGTCTTTGCCCTCGTTACTCAAGCTGATAGCCCAATGAAGCAATTGATGCGTTTGCTTCAATTAGACATCTCGATAGTCTCGGATGTGCTTTGCTGCCCAATCAATCTTAACACCATTGATGAGGATCTTTCTTAGTTATTAGAGAATGATCCTTCGTCTTCCTTTGGGTCTTATGCCTTAAGGCCAATCTTTGGCCCATCCCAAGATGTTCCATATCTTTAAGGACTTCTCTTGGATATTGATGAATCTCCTTTGATTCGCATTGCTTCTGCTGGTTATTCTTGCAGAGGAAGATGCATTTCAAAGGACGCGGTGCCTCTTAATGAATGGACTTTCTTGTCAAAGCGATACACCGAGGGGGTGGACAATTTAATGGTGACCCACGAAGAGAAATGGGAGAATCTTCATATTTACGATGCCATCAAACTCTCCACCATCGCTCTCAGGTATGACTAAACCATGTTGATGGCCCTCACTTGCTGTTGGAACAACTTTTATACACTTTTGTCCTCTCCGAGGGATTTCTTGACATTACCTTAGAGGACATGGAGGCCTTAATAGGTCTTTCACTGGGAGGGGAGGATTAAGCTCTCAACTTTATTATTTCTAATGAGGCTGAAGCATTTGCCACTTCTTTCTCTATAACCGATTTGGCCAGTAGTTATAAGTCCTTTGTTAAATGTTTGTAACAGGGGCTCATGACTTTAGGCAAGGTTCAAGGAAAGAAAAGGCATGCTTTTACCTGTTTATGTTAAATAAGTTTTTTTTTTTTGCCTAACTCCTCCAACTTAGTCTTGAAGTTTCTCAAAGACCATGGCTGTAAACTTAGTCTTTAGCATTGGTTCATTGGCCTTGGGACCATTATTTTTGGCCCAAGTATATGGATGCCTCAGGGATATCATAATTAAGGACTATAATATACAAATAGGTGGACCCTTGTGGCTGGCATAACTTTGGACCCAATCCTATTTTTCCAAGTTCTGCCCCAGAGGCCTACACTTCCACATGTGAGGGGGGTTTCCTGCTTTGGGGAGTACTTTGCTTGTCATGAGGTCCTCTTACTCCTAAGATGGTCCTTTGACCAATGCCTTGAGAGATCAACGTCTCCTCGAGCTAAAAAAGGGATGCAATGGACTCCTTTTAGGGAGAGGAATCTTAGTCCACTCTGGTTTAGGGAACTGGACCTTTATTACGATGTCTCTGTGGACATCAATTCATAGATCTAGCAGGCAATCATGTGCCCTCAAGATCTATTCTTCCATCACCAGACTCATCCTGGTGTAGGAATGTATAGGCTTGGAATGTTTTCCAAGCAACATGGTATGGTCTAAGACATCCATTTTCCTAATCTAAGGGCTAAGAGCCTTTGGTGGGCTAAGAAGATCTCTATCCAACCTGTCCAGCTTAGGGAGCTTCATGAGCTGAACTAATAAGTGAAATCTCTTTATGGGTATCCTCTTGTTTGTACAGGTACACCCCATGTGCCACACCATGTTTTGTAGCTTGGTTTCAAGCCTATTGGTCCTCCTTGAAGGCTAGAGGTTCCAAGCGATATTTTACGCCTTTATCATAGCTTGCAGGTCCCAGCTCAAGAGGAAGCCAGCCCGCCAACCCCATAGAAGGCATGATCAGGTAAACAACCACCTCCTAAGAATGCTTTGGTCTTATTTTAATGGCTTGAACAAAGACAAATCTCTGTTTTTTACTTTCTACAGAAACTGTCTAGTCCACCCCCATAAGTGCTATGACCAGGAGTTTTACTCAGATGTTGCTTCAGGAATCCCCTCCGAGAACCTCTTCACCAGCCTCGAGATTGTTGGCTCAAGGAAAACAAAGCAGAAAGAGGTTCCCCAAACTCTTCCTACTGGAGGCATTCAGGCAACAGAAGAGGAAGTAGACGAAGAAGTACCTATCTCACAGCTAGTGACAAAAAGAAGAGGCGGGCTCCCTGAATAAGAGGTATTTGCCTTTCTTGATTGGTGTCTCATTTATCTTTATCAAAGCAACTCCTAACTTGGCCCTTTTTTCAGCCACAGGAAGAGCCAGCTCGAGTTATTGTAGAGATACCAGATTCTCCACCTCAAGAGATTGCACCAGAGCTCAATATGAGTAATGAATCACTGAGCTCAAGTAGTCAAGAAGGAGGTGACATGGCTACCTCTGCTGCCAATTATCAGCTATCCCTCTAAAGAGGTTTCCTTCCCAGTCTCTCTGAACCAGGGCCTTGTGTTGGCTCCATTCATCCTCCCAAGAGGCTTAATTTCCATCGAGGAAATCTTTGAAGGTAAGATTATGTAGCCCGGATTTCCAACTCTTGATGTTTCAAACCATAATTGGTTCTAACATGCAAGCATTGTTTCCCAGAGGCTCCCCTTAAAGAAGACGTCCTTGTGGTTGAAGAGCCAACATAAGTTCCTATGGCAAAGATGCCAGCAAAAGTTTTTCTTTTGCATCAAGCTGAGGTTTCAAAGGTAAAGAAAGTTCTTCTAACTTTTGTTGTTTTCCAAAATTGGGATTTATCCAAACTCCTTTTGACGTCAACCCTTTTATAGGTCACACCTCCAAGAGCCATTCCCTCTCCAAGTTTAGGGGGAATGTCTTCTCATTTAGAGAAGTTTGGAGCAAGTGGCAGATTGTCCTTTCAACACCTAGGCCAAGAGTCTCCCAAACTCCAATGGTTAAGGGAAATTGCGCATCTCCCTTTCTCGACTCTGGTTAAGGAGGGAACTTTTTAAGAGGCCATATCTATGATAATAACCTTGAAGGAGGATCTAAAGGTGGACCCTACTATTGCCAAAAAAACTCACGATTCTGGAAGAGGTGCTTCAAAAAGTGAACCATGAAGCCCCAACCCTTTTTCAGATGAGGCGTTGCTACCAAAATGCCATAAGAGACTTAGGGCTCTCAGCTAACCTTAGTGGCCTGCAGCTTCTATTTCAAGAACTTGAGGTAGTCAGGAAGGCCTAGAGCCAACAAGCTCAAGAAATTAGAGGCCACAAGGATGAAATTCACCACTTGGAGAAGAGACTAAGTCATCTTAGGGGAGAGTTGTTTTCCCTAAGACAACAACATTCCTCGTAAGGCACTATGGTTGGAAAGCGCGAGGAAGCTGCTACGAAGGCCCAGAGGAGTAGCCAAGCTCTTTAAGAAGAAGCTCTCTCCTTAGATCATGAGCTGAACGATACAATTAGGCAGCTATCTTCAATAGAGGAATCCTTAGTGACGATTAGAACTCGACTCTTTTGATTTGAGCTCTTGTAAATGGGGTTTTAGCTATAGAAGTCATTCACGTGTAATATCTTTTGTATGTAAGCCATGTATTCTTCCACAAGGTTAATGAAATGCGCATTTTGTTCAATACGTCTCTCAGTTCCTTTTCTTCTATTTTTCTAACTTAAGGATCACGGGGTTCATCTTCAAGACATTGGTACTGAAATTGAGCCCATAATTAAAAGAATCTATACTTAAGAACTTTCTTGTTAGAATCCCAAATTGATGGCACATATTTCTTTACGAACCTTCCATTAATAGCCCTTGGGTATGTTCTTCCATCTGGATCTTGTGGTAAAAAAGCATTGCCTCCAAACACCTCGATGACTCCCAATGGGCCCTCCTAGTTTAGGGAGCATTTCTCAAAGACACAATCTTTCTGGACAATGGGTTAAAACCATTTTCCATACTTTGGCCTCTCTCTTCTTCTGTGTTTCCAACTTGTGAAGAACATAAAGCCTAACTTGGTCCAGGTTAGTCAATTCGTCCATCATAGCCAGCTCATACTTAAGTTTAGAAAACCTCCCTTAATGAGCTAGTCTAACAGAATGAACCATTACTTCCATTGGGAGTACGACATCATAGCCACATATCAAATGGAAGGAAGTTGTCCTAATTGTATCTTGTTTGGACGTCCTATAAGCCCAAAGGACATCCAGTAGCAATTCATGCCACTTTCGGGGATGTCCTCAATCATGTTTTCAATATTGGCCTTAAGAATCTTGCTGGTTGACTCTGCCTGGCCGTTAGCTTGAGCATAGTAAGGGATTGAGTTCAAGATTTCTATGTTGAAACTCTTGGTAAACACCTTAACTTCATCCCCATTAAACACTATAGCTTAGTCCACAGTAATGGCTCCTGGGATACCAAACCCACATAGGATGCAGTCTTTGATAAAATCAATCACATCTTGCTTATTGTTGTTCCTATATGGCTTAGCGTCCAACCACTTTGTGAACTAATCTGTGGCCAAAATATTGTAAGAGTGTTTCTTGCTAGAAGGAGGGTTAATTTCTTCTATGATGTCCATTGCCCAACCTCCAAATGGCCAAGGTTTAAAAATAGCATTCATTTTGGCCGTAGGGATTCTTGGCAGATGACCATATCTTTGGCATGCTCTACACTCGTTAGCATACTTTATGCCGTCATCCATCATTGATGGCCAGTAATAGCCATAACGTCTGATGAGCCAATGCATTTTATTTCCAACTAGATGGGATCCACATATACCCTCATGGGATCCTACCATCACTAGCATTGCTTCGTCCAAGTCAAGGGACTTGAGAAGCACTTCATTAGTGCCCCTTTTATATAAGTCTCCAGATTTATCATCAAGATGGAATCTATGAGCCCTCATCTTCATTTTTCTATCCTTGACATAGTCTTGAGGGTTCTTGAAGTAATCCATTAAAGGCTTCCTCTAGTCCTCATGTTGACTCAGGACATTTTGGTGGGTTTTGAAAGCATTCTAAGTGTTCACTCGGCATTACTTCGCCCTCAAGACAGAAAGACTCAATGAACTCGATGTCATGGTCTAAAGCTTTGGTTTTAATTACCATGGTTTCTTTGCACCAAGTCCTAGGAAATATATACCCTAATGCTAATTGGGCCAAGTCATTGGTTGTTTTGTTCTGTTTTTTAGGGATATGCTCGAACTGCACACCATCGAATTTACTCGATAGCTTTTCTACTACTGATAAGTATTGCTTCGAGTTATTGCTGAAACATTAAATTTTCCATTTTACTTGGCAAACTACCAGCTACGAATCCCCCTTGATGACAACTATGAGGATGTCATGAATTGTTATGTTGATATGTTTTGTAAGAGTTCTAAGTGTTGATTTAGCTATAGCATTGCTATGTTGTATTCTTAATCTTGTATCGCATTGTATTACTTACTAAGATGTTGTACCGGGTTTAGCATTGGAAGGAAAGTGGGTTAGAAGGGTCAGTTGGAGGATTCTAGATCCTTCCTACCAATGTAAGAATATAAGGGACGTTGTTGCTTCTTGATCAATCATCCAATAAAATAGTATATTTTATCCCTTCTAATTCGCTCTATCTCTCTTCTTCTCAATTCTTAATCTCTGTCCTAGGTTTTGATTCAAGAATACCTTGAATCATTACAATTGTTATGAGAGCTTACATTGCACTTAATTGCTTGGATTGCTTTTGATCAAGCTGGCAAGGAACAAGAAACAAGCTCCAATGGCCGAAAAAGATGATTCGGAGGTAGGTCAATCTGATCAAATCACCAAGTTACAGTAATTAGTGCATGAAGTGCTGCTTACTATGCGATCCAATCGTCAATCTCTACAACAAGTTGAACAGAGGTTGGATGGGATGCAAGAACAAATCAACAGACAAGCATTGCTGAATGGAATTGGAATTCTCCCTCAAGGGATACCCCCTAATGCATCTGCTACTCAAATGATTGAAGAACAAGAGCAAGTGAAGCCAAGAAATAGAAATGCACAGTTTAGACAGCCCAAGTAAGAGTTGGATACCTTTGATGGAGTATAGCCCCAATCATGGATAAGGAGGTGTGAGAGGCATTTTTGTGTCTATGCTATTCCTGATTCCCAAAAAGTTGAGTTAGTAGCAATTTATTTGCACGGTGACCAGGATGTTTGGTACCATAGTTTGATATTGGGACGTCCAACAATCTCTTGGCAAGAATTTGTTGATGAGTTGTGTGATAGATATGGGGATGAAGATCCGGGGGAGGTGATTGGCAAGTTCAACAAAGAGCACAAATTTGGAGTGTTAAAGATTATATGACTCATTTTGAAAGCTTAAGGCACGAATTATGGCAATCAATCCCGGAGCAAAGGAATCTTATTACGTTTCTAGCTTTATCAATGGACTCAAAACTAGGATCAAAATCACGGTTAAGGATTTGAATCCTCCCACATTGTCTAAAGCCTATTCCAAGGCAAGGTTGTTTGAGTCTTCAACCATAGTTACTACCGATACTAGGCAAAAGACTAAGGCAATAGCTCCTGTGCAACAGCTAGCTCCTTCTGCAGGCAAATCATTGAGTCTTGAAGATTAAAAGGCCCAAAGACTGTGTTTCAAATGTAACCATAGGTATTTCTTTGATCACAAGTACAATCCTAAGCAGTTGATGACAGTGACTGGGGTTGAAGAAATGGAAGAAGATTAGGAGGTACCAGCAGAGCTCGATGATCAGCAGGAAGAATTACAAGAGGAATCTGTAGAGCAAGATGAGGCTGAGATATCAGTAAGAGCTCTAACAGGTGGAGGCATACACAACACTATTAGGATCAAAGGGTTGGCAAACCACAAGTCTTATTGCTCTTAATCGATAGTGGAAGCACTCATAGCTTCTTGGATCCCATTTTCAGATGGAAACTCAATATTGATCCAAATGAAGTGCAAAGATTCAAATGGGAGATGCAAGGACATCTTTTCTCTTATGATTTCAGGGTTCTGAAACTAGGAAGGTGTGACATGGTTTTAGGGGTGGATTGGATGAAAACTTTAAACCCTATAATCTTTGATTTTGTGCAGCTCACGTTGTCCTTTTAGAAGGACGGATTCCCTATGCATCTGCAAGGATGTGTAGAACAAGGAAGTTTGCAGCTTATGAGTAGTAAGCAATTGCAAGGAGTGATTAAAAGGAAGAAGGTGCAATGGGTGGGTCATTTGTTTTCTCATAGTGCAGAATCTTGTGATGCTAAGGTGAATTCTTAGCACTCTATTAAGAAGCTATTGCATGACTTCGAGGATTTATTTGAGTTAACCACTTCTTTGCCACCAAAAAGATCAATTGATCATGCCATACCCCTTAAAGGTAATTCCAATCCAATCAATCTAAGGCCTTATAAGTATCCACATTCCCAAACGAATGAGATTAAAAAACAAGTGGAGGAGCTCTTGAAAACTAACTTCACTAGGCAAAGTCACAGTCCCTTTGCATCCCCAGTTATCCTTATAAAGAATAAGGATGGAACATACACATGTGTATAGACTACAGGTAGCTCAGCTCATTAACCATCAAAGACAAATTTCCAATTCCCATCATAGATGACTTACTAGATGAATTACATGGTGTTGTGTACTTTCCAAGGCTTGATTTAAGACAAGGATATTACCAAATTTGAGTAGTTGAGCAAGACATCTACAAAACATCCTTCATAACACATCATGGCCACTTCGAATTTGTGGTCATGCCTTTTGGTTTGTCAAATGCTCCTACCACTTTCCAAGCTTTAATGTACTCCATTTTCAAGCCCTTCCTAAGGATATTTATCCTTGTTTTCTTTGATGATATTTTAGTTTATAGCCCAAGTACGAATGCTCATGCTGTCCATCTGTCTCAAGTCTTTACTGTTATGCACAAACACAAACAATATGCCAAATTACCCAAATGTTCTTTTTCCCAAACTCAAATAGAGTACTTGGGTCATGTAATCTCTTATGAAGGGGAAGCCATTAATGCATCTAAGATTCAAGCTATGAAGCAATGGCCTACACGCACCTCTGTTAAATAATTAAAAGGTTTTTTAGGACTAACTGGGTAGTATAGGAAGTTCATTCAAGGCTATGGAGTGATTACTAAACCTTTGAATGCCTTGCTTATGAAGGAGGCCTTTACTTAGTCCCCAATTGCTCAAGAGTCCTTTGAGAACTTGATGCTTGCTGGATGTATTGCTCCTGCATCAAGGATGACGGACTTTCGAGAGTCATTTGTCATTGGGACTGATGCTTGCAGCCAAGGGGTTAGACCAATTATGTCTGAACAAGGTAGGCCAATTGCTTACTTAAGCTAGGCTCTCGGTCCAAGACACATGAGTGTCTATATATGAGGAGTACTTAGCCATACTCTTAACTGTGCAAAAGTGGAAACAATACTTAGAGGGAACCCACTTTTTGATCAAAATAGATCATCAAAGCCTGAAATATTTGCTGGAGCAGAAGATATCCACAAGGATACATAAGAATGACCTGATGAAAATGTTGGGTTTGGACTATGTCGTTGAGTATAGAAAGGGAAAAGGGAATGCTGCTACAGATGCCTTATCCAGATGGCAAGAAGGAGCGAAAGACGGATCTTGTTTCTCTATCACAATTGTAATTCCTGAGCGGATGGAAGAAATTTACAAGTCATATGAGCAAGATTCATTTGCTCAAGTTCAAATAACAACCTTAAGTGTTCAGGGTCTAGCAATAGGGAAGAATGGCTTAGAAGTGACCTTGTTGAAGGGTATATTGAGGGTAAAAGGGAAGGTTTACATTGGAGCTACCTCTAACATGAGGAAACAAATCATATTGGCCTCATTCTTCAGCATTGGGTGGACATACAGGCATTGAGGATCTTATCAAAGAATTAAGTAGCACTTCTTCTGGCATGGAATGAAGAAAGATGTGATAGTAATTGTGCAAACTTGTGAAGTGTTCCAATGCACTAAAACTGATCACACTCCTTATCCGGGTTTATTACAACCTTTACCTGTACCCAAGGGAGCTTGGCATCAAATTAGCATGGACTTCATCGAGGGGCTACCGAATTCTGAAGGAAAAGAGATCATTTGGGTGTTAATTAATCGTTTCACCAAGTATGGGCATTTTATAGCCCTCAATTATCTCATATCTGCTAAAACAACTCGCCAAGTCCTTCTTAGATAACATTTATAAACTCCATGGCTTCCTCGTTCAATTTTATCTAATAAGGATAGGCTATTCACTAGCACATTTTGGAAGGA